>OU426942.1:679399-3442448 GCA_911387795.2 Apamea monoglypha | reverse complement strand
AAACGATATGACAATAATTATGTTTTAATATATTATATTGTAATTGCACATGTTTTAGGCAATTTTTAGCACCTAAAGTAGACTTAAAGTTTGATACTGTGGCATTCTCTGGAGTTGGGTTGGTAATCTTTAGGAATTTGTTTTATTTTTTTTTTCTGACACGTGTAATGCACATGTTTTTAGAGTGATCCTTATGACTGATATTGTCGATTGGTGGCAAAAAAGCAGAATAATTGTTTTTTTAAACAGTCTGTCATAAGAGAGAAGTGAACACAAAAACAGTTTTTATATAAAATAAATTGTAGTACCAAAAAGTTTAATTTCATCATTTGTAAATTAAAATACATGTGCTTTCTCTTCTGACCAAACGAAGCACGTTATACGCATAACTACAGATATACTGTTAACATTAGCATGTCGGTGACGCGAAGTCATAAGATTTTCCCTTACAAAAAATCGATCAACGCGCCAAAAGAAGTTTTCACTTCAAAAATCTTATGTCTTTCTAGAGGTTATTATTTCTTTAATAATACAGAATTTTATGTCTTTTCTTGAAAAATACAGCGTGTTATTTCCTGAAAATACAGGCTGTTATTTTTTTCAAGAAATAACTTCTTGAAAAAATACAGGCTGTATTTTCTTGAATACAGAGTGTTATTTAGAAATAAAAACGAAATTTGAGAAATGTCAATGTGCTTTCCCTCTACAGGTCATCTTTCTTTGTACCCTTTATAATATATATTTGTATATATATATTATATAACGCAGTTTCTAGAGATTACCTACCAACACACGATCCCTGTTTACTATGAGTATGTAAAGTGGCATTATCCTTAAAAAATTAAGGCCAGTAATATTAATACATTTATTATTTTAAGTTTACACTAGTATATTTAGTTTTATTTTATTATATTTTGTACTTATATGTAAGTATGTGTTGTATGAAAAGAAAGAATTTCGCTCGAAGTACCTATGTAAGCTCCTAAGCTTTAAAAGCTGAAAGAGGGCATACAAATCTATGATGAATCAAAATAGGAAGGAAGCCCTATTTTTCCAGTGAAAAGACGCCTATCAAAATGGTCTTAGTCTAAAGCAGACAAAAAAAAGTTGAATCGTGTTAAAAAATTGACAGCGTCAACACTGTCACTGATAGTTCGAATTGACAGCTCGACATGCGGTTTTTTTTTCTGGTTTACTCATAATAAAATTAACTCTTAAACTTCGGTCCCAAACACAAACGGCGGACACTGGCCGCACAGCTGCCGGACCAAAGTGGCACTGGGCTGGCCGTATCTGTCGCATGTCGGAGCAGCAATACGCAAAAGCCACTACTCAGTGGATCCCAAATGGCAGGAAACGACCACGTGGCAGCCCCAGAAAGAAAAGGCGGGATGAGCTGGACTCCTTAAAGGATTAGCCCACAATCGTATTAGACCTGGAAAAGTAGAAAAGGGGAAGAGAGGCCTTTGCCTTGCAATGGGACAACACAGGCTTGTAATAAAATGAATCGCTGTTCCAGTTGTCAATTCACCCCCGACCCTTGCTCGAGCCAGCCCGCGCCGCTGAGTCTATAGTTTTAAATCCGTCCCTAAATAATTCCGATCCAGCCTGTCCCTTGCTGCCCTAATTTATTGAGGCATCCAGGCAAGCCCGGTTAATCAGACGACAACCTCATAGGCTGAACTGCGACATGCCATACATAAAAAAAGCTGTAATTCACACTATTTCGCAGCAATGTTCTTCTACCTGTCCACCGTCGAGAAACTTGGACTAAGATCATTGAATGCGTCTCACAGGTGTATGAAAATTTTAGGTTGTTAAGTATGCTTTTTAGCTGGATCTCTGATCAAGATATTATTATATTATGTGTTAATAAGTAACCGTAAACCATGAAAAACTAAAAGTGAAACTGGGAGAAAATATTCATTAAAAATAATTGTAATAAAATTATGCACACGGTTTGCGGAGATTTTTTTTAATATGTATAATAATGCTCAAAAATAGTTTCGTTACTTGTAAAAGAAATAATTAAAATATACAGGGCAGTAGTGGCAATATTAGTGTTAATTTAAAAATTCCTATTTTTGTATTAAATAATATTTTTTCATATTTTTTTCCAACTTAGATTTTATAGTAACTTGTTTTGTTTCAAATGTTTATGTACTTACTTAAATAGTTATAAGAAATAATAGATTTAAGTTTTTTTAGATTTAATTAATGGATGTAGAATAATAAATAAGAAATAATATTTTGGGGCCAGTATTTCAGAAATTATTTAGGTTTAATAAGAAAAATATACATAAATAAAATAAGCGAAGAAAAATATTTTCGAAAAATAAAAAGTTAGGATTTAATTGAAAACTTCCTGTGATTTTTGTAAACAGAAATTCCTTAAAAATAATCTGAATATTTACAGATTAAATTATTTTCGTACCTTTCTATATTACATTATGATCTCAATTGGTATTCCTCTCTATAATCGTTTTATGTGAATTTGATCTCAAAAACAATAAACTAACAACTTTTTTTTCTGTAACCTAATATTTAATAAGAAATAAATCGAACGCATCAGGTGTATTTTTGTTTTTATGCGTTAAAATAAACATAAAATAAATCGGTAACTGGTTGAACAAAACACAAAACATTCGAATTATTTCTTTTTAAATGCAAATAAACCAGTACTTAATTTAAACTATTAATATAATTAAAACACGCATTTTGACGGCCAGTAAGCGTTAATGCAAACTTTATTATCATTAAATAATTACTGAAAACAATTAAGATTTTAATTTTTTTATTTTACTATTATTTTAATTTTATAGATATTAGATCTTTTATAGGTGTAAAATGGTTAATTGAATGTATACAGGGTGGCAGGGACATCGATGCACAGACATTTACCATGTTTTCAGTACATGATTCTGGACCCCCCAGGTCGAAATTTTTCTCTGGTTATAAATAAAAATTGCTGTTTCCTAAAAAAGAGCAATACCTACGCGGTCAAAATTTATGGAATGCCTATTTTTTTTGTAACAGGTTGCGCGTCGAAGGCCCCTCCATCCTATATTTTTGTGAACACGCACAAGAAATCTTCCAATGATATTTTTTGTAAAAATATATATTCGTTTAAACCAGTAACATTTTGTGCACCACCAGTAAAGTTATATTCAAATTGAGATATATAGATTATATTCATTGCAGTTGCAAACAAGGAAGAAACTATGATTCATAGTCATATAAAATAATTCAATAAACAAACTCCTTCATGAGCATTTTATCCACATAAGCAACAGTCATATTGTTAAATTTGAACAAGTCGGACATCCGATTTTGAGAACCAAAACACAAAAATTTGCTAACCACTTGTCAAACGCAAGTTGCAGAGTGTTTTTTTTTAGCTTTGGTTTCATAAGAAAGCGGTGAACGGTCACACCATAAATACAGAGCGTTTTTTGGCAATCAATACATGTGAAAATAACAGATGTTCATTATGACCTGACCATGTTTTAATATGACGAAGCCGCTTTCCTAGGTAACCAAAGCTTGAGACTCCATGTGTATTCTACTCCATTGTACACTGAATAGTTTTATTGTTATTTTTTTTTCACTTTGGTCACAATGTTGAGTGAAAGGTTGTCACTAGCACTGGGAAAAATATTATATCTAATTTTGTGTTTCATGGTAATTTACTTATATAATATTTGTTATATGTATGTATGTGTTAAAAAACGAGCGGTGTTATTATTTGTCAAAAAAGCCAGACAAACATGTTAGATACTATTTTATCTAAAGATTGTTTTAAAAACGTGTTTATAATCTAAAGATCATGTATATTTCAGATTTTTTGTTATTAAATTTATTATCACTCTGTATAGTATCACCGCTCTTACTTCGAATTTAAACCTTATGGTGCTGTAACAAGGTTCTATATTATATAAAGCATATATTTATTTATCTCGTTTTTATTATCATAATAAAATTGTGAAAAATATTTTGCTTTTTATTTTTATCTGTAAAGTTGCTGTTATTGTTAGCCTGCGTCATCCCACCGCTGGGCAAAGGCCCCACCCCATGACTTCCAGCTCTTTCGATCCAGGGCTATGCAGCAATGGATTAGCAATATCCTTCAAAATGTTTCAGATTAAGATTGATAGTGTGTTCGCAATTATGGCGCAAGGAGTCGAGATCTAGGGAGTGGGAGGCAGTCGCCTCCTTCTGCGAAGCAGTCATGCTAGCGAAGGAGGTGGCGGGACGGATGAGGGAGAGAGCCTCCCGTCCCAGCCGCCGCGGGAGACGCTCCGGGCGTCGGGCGCGGGCCTGCGGGCGGAGAGCAATGGGTAGCTCACCGTCCGATCGGGACCAGGCCCGTGCCGGACGGCGCGTAAGTGTTCCACGCGCGCCTCAGAAGAGTTGTCAGCATGATTCGAGGGGCCCCTTAGGGCCGAAGCCTGCCGGGTCAGCGGGATTGTCCGAAAGGGTTACCGCTACCCCGGAACATAAAGGGCAAAGAAAGGAACAGGTGGGTTTTAGTCAGTAAGAGTCTGACACTCCCTCTCGCTCCACCCAGAGCGTGAGGGGTCATTTGATGATATACCATCCGAAAAAAAAAAAAAAAAACGTGTACCTGTACGTAATCTGGAATATGTACAGACGCCAGCAGGTCAAGCTACCCGAAACTGTCAAATTTTCCCAATCAACCTTGAACCTTAATGCTTTACCGATAAAGTTGAAAATCTATTAAAGAAATTTGACAGATTGTAGTAACTTGCTGTGCTGGCGTCCGTCCGTTCTAAGACAGCTGTCAAAAAAACGGTTAGCCTAATGGACAGGGTATAGTTTTAACACAATCGGCGGGAGCTAATTTCGCTTTCGTTTGGCCAGAGCCTTATAACATGGCCCTAAAGCCTATGTCACGAAGCGGCGCGTCATTTACTTTTGGTTACGAAGTGGTTACACGCTGTGAATATGTGCGTGAAGACGAGTAGCGTCAGCATATAACACACACACACACACACTTCCGACTACGACGGTGTCTTAGACTGTACCGAAAGCTCCTGCACTTACACACACATTTACAGCGTGCTTATACACTTGTGGTCACACAAGTAAGACATTATACAGGGTTATTGGTAAAACACCAACAACCTCTTTTTTTTCCCGATGGGAAATCATCAAATGAGCCCTCCCGCTCTGGGTGGAGCGGAAGGGAGTGTCAGATTCTTACTGACTAAAACCCACCCATGTTCCTTCCTTCGCCCTTTATGTTCCGGGGTAGCGGTAACCCTTTCTGACAATCCCGCTGAACCAACAACCTCTTAAGAGGTCATTGTACTCATCATTATGAACAACTTTTACTATGGGATCAAACCAGAAATCGCGAAAAAAAAAACAGCTGTTCCCTACATTTATGTTCGTCTAACTCGTCACAATGTAGGGAATAGCTGTTTTTTTTTTCGCGATTTCTGGTTTGGTCCCATAGTAAAAGTAGTTCATAATGATGAGTACAATGACCTCTTAAGAGGTTGTTGGTGTTTTACCAATAACCCTGTATATACTTACTAATATTTCATAAGTTTGGGGCTCAAATCTTATTGTAAATCGCATTGCAATCAATTATTTGTTCATTGAATCGTGTTATAATAATGTGTAGAATGGAACGGCGGCCGCAAAGTATTATTTTTTTGAGCGCCAAGGCCCTCGCCAATTGCGGGGCCCTGGGTACTAGACCAGAGTGCAAAATGGCAAAAGGGTCTGGTGCTCCGTATTCTATCCTTTAGCATAATTTCCCCGAGACCACGAGGACAAACTCTTTTGACGAATTTCAGGACTTTTTCGTTTTTCAAAATCCTTGACAGACTGCTCTGACTCACTTCATTCTGTCATTGAAAAAAACAATGTCAAAAATTTCGGTGTAAAATTAAAAATTCTGTGTAAATATTTCTATTTATAAAATGTAGATATTGTAACAAAAAAATTGTAAAACTATGGCGTAAGTATCTCCTGAATTATTTTCACGATAATTGTGAAGAAGGTAGGGGAGGCGTCGGCGTCGCCTCGACGACGAAGACGCGAGAATGCTCGAGTAGTCGCACAATGCATGCTACAGTATTTTTATCTCATGAAAAGACGCGCGTTTTACTTGTAGTAACGAAGTGTACCAATACGCTGTGAATGTGTAAGCACAGAAGTTATCGGTAAAAGTCTATCCACACATATCAGGGCTGTGTCCGGGACGTGACAAGGCCGTGGCACACACAAGGCAGACACTGAAGCTCCGTTGCCGTCCCGGACACGGACGTGTGTGACCGAGTTCAGATAAAATGTATACACAGATATTAATCGAGCCCCTGACGGAGCACGGTACCGTCCGGTATAGAATAAAAGTGGTCAACATCACAAGAATAAGCAAGCTGTACTGTAGGCAATTTGCCGTAGAACCGATGACCGCGAATCGGCAAACGTAAGGTGCCCTCAGGTTAGTTGGAGCGACGATCTTCGTAGGATGGCTGGTAGCAGCTGGGTGAGAGTTGCCGAGAATCGACCAGAGCCCCAATTCTGTATCGTTCCCGCGAAATCTTACCACGTGCAAACACGTCAATATCGTGTCTTGCTAACGGCAAGGAATCGAAATGTCAACCACACAGACAATATATAATTCGACAGTTCAAACCACGCCATTTTGTCATAGAGAATACGTTAACAGTAGATATCGTGATTTACTAAGGAATTGACGTGGTTTCAAAGCAAGGAGTCGTTAAATGGTCATAGTGAATTGGCGCCCTGAATGGCATGCAATTGGAGAGGCCCATCTCCAGCAGTGGACTGCTGTAGGCTGATGATGAACTAACAATAATTATGCTATTACTTGTAGTTGCGAGATATGTGAGCACTGTCAGAGCCCTGTGTCCAGAAACGATAAGATCACGATACGCGAGGGCTTCAGCTACCACAAGAAATGTCACAAGTGCTGTGAGTAGACTTCCGTTTTGCTATACTCGCCGCAAGTAACAAGAAATTAACAGAAGTACAGCTTGGCCAAAAAGTCGTGAAAATAATGGTGGCGCCACTATCGTGCATGTTGTAACCCTAAATAGTACGACTAAAACGGTTTTGATATTAGTTTTTTTTTTTAATTAATGTGAATATTGGCGGGTTTTATGAAAACAAGAAAAGCTCTGAAACGCTTGTTCAGTCACTGCCTAGAACGATAACATTTGCAGTTATTTAATTTAATGAATTAAAAATATAATTATGAGGTATTTCAAAATACTTTGATGTCAACTAATCCCACATTATGTGAGACAATTTTATGTTTCACAAGACCCCAATTTAATAGGGTTTAGATCCCAGTGACAAGTTACAAGCTTTACTACTGTGTGACTGTGTCCCACAAATCCAAGTTCTCCTCTAACCACAGGCAAAATGTTCCATAGTTGGTGTTCTAATCAAAAACTAAAATAATAATCAGAATAATTTTTTTAATCAGAATCAAAAATTTTAATCAGAATAAAAAATGTTTTCCTCAAAGTATTCCACGCCAGAAAACTCTTCATCCATGTCTTGGTGTGAGCTTTCACCAAAACTCTGCTGGCTATGTTCAGATGTGTCACTGTTGCTGCTTTCATCTTGTAGGTTTATGATATTTTTTTCAATGTCACTATACACAGTTTGCCCCCTTCGAAAATAACCTTTTTCTATTTTTATGACATGTTGACATGAATTTTTCCAGTCGTCAACTGATATCCTCTGAAACGCTTGTTCAGCCACTGCCTAGAACAATAAAATAAAAACAACTAAACATTTGCAATTACTTATTGTAATGAATTAAAAATATAGCCTTATAGTACTGATGGATTTACCTAAAAAATACTATAGTTATTTTTGTTCAGTGATTTATTTTATGCAATATTAACAAAAAGTATCAAAATTATACGAACGCGCTGCATTCCGAATGTGTTTTGTAAACATAACCTCAAATTCGTGAATGTACATTTCAATAATTGTATGAAAGGTTTATAATAGATATTGCACCTTGAAATACACACATTAGATCTGATTACATGTATAAAATATAATTTTACCTGTCATTTCAGCGGTTCTTTCATACACATCGTTGATTTCGGTTAAGATTTGTCCGGCCTCGAGTTCCGCCAAATATCTCACGTACACTTTATAAATTATTGCTCTTGCGGAGCTGCGAATAACAGATCTGTTCATTATGAACACAATGGGTCACCAGTATCACCACGATAAAGCAAATAAATAAATAATAACACGAGAAACAGTCACAGATTACAAGAAATGACAGAATATGTACCTTACTCGACGAGGCAGAGCGAGTGTTGCCAATGATTAAATATTTTAGTTCCGTTTCAGGACTTTCTTGCCAAGCTGTATTTTCCAAAAGCGGAATAGTAATCTATAGTCTATTCCAAAATTATCGAATGAAATTGTAAACAAACCGGGTACTGGTTGTATTCATATGGTGTATACAACATGTCCGCACACCACCAGACACCCCAATTAGAATGTTATGGTATAATCATAATACATACACTGAATTTTTATTATTATGTAATAAACATTGTTTTTCTCATAAATTAGATACACTGATTGTGGGAGAAAATTGTGGTCACATTACAAATCTACGCATGCAAACAGTCGCACTCGTATAAGGGTCTGGCGCAGTAGGTACTTCATCCATTTTGGTTTGTTTTGACTGTAGAGCGGAAGTGTGCCAGTAATTTACGTAGTTTTAATTATTTTTGGGAGAAAAAATTACAGAAATCGATTCAGAAAACGATTCTGAACAAACTACTTTCTTAGTGTGCATTAATTCAGTTACACATTGTATAATAAAGAGTATTCTCTTCTTACGCAGTCACATACTAAAGGGAACCAGTAACACATTATTTTTTTTAAATGACTTGATTTTGAAAAGCAAAAAACTGCTCGGTAGTTTCTAGTTTGTTGCGCCACTTCTTCCTAGCGAAAGCACTAGGAATTGGTGAAGGGCGGGCGTTTTGGGGGACTGTCTTAAGTAATTTTCCTTTTTATATATATGTTTTTCTTCATTATCTCTTAACTATTTACACTAGGTACTAAACCAAAAGACTTAACTAACTAAAAAGATAAATAAAATTGTATAATAATTCTGTCTACTACCTACCTACTGAGTACTGTCTCTCTGTCCCCTTTTTAGCTAACCATCATCATCTGCCTATCCTTTTCCCAATTATGTTGGGGTCGGCTTCCAGTCTAACCGGATGCAGCTGGATACCAGCATTTTACATGGAGCGGCTGCCTATCTGACCTCCACAACCCAGTTACTGGGTAATACGATACCCCTTTTTAACTAACCGACTTCAAAATAAAGAGGAGGTTCTCAATTCGGCTGATTATTCTTTCTTCCCTTGGTTGTCTTTAAAAGATCGCTCCTGGCGATAAGATCGCCCGATCGATTAATTGTGTCACCCTTTATTAAATTTCTTCAATGTATTCTATAATTTGGTGTACATAATAAAGAGTATCTCATTCCCGTTCTTTTTTTATGTCTGTTTTTAGATGTCTGCAGCGAAACCAACCTCCTGAACGCAGAGGTGTTCAAGGGGGTGATATTTTGCTCCAGCTGTTCTCAGAGAATATTCCAAGGATGCTCCACAGCTCGCAGGACCAAGACCATGAACACCGGCAGGGGAAGGAGGACCAGGTCCAAGTCGCACAGGTAACCTGCGTTCGCATTATTGTTTCCAAAAATGTAAACAAAAATGTGTTACAACGTCAAACATTTTTATGAAATTCCAATAGTTCTGGCATATTATTACTTTAGAGAAGTTTAAGCCCAGATTTTAATTATATTCCATCATTTCTTTATCAGACGCGACAGAGAAAGAGCAAAAGGCCACGACAAGGTGATTCACAGGAGCCGAGACGGCGTCATAGAACTGGCCAGACTGGTGGGATCCAACACAGACTCCGATGACCAGCTGGAGCAGAAGCAGAAGAAACCCAGGTGAGGACCTAGTTTATGTTATCTCATGGCTATACACCGTGTTCTTATTGTTACCGTCGTCGTCGTTATCGTTATCATTAACTTTGGCAAACGCTTTTATAGCTTTTACAAATCAAATCTAATATAAAATATTTGTAATTTCATTTAATGAAATTTAATTGTGCTATGCAGTAAGAAAGAGTCTTTGGCCTATGTTGCCGCTTGGTGCTATTAAAATGATAAATCTATCAAATGCTTCGGATAAAGAGATAAAGAGGCATGCATATTGAGTGATTTACGTCCAGGTATTTAGTTTGTATGAAAATTAACAAAAATTAAAAAATAAGAATTCATTAACCCATTCAATGACCAGATCATTCTGAACATCTGGTCGAAGTATATGTATATCGTCCGGAACACGGTGTCTAACTAAAAAATAACAGCCGCACTGGTCGTCTGGTCGATCGAGAGTTATGTGTGCATACAAATGAGCGACACGCGTCATCGGCAGTGGCAACTGCAGTCAACGCATGTCGACGGCTGCAGTTGCCTCTGCCGTTGACGCGTGTCGCTCGTGTGTATGAGCACTTACTACGCTAGCCGCGGTCAATTCGTGAATGGGTGACCATCCATTACATCGTTCCTTGATATTCGTAACGGGTGATCAGAAGCCCAAAAGTTTTAACAAGGGGTGTCGTGTTATCTAGCAACTGGGTTGTGGAGGTCAGATAGGCAGTCTCTTCATGTAAAATGCTGGTATTCAGCACTGTAAGCCGATTCCAACGTTGGGAAAAGGATAGACCTGGGGGTCTACTACGAAGTGCAAAGTGCGAATGTTCGGATCGGACCCACACATGGCCGAACCGAATATTATTGAAAAATGCGAAAAAAGTTCGGATCGGCTCAGTTGGGTCGGGACCTTAGTCAATATTCGAAAGAGTGTGAGGAGTGTAGGATCGGGACCGACCGAACCAAATAGTAACTTCGTAGCAGGAAACGGCCGAATATTCGGCCGATACCACTTCGGAGTAGACCCCCAGGCGTGGCGTGACGACACGTAGTCGCGAGAGCTCACTAATTTTCAACACAAGACGGTGCCTGAGTGGGTGGTGGGTGACTCAGTTCAGTCAAACTGTAGGCTTGTACCACGGTAATATTATCCATACAGTATTGTAACTCGGCCGTATCTTTGAAACTACTCGTCATATTAAATATGTACTTGAACTTATTTTTAGTGAAAAAATCGCGCGGTTATTGTTAAAAAAACAACACACCGTCCGTTCGTCACTGCGGCACAGTCGCGACTGTCTGCATGTCGAGATCGAGGCGCGTAGGCATAACTCGCGCTTCGTCCGTTTGTGTAAAGTTGGAATACTGTATAGATAATATTACCGTGTTTGTACTTTCAAGCTTCACCAAGTATTTAATATTTCTAATAAATACGTGTTTTCTTCCAGCAAATTCGCGATATCCGATCATACGTTGCAAGTCGACAGAAACAAACGTCTCGAAGTAAGTATTACGTAGTTTCTCTTGTATTTTTGGTTTATACAGAATGTCAATATCATATAAATTGTTGTTTTAATTTGTACCCGAAAATTAATTTGTATCCGAAACTGTAAAATTTTCCCAATCAACCTTGAACGCTTTAGCTATAAAGTTGAAAATCTATTAAAGAAATTTGACAGATTGTAATAGCTGGATGTGCTGGCGTCTGTACTACTCGTATTACAGTAGGTACGCGGCGTTAAATGTCACATCGATTTTCAAAGTTCTGCTTTGTAGAACGTCCTCTTTGTCATGCTGCGGTCCCATGGCCCGCTTACTCACAGGCCAGCTCGCGCCAGGCCAGACCGACAGGCCGTGGGAACCGTCGCATCCGATGAGGCCTACTCTGGTCTGTCGCCCATCCGATCCGTCGGAAGTCGGTAAGTTCAAAGGTCCGGCATAACGCGGCGCGGGTGCCTGTCGCGGACGCCTGTACGGGCGTGTTTATTTAGTTTTGTTTATCAAATGTTGACCATTGAAAGAAAGAAAGAAAAAGTATTTATTGCGACTCGTACAGGATTATAAACTAAACTAAACACAGTTAAAAATAAAAAAATGGAACAAATATTTATAAAAAAAAAAGTAATAAAAAATAAAATGAAACAAAGTCCTATACGAGGCCAAAAGCCAAAACCATTGAATAAAACCGCGGCGGCTGCGACGGTTAACTTTAAAATGCGTAGTAAAATAAACATATAAACTCCCTTATCTTATTGAAATATGTTATTTATGGCTTCTTACAGACATTATAATACCGTACGTGTACGTAATAATCGTGTCGTCAATGTATTGTGTGTTCCTGCACTCACTAGTTCCATCTGTCAAAAACGGTTTACCTAATTGACAGGTTATAGGCCGACACACGCCGTGGGAATGCCTCGACAGCCAGGCCTCAACAGGCATAGCAACGCCTGGGGCGGCCTGTTAATTAACGGGCCGTGGGACCGCGGCTTCACTCATACCTGTGTGACAGGCGACAGTCTCTTTATAATACTCATTGTGTTATATATTATTAACGCCCGGGTACTGTATTTTTCACTTTTCGGAGCGGTTTTTACTCTTTTTGTGTTTTTGTTTTTAGAACTGCTTTTATTTCCAGACAGTGGGCCGCCTGAAAAGGGATAGTCCAGGTAATTTTTAGGTACTTTCTTATTTTTTTTTGTACTTTTCACTAACGCGATAAATTATTTTGAATTCTTATTAATTAATTCTATCATTAGTTTATTAAGGTCGCTTTCGATCAAACTTTTTATACATAGAGTAAGTTCTATCCTGAGAATAAATTTTGAATTTTTGACAGTTTTTTTCATACTAGAACTGTCAGATGTCAATTTTATTCCACGGATAAAAGTTATCTGATTTTGGTAAAATCAGCCCTAAGTAGATCCAAGGCTAATGTGGGCGCGCGGGCCTGCGGGTGGAGAGCAATGGGTAGCTCACCGCCCGATCAGGACCAGGCCCGTGCCGGACGGCGCGTAAGTGTTCCACGCGCGCCTCAAAGAGATGTCAGCATAACGAGGGGCCCCTCAGGGCCGAAGCCTGCCGGGGCAGCGGGATTGTCCGAAAGGGTTACCGCTGCCCCGGAACATAAAGGGCGAAGGAAGGAACATGGGTGGGTTTTAGTCAGTAAGAGTCTGACACTCCCTTCCGCTCCACCCAGAGCGGGAGGAGTCATTTGATGATTTCCCATCCCAAAAAAAAAAAAAAAAAAAGGCTAATGTGGGCCATAGATCTTTTGGTTTGTCCTGCCCGTTCGGCCATCTTGGGGATTTGCTGCGACGCTTTCAAGGCTCCACATAATGGCTGTTTTGGCTCACAGCTTATTGAGTATCCGGCAAATTTACAGTCAACCAGCTGTGCAGCAAACATGGGCTGATTGTACCCAGCCCACTCACACTATGCTGCGTTTTCAGATTTTTTTTTTAAGTGAAACTTTTATTACACCGTCTCACACTTTTTCGTCTGTGTGTTGCATGTCGCGTGACGGTCGGCCGCGGAGTAGGGATAATTTTACTTTCTCCACGGTGTATAGACTATTACTCATTTGTGGCAGTGCTCCACGCTATTTTGTTTGTTTTTGTCAGTGTTTAATGTAAATGTTGTTATTTTTTATTTTTCTTTTTGTTTTTTTTGGAAAAAAGTTTCACTTTTTCCGTGGTTTCATAAAACCACACAGTCCTTTTTTTAGTATGTATTGATTTCTTTCACCCACCACGACGCCATCGCGGCAGGCCGAGACGAAGATGGCGGGACGAGCTTGACTCCTACCGTAGGCACTAGCTGGCACTCGCAAAAGACAGAATTGTGTGGAAGGGAGAGGGGGGTCTTGTCCTGCAGGGGGACAATACAGGCTAGTAAAATATTGATTTCTTAAGTGTGTGTACTTATTTCAGAAATGGGAACTACCACGGATGTGACGCAAGAGACACTCAAGAAGATGAATTGCTTTGTACCGGAAATGGGTGAACAACAAGCCAAGTGAGTTTATTGGATACCTTAACATTTGACGTCGCGTTAATATCGTCTTAAACTCTGTTTTCATAGGAAAGCGGTGCCGTATTATAACGGCCGTCAGTAAAATTTGTCATTTTCACCTGAGATTAACTTGTAGTGGTGTCTACAACGCCACATGCGGACACCGCGTCATACTGACGTCACGCAAAATCCTGCATCGCGCAAGCAGAGTTTACCGCGCAATTAGTATATATACAACATCCCGACATCCATCATTGGGCAGTTGCCCGCCAGACACAACACCCATCTGGTCGGCGGATCCTCCCTTTTCTATGGAGGATGAGTGAACTTTACACCCGGTTCCTCATACCTCTATAAAGTCAAACCCTTCTGCCCAAATATTGAAATCGCTAGATTTATCCTCACCGTAATTAGTCAGAAGAAAAAGTGTCCACACTGAGAGCACTGAGCTCACAGATTATAAAATAGCGTTTCCATGACAATCTAGTAAAGTCACTGAACTCACTGCGTCATGTGTGTCAGAGATGACAAAACGAATCAGAAATGCGACTATGTTTTGGCGCAGTAGGGCGAATGTGGGCCTTATTACACTGACGATTTGCAAGCGAGTTCAAAGCGAGGCGAGTGCGTAGCGAGCTCACCGCGAGTTTGCAGCGAGCGCGCAGCGAGCTCTCCGCGAATAGCGCCTTCGACGTTTGTACACTCACGTTCAACAGCCCGCCCCACCCCACTTCAGTTGTATCAAAGACCTGAGCGCCCGCCGCGTCTTCGTGGCGAGTTCGGTGTGCGTTCGTTGCGGACTCGCTACGAGCTCGTTACGTACTCGCTTCGCTTTGAACTCGCTCGCAAATAGCCAGTGTGATATCAGCAAAATCTTTACATTTAAATCGTTAGGCATGATGGCAGCCTTCCCGTTTTCCGCACAAATGAGTGACATAACAATATGATCACGGCGAATGCGTATTCGCGCAACAAAACAGGGTCAAATTAAATCAGCTAGCGAAACTCAGCAGACGTGATGAGTATCAATATCTAAGTAGGATAATAATATATAAAATGATTAGATTTGATATTACTCACTGGATGCCTGAAGGAGGACATCGGTGTCGAGGTAGACCACGGCGAAGGGGGTGAGATGATCTGACAAGGTTTGTTTCAACATGGCCAGAGATCGCTCAAGACAAAGGTTTGGAAAGAAAAAGGGGAGGCCTTTGCCCAGCAGTTGGACAAAATATAGGCTAACGATAAAATAAGATTTGACTTTTTTTGGGGTCAACGATATTTGATCTTGTCTAGACCTAGATCCAATGGCTGCATAATATTTTTTTTTAAATAAGTAATTTGTTTGTTTTCAGGATCAAATCCTACACGCCTCCGGTGGTTCCGCAACGGAGAAGACATTATAGAAGGAGGGAAATACGTGAACCCGTAAGTACTTGCAAACATATATTTCATCAACCATCATCATCAGCAGCTGCCTTTTTTTTTTTTTTTTTAACTTGGAGAAATGCTCATGCATTCTGCACTACCACGGGGAGATAGTGCAGTTATGTGGGACTCTAACCCACTAAAACTCCACGGTGTCCTCCTCTGCCGCTTACGGCGGGAACACGGGCACGCCTTAGCACTCATCCGTGAACCCGCCGCGGCCGTCCGTCACCGGACCCTCCTCTGGGGATTACTCCCCATCACCGGCGCACCAGAACACATGGCACGCCGTGACCACCCCAGGGACCAAACCAGCACATGGGCGCCAGATGACCCCGTGTCTGGGCACCGTTGGTCCCCCTGCGACGGGTCAGGTCATTGGCCCCGCCGCCTGCCAATTTTCGACCGCAGAGGATAGGGAGAGCGGCCAACGTCATACCAACACTCCTCTGCCCCACCGCGTTCGCCATCAGACGGTGGCGACCCCGTCAAGGCCGCGGAAGGTAGGGAGAGCGGCGCACCGCAATACCGACACTCCTCCCCCGCCGCGGCCTCCAACCCTCAGCCGTGATGCCTCCCATACCACATCACGGCCCGCCTCAGTTGCGATGTCGCCCAAGCGGCACCGCAACCTACTTGTTGGCCGCTACGTCGTCGGCTTACAGGCAAAGCCCTGACGAGCGGCCCCTCCTCGGGTTCCTCTTAGCTTCACCGTGGTTGTCCAAGCCACGGCTACTGAGCCCCCCCGCCTCGACAATGCGGGAACCCACCGGGGGGGATCAGCAACTGCCTAGCCCAACAATGTTGGGGTCGGCTTCCAGTCTAACCGGATGCAGCTGAATACCAGTATTTTACATGGAGCGACTGCCTATCTGACCTGCACAACCCAGTTACTGGGTAATACCTACCATATCCCTTGCTACAACTGGTTGTCAGACTTTCGGGCTTCTGACTACCCGTAACGACCGTCAAAGATCCACGAATGACAGCCGGGACCAACGCCTTAACGTGCTTTCTAAGGCACGGAGCACTTCATCAACCATATTACATATAATAACGCCTGTAATCCGCGAAAGGTTAGCTGAGGGAGTATAGAACAGCGGGATTGTCCGAAACAGCGGGATTGTCCGAAACAGTGGGATTGTCCGAAACAGCGGGATTGTCCGAAACAGCGGGATTGTCCGAAAGGGTTACCACTACCCCGGAACATAAAGGGCGATGGAAGGAACATGGGTGGGTTTTAGTCAGTAAGAGTCTGACACTCCCTTCCGCTCCACCCAGAGCGGGAGGGGTCATTTGATGATTTCCCATCCGGAAAAAAAGGGAGTATAGAACACCCACATTTCACCAGCTATCAAAATAAAAAATCATTTATTCAAATTAGTCTTAGAACTATATATTTATTTAACCGTCAAAATGACATAAGACAGTCCCCCAAAACGCCCGCCTTTCACCACTTCCTAGTGCTTTCATTGGGAAGAAGTGGCGCAACAAACTCCCCAGCAGCACAGCTGTCTGTTCAGTTAGATAAACTTGCTTCTACATATACAATAGTACACATATATACAATAGTAGGTATGCAAAGTAATTAACATTACGAGGCACAGAGCATTCAATTAAACTATTTGCATATTATATTTAATTGGAGGATGTAATAGGGGGCGAGCCCCCTATGGGCGAGCCTATTCCCAAAAGGGCTTACAGATTTATTAAACTTACAGGTGGATGGGACAGAATAGATGTGGAAGGCGGAGGACAGGGTGTTGTGGCGCAGCCTGGGAGGGCCCTATGTCCAGCAGTGGACTGCGATAGGCTGAGTTGATTGATTGGAATTGGAATAAATTGTCTAAATTATGGTGTACCTAAATCACATCAAAATCGGTAGCGTAGTTTTGAAGAACAACGCGGTCATACAGACATATAGGAAAAGTGACTTTAATTTATAACAAGTATAGATATATCTAAAGCGGGTGTAAAAATACACTTAATGAAGCCGAGGGCCACTTGTATGTACTCCCCGATATTGTAATATTTTTTTTTGTACTGGACCATACCTGGGAACTTTCTGGTTACGGAGATAGTGGCGCCGATTCCCTTGTTCACAAACTAAACTAAATTTAAGTTCAGTGCATCTTTTCCTTTTTATTTCATTAAGAAAAGGACAGAAGATAAATATTAGTTTAGCCCTGTCAAATTAGTCACCGCCTGACGTAATTTGACGTATTTTTAGTAGCCATGTTTTTAATCACGTCTAAACTGTCTACGGAGTATCTTAATTTGACAGGACTACTCTAATATTTATCTTCTGTCCTTTTCTTAATGAAATGGAAAGAAAAAGATGCACTGAACTTAAATTTAGTTTAGTTTGTGAACAAGGGAACCGGCGCAATTGTAGGACAAAGTTCTAACTTTTACTGACGTTTTTTTTTACGAACATAAGTTTTTAATGTCAAAACACAACTTTACACGACCCATGTACAGACGCCAGCAAGTCAAGCTACCCGAAACTGTTAAATTTTCCCAATCAGCCTTGAACGTTAATGTTGTAGCAATTAAAGTTGAAAATCTATTAAAGAAATTTGAGAGATTGTAGTAGCTTGATGTGCTGGCGTCTGTACCCGTTGCATGCACCCATAGGGACAATGTTTTGCGTCACATTGCGCACTACCGTAAACAGCGATTTTTCACATAAAAAATGAAAGCCGTTTCCCAGCAATTATTATTGCACAAAGTTAATTAGTTTTATGTACAGAATGTGTAGTGGACGGCTATGTAATGGGTCTTTCTACGGCCTGTAGATTATGATAGAATAAAAAGAAGGTTTGTTTCACAGAGAAACAAGCCGAGCTGCAGTGATCTCAGAATAGCGGGTGAGTTTCCATTTATTTTTGACTGAACTTCCGATCGATTCTGTAAAAATCTCACCGTGAAAAGTTAGGTGAAGTGAGCTGTCATTCCATCTGCCGATCGATTCTGTAAAAAAAAAAAATCTCACCGTGAAAAGTTAGGTGAAGTGAGCTTAGAGTGAGCTGTCAATAGTGTCAATCCCTAGCATTAGTTGGAATGACAGCTCACTCCACGCTCACTTCATCTAAGTTTTTACTGTGAAATGGTTACAAACTCGCACTGCAGTACATTAAGAAATAGTTCAATAGATATTCGTGTCTGGGTGCCCTCTTTTGTCTAATCTTCTTCTAAGGGCTGATTTTTCAATCATCTGATAACTTTGTTCGAGGAATAATTTTGACATTTTTACAGTTAGTTCATACAAAAACTGTCAAACGTCAATTTTATTCCTCGAATAAAAGTTATCTGGTAATGGAGAAATCAGCCCTTAATCAAATGTTTAAATTCATTCAATAACTGTCAGACAATGCGCAACCTAAACCGCAGGGTCTAGAAGCATGTTTGCGCAAGAGTTATACCATAAACTATATCGAAAGTGAATGCTAGAAAGATTTTTGAAATTCATCCCTTTAAAGGAGATAAAAGTTTCAAATTTTTACCGATGGGAAATCGGTTTGTATTTTATTAAATGGAGGACAGCGGCGTAATTGCTCAACACACACGTTATCATTTTGACAGTTCAAGAACATTCATTGCGTTATGTAAGTTGTTGAGCAGACAAATTTTCAAACACGGTTTTCGACGACACGGTTGGCGCAGTGGCTGAGCGATCGACTGCTGCGCTGCGTGTCGCGGGTTCGATTCCCGCACGGAACAAATATTTGTATTGCCTACAGGTAGCTGTTCCGGGTCTGGCTGTTTGTGAATGTGAGTTTAAATGTTTGTAAACGCACCCACGATACAGGAGTAATTCCTAGTGTGGGGCAAAGTTTAAAAAAAAAAAAAAAAACATTGCAGCAATATCCTTCAAAATGATTCAGATTATGATTAATAGTGTGTTACGCAAATAGGGTGTTTGTGGAAATTCGGACCTTGGACTGCTTGTAAAGACAAATTTTCGAATAGGGACTAACCACACTTATTCAGCTCTGTTCAGCTTTTGTCCATACGAGTACAAAATCGTTGTTTTCTATAGACAAAAGCTGAACAGCCGAGCTATTCTGTAAAAAAAATACCTTGAAAACTTAGGTGAAGTGAGCTGTCAAGAGTGTCATCCCTAGCATCAGGTGGAATGATAGCTCACTTCACACTCACTTCACCTACTATTCAATTCAATTCAAATATTTTCACTATATTCACATTGAGATTTATACAGAATAGGCCGCGGCTGAGCTGAAGAATTGTGGTTAGTCCCTTACAGTCGTCTTTAACTTGCTTTTCTGATTCTTCCCAGAGCTCGGAATATCAACGGAGATAGCCAATATGGCACTGCGCAAGAACTCTGAAGTGCCAGTTACCATACGTTCTGAGTAAGTTTTTTTGACAGAGCACGACATCGCCACGTCGGCATCGCCTTTGCGAATAATATTCGTGTCCAAATTCGGCGCAAGTGACCGCAAGATAGATGTCACAGGGCATTGTTAGAATTGTCACGGGCCGTAACACGTTCGGTCCAGCGGCGCTCTCGTGAGGTGCGCACATTATGACACAATAGTTTTTTATACAAAATGGACATACGTTGCTAGAAATGTTCTGCTCCCCAAGTGTAAAAGATTCTTAGAGGGTTAGAAGATTAAACAAGAAATCAAAAGACGTTGACTTAGACTGTAGTAGACTTCAACAACGGTCGCCATTTGATTAGTTGTGCCTCTCGATGTTTGACACTTGCAAGTCGCGGCGCAAAAGTTCGACGGATGGAATTTACTATGGTTCCCTGGCGTTATGAGACGTCGTGAAAATAATATCATATTTTTATTAGCCGTGATTAGACGTTGCGTTAAAAATAAATTGTACAAAGTCTTTACATACAATGACAACGTCGACGTCATATTGTTGTTGGTCCCAACGTGTCAGGCGTCTTCCTCGTTTCGTTTTCGTTTTTTACCGAGTGCATGTAATTAAATGACAGCTTCCTCACTGATTAGTTTCGGTACATATTCTTTACTGAGCGCATACACACGTCTCTGTACCGAGTACTACCGAACCATTCGACTCGCCAGTCCCGTCACTCCCGCCCCACCCCGCACTTAAACCACACCCAGCGCAGAACCAATTACAAATGACAAAAACCGAAGCAAACTGAGCCAGTCAATAAGTGGTTATCGGTAAAGAATCGGTACAGAAACGAAATCGCGCTGATCCGGTGAGGAAGGCGTCTAACACGGCTTGGTTTTTATGAAGAGTATTGGCAGCACCTACCGTTTCTAGCAGCGGCCGCCGAGGCGCTTCCGTATTCTGTAGTTGTTTCAAAGTGTTCAGATGTAGCGTAGGTCACTGAAATTTTGGTTTCGGGAAAATTACTGCCTTCCCACAAAATCCTTTTTAACAGATTCAGGCTTTCACGTGGCATAATCAAAGTTTAAAATAAAAAATATTATCCCTATTATTCATTGAGATTTATGATTTGTTCTCATTATTTTCTGTCATCACGACTTAGTGGGAACAGCTACAAACGAAAGTCGAAATCAATTAAGGGCTGCCAGACCCATCCGTCCGGAATCGCAATCCGCATTTTCCCCGTAAGTCTATCTCTTTCTGTCGTTCAGAAACATCGTTTACTAGATCTTTAATTTATTTTCTTTTTCAGCACAAGATTAAAAGGGAATACGTCTTACACTATTTCAGTTGTTCATCCGAAATCAGGTAAGAAAACTGTAGTGTGTTCCAAAAGTATGTAATAAAAATGTAAACAAATGAATCAGAAAACCTACCTGTGGATGCCAATTTTATAGTGCCACTTACAAATTGAGTGATTTGATTTGATTATTTGAAAGAAAGAAAGAAAAAGTATTTATTCCAACTCGTACAGGAAGATCCCAAACTAAACTAAACACAGTCAAAAAAAAAAAAAAATCAAGTTATATAAAAAAAGTAACAAAAAGAAAAATGAAACAGCAAGTCCTATATGAGGCTCCTTTTTAAATGTCGAAGCATCATGCTGAGATCGAGTATCTCAGCATGATGCTGCGACATTTAAAAAATAAATACCGCAACGTTGATATTGTGATAGTGCCCGCTGTGATGTCACGGGCAAATTATGGTGACGACGATGATGGGGCACACAATACTGAGTTTTTTTTTTTTTGCGTTCAATAAATTATTCTTCGTTTCTTTTTTTCTTACATTTCACAGATAAATCCGGTGAAGGATCGGACTGGGTGGATTCAGCATACAGTACCATCGAAGAATCGGAAATATCGTAAGTACTTTGTATAATCAGCCTGTAATGTTCCCACTGCTGGGACACAGGGTTGCTCTCTTCGTGAGGGAGTAGGCCGTAATCCCCCACGCGTGGTAGAGGTCTTCGAATTTTCGGTTCTAGGACATGCCGGTTTCCTAACGATGTTTTCCTTCACAGTTTTGAGAGCAGGTGCTGATGAAATTATTTACACAAAGTAAAGAGCCTGTCTGGGTTCGAACCTACGACCTTCCCGACTAGTAAGTCGGGGACGCTACCACTGGGCCACCAGAGCAAAAAAAAAATTTTTGATCCAATTTTGCTTAGCGGTATGTGCAGACATTGTGGCTTATATGTAAAATCGCCTTAATTAAGTCAGTGTGTGTGTGTGTGTGCGTGTGTGCGCGTGTGCGTGTGTGTGTGTGTGTGTGTGTGTGTGTGTGTGTGCGTGTGTGTTTGTGTGTGCGTGCGTGCGTGTGTGTGTATGTGTGTGTGTGTGAGTGTGTGTGTGTGTGTGTGTGTGTGTTGTGTAGTGTCAGTGTGTTCTAATAAATGTTACGTGTCACCAGTCTATACCCTGCGGCATGAGCCTACCATGTACCATTTTATCAAGTACCTGGTACTTGCTGACAGGCCTACGCTGTCCTCTCATAACTACTGTAATTTGAAAGCATTGTAAAAGCCAATTATTTTTAAAAGAGTAACCGTGGAGTTTCTTGCCGGCTCTTCTCCATAGGAACCGGCCAATTGGAACCGTGCTCCTAGCTTCTGACGTTTCATAAGTGCCCATGTTGGTTTATGTGAAATAAAATATTTCGATTTTGATTTCATGCGTGGTCAGTACTATCTTCAGGTCCGACCGAAGGCAGAAATGACTATTAATGGTGACAATACTGTTTTATTTGTTACAAGCATGATGGACCGACGCCTCGGAAGCATACTCAAAATGCCAATAAAACTGTGTAAGTCAGTTCCTATTTCTTAACTAATATCCTACTCCTAATAATATCATAAACGCGAATGTTTGTGAGGATGGATGGATATTTGTTACTCTTTCAAGCAAAAACTACTGAACGAATTTTGTTGAAAACTTTACAGTAATATAGCTTATACATTAGAACAGCATATATGATACTTTTTATCCCGATATTCTCACGGGACACTTATGCGGGTGAAACCGCGGGGCGCTGCTAGTTGTAAATAAAGAGAAAAGGTTTGATTTTTTGTATGTTTGTTTGTTATGCTTTCACGCTAACATGACTAAACAGATTTAGATAAAATTTTGCACATGAGTAGACCATGACCTGGACTAGGACATAAGATAATTTTTATCCCGATACAGGATTGAGACTATGCGGGTGAAACCGCGGGGCGCAGCTAGTTAGTACACACATGTTCGGCTCGGCACATTCAATTCGGCAGTATTTGTTGAACAACGAAGCCGAGTCGAAGCAATTACTACACATATTCGACTCGTACCGATCGGCAAACTCTTTTCGGCATCTACCCTCGCTGGATGATGTTCGGGTCGCCTCGGCATAATTCGAGCAAAGCCGAGCGGCTTTTCCAGATTACATTTGATGTGGCCGCCAAGCTGTACCAAATCATGACGAGCGGAACAAGTATTTAGCACTTTCAATTATTTATTTATTTTAGGATCTCCAACAAAAGATATACATACCTACACTAAAAATTACATATAGTTTATGGAAGACAAAGTACATATTTAGCAGGTGTACTCCTTTAATTACAGGAGACCACAGCATGCGCAATAAAATGAACAACTAAGCTAACAAATACCTAATTCATAATAAAAGAAAAATGTTGACAGCGGAAATGACCAACCTTCCTTAAAAAAAAAATGAATAAATCCAATTTCGTTTTTCAGTCAAAAAAAAAATACTGGATCGGAGTTCGCTTGTTAGTCTATTGATGAGTACCGAAGATGGACGAAGCGTGTAAGTAAGACTTCTGGGTTGATTTTACGAACATTTTTAATAAAAAAAAACTAAATCAAAATCGATTCATCCGTTCGGGAGCTACGATGCCACAGACAGACACACACACAGAGAGACACGTTAAACTTATAAAACCCCGTCGTTTTTGCGGCGGGTGTTAAAAACAGAGTACATGTTTAGATTTGTCTGCAATAATTGAGTTTGTTAGTGGCGCCGATTCCCTTGTTCACAAACTAAACTAAAGAGCAATGATCATGGATATATGGAATTCCGTACCATGCTGCATCAAAGTCAAACTTTGTTTTTATAGACTACACTTATCATAGTAACTCCTACAAATGTAACGTTATTAAATAAATAAATAAATAAATAAATCCCTGGACATTTCACACAGCACCATTTGTCCCAAGCTAAGCAACCTAATGCTTGTGTTATGGTAACAAGATGGCTGATAAACTACTTATATACATTTTTTTTTTGTAAATACATACATATTATAGATAGAAAAACACCCAGACTCGGAACAAATACATGTAGGTCATACAAATGTTTGTTTGGAAAAACTGTAAGAGAGAAATAATTCCGAATCTGACCCAATCACCGATATTTTTTTTCATTTCAGAAATCTTTTCCGTAAAATAAAACAAACATTACATGAGGAAGTGGTTGAACATCAAGGTAACAAGTATTGTTTTATTATTGAACGAAATTCTTTAACGGAGCTCGCGGTAGGAGTAGGTAAACTTGGAGAAATCGTCGCGTAAAATGAAAATCCAAGATCCCCTGCAAATTTTTTAAATTTTTCGTCTTGTTTGACATTTTCATGGTTTTTGAGGGCGCTGCAGCCGATAGTGAGGTCAAAAAAATCCAAGATGGCGGCTGAGAAAATTATCACATTTTTCGTCATTTTTTATTTTTGGCCATCTTGGATTTTCATTTTGAACTTCGTTCTTGCCGGGGGTTGACCCCACACGTTTTATTTTATTGTTTGCCTACCTACCTATGCCCTGTGGGAATCATTACGAAAAATGAATCGTCATGGCGGATTTAAGTAACATACAGATTACAGACCACTACAAGCTAATAGCACCTAGAATAGTCCACCTCATAATTGATTTACCAGTTTTGACGAAAACTCCCGGTAAATTGACCTTCACTAAGGTTGAAACCATCTAACTGTCACATAGACAAATAAACCTTGTCGTTTTATGACTTGTAACCTTAGGGTGGTTTACGTTTCGACTGTTAATTACGAGGTCGACTGTAGCTACATAAGGACATTCTCTTGCTAAGTGTTGTGATGATAAAAAATACAATCTTATTTTTTTTCAGTTCGTGGCGTCAAGAGGTTATATTCCACAATCAACCGTAGAAACAAACCCTATAAGCTAGGATGGTAAGCATTTTTATGATCATTTAGCCGAAAGACGTCCACTGCTGGATACAAGCCTCCCCACAGAGCACGGAGACGCTTCGGCGGCCGCTACTGGATGCGGAATTGTCAACACTTGCCATACAACTCGGCATCCAGTCTAACCGAATGCAGCTGAATGCCAGTATTTCTCATGGAGCGGTTCACTATCTGTCATCCGCAACCCAGTAATTGGGGAACACGAGACCCCTTGGTAAGACTGTTTGTCAGACTTTCATGCTTCTAACGACCAGTCAATCAATCAGTCAACTCAGCCTATCGCAGTGCACTGCTGGACGTGGGCCTCTCCCAGGCTGCGCCACAACACCCTGTCCTCCGCCTTCCGCATCCAGTCTGTCCCAGCAACCTTCTTAAGGTCATCCGACCATATAGCTGGGGGGCGTCCCACACTACGCTTGCCGATACGCGGTCTCCACGACCAGTAACGACTGTCAAAGATCCACGCGTGTTTTCTGAGGCACGGATGGGTCTCGGCATGTAAAGATGGTCATCCATCTACGGACCCTACTACCCTTCAGATGGGGAGAATACAGCGCTGTTTGGCAGAAAAGTAGATAATTGATAAATCAAAATCAAAATCAAAAGTCATTTATTCAAATTAGGCTGAGAATCAGCACTTTTCGAACGTCAAAATTACAAAAGACAGTCCCCCAAAAACGCTCGCCCTTCACCACTTCCTATTGCTATCGCTGGGAAGACAAAGTGGCGCAACAAACTCCCCAGCAGCACAGCTGTCTGGTCAGTTAGAAAATTGATTGTATACAATACTAGGTACCTATGTTCAGTAATGAACATTACAAGACACAGAACATAAAATTAAATTATTTGCCATATGTCAGCTAGCCACGCCAACATACCAACAGTATAATAAAAAGCTATAGTTACTCCTACTCAAGCTAAAAAATAATTAATTAAAATTAAAATGTAAATAAAAGCCTCCAGGCATAAAGGGCGTGACAGCTTACATATTTATGCAGTGCTTGATAGTCTTCAGTGACCATTTTGGTTTTCCATTACAAACCATACAAAACTTATCATTGTTTACTCATACTGCGACACTGATGAGGTATAGAAACTGACAGCCTTGACGGCAGCAACGTCGGGTCCTGGGGGTCTACTACGAAGTGCAAATTGCGAATGATCGGATCGGACCGACACATGGCCGAACCGAATATTATTGAAAAATGCGAAAAAAGTTCGGATCAGCTTAGTTGGGTCGGGACCATAGTCAATATTCGAAAGAGTGTAGGAGTGTAGGATCGGGAACGACCGAACCAAATAGTAACTTCGTAGCAGGAAGCGGCCGAACATTCGGCCGATACCACTTCGGAGTAGACCCCCAGGGTTCGTTTCCCAGCTGGGTAATTGCGTAACGTACTAACAGTAGCAATGGCTTTCATTTTGAGAGTTCAAAAACATTAATTGCGTTATTTACGTTGTGGAGCAGACTCGTTTTTCGAACATAAGAAGCAATAGATTAGCAATAACCTTCAAAATGATTCAGATTGGAATGGTAAACGTGTTGCGCAATTAGGGTGCAGGTCGGGCAAAGTGTTATTGATTTTTTCCATTAGGAATTTCTCAGTAACAGCCCTGAGTTTGGAAGTTGGTGGTGTGATACCCCCGTGCCTCGGAAAGCAGTTACGTGGTTGGTCCTGCGCCTGATCTCTCTCCGGTCGTGGCAGATTGCCGTCCCATCGGAGTGTGATTTTTGAGAAACCTCTTTTTTAGGGTTCCGTGCCCAAAGGGTAAAAATGGGACCCTATTACTAAGACTCCACTGTCCGTCTGTCTGTCTGTCTGTCACCAGGCTGTATCTCATGAACCGTGATAGCTAGACAGTTGAAATTTTCACAGATGATGTATTTCTGTTGCCGCTATAACAACAAATACTAAAAACAGAGTAAAATAAATATTTAAGTGGGGCTCCCATACAACAGACGTGATTTTTTTGCTCGATATTAAAAATGGCGACAGGTAGACGCTTGAAATATTCCCAGAATATTTAGTTGACACCGGGACAGGTGAACCTAAAAAAAAAAGGTTATAATATAGTGTCTAATATTGTATTGTAGCGGTATCTACAACGCCACATGCGAACAACGCGTCATACTGACGTCACGCAAATCCTGCATCTCGCAAGCAGAGTTTACCGCGCAATTAGCATAGATACAATTTCCCAACATCTATCGTTGGGCAATCGGAGGATCCTCCCTTTTCTATGGAGGATGAGTGAACTTTACACTCTGTTCCTCATAACTCTAAACTGGTGACCCCGACGTGATCGTCAGCGCAGCTTTCGTGCAAATACTTCAGCGTGACGTCATCATCATCACTCCCGCAAGCTTTAGCGGCGAGTCACCAGCCAGCCAGCGTCCATGGCTCCAACGGGTATCCTGACTACGAGCATGCAGCGACCGCGCATACCTGGTCATCACCCTCAGCCTCATTAGCAACCTAGGCACAGCACACTGCACTTTCAGCCGGTCAAACAAGCAGAGCACCTTCTCCTGGTCGACACAGCAGCCAGCCTCAACCCGGCGCTGTACGACATCCGACGCACTGGAGTATAACGTAGCGCCACCCCGACTCACTGGGGACGTCTTCGCAGACAGTTCCGACTCACCGCGAACTATGCGCCACCCCGACTCACTGGGGACATCTCCGCAGACAGTTCCGACTCACCGTGAACTATGCGACAACCGGTTCCGACTCACTGGAACCTCGGCTGGCCCGGCAAGCATCGCAAGATACAAAGACTCAGCCCACTATCGACCTCCGGACTTCGGAGGGGAGTGATGTAGCGGTATCTACAACGCCAGATGCGAACAACGCGTCATACTGACGTCACGCAAATCCTGCATCTCGCAAGCAGAGTTTACCGCGCAATTAGCATAGATAAAATTTCCCAACATCAATCGTTGGGCAATTGCCCGCCAGACACAACGCCCGTCTGGTCGGAGGATCCTCCCTTTTCTATGGAGGATGAGTTAACTTTACACCCTGTTCCTCATACCTCTATAGTATAGATAATGGTGCGGAACCCTTCGTGCACGAGTCCGACTCGCACTTGGCCGGTTTTTATATTACGCTCTGGTACTGTAGGTATACATATTATCTTTGTTGTTTTACTTTCAGGGTCGGCTTGGTCGCTAAAGTTTCAAGGTAAGATCTGAAGAATATTTATCCAACTAAGAGAACAGGTCCGGACGTAAATATGATACGTCGAGCTTTAGAAAGAGACTGTCTCACAATTATGAACTTCTAAGAGCAGTGGTGGCCCTGTGGTATCGGCCGCAACTTACGAGTAGGGTCGTAGGTTCGAACCCAGACAGGCGCTTTACTTTGTGTAAATTATTTCATCACCACTGCTCTCAAAACGGTGAAGGAAAACATCGTGAGGAAACCGGCATGTCCTAGAAGCAAAAATTCGAAGACATGTGACATCTACCAACCCGCCTATAGCAGTCCACTGCTGGACATGGTCTCTCCTGTTGCTCTATTCAACTCGATTTTCGGTAACTCTCATCCAGCTGCTACCAGCCATCCTGCGAAGATCGTCGCTCCACCGAGCCTAAGGGAGTCCCACCTTACGTTTACCGATGTTTACCGTCATCGTCATGTCCAAGAACCAAAAATTCAAATGCATGTGACATCCACCAAACCTCATTGGGCCCGCGTGGAGGATTACGGCCCGCTCCCTCTCACCGAGGCCTGTGTCCCAGCAGTGGGAACATTATAGGCTGACTGAAGTGACATGTTGCACCGACCCCAAATAAATTGGGATAAGGGCAGGAGAGTATTGAGAAGTGTAGTCATCATCATCTACCTAGCCCTTTTTTTTTTTGGGTGGGAAATCATCATATGACTTCTCCCGCTCTGGGCGGAGCAGGAGGGCGTGTCAGACTTTTACTGACTAAAACCCACCCGTGTTCCTTCTGTTGCCTATGCCAGGGACCACGGTATCTCTTTCGAACAACCCGCGGCCCTGGCAGGCATCGGCCCTAGCGGACCCCGTCAGTTCGTGTTGACATCTCTTTGAGGCGCGCGTGGAACACAACGCGCCGTCGACTCGGGCCTGGTCCTTGCCGGGTGACGAGCTGCCCATTGCTCGCCGCCCGCAAGCCCGCGCCTACGGTGGCCGGGAGTCGGCTGGTGACTCCCGACGATCTACCTAGCCCTTTCCCAGAAGGCTAATTCCCGTAATTAAAAACGTTGAAAATCTAGTCGCAATCTCATCTGAGCGTCAATCAATATCAAAAACTTGTCAAAACTGTAAGGAAATTAGTGGTATTTTTGACAGATTGAGACTGAGATCAAACGACTGAACTTCTTAAGATTACGAGAATTCCCCCTGAGCAATGTTGCCGTCGGCTTCCAGTGTAACTGGATGCAGCTGAATTTCAGTATTTTATATTGAGTGATTGCCTATCTGACCTAGTATGGACCAAATATTGAAATATTACAATATTGTTTCAGGGACTCCAATTTTTGCACTTGCTCTTACGGAAAAAGGTTAGTAGTGTCATCATCATCTGCCTTTTTTTTTTTTTTTTCCGGTGTGAAAAGTCCTCATGGATGTCCGCCGCCCTGGGGCGGGCGATGGGGTCTGTCAGACTCTTGCTGACTAAAAACCACCCCAGTGTTTCATCTCACACCTACGCCGGGGGTCGCGGGAACGTAAAATCCTTCCGCATCATCATCTGCCTAGCCTAGCCTCGGCTTCCAGTCTAACCGGATCCAGCGGAATACCAGTAGTTTACCTGGAGCGACTGCCTATCTGACCTCCACAACCCAGTTACTGGGTAACATGATACCTTTTGGTAAGACTGGTTGTCAGACTTTCGGACTTCTGACGACCCGTAACGACTTTGAAAGATCCACGAATGATAACAGGGGCCAGCAGGTTAACGTGCTTTCCAAGGTACGGATGGGTTCTCGGTATGTAAAGATGGTCACCCATCCACGGACTGACCGTGGCAAGCGTAGCTTAACCAGATCGATCGATCCGTGGGGCTGTTGTTACTAAACCACAAGCCCCATAATGTAAGAACAATAATTAATTAATAGACAGCCTCGTTGGTCTACTAGGCGACCACTGAGCGTGAGTCTTGGGATTTGATCCCCAGGTGGGGCAGATTGTTATTAGGTTTTCCTTTATGGGGTATTTCTCAACAGCATCCTCGAGTTTGGATTTGTGTCCGATTATAGCCTGCTCTCTATTACATGGGATGATGGATCTTAACTGGCGAGATTTGAGAATACTAAAAACTTCTGCCAATCTCTTCGGGGAAAAAAATACAATTTTCTTTTAATATTGATTCCTTGAAATATTTTTTTCAGATGTAGACACTTCAGGAATTCGCACAGTTATCGCTGTATGAGAGCTCAAGTCATGAAGTTAGCTGGTCCAACGAATAGCGAGTAAGTGCCTTCTGTTCAAAACTACCACGAGCTATGTTCAAAACTAACACGAGCTAAGTATGTTCACGACTAACATCTCTTTTATTGAAAACTATCACGAGCTAAGTATGTTCACGACTAACATCTCTTTTATTGAAAACTATCACGAGCTAAGAATGTTCACGACTAACATCTCTTTTATTGAAAACTATCACGAGCTATGTTCTAAACTATCACAAGCATAAGTATGTTCACAACTAACAGCGCTTTTATTGAAAACTATCACGAGCTATGTTCAAAACTATCACGATCTAAGTATGTTCACGACTAACATCTCTTTTATTGAAAACTATCACGAGCTATGTTCTAAACTATCACAAGCATAAGTATGTTCACAACTAACAGCGCTTTTATTGAAAACTATCACGAGCTATGTTCAAAACTATCACGAGCTAAGTATGTCCACGACTAACATCTCTTTTATTGAAAACTATCACGAGCTATGTTCTAAACTATCTCAAGCATAAGTATATTCACAACTAACAGCGCTTTTATTGAAAACTATCACGAGCTATGTTCAAAACATCACGAGTTAAGTTTGTTCACAACTAACACCGCTTTTATTGAAAACTATCACGAGCTATGTTCAAAACTATCACGAGCTATGTTCAAAACTATCACGAGCTATGTTCAAAACTATCACGAGCTAAGTATGTTCACAACTAACAGCGCTTTTATTGTAAACTATCACGAGCTATGTTCAAAACTATCACGAGCTATGTTCAAAACTATCACGAGCTATGTTCAAAACTATCACGAGCTATGTTCAAAACTATCACGAGCTAAGTATGTTCACAACTAACAGCGCTTTTATTGATAACTATCACGAGCTATGTTCAAAACTATCACGAGCTAAGTATGTTCACAACTAAAAGCGCTTTTATTGAAAACTATCACGAGCTATGTTCAAAACTGTCACGAGCTAAGTATGTTCACAACTAACAGCGCTTTTATTGAAAACTATCACGAGCTATGTTCAAAACTATCACGAGCTAAGTATGTTCACAACTAAAAGCGCTTTTATTGAAAACTATCACGAGCTATGTTCAAAACTGTCACGATCTAAGTATGTTCACAACTAACAGCGCTTTTATTGAAAACTATCACGAGCTATGTTCAAAACTATCACGAGCTATGTTCAAAATGAAAACGAGCTATGTTCAAAACGAACATTTTTACAGTTCGACAACATACGAGTATCTTATGCATTATGTGCGTTGTTGAGCAGTCAAATATAAAAATCTATGATCACAACCCAGTAGCGACACTCGCTAAATATTAATGGAATATTTTCAGGTTGGCCGTGTACAGAAATAAAATATTTGACTTTATAACGCCGCAATTCTTAAGAAACATGCTCACATGTAGTAAGTATACTTAATATAGTTATAGCATATCGAGTCTTTACGACCGGTTTTTTGATCCGTAGTTAAAATCAACCAATTGTTAAAAATAACTAATGGCAAAAATTTTTCAAAGTGCGTATAGAGGTATGAGGAACAGGGTGTAAAGTTCACTCATCCTCCATAGAAAAGGGAGGATCCTCTGACCAGACGGGTGTTGTGTCTGGCGGGCAATTGCCCCACAATCGATATCGAGAAGTTTGTATGTTTGCTAATTGCGCGGTAAACTCTGCTTGCGAGATGCAGGATTTTGCGTGACGTCAGTATAACGCGTTGTTCGTATGTGGCGTTGTAGATACCGCTACATCACTCCCCTCCGGAGACTGGAGGTCGATAGTGGGCTGAGTATTGTATCCTTCGATGCTTGCTAAGCAAACTAAGGTTCCAGTGAGTCGAAACTGGTTGCCGCATAGTTCACGGTGAGTCGGAACTGCTGCGTAGATGTCCCCAGTGAGTCGGGGTGGCACTGCGTTATACTCGGCTCGATCGTTTAAACCTTGGTCTAACGATAAACCTTGTTTTGTAATAAAGCCGTAAGTCTTTTTTTTTTGCTAAATGGGCCTGCTCTTGACCTCGATCACGCTAGATGAGGTCTGTGATGCAACGAGATTAAGATGAAGATTTTTCTATTCTTTTTGCAGATAGAAACCTCCCGGCTCTCAAATTCTCGGCAGCTTGTCAGAAATCGTGCAGCAACAAAGCGTAATAACTACTACAACTGGAAATAAACGAGAAAATGGTAAAATAATGTCAATGTTGTTAATAAATGATACTACTTGTCTCAAAATATATCTCGTTTTTATTTTTTCACATGTACATTTTTTTGTTGTGTGGTTATTCATAGATCAGTGATTGAGATTATATCATGTCACTTTTTTTTGCCGTTAATGTCCCACTGCTGGGCAAAGGCCTCCCTACTCTCTTTCCACCTATCTCTGTCCAGAGCTGCCAAGAACCAATCTTTATCAAAGGAGTCCAGCTCATCCCGCCATCTCCGTCATGTCGCATATGTACGGACGCCAGCACATCAAGTTACTACAATCTGTCAAATTTCTTTAATAGATTTTCAACTTTATCGCTAAGGCATTGGGGTTCAAGGTTGATTGGGAAAATTAGACAGTTTCGGGTAGCTTGACCTGCTGGCGTCTGTATAAACAATAAATCGCACGTACAATAACGCCAGAACTAAATGCGATTATATCGTACGTGCAATTTATGTTCCTTGTTTCACTTTTTGTTTATTTATGAGATATAAATTTAATCAGTAGAGTAAGTTTATGTTAAGATTTGGCTCGTAGCCGTTTTTGCAAAATGTCTGAATTGAGTGATTCCCACTTTGGCCAATATCTGAAGATCCTTGAGAGTTACAATTGTTTTTTTTTTATTTGGGCTATGAGTTTCGACTATTTTTGACTAAATATACAGACGCCAGCACATCAAGCTACTACAATCTGTCAAATTTCTTTAATAGATTTTCAACTTTATTGCTAATTCTTTAAGGTTCAAGGTTGATTGGGAAAATTTGACAGTTTCGGATAGCTTGACCTGCTGGCGTCTGTACAATCACATTCTGTCAAGAAATAAAAAAAGATCACTCAATCCAAATGCACATTTTATTTTTGCCCGGTATTCATCTTTCACTCGAAGTGAACCGTCTGATCAAAAAATAAATCAAAACTGAAAAATGAATTATTTAGTGTACCGACACAACGATGTTGCATTTCGGTACACGACTTCTTTCACTCGCCCACAGAATTATCATAAATAAAAGCAACAGATGAACGTTCATTCCTTGACGTTTATACATACACAAAATGCTCATCATTTTATAGGCCAACCGCTTAACTGAGACGTTGCCTGAGTTAGCACCGCGATGCGGGAGGGGTGTGGCGACGTGATGCGAGAGCTCAGTGATTCATCAACTTGTGACAACTATCACCCCTCCCGCACCGCGCAGCTACCTCAGGCAACGTCTCAGTTAAGTGGTCGGCCTATAGTCGAACTTCCACTTAGATTGTAAATATACAAACTTACATCACCTTTCCATGGGTTTAGTTCGGGTCAGCACATTAGATTCGGTGGTATTTGTTGAATAACAAAGCCGACCCGAAGAAATTACTATATACAACTTGTCCCGGAATTAACGCACACCACCAGACACCCCAATTAGAATGTTATGTTATAATCATAATACATACACTGAATTTTTATTATTATGTAATAAACATTGTTTTTCTAATAAATTAGTTACACTGATTGTGGGAGAAAATTGTGGTCACATTACAAATCTACGCATGCAAACAGTCGCACTCGTTTAAGGGTCTAGCGCAGTAGGTACTTCATCCATTTTAGTTTGTTTTGACTGTACAGCGGAAGTGTGACAGTAATTTACGTAGTTTTAATTATTTTTGCGATAAAATATTAACTATATTAAAAATTACAGAAATCGATTCAGTAAACGATTCTGAACAAACTACTTTCATAATGTGCATTAATTCAGTTACACATTGTATATTCGGCTCGCCACGATCGGCAAAGTTCGTTCAGCATCTACTCTGGCTTAGTCACATTCGGGTCGGCTCGACACAAATCGTACTAAGCCGAGCAGCATCTTCTGAATATACTTATATGCGATTTGCAGCCTACCTGTGCTCTATCATGCAGGACACGTGTAGCACTCCTCTCACTATGGAACATTACGCACTACAATACTTACATACTCATTTTTCTTCGTCCACGTTTATACATTACTTTATTCCGTTTATTCACCCCAAAAAATCCGACCGAGGGTGGATATGCGGATACGTATGTCCGAGAGGTAAACCGTTATTTGACAGATGGAACTAGTGATTGCAGCAACACACAATACGTAGTAAGAAGCCATAAATAAGTTAATTTTAAAAAAAAAATGGCTAGTTGACTAATTTTTTATTATTATTTAAATTGAAGCTTTTTTACCTCACCCATAGCTTGGTATAACCAGTTTTTTAATGTCTTCGGAAATTAAAAAGATATAAGCGATCAAAACTCTTAATTAGACAAAGAGGGAAATACTGAATTGTGACATCATAGTTCAGTATTGCCATATAAATTACATGCAAAACTTCGTTTTACGAGAAAGAGATAGACAAAAAGCTTTTTTAGGTTATAATTTTTTTATTTTTCGACCGACTTCAAATTTGATTTCGAATTCTGTTATCGTATCACGCATGTGAATATATTATTTAGTAGAATATTCAATAAGATAAGGCAGTTTATATATTTATTTTATTACGCATTTTAAAGTTAACTTTTACGTAATCTGGAATATGTACGTTCTAAGACAGCTGTCAAAAAACGGTTTACCTAATGAACAGGGTATAGTTGGATAAACGGAATTTATATGTTTAGGGTGAATATCGGACATTGCGTTTCCGCGTATCCAGCTCAGGATGGAACTTTTGGAAAACGGAATAATCCTTTAAATCTAATCTTTCATCAGTATGAAAGACAGCAGGTGGCGTGGCTGTAGGTAATACTTGCAACCAGTGTTGCAAGTATTACCTGACCTTTCTAGGGTTCCGTAGCCAAATATAATGTAAATAGGTTTTACATGAAATGTGGCAGTAGCACTTTAAAGTATTTGCTATACTATGTTATAGATCTTCACGTTCTTCATCAGAATCGTAGTTCTTGCGTGTTCTACACCTGGCGAAGAAGCCTTTCCTCCACAGCAGCACCAGCACTAGTACTATTGGGAATGTCACTACGATACCTGGAAAATACAATACGGTTTTAATGATGATTTAAAAGAGTGTCCATGGAAAAGAACGGGCATTCCAAAGCGTAGGTACGCTTTGGAATGGGCGACTAGCTAACTAGCTTCACCGTTTCGAGAGCCGTGGTGATGAAATAATTTACACAACTGCTCTGAAAACGGTGAAAGAAAACATCGTGAGGAAACCGGCATGTCTTAGCAGCAAAAATTCGAAGACATGTGACATCTACCAACCCGCACTGAGCCCGCGTAATGGATTACGGCCCGCTCCCTCTCACCGAGAGGAGGCCTGTGTCCCAGCAGTGGGAACATTATAGGCTGATTATGTATATTACCAAGCCGCGCACAGCAGCTTGACTTGACCGCGGACGTCTTCCGCGACTCGCGCTCGTAGCCGAAAGTATGCTGCGACGCGCGATCGGCTCCGTTCGCCTGTCGTCGTATCCGATCGAATGCTTTCGGCATTAGAACACGTCAACACGGTAGGAATTATACTATTTTGACTAGGCGTAGAAACGGATACGTTCGCAAGCGACCGCGACGGTACGGAGCCGATCGTATGCGTCGATATCTTGCTCGCTGTCGCCGCATCCGTTCGTATCCTTTCGGATCCGATGTGATGTGAGCCGTTTGGTGGAAATCATCCTTTATTATTATTTTAGCAGCTTACCTATCATAATTCCCAGAATGATGGCCATATTCGAAATTGGTAGCTCCATGATAGTCTCAGATTCTGGACACACCAGTATCTTGGACGCGTTGTTCAGCTGAGCGAATGTCAGACCTCGAACATCTGGCGGTTTCTTGCATCTGGAAGATAAAAACTGGTCGTTTAAATATACCAGCGATTCAATATTCAATATTCATTTATTCATCAGATATAAGCTAACAGTTTACACCAAATCGCTTATATCTATGCTAATTCTACAAAATTACATTAAAACATCTTAAACAAAAAAAAAAAAAAAAAAAATATAATAATAATTGTAGGCAACATAAAATTTGTAAATTTGCGATGGACTGGGAAACCATTTTTGATGTTAAGCGCGCATACTACATATATTTATTGGTTAGCCCATTTTGTAAGCTTAATCCTGGAATTTGTACTGGAATGCCTCAAAGAGGTAAAGAAGTTTAAGGTGGTTCCTTAATTCAAACATCTGCATTGAGGGGTATCGGGTTCAGCGGGATTGTCCGAAAGGGTTACCGCTGCCCCGGAACATAAAGGGTGAAGGAAGAAACATGGGTGGGTTTTAGTCAGTAAGAGTCTGACACTCCCTTCCGCTCCACCCAGAGCGGGAGGGGTCATTTGAAGATTTCCCATCCGGAAAAAAAGGGTATCGGGTTAGTTCTTACAGAATGTATTTTATTTATTTATTTATAATGGTACACCAACAGCTTATGTATAAAAAAAATCAAATACCAGTCATGGGCTTTTACAGTTATTCTCAAATACAGTGACAACTTAAGATAAGAACGAAATGTATAAAAATTAAGTGGTAACAAACTATATAAACAGAAATTTAAAATGACACAAGAAATAAGTTACAGAGGTTGCATACTAACACAATGAATCCTTAGATTGTGTGGGTTGTGTGTGTGTTCTTGGTTCAAGAAAGAACCTTTTCCTAGAAGGCACTCACACCTCGGACACCACGTTCTTCTAGTGGTCGTAAGCATGGCTAATGAATCAGGTGTCTTATACATTTGGGTTTGATACCCAGAAATTTCTTAATAGCAGCTCGGAGACTTTTTACCTTTATTGGAATAGGCTTGCTATTACATGAGACTTAAACATAACTGGGCGAAATGGTGGGTGTCAGTTTACACTTCTGCGTAAGCCCAGGAAAAAAAGATTTTATCTGAGAAAATAATAATAGTGAAGATTTCTTACTATCACTGTCTCTATTAAGGTCTATGCAATCATGTGTGAAAAGTTCATGAGGGGCTCGTGACTAAGTAATTACAGCCACATGGGTCTATCGATCAGGTTAAGCTACGCTTGCCACGGTCGGTCCATGGATGGGTGACCATCTTTACATACCAAAACCCCTCCGGGGATTTTTGACAGTCGTTACGGGTCGTCAGAAAGAAGCCCCAAGTTCTGACAACCAGTCTTACCAAGGGGAATCATGTTACCTAGTAAACTGGGTTGTGGAGGTCAGATCGGCAGTCACTCCATGTAAAATACTGGTATTCAGCTGCATCCGGTTAGAGTGGAAGCCGACCCCAACATAGTCGGGAAAAGGCTAGGCAGATTGATTTTGCCTGGAAAGTCCATTGCGATAGTGTGGAAAAGAAATACTTTTGCAAAAAAAAAATGGTTTTCGGCACCTTTAGCAGCTAATATTTTTTATTTCGAACATGATTTCTTTGTGAACTTTTCACAGCATTTAGCTATCTTCACTTGATTTTTTATCGATGATTTGGCTTAAATTTTTCTTATTTTCCTGGGATACCTAGGGACCGTAGGGGAAAAATCGGGATACAATTATATTTTGAAAAATAAAACTTGTATACCTACACCATATTGCTGATAGAGGCATTAGCAGGAGTGTTGATAAGCAACGGCACCAGTACATCCACCACCCACTGGTTGTTGCAGTCACAGTTGAATGGATTGTTCGAGAAGTCTCCGGTGACCAGCTCGTTCCAGCTGTCTATGATACCTGAGTCTATGACTGACAGGTTGTTGCTGTTAAGGTATAGCTGAAAAAGAGGATTTTTATTAAGTATAATAATAATAATAATAATAATAATAATAATAATAAATTTATTTTCAGTAAATTTACAGCTTCTACAATTAATCTTACATAGGGGTCTCCTTTTAAGTATGAGAAATACCTGTGCTAGGAGGCCCTGCTCTTCTAAAACTAGTACAATAGCATGTAGGATTGTGCTTACATGGAATTTACAATTTGGTAACTTATTATTATTAATTAGAAGAAAAAAAGGTAAAACAAACAAAATTAAATTAAAAACATGTGCGTGTATGAGTGTGTGTGGGTGTGAGTGGGTGTGGGTTAGTGTGTTGTGTAATAGTGTGTGGTGTATGTAAAGAGTGAGTCAGTATATATGGAAGTATGTTTGTGTATGCGTCACTTATCGCCAGATTATCACACGATAGTTTGTAAAAGGGTTTCGATGTCATCATAGCTTTTACTTTTTAGCCAATCTATCAAAGATTTTTTACAATCCCGATAATTCATGGGGAAAATATTTAACTGTTTATTTAATTTGTTGTAGATGGAAGCGGATTGCCTGATGTACTGTCTTTTTGCGTAGGTCGAATTAACTGAGACTTCTGGTGCAACAAAATATTTCCTTCTTTTTTTGTCGATGCTGGGATCATATGGGAGAGTTTTATGGAGTTTTAAAACAGCGTGGAGGACATACAAATTCCTGACTGTGAGAAGTCCGCTTAGCGAAAATAGGTTTTCAGTAGGAAATCTATACGATTTGAAATACATGGTCTTCAAGAGAGATCTTTGTGCTCGCTCCAATTCTAGAAATTTATTTTTTGTAGCACCGCCCCAAACAGGTATACAGTACACTAAAACTGACTGGGCTAGCGAAACATAAATTTGGTTTAAGAGAGTCTTGGAGGTAACATGTCTTAAGGTCTTGAAGATCCAAATGAGCTTTCTAGTTCGAGCCATGACCATTTCTGTTTGTAGATGCCAAGATAATCGTTGGTCAATCATAATACCAAGATATTTGATATCAGTCACTTTTGTGATTTTGTTACAAGAACAATTTTTGTTAAGTTGAAAATTATCACAACTATGGATTTTAAGGTTATAGTTGGGTCCAGGTTGAGTGATGTTGTATTTTGTAAACGCGATATACTTAGTTTTAGAAGTGTTTAATGTTAGCAAATGAGAATTTAACCATTCAGCAATCTTAGCGAGCCCTCTTTCAGCATTTCCATATACAGATTCCCATGTATCTCCCGCAAAAGCAAGAGCTGTGTCATCTGCGTAGGAGAAAACACGCCCATTCTCAAGCTTCATTTCGCAAAGATTATTAATGTAGATGAGAAAAAGCGTCGGACCCAAAACGCTGCCTTGCGGGACACCGAAACTCACCTCTAACTCATCACTGACATGATTTCCTATTTTTACACATTGCTTTCTGTCCTGGAGATAATCTATTAGCAAAGCTAAGGGGACTCCTCTAATACCTATGTTGTTTAGGCTACGTACAAGAATGGGAACAGAGACGGTGTCGAATGCTTTTTTTAGATCCAGGAAAACAGTTAGACACTTCCTTCCTGAATCCACTTGCTCCACAATATGAGAAGTTAATGCCGAGACTGCGTCTTCTGTCGATAATCCTTGTCTAAATCCGAATTGAGCACGAGATATTATGTTATATTTGTTAAGGTACTTTATTAACCGGGTGTTAATTAACTTTTCTATAATTTTTGAGACTGCAGGTAAAACCGAGATGGGTCTGTAATTGCACGCATCATCTCTGTTGCCTCCCTTGTATACAGGCGTAATAATGGCTTTTTTCAGGGCGGGTGGGAAAGTACCTTGCGTAAAACACAGATTAGCCAGATGTGAGATTATTGGTACCACCACTTCGTGGGAAGACTTAAGGAAGTTGGTAGATATATTGTCCCATCCAGGTGCGCTCTCAGTTTTAAGACTCATCAATATACCATGCACTTCCCTAGGATCAGTTTCTAGAAGCACAAAGGATGAGGCTTGAGAGTCGGTTAAAGTAAAAGTGCCAGAACCCTGCGATAGATTGGAAGAAATAATTTCCTCAGCCAACGTCTTACCAATGTTAGAAAAGTAGTTATTTATGTAGTTAACTGAGTCCTGGGGAGTTGGTTTTATATCTAATAAATCTATATTTTGGGTATTTCTTTGTTTGCGATGCGTGATATTATTTACAGCTTTCCACATTTTTTTTGTATCTTTGCTTGCCTTATCAATCTGTTCTCTGTCATATTTTCTTTTAAGTTTTTTAATTAGGTTATTGCAGTGATTACGATATCTTCTGTATGTTAGTTTTAAGATATCGTTATTAGGATCAGAACGTAACTTTCTCTGCATGTTATTCCTGTTCCGAATACAACGTAAGATACCCAAGCTTATCCAAGGCTTAACTATGCGGTTGTTTCTCGGGATTAAGGTTGTAATGGTATTTTGCAAAAGGTAATATCTGAGTTTGTCAACAAAGAGTTCAGTCAATGCCACAGGATCATTCATTGAAACCAGATCAAAAATATTACTTTCTTTTAGGGTAGCCATCGCCTTCGCAAAATCAATAACTGTTTTTATTTTAGAGCATATATGCGCGTTGACTATATCAGACAATTTCAGGAAAATCATGAAGTGATCCGTTATCGTAGTATTCAGAACAGCGATAGAGGCAGCTTTTTTGTTTTTGTCTAATTTCAAGATAAAATGATCCAGACAGTTTTCACCTCTAGTTGGCAGTGAAATGACCAGGTAATAAACCGTGCATTGCCAGCATATTTAGGTAGCTATGTCGGTTTGCGCGATCAGTTGTTTGTCCGTTTGTTTTGTGTATAATGTTAATATTTATATCTCCTGTTATTACGATGTTATGACATGATTTTATGGAATTCAGATGCTCATTTAGAGAAGTTATAAAGTAGTCAGGGTTTGTGTTTGATGGTGAGCGATAGATACCCAGGATTGTAACATTGGGCATGCTTATTTGTAAACAAGATGCGTGAGCCAACATTATTTCTTTGACACTAACCTTGTGCGTGTTTTTAACATAAGCAACTACGCCGTCGCAGCGGTTCATGTGGTTAGTAGTAGAGAACGATAGATAATTTTCAATTTCGGGGAGAGGTTTGTTAGAGTCCAGCCTGCATTCACTTAAAATTATTAGATCGACATCAAACTTGAAGTGAGTTAAAGTAACTTGTAAATCATCCAGATTACTATAGATGCTTCTAATATTTTGTGAGACAATTGTGAAGTCTGAGTTTTGTATATTGAGCTGCTTGGAGAAATCCTCAATTTGAAATTCATTACATTGCGCATTAACTGTATCGTCTATTTCTTGAATAATTGTGTGTGTACTATCCATAGATAAGATAATATACCGGGCTGTGATTCGAGACCGTACAGATACGAATTTTATTTATGACAATTAAATCATGGATTACCCTGTAAATATAACGATCAATAGGTTTTATGTAGTATTTAATATTCTTTTTATATATTAGTTTTTTATTAACTATTTCGGTTTTTATGATTGTATAAACGCATTGTGTGTGTGTGTATGTAAGAGTAGATAGATGCTTGCGGTCGCTATGTGGAGTGTAATGTACATGTTTATATGTGCTTATTTTTAATGGAAATAGAGTGTGCGAAGGAGTTATAAGTGTTACGATTATATTATTTAACAAGTAAAATAGTTTAAGTGCATGCAAAGGAGTTAAAATTATTTCAATACTATGCTTTAACAAAAGAGTTATTAAAACTAAGGATTGTAGCATGTGGTATAAACATATTGTCTCTAGTCACATTTCTTGCATTAAAGCTTGAATTTGGGATTCAGTCTTAATTATGTAAGTGGGCGATTCATCGTGTTTTTTAACGTAAACTTTACCGTAGGCGGTCCAGCAATATTTGTACCCTTTAGACTTTGCAAGATCCCGTGCCAGGAAGTGCAGACGCGCACCCTTCGCAGTAAGTTGCTCCGAGATAAAGATAGGTGTGTCTTCATTATTTTTAAAGCCTAGGTGTTTGGCGCAGAGCTTGACTTTATGTTTAGTATTATGAGCCTTACACATCCTCAGAATATCGGTCTTTACTAAAGTGGATGAGATTTCCACGAATAAATATACAACACACGAAATAAGTATACAAATGGGCCTCTTTATTAGCGCATCAGGGCTGTTTTCTGAAGCTCACGTGGACTGTTTCTACACGGTGATGCGGAATCGGTGCGCATCCTTTGTCCGTAGGGTGCGGGGCAGGGCCAACAGCATCATATCTATGATAGCTTGCTGATTGTGAGTTTTTGAACCCTGCCAGGTTTCGGCTGGGCCTGTCATCTAGCAGCAATGATGTCACAATCTGTTTTAGTTTTGTTTTTGTCTTTGTGAGTGACCAACACTGTTTGTACAGACGCCAGCAGGTCAAACTGACCGACCCGAAACTGTCAAAATTTTCCAATCAACCTTGAAACTTAATGCTTTAGCGATAAAGTTGAAAATCTATTAAAGAAAGACAGATTGTAGTAGCTTGATGTGCTGGCGTCCGTACGTACTCGTAAATTGTTACTAACAATAGGAGTCTTGTTACTTGAATTTAATGATTAAACTAAATTAATGGCAAGCGAGTTCGCGGCAGGCCCAGGTGGAGATGGTGGGATTAGCTGGACTCCTTCAATAAGAACTGGTCCTTAGCAACTTAAATCAGAAAGAAGTGGAAAGAGAGTAGGGAGGCCAAGCTAACAAAAAATACATATATATACCACCACCTCACCTCTTTCAAATTCGGCCACAATTCTTCATCGTCCTCATTCTTCCACACCAAGAAGTCAGGATCCAGGTTGGTCAACCTGACATTATAGTTCAGACGCAGGGTTACCAGGTCTGACAGACCTGACAAGGCCCCAGCTGATATGTTCTGGAGTCTACTCAGTCTACTTAAGCTGAGTTCTTGTAACTTCGTCATGTTGGATATGGGACTGGAAAATTTGCAACAAAAGTCATTAGGTATCAGGTTTTAAAGTCGATTTCCTGCCGCGTTGGTCTTCGTAAAAGTGACCGCTCCGTTTGGAGCCTTGAGTTTGATCCTCAGGATAGGCAAGGTTCTATAAGGAAATGCTTTGTACCAGCCGGACCGGCCGGCCGGCCGGCCGGTCTTTGACATGGTTTTCATCTGTATCGTACATGGGACTTAAAATAACTGGTGAAATATTGGTTATTCCATATATTCTAAGACGGGGTGGATAATCGGATTCCGTATATTATTAACCCCCGACAAAAACAGAAGGGCGTATCTGTGTGTCTAGCTGCGCCATTTCAGCTCCCAAACGGCTGAACCGATTTTGTTTTTTTTTTGTTTGAAAGGTGGCTCATCTTGATCGAGAGAGTACATGTGTCGACGCGAGGACGCTTGGATCAAAATATTTTCTATAGCTTATATTAAACTAAAAGGTTTTTTGTAGTTTTTAGAGGTTTTTGTTTGACTCGGGGTTTTTTTTTTTCTTCCAATTTTCTTCCACGGTGTGCAGTCAATTTTGCACAAGAGTGAGCACTAAAGAGTAAAGTTTGATTGGCTTTGTAGGCGTGGCATACCTACCGATCCGCCATTTTGTTTCTTTTCAAAATGGCTAGCTTACATCTTGTTGCATAGATGTTTGATTACTTTAAACTTTCAGAGTGATTACTTCAAACATAAAAGCAACAAGATGGACGCAAGTTCAAAAAAATATGGATGTCACGTGGTCAACTTTGAACGTTAATATCTCGGAAACGTGACACTTTACAGGGTTTGGTCTTACATGTTTTCTGCTTGCATTTATGTCAGCTGTCGGTTAATATAGGTTTCATGCGTAGGCGCCACTTTGAAAAAAAATCAAAATGGCGGGCAGCTATGCCACGGACATTCAAAGCACTTTATATCAATTAAAAAAAAACTCACGTATTCGCTTCTAAGGTCTGAAGAGAGTTCCTATCAAGGTTCAAATAAACTAGAGTGGTAGCTTCCCTCAGAACAGCAGGAATTGTAGTGAACCTGTTGTTGCTGAGATCCAGACGTCGCAGCTTCCTATGTCTCCGCAGTAGGCCTTCTGGTAACGTATCCAGCTCACAGCTACCGAGCCTCAGCTCCTGAGAAGGTGGTATAAACATAGCATAATCGGACTTTAATGTGCCCACTGCTAGGACACAGGCCTTCTATCGGTGAGAGGGAGTGGGCCGTAATCCACCACGCGGACCCAGTGCGGGTTGGTAGATGTCACATATCTTCGATTTTTTTGTTCTAGTATATGCCGGTTTTGAGAGCAGAGGTGATGAAATAATTTACAAAAAGTAAAGTGCCTGCTTGGGTTCGAACCCCCGACCTACAACTCGTAAGTCGCGGCCGTTACCACTTGGCCACCACTGCTCTTCATAAACACAAGTTCTATAAAACCAACCAAGTGCAATTCATTTCAACTTGATACAGAGGTATCAAGTTTAAAGGGGCAGAGGCCCGTTCCTGATAAAAAGCGTCTTGACAGACGGCCAGACGGACAATAAAGTGATCCTCTATGGGTTTCATTTCTTTCTTTTGAGGTGTGGTACCTATACAACAAAAAAAAGTCCACTTCTACTAAATGAAAAAAGAATCACGAACATCGACCTAAGACTCATGGAGAAATCGGTCTACAAACACGCGAACATGCAAAAAAAAACGTCGAAAATAATCTTTTTCTTAACTCGGTAAAAAAAAAAGCTACTCACCCTCAAATTCTTCAAATCAGATATAGCACCCATGGTAATCTGGTCTATAAAAGCCAGGGGGTTTCCACTCAGGTCCAGGGTGAGAAGACCAGGCATGTACACGAAGATGTCTTGAGGTAACGTGTGTAGGTCGTTGTTTGCTAGACTAAAATATTGCATCTTCATGAAATCTCTTGGGCCATCTATCCCAACGGGACCCTGTGAAGAAGGTTTACATATACAATATCGTGCCTGAATTTCCTGAAGGTGTAGGCAGTGTGAAAAAAGAAGTGTTAATATTATACTTTTCGGCTGGTGTGTCAAATGTCCAAATAATGGAGGGCTGACACACCAATCAACTCATTCTATCGCAGTCCATTGCTGCATATAGGCATCTCCCATGCTGTGCCACAACACCCTGTCCTCCACCTTCCGCATCCAGTCTGTCCCAGCCACCATCTTTAGGTCGTCCGTCCATCTCGCTGGAGGGCGTCCCACACTACGCTTGCCGATACGCGGGGTGACACATAATCAGCCTATATTGTTCCCACTGCTGGGACACACTCCTCCTCTCTATGAGACAGAGTGGGAGTTCTAGGACATGCCGGTTTCCTCATGATGTTTTCCATCACCGGTGATAAAATAATTATACACAAAGTAAGGCTCTGTCTGGGCTGGCTCTGGTCTGGGTTCGAACCTACGACCTACTCGTACAACTCGTGGCCACACTGGGCCACTTCTCACTGGTGGCACAATTTTCTCTACGCGGTCAAAATGTACTGAACAGCTTGTTTTTTTTTTTAAAAACAGAAGAAAAATTTCGACGCAGGGGTATTCAGAATCTTGCACTGAATCCATGGTAACTGGATGCGCTACGACGGCCACCCTGTGCAGGTAGGTACTTACAACAAACACTTTCTTGCTGATGGCTGAAGTAGATATCTCATTATCAGATAAATCCAACACCATCAAGTCTTCGAGGTAAATAAAGCTGCCATCTTCAAGTGACTGTATTTCGCAATGGGATAGATTCAGCTCCTGTATGGGCAACCTGCTGATTCTCTTGATGACTGTGATTGAATTCTGACTTAGATTCACTTTGATTGGCTGGAAATCTCTTAGACCTGGAATCAGAAATTGAGGTCTGGTGAAATGATTAGAATGCAGCGGGGTAATTGCGTAAGACACTAACAGTAGCAATGCCTTTTATTTTGACAGTTCAACAACGTTCATTGCTTTATTGACGTTGTTGAGCAGACAAATTGTTCGAACATATGAAGCAATCGATTAGGTAGCAATATCCTTCAAAATAATTCGCGTAACACCGAAATCCGTGGTCGGTTGAAAGTCTACGACGGCCCACCTCAAGTGGAGTTGGGCTAGATCTAGCTAGACGAGGAGATGGCCGATAGAGTAAAGCTGTGCCAAAGTTAGGCCAAAGAAACTAGGGCCGTGCAAAAGCGCGCTGGGTTGACGATATCGTCAAAGTCGCGGGAAACACCCACGGAACCGGGAAGTATGGCAGAAGAAAGGGGAGGCCTATACACAGCCGTGCGTGACTCCAGGCTGAAATGATGATGAACTACATAAAAAGGTATTTGCCCTGCAGCGGGTTAATTTAAGTGAATACCTTTAAACGGGTACGTATTGCAATATCTAAAATTAAGAGAACCATCGTAAAATAACCTACGTTCAAAATCCCTAAAATCTAAATACCTAATGTTTTTAAATACCTAAGCAACTGACACCTACCTACGAATTACCTAAGTTTGAAATACTGATTGGACTAAATATCTATCATTCAAAAATATGTTTCTGACACTCGCCGGCCGCTGCGGCGGCACCGCTCGCTTCGCTCGCTCGGCTCGTGCGTTGTGTGGTCACAGTTCTAACCTAACCTAACCTAGCTGTTTCCATTTAAAAAAGATATATGCGTGTTACGCATGCGGATACAGAAACATATTTATAACGGTGAGGTAAACCAATTTAAGGAACTTTGTACATAGGAATTTCAAGTTTTAGCTTTATGAACTTCAGTAACATATCCATTTGACATTTTAAGCTTTCGGTATTTTGAATATAAGTGAAACAATCATTAGGTATTTAGATTTTAGGGATTTTGAACGTAGGTTATTTTATGTTAGTTCTCTTAATTTTAGATATTGCAATACGTACCCCACACCTATTCGCTCGGTTGATGTAATTAGTGTAAATAGTACTAGAAAAAGTACAATATCTAAATAAATAAATTATACACACCATCCCAATCAGGAATCTCGAAAAACGAGGTAATGTTCAGGTTCGCGCAATTGACCACACCGTCGACGCACGCGCATTGTTCACATATTGAGTTCGAAACCACATCCACGGTCGTAGTTGTGTCTGTGCCTGAAAATGACCATATAGGGATAATTAAAAAAAAAAAAGTAGGTACATTTTACATATCTACACTCGACATCATAATCATTCTCCTGCCCTTATCCCAATCAACTTACTAATTTTTAAATCTGCTGTTCAATGTTTTTTGTCTAAACCCTGTAGTGAGGAGGCTAAGAAAATTTATACTTTTGTATGCAGCTATTTAGGTAAAAGAGCGTCTCTTGTCTCTTAGTTCGTAAAAATATATTTTTGTTATGAATTATGATGGGGCTGACATGGTTATGTGTGATAACCAAAAGCCTCTAAATAAATAAAGATTTAAAAAAAAAAACCCAATCGACATGTATTTTTCTTCCATATCTACTTTTCTATCGCTCGTCGTCACAATAAATAAAAGGTTCTCAATCTGGTTCAAAACCGTCAAAACATTTGTCCGTTTAAAAGTTATTATCTGCTATATGTCAATACAATCAAATATTTTATTTATTAAGTACTAGCTTTTGCCCGCAACTTCGTCCGCCTGAAACTTGTTCCCCCACCCACCCCGACGTCACCCGCGCTAATACTTCGTATTCGCTCAGCGTTATGTCAGACCTTTTTGTTTTTGCTCGGTTCATAAGGGTCCTAGTATGATGTTAAGTAGCCTATAGCCTTCCTCAAGAATCGGGCTATCAAATGCAAAAAGATTTTTTCAAATCCGACTGGTAGTTCCAGAGATTAACGCGTTCAAACAAACAAACTCTTCAGCGTTGTAATTAGTAAAGATGTATAGATACATAGATTATCACTTAGAAATAAAAATAACTGTTTATTTAATTAATGTTTAATATTTTTTCATCCCTTTAAAAATATAGATTACCTACATCCACAAATGTCTAAAAAAATGCGTCGACTGCATAACCTCCTTTTTCTAAGTGGGTGAAGAACACGAAACAACAATGGCCATTGGCCTTGACCTTCAATTGAATCGAAAAGAAAATAATTAACAAAAAAAAAAACAGTTAAGACACTTACCTACATCAACTTGTGTTAAACTTAACTTAATTGTCACTAAAAATACTAAAACAGCACTAGAACTAACTAACTTATTTACAACCATCTTGGAACAGCGTCCACGCACAATTTCACATAAATATAACTAAAGTTTTGATAAAAATATCTGTTACAAGATTGTGAAAAAAACTGTACCTATGTCCTTAAAGATTATTGGCTGGCATAGATTAAGGTTTTGATAAAAACAGAAGGCACACGGATCGCGTTTGTTGCCTACAGCAGTGCGATTCTGTAACCATCTCACCGTGAAAACTTAGGTGAAGTGAGCGTGGAGTGAGCTGTCATTCCAACTAATGCTAGGGATTGACACTACTGACAGTTCACATCAAGTTCACTTCACTTGAGTTTTCACGGTGAGATTTTTACAGAATCGACCGGCTGTTCAGGGACTGCCAAACTGTTGCAGTAAAAAGAGTGAAACAATCTTATAAGAGAAGATTTTTCCACTTTGTCACAATTGCATATTATTATGTATTTATCAATGAAATATTTATATATATTTTAGAATTATATAACTATATATAATTATAATTATATATAATATTATATTTATAATACGTTACGTTACGTTCGTTTTATGTTTTTTTTTTTTATTATTTTTTTTTTATGTATAATTATAATTTATTTTAATTTTTTTATTAATTTATGTTATTGGATATTTTTTTAAATTATTTATTGTAGAATTATCATCATCATCATCAGCAGTCCACTGCTGGCCTCTCCTATTGCACACCATTCTACTCGATTTCCGGCAACTCTCATCCAGCTGCTACCAGCCATCCTGCGAAGATCGTCGCTCCACCTAGCCTGAGGGCGTCCCACCTTACGTTTACCGATTCGCGGTCTCCACTCAAGAACACGTCTATCCCAAGGGTCATCGATTGTATGGCCGGCCCATTGCCACTTCAGCTTGCTGATTATTCATTCATTTATTCATTTACAAACATGGGTAATTAGTACATAGATTTTTCTTTTTTATAATAGTGCTGCATGTTCTACCGCCACATGGGCATGCAAATCGTATTATAATTTTAAATAATAATTATAAAATGATGATAATACACAATACAAATTAATGTCAAATCGTCTGAACTACAGTAAAAATGTCATATTCTGTGAGCTAAGCCGCCAACTTTGGTTCTCTGCCGGATCACCTCGTCGCCTACTATTTAGGGACTGCCAAACTGTTGCAGTATTTAAAAGAAGACTGAAATAACCCTATCTTTCCACTTTGTCATAATAACATATGTATTTATTAGTTAAATGTCATTATATTTTAGTGATATTTATTGTAGAAATATGTTTTTTTTTTTCTAAATGGACCTGCTCTTGACCTCGATCACTCCTGATGGAAAACGATGGAAGTGATCTATGATGGAACGAGCGTGCCCAAAAGATGCCTGTTCACTCTTGCTTTGAAGGCAAACGAGTTAAATGTGGAAGGGGAAGTATATAAGTATAAAATATTAAAGTGTAGGTAATGTAAAGAATTTAACCCTTCTGTAACTTCACTTAATCTTTGCACGAACGATAGCTTATCTTCAGATAAACATACGTATTTATAAAAATCACTAAATTATGATAAATTTAAAATATTTCATTGATAAAAGGTCGAAAATTGCTTGCGTAGACATACATCATAGGTCCGTAACAGACCGACAGACAACGTTGTAGTTATTTGGACTCCACTAAAGATCGTCATCAAAGGCTAGGCTCAGAAAGCTAGGCACATCTGCTTAGCTTTTCCTTAACTATGACGGGGGCGGCTTCCAGTCTAACCGGATGCAGCTGAATATCAGTATTTTACATGGCGCGACTGCCTATCTGACCTCCACAATCCAGTTACCTAAGTACTACACAGATTACTTACTACAGAAACGACCAACTGGAACCGTGCACCTAGCTTCTGACGTTTCATAAGTGCCCAAGTGGGTAAACCCAAAACGTGCTTTCCGAAGCACGGAGGGGTCTCGGTGTGTAAAGAATGGTCACCGATCCCCTGAGCTCCCCGCGTAGTAGTTATTACTTAACCACGAGCCCCTCATTTTTTGTTTCTTTTTTTGTAATAAGGAATTTGTCCATGTAAGTAAAATCTCAACAGTATTAAATACAGGCGGACAAAATCGCATTTCCAGTTTAAGCTGACCTCCCATTAGACTTTTCGTACAATGAGAAGTCAGCTTATACTGGTCATGTATAGCTTGATATACCGTCGTGCCTGCATACTATATTTAATACAACATGATTGATTATAATAATCTTATAGTACAGACGCCAGCACATCAAGCTACTACAATCTGTCAAATTTCTTTAATAGATTTTCAACTTTATCGCTAAAGCATTAAGGTTCAAGGTTGATTGGGAAAATTTGACAGTTTCGGGTAGCTTGACCTGCTGGCGTCCGTACTTTAGCGACGGTCGTGCAATGCAGTATGACTGGGCTAGTTACATAAACATAACGTCACGATTTTTCCCTAAAGAGGTTGCCAGGGGTGTAGGATCCCGGAGGACACGGTGGTCCGGAGGACACGATGGCCCGGATGACACGGTGGAGCATACGGTGGAGGTCTGCCCGGCTTGGGCGGAGCACCGCCGCATCCTCGTGGCGGCGATCGGCGGCGGCGATCTCTCGCGTACAGCCCTGGTCCAGGCCATGGTACGTAGCGAGAGTGCATGGGAAGCCGTCACCTCCTTCTGCGAAGCAGTAATGCTCGTAAAGGAGGAGGCGGAGCGCGCGAGGGAGAGGCAATATCTGCGCCCTCACGCCCCCAGTCGCCGCAGGAGACGCCCTAGACGTCGGGAGTCAACAGCCGACTCCCGGCCACCGTAGGCGCGGGCTTGCGGTCTGCGAGCATTGGGCAGCTCGCCGCCCGGTAAGGACCAGGCCCGGGTCGACGGCGCGTTGTGTTCCACGCGCGCCTCAAAGTGATGTCAGCACGAACTGACGGGGTCCGCTAGGGCCGATGCCTGCCAGGGCCGCGGGTTGTTTGAAAGAGATACCGTGGCCCCTAGCACAGGCAACTGAAGGAACACGAGTGGGTTTTAGTCCTTAAAAGTCTAATACGCCCTCTCGCTCCGCCCAGAGCGGGAGAAGTCATATGATGATTTCCCAACCAAAAAAAAACCCCTTGTATAGGATAGTACACCCATGTTCCCACTGTTGGGCCACAGCCGTCCTCTCTATGAGAGGGGTGAGCCATAATCCACCACGCGGGCCCGTGCGAATTGGTATCTGGCACAATCATGTCTTCGAATTATTGGTTCTAGGAAATGCCGGTTTCTTCACGGTGTTTTCCTTCACCGTTTCAAGAGCAGTGGTATTGAAATATTTTACACAAAGTAAAGCGCCTGTCTGGGTTCGATCATACGACCTACAACTCGTAAGTCACGACCGTTGCCACTGGGCCACCACTGCTCACCGACCCGCTAGCCCAGCACAGTTCCACACCCAGCACAAATTCAGACTCCGGGCAGCTTCTAAGAATTTCCTTAAGGAGAAACCCAACAACACTTTTCCCGACTCGGGAATCAAACCCAAGACTGTCTGGAAAAATATTCAGTCAATTCTGTGAATGTTTAACTATGTAAAGAAAGTTGATGATTCAACTACAAGAAATATCACACCAAGTTCCGGTTCTTGTATATTATTAATAATATAATCTAATCTAAATTGTGTACTTAATATCCGAGGTTATATTTATTTATTCCTATAATTTATAATGAATCATGTTTCGCTACCCATAATAAGCAGTGCAGTCACGCTAACTGTCCGCCGTTTTGATATTTTTTTCAAAATGGCGGCCATGCATTTAACCTATATAAATAGATAGATGACATCAATCCAAACGGAAAACATAATAAGACCAAACAATGTGTGAATGACTTAAAACCATTAGTAAGTCATTGCAAACTAACTCTTATGTCATTGTTATAAAATACAAATCAGAAGGATTTCCGTGAGTTTGATAAAGCTCTCGGCAATCATTCGAATGTATACCTTACCATACAGAGATAAGAGTAACATTGCAATGATGTACTAATGGTTTGGCGTCGATCGTAAGCCCAGCGATCGCGTTTGTCCCGCGGCGATTTTCGTTCGCGTACTAGATTTTCAACGCACTGCTAAGCGCCAAGAAGTTGAAAATCCAACAGCGTGTTTTTTTGACGCGCTGGTATGCGATGTGTTGGATTCTCTCGGCTCCACACCGAGAGTTGAAAATCCAGTGCGCGATATTGTTAGGTCTTTGTGAACATGGGTCAAATGACCTACATTAGCACTCTGAAGAGTGGCTGTTGTGAATTGTCTGTGGTGCCGATTATAAACACCGTTATGTCATTTAAAATCGTCAGGTGACTTTAAACTTTCAGAGTGATTATTTCAACCATCTATGCAACCAGATGTAAGCAAGTTCAAAAAATATGGGTGTCACGTGATCAACTTTGAACGTTAATAATTATATCCACGGATCTTCAAAGCCCTTTGACTTATTGATGCGAAGACGCGATGCGACCATCCTCGGCCATCGCTTACATTAGCACACACATTGTGACAATGGCGCCCAATTACTTGTTCACAAACTAAACTTAATTTAAACGTTACATATTTTTCTTTCTATTTCACTAAGAAAAGGACAGAAGATAAATATTAGTTTAGTCTTGTCCATGCCTGACGTATTTTTAGTAGCCAATCTTATTTTGACAGACAAATAATTTAATTTAATGTTCTGTGTCTTGCAATGTTAATTACTATACATACCTAGTATTGTATACTATCAAGTATTTTCTTACTGAACAGACAGCTGTGCTGCTGGGGAGTTTGTTGCGCTAATTCTTCCCAGCGAAAGCGCTAGGAAGTGGTGAAGGGCGGGCGTTTTGGGGGACTGTCTTTTGTAATTTTGACGTTCGAAAAGTCATACAGTCCACTGCTGGACATAGGCCTCTCCAATTGCACGCCATTCAGCTCGATTCTCCGCAACTCTCATCCAGCGGCTACCAGCCACCCTGCGAAGATCGGCGTTCCACCTAGCCTGCGGGCGTCCTACCTTGCGTTTGCCGATTCGCGGTCTCCACTCTAGAACACGTTTACCCCAACGGTCATCGGTTCTACGGCTGATTTGGCCGGCCCATTGCCATTTCAGCTTGCTTATTCTGTCAACTTTGGTTCTCTCCCGGATCATCTCATTCCAGATGAATACCTAAACTTATTTTAGTACTTAAAATATAGAAAAATAAGTATTGTAATAGTTTAAGGTTTAACCTTAAACTATTACAATATTTATTAAAAAAAAAAAACAATACAAAATAAACAACGGCCCAAAAAAACACTTCAAAGTGAAAAATAACTTTAATACTGTGTAACTGTCTGTTTCGGAAGTATTTGATTTTGTTTTATAGATTTTTTGCCACCGGCTTCCGAAATTAAAGTTATTTTTCACTTTGTAGTATTTTGTAACCTTTGCTCTTCGAAATGTGCTGATTCTCAACTGATACCAAAATAAAAACAACACATAAGTATTAAAACTACTTTATTTTATAAGAACTCATAAAAGTAAAACTTAAAATTACAAAAAAAAAAAATATAAGTAAATGAAACTAAGTAGGTACCACTCGACTCTTCAACAATCACATTACATGATAGGCAAAGAATCTCCACTGACTGACTGACTGGCTGACTGACTGACTGACTGACTGACTGACTGACTGACTTTTTCTTTCTTTTCTTTTTTTTAAAAAACGTTGCCCCACACTAGGAATTTCTCCTGTATCGTGGGTGCGTTTACAAACATTTAAACTCACATACACAAACAGCCAGACCCGGAACAACTACTTGTAGGTCATACAAATATTTGTTCCGTGCGGGAATCGAACCCGCGACACGCAGCGCAGCAGTCAATCGCATAACCACTGCGCCAACCGTGCCTGCCGACGACAAGATGACTGACTGACTAATAAAAATCGTATTTTTGTGGACTTACAATTTGAAATTCAAAGGCTCGTGGCTAGATAACAAGAGCCGAAAGGGTCGATCGATCAGGTTAACTACGCTTGGTCCGTGGATGGGTGGTGACCATCTTTACATACCGATACCCCTCCGTGCCTCGGAAAGCACGTGAAGCCGGATCTTTGACAGTCGTTACATGTCATCAGAAGCCCGATAGTCAGATAACTAGTTCAAAGGGGTATCGTATTACCCAGTATCTGGGTTGTTGAGGTCAGATAGGCAGTCTCTCCATGTAAAATACTGGTATACAGCTGCATCCGGTTAGACTGGAAGCCGACCCCAAAATAGTTGGGAAAAGGCAGGCAGATGATGATATCATTTACTAATGAAAAAGAAATCGGGTTTAGTTTTTGTTATGTATGACAACAAGCTGACGGCTCACCCCATAGTAAATGGTCAGCGCCACCTATACACATCCGCAATGCCAGAGGCATCGCAAATGCCTTGCCATCCCAACGACAAAGCTGAAATGTCTCATGTGCCTGTGCCAGTCGGCCGACCCCTGCTACGTCGGATGTCCACGGAGAGTTTACCGACGTTAAACCCTATTTACCCTACACGATATTTAGGGCCCGATATTAAGGTGATGTGTTTTTATAATAGGGACCTTTCCTCCCTTTTTACAAGCTTTTATTTAACTTGCAATGTTTGTATGTATGTTCGGGTCAAATCTTGCAACTGAATTTGAAAGGACTTATCCTCAACCGATTGTGATGAAATTTTGCGTACACCTTTAGATAGGATGACAATGCCTGGTTAGCTAAGTGATGTCATTCTAAATCCAATATGGCGGACGGCCCAAGATGGCGGATTAGTTATTTTTTGTGCACTCCCATGATATGGGTATCAAATGAAAGGGTTTTTCTTATTGCACCAACACTATTTAGGAAAGGTCCCTGAATATCGCGTAGTTTAATAAGGCTTTTTAACTGTGCGGTTCAGAATATGTTGTAGGTAACAAACACATATAAAGGGAAGCTAATTTCTATCGCCAAAATCTAATCTGACCACCGACCGTAAGGACTATTCCTGCTTGCAGCGCATATTATTAGTCGACCTAAAATGGATCCCCTTTTGTTTTACTTACGGACGTAGCTGTGGTCATCATGTGCACGGGATTTTGTTATCGAGTGCGTAGATCAACCATGCCGTAGCGCTTTACCTTCATTGAGGCCATACCCTTCAAATAGTAACTCTGCTTGACAGCAGAAATAGATCTGGTATTAAATGGCATTGTCATCCATATTAGTCAGTCAGAAGCCAGTTTAAAAACTAATACATGATGTCATCAGCTGGGGCTCTCTTGTAGAAGGCTCGGGACACATCTGCTGGGGGGCGGAGTCCTAGCCAGGCGAAGTACCCGTGGCGCCAGAGCAGCATCAGACTCAACATGATAGGAACCGCTAGGAGAACACCTGGAATCAAAGATATAAGTAAAAAATGTGAGAGTGGCAATTGTTATATGTACGAGACACCAGTAGTTATAGTTTAAGCCCAATAAAAAAAAAACAGTCAGCCTATAATGTATTGAGGATTGTTTATCTGTGTTGTTATTAATATGTATTGTGTTATCTGTGGTTGCTCCGTCTTCCAAAAGTCTATAATGGTTCTATGTTCTCTCTGGTCCTGTTGCTCTGCTAATTAAAATGGTGCCCGTATATTTTAGTGTTTCATTATCTAAATATAGTAAAGAATTAATATAATGTTCCCACTGCTAGGACACAGGCCTCCTCTCTGTGAGAGGGAGTCACCACGCGGGCCCAGTGCGTGTTGGCGGATGTCACAAGTCTTTGGTTTTTTGGTTCTAGGACATGCCGATTTCCTCAAGATGTTTTCCTTCACCGTTTTGAGAGCAGTGGTGTTGAAATAATCTACACAAAGTAAAATGCCTACTTGGGATTGAACCAACGACCTACAACTCGTAAGTCGCGGCCGGCACCACTGGGCCACCACTGCTCCTTGAGCTAGACCTTGTGCTCAATAAAATCAAATTCGTCTTCGGAAAAAATATCATCGTTGTCTTAGAAGGAAGAGTTACGACCCGGCTCAGACAGACTTGGTTTTCACTTTCTGCAATTTATTACAACACTAGCCGGCAACTTCGCCCGCGTGAAATTTTGATCCCTGACCCACCGCGTCGCATCACATCGCCCGCACGCGCTGTTACTTCGTTTTTGCTTATCGTTATTTCTGATTTTTTTCTCTTTGCTCGGCTCCTAAGGGCCGTAGCGTGACGGTACCTTCCTCGAGAATTGGCAAAAAGATTTTTCAAATCTGACTGGTAGTTCTCCGTAAATCTAAGAGATAGAAACATACTGTTGCGCGCCACAATTAATAGTGACATTAGTTACCACTAGCGCCATCTAGTATCGAGTAGCAGAACTGTTAGAGTCAAGATCCTTCTACAAATTTCGATGCTAGAACTTTCTAGAACTATCGACATTCGGTCAGTCGGGGCCGGTATGTACTCGAACATTCTAGATGTTTCTACACTAGAAGTTTCTAGAACTATCTGCGGCACTGTACAGGACGTCACACGGATATGCCACATGGAGGGAAAGTACCTTGAATATTGTAGATGGAACATTTTACTGAAAGAAGATGTCTTCTTTCAGTAGTATTTATTAGTATTAGTTTAAATTGTTTTTTTAAATTCAAATAATGTTATTTGAATTTAAAAAACAATTTAAACTGCATTCATAGATATTTAAATAATTACATGGTTGAACAGGGAATCGAACCCGTTACATGAGAAAAATAATTACCCTGTAGCTTTATCATACCGATCGAAAAGATTTTAACATTTTTAATACAAAATTAATCAATTTATCAAATGCTGAAAATGAGTCCCTTCCTGTTGAATACAAAGTCGCACTCTTTTGATTATTTCGCTCCCTGTCGATTTTTTGATCTTGTTGTGATGGATATTTAGAATAATACGTCTAAGTTCTACTTGTAGCTCGTGGACACTTTCATACTGGTTCTTGTAAACTAAATTTTTTAGATAATTAATTTTTTATATACATACGGCTCGATTTGTTGCATACAACCAGCCGATCGATTCTGTAAAAATCTCACCGTGAAAAGTTAGGTGAAGTGAGCTTAGAGTGAGCTGTCAGTGGTGTCAATCCCTAGCATTAGTTGGAATGACAGCTCACTCCACGCTCACTCCCGCTCCACTGACGACACGGTTGGCGCAGTGGTTAAGCGATTGACTGCTGCGCTGCGTGTCGCTGGTTCGATTCCCGCACGGTTCAAATATGTGTATGACCTACAAGTAGTTGCTCCGGGTCGGGCTGTTTGTGTATGTGAGTTTAAATGTTTGTAAACGCACCCACGATACAGGAGAAGAAATTCCTAGTGTGGGGCAACGTTATAAAAAAAAAAAAAAAATCCTCTTTATCATTTTATCATGCACCTAAATTATAATAGGGAAATGATGCGTACTTCTCAAGTGGGTACATTTATTAGTATTAGTTACTTATGATAATATCAGTTGTATGTCCTTACGGCAATGTCAGCTTTTCATTTTTCTGAACAATATTTCACATCAAATGTTAAAATTCATGGTCTTTCTTTTATTTGTGACACTATGTTATTTAGCATAAAATAATCCTTTCTCATGTAACGGGTACGATTCTCGGTTCAACCACGTAATTATTTAAATATCTATGAATGCAGTTTAAATTCTTTTTTTAAATTCAAATAATGTCTTCTTTCAGTAAAATGTTCCATCTACAATATTCAAGGTACTTTCCCTCCATGTGGCATATCCGTGTGACACCCTGTATAAGGCCGGAATAACCCAAAACCAGGGAGAGTTGGATAAGCGATACAAGCGAATACATCGAAAGCGATCTTCAAGTGCGACTAAAGTGCAATTGTGTTTTATAATTAGTGTCTTAAATAACCCAAAACCAGGGAGAGTTGGATAAGCGATACAAGCGAATACATCGAAAGCGATCTTCAAGTGCGACTTAAGTGCAATTGTGTTTTATAATTAGTGTCTTTGAGTTGTTATTAGTGTTGTTTAATAATTTACATCGGCAGTTTTTATTGTCACGAACCCCGAAGCTCGTAACAATACATATTCTTATTTAATTGCACAAAACGGAAGAAAATTTGAAATTCGCGGGCTACCCTGCCGCTTGCGCCTCAAGACCGTCTTTGTAATATTTAGATGCCTAGAATGTTCAAAATAATTCAAAACAAATCACTCTTACCAATAAGAGTTCCGAGAAGTATAGCTCCATCCTTCTCGGGCCTGTGACCGTACTTGTCGACGCATCGCATCGTGCGGTGAGCGTCATGTAGGTGCTTCATCGTATACCCTTTCATTTCCACTGGTTCTTGACATCTGCAACAATTATGATAAGGTTAGGACGACCAACAACCATGTAACCATGAATTCAGCACATGACTCTAGAACGTCTAGCGAATAAATTTATCGCCGGTAATAAAAAAAAATATGCTGTTTCATAGAAAAGTGCCAAGGGTAATTTACCTACGCGGTCAAAATATCATGTGCCTGCCTTTTCCCAACTATGTTGGGGTCGGTTTCCTGTCTAACCGGATGCAGCCGGATACCAGTATTTTAAAAATAGTATTTTAAGAAAATAGCTACCTACTTAGCCTTATAATAGATTTATTTATGTTATTGTTATTAACTTTTTTTATGTGAGCGTAATTTTTTAGTTTTCATGTAGAACTTTATTTTGATTTTTGTTTCTACGATTTAGATTTTTAATAAATATGAACGGCTACGGCTCTTAGCTATAAGCCTTTTGTCCTTGTGGAATTCAAATAAACGAATATGAATATGAATACATGGAACTACTGCCTATCTGACCTCCACTACCCAGTTACTGGATAATACGATACCCCTTGGTAAGACTCGTTGTCAGACTTTCGGGCTTCTGACTACCTGTAACGACTATCAAAGATCCAGGAATGACAGCCAGGACCAACGGCTTAACGCGCTTTCCGTGGCACGGAGGGGTTTTGGCATGTAAAGATGATCACCCATCCACAGACCAACCGCGGCAAGCGTAGCTTAGCCTGATCGATCGACCTGCGCGGCTGTTATTATTTAACCACGGACCCCTCGGACCTTTGACGCGGAAAATATATAGAACAGCATTTTTGGACTACAGGAAGCCATTCTACAAGGATCGTAGCAGGTGCTCTAGATCCTGCCTACCCCCATGGGAAATAGGCGTGATTTTATGTATGTATACTTACTCCATAGTTGAAGCATTGCCCCCCTTGTTCTCAACGGTTGAAACGAGTACGTCCACCATCCATTGAGTCGAGCAATCACAGAGGTAGGGGTTGTCTGACACGTCCACCTTCTCGAGCAGGTCCCAGCGGGAGAGCAGGCGGGAATCCACCTCAGATAGGTTGTTGGATCGAAGGTACAGCTGGAAACAAAAAAATTTTTAGTGTATATAGTAAAAGTATTTTTTGGGAGTCTCACAGGAAGATAATTTCACAAACTTGCTTGCTTGCTAAGATTTTTTTTTGCTGGTTCCTGTTTATGTGATATTTGGACGTTATATGTTATTTTAAGTGTATTCCATTGTTCGTTACTAATCCACTGAGAAATTCTAATAAAACTGGTAATTGCGTAACACACTAGTAAACTCAATCTGAATCATTTTGAAGGATATTTCTAATCCGTTGCTTCATATGTTCGGAAAATTTGTCTGCTCAACAACGTAAATAACGCAATGAATGTTGTTGAACTATCAAAATGAAACCCAGTGTGTTACGCAATTACCCCGCCGGGTGCCACAATAAAGCAACGTAAAAATGGTTCTTAACATAACTGGCAAGGTTCGGTGATAGTGTTCCTGAAGAAATATATAATCACAGTTTTTTTTTTTTTTTTTTTAAAAGTTCAAGCTCGATAGATGGCGTTGGCGGAAACAGATCTCGTTATAGCTTCGTTACAACGATTGGGTTAGAGTCTCGCAATTTAAACTAAATATACCAGCTTAGATCAGGACACAATTGCGGTTTTATTTTCAACCCTATTAGTGTTCACACAAATGTGTTAGTCCAAAACATTACCAGGGTGTCGTTGTTCGATGGCTTCACAATCGCGGTTCGATGGCCAAAACACTATTCAAACACGATAGACACAACTGTCAAATACTTTACAGACTACCGTAACTTTGGCCATCACGATGACATTGACACATTATAGTGGACCAGACTACTAATTATTACAATAGTCTTGTCATGGCGTTTCAATAGCACTACAGTGGCAAGTCAATGACCATAAATAATTTGTAGAATACCAAATGTCAATGACTATTCTATTGAGACACTACTTAAACTCCGTTTCCCGAAAGAAGTCCCGCGGCAATAAGTGGAACTAATTATTATTACATAGTTAGCAACATTCCTACAACAACTGTCCTACCCCAGACACCTTTCTCTATTTAAGAATGTGCATTTTATTAACCAATAACCAAGCCTGCTACTCGTATATGATGTCGAGATAAATAAATAAATCAATATTTATGATTCCGTCCTACGACAGTGGCGCCGCATCTACGAGACTTCTTTTGTGAAACGGACTTTACAGACTACCGACACGCTATTGACAAGTTGGTTATTTTACAGAATTGGGCCCCAGCTCGGTAATAAACAGATAGAGTCCGTCCCAAAGAAGTTCCACAGCCGCGGCGCTACAGGCATGCGACGCAGTCGTAATTTTTTATTTATTTATTTTAATCTCCACATCATATTACAGACACTGGTTAGTAAAATATATAATATTAAATAGAGAGTGCGGTGGCGTGCTGTAGGAATGTTGCTAACTATACACCGTGTTCTTCACGTTATCCATAAACTTTGGCAAACGCTTCTATAGCTTTTACAAATCAAATCTAATAAAGGAAGTAGTACTTAAAAAAGCTTCGTTACAAAGATATTTGTAATTTCATTTAATGAAATTTAATTGAGCTATGCAGTAAGAAAGGGTCTTAGTTTGGCCTATGTTGCCGCTTAGTGCAATTAAAATGATAAATCTAACAAATGCTTCGGATAAAAAGATAAAGAGGCATGCATATCGGGTGATTTACGTCAAGATATTTAGTTTGTATGAAAATTAACAAAAAATAAGAGTTCATTAATATGTCCATAATGGAAAATGATTATTTCCATTGTCTGAACTTGGTCGAAGTTTATGTATATCGTCCGGAACACGGTGTATAATAATAATTAGTTCCACTTATCGCCGTCGGACTGCCACTTCCATTCTAACCGCATGCAGCTGAATACCAGTATTTTACATGGAGTGACTGCCTATCTGACCTCCACAACCCAGTTACTGGGTAATACGATACCCCTTGGTAACACTGATTGTCAGACTTTCAGGCTTCTGACTACCCGTAACGACTGTCAAAGATCCACGAATGACAGCCGGGACCAAAGGTTTAACGTGCTTTCTGAGGCACGGAGGGGTCTCGGTATGTAATGATCACCCATCCACAGACCAACTGCGGCAAGCGTAGCTTAACTCTTGCTCTTGGTTGAGTCTTGAGTAAAGTTCTGTTATACAGCTCTAAATGTGCTGATTGCGATTCGAAATTGCCACATACAACGCACCTCCTTAACCAAAGGCCAGTCATATGTTTCCCCAATATCGTCAGGTCGAGCCAGCGCCTTTGGATCCACGTAGCTCAATTGCGGATTAAAGCTAATGTGGAGCCGCTGGACGTTCTCAAGTCCGGCCAGTGTTCCTTCTCCGATACGCTTGAGTTTCGGCATGTTGCACATGTGGAGTTCTTGGAGTTTTCGAAGACGGGGGAAGCCGCTGGAAAAAATAAAAATGATTATATATTTATCTGGTAACAGCAGTACTTTATCATCATCATCATCATTTCAGCCGAAAGACGTCCACTGTAGGACATAGGCCTCCCCGAAGCACCGCTACTTCGACCGATTCTGTGTTTCCCGCATCCAGCGGATTCAGGCGGCCTTCATCAATTCATCGGTCCAACTTGTGGGAAGCCTTCCAACGCAACGTCTTCCGTTTCGCAGTCACCACTTCAGAACTAAATTGCTATACAAATAAAACTTACGGATAATCTTCAGAAAACGCATCCAGCTGAAGAATAGGGTTCTGGTTCAAATTCAAGTAGACCAAGTCTTTGGCCTCTTCCAACTCCTGAGGGACGGTAGTGAGGAGGTTGTCACTGATGTCCAGACGTTCCAGGTATCGTGGAGTATGCAGGAACTTACTAGGTATCTCATCTAGCTGGCAAGAACGCATTCTTAGAACCTGAAAAGTTAAAGTTGAAAAATTGGTAACAGCGCCATCTGTTGGGAAATAGCTGTATTACTTTCTTTAATTTCAACTGCCATTGACCTCAAAACCAAGTAGCTTATGACTGCCTGCTATGGAATCATTCAAACAGTGATCAAAAGAGTCGATTCAATATTTTTGGCTGCTTATTTTCTTATTTTTTTGCTGCATAAAGTTTTATAGTTACGGCAACTCAACACTAGATGTCACTGACCTTCAACATCGGCAAACTGGATATTGCAATCAAAGTCACATGATCGATGGTTGTCAACGGGTTTCCACTCAAGTCCAGTTCTTCCAATTCTGGCATATGCTCGAATAAGTCCTGGTGTATCGAGTGTAGGTCATTATAAGCTAAATTAAGGATCCTCAAAGATGCTAGAGGCTCATACTCCTCTGGCATGAAGCGACCCTGAAATGGATTATATTTGCTTAGTAACGAATCATACATAATCAGCTTATTTATCCTTACTAGTCCAGACTCGAGCCATCTCTCTGTGTAAGGATTTTAAATAGTTTATTTTTCGTTAGTATTAGGTACAGTGTATGATCGGTTTTATACCTATGTTAATTGATTAGATCTATACGATTGTAAACTTACAGACTAATCTGACCGATCTCAATTTTTAATGCCTATTTAAAGATTCACATGATGTATAAGTCTTAACGATAAAAGATTTACTCATATTACCTACTTAATTCAATTAATGTAGAGTCACCATTCAAATAGCGTCTAGCCTCGAACATTTCAAGTTTTTAATATGTCACTTCTGACTTTGAGAAGATTAACAATCGGCATAATAATTTCTATATTTTCGATTGCAATATTTTGGTGAACGGTGAAGGAAAACATCGTGAGGAAACCGACATGTCCTAGAACCACAAATTCTATGACATGTGACATCCACCAACCCGCACTGGGCCCGCGTGGTGGATTATGGCCCACTCCCTCTCACAGAGAGGACGCCTGTGTCCCAGTAGTGGGAACATTATAGGCTGTGTAATATTTTGGCGAGTCAGTCAGATTTAGCAAATGAGTTAAAAGGTTAAAAATAAAAACAAAAACGTACCCTTCCTCCCTCAAATAGCACCAAAATTTAATATAACAAGCCAAAAATACAAGCAACGACGACCAAGATACCTCAAAAGCATGCGGGCTCAACTTCGCGGTGGTCAGCTGGTTGTGACTCAGGTCTAAGACTCTCATCTCCTGCAGGTCTCTGAAGCTGGCGTTCTCAATGAACTCAATGCTGCATCGGGACAGGTTCAGCACTTCGATGGTCAGGTCTGCTATGACGGTGACGTTCGTGAAGCGGTTCTCGCTTAGATCCACTATTTTTGGTTTGAAGTCTGTTAGATCTGGAATTAAGAGAGTTGAATTTAGATTGTTAGTTAAATATAGATTACTTAGAGTAGAGTAGGTAACCACATTTCATCGCTAGCGTTAAAGGTACCAGACATATCGGGGCCGTGTCCGGGACGTGAACGGCCATGCTCCGTCACGGGCTCAAAAAAAGTACCTATCAGTGTGCATAGTCACCAAAGGAGATAAGTAACCAGGGTCATCGGATATTATAGTTAAAGTTTAGTTAGAAACCGATGGATGTTTTCGAATGCAATTTTATACGAAAACATCCATCAAACTTCAACTATATCCGACGACCCTGGTTACTTACCTCGTTTGGTGACCGTACATTTTATATGAACCCGTAGAAAGACACGTACCTGTCCATTCCTGTTTAGTGAAGAATGTAGTAATACTCTGGTCGAAGCAGTTTACTTTATTATCTTCACATTTGCAAAGCTTGCAGATGTTAGATTGAGCCGCATTGGATGCTGCATTGGATGGCTCGGTTGTAGCTGAAAATATTTAGTTAGTTAGTAACGCCACTTGATACTAGATGGCGCTAAATTAAGTTCTCAGCATACGCGCAAGTTTTTTATTTTGTAATTTTCATATTACTTTATTGGCACTCAATGCATTAAATACTAGTTTTACAAGCTAACACTAAAATATATATACTATAATAAAGAAAAAGGCAGGCGCTCATTGGGCATCAAAAAATTCGTCCGCATCGCTGTCAATGGGATAAGTGCCCAAAAGGCTGGCAGCATTACCACGTTGGATGGCAATGCTGATTTGTTGAGCTAAAAATAGGCTAGCCCTCTGGTCACGTGAAGAGTCAACCAAACGCTTGACGATGTCCCGAAAAATTCAATGAGCACTCGGACCCCAAAGCTCTAGTGTTTCAACCCCAAACGGTTCAAACAACATATTGCTAATTTATATATTGTTTAAACAACTAATTGATAGATAGATAAATAATACATTTATTCACACAAGACACATTGATTTAAATCAATTTACTTTGGGCATTTTCTAAGTGACTAAAGTGTTACTATGTAGCTTTAAAGAAATCTGTCTTTCGTTATAAAAATTGCCACTAGATGGCGGTACATACCATTTTGGCAGTTGACCCCGACTGCTATGAATGCAAGAATGACACACGTTAGGACGCGCCCACCCATTTTCCTGTGAAAAACAATAAAAATATCTATGACATACTGTTTTAAAACCCTACTGATATTGTATCACAAAATCGAAAAGATAACATACACAATCAGCAGACAAAGTGGAATAACGTCAACCGCACATCCAACTTGACATTAAAAGCGCCTTTATTCCGTACCCGAAAGGATTGTTTTTGTAGATCAACTGTAACTACTGTCGCGAGATTGATCTTACAGATACCTACTTAATGATAAACTAGTAATACTTCATTATTACGTATAATCGCAAAATCACTCGTTGGTACTACAAGTGTTACTACTACAACTATTTCAAACGACTTCTTAGTACATAAACCATCATCATCTACTCAACAACGTTATTATATTAACGCAATGAATATTGTTGAACTGTCAAAATGAATGCCATTGCTACTGTTAGTCTGTTACGCAATTACCCCGCTGGTTAGTGAGATCCGCAGATAAACTTTCAACAGCTATTGATTCAGATGGATATTCTATTTAACACTTTCACAGTCCATAAAGTAGACACAATAGTTAAACAATCAACCTGAACTATATGTGGTTCATGGGACAGGGAATGGGTTAATGTAGGTACAGACGCCAGCACATAACATTAACATTTTATGTATAGGCATCGTGGAGACCTGCTGCTGTCTGTACCTATGATTTCTGAGAAATGTTCCCTAACCGCAGTTTATCTTTCGATAGTGCTGTTGGTTCAATATCTTGACGCTATGCGATTATATGAAGGAAAACATCATGAGAACACCTGTATGTCCCAGAATCTAAGACTGGAAGACATTTATCGGCAAGTGTGGGTGCTAGATGAACCGACGACTTTAAGAAGGTGGCTGGGACGGACTGGATACGGTAGGCGGAGGACAGGGTGTTGTGGCGCAGCCTGGGAGAGGTATATGTCTGTCTGACTGTGATAGGCTGAGTAGAATCCGCACTGGGCCCGCGTGATAACGGCCCAGTCCCTCTTCTCACAGAGAGGTGGCACATCGCAGACTGATTAAGTAGTCCAATACCAGTTACAGGTAAAATCGTATCTTGGTCCACCTACATTGTACTCAACTATCTCATTGATAACAAAATTATCAGTTACATTATCAGGTTCACTGGAAATAACTTGTGAGTTGGATTCTAAGCGTATCATAATGCAGTATGAGTCGAATGCAGATAAATAAGTACAGCCGCCAGCACATCAAGCCAAGCGAAACTGTCAAATTTTCTCAATCAACATTGAACCTAATTACTTTATTGATAAAGTAGAAATTATGTTAAAGAAATTTGACAGATTGTTGTAACTTGATGTGCTGGCGTCTGTATCAATCGGCTGTGATTGCTGGTTAAACAAAACACAATTCATCGTTTTAATGTTGCCTGGTTAAGATGAGTACGATCTTATTTTGCCCGACCTGGGAATCGAACCCAAGACCCCAAGCTCAGCAGTCGCACTAGCGACCACGAAATCAACGAGGCAGTTAAGTGTCATTGTGTTTTCCATTAGGAATTTCTCAGTAACAGCCCGGAGTTTGGAAGTTGGCTGTATATGTTACCACCGTGCCTCGGCAAGCATGTTAAGCCGTTGGTCCTGCGCGAGGTCTCTCTCTGATCGTGTCGTATTGCCGTCCCAGCGGACTATGACACTGAGCGAAGAGGGAATGCACCTGTGTCTGCCCACGCACTTTGTGCACTATAATATCTCCCGCGCCGAAGCCTTGCTGCACTATAGTCTCCGTTGAGATTGGCTGCTATGGCTGAAATACAGTCTGGAGCCTCTGGAGGACTATATTAACATGGGTTCTGTTGGTATTTTTATATTACGGTAACAAAGATATAGTCCTGTAACTGACAGACGGACACGGACGGAGAGGCAGACAAACGGTACTTATAGGCTCAGGCCTTTCCGGTCTCAACCGGTATCGAATCCTAAAATTGGCAGATGACCCATCAGGCTTCAAAGTTTATTAGGATAAAAATATATAGACCGACTAGACAAAGTTTTAATACTAAATAAACTAACAATATATTATCCTAGCCTACTAAAACTATGTATTAGGTAATACTAAAATATGGCGTCGAAATATTCTTCCGCATCGCTGTCGTCTAGCAATGTATCCAAGAGACTGGCGGCTTTGCCACGTTGTATGTCAATACTCAAAGTTTTGGATAGAAGATAACATTCATTATGTAAATATTAAGTACCTAGCTATGTACAAGATAAAGGAAAATTAAATACGTATAAGTAGTTTAGAAAACTTAGTATCGTAAATTCGTAACCCAAATACTTACCGCAAGACACAGTCATGTTACTTATATACATATCTATATATACATGCACACATACCTACATAAACAAGCATAGTTAACACACACGAAACCACATTAATACAAAATACATCACAACAATATATATTTATTAAATATCAAAATAAATTAGATTTATCTAAAAAAAAACATCTAGGTTTACCTTTTTGTCTCGAGCAAAGATCACAAACACATGAACACTTTTTGATAAAACTCAGTGAAAAACACAATATGTTTGTCCAAGTACGTTTTGAGGACTGAAACAAAATGTCTGCCGCAGTATCTTATCAGCTTTATCACCTGTTATCAAAGGTGTAAAAGATATGACTCACAGAGTACTCATTTACGGCGAAAAATATGTTTATTGTTACCTGTGTAGGTGACCGTATTGACCAGTAACTTGGATATGGAGGTCAGGTAAGCAGTCCTTATTCAGCTGCATCCGTTTAGACTGGAAGCCGACCCCAAGATACCCTGTTGGGAATAGGCTAGGTAGCTGATGATGACCTGTGTAGGCGGGATTAAAATAATGTCTATCCTCCTGACCGGAATGTCAGTCATTGCGGCCAATCGCAACGGAGACTAGCCCACTACGCTGTACAAACGAGATTTTTAGTGCACAAACGGGTGCGCAAACACAGTTGCCCTAATTCCTAAAATGAAATGGTATAAAGCTGGGTAGATCGAGCGAGGCAAATTACACTATGTACGGTCACCAAAGGAGATAAGTAACCAAGGTCGTCCGATATACATAGATGAAGTTTAATAAGGACCCGATGGATGTTTTCGGATAAAATTTAATTTAATTAAAACTTAACAAATAGTTTAGACGACACGGTTGGCGCAGTGGCTGAGCGATCGACTGCTGCGCTGCGTGTCGCGGGTTCGATTCCCGCACGGAATAAATATTTGTATTGCCTACAGGTAGTTGTTCCGGGTCTGGCTGTTTGTGTATGTGAGTTTAAATGAGGGGCAATGTTTAAAAAAAATGATAATTTATCAATTTAAATTTCATTCGAAAACATCCATCGGTTTCTTACTAAATTTCAACTATATCCGACGACCCTGGTTACTTGTATGTATTATAAATAGATGACAGTGTTCACTAAACATGACATGTTTTTGGAAAAAATAATTTAATACCCACACATAACGTTTGGTTGGTAAAAGGTTTAAAGGTTTCACTTCAAAAAATTTTTATTATTATTATTTAACTTATTTATTTATTGTTTAAATGGAAATAACATCAATCGGAAACACGGATTTGAACATGGATTAAATCCGTAAACAAATATCAATTTCCTTATTCATTTATAAATTCATTGTATTTATCTGTTATTCACATTCATAGAGTTTCCTTTCTCGGAATTGTTTGTTGAGTCAGTTCAAATGAAGTATTGTCAAGATCGTCACACTTCCGTAATCCGGTTAGATACTTGTTTTACCTCTTATCTTGTACTTTGCACACAAACATGTAAATCAAAGTGGGACACGGAGCTCTCACAAGTACCTTTATAAGGTCTCAATAGATACCTTCCTACGAAAAAAAATCGGGCAATCGTGACGCAGTTCAACGAGCACGTATTGGGCATGGAATCCAAAAACGGCATTTTTTAAGGCTTGTGTGGAACGAAGTGGAGTGGAGACTGCGTATTGGCAAGCGTAGTGTGGGACGCCCCCCAGCTAGATGGACGGACGACCTTAAGAAGGTTGCTGGGACGGACTGGATGCGGAAGGCGGAGGACACGGTGTTGTGGCACCGCCTGGGAGAGGCCTATGTGCAGCAGTGGACTGCGATAGGCTGAGTTGATTGATGCAACGAAGTATACTAGGTGTCAAACTCAGACCGCATTAAGAACTCTATACTTCGTTCCAAAACACAAATAGCGGACGCTGGCCGCACAGCTGCTGAACTAAAGTGGAACTGGGCTGGCCATATCTGTCGCATGTCGAAGCAGCAATACGCAAAAGCCACCACTCAGTGGAACAATGCCCAATGGCAGGAAACGACTGCGCGACAGGCCTAGAAGAGATGGCGGGATGAGCTGGACTCCTTCTTAATGGATTGGCCCACAATCGCAGTAGACCGGGAAAAGAGGAAGGAGGGAAGGGAGGCTTTTGCCCTGTAGTGAGACAACACAGGATCTGATAAATTACGACTTTATTATTATTTATAAATAATAGAGAGAATATAAAAGAATAATAGAGATTTATTAGGTAATATCAGAAGGCCAATTCCCGTAATTAAAAACGTTTAAAATCTAGTCGCAATCTCATCTCAGCAACAATCAATGTCAAAAATGTTGGGAAGTTAGAGGTATTTGTGACAGATTGAGACTGAGATCAGACTATGAACGTTCTTAAAATTACGAGAATTGCCCCTCTGACCTTCCTTCCCTCCTTATCCCAATTATGAAATAATTTTATAATATCTAACGATCTTAATACCAGCTAGGTAGGTAACAACGATTGTCGTAAGTAGATACAACAATGACAATCTAAAATCACATGAGTATTTTCACTCCGCGCCCTCAATCAATAATATTTTATCACTGATAAGTAGATAACAGAAATGATTGCTAAGCCAAACCTAATTAACATACTTCTACATTCGAAAACCAACCTTATTTCTCCTATCTGAGACTAAATTTCCAACGAAAAATCTCAGAAATTTGACCAATATTAAAAGAACTAGCATTTCTTAGAATGTACGTGAGAATATAGTTCAATTTAACCTGGTTGATCATACGCCCTAACAAGTCCCAATGGACGGTAATCCGATGCGCGCCATCTAGCGGCGAGTAGCGTAATCACTTGATAATTGACATTAAGCGCCCGTTGACGGCAAAATGGCGGTAATTCGCTTTAGCTGACTGCTGATGTATTAAATATTAATTGTTTTTAATGATAGACCTAAATCTGTTATGCTTTTGTTGATTTTTGCTTTAGTAGCGTTGAGGTCCCAAAAACATTTGGTTGAGGTCCCAAAAGCGTATAGTTGAGCTAGTTAGTGGTTATAATAGTACCTGTCCCTTGACAGCTATCACCTTAAGACTTACGTCAAGAAGCCTTTTGTCTGCTAGTAGTCCTCCAGACCGTATTTCGGTCATGGCGGTCAATGGCGCCGATTCCCTTGTTCACAAACTAAACTTTTAAGTTCAGTGCATCTTTTTCTTTCTATTTCATTAAGAAAAGGACAGAAGATAAATATTAGTTTAGTTCTGTCAAATTAAGATACTCCATAGACAGCTTCTGTCGAAAAAAACAATCAGTTGTACATCGGCCAGAAGAGGAGTCATGGGCAGTTGTTTGATTTTAGAGGTGATTAATAACATGGCGAATAAAAATATGTCAATTTACGTCAGGCGTTGACTAATTTGACAGGACTAAACTCAGGTCTACATTTCAATTGCATTAAAAATGACAAGTGGAAGTGCGGAGACTCCTAAGACAAGCAATCCCTTGCTTAAAAGGTGATTTCCAAATATATGTATCTAAATGCCCATTGTAATTTGAAATAAACATTTTTTTTTTTCTGAGGATGGCAAGGCACTGGCAATTCCATTGGTATTGCACAAATCATCACTATCATCATCATTCAGACGAAAGCCTTCCACTGCTGGACATACATAGGCCTCCCCAAAGCACCGCCACATCAACCGGTGCTGTGCTTCTTACATCCAGCTGATTTCTTCAATTCTCGTATATTTAAGAACGTTCACAGTCTGATCTCAGTCTCAATCTATAACAATACCTCTAATTTTCCAAAATTTTTGACAAGTTTTTGACATTGATTGTCGCTGAGATGAAATTGCGACTAGATTTTGAAGTTTTTAATTACGGGAATTGCCCTCCAGGTCATCGGCCCACCTTGTGTTGGCTACCCACGCTGTGCCTTTCGGTATATGCACTCGTAGTATATCTATGGGTATCAGAAACCATTTTCCATCAGGTAAGCTTCAGAAGGTGGGTGGTGGCTCCTATCCTGCCCTCCGTGCCCCAATACATGCAGTCAAAGTGGCGTTTGCGCTGCTACACTCGATGCCGTGGAAGTTAAGCGCCAATATTATTTCAAATACCTACTGTTGTAAGAATAAGATCAGGGGCTTTACTCCCTAAGCACGAAGTCCGTAGTTTTCGCCGAAGTAACGTGCGAGTCAAGCTCCGTATCACTTACGGACGTAAGTTTAATTCGGGGCCCGAACTTAGAATGAATTACAAAATGATTTGACAGTTGTTCTTACTCCCGATGTGTATATTCCTGTCCGAAAAATTTAATTTTACACTTCTTATAAATGATAAATGATTTATTTTCTGTAAGTAGGTTTTACAAACACTTTTACTCGTCAATCTTACTTTTTTAAACTAGATGAGTTCGGCGTTCCCTATCTGACTACTCTGAGAAGAAAGGCTGAAACAAACTCAAAGGTCACAGTCTCTTTTAATGTCCAGACATACTCTTGGTCAGATCACGTGAAGACCATGTAGATTGGTGTCTGAAATTGTCTTTTGAGGAAATAACCAGATTGAGTGGACCTGTCAGTGCACGCATTTGTCACAAATCGTGCAGCTCAACTCACTGTTTTGACATTTCAACTACTTTCGAACGGGTCCATTTCTTTGTTGACAGACATAGCGAGTAAACCCCAGGTGGGCAAACTCTATTGCTGCCTATAATAGTTATATTAATTACCCTTAATACCTTAAGAGGGTAAAGTATAGGGCAAATTCTATATTAAAACATGTTCAATCTATTAACATATCACCCTAGTGCATTAAAAAGGGGTGACATGTCTTTGTAATGGCGATTTTATCGAAATGTCGCGCCCCCAGGCGATGTTTAACCTTTGTACGGTGCGCTAATTTTTTTATTGCAACGTCTTTGCAAAGTTGGCGCTGACGGTTTATTTTTATCGTGGACATTCGTTACGTTTTTTGGCATAGATTTTATGATTATATAGGATATTATATTCAGAGTATCCGTCGGCAAGTTTGCTACCTAATATCATTGTAAAATCATTGTAAAAATTTCGGCGTTTTCGTTCGCCTAATATCACCGAGTGATTTATTACAAGGGCAGAAAAAAATACCGATTTTCCCACCATTTTGTCGAGTTATCTGTGTGGGTTAGTGTCGTAAAACTTGCTCAAACCTAGGTTCCCCCCCGAAAACAAAAACAAAAAAAAAGGTGACAAACACACGTACAGAAGAATTATATATATTTAGATGAAATACTAATTTGTGCTAGCAAATGGCAACCCCAATCTCTCAATAAATTGTGTCAGTTCTTCTACCAAACGCCCTGTAGTTCCTGAAGCATTTCGCTACAATGTACTAACAACATAAAAGTATTATGTCTTTCCTTTAAATCAAAACACTTCCACAAACTACTTCTATCCCCTTTTCATCCACTTTTATCAATGCAATAAACCTATATCTAATTCGCATTATTATATTTATTAGTTCCCGACATCAAACAAAACAGAAATAGGTACATACCTAATCATATTTGGCTTACAAAATCTATTTTAGTCTACCTTTGACGGTCGCACCTACCCCTAAAACCGGTTCAATCCGCTTTTAACTGGATCAAAGCGCCGCATTCCGGCTTGTAATAACTGCAAATTACTGGATGCCAAGTTAATTTTCCATTTGATAAGGGATTTTGGACGTTGTGTAAAGGCTACAAGGTTTGTATTGAAAAGGGGTGAAGTCAGGCAGTAAAAATTGGTTCGAATTGGGCGTTTTATGTTTTCGGAGATTGTTGGGGTAGCAAAGAAATAGGCAGAAGTTTAAAATGTTGCTGATTTTTTTAATGGAAATTAACAAAAATTCATACCAATTCACTTGATTGTCATTTTTAACAGGCCTAAACTATTTGTAAATTGACATAACCTACATACATTTACACAGATATCCATCAATAAGCTGCCCACCTAAACCACTACAACCCAGCGGAGAAAAATATATTTATTAAAGTTCTACTTTCTAGAGCTTCGCCGCCTCTCTCACTAATACCTGCGTGACAGTCTTTTTTTTTTATACTGTACATTTGTGTAATGTAAACTAGCTTGGGTACTGTACAGTCCTTTCGCAGTTAGTTCACCTCTGACAGCAACCGAGCAGCAACCTTATTTCAATGAAAATAAAGATCACTATGATTTTGACAGGCATGCAAAATCGGATGCAACATACTGTATGTAGGCATATTTTTCGAGGACACGTCACACTTGACTTACTGCTGGTACCCTCGACAGTGCCGAGGGGTGAGATCGAGAACAACTCTTTTAATTCGGGCGCAGAAGGCTCAATATCGACGTGATTTGATTATAGAAGGGACGATATAATTGAGTAAGGAACCATTTTTTTAAAGAATATTAAACATAACTGGAGAAATGTGGGAGTACTATAGGTACATCACTGCCTGACCCTTCGGGGAATACACGCATAATGTTATATTATGAGGAAGAATATAACATTGCAGTACAGCCGATCGATTCTGTAAAAAACTCACTGTGAAAAGTTAGGTGAAGTGAGCTGTCAATAGTGTCAATCCCTTAGCATTCGTTGGAATGACAGCTCACTCCACGCTCACTTCACCTAAGTTTTCACGGTGAGATGGTTACAGAATCGCACTGCAGTTCGTAGTACAACGGGTGATCATGCTCCATTATGAGGGAAGAGCCAGTGTACCCCGCAAAATTCAAATTTTCATACGTTTTTTGCAGTTTGGTCAGTGTCAGATTTCATATCGATTAAAAAATGATTCGCGACCTGTAAATTGCAAAAACTTAAGAATATTTGAATTTCCCGGGGTACGCTGACGCTTTTGCCGTAAGCCCCTTTTACACGATCCAACTTTCTTGCCTGCGGCCTGCAATAAAATTGAAGCAACAAACAACTTGCATTGTCTCTGAACACTGTTGAGATGATGCTGAAGTGTTGTTCTGTTCCATTAGTTCTACTTATGGCGAGCCACGGCTACGCATGTGTGCTTAGCCTTGGCTTTATATGAAAATGTAGTTGGGATCGTCCACTGCGACCCACAGGCATGCAGCGCACGATTGCGTGACTGCCAAACAAATGACCCGCGCAGCTAACGTGACAAACAGCAGCCTAATTGCGTAACACATTTTCGGCAAATGATTGAGATTAATTGGTTTCGTTTCGATCGCAATTTCTTTCATTTTACGATTTTCGTATTGCGTAACTCCACTATCATGTAATAGCAACAGCTGTTGTTTTGAAACGCTAAAGAGTGAAACAAAAAGCGATCGAAACGAAACCAATTAATCTCAATCATTTGCCGAAAATGGTTACGCAATTAGGCTGCTGGTCTGTGCACATTCCACGTAGCAGTGGATGGTTGACTTTAATGTGTCTTAAAATCTTGTCTACCTTCAACATAACACCATCCGAGCGCGAGTACCCTTCTCTCTCATTGTACCTGCGACAAAAACTAAATGCTACCCCACTGTGAGACATTATTAGTTATTACGCCTTATGGCATTTTGACACGTACACCCCTCATCATCTGCTGGTTAGTCTTTTTAAAACCTTTATAATATATATTTATTTTTTTAAACGTTGCCCCACACTAGGAATTTCTCCTGTATCGTGGGTGCGTTTACAAACATTTAAACCCACATACACAAACAGCCAGACCCGGAACAACTACTTGTAGGTCATGCAAATATTTGTTCCGTGCGGAAATCGAACCCGCGACACACAGCGCAGCAGTCAATCGCTTAACCACTGCGCTAACCGTGCCGTCAAATATTTACTTCATATTGGCAAATTTCTTGGTCACATTTTAACACAAATGGGATTTTACATAGTCGCCAGTTTGGGGTCACGAAAGGTAGGTCGACGAAGGACGCGGGAGCAAAACTGAGGATGCAATTGGTATTTTCTGTGACCTCTCAAAAGCGTTTGACTTGTGTTTGTGTCTTTGTTGACCACAGTACACTGATCTGTAAATTATACCATTACGGAATTCGTGGACAAGCTGCTGATTTTGTTCTTTTATATCTATCAAACAGGCAGCAAAAAGTAAACTTTAACGGGGCGACATCCTCGGGGTCTCTAGTTAAGATGGGCGTGCCTCAAGGTAAAATGTTTGGCCCTTTCCTATTTCTAGTATAAACTAATGACCTTCCTTACTAACTTATCGGAAATAATTTTATTCGATGATGACACTCCTCTTATTTTTAAAATAGATATAAAAGATACGGATGATACATGTCAACTATAGGCTTGGTTGTTATGAGCTGACGCTAGTCATCTTCACGCACACATTTACAGCGTGTTTGTAACCACAAGTAAAGCGAGCGTCGCTTCGTGAGATAAAATACTATAGGCATTTTAAGCTGTGAAACCCGGAATAGGTAGGTAGATAGAGACCTCTTTTAGCTATTTCGTAGGGTGATATATGTGAATATAAAATAACTTTTGTTACTGTGTAAACTCTAACTAAACCTTTTGAAAAAGATACTGCTGTTTCGTCGAACGGTTGTACTATTCGCTATTTGAGTTAATTTTACATATCGAGAAAATTAGTCTGACTTTTTCTAAACCCAATATGGAATATTTACTGCCACATAAGTATCCAACGAAAACTACGTGATGAATAACATCAAAACAAAACTGACTCAAAGGAAATCACACTAGCTATTCCCCCGTCATCGCCTGCATTTAACAAAGTTACACGGTCCGCACTAACCTTGTTATGACGTTCACTACAATCTCACGCACAATTTGACACTAATGTCGGTATTGTGCACCCCCTTGCGAGGTTATTGTTTAGAAATGCTTGTTATTATTTGCGAATGTTTAGAAAATTGTGTGAAATGTATTTATTTTTATTATATTATTATTGTTGAAGGGTATTTTGATTGCTTGTTAGGGGTTCGTAAACAAATTACTTAGTTATTCTTTTGGAACGAAATTAAAGTGGTTTCAGACCGACCTTAGCCGCTTGCACCACAAATTATTACTGTCACATAATTTCAGTACTGAATCATTTCACAACCACAATCTGAATCATTTTAAAGGATATTGCTAATCCATTGCTTCATATTTTCGAAAAATTTATCTGTACAGTGACGTAAATAACGCAATAAATGTTGTTGAACTGTCAAAATGAAAGCAATTGCTACTGTTAGTGTGTTATCTCTTAAGATACAGGCTAGACCTAGTTTACGGGATAGAGTCTTCAAAATTGTGCTTATAATGTGAAAAATGATAAATTTATAATCTACAGTGTATACAGTGCAATGTGTTTCTTCTTTTATGAAAATAAAAATATTATTATTATTATATTTATATTATGCAATTACCCTGCTGGTAAACGATTTATAGAAACACAAAGATGTTTTTAATTAGTTAGCGCTAAATTAACGTAGTGTTCGTGAAAGTGGGCCTTGAAATAACAAAATCCCTTCTGTACAAATTTCAACACGGAAGAGTTAGCCAGCCGATCGATTATGTAAAAATCTCACCGTGAAAAGTTAGGTGAAGTGAGCTTACAGTGAGCTGTCAATAGTGTCAATCTCTAGTATTAGTTGGAATGACAGCTCACTCCACGCTCACTTCACCTAAGTTTTCACGGTGAGATGGTTACAGAATCGCACTGCTGAGCGTGAAGTAGATAAAGTCACGAGCATAAATATACATATAATAGCCGGTCTATTCTGTAAAAATCTCACCGTGAAAACTTAGGTGAGGTGAGCTTGAAGTGAGCTGTCATTCCACCTAACGCTAGGGATTGACACTATTGACAGCTCACTTCACATAAGTTTCCACGGTGAGATTTTTACAGAATACATCGGCAGCTCGACAATAAAATCTAATTTCATGATTCATTCATTACGAATAACGTCAGCTACGCTGATGATATGGTGCTGCTGAGCCCATCTATCAGTGCAATGAGAGAGCTTCTTAAAATTTGTGAAAGTTATGCAGTGGCTCATGGGCTCAAATACAATACCGATAAGAGTGAATGGTTGGTTTTTAAATCGGGTACTTTAACCTACATAAATTAGTACTTATCCTAAGTCTATACGTGAGGATTTGTAATTGGCTCTCTGGTGACTATTGTTTCCTTTTTGTCTATGTTTATTAGCTGTAAGTCCTCCATGTTCTTAAATAAATAAATAAATAAATAAATACAAACAGCTGCCTGAACTCTCACTCTCTGGGTCTCTCTTAGGTCGGGTTTCGAGGTTTAAGTATTTGGGTCACTGGGTCACTGATGACTTAAAAGACAATGTAGACATAGATAGGGAGCGTAGGTCGCTGGCTGTCCGTTGCAACATGCTGGCCCGCAGGTTTGCACGCTGTTCTGAATCAGTAAAAGTTATGCTTTTTAAGTCCTTCTGCCAGTCGTTTTACACGTGCAGCCTGTGGACTAAGTTTACCCAACGGGCATACAGCGACCTGCGCGTGCAGTACAATAATGCATTTAGGGTGCTTCTGGGGTTGCCGTGGCGATGTAGCGCGTCTGGGATGTTCGCGGAAGCGTGTGTCGACGGGTTTGCCGCGATCATGCGAAAGCGATGCGCTTCCATGATGGCGCGCTTGCGCTACTCCTCCAATAGCATCCTGAATGTGTTCATGGATCGGTGGGACTCTCCCCTCATACGTAGGTGGGTAAGCGTTCAGACACACTTACCCAAATAGACTGGTGTACCACGGAACGAACAGCTCCATGGTACACTAGTTGTTAATTATTGTAAATTTAATTTAATACTAACATTTAGGCTAAGTTATACTACTACTAACACTATATGGATATTATTTCTGAAATAAATTATTTGAATTTGAATTTGAATTTGAATTACGTATAAGTATCTGTCGTCAAGATGACGGCAAATATCTGAGATAATTTGTGGAAGTTATACAGCGTGGCGCTTTAATGGCGACATTAATTTAACACACGTATACGGTTTCGCGTCTTAGTTGTATGAATATATTTTAATTCAATTAAACATTAATATTTATTTTTTTATTAACAATTTTCTAAAATAGCATCTTAGAGCAACCTGACGTAAAGAACTGTAGCGCAGGGGTCATTTGCCGGGGTCACGGATCATAACATCGCATCAATGTAATTAAAACAAATAACGTGCAAATAGAAGGCGAATTGAAGGAAAGAGAGAGAGCTCTATGGCGGCGAGCGGCGCAGGTGGAAGTTTTCAAGTTAGGTTTTTTTTTATGTTGTTATAACTTTTATGATTACCGACCACTAACCCTACCCGTGTGTTAAATTAATGTCTCCGTTGTAGCGGCACGTTGTATAAAAGTGGCAGTACAAATATGTGACAGGAACACCAAAATTAACTGACGAGACATGCGACGCCAGAAGATCTGCATCAGTTTCACCTCTGTGATGTGTCACCTCTTACTGCACTTACACACGAGCGAGACGCACCAACGTCGACTGATTCAGTTGCCTTTTTCGTCGACGCGTGTCAATCGTGGGTACGCACACTTAAAATGCAATAATATTGGACATTATAATACCAGTTAAATTCAGAAGCATGTGATATCTTGTTGTGATCAAAACCATCTTGCCATCATCTCAGTATTAACCCCTGTCCCAGCCGTACCACTGTTCACACGTTTCTTGGTTCTTCCTTTACTTTTTTGCCTCTACATTCAAACTTAAAACTTTCCTCAGGACATGTTCCTTAAGCCCCATTTACACGATACAAGTTTCCTGCGTGCGGGATACAATAAAATTGTAGCAACAAATGGCTTGCATCATCTATGGTCTAAACACGGGTTAAATAGTGCAACTTTTAATTGTTGCTTCAACTGGTATGCCACAGAAAATTAAATCACATCATGTAAATCAAGCTTTGTTCCTCCACATCACTTGACTTCATAATTAGCCTATAGTGTTCCTACTGCTGGGACATATGCCTCCTCTCTGTGAGAGGGTGTGGGCCGTAATCCACCACGCGGGCCCAGTGCGGGTTGGTAGGTGTCACATGTCTTTGAATTTTCGGTTCTAGGACATGCCGGTTTTTTCACGATGTTTTCATTCATCGTTTTGAGAGCAGTGGTGATGAAATAATTTACACAAAGTAAGGGGCCCATCTGGGTTCGAAACTACGACCTACAACTTGTAAGTCGCGGCGGATACCGCTGGGCCACCACTGCCCTCACTTGACTTGCCCATATCAAATGTAATAAAACAAAAAAAATCTTTTTCAATTAATTTTATTTAAATAACTTAATAGCTACATCACAAACAAATGTACAATAATATTAATTAACAGTAATTCTTCGTTTTCAAATAGGTTTTCAAACCCGTCAACTAGTCTCCGATTCTATTGTAAAATCTTTTAATACATCATTCACGATCGAAAAAGAAATTCCTTATTACAGTACCCAGACGTTAATAAATGACAGATCGAGCTTTAGAAAGACATAGCCTCACAGATATGAGTGACAGAGACGACGATACAAAGAACACCCTAACACACTTTCAATTATAAACTGAATCATTTTGAAGGATACTACTGCAAATCCATTGCATCGTAATTTGTTCGAAAAATTTGTCTGCTCAACAACGTAAATAACGCAATGAATGTTGTTGAACTGTCAAAATGAAACCCATTTCTACTGTTACCTGAAAAGGGGTAATATAATATATTCATTATTATGAACAACTTTTAATATGGGACCAAGTCTGAGATCGCGAAAAAATATCAGCTGCTCCATACATTTATGTTTGTATTACCTACTTGGCAAGATGTAGCGAAAAAATTTATTTTTTTGCCATTTTCAGGGTTGGTTCCGTATAAAAGATTGTTCCCTTTTCAGGTTTTCAGTTATTCATATTACACCTTAGGGGCAATTCTCGTAATTTTATGAATGTTCACAGTCTAACCTCAGTCTCAATCTGTCAAAAATACCTCTAATTTCCCTACATTTTGACAAGTTTTTGACATTTGTTTGTCGCCGAGATGAGACTGCGAATAGATTTTGAACGTTTTAAATTACGAGAATTGGCCTTCTTGTATTTGCTAGTTGCTCAAGATGAACTGAAACTACTTATATAAATTATTACAGAGATATATTTTGTACCTCGGCATTTAGGACACTTTGGTCTAGGGAGCTACAGCTTGTCTTGAAAAAATCTTATTCTATCGTGAATGACACCCAACGAAAATCTATAGATTTCTATGATATTGTCTTTTCATGAAACTGCCAGCTGTAGTCAGCGCCTGGCGTAAATTGACGTATTTTTAGTAGCCATGTTTTTAATCACGTCTAAACTTGCTATGGAGTACCCAAATTTGACACTGGCTAATTTGACAGGACTAAACTAATATTGATCTTCTGTCCTTTTCTTAATGAAATAGAAAGAAAAAGATGCACTGAACTTAAATTTAGTTTAGTTTGTGAACAAGCGAATCGGCGCCACTGACTTCTTTGTTTGTTTCTTTTTTTAGGTTTTTTGTTGTCACCAATGCTTGCTGTGTAAACTTGCAACAGTGACAGAATTTTTATAATATCATCAACACACACCAAGTGGATGAAATAAGCATTATTGAAGTTAAACCAAGAAAAATTTATACCCAAGAAAATTAATAAAATTTATTAGGAACAGAAACAAGAGCTTGCTCTATCAAACGAAAACAAAAAAAAAACTGCAGAATTTATGAAAATATCGATGAATATATTATTATTAATATTATATATATTAAAAAAAAATACATACAAACGAACGCAGAACCTCCTTTTTGAAGTCGGTTAAAAAGTGGCCACTTATAATCAACAAAACAATGCATTACAGACAACCCTGAGCAGCCGGCCATTTCATGAAAATACTGCACTCGCGTAACTTTTATTTACTTATTTTTAACTACGAAAATTATTTTTTAATGATGATTTCCACCAAACGGGTCGCGTCGCATCGGATCGGAAAGGATACGAACAGATGCGGCGACAGCCGATCGCGTCCGGCACGATGTCGACGCATACGATCGGCTCCGTACCGTCGCTTGGGAACGTATCCGTTTCTGCGCCTAGACAAATAGTTTCATTCCTACCGTGTTAACGTGTTCTAATTTTTGAAAAAACGACGACAGCCGAACGGAACCGTTCGCGCAACGCAGCATACTTTCGGCTACGATCGGAAGACGCCCGCGGTCAAGCTGCGTCATTTAAACGATATAATATCGTATAAAGATTGTAAAATCCGTCCCGATCCGATGCGACGCGAGCCGTTTGGTGGAAATCATCATTTATTGGGGCTAACAAACAACCTATTTCTCGTAGTTAAATCTAGTTTTGAGCTTTCCTGTGCTAATTATAATTATTTACAACTTCATTACAATACAATCTGTAATATTGAGTTAAAACTAATTTATTATCATTCAATTATTTTTATACAAAGCTGTAACGTGTGGTTACGCAGGAATAGTACACCCAGCGAAATTGGTAAGTAAACAGGCGCTAAGTCACAAATTGAGAAAACAATTGACAGCCTAGCAATAATGACGAACTTCTTTACAAACTTTCATCCCCTATTTAATCTCATTTAGGAAGAATTTACAAAAATCCTACCTTAAACACTAAGGCAGGCTTTTTGAAAATCTATTCACTTTAGTTTTCTAATAGACTCTTCTGCAAGAATTTATTCTTCTGGACCCAGCAGCTTAGGAGGTTAGTTATCGGTCAGTGAATAAATTTAAGATTTTTACTAGGTAAGTAAAAGATCACATTTTACAAAATCTGCGACTACGTTTTCTTAATTTCTTGTTCTTGTCTCCGGGTTGCGCAAATGTTTAATTTCAACCTGCGTACTTAATAACTTTGCTGCGTGTACATTCTTTAGACAATTCTGAACAAAGAAAAATCTACCAACTTGGAGACAGTAGGCATATTATTTATAATTACTATCGTGACGAAATTATCGTGGACGTTTACAGCATCACCATAACACAGGGTAGTAAAATGTATGGAAATGTATGAAGACACTCTTAAAGGGGATTGAAGATTTTTATATGGAGCCTGGCATATCTACTGTCGTGCCATTTTGTTTTTTTTTTTAATGTCGGCCACGCATAGAACCTATATAAATCGATAACTGTCATCAAAGCAAACGGATATAAAAAAGAAATATCTCGGAATCGTGACACTTTACAGGGTTTGGTCTTAGAATGTTTTCTGTTTTCATTGATGTCAGCTTTCGGTTTTTTAAGTTTGTTGCCTCAGAGCTCCGTTATTTATAAGTCGATTTACAAAAATATTTTTTAAAGATACCACGCGTGGCCGCCATTTTGAAAAAAAAACAAAATGGCGGGCAGGTAGGTATACCACAGATGTTCAAACCCCTTTCCGTTCACGATAAGGTTACAACATGCACGTATTTCCATAAATTTTATGGACGTTGACGACCACGATAACGTATCGATCTTCACGTAAGAAATCATAAAGCGCACATTAGGCTCAATTTACATTTATTATTATTTATTGCCGTGGAACGGAATGGAAGCGATTTTTTTTGTACAAAGCATAATTAACTTTATGTTAATAGTTTAACGCACAAATTAGATACACACATACGCACAGGTAATTCATCTTCTGGAGAATTATCTCGCATTCTTGGGAATTCCCGCAGTAACAAGCTCGTGTCTAGTTTGTACGTTAGACAATTGACATAAAGTTCATTTTACTATGTATAATATCGCTACGAAAACTCGTTTCCACTCCGTTCCGCGGCAATGTACAGACGCCAGCACATCAAGCTACTACAATCTGTCAAATTTCTTTAATCAGTTTTCAACTTTATCGCTAAAGGATTAAGGTTCAAGGTTGATTGGGAAAATTTGACAGTTTCGGGTAGGTTGACCTGCTGGCGTCTGTACATTGAGCCTTAGTATTATCAGATGTCAAAATACATTACAATATTAAACTGTACAAACTAAATATTGTTTATTAATAAATACTAGTTAAAAATACTATTATTTTTAATGACTAGACTACACACTCAAATTGTCAATAATTATTGTTTTATATTATAATACAAAATATTACTATTATTGCACTTAATAGTAAATACTACAAGTTGACTAGATCTCTTATTAATGAAATCAACTAAGTATTAGATCTATTTTTAATTTTTATTTATTTAAATAGCAATTATTATTTCAAATCGAGATTGTTCGCATATTTTTTTAATTTGCTTGTCATTTTGTTGTTTCGAATGATTGCTTGATCTAAAATAACCTATACAGATATCTAAACACGATAAAATAAAAATAAATCAATTCGATGATTTTTTGTGGGGTCATCGACCGCTGTTTGTGTATTCTCTTGAAATGGCAAGTTTAAAAAATATGTTTTTTTGGGTAAACTTCACAGACGTGATTTTAAACACGATAAAAGATATTTATCTCAACTCATGTTTCAAGTAACACTACAAGCAAGCGGTTGTTGACCCCTAAAACAGACATCCAATCTTTTTTGTTTTTGTTTTATCATGTTTATGTATCGATACCCACCACGTCTACGGAGTTTCGCTAGCTAATTTAATTCGACCCGGTATAACTATAAATATCAACTGTCCTTGTCATTTTTTTAGTGAAAAAACAAACAATTTATCTACACCATATATTTCATTTTTTTATGTTTGTGAAAAACCACGTTTACATTTTTACGTTTTTCTCCGTAAGCCATTTACAACCGGTATTTGAAAGGACAATCAAGAGAAACTATTAAGTGACAGAATGTCAAACGTATGTTAGCAGCTGCTGTGCGATTCTGTAACCATCTCACCGTGAAAACCTTAGGTGAACTGAGCTGTCATTCCAACTAATGCTAGGGATTGACACTATTGACAGCTCACTCTAAGCTCACTTCACCTAACTTTTCACGGTGAGATGTTTACAGAATCAATCGGCTGTAATTGGCTGACTGAAATAACATCAGAGGGGCAATTCTCGTACTTTTAAGAACGTTCACAGTCTGATCTCAGTCTCAATCTGTCAAAAATTCCTCTGTTTTCCCTACATTTCTGACAAGTTTTTGACATTTATTGTCGCTGAGATGAGATTGCGACTAGATTTTTTAGTTACAGGAATTGGTCTTTAGATCAATTTCATCTACATCAATCATTGGACATGATGATGACTTTTGAAAATCATGTTAATTTTTGCTTTTAAAAACTGGGTTAACTTACCTTCTACGTTTTATTTGTAAATATTATCTTTAAGTTTTTTTACGTGTTATTTGCAGAGTAGTGTTGTGCATAGTTCGATTCGCCGACGATGTCGATATCGCTGTCACTATGTTCCGTGTCTGAATCTGTCGATATTCTTGAGTTTTCAGCCTAGAAATAATAAACATTTTTAATGAGAATGGCAATGTAACATTCCACTGGGATCCATCATCACATTCATCACTAACAGACAGACGTTGTGGTTTATACTACCAATAAGCCTGAAATGATCTAAAACAACGGTACATAAGATATGGCATGGTAAGAATTGATGATAGATTGATTTGACACTTAGATCGTCAGGTAATGATTGTCGATATAAACTATACAGGGTTTTTTTTTTCGGATGGGAACAACCATCAAATGACCCCTCCCGCTCTGGGTGGAGCGGAAGGGAGTGTCAGACTCTTACTGACTAAAACCCACCCATGTTCCTTCCTTCGCCCTTTATGTTCCGGGGTAGCGGTAACCCTTTCGGACGATCCCGCTTAACTATACAGAGTTATTGGTAAAACATTAACAACCTCTCAGCTCTATATTACTAACATCATAAACAACAAATTTTGTGTTATAACTTTAATTAATTCATCAGATTTTAAATCATCAGACTTTCATACAAAAATGAAATATTTAAATTTTTGAAATATTCTATTTTCTGTTACGAAATCTACACGAAGCAAAAGAAAGCGCTAGTTAGGTAAACAAATTGTCGTGTCTAGTACAAAATGCAGGGTTAGATAGAACAACGAAATCTTGAAGATTGGTTTTTGGTAAATGTGTTTTCTAAAAAGTCATAGAACAAAAGTTGTAGTTTATGATGTTAGTAATCCAGTCCTGCAATGTTGTTAGTGTTTTACTAATAACCCTGCATATGTAACAGTCCCAAATGACGAACTTCGTGAAAGTTAAGAAACTCAAAATCAATAGTCATTTATTCAAATTAGGTTGAGAATCAGCATTTTCCGAACCTCAAACTTAAATAAGACAGTCCCCTAAAACGCCCGTCCTCCACCACTTCCTAGTGTTTTCGCTAAGACGAAAGAATTTGGACAGGACAACATCTGAACAACGGTTGTTCTGCTAGTATGTTAATAATGATGATTTGAAAGCCGAGAAAGATAAACAAATCAAGTATCTTGACTTGGCTCGCGAGGTTGTCGGCAATAAGCCTGATATAGTGGTGGTGGATCGATCAGAGCGGCGCGCAATGATTGTTGACATAACCGTCCCGCATGATGAGAACCTTGTGAAAGTCGAGAAAGATAAACAAATCAAGTATCTTGACTTGGCTCGCGAGGTTGTTGACATGTCAAACTCAAACTCAAACTCAAACTCAAAGTATTTATTTCAATTAAACCAATTACAGGCACTTTTGAATTGTCAAGGGGTCGGTCAGTCAGAGAAATGAAGCTAGTTGCCCATTCCAAAGCGTAGTAGGTACCTATGGAGAAGAACGGGCAAGAAACTCCATGGACACTCTTTTAAATCAAAATATGGTTACAAAGTATTAGTTACATCATTCATGTTAAAAATTATGCATGTGAGAACGATGCAGAACGTTAAAAGCATCCGTAATGAAAAGCCTAAAACAATCCAAATATTAAATTAAATTAAAATAAGCCATGGCAGCAAAGAGATGACCAGTCCCCACTGACGGCGCCCGTTCACGAACATGACGCACGGATTAGCACCATTCAGCTCAACCATTTTGAAGGGAGCTAAATGATCCAACACATGTGCCACCATCAGCGAGACATTTGAGTGAGCATGACATACTCTCAGCCGCCAGGGCACATTCAAGTCAATGAAAGACGTACCCAGTAAATGGTAGCTTTATAGTATGTACCTACATAGTACTCACACATGAGCTATACAATTATACAATACTAGGAGATTGAATTTATATAATGCAAAAATAGTATTTTACAATCTTCAGCGGCTCCAACAGTACTTTCAAATGCTAATCAATTTATTTATGCGTCCTGTGGAGCAGGACCAGCGTTTAGCCAAGCATTTTTATCAGCGATGTAATCTCCCAATTTATAATATGCCTGGCTGCATAGTGTGCGTTTTATACAAGATTTAAATTTCGTTTCATTCTGTTCAATTATGTGGGGAGGTATTTTATTGTAACATTTTAAACAGTACCCCATGAAAGATGAGTCTACTTTAGCCAGCCTGAAACCTGGTTGAACTAATTGGTCCCTATTTCTAGTGATATAATTGTGTCTTTCACCTCTTTTACTAAAAATATGTAGATTTTTCCTTACGTACATAATGTTTTCATATATATATTGACAAGGTACCGTCATGATGTTAATATCTTTAAACAGTTCTCTTAGAGAGTCACGCCTGCGGAGGCTATATATGGCTCTGATGGCTCTTTTCTGCAGAATAAAAATAGACTCGATGTCTGCAGCCCGTCCCCATAGTAAAATACCGTACGACATGATACTATGAAAGTAACTAAAATAGACCAGTCTCGCGGTATCGACATCAGCAAGTTGACGGATTTTTCTCACAGCATACGCTGCTGAACTTAGTCGTCCTGCAAGGGATGTTAAATGAGGACCCCATTGAAGCCTTGAGTCGAGCGTGAACCCCAGGAAAACAGTTTCATCGACGAATTCTAGTTTCTCTTGATTCAATTTTATCTCACAATGACTACCTTTGACATTTGGTAAAGAAAATCTTATACACTTCGTTTTTTTCCCATTTAATACTAAATTATTAGCAGTGAACCAATTTTGGATCTGCAGTAGGGCGTTATTTACGTCGTCAAGATTTGATGCACGTCTATTAATTTTAAAAATCAAGGAAGTGTCGTCAGCTAATAACATCTTCTGTGGTTGGGTTTTTAACAAATGGGGTAGATCATTTATATAAACTAAAAAGAGGAAAGGACCTAATATCGAGCCTTGCGGAACACCCATTTTTACTTTTAAACCGAGTGAATTGACACCATTTATTTGAACTTGCTGTTGTCTATCATTTAAATAAGATTTTACTAAACTGAGCGCAAGTTTTCCTATTCCGTAATGCTCAAGTTTTAAAAGTAAGGTTTCGTGGTCGACGCAATCAAAAGCCTTGGAGAGGTCACAAAAAATTCCTATGGCGTCTTGGGACTCTTCCCACGCTGTAAAAATGTGTTTTAATAAGGTGATACCGGCATCAGTCGTACAACGTCCCTTGGTGAAACCATACTGTTGGTCGTGTAATATTCTGTTGGTGTTAAAATGATTGAGCATTTGGTTCAGCATCACCTTTTCAAACACCTTGCTGAAGACCGGTAACACGGATACGGGTCTATAATTATTGGTAAGTTTACTGTCCCCCGATTTTAAAAGGGGTATCACCTTGCTGTATTTCATTAGATCTGGGAAGACTCCTTGATCCACACACAAATTAAATATTAAGGCTAAGTACGGCGCTATAGTCTCAATAATGGAGGTACAAACTTTGATAGACATTCCCCATAGATCTTCGGTTAGATTGATCTTGATTTGCTTGAAAGCTTTTATTACTATTATGGGGTTTATATGCTTGAATTTAAATTCAATCTGGCAGGATGAGACGTTTGCTCTTAATAAATTAATAGAACGCAAGGGCGAGGAATTTAAGATTTCAGTGGTTGTATGTGGGATACTGGTAAAGAAATTTACAAATTCTTGAGCAACTTCTTTGTTATTGCTTATGAGACCACGCGAAGTCTCTATTGTGAAATCATTATTATGTCTTTTATTCCGGTTAGTTTCGTCATTGATAATTTTCCAAACCGTCTTTATTTTATTATCGGCTGATTTGATCTTGTTGCTAATATACAAGGCTTTAGCTACCTTGCAAATATTTTTTAAAGTTTTAGAGTAGGTAGCTACGTATTTATTAAAAGTTTCAGAGTTAATATAAGGCTTAAGACCATACAGCTCAAACAAATTTTCCCTACTTTTTCTAATACCCTTAGTTGCCCAGTTACTGAACAAAAAACTTGGACAAATAGTTTTAGTTTTCTTTTTTAAAGTATTATTGAACTCGGTGCGTACTACCGAAAAGAACCTCTCATATAATTCATTTACATTGTTTTTCATATGGCCTGGTACACTTAACTTACTAATTAAGTGATTATTAAATCTATTTAGACTGCTTGGTGTTATTTGTCTAGTTTGTATCAGAATTTTTTGTACTGGTGTATTAGACTTGAACACAACGGTTTGACCGCTGTGATCAGAAGGGAGATAGTTTACTATGGCTTTATCTAAGTATTCGCAGCAACAAAAAACATTATCAATGCATGTAGCAGAATTTATAGTTACGCGGGTTGGTTCTGAAAACACATTTGACAAATTGAATGATTTAAAGAGACTTAATAATCGACTGCTATTTGAACTATTCTCTAAGATATTAATATTGAAGTCACCACAGATAATTAGCGATTTTTTGCCAGTTCCAAGTTTTGCTAGAACATCTTCCATTACTGACTCAAATATGGAGTAGTTTTGATAATTAGGGGGTCTGTAAACGCACACTATAACATGCTTATCTAGCTCAACACAGGACAGTTCAACGTTATGTTCTACCGAAAGATCAACTATATCTTTACGAGTCTTAGATTTAACAGAATTTTTAACTAAGATTAGTGAACCCCCACGCAGAATAGATTTCCGGTTAAAACAACTGCCCACACTATAATTTTCATAATGAATTAGCATTTCATACTCTTTCAACCAATGTTCAGTTAAACAAATAATTTCAAACATGGTTTTTTCTAAAAATAGCTCAATTTCTAATTGTTTGGAAGAAAAACCTTGAATATTTTGATGAAATAATTTCAAGGAATTCTGCTCAGACCCTTTTTTACATTTTACTATTTGAGAGCAAGAAGACACCTTGTTGTTGGTAGGTATAACAATATTGTTACTAGTGTCTTCTGTTGTCTTACTAACTAGTTTAAATCTACATCCAGAGTGAGCCCCAAGACTCCCAAGCCATCACCAGGCAATGATATCCGACTACTTGTGGACCCCACATAAGGACAAGTATTTGCCAAAGTGACACATGGATCCTCTTTCGTACAACCATTGTAAATAGTTATAGCATTAGTGCTACAGTTATTTCGGGTAACCACCTGTACATTAGAATTATTACTAATACTTGCGGTGTCAATTATGGTACAAGACTTCGACATACTACTTATGTCTGAGTTTATATAAGCTAATAGCCTCGCTATTTTATGTCTAAATCTAATGGGCAGATACACTGTATTCCTTGTCGATTTCAATTTATCAACAAAACTGTTGGTGTCAAAAAATATAAGTTTGTCACTGTAATGACTTACTAAGAAATGCATATGGTTATTAAGCATATGTATATAATTGTTTTGTCTATTGGATAATCTCTCAAAATATGGAAAAGCACACAAAATAATTTTATTACAATTTATCTTTAAAAGCTCAGAAACACTGTCAGTGATAACTTCTTTTTTGACCTGTGAACTATTACCTACAAATACAGTAATGTTGGTATTGGAATCATATTGATTTCTTGTAATTGATGTCATTATTTCTTTGAAGGATGTCCCAGGTAAACAATAGTTTTGAGTATAATATGTGGCATGTGGACTCAGCAATCATTGTGCCGATAGTCGTGACAGCAGCAGCAGTTGGGTTAATAGCCAAGAGCCTCGACCAATACCTGAGGAGGCTCTCGTTGGGCAGCTGGATCAAGGGCTTGATTCAAAAAGCGGTTCTTCTGGACACGGCTAACATTGTCAGGAGGTTTCTCTCTCTGGAGCCCTGACCCTGACGGTAGCTTCCCGATATCGGCGGGCTGCTATTTTTTATATTTTTAAATGATTTTTTAATCTTTTTGTTCATAAAAATATTTAAAAATGTAATTTATAAGTATTTAAATGAAATAAGAATTGCCTTCCATATTGTAACACTTACCTTTCGACATTCAGAATGTGTCGCTGGATGTTTTGTGGTGAAGTCTACTGCTGTAGCTCCTGGAGACAAAGGAATAAAAAGAATTCAATTCAATTTATTTAGTCAGTCAATAACAATTCATATTGGGTTTGGATACATATAATCCAGCATGAAATAAAAGTATTAGATTTGATTGGATTATGAAACCAGCCTAACGATAAATAATAATGACAATTTTTTGAAAATAATCTACAGGGTCAAATAAAATTAGCTAGCGAAACTCCGCAGACGTGATGGGTATCTAAACTATCTAAACACGATGAAATAAAAATATAAAGTATTTGATGTTTTTTTCTGGGGGTTCACGACCCCTGTATATACTCGAAGTATGAGTTGAGAAAATCTGTTATCTTTTGTTTGCTCGTGTTAAGATATCGATACTTCAATGAATTATACATACGAGGGGCTTGTGGCTGATTGAAATAAAAAGTATCCTATGTGTTATTCTGATGTATAAGCTATTTTACTACAAATTTTCATCCAAATCCGTTCAGTAGTTTTTGCGTGAAAGAGTAACAAACATCCATCCATATTCATAAACTTTCGCGTTTATAATATTACTAGCTGCGCCCCGCGGTCTCACCCGCATGAGTTTTGATCCCGTGGGAATATCGGCATAAAAAGTATCCTATGTGTTAATATTGATTTTAACCATCTGTGTGCCAAATTTCATCCAAATCCGTTCAGAAGAAGGGAGTGTCAGACTCTTACTGACTAAAACCCACCCATGTTCCTTCCTTCGCCCTTTATGTTCCGGGGTAGCGGTAACCCTTTCGGACAATCCCGCTGACCCGGCAGGCTTCGGCCCTAAGGGGCCCCTCGGAATTATGCTGACATCTCTTTGAGGCGCGCGTGGAACACTTACGCGCCGTCCGGCACGGGCCTGGTCCTAATCGGGCGGTGAGCTACCCATTGCTCTCCGCCCGCAGGCCCGCGCCTACGGTGGCCGGTAGTCATCACGCGACTCCCGACGCCTGGGGCGTCTCCAGCGGCGGCTGGCACGGGAGGCTCTCTCCCTCATCCGTCCTGCCACCTCCTTCGCTAGCATGACTGCTTCGCAGAAGGAGGCGACTGCCTCCCACTCCCTCTCGCTCCGGACCATGGCTTGCACCAGGGCCGGGCGCGAGAGGCCGCCGCCGCTGCCGATCGCCTCTACTAGGACACGGCGGTGCTCCGCCCAAGCGGGGCAGACCTCCACCGTGTGCTCCACCGTGTCCTCTACGAGTAGTAGGATTAAACGCGTATCTCGCATTCGTAGCGCGTAGCAAAACGTTTGGCGTATCAGCCGCTACGACGTAGCACCCTACGTAGTCGCTTAGTCAAACTTAATTTGTTAAATATTTTTATTATCTATTCGTATACCCCCGTGTGCTCGCCTGGTGGATTACGGCCCACTCCCTCTCACAGAGAGGAGGCCTGTGTCCCAGCAGTGGGAACATTATAGGCTGATTATGTTATGTTATGTATTCGTATCAAAAATACATAAAATTAATTGACTTTGTTACAGTCAATAGCACATCTGTGGTAACCATTTACTACATATATTACTATTACACATGTACTACATGTATTTATTTACATTTTGAATAAACTTTGTTTGAGTAATGATCGAAGTCAAAAACTTAGTAACCGCTTTATTTTCTTGCAGCTTTTCGGAGTTCGTCGTCCGGTTGAGTCAAACTCAAACTATTTATTTCAAATAAAACAGTCAGTCAAAAAGATGAAGCTAGTTGCCCATTCCAAAACGTAGTAGGTTCCTATGGAGAAGAACGGGCGTGAAATTCCACGGACACTCTTTTAAATCATAAAATTGTTACAAAATATTGGTTTCATCATTCATATTGAAGTTATACATGTGAGAACGATGCAGAAAGACGTGCACGTTAAAAACAAATCAGAATTTTAAATAAAAAATAATGGCTAAGAGATATCAGTCCCTACTGACGGCACCCGTTCACGAACATGACGTATGGATCAGCACCATTCAGCTCAACCATTTTGAAGGGAACTCAGTGATCTAACATACACACTACCAACAGCGAGACTGTACATTGGCCAAGAATTTAAAGACACCTTAGCCCTTAGAAGCCCCCCATCGATTTAAACCGTAGTCCCCCATCTTGCAAACCCCGACAATACGCGCACAAAAATCATTATACTCCCAAGACGTTGCAATGAAAAGAAACCAAATCAAATTACTGCCTACACACAATTACGACCTCTAACACTATACAATTAGACCCATTTTCGCGTACACACCTTATTCCCCTCCCCTAAACGCCATTACCAACCGATTTTGAACCCAAAATCTAAAGAGATAAGTTGCGGAATAACTTGCAAGCGATTCTAAGACGTCGGTTGCCTAGCAACGGCGCCATATTGCTTCTAATTTGATTTGACAACGTCTTGAGTTGTGGCGTCGCAGAGATATTATTAAATTGACGTGTCCTGAGGTTTAAGATGGGATGGCAATTTAGGGGAACGGAAGACTTAAGTATACTGGACTTAGTACATAATATACAAGATGGTTCATAATGATTTCAAAATCATTATAAATATACAGTCATTCTAAAAGCCGCCCTGCACCCTAATCACACACATTTATTACATTTATAATAATGAAAAATGTTTAAGCGAGTAAAGAAATAAGCAATATTAAATTTATTTAAGTAAATGAGTAGATAGACCAGCATATAAAATATTACTAGAATAAGTGAATGAATGGAAATATAAATTACATAGGTATAAAATAATTAATAGGATATAAAATAATTGTAACTAAATAACAAAGAGAATTAATAAAGCGCTCTTCCTCTCTCTACTTATTTAAAAATTTGCTGTGCCCGACAGGGTCCATAATTGTTTCTATTATTGTTATTTTATTTACCACCTGTAATTGTACATTATGGATTGCAATAAACGATTTGAAATTTGAGATTTTAATTTATTTATTAAAACATTATGCACAAGTAAAACAAATACTGTACAAAGGCGGACTTAATGCCTGAGGAATTTTCTACCAGTCAACCTTAGGGTGATGCAGAGATAAAAACAATGGCGTAACGCATTATCAACCTCAATCTGAATCATTTTAAAGGATACTGCTTATCCATTGCTTCATATGTTCAATTTTGTCTGCTCAACAACGTAAATAACGCAATGAATGTTGTTGAACTGTCGAAATGACAGCCATTGCTACGCGAAATGTAAGCCACAGTGGGTTTCGCATTTACCCCGCTGAATAATAGGACTTACACTACACCATTTTTTGTTGCCAAGCAGCGTGGCAATATTCCGTTTTGATCTATCCAGACACGAATATCTTTTGAAATACTTCTTCCAGTAGAATTTCAGCTCATCTCAACGTACCGTTACCTCGTAATCTAGTTTTATAATGTATACTTATCTACCAAATCGACTGAGGGAAACTGCAAGTGATACGCGGACTCTAAGTACTCTAAAACACGTATACGGTTTCGAGTTTTCGTTTTATGAAAGTACATATTATAATTTCATTAAACGTTAGTATTAATTTACAATTTTCTAAAATAGTCTTGGAGTACTTAAAGAACTGTAGCGCGGGGGTCATTTGCCGGGATCACGGGTCATAACATCGCATCAATGAAATTAAAACGAATAACGTGCAAGGGTAGGCGAATTGAAGGAAAGAGAGAGAGACGGCGAGCGGCGCAGGCGGTAGTTTTCACATTACGAATTATTTTGTGTTGTTCCATTTTTATGATTACTGGCCCCCTACCCGCGTTAGTGAAGCGGCACGTAGTATATATGTTCTTCCTAAAATATAGGTTCTATTGGTCCCTGGTACATGAAATGCAGCACCAATGGTACAAGGTTTCAAAGGTAGTGTGAAAAAAATAATCTTCTAAATTCTTTAATTATTTTTAGCTTAGATAGGTATCTACCAATTCCGTTTCAACACACTGCTAGAAAATGTCTGAGGCATTAGGTCCATCTCAGTACGGTTATCTTTACGTGTGCTTCGTCCTTATCATCTGCGGAGCCTTTTCCCGAATATGTTGGGGTCGGCTTCCAGTCGAACCGGATGCAGCTGAATACCGGTATTTTACATAAAGCGACAGCCTATCTGACATCCACAACTCGATTATTGGGAAATACCCCTTGGTAAGACTGGTTGTCAGACTTTCGGGCTTCAGACGACCCGTAACGACTGTCAAAGACCCACGAATGGCATAAAATGAATATTTTTACACAGACTACCTACAGTACTTGTCTCTCCTTCCCCTTTTTAATCCATCCAAAGGTTGTCTTTAATAAATCGCTCTTAGCGATAAGACCGCCCATTGTGTCACCTTTTGTAAAATTTATATATTTATGTCTGTAATTTATATGGTGTACACAATAAAGAGCTATTCTATTCTCTTAACTTAAGTGATAAATAAATTGTTCAATCAGCTTGTCTTTTATAAACCCTCAACTACCACGTATGTACCATGACCTACGTCAGTTCCCGAAGATATTCCGTAGTGAAACTACACGTGAAATTCTCTAACAAACATCAGTTAATTGGAGAAGTTCGAAGCGGAACCGTGCGCCAAGAAGGTATTTCTTGAGAAGTACGAACTATGCTGCTCGCTAACTAGGTGTTATTAGAAAGTTTGGTCTGAACTGCGCGGGAGGGAGAATGCCATCGATATATGAAAATGAACAGGTTGTTAGGAACAAAAAAGTAAGATAACAAAAGAGCATTACCTTTCCTCATAACTGTGAGAATTCTACTTAATATTATAAACGTGAAAGTTTATATGGATGTATGAATGGATGTTTGTTACTCTTTCACGCAAAAACTACTGAACGGATTTGGATGAAACTTGGCACTCAGATAGTTTATAACCAGGATTAACACATATGATACTTTTTATCTCGATATTCCTACGGGATCGAAACGTATGCAGGTGAAACCGCGGGGCGCAGCCAGTTTTTAATATGTTTATTTATTTTAAGTATATGTTATTTTTTTTCAATATAGACGTCACAAATCAAATTCTTTTCTTCTTGTTCTCACATACTATACTATATTTCATTTTCATTTCTCCTTTCGCTGGTCTACTGGAAGAAATTTCTTAAGAAACAAGCAGTACTTTTGCACTCAATACTAATATGTCGTATCTGTATCCATTTTACTGTGTGTACAGACGCCAGCACATCAAGCTACTACAATCTGTCAAATTTCTTTAATAGATTTTCAACTTTATCTATAAAGCATTAAGGTTCAAGGTTGATTGGGAAAATTTGACAGTTTCGGGTAGCTTGACCTGCTGGCGTCTGTACATGAATAATAAAATAAAATAAGAAAATATTGGAAAACTACGTGCAATTCTTTAAAGTTCACTTAGAACCTCACCCAAGTGGCCGCAGACGAACTCATTTGTTTTTGCACTAAACCAGCGCATTCTCTAAATTACATTCATAATAAAAAATCATTCATCATTCTCCTGCCCTTATCCCAATTTATTTGTGGTCAGCGCAACATGTCTTTTTCTTGGCATGTGTTACGGAGAAATGAGGAAAATGTCGTGAGGAGAGTTTTGAGTATGAATGTCGATGGCTATAAGAGTAGGGGAAGACGAAAGAAACGATGGATGGAATGTGTGAATGATGATATGGTTAGAAAGGGGGTGACTGTCGAGATGGCAGCTAATAGAGAAGTATGGAAGAAAAGGACATGTTGCGCCGACCCCAAATAAATTGGGATAAGGGCAGGAGAATGATGATGGTGGACCAAAAAGGTTCATTTCAGCATTAATGCCAGACAGATGCTGTCTGACGCTGATTTTCTAATGAAACTTTAGGGACAAGTACCGGTAAGTGCAAACAGTTTCAACATACCCAATACATAATTGTTATACTTATAAATTTAGACAGCTGTGCTGCTGGGGAGTTTGTTGCGCCACTTCTTCTTCCCAGCGAAAGCACTAGGAAGTGGTGAAGGGCGGGCGTTTTGGGGGATTGTCTTTATTGATTCGAACATGTTTTTAAAATAAATGTTTAAATGGTAAACCCTCCATATTGGTGTCCAAGATACAGGCTTCCCTAGTTTGGGGCCAATGTAAAATCTCTGTAATTTTTTGAGCAATAAAGTTTTTATTGTTTATTATATTATTATAAACAAAATCCGGGTTTCGGAGATTTTCAAAAAAATCGAAATAACCTAAAAACTAGGTATGTACTTTATTTTGTTTGACATGACATACGCGAACGGCCATTATTGCTCTAAAAGAATGATAATCATTTAAATAAAAATTGTATTTTACTCTAGTTATTTTTAATTAATGTAGAATCGGCAAAGTATAATTTTTTACAAGTTTTTTGAAAGACGTGATCATGACACTTTCAAAATTCAAGGTTATATTAATCATATCGTTTGAAACGGAAAGTCATGTAAACGGAATATAAAATCAACACTTTTTTTACTTTAAATTAAATTCCCTATTCAAAAATTAAATACCCGGACGCGTAATGTCGTAAAAAATTATGAGAATAATTACTATATTATTTAGATCTTGATGTATGAGACTTTTTGGTACGACTTTTGGTCATTGTCCTTTAAAATATGCTACAATTTTAAATTTGAATGCCAATAATTATAACATTCTCACCTCGTTGCTGCTGCTGCTTCCTCATTTGCTTCTTATGCTTCATCCTTCGGTTCTGGAACCAGGTCTTGACCTGCGTCTCCGAGAGGTTCAGAGCTCCTGCCAGTTCCACCCGCTCAGGAGTTGATAGGTACCGCTGGGATTCGAAGCGTTTTTCTAGGCCTGGACGAAGATCATAAGGATAATGAAGAAAAGCTTTACGAGCTTTCCAAGGCACAGGGGTATTAAACCGCCAACTTCCAAAAAAAAACCATTAACATTTTGCCCGACCTGGGAATCGAACCCAGAACCCCAGGCTCAGCAGTCGCGCTTGTAACCACGAGACCAATGAGGCAGTCATCATCACCATCATCATCCTCCTGCCCTTATCCCAATAGGTACGTTTGTGGTCGGCACAGAATATTCAAAATCAAAAGTCATTTATTAAAATTAGGCTGAGAATCAGCACTTTTCGAACGTCAAAATTACAAAAGACCATCCCGCAAAACGCCCGCCCTTCACTTCTATACAAGGTGTCGTTTTGCATCCTCGTCAAATTCATGGAGGTAACTATGCTACTGATTCTCGACAGGAATCAATAATAAAATAAATAGGTATATTTTTTTTCTAATTTTCCGAAATCGGCATGTGTGGGACACGCATTTTAAAAAGCGACCTGTGTGAGACCGCACTGTAACTGTCCTTTTACACACACATAAAAATGCGGCCGCTTATACGATACAATAACGCGATTCTGTTCTTTGAAAGTGGAGTATTCTGAAATACTTTCAAACTTAAATAACTAAAAAAACAAGTATGTATTCATTATTTACCAGGGATCGTAATTTTATTTGATTATTTATGTCTTTCATAACAGCCTCCTGAAATTTGTCGAGGATGCAAAACACCAGCTTGTATATCTCTATGAGCACTCTCTCCTACCTTATTCATCCCCTTAACTTCTAGCCAAAATTATCATCTTTCATTGTGATCTATATTTTCTTTGGTCTATCACTTTATCAAGTTAATAAAAAATATTACTATACTTAGTTCAAAAATAATTTTAGATGGGAAGTCGGTTACAAAATATCAAACAAAACTAAAAACACCGACTTTGGAAACTAAAGGATACGGGGATCACTGGGCCTGCAGTGCGATTCTGTAACCTTCTCACCGTGAAAACTTAGGTGAAGTGAGCGTGGAGTGAGCTGTCATTCCAACTAATGCTAGGGATTGAGACTATTGACAGCTCACTCTAAGCTTCAACTAAGTTTTCACGGTGAGACTTTTTACAAAATCGATCGGCTGATCCTGATTTAAATAAGGTGAGGCATGGTTTAAAAAAATGGTTATATTTTTCAATTTCAAAACGTGAAAAATCAACCGTTTATAATATGGAAAAAGAGTATTCCAAAAATTCTGTTACGAATTAATGTAATATCGATTAAATTAGAATCGATTAACGTGACAGTGTCGATACTAATTTAAAAAATGCTTTTGTCAGATGACAAATTCAATTTCATCTTTTTACATCCAGGCCCAAGATTCTATGAAACAAGCGTATCCGTCTCCTTATATTTCACTTTAAAGATTACATTTTTGACAGTTACGTTTTGAAGTCGGTTGTAACCATATTGGAACTTACTTAAATATAACTTTAAAAACTTACCGGTTAACTGAGGGTCGGAGAACACCGTCCTAGCTTTCCGCCGTCGGCAATGTTTCAAGGCAGATAGCGATAATTCTGACGGAGTGAACAGAGCGTGATACGGCACTCCTGAAACAAACGAATATTCATGTTATTTCTGTAAACGCGTACATTACCATTACCGCGTATCGGCAAGCGTAGTGTGGGACGCCCCCCAGCTAGATGGACGGACGCCCTAAAGAAGGTTGCTGGGACGGACTGGATGCGGAAGGCGGAGGACAGGGTGTTGTGGCACAGCCTGGGAGAGGCCTATGTCCAGCAGTGGACTGCGATAGGCTGAATTGATTGTACATTACCACCTCATAATCTGCCTGCCTCTTCCCAACTATGTATTATTATTGTTATTCCGTTAGCTTTCAGCCTAATCAGATTTATTTTATTTTATTAAGGAACACAAACACAGTAGTACCTATATTAAAAATTTAAAAAACTTTTTTTGCAAAAAAAAGCAACCGACTTCCAAAAAAGACATTACAAAGTGAAAAACTTTCACATTTAAGTTGTAATTTTTACCAGTAATTTTGGTTTAAAAACCAAACTACTAAACCGTTTTTGATGTTTCTATGGGACCAATCTGAAGGTATATCCTTACAAATAAAATTTTCAACGCCCGCTGACCCGCATTTGTACGACTAGTGGTCGTAGCAAAGAGTGGGTAAGCGCGCGCCTCTCGCCTTGTTACAACTCTGGGCACGATATAAAATATACATATTATTCACAAGTTCAGAGCAATCACACTTGTTGTGTATCACCCCCACGGAGCATCATGATTTGGAGTAACAGACGCCTTGAATGTAGTGTTAATAGCTTAAATTTCTGCAACGACTCCTCATACGGCAGACGCTCCAAGTGACATTTAAACTGCATTGTTTTCAAGAACTTACGCTGAATTTTTTCTAAAGCTTGATCATATTTATGTAAGTAGTAAGGGTCCCGTAGCATACACGCATACTCTACTTGCGGTCATAATAAGAAGTTGAAAAGATGTAGATATGTGACTGGGCGTTTGAAATCTGATGACGATCTCATAACAAAATTGTACATTTGGAATGCTTTAGCCATCATCTTTTCAATGTGTAAATTAAGGTGAAGTTTGCAATCCAAAAGTAGGTACACCCAGATCACAAATTTCACTTTCTTTAAGAAGGAGTTCGTCGCAGAGACAATAATTGTAGTTAATTATGTTTTTGTTTTTGGTAAAGTTAACGTATTTACATTTGTCGATGCTTAATTTTAGATTATTTTTGGTACAGTAATTTGATAATCTATTTAAATCGTTTTGAAGAAGATAACAATCGATAATCGTTCAAATTTTCTTAAAAATTTTAAGGTCATCGGCGTATAACAAAAAAATACTGTTTTGAAAGCAATTACCGATATCATTAATATAAATAATAAACAGCAAAGGACCCAAAATTGATCCCTGCGGAACTCCAGATGTTGCCAAAAATGTGTTAGAATGGTACCCATTACTTACTATAGTTTGACTGCGATTACTAATATAAGACTGGAACCAGCGTAATAAATTCCCCCTGATGCCATTATATGAAATTTTATTTAATAATTACTATTATATGGTCAACTCTATCAAAGGCTTTTTTAAAGTCAGTGTAAATTGTGTCACTTTGGGCTCGGATGTCCATATTATTAAATAAGTAGGTAGTAAAAATCATTAAGTTGGTAACAGTTGACTTTCGTCTCACAAAGCCATGTTGCTCCGGAATTATACAATTTTGAATAAATGGATATATCTCGTGGTGAACAAGCTTTTCAAATAGTTTAGCTAGTGTAGAAAGAAGAGAAATGGGCCGATAATTCTCAATGTTTTTTCTGGAACCATCTTTATAGACAGGAACTATATTAGCATTTTTCCAGATGGCAGAGAACGAACCATTGTTAATACATTGATTGAAAATCCTAAATAATGGTTTGCATATTGTATTCGCTAACCATTTTGAAAAGCAAGGAGGTATCCCATCTGGTCCTGACCCTTTATTTAAGTGTAACGTCTTTAATTGTTTGCAAATTAACGAAAGGCTAAAATGTAAGCTACAAAGAGATGTGTCGTTGACATTGGATTGTTCAGGGGCAGGGCTCCAGTCAGGTGTTAGACTAGATGGCTCGTAAACTGATTGCAAAAAGGCTGAGAACAGGTTACATATTGTAATAGGATCACTAGATGTATCATCTTTCCAATACATTCTGGAAGGAATCCCGGATTTTCCTTTGCGATTAGCAATGTGTGCCCAAAAGTGTTTGACATTTTGTGGAATACTATCTTCAACACTATTTATATAGATATGATAGCACTTTATACACTGTGTTTTAAAACGATCTCTATACAACTTGTCCCGGAATTAACGCACACCACCAGACACCCCAATTAGAATGTTATGTTATAATCATAATACATACACTGATTTTTTATTATTATGTAATAAACATTGTTTTTCTCATAAATTAGTTACACTGATTGTGGGAGAAAATTGTGGTCACATTACAAATCTACGCATGCAAACAGTCGCACTCGTTTAGGGGTCTAGCGCAGTAGGTACTTCATCTATTTTGGTTTGTTTTGACTGTACAGCGGAAGTGTGACAGTAATTTACGTAGTTTTAATTATTTTTGGGATAAAATATTACCCGTATTAAAAATTACAGAAATCGATTCAGTAAACAATTCTGAACAAACTACTTTCATAATGTGCATTAATTCAGTTACACATTGTATAAGGAGAAAATTTCATAGTCGGATAAGTTTTTATATTTTTTCCATTTTGTCCAAGCTTTTTATAATTAAAAATATGTATATATGCTAAAAAATTTACACCGGGCTCATGAAGAGCCCGATAGAAGCGCCCGTGAAGCTCTTTGCTTTGCCATACCTTCTTGCGATCATCGGTAGTAAGTACTACAGGTTTGCGCCAGTTCTCTTTCACCATGGAGAGCGGGGTGAGCCCCTTGTGCACTGTGACCACATCACGCTGCATACCCACTTCGGCATTTAAAAAATATTCCCTGAGACTGCACACCTCGCAGTTGTAGACGGTCTTCGCATTTAAAAAACCTCGACCCCCACACTTCCGCGGAATATACAGTCTTATCACCGATGATCATGGGTGATGCATCCGGTAAATTTGGACCATTATTATTATTAGTATAAATGATATAATGTCTTTGTGGTCTCGCTAAAAATTGCCCGCCGGCGGACATGAAAAGCATGACCAAACATCTTGCTCATATGACCCGAAGGGTTAGGTCTAATGTAATAGGGTTACAAACGGAATCGTTCGTATAGTGGTCGCGAGCGCGACATCTGCGCAACAATTTTGTTTAGTTAAAAAATGATTTCAGTAATTAAGATACATATAACTCGTTGACTCGTTGGCATGTTTGTAGAAGGACCGAATGGCCGGTGCAGCAGACTAGTCCTAGAGTGGAGACCGCGTATCGGCAAGCGTAGTGTGAGACGTCCCCTAGCGACGACGGACCGACCTTAAGAAGGTGGCTGAGACAGATTAGATGCGGAAGGCGGAAGACAGGGTGTTGTCATAGGTCCAGCAGTGGACTGCGAAAGGCTCAGTAGATTGAAGTTATAACTCGGAGTCTAGATTTAAGTTAATTTAATGATAATAGGCTCGCCCCACATTGAATGGGGGATTTTAAAAACATGGCTTAGAGCATTGTATTGGCAAAATATGGTTGTAATATACAACTCTGCCGAAGAGATTTAAGATACTATAGAGAGACTATCTTAAGAAATGTCAAAGACAAATAGAACCAAACTGAGGTGGACCCCGTAGTTAGTACCAAGTAGATTTTGATGTCAGAGCAGTGGCGGTCACCACTGCTGTGACATCAAAATCTACTTGGTAACAGCCGCGACTTATGAGTTGGAGGTCGTAGGTTCGAGTACAGTTGCTTTACTTTGTGTAAATTATTTCATCGCCACTGCTCTCAAAACTGTGAAGGAAAACATCGTGAGGAAACCGGCATGTCCTAGAACCAAAAATTCGAAGACATGTGACATATACCAACCCACACTGGGCCCGCGTGGATTACTGGCCACACCCTCGCATAGAGAGGAAGCCTGTGTCCTAACAGTGGGAACAATATAGGCTGATTATGGTGGATTTTGTTTGTCCATTTGTCCCGTCCGTCGATCGTTAGTATATTTAAATATCTTTGTCCTCTGCCTAACCGAATATGAACAAAAACTTGCGGAATACAGAGGTGATGTGCCCCAGATAGCTGTGTGCCATGTTTTGAACAGCTTAAGACTTTTAACCTTTCCTGCCCTCTACATCTATGAGGTCGCTACATTCGTAAAAACCAATAGGGAAAAGTTTGGTAACCTGCACTCCCGTCGGCATGTCGACAAAATAACAAATAATATGCCCTCGAAAACAGCCCTACTTTCTAAAAGTTTCTTCGGAATGTCTTCACGAATTTATAATAAGCTTCCTAAGCAAATAAGAGAAATTGAAAACTCTTAGTAAACAGACCATATTATACAGTACATGAATTTTTGTCCTACAGATTCGCCAAACTGTTTTTATGTTTTGATGCAAAATAAAGCTCTATTGCAATTGAAATGTCTATTTGAAATAATATAATATATCACATAAACTTAGGTCTAATATCAAATTGTAAACTATTGTATGCCTAACATGGTGGAGCAGTGCAAAAGCACACCAATTAACATAATAAGAACTCTGTAACCACTGTCTCACAATAAAGATCTTTGACTTTGACTTTGACTTTGATGTTATGCTATGTCCCGAGAGAAATGTCTTCTAGTCTGTCCTAGGCTTTTGGATCGTGAAATATGTGCCAAAGTTTTGACGTAAGACGTCAATCAGTCTCCTGACGTTCTTGTCTATGGATGATTGAAGTTACTACTGTCATCCTGCAGGTTCTTCAAACGTCAAAATCAGCTGAGTATCATGGAGTTAGCACGTAGTTTATAGTAGCTAGCATTAGAGTCCAACCGAATTTCGTTCTTGTTTTCGTTTTTCGGATTTTTTTTTCCCAAAATATCTATTTTCTTTTGCACCCGAAAAACGTAAAATATTTTCGGCAGGGCCGAAAAAAATTAAGTACTCTAATACCTATACCTTGTCCATTAGGTAAACCGTTTTTTGACAGATGGAATTAGTGATTGCAGCAACACACAATACACGATACACGACGACGACGTGATTGATACACGTACGGTATTATAATGTCTGTAAGAAGCCATAAATAAGATAATTCAATAAGATTTATATATTTATTTTACTACGCATTTTAAAGTTAACTTTTACGTAATCTGGAATAGTACGTACTAAGACAGCTGTCAAAAAACGGTTAGCCTAATGGACAAGGTATAGTACACACGGCTACACATCAAGCTATGCATTTCCAGTTTTAGCTGACCTCGCATTGTATAGGTTTTTCGTACAATCAGAAGGCAGCTTATACTGGTTTTGTATAGCTTGATGTGTAGCCGTGCGTACCACTTCAATACTTTCAATTCATTTATTCAGTGAATATCCATAGTCACAACAACTAAAAACACGACGTTATCTGAGAAGGTACAGCCGATTGATTCTGTAAAAATCTCACCGTGAAAAGTTAGGTGAAGTGAGCTTAGAGTGAGCTGTCAATAGTGTCAAACTCTTAGCATTAGCTGGAATGACAGCTCACTCCGCGCTCACTTTACCTAAGTTTTTACAGAATCGCACTGCTGGAATAGAAATGATTTTTCTCGCATATAATAAAATATTTTTTTCTTATTAATAATTTTTACTGCCCGCGACTTAGTTTGCGTGAAATTTCTTAATCCCCCGACCCACCCCGTCGCATCATCTGCCCGTGGTATAACTCCGTTGTCGCTCAGCATTCTTTCTGACTTTGTTTTGCTGTTGCTCGGGCTCCTAAAGGTCCTGGCGTGATGTTCAGTAGTCTATAGCCTTTCTCAAGAATTGAGCTATCAGTTGCAAGAAGAATTGAATTTGAAGGAAGAAGGAGAATTTTTCACATCCGATTGGTAGTTCCAGAGATTAGCGCGTCCTAACAAAAAAACTATTTAGCTTTGTTATTAGTATAGATCATCATCTGCCTAGCCTTTTCCCAACTATGTTGGGGTCGGCTTCCAGTCTAACCAGATGCAGTTGAGTACCAGTATTTTACATGGAGCGACTGCCTATCTGACCTCCAAAACCCAGTTACTGGGTGATACGAAACCCTTTGGTAAGATTTGTTGTCAGCCTGTCTTTCTTTTTTGTGTTAGTATAGATATTGTTTGATTATTAATAATTATGCCTCTAAGAAAAGTACAGAGTTTAAATATAATGATTGAGATTCGCTGCATTTCTTTTTCTTTTACCTCATCAAAAAAACTACAAAAAAAATAATTATTCGTTTTCGCTTTTCGGCTCAAAACCACCACCACCTCCACCACTCCATCAGGCTGAATTTTCGTTTCCGTCTTCGGTTCATCATCATCATCATCATTTCAGCCGAAAGAAGTCCACTGCTGGACATTGCCCTCCCCCAATCACCTCCACATCGACCGACTCTGTGCTTCTCGCATCCAACGGGTTCCTGCGTTCGTCTTTGGTTAAATATAACATTTTCGGTCGGACTCCAGCTAGCATCCATAGGTAGATAGGTTATCTACGCTATTACAGAATAGCTCGACAGATCTGTCAGTGATCATGTTAGCAAGGTTCCTAACCCAAGCTAAATAGTAATTAGTGCAGTGTTTTTCAAACTTGGGGCGGGTCCGTCGGCAAAATAGAAACAGGCCACTCAAGTAACAACAGAAGTGCCTCTTAAGTGACTATTTTAATTTAATAAAATCAAAATCAAAAGTCATTTATTCAAATTAGGCTGAGAATCAGCACTTTTCGAACGTCAAAGTAACAAAAGACAGTCCCCCAAAAACGCCCGCTCTTCACTAGTAAATATTATCCCTCAATAGTAAATATTATATTTACTTCTCATGGGTCGACCATTAGAAAATGTTGGAAAACCCAGATAACACAGAGGAGATAATCTTTAAATTGATTAAAACTTCTTTCCATCAATTTCGCCATAAAAAAATCATCATCTACCTAATCTTTTCCCAACTATGTTGGTGTCGGCTTCCAGTCTAACCGTATGCAGCTGAATACCAGTATTTCACATAGAGCGACTGCCTATCCGACCTTCACAAACAACAGTTACTGGGTAATACGATACCCCTTGGTAAGACTGGTCATCAGACTTTCGGCCTTCTAACGTCATTCTATTTGTCATTAGTGGATCTCGTTACGGATGTAACGAATGTCAAAATTCCACGAATGACAGCCGGGACCAGCGGCCTAAACTCTATCCACTGGGTTAACCGTTTTAGTATGGAAAATACGTCAAACTGACTATCTATTCTACAGATATAAGTAATTTGACTATTTAAAAATCAGCCCTTGCTTAAATACCTTTTTATGAAAACTAAATCAATCGATTTAATCTTACCTTGTGACAAAAAATACGGCGCCTCAACAGCTTTGTAAGTATTTGGCGTGTGGAGGTAAGCCCCTAAGGCCCCCATAGCGACCTGGAGATACGACCCTTCTCTCCCTGGGACATGAGGTCTCATCTCATTGTGTACCGGGAAAAAAGGTTTCGGATCCCTGTCGTAATCAAACCTCTTCTGTTCAGGGGTTTTGAACGTGCGGGTCTCATGACTTCTGTACAGAATGTCTTCGATTAAAAAAGAGGTCTTCGACGTGTGTTCTTGACGATTTGTGTCACTTGGTGATTCACTTCTGGTTTCTGAATCCATTTTCTGGTTATTTTCGTGTCATGGGTCTGGTTGGGTTTTGTTGGAGGTTATTTTTAATTGTTTTTCGTTTTAAGCACTGGTCGTGTCACTGTTTCACTGTTTTTTTTATGAATTGTTTTTAATTTTGAGAATAAAGGATTGTGTTTTCTTAATTCAGAATAATGTTGGTAGTCTAAATAATTATAACTAAAGAAAACGTGTCAAATGAGCACCAGCACCTATTACGGCTTGGTTCATCCTGGATTTTTTTAAATCAAACAAAGTATGATATAGGTTATTAATATTACTTTCAATTTCTTGCGTTCACAGTCTATTAAAAATACTATTTATTCAAAACAAAATCGTCACGAAAAACCAATAGTTTAAATAACACTAAAACACTGTCCGTCACTGATTTGAAAAAAAAAAACAAACGAAAAAATTCAACACCAAATTCAAATCCTTTGCCGCCAAAAGTTCGAATTTGAATCCAATTCTTTTTTTCCGATTACGGTAATCGATGACAATTATTGGAATAATCGGCCGCTTTGAGCTGTATGACTGAGACGGGCCGAATGGGGCGAAACGCCGCGATAAACTGTCGTTATTGGGGTGAAATGGGGTGGGAGGAAAGGGGATGAGCCATCCGCGAGGGGGTGGGGTGCTACTCTCGCGGCTGTGTATTTTTTTAATAGAAATTCCGTCTTTATTGGTCGGTTTGGAACTGTTTTTGTGATTTTTTGTTCTTGAAAGGGACTATTTTTTTTAATGGATTAAAGCACCTACTGCAGTCAGTGGCAATTAGCATTCATTTTGTGTTCATTGATCATTTTATGGCTTATTATTTTTTTTTTTGCAAATGGAGAACGCTTCTCACTTTCCTTTTCTGATGGTATAGACTACTCAATCTCTACGTAAGGGATTATGTAGCGATACTTTTAAAAGTATTATTATTTTATTAGTAAGACCGAAAATCTGACAATCTGTCTTACCAAGGGGTATTGTATCACCCAGTAACTGGGTTGTGGAGGTCAGGTAAAATACTGGTATTCAGCTGCATTCGGTTAGACTGGAAACTGACCCCAACAAGGTTGGGAAAAGGCAGGCAGATGATAATGACTTTTAAAATTATTAATACCGAAGTTTTTGTCAAGTATTTCCTATTGAATTATTTATTTGACGTGCTTGAACCCGGTTTTCAACATGAATTATAAATATCTCCAAAACCGGAAATCGAACTAGTATCGTATAGGTACCTACCTACCTCTCTACGATAGCCCGCGAAATTCAAATGTTCATACGTTTTTTTTTTTTTTTCTAATTTGCACGTCAGTACTGTCAGGCTGTATGTACAACCTGTAGTATGTTGATAAAAATTAAATACAAGACAATAAGCATAATGAGCCTATAACATTCCCACTGCTGGGACACAGGCCTCCTCTCTTAGAGAGGTGATGGCTCATAATCTACCACGCGGGCCCAATGCGGGTTGGTGATAAGACAATAATGATAAAAAAATCATTGATCATGATCCATTCATCCATTCATTCATTCCATTCTGACATTTTTTTTTTCATTTCATTCTTTTTTTTTTCATTTTTTTTTTGATACATTTTTTTTTTGTTTTTTTTTTTTATTTAAGTTCTATAATTTGTATGGTGTACAATAAAGAGTATTCTTTTCTGTTCTATTCTATTCTTGATATGATCAATATAGCTGTCCAAATTATATTCGGGGAAAACAAGATTATTTTGTAAAACTGCGCTGCAATTTGCAAAAAAAAAACTTTAAGAGTAGATATTAATTTCGTGAGCTACACAGACGGCTCGCCCTTAATATAATGAATTATTTTTTTTACTTAAACTGCTCGTACAATGCGAGGTACCTATTTGCAGTTTTGCGGTTTTTGCATTGCATAAAACGATATTTTAATAAATGCACAAGTAAATGTATTTTTACTCCTTTACTTACAAACTTTACTTAAAGTTAAGTAATGATTAGCGACTGTTTAACCATGCTACTTACCTGGAAGTCTTTAAATAGACTTCGGACTGCTAGGCCGAAGCAAAGAAAACCTGCTCAGGTGGAGATTCGCAGATGAATCCGCTCTGGAGTGTAAAAGTGGTGCTATCCCACAACGACGCTACGCTATTGAAGGTACGCTTGTAACCAAATTCTGGACCTATTTGTACAGAGGATGAAATTGAAAACTTGCGACAAATCGAAATACTTACGAACATTTTTTTTTTTTTTTTTTACTAGTACTAAACATACTACTAATACTTGAATACTATAATTCTTGAAAAAAATCGTGTAATTATCGACTTAAATAGTGTAGACTAAGTTATTGCCTTCAAGTAGAACCGAAACATTCCAGCAAAAAAAAACAAAATTATCAAAACAAATAAGTAGATATCAGTTTTCACACACGCTCGATAAGCAATCCATTTATCGCAGATTTCATGAAGCAAGTTGGCAACGCGTTGAACTAGCGGTATTTTAATTTTTTTTTTTTAACACGTTGACTTAGATATTTTAATTTGTCGCATCTATTCAATTACATCCTGCAGTGCGATTCTGTAACCATCTCACCGTGAAAACTTAGGTGAAGTGAGCGTGGAGTGAGCTGTCAGTCCAACTAATGCTAGGGATTGACACTATTGACAGCTCACTCTAAGCTCACTTCACCTAACTTTTCACGGTGAGATTTTTACAGAATTGATCGGCTGAACAGATTGCCATCTCCACGCTAAGAAGAAGTTTGGGATGGGCGCTGATGAAGTAAGTCCGTGAGTGAGTGAGTCAGGACTGTTCTTTTTTTTATAAGTATTGAAAACACTTTTGGAATACGGAAAGTAAGCATGTATACACCGTGTTCCGGACAATATACATAAACTTCGACCAGATTTTCAGACCATGGAAATAAGCATTTTTCATTATGGCCACATTAATGAATTCTTATTTTTTGTTAATTTTCATACAAACTAAATACCTGGACGTAAATCACCCGATATGCAAGCCTCTTTATCCGAAGCATTTGATAGATTTATCATTTCAATTGCACTAAGCGGCAACATGGGGCAAATTAAGACCCTTTCTTACTGCATAGCTCAATTAAATTTCATTAAATGAAATTACAAATATCTTTGTAACGAAGCCTTTTTAAGGGCTACTCCCTTTGTTAGATTTGATTTGTAAAAGCTATGGAAGAGTTTGCCAAAGTTTATGGATAACGTGAAGAACACGGTGTATAATACATTACTGCGTTTCTTTTTTATTTTCCCGTACCAACCCCATCCTGCATCAAGCTGCATATCCCAAGGCAGTCATGAACTCAGCGGGATTGTCCGAAAGGGTTACCGCTACCCCGGAACATAAAGGGCGAAGGAAGGAACATGGGTGGGTTTTAGTCAGTAAGAGCCTGACACTCCCTTCCGCTCCACCCAGAGCGGGAGAGGTCATTTGATGACTTCCCAACAGAAAAAAAAAAAAAAGCGTGTACCTTTGAGCTGTTTTTATCCGACGGCGTGGTAGCAGTCAGGGAACGAATTTGGGGTGTATTTACGTATACTTCAACTTAATTGTATTCAATAACTTGACAGTTGAAGGGTTACCAGATTTAGAGAGAAAAAAAAAAAAAAAAAATGGCAGTCATGAAAACCATACAAAATAACATAACATCACACCTGATTTCCCCGAAGGTGTACTCGGAGATTTTTTTTTTTTTTTTAAAACGTTGCCCCGAGAGATGCAGGTATACTACTTACCCACCTAGCTACACCCACATTTCAAGAGTTATCTCTAATTGCCACTAACTGGGATCCAAACTCCGGGCTGTTACTGAGAAATTCCTGTCGGCATACCCCAATAACACTACCTAGCTATACATGTGTATAATATAAATATTGTATATTAGATTACGCTCACGAATGCAGATAAAACCGGTATTCTGAATTAAATCGAGAGATTCCGCTGCAAATTGATGGAAGAATTCAATATAAGGAGGAGTTTAGACAGCCCGTGTTTAGTAGTGTGAGATAAAAACTGAGTAAGTATGTGTGTGGGCTTTTATTTTGACAGTTGAACAACATTCATTGCGTTATTTACCTACGTTGTTGAGCAGAGAATCTTTTCAAACATACGTCGCAATGGATTAGCAATATCCTTCAAAATGATAGTGTGTTACACAATTAGGGTGCAGGGCAGTGCCAGCCTTTTGGGCACTTCATGTGTTCGTAAAATATGTCAGCTAAACAACGTAAACAACGCAATGTATGTTGTTGAACTGTCAAAATGAAACCCACCTAAAACTTGACGATAACAAATGTTCGTGTTTTAATTATCTAATTAGCTACACTCAACAGACACGCTCGGAATGACAACCCCTTTCATTTTACTTTAAGCAGCAATAGCCCAACGGTTATAAATTACTCCTGGGGGTATACTCCGAAGTAGTATCGGCCGAATATTCGGCCGTTTTCTGCTACGAAGTTACTATTTGGTTCGGTCGGTCCCGATCCTACACTCCTACACTCTTTCGAATATTGACTATGGTCCCGACTCAACTGGGCCGATCCGAACTTTTTTCGCAATTTTCAATAATATTTGGTTCGGCCATGTGTCGGTCCGATACGATCATTGGCACTTTGCACTTCGTAGTAGACCCCCAGAGGTGTATGCTCAAACAACCTTTCGCTAGTACGTCAGTCCTATGCATTTTGTAACAAGCCTCGCCCAACTAGGCTAGAACTGAAAAATTCCTAACTATAATAACAAATCCCTACACCATTTTTCCCGAACTAGCAATCGAATCTAAGACCCCATGCTCAACAGTCGCGCTTGCAACCACTACACCAACAACTCTTAAAAAAATACAATACAAAATTCATCGCTCATTCCGCTCGTGTCGACTCAGCTCATAACTGGTATACTGGTATACATACCAATACATATACATACATCTGTATACCATGGATAGGCAGCTAAATTGCTGTAAGACGGTGTAACCCACTCGTCGGATCATCCCTAGAATGCAAAATGGGATACTGTGATGAAGGAGTCTTGATACTTGATTATTTTTTCTGTGTATGTTACGTCTAACTAGCGTACAAGCATAATCAGCCTATAATGTTCCCACTGCTGGGACACAGGCCTCCTCTCGGCGACAGGGAGTGGGCTGTAATCCACCACGCAGGCCTAGTGCGGTTTGGTACATGTCACATGTCTTCTAATTTTTGGTCGAGCTGGATTCCTCGCAATGTTCTTTCACGTGTAACTAAAATAGTGTTAAATTATTTAAAAAATGTATGTAGTACCTACTCGCTATAATAATAATATAATAATAATTTCAGTGCTGCGGGACGTAACACACTAACAATAGCAATGGCTTTCATTTTGCCAGTTCAACAACATTCATTGCGTTATTTACGTTGACAATTTTTTCTAACATTTGAAGCAATGGATTAGCAATATCTTTCAAAATAATTAAAAGTGTGTTACGCAATTAGGGAGCTGGTCCCATACGTATCCATTCATTAGAAGGTAGGTACACTATTATTTCTTGTCATATCTTCGCATTTACTTAACTCAAATACCTATCAAGTGTTTTTATTCTGCCTTAGCCATAAGACTATTAAGCAATGAAGAATAACATTTCACACCTCTACATTACCTGTAACACGAAGCAAAACGCACAATAAGTAATAAATCGACTAGTAGTTATGTAGATTCACAACTATTTACCTGTGTTTATAATTTGAATCACCGCTCCAATCTTATTGTACCTACATTATTCAGTTCCGATAAAACCAATGCCTAATAAATTAATTGTAAAAGCAATTAATCTCCTCTTCATTTGCAGCCAGCGTTTACAAATTAAAATAGAAAAAAAAATTGTAACTATATAAAAAAATCTTAATCTCCATGATCAAGATTGTTTACCAGTAAAGCCACCGTTTCACCCCCGACCTGCCCCCCTAATCCACAAATAGGGGCGTGACTTGTTACCGTGGACCAATGAGAGAGGTCCGCGCGCGCAAGTGTATCGTCTCGACCAATGAGGGACCGCTAATTAGGGATCAAAAGCTTGCCGATTTGGGGTTGCATTTCAACGTTTGTCGTTTTGTTAACGTCACTTATTGAAGACTAGTTGTGAGGTGTCCGGATTTGTCTGTGGACATTTTATTTAATTAAAATGTATTTGTTAATATTATTGTCGTATTTTAAGAGACGTTAAAATACAAGTTTGTCCAGGTTGAAGTAAATACTGACTTTTTTATGTTTTTATAAAAGACTGACGGCCTTGTTGGTCGCAAACACTGCTGGACAGTCCTAGGTTCGCTTCCCGGGTCGGGCAAAGTATCTATTGCCTATTGGAAAGAACTCTGACGTTAAGCTACGCTTGCCGAGGTCGGTCCGTGGATGGGTGACCATTAATTACATACCGAGACCCCTCCGTGCAGAGGCACCCGGGACCAGAGGGTCCCGGGTGTCATTCTTAGATCTTTGACAGTTGTGACGGGTAGTCAAAAGCCTGAACGTCTGACAACCAGTGGGGGGTGGGTAATTGCGCACCCATAAAATGACAATTAGAAAAGGAAAAGAAATAAATTCCGTTTATTTGCGGTAAACATGACACCAAGAAATAACACAAACTCATAAAAGAACAAGTTGGGAGAAAATATGAAATTAAATTTATTATGTTAAGAAATCATTAGCATTTTCTTTCATTTTGACAGTTCACCCACGTTCATTGCGTTATTTACGTCACTAAGCAGACGAATTTATTAAATCTATGAATCAATGGATTAGAAATATTGTTCAAAACTCTCGTATTGTAATTGAAACTCTGTTACGTGATTAGGCTGCAGCCTTGCCAAATAAAGGGTATCCCAATGATTGAGTTGTGCAGGTCAGATAGGCAGTCGCTTCATGTACAGACGCCAGCAGGTCAAGCTACCCGAAACTGTCAAATTTTCCCAATCAACCTTGAACCTTAATGTTTTAGCGTTAAAGTTGAAAATCTATTAAAGAGATTTGACAGATTGTAGTAACTTGATGTGCTGGCGTCCGTACATAAAATATTGGTATTCTGCTACATTCGGTTAGACTGGAAGCTGACCCCAACCGATGATGAAGAGTTCTGAAATCTATTTATACTAAGACTAAAGCTAAAGAGTTTGTTTGTTTGTTTGAACGCGCTAATCTCGAACTACCAGTCGGATTTGGAAAAGTATTTTTGGATTTGATCGCCTAGATTCTTGAGGAAAGTAATTTATGGAAGATATTAGCACTACTGGAATGAAAAGCTGGAGTATTTTTGTAATATTAGAATATACCTAATTATTATCAATCATTAATTTGTCTATTAAGAAGCAAACCTACTTTTATTGAATTAACAACTAGCCGGAGCCAAAAAAGTTAGAAAAAACGCCAGTGAAAACGATGCAATAGCTGAGGCAGTCGATGCGATGCGATGGGGTGGGTCGGGGAAACAAGTAATTTCACGCAGACGAAATCGCGGACAGAAGCTAGTATAATATAGGTAATATAAGCCTCTTCCTTTACCTAATAAATAATAATCTCCACTTTATCTACTTTACTATTATTCGTTAATTTATTTAAACATTATTGTATATCTTACATATGTAGTTTTAATATATAATATAGTTCTCTAGTTTTATATCCAAATAGTAACTGGTTAAGTCATTGAAAATATTATACCTTCTTTTCAATCTAGCTTCTAATACGTTTATTGGTGTCTTCTTTTTAAATGTTTGATGTAAATTGATGGCCTGAAACACAGGTTTTTCATAAACCTAGATCTGCCGGTCGATTCTGTAAAAATCTCACCGTGAAAACTCAAGTGAAGTGAGCTTGATGTGAGCTGTCAGTAGTGTCAATCTCTAGCATTAGTTGAAATGACAGCTCACTCCACGCTCACTTCACCTAAGTTTTCACGGTGAAATGGTTACAGAATCGCACTGCAGGCAGGTCTACATTACAGTTAGAATTTAACTTTCCTCGATTGTAATTAATGTAAATCATAGTTTTACTTTACTTTATACTTGAATAAAAATTTTATTTTTTAAAATTTTATAATAAAACGGGTACTTAGTTAAAATAATATGTGGATTTATAATACACACGAACATATCGACATGTTGACTGCGCGTTTCTGCACGGTTGCCACAAATTTATTGACAGGACAGCGACAATTTTCAACAAAGCCTTCGTGTGTGCGCATACCTGCCCTACTAAATATTTATCGTTTTCCTTTTTTATCTCTCATTGAGAACAACAGAATATAGGAAAATATGGCCGTATCAAAACCAATTGTGTCGTAGCTTTTTATTTTATTTAAATAATAGCAGCGCCCCGCGCTTTAACCCGCATAAGTTTCTATGCCGTGGGAATATCGGGATAAAAAGCCTATGTATTAATCCTGGTTATAAACTATCTGTGTGCCAAATTTCATCCAAATCCGTTCAGTAGTTTTTGCGTGAAAGAGTAACAAACAAACATTCATCCATCCGTCCACTCTCACAAGCTTTCGCGTTGATAATATTAGTAGGATTTCATGGAATTTAATTACACAATAACTATATTGGAAAGTAGGTACAGCCGGCCGTACAATCAAATCAAAATATTTTATTTCACATATACCAACATGGGCACTTATGAAACGACAGAAGCTAGGTGCACGGTTCCAATTGGTCGTTTCCTATGGAGAAGAGCCGACAAGAAACTCCACGGTCACTCTTTTAAAAATAATTGGGTTTTACAATGTTTACAAATTACAGTGTTAATAGGTATGGGAGGACAGTGTAGGCCTGTCAACAAGTACCAGGTACTTAATAAAATAAAAAAAAAGGATTGTGTGGTTTTATGAAACCACGGTAAAAGTGAAACTTTAAAAAAAAAATAAACAAAAAAAAAAATAAACGACAAAATAATAAAAAAAAAAAAGTTTCACTTAAAAAAAAATATTAAAAAAATAATAATAAATAAATAAATAACAACATAGATTACATTAAACACTGACAAAAACAAACAAAATAGCGTGGAGCTGTGGCACAAATGAGTAATAGGTAGTCTATACACCATAGAGAAAGTAAAATTATCCCTACTCTGCGGCCGACCGTCACGCGACATGCAACACACAGACGAAAAAGTGTGAGACAGTGTAATAAAAGTTTCACTTTAATAAAAAATGGTCTACAGACGTCGGTGTTAACACTAACGTTTAGACTTTAAAAGAGACTGAGACCTCTGAGTTTATTTCGATCTTTCTTCTCAGAGTAGTCAATTAGGAAACGCCAAACTCATTTAATTTTAAAATCTAATTTAATTTTGACGTGTGTTGTTTGTTTTAACCAATTTACAGAAATAAATATAATTTATCGGACCATTGTACATGCGTAGAACTGCTAGTTATAACGCTGAATTTGTTACGAATGTCAAACCAGCAGTGCGATTCTGTAACCATCTCACCGTGAAAACTTAGGTGAAGTGAGCGTGAAGTGAGCTGTCATTCCAACTAATGCTAGGGATTGACTCTATTGACAGCTCACTCTAAGCTCACTTCACCTAACTTTTCACGGTGAGATTTTTACAGAATCGATCGGCAGATACTTTCGAAAAGAGCGCGGCTTGACGTGGATTCGAACCAACGCATCTATGCCATTTAAACAATAGTATTATAATTGCCAAAGTAACTCTGTCTGTCTGTAACCTTTTCCCGCGAAAACGGCTGAACGGATTTGGATGAAAATTGGCATGCGGGTTACGACATAGGATAGTTACCTTTTAACCCGGTAGTATTTTCCCTTGGAATAATTGACGACCTCCCTGCGGGCGAGCAGCCGCAGCCTGCAGCCGTGATCAGAAGTTAGTAGGTAATACCTATTAGATTTTACAGTGTCTTATTTTACATAGACAGAAAACATCGAGGTTGCTGTCCATAGCCAGGCAAGGACAACATATATTTCGTGAGGGCAACTACGTGAGTAACCTTACTATAATTCCTATAATGATCCTGACCCCTTAGCGTAGAAATAATCCACCGGATTATGTATTAGTAGGTGGGTCAATGCCTGTACATTTTGCGCGTCGATGTCCCCCCTCACACCCTGTATTGAAGAAAGCAGACAGTCTAAATCTGGCTTTTTGTGTATTCAAATACAAATTCAAAAATAATTTATTTCAATCCATTTAAGATCATATGTTTTACAACTGATATAAAATTAAAATTTTAATCGCAATAAATACATATACTTAAAAATAATTACTAAAATAATATAAATTAAATTAAAATTATAAAAATAAAATCAAATCATTAAATAAAAAAAATATATAATACGCTTGCCTACTCTGAGTCATTTGTTAGTTTGTCATTACATTAATCATATAACAATGGTTATTGTGTCAGATTTGTATGTTACCTAAACACGTCCAAAAACGTAACCGCGAACGGAGAGCAGTGGTGATTCAATGTTAACGACTTGCGGGTCGCGACTTGCGGTCGTAGGTTCGAACTCCGACAGGCGCTTTACTTTGAGTAAATTATTTTATCACCACTGCTCTCAAAACGATGAAGGAAAGCATCGTGAGGAAACCGGCATGTCCTAGAACCAAAAATTCGAAGACATGTGAAATTTACCAACCCGCACTGGGCCCGCGTGGTTGATTACGGCCCACTCCCTCTCACCGAGAGGAGGCCTGTGTCCCAGCAGTGGGAACATTATAGGCTGATTACGCTAAAAGCGGCCACAAAAGTAATCTCTAATCTTTGTTTTCAATACACTGTTCTCAAAGTAAAAAATACTAAGTTCCGTGATACGAAATCTGTCGCGCTGGCACGTACAGTCACCTCTGCTAACACTACGAGTGGTACCAAGTGGTACTATAGTGACAACAAAGGCCGGGTGATAGCTCAAAGTGGTGATAAGCCGGGTCCTCATTAGCGGGTAAAGGCGAGTTCTCACCCTCTGCAATTAGGGGCGCTAGGAACGTGGTGAAATGTGAGACTCGGTTTAGTGATGTTAGGCGGTATTCTTAATCGAACTCACAATTTAATGGGAACGCTTAGTTTTATATCTGCACGACTTACTCGTATAAAAAGGCATGCATTTATTTATTTTTACAGGGTGACAGTGAAACTCGCTTGAAAGGCCAGTTAACAAATTTAGGCCAGTTAACTAGGGTTCAAATTTGGATGGTTACCGAGCTGTGTCGGTTCTTCGATTTTTTAGAAATTTTCTGACTTGTTACCAAAAACAATTAATTATGAGAAAAAAACTCCAAACATTTAATTCATACTTTTCTGAAATTTAAAAAATGAGTGGGTGATCATTAAAATAAATGTTTGCAAACCTTACATAATTCAGCGGGATTGTCCGAAAGGGTTACCGCTACCCCGGAACATAAAGGGCAAAGGAAGGAACATGGGTGGGTTTTAGTCAGTAAGAGTCTGACACTCCCTTCCGCTCCACCCAGAGCGGGAGAATTCATTTGATGACTTCCGATCCGAAAAAAAAAAAAACCTTACATAATCTCAGAAATAAAAGGTCTTAATGCAAAATTTTTATTTTTTAACCATTCAATTTTGACCCCTAGTTCACGTTGCTAATGACCTCTAGTATAACCCCTTTCAAGGAATACATCGAGTTTCCCTGTCGCCCTGTATATACTTTACTTTATTGTACAGACGCCAGCAGGTTAAGCTACCCGAAACTGTCAAATTTTCCCAATCAACCTTGAACCTTAATGCTTTAGCGATAAAGTTGAAAATGTATTAAAGAAATTTGACAGATTGTAGTAACTTGATGTGCTGGCCTCCGTACAACACAAAAATACTTAACAATAAAAATAAATCGAACACTACAAAACATGCAACGGGTGGCCTTATCGCTTTCTGCTATCTCTTTCAGGCAACCTTGGACAGTGATTTGCCTGGGCATAAAATGACCTCACCGCATTCCCATTTTCCTTTACTAAGTCTACAGTGGCCCACTTATGAGCGGGCCTTCCCCCAAATCCTTCCAGGCATCCTTTTCTAGACCCACTTTAATTTCATTTCATCTTTGCTTTCCTAAAAATAATATTGAACACTCTAATATATAATTATAGAGGAGTGGTGGCCCTGTGGTAATGGCCGCGACTTACGAGTTATAGGTCGTAGGTTCGAACCACAGATTTATAAACTAAAGGGAGATATGCCAAGGGGGCGTGGCGCGTGCGAACAATGTATGCACAAAACAGAAACAAACGCGTGCGCCGTTGATTTGTCAATAAGAATTGTCAATGTAGTTGTGTGTCTCAACGTTGCGATCTGCGGTACGCGATTGGCTCGCGTTGAGTGTGGTGACTATTATAGTATGAGTGAGCGCGTGTTCGTATTGTAGTGCATATGTAGTTGAAGGCGACAGCCGGACTCGAACAGTTGGGCAGCCACACCATATCTCCCTTTAGTTTATAAGTCTGTGGATGTAGCGCTCGCCAGCCGCTACCGCAGCGAACTGTGAGAAAAGGCCAGAAAGTGACGAACTTATTAAAAAAAAGAATACCTCATTAGTACGGTTATCCGTTTTTAGAGGATCTATTAAATATTTGCAATACTTGACTCTTGCCGTGGAAAAACACCATGGTGGCGTCTGCCCATGTGTGTGCCGGTCATCACTGCTACATTTTATCGTCACCATCATCCATAATTTCAGCCGAAAGACGTCCGTCCACTCCTGGACATAGGCCTCCCCCAAGCACCGACACTTCGATCCGTTCTATGCTTCCCTCATCCAGCGTCATCGGTCTTCCAACGCTACGTCTTCCGGTACGCGGGCGCCACTCCAGAACCTTTCAGCCTCATCAGCCATCAATCAGTTCTGCGAGCAATGTGCCCTGCCCACTGCCACTTAAGTTTGTTTGTGGTTATGTCGGTGCTACATTCAACCTATTCCTCTTACAACGGAAATACATAGATATTATTATTATGACGACATATTTCCTCATTTCATTTCATTCCGTGGATTCCGCTTGCCCCAATTACGACGAGGGAAATTTTCAAACGGTTTCCGCTCAAACCGTTTGAAAATTTCCCTCGTCGTAATTAAAGCAGAACACAGCATTGTGCTGAATGAAGCTGCAAATTCTCAACTGAAAATCCAAACCTGCATTTCCCGAAGGGATGGGTATATGTGTAGGTATGAATGTAAGTAGGTACTTAATTTTCCACGTTGTGCCAGTTAGGTACGTTGCAGGTTAGTTCGATAAAAAAGAGGATGAGCTAAAATTCATACGCATTCATTCATCATATGCACCCTGCACACAGATATCAAAAGCGACAGTCATCATCATCATCTGCCTAGCCTTTTCCCAACTATGATAATAAATATATATACTTTGACGGCACGGTTGGCGTAGTAGTTAAGCGATTGACTGCTGCGCTGCGTGTCGCGGGTTCGATTCCCGCACGGAACAAATATTTGTATGACCTACAAGTAGTTTTTCCGGGTCTGGCTGTTTGTGTATGTGAGTTTAAATGGTTGTAAACGCACCCACGATACAGGAAAAATTCCTAGTTTGGGGTAACGTTTTTTTTTTAAAAAAAAAAAAAAAGAACTATGTTGGGGTCGGCTTCCAGTCTAACCGGATTCAGCTGAATACCAGTATTTTACATATCAAAAGCGACAGTAACAAATGCAATAAAATTATCGATTAAACGACAAAAAAGGTACAAATTAGATTAACTTTATCTATCAGTACATCTAACTCCATAAAAGATATGCGATATAGATAAGAAATCTGCTATTTTGACACAACTAAACAGCATCCATAAGTGGTACTCCGCCCCCTGGCAATTAAGTGCCAAAGTGGTACTACATTGATTGACGATAAGTCACGCGCGTTTTGTTGACTGTACCCAGTGTTGCCATACAGCGAAGATGATTTTTATGATAGGTGGATGGGTGGACGGTTTAAGTTAAACATCGCGAGGAAACCGGCATGTCCTAGAAGCAAAAAATCGAAGACATGTGATATAGCTACCAACCCGCACTGGGCCCACGTGGTGAATTACGGCCCACCCCCTCTCACAGAGAGGAGGCCTGTGTCCCAGCAGTGGGAACATTAGGTATAAGCTAATAGGACTAAAACCCGATTTCTGGAAATCGGAACAATTTGCTAACAAATTGTCAAACTCATTCCAACTACTGTGATTGGCTGATGACAGTCAATCAAGTAATTTGACATGCAATATGAAATTGACAGGATGCCTTTACCGGGCGTGAAACCATCGGCCTTCCAGGGGCTTAACACCAGCTCTTATAGAAGGGCAGAAGTTGAACTGCACTGTTGTTTTGTTCTATGACTAAGTACAAAAAAGCAGTGCAGTTCAACTTCTGCCCTGCTATAAGAGCTGGTGGTAAGCCTCCTGGAGGCATTGTACAGAAAGTACAAGTCAATCGATCCTGTTTCTTCCATAACAATAATAGCTTCAATGTACCATGAGTACCATGACTTACTATTCTACTCACGCCGTAAACAAAGCGTTTTGATAAAGATAATTTTTGCCGCGTGCGTCCAATAAACGCATCACTTTCGCTTACAAAATATATTTTGACAGTTTAATTTAATTTCCCGCGCAATTCGGCAAGGGGATACACAAGCCCGTAATAAAATCGGCCATTTTGACTTGAACTGTCATGGCGGTGCTCCGTCCAAAGACAACTGTCAAACTCGGTATATCCAGATTTTCGTCACAGACTAAATTATAGTGGTGGATTTTAATTTAGTCAATTATTGTAAGCTTTTATTTTCATTCTAGTTATTTGAAAAGATAATTTGGTTACTTTTAACTATAGAGTTGATTGTTTCTTTGATGATTATGATTGGGGTGAGAAATTGAGAACGTCAAACGATATTTTAGGGAGGTTTGACGCTGTTGAAATGAAAATGATGTTGTTAATAGTAGTATTGTGTGAAGAAGTATCTAATTATCTCGTAGTAATTGTTTTAGTTAGTTTAGCGTTAATGCTGACCGCGGAGATCCTCGCTTAAATCACCAGGTCAGACAAAGAGTTAGATATTGGCATTCCCTTGCGGAATTCCTCAGTATAAGCGGAATCTGAATTTCTGCCTGGAGTCTGAATTCCTGCCTAGACTTAAAAATTGTCGAGTTGTATTATGTAGAACCTACGATCTGCCAAACCTTTGATGGCGTGATGTTATGTTTGTGTTCCAATTCAAAGAAAATAGACTTTGTGCTTCAGGTCACTTAGGATATCTTGTAACCTCATTCAATACTTACTTATTAATAGAAAAAAAACATTGTTTGACTTTTTAAGATACAATAGTACAGACGCCAGCAGGTCAAGCTACCCGAAACTGTCAAATTTTCCCAATCAACCTTGAACCTTAATACTATAGCGATAAAGTTGAAAATCTATTAAAGAAATTTGACAGATTGTAGTAACTTGATGTGCTGGCGTCCGTACCTACCTACTTAGGTACGTGAACTTTAAAAGTTTCATTCAACCCTAAAGCATTCCCAATTTCCCACCGCGTAATAAACACAATTACGCACAAAAGTAACACACAACACAACAAAATAATCATTATTTACGAAATCAAATTCTAATCCTTTAAAACTGCTAATAAAGCCAGTCATTGTTGAGAGCTTAGTTCCGCTCCTAGCCGCGTGGCGCGCGCGTGTCGCTACTCAGATTTCTTGAGGGGACTCCTCAAAAATGACGTATTGTTTTCTTTCCTGTTTTTAAAAGGAGATTTTTGACGTTGAGATGTGCTTAGGATAAAGATGTCATCCGTTTAGGTTTCGAGGGTTTGGAGACAGTCGGCCGGATAGGGATGAAGTCTTTTGTTTTTAGTTTTCTTATAAGTGGTGATTTTTAAGTGTGACTTCCTTGGATTTTATAATAAGGCCTTTTTACTAATAATTACGCGGGCAATAATAATTACCATACAGAATTGTGGACCAGCGCCCTAATTACGTAACACACTATTATAAATCAAAATCCGAATCATTTTGAAGGGTATTGCTAATCCGTTGCTTCATACTTTAGAAAAAATTGTCTGCTCAGTAAAGTAAATAACGTAATAAATTCTGTTGAACTGTCAAAATGAAAGCCATTTCTACTGTTAGTGTGTTACGCAATTACGCGGGGTAATTGTATTCTCTGTGACACAATGAACGAAACCGCACGAAATGAACGCGAAATTGGCGTGATTAGCTAAGGAATTGACGTGGTTTCGAAATAAGGAATCATTAAGTGGTCATAGTGAATTAGGGCCCTCGTGTGATGTTGGTGGACACTGTTATTTCTTTGACTAACAAGTAAAAACAAACCGCAGCTCGCAGCGCAGGTTCACGTTAAGCTGGTTGTTATAACAAGGGGTGAGCCGGGCTCAGGTTACGAACAAGAGGGTTTTTTTACAGCGCTTATTATCCCACTATTACTTGGCAATAGGGTTGGCACTAAGGCAAAGATTTATTTATTTTTGTATAGCCTTTTACCGTCTTAATGGTTTCATTTGAGGTGGATATAGAATGAATGTTAGTTTATCCAGACGATCGTTTTTTAAATAAGCTTAGCTGAGACTTGAGTACTTAAGACCCGCGGGGTAATTGCGTAACACACGTTAGTGTTGAACTGTCAAAATGAAAGACGTTGCTACTGTTAAGTAGCAATGGCTTCTTTCATTTTGACAGTTCAACAACATACATTGCGTTATTTACGTTGTTGACCAGACAAATAAATAACAACAAACATAACAACGTACATATGAAGCAATGGATTAACAATCCTTCAAAATCATTCATCGGTTTCTTACTAAACTTCAACTATATCCGACGAACCTGGGGGTCTACTCCGAAGTGGTATCGGCCGAATGTTCGGCCGTTTCCTGCTACGAAGTTACTATTTGGTTCGGTCGGTCCCGATCCTACACTCCTACATTCTTTCGAATATTGACTATGGTCCCGATCCAACTGAGCCGATCCGAACTTTTTTCGCATTTTTCAATAATATTCGGTTCGGCCATGTGTCGATCCGATCCGATCATTGGCACTTTGCACTTCGTAGTAGACCACCAGGTTACTTATCTCCTTTGGTAACCGACCTATGTATAACTTTTGACAAAATCGCCCTCAACTCGCTTCGCCAGCCCTAGCCCGCGCGTGCTATCACAGTGTGTTCACGCTAGGTTTGACCGAGAGCTTCTGTTCACTGCGCGTAAGATGACACCCAGTTGTTAACGTTTTACTTTTAATTGTTGTTTTAGAACTAATTGGTCTTTCGGGAACATTGAGGAACATTGTAAAGGGAAGTCAGGAAGGCAATACAATTATTTGTAATGCACATTATACAGACGCCAGCACATCAGCTTCCCGAAACTGTAAAATTTTCCCAACCAACCTTCGATAAAGTTGAATATATTAAAGAAATTTGACAGATTGTAGTAGCTTGATGTGCTAGCGTCTGTACTTAGGAAAATAACGTGCTTAGAAATGGGAAACATTTAACTGATTCTCTAAAAACATATTGAACATATAAAGATGCACGCTTTTTTTAAATGAATGATCCTCTAACAACTTTTTGGGCTTCTTATGATGCAAACTTTTCAATTTGAGTTCAGTAAGTAGGTACAGCGTCTTCAAGCCGCTGGACTGGACTGGAGAGGCTGTCAACATGAACGGCGAGTACATTTCACATCTTCAATTTGCCGATGACATCGTCATAATGGCAGAGACGCTGGAACAGCTAAGCCGAATGTTGCACGGCCTTAAAGCCTCTCGGCGGGTTGGCCTCGGCATGAATTTGGAGAAGACGAAAGTCATGTACAATTCGCACGTCTTGCCGAGTCCAATCCACATCGAAGGGTCGCTTCTCGAAGTTGTGAAGGATTATGTCTACCTGGGGCAAATAATCCAGCTCGGTAGACACAACTTTGAGAAAAAAGCCTACAGAAGGATTCAGTTGGGTTGGGCAGCATTTGGAAAACTCCATCAAGTCTTCTCGTCGCCTATCCCACAGTGTTTGAAGACTAAAGTCTCCAACCAGTGCGTCCTCCCCGTCATGACATATGGCGCCGAAACGTGGACACTGACGGTCGGTCCACAAATTCAAGGTTCAGCGCGCTATGGAGCGAGCTATGCTCGGAGTCTCTTTGAAAGATAAAATCAGGAATTAAATTATCTGGAAAAGAACCGGAGTTACCGACATAGCGCGCAGAGTAAGCAAACTGAAGTGCCAATGGGCTGGCCATGTTTGTCGAAGGACCGATCTCTTTTATCTGTTCTGTGGGACCGATGGCCGGTGGAGCAGACGAGTCCTGGAGTGGAGACTGCATATCGGCAAGCGTAGTGTGGGACGCCCCCCAGCTAGATGGGCGGACGACCTAAAGAAGGTTGCTGGAACGGGCTGGATGCGGAAGGCGGAGGACAGGGTGTTGTGACGCAGCCTGTGAGAGGCCTATGTCCAGCAGTGGACTGCGATAGGCTGAGTTGAAGTAGGTAAAGCCAGTCCCAAAAAGATGACATCAACAAGAAATCATATATTATATTATAATTGTATACAACAAAGTTGTATAAATGTATAGCCACAAAACATAATTATCACACATTATGTAGGTAGGTATTTAATTGTGGCTACACATTTCGGTTTCGGTTTAAAGAAACTTTATTCCCAATAAAGACATAAGTCACTTATTTGAGAACAATACTAAACATATAGATTACAATATGTTCGTCATACGAGTAAGTGTTACAATTTAATAGTTACCCATCCAATGCATTCATTTCTTCAGAAGTGATCGATCCGCAATTAAGTGCTGGCTAAGATGAGTTTTGATTGCATTGTAAGAGTGTACATTTCTTATATAGGACGGTAATTTATTATAAAGCTGTGCTCCTTCAAAAGTTAGCATTTTTTTGCCACAGTTTGTTCTTGTTTTTGGTAAAACTAGCAAGCTTGCTCGCCGTGTAGGTACTGCGTTGACTAATTTGTTTATATTGAGTGAGTGAGTCATTTATACAGTATATGGATCACAAATTGTTGAAAATCCAATAAATTCTTATCGGTGTATATGTCGCAACCAACCGCCTGGCCTTAGGAAGTAGTGCTCGCTTCGCTTCGCTTCGCTTCGCTCTTTCGGCTCGCACGCGGTTGTTCACAGTTCTAACCTAACCCATTTGGTCGGGGCAGGGTGCCCTGGCTTAGTTACTGCGAGCAATTAGGCTCGCACGTGATTGGTTACAGTTCCAACCTAAACTATAATTTATTGAATATCATTAAGGCAGTTAGTTGAACGATCGGCCGCCGTTTAGTTAAAGGGCTAGGCGGTTAACTAAACGGCTAATTAAACCAGTTGGCTGCGACATCATCATCATCTGCCTAGCCTTTTCCCAACTACGTTGGGGTCGGCTTCCAGTCTAACCGGATTCAGCTGAATACCAGTATTTTACATGGAGCGACTGCCTATCTGACCTCCACAACCCAGTTACTGGGTAATACGATACCCCTAGTTGGCTGTGACATATACATCTCTTTGAAGCGGACTGTACTTTATTAATATTTTCTTTGCCGTGCTGCCCCGAAAGGGATGGTAGCGCCATCTGTCTCCTTAAGCGTGAACTACGGGTAACCCTATGGCTACTACGGCTCATAGGGGTTGGCTGTATCTAATGCGGCAGTCAGGGGTGATAGTGACGGAACCAACTAAGAGATGGCGCTGTTGCACATCCGTACATATTTAACTTCTAGCCTGCATTGCTCAAAAGGGTAGGCAGAGGTCTGTACAGACAAGGGTCATTAGTCTAGTAGCATCTCAATGTTCATATATTTGCCAGTACGCACGGTTGCGTTCAAACTCGCCGACAAAAATGTCTCCCATCTGTCGCGTCGTTACATGCGCGAACTTATATACAAACCCGCGAACTTGAAGACAAATGAGTTGCGGAGACAAAAGTTGCCTGTGGGTCCCTTAGAAAAAGTAGCAAAATAAAACACATAAAATAAGAGAAATTATATATATTTCATTATATTTCCACGATTCGCACGTCGTCTACGTCACACGCACTTAATATAGATCACATTTGAAACTCACACAGTCCGTCTAATAAATAAATATTGCTAAGTTTATACAAAGCGCTAACTCTAGGTTGCGACACTTCTTTTATAGAGAAAGTTTTAATAATGAACGTCCAACGTCGTTTGCCCGACATCTGTCCATGTGGATAAGCGCCATTTCTCATTGATCTTAAATAAAATACAGCACAAGCACGGAATATATCTATATATCTATCTGTGTGGTTCTTTCCTCAAAAGACCATCTCAGACATCGATCTACATGGTCTTCATATGATCGGACCAAGATTATGTCTGGACTTTAAAAGAGACTGTGATCTCTGAGTTTGTTACGGTCTTTCTTCTCAGACTAGTCAGATAGGAAACGCCGACCTCATCTAGTTTTTAAAATATGATTGAAGTGTTTGTACAAAACTACTTACAAAATAAAATCATTTATTTATCATTCATTAGCATTTTTTTTTTTCATATTTTTTTTTTTTGGCAGATAATAATCATCAATACAGCTATTTAAGATTAGTAGATTTTTATGAAATACTCGTATTTTCCAGTAATCAAAGTCGCGAACCACATCTTGATCATCATACGACGTAATACGGAGCCGCCATTTGCAAAAAACGTAAAGAAAACAATAATTTGTATTTGGCTACTTTATAGCATTTTCCAAATATCAGGAAATTGGCGTCTGACTTTTTTAACACTGCACCATAAGCAGCACTTCAAGCAAGACATTTTGCACAAAAGCATTGAAACTTTCTCTATAAAAAATAATAAACGCTACAAAACCTAAATTACTGACTTGAATATTAGCAAGAATTGATTTTTATTCGTTATCAATCACTAATTGCATGTATCTGGTTTTCAGTTTCCTCCAAAAAATATCATAAAGACTACATTTAACGTTGCCTTCAAAATCCTATGTCAATGTAAATCTCAAACGATTTGATTGGCTGTTTCCATCAACCAATCACAGCAGCGAACATAAAATTTGACAGAAAGGGAACCGTTTATAAAACAAAACGGTTTGTTGGCAAACGGTTTGTTTCCATATCAAATTAAATACTGAAAAATTAGACACATGCAATCGGTTACAAAAAATATAAAGCAAATATATCACTGTTATTTAAATTAATTACATATACATAGTTGCGACATCGCCTATAAGATTTAGATACCGTTATATTTTAGCCTCGAATATGACACAGCGAAAATAATATAGTTTTTTTTTTTTATTGGTGCTCCCACATATTTTTAATACTTTTTTTTTGTAAACACAGAAGGAAAGAGATGTTTTTTTTTACACATTATAACTTTCCTGACTTTTAGTTTCGAACTAAAACGGGGATAAGTTAAAACTACACCAGTACGGACGCCAGCACATCAAGTTACTACAATCTGTCAAATTTCTTTAATAAATTTTCAACTTTATCGCTAAAGCATTAAGGTTCAAGGTTGATTGGGAAAATTTGACAGTTTCGGGTAGCTTGGTGTGCTGGCCATCTGTACATATAACTTTTATAATTAATTTCTCAAATATGTGGAAGCACATAATTTTGACAGCCTCACAGAATCATTTCTATTGAGTTTATTAACAAAAAAACAAGCACTATTCAAAGATATTAATTAAATAATGCATGTTTCATTATTAACTCAATTTATTCATTTTAATACAATACCTAATAATTCCAAAAAACCTAACACAACTACCATTGAGATTTTTATATCTATTTTTAAGTTTTTAATCATTATTTTTCGTTCTAATCGCTGCCGAATTTACAACTAAAGTTTTAAATGGTCACTTACTTATAAAATTATGTATGTAATAGCAGCGCCCCGCGGCTTCACCCGAATAAGTGTCGATCCTTTGGGAATATCGGGATAAAAAGTATCCTATGTGCTATTCTGGTGTATAAGCTATATTACTGTAAAGTTTCATCAAAATCCGTCCAGTAGTTTTTGCGTGAAGGAGTAACAAACATCCATCGATTCTTACAAACTTTCGCGTTTATAATATTATAGTACAATATACCCGACTTCTTGACAAAATATCGAGATTTTATTATAACATAACATCGCGCGTGTATTCCCCGAAGGGTTATATTCCTCCTCTTAGCGTATCGATAGCAATCTAGCCCAGAAGTTAGCTACGAGTTTGATTTAATATTAATGTATGATACACTTTCGGAATAAATACTCTAAAAGATGGTGAAAACCGGATCAAAATCCCTTGTGAAGTTCAGAAGAACAGCGCGGTGACACAGACAGATACGAAAAGCGACTCTAATTTATAATATGTATATATTAATCCTTCCCGAGTAGTGTTTACTTAGGCTGAGCGCGCACCACGAAATATTCGTTGCGGAAAATAATTGCCATTCTGTGAACAATACCAATATAATATATTATATTGGTTATTCCGCGCACTGTGGTAAATATACGCATGAAGATGCGATGCAGTGCGCACTTAGTCTTAAATGTACGTGGGGCGCACCCTGCGGCCGTATTCTCTATGAGACAATGAACGAAACTGCGCGAAATGAACGCGAGATTGGCGGGACTCTGAGGAATTGACGCGGTTTTGAGGTAAGGGATTATTGAGTGGTCAGTCAGTCAGCCTCGCGACCACCTTGATGGCTCACTAATAGGTATGTATACCACGGCATAAGCTGTTCTCACCGTATTTAGTATCGATACGAAAACTGATAAATAAGTTCAAGAAACTTTGACTTGACTCGTCTAAAATAAAATAATAATAAGTAAGTGACCATTTCATCAAGTGTTCAGAGTATAATTATTCTTTAGTTACAATATTTATTTTCCAATCTTACAAAAAATAAATACAACTAAAATGCTAATTACAGTCGTAATCGTTTTCAATCGAGTGCAGTGTTGCCATCGTAACATAAAATAGAATAAAACCATTTTAAGGATTTTCGAGACGAATTAAAAAATAATTTGTCTAGTAATGGCGACACTTTAAAAATGATTTTTATGGTATTTAGCTTATGTTACACAGTTTGGGCTGAGTTTAAAATATACAGCTGATTGATTCTGTATACATTCTGCTAGTATATTCTTGTTGAATTCACAAAATCTAACTAAATTTCGAAGTGTTTTCTCCCGATCAAATTAATAGTTAACGTTACGAACCAAAACCATTATTTAAAGTGCAATTCAGCAAAACTTTATTTTTAGCCCGTAGACCTAAAAACCTATATTGGCGCCGATTCCCTTGTTCACAAAGTAAACTAAATTTAAGTTCAGTGCATCCTTTTCTTTCTATTTCATTAAGAAAAGGACAGAAGATAAATATTAGTTTAGTCCTGTCAAATTAAGATACTCCATAGACAAATTAGACGTGATTAAAAACATGGCTACTAAAAATACGTCAAGTTACGACAGGCGCTGACAAATTTGACAGGACTAAACTAATATTGTTCTTCTGTCCTTTTCTTAATGAAATAGAAAGAAAAAGATGCGCTGAACTTAAATTTAGTTTAGTTTGTGAACATGGGAATCGGCGCCATTATCAACCGAAAATGCAACATAAACTATATACCTAAAAAAATTTCAACATTTCATTTACAATATTAATATTTTTTACACAATTACATGATATTTATCTACAGTTTTATCGTAACAAATTATTGCGGAGAATAGTTTCGTCCGATAGCCTGCGCTGTGTATCGCTAACAACAGTACGTTTCCGCACAGCAGTGTTGTGTCACATCAGTACTTTCTAGCTTTTAGAATCATGCAAAATCATCACTGCTCGACAAAGGACGGGAACCGAAAAATATTACTTTACCATGATTTTTTTTATTACAAACCTGTAATAAAAATCATGGAAAAGTAATATTTTTAGTAAAAGAAAATGGCATTCTCGATGTAAATGCAAAAAATAATTGGCTGTTGTATGGCGAGCGATGTTAGTAGCAAAAATAAATACTAACTTCCTTTGTCTGATATCCTATTAAGTTTGTAATAAGCAAATCTGCAGTAAAATCTTATGTTAGCGGTTTATAAACTGAATAAAGATTACCAGCAGGGTAATTGCGTAACACACTATCAGTAGCAATGGGTTTCATTTTGACAGTTCAACAACATTCATTGCGTCATTTACGTTGTTGAGCAGACACATTTTTCGTATATATGCAGCAGTGGATAAGCTATATGTTTAAAAATGAGCAATAGTGTTTTACGCAATTAGGGTGCGTATTGAATAGGATTCAGGCAGCAGGAGTGCTACTCGAGAATTATGCCCAATACCCGAAAATGGTTTAAACGCGAACTGTCGTGTTCGAGAACATCATTATTCCTTCTAAAGTTATGGTTTAACAAAACCAATTATTAATTATTTATTTACAAATAATATATATTTATACTCACAAAACATTGGTGTTAACTTACCACATATACGCACAGAATAACGTATGTTTTAGTTCATTTACAGTACCCGGGCGTTAAGGGTAAATGTTCATTCTGAAAGCTGGCAACGTCGCGAATAGCTGCCAATACTATTTTGTATAATTTGTCAATATTACTGTATGGAAACATAAAATATCACTGTGTAGTGCAGTAAAATGTTGATTATAAAATGCAATAATTAATATCGTAACTCTGAGTATTCAGTTTTAGACGTAAAATAAGCATTTGGTTTCCTTAAAATGTTACACTAAACCAGCGGCCTATAATGTTCCCACTGCTGGGACACAGGCCACGCGAGCCCAGTGCGGGTTGGTAGATGTCACATGTCTTTGAATTTTTGGTTCTAGGACACGCCGGTTTCCTCACGATGTTTTCCTTCACCGTTTTGAGAGCAGTGGTGATGACATTATTTACACAAAGCAAAGCAGCAGCATGGGATTCGAACTCACGACCTGCAACTCGTAAGTCGGGCTCGATACTACTGGGCCACCACTGCTCTAAAAAATTAGTGAAAATAGATAAAATTTTGACAACTATTTGCGACGTTGCTAACTTGTAGAATGCACACATTGAGCTTTAGAAAGAGGCTGTCACACTGGTATGAGTGACGGAGACAAACTTTTTCTTAAGCTCGATTTGTCATATTACCGACAAGGTACTTGTGGCTAATTAGTAAATGTGTAGTCATGATGAAGATATAATCAAACGCACAGCAGCGCGTGCGCCGATTTCGGTTATCTCCAAAAGTAGAATATATCCGAAATCAGTGGATATTTTGATTTTAACAGTTATTATTGACAAGTATTGTCTAAGACTACACAAATACAGACTAGTATATAAACAAAATAAATGTACATGATGAATAAATGCGTTGTCGATAACTAATTCCTTATATTTTTATACAAAAGTTTGTTCATTTTGAGATCAGACACTTTTTGTATCCTGTCGCATTTCTATTGCAAGCATTTATATCCAAAACCACCGGAGCGTGGCGCGTGCGCCCCAGCTGGAGGCCGTACGCATTTCATACAAAATCGTTAAGCACAAGTAAAACCTGCGCAAAAACGGACTGAATGCAATAGACATACCCCAAATTTGTTTTTCACTTCATATTTCCAGCGACTGCCTTATAAAAATTGTACTGCTATTTTTGTTTTTCGTAAAAAAAAAAAATGCACAATTCAAAAAAAGTACCCAATACATTTAAAGTATTAATAATACTGACGTTTCTGTAGAAAAAAAAAAAATTAGTAAAAAAAGTAAAGCGTTTGTCGTATAGAAAGCGATGCGATGCTATAATTTTTTTTTAAATGTTTTAGCAGCACCTTACTAGACTAGATAATTTAGCAATTCTTGCAGAAAAAATTATAACCCTTTCTCTGACGCATTCGGTTAAAAATAAAGAATTAAGCAAACTATACCCTGTCCATAAGATTAACCGTTTTTTGACAGCTGTTTTTAACGTAATAAAATAAATATATAAACTGCATAATCTTATTGAATTATCTTATTTATGACTTCCTACAGACATTATAATTCCGTAGGTGTATCAGTTTTCACAAATAAAAAAAATCTAATTGCTCATTAAGTCGATCTGTCAAAAAACGGTTAACCTGGTGGACAGACTTTACGCATCCGAATTTTAAATTCTTATTAATCTTTTTTTTTTTCATGAAAACATCCAATAGTTTCGCATCGCATATTCTAACACAGTAGATACCTATTAGTAAATGAGTAAACAAGCTATCTAATTAATAGTAAAAATCAACTACACAAGTTATATTAAACTGTATGGAAAATATTCTATGACTTTTTTTTTTGTAGTTTTCCAAAATGGATACATATTTACTTTTCAGGTTTAAAAATTAGGCCTATATTTGAAAATACTTGCTCTATAATAATTAAAAACAACCAATTAATCATGTTTTTTCAAAGTATATACGTTTTTCTTTATATATTTTTTCAAACAATTACATTTTACACACGTTGTCTTTAATATTGCCGTTAAATACCTACTAATAATCGTGAACTTTACCATTATGTACCTTATATACATGTTCTTAGGTATATAGTTGTATAGCCAGTGACCATTTGCTTGGGGACTTGTTACATTAAGCCCACGTTCGCTCGGACGTAAAAATATCGCGGCGGGATTTTATCGCGCACTGGAATTTCAACTCTCGGTGTTCAGCCGAGGATTCAGAATCCAACAGAGCATCAAAAAAATACACTCTTGGATTTTCAACTCTCGGCGCTAAGCAAAGCGTTGAAAATGCAGTGCGCGAAAGAAAAAATACGCCCAGAAGTTAGTATCATTCTCATTTCCCTAGTCATGTTTCAGTTTCATGCATTATTGCCATCTACAGAGCACAAATCCAGATTTCGGGCTGCTACAGAGAAATTCCTTATAGAAAAACCCAGTAACACTGTGCCCGAACTGGGAATAGTACCCAGGACCTCACTTTAAGCAGTTGCGCTTGCGACTACTACACCACCGAGGTAGTCATTACTGATTTGATTATTATTTAATAGATTAGTGTAGGTAATCTCTTCATCAATATTTCTTCCCTCTTTTAAATCGCATATATTTCAATCATATCGATACTACAAATTAGAACAGGTCTCATTGATGAATCGTAACACAATCTTTTACAACTCTTTGCTAGTCCAGAGACACTTCGAGCTCTAGAAAGAGACACACAGGTATGAGTGACAGATATGACGCTCTACAAAAGCCGAACTTTTTCTGAAACTAGATGTTTAAATTCCAAGACAGCCTAAGTACATAACTCAAATAAAACATGCTGTCTTTACACTCAAAATCAACCTTTTTCAAAACCAAAAGTTCTCGTTATATCTTGACCTCCATAAGAAAACATCCTTTTAAAATCAAAATGGAAACCTCCAGTTGTCCGGAACAGTTAACACTTCCAAATAAAACTTGTACCGACTTTCTGTTTCTCTTCAATTATAGTGGCGTCTCTTTCCTCCATTGGAACGCGTTCGTTTTGACAGCTGGATTGTTCGAACTCGCGCTCGCCGCCAAAGCTACGCCAGTTCGGCGTATGTTTGCGGCTGCGCTGTCTGTAATAGAATGGCGTATTCATATAAAAAGTCTATTAAGACTTATAATAATAATAATTAGTTAGAGCCTCGACCGACACCTGAGGAGGCTCTCGTTGGGCAGCTGGATCAAGGGCTTGATTCAGAAAGCGGTACTTCTGGACACGGCTCGCATTGTCAGGAGGTTCCTCTCTCTGGAGCCCTGACCGCCGGTAGCTTGGACCCTGTTCCCGATACCGGTGGGCTACTATTTTTATATTTTTAAATGTTTTTTTATAAATTTGTTTATTTATCCAAAATAAACACACACAGACACAGTTCAGAACAAATCAATACCTACAATAGAATAAGCATAAAAACATAGCTTGTGAGCAGGAGATTTAGATTTCATTCTTACTTATGTTTCATATTTATGTTATTTCAAGTTAAGCAAATATCAACTTTATTATGATGTGAATTAAGTTGATTTCAGTGTGACTAGCACAATTAAAAAAAATAAAAAAGGTGTGTATGGTACGCCCAGAAAATGCTAGTTATTTTTTCGTGGAATAAAAAATTTACGTCTGACAGTTTTTGTATGGAATAACTGTCAAAAATTCACAATTACTCCTCGGACAAAATTATCTGGCGTCGGAGAAATCAGCCCTAATTATGATACACCCATCCAATGCATTTAGTTTTAAGGAAGGGTGTTATTTTCAATGAAATAGTTATGTTTGAATCCCATGTTTCAGGGGGCGAGCCTATTTCCATTGGAGCACAAAAACAAACTCCGAATTGCTAGTGGAAAAGCCAAACTGGGGATCAAACCCAGAGCCCCATTCTCAGCAGTCGCCCTCGCGACCACATGACCAACAAGACAGTCCAACCAACCAGGGGATATACTACGAAATGCAAAGTGCGAATGATCGGATCGGACCGACACATGGCCGAACCGAATATTATTAAAAAATGCGAAAAAAGTTCGGATCGGCTCAGTTGGGTCGGGACCATAATCAATATTCGAAAGAATGTAGGATCGGGACCGACCGAACCAAATAGTAACTTCGTAGCAGGAAACGACCGAACATTCGGCCGATACCACTTCGGAGTAGACCCCCAGATTAGTGATACAGGTCTGCAAATAAACGTATTTTCTTTCTTTAAATAAATAATATGCTTACCGAGACCGTTTCTAACGTTGGCGACTAACCGCATCGCCGGGTTTGTCACTATCCCGTTCCTTTTGCTCTTACTATTAAAAATAACAATAAATTATTAGAACAGCCAGAACAAAGTATTACATACAATATATATATACCCCGTGTTCTTCACGTTATCCATAAACTTTGGCAAACGTTTCTATAGCTTTTACAAATCAAATCTAACAAAGGAACTAGTACTTAGAAAGGCTTCGTTACAAAGATTTTTGTAATTTCATTTAATTAAATTTAATTGAGCTATGCAGTAACAAAGGGTCTTAATTTGGTCTATGTTGCCGCTTAGTGCAATTAAAATTATAAATCTATCAAATGCTTCGGATAAATAGATACAGAGGCATGCGTATCGGGTGATTTACGTCAAGGTATTTAGATTGTATGAAGATTAACAAAAAAATAAAAAAATGGAATTCATTAATGTGTCCATAATGAAAAATGCTCATTTCCATGGTCTGAACATCTGGTCGAAGTTTATGTATATCGTCCGGAACACGGCGTATAAGTTGGAAGTTATAATAAAACTGAAATTAAAAATTACAGACATGAGTAATATATGCAATCGTAAAAATTATAATGAAATAAACAAAACTATCTCTCATAATATTAAAATTTTAATCTTATTTCATTGCGAAACAAAGATAAAGCTATACACCTTTTATAAATGTATTACAGACAAAAGTTGTTTAAAGTTATATAACACCAGTTTCAATATAGTCATCTGCATGCTACCCACACAAGCCGAGGTCATAAAACACGAGAGCGAGACAACCCGACACTCGGTATAGAGTTTTTAGAACGAAATATTCACCGTCCCACTCTCACATTTCATGACCGCGACTGCCGCGACCCTTGGCATCAAGTAGCGAACACACAATCTTAGAAAAAAACCGTTTCCTTTCTACATAATTATAAATTCTTGTGTTAGTTTCGTGCAACCAACCACCCAAAGTTAGTGCAAGTTAAATAGCTGCAAAGCTTATTGTTAAATCTATGGATTAACATGTTAACTGCGTTAATGCGAATGAGAAAATAAGTTTACGATTTCGCTCAGTCAAGGTGCCACACCGCGAGCATTTAAGGGCGAGTTTCACCAATGAACCGCGAAACAGCGTTCAAGAGCTGTCAGTGTCAAAGTTGCTGTGGAATATTGACACTGACAACTCTTAGAAGCGGTTTAGATGTGCTGGTGGCGTTCAGCCGATTGATTCTGTAAAAATCTCACTGTGAAAAGTTAGGTGAAGTGAGCTTAGACTGAGCTGTCAATAGTGTCAATCCCTAGCATTAGTTGGAATGACAGCTCACTCCACGCTCACTTCACCTAAGTTTTCACGGTGAGATGGTTACAGAATCGCACTGCTGTTTCATTAGTGAAAGGGGATTGAAGATTTTTATGGAGTCTGGTATACCAACTGTCGCGCCATTTGGGAAAATATGTCATGTTTGAACGTTGAACGTCAACTTTGAACGTTAATATCTCGGAAACGTGACACTTTACGGGGTTCGGTCAATGCACACAGAAAACATTATAATGTTTTCTGTGTGCATTGACCAAACAACAGAAAAATAATATGTTTGAACGAAAAACTGTTTCTCAAGTTACATCTGCACAAACAATTTATTAAGATATATGACCTGTTTTTTTTTTTTTTTGTGGGACAGGTCCGCCATACTGTTTCTAACCATTGCAACTCCTGTTGCATTTATCTAGTTTCTTGACGAACGGGTGATGGATGATGATGATGAAGCGAAGGTTCAGTAGGTACCTATGCACCAGCCAAGTAGCCAAACCCAGCCGAAGTAATAAGGGTGTGACTGTGAGTGTCCTTGTACAGACGCCAGCAGGTCAAGCTACCCGAAACTGTCAAATTTTCCCAATGAACCTTGAACCTTATGCTTTTGTAATAAAGTTGAAAATCTATTAAAGAAATTTGACAGATTGTAGTAGCTTGATGTGCTGGCGTCTGTACATCCATGAAATATTGCGTTGAAAAAATAGAAAGAAAAAGTATTTATTGTGACTCGTACAGGATAATCACAAACTAAACTAAATCAATCATAAAAATATTTTAAAAAAAATTGAAAGTAAAAAAAACAGAAAGTCCTGTATGAGTCAAGGACAAAGTATTCCCCATACTTTGTCCTTGACAAAATGACTGAACCCATTTTAAAATGACTTGGCAGAGTATGTTTTAAAATCGGTTCGGTAATTTTACCATCAAAATGTACCAAAAGCTCAAGAGGACTTACTTTCGAGTTCATATGAATGTGAATAAATGTAAGACTTCTAAAAGCCGAGCTAGACCTAGCCTTGGCCTCGCAGCCCTTTCACATGCGAATGTACAGACGGCAGCACATCAAGCTATCCGAAACTGTCAAATTTTCCCAATCAACCTTGAACCTTAATGCTTTAGCGATAAAGTTGAAAATCTATTAAAGAAATTTGACAGATTGTAGTAGCTTGATGTGCTGGCGTCTGTACTTCTCGCTCTAGTGAATTGCACTTCTGAGTGACAGAAAGAGATACAAACTGTGTCTGAGCGGTTCTTTCCTCTAGAGACCATCTCAGACACTAATCTACATGGTCCTCACATGTTCTGACCAAGATAATGTTTGTTTCGGTGTTTCTTATCAGAGTACTCGGTTAGGAAACACCGACCTCATCAAACTTTAAAATATACTCATTTCTTTTGACGTGTAAAAGTGTTTATTACAACTAATTTACAGAACTATTCATATCAAACATGAAAATGCTGATCTGTGCGTGTGATTTAAATCTAAAAGTGCAAAAAATCTCCACATAAATTCAAGGACGTCACAGTCACACCCCACAAAACACACCCGTTGTATGAGACTCACGTTTTTTTCAATATCCGGCCTCTGGCTCTGCCGATACTGCCCACTAGCTTGCTGTACGCAACGAGACCCATCGCTTTCCACACCTCGCTACGTTACACACATACTTTGCTGTAGTGTTATGTTTTTCTTTTAATATATCGACGAATATTCGGCTTTCGGAAAAAAAAATCTGGGGCGTTCACACATTTTTAATTGCATTTTCAAAAGCGTCAATTTTTTTGTCAAAAAAATAATGTCGGGAAACATTTTTTAGGATCCGCTGGCACTACAAATTACTAGATACATTTAACGCAAAACGAATTTAAAACATCGTTCTGTTTTTGTTAAATGTAATGTGTATGTGTGTGTGTGTGTGTGCGTGTGTGTGTGTGTGTGTGAGCATATGTGTGCATGTGTGTGTATGCGAGTGTATGTGTGTGTATGTGTGTGTATGTGTGTGTATGTGTGTGTATGTGTGTGATTGGTGGTGCAAGTGGGCATAAAGTTAGTTTACACGAGAATGGTTTCTCGACCGTCGAGAGTCGAGAACTTTGTGACGAGACATGACAGGCGATTAACACACTCATATATACACTCAAGCTACAAAAAAAATAATAGAATAAAATTTTCACACACGACACTCGCCAGGCGACATTCTCGAAATAACATTCCGAAAGCCGAATGATTCGTCAAATATTTAACTCAATAATTTGTTAGAAATTATTTGACACATTACAAAAGCATTATTTTTAAACATCTTTACGTTTCAGTAGCCCCACGCTTCCATATATTTTACTTCAGCAACTAGATTTCGGGAAGTTTTAAATAATATTTGGCACTGAAATCAATGCGGAATATGCGAGTACAATAGTAAAATCACATGCTATACATAGTTAATCCTAAATACATAGCATGTCTCCTAATAAAGAAGCAACTACAGTATTTACATAACAGATCTCATACATTTTATCAGATATTGTTATACTCGTATACGTTATACATGACAATATAGGCGTTTATTTATAAACATTGCTGAAAGTTTAGCGACGTACAAATGTCAAAATATTATGGCTAAGCAAACGATAATCCGTGGCTCGTAAAGCATGTTAAGGGACGAATCCCACTAATTCAGCTCTGTTCAGCTTTGTTCATAGAAGACAACGATTTTGAGGAGGGTATCATTTAAGCTATCACCAATTTAATTAGTTTTGTGTTTCTTAAATAATAGGGTTTGTCCTCAAAATAGTAGATCTGTCACCAAAATGTAGTCACCAAACAATGCAAAATCAGTTCCACAATAAATCACCTAAAATCCTGAGATATAAGGTCTAGTACCAAATAAATGTTTTTGTATGTATTATAATAGGTGTGTCCTAATAAGTATTTAAGCAAACTAATTTAAAGAGATCACCAATAAATCATTAATGTGACCTAACCTAACTTAACTGTTTCCTTTTACAAAAGCGATTCGCTTCTGGCACATCGCCGGCCGCTGCCGCGGCACGCTCGCTTCGCTCGCTCGGCTCGTGCGTTGTTTGTCATACTCTAACCTAACCTAACCTAACTGTTTCCTTTTACAAAATCGATTTATTTGGTGACAGATCTACCATTCTGAGCACAGAGCTATTATTTAAGTAACAAAACTGTTATTATAAGAACGAAGTTTATATTCATGTAATGCAATATAATTTTATTGGTTATCGATCTCTTATTTTACACATATATTAACATTAATTTGATAATTCATACCTGGGAACAATTTTTGTTTATCTGAGAACGAAAATATTTCGTGGCGATAGATCTATTTATTAGGTGATACAACTTGATGACAAATATAAATTTTGGTGATAGAAAATATAGTTCCCTTTTGAGGAGATGCGTACGCATCCGTAAAGCTGAATGCGTACGCATCTCCATACAAAGATCTAAGCCGTTGGTACTGCGCCTGATCCCTCCAAGATCGTGTCTGATTGCCGTCCCATCGGACTATGAGAGTAAAGGAACAGAGAGTGCACCTGTGGTTACACACACTTGTGCACTATAATATCTCCTGCATACCTGGTTAATCACCGTGATCGAAATCGGTGGGAATCATTACTAAACTTTAAGCAGTCTATAAATAAACCCCACTTTGCGTTGACCCAAAATTTTGTAGACTCGTTATAGGGTCCTGAGGAAACGAGGGATTCTACACACACTTCGATGTCTATCTCTTTTATGTCATTGTTGTTTTTTAGTCTGTAAGCCTTCTTTAAAATAAAATAAATAATCTCGCTCTAACAATACTGACCTCTCACTTCGGTCCTGCTGGGGCTTGCTGTCTCGTCCCAGTATGATTCTCATGTGAGTATCTCTGTTGAAGTGGGTGTCTGCCTGCACCGGCTGCACTGTGGTCAGGCTTGGTGGTTGAGATCCTGTTGAAGAAATTCAATATAAAAACATCTCGTGGTAAACAGGGAGGTTAAAGGTCAGCTCAAATTAGGGCGGGCCGCCCCCCAACGCAATGCATTGCGAAAATCCACCTTCATCACATTTTTATGCATGAGTACGAGTCTTTTGACTATGTGTATCTTATGTCTTTTTTCGTTTTCTTTTTGACTTGTAATTGTGCGTTTTGTTTGTGCAGAATAAAATATTTTTCTTTCTCTCTTTCATCACTTTTTTTATTAATTAACGCATACTTTAGAGCGATACCACACGGGCGTTGCCGATGCGGTGCGTCGTCACAGCGTAGTGAGTGGCTCACGAGCGCTGCGATGACGTCACCGCTCAGGCGTTGCAGCGCCGACGCAACGCATTGGCAACGCCCGTGTGGCAACGCCCATAGGCGGGCCGACCCCAACACATTTGGGAATAGGCTAGGCAGACGATGATCTGTAACCAACAGCAGAAGAGTGTCGCTCACCGAAGGGCGGCGCGGGCATGGTGGGGCTGCAGATGTCGCTGACGGGCGTGCGCGGCGGCGACGCGTACAGCGGCGACGTGTCGCCGCGCCACGCGCGCCGCGCCGCGCCCGACCACGCGCCCAGCTCCGCGTCGCGCTCGTTGGCGGCGTAGCTCCTGAGGGACACGGGATACATAATATTTTAAAAAAATATTTCAACACAATAAAGTATGGATTATGAAAAAATCAAAAGATCGCCTATTTCTTTTTTTTTTTTTTGGAAAATCACACCTGAATCCAGCTTTTTTGCAGTATTTCAGTGTCGCTGTATTGTCGATTTTGATAACAAATACTTAAAATATACGATTAATACTATAATATGATTTAAAAAAAAGATTTTTATCACAGATTTATAAACTAAAGGAAAATATGGTGTGGGTGCCCAATTGTTCGAGTCCGGCTGTCGCCTTCAAAATTACAACTACATATGCACTACAATACGAACACCCGCTCACTCACACTATAACAGTCACCACACTCCACGCGAGCCAATCGCGTAACAGCAGATCGCAACGTAGAGACTTAGTTGCGTTCACGACTAATCAACGGCGCCCGCGTTTGTTTCTGTTTTGGGCATACATTGTTCGCACGCGCCACGCCCCCTTGGCATATCTCACTTTAGTTTATAAATCTGTGATTTTTATGGATCGCATCGTCATATTTTATTTAAGTATGACGATACCACTTTCTTAGGTAACCCATGCCACCCTATATCGAGATTAAATAAAATATAGTGACATTTACCAGAATCTATATAAATAAAAATGAATCACCGAAATGTATGTACGCGCATAACTTCCGATCGACTGACTGCACCAAATTGGATAATTATTTTTTTGTGTTTGTTATTGTACAAGGTTTATATAGAAGAAAATTAAAAGAAAAAAAAGTTCTTTTTCTTTTGGACCCGGTCGGGCAGGACGACGTCTACTGGGTCCGCTAGTTTAATATAATTAGATTTGATATCGATACGGGTATTCCTTAGTTAACTAGCGAAACTTCACAGACAAGACAGATGCGTAAAAGTTGACGGTTCACTTAAACCTGTAATATAAGTAACTTACGTACCTCAACTTAGAGTCTTTCTCCACAACCTGATGTTCAGGTATCTCTGTGTGTTCAGGAATATCTCTTCTCCCGCGGCCGCAGCGCGCGACTTGTTGCGCAAATGATAACGATAAGTTTGCGCGTATTGCCTGTAACAAACATAATGAATTGTATTAAAATCATCATCTTTCAAAATAATCAATATCAGAAATTAGGTTTGTAAAATAAAAAGACGTACATAATGTAAGATACAAATGCATATGTAAGAATCGTAGCAGGTGTCATTCTCAATTAGGATGAACATTCTGTTTTTTTTATATTTGTTTTCTCAGAACTCCGTTATTTATGAGCCGATTGCAAAATATTTTTTTTTTTGGCGTTTTACAACTAAAAAGTGAAAAATTTATAAAAAATTGTAAATAAAGTTTTTTTTTCATCCATAAGGATTAATTTTTTTTTCACACCGAGACGCGACGCGACTCGACGCTGCGCGCACACTTTAAAACGACCTACTGCACCGCGCAACGTATTCTGAACTCTCACAATGCAATGTGTACCTTTTAGTGTAGAAAATAAAGTATATTTTGAGTCACTCTTTTAAAGTGTGCGCGCAGCGTCGCGTCGCGTCGCGTCTCGGTGTGAACTGACCCTAAACGGAAGGAACGATTACCATTTCTACTAAGAACACCCCTCCTTCCACAAAAACCATGAATCTCACCTTCTCAGCAGTAGTGTCGCTCGGTTCTTGGTGTGAATGCGACCTTGCTGACCCTCCAGTCAAGTTGGACGACGACTTGGTCGAGTTGGAGCTGTGCACGCTGCGACGTTTGTATTCTGGAGAGCCTGCGAAAACAAAACCTTTTTTCAGACCCAAAACAAGCCACGCGGGTCGATCGATCAGAGCTGAAGCAACGGTTGCTGAGGTTGATCCGTAGATGCTTTCCGAAGTCTCGGAGACTCGTGCCGACCGCGGAAAGGAAATTAAGTCGTCGGCCTTGGCCGTCATTCTTGGATCTCTGACACTCAAGTTGTCCAGAAGCCCGAAAATCTATTTAGGAAAAGGTTAGGTACTCGGCAGAGGTCATCTATTTGAGTCCATTAGGTGACCACGTTAATCGCGGCATGAATGGCGTTTTTAGGTCTTGAAAAGTGTAAATAAATGGACTATCTGCTACTTCCATACATATTATAAATTAAAGTCGCTTTTCGTGTTTGTCTGTGTAATTGCGTTGTTATTTTAAACTAAGCAAAGGATTTTGTAATGATTTTCACCATCATTTAGTGAATTTATTCCGTAAAGTTTATATGTTTAAAACAATAATTCTTCTTTTTTTTTTTTGCGCTCACTAGGAATTTTCCTGTATCGTGGGTGCGTTTAAAACATTTAAACTCACATACACAAACAGCCAGACCCGGAACAACTACTTGTAGATCATACAAATATTTTTGTACCGCGCGGGAATCGAACCCGTGACACGTAGCGCAGCAGTCAATCGCTTAACCACTGCGCCAACCGTGCCGTCAAATTAATATATTGTTGGATACTTCTACCCGGCCCAGGAACGTGGGAGGCGCGGTCACTATGAAACCACCGCAGGGGGCGGGCCAGGGGCACTTTTTTCGTTTGAACTACGTTGGGTGCTTAAGCGCTGTCCGCTGGCCGTTCGGTGTACCTAATCTGCTAAATCTGGTATCTTTGTATCTCATTATTCTCTTGTTGATTTCTTTGATTTGATTAGATAGTGATGATTTTGTTCCTCTGATTGCAATTTTGTTAAGTTTGATAATTATTTCTATAGAATTCATGTGATTAGTTTTAGGTTATAAATAATGTTTTTTTTTTTAATTGTGATTTCACTTTTGTCCTAACAATATATTATAAAGATTTTTTTGTCAAGTCGTAAAACCCGTGAGAAGCAGGGCCGGATCGCTAGTTGTGTATAAATGGTTGTTTCCCTCACCAGCGCTGGTCGGGCGGGGCGTGGGCAGGTCGTGGTGCGCGGGCGCCGAGGGCGCGGCGCCGGGCCAGCGCTCCAGCAGGCGGCAGATGTTGGCGTGGCCGGCGCGCCACGCCACCTTGGCGGGCGTGCGGCCTGCGGGACAAATTCTTAGTTAGGTAATCAGCCGCTGTCAAAATTTCACCGTGAAACTTAGGTGAAGCGAGGTGCATTAGGTGAATTGACAGTTCACTGCATTTTCCGGGCAACTTTTTTAATTTTCCGGGCAACCTTTCTAATTTTCCAGGCAGCTTTTTTAATTTTCCGGGCAACTTTTCCAAATTTTTCTCTGTATTCTTTCAAGAAATTCAATCTTTTCTAGCCGGACTATTATGGAAATTTTAAAACAAAAAATAGCTATATCGGCCCAGTCGTTCTTTGGTGATGCGATATAGCATATAACAGCGTTTCATTTTTATTCCTTCTTTAACACAAGTGATTATTTTCGTTTTTCTACTAACCACAATGATCTGCCTGCTGAGGATCAGCTCCGTGCTGTAACAACCACAGCACGCATTCTTCGTGTCCTTCCTGAGCTGCGATACCTGGTAACAATAACAACCGTTAATCTCGTTTTTTTTAACTCTTAGACCGTAATGGGTAGACATCAGTTAGCCCGTGCTTTGGCTTGGACATGTTCCCGTCTCATTATTTCTCTTGCAGTTTAACAGTTAGGCGACAATGGCAGAAATCCCGTAACTAGTACTACGAAAAAACCGCCCAAATATCAGTAAAATCTGTAAGAAACCATATAAAAGCGCGTGCACTGCGTATATTGCACGACTTGTTTATTTACGGAGGCTTTAGGCTTACTCTGGCAGCGGGTCAAATTTCAATAGCTTTTGTACGGCACAGTTTTATTAAAAACATTTACTTTAAAAAAAAAACATCATCGGTCCATCGTAAAAGTAAAAAAGTTTATTGACAATATAAAAGATCAAACCTTACATACAAATTCCAACAATCCTGTGATTTGTGTCTACTAATACAAATATACATAAATGTCCTGTGATTTGTGTATATATGTGTGTACATAAATGGTAAAATAAATAAATAATTACGTATGTGGTTATAAATACATTGCTGTGTACATTATGCGGTTGTTTGAGCTTAATTCAAACTCAAACTATTTATTTCAACTAAACCAATTACAGGTACTTTTGAATGGTCAAGGGTTTTTTTTTTTTTTTTTTTTTCTGGGTGGGAAATCATCATATGACTTCTCCCGCTCTGGGCGGAGCAGGAGGGCGTGTCAGACTTTTACTGACTAAAACCCACCCGTGTTCCTTCAGTTGCCTATGCCAGGGACCACGGTATCTCTTTCGAACAACCCGCGGCCCTGGCAGGCATCGGCCCTAGCGGACCCCGTCAGTTTGTGCTGACATCTCTTTGAGGCGCGCGTGGAACACAACGCGCCGTCGACTCGGGCCTGGTCCTTGTCGGGCGGCGAGCTGCCCATTGCTCGCCGCCCGCAAGCCCGCGCCTACGGTGGCCGGGAGTCGGCTGGTGACTCCCGACGTCCAGGGCGTCTCCTGCGGCGACTAGGGGCGTGAGGGCGCAGAGATTGCCTCTCCCTCACGCGCTCCGCCTCCTCCTTTGCGAGCATTACTGCTTCGCAGAAGGAGGTGACGGCTTCCCATGCACTCTCGCTCCGTACCATGGCCTGGACCAGGGCCGGACGCGAGAAATCGCCGCCGCCGATCGCCGGCACGAGGACGCGGCGGTGCACCGCCCAAGCCGGGCAGACCTCCACTGTATGCTCCACCGTGTCCTCCGGGCGATCCACACAGTGGTGACACCCTGGCGTTTCCTCCCGCCTTATCCTGAACAGGAACCTCCCGAAACAACCGTGTCCGGTGAGGACCTGCGTCAGGCGGAAGGTGAGGGCGCCGTGGCGCCTCTCCAGCCACTCCTCAAAGAGGGGACTTATCGCCGCAATTGTGGCGTGCCCAATGGTCAAGGGTCGGTCAGTCAAAAAGATGAAGCTAGTTGCCCATTCCAAAGCCGCATTCACATGGCATACTACAGGCTAAATAGAATATAAGACCGAATAATGTAACATGAGAAACCATGGATTGTAATTACTCTATTTAAATGTGAATAAATAAATTTGAATTTGAAAGCGTAGTAGGTACCTATTGAGAAGAACGGGCAAGAAACTCCATGGACACTCTTTTAAATCATAATAATATGGTTACAAAGTATTGGTCACACTGACCTCCGTACTAGTGAAAACTGTATTACGGCAGGTCAGTCTTCCTCGTTCACAACACTTACACACATTCACACAATTACCGATAATTTGCATTTGACTGCGAAATAAAACACTGATTTATGAATACAGACACTTAGAAGGTATTATTTGATCCTTTGGTGATTTGGTGACAATAATAACGAAGATAATCCATCATCTGCCTAGCCTTTTCCCAACTATGTTGGGGTCGGCTTCCAGTCTAACCGGATGCAGCTAAATACCAGTATTTTACATGGAGCGACTGCCTATCTGACCTCCACAACCCAGTTACTGGGTAATACGATACCCCTTGGTAAGACTGGTTGTCAGACGAAGATAATTATAAAATATTAATTTAATGTGTGTGTTGTGTGTGTGTGTGTGTGTGTGCGTGTGTGTTGTAATGTGTGTGTGTGTGTGTTGTCATGTGGGACAGTCGCATTTTACTTTTTATTGATAGCTATACTTGTTTCGAGTTTTTTTAATTTGTTTTCTTTCGCTACTTCCTAGTTAGCCCAGCTTTGTCAATGCCGTGAAACTCTATTATTGGCTTAAGTGATAATTGTCATCATCTCGCCGCTATCACTGAGCAGTGTGTGCAGACTGTAAGATGCTGTAACTTTGACGCAACTGCATTGAGCTGTTCATTGATTGGGTGAACATTCATAACTCATGTACGTTAATTATAAGCTGTTGAGTTTCCAAATAAATAAATTAAAAGTATACGCAAAAATATCAGATAAAATTGTGTAGGTAGATAGGCCACGGGACTGCGTTGAATGCGAGCAGCACGCCAGGCGGGTGGCTATATCTAGTGGTGGATGTTTTTAGATGAAGTGGAACATACCCAGTGGTGTGGCGCCCTGCGTGCACACGGCCGCGGGCGAGGCGCCGTGCGTGAGCAGCGTGCGCAGCACGTGCGCGCGCCCGCGCCACGCCGCCGCGTGCAGCGCGCTGCGCAGGCAGCGGTCGCGCCCGTCCACGGCCGCGCCGCCTGCGGACAAACACATGCACCTTTACATAGTGTAATGCACACGATACGTCATGTTAACTTGCTATAAAAAGCATACAAAAATTTTCATGAAAAGGCGTAATATAACGTCCAATGAAACCATGCATAAAAACATGAATACTCCAGACGATAAGGTCACGTGACAGAGGCATGCGGATTGTAATGGTGCATTTTCTTGCGATTTGTCTTTAACCAGTTAAAGACCGTAATTACGGAAACAATTAAAAAGCCATTGCGTCTCATGTGGATCCACGTTACATACGAAAGGATCATCACACAACATCAGAAACACTGTTTAAAAATAAGATGCATATAAAGTTTCACATAAGCATACACTACATTTACACAAAGAGCTGTTAATTACTTTATAAGTCATTTACTGTTATCTTTTATTCCCAGATTTTATGTTTTATTTTTATTGTTGGTCACCTTTTATAAAAAATCGTCTCAATATTGTAATAATTAAGGGAAAGAGCGAGATAGCCCCAACACAAATATTATCAATTACTCACTGGGGATGTCTCATTTGTAATCCATGTAACTGTTTTTTGGAGACAAATAAACAGTTTTCATTTTCATCATCTTCCTGCCTTTATCCCATGTTACTTGGGGTGGGCGCAACACGTTTTCTTCTTCCATTCTCCCCTGTCAACGGTCATGCTATCATTCACTCCCTTCTCTTTCATATCATTCCTCACACAATCCATCCATACTTTCTTCGGCCTACCTCTCCCTCTCCATCCATCAACATGTATATTCATCACTCTTTTAGTCACATGCGTTTCGTCCCTTCTCATCACATGCCCATACCAAGCCAAACGATTTCCTTTCAACTTTTCCACTTTCAAACTTCCTCTATATACTCATTTCTTACTTTATCCATTCTCGTCACTCCACACATCCATCTCAACATTCTCATCTTCGCTGCGTGCAATCTTTTTTCATCCGTCTTTTTACAGCCCAGGGGGTCTACTACGAAGTGCAAAGTACGAATGATCGGATCGGACCGACACATGGCCGAACCGAATATTATTTGAAAAATGCGAAAAAACTTCAGATCGGCTCAATTGGGTCGGGACCATAGTCAATATTCAAAAGAGCGTGGGAGTGTAAGATCGAGGCCAACCGAACCAAACAGTAACTTCGTAGCAGGAAACGGCCGAACATTCGGCCGATATCACTTCGGAGTAGACCCCCAGCATTCAGACCCATAAAGTACGACAGGCCTTATCACGGACTTATAAATTTTCCACTTTAACTTGAGGGGCATCCGTGGGTCGCAAGTTGTACATACGAAGGGATGATGAATCGTTATTATCGATCAATCGCCAATAAAAGAAAGTGAATTCCCGTATTTTATTTACTTATTTTATTTTATTTACTTCACACTTTTTATTTAATCTTTCATTTTATTATTTGTTTTATCTGATGTATGTATCTGGTGTATTGTGTGTCTTTTAGTTTGTGCCAAATAAATGCATTTTCTTTCTTTCTTCTTTCTTTCTTTCTTTCTTTCTTTCTTTCTTCTTTCTTTCTTTCTTTCTTCTTTCTTTCTTTCTATTTTCAAGAACTTTCGCATTCTAATCTAATTCTCAATATATCAAATATACAATCAATTCTCCTACATTTTTCACAACTTGATTGTCCCGAAGACGAGATTGCGAATTGAATTTGAACAATTTTTTAACAATTGACCTTTTGACGAGTGTTATCAAAGTAATAACGAATCTATATGACGGAAAAATGTGTAAACAAACCGTTACAACTTTACTGGAAAGTGCTAGATATATATCTATTCTGTTTTGTTGTAAATGACGAACGTTGAACTCACCGATTTTGATGAGTAGATTGACCATGTCCGTATGGCCCTGCCACGCCGACACATGTAATGGTGTCCGACCCTGTAACAAACATAACTTAATTAATCAGAGAGAATTAACAACACAATCGTAATTCTATAATGTTCGAGTCTTCTCTCTGTAAGAGCGAGTGGGTCGTAACCCATCACGCGGGCCCAGTGCGGGCTGGTGGATGTCACATTTCCTCGAATATTTGAATATAAGACATGCCGATATCCTCACGATTTTTTAGGGTTCCGTAGCCAAATGGCAAAAAACGGAACCCTTATGGATTCGTCATGTCTGTGTGTCTGTCCGTCCGTATGTCACAGCCACTTTTTTCCGAAACTATAAGAACTATACTGTTGACACTTGATAAGTAGATGTATTCTGTGAACCGCAATAAGATTTTCACACAAAAATAGAAAAAAAAACAATAAATTTTGGGGGTTCCCCATACTGCAACTCAAAATTTTTTTTTCATCAAACCCATACGTGTGGGGTATCTATGGATAGGTCTTCAAAAATGATATTGAGGTTTCTAATGTCATTTTTTTCTAAACTGAATAGTTTGCGCGAGAGACACTTCCAAAGTGGTAAAATGTGTACCCTGTAACTTCTAAAAAAATAAATATATATGATTACCATGCAAACTTCCACCGAAAATTGGTTTGAACGAGATCTAGTAAGTAGTTTTTTTTTTAATACGTCATAAATCGTAAACCGCAATTTGCTGCTACAGAACCACCTACAGAGTCCGACTCGCACTTTTTATTTCAACGTTTTTGCGCAGAATAACGAGCTTGTAACATTATAAATTAGCGTTTTGTTCTTTTCGGCAGTTAACATGTTTTAACTTTATTATTTTTTGTTATAGCGGCAACACAAATACACACACTGTGAAAATTTTAAGTGTCAAACTATTGCGGTTCATGAGATACAGCCCGCTGACAGACAGACGGACCGTCCGAGGCTTAGTAATAGGCTACTTTATATTTATTTTTAAATGTCGAAGCATCATGCTGAGATAGGAGCCTTTTGGCTTCGTATAGGACATTTTTTTTCATTTTATTTTTTATTACTTTTTTTTATAAATATTTGTTCTATTTTTTTTATTTTTAACTGTGTTTAGTTTAGTTTATAATCCTGTAGGTACGAGTCGCAATAAATACTTTTTCTTTCTTTCTTTCTTTCTACCTTTGGATTTAAGAACTACACTGACCCCATTTTTGTAATAAAACCTATAGCATGACACTTATTTCAAAGATTAACTTGAAATATCCACATAAATAATGCTCAAAGTACCGTCTGTCGTATAAGTTATACACACTGGTGTGTTATGTAGCTGTAAAGTGGGAGGTACACAAGTACCATACAGTTTATAATTCCCATTGGCACCCTTTTTTTCCGGATGGGAAATCATCAAATGACCCCTCCCGCTCTGGGTGGAGCGGAAAGGAGTGTCAGACTCTTACTGACTAAAACCCACCCATGTTCCTTCCTTTGCCCTTTATGTTCCGGGGTAGCGGTAATCTTTTCGGACAATCCCGCTGAGCCATTGGCACCCTTTGGGTACAGAACCCTAATAAGAGAATTAAAACCAAACAAGTAGCCCGTATGCGGGTATGCGAGTGTGTGAGTGAGAGTGAGGGTGAGGGTCAGTGAGAGTGAGGTTGTGTGAACGTGAAGGTGTAAAACACTCGACCTTACCTCGTTATCAGTAGTGTCAACCTGCGCGCCACACTGCGTGATGAGATAGCGCGCCATGGCCATCCTGTTGTCCAGCGCCAGCACGTACAGCGTGCTCCTGCGGTCGGCGTCCAAGGCATCGGCGTCGGCGCCTCGCGAGTATAGGGCGGCTACTGTTTCTACGTGCCCTTCTAGAGCTGCCAGTCTGTTGGAGAGAGATTACATTGTTAGTACAAAAAAGTGCAGTTGAAATGTGTTTATAACCGAATGTATTAACCCATTTTTTTTTTTTTTTAGTCTTATTTTATTTTGGGGCTTTTATCAGAGATAGGACAACCCCATCATACCCTTTTACAAAGTAACTATTGTTTTACAATATTATTCTGCTTAATCAACTTATTATCTATTAAAACACGATTAAACCTACCGACATCCCGATTGATAATGCACTCATCTAGTCAACTAGTTATGTCGATAAAAATATATAACAAACTACCCGAGCTACTCAGGAATGAGAAAAAGATTGCTATTTTTACAAATAAATTTAAAAAAATGTTACTAAATAAATGTTATTATAGCATAAACGTATATTTAATTGACAAATCCATAGAACAGACATAATAATATAAATTAATAATAATTCTTTTTTTTTTCTTATTAAATTTTACAACTACAAATGACATTGAGTTTGTTTTTCTCAAAACTTCATTATGATCACGAGTTATGATTATATTAATTATATGTTAATCGTACCTGAAGGCAGTCTTGCCGTCATGCGCTCGTTGCTCCACCCGCGCGTCCCACTGGTCTATGAGCAGCTCCACCAGCCGGACGTGTCCCTCCTGGGCGGCCAGCATTAGGGGTCCTTTGCCATCGTTGTCGGCTTCGTCAACTTTCGCCCCGGCTTCGAGGAGGGCTTCGCAGACTTCGACGTGACCTGGGAATGAGACGGTAACGTTTAACACCACGCCTAAGGGTAAGCAGAAGTTATTAAGTCCCATTTAAGAGGAGGCGAGCCTAAGAGCTGTTTCTGAGAAATTCCAAATGAAAATCCCAATAAGATTTTGCCCGACTAAGGCGTCGAACCCCGCGTGACGACTCCCGGCCACCGTAGGCGCGGGCCTGCGGGCGGAGAGCAATGGGGAGCTTACCGTCCGATCGGGACCAGGCCCGTGCCGGACGGCGCGTAAGTGTTCCACGCGCGCCTCAAAGAGTTGTCAGCATGATTTGAGGGGCCCCTTAGGGCCGAAGCCTGCCGGGTCAGCGGGATTGTCCGAAAGGGTTACCGCTACCCCGGAACATAAAGGGCAAAGGAAGGAACATGGGTGGGTTTTATTCAGTAAGAGTCTGACACTCCCTTTCTCTCCACCCAGAGCGGAAGGAGTCACCTGATGATTTCCCATCCGAAAAAAAAAAAGGGGGCGAACCCAGGATTCAATGCTCAGGACAATAATGATGATAAATGTCATCATTATTTCAGCCGAAAAACGTCCACTGCTGAACAAGGCCTCCCCCAAGCACCTCCACTTCGACCGGTTCCGTGCTTCCCGCGTCCAGCGGATTCCTGCGACCATCACAAGGTCATCGGTCCACCTTGTGGGAGGACTTCCAACGCTACGACTTCCGGTACGCGGTCGCCACTCGCAGAACAGAAGGCCGTTGGGGCCGAAAAGTTCTGGAGTGGCGTTGATAAATGTGAAGAAGATAAATTAATCCGATTTTTACCATCCCATTTGCCTATAACTCTATCCCTTTCTGCTTTTTTCGGATGGGAAATCATCAAATGACCCCTCCCGCTCTGGGTGGAGCGGAAGGGAGTGTCAGACTCTTACTGACTAAAACCCACCCAATGTTCCTTCCTTCGCCCTTTATGTTCCGAGGTAGCGGTAACCCTTTCGGACAATCCCGCTGACCCGGCAGGACGCTGACCCGGCAGGTCCCTTTCTGCTGCGAGAAAGAAGAGGCTATGAAGTCAGCCCACTTGCGCCAAAGGCATTTACTAGAAATTTATCTTGCTTTTTTTTTTTCTTTTATCTACTGTTTAAAATTCTCTCCTTGTCCTATCTATAGTTGCCACACCTAACATACTTATTCACGTTTTCATTAGCTGCATACAGTTGCTTTCGTTCACCTTAGTCAATAAAGATAATTGTTCTATAACAAAACTTTGCTGTGTCTTACCTTCAAAAGCAGCGTAATGTAGTGGCGTCCAACCGGAGTTGTCCCTGTGATGTTCATCTAACCCTCGGTCGAGTAGCTGTCGGACCACTTCCACGTTACCTAGATATAAACACAGAAGAATTACAGGTAATAAAGAAAATAAACTAACAGAGGTACAGCGGGGCAATTGCGTAACACATTAACAGTAGGAATGGCTTTAATTTTGACAGTTCAACCACATTATTAATTCCTATCCAAGGGGTCTACTACGAAGTGCAAAGTGCGAATGATTGGATCGGACCGACACATGGCCGAACCATATTGAAAAATGCGAAAAAAGCTCAGTTGGGTCGGGACCATAGTCAATATTCGAAAGAGTGTAGGAGTGTAGGATCGGGACCGACCGAACCAAATAGTAACTTCGTAGCAGGAAACGGCCGAACATTCGGCCGATACCACTTCGGAGTAGACCCCCTGGACATAGGCCCCTCTCAAGTTGCGATAGAACGCCAATCCTCCGCCTTCCTCATCCAGTCTGTCCCAGCCACCTTTTGAAGGTAGTCGTGGTCCAGTAATGGAGTGCGATAGGCTGTGGCGACGTGGCTCACCTTGCGCAGCCGCCACACTCAGCACCGTGCGGCCGTCGGCGTCCATGTTGTCGACGCAGGCGCCCCAGAACAGCAGCAGGCGCAGCGCGCGCGCGTGGCCGGCCGCGGCCGCGGCCCACAGCGCCGTGCGCCCGGCCGCGTCCACGGCCTCCACGTCCGCCTCCGCCTCCAGCAGCAGCTCGCAGATCTCGCTGGGGGGTACATGGATATTGTTATTAAAATGGAAAAAATGCGATATAAATAGTGTTTCTGAGGAGCAGTGGTGGCCCAGTGGCATCGGTCGTCGCTTCGAATCCAGGCAGGCCCTTTACTTTGTGTAAATAATTTCATCACCACTGCTCTGAAAACGGTGAAGGAAATCATCGTGAGAAAACCGCCATGTCCTAGAACCAAAAGTTCGAAGACGTATGACATCTACCAACCCGCACTGGACCCGCGTGGTAGATTACAGGCCACTCCTTTTCGAAGAGAGCAGGCCTGTGTCCCAGCAGTGGGAACAATATAGGCGCATTATGATGAGTGTTCCTAGTTTAATTATTTTTTAGAGGTATGAGGAACAGGGTGTAAAATTCACTCATCCTCCATAGAAAAGGGAGGATCCTCCGACCAACGATTGATGTTGGGATATTGTATCTATGCTAATTGCGCGGTAAACTCTGCTTGCGAGATGCAGGATTTGCGTGACGTCAGTATGACGCGTTGTTCGCATGTGGCGTTGTAGATACCGCTACAATTTATCATTGGAGCACAGCTTTTGTTTTCACAAAAAGTGTCTTTTTGAGACCCGAAGGCCAATTCTCGTAATTTTAAACCTACATTTTGACAAAAACTTGTCAAAACGTAAGGAAATTAGACGTATTTTTGACCGATTGAGACTGAGATCAAACTGTGAACGGCCTAAAATTACGAGAATTGCCCTTCTGGTCATTTTTATACTATTTTTTTTTTTCTGATCCGAACAACACAGCATAAATGTAACTCACGTGTGACCTTCGAAGGCGGCGACCAATAGCGGCGTGGCATTGTCCCGGTCAGCGAGAGATACGTCCGCGCCCCTTTCTAGAAGCAATGCTGCGCAGGCACAGCCGCTGGCGCACAGTGAGGCTACTGAGAGGGCTGTGCGACCTGTAGATAGATGAAAATATGAAAGAAGACGAATACTGCAGTATACAAGGTGGATAGAAAATGGAAGGAATCGTGTAATTCTTTATTGGACACCAATTTAGTCATAATTTCAACCGAAAGACGTCCCACGGTTGAAATATTTCGTCGATTAAAAAAAAAAAATGTTGTTCTATACAAAAGTGCAATGCCTACGAGGTCAAAATGTAGGGATCAGCTGATATTTTTTAAACAATTTAATATTACGATGCAAACATAGAAAAATGAATAACAGCAGTATAAAATAAAATAAATGTCCTGTACGAGGTCGAAAGGCCCTGATCTCAGCATGGTGCTGGTCATATGTCATTCATCATCTGACGAACCTCGTCAGATGATTTTCTCAAACTGCTGGACTACTCGAAATACGAATAATTGTTTACGTTACACGGGCGCTAAATAATCGCTAAAAACTTTCCTTGTGTAATCGATCTATTACTCATTCATTAAGGGCTGATTTTTCCAACACTAGATAAATTCATCTGAGGAATAATTTTGACTTCTTGACAGTTCTTCCATACAAAAATTGTCAGATGTCAATTTTATTCGACAAATAAAAAATATCTGTTGATTGAAAAATCAGCCCTAAATTGTATTCAAAACTCACACACAATAAAATTTACATTAGCGTCGTTTTAAACGTGGTGTCATGGTGTGTTATTTCAACGTTAATTGTAAAGCCCGGATAGCTCAGTCGGTAGAGCATTGGACTTTTAATCCAAGGGTCCAGGGTCAGCGGGATTGTCCGAAAGGGTTACCGCTACCCCGGAACATAAAGGGCAAAGGAAGGAACATGGGTGGATTTTAGTAAGAGTCTGACACTCCTTTCCGCTCCACCCAGAGCGGGAGGGGTCATTTGATGATTTCCCATCCGAAAAAAAAAAAGGGTCCAGGGTTCAAGCCCCTGTTCGGGCGGTTTTCTTTTTGTATTTTTGTTTAGTGATATGCTCTGCGACAGCTAATTGTTTACTGGTGAAATATCGTCTGTTCACTTTGTCCCACTATACGCAAATTTTTTTTCTCTAATTAAATGCATAACCTCTTTTTATGTTTAATAGTCGGTCAACATAATTTACATAAACATTTTTTTTAATTTTCATTTATTAATAATTTCTTCATATCCCAATTTTGCGTAGTTGTAGTAGATCCGACTGCGTTATTGAGATATTTTATCATTATTCACGCTATCCATTTAGGATAGCGTGAATAATGATAAAATATGTCCGATTGTATTTTACAACTACAAACTTCCCATCAAGAGTCCGCTCTTCTATTGTGCACATTACCCGGCCATAAATATAGCAGAGCGTAAAGTTCAGAAATAAATCTTTAAAACAGAAAGAAAGAAAAACTTTTTATTCGCGGCAAACATGACGCAAAGGAGGAATACAAACACAAACATGACTCAAAGGAGGAATACAAACACAAACATGACGCAAAGGAGGAATACAAACACAAACATGACGCAAAGGAGGAATACAAACACAAACATGACGCAAAGGAGGAATATAAAAACAAAAAAGAACATGTTGAGGGGGGGGGGATATAATATTTCAAATGGCAACACGCTAGGCGGCTAGCGAAGACGCCAAGTGCGCAGTGCGCTTGCGAAAATTCTAGAGCGTTCGTTTCTTTACGCTACTCGCTAGGCGAGCCACCTGTCAGTGGGTACACAGCTACAGTATTTGTAAGCTCACCATCGTCATCCGCATGGTCGATGTGCGCGCCCGCGTCCAGCAGCGCGCGCACGATGTCGGCGTGGCCCATGTAGGCGGCCGCGATGAGCGGCGTGCGGCCCTCGGCGTCCGCGCGGTCCGGGTCGGCGCCGGCCGCCAGCAGGCGCGACACCACGGCCTCGTGGCCCGACCACGCTGCCGCCCTGGTACGGGAAGAATGCTACTTTTGTAGTTACAACAGGTTGTGTTTTTTTTTTGTTCAAAGTGCTTTTGTACGTCTTTATTGCTTTAGGCTCCATATTGATCTTTTACCTTGTAACTACCATCTATGTAACACATATGGAGTGTAATAAAGATTTAAGTATGTCCATAGCATACCTATACTGCATCCGCGATTTATTCGCCATAAATATAAACAAATATGAGTTTATGGAAAAATAACTTTAATACCTACAAAATAAAGTTCAGTTTACGCTACAACTTAAAACATTTTTTTTAACTTTTTCATTATTGGTGCTCACTCTGAAATCAACTTAACAGCCATTAAAATAAAGTTGATATTTGTTTAACTTGAAATAACATCAATTTGGAACATTAGTATGAATAGATTTTACCTGTCCGCCATTTTGCTTGCTTACATGTTGTTGCATAGATGATTGATTACTTTAACCTTTCAGAGTGTATATCAAACGTCTATGCAACAAGATGTAAGCAAATTTAAAAAAAAAATATGGATGTCACGTGATCAACTTTGAACGTGATGCTTGGGATTTGGTCTTATAATATGTGCATTGATGTCAGCTATCGATTTATATACGAATAAAGCGTGACCCCGTTTTGAAAAAAAAAAAATGGTTCGACAGTAGGTATGCCAGGCTCCATATAAAAATCTTCAATCCCCTTTCATTTAACGATCTTTGTGAAAGTCATTTTTTTTTTAATATTCTCCGATGTAAATTGAACATGCGTCTCCACAACAGATTTAAAAAAAAAATGGTCCACGTATATTTGCATGAAAATACCTCAAAGCCGTCCTGTTATCAGCGTCCACGCAATCGACGTCACAGCCGAATTCCAGTACCACTTCAACCACCTGGAAGAAAATGGTTTATTTAGCTCTCTTTACGACAATACAACGACGATAGACGTAGCGCTGGAAGGCCTCCCACAAGGTGGACCGCCGACCTTGTCCGCAGGAACCAGTTGAATGCGAGAAGCACAGAACCGGTCCAAGTGGAGGTGCTTGGGGGAGGCCGCAGATTTATAAACTAAAGGGAGATATGGTGTGGCTGCCCAACTGTTCGAGTCCGGCTGTCGCGTTCAACTACATATGCATTACAATACGAACACGCGCTCACTCACACTATAACAGTCACCACACTCAACGCGAGCCAATCGCGTAACGCAGATCGCAACGTTGAGACACACAACTACATTGACAATCCTTATTGACAAATCAACGGCGCCCGCGTTTGTTTCTGTTTTATGCATAGGTACATTGTTCGCACGCGCCACGCCCCCTTGGCATATCTCCCTTTAGTTTATAAATCTGTGGGAGAGGCCTATGTCGCTATGCCGTCTTTCGGCTGAAATGAGCATGATGTTGATGACAATAAATTACAGAGTATCTTCAAGAGGAAAAATCCCCCTAGTGAATAATGTAATATAGTGTCGTGTCACCTCCGTGTGGCCCGCCCAGGCCGCAGCCCGCAGCGGGCTCCAGCCGTCCGCGTCGGCCGCGTCGGAGCGCGCGCCGGCCCGAAGCAGCGCGGCCGCGGCCTGCGCGCGCCCGCCCCGCGCGGCCGCGTGCAACGCCGTGCCGCCCGTGGCGTCCGTCGCGTCCACCAGCACTGGGTAGCGCTGGAGTCATGCACGACATAGCCGTAAATATTACCCTTTGCATAAACCTTGCATTTTTTCTCAGAAACACAAGCATAAGATAATTTTTTTTTTTTTAAAGAAAACGTTGCCCCACACTGGGAATTTCTCCTGTATCGTGGGTGCGTTTACAAACATTTAAACTCACATATACAAACAGCCAGACCCGGAACAACTACTTGTAGGTCATACAAATATTTGTTCCGTGCGGGAATCGAACCCGCGACACGCAGCGCAGCAGTCAATCGCTTAACCACTGCGCCAACCGTGCCGTAGACATGTTAAAAACATTATTATAATACAAGAAAGAGGGACCAATTAGTTAATCTGCAGGGTAAGTGCGTAACACACATCAGTAGCAATGGGTTTCATTTTGACAGTTCATTGCGTCATTTACGTTGTTGACCAGACACATTTTTCGAACATATGAAGCAATGGATTAGCAATATGCTGCAAAATGATTTAAATTGAGAGTAATAATGTATTACGCAAATAGGGTGCTGGTTTCAGACTAACTTATATAAACTCATCTTTATTTCTGTTCAACTAAAAAAAAATTACAATAAAATACCTCTTTCAAACTTCAAATATAAAAGACGTAAAAATATTGTATTTTTTTTATTTTCTTTTTTTTTTGTGGGAAATCATCAAATGACCCCTCCCGCTCTGGGTGGAGCGGAAGGGAGTGTCAGACTCTTACTGACTAAAACCCACCCATGTTCCTTCCTTTGCCCTTTATGTTCTTAACAACATTCTGTGCATATTATAAGATCTTTAGTAAACGTTTTCAGTGGACGGATATTCAAGAGACGTCTTTTACTGAGTTCCTAGGGATAGACGAGAAAAAATAAAAAAAATGACGTCGACACCTTTTTTTTCTGAATAGACTTATCTATACATACTTCTAATAAAATATAGTAAGTTAGATTTTTTGTCCGTTTGTCTGGATCTATGTTCCAGATTTGTTTGAAATTTGGCACACATACAGGGTGGCAGGAACAATGACGCGCAAACTCCGTGAAAAGGTTACACCTGATGCCATAAATAAAATTACGAAAGTCATTCGAGATCTCGGAAATGACCTGTTAAAAAAATTGTCATTTTTGAGTTCGCAATGTATTGCAAACAACACGATCAAAACGCTCCGCGGATGGCGCGCGCGCGCTACCTACCGCGACACCGCGCGCTGCCCCTCGAGTTTTATTTACATTGCTGTTTTAAGTGAAACCAGTGAATTTACTATTTTTTTATTAAAAATCATATTTGGGTTAGATAGAAATAATGATTTTATACAGTTTACAATAAAAAAAATTGCAGAAAATAACATAAAAATTAAGAAAAAGCCGACGAAAAATTTCAACGCAGGGGGGTCCAGAGTCAGCGGGATTGTCCGAAAGGGTTACCGCTACCCCGGAACATAAAGGGCGAAGGAAGGAACATGGGTGGGTTTTAGTCAGTAAGAGTCTGACACTCCCTTCCGCTCCACCCAGAGCGGGAGGGGTCATTTGATGATTTCCCACCAGAAAAAAAAAAGAAAAAAAAGGGGGGTCCAGAATCATGTACTGAATTCATGGTAAGCGGTTGCGCGTCGATGTCCCTGCCACTCCTGTATAGTTTAGATTTTCCATCCACGCGTGAGAAGCCACGGGCAAAGGCTAGCCAATTTAAGGGGTGACCTATATGCACCTCTCCACTACCATCAACCACATCCATCCATTTCATCTGCTAGTTCTCAAGGTTTTCGAAAAAATGCTGCTTATTTATTTATTTATTTATTTATTCATTAGGGACAAAAAACAGTTACATGCAAGTTATACAATAAATACTTATCTTAAGATTATAAACATGTAACCCACAACATTGTCCACATATTAATAAAAAAAATAATAATAAGAAGTAAAAGACAAAACGTATACAAAAACAAATATGTGTGTGCCTGTGTGGTCAAAACATAATTAAATTTAAATAGCTTCCTTTAACAATACTCCATTTTAGACAGTATATCTATAGCCCTTTTCTTAAACAGTTGGCTTGAAAGTGTGAATATGTCCAATTCCATGAAATAATTGTTGTATGTCTCTACAAGGCGACGAAGGGGTGCACGTTTCCCGGCGTTGGTTTTGCACATATCTGTATGGAACAGTCGAGGCACACGCGCACTCCGTTGGATAACAGTTCTAGGCACTATGTAGCGTAGTTTATTCACTAAGTGAGGACAGTCAAAACTATTGTTACATAAGCCATGCAGTGTCATTACGCCCAGAAGAAATCGCCTGGACTTCAAACTCAGAATGCCGTAACGATCAAGTAACTGAACATAACCAATCTTCGAGTGACGGCATTTATAGTTCAAGGAACGCAGGAACTTTTTCTGTACCATTTCTATTTGAAAGCTGTATTTATCATAGAAAGGGTTCCAAATCTGGACAGCGTACTCCAATTGGGACCGTATCAATGTTTTGTATAACAATAAGAACGTAGAGGGCCGCACAAAGTCACCCGATGATCTCATAACGAAACCGTACATCCGAAATGCTTTGTTTACTACATTATCGATGTGTGTGTCGAAGTGTAAACGTGAATCTAGTATGACACCCAAGTCACGAACCGATATGACATTATCTAACCGTGTGTTATTAATACAATAATTGAATGTAATTTTATTCCTATTTTTGGTGAATGAGATGGTATGACATTTGGGAAGACTTAAAAAAAGTTTGTTTTTTGCACAATATGCATGAAGCCTGTCGAGGTCGTCTTGTAGGAGTTTGCAATCTTGAATATTTTTACAGGTTCTATAGATTTTAATATCATCTGCGTACATTAAGAAGTTAGAGTTTAAAAAACAATTACTAATATCATTAATAAATATGACAAAAAGGAGAGGGCCCAGAATGGATCCCTGTGGGACACCAGACTTGACCACAACCGGGTCTGACTCGTAACCATTAATCACAACTTTTTGCGTCCGATTATGAATATATGAGACAAACCATCTAAGCAAATTACCACGTATCCCGTTATAAGCAATTTTTTCCAGAAGCAATACATGATCCACCTTATCAAAAGCCTTCTGAAAGTCGGTATACACAGCATCCACTTGAGTTCTATGGTCCATGTTTTCAAATAAATAGTTTGTAAATGCTAGTAAATTAGTCGTGGTCGAGCGTCGTTTGACAAAACCATGTTGTTCGGGTAAAATAAGCTGATGAATGTGGGGATATATGGCACCGTGTACAAGACTCTCAAAAACTTTAGACAATGTAGAAAGGATTGAGATGGGGCGGTAATTCTCGACATTGTTCTTGTCGCCAGACTTATAAACAGGAGTTATGAATGCACGCTTCCAAATTGCGGGGAAAAAGCCCTCATGCAAACATTTATTAAAAAGTATATGTAAAGGGGCACACAAGCTTTCACAAGTCCTTATAAAGACCTTACCTTCAACAAAGCAGCAAGCGCCTCGTCGTCACCCTTGCTAGCCAGCTCATGTACCGCGTTAGGGTCCAGAGGCACCGAGTCTTCTAGTTCCTCTGCAGTTTCCTTGTTGTCCTCGCTTTCTAGGGGCTGGTCTGACGATAACTACAAAATAAAATACACAAACTCTGAAACTCAAATCATTTAATTCAATGAAACCATTTACAAGCACTTTTGAATTGTCAACATTAAATAGTCGGTCAGTTAGTCCCGACAGTTGAAGCTAGTTGCCCATTCCAAAACGTAGATCTCTATGGAGAAGAACGGGCAAGAAACTCCAAGGACACACCATATCATGTCTGTATTCAACGAAGGTTAGAAAAAGAAAATATTTATTGTCCAGATAATACAGTAAGCAGGTTCACTGGTTAACAGAAAGATAAGACGACATGAGTAGCTTAAAATATTACCAACAGCTAGGTTACAATATAGTATTTGCTAGTAAGCCCCAAACTAGACAGAAAACAAGAAGAAAGAAAGAAAGAAAATGCATTTATTTGGCACAAACTAAATGACACACAATACACTAGATACATACATCAAATAAACACACACAATAAAATAAAATAATAATAAAATAAAAGATTAAATAAAAAGTGTGAAGTCCGATGTAAGAAATTAGCAGGAAAAGTGTGCCTCACGGCTGCGCCAAAAAGGCCCAGTTCAGCAAAAAATGCCAAACAGTTAGTCTGTATCTTCGGGTTCGGAGTACGAATTCCAGAGTGGAGACTAGAGAGGTGATTTCAGGTATGCCATGGTACGGACGCCTGCAGAGAAAACGACCCCCCCCGCCTTACAAAAGTGAGCGTTGAGGGGTCCCGTTTTCTCTGCAGGCGACTGTACATGGTGTATGTGAGATGTTTGTGTGGTGTGTGATAGATAGATTCATTTATTTGCCTGAAATTTGGTATTTTACAGATTTTATAACACATATACAATAGTTCTTCATATTCCGCCTACTAAATGCGGCATGCAAATATTGTGACAATAATAATAATTCTAATTAACGCTAAGACCTTCCACAATCGCGAGATATGCAGTCTCAGGGAATATTTCCTAGAAACCGACGTGGGGATGCATCGAGATGTAGTCGCGGTGGGCAAGGGCCTTACCCCGCTCTCCTTGGCTAAAGAGAACTGGCGCAAGCCAGTAGTGCTTGACACCAATGATCGCATGGAAGTATGGCAAAGTAAGGAGCTTCACGGACGCTTTTACCGGGCCCTACTAGCGTCCGTAGCCTGGCTGCGTTTCGGTGACCTCTTTGGAGAAACCGAAGGTTTTGTCTGTGCAATTATAGACGAAGTTATGATGACGAACAATTACCGGAGATTTATTGTGAAAGACGGCACGGTTGACATCTGTCGGGCATGCCACCGGCCGGGGGAATCAATCAGGCATATTATCTCCGGGTGTTCTCGTCTAGCTAACGGAGAGTACTTGCATAGACACAACCTTGTAGCTAGGATAATACATCAACAACTTGCTCTGAAATATAACCTTGTGGAATCGGAGGTGCAGTACTACAGGTATGTGCCCGACCCAGTTCTCGAAAATGGAAATATCACATTGTACTGGGATCGATCCATCATCACTGACAGGACTATTGTTGCCAATAAGCCTGATATAGTGGTGGTGGATCGATCAGTGCGGCGCGCAATGATTGTTGACATAACCGTCCCGCATGATGAGAACCTCGTGAAAGCCGAGAAAGATAAACAAATCAAGTATCTTGACTTGGCTCGCGAGGTTGTCGACATGTGGCATGTGGACTCAGCAATAATTGTGCCGATAGTCGTGTCAGCCAATGGGTTAATAGCCAAGAGCCTCGACCAACACCTGAGGAGACTCTCGTTGGGCAGCTGGATCAAGGGCTTGATTCAGAAAACGGTACTTCTGGACACGGCTCGCATTGTCAGGAGATTCCTCTCTCTGGAGCCCTGACCGCCGGTAGCTTGGACCCTGTTCCCGATACCGGTGGGCTACTATTTTTTATATTTTTAAATGTTTTTATATCTTTTATATTCTAATATTTAAAAATTTAATTTATATGTTTACATTTAAACAATAAAAATTCTAATTAATTAATTAAATCAATTTAAACTAAGTTATTAAATTCCAAAGCCAAAAAAAAAAACCTAAATCAAGAATTGTCTACATATCAAATTAGAAATGTCAAAAAAAAAAATTACAAAATAAGTGTCTAAATAATAGCTTTCAAAAGACATGACATGCAACTTTACCATTTGTTCTGTGTGATATGTATATTTTAGAGGTTCGAGGAACAGGGTGAAAAGTTCACTCCACTCATACAACATAATTTGCCCGCCAGACTCGACACCCGTCTGGTCGGAGGATCGTCCCTTTTTATATGGAGTATGAGTGAATTTTCCACCCAGTTCCTCATACTTCTAAGCTGGTGACCCCGACGTGATAATCGATGTCCCGTTTGCCGCACACAGCTGGTAACATGTTTTATTTGGCCGCCTCGCAATTGCCGATCGGGGGTAGACGCAGAGGTCGCTGCCGGTGTCGACCAAAAACTGCAGCTTCGACCTTTGATCAGTGACAAATAAGCGACCAGCACTCGGACAATCATCGGTCGCCATTATTGATTGCCCCGCACATTTCCCGATGTAGGGTAGTCGCACGGCTTCACGCACTTCCTAGCCCGAACCCCGAAATTCTGATGGTACTAGCACTGGGGGAACCTTCTGTAGCTGGACTGTGATCTGTTGGAGCTAGACCGATGGCGTGTACGACTATGGGACCGTCCTCTAGGACGAGACAGTCACTCCACCTTCTCCGCCAGCTTTTCCATCTGCTTGGTCAGGGCGGCGATCTTGGAGTACACGCTGTTGCCCGAGGCGCTCGACGATGCAGCTGTAGTGATGGCAGATGTTGAAGCCACCTGGTTGCCGACGACGTCGTGGATCCGGTCCGCCAGCTCAGCCAGCTCACCCAGGTCCAGCTTCGACTGCGACTGGGAAGCTATGATCGCCTATGTATTTGAGGGTACGCGGCTCGTCCAAATAGTCCTCAGGAACTCCTCCGGTACACCTGGACCAGCGAGGTTGAAAGAAAGAAAGAAAAGTATATAGTGTAAGAGCACTCACCAAAATATCCTCCCGTTCAGCCTCAGTAGGCACGGAGTCAGCTCTGCTTAGCTCCAACAAAGCTCTCAAAACGCGTCGATCTCGCGGCCAATGCGTGGTGGAATCACCGGCTATCAGCTCCGGCATTATAGCCTCCAGCGGTGTGGGATCTGCTAAGGAAAGATAAAGGATGAAATAACATAGCGCTTGTTGCACGGAAGGAGTTAACAGAGATGTGAAGTACAGTTATTTTATCAATAATGCTTAAGTATCACGTAAGACGAGGATATTGGCTAAGCGGGCCAAATGCTTAAATGTTATGCTTAAAAAACTTGTTATACAATAGTGATTTTTGGCCTTTTCAATCTCAAATAGCAGCAGGGGGGTTTACTTGTAGACTTTTTCTAAAAATACCTATTCAAGATGTTATTTCCCAAAAGAAAACCGTACTTTTTCTTCCGGCACTTTAATTTTTGGGTACGAATTGAACAATGTCCTTTCACGCGGACAATGTCGCGGGCAGAAGCTCGTATAATAATAAATCCGCGAAGTGAGGAAAATTAAAAGGCTTCTATTAACGAAAGCCCTTTCATAGAATTTACATAATTCAGTATGTACAAATGAAAGACGTCAATCAATGATTGGTAATTTATTATGACGTCACTATAAGCTATTTAAAGAGGCAGTCACTATCATTCACTACATATAGGGAAGTAGTTATATTATGTTAGGTTATTCATAGCCACATTAACATGTCAACTTTAGTTCAGGGTTTCTCCCAATACCGGGCAATGCGAATCATATTCTCACTGCTAGAACTCAGGTCTCCTCTCTGTGAGAGGGAGCGGGCCATAACCCGTAATCCACCACGCGGTTTAGTAAATGTCACATGTCTTCGAATTCGAAAGACCTCGATCCTTGGTAATTAATTATTACGTCAATATTACAGGCTAGTTTGTGTAGATTTCACTATTATGTTATATTATGGTTATTCATCGTTCATATTATTATGTCTAAAAAAGGTTTTCCCAAAAAACCAGTCGTAGCTTTAAATTGCTTTGGTGTCTGTACCATGACAGAGAGAAAAGCAAATACTAGGACATACCAGTTTTTATAGATCAGAGGGGTAATTCCCGTATTTTAAAGAACGTGTCAAAATACTTATAAATTACCCACATGTTTGTCATTGATTGTCGTTGATAAGATTGCGACTAGATTTTGAACGTTTTTAAATAAGGGAAGTGGACAACAGCATTTAAATAAGGGAAGTGGACAACATTATTTAAATAAGGGAAGTGGACAACAGCAGTTAAATAAGGGAAGTGGACAACAGTATTTAAATAAGAGAAGTGGACAACAGTATTTAAATAAGGGAAATGGACAACAGTATTTAAATAAGGGAAGTGGACAACAGTATTTAAAAAAAGTCTTGTTTAGCATAGCATAATCAGCCTATAATGTTCCCACTGCTGGGACACAGGCCTCCTCTCTGTGAGAAGGAGTTGGTAGTAATCTACCATGCGGCCCCAGTGCGGGTTGGTAGATGTCACGTCTTCGAATTTGATTATTTTATTTATTTATTCTTTCATTATTTGGTTCCAAGACATGCCGGTTTCCTCACCATGTTTTGTTTCACCGTTTTAAGAGCAGTTGTGATAAAATAATTTACACAAAGTAAAGCACCTGTCAGGGTACGAACCTACGACCTACAAGTCGTAAATCGCGGCAGTTACACTAAAAAAGTCTTGTTTGTGTTGTCTGTAATGAATTTTCAACTTAAATAAAGTGCTCCAGACCGTATTTCGGCCATGGTAGCCAATCTCAACGCAGACCAGCCTTCGGCGCGGGAGATATTATAGTGCACAAGTGTGTGCGCAAACACGGGTGCACTCCCTCTTCCCTCGCTCTCATAGTCCGATGGGACGGCAATCCGACACGACCGGAGAGAGATCAGGCGCAGGACCAACGGCTTAACGTGCTTTCCGAGGCACGGCGGTAACACACCGTCAACTTCCAAACTCCGGGCTGTTTCTTATTAACACCTAAAGGAAAAACACAATAACACTTCGCCCGACTCGGGAATCGAAGCCAGGACCTCACGCTCAGTGCCTGCGACCACGAGACCAACGGGCCAACTCAACAACCAACCAACCACCAACCACTTACCAGCCAACTGATGATAATGTGAATAATACAGGTACTCCATGTTCTCAACAGTCGACATAACATGTCCATACATTATGTCGATCTCATTCAACATGAACTACGCACACTTTATGAGCTTTCTAAACACAACTATGAGCTCGAAAATCTTCATACATATATATTCACAGACACACCCACAGATTTAACACACTTTTTTTAAAGATATCAATTGTTTTATCTGGTTTTCAGGTGCAATTGAATACTCATTATAGGTATAATTTATTGCTCCACGTAGATTTAGCACAATGATTAATGTACAAACACTTTTTTTAAATCACGTTTTGGTCAGTACTCTAGGCCACTTTTTAAACCAACTAAACAGCCAAACGCACTCTTTAAAAAAATACTCCAACCGTATTGGGTTTATAATTATTTAAGCAGTCAATTTTATATTTCCTCAATTCTTCTGATTTTTTCAAGTTCTCATTTATTTTACACAGTTAAGGAAAATTCGATCGAAAACTAAGTACTTAATAAACACATAAAACAATTAATATTATGTATAGACAATTAAACACATAATATATAGTACGTCCAGTCTACACAACGTTTAATGAACTACTGAAAACATTTTTGCTTTATTTTCCTATTCAGTAATTAGTCATAATTTAGACTTTATGTGTATAGTGATAAGGGCTATATGTTAAGTGGGAACTAATATTATGTATGTTTGTAGTGTCTGTTTGCACATATTAGTAAAATTACTTATCAATAAATTCTTGGTTACAACATCACGCCTGATTTCTCCTAAGAGGTAGGTAGAGATGTACGACTAAAGTAAACATAGATTTAGCTAGTTATGCCAATGAATGTACAGACGCCAGCACATCAAGCTACTACAATCTGTCAAATTTCTTTAATAGATCTTCAACTTTATCGCTTTATCGCTTTTTTTTAAGGTTCAAGGTTGATTGGGAAAATTTGACAGTCATCTGTACCTCTAAAAACTTTTTGAGCTTCTAATGATGCAAACTTGTTTAAAGGAGAAAGTCAAATATCAGGAAGCAAACCCATTAACCAGTCATCACATTCCAGAAGGCCAATTCTCGTAATTTAAAACGTTCAAAATCTAGTCGCAGTCTCATCTCGGCGACAAACAAATAATAATAATAGAGAAGAACTAAAAATATAAAAAAAAAAAAAAAAAAATACCTTAGAGCCCTCTCCGTATCCGAAACCTATAAGTATTTGGGTATGTCGGAAGCGTTAGGCATCAATGTTACTGACATGAAGCAATCGTTGAAGGAGCGCTTCTTTGGCCGCCTGAAAAAAGTACTTAACAGTCTTCTATCAGGCGGAAACAAGGTGCGTGCCTTCAACAGTTGGGTCATGCCGGTTTTGATGTACTCTTTCGGCATACTCAAATGGACTCAAACCGAACTACACGCCCTGGATAGGAGGGTGCGGACGCTGTTGACTGCAAATCGAATGCATCACCCACGGTCATCGGTAATGAGGCTGTATATTCCGCGAAAATGTGGAGGTCGCGGCTTTTTAAACGCTAAGACCCTCCACAATCGCGAGATATGCAGTCTCAGGGAATATTTCCTAGAAACCGACGTGGGGATGCATCGAGATGTAGTCGCGGTGGACAAGGGCCTCACCCCGCTCTCCTTGGCTAAAGAGAACTGGCGCAAGCCAGTAGTGCTTGACACCAATGATCGCATGGAAGTATGGCAAAGTAAGGAGCTTCACGGGCGCTTTTACCGGGCCCTACATGGACCCGATGTAGATCTACTAGCGTCCGTAGCCTGGCTGCGTTTCGGTGACCTCTTTGGAGAAACCAAAGGTTTTGTCTGTGCAATTATGGACGAAGTTATGGTGACGAATAATTACCGGAGATTTATTGTGAAAGACGGCACGGTTGACATCTGTCGGGCATGCCACCGGCCGGGAGAATCAATCAGGCATATTATCTCCGGGTGTTCTCGTCTAGCTAACGGAGAGTACTTGCATAGACACAACCTTGTAGCCAGGATAATCCATCAGCAACTTGCTCTGAAATACAGCCTTGTCGAATCTGAGGTGCCGTACTACAGGTATGTGCCCGACCCAGTTCTCGAAAATGGAAATATCACATTGTACTGGGATCGATCCATCATCACTGACAGGACTATTGTTGCCAATAAGCCTGATATAGTGGTGGTGGATCGATCAGAGCGGCGCGCAATGATTGTTGACATAACCGTCCCGCATGATGAGAACCTCGTGAAAGCCGAGAAAGATAAACAAATCAAGTATCTTGACTTGGCTCGCGAGGTTGTCGACATGTGGGATGTGGACTCAACAGTCATTGTGCCGATAGTCGTGACAGCCAATGGCTTAATAGCCAAGAGCCTCGACCAACACCTGAGGAGGCTCTCGTTGGGCAGCTGGATCAAGGGCTTGATTCAGAAAGCGGTACTTCTGGACACGGCTCGCATTGTCAGGAGGTTCCTCTCTCTGGAGCCCTGACCGCCGGTAGCTTGGACCCTGTTCCCGATACCGGTGGGCTACTATTTTTTATATTTTTAAATGTTTTTTTTTTTATACTAATATTTAAAAATGTATTAAAATAAGATATCTAAATAAATAAACGACATAATAATAATAAAAAAAAAGTCAAAAACCTGTCAAAATGTAGGGAAATTAGAGGTATTTTTGACAGATTGAGACTAAGATCAGACTGTGAACGGTCTTAAAATTACGAGAATTGCCCCTCAGGTTGCTACTGAGAAATTCCCAATAAAAAATACATAATATATAGTCTAATACTACTTTGTCAGACATGGGAATCGAACCCAAGACAACAGAGAACCAAAGAGCAACGAGGCAATAATACAGCTTAGTCAGCCTATAAAGATCCCACTGCTGGGACACAGGCCTCCTCTCGGTGAGAGGGACTGGACTGTAATCCACCACGCGGGCCCAGTGCGGGTTGGTAGGCAGTAATAGACTTGTAGACTTTAGATCGATAGACCATTTATTATGTTATCAAGTACCTAGTACTTGTTGACAGACCTACGCTGTCCTCCCATTCCACAGATTTATAAACTAAAGGGAGATATGGTGTGGCTGCCCAACTGTTCGAGTCCGGCTGTCGCTTTCAAAAATTACAACTACATATGCACTACAATACGAACACGCGCTCACTCACACTTTAACAGTCACCACACTCAACGCCGGCCAATCGCGTAACAGCACATCGCAACGTAGAGACGTGGTTGCGTTCACGACTAATCAACGGCAACCGCGTTTGTTTCTGTTTTGTGCATACATTGTTCGCACGCGCCACGCCCCCTTGGCATATCCCTTTAGTTTATAAATCTGTGTCCCATTCCTACTGTAATTTGAAAACATTGTAAAAGCCAATTATTTTTAAAAGAGTAACCGTGTTTCTTGCCGGCTTTTCTCCAAAAGAAACAGCCAATTGGAACCGTGCACCTAGCTTCTGACGTTTCATAAGTGCCCATGTTGGTTTATGTGAAAAAAATATTTTTAATAAAAATAGCAAACGGCGGTAATATAAATAATATAATTTAAACAGTCAAATCCGCAAACAATAGCTAGTGTATCCGATCGGACAGGCAGGATACGATAGTAAAATTAAAGTTAATAATTACAATCATTATTCAAAGGAAAATAGCCAGTTAGTCAGGTCAGTTACATGACGTTGATAACATATTATGACAAATTAAACAGGATGAGTTTATAACAATGATTGGCGAAAACTAAAACAATGGGAATTTTGAACAGGGTGGCATATCTTGTAATTTTAAGAACGTTCACAGTCGGATCTCAGTCTCAATCAGTGAAAAACACAAAATGTAGGGAAATTAGAGAATTTCCCTAATTTTTTTTACTTTGATAATGTTGTTGTTCCTCGGTTGTCATGGTATGGGCATGTGTTACGGAGAAATGAGGAAAATGTCGTGAGGAGAGTTTGAATGTCGATGAGTATAAGAGTAGGGGAAGACCAAAGAAACAATGGATGGAATGTGTGAATGATGATATGGTTAGAAAGGGGGTGACTACCGAGATGACGACTGATAGAGAAGTATGGACGAAAAAGACATGTTGCGCCGAGCTCAAATAAATTGGGTTAAGGGCAGGAGAATGACGATATCGCTAAGATGAGATTGCGAATAGATTTTGAAGGTTTTATTACGGGAATTACCCTTCGGGGGTCAAAGTAGGTATATACTCTGTCCACCACGTTAACCGTTTTTTGACAGACCGAACTAGTGAGCAATTATTTTTTGTCAAAACTGTTACACATACAGTATTACGTATATTGTCTGTAAGAGGTCATAAATAAAACAATTCAATAAGATAAGGCAGTTTATATACTTATTTATTTTATTACACATTTGAAAGTTAACTTTTACGTAATCTGGAATAGTTACGTTCTAAGGCAGCTGTCAAAAAACGGTTAACCTGATGGACAGAGTATAATAGGTATGTAATAAAGCGATTACAAACCTAAAAACTGGAACATGTGGTGGGTAGTTTCGATAGTATTTTTGAGGCATGAGGAACAGGGTGTAAAGTTCACTCATCCTCCATAGAAAAGGGAGGATCCTCCGACCAGACGGGTGTTGTGTCTTGCGGGCTATTGCCCAACGATTGATGTTGGGAAATTTTATCTATGCTAATTGCGCGGTAAACTCTGCTTGCGAGATGCAGGATTTGCGTGATGTCAGTATGACGCGTTGTTCGCGTGTGGCGTTGTAGATACCGCTACATCACTCCACTCCGGAGACCGGAGGTCGATAGTGGGCTGAGTATTGTATCTTGCGATGCTTGCCAGGCCAGCTGAGGTTCCAGTGAGTTGGAACCGGTTGCCGCATAGTTCACGGTGAGTCGGAACTGTCTACGGAGATGCCCCAGTGAGTCGGGGTGACGCATAGTTCGCGGTGAGTCTGACGTATCAGTATGACGCGTTGTTCGCATGTGGCGTTGTAGATACCGCTACAGTATGATTTTTGTTACTATCCACGCCACCCACTTATTTGCTTTTTTTATATTGCAAAATTCTTTCTAATTTTTAGTTATTTAGGTTCATTTACTAGCTATGATTTGTTTTGCAAAATATATGCATGATTTGTATCTTTATCTATCTTGGTACGATAATAAAGGATGTACGGATTAATTGATTATGAAATTAATCAAAATCAAGCTGATTAAATTGTTTCTTACAATAATCTATACTAATAATAAAGCTAAAGTTTGTTTGTTTGAACGCGCTAATCTCTAGAACTGCTGGTCGGATTTGAAAAAATATTTTTGCATTTGATGGCCTAATTCTTGAGGAAGGCTATAGGCTATTAACATCACGCCAGGGCTATTCGGAGCAGATAAAGAAAAAATAAAGTCAGAAATAACGGTAAGCGAAAAAGATGTAATAGCGCGGGCAGGCGATGCGATGCGACGCGGTGGGTGAAATTTCACGCGGACAAAGTCGCGGGCAGAAGCTAGTAATTTATAAAAACTCATCCTGTACACTAATTAGTAAGTATGATTATTAGATTCTTCATTTATCTTATCTGCATACTATCTATTAGTAAATTATAGGAAAACAAATGAATATTAAATAGAATACTAGTATCGTTATCAGACTTTCACAGTAAACCGTTATCAGTGGAAGTAAACGTATCCCTATATATATACAGGCTGTAACAAAAACCCTGTCCGATCCAATAAAGGCGTATTCCTGGGTCAACATACGTACTAGAAAAAATCGTTATAAAAATGTAACTCATAAAAACCAAAAGTTATTGATTTTTAATTTTTATAATCCATGCGAAATTTAACACTGAATATGGCAAATTTTCATAAGTTGACAACACTCCACCCGCCGGCAAAATCTTTTTATTTTTACCTATTTTTATTTCAAAGAACACCGCCCTACACTACCGCGTCGTAGACACTCTTTCAACTAGTCGCCGACTCTTTTGATATCGCCGCCTAGTTACCTACCGACGCGATACTTGTTGCTAGTCTTTCGTGGAGATAGCTTTCGATCTGACGTCCGTACGTATCAAGCGCTGTCGTTTCGCGAACAATGTCGTATTTTAATCAGGAATATTTTAATATGTTGATGTGCTTAGGCAAGACCGACTGCAATTATGCAGCTGCGCGTAATACGTAGGTACGAGGTGCGTTTCGCTAATAGACCAGGTGTGACAGTACCGTCGGAGCGTGCGTTCCAACGCCTGCATAACGGTGTATACACCACAGGCAGTGTTCATGGGCACGAGTCGCAAGCCACTGATGCTGGAAGACCACGAGAGCGCAACGAGGAAATTGAGGAACAAGTGCTGGATATGTTTGCCGCGGACCCCACGCAAAGCACACGCTCTGTTGCGCGACGATTAGACACAAACCACAGTGCGGTTTGGAGTGTGCTGAAGGGAGATGGTCAGCACCCTTATCACTACCGGCGGGTTCAATCCCTTCTGCCCACTGATTACGAACCAAGAATGGAATTTTGTAAATGTGTTTGTGTGTGTTTTTTTTGTAAATTTAGCAAAAAGGTGTCGAATGTGTATTAGTGTTGGAGGTGGACATGTGGAGCATGATCGCCGAAGTATGCAACAACAACAAGTGAACGTTTTAATAAACTAACACCTGGAGTCGGTAAGTACATTGCCAGAAGCACATCACATTTAAAAAAAAGCCCTTATCAGGGCTACATTTAATTCAATTAATTGTTTCTTGATAAACAGAATTAAGTCAAAAACACAAAATACAGAGAGTATCTGAAATCCGGATTACTATGCCTACAAAACAATATCAGCTGATACCTACGCGCACCGCGCGTAATGTAGGTATGTTTGGCGGCACGCGACAAAGCGCGGTTAATGACACGGGCGGCTTCTTTGACACAAAACTGTAGGTAGTAAGACGTGAACTTTGTCGAGCGATCAGTGTTGCCTTTGGTCAGTTTTTATTTTTTATTTTAATTTAATGATATTCACTGGGGAAAAATAATAATCTCAAATCCATTAAATGATTACGCATATGTGTACGCAGTACGATGCCGAATAATACTCTTAAGGATCGGACAGGGTTTTTGTTACATATTGTATAATGATGTGTTTATATATTTTAGTATTATGTATTTACTTAAGTTATAAGAGTAGGGGAAGACCAAAGAAACGATGCATGGAATGTGTGAATGATGATATGGTTAGAAAGGGGGTGACTGTCGAGATGACGACTAATAGAGAAGTATGGAAGAAAAAGACATGTTGCGCCGACCACAAATAAATTGGGATAAGGGCAGGAGAATGATGAATGACTTATGTTTTTTTTTGCATTATATGTGTAGGTATATTTAATATTTTAGTTTTAGACTCCACACATTCATATTTTTCTCTTCTTGTTCTCACACACTATTGTCTACATTTATTTTTTACCTCTCCTTTCGCAGCTCTGCTGAAAGAAATAAACAGTAGCTTTGTACTAAAATTATAATTATGTCATAACCCTATGTATTTTACTGCGTGTACGGACGCCAGCACATCAAGTTACTACAATTTGTCCAATTTCTTTAATAGATTTTCAACTTTATCGCTAAAGCATTAAGGTTCAAGGTTGATTGGGAAAATTTGACAGTTTCGGATAGCTTGACCTGCTGGCGTCTGTACATAAATAATAAAATAAATATATATTACTGTTAGCCTGCATCATTCCACTACTGGGCAAAGGTTTCTCCACTTTACTCCCAGCTCTTTTGATCCAAGGCTAAAGTGGACCACTGGTCATTTGTTTTCTCCAGCTCGTCCCGCCATCTTCTACGGGGGGTTCTTAACTTATCCTTACCGGGTTAAAATGCGCGCGCGACGTTATCTCTGTTATCGAAACGAGATACGAAAATGTATAAACATCTCGTTTACGGATGTCAGTTCAGAAACCGTGCTTTGGTGGGGTCTGAAAAACACGCCTGCTCGACAACGTAAATAACCCAATGAATTTAATCTTGTTGAGTTTTCAAAAGAAAAGGAAGTCCAACTGTTAGTGTTTTACGCAGATAGGGGCTCGTGGCTAAGTAATAACCGCCGCACGGGTCGATCGATCAGGTTAAGCTACGCTTGCCGCGGTTGGTCCGTGGATGGGTGACCATCATCACATATCAAGACCCCTCCGTGCCTCGAAAAGCACGTTAAGCCGTTGGTCCCGGCTGTCATTCGGGAATCTTTGACAGTCGTTACGGGTCGTCAGTAGCCCGAAAGTCTGACAACAAGTCTTACCAAGGAGTATCGTATTACCCAGTAACTGGGATGTGGAGGTCAGATAGGCAGTCGCTCCATGTAACATACTGGTATTCAGCTGCATCTGGTTAGGCTGGAAGCCGACCCCAACATAGTTGGGAAAAGGCAAGGCAGATGATGAATGTGCTACGCACAAAATCACAGTGATCCTTATAGCAGCTTAAATAAGGTTGCTGATGCGTTGTTGCTGTCAGAGGTAAAATAATTGTGGAAGGACTAAGACAAACTTCTTATAAAACTCGACGCATCATTGTAACTACACAAAAATTACCGCAAACTAACTACTATCAAATATAATAAAACTATAAGTGCGTAATTCACACCTACATTATTTGACTAATTGAGGTACAAAACCGCAACTGAAGTATTTTTTCCATTTAATTTGACGTTCATTTCCCCATATTGAATGACCGATAGAATTAGCAATAATAATGACATACCTATGAGTATAGGGAAACACAGAGTAAGCAGGAAACTTATGATTACCTACGTTATATTAATTAATTTTTAAATATTAATATTTAAATAATTCAATTTCGACGGCAGCGGAATGATTTGACGGCACGGTTGGTGCAGTGGTTAAGCGATTGACTGCTGCGCTGCGTGTCGCGGGTTCGATTCCAGCACGGAACAAATATTTTTATGACCTACAAGTAGTTGTTCCGGGTCTGGCTGTTTGTGTATGTGAGTTTAAATGTTTGTAAACGCAACCACGATACAAAAAAAAAATGTAAAATACATCGCAGCATAATAGGTGTCAAGCGCACAGACCGAGTCAGAAACACCACGCTGCGCTCCATAACTCAAGTAGCGGATGTTTGAGAAAAAACAGCCATGGTGATGTGGGAGTAGGACGGACGCGTCGCACGAATGCACCCGGAGAGATGGGCAAAGATCGTTACTCACTGGACGCCTGAAGGAGGACGTCGCCATTGAGGTAGACCACGGCGAAGGTGCTGTGATGATCTGTATGCTTAGTGTGAGTTTCACAACGTTGTTCGAATGACTTTACCATCGCGTAAATCGAGTTAACGTCAAACGTGTCGAGAACCGAATGCATGCGAGTGTAAGTGACAATCGAAGTTAACCATCCAATACGCGTTTGGTCATCGTGAATTGCGAGCATTATTTTTCTTATGTTGGTGTCACGTAAACGTCCTCGGATAAACCGACCAAATAGAATGACATTTATATTCAATGTTCCCAATGATAGCGGCTGTCTATCAAATTTGTGTTGGTTATAACGACTTTGTTTATGTTTCGTGTTTGTGTCAAGTTATTGTGATATAAGTTATTGATTTAATATTGGATTCTATTAATTAAAAATGAAGACAAGTTCGTCCCAATTATGTTTTGATGGGGACATTTATGGAGTAGTAAGTGGAATTTTAATTATTTGGTGATTAGCGAGCTTATAATCTGTGAACTTTGCAGAAATGAAACGAAGTTTATTTTGGTCTTTATGGAGACCTCAGCAAGCTATCCACAACAAATATCATTGGTGTGCGAGTCGCTACGGGCTTGGCAATAGAAGAAGCTGGGTTGTCACAGGTTTAAACTTCCTAAATAACACCAACCGGTAGTATATAATTAGGTTACTTTATTGTGTCTCATAAATTGTATTGTCTTACAGGAGATTCACATTCAGCCCAATTCCACCTGTTACGTGTGTGTGCCAAACCTCTGAAGTGTTTTTGATGAAACTTGGAAAAGAGTTAGCCTGAAGTATGGTTAATTGTCGTGGCATCAGCTGAAAAACTTTAAGATCTGAAGAACATACATTTTTCATGTTCTATGTATCCAACCTAATTGGAATGAGCCAGGGCCATCAAGAGTCATTGCCCCAGCACAGTCGCCACCTACCATGGCTCCTACACCTCTTTCTTTTGTGGAGATAAAGTGGAAGGTAAGAAAGAACTTTATAAGTTTGTTTAAAAGGCTCTTTAAGATGACAACTCATAATATAAATAACTTTTATTATTTTTTCTAGAGACGGGGCATGCTCTCCCCAACCAGAACTTCGTCTCATGTCCGTGTAGTTCAGCCAGAGCCTGTTACGTCTGTGCAAACTACTTACTCCTCGTCGTGCAAGAATCCCAAGCAGATTCGTTTTGGAGAAATTTTAAGGAACAGCAACATAAAGATTACATGGACTCGATGAGAGAGCAGAATAGGATCAGAGAGATGGAGGTGCAGGCTCAGAGGGAGTGGCAAGCTGTAGGCCACAGAGGATTAAATCTTTTAGAGAAAATTGTAGATACATTTTGTAGACTAATTAGATATATTTAATATTAAGCACTACTACTGCCCACCACCTTTTTTGGTATTATTCTTGTAAGTTAGTTTTAAGTTAAAAGTTGATATTTCATAAGAAGTTGTGTGATATATAATGTGTTCCTATTTACTACTTGTTATATTATTATGTAAATAATTTATGGCAATAGTTATCTCAAACCTCGAATTCGAAGAATTGTTATTATATCAAAATAAAGTTCCTAGTTTGTGACACAATCTAAGACTGATTAATGATGAATAAAAGTACTGCAACCTTCTTCGTGGTTGGTGTTTCATTACCTCTAATTAAAATTGCAAATTCTCTTACTACGGTCAGATTCACTACTCAATCTTTCTAATTCTAAACAGAAATAATTCATAATTATTTTACATGCATATTATACACTTTCTGACTTGGGCACTTACTACACAAAGCCAGCATGGTCACCATGGAGAAACTGCCTATCTTATCAGATAGGCAATTGCTCCATGTAGAATCCTACTGGTTTTCACCTAAATCCAGTTGAGACTGAAAACCGACCCAAATATGGGAAAAGAATAGCTGATGATGACTGTAAAGAATATGCAAATTAATAACAATCATAATTGATTATATGATTGTTATTCATTTAAAAAATACTGAAAGTAGGTACCTACTTATTAGATTTGATCTTGATTAGGAAAAAAGTAAACATTTTGTTAAAAGTGTGCTAAAAGAATTTATTCTAGAACATCTTGACATTGATTTTAAAGTAACGTCTACGTAATTATAATAATATTCATATTGGACTTATTGTAAATCACAAATCTTAATATTAATTTTATTGTACTTAGTTATATAAGAATGACATTTAAATATTTGTACACCATAATATGTTGTGGTAGTGTAGAGAACTTAAAAAATATTAACACAGTAGGTACTATGTAAAACAACATTCATACAAATAAATAAATTCTAATTCTAACAATAATTTCAATTAGACCATTATAAAGGCACCTTTGAACATCAAACTTACAAAGTTCAAGTAGGTATATTAAAAATAAAAGTGTTGAAGTCTTCTAACTAATTGTTCCCTTAAAATCCTTCCTCTGATTGTCAGATGTTGAACCTCCTATTTACATCTCTGTGGGTCTCTGTGGCCCATTGTGTTTTTCTTCATCATGTTCCAATCCTAGAAAGAAGTGTAATTTAGTATTCAATACACATAAGCTATGGACTGATTTGTAGAATTTGTCACCATACCGGTGATGTTCTCTTCTTCTTCTACAGCATTATAATCAAGACCAATGTTATGGAGAATGCAGCAGGCTTGAATAATTCTAGGACATTTAATAGGCTTGTAGTGTAGCCCTCTATGTTTGTCTAGACAGCGCCATCGATTCTTCAGCCTCCCAAACATATTTTCTATGACGACTCTGGCTGCCACATGCCTTTGATTGTAATTGGCTTCTAGTGTGTCTGGAGCAGCACCTAAAATCGGAGTCATCAACCATGGCTGTTGTGGATAACCAGTCTCCTAAAATTATAACCATCTTTTAGATGAATCATTGCCTAAGTTGAATATACAATGCAATTAAATTTTATTGTGGCGAGCTTACCCAAAAGCCACACTATTTCTCCATTTTGGTGCAACAACTGCACATAATTATTGATGTTGCTGTTCTTCCTTAGGAAAGAGTTGTGATTTGCACCTCCAATTGAAATTACCTTATCTTCCAAGGTTACCCGTTGTGTAGACTTTAAACCAGTCAGCTGTTTCAGCTGTATCTCCTCTTAAATCCGGCCTCCGGATGATCTCTTAGGGCATTGCTAGAAGTACGGGCTTTTGCACGAACACTGGACATGTAATTGCGCTCATCTTGTGCCCTAGCGGTCTCAAACATCTTCCAAGTAAAATGTATTAGTAATAATGAGCCCACACAACGAATTAAAATAAAATAACTTTGAAAATTCACAACACTCACAAGGCTCTCACTACAAATCCTTCAGTGAAGAATTAACTTATTCGAACGTGAACGCGTTTCGCAAACGAGCTGTCAAAACTGTCAAAATTGCAACTTACACTCGCGATAACACAGAGTCACGTTAATTTACGAGCTCACTATCGAGTGGGATTCGATCGTCACCATCGACAAAGTAAAATAAAAAACTTACACTCGCGTTTTTTAGTTCTCGCGTATGGCACCAGGTGGCGCTAATGCAGCGCCATACAAATCGGAGTTAACTCTAACGCGATGGTGACGTTTAAAAAACTCGCACTAAGCATACTGAAGAGGTTTGCAGGGCCAAAATGGCCAGATATCGCTCAAGACAGGGAGGTTTGGAAGGAAAAAGGGGAGGCCTTTGCCCAGCAGTAGGCACAATATAGGCTAACGAAAAAAAAAAAAAAAAACTTATGTTTAGCTGCATCTGGCTAGACTAAATGACTACCCAAGAAATAGACTGTCCCCGATGACAATCTCCGAAATAGTAATTCAATAGATGAACGAGGGTTGTATTGAGAATTTTAATGATTATAATTCTGTAAATGCATACTTGTTACGGTCGCGAATCATATTTTGTTCAACATAAAATCTGGCATTAGGAAACACCGACCTCAACTAGTTTTTAAAAATATGATTCAAGTGTAAAAGTTTCTGTACTAACCTACAAACCGACTGTCTTCACCTGACAACTTGCGAAGTACATGCACAATGACACTGGCAACGTTATTTACATAGTCGAGCGGACAATTTTCTCAAACTTGAAGCAGTGTATTAGCAACTTCCTTCAAAATCCATCGGATTCTGATTGAAAGAGGAATCTAACTAGGAATCTAACTTTTTTTTAACAGTGTGGTAATCGCTCAGCAAGTCTTGCAAGGACCGAGTTGTAACAGCATGGAATAGGCTTCCGGAAAATGTTGTGGCGGCTCCCACACTGAACGGCTTCAAGAATCCACTGGACAAATTACATATCTCCAAGCTATTTGATATACACGCATCAGCTAATTAGCTGCTGGAGTGTCTTACGAAATCATACTAATATTATAAACGTGAAAGTTCGTATGGATGGATGGATAGATGTTTGTTACTCTTTCACGCAAAAACTACTGAACGGATTTAGATGAAATTAGGCAAACAGATGGTTGATAACCAGGATTAACATATAGGATACTTTTTATCTCGATATTCCCACGGGATCGAAACTAATGCGGGTGAAACCGCGGGGCGCATCTAGTAATAATAAAAAATAAAAAACCGAGTGTGCTTATGACCACACGACTGAAGTGAAACTTCTTTCTCAAAATATTAATTCATTAAATTGTTCAAAACGAAATAGAATTACGAAAAATAACCAAAGAATCACCGTTCGCGTAACGCTAGTAAACTCGCAAACGAACTACTGACTGAGATATATACATATTTCACTTACTAGCTATAAGAGAAAGAGAGAAAGAAAATGTGCGCGCGCACTGCTCTCTCTTGCTCCTACACTGTGATACAGACAATAGGCCTGCACTGTGCTTAGATATACGGAACGTATTTGGCTATGAGAGGAAGAGAGAAAGAAAATGTGCGCGCGCACTGCTTTCTCTTGCTTATATCCCCCACTCAACTCCCGTTCGCCTCGCCCGATCACACTTTTCGTAACGCTTACGTCACGCGTTCGCCAGCTTACTCCCCAAGTCAAGCGTGCGTAAAGATGTTTCACTTCAATAAAAGGATATTCTCGCCGTCGCGTTCGAGAAACCCTCGTCGTAAACAAAGATAACCTTCAGTGCCGAACATAATAATACAAACTACGTACGTAACAACTTATCAAAGGAATAGGAAAACACCCAGTAAGGAGAACCAGGAAACTTCTGTCAATATTATTGTTTTATCATCTATAATTAAACGTGAACAAAGGGAATAAAATGCTTTATCAATTATTTTATTTTATTAATCGTATTTTTAAACTATTTTCCCTGTAAAACTAGGTCGGAAATCAACTGATATGGTGTTACAGGAAATGAAATAGTTTCATGGTTAATAGATTAGGGTATTTTAGTGGCCTTGGGCTGAATAAGCTGCAGTGCGATTCTGTAACCATCTCACCGTGAAAAAGTAGGTGAAGTGAGCGTGGAGTGAGCCGTCATTCCAACTAATGCTAGGGATTTATACTACTGACAGCTCACTCTAAGCTCACTTCACCTAACTTTTCACGGTGAGGTTTTTACAGAATCGATCGGCTGGCCTATACTTTTGACTATAATCAGTAGTTCTAGAACGAATCATAATCTGCCTATAATGTTCCCACTGCTGGGACACAGCACAGACCTCCTCTCAGTGAGAGGGAGTGGGCCGTAATCTACCACGCAAGCGCAGTTGCTAGATGTCACATAAAGAATGTCTTGTCTAAGAACTTTTGATGCTAGGACATGCCGGTTTCCTCCGATGGTTTGCTTCGCCGTTTTGAGAGCAGTGGTGATAATGTATTACAAAAAGTAAAGTGCCTGTCTGTTGATGTGGATTTTACGGAAAAATTAATCTAATAGGTCCAAATTAGACCAGCGGGGTAATTGCGTAACACACTATCAGTAGCAGTAGGTTTCATTTTGACAGTTCAACAACATGCATTGCGTTATTTACGTTGTTGAGCAGACACATATTTCGAACTTATGAAGCAATGGATTAGCAATATCCTTCAAAATGATTCAGATTGAGATTGATTTTGTTTCAATTAGGGTGCTGTATCGTATTTACTAAGTCGAAAGCGACGACATAATGTACCTAGGAATGTTTCTTAGCGAAATTCGTTAAGGTTCGGTTTCCCATCATTATTTTGGCAGCGGAGGTGTGCTAAGGCCTTTACCATACGTTAAAGTTGCGACATATAGTATTTCGGTTCTGGATGTTCATGTTGTAGCGACATCTACACCGCCACATGCGAATTACGCATCATACTGACGTCACGCAAAATTCTGCATCGCACAAGCAGATTTTACCGCGCAACTAACATATACAGGGTTATTGGTAAAACACCAACAAACTCTTTTTTTTTTTTTTTTGGGATGGGAAATCATCAAATGACCCCTCCCGCTCTGGGTGGAGCGGAAGGGAGTGTCAGACTCTTACTGACTAAAACCCACCCATGTTCCTTCCTTCGCCCTTTATGTTCCGGGGTAGCGGTAACCCTTTCGGACAATCCCGCTGCCCCGGCAGGCTTCGGCCCTGAGGGGCCCCTCGTTATGCTGACATCTCTTTGAGGCGCGCGTGGAACACTTACGCGCCGTCCGGCACGGGCCTGGTCCTGATCGGGCGGTGAGCTACCCATTGCTCTCCGCCCGCAGGCCCGCGACCAACAACCTCTTAAGTGGTCATTGTACTCACAATTATGAACAACTTTTACTATGGGACCAAACCAGAAATCACGAAAAAAAAAAACAGCTGTTCCCTACATTTTGACGAGTTAGACGAACATAAATGTAGGGAACAGCTGTTTTTTTTTCGCGATTTCTGGTTTGGTCCCATAGTAAAAGTTGTTCATAATGATGAGTACAATGACCTCTTAAGAGGTTGTTGGTGTTTTACCAATAACCCTGTATACAACGTCACGACATCAATCGTCGGGAAGTAGCCCACCAGACACAACACCCGTCTGGTCGGAGAATCCCCCTTTTCTATGGAGGATGAGTGAAGTTTATACCCTGTTATTCATACCTCTATAATGACAAGGTTTGTGTCTGTAATTTGGTGCTGCAGAAGTAAGTCAAAATGAATGCCAATGTCACCATTACGGGATGCAGCAAAATACCAGCGTCAGGTATTGTACCTGGCATATGCTGAGCTGGACTCCCATTTGGTGCAACCATGAGACACATACCGCCCAGTAGTGATCGACCGTTATAGAATTTCTTATACGAGGTGTCTATGGGTCAATTTATCTTTTTAATGTTTGTTTTTTTTTTGCTTCACCTTTTTTTCTGTTTTTTTTTTGTGTAATACTTGTATTGTGTCTTTTGTTGCACCGAATAAACTTTTTATCTATCTGTCTATCTATCTATCATCATAATTTCAGACGAGAGACGTCCACTGCTGGGCATAGGCCTCCCCCAGGCACCTCCACTTCGACCGGTTCTGTGCTTCTCGCATCCAACGGGTTCCTGCGACCTTATTAATTATTTAAAAACGACGGCACGGTTGGTGCAGTGGTTAAGCGATTGACTGCTGCGCTGCGTGTCGCGGGTTAAATTCCCGCACGGAACAAATATTTGTATGACCTATAAGTAGTTGATCCGGGTCTGGCTGTTCGTGTATGTGAGTTTAAATTTTTGTAAACGCTCCCACGGTACAGGAGAAATTCCTAGCGTAAGGCAACGTTTAAAAAAAAAAAAAAAAGACAACATATTCCACTCACCCGATACAGAATCCTTGCTTTCAGATTCAGGATCCCCATCCTTTTCTTCTGTCTTCACGTCTTGTTTCTGTAACAAAATCATAGTCACGTAATAATATGTCCAAATCCTGCCGATCTCTTCTGGAAAAATCTCACTGTGAAACGGTGTCCTAGGTGACACTTCACCTAGGACACCTTTTCACAGTGAGATTTTGGTGTGTGTGTGTAAGTGGCTGATATTACTTATAGTAGCTCACTAGCTACTATAAGTAATATCAGCCGCACAGGTCAATCGATCAGGTTAAGCTACGCTTGCCGCTGTTGGTCTGTGGATGGGTGGCCATCTTTACATACCAAGACCCCTCCGTGCCTCGGAAAGCACGTTAAGCCGTTGGTCTCGGCTGTCACTCGAGCATCTATGACAGTCGTTACGGGTCGTCAGAAGCCCGAAAGTCTGACAACCAGTCTTGCCAAGGGGTATCGTATTACCCAGTAGCTGGGATGTGGAGGTCAGATAGGCAGTCGCTCCGTGTAAAATGCTGGTATTCAGCTGCATCCGGTTAGACTGGAAGCCGACCCCAACATAGTTGGGAAAAGGCTCGGCAGATGATGATGAAGTGAAGTGAGCTGTCAAATAAACTTATTTCCTTTCTCTCTTTCTTTTACATAAATGGAAAAATTAAAATAATAAATAAATATTTCTTACCAGAGACTCTTCATTTTCCAGCTGTTTGTGCGTATCGCTCTCTCTTCTTAACGCTGATTCTACGTCACAACCGGAATCTAACACCCAGAGGAGGATCAGGGTGTGGAGGTCCAGTTCATCTTCTTTTTGTTCACTAGAACAATAAGAATTTGACTTAGAGATGAAACATGTTTTTTTTATTTTTTTTTATTGGATCGCCAACAGAGGCTACACAGTTACATGCATGTAAACACGAACAAGGACAAATACAAGTGTGCGCCTCCAATTATAGGCGGCCACATCATTCACTAGGTCCAGCAAGTTTGAAAAGAACGAGCACATTGAAACAAATCACAATACAATACAATTGTTAATGTTGAAATTGTGTATGATGAGGATTGAATTTTTTTTTTATGGAACCTGGCATACCTAAATTTGAATCGCGACATATTCGCCTAAAATGTAAACAAATATGAGTTTATGGAAAAATTACTTTACTTCCTATACAATAAAGTTCAGTTTACGCTGCGACTTCAAAGATTTTTATAACTTTTTCAATAGTTTATAATGTAATAGTAATAGATTTCGGAGTGACTAGCCACTCCGAAATCAACTTTATTGGAATTAAAATAAAGTTGATATTTGTTTAACTTGAAATAACGTCAATTTGAAACATAAATAAAATTTGAATATAATGTCCGCCATTAGGGGCTGTTCATTTATTACGTAAGAAGATTTGAGGGGGAAGGGGGTCCGAACAAGTCTTGTCTTTTCTTACGGGAAGTTAGAACAATCTAGACCTCTACCCCCCCGGATAGGTCTAGATTGTTCTTACGTAAGATCACAAGAGTAAGCAAAAATGATAAGTTTTCAATTTTTTTGCTACTTTTTCTTTGCAATTTTGGTAGATACTGGTCTTACTTAAGATTGAAAGGGGGGGAGGGGGTTCATCCAAGTCTTATTTTTGCTTACGTAGAGGAAGGGGGGTGTCAAATTGTCTTACGTAATAAATAAACAGCCAATTATGATTTTTTTTTAAATAATCAAACATCTTTGCGTCTGCGGAGTTTCGCTAGCTAATTTAATTCGATCCTGTATAGTGATGTGTTCCTAGAACTCACATGTTTTTATTCTTCTTCTGCGACGCCATATGTTGTTCTAAACTTGTCATATGAAACACGTAGTTGTGGATCTCCAGAGCACTTAACCTGTAACAATAATATTTTATGAATACACAATATCGGGATAAAAAGTATCCTATATGTTAATCCTGGTTATAAACCATCTGTGTGCCAAATTTCATCCAAATCCGTTCAGTAGTTTTTGCGTGAAACAGTAACCAACATCCATCCATCCATCCTCACAAACTTTCGCGTTTATACTATTAGTAGGATTTGCAGTCTTAGTTCGTTAACCGTGGCAAAAGCCTCCCTGCACTCCTTCCACCACCCGCGACCCCGCGCGTCCTCCTTCCAGTTCTGCCGCAACCTATCCAGCTCGTCCCATCACCTATCACGTGAGTGGCCGCGACCCCGTCTCACTGTCTCAGAGCACCAGACATGTGATGATCCTTTGAGCCTTTTGAGCCACGTCAGCTATCTTTGTTTCGTTTTAATCTAATTTATATTTTATTGAGACACTCAGTCCAGGGAACTAACCCCCTCCGTGTCTCGGAAAGCACGTTAAGCCGTTGGTCCCGGCTGTCATTCGTGGATCTTTGACAGTCGTTACGGGTCGTCAGTAGCCCGAAAGTCTGACAACCAGTCTTACCAAGGGGTATCGTATTACCCAGTAGCTGGGTTGTGAAGGTAAGATAGGCAGTCGCTCCATGTAAAATATTTGTATTCAGCTGCAACCGGTTAGACTGGAAGCTGATCCCAACATAGTTGGGAAAAGTCTAATGACACAGTCCAGCGAAAGCGGTGGTGAGAAGACCTGGACGCGTACCGCGAGGACGGGTTCGAAGTGGCGCGGGAAAAGAGTCCCTTAAAGGACTTGGAGGAGGCCATAAAATAGTTACAAAGGGATTAAAAGTAACATTTAATGAGAAGTCGGAAGTGAGAGCAGTGGTGAGCCAGTGGTAACGGCCGCGACTTATGAGTTGTAGATCGTAGGTTCGAACCCAGACAGGCGCTTTACTTTGTGTATACTATTTCGTCACCACTGTTCTGTTTCTGTTTTTTTTTTTTTGTTTCTGTTCTGTTCTGTTCTGTTCTGTTCTGTTCTATTGTAGTCTGAATCAATAAAGATTATTATTCTTATTAATATTATTATTTCGTCAAAACGGTGAAAGAAAACATCGTGCGGAAACCGGTATGTCCTAGAACCAAAAATTCTAAGACATGTGACATCTACCAACCCGCACTGGGCCTGCGTAGTAGATTATAGCCCGCTCCCTCTCACAGAGAGGCCTGTATCCCTGCAGTGAGAACAATATAGGCTGATTATGAGAAGTCGGAAGCCAGAGTCTAGTTGCAGACAGGTGTATAACTTACCTCTTAGCATCCAGCGTGTAGTACATAGCTATCGCGGCGTGTCCCTCGGTGGGACAGCAGAGATACCGCCGCGTGCAGTGTTTCACGTCCACCAGCCATTTGGCGAAAGAATGATGGAACATTGACAGGAAATTCGTTGAACGCTCCATTACTAAGATCCTGGGAACAAAGGAGGTTTCAATTAGACATTATCCACAAACTGACCCTGTTCTCATACTAAACATTATCCACAAACTGACCCTGTTCTCATACTAAACATTATACACAAACTGACCCTGTTCTCATACTAAACATTATCCACAAACTGACCCTGTTTTCATACTAAACATTATCCACAAACTGACCCTGTTCTCATACTAAACATTATCCACAAACTGACCCTGTTCTCATACTAAACATTCTTTCACTAACTGTCAACTATCTGTATCTTAGCTGTAAGTTTTCTTAAGAAATAAAATAAAAATATAAACTTAAAATAAGAGAAATGAGCGACAGACTGCTCGAAAAAAGGACGGTGACAGATAAGAATTCAGTTTTGTTTATTTATTTATTTATTTAATCATTTACAACTTCATCAACTTCAACTCAACTTTTTCAACTTTTTCTTCAACTTTCATTTATTACGGGTACAACCCAATGCAATAGTGAAGCAAACCTAATACTATCAACTTACTTTCTAAAACTTATTACATATAACGCTATCCTTGTGAATTCACTCAGTGCACAGGCAAACATGTCCATCTCCTCTGCTACAAGGTTAAGAGTGCGAAGCGCCCGCGTCAGGGGCGCCTCATTCAATAGATTAGTGCGGCCAGTTAGAGATGTAAATTTCGTTTACGACTCAAACTTTGCAGTGTTTCGGTCAATACGTTCTGACGTAAGGTCTACTCAAATTCATGTTTCCAATTGATGTCATTTCATTACACAAATATCATCTTTATTGTGCTGTAATTATGTTGATTGCTGAATGAATAGTAGTATTGAAAAAAATCCTAAAAATGTTTGAAGTTGTAGCATAAACTAACGTTATTGTGTAGGTATTAAAGTTATTTTTCCAAAAACTAATATTTGTTTCACTGTTGTATTTGTGTATAGGTCACGATGGCCAATCTCAACGGAGATTAGCCAGGTACGCAGGAGCTATTATAGTGCACAAGTGTGTGCGTAAACACAGGGGCACTCTCTGTTCCTTTACTCTCACAGTCCTCAGGGACGGCGCCGGCCCTCGCGGGCAGAGCAGGCGCAGCTATTAAACCGCCCACTTCCAAACTCCGGGCTGTTACTAAGAATTCCTAATGGAAAACTCAATAACACTTTGTTCAACCAGGTTGATCGATGATCGATGGCCGGTGGAGCAGACGAGTCCTGGGGGTCTACTACAAAGTTCAAAGTGCGAATGATCGGATCGGACCGACACATGGACGAGCCGAATATTATTGAAAAATGCGAAAAAACGTTCGGATCGGCTCAGTTGGGTCGGGACCATAGTCAATATTCGAAAGAGTGTAGGAGTATAGGATCGGGACCGACCGGACCAAATAGGAACTTCGTAGCAGGAAATGGCCGAACATTCGGCCGATACCACTTCGGAGTAGACCCCCAGGACCCCACGCTCAGCAGTCACGTTTGCAACCACGAGACCAACGGATCAGTCAAGTTGACTATACAATAAGACTACCTTCTCAGCAGATGTAGACGTCGATTAAAGTCTTCTCGGGTGACGCTGTACTCTTTGGTCAGCAGACATTTGTACAACATCTCCTCCGTGACGCCGCAGCGAGCCGCGAGCAGCACATCCAGGAGAAGACGGACCTGGAATTTTAAGGAAGGGGACTAATTAGTTTTTCAGTAGCTCTAGTACAGACGCCAGCAGGTCAAGCTACCCGAAACTGTCAAATTTTTACAATCAATCTTGAACCTTAATGCTTCATCGATAAAGTTGATAATCTATTAAAGAAATTTGACAGATTGTAGTAGCTTGATGTGCTGGCGTCTGTACAAATAATTTTGAGGTTATTGACTTAGCAGAAGTGATACTTTTAATTCTACAAATAAAATTTATATTGGAATGAAATATATAAATATTACCACAAGTTTCGATCCCGTGGGAATATCGAGATAAAAAGTATCCTATGTGTTAATCTTGATTAGAAACTATCTGTATGTCAAATTGCATCCAAATCCGTTCAGTAGTTTTTGCGTGAAAGAGTAACAAACATCCATATATCCATCCATACAAACTGTCACGTTTATAATATTAGTACAAGTATATAATAATAAAAAAAGGGAAAAGCTCATTGGGCACCAAAAAATTCGTCGGCATCGCTGTCAATGAGATAATTGCCCAAAAGGCTGGCAGCATTACTTCGTTGTATGGCAATGCAGATACTTTGACCTAAAAATAAGTCAGCCCGCTGGTCACGTGAAGAGTCTACCAACCGCTTGGCGATGTCCCGGAATACTCGATGAGCACTCGGACCCCAAAGCCCCTAGTGTTTCAACCACAAACGGGTCAAACATTTTAATGAATTTCTCAAAAATTAACTTCGACCAGATGTTCAGACCATGGAAATAAGCATTTTTCATTATGGACACATTAATGAATTCTTATTTTTTATTTTTTGTTAATCTTCATACAAACTAAATACCTTGACGTAAATCACCCGATATGCATGCCTCTGTATCTATTTATCCGAAGCATTTGATAGATTTATCATTTTAATTGCACTATGCGGCAACATAGAGCAAATTAAGACCCTTTCTTACTGCATATCTCAATTAAATTTAATTAAATGAAATTACAAATATCTTTGTAACGAAGCCTTTTTAGTACTACTTCCGTTGTTAGATTTGATTTGTAAAAGCTGTAGAAGCGTTTGCCAAAGTTTATGGATAACGTGAAGAACACGGGGTATATTACCTTAGTAAATCTCCTGCCGTGGAACAGCCGCTGCGCCAGCCACAAGTACAGCCCGTTGAGCGTGCCCGGTATCTCACGGATCTCTCGTAGAGCTATGAATCCGTCTGCAACGCCGTCCAACACCTGCAATTACAAAATAGACAGATATTGTTAAGTAAGTGCTTCAATCGATCAACTCAGCTTATTGCAGTCCACTGCTGGACATAGGCCTCTCCCAGGTTGCGCCACAACACCCTGTCCTCCGGCTTCCGCATCCAGTCTACCCCAGACACCGTCTTCAGGTCGTCCGTCCATCTAGCTGGGGGCGTCCCACACTACGCTTGCCGATACGCGGTCTCCACTCTAGGACTCGTCTGCTCCACCGGCCATCAGTCCTTCGACAGACATGGCCAGCCCACTGCCACTTCAGTTTGCCAATAAATGCTTAAAGTTTGTGTAATACTAGTTTTTTGTAGTCTGTTTTAATGTAGTGTCTAAAGAAATCATTTCAAAATCAAAATCAAAAGTCATTTATTCAAATTAGGCTGAGAATCAGCTCTTTTCGAACGTCAAAATTACAAAAGACAGTCCCCCAAAAACGCCCGCGCTTCTCCACTTCCTAGTGCTATCGCTGGGAGGAAAAAGTGGCGCAACAAACTCCCCAGCAGCACAGCTGTCTGTTCAGTTAGAAAATTGCTTGTATACAATACTATATATACAATACTACCTATGTTAAGTAATTAACATTACAAGACACAGAACATAAAATTAAATTATTTGCCATATGTCAGCTAGCCACGCCAATATACCAACAATATAATAAAAATAGATTTAGATTTGAGACGGAAAGCAGAAAAGAACAGAAACACGAAAAAAATAACAAGTTGGGGGAAAACATGCGTCACATCCACGCAAAATGGTGATCGCTCAGCATAATGCTAAGGCCTTATACGAGACAGAGCCCCAGCGCTGGTTTTCAGCGACAGCTGGTGTTGACGTGATGACGTCAACCAGAGCACATACGCACTGCGTGTATAATGTCTATTCAAATTTATTTTTCAAATTATTGTTATTTCAAGTTAAACAAATATCAACTTTATTTCAATTCTAATAAAGATGACTTCAGAGTGACTAGTACTATTAAAAAAGTTATAAAAATGTTTGAAGTTGTAGCGTAAGCTGACCTTTATTGTGTGTTATTTTTCCATAAACTCATATTTGTTTACATTTTTGGCAAATAAGTTTGGCAAGTAAGACATTATATGAAGAAGTTACCTTCTCCAGATACAGCAGACATCCATCACTCTTGATCCTCAGATGGTCCAGCGCCGCAGCCGCAGCCGCCGCAGCCGTCGAGTCACTTGACACACGAGCTCTGTAAATAGAGAATACGCTAAGTTTATTTGTTTGTACTGGCTTACAACTATTTCAAGAAGACAGAGAAATATCACGTTGAAATCATCAATACAATTCTTTAAGTTCAAATAACCCCATTGAACGACTATTTCATAAAATCATGACATTTTAGGCCAATACAAACTTATAATCATAAATTCCTTTATTCCAGGTAAATAACACTCATTGGCAAAAATAAATTCATAGAAATCATATAAATTTTTTTTTTTTTTTTAATTAAGGGCTGATTTTTCAATCATCTGATAACTTTAGTCGAAGAATAATTTTGAAATTTTGACAGTTGTTTCATACAAAAACTGTCAAACGTCAATTTTATTCCTGGAATAACAAAAATTATCTGGCGATGGAAAAATCAGCCCTAAATAAAACGATATCAAAATGAAATCGAATAAAAAAGAGAGCTGCATATAATTCTGTAAATTCATATTTGTTACGGACGCGAATCCCATTTTATCAACATAATATACGACATAAGTAATATGTCGTATATTATGTTACGACCTGCAAATTGTAACTTAAAACCGTACGAAAATTTCAAATTTCGCGGGCCATTGCTAATGTAGTTTTTTTTTTTAAAAAAAAAAACCACATTGCCCGACACTTGGAATTACTCCTGTATCGTGGGTGCGTTTGCAAACATTGAAACTCACATACACAAACAGCCAGATCCGGAACAAGTACCTGTAGGCAATACAAATATTTGTTCCGTGCGGGAATCGAACCCGCGACACGCAGCGCACCAGTCGATCGCTCAGCCACTGCGCCAACCGTGCCGTGTGTGTGTCTTTGTTGAGTAAAAGTTTTTTTCTGTTGAATTCTTACAGTTTCCTCCATGCTTTTAGTAAACTCACCTAAGCCGCGGCTCCGTGTCCAACCGCGCGAGCACGTATCGTTGTACGTCGGCCGACACGTGCGCGCGTTGTAACTCGTCCAGAGTTATCTTGCGGAAACCTGAAAAGAAACAACTCAAACTCAAAGCATTTATTTGAAACTAGCTGCGACACGTGGTTTCACCCGCATAAGTTTCGATCCCGTTGAAATATCGGGATAAAAAGTCCTGGTTATAAACTATCTGTGTGCCAAATTTCATCCTAATCCGTTCAGTAGCTTTTGCGTGAAAGAGTAACAAACATCCATCCATCCATCCATACAAACTTTCGCGTTTATAATATTAGTAGGATAACCCAATTACAGGCACTTTTTAATTGTCAGGTCGGTCAGTCAGACAAATGAAGCTAGTTGCCCATTCCAAAGCGTAGTAGGTTCCTATGGAGAGGAACGGGCAAGAAAGAACACGGGCACTCTTATAAATCAAAATATTGGTTACATCATTTTTCCGTAAGTTTAATTTACCTATTTACCTATGTACTTATCTGTTGATCTGAATAAACTACAGCTAATACAAACCTTGTGATGAAAGAGACTCGACCTCACGACACAGGTTATCCTAGTGTGGGGTCCAGTGTTACTCGAAACCAGAATGTAGTTTTTTTTTGAGATTAAATAAATTAATCATTCATTTTGAAATTATTGAGGTATGAGGAACAGGGTGTAAAGTTCACTCATACTCTATAGAAAAGGGAGGATCCTCCGACCAGACGCGGGCAACTGCCCTATGATTCATGTCGGGGCGTTGCGCGGTAAACTCTGCTTGCGAGATGCAGGATTTTGCATGTGGCGTTGTAGATACCACTACAAAATTATACATATGAGAACGATGTTGAAAGACAAGCACGTTAAACGCTCAAAATTGATCCAACGTTGTTGCGAAAAGGCCAGGCAGGTTGTGATGATGCATTGTGAGGTATCAGTCTCACCTGTGAACATCCTGGTGAGATTCCTGCAATGCTTCCGAGCGGTGCAGACTAGGAGCAGCCACTGTGGGAACAGGTGCTGGTGGCGCGAGAGTAGACTTGCCACGCTGGTGGAACCTTCCGTACCTTCGCGATCTTCGCAAATACCTGGAAATAGATATAGCATACGTCAATTTAAGTATTATTGGTATAAGCTATGCGTTTATTCAGGATTGGGAGCTGGCTAGTGGGCTGAGCACTGGTGGCCCAGTGGTAACAGCCCTGACTTACGAGTGTTAGGTCGCGGGTTCGAACCCAGACAGGCGCTTTACTAATGTCATCATCATCATCTGCCTAGCCTTTTGGCCTCGTATAGGACTTTCTATTTCATTTTACCTTTTATTACTTTTTTTTTTTAATATAATTTGTTCTATTTTTATTTTTAATTGTGTTTAGTTTAGTTTATAATCCTGTACAAGTCGCAATAAATACTTTTTCTTTCTTTCTTTCTTTATTTACTTTGTGTAATTTATTTCATCACCATTGCTCTCAAAAACGGCGAAGGAAAACATCGTAAGGAAACCGACATGTCCTAGGACCAAAAATTTGAAGACATGTGACATCTACCAACCCGTACTGGGCTCGCGTGGTGGATTACGGCCCACTTGCTCTCACAGAGAGGAGGCCTGTGTCCCAGCAGTGGGAACATTATAGGCTGATTATGCTATGCTAAACAAGACTTTTTTTTAAATACTGTTGTCCACTTCTCTTATTTAAATACTGTTGTCCACTTCCCTTATTTAAATACTGTTGTCCACTTCCCTTATTTAAATACTGTTGTCCACTTCCCTTATTTAAATACTGTTGTCCACTTCCCTTATTTAAATACTGTTGTCCACTTCCCTTATTTAAATAATGTTGTCCATTTCCCTTATTTAAAATTATAGGCTGATTATTATTGATAAGTTACAAATGGAAAGTATGAATGTAATGTTCGTTAATGACTTAATGTAAGGAATATATTTAAGCAGTTAAACTCACCGCCCAATATCCCTTCATCGATAGCATCGACGAGTAGAAAGAGGCATTGTTTGGGAGGGTCGATCTCCAGCAGAGGGAACAGAAGCGCCTTCTTGAAGCATTCGTCTGGGTTCTTCTCCAAATTCTGGGGTAGCAGCGCCTGGAACACGTTTGTTTTATGTCAATAAGTAATCAAACAAGCAAGGAATTATGTAAAGTAAGTGTGTAAGTAGTTCATCATCTGCCTAGCCTTTTCCCAACTATTTTGGGGTCGGCTTCCAGTCTAACCGAATGCAGCTGAATACCAGTATTTTACATGGAGCGACTGCCTATCTGAACACCACAACCCAGGGGGTCTACTAAGAAGTGCAAAGTGCGAATGATCGGATCGGACCGACACATGGCCGAACCGAATATTATTGAAAAATGCGAAAAATGTTCGGATCGGCTCAGTTGGGTCGGGATCATAGTCAATATTGGAAAGAGTGTAGGAGTGTAGGATCGGGACCGACCGAACCAAAAGTGTGACTTCGTAGCAGGAAACGGCCGAACATTCGACCGATACCACTTCGGAGTAGACCCCCTGTACTAATTAATGCGATACCCCTTGGTAAGACTGGTTGTCAGACTTTCGGGCTACTGACGACCCGTAACGACTCTCAAAGATCCACAAATGACAGCCGGGACGAACGGCTTAACGTGCTTTCCAAGGCACGAAGGGGTCTTGATATGTGAAGATGGTCACACATCCACGGACCAACCGCAGCAAGTGTAGCTTAGCGGCTGTTATTACTTAGCCACAAGCACCTATGTTTCTTATTATGTTTTAATAATAAAACCCCCATTAAAAAGGCGATTGGGAAAGTCCGTGTCAAATTTTTTGGGAGAAAAATGATCAGAGTAAAAAGAAAATTAAACTTTATCCCAATAGGATAAAATTCTTATTAACTATGAGCTAAATGAACAGTCACCAATTTATTATTGTAACTTACCTGTTGAATCTCAGGCTCAGACAGAAGCTTATCATAATACGCATTCGCTATCAGGGTCCTGGGACTTATCGGCAGACTAGGTATCGGAGGAGGCACATCATCTTCTTTCTTCTTCTCTATCTTCTCCACCACATCCTCTACCTCTGGTTTCAGGATGTTCTGGTACTCTGGCAGTTCCTCCTTGGGGGTTGAAGGTCGTTCTGGTTTCGTCTTAGCTGGTGAACTTTCTGCTGATCGTAAGTCACTTTTGTTTGGGTACCTGAAATGGTTGTAGCGTGTGTATTCTATATTGACTGTTGTAGGGTGTTAAGTGATCAATCAGTGCGTCCTGCCAGGAGCCGAAACGTGGACACTCACGGTACGGCTGGTCCATAAATTCAAGGTCTTGGAGTCTCTCTGAGGGATCGAATCCGCTACGAGGTGATCCGGCAGAGAACCAAAGTTGTCGACATACGAGTAGCTCACAGAATAAACAATGAAGGTGCAATGGGCCGGCCATATTAGCCATAGAACCGATGACCGTTGGGGTAACGTGTTCCTGAGTGGAGACCACGAATCGGTAAACGTAAGGCGGGACGCCCTCAGGCTAGGTGGAGCGACGATCTTCGCAGGATGGCTGGTAGCAGCTGGATGAGAGTTGCCGAAAACCGAGTAGAACGGCGTGCAATAGGAGGCCTGTGTCCAGCAGTGGACTGCTATAGGCTGGTGATGATGATGAGGATGTTAAGCGGTGAATGAGACGGGTGAATAAGAAAATCATCATCCCCAATCAAAAAATGGTTTTCTTTTTAATATTGTTGACCATTGCCGCGATATTTGTAATGTAGCGGCATCGCCGAAACACGACGAAGCGAGATCGGGTATCATCGGCTGTCTCCGCCTCGCCGCGCGCTACGTTCGGCTTCGTCGCATGCCCACGCGCCATACCATTATCCAATATTGCGCGCGCTCGCTTGCTTAAAATCGGCTAGACGCCACGCGGTCACTAAATAACTGTAATAACCTAACTTAATTTTGCAATACAACCATTCTTGTGAACTTTGGGCTTTAAGTTGGTGGATTAATCCTTAAACTAGTAACAGACGTACCGCAGGGACGTTGCCATAGTAAACACAGAGCTAAAATGTTTCATGTGTCTATGATTACATCGGCACCATACCCTTCCGATCCAAAGTAGTTCTTCCGGACGACCTCCTTGACAAAGAGCTAGACTACTAAACTTGAATTCATAATCCAAGATCCAGTTTTAGAAATACGAACTCAATGTCCTACATGACAAGGTTCAAATTCCATTGCAACCAATGTTTTAGGATATTTTTGTAACAGTCACTCAAAAATGAACTTAGACAACATCACGCTAAAGAATATAGTTGTGTAAGTAGCAATATATGTAAATTACCTAAGATTATGACTAAAAATATAGGCACAAATACTTTTGCCTAATCGCATGCTACAATGCTCTTCCAGACCGTATTTCTAGACTAGACTAGAGACTAGCCTTGGGCGCGGGAGATACTGTAGTGCAGCAGTGTGATTCTGTAACCATCTCACCGTGAAAACTTAGGTGAAGTGAGCGTGGAGTGAGCTGTCATTCCAACTAATGCTAAGGGATTGACACTATTGACAGCTCACTTCACCTAACTTTTCACGGTGAGATTTTTACAGAATCGATCGGCAGGTGTCTGTGCGCAGACACAGATGCACTCTCTCTCTTCCTTCACTTTCAACAACAACATGCACGCTACAACATTTCTACTGACTCATAACACATACCTGAAATTAGCAACCGGTATCCTGGACTTAGGAGGACTGTTCTCAACTTTCCTATCCTCCCCTGAGCTGTCATTCTTCTGTTCCGTCGACAGACTCTTCTGTAGAACATTAGCCTTCTTCTCACATAGAGGCTCAGAAGATTGTCTTAGCAGTCGAGAATTTCGCAACTCTTTCGACTGACGTTGCGAAATGTTTCTAAGGAATAAGTTCTCGTGGTTCTCGTATAGACGAAGGTCGTCTTTTTCGTCGTTAACGAATGGATTTGTAGGCTTTACTGATGATCTTGGCAAGATTTCTGGCAACTGTAAAGAGAGAAAAGTCTTAAATTTATTCGTTGACTGACAGACAACGCACAGCCTAAACTGCTAGGTCTAGCATGAAAGGGCTTTGAAGATCCGTGGCACACATACTGGCGCCTATTCCCTTGTTCACAAACTAAACTAAATTTAAGTTCAGTGCATCTTTTTTTTTCCTATTTCATTAAGAAAAGGACAGAAGATAAATATTAGTTTAGTCCTGTCAAATTAGTCAGCGCCTGACGTAAATTGACGTATTTTTAGTAGCCATGTTTTTAATCACGTCTAAACTAATCTATCTATCTTAATCATCATCTATCTTAATCAGCTGATTTCTGACACAAAAAATCAGCTTGCAATGAATTTGAAAAAAAAAAAACAAAATGGTTCGACTGTGGGTATGCCAGCCTCCACATAAAAATCTTAAATCCCATTTTGCACAACAGTTCCTTAAACAGAGTCGATTTTTACGATGGGGCAGTAATGGGATCTTACCTGTTGTAGCTACAGCAAAACCGTGGTAGGAGACTGCCCTTAAATTTTCCACAGATTTGAAAAAAAATGTAAGTACTTAAAGATAACAAGAAAATAGGTATTTTTTTTTAGTTTTACTTTTTTGGTGTCAATCGATCCTGTTGCTTATAAAGATCAAAAAACTGTATATGAAGTTAGAAATCGGTAAAAAAAAAATCCCCCACTATTCTTAGGAAATGAGACTCCCAACTTACTTTTTATGATGGATAGTCTGTGCGCTGGTCTACAAACAGTACATACACTTACATCGTCTATGTTGCTGAGCGGCGCGTCGGCGTGCAGATCCTTGTACTCCTCGCGCTCGTGGATGCGGTGGATGGTGCGCGTGCGCCGCGCGCTGGGGCCCACGTCCTCGTCGTCTGTGCGCTGGTCTGGGAGGGATAGTGTTGATGTGAGAATAGCATTGTTCATAATCATACATACATAATCAGCCTTTAATGTTCCAACTGCTGGGACACAGGCCTCCTCTCTTCAAGAGGGAGTGGGCTGTAATCCACCACGCGCAGGTTGGTAGATGTCAAATGTCTTCGATTTTTTTGTTCTAGGACATGCCGGTTCCCACACGATGTTTTTCTACACCGTTTTGAAAGCAGTGGTGATGAAATAATTTCCACAAAATAAAGCGCCTGTCTGGGTTCGAACCTACGATCTACAACTCGTAAGTCGCGGCTGTTACCACTGGGCCACCACTGCTCTCTTTGAATAATAATATTGTTCGTTTAAAGCTAATTTACATGAAGATATTTTTAAAGACTGCCTCTTTGGTCTAGCGGTCGCAAGCGCTACTCCTGACCACGAGATTTCGGGTTCGATTCCCAGGTCGAGTGTAAATGTTATTGGGTGTTTCCATCAGGCATTTCACAGTAGAACCAAACACTCGGAGACTTGTGACATCTATCAACCCGCACCGGACCTGTGTGGTAGATTACGGCCTCTCACAGAGAAGAGGTCGGAGTCCTAGAATTGGGAACATGACAACAATCTGCCTAGACTTTTTCCTGTCAAATATCCAAGAATGACAGCCGGGACTAACGGCTTTACGTGCTTTCCGAGGCACAGAGGGGTCTCGGTATGTAAAGATGGTCACCCATCCATTGACCGACCGTGGCAAGCGTAGCTTAACCTGATCGATCGGCCCGTGAGGCTGTTATTAATTAGCCACGAGCCCCTTCTGGGAACCTTGCCCTGCGAACATGACTAATATCATCATACGGCGAGCTGTTCATATATAAGTTGGCAGTTACTCAAATATTTCACGTTAATATTCATACATCACTCATACATAATGTATTGTCATTGTTCAGTTACTGACTAGTACTGAAAGATATGTCTTTGTTAATCGTATGTCGCCAAGCCGTCTGGCGGGTAGCTCATAAATAATTAATTAATTAATAGTAAATTATGTGCTTAACTACGCTGAATATCGCACGTTTTTTTAAAAATGATATTAAAAATTTCTTCATATTAAGGTTTTTTTTGTTCAGTGCGCGTAGCATGAAGATCATAGAAACGGGTTTTGTCGACAAAATGACAGATAGAATAAGACAAAAAGACAGATTTCTTTAGAAATCAGACCAATTGAAATTGAAAATATTTATTTCAGACCAAGCACACAGTAATTGATACAAGTCCATATCATGTTAGTAGGTAGATATTTATAGCAATGTTAGTGAATTTAAAATATTTATTATTTTGGACACGCATGAGCGACCGGCACTCTGTCCGACACCACGCTCCAATAGTTCCAATACCAATTTTGTCCATACCAAATGTCGCGCCATTTTGTTTTTTTTCAAAATGGCGTCCTCGCGTGATACCTATATAAATCGATAGCTGACATCAATGCAAACGGAAAACATAATAAGACCAAACCCCGTAAAGTGTCACGTTTCCGAGATATTAACGGTCAAAGTTGATCACGTGACATCCATTTTTAAAGATAAATATTGATGTGTGTGAAACAAAATCAAAGGTCGCGACAGTAGGTATGCCAGACTTCATATAAGAATCTTCAATCTCTTTTATTCAAGTTAAAGGCTGTTGTGCGGCCGTTATAGAACACTAGCTGTTGCCCGCGACTTCGTCTGCGATCCAGGATGAAACGTAGTCTAAGTCCTTCTCAAGGTCATGGTCTACCCATGTGCTACATTTCATCCAAATTCGTTCAGCGATTTTATTGTGAAAGCGTAACAAACAAACAAACAAAGTTACTTTCGCATTTATAATATTAGTTAGGATAGCCTGTTCCTGAAACTCCATTCTGGACTCTGTTCAGTTTATCTGCCTATATTGTAGTTATATGACAAAATAAAAACCAACCAATTTACAAGTTAACATGAGATTTAGCAGCACATTAAACAGCAGGGTACTTGGGTAACACACTAACAGCAGGAATGGCTTTCATTTTGACAGTTCAACAACATTCATTGCATTATTTACGTTGTTGAGCAGACACATTTTTCGAACATACAAAGCAATGGATTAGCAATATCCTTCAAAATGATTCAGATTGAGATTTCAAGTGTGTTACGCAATTAGGGCAAAGGATTCTTGAAACAGGAACAATGAGCCTACTAATATCATTTTCAGGGCAAGTGAAAGTGCTAGTTACCATGCACCACATATGGTTCAAAATCGCATTCAATTTTCATTTCTTTCGCGGAGTTTAGTTATACAATACATACCTTCACTATCAGCCAGCAGTGGCTTGGAGCTCTCCTCACCATCGTCTGCGAGATCACGGAACCGACTGATCAGCCTCTCTTCTTCAGAATTACGCCTGGAACAATAGCAGTCCAATGTTAAAAATGGTAAAGGAATTACGAGGCCGACTATACGTTTATTTTGGTATTGATATAAGCCCACGTACGCATGCACATAAAAATATCGCAGCGGGATTTTATCGCGCACTGGATTTTCAACTCTCGGTGTTAAGCCGAGCATTGAGAATCCAACAGAGCGCATCCCAGCGCGTCAAAAAAAACACACTGTTGGATTTTGAACTCTCGGCGCTTAACAGAGCGTTGAAAATCCAGTGCGCGAAAAAACAAACCCTACGTCTAAGCGCTTATTATATGTACATCGCTATTTATCTCGTGCGGATAACTTGTCAATCAGGCAAAATTGGTCAGGGAGTCCCATTAATCTGATCTGAGGTCCTTTTAGTATAAGCATTTAGCTCAGTTAACGAATGGCGCAAAATGGGGTGTGCAGGAACCTAAGCAATTCCTTCAGAAACTTGTTCAGGGTGCTTAGGGAGCAAACATACTACTAAAAGTGTAGGAGGTGAGCTGGAGTGAGCTAAAGTAAAACGTTCCCACTTTTGTTTTTTTTTTCGCTAATAGCGCCGATTCCCTTGTTCACAAACTAAACTAAATTTAAGTTCAGTGCATCTTTTTCTTTCTATTTCATTAAGAAAAGGACAGAAGATAGATATTAGTTTAATCCTGTCAAATTAGTCAGCGCCTGACGTAAATTGAGGTATTTTTAGTAGCCATGTTTTTAATCACGTCTATTTTGTCTATGGAGTATCTTAATTTGACAGGCCTAAACTAATATTTATCTTCTGTCCTTTTCTTAATGAAATAGAAAGAAAAAGATGCATCGAACTTAAATTTGGTTTAGTTTGTGAACAAGGGAATCGGCGCCAATATCTCAAAAACGGTGCGTCCTAGGAGTAATTTGTTTTACTTCTGTTTTAATAGCTTTAAGTTGTCGTTTGTTTCAATTATGTCCTTATGCCAAACATCACAAGATATTCCCAAGTCAGTTATATCAAATGGAAGGATTCCTGAGAGTAAAGTTAAAATAAATCGGTACCTATGAGTGTGTGTACCAGACTCCCGCGGCGACAGATCACAGGTGTCAGCGCGAGCCCTCCTTGAAGAGTGGCTGAGTATCTGCATCGCAAGAGTGCGCACAAACTCGCCAGGACGTAAGCTGCTTTCTGTATGACTCTGAAAATGTATGAAAACATAATTTATAAATATAAATAACGGTTATGTTACTTAGCATAGTCATGTTCGCAGGGCAAGGTTCCCAGAAGGGGCTCGTGGCTAAGTAATAATAGCCGCACAGGTCGATCGTTCAGGTTAAGCTACGCTTGCCGCGGTTGGTCTGTGGATGGGTGACCATCTTTACATACCGAGACCCCTCCGTGCCTCGGAAAGCACGTTAAGCCGTTGGTCCCGGCTGTCATTCGTGGATCTTTGACAGTCGTTACGGGTCGTCAGAAGCTCGAAAGCCTGACAACCAGTCTTACCAAGGAGTATCGTATTACCCAGTAACTGGGTTGTGGAGGTCAGATAGGCAGTCGCTTCATGTAAAATACTGGTATTCTGCTGCATCCGGTTAGACTGGAAGCCGACTCCAACATAGTTGGGAAAAGGCTCGGCAGATGATGATCCTTCTGATCGAAATCGGTAATCGAAACTCGCCGCAGAATTCGGTATTCTCTGAGACGACCGTTTAACGGAGACTACCCTCAACTACGCAGTAGATATAATAGTGCACAAACATAAGTGCACTCTCCACCACCCCGACCCTTGCTCGAGCCTGCCCGCGCCGCTTTTTTTTTTTTCCGGATGGGAAATCATCAATGACCCCTCCCGCTCTGGGTGGAGCGGAAGGGAGTGTCAGACTCTTACTGACTAAAACCCACCCATGTTCCTTCCTTTGCCCTTTATGTTCCGGGGGCTTCGGCCCTAAGGGGCCCCTCGAATTATGCTGATAACTCTTTGAGTTATGCTGACAACTCTTTGAGTGCCCGCGCCGCTGAGCCTGTTTTTAAATTCGTCCCTAAATAATTCCAATCCAGCCTGTCCTGCCCTAAACCGAGATCCGTTCCCCTCAGGGGGTGCCCATAGGGTGTAGTCGCTTAGTTTTTAAGTTTTTTAAGTCCTGGCTGGAGGCCTTAATTTATTGAGGCATCCACAGGCAAGCCCGGTTAAGCAGACGACAACCTCATAGGTTGAACTGCGAGAAGCCATTGACAAAAAAAAAATGCACTCCTCACTTTCATAGTCCGATGGGACAGCAATGCGACACGACCGGGAGGACATTCCGCGCAGGAGGCCCGGGTTTACGTGAAAGTTGCCAAGTGTTGACATATTGGTGCTCGTGGCTGTACATAGGCACAACGATCAGCCCTGGGGGTCTACTACGAAGTGCAAAGTGCGAATGATCGGATCGGACCGACACATGGCCGAACCGAATATTATTGTAAAATGCGAAAAAAGTTCGGATCGGCTCAATTGGGTCGGGATCATAGTCAATATTCGAAAGAGTGTAGGAGTGTAGGATCGGGACCGACCGAACCAAATAGTAACATCGTAGCAGGAAACGGCCGAACATTCGGCCGATACTACTTCGGAGTAGACCCCCAGTGCTTTTCACTCCTGCGACCTTCCCCAGCTCTTTGGTTACGAAAGTACTTAACTATCTAATACAGACCTGCAGAAAATGTCTAGCGAGCAGTCTCCTATTCAGGGCTCGTTGCTGCCTCGCTTGTGGCCCTTGACCGGGCTCGCTCAGCTCCTGGCATAGAGCTGTCTTACCACTGCCCGCGTCACCTGGAAATAGATGATTTGATTTTAGTCAACATGCAATTTTCAAGAGGTGTACCTATTATATTATTGTATTGGATCGTCAAAAAAGACTGAAGGAACATATTTTTAAAGTAAGTTTAATTTTCTGGAAGTCGTGTTGGCCCAGGGGCTAGTCTCCTGCCTGTCGGGGGAGCGGTGAATGCTTATGCGAATCCCGCACCCCCGGCAATAGGCAGAGGTGGAACACCACGGTTTAGGAAGTCCAAAAGGATTCTCACCGAGCAAAAAAAACGCCTAGAGTCTCACGCTTCAAAGCAAGAGGTTGCGGGTTCTAAACCCGGTAACTAATTAACCTTAAAAAAGGCTGGTTTATTATTTAACTTTCGGAAGGCCTCCGTCCCGGCAGAATCTCCTCTTGCTGGTATCTGTCTATCAGTATGGCTTACCCAATATCAGTGCCCCGCAAGTCTTGCTAACTGGCCGCTGTTCCAAACAGTGAGCAATCTTCTGGAAGGCCCATTCCCGGCAGAAGAATCGTCTCTTGTCTGTGGATATGCTGGTCTCCGTCACTCTGTGGGCTGATGAGGACTTGCGGACTGGACGGGTGTCCTTGTCGTGGGCCCGGGGAGCTATGGGGCTGAGTGGTGTACCTGAAAACGGAAGCACATGCATAATCAGCATAAAAAGTTCCCACTGTTGGTTTGGACACATGCTACCTCTATGTAATGTAATTAAATGAAATGTAAAGTGAAGGCCTGAAACACAGGTTTCATTAAACCTAGTTCGGGCGGGTCGCTAACTAGACGTCCGTAACCCCCACACATCAGGACTCGAGGTGGCGGCGCGAAGTGTTCCACGCGCGCCCCTCTTAGACGTCGCGGGGGGAGTCAAACACCTCACTCCCCCCCCTGACCCGAGGAGGAGGCACCACGAGGGGGTTGCGGAAGGATCGTACGTTCCCACGACCCCCGGCGTAGGTGTAAGATGGAACACTGGGGTGGTTTTTAGTCAGCAAGTCTGACAGACCCACCGCCCGCCCCAGGGCGGCGGACACCCATGAGGATTTTCCACCCCGGAAAAAAAAAAAGGGTCGCTAACTAACACTCAACCATAATTACTAGCAAAAGCTAATTTTTTTTTTATTATTTAAATTGAAGCTTTTTTACCTCAATAATAGCTTGGTATAACCAGTTGTGTTTTACCAATAATCCTGTATAATTGACAAAACGATTAAAGATTCACTCCATCGGAGTTAGGCTACGGACACGAAGTCAGCGGGCGCGGGGCAGCGGCGGCGGCGCGGGTATCGGCGCGTTTCAATGCATAGATTTATATGGAACTGGCCTCGAAGGCAGCGGCGCGGGGAGCGGAGTACGAGCGATGCGCACCAGTCTAGAGGTGCCCGCGCGTATACATTGACGTAGTAGATTTATTAGATAGATAGACATTGTAGTAGCAGATTTTTGATAGTACACCGATGTGGAACAACAAAGAAAAAAGACAACTAAGACAAAAAGACAACTAAGACAGAAAAACAACTATTAAAGATGTAAACCATGAAATAGGAGGGTAATTAACCAGTTATGGGAAAATATAAAAAACATTACACCGCCCTAGCGCCGCGTGATCTGTCCGCTGGCTTCGAGACCAGGGGGTCTACTCCGAAGTGGTATCGGCCGAATGTTCGGCCGTTTTCTGCTACGAAGTTACTTGGTTTATTGGTTCGGCCGGTCCCGATCCTACACTCTTTCGAATATTGACTATGGTCCCGACCCAATTAAGCCGATCCGAACTTTTTTCGCATTTTTCAATAATATTCGGTTCGGCCATGTGTCGGTCCGATCCGATCATTCGCACTTTGCACTTCGTAGTAGACCCCTGGGTCTGCGTTGCCGCGCCGCCGTCGCCCCCGACCCGCAATCGCCGTCTTCGAGACCGATGCCTTACAAGTAGCTCACAACTCCTAACTAACTCAATCCGGCTCCCAACGGAATCGTGAAGCGCATCCATTTCGTTCAGGGTTCAAATCAGAAAGTTGCTAATGTGATCACGATCATGTCTGCTTGCTAATCTGCATCGCTAAGGCATTCCCTATGGACTGACTAGCTTGATATCTTTGTCGAGCTTGGGATTGTCGAGGTAATTTTACGGTCGTAATTATAAAGGCGGCAACTTTTTTTTAGAGTGAAGGAAGGTTTTAATTCATTCGTACTCGGACGTCCAATACATAGAACATTCCAAAAGAACCACTCACCATCAAAATCAAAGGGATCCCTCTCACGTTCTCTATCCCTGTCTCTCTCACGCCGATGTTCTCTGGAGCCTTCTCTGTCTCTTTCCGGAAACCCTCGGTGCCGGTCCGTCGGTGTTCGGTCGTGGCCGCGAGCTGTCGCCACATCGTTAAGTGGAAGTGATCTGAAAATTGGGTTTCAGGAAATTAGTAGATTTAGAGTTTTTAGTAAGAATGTAGATGATAAATTATTTTATTTCTGTAAGTAGGATTGCACAACACTTTTACACGTTAATCATATTTTAAAAACTAGATGAGGTCGGCGTTTCCTATCTGACTACTCTGAGAAGAAAGGCCGAAACAAACTCGGAGGTCACAGTCGCTTTCAAAATCCAGACATGGTCAGATCGTGTGAAGACCATGTAGATCGATGTCTGAGATGGTATTTTGAGGAAAGAACCACACAGTTTGAGTGGACCTGTCCAGTCAGCATTTGCACGCACGCATTTGTCAGAAATCGTGATGACGACTGTAAAGTACTTCGTGCATTGATACTGACAGATTGAGTCTCCGGTACTTGTACATTAAATATAAATATAGTGCCTGAGATCCTTAAGAGTAGAGGAAGCCCAAAGGAACGATGAAAATATTGTATAAAAGATGATATATAGATGGACACTGAGATGATGGCTGCTAGAAATGTCTGGAGGAAGAAGACACGCTGCGCCGACCACAAATAAATAAGGATAACGATAGGAGGATGACTAAAACAAGGGTATATTCACCTGAGGTTGACCCGATGCTCAGCCTGCCTAACAGCAGAATGCCGATGCTGCTGCTGCCTCATGCTAACCTGATACTGCCTCAAATACGCCTCCACCTTCCCTTCGCTCGCCTCATTTCGGACTCTTCTCGTCCTCCCAGAGTCCTCTTTAACCCTCCTAGGCTTCTCTTCTTTTTTATCCTTATCCTTAGCCTCAACAGGAGTACTCATAGCAAAATTCCCTCCGTTGTTAAAATTCAGAGGATCGAAATCATTCCTCTGAGCATTCTGGGTCTTATTGACTTTAGAATTTTTCGCCCGGTATTGTGATTTGGGGACAACCTGGCTGTAAATAGGTATCTGATTCGACATGCTTAAAAGACTAGCTTTGGTTCGAAAATATAGATTTTGACAATTCTTCTACTAGAGGTAGGACCTAATGAGTTACTTTGGTTTCTGCTAATTGACTCTATAACTACAGGAACGCGGGATTTTTAATAGTTTTCTAATTAGTAAAATAGGCCTATATTTGATTGGCTGTTTGTTATCACAAGTATCTCTAACATTCAGGTCATTCTCAGTTTTGACCTTTTCATTCTTCTGTTTAATTTTTGCACTTGACTCGATTGAAATTCAGCTGCGCCATTTTGTTCGATGACAAAGTCTGTAACAAAGAAAACGTCCATTAGTTTTGCGAACAAAGATTTGGAAAGGTCAAACGAAAGAAATTACGATCGTTCAACGTTATAATCGAGTTCCGATGTAACGCGAAGTGCTGAGGTCAGCTGTGCGATTATCCGACCGCGACCTCATGAACTACTTAGCTGAACCCATTCTTACACAACATAGGCACTGAATAAAACTATAATGGCGGCACTGTGTGATGGCTTGACTTGTATTGCCGACTAAATGTGAGGGAAAACAGCACCTTTTTTTCCGTTTTCCGGGAGAACCTTCAAAAGGCGCCTGGACTTTGGGGAAAAAGATCAGGGAGTGTAGGATTCTTACCACACTAAAACCACACCGGTGGTCACCATCTACACATAGAAGCACCATGACCTCTCAAAAGACCAATCCGGAGCCTCTGTGCAATGCCTATTAGGGCACATCTCTGGGGAGACTGTAAAGGGGTCTCCCACTCTGCATGTATGCAAAACAGCACATGACTACTGTGCGCCGTCTGGGGCCCTGACTCAACAACAAGGAAAACAGCCTCTACATTGTTGTACAGGACGCAACAATGACGTGCCACTGGAACGATAATTTATCGAGCAGATAAGCTGTGTTTTTATTGTTTGTAAGCTGCCACTAGCGCCATGAAACAGTGCAGGGCCCCAATTCTGTATGTTAATTATTATTCCCCGCGTAATCTTACCACGTACGTTATCAAGGTTGGTATTTTGACGGTTCAAACCACGCTAAGGAATTGACGTGGTTTCGAAGTACGGAATCGTTAAGTGGTCATAGTTAATTAGGTCCCTGGTGATTTAACTTTAGTTAAATGGAGACAGCTGTAAGATACCCCTTTCACTTCGAACTTCACTGAACTTGATTCTTGATTGTGATAGATCAAAAGTCTTGTTTAGACGTAGAGATGATTATACACACGTCATCAAATATTGCCCTCATAAGCAAAACGCAAAACCAAAAACACATTAAATCACGTGTCATTTAATCACAAATTCCTACCCTACAATATTCACACAAATGATTCCCAACTACCCTCTTCCCCATTTAAAATACTACTCTACCCACATATATGAAATTCTTTGAAAAGCTGAAAACAGACGTGCGTTGATGACGTGGCTCCTAACGAGCGTGGTTTACGCTTTCAAGCGACGGATTAAAACCTTTTGAACCCTCCCTGAGGTATTTAAGGGTTAAAGCTAAAAATAGAGCGAATTTTGTATAGAAGGATGATGAGGGATTCGTGGAAATAATATTTAGAAACGATGTCACTAATATTTTGTAACAATGTCATTTAACCTGGGCTTGTGGCTAAGTTCTAATAGTCGTACGGGTCAATCAATCAGATTAAGCTATGCTTGCATACCAAGACCCCTTCGTGCTTCGGAAAACACGTTAAGCTGTTGGTGCCGACTGCCATTCGTGCATCTTTGACAGTCGTTGCGGGTCGTCAGAAGCCCAAATTTCTGACAACCAGTCTTACCAAGGGGTATCGTATTACCTAGGAATTGGGTTGTGGAGATCAGATAGACAGTCGCTCTTTGGAAAATACTGGTATTTAGCCGCATCCGGTTAGACTGGAAACCGACCCCAACATAGTTGGAACAAAGGCTAGGCACATGATGATAATGATGTCATTTAAAAAAGTGTCCATGGAGTTTTTTGCCCGTTCTTCTCCATAGGAACCTACGCTTTGAAATGGGTCACTAGCTACTTACATCTTGCCGAATGACCGACTGCTTTGACAATTCAAAAGTGCATGTAAAAGGTTTAATTGAAATAAATAGTTGAGCTTGAAATTGGCCGTTAATTTGCCAAGACTCCGTTTTGAGCACAGCACAGCTGTCATAGACTTAATGTTATCAGAACAAACCGTCATCTGGACAGACAACTTTTGAGTTGGAGTCTCAAGCAAACCACATGCAGTCTTCATCCTAATTATTACTTCACTGATTGTGATTAGTCCTCAATTTCCGCAAGGATAACTTCAGTTTCTGAATGGCCAATCAACACACAATTTGCTTCAGATTGAAAACTAGTGTTAACTGTGATTGGCTGACTAAAATAATAACAGCCAATCAAATCACTTGACATGAATTTAACTATATGTCGGCTAATTGTTGATCAAAGGCAATTCCCGTATTTTTAAGACCGTTCAAATTCTCATCTTAATCTCAAAATATTAAAACTACCACTCATTTCCTTACACTTTTAACAAGTTTTTGGCATTGATTGTCGCTGAGGCGAGCTTGTGACAAGATTTTGAACGTTTTAAAGTGAAACTTTTATTACATCGTCTCACACTTTTTCGTCTGTGTGTTGCATGTCGCGTGACGGTCGGCCGCAAAGTAATTAAAGGGATAATTTTACTTTCTCTATGGTGTATAGACTATTACTCATTTGTGGCAGTGCTCCACGCTATTTTGTTTGTTTTTGTCAGTGTTTAATGCAAATGTTGTTATTTATTTATTTATTTTAAAGTGAAACTTCTTTTACCGTGGTTTCATAAAACCACACAATCCTTTTTTTAATTACGGGAATAGGCCTTCAGATTCAACTTTTTACTTTCTATTATAACTTTGTGCTACTGCTCCCTAGAAACCTCAAACCATTAGGCAAGCCAAACCGCTTACCATAAAAACACGTCACTGAAAAAAAACGACCTGCCTAAGTCATATTCCAATTAAGCACCACTCCGGCGAAAAATAAATTCACTCAATTCCTTTTGTTTTAAAAAGCCAAAACTTAGCTTTAAGAGAAAATACACTTTCACTGAAAGCAAATAGAGTATATTTTCCTCTTGGGCATTTTGTTTTTAATTGAGCACACATTTAAGGGTTTCCTGCTATTGATAATTTAAGAAGGAAATGCCCTTTAACCTTTTATAGATGTGGGTTAAGGGAATTTAAACTGTATTGTGACAAAATTAGAGTTTTGAATAGCTCGTTTCGTTCGATCAGACCAATTTCAGGATGTGAGGGTCGCTTGATTCTTGATTGTGATAATTATTTCCTTCACTTTTAAATACTTTTGGTGGTAATCAATACTTTTAAAAGCATTGTCTTCTGTTGTTGTTGTTGTTGTTGTTGATATGATGCTATTAAAGGTCTTGCTATGCATCTAATGCAACAACGATGGTGTCAAGGTTCAAAATGGGGAAAATTATCGTGCCGAGCCTATTCCCAAGTAAGTTTGGGCAGGCTGATGAAGGTCCTGGGGTGGTCACGGCGTGCCATGTGTTCTGGTGCGCCGGTGAGGAGTACCTAATATCGTGAACAAATTACCAGTTTACATATCATATCAAAATATGTATTCAAAATACTACTTTATTTCGCATGGGTATAAAACAAGATAACTTCAAAATAATGTAACAAAAACTATCCACCTGCTGCCGCTGTATTTTCCCCGCTGTGCAGCTGACTGCACTGAAATATTCAGCAGTTTCACGTTGGCTGTGTCAGCAAATACTCGGGTTATCGTACCGTCGACATTTTTGAGTTAAAAAGAGAAAAATATGAAATTTTAGTTCGAAATTTATAAATGAAACGAGCTTTGATGAATGTGTGTCTTCTACGAATTATAAAATACTAGCTAAAAACTGGTTGATTGAGCTAAAAACTGTGGTTTTTATTACAACTTAAGAATACACAGAGATTTCTTTATTATATGTAAGTTTAATAATGGGGAGGGGCTCGTAGCTAAATAATAACAGCCGCACAGGTCGATCGATCAGGTTAAGCTACGCTTGCCGGGGTTGGTCTCGATAGGTAACCATCTTTACATACCGAGACCACTCCGTGCCTCGGAAAGCACGTTAAGCCGTTGGTCCCGGCTGTCGTTCGAGGATCTATGACAGTCGTTATGGGTCGTTTGAAGCCTGAAAGTCTGACAACCAGTCTTACCAAGGGGTATCGTATTATCCAGTAACTGGGTTGTGGAGGTCAGATAGGCAGTCGCTCCATGTAAAATACTGGTATTCAGCTGTATCCGGTTAGACTGGAAGCCGAGCCCAACATAGTTGGGAAAAGGCTAGGTAGATGATGATGTAAGTTTAATAATGTGTATACAGAAACCTTCCGGAATAAATTCTATAAATGACGGTGGAAAACACACAAATCCGTTGTGTAGTTAAGAAATACAACGTAGTCACACAGACAGGAGACACGAAAAGCGACTTTAATTCTTAATATGTATAGCATGTAATACGGTGGTTACTATAGCATGGAGTTTTGGAAAGAGGCGTCTGCAGGTCTGCGTAACACATTATCAGTAGCAATGGGTTTCATTTTGACAGTTCAACAACATTCATTACTTCATTTAAGTCGTTGAGCAGACACATTTTTGAAATATGAAGCAATGGACTAGTAATATCGTTCAAAATAATTCAGATTGATAGTGTGTTACGCAATTAGGGTGCAGGAACGGCAGGGAACTGTAATTTGGCACTTCTGCCTACTGGCACTTTACTATGAAAATTGCTTCTTTTTTTTTATGTTAGCCTATGCTGTCCCACTCCTTGGCAAATGCCTCCCTCCACTCCTTCCATCTTTCGCGAGCCCGCGCGTCCTCCTTCCAGTTTTGACGGAACCTATTCAGCTCGTCCCGCCATCTCCCACGTGGTCTGCCGCGACCTCGCCTCAGTCTCAGGGCACCAATTCTGTGCTATTCGGGCCCACAGTTTGTCCGGCATGCGACAGAAATGTCCTGTCCAGTTCCATTTAAGTTGGGCAGCCTTTTGAGCTACGTCAGTTATCTTTGTTTTGGAGCGCAGTATTGTGTTTCGAACACGATCCGTTAACTTAACGCCTAGTATACTGCGCTCCATTGCTCGTTGGCAGACCTTGAGTTTGGACTTCTGGATGTTAGTCAAAGACCTTGACAAAATTGCTATACTGTTGAAAAATTCATTACCTGATCACAAAGGGTGAAAAAACAATCGTTTCTAACTGCGCAAGAGGGAGAAATAACACCTTTTGGAATAAAAATGAGATGTACAGCCTAATACTTATGTTAAAGTAGTCCCTAGGGGCACTTCGTTGTGAAAACTATGCGGTAGTAAACCACAGAGCACGAAATCTAACAGAGTAGACACGCCAATACTTATAATATTCGTGCCCGTACAATAAACTCTGAATGCAAATTCGGCTGTCAGGGGCACGATAATGTTACCTAGATAACATTACCTTGTCATGGGCATTGTCAGGATTATTGTCACGTCAGTTTTATGAGTAAACGGTGAGGCCTATTGACACGTGTATTTTGTTGAAACTGATCGTTACACCCTCAGCTGAAAGTTTATTAGAACACCAGCGTCAGACAGTCTGACATTAATCCTGAAACGGACACAACCGTGAGCCACACACTGTTTTAAAAGCAGTTTACTTTTTCGGAACGAAGCTAAGGCGCGTTATATTTTGCACTCTTGGCGAATGAGAGTTAGACCAAAGAAATTGTAACATTTTGACCGTTACGAGACTTATGAGTGACGTATCCAAAGCGTCTTGACGGTCAAAAAGTTACACTTTTCTCGAAAGAAACTTCGTCCCAATCGGCACCACCTTTCAATCCTAATCTGAATCATTTTGAAGGATATTGCTAATTCATTGCTTCATATGTTCGAAACACTTGTCTTCTCAACAACGCAAATAACTCATTGAACTGTCAAAATGAAAGCCACGCCATCCATTACCCCGCTGGTGTCTCACGACACCTCTCGACTGTTTTATTTTGTGTTTCATAAACGGTTGCCAAATGGGGGGGCTTGTGGCTAAGTAATAACAGCCGCACGGGTCGATCGATCTGGTTAAGCTACGCTTGCCGCGGTTGGTCCGTGGATGGGTGACCATCTTTACATACCAAGACCCCTCCGTCCCTCGGAAAGCACGTTAAGCCGTTGGTCCCGGCTGTCATTCGAGGATCTATAACAGTCGTTACGGGTCGTCAGAAGCCCGAAAGTCAGACAACCAGTCTTACCAAGGTGTATCGTACTACCCAGTAACTGGGTTGTAGAGGTCAGATAGGCAGTCGCTCCATGTAAAATGCTGGTATTCAGCTGCATCCGGTTAGACTGGAAGCCGACCCCAACATAGTTGGGAAAAGGCTAGGTAGATGATGATAAACGGTTGTCAAATAAATATAATTATTTCTTTCTTCTTTACATGTCGACAATGTCGCCTCCACGGAATAGAAAAAAACAGTGGAAGTGCCCTTAGACTCCCTTAGTACGGAAACCAGTGTCGCCAAACTCACACACTTGCAAAATTTCAATACACAGAAAACGATGATATAATTGGCTACTAATTATAAATGCAACTTTGGCGAAAAGTTCATTTATTGTTGTTCAAAATTAAATCTTATTACAACTCCTGAGTGTTGTTTTTATTTTACGTGTCAAAATCAATGAAGTCCATTTTTCCATGTAACAATCAAATTCGAGCAATCCACAACGAGTTCAGCTACTCAACGCTAGAGGGCGCTGTAACCAATTTACTCTATTTAGCACCCTAACGTGATTGAAATAGATGTCATATTCGTATGCACTTGTTATCTATTTTTCTACTCAGCTAGAGATGAGGACAAGATATCGATAATTTAATATCGATGTTTGTACAATTGTAATTAAAATCTTTTATCTTATGTAACGGACCAAAGTCCGATTAGTATAAAAGGTAAAATGGTTAAATGAAACGATAAATAGTGAATTTAAACTATTTATTGTACTTGAAATAAAACATATTTGTTTAATAATTGTCGGAATTGCGTTATCTTTTTTAAAAATATGCAGCCTTTTTTTGAAGTTTGTAAATTGTTTTCATAAAAATGCTCTGAACAGATTCTATGTACTTGATTTTGACGGCATCCAGGTTCCGTCTTCTCGTAGCTTCTATCCATTTCTCCTTGGTAAAAGGATCTTAGGGAAAACTGAAATATTTACATACTTTATTAGTATTAGTTACTTTTGAGGCCTACGTCCAGCTATGAATGAATGATTGGTTTATTTGTCAGAATATGAGTACTCAAACTCCAACCATTTATTTCAATTAATCGAGAAGAACGACAACGAGCATATAATATGTCATGGTAACGTGTAAGTTTCACTATATAAATACACATTTTATTATTTTATCGATACCGAACTATTTGAATGTGTCCCATCCCTAATCGAGTAGCGTCGAAGTTTCTAGAATGTATACGATGATATTCAAGACAGCGAGCAAGTTGATTTAGACTTTGAACAATGGACATAAGGTAGTTTTTAGTTCGCAACAAAGTAATAAATATGGTTTTGTCAATAAAAACGATTATATTGAAATATATCATAGTTTTATAATAACCGGTGATACGATACACCTCCGCAAGATACATTTTTTGCCCTGCTATCGTTTTTGCATGTAAAAATTGCACAATAAGGCATATTTGTAATATTTTTCGTTACGTACGAGACGTCATATCACAGCAAGTAGCTAATCCCGACTGAGCCGGTGTTGCGGAGCTCCGCATAATTGTGACACACGCGCGATAGCTGCGTGGCACTTCCACTGTTTTTTCTATTCCGTGGTCGCCTCTATCAGCGGTCGCCGCGGAGCCTCCGTGCTCTGTGGGTAAATACTCAACGGTACTAGCTCACTGAAATATTCAGCAGGCCTTGTGTATTTGACGTGAGGTTAACCGTTTTGTTAAGGGCTTTACTGTAAGGAGTTGTTTTTAGATTTTCTTTCATTATTAAGTGGGCTTAGAACATTTAGTTAGAACACAACATGCAACGTGAAGGTTTTAGAAAGAAAGAAAGGAAGAAAGAAAAATGCGTTTATTGGCATTACACAAAATGAATATACCTTAAAACCAACCCAACCATTTTTTAGACGAATTAATGCACTAATCTGGGTAGTGGGGATGTACAGACGTCAGCAGGTCAAGCTACCCGAAACTGTCAAATTTTCCCAATCAACCTTGAACCTTAATGCTTTAGCGATAAAGTTGAAAATCTATTAAAGAAATTTGACAGATTGCAGTGGCTTGATGTGCTGGCGTCTGTACCAAGAGGCTCTAACGATCTCCAAAATTTCGAAGACATGTGACAATGTGGCTTACACCAAGACACCAACCCGCAATGTGTCCGCGTGGTAGATTATGGCCTGTTTCCTCTCACAGAGAGGAGGCCTAAGTCCTAGGAAACATTTTAGGCTGATTGTAGCTAGTATGCGATCTGACCGACCTGGAGTACATTTTGACTGCCAGATTGACATTTCCAAGTATTTTAGTTACGTGCTTATCACGTCATTTGTGCGTTCAAGTTAGGTTTGAGCGTTCAACGTTGACTTTGAAGAATACAGGAAGAAATTACTTATGTCTCGAGAAAATCAGAAATACTTATGTATATTTACTGTTTCATATTTTGACGAGAATTGCAACTTAACTCCATAATTAAAAAACCTTGATTACAATATACACGCACTTAAATATATTTATATTATGTACAGGTACATAATAAAAAAATAAAAGGAAAAGGAGGAGCTCATTAGGCATAAAAATGTCCGCTGTCAATGGGATAAGTTCCCAAAAGTCTGGCAGCATTGCCACGTTGGATGGCAATGCTGATTCTTTGGGCTACAAATAAGCCAGCCCTCTGGTCACGTGAAGAGTCGACTAACCGCTTGGCGATGTCCTGAAATACTCGATGCGCATTCGGACTCCAAGGCCCTAGTGTTTCAACCCCAAACTGCTCAAACATATAGCTCCCAAACAAATAACTGTATACTTATATAATAAAGCATTATTATCCAACTTTGTGTGTAATGTCAGTCTTATAATTAATTAACGGTGACTCACAATGAACCGCAGAAGTCTTTATTACTAACATAAAAAATATATCGTTACGTTGTTAGTCACGGAGTCACGCACGATAACCGGTATTACATTATCATAATTAGACGACCTAGGTCGTGTGAGTTTTTATTGGCATTAATCAGGAAGTCGTAATACAAAGAATGTTTTCATCTGCTTGTCATTCGATCATAAAAATTTCATACATTCACGTTAACGCCGGCTGTCGCTGAAAACCAGCGTCGGGGCTCTGTCTCGTATAGGGTCTTAGCATTATGCTGAGCGATGACTGTTTTGCGTGGATGTGACGCATGTTTAGCCCCAACTCGTTATTTTTTTTTGTGTTTGTGTTCTTTTTTATGCGTCATGTTTGCCGCAAATAAATTTATTTTCTTTATTTCTTCCTACATGTCATCTCAATAAAGCCGGTGTCTTCTGTGTTTGCTTCCTTCCTCACCATATCATCTTTCACACAATCCATCCATAATTTCTTTTATCTTCCTATGTTCTTATAGACATCCAGAAGGCCAATTCCTTTGAGATTGCGACTGAGATCAGACTGTGAACGTTCTTAAAATTACGAGATTTGCCCCTCAGTTTCTTACTCTTCTTGTCACACGCTTTTAACACTTAAAATATTAATTTGAAAAATATCGAACGTGTATGAATTATGAATTTGTTTACTTGATACACGATAAAAGTTTATCGACCGCCGAGAAGTGAGAAAATCTTCGCAATAATAAAGCTGATGAGTTTGTTTGAACGCTCTAATCTGTGGAACTACTAAATTAGGATGCTCCATAGACAGTTTAGACGTGATTAAAAACATGGCTACTAAAAATACGTCAATTTACGTCGGGCGCTGACTAATTTGACAGGACTAAACTAATATTTATCTTCTGTCCTTTTCTTAATGCAATAGAAAGAAAAAGATGCACTGAACTTAAATTTAGTTTAGTTTGCGATCAAGGGAATCGGCGCCATTGTTTTTTTGTTTGATGCCTCAAGTAATTTTGCATTTGATAGCCCAATTATTGAGGTTGAGGTTAAGGTTATATGCTATTTAACATCACGCTGCGACCCTTAGGAGCCGAGCAAACAGCGCGAATAGCGAAAACGAAGGAAATAGCGCGGGCGGGCGATGCGATGCAACGCATGGTTTGGGGAAACAAGAAATTTCACGCGGACGAAGTCGCGGGCAGAAGTTAGTCAATAAACAAGATGCGAGACTGACTCGTTGGCAAAACTTGCCAGGAGATTTTCTCGAAATGTGATCCAACAAGTTCAAATACGATTTCCTCAACATCTGTATGTAAACGAGGAGGTATGAGCACACGCGAGCCAGGGTATTGAGGAAGTGGATCTAGCCTTAAGCTTTGGTTTCCTAGGAAAGCGGTTCCGTCAATTATAACGACCATCATGAAAATCTGTCTTCCCACCAGTTTTTAACATTGAGTTATCAAAAAAACGCTCTGAATTTGGACAGCCGTCGCTGTGTGACCGTTCACCGTTTTCTTAGGCTTGCCTATTCGGATATTTGTTGAACGGACCTTGCTTACCGCGAGCATTTTACACGGATGCTGTCAATTTTATGAGAGTCTTGCCGATTCTCGCCTTCCAACATGCGAGTATCGTACCTAGTGTCTTCCAAAAGTTAGTTAACATTTTTCCACTTCTGCTTTTACACACCACATTATGATTTTAAATTCTAGTGATCCAATTGTATGAACTGCTATAACGCTTTTATTGACGAATACCTCACCTACCTTACTTGAATACCTTTGACTTATCATAAAAAATAATCAAGTGATCCATTAGGAGCACCTCATCCCTGTGTAGTGGTATCTACAACGCCACATGCGAACAACGCGTCATACTGACGTCAGGCAAATCCTGCATCTCGCAAGCAGAGTTTACCGCGCAATTAGCATATACGAGGGCGACACTGAAAGTTTTTAGAACTGGCCACTTGTAAACGATATAATAAAAAAATAAGTTCAAATTTTGAAAATGGAAATCTTTGCCAATATTATTGTGTATGTGTTTTATTCGTTTGTCATTTGTTTACGATTTGGCGGCAAATTGAAAACTGTCTGCGTCACGTCAGCATGAATTTAACGCGAGAAAAATTTCGTACAATGATTTTTTTTGACTTTCGATGTCATTTAAGTCAACAAGAAAGTTATGATAGACTTCGATTGGCCTTTCAAGATGAAGCCCCATCTCGTGCCACTGTTTACAACTGGTTTAATGGGTTTAAACGTGGTCGCACTAATCTCACCGATGATCTGCGTGAGGAACGGCCTTCTAGCGACGACTGAAGATAACATCAGTGTCGTGCGGCGTATGATAGAGACTGACAAAAGAGTGTCTTATCAGCAGATTCGGACAACCTTAGGCATCGGTATGAGTCAATTGCACAAAATCCTCCATGAAAATTTAGCGGTCAGGAAGCTTTGTGCCCGGTGGATACCTCATAATTTGACAGAGGCCCAAAAGTTCCGTCGTGTTGTTTGGTGTCGTGAAATGGTTCAAAGATTTAACGGAGGTGACTCAAATGCTGTGTTCGACATACTTACGGGTGACGAAAGCTGGATTTATTGTTATGATGCTGAAACAAAGAGACAGTCTGCTGTCTGGGTGTTTTTTTCCGAGGAGTTGCCAACTAAAGTGAAGAGTGGTCGAAGCGTGGGAAAAAAATATGGTGGCCTCGTTCTTCGGAAGGAGAGGTCATTACGCAACAATTGTTTTAGAGGATCGAAAAACAGTTACTGCAGAGTGGTACACTAACAATTGTTTGCCACTTGTCTTGGAAAAAGTTCGGGAGAAACGACCTCGCAGTAGGATCCTCCTTCACCACGACAACGCCTCGTCGCACACCGTCAAGCAAACAATCGACTACTTTGCGACGTCAGACGTGGAATTACTGGGTCACCCGCCCTATAGCCCCGACCTCGCACCTTGCGATTTTTATTTATTTCCGAAAATAAAAGAAAAACTTCGAGGAAAACGTTTAATGGACACCGAGGAAGAAGTGGCTGCGTTTCAAAATGCCGTCGAAGAGGACGACTGGGCAAAGTGCTTTTCTCAGTGGTTCCTTCGGATGCAGCGATGTATTGATGTAAATGGACACTATTTTGAAAATATATAATAAAACTAATAACTTGCTAGTTTGTTCAGTTTTTGATTTTCTAAGACCTTTCAGTGTCACCCTCGTATATCGGAGCAAGACATTCTCCTCACATTATTGTCTCCTGTGGTGCCATGTGTCGGTTCACCTTATCTTTTAAGGACATTATCACGTTAATGTACTGACGTCAATTCTTAGAAAACGCCTGTATTTATGTTCCACGATATTTATCTACCGGAAGCAGTAAAGAAAGGCAAGAACAGTTACTGTTTTTATATTTTCCGGTGACTAACCTTGGAATGAAATGATGTCTTACTAAGGCTAGATACACATACATAAACTTACGCCTTTCTCCCATGGTGGTAGGCAGAAACAACAGAACGCCACCTGCTACGATCTCTATAGGCAACTATGGGCAACTAGCTTCATCTTCCTGAATGACCGACCTCTTGACAATTCAAAAGTGCCTGTAATTGGTTTATTTGAACTAAATGCTTTGAGTTTGATATACTCCTTTTTCTTACTAAGGCTAGAGCCTCCTATTTAACGCTCTCAGCGAAGTCTGGTGTCAAAGGGATATGAAGGTCCGTGGCATACTACCTGTCCGCCATTTAGATGTTTTTTCAAAATGGCGGCTACACCTGAAACCCGATAGCTGACATCAATGCAAAAAGAAAACATGAACGTTTAATATATCAGAAACGTGACGCTTTACGGGGTTTAATCCTATTATGTTTTCTGCTTGAAAAACAAAATGGCGGGCAAGTAGGTATGTCAAGTATATATCCAGGCTCTTCAATCCCCTTTCCTAGAGTATTTTTTAACAGCAGAGAGTGCTTCAAAGACACCAAATCGTTACATTCATATAGGCATCTTGACATATCTTAAGACGCTGTGACTTTCTCCGCCCTAATATCGTCTGTCGTCGTTATATTGAAACATAATCTCTATCAATATCGAAGATTACGTATTCGAGATGAAACGTACGATTGAATAGATTCTTGATCGCGTTCGTGTCGGAGGTATTCAAAGCTCTTAGTTACAGCCATGTATTCACTCGGGGACAAACAAATGGGTCTGTATAGACAAGGCCCTAAGTAATTAAATTACAGGCACATGAGACGGTTCAGTTTTGTTTCTGGGATAGCAACACATATGTGAATACAGGGTTTATCAGAAAGTTGTGGACAAACCTAAGGGTGTTACAGACTATCAAACTGAATTAATCCCCTTTTTATTGAACCCTTAAATTTGACCACAACTTTCTTATACATCCTGTATACACATGACTTTTTTTTTTGGGTGGGAAGTCATTGAATAACTTCTCCTGCTCTGGGCGGCGCGGGAGGGCGTGTCTTTTACTGACTACAACCCAGCCGTGTTCCTTCAGTTGCCTGTGCCAGAGGCCACGGTAACTATGTACTTCGGACAACCCGCGACCCTGGCAGGCATCGGCCTACACATGCCTCTGGTATGAAATATATCCATAGACGATGGTGGCCACTAGCCATCAAGTCCACAAGAGTGTTACTGGACATTCGCACGGACGTGGAAAGTGGAAAGGGAGCGCATGGTCCGCGGGAACATGTTGGCGCGCAGATTTTTCCGTTGTACCGATCAGGTCAAAATAACCTTGTTTAAAGCATACTGCCAGGGCCTGTACACGGGAAGTCTGTGGTTCGGCTGCTCACGGGGGACGCTAAATGCCCTGCGCGTCTAATACAACAATGTTTTTAGGATGATGTTGAAACTCCCTCGTTTCTGTAGTGTCTCAGGGATGTTTGCCCAATCGCGTACAGATGGTTTCCATGCGATCATCAGGAAAAAGGTAGCATTGCTTGTGAGGAGGATTCGAGGGACTAGCAATAGCATCCTGAGGGTCGTGGCTGAGGACCCGAGAGCTCCTGTGCTGAGGCATCTCATGCGAAATCATTGTCAGCATGAAATGCTTCGTAAGTTCATGACTCATTAATAGTTCATCCCTAAATTTTGTTACTAACCCTAGTGTATAAGTTGTAGTATTTAAGGTGTGTACTAACAAAAGTGGTTCCTATGTTGTTCCGAAATAAAACAATTATTATTATTATAGCGCCGAGAGTTGAAAATACAACAGTGTGGTTTTTTTGACGCACTGGGATGCGCTCTGTTGGATTTTCAATGCTCGGCTCAACACCGAGAGTTGAAAATCCAGAGCGCGTTAATATCCCGTCGCGATAATATCCCGTCACGATATACGATACGATTACGTATGTGCGAATGTCGGCATAAAAGGTACATCCAGTATGAACGAGTCTTTAATAAAAACAAAGTACCTACCTACATAGTTCCCACTTAGGCACTTTCAGGAATTACGATGAAGTTTATTTTTACATTTCCTGTTCCACGGGGTTTAGAGCACTCTTCAGAGCTCGTAGCGGAAGGAAATTAATAGAGGAGTGAGCTCACCGTCGCTATTCGAGCAGTAATTTTTAGTTGTTTTAAAAACTTTTTAATTTGTTGTGTCTACGGATACGATACGACTTTGTAATGTTGTTGATTTTGTATGCATCAGGGTTGATTATAACCCCACCGTTAGATATAGCTTGAAATACGTAAAAAAAAGACGCAATGTGTGGCAGAGTGTAGGTATTTGAGCAAGTGTGCATAGTTTGATACATTGTTGTAAGGAAACCGGCATGTCCTAGAATCAAACATTCGAAGACATGTTACATCTACCAACCCACACTGGGCCCGCGTGGTGGATTACGGCCCACTCCCTGTCACAGAGAGGCCTGTGTCCCAGCAGTGGGAACATTACAGGTTGATTATGTATAATTTGTTTGTGAGCCGTTCTATTTATTTATTTAATTTATAAAGGGTTTGCCAACAGCTTCTGTATATAACGTATTCATCTTAAGTATAGGTAATAATGGATTTTAACAAAAGCGTGTACACAATCGTAATCTTATCGTAAAGAATATTGGTGAACCGATATAATTCCGGTAACCAGTTCCTACCGACAATTATAAAAAGAGCAAGGTCCATCCCACACGTATGCAAAGTTAAGCAAGTCAACTGTATGATCACTAAGTACCACACTTTGAAAATGTCGCAACTCTGACTCCCAAGATACAGGCAAATGCCTAGTTTGGGGGTCGCCGTCTATTCTATTCTTGTACAGACGCCAGCAGGTCAAGCTACCCGAAACTGTCAAATTTTCCCAATCAACCTTGAACCTTAATGCTCTTTAGCGATAAAGTTGAAAATCTATTAAAGAAATTTGACAGATTGTAGTAACTTGATGTGCAGGCGTCCGTACAAATTGTGATTAATTAGTAAATAATTAATAATAAATAATTAATTAAATAATTAGTCTACAAAATTGGACCTAAAGCAGGACGCCCACAGAAAAATGACAAAAATAATTTCGTCACAAATAATCAACTGTTACATTTTTTCTATAGAAGTAAGAGTAAGACCAAAGAAATTGATTGTGCTTAAAATGAAGAATAGAAAGGGATGTCGTGTAGCGACAAGAAACTAAGTTTAAATTAAAGAAAGGGAAGTTGAAGTTAATTAAAGATTTATTAATAAGTAAAGGTTATATAAAAAATGGAGATGATCTGGTCAGTGGTGTATAGTGTGTGGGTGAGGAAGGATGAAGATGGGTGATTGGTGGGTTGAGGAGGCTGAAGAGATAGACGCGACGCGAGGCAGGTGCCGGTGACAGGTGCAGGTGCAGGCGTGGTCAGGTGCTGGTGCGTGTGCGGCACGGAGGATACCCGTAGGGGCCCACGCGGCAGAAGTAGGTCGCAGCACGGCCACACGTGACAGCAGGCACGGCAGCACGGGAGAGCAGGCACGGTAGGGGGCCCACGCGACAGTAGTAGGTCGCAGCACGGCCGCACGGTAGGGCAGGCACGGCGGCGCGAGAGAGCAAGCACGACAGCGCGCGGTCAGCCCGCCAGGAGAGACGGCCCTCGGTTGAGACGCGGCCCAGTAGAGGGTGTTCCGGCGAGGCACGCCAGCGGTCCAACTGGTACGGAGGACGGAGGACGGAGGTGTAGCGCTAGTCCGTCAGGTACCGGAGTCTTGGAGAGGGACACACCAAGAGTTCCCTGGATAGGTGACTCCGGAGTACCAGCACTATCTTGAGGGTTCGCTTTCGAGGCGAAAACTCGAACTTCAACTCGAACTCCAACTGTCACCTGCGTTGCTTGGATTCCTCAGGTAAACTCGTAGAATAGCAACTTGAAGAAATAAATATGAATTTGAAATATGATGGCCAGTATTGATTTGCGAAAGTCTGAATATATTTTCAGCTAAAAGTTACAGGCTGATAAGAATTTATAAGCAAACTTGTCATGGCGACGTATTAAACGTCGTTGTCAGAACTGTCATAATAAAATATATTAATAAAATAGAATTAAATTTAAGTATAGTTATTTCGTATTAAAAGCGTATTCAAAGTATAGTGTTTATAGGAAAAATGATATCAATGAATGTGGGCGAAATTTCCAGCCCTTGGATGTTACTAAATCGTCGTAGTGTTATGTTAAAGTTTGATATGACTGTCTGTATACTGATTATGGATTAAACGTGACCTGGTGTCGTGAGGAATAGTCAGATCAGCGCCTAACGGTGACGGAATGCTTGTCTGACCTGGAGGAATGAATGTAGATAACTGTGAGTATGTACATTACGTTACAGGGAGTGACTACTGAGATGACGGCTGATAGAGAGGTATGGAAGAAAACGTACTGCGCCGACCTCTAACAAGTTGGGACACAGGCAAGAGGATGATGATGTCTACTGACGTTCACTGAGTGCCTATTTTAAAATAATGTCTTACGGTGATGCCTCGATTCTCGGCAACTCTTAACCAGTTGCTACCACCCTATGAAGATGGCTAATTTTATATCTGTATTTTATCCTACCAACTGACACTTTAAGTTGTATGTTATTTAATAATATTCATCCATATCATTGATTGTTTATGTAGTTGTTTTATATTATTCTGTTACCTATAGTACGAATCATTTGATCTAACTTGGTTTCCGTAAGTCCTTTTCGGGTAACCACTGAAAATCAGCGCTGTGCTGTGGGTCCGTACAGCACAGCATCATGCGGAGCCTTCTTGTCACAGTCATGAGGCATGACGTACAGCCTTCGACTATTTCAGGTTTGTGCTCGTGATTATAAATATATGTTGTATTTTTATTATTTTTTTCCTTTATTTCAATGTAAACATATAAATTATATTTTTAAATATTAGAATATAAAAACATTTAAAAATATAAAAAATAGTAGCCCACCGGTATCGGGAACAGGGTCCAAGCTACCGGCAGGGCTCCAGAGAGAGGAATCTCCGGAAAATGCGAGCAGTGTCCAGGAGTACCGCTTCCTGAATCCCCTTGATCCAGAAATGTATTTTTAATTAATTTTAATTTTTTTCCGTATTATTAGAGCGAATTTATCTTTTTGTATGCATGTGTTTCTGTGACAAATAAAACTATTTTTCTTTCTTTCTTTTACCTCATGAATGCCTGACATATGGAGAGCTTTATTCATAATATCAATTAACTCACTCATCCTACAGTCTTTCCTTTTAATCCTTTGATGTACAGACAGCGTTTTCGCATATTTTTGCATACATAACACATGTATGATCAAAGCTTAACGAATGGCCTTAATCCTTCCCACGCTCTCATAAATAACGTGCGGTTAAAATTAGGCTTCTACACTATTTGCGCTGTAGCATGGTGCGGGTGACAGTTTCAGTAACATTTCGTTTCACTCTTGAAAGTTGCCGCGATTTACAATTTATGACTTAGTATTTCAGTTGTACCACATTCGTAATATATTAAATAATTAATAACTGTAGTAAATTAAATTAAACCCAACCAGAATGTTCTAATCAAGAAATAAAATCAAATTGAATGAAAAATTAAGCAAAGTGTTATGCGTATAACGTAACGCCATAGACGTATTTAGTGATGGGATGTACTGCTACGATGGATAGTCGATATTTTTTATAATAAAAAACGTATATTGTGCGTAGGTCAATTTTTATTTTTAAAAGGTCTAATTATACAACAGAACATTTATAGGGTAAGGTTGCTTAAAAGGTTGCTAAAAAAAAATACATGTTATTCGTCTAAACTCATATCAGAGTCAGGAACATCTGAATTGTCACTCAATTCATCATCTGAATCTGTGACGGATATTATTAACGATGACTCAATTATGTTGTCAATATGTATGTCACGATCCCAATCAGACATAATGTCCCTTTTTGTTTTATTCACGACCTTCGACCAGTCTTCAGGTTGAACATTGTTGATGGCCTCTTGTAATAGGGCCAACATCTTATTTGCCGTAAATGGCGGCGAAGTATTATTTCTTGCGGCGTAACCTAAAAATAAACGAACTTATAAAAAAAAGTATTCAAATAATCATCAATCAGCCTAATCTAGTATCTGGTAATGTTTTTAAACTAGGTACATGCTACGATCGGAAAGCTGATTTTTTTATAAAGCTTCAAAATGGGAATTGAAATTAAAAGCATACCTTTTATTTGGGCCCAAATCAGCTCAATAGCGTTATACTGGCAATGGTAGGGTGGTAGTCGAAGGACCTGGTGGCCTTTTTCTTTTGCCATCTCGTCCAGAGCATAGGTAGGAGTTGGTGGCTTATGGCGTCGGACTAAGGCAATAAGCTCCGTCTTTAACATTTTTATATCTGCTGTAACTCCGTTTTCACTCAGCCACTTCACCAACTCGCTTTTGCGGTTGGATTGGTTTGGGGGTTTATTAACTTGCACCGAATGGTAGGGTGCGTTGTCCATTATTATGGTCATAGGCTCTTTTAAATTGTTTAATAGACCTATGAACCAATCTTTAAATTTTTCGTAATTCATCTCCTCATGATACTCCGTAGTTTTTTTTGACTTAAAAGCCAGCAAACAATCAGGGACGAATCCACTTGCTGTACCTGCGTGACAAATAATAAGGCGTTCGCCTTTGCCTTCCGGCACTTTGGTACACGATTGTGCCGTATCGTCGGTCCAACTTTTACCCACTGTGTGGTTGGCGTTTAGCCACGTTTCATCCAAAAAGACAACTTTGCTCCAATCACTTATGTTTTTGGCCTTCCTTAAAAATCTACATCTTGCTAGGGCAATGTCAGTCCTATCCATAATAATCTTTCTTTTGTTAACTTTTTTGTAAACAAAGCCAATATCTTTTATAACTTGCCGTAGCGAAGTAATACCTCCTTTGAACAAGTCAGCTTCTTTTAATGATTTTAGAAGCTTGAGCAATGTGGGTAGCTCCATTCTTCTATAATAATCATAAATATGATTTCTAATAGCAACCTTAGCAAAATCATCCAAATCTGAATAATACACTAATTTTCATAACAATATTAAAGAGAACTAGATTCACGCTGCGAGTATCGTTAGCGATAAAAATGAATTGCATAACCTCACATCCCTAGTCATGTGGTACTGACAAATGTCAACGTCATACGGGCAACTGTCACCCGCACCATGCTACAGCGCAAATAGTGTAGTACAGATATTTATTGTAATTTGTGACAAGGACGTAAAAATTCTGGAGTCAGGAAAGTTCAATTTTCATCGTCAATCGTTGTTAGAGTCCGCGCAAACTAAGTCTGCGCGCTGTCAAAATCGGAAATGATCGTTTGCCGCCATCTCGACGTTTATATCAAGTGTCAAGAGAGTGTGCTGTGTTCCGTGTTTTCCAAAGTAAATATTCGCCATCTTTATGCCGAATGTGATTACAAGTGCTGGCAGGGATATAGCCTACAAACACGCGCGCAGACTTAGCTTGCGCGGACTCTAGTGGTCATGGCAACCTTCATGATTGGCCACAAAAGGGATCCTTCCTTTCTGTTCTGTTCTTAGAGGCTGTGGGTGGCCATGGGGGAGATTTGCCCAGCAGCGGGACCATACATGTTAATAAAATAACTGCTCCGTATTCACTCCATTTTTTGGGCAGTCGTGTAAAAGGGAACAATTGGTAATTTTATCCCAATAATATAAGTAAGCATCCCCCGCATGTACTTGTTCAACATAATGTAATTAATAGCTACATGCGGGCAATAGGACCCATTAAGTGATCGATAGGATAATAGGACCACTTCACCCTAATTTAATATTAAGAGCTGAACCACCGCTAAATGAATTTCAACGACACATTAGTCAAAGACACAATAAACCATTGGAGGTGGAGCATCTCATACTTGATTACAACACAATCAGCCTATAATGTTCCCACTGCTGGGACACAGGCCTCCTATCTGTGAGAGGGAGCGGGATGTAATCTGCCTCGGGCCCGGTGCCGGTCACATGCATTCAAATAATTTGTTCTACGACATGCCGGTTCCCTCAAGATGTTTTCCTTCACCGTTCAAGAGAAGAGGTGATGCAAGTCGAGGCAGTTACTTACCACTCTGGATCACCATTGATGTACCTGCGTTTCCTCTGTTTCACTAGCCATATACTGCCTTGAATTGCTTCTGCCTAGGTCCATAAAATCCGACAACAGCCTAAAACAAACACCTGAATAGTAAAGCCTAGCGAAAGTTCCGCTTCCTCAATATCCTGGCTCGCGTGTGCGCATACCATATCCTCGTTTGCATACAGATATTAAGCTCAAAATTATGAGTGTGCGGCGCTCCTACGCCATTCATAATTTTATAGGGTTGTCCGAAAATGTTACGTGTAAACTATATTATTGGAGTGGGAACCGTGGAATTTCTTGCCGGCACTTCTCCATAGGAAACGACCAACTGGAACCGTGCACCTAGCACATAAACCTACATGGGCACTTATGAAACGTCAGACGTCTCATAAGTACCCATGTAGGCTTACTGACATACAATATTTTGATTTTGAATTGTGAACATCGTCCTCCTTCTATTATCCGAATTTGCTTGTGGCCGGCACAGCATGCACTGTCTTGTTCCTCTAGACATTTGCATCAGCAGTCATCTCAGTAGTTAACTCTTTTGTATCAACTTTCACATAGTCATTCATCGTTTCCTTGTTCTTCCCCTAAATCACATTCATACTCAAAACTTTCTTCCGCTTTCCTTGTTCCTCGTCATCACATGTTTATGACATGTCACTCAATTCAAGTACACAAATAGATTCTCGGTTACCGGGCAATTTTCAGACTTAACTGACCTACTCATTTCTAGTCAGATCTGCCAAATATTATGTATCTGACAAAGTGACAGCCCTGTTTCAAGTGGTAGGTACGGTTCGCAAATAAGCAAATAAACACGTTGCTTCGACAAAACGTTATAAATATACAACGTAATGGGCTCTCGCTCGTAAACGCACACACTGCTCGACCCCACGCAGCGGGAGTGTTTGTTTTGCTGATTGTACTTGACTTATCAGATTATTGGTGTTCTTCCTTACTATGTATCCTAAACATGAAGATCCATTTGAGCAGACAGTTTCAACAATTTGCTTCTTATTGTTCTGGTAAACTGTCTCCGGTAACAATGACTCGAAGCGATTAATCCTTATGCCGTGACAGCCACACACAAATTTTGGTAATTTACTGTTCATGTATGGTCCTAACAGGTGTGGAGGAATGTTTCTAGAAGTCATGGACTTGTAGCGGTATCTACAACGCCACATGCGAACAACGCGTCATACTGACGTCACGCAAATCCTGCATCTCGCAAGCAGAGTTTACCGCGCAATTAGCATAGATACAATTTCCCAACATCAATCGTTGGGCAATTGCCCGCCAGACACAACACCCGTCTCGTCGGAGGATCCTCCCTTTTCTATGGAGTAGTTGCTTTTCAGACATTCGTTTTCTTTAGGGATCAAAAAACAGTGAGTTTTGTGTTCTTTATGGGCGGGCCAAGAGTCAATAGATCTAGGTAATGTATCGACTGGAATTTGTGTAATATTTCAGGCAATATGACGTCCAGGCGAGTGTTACAGATATTATTTCTTAAGGTATACACTCGAGCATATTCTCGAGCATTTCCATGTAACGTAACGTTCTTACGAATGGTACAATACAGGCAAAGGCTCAGTTTCCAAAAGCGTTTCCATGTAATGTTTTCGCGAACGCTCGACGCTGAGATCGACGTAATGCTCACGGCGAGTGAGCATTTTTCTGTAACATTTCTTTCTAACTTGCGTTCATTGTTGAAATGTCGGACGTACAGGTACCGCTCATGCTTTTGCTCGATAAAATGTTACACCAATACGCTGGTTGGTTTTTAAAATCAGGTTGTAACAAAACATCGAGTGTCGTGCTCGAAGTGCGGCTCGATAAAATTTAAAAACGGCGAATGCTCGATGGTCTGTTACAAGTAAATGCACTAGTTTATACTCACCTTTTGGATCAGCAACAATGTTCACTTTGACGCCAGCACATCAAGCTACCCGAAACTGTCAAATTTTCCCAATCAACCTTGAACCTAATGCATTAGCGATAAAGTTGAAAATCTATTAAAGAAATTTGACAGATTGTAGTAGCTTGATGTACCAGTTCATACTGGTAATATAACTACAGCACACAATAACTCGACCCCCTGCTGCGTAGTTGTTAGTTCAGGAGACTGATTATAGCAGTAGTTTGGCGTTGATTGATTGATTCGTCCATTTACTTACTTGCAAACGCTCTACTTTATCCGTGTTCATAGTTCGTGTGCTAATTAGTTAGTGAAATAGACCGTGATTTGGCAATTTCATAAATCTAATCGGAAACCGATGATTTTATAGAGGTATGAGGAACAGGGTGTAATGTTCACTCACTCTCCATAGATAAGGGACCCTCCGACCAGTCGGGTGTCGTGTTGTGACGTCAATATGATGTGTAGTTCGCATGTGTCGGTGTAGATTGCTACAATTTTATTACAGGCACATAAAGCAGAAATAAGGCTTTGTCTTTGTGAGGGCAACGCATCTGTGCTGCCTCTGGTATTGCAGATTGCAGATGTCTGTATTGCCATAGCACCACCACGAGGGCCGTCGGCTTCTTTGCTATCCAATAACATAAAAATCATCTACCAGTACCTAAACACAGGCTGAAGAGGAAACAAGGAATATTGCTAAATGCCTGTGGCATTAAGTCCACCTCTTTACATTTATGTGCTTAAAGTATTAAACCCAAACTAATATTGTAAATTCTCTGTCTGTCTGTCTGTGTGTTACCTTTTGACGTGTAAACCACTAAACGGATTGCGATAAAATTTGGCAAGGAGATTGGTATCCTGAGGAAGGACAAAGGCTACTTTCTGTCCCGGTAGCACGTTCCCGTGGGATAATTTCTGACATCCACACGGGCAAAGCCGTGGGCAGAATATAGTAGTAAATTTCTCCTTTCAAACCCGTCTATTTAGCGTCATTTTAGACCACATCTAAACTAAAACCTTCGAGAAAATTCAAGGCTTACCTTCCAGATCTCATCCTTCCAAATGACACTTTATACCAATCTAGTCCACGCAGCAAATTAAAAGGGGTTTAACGGCAAATAGCCACAGGCTATGAGCCACCAGGCAAGAAGAGAAATGAGCCCCCTAACAATAGTAAGTGAGCTATCATTGAAAGCTTTGTACCAGCCACCATTGTCAGTGAACTGCATTGTCTTGTAATTTATAAAAGTGTAGTTTAAAAGGGATTGAGGAGTTTTATTCAGAAACTTGGTAGTGAAAAGGAAAGCGGTGCTAGGAGACGGAAGAGTTGGTGGTGCTAAAATTAAAATGAAGTTATCTCGCGGCATGGATTCACGGAAATCTTTTAACTCAAACTTCAACGCATTTACTTCAATTACTTCAACCATTTGCTGGCACTTTTAAATTTTCAAAGGAGTCGATAAGTTAGAAAGATGAAGTAAGTTGAGTGGCCCATTTCAAAGCAGTTAGTTCATATGGAGAAGAACGGGCAAGAAACTCCATGGAGAATTTTGTCCAAATGAAGTGTCCATGGAGTTTCTTGCCCGTATACAAGGTCTTAGCCCAAAATCACAACATTTAGTAGTGTATTAGAGCCGAGCCTCACCGGGATGCCATGGCGGCGCAGCCAGGTCGCGTCGCCATGGCGTCGCCGTCGGTGAGCCACGAACCACACAATATATAGCTATATATACATTTAGTTAATAGCAGCGCGACCTGGTGACGACGCCATAGTGAAGTATGACTCTTAAAGTAGAAATGGCGAATTCTATGGACCAAGGCGTTACTTTTTATTTTGGACGAAGCAAAAGGATTTTAGTACGCGTTACTACGGCACATTGAATTTTAGAAGAATTTCGGCTCCTCTCTAATTCTTGCGCGACATGACTGTGTCTTTTTAAGACACAATTTGCCATTTAGACACCTAGTTATTGAGACTGTAATATATGAACCACCGCAGACACTGGTGGTTGACTACTTATCAACCTTATTGCCAAGGGCATAAGGGTAAAAGGATTGTATAACCTTCCAAAACTTTAAGCTTATTTAAGACCTCAGGAATTCGATCCTGTGGTGCACTAAGCATGGACATTAGCCCGTCGGAATGCCCCAAGGTCAAGGGTTGGCTGGACACAATTTATGCCATAACATGCCCTAGGATCTGATGTAGCATAAATAGGAGGTGACCGGTTAGCTAGACTAACATTATATAGCGCCTGTATTTTCTGAACGGTGAGGCAGAGGTATATAAGTACATCCATGGTCAGGTCCAGTTTAAAATCTTTAGTTGTCTGACATTTTTGCTGAACTCTGGGCCTTTTTGGCGCAGTCGTGAGGCACACTTTCCTGCTAATTTCTTACATCGGACTTTACACTTTTTATTTGACTTTTTATTTGTTTTTATCTGATGTATGTACGAGTATCTGGAGTATTGTGTCTTTTGTTCTGTCTAAATAAATGTATTTTCTTTCCTTCTTTCTTCCTTATTTCGCCAGACTGCCTCGTTGGTCACTCGCAGTTATGACTGTTACGCAATTGTTAATTACCGAAATAATTAGGCAAACAGGCGAAATGTTATGTCTGTTAATTATTTCAATTGTCATACGGCCATCAATACCAAGCCTATGATTATCGCAAGCCACCTGTAATAAGGATGGCATTGGTTGCCCATCTCTGGGTTAGAACGACGATGATGAAAGAGTACCAACACATTAGCATAGCTATTCACAACCATTTTTTTTTTCTGGTGAGAAATCATCAAATGACCCGCTCTGGGTGGAGCGGAAGGGAGTGTCAGACTCTTACTGACTAAAACCCACCCACGTTCCTTCCTTCGCCCTTTATGTTCCGGGGTAGCGGTAACCCTTTCGGACAATCCCGCTGACCCGGCAGGCTTCGGCCCTAAGGGGCCCTATTCACAACCATTCGCTACGCTTTCGTACAGTATCGAACATCAAATCAATGTTATCGTAGAAGTCCTCTAAACGCTGTTCACAAGTCCAAAACCTCATAATTTTGTCAGTTTAAATCAAATAGGCGACAGCTATTCTTCCGACAGCTGTTTGCTGTCGGGGGTAAGGCAAATCAGGTTATCGAGTGTCATTTTCGATACGATAGCCTGTTGGTTCAAACTCAAACTCAAAGTATTTATTTCAATTAAACCAATTACAGGCACTTTTGTATTGTCAAGGGGTCGGTCAGTCAGAAAAATGAAGCTAGTTGCAAAAAATGAAGCTGGTTGTGAATAGCTATGCAGTTACGGATCAGAATAACATGATTCCTTACATCATCCTAGCCTGCCATAATACTCGACGCAACGCATTATGGTCTTGCCAAAAACAAAACCAATTAAAACCACAGTGAATTCTACGCCTTGTGCTTAACAAGTTACAGTTTAAAACGGTTTGCAAGTAAACGCACGTACGAAGTTTAAATTAGGAAACCTTACAACAAATAGTCGACTCTAGCCACATCATCATAAGTTTTAAAATAGATTGACATATATTTAAACATGGTGCGTATTTTAAAACAGAAGTTCTACAATTAATTTTAGACTTAATACCAAACAAGTTAGAGTCGAAAATAGATTGTTATGTAAACACATGGTGTGTATTTAAAAATAGACGTTATGGTTATCATGTGGGTTCAACAGACTATGGGAATAATAAAATATGGGTTAGCAACCTGTCACCGCCTTATGGGCTATGTTTAAAACAGACATACTTATATCGTTTCAGGATGATCTCATTCCCGTAAGTCCTGCGTTAAGAGTAACATTTTGTAAACATGCGATGAGAAACCGATATTTCTGCAAAACTATTTTGCCACCAAGCAACCTTGCTACAACGATCTTCGCAGGGTGGCTCTTAGTAGCTGGATGAGAGTTACCAAGAATCGAGTTAAATGGCGTGCAATTGGAGAGGCCGACAGAAGGATCCAGTTGGGTTGGGCAGCATTTGGAAAACTTCGTCAAGTCTTCTCGTCGCCTATCCCGCATTGTTTGAAGACTTAGGTCTTCAACAAGTGCGTCCTGCTCGTCATGGACGCCCCCTAGCTAGATGGACGGATGACCTAAAGAAGGTGGCTGGGGTAGACTGGATGCGGAAGGCGGAGGACAGGGTGTTGTGGCGCAGTGTGGGAGAGGCCTATGTCCAGCTGTGGACTGCGATAGGCTGACTTGATTGATGTGCTATAGGCTGATGATGATGCAACGTTGCTATGTTGCGGTGTGAAGGGTATGTCAAACAAGCCGCTGGCCCACCTGAGCCCCAATCTGTATGGTAATTATTATTCCCCACGTAGGCCCCTCGCCCACGGCGACTTTTTGTAGCGATGCAGTAGCGATGCTGTCGCGCTTTCGCATCGATACAGTCGCGTTGCGGTCGCTAGCTGTTTGCCCTCGCCCACACCACGATTCTCAGTCGCGATGCAAACGCCATACTGTTGCGCTTCTGTCGCGATCCAAACGCGATTCAGTAATGGCACAAAATGGACTCGGTTGAGGCAACATTAGTTGCCTTTGCCATACGTTGCCTTTGGTGCTGCTTTTTACGTAAACAGCCGAAGCGTGGACAGCTGAAGCGTGGACAACGAAAGCGGTCGCGCGTTTGCATCGATACAGTCGCAATGCTGTAGCGCGTTAGTAGCGCGTTGGCATCGCTTCTGTAGCGCGTTGCAAATGCGACTAACGCGCGTTAGTAGCCATGCATCGCTACAAAAAGTCGCCGTGGGTGAGGGGCCGTAATCTTACCACATGCAAACCACGTCAATATCGTGTCTTGTTAACGGCAAGGAATCGAACGAAATGTCAACTGTACGGACAACATGTATTTTGACAGTTCAAACCACGCCAACTTCGCGTTCATTTCGCGCGGTTTCGTTCATTGTGTCATAGAGAATACGTTAATAGCAGATGTCGTGATTAAATAAGGAATTGACGTGGTGTCGAAGTAATGAATCATTTAGTGGCGAGTTAGGGTCCTGATGGACCGTTCGTATGGAGATCTGCAATACCAGAGCCATGGCAAATGCGCAGAGGAAAAAGGTATGGCGGCAGTATTTCCCCGAACGAGTGCCTTCATAATCGCTAGCTTAGTTTTGCACCAAATACACAGGACACACACAGCACAGAGGACACACAGGATCACCTAGTTTAGGTTGGGTTTACCTTATCCGTATGACCTTTAGCTAACCATTTTTATGTATAGTCTTTAGCAATGTCAAAGGTTTTTGTATTAATAAAGGTTTATTTTTTATTACATGATTTTATAAATTGGCTATTGGCTAGCTAAACTCCGCAGACGCTATGGGTATCAATCTCCAAACAAGATAAAACAAAAAATAAAATCAATTTGATGTTTTTTTTTTGTAGAGTAGCGGACCGCAATTATTGTAGACTCTTGAACAATCAGTTTGAAAAATCTGTTTTGTTCTTTGTGTAAACTTCACAGACGTGTGTCTTGAGTGTATCATATTTATTTATTTATATAACAATTGCTTGCTGCACTTATAGTAGACACCAAAGCGCGCCACAAGCCAACAACATAACAATTAACTAAAAAACTTCATACAAACATTACACATGGATTTACTGCTATTTATTTATTTATTTATCGTCACACTGGAACGCCATACAGCAATTACACCAATAGAGCAAAAAATCACTTCATGTGCTGCTTTCCATCCATCCTGTGCGCGGTGTACATCGAACGAGTGACGATGGATCACGCACGCTCACGCAGCGTGCAAGTGCAGCATTTCTCCATAGCCCAATAACAATAATAACATAACACAATACATACCGACACCCATTGCATCTGCAGAGTTTAGCTAGCCAATTTAAAATAACCCCATATACATATATCGAGTCTCACCCTAACTTTTGTTGGCATAGAACCGCTTTCTATCTTTATTACTTACTGAATTTATGGTATAGCGATAAAATATTCATGGTAATGAAACTACCAAAATGCCATGTAACTTCTCGGATCTCCTTGAAACTAAATAAACACAATAAAATACAGTTTTACAGCTCACGAAGCTACAAAAGGCCGAGGGAGATCAATAATAATAACCTATAACTCTGGAATTGGACCCAGCGGGGTAATTGCGTAACAAACTAACAGCAGCAATGGCTTTTTATTTTGACAGTCCAACAACATCCATTGCGTTATTTACGTTGTTGAGCAGGCAAATTTTTCGAACATATGACGCAATGGTTTAGCAATATCCTTCAAAATGATTCACATTGTGATTGATAGTGTGTCACGCAGGGTGCAGTATTCTTAACTGCCTTGTTGGCAGTCGTTGGTCTAGTAGTTGTTAATGCGGCTGCTTAGGGTCGACAGTCTGGATTCGTGCCTCATCATCATCTGCCTAACCTTTTCCCAACTATGTTGGGGTCGGCTTCCAGTCTAACCGGATGCGGCTGAATACCAGTAGTTTACATGAAGCGACTGCCTATCTGTCCTCTACAACCCAGTTATTGGGTAATACGATAGCTCTTGGTTGTCAGATTTTCGGGCTTCTGACGACCCGCAACGACTGTCAAAGATCCACAAACACAGCTGGGACTAACGGCTTAACTAAACTTGCTTTCCGAGGCACGGAGGGGTCTCGGTATATAAGATGGTCCCTCATCTACGGACCAACTGTAGCAAGCGCAGCTTAACCTGACCGATCGATCCGTGCGGCTGTTATTACTTAGCCACGAGCCCTCCGAGGCTGGATTCATGCCTAGTGCATAGCAATAGGCTAGCCTCCTATTACATGGGACTTGCAACATAACAGGCGAAATATTCTGTTGTACGGACATTGCCACAGTGCGCCACTAGCAGTTCGATTCATCATCCCCGCCACAAAGACACATAAACTAAAGAGTATCGGCCTCATAAATTACGCTGGCTAATAAACAGAACGTTTCAGAGGGCAGTTGTCATATTTCTGATTGATTTATTACGTAAACTGTCCGTTTATTGCAGTATTATGTCTTGTTCCGACAGAATCTTCAAGTAATGTTGAGTGTATACAGTATGTATGAAGACAGAATCTATTTTCGATATTATCATTGCAAAATTCTATATGAATCTAATCTAACTAGCTTGTACTGTCCCACTGCAGGGCAGAGGCCTCCCTCTGCCTTTTCCTCACAATTCTGTCTCTTGCGAGTGCCGGCAAAATTACGATCTTAAAATGCTACAAGCCGTGCTCCCAATGGGATTTCCCATTAGCAAAAAATACAAACTTTCATACCCTATTTAACCCATTCAGAGGCAGAATTATCAAAATCGCTCTTTGGTGCTCACCTTCGTTATAAGAGGAACTCTTGTGCAAAATTTAATGCTTCTAGACCCAACAGTTTAGGCTGTGCGTTGTCTGCCAGGGGAGCAGTGGTGGCCCCGAGGCAACGGCCGCGACTTACGAGTTGGAGGTCGTAGGTACAACCCAGACAGGCGCTTTACTTTGTGTAAATTATTTCATCACCACTGGTCTCAAAACGGTGAAGGAAAACATCGTGAGGAAACCGGCATGTTCTAGAACCGAAAATTCGAAGACAAGTGAAAACGAAGTAATAGCGCATGCGATGCTACGGGGTGGGTCGGGGGAACGAAAAAATGTGAAGCCGCGGGCAGAACCTAGTAATAAATAAGGGAGCACTACACATCTCCAACTACCACTTCAGGGAATACAAGCATAAAGTTATGTAACACCGTATCAGCGTAGATATTTATAGTCCCTTCTATTTGTGAGCACACGACCCACAAACGTCCATCTTCCGGGAACAATGATAAATTCATAGCTCCCGGCGGAAGCCATCTGTCTTGTGGATGCTATGAGTTTCCTTGATTTACAATGTATGTAGTTGTTAATTGATGTTTATTGGGCTTTTGGTAGTTTGTGTTGTGCTTGTGCTGTCGTTGTAGAACTTATTTCGGTGGTTCTTTGTTCGGTTTGTTTCGATTTTGGCGATATCCTTGTAACCGTTTAATGTAGTAATTTTTTGACGACTCGATAGCCAACGGCTCACTCCCATAGTCTAGCCGTCATAATGATGGTGACCAGTCATGTCATTATCCTGCCCTTATCCCAATTTATTTGATGATGACCAGTAATACTATAACGGGCCGAACCCAATTACCTATCTATCACCAGTTTTGGCATACTGGAGGTAGAAAACCTATCTATCTCTGGTTTCAACGTCCCAATAACCTATATCAGTAGCGATCTGTTTGATTTTATTATACTGGCAGTTATGATTATACTGACTACCATCAGTAGCGATCTGTCTTTAACTGAAATTAAGTTATTGGGTTATCAATACGCCCTAGGTTATAAATAACATAGTTTTAGCAAGCAATCTATATTCCTAGAATCAACAAAAAAACATTGTCCGTGTCGCCAATAAAAATACTAAACCTAAACTTCGAAAACTCGAAGGACAAAAAATAATCAATTCTGAAATCGAACAGCAAAAAAAGTTAGACTCAATTTCGAAGGCAAAAAAGGTACTGGTTACGTGACTCTGGGACTCTGGGACATAAAGTCTCCAATTCAACGGAGACTGCGGAAATGTCTAATTGGATTAAGATTACCCAAAACGTCTTCTAAAGCTTAGAACTTGAAACTTAATAGCCAAATACGAAAATAACACATCATGAAAAATGTCACCAGTATTTCCCGTAGGGCTGGTCCCTTCGGCAGAGGAGTATAATAATAATAAGTATAAGCATAATCAACCTATAATGTTAACACTGCTAGGACACAGGCCTCCTCTTTCTGTGAGAGAGAGTGGGCCATAATCCACCACGCAGGCCCAGTGCGGGTTAGAGGATTAATCATAATGAATGATAATAATAACAACGAATCTATTGTTTCAGACATTATATTATCACAGTCCGTATTACCACCAATGTTTTAAGAATAATATTATAGCACAAATTAACATTATATAAGATTATAATTTGCACAGCCACGTTTCGCCAAATATTTTTAATCCCATGTGGGGAGTGCTTATTAAGGGGAAAGCGCCAGGGTAACCCGAGAAATTCAAAATTTCTTACGTGTTTGTCAATTTGCAGGTCAGTGTTAGGTTGTATGTTGAATAAAATATGATTCGCGACCGTAACAAATATGTATTATATCATCATCATCATTTCAGCCGATATACGTCCACTGCTGGACAAAGAACTCCACCAAGCAGCTCCACTACGACCGGTTCTGTGCTTCCCGCATCCAGCAGGTTCCTGCGGCCTTGACAGGTCATCAACCCATCTTGTGGGAGGCTTTCCAACACTCCGGTGTCACCACTGCGTCGACTGCCGGGAGGACACGGCGCAGCGTACGCTGGCAGAGTGTGCCGCCTGGGAGGAGCCGCGCCGTGCCCTCATCTCAGAAGTGGGCAGTGACCTGTCGCTGCCGGCCGTGGTCGAGTCGATGGTCGGCAGTGAAGAGTCCTGGGACGTGGTGGTTTCCTTGAGGTTGGTGAGGCTGCGGAAAGGGAGAGGGAGATCTCGTCCACTCACCCGGCCCGCAGCAGGCACACCGGGCGTCGGCGGAGGGCGGACAACGCCCTCTTCCAGCCCCCCTAAATGGGTCCAGGGGCGACGGACTCGGGGACATCCGTCGCCCCCCAAACATCAGGACCCGAGGTGGCGGCGCGTAGTGTTCCACGCGCGCCCCTCTTAGACGTCGCGGGGGGAGTCAAACACCTCACTCCCCCCTCTGACCCGAGGAGGCCCGCGGTGGCGGGCCGGCACCAGTCGGGGGTTGCGGAAGGATCGTACGTTCCCGCGACCCCCGGCGTGGTGTGAGACGGATCACCGCGGTGGTTTTTAGTCAGTAAGAGTCTGACAGACCCCGCCGCCCGCCCCAGGGCGGCGGACATCCATGAGGATTTTCCACCCCGGAAAAAAAGGCCTCCAACATTACGTCTTCCGGTACGCATGTAAGTATGTATTTAAAGGTTCAAAGGTCGTGTGCGCAAGAGCAAGTGAGATAGTATCTGGAGAAGTCTAGACTTTTGAACATTGGTGTCTAAACAACTGCTTATATTGGGATTCAAAATCGTGACTGTATTGACGCCTACGTAAATGTCATGGCAAAACCAGTCACTGGGATCACTTCGCCATGAGACAGGATTTGTTCGTATTTATTCTACGAGTTAAGCATAGAACCGGTCGAAGTGGAGGTGCTTGGGGGAGGCCTATGTCCAGCAGTGGACGTCTTTCGGCTGAAATGATGATGATGATTATTCTAAGAGTTCTACAACAAGAGCTATAAAGATTGATACTGCTGGGGTTAAATAGTCAGGGCCTAACGAAGCCCTCGTAGAAACTCTTAATACATCATACCATCACCTCACTGCCCATACACCAATTTATTTGTGGCGGGCGCAGGATGCAGTTTTCTTTCATACATTTCTGCGAACAATCATCTCAAAATTCACATCCTTCTTAGCCTAAGTCTTTGACATAATCCATCCAGCTTTGAATTTCTTCACACTGATTTAGAAATATAAAAAAAAAACTATTTTAGGACTTTGTCACGTAGATTCAAACAAAACTCCTTTAATGTGATACTAAACTTTCCCATTTCTCTATCCACTGTGTCCTTGACCTTGACCCACATTCACATATACACATTTTCCTTATGCCGCGTTAAGACTGCCGAGTTCCCGGAAAACACGTCCCCCGATAAATGAAGATTTTATAGGATTCTTACGGCTTCTCCATAGCAGGAATTTCTCAGTAGCAGCCTGGAGTCCGGATTTGCGCACGATTTATGGCAGTAAGTAGGCCCTTCCCCAGTTACATAAGACGTCAATATAACTGGCGAAATATGGGTTCACAGAATTCTCAAGAGAAGATTCATGATATGACAGTCAATTTTGCATACCTGATTGATATAATCATGTCAAATGCAGGACTATTTGCAGTTCCCAATTTCGTCTTCCAGCTAAACAGGGTACTGCAGGCTTCAAAGTTACATGGCAAGGACTTATCCCGGTCACGTAGTGAATAATCTTGTGCCCACGTACCGAGATTATCTTCAAGTGTTGGCAAAAAAACGATAAAGTATTAAGTTTTTGCAATGTCTGCTAAAGAAAACAAAGTTGTGCACGTGACGTGGCCTCCAAAGGATCTTTGTACTAAGTTTTTAAATCGGATAGCGGTCTTGGTTTAACGGGGTTTGGAATAAACGCGATTGTGTAACTGTTTTGTTACTAACTTATTGATTGTGTAGTTAAAAACCCGATTACTGAGGTTGTGGTCTTTCGATCCGTAGGTGATGCAAAGTGTGTTTTTTTTCCTATAAGGAACTTTTCAGTGGTTCCTTCCTTACCAAATGATAATTTATATACATAATAGGGCCTCTTTTTTACTAGCCTACGCTGTCCCTCACTGTGTGTGTGTGTGTGTGTCTGTGTCGCTGTGCCCAGGAGGGCAAAGGCCCACTCCTTCCATCTTTCACGAGCCCGCGTGTCCTCCTTCCAGTTTTGACGGAACCTACGTGGTCTGCCGCGACCCCGCCTCACTGTCTCAGGGCATCGATTCTGTGCTATTTGGGCCCACAGCCTGTCGGCAGATATGTCCTGCCCAGTCCCATTTAAGCGCCTCTTAACATACTGAAATCTAGAAATAATCACTGCAGCCTGAGTAGACACCACATACATTTGGAGTCGATACATCATGTCAACTTCTTCCATACTTCTCTATCAGTCGTTATTTCAATATGCATCCTTTTTCTAGTCACCGAATCTGTTGTCTTCACTTACTCTCTTCTACATATTGCCTTTCATATAACATAGTATTCCTAATTTATGTCATCATATGTAAATTTTGATCTGACCTGAAAGGACCTGTGGCTAAATAATAACATCCGCACAGGTTGATCGATCAGGTTAAGCTACGCTTGCCGCGGTTGATATGTGGATGGGTGACCATCTTTACATACCGAGACCTCTCCGCGCTTCGGAAAGCACGTTAAGCCGTTAGTCCCGGCTGTCTTTCGTGAATCTTTGACAGTCGTTACGGGTAGTCAGAAGCCCGAAAGTCTGACAAACGGTCTTATCAAGAGGTATCGTGTTAATCAGTTACTGGGTTGTGGAGTTCCGATAGGTAGTCGCTCCACGTAAAATACTAGTATTCAGCTGCATCCGGATATACTGGGAGCCGACCCCAGCATAGTTGGGAAAAGGCTAGGCAGATGATGATGTAAATTCTGACCTGATTGCTAAGTACGTGAACAGCTGTACTCGAAAAAAACAATGCTGAAAAGAGGTTAAAGCCCTCAAACATGGCCTAATTGTCCAAATTTACGTATGCACGCGGCATATCAGTAATAAACAGGGATCTCAATCGAGTGGACGTGACTTGAATACAATTCTGCAATGCTAATGACTCTATCAAGAGGAAGAACTGTTATTCGAACTACTGCGAAACGTAACAATACGAACAGTTAGATTGGATTAGAATTTAGATTCGTGACTTATGTACACAATAGCAACAAAAAAGCCAATTAAAAAGCTCAATGTGTAAATTCATAGAGATCTATGGAAGAAGTGTATGAGCTACATGTTATCAGAGGGGTAATTCTCGTAATTTTAAGACCGTTCACAGTCTGATCTCAGTCTCAATCTGTCAAAAAATACTTCTAGTTTCCCTACATTTCGACAAGTTTCTGACATTTGTTTTGGCTAAGATGAGACTGCGACTAGATTTTGAACGTTTTAAATTACGAGAATTGGCCTTCTGATGTATGCATACCACATACACACATAATCAGCCTATGATGTTCCCACTGCTGGGACACAGGCCTCCTCTCGGTGAGAGGAAGTGGACCGTAATCCACCACCCCGCGTGTTGCGGGTTGGAGATGCCACGTCTTCGAATTTTTAGTTCTAGGGCATGCCGGTTTTCTCACGATGTTTTCCTTCACCGTTTAGAGAGCAGAGGCGATAAAATAATATACATAAAGTAAAGCGCCTGTCTGGGTTGGAACCTACGACCTACAACTCGTAAGTCACGGGCGTTACCGTTACCGTTCCGTTCAATAAAAGCAAAGAAAAAACCGATAAGTTAAACACCACAGTTATTGGTATACCTGGAGATCGTCAACCAGTGTACATTTCTGAGCATCTACCAGCTAGTACTAAAAAACTGTTCTACCTAGCCAGAGAATTCGCTAGCAAAAATGGGTACAAGTTTTGTTGGATCTCTAACGGTAACATATTTCTGCGTAAGATAGAGGGTGATAAACAAGTTCTTGTTAGCTCTGAAAAATGTCTCTTCGTTCCAGAAAACCAAAATCAGAATACCAAGTGACTGATTCAATCTTTTAAATTATTTCTTGCTGTCTTATTTAGCTTATTTTTAATTAAAGTTTTCAAACAACCATGCACACCAAACCACGTATACCCAACTAATTTACACATAAATACCTCCCATACAACAAAATATCCCACACAAACTTTACAAATAATAATCTACACACACAACTATAATACACCGTATCTCATCACCGCACACAAAAAGACAAAATGTAATTCTCAAACTGCTACGAAACATATTATATTATTATCAATTCAAACAATATTGACAAAAAATATTTTTACATATAAATCCATAAACACCATAATAATAGTTACTACCACGTTTCATTTACCTGACCATTTATACCTTGAGAATAATTGTGTCTGTTCATGCACAATAATACAACTTTTCTACGACAGTCGATATCGTAAATATACAACATTGCGATCTTTTTGTAATAATTCGATCATTTAATAAATAACTCAATTGCAACTGAAATAGACAACAACGAGACTGAGGTAAACTGTGTGCATCTTGGGGTTACCAAACTGTGTTCGCAGGTGATCAACTATGATAAGCACGATAAAGCATCGTTATCTATTCTTACTTTAAATATAAGAAGCATCCATTGTAATTTTGACCTATTTCTAGCGTTCGTTTCAGCACTGCAATTTCCGGTGGATATATTCGTTCTCACAGAGTGTTGGACTTCTGAGAATAATCCACCCCCGTACATTGACAGCTATGACGTATTCTGGACTAAAAACATTATTAACAAAAATGACGGTATAGTAGTTTATGTACGGGAGGAAATAGGGGCGCGAGCATCTGAGCCGGTGTTCTCTGAGGGAAATTGTCTTCTTGTTAACATTTCCACCGACTACACGTTAGTATGTTCATACCGACCGCCATGCTTCAAAAATGTCTCAAACTACATAAATGCGCTTGATCAAGTACTCGGCAACATACACACGAAAAACATTGTGTTTACGGGAGACATCAATATAAATACTTTAGATGACGCAGGTGGACCGGTTCAGAACTACCTAAATCTAATGGCTATGTACGGGCTGAGACAAGGTATAACAAAACCTACTAGGCTTAACAATTGCCTGGATCACTTCATGGTGAAATCATGCAACACTTGGAAAACAGTAGTGTTCGAACAACAGCTGACTGATCATTCCCCTATTCTACTCTATATCAGCGATACATCGGTAAATAAAAAAGCAACAAAGTACAAAAAAGTAATCATTAACCACGAGGAAATTAGGAATGCTTTGCTTAAAGAAAAATGGGATAATTTATATAGTATTAGCGATGCCAACATAGCCGCTGAAGTAGTAACGAATACAATACTACTGGTTATTGATCAAAACACCCAAATAAAAAGGACACCAAAACGACAAAATCCCTTAAAACCATGGATAACAAAAGGAGTTGTAAAATCAATAAGAAAGAGAGATAGACTTCACGCACAACACAAAAAAACACCTAATGACGAATGTATTAAACAGAAATACTTGACATACAGAAATACGTGTAACAAACTGGTTAAAACCCTAAAAAGACAGTACTACCGTGATAAGTTGGCAAACAAAGGAGATATCAAAGAAACTTGGAAAACAATAAAGGAGGTGTGTAACTTTAACACAAAAAAAGAAATACCCCATGAGCTTGTTAATCTTCGAGACTCACCAGTAGATTCCCTTAACACGGTCAATGCTTACTTTACCACGATTGGGGGTACATTAGCGAGTAATATGTTGAACAAACTTAATAAAACAGAGCAGGACTTGGCATTAACGGCAAAAACAAATAATACACCAGTTAACTCAATGACCTTTGTTCCCACTGACCCACAAGAAGTAACTAAGATTGTGTTTGGTTTAAGGTCACACTGTGCACCTGGATGGGATAAAATTTCCACGGATATCCTTAAGCAAAATATCGCAGCGCTAGCTTATCCTCTCTCTTACTTGTGTAATTTGAGTCTCGCAACTGGTACCTTTCCCACTATTTTTAAAAGAGCTATTGTGTGTCCAATATACAAGTCTGGTTCTAAGGATGATCCTACTAACTATAGACCCATCTCACTACTGTCGACGCTGTCTAAACTAGTTGAAAAGTTAGTAAACAAAAGATTAGTATCTTATCTAGAACAAAACAAGTTAATAAGTGAGAATCAGTTCGGTTTCAGAGAGGGTAAGTCTACTGAAGACGCAGTTATTAAGTTGACAACATCTTTGACCACACACATGGATAAAGGAGAACGATGTGTTGGAGTCTTTTTGGATCTCCAAAAAGCATTCGATACTGTTTCTACAAAAATTCTACTGGCAAGACTTGAGAATGTGGGCGTGCGTGGATTGGTGATGGAATGGTTTAGAGATTATCTATCAGACAGAAACCAGACCGTTCGAGTGGATGATTTTGAGAGTGAAAGCTGCCACTGCTCATTTGGAGTTCCACAAGGTAGCACTCTTGGGCCCACCTTATTCTTAATATATATTAATGAATTATTTCACGTGACTATGCACAATGTGGAGCTCCTTATGTTTGCAGATGACACTGTTCTGGTTTTTCACGGGAAGAACTGGGATAGTGTCTGCCAAGAGGCCGAGAACGGTTTAGCTAGCGTTACGCAATGGCTTGAAAATAGTCTCCTCTCGCTGAATACCTCCAAAACCAAATTTATTTGTTTCAACAAATCCCATTCAACAAATCCAGGCCCGAACTTCTCACTAAAAATTCACATGTTTCCATGTAATCGGACTAACAGTCGGCTCAACTGTAGTTGCAGCTTGCTATCCCGAACCACCTCTATTAAGTACCTAGGCATAATTATAGATGAGAGGCTCGACTGGAGCACCCATATAATTGCACTAGCTGGAAGGATTAGAAAAATGATCTATATATTTAAGAATCTACGAAGTGTGGCAACCCTCCAACTACTGATCCAAACATACCGGGCCTTGTGCGAGTGCCTAGTCAGGTACTGTATCTGCGCCTGGGGAAATGCTTACAAAAATCACATTATCACAGTAGAAAGAGCGCAGAGAGCTGTACTAAAGGTGATCATGCGCTTACCCCATAGACACCCAACAGCTAATGTCTATGAAAAGGCAGATGTACTGACGGTGAGGAAACTCTTTGTACTCGAGATGTTGACAAGATACCATAAATATACGGTACCCGCCCTACCTATTACAACAAAACGACGGGTTGACTGCTGCCCAATACCGCGTGTTAGGACCGTTTTTGCAAAACGACATATTATAGCTCTAGCTCCAAAAATGTACAACAAACTACTTAAAACCTATAACGATTGTAAAACCTACACTGTCTACAAATTCAAAAACAAATTGAGAAACTGGCTCAAGTACTTCAGTTATGATGAAGTCGAAAACTTAATGGACGGGTAGAATAAATATATATGTATGAATATTTATTTATACCACCACCATCACAACTACCACCTACGCCTACACTACATACTCAACACACAAACGTCGACTACATACCATACCATCTACACACACCACAGACACACACACACCACGGACACACACACACCACTAAATGTTTTTTAGTTATAAGGGAAGGAAGGAAAGGAAGGGAAAATGAGAGAGGAAAAAAAAAAAAAAAAAAAAAAAACGTAATTTTAATCTGAATCTAAACCTATGTATCCTTTCTTTGTTTTGTATTATTTTTTATTTTTGTTTCTTTCTTCTTTTTTTTTTTTATTCGACATAATATTGTAGCAATAAAACTAGGCGAAGACACTGGTCCCTATGATACAGTTAACACTAGTTTAGGGGCCAGGGGATTCATATTATTTTTGATGTAACCTTTTTATGTCAATAAAATTATTATTATTATTATTATTATTATTATTACCACTTAGCTACCACTGCTCTGATTGATTCATACGTATGCCTCGTTCGAGACTGGTATATTTTGACCTGCTATAGCGCATTACAGACCAAAAGATTCTTGCCCTAGTCTGTTACAAACACCAAGTTCCGGATCTTTCATTCTAACTATAAAACAACTGAAACTATGATGAGAAGATATGAGAAACAGCCAGTTATCTGCATCTTATAAGGTGGATAAAAAGATGAGTTTTACGGCAACAAAAATGACTTATAAACAAATTCCCAAATGATAACCTACAGAATACAGCGAATCAACAAACTTACCTAAACGAATGAAACCAACCGTCCCTAATCAATAACCATAAATATTCTTTCCGAACGCCAAGAAGTCAAAAACTTTTCTCCCCTAAGGGTACAAAGCTCGATACAAACAAACAATCAATACCCTGACCTTTACTAAGGGCTGTTTACTAAAGTAAGCCGGATAAGCAGTCACTTTCTACTATTATTTTTGTCGCAGAAATGTTATCAAAAAAGGTTATTGTTGAAGAACTTCTCTATTTAAGGGCTAATATGGTCAGCACGGACGATAGAAGCTCATGAAAGAAGCTTTCGCATCTTTGCCGATGCAGTACCTATTTTTCTGTTCTGTTTTTTGAAGTGAAACTTCTTTACGCACGTTTGACTCGGGGAGTAAGCTGGCGTGACGTAAGCGTTACGAAAAGTGTGATAGGGCGAGGCGAACGGGAGTTGAGTGGGGGATATAAGATCTGATGCAAGAGAAAGCAGTGCGCGCGCACATTTTCTTTCTCTCTTCCTCTCATGGCCAAATACGTTCCGTATATCTAAGCACAGTGCAGGCCTATTGTCTGTATCACAGTGTAGGAGCAAGAGAGAGAAGTGCGCGCGCACATTTTCTTTCTCTCTTTCTTTTATAGCTAGTAAGTGAAATATGTATATATCTCAGTCAGTAGTTCGTTTGCGAGTTTACTAGCGTTACGCGAACGGTGATTCTTTGGTTATTTTTCGTAATTCTTTTTGAACAATTTAATGAATTAATATTTTGAGAAAGAAGTTTCACTTCAGTCGTGTGGTCATAAGCACACTCGGTTTTTTTTTCTTGTCTTTTTATATGTATGTGTAAATAAATGATTAAATAAATACTTATGTACGTCCAATTTAACCAGCACCCTATTTGCGTAACACACTATCAATCTCAATCTGAATCATTTTGAAGGATATTGCTAATCCATTCCTTGATATGTTCGAAAAATGTGTCTGCTCAACAACGTAAATAACGCAATGAATGTTGTTGAACTGTCAAAATGAAGCCCATTGCTACTGATAGTGTGTTACGCAATGACCCCGCCGGGCAGTCAGCTTAATAACTGACTAATATGTTTACTACATTGCATGAGTTATTCTGATAATACATAGAAATCGTGCTGATGCAAGAGAAGCGACTTGATATAATTTGACTGCTGTAAGAACTAAATCAACTCGCATTGATTAAATAGGTACTCATACAAGATGATGATTGACGATTTCCATACCACAGGTGCAGACTTTGCTCGAGTTCCTTTCAACAGTCCGAAAGAATCTCTCAACCGCAGAAAAGACGAAAACTGCTCATATTAAATAAAAACTGAACACATCCCTCATAAGTCGAAACATGCCAACCCTGCCTCTGCAGTAAGTTAAACAAGCCAAAACAACTTGTGTACGTCAGATAGTCTGCGGAATAAGCAATGAATAGCGCTACAATCCTGAAACTGTTAGGAGTTGCCAAATTACCAAGAGACGAGTGTGCTAAATTATTTATGAATTTATATCAGTACTAGCAGCGCCCCGAGGTTTCACCCGCATAAGTCTTGATCCTGGTTATAAACTATCTGTAAGCCTCTGTAAATTTCATTCAAATCCGTTCAGTAGTTTTTGCGTGAAAGAGTAACAAACATCCATCCATCCTTATTAAATTTTCACGTTTATAATATTAGTAGGACCTACACTGAAAGAAATGTGTCACCAAATCTGGATCACCGACTAGCCTCTTCGCACGCCTCTCCACTGAGTCCAAAGCTGCTAGATGGCATTTTACAGTACCAGCCCATATGTGGCTGCAGTACTCCACACACGATCTTATTCGAGTTTATTTTGATTATTCAACTCAAAATTAGTTATATGTCATACCTACAACAGCAGATTAAAGTTTTAAATTGATCAGGTTTCTAGAAACTGGAGAAAATATTGACATAAGATATACATAGTCAGGTCCATTTTTAGCTAGATCGATCCTCCGAATGCTTTGATACTTCAAAAGCCGCCACTGACTAGGACAGTGGGCTTTTAGAGGATGACTTGCTATGCTCGCTTTTGATTGGATCCCGGGAAATCCGTTGTCTCTGTATATAACAGAACGCTAGTTTTTCTATACTTGGCAAAGAATAGGCGACCTCCTTTTGTTTTTTTCTAGGCAACTAGGGGATTATGTCAGTGGCCTGTACGCATCATTCATTTGGACAATTTGATCAATGCCATTCATTTGACAATTCAACAATATACATTGCAGTATATTTACATTGTCGGCCAGAAGAATTTTTCAAACATGAAGCAATGGATTATGAGTTTTCTTCATAATCTCCCGGATTGTGATTGAAAGTGTTTTACACTGTGCAGATAATTCTCTTGTCCTATTCTCATTTTATTTGGGGTCGGCGCAGCATATCTTCTTCTTGTACAGACGCGAGCAGGTCAAGCTACCCGAAACTGTCAAATTTTCCCAATCAACCTTAAACCTTAATGCTTTAGCGATAAAGTTGAAAATCTATTAAAGAAATTTGACAGATTGTAGTAGCTTGATGTGCTGGCGTCCGTACATCTTTGTGGCGGCATCTACATCGCCTCATACGTACTACGTATCACACTGACGTCACGCAAAATCCTGCATCAGTCTGGTCGGAAGATGCTCCCTTTTCTATGGAGGATGAGTGAACTTTACACCCTGTTCCTCATACCTCTATATCTCTATTAGCCATCTAATCATTCATGCCGATTAACAGCATCTGTTATTATGGCAATATGCCACATAAGCATTAAGGAATCTGTTGGTTTGATAAGCTAATACTAGTTGCATAATGCATGCATACATAATCACCCTATAATGTTCTCACTGCTGAGACACAGGCCTCGCTCTCTTCAAGAGGTTATATAATCTAACACGCGAGCCCAGTGCGGGTTGGTAGAGTTCACATGTCTTAGAATTTTTGGTTCTAGGACATGCCGGTTTCCTCATGATGTTTTCCTTCACCGTTTTGAGACTATACCCTGTCCATTAGGTTTACCGTTTTTTTGACAGCTGTCTTAGAACGTACATATTGCAGATTACGTAAAAGTTAACTTTAAAATGCCTTATCTTATTAAATTTATCGTATATACATTATAATAGGTACCGTACGTGTATCAATCAATGTATTTACTTATTTATTATTAAACATTTTGTAGATTTAACAGATTTATTGTGTGTTGCTGCAATCACTAGTTCCATCTGTCAAAAAACGGTTTACCTAATGGACAGGGTATAATTGCAAATTAGCGACTACGATTCCAAAAGCGATGCTGTACTCGCTAGACGGCTAGATAAAGACGTCATTTCGCAGCTAATTTTCTCACGATTTGATTCGTTAAACAAGTAATCTCTTGCCAAGTAAGTACGTATTAGCATTTCTGGGAACTATCAATATTTACGAGGTCAAACGGTTGCGGAGAATGGGTTAAGGCCGGGAGTATATTTCCGTTTTTTTGTCCGATTGTAGGCAATCGGAAGGAGTTAAAAATGTGTAAGCTGCATTACGGAAAAACCAAAAGGGAGTAAACGGAGCCGGTCGAAACCCAACAAGATTTTGAAAAGGCAGGGTCCAGAGAAGGACACGTGCGACAAGGATGGTTTCATCAAGGTGGAGAAGAAGAAGAAGAAGAAGCCTCCTTGTCAGAACCAGTGCGGCACCGCGCTGGCAGGACCCAATATGCTGCTGCGTCCAGCAATCCCGACGACGCAGCTGTACGTGTCCAGACTGCACCACTCCACGAAGGTTGAGGAGATCGTGGAGTACATGCGTGTGAAGACCAACTGGACTTTGAGGGTCGAGAAGTTGGAGTCGCGTCACAACTCGAACTTCAAGTCGTTCGTGGTGCGTGTTCCGACACATCATCTCGAGAAGTTCCTCAAGGAAGACTTCTGGCCGAAGGGTGTTGTGTACCGCCGGTTTCGTGGTCGGCTACATGACACCAGTCAGCGAAACACGACGCAGACACTTCGTGTGCATTAGTTTGTTTTCTTAGTGTAATTATAATGTTGTATGTATTTATAGTATTTTTAAGTTATATTAATATTGTATTGTATGATGTGTGTATATGAGCCTTGATGCCTGAAATAAATGGATAAATAGAATAGAAAAAATTACTGTTACTGTTAGCCTGCATCTGTGCACTGCTGTGCCAAGGCCTCTCCCCATGACTTCCAGCTCTTTCGATCCATGGCTAAAGTAGACCACTGGTCGTTTGTTTTGTCCAGCTCGTCCCGCCATCTTCTACGGGGTCTGCCACGACGCCTTCTAGCTGTGTCAGCACTCCAAGTGGTGGTTATTTTGGCCCACAGTTTATTAGGAATACGTTTGGGTTGGGTTGTGAATGGTCTGTCAATTTGACGCCTAGAATACTGCGCTCCATATTAGAGTAATTTTGTTTCGGGTTTTCGAATCGCAAGAGAAGAAAAGTGCTTCCAGAAACGTCTAAATCCAACAAACAACAGTAATTCATATATTCTTTCGATTCGCCATTCAGACAAGAGGACCAGCACCCAATTGAGTACTCTTGCAATAACTTGCAATCAAAATCCGTCTCTATATGTTAAAAAAATCATCTGCTCGAAAAAGTAAATAACGCAATGAATAGTGTTGAATCGTCAAAATGAATGGCATTGCTATTGAAGGTAAGTGTGTTACGCAATCACCCCACAGTTATTAATATATAAATTATTCCGTTTCATCATCATCTGCCTAGCCTTTTCCCAACTATGTTGGGGTCGCCTTCCAGTCCTAACCGGATGCAGCTGAATACCAGTATTTTACACGGAGCGACTGCCTATCTGACCTCCACAACCCAGCTACTGGGAAATACCCCTTGTTAAGACTGGTTGTCAGACTTTCGGGCTAATGACGACCCGTAACGACTGATAACTGACTGACTGATATGATTAAGTATTCCATTTATTTTGGTTATGAAATTAAAATACAAATTGGTCCTGGAATGTCACTTGGTCCCTTTTAATGACACCTCCGAGAAATATATTGGGAAGGCCTAACTCCTAATTTGGGTAAATATTCTGCCAGAATGAATTGATTGATGTTATCGTATTTGTGATGAGACTATATTGATTTTGTTCTGTGTTGGTTGTTTTACTATAGGTACCTACTTATATCTTGACCGATTTCGGGTGTTTTTTATATGAAACCGAAAAAAGTAGGTATTGCATGCGGATTGTTAATGTGATATGGTAACAATACCGCGCAAGTTTGTTTTATAAAAATTAACACTGCACTATTTGGTACTTTGGTCCTTCGAGCTGCATATGTACAAGCCGACTTCATGAACATCAAAATCACCTGTATATGCTTCTAAAATTAATGTTTTTCAGTAAGGTCAGGTGCGCAGTTCTCTCAACCCGTGTGCGTGTATGACTAGTGGAGACTAACAGTAGCAATGGCTATCACTTTGACAGTCCAACAACATTCATTGCGTTATGTTGTCGAGGAGACAAATTGTTCGAACATATGAAGCAATGAATTAGCAATACCCTTCGCGCCTTCATCCTTACGCTAGTTCGTACGTAGTATAAGTAATTTCTGCCGGTTTACTAATGATAGGCATAAAATATATTATCATAATTTACATTGGCATAACGAAATTCAGCATAATGATCATTAAGCATAATATTATTAGGCATAAATGTTTTGTCATAATGCTTGTTGTTATAAATACTGCTAGCATAATAATAATTAAGCATAATTTTATAAAGCATAATGTTAAAAACGCATTCTGACCCAAACCACAACACCAACAATAAAGGGGATCTGGCGCTGGCGTTAATGGTCACTGTTCTAAACTAACCTAACCCATATGATTCAATAACAGTAGTAAATATCAGGAAACATTATGCCTAATAATTGTATGCTTAAATACTATTATGCTAAACGCCTTTAAAATTTATGCAACTCCAACTTAAGCCAAAACATATTAGACTAAATGATAGTTTTGCTAACCTTTGCATTATGCCAAAGTATTATTATGCAGCAGTATTGTTATGCTAACAAAAGTTATGCAAAAACGTTATGCCAAACTATATTATGCCTTAAAATTTTATGCCAACAGGGGTATTACCATTTCTTCCTAACCCCAAGGGACGAAAGCGTGAGTTTAGGTATGTGTGCTTCTAAACTGTATCCACTAAATCGATATCTCACTTTATGCAACATTTGGGTCAGAATATAACACCATTTAAATCCCAGTCCGCATCCAGCCGCTCTACACGACTGAGACCATCGATTCTCAGAATACGCTAAAGTTAGAAATACGGACATAGACAAATAGAACATGTGCTGTAGAATAGCTTCTACGAATAGTGAATAATTAAACTGTTTATAAACTCAAACTTCTGCACTGATAGTGACAGACAAAATACGTCTAATACCCGGCCGTTTCCTATTGACAGCGGACGAATTTTTAACCGGCTTCAAAAAAAGGAGGACGTTCTTAATTCGGATGTCTATGTTTTTTTTAAATGTATTTTCGGGCATCTCTCCGTCATATATAGACGGATTTGCATGTGTAAAGAATCTGAAGTCCGATTCCGTAACCATCTCACCGTGAAAACTTAGGTGAAGTGAGCGTGGAGTGAGCTATCATTCCAACTAATGCTAAGGGATTGACACTATTGACAGCTCACTTCACCTTACTTTTCACGGTGAGATTTTTACAGAATCGATTGGCTGTACAGAAACAAAAACGAAACGAAACCGCGCCGTTCCGGTGGGGAAGGCGCCCAAGAGCGATGTAAGATACGACCGGAGCGGAGTGGTATAACTGTATAAGTTAGAATACAAGCAAGGTCACAAATCACAAAAAAAACTTACTAACTTTTCCCGTACTGCTCCATCTCAAAAATCAAACCTGTATATCGGTCACGTGTATCAGCAGAGACACTACCTATCGATCCTTCGATTGCGCCAAAGTTGGAACAGATAGTGACAAATAGGACGCGACACATGAAGCTTTTAGCAGACGAGCGAGTATCGAGAATACTGGTCGTGGCTTTTGTCTTGGAAATGAACAGTCTCCTGGGAAAAGTAGGACAGTGCACAGGCAAAGACATTGCTTTTTTTTTTTGTTTGCTTATATTGTGTGTGTCCCAGTACTGGGCAAAGGCCTCCCCTTTTCTTCCAAACCTATATACCCAAATCTTGTACGATCAGAAGGCCCCGTAAATACACTTTCACCAAAACGTTTAGAAACTTATTGTTTTAAGTCTAGATTCGATTGTATACGAATTTAAGTAGCAAATTTCTCAATGCTGAAAATACCAATGAGCTATTGAATTAATAAAGAAAATACTTGGCACCTGATATAGCATGTCTGCTCTGAATATTTGTCGATGCAGTAATCCGAAATGTAATGTAGCGCCCCAGAATAGCGTTTATTACTCAATACTGCAATCTACAAATTGTGTATTGGGTTCATGAGCGCTCATTCATATCATACAGCACCCTAATCGCACTATCAATCACAATCTGAATCATTTTGAAGGATATTGCTAATCCATTGCTTGATATGTTCGAAAAATGTGTCTGCTCAACAGCGTAAATAACGCAATGAATGTTGTTGAACTGTCAAAATGAAACCCATTGCTATTGATAGTGTTACGCAACTACCCCGCAGGTTTAATAGCCTGCTGGTTAAACAAAACACTTTGGAGTACACATTGAAATTAATTGTTTACCAATTGTTTGTGGCTGTAGATACTTTTTTTTTCGGATGGGAAATCATCAAATGACCCCTCCCGCTCTGGGTGGAGCGGAAGGGAGTGTCAGACTCTTACTGACTAAAACCCACCCATGTTCCTTCCTTTGCCCTTTATGTTCCGGGGTAGCGGTAACCCTTTCGGACAATCCCGCTGACCCGGCAGGCTTCGGCCCTAAGGGGCCCCTCAGATTATCCTGACAACTCTTTGAGGCGCGCGTGGAACACTTACGCGCCGTCCGGCACGGGCCTGGTCCTGATCGGACGGTGAGCTACCCATTGCTCTCCGCCCGCAGGCCCGCGCCTACGGTGGCCGGGAGTCGTCACGCGGCTCCCGACGCCCGGATAAGTTAACAGCATAATGCTGAGCGATAGCCGTTTTGCGTGGATGTGACGTGTTTCCCCCAACCCTTTCTTATTATTTTTTTTGTGTTTTCTGTTCTTTTTTGTGTCATGTTTACTGCAAATAAACTTATTTTCTTTCTTTATTCGGGGCAGTTCGTGCCATTAATTTGGTGCTCGGTTCGCCCCCAATTACATGTGACTTAAACATAACTGCCGAAATGTGGGTGTGTTCTTAATCTGGCTATAACGTACCCACTGCCGACAGAGGCCTCGACTCTGTCGGCATTACATTAAGGGGATAAGGAGCGGCCCCTTAATGCACGACGCAAACACAGTGCGGGTTGTTGGTGGATGTCACATGTCTTCGAATTTTTGATTCTAGGTTATACTGGTTTCCTCACGTATTATCCATCATCGTTTTGAAACCTCTGGGGCCTGCTAATAACTCGAGCATAACTTTATTTCCACTTCCCAATAAATCAAGGATTAAGAGTATGCTCTTTTCATATTATGCTAGCTACTGCCCGCGACTTCCTCCGCGTGAAATTTCTTGACCCGCCCCGTCGCATCGCGCTATTGTTTCGTTTTCACTAAGTATTGTTTCTTTTTGCTCGGCTCCTAAGGGTCGTAGCGTGATGTTTAATAGCCTGGATCGCGTTGGATCTTGTTGACATATTCTATCTCTGCGGCGACTACCAACGGGGTATGCCGGCACTAACCTTAAGAATAGCACGCTGTGCTCATTCTAGTACCAATAGGTGGGTTTTTGCTGCACCACCCCAAGAAGTTATGCAGTATTCAATTTGCGAGTGTCATAAGGCATAGTAAACCATATTGATAGTCCAACGGTTAGCCACATGCTTGAGATTTTTAAATATGTATATTAATTTTCTAAGTCTAGTCACTATGAGATCTGTTTTTTTTTTAAATCTGTTTTATTTAAGGAATTATTGTACGCTTAAGCGACGATCCAAATTCCTTAAATAAACAATAGATAAAAAAAAATAAAAAAAAAGTAGCCTATAACCTTCCTCAAGAATTGGGCTACCAAATGCAAAAATTATTATCAAATCTGACTTGCAGTTCCAGAGATTAGCGCGTTCAAACAAACTCATAATAAAGCTGAATATTATTAGTATACTATGGATACCAACAATTTATTCTATATTGGGAGATGTATCAATACAGATTGTGTACCTAATCCTATTAGAAGGATTACGTTGAGATCCTCGATATGAGCGGTACGTGATTAATATGGAAATACCAAGATTATGTCGTTCTAGAGTACTTAATCTGTTCAGATTTACAACAGTTGATATTTTTGGTAGGTACCTACGTTGTGAAAGTGTTCCCTACTAACATGGGACAGGAGTAAGAAGACGATGACGTTGTAAAAATTAAAATTGACTCTAAAGTAATAACAAACAAATTCAGCATCCGGCCGATAATATGGCACATCGAATTTTAGAAAAAGTTCAGCTTAGTACAGCGTCGTCTCTACCACTGAATTTTACATGGAGCAAGTGCCTATCTGACCTCCACAATCCAGATACTGGGCAATACGATACGCCTTACCAAGACTGGTTATCCGACTTTCTGGCTTCTCTGATTGATTACCCGTAACGACTATCAGAGATCTCCGAATGACAGCCGACGTATGCTTTTCAAGTCACGGAGGGGCCTCATGCTATGGATAATCACCCATCCATTAGATAGGACCGAACGTTGCTTAACCTTGAACATCGACCAGAGCAGCTGTAATTATTTAGCCACGAGCCCCTCTTGCAACAATAGGCTGGAATTATTACTGTAATGCGGCCCAACTGCCTGCACGCTGTGCGATAGAAATCTAAGCCTCATTAAAAGCAATATCGATTCAGAACGTGACACTTTAACTATCATTGCGTTAAATAATAACTATTAGTAATTTGCGACTGTAATTGTGCGTAAGACGTGCACACATCAGCGACTACAAAACGTGGTCCAAAGACATTTGGCAATAGGCGCGGGCCTGCGGGCGGAGAGCAATGGGTAGCTCGCCGTCCGATCAGGACCAGGCCCGTGCTGGACGGCGCGTAAGTGTTCCACGCGCGCCTCAAAGAGTTGTCAGCATAATTTGAGGGGCCCCTTAGGGCCGAAGCCTGCCGGGTCAGCGGGATTGTCCGAAAGGGTTACCGCTACCCCGGAACATAAAGGGCGAAGGAAGGAACATGGGTGGGTTTTAGTCAGTAAGAGTCTGACACTCCCTTCCGCTCCACCCAGAGCGGGAGGGGTCATTTGATGATTTCCCATCCGGAAAAAAAAGACATTTGGCAATACATGCGTACAACAGGTCCGTTATGAACATGCATGCACGTGTTACTCAGCTTTTCTATTAGGAATTTGAAAGTTCAATCAATCAATTTAGCCTATTGCAGTCCACTGCTGGACATAGGTCTCTCACACAACACCCTGTCCTCCGCCTTCCACGTCCAGTCTGTCCCAGCCACCTTCTTTAGGTCGTCCGTCCATCCAGCTGAGCCACACTCCTCTTGCCGATACGCAGTCTCCAATCCAGGGGGTCTACTACCGAATATTATTGAAAAATGCGAAAAATGTTCGGATCGGCTCAGTTGGGTCGGGACCATAGTCAATATTTGAAAGAGTGTAGGAGTGTAGGATCGGGACCGACCGAACCAAATAGTAACTTCGTAGCAGGAAACGGCCGAACATTCGGCCGATACCACTTCGGAGTAGATCCCCAGGACTCGTCTGCTACACCAGCCATCGGTCTTTCGACAAAAATGGCCAGCCCACTGTCATGTATTTAGGGTACTATCTCACTAGGACACCAGTGGCGGCGCAACCATGGTAACACTGCCAAAAAATGTAAGCTTGGTTGCGCAATCACTCGAGAGGTAGTTGCTGAGAATCAGCGCTGTTGACGATAGGTTCGTCCGAAGTTATAGCATTTTGCTGAGCAACGACCTGTTCTTGCACAGATGCGACACACAGCTTAATTGTTCTTTGTGTGTTACAAAAATAGTTATTTCTCCACTCTGCAATTGGCATTTTGTTTTTGTTTTGATTGTTGTTGTTTTGTTGTCATCTGCGCGTGTCGCGGGCGCAACACGGATTAATTTGTATAGTCAATGTCAATATTGTCAACTAATGTGTGTGTGTGTGTCTTTGGTCCCTGGCCCTGACATCAAGCAATGGACTAAATTGACATATTTTATATGCTTGAGCACGAGGCTTTTGGCTACGTTCTGTGTATATTTTATTTATTTATTTATTTATTTATTTACCATAAATTATTGATTTGATTTGATTTTTTTTTTTTTTTATTTATTTTTTTTTTTTATTTTTTTTTATTTTTTTTTATTTTTTTTTTTATGTTTATTTTTAAATTGTAATGTGCGCTTTGTTTGTGCTGAATAAACAATTTTTCTTTCAACCGATCGGATACCTGGTGAGACACCTACTATGTATATCTCGCTGCCAGCGAGACTATGGATGCGCCACCATGGTGTCCTAGTGAAATACAAGCCTTGGTGACACTCACAAGATCAAGAAGAATCGATTGCCGTAACAATCATCAACATCTGCCCACGCCAGCGCCACAAAGCAACAAACATACATGTATAGACTAATAAATACATCGGTAGTCGGGTAAAAAGAAAACTGTTCTTAAAATAATCCATTCGAAAAAGTCGTTCACCTTACAAAGTCACCTACTAAATAACCTAGTCGCAAGCGCAACTCTATAGCCAGCCTAATGTGATCATTAGTATTTCAAGCTGGGTATTATCAGGGTCTTTCCTGCATCAATACCATATATGTACTTCCTATTACATGCGCTATGTATATATATGGCTATAGGTACTTGACCGTGTAGGTGCCGTGTTAGCTTTGTTTTTAAGTTTTGATAGGACAATGACCAGAGGGGCAATTCTCGTAATTTTAAGAACGTTCACAGTCTGATCTCAGTCTCAATCTGTCAAAAATACTTCTAATTTCCCTACATTTTGACAAGTTTTTGACATTTGTTTGTCGCCGAGATGAGACTGAGACTAGATTTTGAACGTTTTAAATTACGAGAACTGGCCTTCAGTTCTTCTTCATCACGCCTGCATTCCCCGAAGGGTTAGGCAGAGGTGTACTTGGTACGGACGCCAGCAGGTCAAGCTACCCGAAACTGTCAAATTTTCCCAATCAACCTTGAACCTCAATGCTTTAGCGATAAAGTTGAAAATCTATTAAAGAGATTTTAGTAGCTTTATGTGCTGGCGTCTGTACCTATAATTACACCCAAAGTTTTGTCAGTTATGTTTAAGTCCCAGTTTAAGTAATAGGGGGCGAGCCTATTGCCATCAACCGGGCATCCGGGCTGCTAGAAACCCAATATCACTTTTCCCGACCCGGGAATCGAATCCAGGACCTCATGCTCAGCAGACAGTCCACCAATGACCACGTATGTGGGCCTTTAAATTGTAGTGACTTGAAAAGTCTAATAATGCAGCTATTTCCAAGTTAATACTTAAATAAAGCATGAACAGCTCACCGCACCGGCACAGGTCGCTTAATACAAGACGAGTACCATCATGTAGTGGCTGCAAATCTAACATTTGCACCGATGCACGATGTTTCGAGAAGATGTCAAAAAACCTGGAGCACAGGCGTAGGGTAGCCAGCCTTTCGGTGTTCTACAGGATGCATTTTGGAGAGTGTGCGCGGGAATTACATGATTTAATTCCGCCATCACCGTTCCATCATCGGACAACCCGTCGTACGGCAAGTTTCCACCCTTACGTTGTTGACACCGCTACGATCCGGACGAAGCGTTTCGCCTCGTCGTTTATACTACGTACATCGAAGGACTGGAACAATTTGCCTGCAGCGGTCTTCCCGTCCGATTATAATTTAAGTGTCTTCAAGGCTAGAGTGAATAGGCTCATGATGAATCATGTGCTTCACCATCTACGATTGCATCACTGCTTTCCATCAGGCGGGATCGCAGTCAAGCACTAGTTTATAACATTAAAAAAAAAAACGCTCTCTTTCTACAGACAGACGGCACCTCTGTTTTGGGAAACACAAGCTTTAGAAATCGCAAATAAAAAAAACAAAAACTTACTAGCCCTATTAAAAAGATTCAACATTTATTTAACCCTTAATCTAAATCAAATAAGCTTACTTAAATGACATTAGAACATGAGTTGCCGACGGCTCATTAGGGCTTTGTCCGCCAATGCCCGCAATCCGAGTGAATTTCAGGTCAGAGTCCAGACCTCCTTCAGAACGCCCTCAATGGGTCATAACTTAAATGAAGTCTGGCGTCTCAGCACGTCTAAGGGTTCATGACCAGAATGACAGCTGTCAAATCGGAGAAGGTGTGCCGCCTGTATTATGTCAAAGAATTAGGTTGACAAGAAGGTGCAGTCAAGAGCAAAGATACATGTACGCTCTTAAAATTCTACAACGATATTTCATTAAGGGGTAAGCGCCAAGGTAGCCCGCGAAATTCAAATTCTCATACGGTTTTTTGCAATTTTCAGGTCAGTCTCAGGTTGTATGTTGAACAAAATATGATTCGCGACCGTAACAAGTACGTAATTTACAGAATTAACGGAACGGCAGTGACGGCAGTGGGTGTGATTATGGAGCTATGTCACAAACCATGCTCCACGTCCTATCCTGCCCTCTGTGTCCCAAAACATGCAGTCAAAGTGACCTCTGCGCTGCCACCGACAACGCCGTGGAAAAGTTTTGGGAAAATAACATTTAAAATACAGTCGTGCCAGCACTGCCAGCGACACGAAAAGAAGAAGAATTTACAGAATTATAACCAATACAATGACATCAATTGAATCACGATTTCATGAAATATCAATGAAGATCAAGACCAGCAAATTGTAAAAAACGTAAGAAAATTTGAATTTCGCGGGCTACCCTGGAGCTTAAGGTTTGTAATTACGAGGCGGCTTTGCACACTATACTTTTATGAAATGTGATACCATTTCATCAGTTGAACCGATACTCTACGACTACAGGGGGTCTACTCCGAAGTGGTATCGGCCGAATGTTCGGCCGTTTCCTGCTACGAAGCTACTATTTAGTTCTGTCGGTCTTGATCCTACACTCCTACACTCTTTCGAATATTGACTATGGTCCCGACCCAACTGAGCCGATCCGAACATTTTTCGCATTTTTCAATAATATTCGGTTCGGCCATGTGTCGGTCCGATCCGATCATTCGCACTTTGCACTTCGTAGTAGACCCCCAGGACACTCGGGTTATACACATGCCTTGAAATGCATTAGTATTTTTTGCATATCATGTTTATTTCACTATATATTACAAAGTTTTCTTGGAGCATTACCGAGATCATTTAAACAAGCTCAAACGAGCGTTAGCAAGACCAATAAAAATATTTATTAATTCTTTCTTATGACTGTCTTCCGGTTTCAAAACACGGGAAGAGGCCTATTTTTGACCGGAGATCACGCAGCATGTAATAACAATGACTCTCACACTCACTATCACTATGGTCCATTATATCTATGTTATGGTTAAACTATTGCTCTCCCTTACTACCACAACAAGATCGTAAGAGAAGGAAGACAAAAGAAAAAATGGATGAGTTGTGTGAAAGGTTATAATAAACAATATGGCTAGAAAGAGGGTTGCTACTGATATGACGGCTTCTTCTTCTCGTGTCGATGGTACTCTTCTTCGATATTTTATATTGTTTGAGCACAGTATGCTGCAGACACAACTTGTCGAAATGGGGGATTACTGACCCATCCAAAACCCAGTGCGAGTGCGGTGCCTCTAATCAGACCATGCCCTTGCTGGAGGTGCCCTAAGTGCCCGTTCACCTGCACCTTGGATGACTTATTTAATGCCACTGATCTCGCAATCAACGTGGCCACCTACTGGGCTCAAACAATATAATATAACGGCTAATAGAGACGTATGTAAGAAGAAAACATTCTGCGCCAATACCAAATAAATTAGGATAAGTCAGAAGGATGACAAATTCACCGCCGCGTCCTCGTGGCGGCGATCGGCGGCGGCGATCTCTCACGTCCGGCCCTGGTCCAGGTCATGGTACGGAGCAAGAGTGCATGGGAAGCCGTCACCTCCTTCTGCGAAGCAGTAATGCTCGCAAAGGAGGAAGCGGAGCGCGTGAGGGAGAGGCAATCTCTGCGCCCTCACGCCCCTAGTCGCCGCAGGAGACGCCCTGGACGTCGGGAGTCACCAGCCGACTCCCGGCCACCGTAGACGCGGGCTTGCGGGCGGCGAGCAATGGGCAGCTCGCCGCTCGGCAAGGACCAGGTCCGAGTCGACGGCGCGTTGTGTTCCACGCGCGCCTCAAAGAGATGTCAGCACGAAGTGACGGGGTCCGCTAGGACCGATGCCTACCAGGGCCGCGGGTTGTTCGAAAGAGATACCGTGGTCCCTGGCATAGGCAACTGAAGGAACACGGGTGGGTTTTAGTCAGTAAGTCTGACACGCCCTCCTGCTCCGCCCAGAGCGGGAGAATTCGCGCCGAGAAGAAAACCCTTTATCACTTCATCCGAGTGACTATCCCCGTATTTTTAAGACCGTTCGCATTCTAATCACAGTTTTCAATCTGTCAAAAATACCTCTATTTCCTCTACATTTTTAACATTTATTTTCGCTGAGATGAGATTGCGACTAAATTTTGAACGTTTTTCATTACGGAAAACGGCATTCTGTGCCAATTTTTATAGTTAAGTTCTGGCTTACCCCACAAAATACACAAATATTATGTGTGGGCGCATTCGCCTCCTTTCAAAGCAATATGAAAACATGCTCCAACCATTTTTCCTGCAGGCGAGTTCAGCAAAGTTTCGCATAGTCCTATCTAGGAACGAGCGGAGCTTTGAATAGCAGGATAAAACATGCAACGAACAACAACTTTTAACTAAAACTGTTACGTTTTGCTCATGCATGGTATATTGTACCTATTCCCAACCTGCGGGGTAATTGTACACTATCAATAACAATGGGTTACATTTTGACATTTCAACAACATTCATTGCGTTATTTACGTTGTTGAGCAGACACATTTTTCGGATATATAAAGCAATGGATTAGCAATATCCTTAAAAATGATTCAAATTGAGATTGATAGTGTCTTACGCAATTAGGGTGCTGGTGTTTGTCAACATCCGGACAAACCTATTGAGGTTTTTGTGATGTTTATGTTTATATTTTGTTTTGTCCCTTAATTAGTAAAAAAAAACCATTTGTACTTAAATAGAATATAAGATTTTCGAAGCCATTGCCTGTAAAAATATAGTAGATGGCGAAAAACTAACTTTTAACTGTCACGTTGGTCTCGAGGTTGCAAGCGCGACTGCTGAGCCTCACGCTCAGCAGTCCTGGGTTCGATTCCCAGGTCGGGCAGTGTTATTGGGTTTCCCATTAGGAATTTCTTAGTAACAGCCCGGAGTTTGGAAGTTGGCGGTTTAATACCCCCGTGCCTCGGAAAGCATGGTAAGCCACGTTAAGGAACAGCACCACATTTACACTTCAAGGCAGAGTCGTCTATGAATCTCCACATGAACAGGTTTTCCTTGCTTCGGCCAACCTGGGGCCGGAGTCTGTTTAGACTTCCAGGTTACCCAAGGCAACACATGTCCAGACCTTCAGCGGGTGGAACGAATGGTTTGGATAAGGAAGCACTGTCTCGCCACAGCTTCAGTCTTTCTTTTAATCGTTCACAAGTGAATGGAACGACACATTTAGGCTTTTAATATAGCAGGATACTATATTATATAGTAGGGTCGGCAACACTAATTGTACTTACATATATCCTATCGCGGGGAGCAGGTTCAAGTTAGAGTAACGTATGGTATATTAAATACAGGGTCTACTCCGAAGTGGTATCCGCCGAATGTTCGGCCGTTTCCTGCTACGAAGTTACTATTTGGTTCGGTCGGTCCCGATCCTACACTCCTACACTCTCTCGAATATTGACTATGGTGCCGACCCAACTGAGCCGATTCGAACTTTTTTCGCATTTTTCAATAATATTCGGTTCGGCCATGTGTCGGTCCGATCCGATCATTCGCACTTTGCACTTCGTAGTAGACCCCCTGGTTGCACTGATATGTTGTTTGCCTCTCGGGAGCAATGGTGTAATTTAAATGGAAAATTTATTGTGTCTCATTATTAGATTAAGTATATTTTCCTTACCGCTCTCCCTCGGGATATCTGTAACAAAAAATATAGGATTAACTAAGGGATAGAAGACTACCTCATTTCCAAGTTGATTTATATGAGCTCTGTTAAAATTGTAGTGTGCAGTTGACCTCGTAATAGCTTTACCGTCCATAAGTCGAATTGTTGGAAAAAGTGGTCAAAGCAATAAAGAGGTCGACTATACCTACACTAAAGCACAATATTCATATGTATACAGAGTCAAATTAAATTAGCTAGCGAAACTCCGCAGACGTGATGGGTATCGATATCTAAACATGTTTTTTTTTTGGTCATCGACCGCTCTTATTTTATTTACTTGAAATAGCAGTTTAAAAAATCGTTTTTTTTTTGTGTAAACTTCACATACACAATTGGTAAAGACGATAAAACCCATTTTCTCAACTCATACTTCAAGTAACAATACTAACAGCAGTCGTTGACCCCTAAGAAAAAAACATCAAAATAATCATTTTTATTTTAACGTGTTTAGATATCGATACCCATCACGTCTGTGGAGTTTCGCTAGCTAATTTAATTTGACCCTGTATACGTATGTATATCTATATAGATCATTCACTGTCCGTACGTCGCCTAATCAAGGCACACGTCTTCAAAGACACTGCTTTGGCTTGCCACTACTGTAGTCAATCGGTACTCGGAACTACTTCGTACGACACGACGCCGGGTTCAAGCCACAGATGTTCTTTGAGGTATGTTCCTACTCACAAGTGACTTTGAAGTAAGTGTCATTCAGGAGAGAGTCCCGTATTTCATTTGTTTTACATACCGAACATCACGCCAGCATTTCACGCAAAGGTTTATGTATACACCTTCACCCACATATCCCTAATAGGAAGCAAAGCTACTGCAATTTACCGAGCACAAATATAACCTCGGGGCTGTTACTGTAAATTCCTATACCCTGTCCATTAGGTAAACCGTTTTTTGACAGATAGAACTAATGATTGCAGCAACACACAATACATTGATGGATACACGGACAGTGTCTGTAAGAAGCCATAAATAAGACAATTCAATAAGATAAGGCAGTTTATATATTTATTTTATTACGCATTTTAAAGTTAACTTTTATGTGATCTGGAATATGTACAGACACCAGCACATCAAGCTACTACAATCTGTCAAATTTCTTTAATAGATTATCAACTTTATCGCTAAAGCATTAAGGTTCAAGATTGATTGGGAAAATTTGACAGTTTCGGGTAGCTTGACCTGCTGGCGTCTGTACATTCTAAGACAGCTGTCAAAAACGGTTAACCTAATAGACAGGGTATAATTAGAAAAACTCAATATCATTTTCTTGGAAACCGAACCCACCCTCGGCGGTGGTGCTTGTGTAGATCTACAAACCAGTCAAATCGACCCTTCTCGTTTTTAATAAACGCTACTTCGTTACCCTCTCATTCGCAAGGATATTACCATCCATCCTCTATAGCTAGACATTTCTTAAGTGAAGGTCTAAACATCACGATTCACGATATTAAAGAGCACGCTGTCATCTCCAGTAGATAGCACTTTATTTAAGTAAATAAACTTTCTATTTGACGTGTCAGATCATCGGACCCATATCACATGTTATCACCTTTGAACAGAATAATATTATATCAGTTTTAAATATACGTACCTCTAAGTAAAAAATATAACTGTCGAAATGTGTGTTTAGGTACTATGAACAGACGCCAGCACATCAAGGTACTACAATCTGTCAAATTTCTTTAATAGATTTTCAACTTTATCACTAAAGCATTAGGTTCAAGGCTGATTGGGAAAATTTGACAGATCGTAGTAGCTTGATGTGCTGGCGTCTGTACACCTTCGCCTAACCATTTTTTTAACTTTGATACTAGTTGTGGGTGACTTTGTATCAAAGCAGCCATTCTCGTAATTTTAAGAACGTTCACAGTCTGATCTCAGTCTCAATCTGTCAAAACTACCCTATATTTTTGACATTGATTGTCGGTGAGATGAGATTGCGACTAGATTTTGAACGTTTTTAATTACGGGAATTGGCCTTCAAGTCGCGAGAGGAAATACAGTGGATGCGAGAAGCACAGGACCGATCCATGTGGCGATGTTTGTCGGAGGCCAAAATTCAGAAGTGGAAGTCTTTCGATAAACGACGACGATGGTGAGCAAACCATCAATGACACCCCGATATAACTACTGGGCCTTAATTCACTATGACCACTCAATGATTCCTTACTTCGAAACCACGTTATTCCTCAGGTAATCACGCCAACCTCGCGTTCTTTACGCGCAGTCGCGTTCATTGTGTCATAAAGAATACACGATCCCTGGTGGGGTCATTATCCCCTTTGTATTATGACTTATCAGCCAGTATCAATATCGGGTCACGTACCCTAGACCTCCTCTAGACGCCTCTAGTCTAGACTAGACTCTACGCACGCTATTGACGTCAGTAGTTTTGACAGATTGAAAGATGCCCATTATATCTATTTAATACATTGATCTGCATATTTTGTACTCGTGGGCTTGGGGGGCTTGTGGCTAAATAATAACGCCACACGGGTCGATCGATCAGGTTAAGCTACGCTTAGTCCGTGGATGGGTGACCATCTTTACATACCAAGACCCCTCCGTGCCTCGGAAAGCGCCGTTGGTCCCGGTTGTCATTCGTGGATCTTTGGCAGTCACTAAGGGTCGACAGATGCCCGAAAATCTGACAACCAGTCTTACCTAGAGGTATCGTATTACCCAGTAACTGCGTTGTGGAGGTCAGATAGGCAGCCGCTCCATGTAAAATGCTGGTATTCGGTTGCATCCGGTTAGACTGGAAGTCGAACCCAACATAGTTGGCAAAAGGCTAAGCAGATGATCTGTATATTTTGTACCAAGAACCAAAGCATAGAACTTCGTCTTTTGGGTCTAAAGTATTTGAGGGCTACAAACGTAGTACAGCGTTCAAATAAACAAGTTTGACTTCGCTTTGTAGAGCGTTGTCTCCGACACTTATACCTGTGACAGTCTCTAAAATCCAAAGTTGCATATCAATGGTAATGCCTGGGTAATGAAAGTAAGCTAGTTACTGCTCGGACACATAATGAATAGCTAACCGGAAGACGATTAGCATAATCAGCCCATAATTTTCCAACTGCTGGGACACCGGCCTCCTCTCTGAGAGTGAGTGGGCCGTAATCCACGATAGGTGTTACGTGGGTTTCATCACGATATTTTCCTTCACCGTTTTTTGGGAGCAATAGTAATGAAATAGTTTACACAAAGTATCTTTTAATTTATTTTTTATTTTTAAACTTGGGTTGCGCATTTTTTTAACTAATCGAATGAATCGACACCTAGAACGCAGAGTTCTCGTTCGCCCTCGTTTGCGGTGCCGTTTGTCGAGGCAAACCAAATCAAAAACCAATTATTCAAATTATTCTGAGAATTAGCACAAAATTACACTTGTTAAAAACCCATTAAATCCAATATACACTCCCGCCCTCCCGGTCTCCTAGCCACCTTGCTCTTTTTACCCGACTACGGCATAGCCAAAAGAAATGGTTATCATTTCAGTGGTTCATGTATGTATGTAGATATGCATGTTTGTATTTAAGTACAGACGCCAGCAGGTCAAGCTACCCGAAACTGTCAAATTTTCCCAATCAACCTTGAACCTAAAGCCGAGCCGGCCGGCTGGCCGGCCTAAGGCCGAGCTAAAGCTTTAGCGATAAAGTTGAAAATCTATTAAAGAAATTTGACAGATTGTAGTAGCTTGATGTGCTGGCGTCTGTACATATGTAGCGCCTACTTTTTAGATAACTTCTACTTTACAAAAAAAAAATCAGTTTAAAAAACCCTACTAGGGTTACAGTTTTTAAACTTTTATACAATTTTATAGAATTCTATATAATTTTAAACGGTCGAGAATTAAAATTCGACACAATGACGACACCAAAATGATAGCCAATATGTCGGCTTCAAAACTGCATAAAATTATTGCTGTTTTAGGCCTTTACACCTCACATGGAATTGCACGATGGCTCAACTGAGTTCGGAAGTGAATTTCATGTTAGTTCTCTATTTCGCCTACTCACGAAGTCATGTTCCAACCACAGATTTATAAACTAAAGGGAGATATGCCAAGGGGGCGTGGCGCGTGCGAACAATGTATGCACAAAACAGAAACAAACGCGGGCACTGTTGATTTGTCAATAAGAATTGTCAATGTAGTTGTGTGTCTCAACGTTGCGATCTGCGGTACGCGATTGGCTCGCGTTGAGTGTGGTGACTGTTATAGTGTGAGTGAGCGCGTGTTCGTATTGTAGTGCATATGTAGTTGAAGGCGACAGCCGGACTCGAACAGTTGGGCAGCCACACCATATCTCCCTTTAGTTTATAAATCTGTGGTTCCAACAGAGAAAGTATATCAGCTGAAAACAATCGAGCCGAGTACCTGATGACTTGATGAGTCAAAGGAAGTCCCTGTTACTGTAAGTAATACAATTACTTACTATAGCTACGTCCCGTTTCAACAGCTGTCTCATGAATTACGCAACGTCGGCGTCGTACCGGTCGTGCCGTCGTCTAAGTCTTGTGTCAGCGTGGTTTAAACACGACAAAGTGTAGTGTAGTGAAAAAGCGAGTTCCGTTTTTCTGGAAATCCAATGTGACAAAATCGTATCGAAATAGGTATTGGCATAGCTAGGAATTTTGTCTAGGGGGCAGCTTTCCAGCTGAACTAGCCAGTCATTTAATGAGAGATCTTAATTATGACACTAGTAATAAATAATCCCATGTACATGTCTTTTTTAGAATTCCTTACGTATTTGACATTAATTTCAATTTTATACCTCCAGTCGATCTTGAGAAAAAGGGTCTTGACTAACAGACAGACTGGCGGACAACGAAGTGATCCTATAAGATAAGCTAGTAACTTCATTTTTTTTTTGTTAACCTATTTTGTGTCCTACTGCTGGGCAAAGACCTTCACTTTTTTCTTCTAAACCTAGGGAGGTTTGGAGATCGCACAAGACAGGGGTCTTGAGCGATCTCAGGCCACGTTGGCCCTGCAAATGATATTAGATCGTCACACCACCTTCGCTTTGGTCTACCTCGACGGCGATGTCCTCCTTCAGGTGTCCAGTGACAATCTTTCCCCAACTCTTCAATACTATTGATTTTTCTAGGATGGGCAAAGAAGGTTCTAGAGTGGGCATTGTCCACCCTGACCCCCCCTAGTTACGCCCATGGAAATAGGGCGCATCAGAGTTATAATCCATCCATACTATCTTGCCTACTAACAACTAATACAGGGACACTCTCAGTCTGATACCTTTTAACGTTTAATAGCCGATTTCTATAATTTACGAACCGCTATTGGTTAAAATTAAGACTCTTGCATCTTTACCAATAATGAAGCAAAGACATGCATTCATCATATGCATAGTTTTGCATAGTAGACCCTCCCATGGTTCTCTCATATAGAAACAACAAGAATTAATGTACCTAGGATTTTGTAATAACTTCATTTAAAAGAGTGTCTTGCCCGTTCTTCTCCATAGAGATGTACGTTTTGGAATGAGCTACTAGCTTCAACTTTTCGGCTAACCGACTGACTCTTTGATAGTTCAAAAGTGCCGATAAAAGGTTTAATTGAAATAACTACTTTGAGTTTGAGTGTGTAAGTAGCTATCACAGGTAAAATTAGCTTATTTATATCTCCAGTTTGGCAAATACTATCATTGATAAGCAAAACGATTCGTTTTTGTTTACAGGAACCGAGCATAAACCCACTGAACCGCGGGGTAATTGCGTAACACACTGAAGTAGGTAGGACTTGCCGCTAAAGCTTGCGGGAGTGATAATGGCGTCACGCTGAAGTAGGTGCACGAAGGCTGCGCTGACGTTCATACTCGGGGTCACCAGTATAGAGGTATAAGGAACAGGGTGTAAAGTTCACTCATCCTCCATAGAAAAGGGAGGATCCTCCGACCAGACGGGTGTTGTGACTGGCGGGCAATTGCCCAACGATTGATGTTGGGAAATTGTATCTGTGCTAATTTAGCGGTAAACTCTGCTTGCGAGATGCAGGATTTGCGTGACGTCAGTATGACGCGTTGTTCGCATGCGGCGTTGTAGATACCGCTACAACACTATCAGTAGGAATGGCTTTTTTTTTGACAGTTCAACGACATCAATTACGTTATTGACGTTGTTGAGCAGACAAATTTATCGAACATGATGAAGCAATGGATTAGCAATATCCTTCAAAATGATTCAGATTATGATCGATATGTGTTGCGCCATTAGGGTGCCGATCGTTATGAAATTTGACAGATAGGTAACCTGGGACCTGGAGAAGGATATAGGCTACTTCTCATCCTGGACTTTGGTTTAAAAAATGATGAAATACAAAACACAAGTTGACGAAGTCTAGCAACAGCTCGACATCTCAATAGCCTTATCGAGTTTCCTACCTGACCATGATTCAAACCTGCTACCTATTCAAATTACATGTCATTACTAGTACAAAACATGTTGGAAAATATATTATGAATGCACTGTCGTCCTTCTTTTTAAACAAGCGTAGTGACAGCTACCCAATCTATTGTCATGCATATTATTGCATTTGAATGACACTTCTTTCTACGTTTTTGACGCTCTCAGAGGATATTTTTAGGCCTGTATTTTAGAATATTAATATCAGCCTATAATCTTGCTAATGCTGGGACTAAAGCCTCTGTGAGAGGGAGTGGGCTGTGTAATCCACCGCGTGGGTGCGTGTGGGTTGGTGGATGTCTTTGAATTGTTGGTTCTGTCTGGGGCATGCCGGTTACCTGAAATGAATTTTCTTTTAATATTTTTTGATCATTTTGAACTGTTAGATTAAGTATATTTTAGACGCTAACAGTACAATCAACCGCACATCCTTAATAACAGATTGACTTTGACTGCCGTTTTTTTTTTATTTTTTTACGAAAATCGTCTACTTTTACATTGTTTGTAAATATGTGAGCACCATGTATCTATCACATATTTAAGTTATATATGTCATGGTTTAATTTTTATCTATTATGTTTGTGGTTACATAGTAATTTTATTTTAGGTGCATCATCTTCACATATTATTACATAATAAATGTATGCAAAATATTGGAAAACATTTCAAAAGAGTAACGGTGGAGTTTCTTGCCCATTCTTCTCCATACGAAAACTATCATTTGGAAGGGACGACTACAATCAATTCTATATTACTGTAATTTTTGACGTTCAAAAGTGCCTTTTTATGTGCGTATTTGAAAATGCATGGACTTCAGCTCGTCCCGCCATCTTCTAGGGGGTCTGCCACCACGCCTTTTGGCTGTGTCAGGACTCCACATATAGTAGTTATTTTATGACTTTATTTCATAGCAGCTAATTAGGTATTTCGACATTCTAATTAGAACGTCATAAAACAAATATATTTACTTTTAACAATATTAAACTATTCTTCCAACCTTGAACTCCTTGAAAGCCACCCTCTAAATAAAACCTGCCCGCCAGACTGTTACGTCACGCATATTGATTAGCATGCCAGGGGCGCTCCCCACAAGCAGACTGCAATGTCGACGACCCGCTGAATGAAGCCCTACCACCCCTGTGTGTACCCCTGGTTGGGATGTAGGGTGTCTGGATGCGTTAGGGCAGTTAGGGTGGCTGTTATTTATTGATTCGGTTTCCTATGGGTGTAGTCAAGGGCAAAAATTATGTGTTGTACCGAAACGTAGTGTATGTGCTTTCCAACTCTTTATTTGTGGTTATAATGGGAACCAAATCACTTGGTTTTAATAGGTTTTTATATTTATTTATCCTTCTGATAGATACTTTTATATTTTGTAAACGTGAGGACTTTGTAAGCCTTGTAGAGTTTAGATCTGTAGACCATTTTTTTTATTTTATCAAGTACCTGGTACTTGCTGCTTTTTTTGAAGTCGGTTAAAACAGCAAATAGGCATTTTCTGCCAGTAAAGTTGTTAGAAAACTAAGTAAGTAAAAACGTTAAGGCATTAAAATTTAATGTTTCTGCGTCGTGAACAATTATTTAGCGTCAGGAATACTGCGATTCGATTATAAGTCCGTCATTTTAGGCCCACTCGCTTAAGTAAAATTTATGAAATTGTTAAACTCTATGGACATTTTATGTTGTTGAGTGAAGCTTTAGTAAATTTCAGCGGGATTGTCCGAAAGGGTTACCGCTGCCCCGGAACATAAAGGGCGAAGGAAGGAACATGGGTGGGTTTTAGTCAGTAAGAGTCTGACACTCCCTTCCGCTCCACCCAGAGCGGGAGGGGTCATTTGATGATTTCCCATCCCAAAAAAAAAAAAAAAAGCTTTAGTAAATTCGGTCAACCGAACTAACAACCGAACTACTACTAGAGGATTTATTCTGCTGTACTGTAGCAAGGATTATATATTATTTGATAATTTCATGTGGCTTCTACAGTTACCGGCTATCGAACTATCGGCTATTCCAGAGTTAAACATAGATATTTCGATAGATAAATTTTATTTTAAAATATTCTGAAGACAGCTTTCAAAAAACGGTTAACTTATTGGACCTACTTAAATCAAAATCGAAAGATTGTAGGTACAACAAAGGCAACATTATGTATCAACTAATTCTGAGCAGCTGCAACAATAAGTAGACTCTACATACCTACCTACTAGGCAATATTAATTCACTAGACGCAGGAGGCCTTGATGTCGATTGACGATGACCTACAATGCACATAGTTCGTTAACCTCATAAATAAATAATACACGGTAGTGTCAAATAACAATGCGATATTGGCAGAAAAAAAATCAAGGTCATGCGTACTGAAATGTTGTACAGACGCCAGCAGGTCAAGCTACCCGAAACTGTCAAATTTTCCCAATCAACCTTTGAACCTAATGCTTCAGTGGTACAGTTGAAAATCTATGAAATTCATGAAATTTGACAGATCGTAGTAGCTTGATGTGCTGGCGTCTGTACCAAAAAATCCGAATTTTGTTGGCATTTTCCTTACTAATAATTCTGTCCAAACAACAATAATTAATGTGAAAATATCGAGTAAAATATTTTTTTTCATGAAAAACATTTCCATCACAGTTATCAATTTTCACAAGCCAACGCTTATTTCAGCCAGCTCGCTGTAAGGCAGCGTGGCCGAGCGGTCTAAGGCGCTGGTTTTAGGCACCAGTCCGAAAGGGCGTGGGTTCGAATCCCACCGCTGTCAAAAATCCTTTTTGTGTTTTTCATGATTATTGGAAAATGTTTATGATATTGTTGATTTAAAGTTTTATGGTTTATGTGATGTAAGAGAGATTTTTCATTCATTTGTCTGGTGTTCTTAAAAGTTTTATGAATATTGATTGTAGGTTATTAAATGATAATTAGCATGATTCAGCTAATTATAATTCCGTGTAAAGTGTAATAAATTGATTGAACAAAAGGTGAACTTAACGCTGATTTTATAACATCATGTCAGCATCTGTATAGTATATTATATGCTTGTACCAGGAGTGGGAGCACGTCAATAGTTCCACGGGTGGGGTGCGAACTCATAAGTCACGTACTCTCGTTCGCCAAACTGACGCCCTAATAACTGGGCTATTGTCGCCCATCATAACATAACATGACGCCTTTATTCCCCGAAGGGGTAGGCTGCGGTGTACCTCAGGGTGTACAGTCATCCGTAAAATATGTGGTTACACATCAAAACGATTTCATTTGATTGTTTATATTTTGTATTTCATATGACTGAATCAATATGTAACACAGTATTACCCAGTAATTGGGTTGTGGAGGTCAGATAGGCAGTCGCTCCATGTAAAATAATGGTATTCAGCTGCATCCGGTTAGACTGGAAGCCGATCCCAACATAGTTGGGAAAAGACTAGGCAGATGATATTGATATAGTCATCTACATATAAGTGCAGGGATTTTTAACATAAGTATGCGTCATATTACTTTTAGTAATGATAATGAAACGCGAGCCAGCCAAACCCATGTTTTTACCTGTCGCCATGTCGGTAACTTATAAAAGCGAGTTTGTCAGTGTCAGTGAATACAATATAGGTGTTGTATTAGGTCATGTTACATCCAAATTCCGAAGCAATGACGTCTTTAATTTCGATTTCATACCTAATCTGAAACGATAAATTGAGTTCAACTGGAATCAAGCTTCTCGTTAGTCGACTTGTCTTCCAAAGAACGCTAAACGAAAACGAAGTGATAGCGCGGGCGGGTGATGCGACTGGGGAACAAGACATTTCAAGCGGACGAAGTCGCGGGCAGAAGCTAGTAAAAAATAAGTGTGTTGTTATGTAATTTGATAACAAACAAGCCGACGTCCGGCCTGGACAACTGCAATCCCTGAAAAAGTTGAAATGTCCAGCGCCCATGCCCTGAAATCCAACCCCCTTATTAATAAAAGGTACCGTGCCTCCGAAAGCACGTTAAGCCGTTCGTCCCGGCTGTCATTCGTGGATCTTTGACAGTCGTTACGGGTCGTCAGAAGCCTGAAAGTCTGAAAACCAGTCTTACCAAGGGGTATCGTATTACCCAATAACTGGGTTGTGGAGGTCAGATAGGCAGTTCCTCCATGTAAAATACTGGTATTCAGCTGCATCCGGTTAGACTGGAAGCCGACCCCAACATAGTTGGGAAAAGGCTAGGCAGATGACAATCAGTATATTAACCATACATTTTTCGAGGTTGGACATAACTTTATTTCGCGTTCATTATTACGTGCTTGAGGGAGGCTTATGTCCAGCAGTGAACGTCTTTCAGAAGTATGGGAGTAAATGCTTATTTGGACCCTTACCACTATTTTCCAAGAAGTAATTGTAGAAGAACAGGCAAGCAACAAACACCACGATATTCAATTTCAACAAGATATTGTCGCTCAAAAAACATATCGTATGACTTTGTTACGTTCTAGGGAAAACCCCACATTAATAAATGGTAACCCTTGAGCATAAAAAATGGCACAAAATGTCACCGTGAAACGACAGTAATGTGATACGGTCAATAATAGCTAAGCTAAAGCTAGGGTGGGCAGATCGAAAGGTCGCGCGTGCTGTTTCTACGTCGGTAGCAGGGGTGAACCCACTTGAAACGCAAGCTTGAACGGGTTAGCAGAAATGTTTTACAAGACTTACATTGACATTATATTGCTTGCTTTGACACAAATCAAATACACCTTGTATGCAGTCCGTTTTTTTAACAATATGTGTTTCGGATGTGACTGTGATTTATGGCGGCTCAATGTCTACATAATATACCCCTTTCCTTTCTCATCTTTCTTTCTTTGCAGTGTGGGTTAAGTTACCACTGACGTGTCTAACACAGTGTATAATGTTAAAAAACGGTGAAGGAAAACATCGTGAGGAAACCGGCATGTCCTAGAACCAAAAATTTTCGAAGACATGTGACATCTACCAACCCGCACTGGGCCCGCGTGGTGGAGTACGGCAGATTCCTTCTCACAGAGAGGAGGCCTGTGTCCCAGCAGTGGGAACGTTACTGCTGGGACTCAGCTCAGGCTCAGGCCTCCTTTCTGTGACAGAGCGAGACGTAGAGGCTTGGATTCACTTGAGGACAAACACGACATACCGCGTGACTTGATCCCAGTGCGAGTCCCTAATTCACTATGAAACCACGTCAATACCTTAGTTAATCACGACATTTGCTATCAACGTATTCTCTGTGGCACAATTAACGAAACCGCCCGAAATGAAAGCGAAGGTTTGAACTGTCAAAATACATGTTACCCGTACGGTTGACATTTCGATTCCTTGCCGTTACATGGGTAACGTAAGATTTCGCGGGGAATAATAATTACATATACATACAGAATTGGGGCCCTGATGTCATGCAGATGTAAGTCTTGGAGATGTAAGCTGCTGAAGCGCGTTTTATTAACTAAACCACGCTGTAGCAAGCGAAACGCAGAAGCTCACGATTTCGAGCCATTTACGGCTGTAAACTAGATGTTTACACTCAGATATACTGGCCGCATATTTTTAGCTGTTTATTTTTAAAACACATAAACGGAAGTGTCGCTGCCGATCTGTCTGTGTGGTCTCTTGCTCTAGAACTGTCTTAATTTAAACTATTTCTTCAAGTAGAGTCGGCTTAGCGGTTCAGCTCATTTTGATTGACCGTTAACGTTCATAAAAACATTAAATGTGTTGGATCCCTGCTGGCGGGAAAGCGTATTAAGTATAGTTTATTTCTACACATTTCCTTACTAAAAAAGGACCTTATTTGTCTGATGAAAATGGAGTTTGTAGACAATTAAATATCAATATTTTGTAACAGCAAGCTACTGCAATCAACCACACAAGAAAATTATCTTGAACTAGCTTCTGCCCGCGTGAAATGACCATCGAAGGCTTCCCATCGCTCGCCCGTGCTACCTACTACTTCGTTTTAGCGTCTGGCGTACTTTCTTCCCTTCTGCTCGGCTCATATGGGTCTTGGCGTGATTTAAAAAAGAGACTGATCTCTGAATTCGTGTCGACCTTTCTTCCCAGAGTAGTCAGATAGGAAACGCCGACCTCATCTAGTTTAAAAAAAATATGATTGACGTGTAAAAGTGTTCGTACAAACCTTCTTACAGAAATAAAATCATTTATAAAATAATTTTTCAAATCCGACTGGTAGTTGCAGAGGTTAGCGCGTTCAAACAAACTCTTCAACTTTATTAGTATCGATTTGCAGACTGTGTGCAGGCAAAACCGGAAAATAAACTAGGTAAACATAAACGTGAATGTTCACAGCTTTATTAAGAGAATTGTTCCTTATCAATTAAGCTACTGAACCAGTTTCAATATTTGTTTTTATTCTTATCGTTTGTAAGAATGTAACGAAAACATAAGTGTGCTTAATATACTATGACCTTAATTCGCGACCAATAAAACTTCTGCTTTATCATCATTTGCTTACCTTTTCCCAACTATGTTGGGGTCGGCTTCCAGTCTAACCGGATGCAGTCGAAAAGTATTTTACAAGGAGCGACTGCCTATCTGACCCAACCCAGTTACTGGGCAATACGATACCCCTTGGTAAGACTGGTTGTCTAACTTCCACCCTTCTGACGACCCGTAACGACTGTCAAAGATCCACGAATGACAAAACGAATGGCAAACGTTGCTAAACCTTGAAAATCGACCGATCGATCGTAAAGAGTATTCTATTCTGTTCTATCGACCCATGCCCCATGGCAAGCCTTTCAAACTTTCGGGCAAGCAAAACTTTACCTTAAAAAACAAACTTCCTTTACAAGATTTATATTCTCGATATATCTTTAAATACTCACAAACATCGTCAAGGTCTGCATTCAGTGTAATCGCTCGCAATATTTACGATATGCGACTGATAAACTACAGTCACGGCGACATGTGATAAGGGGTCATTGCCACCAATTCTTTGTACTAGGAAGTGATAAAGGATGGAGCATATTATAAACATCTTATAGTGGGGGCTTTCATGTAGAGCATCCTTTAAGACTGTAAGTAGGATAAGGAGAAAATAAATAATGGTGCTGGGTAGGGATGTCGATGGCTATATGAGGAAGAGACACGATGGATGGACTGTACGAATGATATGGTAAGAAAGGGGGTGACTACCGAGATGACGACTAATAGAGAATGGTGGGTATGGAAGGAAAAGGCATGTTGTGCCGACCCTAAATAAATTGAGATAAGGGCAGGAGAATGATGATGAGGTAGGGTCAAAATTTATGGGGGAAGCGCCAGAGTAGCCCGCGAAATTAAAATTTTCAGTCAGGTTGTTTGTTGAACAAAATATTCTATCGTAACAAATATGAATTTACAGAATTATAATCATAAAAAAACCGAGTGTGCTTATGACCACACGACTGAAGTGTGAAGTTCAAAACGAAATAAAATTACGAAAATAACCAAAGAATCACCGTTCGCGTAACGCTAGTAAACTCGCAAACTAACTACTGACTGAGATATATACATACATATTTCACTTACTAGCTATAAGAGAAAGAGAGAAAGAAAATGTGCGCGCGCACTGCTCTCTCTTGCTCCTACACTGTGATACAAACAATAGGCCTGCACTGTGCTTAGATATACGGAACGTATTTGGCTATGAGAGGAAGAGAGAAAGAAAATGTGCGCGCGCACTGCTTTCTCTTGCTTATATCCCCCACTCAACTCCCGTTCGCCTCGCCCGATCACACTTTTCGTAACTCTTACGTCACGCGTTCGCCAGCTTACTCCCCAAGCCAAGCGTGCGTAAAGAAGTTTCACTTCAAAAATCATCAATATAACCCTCTTTGTTAATCCTATTGAATGATGAAATATCAATCAATAGGAATTGAGGAGTGGATAGAAGTGAATGTCGAGTCGATCCTTACTTGATCGACTCGACATTAAATTTATTCCTGCTTACTCTTCCTTCAAGTTATACACGTTAATCTATCGTAACGTAGCATAGATCTCCATAGTACTTGTCTGTCTGTGGTAAAGGCACAGGTTTCTCGTACCCAGCATAAAGTCGGGTCCACATAAACTGTAACGACGAGCTCTCGGCAGTCCTCGGTGCCGTTCGAAACTCAACGGATGCTTTCAGAGGCTATATTTCCGACGGCCGATACCGAGTGTGGCGAGCGGCGCCCTTTCTATCTACACACAAAGGGATGCATTAAAATAGCCTCCACGAGAGACGGCCTACGACAGTCGATATTTCCCAATAAAACATTTTGGGAATACGTTTATTCAATCTTTTTGATTTTGAACGGGATTCAGATTCACAATACGTTTTACTTGATATGTTTAAAAAATAAGCATCAGGGTGCTTTTAAATCTGGAGTAAATACGGTTACTTCTTGGAAAGCGTGCACCACCGTCGACCGCATCATCACTTCGGAGCGAAGGTAGGCATTTACAGCCGCATCTGCGTGAAGTGAGCGTGGAGTGAGTTGTCATTCCATCTAATGCTAGGTAGGGATTTACTCTATTGACAGCTCACTCTAAGCTCACTTCACCTAACTTTTCACGGTGAGATTTTTACAGAATCGATCGGCTGTTTTGGTTTCCTAATTTTCATGACGACCGTTATAATATGATGGAACCGCTTTCCTAGGAGCAGGAGCAAGCAGCAGTGGTGGTCCAGTAATTCGAACCCTGACAGGCAGTTTACTTTGTGTAAATTATTCCAACACCACTGCTCTCAAAACGGTGAGGGAAACCTCGTGAGTAAACCAGCGTGTCCTAGAACCAAAAATTTTAAGACTTGTGACATCTACCAACCCGCACTGGGCCCGCGTGGTGGATTACGCCCCACTCCCTCTCACCGAGAGGAGGCCTGTGTTCCAACACTGGGAACATTACAGGCTGCTTTCCTAGGAAACCAAAGCTTTAGACTGAAAGCCGACCCCAACTTAATTTAAAATAGCCTAAGCAAATGTCGTGTCACGGATCACTAGACCCACCACGTCATATCGTCTCTTGGGTATAGTTAAACACAACAGAGCAACAATCAGGTAAATGGACGCCTCCGTTACGTAGTTTAGAGAGTAGTTAATGACGCAAGGTACGCACTAATTGGCGTCAAAGCGCCACCTGACCTTTGCAAGTTTCGGCTTAAATGTTCTCTTGGGATCTTCCCACGCAGATTTATCCCTTCAGGGATATCTATAGGGTATTTCGGATGAAATAGTGATGCTGGCAGTAGACGCTCACCCTTATTACATGGTCCTTAAATGTAACTCGCAAAATGCGGGTGAACTAAAATACCTAAGCTTTCAAGAAAGACAACCGTGATTTTTTAAGCAGAAATTTAAATAAGCTTTGTAAACAGTACGATATAGATCCGTTCCTAACTAGTGTGTCGTCAGCCAGGAAGTGCTTAAGCCGTGACTTTTTTATCTAGTTCATTTTGTTATGATGGTTGTTATGCAGTGCGAGCAACATAATAAACTATGCTGTAGTATATAACTTGCTGTGAATTTCCTTAGACTTTTTTTTTCTTCTCTGTATTTTATAAGTGGAGACCTGTAATTGGCTTTCAGACTAACGTACTGTTCTTGATCTGTCTATTTTAGCTGTAAGTCTTTTTTTTTTCAGGGTGGGAATCATCATATGACTTCTCCCGTTCTGGGCGGAGCAGGAGGGCATGTCAGACTTTTACTGACTAAAACCCACCCGTGTTCCTTCAGTTGCCTATGCCAGGGACCACGGTATCTCTTTCGAACAACCCGCGGCCCTGGCAGAGCTGTAAGTCTCCCATGTTATTTAAATAAATAAATAAAAATTATGCCTACAAACATTCTCTTACACTTTTACCAAGGCATCTTAATAAAACTGTGTCTTATTTAGTTTGTAAACACTTTCACTAGTTAGATGTAATCTTAGTTTAAACAATTAACTGTTATGTAACAGTTTTACAGTGGAGATGAATTATGAGAAAAGTTACCCCCAGTGTATTGAATGAATATTCATATTTGTATTATGAAGAGCTTCAATAGAAATAACACAGTGACGTTTTTAAGAGAAAATAAAACAATGGTAAAGAATATTCAACCATATTTGTATGGGAACATCAACACTTTATTCAGTTTCACACTTTTACTTTCTGGATAGCATTAGCCTATAATGTTCCCACTGCAGGGACACAGGCCTCCTCGGTGAGAGGGAGTGGGTTGTAATCCACCATGCGGACTCAGTGCGGGTTGGTAGATGTCACATGTCTTCGAATTTTTGGTTCTAGGATGTGTCGTTTTACTCCCGATGTTTACTTTATCCACAAAGTAAACATCTAATCTTTTATTTCTTTTATTACATTGCGAAAGAAACCAGCAGCCCACGTTGGTATGCGGTCACGGCCACCTATGGACACCTGCAGAACCAGAAGTATTGCAGAAGTGTCTGAGCATCATCTGCCTAGGCGGTTGCAGCTGAATACCAGTATTTTACATAGAACGACTGCCTATCTGACCTCCACAAACCAGCTACTGGGTAATACGACACCCCTTGGTAAGACTGGTTGTCAGACTTTCGGGCTACTGACGACCCGTAACGACTGTCAAAGATCCATAAATGATAACCGGGACCAACGGCTTAACTTGCTTTCCGAGGCACGTAGGGGTCTTGGTATGTGAAGATGGTCATCCATCAACGGACCAACCGCGGCAAGCGTAGCTTAACCTGATCTGTTATGGCTGTTATTACTTAGGCAAAAGTCCCTCTCATTTTTAACAAGCATAAATTACAATTTTGATAGAAATGTAACTTCATACCTAACAATGCATTATTGAAACAAACAATACTAGAAAATTACCTTTATTTACAACACCAGTTGGATAGTTACAGTACAATAGTGAATTCAATGAAAACATTCCAATGTTTACATTACAGAGTGCATAATATTTACATTACTAGTGGAATATAATTCTGTTATGTAACTAGCTTCTGCCCGCGACTTCATCCCTGTGAAATTTCTTGTTCCCCAAACCACCCTGTTGCATCACTTATTTTTCTCTTAGCATTCTTTCTGGGTTACGGTTCGGTGGGTTATGGTCACAGATTTATAAACTAAAGGGAGATATGCCAAGGGGGCGTGGCGCGTGCGAACAATGTATGCACAGAACAGAAACAAACGCGGGCGCCGTTGATTTGTCAATAAGAATTGTCAATGTAGTTGTGTGTCTCAACGTTGCGATCTGCGTTACGTGATTGACTCGCGTTGAGTGTGGTGACTGTTATAGTGTGAGTGAGGGCGTGTTCGTATTGTAGTGCATATGTAGTTGAAGGCGACAGCCGGACTCGAACAGTTGGGCAGCCACACCATATCTCCCTTTAGGTTATAAATCTGTGGTTATGGTACTCAATCAAGAATTGGGTATTTTCTTTTTACTCGGCTCCTACGGGTCATAGTGCGGTGTTAAATAGCCTATATCTTTCCTCAAGAATTGGGCTGTCAAATGCAAAAAGAATGTTTCACATCCGACTGGTAGGCAGTTTACACATTTACAGCGAAACCGCCGCCGCCGCGGTGCCGCTATATTAGTCACTCTTTGCTTTGTATGAACCCTCACACATGACGCCACCGCAGCGCACATTGAGGATAGAGCCAATTTTTTGTTCAAAACCACCTAGAGATCGCAAAAATAAACCAAATGGGACAATTTTTGGACCGAAATATTTGTAATTAAATTCTAAAGAGACTGACGAAGCCGGATTTCTAATATTCCTTAAATCTAAAACTTCATAACCCACTAAAACCAAGGTAAAGCGAGTTTTACCCTGGTCTTTAACCCTTTCAGTCACGCATTGCAACTAGCACTTGTATGGAAGTGCAAATATACGCTTCCGATGTATTTTTCGTCGTTGAAAACGAATCTGATGTCAAAAAATATAAAATCAGTCATAATATAAAAAAAAAAAAAAAATTTATATTCAATTCATATGAATTTTTTATAAAAAAAAATTACAACCTAATTTCGCAAATCGGAATTCGTGAGTGTCATTGGAATTTAATTTCAAACATTTCTGTGCAAAAATGGTTTAATTTGGTTAATATTTGAGGTCTCTACGTGGTTTTGAACTTTCTGTCCCCAATTTGCGGCGGCGGCGAGTTTTGAAGAGTCTTGACACCGCGGCGTCAAAAAACGCTGCTGTTGGGGTGCCATGTGTAAACGCTCGTAGTTCTAGAGATTAGAGTGTACAACAATCAAACTCTTCAGCTTTATTATTAGATATAGAAGATATAGATTGGTTAAGCTACTCAAGGGTTAAAGACTTTAAAGGAATTAGAATGCTTTTCTGGAAGTGGCAATTATGGTACAGACGCCAGCAGGTCAAGCTACCCGAAACTGTCAAATTTTCCCAATCAACCTTGAACCTTAAAGCTTTAGCAATGATAAAGTTGGAAATCTATTAAAGAAATTTGACAGATTGTAGTAGCTTGATGTGCTGCCGTCTGTACATTAAATATGTATTCTTCTAACTTAACATATAGATGTGTTGCTTGGGAATTTGTTGCAACACTAGGAATTGGTGAAGAGCAGGCATTTTGAAGGACTGTGTTGTTTAATGTTGACATTAAAAAAGTATTAATTCCCAGCCTAATTTGAATAAATGGTTTTTGATTTTGAATAAAATCAAAGACAAACATGTCAAAATCCTTTGGCCTCTACCAACCCTAGCACAGGGCCCAAAATCATGATCAGAGAAGAATCCTGAGTCCCACAGCAGTGCAGCATAATCAGCCTACAATGTTCCCACTGCTGGGACACAGGCCTCCTATCTTTGGGAGGGAGTAGTCTGTAATCCACCATGCTGGTCATCAATCAACACCCAGTGTGGGTTGGCAGTTGTCACATGTCTTAAATTTTTTGGTGCTAGGACATGATGGTTTCTTCACAGTTTTGAGAGCAGTGGTGATGAAATAATTTTACACAAAATGAAAGTCTGGGTTCGAACCTATGACCACTAGGCCACCACTGCTCCCACAGTTTCATCAGCAGTGCAGTGATGTACAGACGCCAGCACATCAAGCTACTACAATCTGTCAAATTTCTTTAATAGATTTTCAACTTTATCAATAAAGTGTTAAGGTTCAAGGTTGATTGGGAAAATTTGACAGTACCGGGTAGCTTGACCTGGTGGCGTCTGTACTTTACTAACAAAATTAAAGTAAAATAACAACTACTTTTGTCATAACATTTCTTGATAATATCAGATCTGTAACATAATATCACGCAGTATCTTCACTGCATTTTTAAAGGACATTTAATGACGGACATACACAAACATGGCTAATTGGAAACATTACTAATTTCATTATGAGGATAATTGGTTTTAAAGTATAAAGATGGACATCATTACATACTTTATGTCCCTTTAAATATTTTCTTATGGAACAGAGATAAGATCTCTGTGTGATCAAAACCAGTTGCAAAACTTCTTTGGAGAAGTTGTGAAACAAGATTTATCCATAATCTTGTATCACAGCTTCTCCAAAGGAGTTCCATTATTATTTAAAGCTGAGCCTGCAACTTCTTTCGCATAGATGTTGGTTGAGTAACAAAAATGTGTCGTTCAGTGCAGGTACGGACGCCAGCACGTCAAGTTACTACAATCTGTCAAATTTCTTTAATAGAATTTTAACTTTATCGCTAAAGCATTAAGGTTCAAGGTCGATTGGGAAAATTTGACAGTTTCGGGTAGCTTGACTTGCTGGAGACTGTACCAATCCTCCATTACAAAAGAAGAATCCTTTTTCTCTCTTTTTTTTTTTTTGCGCGAAAGCTATTTTCTTTATATAAATATAAAATCGGTGTAGCCATTTCGGAGAATAACTGAAACAAACCGATACAGACAAAAAATTTTATCATATACAGTATATTTTTTGTTATAAGTACCTAGTAAATAGCTGTTATTTTAATTACTTATTTCACACACAATGGTCCACTTGAAGGATTAAGTGTGGAAACCAAACCCATAACATAGAACATAGCTGTTAGTAACTGAACAGCTGTTATTAGCTTTTATTTTTCGACGGCACGGTTGACGCAGTGGTTAAGCGATTGACTGCTGCGCGGTGTGTCGTAGGTTCGATTCCCGCACAGAACAAATATTTGTATGACCTATAAGTAGTTGTTCCGGGTCTGGCTGTTTGTGTATGTGAGTTTAAATGTTTGTAAACGCACCCACGATACAGGAGAAATACCTAGTTTGGGGGCAACGTTTTTTAAAAAAAGAAAAAAAATATTATTGTTTTTTTGACATTAGAAACAGACACTCCAATTTTATTTATTTATACAGTTAGACTTACTACAGGATGTGCACACAGTTACAGGCTATGACTAGGCTAAATTTATGAGTTTTTTTTTTTTTTTGGGGATGGGAAATCATCAAATGACCCCTCCCGCTCTGGGTGGAGCGGAAGGGAGTGTCAGACTCTTACTGACTAAAACCCACCCATGTTCCTTCCTTCGCCCTTTATGTTCCGGGGTAGCGGTAACCCTTTCGGACAATCCCGCTGCAAATTTATAGTATGTGATCCTGTTAGGACACAGCAAGCCGTATATATATTTCAGGTAGTCAGTGCATTATGCTTAGAGTAGTCAAATAGGTACTTTCCAATAGTATTCAGAGGAAAAAGAAAGAGGTCTGACACATTATGCTCAGTGGAAGTCATCATCATCTGCCTGCCTTTTCCCAACCATGTTGGGGTCAACTTCCAGTCTAACCAGATGCAGTTGAATACCAGTATTTTACATGGATTGACTGCCTATCTGACCTCCACAACCCAGTTACTGGGTTGCTGGTACAACACCCCTTACTACATAGCCCTACTCTGAAAGATTTCCACCATCAGTTTTAATATTTCATTTTTTTTTTTATTACTTGAGAGCTAAATCATATTAGCAACATAAAAAGTGTGCCTATTTTATTTACTGGTTTTTTCCCCCGAAAGTCTTTTCTTCGAATATTTTCTCAAATGATAAAATGGAGAAAATATAATCCAGTTAATAAAAAAGAAATCAGTTGTGGGCAAGTGTCTACTGTACACAAGCCCTAATGTTAATTTATTCATACGAATAATAAGGATGATAACATCGCAAATGGTCTGCTCAAAGTGCTAATTCCCCAGATTAACTTACAGAAATAAACCCTCTCCACAGTTCAAAGACAAAATATCGTTTCAGTTAAAAATAAAACGATGTAAATGCATTTGCGGCCACTGAATCGCGTTAATTGACGGTAATTGAACGCGAATGGCAACAAAATTGGCTCCCACATAAATAAACAAAAAAATGTTTCTTCTGTTACGAGCGTGGCTCCAGTGAGTCACTTGGCATGTTGCAGACAGATGTAAGTTCCGACAAGATTATAACAAGCCGTTAGACGTAAACATAGTGCACACAAACTTACTTGTATCTTCCGATAGGATAGGCAGACGAGACACCCACAAAATCCTTCAAAAAGATACGCTTTCACACTCACAAATCTTAACGAACACAAGGCAAATAAAGTAATCACACATTACACCCACGATTACAACCTTTCACGTCCATTTTGTGCGGTAATTTTAATTAATTATTTACATTTGTAATCACATGTTACAAAACACTGGATTTACACAAGTATATTTTTGTTTCTGAGATAAAATGAAACGGGCACTATGCATCACTCGCGACGTGAATCAACGAGAAAATATGTTTTCTATTGATACAGCGAACTGAACAAAAATAACGAGAATATTACAAAATGCAGCGGGCAAAGTGGCGAATACCAAACGCGAAGGGCGAAAAGCTTAGAAAAGTTGAATGAAATGAGATTGGGGTTGCCAGATTCTTCATAATATTTCTACTCATTTTCAACTGCATAATAAAGCCTATAAGGGTAGCTTGTAGCTTATTAAATCTCATTCACAGATTTAGCACATTCAAATATGTATTTTTATTTGTAGAACATAGGTAAACGAAAAACATATATATATATATATACATACACATTCATAGAAATAAAATATAGAAAAATCATTTAAAATGTATAAAAATAGTTCATCAGGAACAGCGTCCTAATTATTGCGTCAGACACTATTACTCTCAATTTGATCCATTGCTCCATATATTCGAAAAATGTGTCTGCTCAACAACGCTAATAACGCAATGAATGTTGTTTAACTATCAAAATGAAACCCATTACGTATGTTACGCAATTACCCTGCAGGGTCCAAGCTGCTGGTTGTTCTAGACTAGAGAGAGGAACTTCACTATGAGCCAGCCGCACAATAAGAGCCTCCTGGGGTGTTGGTTGAGGCTCTCCGCTATTAGGCCATTACCCGTCACGATTATCGGTACAATGATAAGCAGAGTCCACGTTAATCTCGTGTTCAGTTTTGAACCCTAGTTAACTGGACTTTTGTTGCTAATGACCTCTAATAATAATAACGCCTTTCAAGGAATACGTCGAGTTTCCCTGTCACCCTGTTTGCATACACCTGTAGTATGATAAATATATAGGACCAACCGTAGGTACCGTCCTTGACAATGTATTTCCAATAATTATTATTAGGGACAACTTTATCCACAATCATTTAATTCAATAAAACATTTAAAGTTTGTTATTAAATTAAAAAAAGAAAAAATGGTAAATGTTTTTTCTTGTCATGGCTGCTCCCTGCACAGCATGTCTGGTTCTTTGTTTTTTTTTCTTTATAATAATTCCTTTTATCAACACTGCAACTTTTCGCTACCAGTTTTATCTGATGCAGGTCATTCTTGTTGTTTGGCATTTTTGAAGTTCGATAGATTGTGCCATTTTTCTTGTTCTATTTTTAAAATAAATATCCAAAGAAATAATTTGCTCACTCCTTTACCTTTTTGTTTGTACCAACTTGGTAAGATTATTTTTGAATGGGCAATAAAAATGGCGCTGCTGTAGCAAAACAAAAAAACTTTAAAAAAGAAAGCTTTATGCGGTCCGTTTCAAGCAGGTGATATCATTAAGTTCTTATTTATTAAATTTTTATATTGATAATTCATTTTTATTGAATATGTAGCGGTGTCTACAACGCCACATGCGAACAACGGGTCATACTGACGTCACGCAAATCCTGCATTTCGCAAGCAGAGTTTACCGCGCAATTAATAAAGATACAATTTCCCAACATCAACCGTTGGGCAATTGCCCGCCAGACAATACCCGTCTGGTCGGAGGATCCTCCCTTTTCTATGGAAGATGAGTGAACTGTACACCCTGTTCCTCATACCTCTAAATTGGTGACCCCGAGTATGAACGTCAGCGCAGCCTTCGTGCAAATACTTCAGCGTGGCGGGCGTCATCATCATCACTCCCGCAAGCTTTAGCGGCGAGCCACCCAGCCAGCCAGCATCCACGGCTTCAACGCGTATCCTGACCACCAGCATGCAGCGTCCGCGCGTTCCTGGTCATCACCCTCAGCCTCAGTAGCAACCTTGGCACAGCACACTGCACTTTCGGCCGGTCAACAAGCAGAGCACCCTCTCCTGGTCGACGCAGCAGCCAGCCTCCACCCGGCGCTGTACGACATCCGACGCACTGGAGTGTAACGCAGTGCCACCCCGACTCACTGGGGAGATCTCCGCAGACATAAGCTTGTTGCAAAGGTATATAAATCTTTATTTAGACAGAATGGGTCCGGAGTGCCCCAAGGAAACATCCTTGGGCCTCTTCTCTTCCTGTTATTATTAACGACTTACCAAATATTACAAATCATAAGTGTACTATTTGCAGATGACATGTCAGTAATAATACCGGAAAATAACAAAACGCTACATCAACAAGAGGCAAATCAAACTATCAACAATATAATTAATTGGCTAAACGAAAACAACTTAAAAATAAATATAACTAAAACAAAATTCATTCATATTTGTCAGGAAAAAACTCTCACTTCTTCTCCACAGTAGCTGAAAACAATAGTTTTGCAAAAAGGGACCCCACCAAGTTAAAAAACCAATTTTGTACCAGTACTCCCCACTACAGAAACAGCTACCTCACGTCCATTAAAATATATAATATAACCATATTTCAAAACTAATAAGAGAGCTACCATTTCATTTTTACAAAAAAAAGTCTAAATAATTGGCTTCTCCAAAATGATTTTTACACATTAAAAGATTTTTTTGATTATACAGGTTAATAAGTAAATAATATTTTTTTTTGTTTAATAATAAGGTAGATTTATTTAGTTGTATGATAGAAATGGTGTTATTGTTATGTTTTTATTTTATTTTATGTTGTATATTAGAGTACAAATATCCATGGTATAAGTGTTTTGTATTCTTTACTAGCGGATAAGTAGTATATAAGTTAGGTTTTATACCCACATGTACATTAGGTTCACATTGTAATCAATCAAATCAATTGGTTGCCGCTAGTAGCGGCGGATGTGTCGAACTTATCCATATTTTTTTTTTTTTTTTTTTTTTTTCGGTTTTTTATAATACGGTTTGAAACCTAATGCCGACAACCCTCCTCAAGGGTTCACTTTAGCTCAAACGTAATGCCGGTGACCCTCTTGGAGGGTCCACTTGCAATATGTATGGCTGCATGGCGTATGAGCTCTATGAAAAGTGGGTGGAGTCGAAAGTGTTAACCATTAGTTACTATTTTTAACAATTGGTTGAGTTAACTACGGATCTAAAAACCGGCCCTTAGATGATCAAATTAATGTAAGAATAATACAGCTACCACGAAACCAAAAACTATTAGGTACAGACCCAGCACATCAAGCTACTACAATCTGTCAAATCTCTTTAATAGATTTTCAACTTTATAGCTAAATCATTAAGGTTCAAGATTGATTGGGAAAATTTGACAGTTTCGGGTAGCTTGACCTACTGGCGTCCGTACTTGGTGACCGCTACAATAAATGAGTTGTATTCATTTTTGGCAAAGGTTGTAGTTGGCTGATGTTTACCTCAATGCTTCTATTTACATAATTTTGAATACAATGAGTCCTCTTGTTCTAAAACACATTTTATAAGAAGTAGTTTTCAATGGCTACAACTTCTGATATTTTAATTATAGCTTTCGTGATGAACAGCCGCATTTTTAAACTTATTCATTAAGATAGCCATTCCAATATAGCTGTAGTTTGTACGAAGCAATACAGTTGGAGGGAAAATAAAAATATCAAGCTAATTTTATTCACATTGCAAATAGTTGGTACAGTAAATGAAAACCAAAGTCAAATGCTCACATTACGACTTTATTACGAAACTTATGCTTAAATTAGTATGTACACACACTTTGTAGTCCAGAAATACACATTATCCGACGAAAGAGGTTATATTTATCTTGTCGAAACTGTGGCCTCTTTACGCGCTGCATCTTGCAATAACTGGGTATCCACTTCGTCTGCCGGCAGTTGCACGTAGCGGACAACAGACCCACGGATAAAGCAGTTTTTCACCGATAACATGTGAGGATATTTCTCGGGATCAATGACGCTTATGTCCGACAACTTTATATTCAAATATTGGTCAACAGAATGCAAGGTGCCGCATATACTAAGGTCGTTCTTTAGTTCCACAACTACATCTTTCCCCACTAGCGATTTAAAGAAAGAATAGAATAACATTTTTGTTTATTTTTGTAAGAAAACTTTTCACCCACCTCAGCTTGGCTTGCTTGCTTTGCAAACAAATGTCAGTGTCATGCAGTCAATATGTCAAACTCAAAGAAACAGATTATAAAATCCTTATTGAAGACTTTGACATCGCGCGTCGCTTGGTTGCAAGCATTGACCTGTAAAAAAAGGTCTTTTTTTATAGGTCCATGGTTGCATGATGATTATTTTCATAATAAATTCTCCGATAGCGCAGAAACTGCAAAGCGCAACGTTGACTGTCTGGTCACCGTTCGGTAATCGGAGTAAAATTGTGTATTTTAATTTTAATAATACCAGTCTATTACTGTCTCACTGCAGGACAAAGGCCTCTTCTCATGCAGAGAAGGCACGAGCATTGATCACCACACTTATTCAAGGCGGGTTGGTGATTATATTACCAAGAAAGTCCAGGTTTCCACACGAAGTTGTCCGTTACTATGCCAGTAATAAGCATTTGTATTCCTTGGATCAAAATTATAAAAGTTAACTAAAAATCGGCCCAAAACTTTTATGTTGTATTTTTTATTATAAAATAGTTAGTCTGTAGTTTCTATTAACCCTGAAATGGTCGCGCCCTAAGAAATCACGTGAGGGGTCGCGTGGATTACATAATGTAATCCATGGTTATTTAAAATGAAATTTCTCATAAACTATTATTTAAGTGTGTTAGCCGGGACGCTCTATACTTTAAGAGTGGTAACAGCGCGACCCCACTAGGGCCCCGTACGCAAAATACGTGCATTGACGTGGACGCGGACACCAGCCCTGATTACCCCACTAGTCTAGTCGCGTGGCTCCGTGAGCCGAGCCGCGCGGCCGAGCCTCGTGAGTTCTTATAATGGGTGGGGGACCCATTGCAAAAGATAGCAAAATCCTCCTTGCGAGACTTTACAGTCGCGCGGCCCTTGTGGGGACGCGCCTATAAGGACCTAAATAATGTTGTAAAATTACTAAACATAAGTCTAACTAGAAATGTAAATCCTAAAATTGGTAATTAATATCATTATGATTAAAACTGAACAATAATACTTACCTAAAAATGTGCAGACGCTATGCAGATAATAAATAAAATAAATCATATAATGAGTATATAAACGAAAGACATTATTGCTTTTAAACTTATTACCACGTAAGAAATTCTACACGGAAGACGAGGCGGTATGGTCGAAAGACTATACCAAAGAGTATAATAATAATACGGGAGAAGAGAGCCCTCTTGCGTCATTTCGAAGCAGCCAGATTCGAAACGCCATCTACATATCTTAACGGGAACTAAGGCTCTATGACAGGAATGTATATATACCTATATACGTATAGGTTACTAGATACTCTTTGCTTGTAGTATTGGTGATCTTTCTTGTTTTTTGCAAATATCAGCTGTGTTTACGTCGTATGTCGATTAAAATGCGATTTGTGAATATAATGACTATACATTTACTAAATTACAATCATTAAAACTGTCTGAAGGAACTATTATTGATATTTTAATGATCGTGATTCAGTAAGTAAACGAGTCATCATTAGCGAATCGCATTTTGATCGATGTGGACACAGCTTCTATTTGCAAAAACATAAGAAAATTTGAATTTCGCCCGCTACATTTACTTGAATAGAATTGGCATTGTAATTTGTAACTTATGGATAATATTTTATATCAAGTTTACGAGAGCAAAATAAAACTTTACTGGGAAACATAATTAATGTTAGAGATAGAGATAAATATTTAAACACAAAAAGGAGACACAAAACACAAACAAGCGCAGACGCAAGTTGCGGCGGCCATAATGTGTGATGTTGCCAGACCAGAATATGTCACACAATATGGATTTACGTGACAAGGTTGCCATAATTGATAATGCTGGACATGTATGAAATATAATAATGTGATAATTTTAATAAAATATATTACAATTGTTCTCTAGAAAAATACTATAAACTACATTAGAGAAATTAGTTATTTGATTTTTTTATTTTCGTTAAGTTGGGATTACAGAGACATCTATCGATAATTATGAAACTAATAGTTTCTCAGTTAAGTAAAGTAGATGGCGCCTCTTTCTTTACGAAAGTAGTGCTTGTTCTAACTGTCTCCCCCCTGGACTATACCCTGCACTTTTGGCGAATTATAAAAAAAAAAAAAACTAGTTAAAAATTATGGCTAGTTTACACAGTGCGAGCTAGCGTACGAGTCAGCCTGCCGAGTAGCTGCACTGCAGTAACTCGCACTGTTTGAACGTCACTTACGAGTAACTCGCACGTGCGAGTTGGACAGTAGCTCGCATCCGAGTTACTTCAACATTTTTTGTTTCACTCGCCTAGTCGGCCGCCAGCAACTCGCACGTGACAGCAGCTCGGCCGTCACTCGCATCGTTTAGACGCGTTCGGCAGTAGCTCGCCAGTGCGAGCGGGATAGTCGTGAGCGGAACCTGTGTTTTTTTGTGTGCTGCGCCTACGTACGAGTGTTAATCGAATTTAAAATGGCTGCGGATAGATGGTCTTCAGATAATAATATTTCATTCATGAAACTCTACAGAGAACAAGAAAACCTATGGAATTGTTTCGATAAAAACTACCGAAATAGAGATATGAGAAAAGCATCTTTGGAACATATCGCAAAAGAAATGCATCTAGCTAACGCCAGCGAGGTTACTAAGAAAATAAAAAATTTACGATCCACCTACAACCAAGAAATGAATAAAATTGAAAAAAGTAAGAAGAGTGGAGCTGGTGCAGATGATATTTATAAACCATCCATAAAATGGTTCGATATAATGGATTATATAATGAAAACAATTAATTTAAAAGAAAAGAAAACAACAACTAATCTGGTGAGTTCTTTATTGGACTGATATAGCTGGTTACATTTAAATATTATTAATCATATAATTTTGCCAGGAGACAGCACCCTCATTACAGAAGTAATTTTTATATTTTTCTCTCAATGTTTCGGCAATAGCTTTTGATCTATTATTTGTTCGCGAACGGGCGATACTCGGTAACGCATTTATTTCTGATCTCCACGTTCCAAGGTTTACAGTGAAATTTACAATATCTTCATAATCTACACTACCAGGTGGAGTGTATGTGTGTGGTGAAGATTTCCGTAACCAGTTGTGCAGTACACATGTAGTCCGAATAATTTTTATTATGGTCTCCTCTTGCAATTGGATAGGTTTTCCCAAAACACGGAATCGAGATGCTAAAATACCAAATCCATTTTCTACTATGCGCCTTGCCCTAGAGAATCTGTAATTGTAAGTTTTTTCAGCAGTCGTGGTCTCATTAGGATAGCGTTTCAATAAATATGTCTTAAGCGGAAAAGCATCATCTCCCACTAGAAATCCACCTGGAGGCAATAATGACCCATTTTCCAACAATGGATACAATGAGGAAGCTTGGAAAACACCACCGTCGGAATTTCGCCCATATGAGCCTATGTCCACATATTTAAAGCAGTAGTCATGATCCACGACCGCTAGAAGCACCAAGCTGTTAGTTCCTTTATAGTTGTAGTATTCACTACCACAATTGGGCGGAGCTTGAATCACCACATGTTTGCCATCGATGGCTCCACAACACCCTGGAAAGTTCCACCGGTGGTGAAATCCTATTTGTATGTCTTCCCATTCCTTTCTATTTGGTACCTGAAAAAATATTAATTTTTAATTCTAATTACAGAAGGAAAACACACCATCGGATTTAGAAAATTCTGTTAGTCAAGACATTGATGATAACACTGATGATAAAACGGATGATAAAACTCTTGATAAATCTGATGATATATCAAACAACTCCAGTGAAAACACATTGACAAAGAAAAAAAACAAGGGTAAAGCTAAGAAATCATATAATATTGCCCAAGAAACGAGTGGAATTGCAGCAGCTATTAATGAGCTGAAACAACTAAACAGTAATATAGAATCTTCCAGCTGTTCTCAGCAAGATGACGAGTATGATCTTGTTGGAAAACACGTCGCTATTCAATTGAGACAGCTCCCGTTACTCGATTTTATAGATGCCAAAGATGAAATCCAACAAGTAATTTCACGATACCGCAAAAGAGCTATATATGCCCGGAATGCATCTGCGCTTTCCTCATACAGTACATCGTCACCACAGTCCTACATATCGTCATCGTCACCAGGACATAGTGTGCCATTCCCACTACCTAGTCAGCCTACAGAAACAGTTTCTGTGCAGCAGCCAGTTCAACAAGTTATTGAACAATCCCCAAATGCTTCTGAGACTGTCAACTTTACAGAAACAGTTTCAGTGCAGCAGCCAGTTCAATTAGTCATTGAAGAAACAGCAAATGCACCATACATGGATACCAACTTTACTGATCCAATAGTCTCAGCAATGATAAATGCTAATATGAATATTATGCACTAATGGTAATTTTGTATTGATAAGTGCTTGGTAATTTTATATGGTTTCATTTGTCTTTTTTTAATAAATGAATGAGTAAACATGTAATGTTTAATTGAGTTAAGTAAATCTTTACAGTATCTACCTACTCATGAAGTTTTTATCACACTTCTACTTACTTGAAAATGTTCGTCCAAAGCCTCAGAAATAGCGTCACAAACTTCTGGTATAAAATTTGATATAGAAGCTTTAGAAATCCTGAAAAATATTGACAACAATCTGTATGACATTCCTGAGCTTAGGAAACACAGGGTTACTTCCAACTTTACTCTTGCTGCTATGGCATCTCTCATCAATGTGTCTTGACGTTCTATTTTTGTTTTTATCAAATGTAAAAGACTTTCGACTTGTTCAGGTGTCACTCTCATCACTGCTTTGTATTCTCGAGGGTCTTCATGGCAAAGTTCATTAAAAATGGTAAGTGTTGCCCCTGAAGATCGTCTAGCCATCCAATTTCTAATCCAAAGCCTTTTCTTACGCTCTTTTTTTTTTTGAAGTTTTTTATAGACATTTTCCAATTCTTGACATAATACTGTTGTCATAGAGCGTATCACCGTTCTTTTTAGTTCATTCGACATCGCGCAACTCGCAAGACTGGACAGCAGCTACTAGGTGTCGTGTAGACAGCAAAGGCGAGCCGAGCTACTGGCTTACGAGTAGACAAGCCGAGTAGCTGTCTACTGACTAGGCAGTAGCTCGCACTGTGTAAACTAGCCATTAGTCTATGCCAATGGCGTCCAGCCATGTCCAAGCCATAGAGACCCAGCGTCAGTTGCCGCCGTTGCCGGTTGCGTCAGTTGTGTTTCGTTCGTCTTTCGTGCTCGCTCGTAGTCATTAAACAGTTTTAGTTTATCTTTCATTGTACCAGTAAAACCAGTGTTTCTTTGTAGCTTAATCCTATGCTCTTGCATAGGATTTCTTGGGAATTATAGTACAAAACGAATAATTTTATTAAGTTTCAGACTTAACCTATAAATTCCAAACAAAAAAAAATGACGACCACTGAAGAAAATGCTGAAATTGTAAGTTGATTATTTCCGTACCCATTAGTAACATAATCTAATCTAATTTGTTTGTCACATGACTTTGTTCGACGACAATATTTTCCGCCTCGCTGCTTCCCTACGACTAGGAGGTTCTGCTCATCGCTGTCACTGTGGCGAAGTTGTCAACAGCGTCGGACACCACGGCCTGTCTTGCAGCCGAAGTGCGGGTCGCTTAGCGCGGCTTGCAAACATTAACGACATCATTCGACGAGTTCTTATCGCCGTCCGCGTTCCAGCTGTATTAGATCCCAATGGCTTGGCATGCGACGATGGCAAGAGACCGGACGGCATGTCATTATTTCCATGGGAGGTGGATAGGCCTTTAGTGTGGGATGCAACTTGTGTCGATCCTCTTGCGCCATCCCATCTTCCAGGGTCGGCGTGCTGCGCTGGTGTTGCTGCTGCGGCTGCGGAAAACCTCAAGCGGCGTAAATATAATAACCTTGTTGATAATTATATTTTCGAGCCGTTTTTCTTTAAAAAGACCATGAGCCCTCGGGCCTTGTGTGGTCCGAGTGCTCATGGTCTTTTTAAGGAAATTTCAAAACGACTTGTTGACACTACCCATGACTCAAGGGCTGGCTTTTACCTTGGCCAGAGGTTAAGCATTGCCATACAACGTGGCAATGCCGCCAGTGTCTTGGGTACATTACCAGTCGACAGCAATGTGGATGAATTTTTGATGCTATATTTTAGTGTGTAAATAGGTCTAGTTAAGTTAGGATATAATTTTGTGATTTTAGTACTAGATTTTAAATCTATAACTAATATTTAACTTCTTATAAATAATCTATTACTCGATTTGAACTTAGTCTTTGAGGTTTCAATGTGTCCAACTTGTGTACAAACAAACCCAAATATCTTAGAACGCAGAACAGTGCACTTCAAGACTAAGTGACTATAAAAACCCCTTGTTTAATTAGTTACCTTATTTTGAACTGGATGTCACACTAAAAAGGTGTTAGTTTTACGGAGAGACCTTTTCCGTTTGCTTTATAAAAGCTCTAAAAAATTTAATTACACTTTTACAGGATTGGGGAAACGAGCGTCTAAGTCGGGCTCAACGCGCAGTAGAAGCAAACACTTACGATGTAGACTCCTGGTCCCTCCTCATCCGTGAGGCCCAAACGAGGCCCATCACTGAAGTACGGTCAATGTATGAAAAGCTGATCAATGCATTCCCAACAACAGGCCGATATTGGAAGATTTATATTGAACAGGAGGTAAGTTTTAGCAACAATTTGACAACAGAACTTGTAACAAATTTTTTTATATTTTTTTTTTAAACAATTCTCTCAAATGTAACGTTTTATTCCTCGGCTCACCCGTCAAATGATTGCCTACTAAAAGCCATTTGCATGTAAGTGCTCATCGGTTTTTACGTTTATATTTATTGTTATTTTGAGTGTATTTTTCTTATAAACAAGCGCTGGTTCATACGACAATTGTCCGGTTGAATGACATCTGCCCCTAAAATAAAATGAATGTAGGTTGTTTAATTTTAGAAAATTAATTATCTAATTATATTGATTGGCAGCCTGTATGCATCTTTCGTTGCTGTTTAATGCAATTTATTATTTAAAATTTGTAGAATTTGTAATGGTTTTTATTATAACAATAGATATTTTTGAGGAAATTTTAATGTATCCATAAGCGTTCATGTATTTTCTTGTGATAAATGTAATTTATTTTGTCATCCGTTACAGATGAAGGCGAGGAATTTCGAGAAAGTGGAAAAGGTTAGTATTGTAACAGCGTAAGTTAGTCTATAATAAAAACATGCAATAACTGTGATAATAATAAAAAGATGCCTGAGGCATTCAGTTGGCCCCTGTACAGTTGTGTGCAGTAATAAATAAACAAATAAAAGAATTTCGAAGGTCAATTGAGAATATATCTGCGATCAGTGTGATCTTATAAAGGTCATAGAAAGTGATTTAGTAAGTAAGCTAGCAAATAATTGAAATAAAACAGAAGAATTAAATTGTATCTTTTTTTTCGGCTAGGGCTAATGTGTTCAGACATATTGGAGGCGAGTTTTTGATGCAAATGTTACTTTATTTTCGTTTTTGACTGAGATAAATAAAACAGCATCTCGCCTGTATTTCCCAAACGGTAAGGCAGACGTGTTAAACCACATTTTTGCAGTTATATTTAATAATAGCCTTGTAATTGGTTGTTGCTGTTATTAAATTTAATTATTTTATGATACCTTCTATAAACTTGATCTACGTAACACGACGAAACCCTTAAAAAAGACAAAAGGAACCTGAACATTTGCAAAGAAAGCTCACTTTTGAAATGTAATAAACCCTATTTCGTGAATTCCTTACTAAAGTAACATGAATGTGAACATGCGACAGTAATATGGCTAGTTTAAGAAAAAGTGAAGTCTTTATAGAGCGTTGTTTCTGTCACTCATACCTCTGTGGCAATCTCTAAAACTCGGAATGTGGCAAATTATCTCTAACGATTTAAAAGGCAAGCTATTTTAGACCGTATTTCTTACCATATAAAGATTAGAAACGCTTATGAGATTTTAACCAGCCATTTTGATCTTTATGATGTTACCAGTACGGTGTAAATTCGCTTTCGTAATGAACGTGCCAATTATTTGAAGCTTAAAATCGCGCTCAAGTCTCGTATTCAATTATTCATGGTAAACAGTAGTTGCGTAAAATTATTGAAGGAACTTGTTTTTGTGGTGCGGTAACATGTTTTGTCTCATTGCAAAATGTGTTGTAACTTTAGTTGAAGCCCCAATCCTAAGATTTGGGCTCTAAAGCCAGTTATTGTATTTTGAACTTTATGCCCAGGAAGTAAAGTTCAGAATACAAAAAAAAAAAAACTTAGAATGGTCTTTAAGTAGACAACTAATATATAAGGTTCAAAATACAATAACTGGCTCGAAGGTTTAAGCTTGAATTAAAGTTCTTTTTGACACACTGCCACATGTCATGTGGCCAACATGCTTCTCGCAACACAAACATGTTGCTGCAACAATGTTGCGCAACTTTTTTACAACTATAAATACGAGATTTTTTACATAACATAAAACTACAACACAATCTTTCCGAGACTCCGCTTATCAGAGAGCTTGCTATGCTTTCCTACAATTTTGCACACAAATAACATAAACATAATTATGTAACATATTTAGAGATGTACTATGAGGTACAGCTCTAAATATGTTACATAATTATGTCTGTTTGCTATTGACAGAAATATAATGAATTATCAGGCCCGCTTGCACCACAAATCGCTAAACACATTTGGTTCTAATTATAGTGCTTTGAAGGTACGTGGCATACCTAGCTGTCCGCCATTTTGTTTTTTTTTTCAAAATGGCAGCCTCGCGTGGTACAGACGGCCGGCACATCAAGCTACTACAATCTGTCAAATTTCTTTAATAGATTTTCAACTTTATCACTAAATCATTAAAGTTCAAGGTTGATTGGGAAAATTTGACAGTTTCGGGTAGCTTGACCTGCTGGCGTCTGTACCTATATAAATCGATAGCTGACATCAATGCAAACAGAAAACATAATGAGATCAAACCCCTTAAAGTGTCACGTTTCCGAGATATTAACGTTCAAAGTTGATCACGTGACATCTATATTTTTTTAATTTGCTTACATCTTGTTGCAAAGATGTTTGATTACTTGAAAGTTTCGGAGTGATTATTTCAGCCAGGCTCCATATGAAATCTTCAATCTCTTTTAAAACATCGTTATGACTGAAATAATGATGTTTTAAATACGTTTAGCGCTAAACGCATCCACAGTCTATTCAAATTGATGTTATTTCAAGCGAAACAAATATCTACTTTATTTTAATGGTAATTAAGTTGATTTCAGAGTGACTAGCACTATTGGAAAAGTTGTAAAACTTTTTGGAGTTGTAGTGTAAACTGAATTGTGTAGGAATTAAAGTTATTTTTCCATAAATCACCATATTTATTTACATTTTTGGCAATTAAGTCGCAAATGCAGATTAATTATGTGTGGTAAAACAGTTCTTTTTGTTTAGTACTAAATATATTTAGTAATTTATGGTGCAAGTTAATCCTTAGTGAAACATTTTCTTAAATATTTCTCTAAGGCCAAACACGAGCCGATTCACACATACCAGGGAGGGGGAATGTATGAACTTGTTAGGACATTTCCGGGCTCCGGGCAGTCCTGGCCTCCAGTGTTCCAGATCTTGCTCTGACGTAGTCAGAGAAACCGATTGTTTAGCATCGTGACTGCTACTAAAAGAACCTTAAATTCAAATCTACAATTCTTTACCAGTAAACTTATGTAGTGTGTCAATCTGTTGAACAATACATTTCCCTGACTGTACAAGAACACAGCTCGGGCGACCCGCAGCTCGCCCCCTTAGGGTCAGTTCACACCGAGACGCGACGCGACGCGACGCTGCGCGCACGCTTTAAAAGAGTGACTCAAAATATACTTTATTTTCTACACGAAAAGGTACACATTGCATTGTGAGAGTTCAGAATACGTTGCGCCGTGCAGCGCTGCGCCTCGCGACGTTGCGATGCGTCTCGCGGCGGCGCGCGGCGCAGCGCGAAATCACTGGCCTGTTCCAGTATCGTCGCGTCGCGTCGCGTCTCGGTGTGAACTGACCCTTAGTGCGAATAAACAAGAGCGGCACGTTGCCAAGCCAACGGAGAGGCAACTGTTACCTTGCCGTTGGCAACATCCTGCTCGTGTGTTTAAGCACGTACTCATAAACGTGCGAAACTCGTCGTGTATCTGTACATGAGCACTAAGTCGCTTGGATAGTTTTAAAGTCTTTACATTCCCGACCTAAGTTAATAGAGCTGTTTTTAAAACGTCTATTTACGTAACTTTGGCGTGAACATTTTCTTGTCACTAATTAGTAAGTTCTTGCAAAATTAACGGTAAAAGTAAGTATGTTTTAAACTCTTCTAAATCTATCAACCACTGTCTGAATCTACTGCTGAATTTAAGGACCTCACAAGTAAGAATGCTTGTCAAAACATTAGGTAACAGGCTTAGCGAACATTTAGAGGTACAGCCAACAAAAGAGATCCGAAAACATCAATCCGTTTCTTATTAACCTTTTGAACGCCAGAGTATAAACGTATCGCCGTACCCCTGACGCCAGGCCACTTTTCTGTCAAATGACCTTCATAAAAAATAGGGATTCCAAAACTTATATCGATATACAACTGAGTTTTTATTTTCGTCTTTAATTTTCTAATAAACCGTACTCACGACACTGAAATTTTATTTAACCTGCCACTATATTCCAATATAGTAATCTTTACACAGCATTTAACAGAGACTATCAATGAAAAAGCAGATATTAGAAAACTAAAAAAATATATTTATTACAATATGGTTACAACACTATTCAACATGACTTGTCATGGTATTGTGACAATGGCGTTGCTTGCCAGTCAATTTTATGAAATTCTCGCATCGAATTAGGGATGTAGCAGTGTACACGTTGGTTATCGATTCTAATAAGTAAGTATTCTTTTCTAATATAATACCTATCCATATCTAAAATACGCAAGGATTTTAATGTAGTAATAAAAAAAAATTGAAATCAGTATTTTAATTATTGTTTTTTTTTACATGTAAAAAATACGCAGAAATAATTTAAAAATCAACAGTTACATATACCTAATAATTATTATTACGAATCAGTCTTAAAATATCACAAATCTTTAACAAAATGTACCTAATAATATACTAGGAAGAACATCAGTTTAGTACCTAATAATAATAATATCTATTTTGGGTTCAAAATTAAAATCACAAAATTCTACAAAGCTTTTTATTTTTCCTTATAATTATTATCAGAAAGCAAAAGTTATTATAGTTCTAAACTTTATGTCCGCTGTTTGTAAACGACAATCTATGTACCTATATACTTCGGAGCGGCCATATCGGCCTGGCCACGACTCCGGTCTAAGCCAAAGCGGTAAAGTGTGTAGAATAATAATAAGTACACTAACTGGTTCCGTCTTAGTAGTATATTTAAAATTAATCATTTTTTAATTAGGTTAGCTTACATATTAGGTGCATACTATGATTACTACCTTTATTAATGCATACCTATGTAGACAGTGTGCGCTGGTCTAGGTACGACATTTTACTCATTCGTAAGAGTTATATAAAAAAAAACAAGAACAATAAGGTCAGATAATATTTTCAACGATTGATTCATATCATAAGTAAATCTAATAAAAGAGAAAATATTTCAGGTTCTTATCAAAGCCTGTATCGTTCTTCTATAATAGTGTGAGTTATTTTTTGAAAAAAAATCGTTTAAGAAATTACTGACCTGTTTTTGTCCCTAATAAATAAATTAAAATGTTGATATAACATTTTTGATCAGTTTTTAAAATAATTCACCTCTAAATCATCTTCTTGTATTGATTCCGCTTCCGAGAACTCTTCGCCATCTCAAATTCCTTCTAATATTCGAAGAAGTTCTTCGGTAGTCATTACACTCATGATCACGGTTTATACTATAACTAACTTACACGATATTTTAATAATAAACAAATACAAAAAAAAAATTAAAGCACTTCACTAAACTTAATCGCCTGCGCTTACGACGTCACCGCTGTGTCATACATTTATGACTATGGCGTACAGGGGACTGATAATATTGGTTTGCGCTAGGGATGCGCAAGAGATGAGTTTAACAAGTGTCGATATTAGACATTTGCATATTTTATTTTTGATTGTGTAGCTAGAGGCACGGTAGTATAAGGCTAAGTAGTTTTAAAAATACGTTTTATTTCTCCTGATACCAACTTATACACAAATAAAATACTCTGGACCAAAATTTCATATTCATCTTCTTAAGTTTTTATTGATTTTACAATCATATGTCACAACACTAGCTGTCACATATAGCGGACTACGGCGTGTGGGGGACTCCTTTTATACGCGTTTAAAATCTACTTTTAAAACAACAAATTTCTCGATATTGGTGGTTTATTTATATTAGTTTCATGCAATACAATATAGACGGAAGCTTAAACTTTTAAATTATATAAATAAAAACACACAAAAGTAATGATTAAATAGTTTATTTCATAATATGGTGCGACGTGTATTTTGTCATCTATTTGTGACGTTGGCGTTCAGGGTAAGATTTCGTTTGTCACGTATATGTGACAATGGCGTTCAAAAGGTTAAACTTCAACTATATCCGACAACCCTGCATACTTATCTCTTTTGTTGACTGTATTATCGCCAAAACCTATATCTGACCATTTTGAAAACAAAATCCCGTGCACTCGATGACCACAGCTGCGTCCGTAAGTAAAACAAAAGGGGATCCTTTTTAGGTCGACTAATAAGCGCTGCAAGCAGGAATAGTCCTTACGGTGGTCAGATATAGATTTTGGCGATAGTACCTATGTACAGCTTTCCAAAGAAAAGTATGCGCTTCGGGAATCATCGTGTATCTTCGGAAAAAACGATCTAATATGTGTAGAGCTGTTACTACCATGAAAGTAGTTCACAAAATTGAAGTTTTAACATCTCTATGCAAATCCAAAAACATTAAACATTTTTGAGTGATTGATGACGATCTGGTACAGGAGTAGGTAACCAGGCAGAGATAAAACTTAATACAAATGCGCAATGATAGGCACACTAGGACAAAGCGCGTTAGTACAGACGCCAGCAGGTCAAGGTACCCGAAACTGTCAAATTTTCCCAATCAACCTTGAACCTTAATGCTTTAGCAATAAAGTTGAAAACCTATTAAAAAGATTTGACAGATTGTAGTAGCTTGATGTGCTGGCGTCTGTTCCGACTCACATTGTCTCATTTTAACAAATCCTATATTCAGCAGTAGTTTACTCTCTTTAACGACAACAAATGACATGATAACGTTTTGGCCGGGCAGTTGTTCCAGAGGTGTTTGATGAAGATCCTCAACATAGAGTTGTGGAGGCTGTACCTGAACTATGTGAAGGAGACCAAGTGTATGCTGCCGACTTACAAGTACGTATGAAACTGACTGTTGCATTATAGAATGAGTTCTAACTATACTTCAAGCGTGTACCTTTCCGCCGCGGGAGACGCCCCGGGCGTCGGGAGTCGAGTGACGACTACCGCTAGTAGCTCACCGCCCGATCAGGACCAGGCCCGTGTCGGACGGCGCGTAAGTGTTCCACGCGCGCCTCAAAGAGATGTCAGCATAACGAGGGGTCCCTTAGGGCCGAAGCCTGCCGGGTCAGCGGGATTGTCCGAAAGGGTTACCGCTACCCCGGAACATAAAGGGCGAAGGAAGGAACATGGGTGGGTTTTAGTCAGTAAGAGTCTGACACTCCCTTCCGCTCCACCCAGAGCGGGAGCGGTCATTTGATGATTTCCCACCAGAAAAAAAAAAAAAAAGCGTGTACCTTTGAGCTGTTTTTATCCGACGGCGTGGTAGCAGTCAGGGAACGAATTTGGGGTGTATTTACGTATACTTCAACTTAATTGTATTCAATAACTTGACAGTTGAAGGGTTACCAGATTTTGACAAAAAAAGATAGTGAGGAGATGCAAGAATGAGCGAAATTGAATGAACTTAAATAATGTACAGACGCCAGCAGGTCAAGCTACCCGAAACTGTCAAATTTTCCCAATCAACCTTGAACCTTAATGCTTTAGCAATAAAGTTGAAAAGATATTTGATGGATTGTAGTAGCTTGATGTGCTGGCGTCTGTACGGACGCCAGCACATCAAGCACATCATTAAGGTTCAAGGTTGATTGGGAAAATTTGACAGTTTCGGGTAGCTTGACCTGCTGGCGTCTGTACATACGACTTAGTTAGAATGTATTGATTGTTATTATCATTCAGCCACTCTTGAATGTATTTTTTTCTTCCAGTACATCTTGGGAATTGTTTCAATTTTTCGAATGTTCAACGAATTACGAAAATATTACGAATATTTAAAGTTTTATCTAAATTAAACCATTTTTATCGTTCGTTGTTTACGTAAAATCGTTCACTACCCCAACACTATTAGTTTTAATATGGTAACATTATTTTTCTTTGAACTGTCAAGTTACTATGTGTTAATCCTGGTTATAAACTATCTGTGTGCCAAACTTCATCCAAATCCGTTCAGTAGTTTTGGTTGAAAGAGTAACAAACATCCATCCATACAAACTTTCGCGTTTTTAATATTAATAGGAAAATACGATGTTGCCAATTCGGATAAAGAGGCATGCATATCGAATTTACGTCAAGGTATATTTAGTTTGTATGTAAATTAACAAAAAATAAAAATTAATTAATGTGTCAATAATGAAAAATGCTTATTTCCATGGTCTGAACATCTGGTCGAAGTTTATGTATGAAAGCGTAACAAACATACAGACGCCAGCAGGTCAAGCTACCCGAAACTGTCAAATTTTCCCAATCAACCTTGAACGTTAAAACTTTAGCGATAAAGTTGAAAATCTATTAAAGAAATTTGACAGATTGTAGTAGCTTGGTGTGCTGGCGTCTGTACAAAACAAAAACGAATCTTCTCTTTTTATAATATTAGTTTAGGTAAAGTGTCTTTTTACATGTTTAGTAATATTAATATTGCAGCCTTCACCATATAACCACCTTATATTTATTTTCAGGGAAAAAATGGCTCAGGCTTACGATTTCGCACTCGACAAAATTGGTCTGGACATCCACGCGTACCCGATATGGAACGACTACATAACGTTTTTGAAGAGCGTAGAAGCTGTGGGGTCTTATGCTGAAAATCAGAAGATTTCCGCTGTTAGGAAGGTAAGGAAAAACCACTTTTAAACAAATCCAGCTATCTCTTATAGCGAGATTCACAGAGCGATTCATATGAATATGAACCTTATTTTTTTGGGTGTAATGTTCAATTTTGATTTGTAAGTAAATGAGAGCAACTTTTCACAGAAATATGAACATTACTTTTATAACAATAAAGTTTATTCGTATGAGACGATGACTTTGCAAAGCAAAATCAAAGAGTGATCTATGAATCTTGCGTTTAGATTCGTTCTCTAAGCTAATGAAAAGGCAATAAATGGGAAATCAACATCATTCTCCTACCCTAATCCCAATTTATTTGGAGAAAGCGTAGCATGTCTTCTTCTTCCGATACATCTCTATCAGCCGTCATCGCAGTAGTCACCTCATTTATAAGCTATATTCGCAATTAATTTTCCTAAAATATAAAGAAATGTGTTTTTGAAAATTCAAGCATTTTTATGAATTTTTCAGCAGTACTTAGCAGTCAAATCTAAAATCAACTTAATTTACACTGGCGTTAAGTTAATATTTGTGCAAGTACGGACGCCAGCACATCAAGTTACTACAATCTGTCAAATTTCTTTAATAGATTTTCAACTTTATCGCTAAAGCGTTAAGGTTCAAGATTGATTGGGAAAATTTGACAGTTTCGGGTAGCTTGACCTGCTGGCGTCTGTACTATATAACATCAATTGGAAAGAAGGATTTGAGTAAAATTGCCTGGTCATCATTCACACAATCAATCCCAACATTTATGTGGTCTTCCCCTACTGTTATATAGCCCTCCATATAAATGAGAAACCATAAAGTAACATTTCGTTATTTTTGCAGGTGTATCAAAGGGCAGTCATTACCCCCATAATAGGCATAGAGACATTATGGAAGGACTACATAGCGTTTGAACAGAGCATCAACACTATTATAGGTAAAAACATATCTATTGACTCTTAGTTTTTATATGCAAAACTATACCCCAAACTTCTTCTTCGTGTTGCTGGCACAACTAACTTTTAAATGCTGTTTTCTCAAAACTTTGCCACTTCCACGGCGTTGTCGGTGGCAGCGCAGTGAATGAATTATTGGGCAGTTGCCCACCAGAGACAGCACCCGTCTGGTCGGAGGATACTCCCTTTTCTATGGAGGATGAGTGAACTTTACACCCTGATCCTCATACCTCTATAAACCCATACTGAGCTGGATTTGTCGGCCTCTCTCAGAGAGGCCTGTGTCTGGCTGATTAAGTTATTTGCTGATTTTATGTCCTATTGGTATCAGTTTTAAAGTAAAATTAACCTTGCAAGTACAATAATTTTCCTTTGACAGCCGAACGCATGGCGATGGAACGTTCCCGCGACTATATGAACGCTCGTCGCGTCGCCAAGGAGTTGGAGACTGTGACCCGAGGACTGAACAGGAACATGCCTGGCACGCCACCTACTGCTGACAGAGAGGAGATGAAACAGGTAAGGATCAGATCATATTTTTTCAAATTCGACTTGCAGTAACTTGCAGATTACTCTCTACATACAAACAAATCGTACCTCTTCATAATGCGCTCTTCAAACGCAATGTCTCAGAGGTGGGACTCACCAATGTTGATGAGGTGGATGCGGCTGCACGCTAGTGGGCCCTCATACTATAATAGGGATTATAATATTTTATGTGTTTTGGCTTTCTATTTATTTCTGTTTAAATTATATTTTGATTATTATTATTATTTGACTTAATTATTCTTTTATTTATACATGTTTTGACATTCACAATTAATTTTTATAATATTTTTAAATTATTGTATTTTTTAAATTTATTCATGTTCTATATTGTTTTTATGTAATATTATGGATTTTTATTATCTATAATAAATTGAATTGAATTGAATAATATTAGTTATATATTTTTTTTAAATTCTATTTGGTGGTAGCCACTACCAGTGTAGGGTGCAACTAAATTGTGGTCAATTGGCGGTGATCGATGACAATATATAGATTTGTAAGAAAATAAAACGAATACACACACACTGCGGCTATCTGCGCGCCAGATCGGTCTTACCGGGCGCGTGCACATACACGAAACGATCATGTGAGGCATGGCAGTCGGGTTACACTCATCGATCGACCATCGATATGTTTTGAAGCTATAAATATCGAAAGGTCGACGTCGATCTACCTCAATCTAGTTGCATTTCGAAACTATCTTTGTCCGACAAAAATGAGCTTAATATATTATTTCTTTTCAGGTGGAACTCTGGAAAAAATACATAACCTGGGAACGTTCGAACCCCCTCCGTTCTGAAGACACAGCTCTAGTAGCCAGACGCGTCATGTTCGCGATAGAACAGTGTTTACTGTGCTTGGCACATCATCCAGACGTGTGGCACCAAGCGGCGCAGTTCCTAGACCACTCGGCCAAGCTGCTGCAGGAGAAAGGAGTGAGTATACCCACCCGTCTGCAGGAGTAAAGCCCCGAATTCATTGGAAACATTGTTGAGTATGTTGGTGTTGTGGCGCAGCCTGGGAGATGCCTATGTCCAACAGTGGACTGCAATGGGCTGAGTTGATTGATGTTAATGTTGAGTATCAGAACATTACATGTTGCTAGCAACTGGTATACCAACATGTTTTACACAACTCAAAAATATTTTGCTGAAAAAATGTTCCACGTTTACCAACATTTTGCTTTAGGCTAAACACGCACGTATTTTTGAAGTGAAACTTCTTTACGCACGCTTGACTTGGGGAGTAAGCTGGCGAACGCGTGACGTAAGCGTTACGAAAAGTGTGATCGGGCGAGGCGAACGGGAGTTGAGTGGGGGATGCAAGAGAAAGCAGTGCGCGCGCACGTTTTCTTTCTCTCTTCCTCTCCTAGCCAAATACGTTCCGTATAACTAAGAATAGTGCAGGCCTGTTGTCTATATCACAGTGTAGGAGCAAGAGAGAGCAGTGCGCGCGCACATTTTCTTTCTCTCTTTCTCTTATAGCTAGTAAGTGAAATATGTATATATCTCAGTCAGTAGTTCGTTTGCGAGTTTACTAGCGTTACGCGAACGGTGATTCTTTGGTTATTTTTCGTAATTCTATTTCGTTTTGAACAATTTAATGAATTAATATTTTGAGAAAGAAGATTCACTTCAGTCGTGTGGTCATAAGCACACTGGTTTTTTTTTATTAACGACATAACAAAAAAAAAAAAAGGAATTTTTGTCATTAAAAAAAAATAAAAAATGTTATAACAACATTTCACCGCTCAGGACTCGAATGCCGCGCGCCTGTTCTCGGACGAAGCTGCAGCTGTATATGAACGTGCTACAAGCGGTCCTTTGAAACAATCCACGTTGCTGCACTTCGCACATGCCGACTATGAGGAGAGCAGACTGCACTATAATAAGGTAAGAACACCATCTGCCTAGCCCTTTCCCAACTATGTTGGAGTCGGCTTCCAGTCTAACCGGATTCAGCTGAATACCAGTATTTTACATGGAGCGACTGCCTATCTGACCTCCACAACCCAGTTACTGAGTAATACGATACCTCTTGGTAAGACTGGTTGTCAGACTTTCGAGCTTGTGACGACCCGTACCGACTGCCAAAGATACACGAATGACTGCCAGGACCATGGGCTTAACGTGCTTTTCGAGGCACGGAGGGTCTTGGTATGTAAAGATGGTCACCCATCCACGGACCAACCACAGCAAACGTAGCTTAACCTGATCGATAACCCGTGCGGCTGTTGCCCCTCAATTTTGTTTAAAAATGTTCGTTACTTTTTTGTATACATACTACAGTCTTATAAAGTTATAACTTCGACCAGGTACACCAAGTGTACACCCGCTACTTGGACATGGAGGAAATTGACCCGACGCTCGCCTACGTGCAGTACATGAAGTTCGCGCGCCGCGCCGAGGGCATCAAGTCTGCCCGGACTGTGTTCAAACGAGCCCGCGAGGACCCCAGGTAACGATAATAGAACTATTTGTGCATTGTCTTTACATATAATGATAATTCCAGTACAACATTATTTGCCGGCACAGCCGGTAAATAATGTTGTACTGGATTTCATTATGACCCGCTGGTCAATAATGTGATTTGAATTTGGAATCTCACGTGCTCAGCTAAATTGGCAGTATAGACTAACATACACCCTTTGGTGCCAGAAAGAGGAAAGCTATTCTCGATACCCTTACTACGCGTGGATGATATTCTCGATTTCCTACAAAATCATAATGACTGCTTCTTCATATGGGTGCCATGTTTTCGAAGACATAATATTGTAAGAATAATTAGATAACTACGAACCATTTTTAAAGGGAATGGAATAACATTAAAACTGCCATTAATAATAACAAATACCGTACCGCGCCGTAATACCGTAATAGTAATTGACTGTAACATTAGTTAATTTATGTATTCTTACTGTTTGTTTATTTAATAAATACTTTGTTTTTCGTACTATGGCTATTATTTTCTCACAGTAGGTGTAAAAAGTAGAGTATCCTCCTCTGGGCTAAAGGTGTCTTTGCCTTGGGCTAACTTGAATCCCTCGCTGCATTCAGGATTCTTGTATTAACTCCCTCGCTTCGCTCGTGAGTTAAATTCTTAACTCCCTCGCTGCGCTCGGGAGTTAAATCCCGAATCCTTCATTGCGCTCGAGATTCAATATGACGCCCGTGACATAAGACACAACTTTAGCCCCTCGGTGCATAATCTACTATAAAGGGGATTTTGATTTTCTCCGTTTGCATTGATGTCAGCTATCGATTAATGTAGGTATTGGTATTAATGTAGTGGTGGCCATTTTGAAAAAAAAAAAAAAACTAAATTGTGGACTGTGGTCAATTTGGAAGGGGCAACTAGAACCAATCCTATTTTCTTGTAATGTTGATGTTCCAAAGTACCTTTCATGTGCTTATTTGAAATGAATGATTTGACCTTAAGTTTGATTCTAGACCCACCAGTGTTGAAATTTCTCCTCGGTTTAAAAAAAAAAAAACCTATTAATAGTACAGACGCCAGCACATCAAACTACTACAATCTGTCAAATTTCTTAATTAGATTTTCAACTTTATCGCTATAGCATTAGGTTCAAGGTTGATTGGGAAAATTTGACAGTTTCGGGTAGCTTGACCTGCTGGCGTCTGTACATAACATATAATAACATATTAATAGAATATTCTTTGTTATGTACACCATATTAATAAATAAATTTGATTTGATTTGAAATTTGATTATTTACCCGATTCTTTCATGAAGCAAATTCATGTTAATAGTTTGCGCGTCCCTCAATCTGTATAGTACACTCACATTTTCGTCAGTTATGTTTCGAGTCCTAAACCTATTGCCGTCAACTGAGCACAAATCCAGCGTCCGTGCTGCGACTGAGAAATTCCTAATTCCTAGATAAACTTCTTTTTAAAATATCCTGTATTTCTACCAGGTCCCGCTACCACGTTTTCGTGGCCGCGGCGCTGATGGAGTACTACTGCTCCAAAGACAAGAACATAGCGTTCAGAATCTTCGAGCTGGGACTGAAGAAATTCTCGCACATTCCGGAGTATGTGCTGTGCTATATCGACTATTTGTCGCATCTTAACGGTAAGTCATGTGGCCATTGCAATTTGAGCTTTATGCCGTGGTACATACAGTGGCCTCCAAAAGTTGATGAAACTTTTCCACTTCAGCTGTGATCCCACATTATGATTTCAAATAAAAAAATAATCGGGTACTCCTAAGGGATTACTTGATTATTTTTTTATGATTATTCCAAGGTCCAAGAATTAGCCAATGGCGCAGATTCCCTTGTTCACAAACTAAACTAAATTTAAGTTCAGTGCATCTTTTTCATTCTATTTCATTAAGAAAAGGACAGAAGATAAATATTAGTTTAGTCCTGTCAAATTAGTCAGCGCCTGACGTAAATTGACGTATTTTTAGTCGCCATGTTTTTAATCACGTATAATTTATCTATGGAGTATCTTAATTAATTTATTTTATTTTTATAAAAACGTTGCCCCACACTAGGAATTACAGACAGGACTAAACTAATATTTATCTTCTGTCCTTTTTAAAATGAAATAGAAAGAAAAAGATGCACTGAACTTAAATTTAGTTTAGTTTGTGAACAAGGGAATCGGCGCCAATAAAAACATTATAGCAGTTCAAACATTTGGATCACGAGAAACCATAATGTGGTGTTTCCAAAATTTTGTTTCTAACGTACGGACGCCAGCACATCAAGTTACTACAATCTGTCAAATTTCTTTAATAGATTTTCAACGTTATCGCTAAAGCATTAACGTTCAAGGTTGATTGGGAAAATTTGACAGTTTCGGGTAGCTTGACCTGCTGGCGTCTGTACTGTATCCGGGCGTGAACATGGCAAGCGAATTTTAGTCGAGTCTGTGACGTGTATGTTTGCTCTATAAAGCTGGACTTTTTCTGAAAGTTGATGTGCCATACTAACAGCGCATACTGAAATCGGTTGACACGATACCAACGCGTCGTCGTACACTAGAAATAAAGCTCACATTTCAATGTTTTATTCTGTGTCCAGTTAGTCACTTGCACCAGAAACTACCAAATACATTAAGTTCTAAAATTATAACATATTGTTTTCTCTGTGAACTTCAATTGTTACAAATAGAACAATGTTTTACATTCGTCATAATAACATTTATATCTTTTTTTTTTTCTGGTGGGAAATCATCAAATGACGCCTCCCGCTCTGGGTGGAGCGGAAGGGAGTGTCAGACTCTTACTGACTAAAACCCACCCATGTTCCTTCCTTCGCCCTTTATGTTCCGGGGTAGCGGTAACCCTTTCGGACAATCCCGCTGAACATTTATATCTAAGTTATCCTTTTAGTATTTCCGTGGCAATTAAACAACTTTAGTTTGTGTTATTGCAATCAGGCCTAAGAGTGCCGAATCCATTTAAATCATCCATCCTGTCGTGAATTTATTTATTATTATCCACATTTCCATTCACAGAGGACAACAACACCCGCGTGCTCTTCGAGCGGGTCTTATCCTCAGGCAGCCTCAAGCCTGAGAGCCAGGTGGACATCTGGAACCGCTTCCTGGAGTTCGAGTCCAACATCGGCGACCTCGTCAGTATCGTGAAAGTGGAGAAGCGGAGACAGGCTGTACTGGAGAAGGTAGGACTTGAGGGCTACTCACTCATTTTTCTGGCATAAAAAGAATCCTATGTCACTCAGGAATAATGTAGCTTTTTATCGGTGAAGGAATTTTGGCAATGTGCCCTGTCCACTGCCACTTAAGCTTGGCAATTCTTCGGGCTATGTCGGTTACCTTGGTTCTCCTGCGGATCTCTTCATTTCTGATTCGATCATCGATCGTAAGAAAACTCCAAGCTTGGCCCTCTCCATTGCCCTTTGGGTGGCTTTCAGCCTTCTAATGAAGCGGTGTCTTGATGACTCTTGGATTCAAATCCAACATATAATGTGCTGTTTGCAGATATATGGACGAATGTTTTGTCAGTAATATATTCACATGTTCTCCGTTTTTTTTCTCTATATATCGTGCTACTTGTGAAACTTCGCTAACTTAACCATATCATCATCATCTGCCTGCCTTTTTCCCAACTATGTTGGGGTCGGCTTCCAGTCTAACCGGATGCAGCTGAATACCAGCATTTTATATGGAGCGACTGCCTATCTGACCTCCACAACCCAGTTACTGGGTAATATGATACCCCTTGGCAAGACTGGTTGTCAGACTTTCGGGTTTCGGACGACTCGTAACGACTGTCATAGATCCTCGAATGACAGCCGGGACCAACGGCTTAACGTGCTTTCCGAGGCACGGAGGGGTCTTGGTATGTAAAGATGGTCACCCATCCACTAACCAACCGCGGCAAGCGTAGCTTAACCTGATCGATCGACCCGTGCGGCTGTTATTATTTAGCCACAAGCCCCAGCACCACCAGCGCTAACTTAACCATGTATTTTTCTAAATTGTCAAATAAGCAATTCTGTACGTTTTGTTGAACAGATCAAAGAGTTCGAAGGCAAGGAGACTGCTCAACTGGTGGACCGATACAAGTTCCTCGATCTGTACCCGTGCAGCATCGCCGAGCTCAAGTCTATTGGATATACAGAGGTAAATAATTATAGTCCCTATTATGTGTTATATTTGTACTGCTACGGTAGCTGTCCTTATTTATTGCTGTATTTTTACTGCAATGAAGGTATTTACCTAGTCCTTAACGCCTAAATTGACGATATTGTTATATGCTCATAGCAGGTAAACTTCAATTCTCAGAAATTTATTATGCTTTAGAACAATAGACTCAATGTCGTGATGATTATTACTTTAAACAGTAATGGTTATGCATTTATCAAGCTTATTTAGGAGCTTTTTAAGTGGTCACACAAAATTCAACTTAGACTACCTAACGCTATAGTTGACAATTTAACTGTCAAAACTACTGTTTAATTCATTTGTTTGTTGTTTTTCATTATTGAACCTACCACTGTTTCTCTGTGCATCACCCAAAGGTTGTCTGGTAGAAAATGCCGATGGCATTAAGTTCTGGGGGTCTACTACGAAGTGCAAAGTCCGAATGATCGGATCGAGCCGACACATAGCCGAACCGAATATTATTGAAAAATGCGAAAAAAGTTCGGATCGGCTCAGTTGGGTCGGGACCATAGTCTATATTCAAAAGAGTGTAGGATTGGGACTGACCGAACCAAATAGTAACTTCGTAACAGGAAACGGCCGAACATTCGGCCGATACCACTTCAGAGTAGACCTGTACATTTGTGTGCTTAAAGTATTAAATGAATAAATAATTATCTCAGTTATGTGATTTCTCGAATTCCTCCCAGTAAAAAAGTTTTTCTGTACAGGTAGCATCTATGTCAAACAAATCCTGGGCGCTAGGCGGACCATTGGCAGGAATATCACCCGAACTAGCAGCTGTTATACTTGGACAGAAGTAAGTGAAACACACAACATCACATCTGTTAAAATGTATAGATATATAGAGGTATGAGGAACAGGGTGTAAAGTTTACTTATCCTCCATAAAAAGGGAGGATCCTTCGAACAGACGGGTGTTGTCTTGTGAGCTACTGCCCGACGATTGATGTCGGGATGTTGTATATATGCTAGTTGCGTGGTAAACTTCCCCGCGTCAGTGTGTTGCGTATTTCGCATGTGGGGATGTAGATGCCGCCACAGATACGTAATGTATCCGGCTGTAAATATACAGAGTTGTAGAAAAAGTTTAGCTTAGTAGTGTCGTCTCTGTCACTCATACCTGTGTGACAGTCTCTTTCTAAAGCTCGATGCGTCATATTAACGCCTTCGTACTGAACCTAATATAATATTGTAATCTAAACTATTTTTCACAGAGATAACGACCCTAATAAGGACATAGCTCGTCCAGACACGAGTCAGATGATACCGTACAAGCCTAAGGTCAACCCATTGCCTGGAGAACATCCTATACCAGGTAACGTTAATAATAATTATAATCATTATCAGCTCATAACCTGTGACTACAAGTACTCCACCACAACTATTTGGGACGCCAAGCACAGTTGCTGTGTTTCGGTTTGAAAGCGAGAATCGTCTTACCTTTTATAGTATCCGTTTCTAAAGAAAAACAGCGGGTAATAGTCATCGAGTTTTTGTTTCTCGTTTGATTGTAGACGTATAATGGCCTGGCAAGTCTAGCGACTTTTGCTTAGGTGCAACTAGAAGGGCAAACGTTCACAGTCTGATCTCAGTCTCAAGCTGTCAAAAATACCTCGAATTTTCCTACATTTTTGACATTGATTGTCGCTGAGATGAGATTTCGACTAGATTTTGAACGTTTTTAATTACGGGAATTGGCCTTCTGATCTCGGTCTCTTGACGACATTGTGAGGCGACGCTTGACGTCGATCCGACGCGGTCTACATGCATCGTTACGAGTCTCAGATGGAAACTTTCGACTTTCGATGGTTAAGAAACTCCTAGTGGTCTTTAAAATTGTACTAAATACATTTTTATTAACTAAAATTTTGTTTGTGTTTACAGGCGGAACTTTCCCGATGCCCCCAGCAGCTGCCCACCTCTGTACAATGATGCCTCCCCCGTCCAGCTACCGCGGCCCGTTCGTGGCGATAGACAGACTGATGCAGCTTTTCAACAGGATCTCACTGCCGGACAAACGTGAGTGTATTTTATACTTCCACCTCTGCAAAATGATGCACTGCCTAACCAGGGGGGTTAATCCCAGGAACTCATGTTCAGCAGCTTGCGACCACCGCCCCGAGTCGTAGGGCTAGTGCTCTACGACTTGGGGCGGTCAAGATAATGTTATAAACTGAATCCCGTACAGATTGGTGACACGTTGTAACATAATGTACATACTCACAGTTATCTACATTCATTCCTCCAGGTCGACCTGGAGGAATGAATGTAGATAACTGAGTATGTACGGACGCCAGCACATCAAGTTACTACAATCTGTCAAATTTCTTTAATAGATTTTCAACATTATCGCTAAAGTATTAAGGTTCAAGGTTGATTGCGAAAATTTGACAGTTTGGGGTAGCTTGACCTGCTGGCGTCTGTACATTATGTTACAACGTAACATGAAATGTAACAGAAATTGGCTGTTTTATGCAATGTAACATAAATTGTAACACAACAACTAGGTGATATTGTTTCAACATGTGTTATATTTCACCAATCTGTAATAAAATAAATAAATAAATAAATCCCTGGACATTTCACACAGCACCATTTGTCCCAAGCTAAGCAACCTAATGCTTGTGTTATGGTAACAAGATGGCTGATAAACTACTTATATACAATTTTTTTTTTGTAAAATACATACATATTATAGATAGAAAAACACCCAGACTCGGAACAAATACATCTGTCCTGGCACAGTGAATATAACATAGTATTGAGACATCGTAATACTTTGTAAGATCTACTATTTCAAAAAGTGTAACTATGGAGTTTCTTGCCGACTCTTACCTTTAGAAAGCGACCAATTTGGAACAGTCTTCCTAACTTTTGACACTTCAAAAGTGCTCATGTAGTTTTATGTGATTTTTTTTTAATTTAAATGACTTGTTATATTCACAGCGCCGGCACCGACTCAGGAGAATGGCTGCGACACGAAGCTCTTCGACTTGGCGCGCTCCGTGCACTGGATTGTGGATGACGAGGGCATTACCACTGTGGCTAGCAAGGTATGGGTTTATTATTAGAAGGTTTTTTTAAGTTCGCCAATAGTCTTTTTCATTATGACAATATTGATTCCTTAGGGCTGATTTTACCGAAGTCAAAAATTCAAAATTTATTCTCAGGATAGGAATTAGCCTAGGTATAAAAGTTTGGTGGAATTCGCCCTTAAACGGATAACCGTTTAATACACCGGTTTTATAAACCAGATACTGGGGGTCTACTACGAATTGCAAAGTGCGAATGTTCGGATCGGACCGACACACAGTGGACGGAAAAACGAGCTTCCCTTTCGTAGGATTTTTGAAAAATAAAATGTTTTATTTGATAGTTTCAAGTATACAGTTTTGTCGAGTACATTAAAACATTGAATAAATTAGTAATTACGGGTTTTTTTTTTAACTATACCATAAAAAAATGACTTTTTAGTTTTCAAATGTATGAAAATGGAATTTGTTTTCCTCATAACTTTATTGTGTCTTGAATTGTAAAGCTGAAACTTTTAGGTATTGTTGCCAAGCCTATACCAAAGCCACCTGACCTTTGACCTTGACCCCGAACTTCCCCGTTCAAAAGATATGAATGAATTTAAAATGCATATTTGGACGATGTTGTAATACGCGGTTATGTACCTCAAATATATATGTATATACATATTTTTTTTACCCAGTATTGATACCTGAAAGACAACAAACCTATATGACTATCGATCTTGGCGGAAAGCGTACTTATTCATAACGTATGAATAGATTAATAATTGAATTTATACAACAAAAATAATAATAATTTATTTCAGATTCATTACAGCCATATTTGTTAGTACAATTAGGAGCTTACGAAATAGTGTTAGTAATAATTAATAATAATTGATTGACCTATAATAATAATTTAATTAAATAAGTAGTAGTAATATTTTTATAATAAAAGTAATTAAAGTAATTATAATAAGATGGAGAGTTTTTAGACGTGGAAAAGTTCCGGCAATATTGTGCTACAACGGCTCATAGATATGTTGAGCTCTATGCATGGTATTATATGCCCTCAAGTGTGCATAAATTACTCATGATGGTGCCGACATAGTTGAGCACAATAACTTTATTCCAATCGGTAAACTTTCTGAAGAGGCATCCAAAGCTCGCAACAAAGATTAAAAAAAAAATCAGAATCTTCGCGCTAAACTAGCAGAATTGTAACAAATGAGGATATCATCCATAATTTGCTGATATCCTCAGACCCATATCTCTCTAGTTTCAGACCTAAGATAAGGTTACTTCGTAGTAAACCTCTATCAGATGAAGCCGAATTGTTATTAACTTCTAGTTCAGACATAGAAAATGTAGACTTTGAAGACGTAGGAAACCTGCCCGACTGTGACATTGACTAATTTAATTGTGATTGGGTCTTCTCCTGAATCATTGAATTCATATCGCATTATTTATTTTATTTTTATATAAATCGGTATTTTAATTTAATTTATGTGATGGAAAAAAGATTACTTTTATTATAATTACTTTAATTACCTACCTACTTTTATTATAAAAATATTACTATTACTTATTTAATTAAATTATTATTATAGGTCAATCAATTATTATTAATTATTACTAACACTATTTTGTAAGCTCCTAATTGTACTAACAAATATGGATGTAATGAATCTGAAATAAATTATTATTATTTTTGTTGTATAAATTCAATTATTAATCTATTCATACGTTATGAATAAGTACGCTTTCCGCCAAGATCGATAGTCATATAGGTTTATTGTCTTTCAGGTATCAATACTGGGTAAAAAAAAATATATATACATATATTTGAGGTACATAACCGCGTATTACAACATCGTCCAAATATGCATTTTAAATTCATTCATATCTTTTGAACGGGGAAGTTCGGGGTCAAGGTCAAAGGTCAGGTGGCTTTGGTATAGGCTCGGCAACAATACCTAAAAGTTTCAGCTTTACAATTCAAGACACAAAAATGTTATGAGGAAAACAAATTCCATTTTCATACATTTGAAAACTAAAAAGTCATTTTTTTATGGAATAGATTTAAAAAAAAAACCCGTAATTACTAATTTATTCAATGTTTTAATGTACTCGACAAAACTGTATACTTGAAACTATAAAATAGAATTTTTTTTTTTTCAAAAATCCTATGAAAGGGAAGCTTGTTTTTCCGTCCACTGTGCGACATATGGCCGAACCGAATATTATTGAAAAATGCGAAAAAAGTTCGGATCGGCTCAGTTGGGTCGGGACCATAGTCAATATTCGAAAGAGTGTAGGAGTGTAGGATCGGGACCGACCGAACAAAACGGTAACTTCGTAGCAGGAAACGGCCGAGCATTCGGCCGATACCACTTCGAAGTAGACCCCCTGGTTGCTTATTTAGATTTAGATCCGTGCCTCGGAAAGCACGCTAAGCCGTTGGTCCCGGCTATCATTCGACATCTTTGACAGTCGTTACTGGTCGTCAGCAGCTCGAAAGTCTAACAACCAGTCTTACCAAGTAACTAGTAGTAACCCGACCCCAACTTAGTTGGGAAAAGGTTAGGTAGATGATGATGATTTAGATTTGTGATTAATAATGAGTCATCATCATCTGCCTAGCCTTTTCCCAACTATGTTGGGGTTGGCTTCCAGTCTAACCGGATTCAGCTGAATACAAGTATTTTACATGGAGCAACTGCCTATCTGACCTCCACAACCCAGTTGCTGGGTAATACGATTGTGACGAATGAATTACGTTCAGTGATCCCTTGTGATTAATAATGAGTATGTAAGAGGAATTCTTAAAGTGGCGCCAATGATAGACTAGTTGTATGGAAATAGAGACATGTGATGCGGAGGAATGAAGAATATGTCGTGAGGAAAGTTTCTGTTGTGAATGTAGATAGTTATAGGGTAGGGGAAGTCCATAGAAACGATGGATGGACTGTGTGAAGGATGATATGGCCAAAACAGGGGTGACTGCAGAGATATAGTACGTTTGGAAGACATTATGCTGAGCAGATCTAAAATAAATTTGGATGCTGGCAGAAGGATGATCATGAAATTCCTTTTTCCATTACTGACAGCTTCCTGGTTTTCAATATTAACTTGACTTTTATCTGTAAAGGCTCGCCGGCGGAAAGCGGGTGAAGACTCAGATGACGACGAGCTAGGAGTTGCGCCGCCAGCCAACGACATCTACCGGCAGCGGCAGCAGAAGCGAGTCAAATAGACTCTGTACACTTAGCTTTAAGCAGATATATTTTGTACGGACTCGAAGTGAAGACTTTTTAAATAAATAAAATTATGCAATGCAAACAGTTTGGTGTTTTATTTCGAAATAGCTTTTGTCCGCGACTGCGTCTGCATGTATATTTTATTTATACCCTGTCCTTAAGGTTAACCGTTTTTTGACAGCTGTCTTAGAATGTACAGACGCCAGCAGGTCAAGCTACCCGAAACTGTCAAATTTTCCTAATCAACCTTGAACCTTAATGCTTTGGCGATAAAGTTGAAAATCTATTAAAGAAATTTGACAGATTGTAGTAGCTTGATGTGCTGGCGTCTGTACAATTATTCCAGATTACGTAAAAGTTAACTTTAAAATGCGTATTAAAATAAATATGTAAACGGCCTTATCTTATTGAATTATCTTATTTATGGCTTCTTACAGACATTATAATACCGTACGTGTAACAATCAATGTATTGTGTGTTGCTGCAATCACTAGTTCCGTCTGTAATTTTTTTTTTTTGTAACCCTAGTGCTTGACTGCAATCCTGCCTGATGGAAAGCAGTGATGCAATGTTACCTAATGGACAGGGTATAGTACAAATGTTCAGGACGAAAAGTAGGCTTCGTCCTTCTCCAGGATTCAGGCTGCCTCACCATTCATAACAATCGGTTCAGTGGTTGCGTAAAAAAAAAAACACGAGACACGAGTTACTATCACTTTTACAATGGTAGTTGTCATAGAACAAAAAGAAAGAAAGAAAGAAAAATATTTTATTCACAATATTTTTTTTTTTTTGCATATTGCTTTGAGAGGACTGCGCGTGGGTAAAATCGACCTTATTGTTACAACATAACGGGTGATTTTTTAAGAAGTATAGGATTTATTTTCAAAAAAAACACAAAAAAATTGAAAAATTTGATGAAATCTTTATTGGAATCGATAGAACGATCAATATAATTTAATGTTTGAAGATGATTTCATGCAAATGCTGGCCGCGGCTCCGGTTTAGATGGCCCGTTCGCAAGGCCCAATTTCGGCACACTCTCTCCAACATATCAGCCGGTATATCACGAATAAATGCTTCAATATTGGCTCCCAGTGCGTCAATCGTTGCTGGTTTATCCCTGTAGACATGAGCCTTAACATGGTCCCACAAGAAATAGTCCAAAGGCGTTAGATCACACGATCTAGGCGGCCAATTGACGGGCCCAAAACGTGAGATAAACTGTTCACCGAAGGCGGCCCTCAATTGGGCCATTGTTTCGCGTGCCGTGTGGCATGTGGCACCGTCTTGTTGAAACCACATGTCAGGCATGTCCAATTCCCAAAAAAACACGGTAGCGCTCGCCATTCACAGTAACGTTTCGGCCATTGTCGTCTTTGAAAAAGTACGGCCCGATGATGCCACCGGCCCATAATCCACACCAAACAGTACATTTTTCGGGATGCAGTGGTAGCTCTTGCAATGCTTCTGGCTGGTGTTCACTCTTTGTACACACGGTTTATTCGCCGTGTGTAAGCATAGTCATCAGTGTTGTATGGATCACTATGGAAGCTTGACGACGTACTGTAAAGAAACCGTGCCGTGTACAAAGGGCCATAAGTAGCGTTTTTACTCGCAATTTGACAGTATTAAATAAATAAATTCAATAAAGAAGAAATTACCTTAGAGATAAGGTAGTATATATCCAGCAGTGGGTGAAAACGGGTTGTGGATGATGAAGCTCAAAACAAAATTATTCAAAAATACATTCAGAGACTCAAACTAAAGGATACGTTTGGTATTTGTTAAGAATGTTCTTAAACCTAAATTATACATAACTTTACATCACAATAACACCACAATTTGAAGAATCATTGATACTTTAACGGCACGGAGATTTACTTCACATTTTAAAGTGCTGGTATATTCTTTGAGAGGACCGCTGTTTGGCCCAAATTTTTGAATTTTCGCAGCAAAACATTCAAAGTTCAACAATCAAAGATGACATTTTTGACAGAACCGCGTTCCGTTTCACATTTCGAGCAAGGAGTTCCAAAACAGGAAATATATATAATGAAATATTACCAATCAAAAATATTCAGAGAAATACCAGTTACCTTACATAGTTACTGAAAGATTTTCACTAGGCTTGGACTTGACAATTTTGCTTATTCTAAAATATATTATGAAATCAGTTTTGTTTAACACAAAAAAGTACGAAAGTATGTACTTGAATTGTAACGGAATATAGATTGATGTAAACTATAAGTTCCATTACACGACAAAATTCTAATAGAAAAATGGTCAATTAGTCCTAATGCAGTACGCAGGATCACAGGTTATCACCAAGTTGAGACGGCATGTGGCTTAAAATACTAAATGAGTAAGAACAACTAAACAAGAACAAGAACTTATTACTTACTTTCAAGTCCCTTCTAACTTCATTATCTATAAAAACTTACATTACACCATAATGTTATAGCGATTTTCTTCTTTTTTTGTTCTTTTTAAATCATTGACATAGAAAAGTATGCTATCACAATGAGATAAAAGAACTTACTTGCTGTCAAATTTATGACAGCCGTCATGTCTCTATCATTTTCGAACGGATCGTAGTCCCGTCAAAAATGGCCTCTTTGATCAATGTTTTGTTGCGAAAATCCCCAAATTTGGGCCAAACAGCGGTCCTTGCTAAGAATTTACCAGCACTTTACAATGTGAAGTGAGTGTCCGTTGCATTAAAATATTAATTATTGCTCAAATTGTGGTGTTAAAGTGAAATAAAAATTATGTAACATTTGAGGTTAAAACCCAACAAATCCCTTATTTTGTTTTACCAAACTATCTTTTTCAGTACAATTAATCGAATGATTAAATGAACTGGCTGAAAAAAAGTCTTAAAAAGATGAAACTCAATTCGCACGAGTTCAAAAAGTAGAAGAACGAATTATGTTTTACTAGTTTCTAAGTGCTAGTTAATTAATTAATATAAGTAATAACAAAATGTTCAGCATGAATCGTTATATATAACCAAGTCTACCTTCGACCGAAATGAGTTTTAAAGTCATAGCAACTTCGATTTAGTCATGAAAATGTTCATAACATTACTTGAACTCCCATAATTTGGTGTAAAACACTGATTCTAATAAATTGTATACGGTACCTATTCTTTCCTGAAAAAAATCTCAAACATCTTCACAAATCAACTCATCACTAAAATGACTACAATTGCAAAGCAAATATAAAAAAATCAAAATATTATTATGTCATATATACAGAGTAACTGAAGAGATACTGTAATTTGTATTGATTCAAAAGTTCTTTACATTATCAGACTTGGTTGAGACTAATGTGTTGTTGGGCAGTTTTTGCACCACTCATTCTCCCTAGGTAAAATACTAGGAAGTGGTGAAGGGTTGGTGTTGGGGGCTGTCTTTTATAAGTTTGGAGATTCAAAAAGTGCTGATTTGTTTCCTGTTAGCAGAACATGTGCTTACAGTTGCAGACACCAACCTATTATACAATGTGCCACTACAATGGTGACATTAATTTAACACACGGAGGGCTAGTAGCCAGTAATCATAAAAATTATGACAACATAAATAATTTGTAATTTTAAAAGTACCGCCGACATAAGGCTATCTCGTACCTTCAAATTGCCTACTGTTGTCACTTTATTCGTATTAATTTCATTGATGCGATTTTATAGTCTGTAACCCCTATAGTCCTTTATGTATAGGTTGCTCCAAGATGCTAAATAATAACTTGAAATTAAAATATGTTAAATTAATGTTGTCAATAAAGCGACATGCTAAATACCATTCCCTACAAAAGTGCTGATTGTCACTCTAATTTAAATAAACATTTTTGTTTTGGAGGGTTCATAATTACTGAATTCTTAATTGTTTTTATTTATAACCAACAGCAGCCAGCGTAACGCGCACAGATGGATGCCAGATGCAGAATACGTGAAGCAGTTCGAAGGGGCCGTCATGTACCCTGATGAGGTCACTTCTCTCTTGAAACATCCACCATACCACAGTAAGTTGATTTTAAAACTTTCTTTCTACTGTTTTAGGCACAGTGATGGCAATCACATTGGCGTGAGCTCAATACTCAATCATTTATTGCATTCCACAGTGTTAGGTGGCAACTTAAAATTTAATGAGATCATTTACTTAACAGTCTTTGACACACACCTCTTTTTTTTTTCCACAAAAGTCTAACAACCACTCTTACCAAGGGGTACCGTATTACCCAGTAACTGGGTTGTAGAGGTCAGATAGGCAGTCGCTCCATGTAAAATACTGGTATTCAGCTGAATCCGGTTAGACTGGAAGCCGACCCCAACATAGTTGGGAAAAAGGCTAGGCAGATGAGGATGATTTACTTAACAGTCTTCTTAACTAAATCGAATGTTATTATATTAGGGCTACTTAGGGATGTGTACTCCCTCTCGCAGAGAGGAGGCCTGTGTCCCAGCAGTGGGAACATTATAGGCTGATTATGCTATGCTTATGCCAGGGTTTTGGGAACTAAGCCATGAGTGTGACCCCTTTTTCAAATGATCCCTCCCGCTCTGGCTGGAGCGGAAGGGAGTGTCAGACTCTTACTGACTAAAACCCACCCATGTTCCTTCCTTCGCCCTTTATGTTCCGGGGTAGCGGTAACCCTTTCGGACAATCCCGCTGACCCGGCAGGCTTCGGCCCTAAGGGGCCCCTCGTTATGCTGACATCTCTTTGAGGCGCGCGTGGAACACTTACGCGCCGTCCGGCACGGGCCTGGTCCTGATCGGGCGGTGAGCTACCCATTGCTCTCCGCCCGCAGGCCCGCGCCTACGGTGGCCGGGAGTCGTCACGCGGCTCCCGACGCCCGGAGCGTCTCCCGCGGCGGCTGGGACGGGAGGCTCTCTCTCTCATCCGTACCGCCACCTCCTTCGCTAGCATAACTGCTTCGCAGAAGGAGACGACTGCCTCCCACTCCCTCTCGCTCCGGACCATGGCTTGCACCAGGGCCGGGCGCGAGAGGCCGGAGTGTGACCCCTTTAGACTATAAAAAATCTTCCACAGATCTTCTTAGCGTGTTGATAGAACTTGGATGAGGCTGGCACAGGGGCGTGGGAAATGTTACTTGAAAAGAGAGGCCTATGAAAGGCCTTTTTTATCGTTCAACAGATAGAAACGTTTTCCAAAAAAACACAAAAAAACTTTCATGCTTTTGGAACTCAGTGGTAAAACTTCGAATTCCTTTATTGGTTAGGCGTAGCAAGCAAGTGTCAATATCAGGAAAGTGTAATTCAGTTTTCCATTGGGAATTTCTTTGTAGTCCTTAGTAGCCTGGGCCCTGGTCCTGGAATCCAACTGATAATGCAAGATATTTGTCAAAAAATTACATCATTGCCCCATTTCCACGACAGGTCCTGTTCAATAAAGCAGAAAACTAATTAAAAAAAACTTTAAATAATTACAGATTGTTGGATTGTCACCTGTCACTTGTCGGTTTTATTAAATAGGACCGAAGATCTAAATCGAAATATTTTATTTAACATAAACCTACATGGCCACTTAAGAAGCTAGGTGCACGGTTCCAATTGGTGGTTTCCTATGGAGAAGAGCTGGCCAGAAACTCCATGGTTACTCTTAACAATATTTACAATGTTTTCAAATTATAATGGCAAAAGGCCCTCTATTTATGGGTCTTATCTCTATTTATCAGTGTACCTTAGCACCTCTGCCTACCTCTTCATGATATTATACTTAAACTGCCTTTAATTCCGCAGGTGTGATCTCCCCTGGAGAGAAGCAAGTCCGCAACATGGTGCTCAACTTTGGGCCGCAACATCCCGCGGCTCACGGAGTGCTACGTCTGGTGCTCGAGCTTGATGGAGAGGTAGGATTTATTTAATTAGACTGTTCATCATCATCATTATCCACACCTCGACTTCACCCACTGCTGAGCATTGAGCACAGGCCTAGTGCCATTCTCCACGCTCCTGTGTCTGCCTCATGCAGGTTCTACCTGTAATGTCATCGCAAACCATATCGGCAATGTCACTTAATCAAACTCAAACCCAAATCATTTATTTCAATTAAACCATTTACAGGCACTTTTGAATTGTCAAAATTAAATAGTCGGTCAGTTAGTCAGAAAGTTGAAGCTAGTTGCCCATTCCAAAACGTAGATCTCTATGGAGAAGAACGGGCAAGAAACTCCACGGACACTCTTTTAAATCAAGATATTATTACAGAATTCTGGGTACATTATTCTTATTGCTTCTATATGTGAGAACAATGTAAAAAAAAAAAAAACAATTTAAAGTATAAAATTAAAAATAAGCCATGGCAGTTAAGAGATGAATAGTCTCAACCGACGGCGCCCGTTCACGAACATGACGCGTGGATCAGCACCCTGCAGCTCAACAATTTTGTAGGGAACCGAATGATCCAACACACGCGCCACCACCAGTGAAACGTTTAAGTGAGCATGACATATTCTCAACTACCATGCTCTTTCAAGTCAACATCAAAATATCATAATAAACGGATTACGTTTACAAAATTTTAAAAACGCTTCTAAATTATACAAAACGATAGTTTGCAATTTATTTAAGAGATGAAAAAAACAATACTTCCAATCAGGAAGAGGTATTTAATATTGAAGTATTCAAGCATTAAATCTTGATTGAATAAAATAAACATTAAGTTCGTAATGTCAAAAACATCGTAAACCTTAGCGGCAACATCACCCAATCGCAACCCGCAGCGACAACGTCGCCCAACCGCAATCCGCAGCGACAACGTTACTCAATAGCATACCGCAGCGACAACGTTACCCACTCGCATACGACAGCGGAAACGTCGCCCAATCGCAAACCACAGCGGCTACGTGAGCCAATCGCATACCGCAGCGGCTACGTGAGCCAATCGCAAACCGCAGCGGCTACGTGTGCCAATCGCATACCGCAGCGACAACGTTATCGAATAGCATACCGCAGCGACAACGTTACCCACTCGCATACGACAGCGGTAACGTCGCCCAATCGCAAACCGCAGCGGCTACGTGAGCCAATCGCATAACGCAGCGGCTACGTGAGCCAATCGCAAACCGCAGCGGCTACGTGAGTCAATCGCATACCGCAGCGACAACGTTACCCAATAGCATACCGCAGCGACAACGTTACCCACTCGTATACGACAGCGGAAACGTCGCCCAATCGCAACCGCATCGGCAACGTCGCCCAATCACATACGGCAGTGGCAACGTCGCCCAATCGCATACACCGCAGCGGCAACGTGACTCAATCGCATACCGCAGCGGCAACGTGACTCTATCGCATACCGCAGCGGCAACATCGCCAATCGCAATCCGCAGCGACAACGTCACCCAATCGCAAGCCGCAGCTGTGGCGTCACACAATCGCATGCCGCGGCGGCAAAGTCGCAAATCGCACACCGTAGCGGCGACGTCGCCAGATCGCATACCGCAGCGGCAACGTCGTCAAACCGCATACCGCAGTGGCAACTTCACCCAGATTAGGTCAGAAAAACCCAAACACCCAGATCTTATACAGATGTTCTCAACAGACCAGGAGATCTAATCAACTTCTGGAGGGAGGTGGGCTGGTTGGAATAACCACCGACGGCCGCCATGGCCCACGCACAATAGTCCACTTGAAGGACTAAGTGCGGAAACCAAACCCACAACATAGAACATAGCGTGCTGTTCATGTATGGTAGAATTAATACTTAAATACCTTTCACTTCTTTCAGACTGTCCGCGCCGCCGACCCTCACATCGGTCTCCTGCACCGAGGCACAGAGAAACTTATAGAATACAAGACTTACACCCAGGCGTTGCCTTACTTCGACCGCCTGGACTACGTATCCATGATGTGCAATGAACAATGCTACAGTCTCGCGGTTGAGAAACTGCTCAACATCGATATTCCAATCAGAGCGAAGTATATTAGAAGTAAGTAAAAATCAAAATATTTTATTTAAACCTACATGGACACTTATGAAAAGTCAGGAGCTAGGTGCACGATTCCAATTGGTTGTTTCCTATGGAGAAGAGCTGGCAAGAAACTCCAATGTTACACTTTTAAAAATAATTGGCTTTTATAATGTTTTCAAATTACAGTAGGTACGGGAGGGCAGCGTAGGCCTGTCAACAAGTACCAGGTACTTGATAAAATAAAAAATGGTCTACAGATCTAAACTCTACAAGGCCTACAAAGTCCTCACATTTACAAAATATAAAATAATCTATCAGAAGGAAAAATAAAATATAAAAACCTATTAAAACCAAATGATATAGTAGTAACCGTTGCTTCACTTGTTACTAGCCAATCATTAAAACTGAGATGGCTGTTACTGGTGTAAAACTGTAAATCTTCCAAGATACTCAGGACAAAAATGTATTAACAGTATTCCAATGAGAGAAGAAGAGTTTCTCAAAGATAAAAGTAGTTCAAACTAATATGTGATTATATTTTAATGACTCTAAATGATATAAGTGTGTACATTTTGTCATGACAATGCATCTTAATGAATTTTATTGACATAAATTTCTTTGAATTGAATTTATAATAAATTTTGAACTAATATTAAGTTAAATTATTATTTTCTTTATTTCAACTAAGTACATATAAATTTCATTTTTAAATATTTTTATAAACAAAAAGATAAAAAAAAACATTTCAAAATATAAAAAATAGTACCCCACCGGTCAGGGTTCAAGCTACCGGCGGTCAGGGCTCCAGAGAGAGGAACCTCCTGACAATGCGAGCCGTGTCTAGAAGTACCGCTCTCTGAATCAAGCCCTTGATCCAGCTGCCCAATGAGAGCCTCCTGAGGTGTTGGTCGAGGCTCTTTGCTATTAAGCCATTGGCTGTCACGACTATCGGCACAATGATTGCTGAGTCCACATGCCACATGTCGACAACCTCGCGAGCCAAGTTAAGATACTTGATCTGTTTATCTTTCTCGGCTTTCACGAGGTTATGTCAACAATCATTGCGCGCCGCTCTGATCGATCCACCACCACTACATCAGGCTTATTGGCAACAAATTATTATAATTATTTTGCAACAAATTATTATTAATTTTAATCCATCCAAAGGTTGTCTTTAAAAGATCGCTCTTAGCGATAAGACCGCCCATTGTGTCACCCTTTGTAAAATTTTGTATATTTATGTTTTATAAATTGTATGGTGTACAATAAAGAGTATTCTATTCTATTCTATAATTAATATTAATACTAATAATGTTTTGACCAATGTGGATGTATTTTTTTTTTTAATTATTACTTAATTTTGTGTTACATTTATTGTTATTGTTAAAACCACTGTTCGACACAAATGTAAATTTGTTGATCAATAAATAAAAACAAAAAATGAATGATTTAGTTGTAATTTTATATTATTTTTTTAAATAACTTTGCCCCACATTAGGAATTACTCCCGTATCGTGGGTGCGTTTACAAACATTTAAACTCACATACACAAACAGCCAGGCCCGGAACAACTACCTGTAGGCAATACTTGTTCAGTGCAGGAATCCAACCCGCGACACGCAACGCAGCAGTCGATCGCTCAGCCACTGCGCCAACCGTGTCGTCATATATTATTATGCATATTCCTTTAAGCAACTGTGATCAAATGTTTTAATAATACAAACATTGTCATCAAGAATAAGGTTCATTTTCGTATGAAGCGTTTGTTGTCATAGTTTGCTCTGCAGGGTCAAATTAAATTAGCTAGCGAAACTCCGCTAAGATACCGCTACAGTTATATGGTAATCTAAACAAGATAAAACAAAAAATAAATTAATTTGATGATGTTTTTTTTTGGGGTCGTCAACCGCAATTAGTGTTGTCACTTGAAATATTAGTTTTTTGTTAACTTTATAGACTTGAGGGGTATCGATATTATTAAACACGACAGAACATTTAAAAACTGATTTTTTCAAGTCATACTTCAAGCAACTACACTACACGTCAGATAGGAAACGCCGACCTCATCTAGTTTAAAAAAAATATGATTGACGCGTAAAAGTGTTTGTACAAACCTACTAACAAAAATAAAATCATGTATCATCATTTATCATTTACCAGCTTGTTTATTTTTATTTTGTCGTGTTTACATATCGGTACCCATCACGTCTGCGGAGTTTCGCTAGCTAATTTAACTTTATCCTGTATATCTGAGCCAAGGGCCCGGAGCTAAATAATAACAGCCGCACAGGTCGATCGATCAGGTTAAGCTACGCTTGCCGCGGTTGGTCTGTGGATGGGTGACCATCTTTACATACCGAGACCCCTACGTGCCTCGGAAAGCACGTTAAGCCTTTGGTCCCGGCTGTCATTCGTGCATCTTTGACAGTCGTTACGGGTCGTCAGAAGCCCGAAAGTCTGACAACCAGTCTTGCCAAGGGCTATCGTAGTACCCAGTAACTGGGTTGTGGAGGTCAGATAGGCAGTCGCTCCATGTAAAATACTAGTATTCAGCTGCATCCGGTTAGACTGGAAGCCGACCCCAACATAATTGGGAAACGGCTAGGCAGATGATGATATATCTGAGCCTGAGTGTTCTTTCATCACATACGAGTAGTACATAATAGTAACTTTTCTTTGCCACAGCTTTATTCGCCGAGATCACCCGTATCCTGAACCACATCATGGCAGTAGGTACCCATGCCCTGGACGTTGGAGCCCTAACCCCATTCTTCTGGCTGTTCGAGGAGCGAGAGAAGATGATGGAGTTCTACGAGAGAGTGAGCGGCGCGCGTATGCACGCCGCTTATATTAGACCCGGGGGAGTTTCACTGGTAAGTCCTGCTACCCACAGGGTGTAAAAATACCTATCACGAAGCTGTCATCTACTCGTTACACATCGAACTAAGTAACTTTGTGCAGAGTGAGCAGCGGTGCACTTTTGTATGGAAAAGCTGTTTTCTTTTATCGAAAAAGAAAACAGTTTTTACCTACTCAAATAAAATGTACGGAATGTGGGGCTTATAATGTCGAAACCACTGACCTTTAATAAACAAGTAAGCTGGACTTCATACTATCGATGACAAAATGAAGACATTTGATTTTCGCCATTTTGGCGCTGACAGCAACGTGAGCGTCCGTGGAACTAATATTTTTGATAGCGAGTTTTACAAGATGAGCATACTCTCATGATAAAAATATTCTAAATATTTCGTAGTAAACATAAAATACACAAACAAGTCTTATTCCACGATTTAGACCTGAATCGTCAGAGACGTACCAAAACAAAACGACGGCCATTTGTGGCAACCTGTCAATTTTAGTTCCTGAGACGCTCGAGCGGGGCGCTTTGAATCGGCGCATAAAACAACTGTCAATTCGTATAATATATTTAGTCCAAGCGTACTTGTATGATATAGGTCAGTGGTCGAAACAGAGGAAATATTGGTTTCTTAAGTGCTGCCAAATCCCTTCGAGGGAAATAGTAGTGATATTATTATTAATTAAAAACGATCTCTATTATTAATTAAATACACATACAAATTACATTTTCAAACATGTTTGCATATAAAAAAAATATGAAGCCGCGGGCAGAAGGTAGTATAATATAAAAACTTGACCTCATTTCTTGCAGGACATGCCTCTAGGTCTGATGGACGACATTTACGAGTTCAGCGCGAAGTTCTCGGAGCGCCTGGATGAGGTGGAGGATGTGCTGACGACCAACAGGATCTGGGTGCAGAGGACCAAGGACATCGGCGTGGTCACAGCGCAGGACGCGCTCAACTACGGGTTCAGGTGAGACAGGCGTCACTAGACCCTGGATCCACTAGGATCTGATAATTATCTGATATGATTGGACCATATTGCATTTTTTCTATTTTTATGAATTGTCGCTGGTCAACCTAATCTACGTTCGCGATTAATTTCCCAAACATGTATAAAAATATGAGTTATTGGAAAAATAACTTTAATACCTACACAATAAAGTTCAGTTTACGCTACAACTTCAAATGTTTTTATAACTTTTTCGATAGTGTTGGTTACTCTGAAATCAGCTTAATTGTCACTACACTAAAGTTGATATTTTTGTTGATAGTTTAACTTGAAATACTTAACAATAATTTGAAACATAAAGAATAGACCTTAGGAGTTTGTCGTCTGCTTAACTGGACTATCCTGTCGTTCTTCGGCTTCTCTCACTAACTATAAATAAATAAATAAATAAATAAAAATCTGTTTATTTCATCTCCACAAATTACATTAAGGTATAAAGTTGACAAGATAAATTGTCGAAAAATTAGTAATTTGTGGGAGATCTGGAGTCTAAACTAAGCCGAGGCCTGTACTATAGATCTCCAGGCCCCCCATTTCATAACATTTGTATGTATTGTCAACAAGTGAAAGACGGAAAGAGTGGGAAAGATTGAGTAAAACGTGGAATGATGTGGGGTAATGTGCGTGGGTGAGTCTATGCGTGAGGGTGTGTTTGTGTGTGTGTGTGTGTGTGGGTATAAATGTAGGTGTGCTTGGGAGGGAGGGGGTGTGTGTGTGTCTGTGTCAAAGGGTGGGTAGTTTTGTTAAGTTATGTTTTTGCATGTTTATACACATTTATTTAGTTTTATGGAGCATTATGCGAAATAACATTTTGGTAAGTGAAGAATAGTGATATATAAATGATTAATGTATATAAAAACGTAAGTAGGTTTAAAGTATATGTAAGGTTTGCTATCATATTATTTTGTTTGTTATAATATGTAATGTAATAATAATATAAATATAATAATGCAATAAACACTTCAGTTTATGTTTGAAACCTCTAAGATTTTTTCTGTTTCGGAGTAATTAAGAGTCAGTAACCATTTATAAATTATTTTTTTGCTTTCTATTTTCGAATTATTGGAGAACGGAATTATTTTATTTACCTTGTTTAGCAACATAGCACCTCGGAATGGAAAAAATCTTTGTGCAAATGAGGTGTTCACAGCAGCCGTCTCACATACCGCGTGCTTTCTTCTAGTCTGAGCTATGTGTTTTCTTCTATCTTCTGGTAAGTCACTTAGTTTGTGGAGGATAGATTGCATTATGTAAAGCTGGCGCACCGTGAGGACTTGAGCTTCTTCGTAAAGCTCAGAGGTAGGGAATAGCCGATGCTTAGATAGGCTTACTTTCAGTATCATCCTTTGCGCTCTTTCCAGGGTAATAATTTTAGTTTTGCATGCTCCTCCCCAGGTAGTGATGCAATAGGATATAACTGACTGCGCCAAGACCTCGTATACCAACTTTATGGTCTGTCTGTCTGCTACGTCACGCAAAGCTTTAAAAATATATGTTAATTTTCGGATTCTATTGGATATCGAATGTATATGGTTATCAAAATTTAAATTAGCATCAATGTCGATTCCGAGATACTTAATGCATTTAGTAGGTATAATTTTGGGACAGGTACAGCTAGGGATAGGAGGAAAATTACATTTGTGGGCATATATGTTATACGTAAGGTCAGCTATTTCTCTTCGATTTTGAATAGAAAACACAATTAATTTTGTCTTGTCATCATTTAACGTGAGGTAGTGTGATGTTAACCAATGACAGATCTTGTTGAAACCCTCTTGCGCATAACTAAACAGTTCTTTATATGAATCAGCGTAGAAGGTTACAGATGTATCATCTGCATAAGCTGAAATGCGGCAATTTTTAATGTTAAGTGCGCAGAGCTCATTTATGTAGCAGAGGAAGAGCGTCGGTCCAAGTATACTGCCTTGAGGCACCCCAAATGCAATTGGGAGTTCATCACTGATGTTGTCACCTATTTTTACGCATTGTGTTCTATTGTGCAGATAATCGGAAAAAAGTGCCAGTGTGATGCCTCTTATACCGTGAGCTTCCAGCTTCTCTACAACTATCACTGGCTATTCTGCGAAGATTCTTGCTCTACTTCGTCCTACGCTTAGTTAGTCAGTCACGACGTAAACTCACATCTAACTCAATGATTAGTTCTACAGCTAATCTGAAGGCCAATTGGCTAGTTGACTAATTTTTTATTATTATTTATATTGAAGCTTTTTTACCTCACCAATAGCTTGGTATAACCAGTTTTTTAATATCTTCGGAAATGAAAAAGATATAATCGTTCAAAACTCTCAATTAGACAGAGAGGGAAATACTGAATTGTGACGTCATAGTTCAGTATCGCCATATAAATTACATGCAAAACTTCGTTTTGCGAGAAAGAGATAAACAAAAAGCTTTTATAAGTTATAATTTTTTTATTTTTCGACCGATTTCAAATTTGATTTCGAATTCTGTTATCGTATCACGCATGTGAATATATTATCTACTAGAATATGTTGTATTCAATATCATGCAACTACCCAATTCTCGTAATTTAAAACGTTCAAAATGTAGTCCCAGTCTCATCTCGGCGACAAACAAATGTCAAAATCTTGTCAAAATGTAGGGAAATTAGAGGTATTTTTGACAGATTGAGACTGAGATCAGACTGTCTCCCTCTGTTCTTTAGAATAATAAAGTTTGTGTTTGTTTGTATGCGCTAATCTGTGGATCAACCAGTCTGATTTGAAAAAATATTTTTGCATTTGACAACCCAATTCTTGAGGAAGGTTATATAACATCACGCTAAGACCCTCAGGAGCCGAGCAAAGAGAAAAACATTCAGAAAAAAAACGCTAAGCTAAAATGAAATAAAAGCGCGGGCGGGCGTCGAAACATATAATTAAGGGCTAATTTTTCTAACGCCAGATCATTTTATTGGAGGAATAATTTTGAATTTTGACAGTTCTTCCATACAAAATCTGTCAGACGTCAATTTTATTCCACGAATAAAAATTATCTGTCAATTGAAAAATGGGCCCTAAATGAATTAAGGCCTCCAGTCAGGGAATAGGACTTAAACTAAGCGCCTACCCCCCCATGTGGAATATGGACCTCGGCTTACGGTGTCTCTGAGGGAGCAAGGGACAGGCTGCATCGGATCAAATATTGTATTTATTCGTATTGTTTGTGAACCGGCTTTGTTTGTCCCCAGCGGCGTGATGCTGCGCGGCTCGGGCATCAAGTGGGACCTGCGCAAGTCGCAACCGTACGACGCGTACGAGCACGTCGAGTTCGACGTACCCATCGGCACCAACGGGGACTGCTACGACAGGTAAAGAAAGAAAAGAAAGAAGAAAAGAAAATACGTTTAACGCTTGCACTAACATCACGCATGTATCCCCGAAGGTGTTTACAGTGTAATGTACACCCACATTTTGATCACAAATGTGTTTACAGTTATTTTTACCTCTGACAGCAACCTTATAGCATAAGAATAAAGATCACTGTCATGTAAAATTAGGGTTAAAATAACTATGAAAGGACTGGCGGCATCTGCAGGGTTATTGGTAAAACACCAATAACCTCTTAAGATGTCATTGTACTCATCATTATGAACAACTTTTACTGGACATTTTGACGAGTTAGACGAACATAAATGTAGGGAACAGCTGTTTTTTTTTCGCGATTTCTGGTTTGGTCCCATAGTAAAAGTTGTTCATAATGATGAGTACAATGACCTCTTAAGAGGTTGTTGGTGTTTTACCAATAACCCTGTATAACGCCACATGTGAACTGACGTCACGCAAAATCCTGCATCGGTAGTCACCTGACGTGTCTCGCCTCTCAACTGTCTTAGGCGCCTTCCTCACCGGATCGACGCGTTTTCGATTCTGTACCGAATCTATACAGATTCTTTAGCGAGAACCACTTCTTGACTGGCTCGGTTTGCTTCGGTTTTTGTCATTTGTTATGGGTCCTGCGGGGTGGGGCGGGAGTGACGGGACGGGCGAGGATCAGTAGTACTCGATACAGAGACGTGTATGCGCTCGGTAAAGAATCTGTACCGAAACTGCTCAGTGAGGAAGCTCTCTTTTATTTAAATGCACTCGGTAAAGAATCTGTACTGCATTGCGATTCTGTAACCATCTCACCGTGAAAACTTAGGTGAAGTGAGCGTGGAGTGAGCTGTCATTCCAACTAATGCTAGGGATTGACACTACTGACAGCTCACATCAAGCTCACTTCACTTGAGTTTTCACGGTGAGATTTTTACAGAATCGACCGGCTGATTCGGTACAGAGACGAAAACGTGCCGATCCCGTGAGGAAGGCGCCTTGGGAACTCTTCTTGTGGAAATGGACCCTTATACTTTCGTTTCTTGCTGAACAAGTTCGTTGTGGCAGGTATCTGTGCCGCGTGGAGGAGATGCGGCAGTCTCTGCGCATCATCGACCAGTGCCTCAACAAGATGCCTCCCGGAGAGATCAAGACAGACGACGCCAAACTCACGGCGCCCTCCAGGGAGGAGATGAAGGTAGGAAGGTCTCGGTATGTTAAGATGGTCACCCATCCACAGACCAACCGCGGCAAGCGTAGCTTAACCTGATCGATCGACCTGTGCGGCTGTTATTATTTAGCCACGGGCCCCTCTCTTACTTTCATTGTATATGTCGACGGCTGAGAGGTCTGCGCAGCTCGCCCATCATCAGTATGGTCTTGAGGTAGAGATTCCATGGCGTAGGTCTCAAGTAACACAGTAACAATACCAAATACTTGCACAAAGGTTTATTTGAATAATAGCACAGCACAGTTTAAATAATAACGGTTATAATAGTTAGAGACAATACTAATAAGGTACCTGTGAACCAACGATCCCGATTGGAGGTCGATCTGAAGTATCGTTCTGAGCCAAGTTGTCTTGCGACTCGCGCTTTTATAGCTTTAAAATCGACACCCCTCCAACCGATTCCGTTCACGTGACATGTGACGTCACTGCGTTCACCGGTATTACAAAAAATCAATTCAGCGTCTAAACCACAGATTTATAAACTAAAGGGAGATATGGTGTGGCTGCCCAACTGTTCGAGTCCGGCTGTCGCTTTCAACTACATATGCACTACAATACGAACACGCGCTCACTCACACTATAACAGTCACCACACTCAACGCGAGCTAATCGCGTAACGCAGATCGCAACGTTGAGACACACAACTACATTGACAATTCTTATTGACTAATCGGTCAATGTGGCGACACTTGGGGGAGGCCTATGTCCAGCAGTGGACGTCTATCGGCTGAAATGATGATGATGATGATTGACAAATCAACGGCGCCTGCGTTTGTTTCTGTTTTGTGCATACATTGTTCGCACGCGCCGGGAAATATGGGAGAGATATGGTACGGGAGATATGCCAAGGGGGCGTCCCCTTGGCATATCTCCCTTTAGTTTATAAATCTGTGGTCTAAACCAATAAATAGTCAAAGATGCGACATATTCATACATATACACAAAAGTGGAACAGGTCATCGTCACACGTAGCAAAAACGACGTGTAGCTGCGTTTCGATAACGCGAATATGATAACACATATTTTATACTAGCTTCTGCTTCCGACTTCGGCCGCGTGAAATTTCTTGTTCCCCCGACCCACTCCGTCGCATCGCATCGCCTACTCGCGCTATTGTTTCGTTTTCGCTTACCGTTCTTTCTTACTTTTCATTTTCTCGGCTCCTGAAAGTTCTAGCGTGATGTTAGATAGCGTATAGCCTTCCTCATGAATCAGGCTATTAAATCCTACTAATTATTATAAACGCGAAAGTTTGTATGGATGGATGTTTGTTACTCTTTCTCGCCAAAACTACTGAACGGATTTGGATGAAATTTGGCACACGGCTAGTTTATTACCAGGATTAACACATAGGATACTTTTTATCCCAATATTCCCACGGGGTCGAAACTTATGCGGGTGAAACCGCGGTCCGCAGCTAGTTAAATTATATAAGTACACCTCTGCCTAATTCTATGGGGATTACAGGCGAGATAGTGTATTATGTATTTCTATATTTTATGCGTCACATCTCATAATCTCATTCATCTTGTCGTAAATAACCGAATTTTCCTTCATCGTTTTCTCGTCAATAGAACCAATATCACTTTTTTTTTTTTTTTCTGGTGGGTAATCATCAAATGACCCCTCCCGCTCTGGGTGGAGCGGAAGGGAGTGTCAGACTCTTACTGACTAAAACCCACCCATGTTCCTTCCTTCGCCCTTTATGTTCCGGGGTAGCGGTAACCCTTTCGGACAATCCCGCTGAAACCAATATCACTTGCCCCGACTCAGTAGAACCGACCATTGAATTCTTCCCCTTGTGTTACAGACCTCGATGGAAGCCCTGATCCACCACTTCAAGCTGTTCACGCAAGGGTACCAGGTGCCTCCCGGCGCCACCTACACGGCTGTGGAGGCGCCAAAGGGAGAGTTCGGTGTCTACCTCGTCTCTGATGGAGGTTCAAAGCCTTACAGGTATGGTTTAGTAGCCCAAGCATGGATACTTTCGACGTTGAGGTGCAGCCAGTTTAAGTTTATACGGTTAAAATCAATGGTTAACATATCGTTTTGAGGGCCGGTTTTTTGATCCGTAGTTACCTCAAACAATTGTTAAAAATAGTAACTAATGGTTAAATTTTTGCAATTGATAAATTTTTAGTTTATCTAATGATGTAATATCATTGCTAATAGTCAAATAATTAACTATTAGTTAAAAAAAATACCATTACTGACCATTACATAAACTAAAAATCGATCAAAAAACACATTTTGCACGGATCAAAAAAGTGGCCCTAAGTCAACTCAGCATTGCAGTGGTGGGCGAGTGGTAACGGCCGCGACTTCCGAGTTGTAGGTCGTAAGTTCGAACCCCGACTGGCGCTTTACTTTGTGTAAATAATTTCAACACCACTGCTCTCAAAACGGTGAAGGAAAACATCGTGAGAGAACCGGCATGTCCTAGAACCAAAAATTCGAAGAAATGTGACATCTACCAATCCGCATTGGAGCCGCGTGGTGAATTACGGCCCACTCCCTCTCACTGAGAGGAGGCCTGTGTCCCAGCAGTGGGAACATTATAGGCTGATTATGCAACAGCATTTGCCCTTTGTAGTGATTTGAACACCTAGCGCTGGTTTTTAGTTTTAGTTGGCAACAGGTGGTTATTCGATGTCAATCCATGGTATATTCGAGTAAAATCGACCAAACCTTAGAAATGTATCGATACAACAAACACAATGACAATGTGTCGATGTGTCGATGTGTCGATGTATCGATGTATTGATCGATCAATATGGAACATCGATTTATGTAATGACTCGATCAATATTGATTGTTCAAAATCGATCGACCCCAATCTATTCCATGTTTAAATTCTTGATTCCAATTGATGTTATTTCAATTAAATGTCAATATTATGCTGGTGTAAATTAAGTTAATTCTGGAATGTTGTTGTTGTAAAAACAATTGTAGCGACTTTTCCTAGAACATAAACTTATTAAATTTGTTTACATGTTTGGAAACTAAATGGCGAATGTAAAATCTGCGCTCGCGATTTACTTGCCAAAAATGTAAACTAATATGAGTTTATGGAAAAATAACTTTAATTCCTACACAATAAAGTTCAGTTTACGCTACAACTTCCAACATTTTTGTAACTTTTTCAATAGTTCTAGTCACTCTGAAATCAACTTAATTACCACTAAAATAAAGTTGATATTTGTTTAACTTAAAATACCATCGATTGGAAACATAAATTTGAATAGACCTTAGGATGCACTTGCAACTGGTTAATAGCACTTTGATTTTAAAGAACCAGTGCGCATAATAATCAGCGCGCTATGGGGCGAGCTATGCTCGGAGTCTCTTTGAAGGATAAAATCAGGAATGAAATTATCCGGAAAAGAACCGGGTTTACCGACATAGTTTGCAGAGTAAGCAAACTGAAGTGGCCAGCCCGGCCATGACTGTCGAAGGACCACCGATGGTGGAGCAGACGAGTCTAGAGTGCAGACCGCGTATCGGCAAGCGTAGTGTGGGACGCCCCCCAGCTAGATGAACGAACGACCTGAAGAAGGTGGCTGGGGTCGACTTGATGCGGAAGGCGGAGTGTGAGGCAGGGTGTTGTGGCGCAGTCTGAGAGAGGCCGGGTCCAGCAGTGGACTGCGATAGGCTGAGTTGTTTTATTGATTGATTAAATAACAATTTGTTCCCACAGATGCAAGATTAAGGCGCCCGGTTTCGCTCACCTGGCCGCGCTAGAGAAGATCGGAAAGAACTCCATGTTAGCGGACATCGTAGCCATCATAGGAACCCTGGACGTCGTGTTTGGAGAAATTGACCGATAAATAACTAATCCATAGAGAAAATACCGGTATTACCGTGAAAACCGGTAATTAAAATGACCGAAAATATTTTTTTTGTTGTTAAATAGATGAAAATTTACGGTTTTCGGTAATTTACGGTTTTTCGGTACTTACTGGTTTTTAGTTAAGTGCAACATTCTTAGTATAAAATGTCAAAGTGTAGATTCTTGTGTACATTTTTTAAGTTTTAAGCAATAAATTATTGTTATATAATTTTGAAGCTTATTCGTGTACATAACCGGTTATTTCCAACAATCCCCACGTAGATGTTTGCGATGTAGTGTACCAATACCAAGGAAAAAAATAAAAATATAAATAATCAAATTATTACTGGGCGTTTTTAATTTTCTAAAGCTTCGATTTTGTTTTAAAAAAACATAAAATAAGTTCACGCCTGTTTCTCCTGCAAGGTTTGGCAGAGGTGTACCTACAGACATCATCACGCCTGTTTCTCCCGCAAGGGTTGGCAGAGGTACTGTGCACCCGCATTTCGCCAGTTATGTTTAAGTCCCATGTAATAGGGGGGAGCCTATTTCTATTTTAGAGGTATGAGGAACAGGGTGTAAAGTTCACTCATCCTCCATAGAAAAGGGAGGATCCTCCGACCAGACGGGTGTTGTGTCTGGCGGGCAATTGCTCAACGATTGATGTTGGGAAATTGTATCTATGCTAAGGGTCAGTTCACACCGAGACGCGACGCGACGCGACGCGACGCTGCGCGCACACTTTAAAAGAGTGACTCAAAATATACTTTATTTTCTACACGAAAAGGTACACATTGCATTGTGAGAGTTCAGAATACGTTGCGCGGTGCAGCGCTGCGCCTCGTGACGCCTCGCGGCGTAGCGCGACGCATCGCGACGCAGCGGTACTTCGCCGGTGCGCGCGGCGTGCGAGAGCGGTGCGACGCCGCGAGGCGCAGCGCGACGCCGCGAGGCGCAGCCGAGGCCGCGTGGCGACTTGTCTACTATTTCCGTCCAGACTTCGTGCAGAATTGATGCAGTACGGTCGAGTGATCGAGTGATATTATAATGATAGACTGGGATCTTGTTATAATCGGACTTCTTGCAGAAGAGGAAGAGGAAGAAGAATACAAAAATAAAATTAAAATAAAACATCACACAGGAGTATTTGGGTGCATAATTTATGGAGAAATAGATTAATTCATGGTGAATTTCATACCTTGGCTTATGACCACATTGTCAATTATCCAGAAAAAAATTATGGTTATTACAAAATGGATTACAAAAAGTTACGACCTCCATAATGCACCCGCCAAATATACGTCGTTCTCATGCGCTTGCAAATGGTAGACTGCGGCTGGACGCGGGGCGGGGCGGGAGCACGTAGCGAATGTAGACACGTCCCACTGTGCCGCGCGGCGTCTAGCTGCGCCGCGCGGCGTCGTGTTGCCAACGATTTTACGATGCGCCTCGCGACGTTGCGCGGCGGCGCGCGGCGCAGCGCGAAATCACTGGCCTCTTCCAGCAGCGTCGCGTCGCGTCGCGTCTCGGTGTGAACTGACCCTAATTGCGCGGTAAACTCTGCTTGCGAGATGCAGGATTTACGTGACGTCAGTATGACGCGTTGTTCGCATGTGGCGTTGTAGATACCGCTACACTATCAACCGGTCGCAAATCCAGACTTCGAACTGCTATTGAGAAATTCCTCATGAAAAACCCCAACAACACTTTGCCCAACCCGGCAATCGAACCCAGGACCTCATGGTCAGTAGTTCTTGTGACCACTAGACCAACGACGACCAATACGCGAGAAGATAACAGATAGTAACTTTCGCATTTATGATATTTTTGTTTGGATTTCTTCACATTCTAGCTGCGCCTCGTAGTTTCACCCGCATAAGGCGCCTTTCTCACCGGATCGGCGCGTTTTCGTTTCGGTACAGATTCTTTACCGAGCGCATGCACACGTCTCTGTAGCGAGTACCACCGAACCATTCGACTGTACAGCCGGTCGATTCTGTAAAAATCTCACCGTGAAAAGTTAGGTGAAGTGATCTTAGAGTGAGCTGTCAATAGTGTCAATCCCTAGCATTAGTTGGAATGACAGCTCACTCCACGCTCACTTCACCTAAGTATTCACGGTGATATGGTTACAGAATCGCACTGCAGATTCGGTACAGAAACGAAAACGAAACGATCTGGTGAGGAAGGCGCCTAAGTCTCGAGTCTGGGAATATCGGGATAAAAAATATCCTATGTCCGAATCCAGGTCATGTGCCAAATTTCATCTAGATCCGTTCAGCCGTTTTAGTGTGAAAGCGTAACAAATATACAAAAAGAATCAAATCTTTTCTCTTCATATTATTAGTTTAGCTGCATCTGGTGTGACTGGAAGCCGACCCCAGCATAGTTGGGACTTAGCTAGGCAGATGATGATGACGATTATTAGTTTAGAAATCCAACTACATGACTTAATTCCGCCATCACCGTTCCATCATCGGAACCCGTCGCATGGCGAGTTCCCACCTTTTTTTTTTGCGCGCTTTTTTTTGTTCCCGCTCTGGGTGGACCGGAAGGGAGTGTCAGACTCTTACTGACTAAAACCTACCCATGTTCCTTCCTTTGCCCTTTATGTTCTGGGGTAGCGGTAACCCTTTCGGACAATCCCGCTGACCCGGCAGGCTTCGGCCCTAAGGGGCCCCTTAAATTAAAGAGTTCCCACCCTTACGTTGTTGAAACTGCTACGATCCGGACGAAGCGTTTCGCCTCGTCGTTTATACCGCGAACATCGAAGGACTGGAACAATTTGCCTGCAGCGGTTTTCCCGTCCGGTTATAATTTAAGTGTCTTCAAGGCTAGAGTGAATAGGCTCTTAATAAATTAATGCGCTTTACCATCAACGATTGCATCACTGCTTTCCATCAGGCGGGATCGCAGTCAAGCACTAGTTTATATCATTATAAAAAAAAAACCTTATATAAATGCGAAAGTGTGTTTGTTGGTTTGTCCTCCTTCCGCGCAGCAACGGGGCAGTTGGTCGACGTGATTTTTTACATACATATAGTTTATGGGTTAGACAATGACATAGGCTACATTTTATCTTCGGGCGAGACCTGCCGGCAGTAGTGAGGGCTATGCTGGCAGAGACAGAGAATTGGACGGAAGTAGCCTCCTGTGAGAACATGATGGTCAAGAAGGAGGCCGCCGAGCGGGATCGGGAGAGCGCTGATCCTGCTCGGAGAAGGAGGCGTCGGGGAGGCGTAGGTGGACCTTTGGGGTCGTGGGCGCATAGAGTGAGAACTCTGTCCGCCTACCAAGCGACCCCAGGGAAGACGGTGGCACAGTGGTCACGTGCTGCCGTGCATAGCGAGACTTAGGGGAGGCTCCTTTACAGTCTCCCCAGGGATGTGCCTTACAGGCGTTGCGCAGCGGGGTGGTTCCGGATTTGGTCTTCTAAGAGGAACCGGGACCACCCCTATGTGCGGATGATGATCACTGGTTTTAGTGAGGTAAAAATCCCACACTCCCCGACCTCACTCTAGGAGGTCGGGTGCCTCACAGAACAGATAAAAGAGGTTGCCTTTGATGGTTTCCCCCCGTAAACAAAATAAAAAAAGGGCTGCATTTTATCTGGACAAAAATGCGCGGTTTCAGATAGACTACGGGAGCGAACGCCGGCTAAAAGTTGTACCGTCTCTAATTACAAAAAAAAAACTTTAACTTTATTCAAAGTTTGCACCATTAAGCACTAACGCTCGTTTTCACTAACATTATGTGACATCTGAATGAACTAAATAAAAGCGTACTGTTGGATTTTCAACTTTCGTCGCTGAGCCGAGGGTTGAAAATCCAACAGCGCGCTTGTATTAGTGAAAACCATAAATGCGTTTCGCGTTGAACATATTCAAAACATCATTCTGTCTCTATCATCTTCAAACGATTGTCAGAAACAGAACGATGTTTTAAATACGGTTTGTGGTGCAAGCGGACCTTTCAATCAGTTTTCTTATTTTTTTACAGCCAGCTTTTGTAATTAAAACTTTAACTTCGTTGGAGTAAAGTTCGAAATAAAAAAATGGCTCTATGGTTTAAATCTGGTTTGAGAGAATTTCATCATCTACCCAGCCTTGTTCCTAACTATGTTGGGGTCAAAGTCAAAGTCGTCAAATCATTTATTTCAAATAGGCACATACAATTCACTTTTGAACGTCAAAAATTACAGTATAATAGAATTGATTCTAGTAACCCCTTCCAAAAGGTAGTTTTCGTATGGAGAAGAATGGGCAAGAAACTCCACCGTTACTCTTTTAAAATGTTCGTCGGCTTCCAGTCTAACCGGATGCAGCTGAATACCAGTATTTTACATGGAGCGACTGCTTATCTGAGCACCACAACCCAGTTTGTGTACAAAACAATACCCCTTGGTAACTGGTTGTCAGGCTTTCGGACTTATACTACCCGTAACGACAGTCAAAGATCCTCGAAAGACAGCCGGTACCAAAGACTTAACGTGCTTCCCGAGGCACCGAGGGGTCTCCGGTATGTAATGAATGGTCGTCCATGCACGGACCGTCCTTGGCAAGCGATCGACCCGTGCGGCAGTTATATCAATCCATGACTTTTAGGTATGTGTGTTATCTAAAGAAAATTCCGACAGCGCTTTATCACAATGGGATTTCCTCTTCATTAAATAAAATATATGTGAAACTTGTTGGTAACAGGATAACATAACATCACATGTGAAGACCATGCGGGTCATTTTATTTTTTAAATTCTGGAAAATGTTCCAAAATACATATAAATTGGGTCTTACCAAACCCCATGCATTTTCGCCTAGGCACTATGGGGTGCATAATTGTTGCAAATGGCCGCCACTGTCAAGTCCTGGAAGGAATACGTCAAATTACCAGTCACCCTGTATGAGGACCTACTAAACATAATAATAGCAGGAAATTAAAAACCGCATACGCGTAAGGAAATATATATTTCTCCCAATTATATTTACCAATAGCAATTGTGTTGATACCATTTTAGTACTCATTATTATTTCGTTAACATAGGTGCACCAGCTGTACCCAAGTTGTACCAGCTATTAGTACAAGTGAGGAGTAGGAGTGTTTTAAGTTTGTTATAACATTTTTTTTGTGAATTGTTTAAAATGCCTTCAATCATTTCTTCTACTCCATATTTTTGTGTCATGTTGGCAGTCTGCGTGGCTAAATTCATCCCCTCTTTTCGTAAGTATTAATTAAGTACATTGTAACCAAAACCAAAACCGAGGCAGGGGGGGGGGGTTCAGTTCACCACGCCTCTTCAATTTGTATATAAACAGGCTAATCAGTGAGCTTAGTAGCTCCAAAGTTGGATGTCATATAACGATAACGTTTGTTTGAATAATATTAGTTATGCGGATGACATGGTGCTGCTAAGCCCATCGATCGGCGCTTTGAGGAAACTAGTGGCTATTTGTGAGTCCTATGCAGTGTACCATGGGCTCAAGTACAATATTGGGAAGAGCGAACTTATTATGTTTAAAGCGAGTGCCATAAACTATTCTGATATTCCTGAAGGCCAATTCTCGTAATTTAAAATGTTCAAAATCTAGTCGCAGTCTCATCTCGGCGACAAACAAATGTCAAAAACTTGTCGAAATGTAGAGAAATTAGAGGTATTTTTGACAGCTTGAGACTGAGATCAGACTGTGAACGTTCTTAAAATTACGAGAATACTCCTTTGGCTTGGGTGACTAAATTTAAGTACTTGGGTCATTGGGTCACTGATGAAATGGATATGGAGAGGGAGCGCAGGTCGTTGGCTGTTCGATGTAACATGCTGGTTCGAAGATTTGCACGTTGTACAAACCAAGTTAAAGTCACTCTTTTCAAAGCTTTCTGTCAGTCTTTCTACACGTGCAGACTTTGGACCCGTTTTACACAGAGGACATACAGCGATCTGCGTGTCCAATATAATAACGCGTTTAGGATACTGTTGGGGCTGTCGTGGCATTGGAGTGCGTCCACAATGTTTGCGGAGGCGCGCACAGACGATTTTTATGCCAAAATAAGAAAAAGGACCGCCTCTATAGCCAGCCGGCTACGCGCCACCACTAACGGTCTCCTGAGCGTGTACTCAGATCGGTGGGATTCCCCTCTGCTGCGTCACTGGGTAAGAATCCATACCAGCTGATATTTGTATTTAATAATAATAATAATAATAATTCTTTATTACAGATAACTTAGATCCAAAGTGTTAGTAATTACAATCATGACTTAAGACTATTGTTAGTAAAGTGACACAAAAATTTTGGTGATTCTTATTTGTTAATCACCGTCCTTACCATTTTCTTAAAAACTGGGGAGGTAATATCCTCCCCTATTATTTTGAGGATGCTGTTGCTAGTTCCTCGTACTCTGCTTAGTAGAGATGCAGTTTTTTTGCGAATCACCTCATGAAAACCATCGGTTCGATTCTGCACAAACATCTCTGAAGCACTACAAAAGCGAGGCCTTCGCAACAGCATCCTAAAAATATTATTATACTGGACGCGCAGCGCGTCCATCGCTCTTTTGGTATACGCGACCCACAGGCTTCCCGTGTAGAAACTTTGGCAGTATGCCTTAAAAAGGGTGATTTTGACATCTTCACTACATCGGGAGAACCTGCGTGCCAGCATATTACCTCGGACCGATAGCGCCCTGCGCTCCCTTTCAATGTCTACATTGTCCTTAAGGTCGGCGGTGAGGAAGTGCCCGAGGTACTTGAACGAATCTACCTTATTTAGTTTCGAGCCACTTAACATAATGTCAGGTATAATTTCAGGGCATTTACCGCCGGCCTTAAAGACCATGTATTTACATTTCATCACATTATATAACAGTCCGTGTCTAACCGCATAAACCTCACAGCGCCTCAGTAGCTCTCCTATAGACCGTACAGTAGGGCCCAACAGCACCATATCGTCTGCATAGCTTATGTTGTTTACACTAACACCGCCCACCCTGCATCCGACATGCATGCTGCTGAGCTCCACCAGTAAGTCGTTTACGTACAGGTTGAAGAGCCGTGGGGACGTCAACCCCCCCTGTCTCACACCGCACTCCAACCTGTATGAGTTTGAGAGAGTATGGGACCATTTGACATGGTTTAATTGGTTAGCATACCAGTACTTCAGGATGTCTACCACTTCCGTCGGTACGTTCCTGTCCCTCAACTTTCTCCAAAGCATATCATACGACACAAGGTCAAAAGCCTTGGAGAGGTCAAGGAAACAGGCGTAAACCGGCGTTTTCCTATCTGTGTAGTAATGAACAGTGTACTTAAGACTGAGGATGGCACTCTCTGTTGACAATCTGCGTTGGAAACCGAATTGTGAATCGCACAGGGTAGTATAACTCTCCAAGTAAGTATCGAGTACACTGTCCAACACCTTCGCAGCCGTGGTCGCCAGGGATATAGGTCGGTAGTTTCCCCTGTCCGCGATGTCTCCCGTCCTGTTCTTAATTATAGGTACTACGATTGTTTTCATCATGTCAGATGGTAAATATGAATGCCTAATGCACAGTGTATAGAACATGGCCAGTACCCTCGGCAGGTGAAACCCCGCAAACTTAAAATGTTCAATACTGAGACCATCGTGTCCGGGAGATTTGCCTCTGCTCATGTGTATAATAGTCTCTTTTACTTTTTTGACTGACAAACATATTTGTGACTCTTCTCCCCGACACGTGGACTCTTTCTCCGTCAAGGACACAGAAATGCCAAGCGGTGACTTTACTCTAAAATGTTCCATGAACATATTCGCGATGTCCCCTGGGTTGCTTTTTCCATCCACACTCACAGGGAGGCTAGGCTTCGCTTCCAACTTTCCTGTGGACTTCCAGAATTTAGCAAAGTTTTTGGAAGCTCTTTGTTGCGTTATTATGTCCATTTTAATCTGCGTTTGATTATCCTGGCACCACTTTAGACGACTCTTAAAAATCTTACGTGCATCTCGCATTCTTTCATAAACGTTACCAGAACTCGGTTTATTATGAAATATCCAATTTAGAAATTGAAGCCTTGCCTCACCGTGAGCGTCCTTAACGTGCCTGTTCCACCCGCACAATCTTTTACGATTCACAACACTATGACTCACTGACTCATACGACTGCGTGGCAGCATCAGTCAAACTCTCAATAATTCTACAATATAACTTGTCCAATACATCTCTATGCTCAACCATGCTACAGGAACCAAAGCTGCAATTCGAAAACTCCATTGGAAAATCTATTTCACGTAACTTGTCGTTGCAAATTTCGTGATACTTATTTATTTGCGTTTCGTTTCTCACACCCCAGATAACTTGACTCCGCGTTTTGTTTTCAAATTGCAGCTTCTGCCTAACCGCACCCAAGTCACAAGTCATATAAAGTGGCACATGATCCGAAACAAACACATCTTCATATACACCTACATTGACAATCGTTTGCCAAGCAGATAGGGAGACCACACAGTGGTCCAACCACCTCCTACACCCATGGGCATCACTTACAAAAGTATGACAATTACAATTTAATCCTATCTTTTCTATATCTGCACAGATCCAATCCTGATCATTGCAAAAATCCATTAATTCATTGTAGAATAGTTCGTGTGGATGTGCGTTAAAGTCACCCAACATAAAAATACTTTCTACATCCATGCTCGCTACAATAGCACTAATTTCTCCTAATACCTCTGCAAAAATGGGTAGGTTTTCTATTGAATCGGTAGGCATGTAAACAGAGAAAATAACAATAGATCGACTTCCCGTACTGGCTCTTATAGCACATAAGCGACAACTCTCACAATTTATAACAGAAACCGATTCAAAGATGCCCTTCCTCCAAAGGATGGCCACCCCCCCATACGGTCTCCCAACCATTAAGCCCGCCGAAGTATCAACGGCGGACTTACCTGTGTATTCAAACTTACTGTTAATAGATCCAAGGTATGAAACGTCATGGGGAAGCAGCCATGTCTCTTGTAAAGCCACCAAATCCGACGATTCACAGAGAAGTCGAACATCGTCAACTGAACGCTTAATCGACTTACAATTATAAGTAGTAAATTTACTGTAATTATCAGTACCCATATTTATGCATTTTTAACGTTCGGACTTGACGGCTCCTGCAGAGGCACAGAACGCATAAAGCGTCTAAAAGTTATTCCATCTGGCCAAAAACTGTCATTCATAAATAGTTCTAATTTCACTTTTGGAACAAATATTTTAAAAGCGTTGTAACTCTTATTTATTTTCATATTTATTCTTTTAAGCGCAACAGTTATCTGCGTTTTACTTTTAATATAGCTTATAATGTCTTCTTCACTCGTATTTATACTGACATTCGAGATATATAGCGGTATATCAATATCTGCCGCCCGGAATTTAACGTCAGGTGTAGTAAACGCACAACCTTTCTGACCAAGTAGTTTAAAACGTTGTTTATGTGATTTACCACGCACTAACGTCCACTCAGAATCACTGTTTGGTACCACTGGTTTACATTTTAGGCTCGAAACGATTTCACTCGCACGGCCCGTTTCTAACGACACTTTATTCGAGTTAGACTTAGACGCACTCACTGTTACCTCCGCCGATCGTTGCACGTTGGTAGGGGACACGACCGGTGCGCGCTCGCAGGTATTCAACTTGCAAACCGATTCCTTCGAAACCGCGGTGTCACCCGACGCCTCCACACGCAGCACCGGTAGCGCTGTCTCGCTCGCACTTACACTGTCTCTCAAACTGCGTCTCCTTCTACGACTGATGTTCGAAACCGCAGTAGTCGCTTTCGCCTCCACTTGCCTTAGCTTATCTGTCTCATAATTATGTTCGCTAATGAAAGAGTCGACACTACCCTCACTGTTGTTTTTTATTGAGGAGTGACGAAACAATGCGGAGCATTCATTTACCTCACAATCAGCTGACCGTTGCACAGATGTTTCTATAGGCACATAATGCAATCCAATAGGTCCACTGTCGAATAAGCTGTTTTGCAACAAACCGGCCCCTCTTTTTCTGTTTACGTTCAAATTTCCATTTAGTGGTTCTACTATTGATGCATATTTCATATTTTCTACCTCCATTTTTAGTGCATCAAAAGTTTCCTTATTTACGGTTTTTTCTTCTAACACACTAACCTTGTTTTGTAGTCTCATAATATCTTTTAAAAGTCTGGTCACATCCACATGGTCAAAGGATACCGGCGGTAGCTTGTCAAGTTCCTTTGCCACGAAAATTGGGAATAACTCAGCATCGGTACTTTTCATTAAACCTATGATGTCTTCCAGGTCTCGGGATAACTTTTTCTTCCCTTCCTTTCGACGTTTTGGCATCTTCTTTGACCCAGGTAGCGAGTCACTTAATAAATTCTTCGCCTTCACTATGTCTTTTTCTGAGAAAGACGAGGAGCATAGATGGTGGATGCTCTCCTCATCCATATAATCCAACACATGGTACACAAAAGCTAGCACTTCGTTTATTACTATACTGCAGTTCGTACACTTCACAACTGTCGAGGTCATTGTCCCCGCTCTGAGTCACCGTTTAGAGAATCACGGCACACGTCCGCACTTCGTCGCGCGCGCACGGACTGTATTTATGTGTCTCTTATTATTAATTAAGAACAGGGTGTAAAGTTCACTCATCCTCCATAGAAAAGGGAGGATCCTCCGACCAGACGAGTGTTGTGTCTGGCGGGCACTATTTTCTGCTCACATCACTACCCCTAATTTTTCACTGTGTGATATTTACAGAATAGCACTACTGTCTCCTTCGTGTAGTGGTCGCAAACGCGACTCCTGAGCGTGGGGTCCTGGGTCCGATTCCCAGGTCGGGTAAAATGTTTTTCAAATCAAATTTGTCAGTAACTAGTAGCCCGGACTCCGGATTGTTGATGGCAAGGCTAGCCCCCTATTCTAACGGGCTTCAACGTAACTCATGTAAGATTGACTCACTCACGTAAGATTCACGTAAGATTGAAAGGGGGGGAGGGGGTTCATCCAAGACTTATTTTTTCATACGTAGGGGGAGGCTGGTCGGAAAATGGTCAAAATTGTCTTACGTGAACAGTGAACAATAAACATTATTAGTTAGTATAGTTTTGTTAAGTGATTTTTTTTTTGTTCTCAGATATCACTCGCAACAATTTTCATCCAGACATGGGAATACTCGACTTATCTTCCCAATTTCATTACAAATTGGGAGACGACTGGAAATTTAATGTGAATGTGAACAATATACCTCCAGGCGGAAACTGTACCCTCGTCATAACATACCAGTCAGGTCAGTGGGCTGCATTTGAAATCATTTCCCTTGTCATCAGCAGTAGCCGGCTCAAGCGATTGGAGTGTGTCAAGTCCAGGAGTGAAGGCTATTAAGAGCAGTACACTGCTGTACCTAGAAGGTCTTGTAGCTAAGTATTAACAGCCGCACAGGTCCATCGATCAGGTTAAGCTACGCTTGCCGCGGTTGGTTCGTGAATGGGTGGCCATCTTTAGGCAACAAGACCCCTCCGTGCCTCGGAAAGCACGTAAAGCCGTTGGTCCCGCCTGTCATTCGTGGATCTTTGACAGTCGTTACAGTTCGTCAGAAGCCCGGAAAGTCTGACAACCAGTCTTACCTGGCATCGTATTACTCAGTTCCGGGGCCGTAGAGGTCAGATAGGCAGTCGCTCCATATAAAATACTGGTCTTCAGCTGCATCCGGTTAGAGTGGAAGCCGACCTCAACATAGTTGGGAAAAGGCTAGGCCGATGATGACACAAGCAACTAAATAGATTTCAAACCATTTCAGACACGCTAGGAAAATGGAACACAAGTATTGTGTATAGAGGAAGGAATCATTACGCTGTCAGCGAAAAATTAAAATATGAAAGAGTTTTGGTTGAATTAGAATTAAGAACAGAAGCTGGGTTGTGTACTAAACAAAGAATATTGGAAGGTCGAAATGTGGCGACTTCACAGGACTGGCTGACCAGCTCGGGCAGTAGAAGTAAGAGAAAAAAGGCTTTTATTTAATTAATATAATTTCCAAGATAATGGCGCCGATTCCAGTCCTGTCAAATTAGTCAGCGCCTGACGTCAATTGACGTATTTTTAGTAGCCAATTTTTTAATCACGTCTAATCTGTCTATGGATTATCTTAAATTGACAAGATTAAACTAATCTTCTGTCCTTTTCTTAATAAAATAGAAAGAAAAAGATGCACTGAACTTAAATTTATTTAGTTTAGTTTGTGATTGTGAACAAGGGAATCGGCGCCAATATTTACTTACATAATTTAAAAGCAAACAGTTTTAAAATAATACTAATAATATTCTGCCAGCCTTTTGATCACTTTTCCTGCGGACGAATTTTTTTATGCCCTATGAGCAGTGATAGGAATAGGTAATTAATGCCTATTTGCCTAAACTTCGAAGAACAGAGACAAGAAACGGAGACTTCCTTAGGACTAAATTTTTTCCGGGATATCTGTCCCGAAATTCGGGACAACACATAAATACAATAAAAAAATATGTTATTTGGAATAAGTAATTCGTCTATATTTACCTAAAGTTTGCGACTAGACAAATAACATAATAAATAACATACACAGTCGCTATAACCATAAAATTTTCTGATTTTTTTTTTTTTGGAGAACATTTTGTAAATGACTTGTTGATCTTAATACTATGAATCACAATGTTTGTATAAGGAGCCGTACACGTTTCGAAGTAAATATCTTCTTTCTAGCTCACTCTCGGCTACGTTTAATGAGATTTCTAAAGTTCAAGTGTATAATTGAAAAAAAAAAAGCCATTTGGCTTTAAAATAATACCAGTCCTTGACATGCAAGCACGGTTACTGAGCGTTCGGGCCATGGATTCGATTCCTACAATCATGCAAGTTGACTTCAGCATTTCTTACAGCAGCAATATTTGTTATTAATTTTTCAGATGCTGTTGAGTATGATGCCACTTGTTTAAGAGAAGAGACACAAACCTTTACAAGCAGCGTTGACTTTAAGAATAAATGCAACGGTAAGTGTTTATAATATTATACCTTGTACCATCCAGTAACTGGGTTGTAGAGGACAATACGAAAGAAAGTAAAGAAAATATATTATATTTATATTTTCTATAAATATATTTTAATACACACTACTGTGTGTCTTTTAATTTGAGATACCAGACACACTTCAGATAAAAAAAAAAAAAAAAAAAAAGTGTAAAGTCCCATGTAAGAAATACGCGCAATATCTTCGCTGTTGCCTCATATAAAATACTGGTATTTAACTGCATCCGGTTAGACTGGAAGCCGACCCCAACATAGTTGGGAAAAGGCTGGCAGATGATGATTTTAATTTGATTAAACGTTATTATTTATTTACTTGTTTACAATTTTCTAAAATAGCATCTTAAAACAGGAAATTAAAACGAATAATATGCAAAGAGAGCGAATTGAAGGAAATAGCCCTATTTCGACGAGTGGCGCAGGTGGTAGTTTTCAAATTACAAATTCTTTTATACCCTGTCCATCAGGTTAACCGTTTTTTGACAGCTGCCTATTTGACCTTAAATATGACTAAAACGAGAACGTGAAACCATATACGCGATGAATGTCGCCATTAAAGCGGCACGCTGTACACAGGCAGGCAGTTCTTAAAAAAAAAACAAGCCAAGTGTGGGTCTTTTCTTGTTTTTTTTCTTAAAGATTTTTACCTTTACTTTTTTATTATAGATAATTTTCTATCTGGACAAATAAACTGGATGCGCAGTTGTGACACCGACAGCAGTAGACGCGACACCAGGAGTATTCCCGATGATGTCACTAGTACATCCAATGGAACTGGTACTATCAATGTTACAGCCAATAGAACTGGTACTATGTATGTTACAGCCAATAGAACTGGTACTATCAATGTTACAGCCAATAGAACTGGTACTATCAATGTTACAGCCAATAGAACTGGTACTATCAATGTTACAGCCAATAGAACTGGTACTATCAATATTACATCAAATGGAACTGGTACTATCAATGTTACATCCAATAGAACTGGTACTACTATCAATGTTACAGCCAATAGAACTGGTACTATCAATGTTACAGCCAATAGAACTGGTACCATCAATGTTACAGCCAATAGAACTGGTACTATCAATGTTACAGCCAATAGAACTGGTACTATCAATGGTACATCCAATGAAACTGGTACTCTTACTGGTAGATCGAATGATACTGGTAAGTATTATAAATATAACATACAAAAGTAACGTAAAGTTTTTCTCATTAATCATATTAATTATACAATGTGTAACTGAATTAATGCACACTATGAAAGTAGTTTGTTCAGAATCGTTTTCTGAATCGATTTCTGTAATTTTTAATATAGTTAATTTTTTCTCCCAAAAATAATTAAAACTACGTAAATTACTGTCACACTTCCGCTGTACAGTCAAAACAAACCAAAATAGATGAAGTACCTACTGCGCTAGACCCTTATACGAGTGCGACTGTTTGCATGCGTAGATTTGTAAGGTGACCACAATTTTCTCCCACAATCAGTGTAACTAATGTATGAGAAAAACAATGTTTATTACATAATAATAAAAATTCAGTGTATGTATTATGATTATAACATAACAATCTAATTGGGGTGTCTGGTGGTGTGCGTTAATTCCGGGACATGTTGTATATTACACTCATAACTTTTCTCTGATAAATAAATGCAGTGGTTTGCCCATTGACATACAGGATAAATGTTTAACCGGTTCGCAAACTGTTATCATAAATTTGGCACATGATTCTAGACCCCCCCCCCCCCCCCCCTAGCGTAGAAATTTAACCTCGGTAATGAACAAAAAAATCAGCTGTTCCATAGAAAAGTGAAGTGCAATAGGTACCTACGCGGTCACAATGTATGGCAGAGCTATTTTTTATTACTATTTTTTAACAGTCGGGCCAAACGGAGGACTCAGGCATTTCGGGCGGGCCACTGACAATTCCTATTTTAGTTAGGTACTCTCAGGACATCCGCGATAAAACCCCAATATTAAAAAAAAAAACCCACCCATGTTCCTTCCTTCGCCCTTTATGTTCCGGGGTAGCGGTAAGTAACCCTTTCGGACAATCCCGCTGAAGATGGATCTGTGATTAGAATGCGAACGACTCAACTTACCTTACATTTGAATCAATGTGATTTCTGCAATTGTTTCTCTTTTAATAATTTTACTTGCGGACACTTCGTTCCTGCCGCGGCTGCAAATTTGGCGGGATTTATCAATTTGGTGGGTATTTCAGGACTTGCTTGCGCGGGCCATTTAAAAATCGTTGACCATAGTGTGGCTCTATACAAAGGCTGCCAAATTTCTTTAATCCACCTCTTTTTTTAGAAGTCGGTTATCAGATGTTTTTAACAACATTTTATTGACATCTTTTACCGCAGTATAAAGAGTTGCAGCTGCATTAGCCGCCTTAGGGCTCCTTGTGCAGGCCTCATGTTTCATTAATATTATTTTGTTACAGTTGCAGAGATCAAACCCGTACTAAATACACCTTGTTTTACTGCAGTAGGAAATGATAATTCTGCCTATAGTCCTGCAAAGTCGTTGATCCTACTACTTGGGATTTTTATTATCTTGTAAACTTATCTACTGCCGGACCAACCCATATGAGTTTTAAGACGTAAGTTTAAACCTTAGCCCACGATCACACGGACGTAAAAATACCCTTTATGAGTTTGTTTCGGTATTTCTTCTCAGGGACCAGTCAGCTAGGAAATGTTGGTGCTATCTAGTTTTAAAGTATTGACCAAATAAAAAATTACTTAATACAAGTGCCTTAGATGAGTTATCATCTGCTTACAAAAATAAACATCATTTCGTTCCATTTCAATATTTACATAAGATCGCGCTGTTGGATTTTTAACTTTTGGCGTTGTGCCGACCGTTGAAAATCCCATTCCGGGGCAGTGGTCCAACTGCTCTGTACAAATCCAACACGCTTCCACTACTGGGTAACTGGGCATAGGCCTCCTATCATCGTTGGCGAGTCATCCAGCTGCTGTCAGTCACCCTGCTAAGATTGTCTCTGGAGCTAGCCTGAGGGCAGCTACCTAGAACACGTCTACATCACAGCCACGGTAATGTTATCTATACCGTGTCACAGCCATCGCTTCTACGACTAATATATTTGACTATAACTGTATATTTAGCCACAATTCCAAACCCTCCTTACCGTGCCATTGGACTATGAGAGTGAAAGAAGAGAGAGTGCACTGGATCTGCGCACACACTTGTGCACTATAGTATCTCCTGCGCCGAAAATGCCTGCTAACGTCTGTTGAGACTGGCCGCCATGGCCGAAATACGGTCTGGAGGACTATACTAAGTACCCAATTTTATTTTCAGCCATAAAACCACGACATAGAGATTGCAAACAAGACTTATTCTTACCGTATCGATGGCAAAAAGTTTAAATATTTTTGGCCCAAGATTCAGCTGCCGGAACTCCGCTCACTGACGCAGTCATAGGATCATCAAGTGCACAGGTGGCATGCGGCGCAGGATGGAAGGTGGGCCATTGTCTGTGGAAGATAATGGAAGACAACGAAGGAAATATTCATGTATTTAAAGATATGACGGCTCATCTGAAGATCTAAAGCTCGTTGGTGGGTGTAGATACGTGTACAATTATAAATACTATTATTGGTATCCTCACGATGTTTTCCTTCACTGAATTTGAGCAGACCTAGTGATGAAACAATAATAATATTGTAATTGTGTAATTGTAATTTTGTCTGTAATTTGTTTAAAAAAATACTGTTCATGTCAAAAATAAATTATGTATTATAACTATATGAGTTCGGTGTTTCCTATCCGATTAAGGGCTGATTTTACCAAAGTCAGATATCTTTTATCCGTAGAATAAAATTGACGTCTTACAGTTTTAGTATGAAAATCTGTCAAAAATACAAAATTTATTCTCAGGATAAGACTTATTCTAGGTTAAAAGTTTGGTGAAATTCGCCCTAAGTGCTCTGAGAAGACAGTCCGAAACCGAAGCCTTGGCTTAGGTTATCATCGTCTATGGACGCTCCACCATACACGCTGTCTCGCGAGTGAGAAGTCCTGGCGGAGGAAGCGGTGTCCCGGGGCGGGGTGATGTTGGTGGTGTCCTTGGATATCTCCAACGCATTTAACACCCTGCCCTGGAGTTGTATTCGGGAGACACTGCGGTATCATCGAGTGCCTCCCTACCTCCGCCACATCGTTGGGGCTTATCTGTCGGAGAGGTGTGTCACCTAAATGGGACGTGATGGCGGAAACCAGCGCCGCATGTCGTGCGGCGTTCCGCAGGGCTCGGTCCTAGGCCCGCTCCTGTGGAATGTCCGGTACGACTGGGTGCTGAGGGGCGAGCTCAGACCAGGGGTAGACCTGACGTGTTATGCGGATGACACGCTGGTCACTACCCGGGGGAGCTTGCACAGGGAGGCAGCGTTGCTAGCGACGGCTGCGGTCTCACAGGTGGTGGGCTGCATACGTCGCCTAGGCCTGGAGGTGGCCCTCAGCTAGTCGGAGGCCATGGTGTTTGATGGCTCCCGGCGGGCGCCGCCGCCCGGCTCACACATCGTGGTCAGGGGGGATCGCTGTCGAGTCTACCATGAAGTACCTGGGATTGGTGTTCGACAGCCGGTGGGACTTCAGCCCCTACTTCCGGCGGCTGGCGCCCAAGTTGTTGGGCGCGGCTGGGGCGCTATCAACGCTGCTTCCCAATCTGGGGGGCCCAAGCGCCGCCTGTAGGCGGCTCTACGTATGGGGCCCCGATGTGGGCCTCTGACCTAACGGCCGTCAGTATCGCAATACTGCGGAAACCGCAGAGAGCGATGGGCGTCAGAGTCATCAGGGGATATCGCACGATCTCCTACGAGGCGGCCTGCGTACTGGCTGGATCCCCGCCCTGGGACCTCGAGGCGAAAGTACTCGCGTCATTGTATCGGTGGCGTGAGGAGGCGAGGGCGCGGGGCAAGCGACCGATGCAGCGACACATGGAGCTGCGTCGGTCTCAGCTTCGCGAGGTCCTGGTGGCGGAATGGCGGGACAGGCTCACACGCCCTACCGCTGGCCTCATCACCATCGAGGCGGTCCGGCCGGTGCTCGAGCTCTGGCTCGGGAGGAGATACGGCTCCCTGTCGTTTCGGATGACGCAGGTGCTCTAGGGGCATGGTTGCTTCGGGAAGTACCTGTGTCGCATAAACAAGGAGCCGGACGCCCGGTGTCACCACTGCGTCGACTGTCGGAGGACACGGCGCGGCATACGCTGGCAGAGTGTGCCGGCTGGGAGGAGCCGCGCCGTGCCCTCATCTCAGAAGTAGGCAGTGACCTGTCGCTGCCGGCCGTGGTCCAGTCGATGGTCGGCAGCGAAGGGTCCTGGGACGCGGTGGTTTCCTTCTGCGAAACGATCGTCTCGCAGAAGGAGGCTGCGGAAAGGGAAAGGGAGATCTCGTCTTCTCACCCGGCCCGCAGCAGGCGCACCGGGCGTCTGCAGAGGGCCCCCCTAAATGGGTCCAGGGGCGACAGACTTGGGGACGTCCGTCGCCCCCCACACATCAGGACCCGAGGTGGCGGCGCGTAGTATTCCACGCGCGCCCCTCTTAGACGTCGCGGGGGGTCAAACACCTCACTCACTCCCCCCCCCTGACCCAAGGAGGCCCGCGATGGCGGGCCGGCACCAGTCGGGGGTTGCGGAAGGATCGTTCGTTCCCGCGACCCCCGGCGTAGGTGTGAGATGGAACACTGGGGTAGTTTTTAGTCAGTAAGAGTCTGATAGACCCCGCCGCCCTGGGGCGGGCGGCGGGGTCTGTCATCCATGAGGATTTTCCACCCCGGAAAAAAAAAGGTCATCATCATCTGCCTAGCCTTTTCCCAACTATGTTGGGGTCGGCTTCCAGTCCAACCGGATGCAGCTGAATACCAGTATTTTACATGGAGCGACTGCCTATCTGACGGTAAATACGGTAATTTTGTTTGCTAAAATGTTGCTCAACTGTAAAGATTTTCTCATCCGTAAACAAAATTTTTCTGTGACCTCCCTTTGCGTACCGCTTCAGTAGTTGTTTCGATTTTACCACCCTATTCTATTTTAAATTATCAGTTAAAAAATGACCAGTGTGTCTCTTATAAGCTGCAAGTCCAGAGTCATCTTTTAAAATACGCGACATGGTTCTGGGTGCTATCTTCATCTCCCGAGATAAAATCTTTTGCTTTCGGACAGGATTTCTTCGAATTCTTTCCCTTACTGCTTTGACCACCTTTTTCTGTCACAAACAGAGGAGGTCTCACACACCCTCCAGTGACACAAACATTCACAATACCAAGCGTATGGAGAGTTTTAAAAATTGCATTTGGCTCCATACCAACTTTGTGTAATGCAATCACAGCGATTCTGTTCTCTTTATCACCCACTCCATTTTAATATCGCAAAATATTGTACAATGTATTGGCGCCAAAATTAGAAAACTCAATGAACAATCGTATAAAAATAACAGATTCCAAATTCAAACGTAATACATATTTTTCTTATTTTTAATTGTAACAGTATTTATGGCCAAACTGTGTATATTTATAGACATAATTTCATTGTAAAAACAGAAAAACAATATATTTTACTTCCGTCGTGTGTCCAAAAAATTATTCCAATGAAAAGTCTCGGTAAGAGAAAAGACATGACACTTTTAGATTCATAATTCAAACCAATTTGAAGAAAAAAACCTTTCTGGTTAAAAATAAGGTTGGATTTGTTATAAAAGAAGGTGATCGTGATAAAATTATAATGTAGCATTTGCTAATGCTGCAATAGGTATAATATATTCCCATTATTTATCTTTAGAATTATCACGCCGCAGTAAATAATATAGGTATGTTATTAGTAAATGTGGCGTGATAATTCTAAAGCTAACGGCTAACAACAGGAAACTGATAGGAGCAGCCGGGCCGGAGTGACTGATTAATACGAGGAAAGACTAACAATTACAACATCATTAAAACAATTCTTGTGTCTGTCCCACTGAGGCCGGTTTCCCGAACAAAAATCAATACAAAAAAAGCGGCAAAGTGCAAGTCGCATCCGCACACAAAGGGATCATCCGCACCCTAATTGCGTAACAAAGTATCTATCAATCTCAATCTGAATTCTATTGAAGGATATTGCTAATCCATTTTATTTTTATTTTATTTTATTTGATAGGTTCACCAACGACCTATTCACTAGAACATTAACATAATAGAAAATAACATAAGCATTGAGTCATAGTGAATCAGTCATTTACAGGCGTACACAGCACTTACTAAAAAATTGCTTCTTAAATATTACGTTCTTACAAGATTTTTTACTCGTAGTGAAGACAGAAAAATTAATTAGAAACAAAAAACAAAACATTATGTAAGACGCAAAATCACAATCGAAGTTAGAATCAAAAATTAAAATCAAAATTATCAATAGAATCAAAATTAAAAAAAACTTTAAGATTAAAATTTAAATGAAAAAATAAACAGTACAATTGATTTTTAAAATTCAAAACGGTAGAACGAGTAAGAACGAAGAGATAACGAGTGAAATAAAAGAACATTCCAAAATTGTTATAGTGGCTGGTACATGTGGCAAAAAATTAAATAGTAAACAACAAAAAGTTTATTATGAAATTATGATCCTAATCCTAATCGCTAATAGTTATAAGTTTTAAGTTTCATATGCTCGAAAAATTTGTCTGCTCAACAAAGTAACGCAATTAATGTTGTTGAACTGTCAAAATGAAACCCATTGCTACTGATATTGTGTTACGCAATTACCCCGCCGTACTATACTAGTAAAAGGCGGATCCGCACCTGCGCACGTCTATGAATAGTGCGGTTCGCGTGTATCTTAAGAACATAGTATGGACACATTCGGACATGTTTGTAATATTGAAGACTGGCACATTTTTGTGGCTTCGCGAAGTGTTTCGAAATCAGCCAAACACAAACAAATCAACGCTCGCGAACTGCGCGTAAGCAGATTTGTGACGCGCGCGCAGTGTGACGCGTCCATAGCCGTTCGAGGCGCGTATTGCGCACGGTTCGTGCTCGTACGCTACACGTGCGCAAGTGTGGATCCGCCTTACACTACTTTTTGTTTTAAATCACGTAATTTCATAGGTACTTTACTTAATTATTATTATTTGTCAACGGTCATAGTACACTGTGAAAATTTCAAATGTCTACCTACTACGGTTCAAAAGATACAGCCTTGTGACAGACGAACGGACGGTCAGCGGATCCTGTTAGCACCCTTTGGGTACTGAGCCCTAAAAATAGCTCAGAGATTGTCAAGCGCTGAAAACTGCTGTAATTGGTTGACTTCATTATCAACAGCCAATAGGATGATGTGCGTTTAATTCGAACGCGGCGATAATTCTTGGTCGAGAAACCGCGGGTTTGTTCTCGCGTTCAGACTCACAATACATTCTTTAACGAACGTGTTCTATTGTGTAAAATATAAATGATTTTATTAATCTAAACAATTAAATGAATTTAAATGTTTAGAAGTGCGAATAGTTCAAAAATGAATTCAATCAACTGTGTCGTTGCACGTTTTTCTGCCATTTTGGTTTTTAGCGTTTCGGGTAAATGAGAGAGATATATAATTATACTGGTGAGTAAATTTTTATTTTATATACTGAATGTACTGTATATTAAATATCTTTCTATCTGTTTACTTATCTTTCTTTCTTTGTATGCATGTATATGCTTCACTCAATTTCATTCGTCGAAACTACCGATTTCGTCCTTAGAGAGTGTACACCTCCTTTTTCGCTTTCGGCTTTTAGTAGGAATTTGTTCGGCCGAAAATCAAACCAAAAAAGTGACTTAACAACACAACGTTACGCTTGTAATCCCCGAAGGGTAAGGCAGAGGTGTACCTATAGTTCAGCCACATTTCGTCAGTTATGTTTTAGTCCCATGCGCTACGGGGCGAACATCTTGCTATCAACGGGACACAAATCCAGACTCCGTGCTGCTACTGAAACTGTCCTGATGGAAATACCCAAATAGCACTTTGCCCGACCTGGAAATCAAACCCATAACCCCATACTCAGCAGTAGCGCCAAACCGAAAAGAACTTCTTTAGTACATTATCCGCTAAAGATCTGGGTGTAGTTATTGACTCCAATCTTTCGTGGCGTGCTCAGGTCAATGAGGTCAGCTGAAAGGTACATTTTCTCCTTTCATTCGCTGAGATGCCTTCAGGATCTTCTGCCCTTGAAGACTAAAATTTCTTTAGCACAAACTTAACTTAACTTCTTCTTCTTCTTCTTCTTAACTTTACTTTATTTATTTTATTTATCCATTTATTTCAGGCATCAAGGCCCATATAAACACATACAATACAATATTAATATAACTTAAAAATACTATAAATACATACAACATTATAATCACACTAAAAACACACTAATGCACACGAAGTGTCTGCGTCGTGTTTCGCTGACTGGTGTCATGTAGCCGACCACGAAACCGGCGGTACACAACACCCTTCGGCCAGAACTCTTCCTTGTGGAACTTCTCGAGATGATGTGTCGGAACACGCACCACGAACGACTTGAAGTTCGAGTTGTGACGCGACTCCAACTTCTCGACCCTCAAAGTCCAGTTGGTCTTCACACGTATGTACCGACGCCTGCTAACCTGGATGCTACTGAGGAGCTATTAAACAAGCTTGAGCGCTTGCAAAACCTGTGCATTCGATTTGTTTTCGATCTTTGAAATTATGATCATGTTTCAAACCTTCGCAAGGAACCCAAGTGGCTCCCAATCCGCCTTCGTAGGAACACTCGGATTGTATGTCTACTCTTCATCATCATACACAACCCGTCTTATCCTTCCTACCTGCGTGAGTGTTTTTCTTACGCTCGCTCTAGCGCCGCACCATGTAGATCTCACCTAAGATCCATACTTAAATCTCATCCTCATAAAACGAGCTACTACTTTTATTCCTTCTCTGTCCATGCTGTAAGATTGTGGAACTCACTTCCGCCTAGCATTCGTGATTTGAAAACTATTTCTCTATTTAAACGTCGATTAAAAGACACCTTTCCTCTATAGCGTGAGTATTTGTATAAATTATATATGTATGGTTTCTGTTCATTCTTTCAGATAAAGATATGGATATGAGAAGGTCACAGCAATCAGAGCACGGGACAGTTAAGGAGGTGGATTTAAAGAACGAATGTAAAGGTAAGACTTTATATACTGGGAGGCAGTCGCCTCCTTCTGCGAAGCAGAAGCAGTCATGCTAGCAAAGGAGGTGGCGGGACGGATGAGGGAGAGAGCCTCCCGTCCCAGCCGCCGCGGGAGACGCTCCGGGCGTCGGGAGCCGCGTGACGACTCCCGGCCACCGTAGGCGCGGGCCTGCGGGCGGAGAGCAATGGGTAGCTCACCGCCCGATCAGGACCAGGCCCGTGCCGGACGGCGCGTAAGTGTTCCACGCGCGCCTCAAAGAGTTGTCAGCATAATTTGAGGGGCCCCTTATGGCCGAAGCCTGCCGGGTCAGCGGGATTGTCCGAAAGGGCTACCGCTATCCCGGAACATAAAGGGCGAAGGAAGGAACATGGGTGGGTTTTAGTCAGTAAGAGTCTGACACTCCCTTCCGCTCCACCCAGAGCGGGAGGGGTCATTTGATGACTTCCCACCCGGAAAAAAAAAGACTTTATATACACTTTAGTTTGTAGACTTTAGATCTGTAGACCATTTTTCCTTTTATCAAGTACCTGGTACTTGCTGACAGCCTACGCTGTCCTCCCATACCTACTGTAATTTGAAAAAATTGTAAAAACCAATTATTTTTAAAAGAGTAACTGTGGAGTTTCTTGCCTTGGCTTTTCTCCATAATTTCATTTCAAAATGAAAATGTTTTAATTTTTAAATAATTTATAATAAATTAAAATTAAAAATTAAAATTATTAATTAAAATACACAATTATAAATAAATTGCTGGCCAGTCGCAGCATGTCATACTCATAGCTACAGATATAGTAGGTACTGTTAACATAATCATGTCGATGACGCGATCCCATAAGATTTTCCCTAAAGAAGTTTTTACTTCAATAATATTAAAAGGTTACCGACGTAGCCCGAAGAATTGCCAAACTTAAGTGGCAGTGGGCAGGGCACATTGCTCGCAGAACGGATGGCCGATGGGGCCGAAAAGTTCTGGAGTGGCGACCGCGAACCGGAAGACGTTGCGTTGGAAGGCCTCCCACTAGGTGGACCGATGACCTGGTGAAGGTTGCGGGAATCCGCTGGATGCGAGTCGCACGGGACCGGTCAATGTGGCGACACTTAGGGGAGGCCTATGTCCAGCAGTGGACGTCTATCGGCTGAAATGATGATGATGATGATGATGAATATTAAAAATAATAATTATTAAAAATTAACTCAGCGATCATTGTGCCGATAGTCGTGTCAGCCAATGGCTTAATTGCCAAGAGCCTCAACCAACACTTGAGGAGGCTCTCGTTGGGCAGCTGGCTCGCATTGTCAGGAGATTCCTCTCTCTGGAGCCCTGACCGCGGCGTAGCTTGGATCCTGTTCCCGATACCGGTGGACTACTATTTTTTATATTTTTAAATGTTTTTATATCTTTTATATTCTAATATTTAAAAATATAATTTTTATGTTTACATTGAAATAAAGGAGATAATTATTAACAAAAATAAATAATTACAGCTTGTAAATCACTAGAATAAGCTTTTCCTTAAGGCGGATCACACATTACAACGCGTCCATGCTAGTTAAGGCGTATCATATTACCCAGTAACTGGGTTGTGGAGGTCAGATAGGCAGTCGCTCCATGTAAAATACTGGTATTCAGCTGCATCCAATTAGACTGGAAGCTGACTCCAACATAGTTGGGAAAAGGCTAGGCAGATGGTTTATTACAGACGGCTATAATACGGAAAATTGACGTAGGTTGTCAATTTGCTCAACAATTATTTTCCTTGACTATACATTTTGAAAACACACTGAGGCTTAGCGTTGCAGGTTTATATTAAAACCAATGATGCCAAAAATTCTATATTTTCCGTTTCATAAATTATAATTTTATTCAGGAGCACACCATATTTGGTTATAAGTACACTATGTGAATTATGTAGTGTAGGTACCTATACACCGTGTTCCGGATGATATAAATAAACTTCGACCAGATGTTCAGACCATGGAAATAAGCATTTTTTGTTATGGACGCATTAATGAATTGTTATTTTTAATTTTTTGTTAATTTTTATACAAACTTGACGTAGATCACCCGATATGCATGCCTCTTTATCTTTTTTTCCGAAGCTTTTGATAGATTTATCATTTTAATTGCACTAAGCGGCAACATCAAGGCCAAATTAAGACCCTTTCTTACTGCATAGCTCAATTAAATTTTATTAAATGAAATTACAAATATCTTTATAACGAAGCCTTTTTAAGTGCTACTTCCTGTGTTAGATTTGATTTGTGAAAGCTATAGAAGTGTTTGCCAATGTTTATGGATAACGAGACATTTTTCTTGACATATTTGACATTATATTTTACCGTTATATGATTGCTTATACGCTTCAACATATCTGATGACAAGGAGTTACACCGGTTCCTTGTCAGCACCGGCTTACGTAGTAGCTACGGACCTCCCAAGAGAAGAACACGGTGTATACAATTAACTATTTATAATAAGACACTAGAGTTGCCCAACTATCGATAGTTTCGCTATCGATAGTTGACCTCGAAAACTAGTAACAATATCGATAGTGCTATCGATAGTATCGATAGTATCGATACTATCGATACTATCGATACTATCGATATCACAAATTAACTAATAGTATTGATTGGAAGCAATAGTATCGATAGGATCGATACTATTGCATTATAATACTATCAATAGTATCGATAGTATCGTTTTTTTTAAGTAATACTATCGGTACTATCGATATTATCGATAGTATCGTTGTATTAAATAATTAAAACTATCAATGCTATTGATAGTTTGTAAAACTATCGATACTATCGAACTATCGGTCATAATTATACCAGCTTTGGAAAATATTCTTTCTGACGGAGTTGACGTTGCAGGTATACATAGATATTTTAAGGCTATTTCTTTTAGACCATTCTCACTGTGATTCCAGTATTCTATAGGAAACTCTGTTTTTGGGATGATATGTTTTTCTACGTACTGCCTGATATCAACGATCGCATCAGCAGTTGCAATACTATCGCCGTTTATAAAACTATCGATAGTGTGAGCTATCGATACTATCAATACTATCGATAGTATTGCTCCTAAACATATGCTGGTCTTCGATAGTATCGATACTATCGATAGTATCGATACTATCGATAGACTATCGATACTATTGATATGACGTCAACTATCGATAGACTATCGATCGTTTAGCGATAGTCGACTATCGATAGGCAACACTATAAGACACTAAGAAACTGTCTCATAACATAGGTAATATAATGAGTGTAAAAATTCCCTTAACGAAGCAGACATTATTCCCATTATTAATTATTTTACTGGACCTGTGAACCTTCTGGTTACAGAGATATTGTATGTCAAAGTTCCAACTTTTTTTTACGAAAACAAGGTTTAAATGTTATAACTTAGCGTTGAATACTCCCACGAACCCTGTACCGTTGCATGCAGCTATCAGCGCAATGTTTTGCGTGCGTTATATTGCTCTCCGTAGCCCGTGAATTATCATACCAAAACTGAAAGTCGTTTCCCAGCAATTATTTTTGCACAAAGTTATTTAGTTTGATGTATAGAATATGTAGATAACGGCTTCATGATGGCTCATTTTACACCCTGTATACGATAACAAAATAGGCTCTTAGGCGTCAAAGTTATATTTCTTCATAATACTTATTTCTAACAGTTAAGGATGATTACCACCAAACGGCTCGCATCGCATCAGACCGGAACGGATTTTACAATCTTTAAACGATATTAAATCGTGTCCACAGTATTTAAAGTCTATATTACCAAGCCGCGCACAGCAGCTTGACCGCGGGCGTCTTCCGCGACACGCGATCGTGGCCGAAAGTATGCTGCGACCCACGATCGGCTCCGTTCGCCTGTCGTCGTCGAATCCTTTCGGCATTAGAACACGTCAACACGGTAGGAATGTAACTATTTGCCTAGGCACAGAAACAGCCGGTCGATTCTGTAAAAATCTCACCGTGAAAACTCAAGTGAAGTGAGCTTAATGTGAGCTGTCAGTAGTGTCAATCCCATGAAACAGCATCTGCTGTGTGCTGTGTGCTGTGTGTCAGCTGTGTCTGTGCATTAGTTGGAATGACAGCTCACTCCCCGCTCACTTCACCTACGTTTTCACGATGAGATGGTTACAGAATCGCACTACAGATACGTTCGCAAGCAGAGGGTAGGGAGCCGATCGTATGCGTCGACATATTGACGGACGCGATCGGCTGTCGCTGCATCCGTTCGTATCCTTTCCGATCCGATACGATGCGAGTCGTTTGGTGGAAATCATCCTTAAGTAGCTGCCATTTTAAGATCTCCAATTTAAAAACTTCTAATGTTAGTAATTATTTTGTTCCAGATGCTGAGGAAATAACCAGTTTCACTGATTATTATGTTCATTGTATATCTTCAACCTTGAAAAGGTCCTATTTGTCAACGTACATACTCGTTGACAAATAGGACCTTTTCAAGGTTCATCACTATGTTTCTACCGGTTGGAATTCTGGTTATGATTAAACTTACAATACACACATGTTACATACGGATCCCCAACGGATATCGCCGACCCAGCAATTCATTCGATTGACGCCGGACACACGAAAACTGCATCGTCGACACTGGGGCCAGCCACGAGCCGCCGACGCAGCAAAACTGCATATTAGCAATAAGTTATTTTTAACACGTTTTCGGTCATTCCATATTCTAGCATCGAATAGGTTTCACTAAAATTAATTGTAATATCTTTATTTAAAATAAATTAGTTTAGAAGTAATTTGGTTTTTTTTCGAGCCTCCGCCTGCAGTCTACGTAATTGGCGCAGTCGGTAGGATACTCACAGGCTAGTTCGCGTTTCGCATTAGAGTCACTTATCATCGATATCTGCAACCGCGGGTCGCCTGGGCGGCTATCAAGTCACGTCACGAGTATCCTGAACCTACGTTGGAGCTGCGGAGCCGGGTGGCGAATCCAGACATCGATTCATGAAGAAGAACCAGAGATGAAACACATGTGAGTGCACTAGAATCTTTCTCGTGTTGCTTCCTTCTACTCCTAAGTTACTTTTATGTCCAAGATTTTTCATCGCGATAGATCTTACCCCCGGGAACCTGCATCACGACAGGCGCGCCGGCATATAGTAGATATCAGTAGAGATATAGATAGCGAATTAGATTTTAATTTGAATAGCTTATTTGAACCCAATATGTCTCTTAATCCCGATATTATTTTCAAGGCCTTACGCCTCGTGCCCGATTTTGATGGAAACCCTAACGTTTTAACTAGATTTATTAACATCTGCGATAGAATAGTTACTCAGTACGCTAGTGCTGAGCCAGGTAGCGAATTAAATAATGTATGTCTTTTAAACGGTATTTTAAATAAGATTACTGGGCCTGCTGCATCCACTATAAACTCAAATGGCATTCCCGAAACCTGGGCAGGCATTAGACCAGCCCTTATCAACAATTTTTCAGACCAGCGCGACGAAACGGCTTTGTATAACGACCTCTCATTGGCTACACAAGGTACGAAAACCCCTCAGGAATTCTATGACCACTGTCAAACTTTGTTCAGTACGATTATGACGTATGTGACATTACACGAGACCATTCCGACGACTATAGAGGCTAAACGAACACTTTATAGGAAGGTTACCATGCAAGCCTTCGTACGAGGACTTAAGGAACCTTTAGGCTCACGTATACGTTGTATGCGTCCAGAAACTATCGAGAAAGCCCTGGAGTTTGTGCAGGAAGAATTAAATATAATGTATTTGCAGCAGCGTAATGACGTATCAAAAACTCAAGGTGCCCCGAAGTTAGATAGACCTCCTAACATGCCCGTAATTTACAAGCCCCCTATCATGCATGCTATGCCTTTCAACGGTGCTTCACGACCCCCACTACCCAACTGGCCTGCTCCAGTAGGTCTGCGTGGCCTTCAGCCCCAGCCTCAGCCTTTTAAATTCAATACGCCTAACCAACCACATCATCGCATGACCCAAACGCAACAAATGTTCCGTGCACCACCACCAAATTACCACCCGCAAAGTAACGTTTTCAGGTTACCATCCGGGAATAACCCACCACAAAATATGGGTGCAAAACCCATGAGCGGAGTGCAACATTTCATTCCGAAACCTTTACCTATGACGTCAGGAAATGACTGGCGTAGAAACGGGAACCCACCATCGTCTAATTATTTTAAAACGCGTGAAGTGAACATGAACGAAATCGCTTCTCCTGACAATTTCCATTACCCGGTCGAATATTATCCCGAACCGGAGTTCGGTTACTACATGGACTACGGCGACTATTACATATTTTACGACCGTGACGACAACCCTACTATGACCGACAATATTGTGTATGACAGACAGACAACCAGTGACATGGAACCACAACCAAGTCCCAGCGACGCTAACCAGAAGCAAAATTTTCCGAAGGACAAGACATTAAAAGAGCCAAAATAGACCTTAACTTACAGACACAAAGACAACTACCATACATCGAAATTTCTTACCCTCCTCTAAAATTTCTGATAGACACTGGCGCTAACCAGTCTTTTATCAGTCCCGAGGCTGTGCAAAAGTTTTTCCCTGATTACCCCGTCAACTATGACCCTTTCGAGGTCACAAATGTACACGGTGTTAGTAAAAATGATTATTCTATAACGTTACCATGTTTTAATGAGTTCAACGAATCAGATACAATTAAACTATTCATTTATCGCTTTCACGACTATTTTGACGGACTTATGGGATTAGATTTATTATCCAAATGGGAAGCTAAAATAGACTTAAAAGATTATAAGTTAGTAACACGTACCGCTATGAATGCAATTAAAGTATATAACTCTTGTAACGTCAATCTGTATGAGGACATTATCCCAGCAAATAATTCTAAGTTAGTTCGAATACCAATTAACGCCCCGGATGGCGACGTTCTAGTAAACGAACAGGTTTTTTGTAACTGCATTATTCACGAGTGTCTGACCACTGTGGTTAACAGTCGTGGTTTTGTAGAGCTAGAGAACCCAACGTCCAATGACGTCATCTTTTCTTTAGACCAACCAGCCCAAGCAGTACTCTTTAACGTTAATTGTACACCAACTAAGCAATCAAATCGTGCTGACGATGTATTATCACGTCTCCGTACAGACCATCTTAATGAAGAAGAAAAGGCTAACCTTTTGACGCTCTGCTCTCGTTACACTGACGTATTTTACATCGACGGAGAACCATTGACTTTCACTAATAAAATTAAGCACCGCATAAGGACCACCGACGAAGTTCCCGCTTACACAAAAAGTTACCGATACCCTTTTATCCATCGCGAAGAAGTTAGGAATCAGATATCAAGAATGCTAGACCAAGGCATAATTAGGCCTTCAGATTCAGCCTGGAGTTCACCCATATGGGTTGTCTCCAAAAAAATAGACGCTTCAGGAAAACAGAAATGGCGTATCGTAGTAGATTTCCGAAAGTTGAATGAGAAAACCATCGACGACAAGTATCCCATTCCAAACATCAGTGACGTCCTTGACAAGTTAGGAAAATGCCAATACTTCACGACCTTAGATTTGGCAAGTGGATTCTACCAAGTCGAGATGGACCCCCAAGATATTCCCAAGACCGCTTTCAATGTGGAACATGGCCACTTCGAATTCCTTCGAATGCCTATGGGACTTAAAAACTCACCGTCCACATTCCAGAGAGTCATGGATAATGTTCTAAGAGGCCTCCAAAATAACATTTGCCTCGTTTATTTAGATGACATTATCGTCTATAGTACCTCTCTCCAGGAGCACATGGACAACCTGGAAAAAGTTTTCCAAAGACTCAGGGAGTCGAACTTCAAAATTCAGATGGACAAATCCGAGTTTTTGAAACTCGAGACCGCATACCTAGGTCACATCATTAGCAGAGATGGCATCAAGCCGAACCCCGACAAAATATCCGCTATTCAAAAGTATCCAATACCAAAAACCCCCAAGGAAATTAAACAATTTTTAGGCCTTCTCGGTTATTACCGAAAATTCATTCCCGACTTTGCTCGGATAACCAAACCACTAACCCAATGTCTTAAGAAAGGTAGTAAAATAATTCTGAGTCCAGAATACACCAATGCCTTCGAAAACTGCAAGACCCTACTAACCAATGACCCCATACTGCAATACCCAGACTTTAAACGAGAATTCAACCTTACAACAGACGCTTCGAATGTCGCTATTGGAGCAGTGTTATCTCAGGGACCCATAGGATCTGATAAACCTGTCTGTTATGCCTCGCGCACACTTAACGAAAGTGAGCTAAACTATAGTACCATTGAAAAAGAGTTACTTGCCATAGTCTGGGCCACGAAGTATTTCCGACCTTACCTATTTGGAAGAAAATTTAAAGTACTGACTGACCACAAACCCTTACAGTGGATGATGAGTTTGAAAGAACCAAACTCACGACTGACTAGATGGCGACTCAGACTAAGCGAATATGACTTCACGGTAGTGTATAAAAAAGGAAAGTTTAACACCAACGCTGACGCTCTTTCACGTGTGGAGATCCATAACGAAGAAGTAGATGATATCAACTCATTAATCGAAAGCATTAAAGACCTTAGTTCAATGATTATTAACCCATCAGAAACACCACATCAGCAGACGAACTCCTCAACTGACACTGTACATACCAGTAATGAAAATCCCATACTAGAAATCCCCATCACAGATGAGCCACTCAATAAGTTCCATCGACAGATTTACTTTACTGTAGTAGGTGACATAAAACGCCGACCGACAGTGACTAAGCCCTTCGAAAATCATACACGCATGGCAATCCAGCTTTCAGAGTCCAACCTAGAAAATGATGTTATCAACGCTATAAAAGAATATGTGAACCCGAAGGTTAAAACAGCTATCTTGATAAATCCCCCATTAGCAATGTATTCAATCATTCCCATTATACAGGATAAATTCAAAAGTTCCTCTCTAAATTTAGTATTAGCTAAAGTAGAACTGGAAAATGTCAAGGAATATCTACGACAACAAGACATCATTCGACACTATCACGACGGTAAAACAAACCACCGTGGTATAAGTGAATGTCACTTGGCCCTTTCACAAAAATACTATTGGCCAAAGATGAAAGAACATATTACTAAGTACATCAATGAGTGCACCATTTGCGGTCAAGCCAAATATGACCGAAATCCCATTAGACCACAATTTAACATAGTTCCCCCAGCTAGCAAACCACTTGAAATCATTCACCTGGACCTCTTTACAGTCCAGAACGAAAAGTACGTGACTTTCATTGACGTTTTCACGAAATACGGACAAGCCTACCATTTACGAGACGGAACAGCCATAAGCATTCTGCAAGCTTTGCTACGTTACTGTACCCATCATGGACTGCCTATGACTATAATCACTGACAATGGCACCGAATTTACTAACCAATTGTTCTCTGAATTTACACGCCTTCATAAGATAATCCATCATAAAGTTTTACCTCATAGTCCAAATGACAACGGTAATATAGAGCGCTTTCACTCGACATTATTGGAGCACATTAGAATCCTCAAATTGCAACATAAAGATGAACCAATTGTTAACCTTATGCCATACGCTATCATAGCATACAATAGCTCTATCCACAGCTTCACCAAATGTAGACCTTTTGACTTATTGACTGGACATTTTGACCCCAGAGACCCGATAGACATCGACCTTACGGAGCACATCTTACAGCAATATGCACAGAATCATAAGCAGCAGATGAAGCAGGTTTATGACATTATTAATAAACCATCTCTCGCCAATCGGACAGCCTTAATCGAAAGCAGAAATAAAACTCGGGAATCAGAGGTAGAATATGCCCCTCAGCAACAGGTTTTCATTAAAAATCCCTTCGCCAGCCGTCAGAAAACTGCACCACGATATACGCAGGATACTGTACTAGCTGATTTACCGATACACATATATACTTCTAAAAAACGAAGCCCCGTAGCCAAAGCGAGGCTTAAACGTGTACCTAAAGGACGCCAATTGTTACAGGTTTCTGCTGTTACTGACAATCCATGTGACGTACCCTCAAGAGATAAGACTTGAGACCTTAGCTGATGGACCAGGATTACTACCATATAAATTAGGACATACTAGACTAACCGCACATTACCACTCCTTCATACAGTACATACAACTAGCTGACATAGAAGAAAAAATAGACTCAGTACAAACGCAACTTCAATCGTTTAAGACCAGACTCACCAATGAGACTTACATGCTTTACGAATACCAAGTCGACTATCTTACTAACAAGCTTGACAGAGTTTTAAAGCAAGTCAGATCTTTGGAACCTGCTAGAGTCAAAAGAGGTCTCGTAGATAGCCTTGGGTCAGTAATAAAAAGTGTTACTGGCAACTTAGATTATTTAGATGCCCTAAAATATGACGAAGCAATTAAAACTTTACAAAACAACGAAAATAAAATAGTTTCAGAATTTAATAACCACATCAGTCTTAGTAAAGAATGGATGTCCCAGCATGGTACCATCTTAGACCAGCTAACTAAGGACCAGGAAATAATTAATGCAACATTAGAATTACTTTTAGAGAAAAATGCTTACAGAGATTACAGCTTAATCAAATTTGCAAAGTTCGCCCAAATCTTAGGAATAATTACTAATAATGTAGAAGATTTAATGTTAGAAATAGTTAGAATAGAAAATATAATGGCTTTCATACGCGCGTCTAGCACTCATCATTCCATGATAGACATAGAAGTACTAAGAAATATGATAGATAAATTAAAATCAATATACCATCAAGATCAGATCTTAAATCTAGAGTTAAGAGAATACTACAATCTTATTAAACCAGGTTCTTACTTCATTGAGAAAAGAATAGTTATAGTTTACAGTTTCCCTATAGTTTCCATAGACTCTTACGACCTATACAGATTATCTATTGTACCCAATGAAAAACAGCTTGCCCTTATACCTCCTTCTCCCTATATAGCAACTAACGAGAAATCATTCGTGTACATAGAGGCTGAATGCCCGAAGTATAGTAACATACATCTCTGCGAAAAGAAGACGAGTCACCAAATCCGAACGAAACCAGATTGTATTCAGAAGCTCATCACCAACCAAGACTTAGAAGACACCTGCCACTTCGTCAAGATTTCACTTTCCAAAGAAGCAATGGAGAAACTGGATGACCAGCATTACGTACTGTCACTGCCTCAACCAACCAAAGTACAATTAGCATGCGGAAGAAAAGACTACAACACTCTACAAGGCAGCTACCTCGTCACCATTCCTGTGGACTGCTACCTGCAAACATCAGAATTCACCATCATCAATGACAGCAACGAGATTGAAGGCCAGCCGCTCAAGTTATCAAAGGTCCCGTACAACGAGATAAATCAGACCAACGTTTCTACTCACATCATCGGCTTCAATTCAATCAACTTAGACGAACTTCACAGCATCCAGAGAAAAGCAATGATGGAAAGCCCTCTGAAGATTGACAAGACTCAGTCGGTTGTACATACGTACGAAGAGGTAACCAGGGACTCCAAGAAACGAGATGAACCTCCAGCAACATTTTCTCTCAACATGATCAAATAGTTGCTGATCTTCGGGGGGAGGTGTTACATACGGATCCCCAACGGATATCGCCGACCCAGCAATTCATTCGATTGACGCCGGACACACGAAAACTGCATCGTCGACACTGGGGCCAGCCACGAGCCGCCGACGCAGCAAAACTGCATATTAGCAATAAGTTATTTTTAACACGTTTTCGGTCATTCCATATTCTAGCATCGAATAGGTTTCACTAAAATTAATTGTAATATCTTTATTTAAAATAAATTAGTTTAGAAGTAATTTGGTTTTTTTTCGAGCCTCCGCCTGCAGTCTACGTAATTCACACAACACACATACATACATATTTACACATAGGTATTTTAATAATAAATACTTTTTTATTATATTTTTTTTTATTTTTCTATAATAATAAATAAATTGTTTAATAAATATTCTAGTTGATTACTATCCATAGGTACTTAGGGCTGATTTTTCCAACGCCAGATAACTTTATCCGTGGAATAATTTAAAATTTTTGACAGTTCGTCCATACAAAAACCGTCAAGCGTCAATTTTATTCCACGAATAAAAATGATCTGTCGATTGAAAAAACAGCCCTTAAATAAATAAATAATTACTAATTAGGTATATCACAAATGCTAAAGTGACTTTGTCTGTCAGTCTGTCCACTTTTCACGTATTAACACAAATTAAATACGCTCCAGTAGAATAATTTCCGCAGCCTTAACCGCGAGAAAAAGCTAGCTCAAAATAAGCTGTTCAGTTAAAACTGTTACTATTTAGGGTGCAGCACCCCCACTATTTGGGCATATTGTGATTCTTCCTCCTCATGTCTTGGTGGTTGATTGTTTCCTTGCATGAAGCTGAGATCCGCGTATAAGATTTCGTTCTTGGTAGCCTGGAAAAAATAAAGAAAACGTCAGTACCTACCTACACTCCAGGAAAGTTGTTGTTTATCAATTTTTTTTTAAAACGTTACCCCACCCTATAAATTACTTCTGTATCGTGGGGTCGTTTACAAACATTTAAACTCACTACACAAACAGCCAGACCCAGAAAAACTACCTGTAGGCAATACAAATATTTGTTCCGTGCGGGAATCGAACCCGCGACACGCAGCGCAGCAGTCGATCGCTCAGCACTGCGGCAACCGTGTCGTAAACGCCAAATTGGCAGCCTACGCCAATGGGTCGTAATATAGCCATTTCATAGTGTCAAATAATGACAGTTATGGTTTGAATGTATAGACGCCAGCACATCAAGCTACTACAAACTGTCAAATTTATTTAATAGATTTTCAACTTTATTGCTAAAGCATTAAGGTTCAAGGTAGATTGGGAAATTTTGACAGTTTCGGGTAGCTTGACCTGCTGGCGTCTGTACCTAACAATAACTCAAGTTGGTAGTAAAGAGGTTCGAAGATTTTTATAAAGAGCCGACATACATACTGTCACGCCATTTTGAAAATGGCGGCCACGCAAACGTTAAAAGTTAATCACGTGACCCAATCATCAACTTTGAACGTTAATATCTCGGAAACGTGACACTTTACGGGGTTTTGTCTTATTAAGTTTTCTGTTTGCATTGGTGTCAGCTAACGATTTATAGGTCTCATTCGTGGCCGCCATTTTCAAAATGGCGCGACAGTAGGTCACGGATTTTCAGTGCCTTGCAAAAAAAAAAAAAGCAATGTCTCCTAACATTACATATTATTTCATCGTGGTATTTAAAATCTTTGCAAGATTTTAAAAGGAAAGCGCACACTGCAGCTGCACAGCATTTTTTTTGATTTTCATAGAAAATGTGCAAAAGTGATGAAGGAGAACTTTTGCAATGTGCTGCCACCCCATCCTGCTTTGACTATAAGACGACCTGTATTGACTATAAGACGAGGGTTTTTACGCCTCCTAAGTACGGACGCCAGCACATCAAGTTACTACAATCTGTCAAATTTCTTTAATAGATTTTCAACTTAAGGTTCAAGGTTGATTGGGAAAATTTGACAGTTTCGGGTAGCTTGACCTGCTGGCGTCTGTACCTACATCGCTTTCGTGCACTTGCATGAACCAGCGCACGCTACAGGTGGGTCGCACTGCGTGTTTTTGTATGTGTTTTGCTGCGGCCCGATACGACTGTTTTGCTCTTAACTTTATTTAGCAGAAGCTATAAGGGTGTATTACGTGGAACGCTGCCGGTCTATTCTGTAAAAATCTTACCGTGAAAACTTAATCTGCTTTTGCGATTTATTTGCCAAAAATGTAAACAAATATGAGTTTATGGAAAAATAACTTTAATTCCTACACAATAAAGTTCAGTTTAAGTTTACAACTTTTTCAATATTGCTAGTCACTCTGAAATCAACCTAATTCCCATTAAAATAAAGTTAATATTTGTTGAACTTGAAATAACATCAATGTGAAACATTAGTTTGAATAGACTTTAGCTGAAGTGAGCTGTCATTCCACCTGATACTGGGGATTGACACTATTGACAGCTCACTTCACACTCACTTCACCTAAGTTTTCACGGTAAAATGTTGACAGAATATATTGGTTAGTAACGTGTCAGCGCTAACAAGCGCTGGTTGTCAACCCTGCAGCCTAATTGTGTAACACATTTTCGGCAAATTATTGAGATTAATTGGTTTCGTTTCGATCGCTTTTTGTTTCATTTTACGATTTTCTTAAGCACATATCGTTCACTCTTTAGCGTTTCAAACCAACAGCTGTTGCTATTACATGATAGTGGAGTTACGCAATACGAAAATCGTAAAATGAAACAAAAAGCGATCGAAACGAAACCAATTAATCGCAATCATTTGCCGAAAATGTGTTACGCAATTAGGCTGCTGGTCGGCGCAGGCAGTTTTTGTACTTAGTTTTTGTCAAAACAGCGTGAACCCGGCGCCGACTAATTCAACTAGGTTCGCGCTGATTTGAGACAAACAAAAATATTCTTACATAAGTATTCAATTCCAAAGCGTCTTCTGGACCCGAACTTCGATTCCGGAACTTTTTGACACTTAAATAAATTACCAATATTGCAACGCACAGCACTACAATGGATGGTATCGCGTATATATACATATTTTTCTGAATATGTGTCAACGGTGACAGCGACGAGGACTGATAGCCGGTATTGTCTGAAAAAAAAAAGCTTTGTCAGGAGGTCACGTGAAGAGTCAATCAAATTATCGTCATCATCCAAAAATGCAGGTCTAGACTGCATCCTGTCATCAACCAGGTGCTGCCATCTGCACCCCAAGTGTGTAACGCTTTCTTTCACAATGGAAAGGATTTTGAAAGTAATTCTTAAACCATTGTTTGAAAATTTCGTCTGCTCGACAACGTAATGTTGTCGAATTGCATTGCAATTGTTAGTATGTTACGGAATACGGAGTACCCCGCTGGTCCCACCCTACGCTCGCCAATGCACAGTACCCTTCAAGACCACGCCTACGACGAAGGTCATCGGTCCTACAGCTAACATGGTTGGCTCTTTGCCCCTTCAGCAGGGTAATTTGCTTAACACACATAAAATGATAATTGATCGCTTTTTCTTTCATTTTGACGGTTTAGCTACGTTCATTGCGTTATTTACGTCACTGAGAAGATGAATTTATAGAAATATCCTTCAAAACTCTCGGATTATGATTGAAATTGTGTTACGGAATTGGGGTACTGTTTACTTAGTCTGTTGGTCATTATCAGCCTATGTTGTTCCCACTGCTGGGACACAGGCCTCCTCTCTTCGAGAAGGAGTGGGCTATAATCTATCACGCGGGCCCAGTGCGGGTTGGTAGATGTCAAAACTGGGCTCGCGTGGTGGATTACGATCCACTCCCTCTCACAGAGAGGCCTGTGTCCAACAGTGGGCGCATTATAGGCTGATAATGCTCAGCACCTTTTGCCGGTGCGGCGGGGGCAAAGCCGCGAGGGGTTTGCCCCCGCCGCACCTGCAGGCGAGACTAAAAGTACTAAAGTTCATTTTATTTCAATAGCACATTGTACGAAGGTCAAACATAGAATGTTGGACCGATTGTCTGACTTACCTTTAATACGTTCATTTTGTAAATCTATTACCAATTTACAGTTGCCTGGCTTCAAACATAGGTTATCTGCAAGAGAAATAATAACAATCATCGTTATAATATAATTTGTTGTTTGTATTTTAATTTTAAACCAATGGGATTTTTCTAACTTTTTGTCCCCAGTCCCCGATATGTACAGACGCCAGCACATCAAGCTACGCGAAACTGTCAAATTTTCCCAATCAACCTTGAACCCAATGCTTTAGCGATCAAGTTGAAAATCTATTAAAGAAATTTGACAGATTGTAGTAACTTGATGTTCTAGCGTCTGTACTCTATGAGACTTCTTCTTGAACAAGAAGTTCACAAAACCCCATTGATGGGGATTCTCAATGGAGATTTGTGGAATAGCCCACGATTCTGGACCCCATCAAGGAGAAATTTTTCGCCAATTATAAAAAAAAAAATCTGCTGTTTGATAGAGAAATGCAATACCTACAATGGAACAGCTAATTATTTTTTTATAACCGACCAAAAATTTCAACGCTTACTGTCTTGAATCACTAGCATCATCAATCCATGGCAACAGGATGCGCATCGACGCCCCTGCCACCCTGTATAACATTCTCTTACTTTTGGAAGTCATGTTAGAAAATATTGCTCTCCCTTTCGAAATGAAGTGTGTAGCTAACATGGTATTTCCTATGCTTATTTGCAGGCCAATGTCTGTAACTAGGGTCTTTAATTCGGTGTCACGGAGCCCTAAACAGTCTCCTTCTTCACATTGTGTCATATTCTTCCGCTCCGTGTCACCTGAAATGTAAAAAATAAAACAAATTAACACTAGTAATTTCGGTTAAACTGTAAATTACTGTTCATGAGGGGTTTCCAATCAGCTGCCCGTGTAAGCGCACGTATTGACAGACACCCGTTACTGGTGCTACATTTGCCGTGACGAATCATGCCGACCCGAACCAGTTCGGGTCGGCATGATTCGTCACAGTAAATATACGTAGATAAATGTTCGGGAAAAAGTCACTCGTATTGTACCGAACCAACCCGACACTGATTCAGCGAATGCCGAATGGAGTTTTCGATCGGCCCGAGCCGAATGAAAGCCGAATATGTGTAGTAGATGCTTCGGGTCGGCTTTCTTATCCAACAAATACTGCCGAATCGAATTTGAATGTGCCAACCCGAACAAGTGTGTGTGTCTTACCAAACTCAAGGATAAAGAAAGGCTAGTCTATTCTTTAGAAGCAATATATTTGAATGTATTTATTTGAAAGAAACCACAAACTCACGGCTTGTTAGACTTGTATTCATTCTTGATACATAGACAGCAGCGATGGCATTAGGTGCTTTATTCCTCAATATTATATCCATCATTAATATTTCATCCAAATGATATTCAAAGTAATATGTATTATTGACTATAAGTCCACTGTCTGAAAAAAGAAATATGATATTTTAGGAATAAAACGGCAGTCCTTGTTAAAAACAATGTTACAGCTGCAGCAGAGTAATGAAAAATTCCGTGCTCATTTCGATCGGTCCGAACCGTAGGTTCGACAAAAATATCAAATGGTAAAAATATTTACAAGATATTTTAGAGGTATGAGGAACAGGGTGTAAAGTTCACTCATCCTCCATAGAAAAGGAAGGATCCTCCGACCAGACGGGTGTTGTGTCTGGCGGGCAATTGCCCATCGTTTGATGTTGGGAAATTGTATCTATGCTAATTGCGCGGTAAACTCTGCTTGCGCGATGCAGGATTTGCGTGACGTCATTATGACGCGTTGTTCGCATGTGGCGTTGTAGATACCGCTACAATATTGTTATTATTTATTGTGAAACGTAGCCGTAAACGCAATTGCCGCCCCTACTACGCTATGTCACTGCTTCGGCGATAAGTTTTTCGTATTAGTAAACTTACGAGGACGTGTTATTCTGTGTTTCACTTTCTTTTTTTCTTTTCACTTTTCGTTTTTTTTTTAATATTGTGTATGTTTCTCTGGTACCAATAAAAAACTTTTTTTTTTTTCTAAGAGGTGACACGCTCTTAAATAACGCAATTAATGTTTTTGAATTGTCAAAATGATAACAGGTTTTGGTGAGGAAATAGTGTAGTAGGTATTTAATAAGCCAGAAATATAAACAAACATCTGCGTGATTTTTCCTGCTTGACGTTATAAATAATAAAATAAATAATTAGATGGCAAGTGCTTTGGTTGAGAGGAACAATGATACAAAAAAACTCTTAAATCTAGTTACACCAATACATAAATATGTTATATACATACTAGTCGGCGCCGGCCGTAAATTGACGTATTTTTAGTAGCCATGTTTTTAATCACGTCTAAACTGTCTATAGAGTATCTTAATTTGACAGAACTAAACTAAAATTTATCTTCTGTCCTTTTTTTTAATGAAATAGAAAGAAAAAGGTGCCCTGAACTTAAATTTAGTATATTTTGAGTACAAGGGAGTTGGCGCCATTGACAGTCTTATAAAGTTTAATTTTTTCGTTTTAAGTTTAGTTTGTTTTGTTCGTTGGCCTGGCCCTCTTTGTAAAAGATAAAATAATAAAGTAGGTACTTACAGGTCGTATAATCACAATCAGTACCACTAGAAATATACATATCAAATGCAAAAACAACGGAAAATAATAAAAAGTAACACACTATGGAAATCATGTTTATGCACTTTCTTTTCAATAATTAATAAAATTTATATTGTTAAAACTGTATTGTGTATTTTACAAAATGTATATTTGAAACGACGATTTAATACGTCCTGTAATGTGTCAGCACACGGCGAACTGGCAGTGTGTCAGCCAAGCTCGGAAAAAACCAGTCGACAACGCAACGAGTATTGTTTTACAAACTTATAATTTGTTGCGTTCCTAATTACCTAAAACCCAATCCTACTTCCTACCTTCCTACTAATATTATAAACGTGAAAGTTTGTTTGGATGGATGTTTGTTACTCTTTCACGCAAAAACTACTGAACGGATTTTGATGAAATTTGGCACACAGATGGTTTATAACCAGGATTAACATATAAGATATTCTTTATCCCGATATTCCTACGGGATCGAAACTTATGCGGGTGAAACAGCGGGGCGCAGCTAGTAATATTATAAACGCGAATGTTTGTAAGGATTGATGGATGGATGTTTGTTATTCTTTCACGCAAAAACTACTGAACGGATTTGCTTCGCTTTCCGGTACGCGGTCTCCACTCCAGAACTCGTCTGCTCGTCTGCTGCTGCTTTTAACCAGTGTCAGGCACTAGTTGTCTGGCATTTTTGCTGAACTGGGCCTTTTTGGCGCAGCCATGGGGCACACTTTCATGCTAATTTCTTACATCGGACTTTACACTTTTTATTTGATCTTTATTTTCTTTGTTTTTATCTGATGTATGTATCAGAGGGGCAATTCTCGTAATTTTAAGATCGTTCACAGTCTGATCTCAGTCTCAATCTGGAAAAAATACCTCTAATTTCCCTACGTTTTGACAAGTTTTTGACATTTGTTTGTCGCCGAGATGAGACTGCGACTAGATTTTTAACGTTTTAAATTATGAGAATTGGCCTTCTGGTGTATTGTGTTTTTTAATCTATGCCACATAAATAACGAAGCCGACAATTCCGCTCGTACTTTTTTCCGAACTTGGTTCTTCTCACATTTATATTTTCAGTGGAGTTTTAAAAAAGGTCTGTTGTTGGTTTTCCTTCTGGTCGTTGTTTCCTCTCTATTGTGACATATGTACGTAATGCCCGTTTTCACTCGCTCCATTCGCGCTGTTTTATTTACAACTTTCGGTGCTAAACCGAGCGTTGAAAATCCAACAGCACGCTTTCATTTAGACATCAAAGCGTTATGTGGTTGCTGTAATAATTTAATATGTATTATGTATCCGTTAGCTGTCATTCGTGAATCTTTGACAGTCGTTAGGGGTAGTCAGAAGCCCGAAAGTCTGAACCAGTCTTACCAAGGATAAGACAGGGTAGACAGGTAGCTACTGTAGCGTCGCTTACCTAACCTTTGATTGATGGACACGCGCGGCTCCAACTTAGCCACGAGCACCTCCCTCACTGTGATCACCACTCGTTGACGATTCATTGTATCTTCATTGTGCTGGCGTTGGGAGAATACTGAGCAATGGATGTGAACGGCAAACATACTATAGGACGCCCTCAGGCTTGGTGGAGCGACCATCTTCGCTGGTAGCAGCTGGATGAGAGTTTCCGCGAATCGAGTTGGAAGACGTGCAATTGGAGAGGCCTATGTCCAGCAGTGGACTGCTGACTGGTAGGGATTTTTTTTTTTTTCGGATGGGAAATATTCAAATGACCCCTCCCGCTCTTCCGCTCTGGGTGGAGCGGAAGAATGTGACTGGTAGACTCGAGTAAATAAAATAAAGGCGCGAGTTCATTTTCTCTTGAATGTTTTCGCTATTAGATAAATATCACAAACCCTGCCACTATAGTTAACTGTTATTCTTTATTCTACAATTGAATGCGAAGGTAGGTAACAAACCAGGGATATTTCGTGTAATAAACCGTCAAAATACTATGATGTACAGAGTCACAGGGTTTTAATAAGAGTAAAAATACATATTCTGTGGATTGGAGCTGTCAGTTGATAACGTGTATTTTGTCATTAAAAGCGCCATCATATCGTCATTGATTATCAGATTGACAATGAAATGTGAGTAGGAAAAGACGCTCTTTACAAAGTCGAACAAGGTCGATGTTAGTCAACCTAAACCTCAAAGTACCAACATTTAATGGTTTGCTATGATTCTTTTCCTTTAATTCTTTTTTTGTGTGCGTTTCAAACGTACAGACGCCAGCAGGTCAAGCTACCCGAAACTGTCAATATTTCCCAATCTACCTTGAACCTCAATGCTTTAGCGATAAAGTTGAAAACCTATTAAAGAAATTTGACAGATTGTAGTAGCTTGATGTGCTGGCGTCTGTACAAAGCTGCTGGGAACATAGTTTTAGAATTACATAATCGAGTCAATCTAGTGCCTGAACGTTAATGACTGAGTAACATCACTACAGTCAAACTGACAAGCAACAAAAAGACTACAATTCGTTTCACGTTGATTTTTAAACTACTTTAGGAGACAATAAGCAAACTTAAAAATGTGATTAAACACAGGAGGACCTGCTGCAGCGTCAATGGTACGGACGCCAGCAGGTCAAGCTACCCGAAACTGTCAAAATTTCCCAATCAACCTTGAATCTTAATGCTTTAGCGATAAAGTGGAAAATCTATTAAAGAAATTTGACAGATTGTAGTAGCTTGTTGTGATGGCGTCTGTACATTTGTGTACTAAATGAAACAGTTTCGGTCACCACCACGAACTGTAATTGATATAATAATAAATAATAAATAAATCCCTGGACATTTCACACAGCACCATTTGTCCCAAGCTAAGCAACCTAATGCTTGTGTTATGGTAACAAGATGGCTGATAAACTACTTATATACAATTTTTTTTTTGTAAATACATACATATTATAGATAGAAAAACACCCAGACTCGGAACAAATACATGTAGGTCATACAAATATTTGTTCCGTGCGGGAATCGAACCCGCGACACGCAGCGCAGCAGTCAATCGCTTAACCACTGCGCCAATCGTGCCGTCAAATTATTATTGATATATATTGGTTTTTTTTTTCTTGAAATCGTCAAAAACGCTCCTATACATGTATTTATGACATTGACGACCATATCTGGAATTTAATCAATTGAGTGAATTATCAAAACATTTTCTTTTTATTACAGTTTTTTGATTCCGATTAGACTTTATTGAGAAAATCTATCATTTTAAATAATAAATTGTAATAAAATTACGTTTTTTTAAAGTATAATACGATTTGGGTGCGAACCTACGACCTACAATTCGTAAGTCGCAGCCGTTGCCACTGGGCCACCACTGCTCTGATAATATTTTTAAATTCATATTATTCAAATGCATAAACCAAAGAGCAGGTCATGTTTGTTGCAACAGGGAAACATATCACATTTAATTACATCTTTCCCTGTAACAAGTATTGTTACGAGCTACGGGGTTCCTGACAATTAAAACTGCCGATATAAATTACCAAAATAACACTTTAATTAAACAACACTAATAACAACTCAGGCACACTAATTATAAAACACAATTGCACTTAAGTTGCACTTGAAAATTGCTTACGATGTATTCGCTTGTATCGCTTATCCAACTCTGTCCTTTGCCGTCGAGAGATCGCGTCTTAGATAGTGCCGCAGATAGTTCTAGAACCTTCTATTGTAGAAACATACCGGCCTCGACTGACCAGTAGTCGATAGTTATAGAAAGTTCTAACATCGGAAGTTCTAGAAGCATCTTGACTCTATTAGTTCCGCTACTCGATGCTAGATGGCGCTAGTGGTAACTAATGTCACCATCAATTGTGGCGCGCAACAATATAATCGGGTTAATGATACCAAAATATTTATCAAACATATTGTTTTGACCGCATTTAGGGGATATTCACAAAGAATAGTGGTTACTCTGCTCTGTATACAATTATTTTGGAGTAATCAGACAATGGCGCCGATTCCCTTGTTCACAAACTAAACTCAAATTAAGTTCAGTGCATTTTTTTCTTTCTATTTCATTAAGAAAAGGACAGAAGATAAATATTAGTTTAGTCCAAAAAAACATATTTGGGTTGAACTGTCTGGGTCGAGTTGTTGTTGGCGAGTTGTTGGGGTCAAGTTGTCCGGGTTGAGTGGTCTCGGTGTCCAGCCACTAATAAATTTGCCAAGTGTGCTGATAAATAACTGTCGAAGAGGTCTATAAGGATGTTTTTTTTGATAGCCTATACCCCACTACTGGGCAAAAGCCTCCCCCAAATCCTTATACAACTCAATATACACGATGTAGGGAATATCGATGCGCAAATTGTTACTGAAGAATTTCTATGCTGGAGGGTCTAAAATCATAGTAACAGTCTGCCAGGGTCGCGGGTCATTCGAAAGAGATACCGTGGCCCCTGGCACAGGCAACTGAAGGAACACGGGTGGGTTTTAGTCAGTAACAGTCTGACACTCCCTCCCGCTGCGCCCAGAGCGGGAGAAGTTATTTGGTAACTGTTCGCGCATCGGTGTCCGTTACATTCTGTATAGTTAGTATATGTAGTATAGAATGAACTCTGACCGAAGCTACACAGCTCGTGGTTGGTGCCAGCCTTGTGATTAGCGTAGCTCACAGATTTATAAAATAAAGGGAGATATGGTGTGGCTGCCCAACTGTTCGAGTCCGGCTGTCGCCTTCAAAAATTACAACTACATATGCACTACAATACGAACACGCGCTCACTCACACTATAACAGTCACCACACTCGACGCGAGGCAATCGCGTAACAGCAGATCGAAACGTAGACACTTAGTTGCGTTCACGACTAATCAACGGCGCCCGCGTTTGTTTCTGTCTTGTGCATACATTGTTCAGACGCGCCACGCCCCCTTGGCATATCTCCCTTTAGTTTATAAATCTGTGGCGTAGCTCGAATATTTGACAAAAAAACCTCGACTGCAACTGAAAAGTTCAAAACAAGTTCACTTGTTCCAAGCAGTCTGATGCAGTTCGTGGTAGTTATTTTAGTAAAACTCAAATTTGACACACATAGCTTCACAAATCATCGTCTATCATCAGAAATACGCATGCGCGATTATGAGATCTAATAAAGAGCTGTTACAATAGTTACAAAATTAGAAATGAACAACTCTAAAAAGCTTTCAAAACTTTTGACTGACATAAATGACAAATTCATACAAATGCGCAATGACAGAAGGCGCAGCGTAGTACAGACGCCAGCAAGTCAAGCTACCCGAAACTGTCAAATTTTCGCAATCAACCTTGAACCTTAATGCTTTAGCGATAAAGTCGAAAATCTTGTAGTAACTTGATGTGCTGGCGTCCGAACAAAACTTAGAAGCTTTTCATTTGTGAGGGCTACTTTGTGGCGCATCGTTCGTTCTAATTCAGAAACACGGAGATTACTGGAGTGCATACCTTCTCTGGTTTAACAGTAAATTCTTTGTTTTTTCAGAACAACTACAAAGTGAGACTAAACTTACCCGTCAGAAGAGAGTCTGAGTATGAAGTTGTATACGCAGATGAACATATTTACGAGGAAATCCTCTAGAAGGCTGCGAATTGAGGTTACGGGACTACAAAAAGAGCACTCGAATATATCTTTTGTAAGGGAAAAAAAAACTATGTTCGCTGCTGACTCTCTCCAGTTTTAAGGAAGTAAATAAAAGATTATGATGAAACAGCAAAGTTTTCTTTTTTGGTACATTTTTATACACTGGTTTCATCACTCCAATTATTTTAGCATATGGTGCTTCTTCATCCCTTCGTGGTTGACTGTCTCCTTGCACCAAACTGAGATCCGCATATACGACCTGTGAGAGTAAGTATAACAATTAAATAAAAGCTTTAAAATGAAAAACAAAATCTTTTATTCAAACAACAGCCATGTTCGCTGGTGCTGGCATGGTGAACTACGGCGTAGCACAGTGTGAACTACGGCGTAGCACAGTGTGAACTACGCCGTAGCACAGTGTGAACTACGCCGTAGCACAGTGTGAACTACGCCGTAGCACAGTGTGAACTACGCCGTAGCACAGAGTGAACTACGCCGTAGCACAGTGTGAGCTACGCCGTAGCATACTGTGAGCTGCGAAGTAGTGAAGTGTCTATTTACTGTTCCAGTTCAAAGAGGATGTAACACCCCAATTATTTCGGCATATGGCGACTCTTCATCAGGTCTTAGTGGTTGACTGTCTCCATGCATCAAGTTGAGATCCGCATATACAACTTCATTTACGGTGGCCTGGAAAAAAAAAATAACATCTTAATGGTTTTTTTCGGCGTTGTTTGCTTTGTGGTATGGAACCCTTCGTGTGCGAGTCCTACTCGCACTTGGCCGGATTTTTTTATGTTTGTCTGTCTATCTGCTCGGACGGTCTAATTTTCGAATCGGCTGAATCGTTTCGAACCCGACTTTCACAGGCAGGTTTGTGAGTGGTTTGTGAGCAGAAGTACCAGGCGCCTGACACGTCAAAGTTAGTTTCTCGATACTAGTCGATACACACAATATGACTTACGTGAGTATTCAATTCTATAGTTTCTACTGGATGCGAATTTTGAAGACAATACTTTTTGACAGTTACATAAATCATCAATATGACAACACACATCCCCATCACGGATGGTATCACGTATATCAACACGTTGTGATGGGTCTGTTGGTCGTTGGTTTCTGAAAACAAAATACATTTATTCAAAATTCAAATTCAAATTCAAAAATCATTTATTTCAATCCATTTAAGATCATATGTTTTACAAATGATATAAAATTAAAAATTTAATCACAGTAAATGTAAAATAATATAAATTAATTAAAAATAAATTAAAAGCATAAAATAAAATAAAAAATGATTAATAATACGCCTGCCTTTGAGTCATTTGTTTGTTTGTCATTACATTAATCATATAACAATGGTTAATGTACTGACAATCAAACCTGTTCGCAAATACGCTCAGGATGGTGTTGGAGGTGCTCCGGAGTCTGCGCCCCAGAGATGAGCACCGCTTTCGCATCGTCGTGTAGAAACAGTCGACACGGGCGTCGGCGAACATCCCCGACGCGCTGCAGTGCCGGGGCAGCCCCAACAACACCCTGAACGCATTATTATACTGAATACGGAGAGCGTTGTACTGCTTCTGGGTATATGACCTCCAAAGGCTGGCTGTGTACAGGGACGTACAAAACGCTCTGAAAAGAGTTATTTTGACGGCCCCCGAGCAACGAGCAAATCTGCGGGCGATCATATTGGCCCTCACAGACAACCTTATCATTATAAGGTTGTTATTATTTTCTGTAACTGTAAGACTAACTATCACAGAATAAACAGCTCGTGCAGAGTGAGAAAGACAATCTATCTATAAAAAGTATATAAAACAAAGTCGTTTTTCGAGTCTGTCTGTTGGAGCACTTAGTTTTCCTAAACTACACAATGGATTCACTATAATTTGGAGAATTTGTAACGCAAGCTTTTATGCGTAAAATCCATTCAAAATATCATAAATTCGAAAGTAACTCTGTAAATGCTGTTGGCCTGGCCTCGCTGTCGTTGTCTTCATCTTTCTTTCGCCAACAGGGACACAAGAAATGAAGCCAGTCCTATCAAGGACTATCTTGTTACCCAGTAACTGGGTTGTGGGTGCAATTAGAATATTATGCGACCTGGTATTTGTAGCTCCATGATTTTGCCTAGCTTTGAGCCAATTTTGTGATCCTACTATCCTACTTCCTACTAATCCTGCTATCCCACTATATTATATTTATATTTTATTTTATATTTTTATATTTATTTTATAGTTTTATATTTATTTATTTATAATTTATTTATTTATCCTACTAATATTATAAACGTGAAAGTTTGTATGGGTGGATGGATGTTTGTTACTCTTTCACGCAAAAACTACTGAACGGATTTGGATGAAATTTAGCACACAGATGCTTTATAAGCAGGAGTAACATATAGGATACTTTTTATCCCGACATTCCCATGGGATCGAAACTTATGCGGGCAAAACCGCGGGGCGCAGCTAGTATTTTATATACCTATACATTGTGCATTGCTTACCAGTATTACTTGCAGAGCTGTTAGTCGAAGTTTCACGTGTTGACGATGAAACATTTGATACAAATGTAGTATTATTGTTTTTAAAAGTAGTTAAAGGTCTTATTGGTTTCAGATCTTGATTCTTCTGTATAACAATTGATGGACCTTCAATGTAAAATGTCATTACTTGCTCCGGTGCGAGAATAGTTCTTGTGATGATGTTAAAGGCAAGCCAGTCAGCATAATGACTGCTGACCCTGATATCAGACGCGTCTCACAAAATGAATAAAAAAAAACAAATTTGACGGCACGGTTGGCGCAGTGGTGCTGCGCTGCGTGTCGCGGGTTGGATTCCCGCACGGAACAAATATTTGTATGACCTACAAGTAGTTGTTCCGGGTCTGGCTGTGTATGTGAGTTTAATGTTTGTAAACGCACCCACGATACAGGAGAAATTCCTAGTGTTGGTCAAAGTTTTCATTATAAAAAAAAAAAAAAACAAAAGTGCAAAATTAATTCATTATTGAACAAATCCAATGATGTTGGATTCTGGCATTCGGACTCATTCACTCGCGCTCCGAATGATCAAAAAACGAGCATGAACGTTAATTTGTGCTAATTTTGTCGACGTTGTGTGAACGTGGAATGAAATGAAAATGAACATTCACTCGAATGAAGCGTCTAATATCAGATTTATCTGAGATAAGATAAATATGTAGAACTCACTAGTAACAGGTGCAGTCATTTTGTAACTCTTGGTTATAACTATTATTTATATGTCGATGTTGGAAAATTACACTTAAAAGTATTCATAAATCACAAAGATAAATATTTACGGGTGAGTTTTGTTTCAGATTAAGTATCAGATGTTTCTGACAGAAATCAACAGGCAGAGGCAAAGACTTACCTACCGTTACATGTGAAGTCTTTTAAATTTACATTTAACACGCAGGGTTTAGTTTTTCCTTTGAAACAAATATCTGTATCTGTAAGAAAAAAATAACAATATATTAAGGCATGTCTTTTCTTTTTAACCGACTTCAAAAAAGGAGGAGTTTCTCAATTGAGAAACTCCTCCTTTTTGCAAACATGCCGTCGAATTCGACGGTATGTTTTTTTTTTTGTGTTTGTTACGCAATTACTCCGCCAATTGTGGACCGATTTTCAAAATTCTTTTTTTGTTCGAAAGGAGATACTTCTGAAGTGGTCCCATAGTCACCAAGACAGGATCTGATGATTGGATCCTGGAGAAATCGAGGGCAACCCTCAAATTTTATGGGCCCACACATCGTTTTTTAGTTATTTATCACTTTGTAGTGTCTTTTTGGAAGTCGGTATTTTTTTTTGCAAAAAAGTTTTTTGTCTGCATGATTTTCCTAATGCCAATTGTAATATTAATAATATCCTGCCAGGTACGGAAATACAGATGCGCTCTCCCACGCATACACAGCATCGGTATCAATTCAACGAATTGGTACTTTTGAATTGTCAATGAGTCGGTCAGTTAGAAGGATGAAGCTTGTTGCCCATTCCATTGCCATTGATTTTTTTTATTCCAAAGCGTAGTAGGTTCTTATGGGGACGAACGGGCAAGAAACTGCATGGACTCATTTTTTTATCAACATATTGTTCACATTCATGTACAGACGCCAGCAGGTCAAGCTACCCGAAACTGTCAAATTTTCCCAATCAATCTTGAACCTTAATGATTTAGCGATAAAGTTGATAATCTATTAAAGAAATTTTAAAGATTGTAATAGCTTGTTGTGCTGGCGTCTGTACAAATTATAGATGTGAGAACGATGTAGAAAAAAGTTCACGTTAAAAGCGTCGATAATAATGAATTTTGAGTATTAATTAATTAAAATAAGCATTGGCAGCTAAGCTAAGAGAAGTTCAGCCCCCATTGGTGGCGCCCGTTCACGAACATGACCTATGTATCAGCATCATTCAGCTCAACCATTATGAAGGGAACTAAATGATTTATCACACCCGCCACCATCAGTGGGACATTTGAGAGAGCATGATATACTCTCAGCTAAAGCACATTCAAGTCAATGAAACACGTATCCAACTATCCAGTAAATGTTACTCTCATAGTACATGGTACTTACACAAGTGCTATGCAATTATACAATTCTCTCTGTTCCTTTACTCTCATAGTTCGACGGGACCGATCTGGCAGGACCACTTCACGTGCTTTCGGAGGCTCGGGAATATCACACCACAAACTTCCAAACTCCGGGCTCCTAATGGAAAAACCCAATATAACTTTGCCTAACTTGGGAATCGAACCCAGGAGTTACGCTTGCAACCACGATACTAACGGTTGGTGCCCCAACTGCCCCGGCTTTTGTAGTGATGCCAACTACATATACCGATCAGTTGACTGACAATTTACTGGAGAGCATCGCAAAGCCTTACAGTAAAGCTCATAATAATGTAACAACTTGTCATTCTCTTACATTTATATTCCTTCTCAGTTTGTTCGGGACGTACTGTGGTGACGGGTCTGCCTTCCGCAACTCTTATTGATGCACACAGGCCATGCGATGTGTACAAATTTAGGTTTATTATTGCTTCAGGGCCGATTAATTGAAAAACATTCACAGGAGCGCTTTGACCAGTGGGCAGTGCTACATTCGACATGTCGACACGTTTGAGACCTGAAACGTATTAGAAAGCCAAAATTTCATTTATATCTTGAAATAATTGTACACCAGTAAGTCTTTGAACTTGAACAAAAGTTCGTTGAACTAATCCAATGAATTTGTCGGAAATCGGAGTTTACAAAATTACTCTCAACATTTCGTCGCATGATCGAGTGTAAACTTTTGTCTAATCTTAGGTAGAGAGTTAGAAACCAGAAGCTTACCTGATTCAAACGTGTATGTGACCTTAGTAATATTCGGTGAACGATTGAAATAAAGAATGGTCGTACATAACCGATCATTGGAGTTGACCACGAATTTCCACGGAGCGGCAGATCGGAACACAGGTTTAGCATTATTCTTTCCATGATCTAAAAACAAAAAGCATGCAATGTAACGTGTTAAAATTAAATACTCTGAATTTATATTCAACTTGCTGTATATATCATTATTTTAAATGTTAGCTTATACAATGTAAATACCTATATTATTTCACAAATAAATATATTTACTTGCTGTAAAGGTTGATTTAGTCCAACACGAGCGTATGCATATTCTAACCCCATTCTACGCATCTCAATCCTTTTGTGTAAACAGGAGCAGCAGTGCGATTCTGTAACCATCTCACCGTGAAAACTTAGGTGAAGTGAGCGTGGAGTGAGCTGTCGTTCCAACTAATGCTAGGGATTGACGCTATTGACAGCTCTCTCTAAGCTCACTTCACCTAACTTTTCACAGTGAGATTTTTACGGAATCGATCGGCTGAACATTCGTTCGTTGGTCAACACATACATATCTTCGGTGCAAAACGATGATTTTGCTTTTATTCTGGTTCTGTGTTTGTTTAGTCTAAATCCCTTGAGATGAAACAGTTCGTTTATAACTCTTAAGTTCAACACATTATTAACTATAGTGTAACGCCAAAAGCCTAAAGCCCCTAAGTGCATCTTTTTCTTTTTCTTCTCGCCGTCGTGAACATCAGAATCGCCGGTCAACAGTCGTATTTAGCTTTGATATTGTGCCTAAAAATTACTTATGAATTGCTTATATTTGCTTACCCTAATGAGAGAATTGTTTATTTCATCTGTTAAAAGAATTAAAACATTTAAGATTGACCGACCATTCTGATATCAGAATGGCTGGTCAATCTCTGTAGAGTAGTAATTATGTGGAATTACTGAAATATTCATGAGCCAAAGATTGCTTATTAATTGCTTATTTCACAATTTATAAGCCTAGACCCTGTTATTCTTTCTATTTACCTAGCCAAGGATTTAAATGCCCCTGCGCCTGTTAAATTTATGAGAGCAAAGTGACGTATGTCGAAAATTGCGTTTATAATTATATTGCGTTTATGGGGCACGTTTTGTTTGCGGGCTCAGGGGCTAAATGTTTTAATTCTTTTAACAGATGAAATAAGCAATTCTCTCATTAGGGTAAGCAAATATAAGCAATTCATAAGTAATTTTTAGGCACAATTTAAATACGATAATTTACATAATTTATTTACTAATTTAAATAATAATACAAGGTAAATACGACTGTTGACCGGCGATTCTGACGTTCACTCGCCGTCGCACAGTGGACGGAAAAACAAGCTACCCTTTCGTAAGATTTTTGAAAAATAAAATGTTTTTTGATAGTTTCAAGTATACAGTTTTGTCGAGTACATTAAAATATAGAATAAATTAGTAATTACGGTTTTTTTTTAATTTAGACCATAAAAAAATGACTATATTTTTCAAATGTATGAAAATGGAATTTGTTTTCCTCATAACTTTTTTTTGTCTTGAATTGTAAAACTGAAACTTTTAGGTATTGTTGCAGAGCTTATACCAAAGCCACCTGACCTTTGACTTTAAATAAATCCGAACTTCCCCGTTCAAAAGATATGAATGAATTAAAAATGCATATTTGGACGATGTTGTAAATAATAGGTTTCTCATATTTCACATAACATGATACCAACAACATCACGCCTATTTACGGAAAGGGTACCTACAGTACCCATGTAATTTTTGGCACATAGTAGGGGGTGAGTTTATTGCCATAAACCGGGCAAAACCGGGCGCTGGTAGACTATTTACCATGCGTACCTGCCATTCTAACACTGATTTGCGCTCACCTGTTCGCAGAATGACAGATACAACATGACTTTTGAACATATTGACATTTTTGCATGTTCTCCCAGTAAGTTCAAATGTCTTACACTCAAGGAGCTCTCTTGATTGATGTGTAAAGGTACAGATAGACATGATAGTTAAGTAAGTTTAGTTTTTAATATTATTATGTACTATTGTACCGCAGCGTTTCATTAATTAATTGTTTAAATATTCCACTGTTAATCTGTGAACAGTGTTATGGGTTACGATATTGTTAAACTATTATGTGTATTTCTTTTTTTATACTATATGTTGTAGCTGGTTGCTGTACCTCTTGAATAAAATAAAAATAAAATAAAATAAAAATCCGGAGTTTACAGAACACAGAAATTCGCATGGAAACACCCAAATGTCACTTTACCCGACTCGGTGATCGAACCCAACTTGCTCAGGCTCTGTAGCCGCGCTTGCGATCACTAAACTAGACCAACGATCCGGTCTCCTGTTAACGTTTACAAATACACAAACACCTACAACATATTTGATACGTTTAACAAGTCAATGCTTTAGAATTCAGATAACGGTACTTACTATGATATTCATAAACGAACACATTCGTAGCCAAACTCAATGCTAATATAAAAAGAAGGAAAATGAAAACCTGCATCTTTACTCAAAATTATATTAAAATAGACAGGTAGTATATAAGTTACACTGTAATTAGTCGCACTTGTAAATTATTATTTTTAAACCGTTATTTACATTACACTTATATTAATGATTATTATATACTTGTATCTCCAAGCACAAATTAAACAGGAATTAATCACAAAATGGTTTTTTGGCCGATTTTATACTGCCCATGCTGTTCAATTATTTCCTCCTAATATTAATAGTGACACCACCACAGTAAATGATAAACGCTTGCAAAATGTGGTTACCTACTGTTTATTGTATTAGTTCAGCCTTTATTTTAAACCAGTAATCGTCCACCGCCGAACATTCTTCCAATGAAGAGGACAAAAACAAATTAAGTACAAAACAATCGAACACCCTCACTAGATAGATATATCGGCAGTTGGGTAGGTATATCAGAATCCATCTTAAAGTGGGTAGTCGCGTTAGGTATTCTTGAAATAACTGCACAGGTCCTCGATCAGCTGCCTTATAATTAGGGATCTCAATTTAAATTACAAAAATATCACCACTGTAATCAGATGAAAACGGATTATGACTCGGGACATAAGCGATCCGGCGTGGTCGAGACGGTCACGACGGATCGCTTATGTCCCGAGTCATAATCCGTTTTCACGATTATAACTGCGCGACTTCTGAGCGTGGAGTTCGGTTCCTGGGTCGGGCTAACTATTGTTGGCCTTACCATTACGGAATTCTCAGTTTTTGAACAGAAGGCAACCCATGATGCGCCTTCTTAAAATATGGTAAACACAACCCATGGATCGGATTTTAGCATGTACGGACGCCAGCACATCAAGTTACTACAATCTGTCAAATTTCTTTAATAGATTTTCAACTTTATCGCTAAAGCATTAAGGTTCAAGGTTGATTGGGAAAATTTGACAGGTTCGGGTAGCTTGACCTGCTGGCGTCTGTACTCGTAAGTATCACCCGAAAAAATTGGATTGCAATATCGCTATAAAGACAGTAAATGTCTAAAATTAAGTTTAGGTTTCCTAAAGATAGATTTTCCATGAAAATTAATGGTCTTTCAAGTTAGACAATAGGTACGCACGGCTCTACATCAAGCTATACATAACCAGTTTAAGCTGACTTCTGATTGTACGAAAAATGTATACAGTTCGAGGTCAGCTAAAACTGGAAATGTGTAGCTTGATGTGTAACCGTGTGTACTAGGTATGTACCCATTGGAGATTAATTAGAATTAAGCTGTAGTACATTTATACATATATTAGTCACTTGTTATTGCGTGTATATTATTATTTTATCCTCAAACCATATTGTGAACGAATTTGAAATTGCAGGATATTTTTAATATGTATGTTTAATAACAATAATAAAAATGTTTATTTCATCAGCATATGTAAATAACATTATTAAGTTTGGAGTCACCTTTTAAGCAAAGATTTGCTTGTATTAGGCGGTTCCGCTCCTCCAGTTTACATTGGCGCCGATTCCCTTGTTCACAAACTAAACTAAATTTAAGTTCAGTTCATCTATTTCTTTCTATTTCATTAAGAAAAGGACAGAAGATAAATATTAGTTTAGTGCTGTCAAATTAAGATATTCCATAGACAGTTGAGACGTGATTAAAAACATGGCGACTAAAAATACGTCACTTTACGTCAGGCGCTGACTAATTTGACAGGACTTAACTATTATTTATCTTCTATCCTTTTCTTAATGAAATTGAAAGAAAAAGATGCACTGAACTTAAATTTAGTTTAGTTCGTGAACAAGGGAATCGGCGGCATTAACTAAAAAATAAATTAAAATTAACGAAAAAATAAACTAAATTATGTGATAGAAAATAAACAATTGATAAATTTAAAATTTAGAAAGCATGCTAAAAGTTTTAACAATAAAATTATGAAATATAACAATACAATTTAAAAGATTCTATAAATAAGGAATGCGCACTGGGTTTTGTATGTGTGACGTGGGGGTGTGTGTGATGTAGGGGTGTGTGGTGTTAATGTGGGAGGTGTTGTTTATTTTTTGTGTACTTTTTGTTTTAGTCCAGTGACAAATTGAATCTATAGATTCAAAGATTAAGGGAATTACGTGATTGTGTGGAGCATAGCCTCGATTTCTTCGTAACCTTTGCTTATCAACCATTCAGTGAGTATCTTTGTGCAGTCGTGGTATGTCATAAAGTATATGGGTGAATTTCAACAAGAGATTTTTATGTATCATTTCGGTGGGATTTTTTTATTTCAATGCAATCTATATATTTTTAGTGACAAATAATACTTTAGTCTATTTTATAACATTGTGCGTGAGTGGACATCAAATATTATCAAAACTTACATAAATATTTAAGGATAAAGTTTTAAGAGTCCACTGAAATTAAAAGTGTCCACCGAAATGATAAAAATTACCACCGAAATGATAAATCCACCGAAATGATACAGCTAAGAACAACCGTGCCCCCAGCCAGGGTTCCGTACTTTGTTAGGTTTGATTTCCACAAATTTTAGATAAACACTGAGACAGGACAGTACACAGTTTTTTTAATATCATCATTAATATACAGATATTACAGTTAGTATTATTACATATATCATTCTTTGAGGTTACAATAACCTCAAAGAATGATATTAATGTAATGTAATGTTTATTATGATATGAATGAATAGTTTCTTTACTTTTATAACCTTTGGTAATTTTTGTGGTTGTTGTTGTGTGAAAATGTTGGAAAACTTTATCGTAAATGCTGGTAACCTTAAATAAATATTTTTGCTTGTTTATGTACTAATACTAATTTACTTGATATATTTTCAAAAGAATCAACGTATCGCGATTAGAAAGCTTAAAGTTTCTGATTAATATGATGGTTGCATTTGTAAGTTATGCCATTAATAGTATTATAATACCTAATGTCTACCTATTGCACTAAGAGAAAAATGCTAGGTATAATTTAGTTAAATTGGTAACGAGAGGAGAATAGTGTTTCTACAGGTATATCAGTAAAACTTCTAAAATTAAATCAACTCTTATATTTTTAAAATACAATAAATGAATAAGAAACATTATAAAAATATCTTAGTAGTAATAGCTTAGTACTTTTAATCCTTTTACATAAACGTATGAAACATAACAGAAACCTGAGATTGAGATCACTTTATTCTTAAATTACTACAACAATAGAGAAACGTACATATCTAAATAGAACAAAAAACAACAAAGTTTTGTTCTACCTATAACTATAATTCGCAATTATGTATAAGTAATTCTTATACCTAATGCGAATTATAGTTATTCCAATAAAACAGTCTTTCTGGGTACGTATTTACGAGTAGGTTCAAGTATGTAGCTTACAGATTAATTTTTCATCATGTCACTTTAAATCACACAATTATTTCTCAAATTCACTAATCAGCCTCTTTTCATGACTATAAATATAGGTTTTTAATTTAGATATGTACCTAATAAACAAATCTTCTTTAATTATCACACCACAGCACGTCTTTACTATAATTATTATAGTCATCAGTCTTCTTTAATAAGTTTAACTTCCTACCTAAAACAAGTCATGCCATTAAATGACAGCAAATATTTAAAAAACTAAATATACAATAACAAAAATCAAAAAATATTCAAATCAGAACTGGACGAAGACGAAGATAATCTTCTTACTTTTCTCTTCTTGGCTGTAATCATGATTTCTTCTTCGCTGTCAATATTTCTTGTCCGTTCATACTTTTCAATAATTTCAGTATCATTGTTTTCAAAAAATGAACACGATGGAGTGCTAAATTCATTGAAGTTTTCATATTTTTCGAGCAATGATTTGGGTATTATCGATGATTCCTGCTCATTCTCTCCTTTTTGATTATTCATTCCATCAAAGGAATGGGATGTTGAGGGCTTAATAATTGATATTTCAATGTTTGTGATTGAGTGTGTGTGTGGTTCACTATTCCTTTGTAATTTTTTGGAAAGATTCTTTTCATTGAATGGCTTGGGACGTAGTACTAATTTTTCTGACAGTTGAATTGGACGCAGATGTGCTATATTTGTATTATTTGCAAAATTCGTTGATTGAATCCCAGTGAAGTCATGAAAACCTAAATGCTTGCCGTGAGGGCACCTAATAGTTTTATTTAGGCATTCTCTTTCAATACAGGACAGATGTCGAAGTGCCAAACGGTTTCCTGACTCTTTAGACCAAACAACTTGGTGAACTTTCATAGTTCCCGGAAAAGTCTTTAAGTCTTTGGGCAAGAGCCAATCTTTTTCTGTCACCTGATAATCTTCAACTGTTTCAATTTTCACACCTTTAACATAACACTGTAGGTTTTGTACCAGCGATTCAATATTGGTAATATCATGTTGATATGAGACTTGTTTATCTAGCGTTCTCTTTAATACTCCACCCACTCCATCTGCTGCGCTTTTTCCATGACCACACTCACAATAGTTCCAAATTATGTGGGTCAGCATCGGACAATAGGAGGATAACTGAGTTATTATATATAATATATTTTTATTCCTGTATTGCGCAGATGGTGAGTCAGAAATAACGTAAAGTTTACGAACCAGAGGAGCAGTTATCTCAATTTCTTGCAAAACAGGAATGAGGTGTGCCCATACTGCAGCAGCATCATGCCTTAAAGAGGTACTTACAGTACAAAATGACTGAGTTTTGCAAGTTTCGTTGTCGAGTTTGAAATATATTACGACAGTATGCAAAGTGAACTGTTGTCTGCTACCACCAAAATGAAGGGATTGAATTTCGGATCCATATTTGGCATTATAATTTTCACTGAAATCAATTTGTATAATACAGTCTTCCGTAGTCATATTTTCTTTTAACGTTTTGAAAGCTTGATTTTGATTTTTATTATTGACGCAATGTTTAAGGAATGGTTTCAGGCTATCTTCGAATTTTTTTATTAAATCTAGTGGTTTCACCCAACGCCTTACTTTTTCAACTTTAATAGCAGATTTTTCTACATTATTTTTGACATATATGCTTTTATTCTTCTCCCAACCCCAATACGCTATGTTCACTTCATTATTAAACTCTTGATAATCAATGTGTCTATTTTTACAACTTGAGCATATTCTTTGCAGACAATCGATGTTATCTTTACTACAACATAGGCTACTTAAAACGTCGGATATTGTATTTTCTTTGATAAGGCGGTTTCTTTTCATAGATTCAATCAAAAGTTTCATATTTTCGTGCTTTTCACATAGGCATGTATTTCGTGCATTCACATTTGGTTGAGTGACCCAGAAAGGCTTCATTCTTGAAAATGTTGAATAGCTTATCGGTGGTTCTCCTGATCCCAAATATTTTAAGTGTAAATTTTTAAGTGTGTCTGTCAATAGTCTTTTTTGTTTTTTTAATCCATGTCTAGATATGGTGTCATTTTTTCCAGGACACAGTGTTGAATTTTCATCATCTTCTAAAAATTTCACCACCCTCCTGAGAATTCGATTTTTTTTTTCATCAGGTTTTATGACTTCTACTGCTGGTTTTTCTCCTTTTTGGGTACTTTTCTTCAAAATCATATAATTGCTTTGTAGTCTGTTACACCTTTTTTTGAACATTTCTTTTTCCTTAGTGACCTGTAATAATTTGTTTTGTAATTCTGTTATTAGCTTAGTTTTAGTTTTTTGATATTTTCGAAATTTGTCTTTAAGTCCTCGCTTGAATTCTACAGATGTAATTGACGAGTCTGAAACAGGGCTGTTGGGGCATAATGTTGACTCGATACTACTTAGATTTGATGGACATGTTATTCGTTGTACGCCACTTGGTTGTACACAATGAGTGCCAGTTACTACATTGTCATCAATATGATGTTGAATATTGGAACCAATTGTACTATCGCTATTCATCGGCAAGCAGCGCCGAGCCGAAGATGGATTCCCTTGACGAGAAGTGCTTGGACCAGGATTGCTATAGTCAAAATTTACAAAATTTTGATGCGTTGATAGCAGGGTTTGTCGTGGACTGCTTGTGTATACCCGATGAAAGCTTCTAGCTTCTGTAGTATTAGAACGTTGGATTTGGATATTCGTACTAATACTATTGCTGTTCAATCGTAAGCTGCGCCGTAAAGTAGGCAAGAAGGAACTGTGACAGGAAGTGCTTAGTCCAGGACCATCACTTTGATCCCCAATTGTCTCATCCAGAGGGTTAGCACGAGCCGCTATAGGAGCTGGAGCTGCTCTATTTTTTTTTCTTTGGTAATAAGCAGCAGCACTTATTTTGTTTTTTCTTCTTAGAATTCTTAATTTTTTAGGGGTCATTAGATGCCTTGAAACAATTAATCCCGCTGCTTTTTTTCTGGCATACCTTTCTCTGTCTTTTCTCAAAAACTCTTCGCGTGAGACTTCATTGCTCTTAATTCTCTCTTTTCTTCTTCTTTCATACAACCTCCTTTTTTCCAACCTTTCTTCTCTAGTCTGTTGCTTAGGCCGCGGCATCCTAAAATCAAAATACACGCTTTTCAATTTTCTTCTTTCTCATATCCACAGACATACATTCATACACACTATACTATGATCCTATAAAATACTATACCTTCAGATACACCACGCGCTCACACACTAGCTCTCTTGCATTGACTCAGACAAACACTCTCACAGGCAATTTCTCATCACATAGGTATATCTCTTTTTTTTTCATATAACGTTTAAATGCTCTTTAACTTATTTGTTATATCTTGTAAAATTAAGAAATTTTGTAATTATATCAAATATTATTTATTATTGTTATTTACTCGTAATAAATGATATAAAAATAAAGGTAAGTGACTTATATTGAAGGTAAACCCTCGAAATAATTATTTTGTTGACAATTAGTAGGTATAATAATCTACACTGTGGTGACCCACACACTCATCACATTTTCGTTGAGCCGAACAAATGTGTATCTAAAGTATAGTAAACATGTACTAACTACATAGATATATGTATATATTATATATCTTAAGCACAAATATTACACAACAAATACACCTAAATAATCTAATCGACACTCTAGGTAAAAGTAGGTACATTACAAAACTATGACTTTGTATTTGACACCAGGATCTCTAAAACTTTATGTTTTTATCATTTCGGAGATACTTTTAATTCCGGTGGACTGTAATTGGTATAACAGTCCACCGAATCCACTGAAATGATAACACTGAGATGATAAAATAGAGGTTAGTTCTACATTTAACTCCGAAAAAAAATTATTTAAAAAATATGAACACTACTCAAACAAAACAGTACTTACTGCGAATTTAATACACAATTTTGAAACAAATTAAACAAATCTAGCACGAGTTATAACAGCCACCGAAATGAAACTATTTTTGTCCCCATATTACTGAAATGATAAACTTACTTTTTTGGCGGGAAACCGCAAGACGTTGGGACCGGTGCGTTCGCGCCGTGAGCTTAAGCCGGACTGATCCGGAGTGAGAAAAGGTGAAAGGGGCGTAACAACGCAATGTTGATGTGGCTATTCAACTGAAACTTACTGTCCTCTGAAATGATAACTTTTTTCCAGACAAAAGTTGACTGCCAGTCAAATCCATGAGAAAGAAGATAAACAAACAAAAATTGTTTTATTTGATCGAATATATTATAATTTAATGATAACAAAATCAATTTAAATCCATATTACGAATGTAAGCAGCATGTGCATGTGCATGTGCATGTGTATGTGTGTGTGTGTGTGTTGTTGTATGTGTGCAGGAGAAGGTATGTTATGAGCGGAATTGGGTTCAGGACAGGTCACCGTGATGATAAAATAACACTTTGTAATTTTTTTTTTGGGTATATTAGAGGGTAGATACCAATGATTTTTTTTGCCAAGGTAGAGAAATACTTACGTTGTTGAGAAAAAATATATAAAATTAATAATCAGCACATTGCACTACCGTTCTCAGGTTTGCCGTGTATTTTTTTGCTTGGGCAATTCACCCATATGGTGAGTGTTTTGTTGAGAGAATTGTATATGCGATTAATAAACTGTAGAATATTTTTAATATGTACCTAATGAGGTTATCAACAAGTGAAATGACATAAAGTCTGGTAGTAGTCCCTTTAATCAGCTACGCAGGTGGCTACAGGAGCACACCCATACACAAGCGGAGAACTGGTGGTCCTCGTCACCGGCAGTCCAAGGAGGCCATGCCATCATTAGATGGCAAACTAACTAAAAGATTACTACGCCTGGATAGGAAAGGCCTGCGCCTGATGACGGGGATCATCACGGCACACTGCTCACTAAACAAACATTTTCACACGATAGGTATAAGGGACAGCCCCCTGTGCAGAGCCTGCATGGAGGCTGATGAGACCGTCGCGCATGTGCTCTTTGAGTGCACAGGCATCACCCAGATTAGGTCGGAAACCCTCGGGACACCCAGATCATACACAGATGTTCTTAACAGACCAGGAGACATAATAAGCTTCTGGAGGGAGGTGGGCTGGTTGGAATAACCACCGAAGGCCGTCATGGCCCACGTACAATGGTCCACCTGAAGGACTAAGTGCGGAAACCAATCCCATAACATAGAACATAGAATTCTGATAGTAGGTACTAAAAATATATATAACAGTATTTACCTACGCGGCCTCGCACAGACCAGGGAAGCATGGCACATAAGGGCGGAGGACGTCGCAGTGGGTGGAACACGCTGCCAACGATGACGATCGCAATGATGTCGCGGCCGTAACTATGGTACAGTCAACTGCGTCTTTATTTCGTTGCAGTAAGGGTGGAGTTCCTGCATACTTTATACTTAGTATCTAGTCGTTTCGACCGTGAGTCGCAAGCGATCGATCTTGAGGCCGTCACAGCCACACACGGTGCGAGTTTCGTTCAGATCAGATGGAGCTGAAAGTAGAACTGCCTATGTATGTACACAGGCGAAGAAAGTGAACTTATGTAGTGCTAATAAGGTTAAACATGGTGTGTGTAAGTGGTATTACTGCGATTTTTATATGAAAGTGCTTCTGCATACATTACACTAAAGCAGTCCCTCCAGACTATCTTTTATAACATTTCTCCAAGTACCTTCAGCTTCAGCTCATCATGAGCTCCGCTAAGGTAACAGCACTATACATATTGTGCTGAATCTCTGCTTAGCTTAGGGTGGATTCATGGGCATACCTTTCAGCAATTCAAGTTAGTTTATTACATTTATTGGAGTGAATAAATAAACGGAAAACTAGTCTCGTCTCGCTGGCAGCCTGTTATTTTCATCTAGGCCGCCGTCTGCCCTGCGCTTCTGCATCGCGTCGTGTGGACAAAACCATATGGAGATAGATATAGTTGCATTTTTCATTGCTAGTCAATATGTACGAAAGGGGGGCGGACAAAACAAAATGTATTATGCCGATTGATTTTTTTACCGTCTGGACAAAAACAAGGGGTCTACTCCGAAGTGGTATCGGCCGAATGTTCGGCCGTTTCCTGCTACGAAGTTACTATTTGGTTCGGTCGGTCCCGTTCCTACACTACTACACTCTTTCGAGTATTGACTATGGTCCCAACCCAACTGAGCCGATCCGAACTTTTTGCGCATTTTTCAATAATATTCGGTTTGGCCATGTGTCGGCCCGATCCGATCATTCGTTTTGCACTTCGTAGTAGATAGACCCCCAGGGTATTAAATGTGCACGGAGGATATGGCACAGAAATCTCTTTTTTTACAAATTCATTGATAATTTCCGCACGTAGAGTACAAGTTGAATATTTATATTATTTGTCGATTTTATTTTGTTTTTATTAAATCTGAAATGTTTACTTCAGACAAGTTTTATTGACAGGTTAACTTCATTTCAGGTTTTTGAAAAAAAAAAGAGGTTTCTGAAAGAGATTTATGTATATGATAAAACGACCAGACATTATTGTGTCTTTGAAAAACTCTTTCATGACGATTCAGATCTTGATGTTGCTGATGGTCTCCAATCCCTGGGTAAACAAAGTTATAGCTTGCAGTCTTTATTTTACAGCCGTTATATGACGGCCCCGCTTTCTTAGGAAGCCCAAGCCATATTTGCATCGAGTAGAAAGAGAAATATAAATCATTTATTTGCTTATAATGTAGTACTACGTGTTTAGGATTTTTCTACATATAAATATTCCCGACAATGTGCCAGTTTACAGTTCGACCGCACATGGTGATAATCTGTCTTCGCTTTTATCTTCGTCTCATATCGACCTGCTATATAATCGTATGTTAAGAATTACCTTCATTTTCATTTCACATGCATATTTAGATACGTAACAATACGCCTGGTTTCCAAAGTGATAGTCGGAGTTGTACCCATAGTACACGGGTAAACCCACATATCGCTAGTATCTAATGTTTTTGTCTATTGCCATAAACCAAACAAATAGACTACAGCTAATCTCAACCGTTTGATACGCTCCCATACTTCGGCACATCAATTAATCAATCACTTTTATCAAGAGTTCTCTGAAGGCTGTTGACGAATTCTAATCCTGAAAATTTTGACAGTTTTAATCTAAGAGACGACCGCCAAATTGGTAATTGAAAATACTTATGTCATTTCGATTCGACAACCTGCAGCCTAATTGCGTAACACATTTTCGGCAAATGATTGAGATTAATTGGTATCGTTTCGATCGCTTTTTGTTTCATTTTACGATTTTCGTATTGTGTAACTCCACTATCATGTAATAGCAACAGCTGTTGGTTTGAAACGCTAAAGAGTGAACGATATGTGCTTAAGAAAGTGTTTATAAGTGTTTATTTATTTTCTCACCACAATAAACAATACAGACACTTTTACACATGATATGTTATTTTGCTTAGTTTACTGTGGGAGACTGGTGCCTAAGCTAGGCTTTAAGGGCCTGTGTTTCAGGTCACCAGCAGGCCAATTCTCGTAATTAAAACGTTCAAAATCTAGTCGCAGTCTCATCTCAGCGACAAACAAATGTCAAAAACTTGTCAAAATGTAGGGAAATTAGAAGTATTTTTTGACAGATTGAGACTGAGATCAGACTGTGAACGGTCTTAAAATTACGAGAATTGCCCCTCAGGTCTCCGCCCTCTAGCAGTTCGCATTGCAAGATACTAATAATAAAAGTGATTTAACAAATTTTAAATTAATAGGTTGAATATAAGCTTTTAGAGTCTGTAGCTTAACATAAGGTGTTTGAGAAAGGAAAAGACAAAATAGACAAAAAGAAAAAAAATAAAAAAAAAATAAAAAAAGGGTTTGAGAAAATCGTAAAATGAAACAAAAAGCGATCGAAACGAAACCAATTAATCTCAATCATTTGCCGAAAATGTGTTACACAATTAGGCTGCTGATTCCTGAAGGATTGTGAATAGCTATGCGGTGTTGAGAGCAGTGATGGCCCAGTGTATTGGCCCCAACTTACGAGTGGTAGGTCGTGGGTTCGAACCCAGGCAGGCTTTACTTTTCATAAATATTTCATCACTACTGCCTTTCAAAACGGTGAAGGAAAACATCGTGAGGAAACCGGCATGTCCTAGAACCAAACTTCGAAGACATGTGACATTTACCAATCCGCAATGGGCCCGCGAGGTGGATTATTAGCTCTCTCCCTCTCTCGAATGGCGGCGGCAACATTTATAGGCTGAATATGGCGGCATGTCGCTTGAAAATAAAAAGTCATCAGTACAAGAATATTTATTCTAAGATGAAATTTAAAGTCTAAGTAATAAGATTAAAAACATTTTGTTTACAAATTCTTGCTTATTCTTTTGTGGAACTAGACGTATTTCTTGATATTACATTTCAATGCTCAGAACACGGTAAGTATTGAAATAAATAAAAAATAAAATAAAATAAAATTGTTTATTTATCCAAAATACAAAACAATAGAATAAGCATAAAAAAGGTCTATGCATACAAAAATTAATGAACCCTGTCTCTTAAACTAGGAAGAAACAAGTCTCGTAATTTAAAACGTTCAAAATCTAGTCGCAGTCTCACCTCGGCGACAAACAAATGTCAAAAGCTAGTCAAAATGTAGGGAAATTAGAAGTATTTTTGACAGACTGAGACTGAGATCAGACTGTGAACGTTCTTAAAATTACGAGAATTGCCCCTATATCTTAAGAGACGACGATCTTAAAGACGTAGAGTTGCAGAATATTTTTTTTAGGATCGTTTTGTATGGTGGCTAATATTTTTGACCGATACAAAAAAGTAGTAGATACTATTTTACATTGCCGCTATTACAACAAATATGTGATAAAAAATAAGATAAAGTAAAAAAAAAATATTGGGATTCAAGAAACGTGTTTTCGGCGTATTCTTTATACAAAAGTAGGTAATTAAAATAGTAATGAAGTGCAGCATTGGCAAATGCTACATTATAATTGTATCACGAACAACCTTCTTTTTTAACAAATCCAACCTTATTATTAACCAGAAAGTTTTTTTCTTCATATTGGTTCAATTGTGAATAAAAAAATGACATGTCTTTTCTCTTACCGAGATTTTTCATTTGAAGGATTTTTTTGACACAGGACGGATGTCTAAATTCTAATATTATTTTTTCCTGCTTGCGAGTTTCCGAGTTCAGTGCGGTCATCCACTGGATCCAAGGGTATGTTTGCTTTCCTGTTGATTATTCAAAAGTTCTTATCGTTTCCTAAATTCTATTCCATTCTTTTCTTTGTAATAGGCATTGTTCCCGAAAATACACGTATTGTACTATGTATATCACTAAAAAGTGGTCTCGAGGCGAAGCGTGAAGACTCGGGTATGTATTTTACTTTTCTTCAGTTCTTTCGTTATAAAAGATTCTGCCTGCGTCTCGTCCACAAAAGTATTTGTGGTCTTATTTTTCGGGCCGTTTTTGAAGCCCTTATCGGGAATCTAGTACTATTATTGATCGAAGCGTAGGATAAACAGAAAGAAATATCAATTGATGTGTCCAAAAATCATTAACCTAAGTATCATAGTTTTTAAGAAACTATGATTCCCGCTTTTTTTGTCATTTTCTCCGAAACAACTTTTTGGGCCTTGAACAAACCAAAGCGCGATTTATTTCGACGCCAACGCCATCTATCGAGTTTCGAAGAAATCTAAAATATAAATATTTCGTGCTACTTGTTTTTCTTCTTAAGTTTGGCATTACAAATCATTACTATTTCTTAAGATTTGATTTACTGCGCGTTGGTATCGTTTTAATCATGCTTTTTATTGTTTAATAGGTATTAAATTGTACCGCGGCGCCGCACGTAGCAGTCACACTTTTGCTTGTTTTTTAACAAATTAAACATTTTTATTTACTTAGAAACTGTGATACATATACATATTTGTAATGTGCTTGTTAGGACCTTTCATTTGATACCAAACATGTCATGATTTTTTTCGAGGTCATTACGTGTAATATCCACCATATTAAATTTAGGGGGACTGGATTCACCCAGACCACATTACGAATCTATTGATACCTCATTCATCAAACCTGGTTCAGTACTTTAGGCGCTACGGTGGAACACACGTACCTAATTACAAACATACATATGTCGCAGCCAACTGGTTTAATTAAACGTTTAGTGGTTAACTAAACGTTTAATTAACCAGTTAGCCTAGCCTTTTAACTAAACGGCGGCCGTTCAACTGACGGCCTGAATGATATTCAATAAATTATAGTTTAGGTTGGAACTGTAACTGCATGCCAAATTAACTGCAACTAAGCCAGGGCACCCCGACCAAATGGGTTAGGATAGAACTGTGATCAACAGCGTGCGAGCAGAGAGAGCGAAGCGACGCGAGCACTACTTCCAAAGGTCAGGTGGTTGACTGAACGCCTAATTTAACCAGTTGGCTGCGACATATACATAGACTGCTTAAATCATAACCCTTCCGTTTGGCCTTGCCGTAGTCGGGTAAAAAAACGACTATCAAAGAAAGCTTGCATCATAAGGAATACAACAAGTCTAAAATGTCTTGTTACCGCACCATAGACAACGCGACAGAACAGCGCGCTTCTCTGTTCTGTCGTGTGGTCCGTGGGCTCGCTTTGCTCGCTCGTCACGAAACTGAGCTCAATATACTGGGCTATGAGTTAAGGAAATCTGTCGTTAACTCAAGTTAGCTTGACTTGACTCACCACCTCTCATTAGTAAGGATGGTGCAGCTTGGCGTGATAGTGGCTGGCAACGTGCTAGCATCGACTAAGAAAACCACTGTCGCTAGCTAAGTTTTGGTTACAGCTATCTATGACGAAACGTTTTTAAGAAAACATAAGGCGCGTACTTGAACTGCGCCTATTTATTTATTTTGTTTTTGTTGCAGGTAACTATTAATGTTTTCTTTTCGATACACAATATTAACAATACACATGGTTATGTTTTACTGATGTGTGTCTGGTGTCGATAAGGTTCAAAATATGTCAGTATAAAAATTACAAATTTAATTAAAATTAATTTATTAAAACTTCACATCAACTTAATAACAGTAGCAAGGAGTCGGTGCACATCCGCACGCTGGGGCGGCGTACATCGGGGGAGGCGCCAATGGGACGGCGTAGGCCACGGTTGGGGCTGCACAAGGGGCAGGCATGGGGCAGGCATATGGGCAGGGCGCCGGAGCGGGCAGGGCAAGAGGAGCGGGTAAATCGTACGGAGCGGGCAAGGCCAATGGGGCGCCACAACCAGGAGGCAAGGCAGCTTCCAACAAGGGTCCAGCCGCAGACAGCACGGAGGTCAATACTGTAGGTAAAGCAGCATCAAGTAGAGGAGGAAGCGACGCCGCGATGGATGCAGAAATTGTGTTGGCTAGTGCGGGCGCCAGAACGGGCAGAGCGGGCGCTAGAGCGGCGAGTGCCGGGGGGACGGCGCATGGGTAGGCGGGCGCTAGCGCGGGAGCGGGCAGCACGAGGGGCGCCGGGGCAGCTGCGGGGCAAGGGTAGGCGTAACTGCAGTACGCTACCTGCAAGGAGTAACATAAATATTGTAATTAAAATCGGTATGGCTTTGGCTATATATATTTAGGCGGATATAAATATATTCGCGTATTTAAATCGGGCAATTGGGCCCATATTAGAAGAAAAAAAACGACAATCTCCAGAGAGGGATTTGTAGTTTGCAGCGATCAAAATTGAGACCCCATGGTCACCCATGGTGGTCATTGGTCAACAAATCAGCCTCAACTCACTCACTTAATGAATTGCGTTAATATTGCTCACCCACCTCGTTTTGTACAGACGCCAGCAGGTCAAGCTACCCGAAACTGTCAAATTTTTCCAATCAATCTTAAACCTTAATCCTTTAGCGATAAAGTTGAAATCTATTAAAGAAATTTGACAGATTGTAGTAGCTTGAGGTGCTGGCGTCTGTACTATTACCATTTTATTCGCTGACAAACGATCAACTTACGTGCGTATTCCATGGATAAATAGATTTTAAAATAAAATTGTCTGTTACCGGAATAAATTGTGTTTTTTTTTTTTTTTTTTTGAATTTTTTTTTTTGTTTTTGTAATTGTTTTTGCTTTACACGTAGTAGCTTGATGTGCTGGCGTCTGTATTTAGCCAATAATAAGTAGATCGGAGTCATGTTCCAGACACCGGAGGATCCCTAATGTTTTAGTGATTTTATATATTTTTAAAGAATTATTGAACATAAAATGTAAAATAAATAATAGTAAAGTCTTACCTCCACGGCAGCGGTGAAGCAGAAGAGAGCGATGAAGGACTTCATTGTTGTTTCAGTAGAACAGTTGAGTTCGATATGTCACTGTTCTGTTCTGGCGCCCTATATTCATCCCCTTATCGCGGCTGGCCAGAAAGTTGCGCAGTCTGTTACCAATAGCAACACTATGGCAATGCGTTGCAAAGTCCATTTATCGGAGGATTTAGTAGCATTTTGCTATAATTTTGTACTGTTTTTGTTTGTGAAAGTGTTTTAGGGTAGGAGGGTCAGTTGATGTCGTTCAAAACCACACGTCAGTAGCACTTGATCTACGATACGAAAACCGAACTACTACGAAATAAAGCGCGTAAAATAGACGTAGAGTTGACTGTACAGAACCAAGATAGATTTGTTCGAGCCTACATACTGTTTGTCCCGAAGGTGAGGGATATTTATGTTAAAAGGCCGAAGTAATAGGTTGCGACCCTATTATACCTATATTTTGGCATCAATCGGGCACAAATCTGTTATGTATTTTCTGGAGCATAATAAAGTATGAAAAAAAAACAATAAAAAAAAATGTTTTGTTTTCTCAGTTGCAGCTAGGTACTGAGAAATTCGTTAGGTAAAAAAAAAAACTGATTTTTTCGGACCTGGGAAACAAACCCAGGCCGTCAGCAGTCGCGGTTGCGACCACTAGACCCACGACGCAGTCCACCAGGCTTAACTGCCAGGTGGACTGCGTCGTTGCTTAATATTCCATCTGTCTGTCATGCCCCACATCAGGTGCCTCCACCTGCGATAGCAGACAGCCCCCTAATTGCATAACACACTATCAATCACAATCTGAATCATTTTGAAGGATATTGCTAATCCATTGCTTCATATGGTCGAAACATTTGTCTGCTCAACAACGTAAATAACGCAAAGAATGTTGTTGAACTATCAAAATGAAAGCCAGTGCTACTGATAGCGTGTCACGCAATTTCCCCGCAGCTCACATTCGTGCCTCTTCACTATCGCACGTACGGACGCCAGCACATCAAGCTACTACAATCTGTCAAATTTCTTTAATAGATTTTCAACTTTATCGCTAAAGCATTAAGTTTCAAGGTTGATTGGGAAAATTTGACAGTTTCGGGCAGCTTGACCTGCTGGCGTCTGTACAAAGTACAGGTTACAAACTACAAATAGTAAATAATAGTAATATATTTTTGCTTCACATTTCATAGTAGCAACTTATGTGAAAATACGTGACCTTCTATATTTATGTATTTTCTAATTTATTAGTGCGTTAATTCGTACCGCAATTTATTGCCTCATTCCAACACACTGAATCATCGTGATTCACATCTAAACGAGATGATTAGGTAGGTACAGTGAACCCTGCTTCCATTTTGCGCCCTTTATTTCGCAGTAGGTTCGGTTTTCGTATCGTAGGTCAAATGTCGCTAATGACTCGCGGTTGACCGTAAGATTCAAAGGCCATCAACTGTCCCTCCTACCCTATAAAACAGTGGCTAACACACTAATAAAATAGAAAATAAACAATTAAAGGAACCTACTAAGAAAGGTCACGTATTTTCAGATAAGGTTATAAACTTTCCCAAAAAAATTACAAAATTACCTATGACAAAATGCTACTAAATCCTCCGATAAACCGACTATGCAACGCATTGCCATAGTGTTGCTATTGGTAACAGACTGCGCAACTTTCTGGCCAGCCGCGATAAGGGGATGAATATAGGGCGCCAGAACAGAACAGTGACATATCGAACTCAACTGTTCTACTGAAACTACAATGAAGTCCTTCATCGCTCTCTTCTGCTTCGCCGCGGCTGCCGTGGAGGTAAGAGTTTATTTTACTATTTACTACCTACTAATATTTATTTTATGTTCTTTAATTCCTTAAAAAATATATAAAATCAGTTAAACATTAGGGATCCTCCGGTGTCAGGAACAAGACTCCGATCTACTTTACATACCCACTTATTACTATAAGTTAAGACTGTTAAGACAATTATCCTGCTAACCCTATTTAGCTAAATACAGACGCTTGTACAGACGGCAGGTGGCACATCAAGCTACTACAATCTGTTAAATTTCTTAATAGATTTTCAACTTTATCGCTAAAGCATTAGGTTCAAGATTGATTGGGAAAATTTGACTGTTTCGGGTAGCTTAACCTGCTGGCGTCTGTACAAAACGAGGTGGGTGAGCAATATTAACGCAATTCATTAAGTTATTAGTTCGAGGTTGATTTGTTGACCAATGACCATCATGGGTGACCATGGGGTCTGAATTCTGATCGCTGCAAACTACAAATCCCTCTCTGGAGATTGTAGTTTTTATCTTCTAATATGGGTCCAATTGCCCGATTTAAATACGCAAATAAATAGATATCCGCTTAAATATAGCCAAAGCCATACCAATTTTAATTACAATATTTATGTTACTCCTTGCAGGTAGCGTACTGCAGTTACGCCTACCCTTGCCCCGCAGCTGCCCCGGCGCCCCTCGTGCTGCCCGCTCCCGCGCTAGCGCCCGCCAACCCATGCGCCGTCCCCCCCGCACTCGCCGCTCTAGCGCCCGCTCTGCCCGTTCTGGCGCCCGCACTAGCCAACACAATTTCTGCATCCATCACGGCGTCGCTTCCTCCTCTACTTGATGCTGCTTTACCTACAGTATTGACCTCCGTGCTGTCTGCGGCTGGACCCTTGTTGGAAGCTGCCTTGCCTCCTGGTTGTGGCGCCCCATTGACCTTGCCCGCTCCGTACGCTTTACCCGCTCCTCTTGCCCTGCCCGCTCCGGCGCCCTGCCCATATGCCTGCCCCATGCCTGCCCCTTGTGCAGCCCCAACCGTGGCCTACGCCGTCCCATTGGCGCCTCCCCCGATATACGCCGCCCCAGCGTGCGGATGTGCACCGACTCCCTGCTACTGTTATTAATTTTATGTGAAGTTTTAATAAATTGATTATACGTGAACCTGTGATTTTTAATATTGATATATTTTGATCCGTATCCAAACTGAAGATCATCTGCCTACTTTTTCCCAATTATCTTGGGGTCGCCTACCAGTCTAACCGGGTGCAGCTGATTACCAGTATTTTACATGGAGCGACTGCCTATCTATAATATTAATAATATAATATTTTATTGGAATTAAGAAACACAAATTACAATAATGACTGCATTAGTTATAAACTGTGTCGCAGCCATTAGCGCCCATACAAAAATGTTTATAATAAATTCTTTATTTCGGACAACGTAAGATCCACTGTGTTAGTAAAATCCTTATACCTAATGTTAGTGCCATATTATCCTTTCACATTTGTTTTTCCGAGATCATTTCAAGTGGACGACGCACAAGCGAAGGGAAAGTACTTCACCTGTTCATCACCCCCACAAAACGTCTCAGAATAGGAGAGTAGATGCTCTCCGCCACTGTCCTCAGAATACTGTTGTCACTGTCCCGCAGTCTTGCTATTAAGGACGAGATTTTTTTCCGCATGATCGCATAAAAGTCGTCTGTTCGATTCAGCGCAAACATCTCAGATGCGCTACAAAAACGGGGCAGTCCCAACAGCATTCTGAAAACATTATTATATTGGATGCGCAGGACCTCCAGCGATCTTTTGGTAAAGCTGACCCACAGGCTTCCCGTGTACATACCCTGACAATATGCTTTGAAAAGGGTTACCTATTTTAACCTGATTAGTACAACGGTAAAACCTGCGCGCCAACATATTCCATTTATGCGTCAGTGCTCCAGCGTTGAGAAATTATTATTAACTTAAAAAGAAAATTACAAATAATATAACAAAAAAAAAAAGAAAAAAGAAAAAATAAAGAAAACATTAGAAAAGCAAAAACGTATGGTAATCAAAAAATAGGCATGCGTGTGTGTAATGTGTTGTGCGTGCGGAGTGTTGTACGTGAGGATGTATATGATGTGTTGTGTTGTGCGTGTGTGTGGTGTGGTGTTGTGTTGTGAGTGCGTGTGTATGTATATGTTACGGTCTAACTAAGTTTTCAAGCTCTTCATAAGTAAGAGTATGAAGCCATTTATCAACGGTGACTCGACACTCTCTAAGATTAAGTAAATACATATATGTTACATACCCTGTTTACTCGATTGTACAAAATAGAGCTTAGGTGTCTATATTGTCGTCTGACTACTACGGCGCCTACTGGCTCGATTTCACAGACTCTAATCGATCTTCGTCTGTGCTTAATGAGGCTAGCATCGAAAGTCAGTTCGGAGTGCTTACGTAGTACGGTGCTAAGTGCAAATGAGTGTCTCACTCTTGGTACCCACATAATGCGTAGAGTTCATTTGTGGGAAAGCGGATTGGTTTGTGGGCCATAACTTTTAAAACTGCCATCTGCGCCCTTTCCACTTGCAGTAATGCGGATTTAACAGAACTGACCCAGGCTGTTATACAATAGGTTATGATTGAGTGAGCTAGAGCATAGTATACCGTCTTTAGTGTGGGGAAGCCAGCGGAAGCCCTCAGGTTCTTAAACACATATATTAATTTCCTGACTCTACCTACCAGTGACTTTATATGTTCATTCCATGGCAGAGTTCTATCAATGTAGACACCAAGATACTTCATACAATGAGCACGTACAATTTGAGTACAATTACAGCCTTGGTTTGGGTTAGGGTTACATTTGTGAGCTGTTAGTGTGTAGTTAGAGGTCGGCTGTGATGTTATGCGTGGGGAAAAGGTCATAAATTTAGTCTTATCTAAGTTGAGGGTCAGCAGATTGTTTCTTAGCCAGGTCGTAGTAGTCTGTAGAGCAGATTCAGCATGAGAGAGCGCATCGGACCAATCATTACCATGCACTACTATTGCAGTATCGTCTGCGTATGTTATAATTTTACAGTTTCGTAAAGGTAGGTTGCAGGGGTCATTTAAATAAATCAGAAATAAGGTGGGTCCAAGTACGCTACCCTGTGGCACACCGTGACTGATATATTTGGATCGACTCATGTAATTTTCTATTCTAGTAGTCTGAGAACGATCTGTTAGGTAACTTGTGAAAATATTTAGGAGCAAACCTCTAATTCCAAGTCGTTCCAGTCTGTTTAGTAAGAGTGGGATGGAGACCGTATCAAAGGCTTTACAGAGATCTAGGAAAATTGTCAATGTTTTTAATTTGTTGTTTAGGTTTTTAGCAATAGTATTAGTTAATTCTAAAACTGCATCTTCAGTAATTTTGCCGGACTTAAAACCATATTGGTTCTCAGCAATAATATTTTGGACTTGTAATTAACTGAGGAGCCTACTGTTAATGAGTTTTTTCTAATATTTTGGATAAGATAGTTAGCACAGAAATTGGCCTTTAGTTATCGACACGGTCTCTAGCTCCACTCTTATATATAGGATGAACCAAACCAGTCTTGAAAACCGAGGGAAACACTCCTGTAGCGAAAACGAGGTTGAAGATATGGCACATAATTGGGATCAGAGTATGCCTTGCATTTTTGACAAGTATTGTAGAAATGCCATCACACCCAACCGCACTCGTAGAGTTCAGACCGAGAATATTTTTTTCAATTTCCTCGGTACCAGTTTCGAAAATAACTATAGAATTTGGATAGTTACTTATTGCATGGGAGCCTAAAGCACATGCAGAGTCATTATAATTCAAATCAATTTTGGATGCTAGATTCTTGCCTACATTTACAAAGAAGTCATTAACAACATCAAGAGATAAGTTGATATTAATATCACCCAATAGAATAATACTTTTATACTTACTTACTTTTTATACTTTTATTTTTCTTTTTTTTTACTTTTTTCTTTTTTTTTATGGGAGTAGAAGTGAGTGCAAGGTAGTATCCAAACTGGTAATAAAATGTTGGATATTCCGGAAAGAGGGGGAACGGTACATCGCGACCAACACCACTTCTGTAGATAATTTAACAATAAGGCAGTTTGCGTCGTCGAATATTGGTTTTTTTAAGGTATATTTTATATCTGACCTTATGTATACGACCACGCCATCATTCTTATTATTATGATTGGACGCATAAGCTTCAAAGCCTGGAATAGTAGGGAGATACGGACATTTTTGTAACCAGCACTCAGTTAAAACCATCACATGGAAATGCAATTTAGTTCTATCTAATAAGATTAAAAGGTTATTAAAATTATTAATGTTACCTATGTTACGAATGTTTAAATGAAAAATATTTAATCCAGTCTTTGTAGTTTTTATACATATATCTATTACATTGTTCCGGAGAGCGGGAATAGGAATCTGAGACATTAATTTGTTCCAGATCAGCTACTATATGTGATGTATCACCCACTATGGTGGTTATATGGAGTAAATAGATAATTTAATAAATTAATTTCCATGGAATGACAGCGATTGGTATAAATGAACGTGGTTTTTATGTTGAAGACATGGCCAAATTCTAGCGCGTTATTATAGAAGACAATTTTGATGCATAACCGCTTTCCCTCATAGTGTAGTGTAGAGTTGCAATAAATGTGTACGAGCAAGGGTAAGTGTTCAGTGTTGTGTGTTAAGGAGTTGAATCTGACCTCCGCAATCCAATTACTGGGTAATACGATACCCCTTGGTAAGACTTTCGGGCTTCTGACGAACCGTAACGACTGTCAAAGATCCACGAATGACAGCCGGGACCATGTTCTATGTTACGGGTTTGGTTTCCGCACTTAGTCCTTCAGGTGGACCATTGTGCGTGGGCCATGGCGGCCGTCGGTAGTTATTCCAACCAGCCCACCTCCCTCCAGAAGCTTATTAAGTCACCTGGTCTGTTGAGAACATCTGTGTAAGATCTGGGTGTCCCGAGGGTTTCCGACCTAATCTGGGTGACGCCTGTGCACTCAATGAGCACATGCGCGACAGTTTCATCAGCCTCCATGCAAGCTCTGCACAGGGAGCTGTCCGTTATCAGCCGGGACCATGTAACGGCTTAACGCGCTTTCCGAGACACGTAGGGGGTCTTGGTATGTAAAGACAGTAACCCATCTACGAACCAACCACGGCAAGCGTAGCTTAACCTGATCGATCGACCCGTGCGGCTGTTGTTACTTAGCCACAAGCCCCTCAAACATCAGTAAAACGTAACTATATTGTGTATTGCACGGCAGTCTGTTCTGACAGTTCAAATAGAAATACTGCCATTCTTGTGTGTAGGAACGAAAACATAAATAGTAGTAAAAAAACTTAAAAAGTCCAAATAATAAAAACAATCAAAATAATTAAATAAAATCATTTAATAAACTTTGGTTAAAGAATTTAAACATGGCGCTAAATTCTAAACAATGCTGATCGGCCGGCGTTTATTCGCGCGCGTTTTTGTAACAAAGACAAAAATGGCGGATCAGGCGCCTGACCGGACCCACAACCAACATACAACGAAATAATTGAACCCCCGACTAGTTAACATGATTCTTAGGCCTGCTTACATCACAAATCACTAAATAGACAAAGCGCTTCCCAGAATTCAAATTCTTTTAGCGCTAAATGTATACAGGGTGGCAGGGCCATCGACGCTCAAACTACAACCATAAATTCAGCACATGATTCTAGATTCTAGAAATTTTTCGTCGGTTAGCAAAATTGGTTTGCCGTTTCATAGAAAAGTGTACACGTACGCGGTCAAAATATTTGGAACAGCATTTTTTTTTTATTACCTGGAGAAATATTTCAACACAGGTACAGAATCATGTACTGAATCCAAGGTAGCAGGAGTCGTAGTCCCTGCCAAGTATAGTGATTTGTGGGTAAAACTGGATTTTATAAAAACGATCAAACAAGAAAATTACTTGTGATTAGGGCGAGCCAATCGCAGGTTAGGTATTCCGATAATTTCTTAACATTTAGTTATACTTGTTTGATGATTTTTACAGTATTTTATACATTTATAATGTAATGACTAAAATTAACATTTGGTGTTTCTAGTATGTCACTTTTAAAGTTATTATTTACATTTGTACTTAGATGGCACTAGAAAAACGGCTAGGATTTGAACTTACGACCAATTATTGCAAGTCAAATCTTCACCGTTGAAACATTGCGCTCGTATTAAGGTTAGTAGAAATAATTTAACAATTACAGTCACTTTTACACACGCAACAAGTATAACTAAACTATTTTTGCATTAAACAATCAAGGATTCAGATTGTTTAGCAAATTGGCTATCAATATAAATCACATACGGCAAAATTACGTAGGCAGTGTGTCAATGTGCTAAACAATCATTTCTCTGAATGTTAACTGAAATGACAGTCAGAGAAAAATATCTAAAATAACGTTGAATACAGACGTCGGGGGAATCATAAAAAACAAAAATAAAATAAAACAATTACCACTAGGATATGCTTTAACTAAGCGACTACAAGTCGACTGGGGGGGGACATTTTGCGGTAATCAATTGATAAATTTTGAGGCCAGCTTTCAGTCACAATCCGAGGGATTATTCCCAATCCATTCTTAGGTTTCAAAATTAACGACACCGCAAATAGCGCAATGAATACAGTTGAACTGTCAAAATGAAGGGCATTGACAGTTACGTTGTCAATGCCTTTTATTGAGGCAATTACCCCGTAGGAAATTGCCACATAACCAGGGTATTTTGACCAGGGAATACCACAAAATGCCCCCACCAGTAATACCACAGTTTGAAACGCCCAACAGTCAAAGACTGTCGTTCTGACTAGATTGTTATACCAATAATATTGAACCATAGATTATCTTGAACGAGATTCGCGAATAACTCAGATCATCACAACGAAATAATTATATTATTATTTTGAGATATTTTTCAACAAAAAAAATTATATAATATAATTAATTATTATTCAACGAAATAATTATATAATATAATAGGTAATTATATTATTATTTTAAGGTATTTTTTAAGTTAATAAATCAATTATAAAGGGTTGGCGAAATTATATTTATTTCAGATAAATTATAGATTTTTTGAAGGATTATAGAGTTAATTCAATCTTTTTTATATTTTATATTGATCTGAGCGTATTTTTTAACAGACAGGGGAGCGATTTTGTGACTCTTTTTGTGAAACAAATCTCGAAAACTGCTCTAATTTGTGTAATCATTCAAATTTTAATACTATTAAGTAGACGGAATTAATAAAATACTACTTAATTATCTAAATAAATCAGTCAAATTGTAAAATCTACTAGGTAACTATTTTGTGAAAGATTGTATAATATCTTTTTTTATGCAGATGTGGCATACGCTAAACACTGGACTACAAAAAAATAAAATAAAATTCAGTGTTGCCAGCTCAAAATCACGATGTTTTAGTGTGAGCACACAACCGCCCCCTGTCGTACAAGCAGAAGGCATCAAACTGTGGCGTCGCTTCATTTGAGACTGAAAAACTGCTTTTACACAATGGCCCACAATGGTAGACCAATGTCCAATAACGACCAATTTCTAATTCTTATATTCGTGTTAATTATTCAGAAATATCGTTTCATTATAATTGAACAATGGGTAGACATCAAATTCATGACCTTTCGATCAAAACTCAATGCCTTAACAGATGAACTAGGGTTACTTCCAACTGACAAATTCTTGAGCAGTGGCCCACAATGGCCGGCCACAGTGTAAACGCAGACAAATAATAGTAATGCTAGCCTAAAAAACTAATTTGGCAACTATATTGCACTAAGATCTAATTAAAAATAACAATGGCTCCAATATGACACGATTTCGTATGCGTTGACACTCTTAGGTTAAGCGATGCTTCCCGAGGTATGGACTTGGATCGTGTAAAAGCAACATCAGTTCGAAGAGCAAAATATAGCAACGACATTTGATAATATTATACAGGGCTTTCTGAATTAGTTGGCGAAACTTGATAGACAAATGGGTGACTACACAGTGTCGGTTAATTACGTAACCAGCTGTCATCGTCATTATTTCAGTCGAAAGACGTCCACTGCTGGACATAGGCCTCCCCCAAGCACCACCACTTCGACCGGTTCTGTGCTTCTCGAATCCAGTGGATTCCTGCGGCCTTCGCCGGGTCATCTGTCCACCTTGTGGGAGGCCTTCCAACGCTACGTCTTCCGGTACGCGGTCGCCACTCCAGAACCTTTCGGCCCCATCGGCCATCTGTTCTGCGATTAATGTGCCCTGCCCACTGCCACGTAAGTTTGGCAATTCTTCAGGCTTTGATAATTAATTAAGAATTCATCACCTGTAGTTTCTTGAAACTTAATTTTAAGAAACTACAGGTAATGAATTCTTAATATGATATTACTATAACGTATCACGCCACGCGCGTCACGTACGGTATTACTATTACGTTATTATTATTATTCTTACGATATATTGATATATTGGATAGGTATATCAATATCGTTTTTTTTTTTTTTTTTCAAAATTCGTAATTTCTAACTCATCACGTCTATGAAGTTTCGCCAGCTAATTTAATTTGAACTTGTAGATAGACTAAAGATCTAACCATGATATTTGGTCATCTTTACATTTTTTCTAATCCGTGTCCACTCTCGGAGAAGTCTTCTTTTGACACAAAATAGCCAATCAAAGGCACTTTATACTATCGTGTTTACGGAGTGTCAAAATAATGTAAAATGTAGGTAAAGTCTGAATTTATTTAACAAAGGTGAGCAAAGTAAATAGTAGTAGTTTCTTACCTCAAACGAAACTAAGTTTTCCTTAGCTTGGATAGGCATAGACAAAAACAAACAGAATTACTAATAAAAAAAAAAATGAGTAACCAATCTTTTTGGGCAAAACAAAAAAGAAATTACTACAATTACTTATACATGGATTTGAATTGAAAACCCTGAAATAAGTAAATTTAGGCCTGATTTTTCCATCACCACATAACTTTTATTCGTGGAATAAAACTGACGTTTGACAGTTTTTGTATGAAAGAACTGTCAAAATTTCAAAATTATTCCTCGAATAAAGTTATCAGATGATTGAAAAATCAGACCTAAATCAACCAGAATGGCTTTTTAATATGCTTCCCACATTCTACATATAGCAAGGTAAATGCTACCATGTACAGTCACCAAAAGATATAAGTAACCAGGGTCAGTTGAAGTTTTGTATGAAACCGATGGATGTTCTCGAATGAAATTTAATTTGATAAATAAACTGTTTGTTTTCTAATAATTAAATTAAATTTCATTCGAAAACATCCATCGGTTTCTTACTAAACTTCAACTATATCCGACGACCCGGTTACTTATCTCCTTTGGTGACCGTACCACAACAATGAGATGTTCGAGAAATTATTGCTTACATTAAAGTTTCCCTTCCCACTTAAAATCATAGAATTTTAATCACGAACCGTTTGACAATTCAATAGTTACAAAATTCAATTCCTTGAAAAAACTTTTCTTTAAACATAATATTGCATCACTTCTAATTAAACAGACTTAGCATGCGCCTGCGCACCCATCAGGTATAGCAGAGGTTATGTAGTACATCCAAAATTTCGCCATCAACCGGGCACAAATCCAGAATCCGGGCTGCTACTAATGGAAGAACCAATAAATAACACGCTCGACCCGGGGGATAGAACCCAGGACCTCACATGTGCGACCAACGCGGCAGTCAGCCCTAAGAAACTTTTAAACAATACTTGCATATTTGGTTTGATTCCATAAGACCAAATGAGTTATGTGTAGAAATATTCTCAAATGATTCTGCATTGTATTGCAGACAAGAAACCAGTGAATTTATGTATTATTTTGTGAAGTGGTGCAATTATTATCGAGTTAATATCGAACAGTGACGACAAATATCAACGTCAAACAAAACATTACTGACATATTTCTACACTCAAGCTCAAAGCATTTATTTCATTATGGGCTGATTTTTCAATCGACAGATAATTTTTGTTCATGGAATAAAGTTGACGTCTGACAGATTTTGTATGGAAGAACTGTCTTCAAAATTATTCCTTCGATAAAATTATCTGGCGTTGGAAAATCAGCCCTAAAGAGGTTGCGCAGGGTAGCCCGGGAAATTCAAATTTTCATACGTTTCTAGCAATATGCAGGTAACCAAATAGTTATTATGATTCGCGAGCGTAACAAGTATGTAGTTACAGATTCATCAATACAACCATCTGAGTTCATAAGATCCTATTTAAAAAAAAAAAAAACATTTTTTTTTTATGGCCCGCGTGGTGGATTACGGCCCACTCCCTCTCACCGAGAGGAGGCCTGAGTTCCAGAAGTGGGAACGTTATAGGCCGATCATAGATTATAAAGGTTTGTATTGATGATTTTAATGATTAGGTATAATTCTGTAAAGTCAGTTACGGTCGCGAATCCTATTTTAACACGTTGACTGCCAGACAACCTACACAATAGAAAACCTATTGTTGGCGGTCACCGGTGACCGCGCTGGCAGTCAACTTTCAACATTCAACATGACACTGACAAATGCAAAAAAACGTAAGAACATTTGAATCTTGCAGGCTACCCGGGCCTTTACCCCTTAACCACCAGACACTTATGAATTCTCAGGGAGTCGGTCAGTCAGTAAGATGAAGCAAGTCGCCCATTCCAAAGCGTAGATGTTTGCTACGATGAAGAACCGGCATGAAACTCCACGGACAAGTCTAGTATATGCGTACATTTTACGCTGAAAATGACAGAATTTTAAAAGACCTCCACATGCTGCATTGTCGGAACCTATCCAACTCGTTCTGCCATCTCCTACGTGGTCTGCCGCGACCCCGCCTCGCTGTCTCAGGGCACCAATTGTGTGCTATTTGACCCACAGTTTGTCCGGCATGCGGCAGACATGTCCTGCCCAGTCCCATTTAAGTTAGTCAGCTTTTTGAGCCACGTCAGCTATCTTTGTTTTGGAGCGCAGTCTTGTGTTTCGAACACGATCCGTTGATTTATTACATATCAATATTGAATATGACGTCAAAATATTACGTCGTTCTGTTGCAATAAAGTTCTGTGACGTTGACATTGACGTCGCCTTGCCTATCGCGTTTCAAACAATTTATCAATTCGTATAAATTTTCTATGTGTTTACAAAATGTAACATCTCGCCTGGTACGCGAACGGGTTGACAGAGGTCTTGTGCACATGGGCGAGGAAATGATTTTTTTTTATTGATGCTATTATTGTTCCCTTTTACCTTTAAGGTCTTCGAAAACCAGTTTTATTTGGTGAAAACTACCAACCATAGCAATTTCATTCGCATCGATAAATTGCATATTTATTGTCATTCAATTCTTCCTACAATGACGTCAGTTGCATACGCACTGGGATTTTAAACAAAAAAAAATGCAACTGACATTTTGTAAAAAGAATTCAACCAAATAAGTTAGGGAGATCTGTAACACGATACGCCAGTTACTTCAGCGCTGGCGTGGGGTGTCACAGATACATCCCGAACCATAGAAGCTTTTCTTTCATTCCTTTTTACCCCGGCGGCCATCCCATCTGCCGTCCTCCAAGAACATGTAGATGTAGATGATACACTGACTGAGCGCCGTCTCTTCCGTTGTTGACGACTAAGCGCCAACCCGACGGCGCCCGAGCGGACCCGAGTGAACGGGCGACCAGCATTAAGTGTCCGAGTAACTGAAAGGTTAAAGTTGTAGGTGTTAGACAGCTTCTTTAATAGGTAGATAAAAAATAGAATGTCTTTATTCATCACTAGCTTCCGTTTGTTTAACGCGCCAATCTATGGAACTGCCAGTTGGATATGAAAAAATATTTTTTGCATTTGATAACCTAATTCAATTCAATTTATTCAATTTATTTATTCATAAAACAATGTACATTGTGTTTGAATTTTACATAATATTTAATTTAAAATAGTTACAAAATAATTCCTCCATATATAAATTTCATAATCCTAATAATAAAAAAAAAAAAACATCATAATAAATTTTAAATGTCTGTTAAATGTCAGTACTTAATTATTATTTGTAAGAATAACAGTATTTATAAAAACTAAAAATAATAATACTTAATATAATTTGGCTAATAAGTCTAATATTTATATTTGTAGAACATTGTATATCTATAATTCGTCCAAAGTATATAAACACTTGTCCAACAAGAACTGCTTGAGTTGTTTTATAAATTCTCGATTGTAAACTAAGATTTTTAATTCAGTAGGCAGTTTGTTAAATATTTTAACTGACTTATAATAGAAACCATGCTTGAAGATATTAAGATGAGACGACTGTTTTGTCTGCAAGTCTTTTCTTCTTGTCTTTTCCCTTTTCCTTCTTTCTTCTTCTGTTTCAAACTCGTGTATATATTTTTGTAAGCACGTTAGAAGTACCAAAATATATAAACTTGGGACCGTTAATATTTTCAATTCCTTGAAATGTGGTTTACACGATTCCTCCTGTCGTATCCTGACTATAGTCCTAATCGCTCTTTTCTGGAGAACAAAAGCTTTTTGAATGTTATATGCATAACTTCCACCCCAGCATATTATGCTGTATCTTAACTTTGATTCGACTAGTGCGTGATAGACCATTTTAAGATGTTTCATGTCGACTTCATTCCTAAGGCTTCTTAAAACATAGCATGCTGAACTGATTGTCTTTTCCATATGCATAAGTTCTTGTTTCCAGTTAAAATTGCAGTCTATATAAACTCCTAAAAATTTTACCATTGGGGCCAGGTTTACTACTTCTCCATTCATCACGCAGTTTATTCTATCATTTTTTCTTGTAGTTGAACTGAAAAGTATGACATTCGTTTTACTGGCATTAACTTTAAGATTGTTTACTGTGAACCAGTTGTGAAACGTACTTAAGGTTTGATTCATAATTACATTTAAATTATTTATATTATCTGCTGATACAACTGTATTTGTATCGTCAGCAAAAACTACTAGCTGGATAGATCCTGTAACTGTTTCATTCATGTGTTTTATAAGATCGTTAATAAAAATAATGAAAAATATTGGTCCCAATATGGAACCTTGTGGTACACCAATTTTTACTGGGACCAATTTGGATCTGTAGGTCTCTTCGAATGAACTAGTGTCACAACTGTTACTACTATTTAATGGATCTATTTTGTTAACTACCACTTTCATTTCGACAAACATCTTCCTGTTCGTCAAATATGAATTTAGGAGTTCTAAAGCTTTACCCCTCACACCATAGTGTTCAAGTTTTTCAATTAGTATTTTGTGGTCTACTGTGTCAAAAGCTGAGCTTAAGTCTAGGAAAAGCCCGGCTACTTTTTGTTTGTCGTTTAACCTACTTATCACATCCTGTATTAAATTTATTATTGCATCTTGTGTCCCTACATTTTTCTGGTATCCATACTGTCTTCTACTTAGCACTCTATTTAAGTTTAGGTGTCTAAGTAATCGAGCTTTTATTAACTTTTCAAAAATTTTTGAGTGAGTTGGTAGCAAGGAGATGGGCCTGTACATCTTAGGATCCGTTTTGGACCCTTTTTTATGTATTGGTATTATTTTAGCTATTTTGAATTGATCCGGATAAATGCCTTCGTCGAAACATTTATTATAAAAAGCACTTAAGGGTTCTGCCAGTAAGTCAATATTATCTTTAACTCTTTGATTGTAGTAATTAGAGACACAATAGAAAGACAATTGCTTATGTCGGACTGTGTAACATAAGACATTCGAGAGGTATCACTGTAATTGGTATGTCGTCATAGCCACAAGATCTTTTTTCCTCCATATGTTTCACGATTTTGTATACCTCGTGGGGGGTAGTTGAGACTAGAGTAAACTCACCAGTTATTCTTTTTGTACTCTTACCCAAAAAATCTACTGCTGTATTTGAACATATAGGTGTCGTAGGGCTCAATTCAAATTGCTTAATGAAAACATTTACAATATCTGCTGGTTTTGATAAAATTTCATTATTCGATTTTAAAGAAGGTATCTTGTTATTTTGGACTTTCTTGTTCCTGTGTTCATTTATCAGTTTCCAGACATCTTTTGAGATGTTCTTTGAGTTGGCTAATTTGGATTGCGCTGCTGTCTTTTTGGCTATATTTATAATTTTTCTATAAAGAGTAATATATTTATGCCTATAGTTTTTTATTGTATCACATTGATTATTTACTTTTCCAGTACAGAGAAATCGCTTCATTTTGCTGGAAACTTTAACCCCTTTTGTTATCCAATGTGTTTGTTTTTTCTTTGTTATGTACACTTTAATTTCTTTTTTTTGAAACAGTTCATAAACGTGTTGTGAAATTGTTTCAGAAACTTATTTATGCCAATTCCACTCCAGTTTAAGTTCAAAAGCGAGTCTCTGAACTTCTGCTTATTCTTTGCGTTAAAAAATCTCTTCGTAACATGTAAAACAGCGCTTTTTGTGTTTCTTCCTGTTTTATTTGTCTTAAATACAGCACTGCACAGTAATCCTGCATGTCCATCTGCCAAACCATTTTGATTAACTTCGCAACTTTCTATATTTTCGTCCGGTAAATTAGTAAATATATTATCTATACAAGATTCTGATTCATTACGAATAAAAGTAGGTGAGTTAATTAAATGTCTAAAATTGTAACATGTCAATAAATTTAATACGCAGTGTTTTTTATTATTTTCGGTGCGAAAGTCAATGTTAAAATCGCCACAAATTACACAGTTCCTGCTAAAGAAGTGTTCTAATAACTTTTCAAGACGTAACATAAACATGTCAAAATTTTTATCATACGGAGTGCGATAACAACAACATATGGATACACCAGTTAAAACATCTTTGATACCACATATTTCAAAACTATCCATCACATAAAGTTTTTTAGCTATTTCCAAGTCCTCGTATTCTCTGTCTGTTTCTGCTAAAATAATAGTACCTCCTCTTATCTTATTCACTCTAGTGTTGTACGATGCGACAATGTGATTCGATGTGATCGATTCTTGAGGAAGACTATAGACTACCTAACATCACGCTAGAAGCTTTGGGAGCCAAGCAAAAGGCAAAGTCAGAAAGAACGCTAATCGAAAATGGAGTAGTTCCACGGGCGAGAGATTGGTCAGTCATCAATCAACTCAGCCTATCGCAGTCCATTGTTGGACATAGGCCTCTCTCTCCCAGACTGCGCCATAACACCCTGTCCTCCGTCTTCCGCATCCTGTCTGTCCCAGCCACCTTCTTAAGCTCGTCCGTCCATCTAGCTGGGGGGCGACCCACACTACGTTTGCCGATACGCGGTCTCCACTCTAACATTGTACAAAGCGTCGCGTCTTATCGTTATCAGCAAATTCTTTAGACAACCTTTCGTTACATGTTTACACCTCTTCTGCGCAATAGATAATATGATTGGGTACTAATTATTTAAAATATCTTTGTTACATTACATTACAGGCCTCGTCTCGGTGAGAGGGAGTGGGCCATAATCCACCATGCGGGCCCAGTGCGGATTGGTAGATGTCACGTTTTCGAATTTTTCGTTCTAGGACATGCCGGTTTCCTCACGATGTTTGAGAGCAATAGTGATGAAACAATTTACACAAGTAAAGCGTCTGTCTGGGTTCGAACCTACGACCTACAACTCGTAAGTCGCGGCCGTTACCGCTGTGCTTTGATACATTAGTAACTAATAATTGCGACTGGCCCGTTGGTCTCGTAGTCGCAAGTGCTACTGCCGAGCGTGGGGTCCTGGGTTTGATTCCCAGATCAGGCAAAGTATTATTGGGTTTTTGCATTAGGAATTTCTCAGTAACGGCGGTTGACGGTGCGTCGGAATGCTCGTTAAGCCGTTGGTCCTGCGCCTGATCTCTTGCAGGTTGTGTCGAATTGACGTCCCATTGGATAAACAAGAGTCAGGGAAGAGAGAGTGCACCTGTGCCTGCGCACACACGTGCACTATAATATCTCTCGCGTCGATGGCTAGTTTCCGCTGACTATAAGAATGACTGCCATGGCACAAATTCATTCTGGAGGATTATTTTATTTAATCAATAATACACGATCGGTTAGCAGAGATTTGGGGCATCTTTTTATCCATTAAACGCCATTATAATTTATATTTTGCTAAGGGACACATCTGCCTAACCCTTCCTGGGCTAGGCAGAAGTGTATCTACAGTACAGAGCTTCCGAAAGAATGGGTCTTAAAATACAAGATCGAAGACACTTTCGCTGTTGTGGACGAGTATGATCACCTAGGACAAACTGTCCGGTTAGGTTAGTCTAACTTCTAGAGAGAGGTCAATTGTCGAATCCGACTCGCCTGGGCAGCGTTTGGGAAGCTACGGAATATCTTCACATCTCGCACACCGCCAGTGTCTCAAGACGAAAGTCTTTAACAGTGGGTGTTGCCAGTGATGACCTATGGCACAGAAACGTGGTCGCTCACAATGTGCCTTATTAGAAGGTTAAAAGTCACTCGAAGAGAAATGGAGAGGGGCTTAGAGTTTCCCCTACATGATTAAATCAGAAATGAAGAGATCCGCAGGAGAACCAAGGTAACCGACATAGCCCGTAGAATTGCCAAACTGAAGTGGCAGTGGGCAGGGCACATTTCTAGCAGAACAGATGGCCGTGGGGCCGAAAAGTTCTAGATTGGCGACCGCGTATCGGAAGACGTAGGACAGGACAGAAGGCCTACCACAAGGTGGATTGATCACTTGGAGAAGGCAGGAATCCGCTGGATGCCAGAAACACAAACCGGTCGAAGTGGCCTATGTCAAGCAGCGGACTTCTTTCAGCTGAAATGATGACAGTGATGATGCATAGTAGGTACTGCCACATTTCGCCAGACATGTTTAAGTCCAATGTAATAGGGGGCAAGCCTATTGTCTTGAAGTCAACTTTAAGGTAACCTTTAGTTAATAGGTACCTACAGAGTATCATATTGGCACTAGCAAACAAACTCTAGAGGAGCCTGTGGCTAAGTAATAACAGCCGCATAGTTCGATCGATCAGGTTAAGCTACGCTTGCCGCAGTTGGTTCGTGGATGGGTGACCATCTTTACATACCAAGACCCCTCCGTGTCTCGGAAAGCACATTAAGCCGTTGGCTAGCTCTTATTAACAGTCGTTACACGTGGTCAGAAGCCCGAAAAACAACCCAATAACTGGGTTGTGGAGGTCAGATAGGCAGTCGCACCATGTAAAATGCTGGTATTCAGATGTATCCGGTTAGACCGGAAGCCGACCCCAACTTATTTGGGAAAAGGCTAGGCTAGATGATTAGAGAACAAACTCTTTGAATAAAGGTTAAAACAGAAAACCTATTCTTGAAAAAATAATTTAGCTATATTAATTATGGCGGCTAGATATGTGACGATATGGAATCACACGCCTCGCGCTAAATTCCTCCCTTATCAGCGATCGCGTTATCAATGGCGTGCCTCGTACGTTAGTCACGGGCGATCAAACAATAATGTACGCTAACCGATGTCGTCGGTTTTGTGATGAGTTCAGAAAAAGGGAAAATAGGTTTTTTTTTGTTCGACCGAGAAACTCAAAACTCAAACTCAAAGTATTTATTTCAATTAAACCATTTACAGGCAGGCACTTTTGAATTGTCTTTTGCTGGTCAGTTAGTCAGAAAGTTCAAGCTAGTTGCTCATTCCAAAATGTAGATATCTATGGAGAAGCATGGGCAAGAAACTCCACGGACACTCTTTTAAATCAAGATATTACAAAATCCTGGGTACATTATTTTTGTTGCTTCTATATAAGAGAACAATGTAAAAAAATAATGAAGAAACAATTCAAGATATAAGATTAAATATAAGCCCTGGCAGTTAAGAGATGACCAGTCTCATCCGACGGCGTTCACGGACATGACGTGTGGATCAGCACCATCCAGCTCAACCATTGACGACACGGTTGGCGCAGTGGCTGAGCGATCGACTGCTGCGCTGCGTGTCGCGGGTTCGATTCCCGAACGGAACAAACATTTGCATTGCCTACAGGTAGTTGTTCCGGGTCTGGCTGTTTGTGTATGTGAGTTTAAATGTTTGTAAATGCACCCACGATACAGGAGTAAATCCTAGTGTGGGGCAACGTTTTTTTTATTTAAGAAAAAAAAAAATTTGTAGGGAACCAAATGATCCAACACATGCGCTACCGTCAGTGAGACATTTAAGTGAGTATGATATTATTATGTTCAGCAGAGAGAGTAGTGGTAGCCCAGTAGTAAGACTTACGAGTTGTAGGTTGGGGGGTTCAAACCAAGACAGGTGCTTTTCTTTGTATAAATAATTTCATCACCACTGCTCTCACAATTGTTAAGGAAAATAAAGTCCTCCAGACAGTATTTCGGCCATAGCGGCCAGCAGGCCAATTCTCGTAAGTTAAAACGATCAAAATCTAGTTGCAGTCTCATCTCGGCGACAAACAAATGTCAAAAACTTGTTAAAATGTAGGGAAATTTGACGTATTTTTGACAGATTGAGACTGAGATCAGACTGTGAACGTTCTTAAATTTACCAGAATTGCCCCTCAGGTGCGGCGCAGGAGATGTTATAGTGCACAAGTGTGCGCAGACAGGTGCACTTCCTCTTTTCTCACTCTCATAGTCCGATGGGATGGCAATCCGACACGACCAAAGAGAGATCAGGCACAGGACCAACAGCTTAAAGTTCTTTCCGAGGCACGGGGATCCCACCGCCAACTTCCAAACTCTGGGCTACTTCCAAACTCAATAACACTTTGCCCGACCCGGCAAACACAAACTTCCTGGGTGAAAGAAAGCATAGTCAGGAAACCAGCATGTTTTAGAACCATAAATTCGAAGATAATATCTGGCAGCTACCAATCCGCTTTTAGAATCCTTTATTGAAACCATGATTACAGTTTGCCAATGTCACCCTGTATAAAAATTGCATTATGGAGTCCAGAGATGCAAACGGCTCAATTAATTATAATCCAGATATGGTAATTACCTTATTGCTTATTTTTAAAAGTAAGTTTCCTTTGATGGCTAGGACATGGTGAGAGGATGAATGCAAGGCAATGAAAAAAAAAATGGAATTGACAAGAATAGTGTGCTTATGTTTAAAAATATTTTGTTGGGAAACAAGGAGATAAAATATATCATAAGTTCTGAAAGCTTACCCCCTTTATTGACTGTTTAGCCATACATTTTTAATGTTTAAATGTCACTTAACTTTTATCATTGTTTATAAATGAACCCCTCAGTGTTCATAAGTATTGTATGATTGTAGGCTGCCTGAATCCAATATTTTTGTGTAAAAATTTAACAATATTATGAAATCTCAGTATTTTGTTCAAGTTTCAATATACAGATACTGCAGGGTATTACCACAGATTTCCAAAATTGCCCCCTTATTTTGAAGCACAAGAAACTACTCTAAACAGCCAGGTTCTACTCACATCCATATCGTTTTGTTCCGCATCCTGCAACCTTGGAATTCTTCGCTTTGGTATTACTAGGAAATGCACGGGAGCTTGCGGAGAAACGTCATTGAAAGCCAAGCACAGATCATCTTCGTAAATAATATCCGCTTTAATCTCCTTAGAAATTATCTTGTCGAAAATAGTCGGCCCCGGCGCAGCGACGCTTTGCGCTTGCGCGCGGCGCACTTCGTCGCTATACGGTCTACGTACCGCTATTGCCGACCCACGAGATAAATCATATATATTCGTGGGATAAGTCTTCTTCAATCTGAATTTTAGGGCGCGTTGCAGCACTTTATTAAACATTTTTATTGTTTTTCACACAGGAATTCCATCGTCACAAAATCGCACAAGTTTTGATTTTGACAATTTTGACATTGACAATTGACAGGTTTACAATATGACAATGACGTAAGGAAAAGTTCAAGAATGTTGCAGCGTATTAAAACAAAAACTACTAAAAACTACTAAAGTTGGGAATAAACACTGTTTAAATGCGTCAGAAAAATGTTAGATAACATCATTATAAATTCACAACTTTTTAGTAGCACTGCTATTTGTGCTCTAAGTGCACTAATACTGGTTTACGGTACTTCGAGAGTGACTACACGTAGGGAATACGAGGTCTGCTGAATAACTTTGTGGGATTCATGGTTTTTAACGTAGAGTGGGGGAATAACTCAATGGTATGAACGTTAATAAGTTGAAGTTTAATCGACCAATCGACGAAAACATGCAAATACTGGAAACTGACGAGTTAAAACAACTGCCTAATCGGTAAAACTGACGAATCAGTGAAACTGACTAATCAACGAAACTGGCGGATTAAATAAAGTGACGACTGAGGTAAACTGACCAGTGATACGTGGGTTCATAATTTATTTTTTGTAGACGGTATAGAATAGAAAAGAATACTCCATCTTTTTTTCTCTATTATTTTTCTTTCTTGTATTGAAACCGATGTAATTTCAGACCTGCAAGCTCTGAGACATACCTTATCCGACGACGACGGCATGCAGGACTGCAATGCAGGATGGTTAATATAAAAGAAAACCATAAGCTTCACAAAATATTTATATTTTGATTTACAATACATTTTCTAATTAGCTATGTCAAACCTTGGCCTATTATTTTCCACCTTTTAGTCAACTTCATACCTTAAGATACACTCTTTAATTTTTTTATAAATTCCACGTATCTAAATTACAACTACCCGTAAAAATACATGCCTTCAAATCTGAAGATCTGAAAAACATTAATTTTTATAATGTTCTAATTTTCGTAGTAAAGAAAATTTTGTCAATTTAATCATCATAATCATGACCAAATATGTCACACAACTCTTAGAAACTTAAAATTAACTTAAGTTTTTATTTATTGAGCAATATTTTTAACCCCCGACGCAAAAACGACGGGGAGTTATAAGTTTGACGTGTCTCTGTGTGTGTGTGTGTGTGTGTGTATGTGTCTGGCTGTGGCATCGTAGCTCCCTCGATCATTATGAACTACCTCAACATGGGGTACCAAATGAAAGGGCTTGACTAGTAGAATACTACACACTACATATGATAAATTTCAAATCCAAGATGGCCGCCACCACAATATGACCACAAATTTTTAAATTACGTGAATCTTAAAACGCAAGAAAATACAAGAAATTAAATTAAAAAAATTAAGGAGTCTCTGCAAGCAAGAAATAAAAAAATAAATTAACAATTTAAAAACCTCCGACACAAAACAAGTTAAAAAAAACTATGAAAAAATAACCTACTATTTTAAACTTTAACAGAACGTTAGGCTAATAATTCGAGCGGTCCCCCGACGCGACAATATTTAATCAAAAAATTTCATACGTACTTACGTAAGGTCATAATTTCAAGGTTATTTTTATCTTTCTATAGGATTTCACGTTTATACCTTTTTTGTTCTATTTGTGGCTATTTTTTCATAGTGATTTTAACTTGTTTTGTGTCGGGGGTTTTTTAATTTAATTTTTTATTTCATGCTTGCAGGGACTCTTTAATTTTTTTGCTTAATTTCTAATAGAATATAATAGTTATTCACAACATAATTTACTGCTTTACTAAAATCACAACTTTAGTTCAGTAGTTAAAATTGAGCACTCACAATAAAATTATTATATAAACTGCTAATAAATGGCATAGCATGAAAAGTAGGTACTTCAAACGTCATCATAAGAAGTTAAGAACTTACAGTATATTTATAGTTTATACCAACAAGCAAAACTTTCAAGGTAGCGTACCAACACCAATACATTCAGACCACTAATTTTACAAGATAGCTTTTATTACCATATAATTAATACAAAGAGTAACTTATTCTCCCCCTAGTGTATACCTGCGTCTTACTGGTACAGTCAACTGCACGTCTATGGTAACCATTCAACATCGACAGTGCTTTCATTTCGAACGCCCTTTCAGTTCACGTGTCACTACTGACGTGTGATGGACTGTACAAGTACAAACATTAGTAATGACAAATTGACTTAAATCTTACGATAATAATAATTATTATTTTCTGTCTTCAGCTCTGTCGTATGCACGTGTAAGCTAAGCTGAGAATTGTGAGCAGCATTCTGAAGGTCCGGTAGACAAAGGTTTTAAAGTATTGGTTCTGGATTGCCAGCCGGCAGAGGAGGGTTATCACGAAGAACAAGGCTCCTTGATGCACGTAATACATCCTGAAATTAAATAAACATTTTCGAGTTAGATTTTGAAGTGTTCATTGCATTGTAAATTGTGAGGGTAATGATTATTTTCAAGGATTATGCCTATGCAAAGTTTAAACACTCATAACCATAAATTGGCGGGACGAACTGGATAGGGTCCGTCAAAGCTGGAAGGTGGACAAACGTGCTCGCGAAAGATGCAAGGACTGGAGCGAGGCCTTTGCCCAGGAGCGGGACAGAGCAATCTAGGTGAAAAAAAAATATAAATTGCTATTAACCAAGAAACCAGCTACATCTTGTTACTCAGAATTCCCGAATAGAATAATCTTATAAGCCACCACCTAGTAGTTGCCCTTGCTTCTCTTGCGACCACTCGACTAACGAGACAGTATTGTCCCTTGAAATAAAAATACAACTAACATAATAATAATGAGGACACTTACTTGCGCAAATGGTTCTTTGCTACGTCGATATCTTGGTCTTTCTCTTGTAAAAGATATTTTCTTGTTCCTATTACGAAATTTTCATAGTGGTCATCCCAACTGCGGATAAAAAACTTTAAATTAGCATTTCACGCTGACAAAATATATGTTATTTATTCATTGTTTTTAACCGAAATGGAGGTTCCTTGATTGCTTCATATGTAAGTTTCTATGTCATTCTCAATATCGTAATCTTTTTACACAGAAGATTGTAAGAAGATGCCTAAAATAATATTCTATATATCAATATTTTGAATACGGGACGGGACTGCTTCAAGAATTTGGTATAATTAAAATAAATAACGACTTCAAAAACAAAAGCCTTTGGCATCGTACCGACTTACTTAATAGTTTGAGGATCTAAATTATAGATGGCAGCATCTTGAGGCGAGAGTCTGGCTTGTAATTTTCTTACGTTGTCTGTTGCAAAGTGCCATTCACGCACAGAGAAGAATCTCAACACCTCGTTCATAGCTATGAGACGATGGCTGACAGTTATGAGGCTCATTCTAAAACAAAACATCTTATGAACCATCTCTTGAATGAAGAATTGGTACTTGAAAATAAATTCCTTTTTTCCTTAAAAAATAAACTACCATTGTGGTAGGAAGAGTTTACTTTAACAACATTATCAAGTGCATTACTTTTAACGCAGAATTCATAAAGATTCCTTATTATTACCTCATTTTAATTCCAAGAATTTTGGTGATATATTCGGCGATGTGAAGAGGCGCAGTTTGCAGTAATGTTTCCAAAGTCTTTTGTGTGACCCTGTGAAAAGAAAACTTTGTTTAGATCTGGCTTTTCCGGATGGAGGGCACGCGCGTCGCAAGCAGTTTTGATATCTCAAACCTTTTTAAGTCTTGGATTTTGGATGGTAATCAAGTAAAGTTGCAATTATGGACAACTGCTATACCAGGGGCATTCCAGAAACCCACGTTGCCATCCCAGAGAGAAAGATGAAAATAATGTGTGTGGAACACAGCAACGCTGCATGGCGGCAGAAATAAGTATGACCTATATTATACAAGTATGCTGGACATCATACTATCGATGACAAAACGAAGACATTTGATTTTCGCCATATTGGCGCTGATAGCAACGTGAGCATCCGTGGACCTAATATGTATGATAGTGAGTTTTACAAAATGCGCATACTCTCATGATAAAAATGTTCTAAATATGTCGTAGTAAACACAAAAAACATCTTATTCTTCGATTTAAACCTAAATCATCAGAGACGTACCAAAACAACACGACGGCCATTTGCAAAAATGTATCAATTTTAGTTCCTGAGACGCTCAAGCGGGGCGCTTTGAATCGGCACAAAAAACAACTGTCATTTCGTATAGTATATTTAGTCCAGATGGGCCTCATCAGAAGGCTTAAAGTCACTCAAAGGGCAATGGAGAGGGCTATGCTCGGAGTTTCCTTGCGTGATCGAATCAGAAATGAGGACATCCACAAGAGAACCAAGGTTACCGACGTAGCCCGAAGAATTGCCAAACTTAAGTGGCAGTGGGCAGGGCACATTGCTCGCAGAACGGATGGCCGATGGGGCCGAAAAGTTCTGGAGTGGCGACCGCGAACCGGAAGACGTTGCGTTGGAAGGCCTCCCACTAGGTGGACCGATGACCTGGTGAAGGTTGCGGGAATCCGCTGGATGCGAGTCGCACGGGACCGGTCAATGTGGCGACACTTGGGGGAGGCCTATGTCCAGCAGTGGACGTCTATCGGCTGAAATGATGATGATGATGATTTAGTCCAACGTACTTGTTTATTAGAGGTCGGTGATATGGAGGTATTAACTTGACGGACGAGTTCCTTCACAAAGAGCTCTTCTACTTTCTCCTAAACCTACTACTTACTTGTTTTTAACAGCAAGGCCGCTGGGGTACCAGAATGTGTTGTCAAACGGATGTCCTCGCAAGTTCCTGCGCAGGGCCACCTCGAAGTCGCCCCAAGTGGTTGGATTCTCATAAGTACTGCAGTTGTACACGCGAACTTGCTCTGGCCTGAAACGGAACATGCGGTCATAACATCGTGCCTATATTTTTTATTCCCGAAGACCCTGCCCGAAGGGATAGGCAGTGTAGGAGTGTATACAAGTCCTATGTAGCACAAGCATAATTAGCCTATAATTTTCTCACTGCTGGGACACAGGACTCCTCTGTTCGAGAGGGACTGTGCTGTAATCTACCACGCGGGCCCAGTGCGGCGGCTTCTAAGGGTCATAGAGTGACGTTAAATAACCTATAACCTTCTTCAAGAGTTGGGCTATCAAACAAAAAGAATTTTTCAAATCCGACTGGTAGTTCCAGAGATTAGCGCATTCAAACAAACAAACTCTTCAGCATTATTATTAATAGTACTGGGTCAAATTAAATTAGCTAGCGAAACTCCACAGACGTGATGGTTATCGATATCTAAATACGACAAAATAAAAAGTTGATGATTTTTTTTTGGGGTCAATGTTCTCTGGTAGTTTTTTTAGTTGAAGTATGAGCTGAGAAAATCGGTTTTTTTGTTTAGAAAGCGATACATAATCACGTCTGTGAAGTTTACACAAATAAATACTCTTTTTTTTTCGTGATATTTCATGTGACTACACTGCGCGGTTGATCGGTTGATGACGCCCAAGAAAAAACTCATCAAATTAATTTAAATTTTGTTTGATCATATGAAAAGATATAAATAATAATATATTTATTTATTTATTTACCATTTATGTACACACATATATAAACAGACAAGAAAAACAGAACAGAAAAAATAGGTACAGAGGTGATGCTCATCATTTTGTTTTCATATCGATTGAAAAATCTGCCCTTAGGGCTGATTTTTCCAACGCCAGATAGCTTTGTCCGAGGAACGATTTTGAATTTTTACAGTTCTTCTATACAAAATCTGTCAGACGGCAATTTTATTCCACGAATAAAAATTATCCGTCGATTGAAAAATCAGTCCTAAATAGTAGTAAACAGTCTAATATTTATTCCATGCGGGGTTATAAATCGAACCGCGCACTTCACACGTCACTTAGGTACGGAAAATTCATCCGGAACACGAATTATAAGGTCACCCACGAAGCTACATTGTCCGAGAACAATGTAGCTCCTTATTACTATTGATATTATGTTGTAGACATGTCAAATAAGGAATCAGTTTCGCAACTCATTTAGCGGATGTTTGTAATTGTTATTATATCCTTCAACATCAATTATCAATGTGAAAACAATGACCTCTTTAAGGGGCCTTTTACAGTCCACTAGCGCCGCCAATCGGAAAAATGTCATAACTCGTAAATAGAATCAAAAATACAAAATGTGGTCTATTATTACTGTAGAAAAGGCAATAACGTAATTTTATAACACATTGTCAACACTTGAAATATAGCTGATTAGCTAAATCGTGCATTTGTAACAAAAACGGCCGTTTATGTTTTGAATGCACGATTTGGCTAAACAGCTATATTTCAAGTGTTGATAAGGTGTTATACAACTACGTTATTGCCTTTTCCACAGTAATAATAGAACATATTTTGTATTTTTGATTCTATTTACGAGTTATGACATTTTTTCGATTGGCGGCGCTAGTGGACTGTAAGAGGCCTCTTAAGCACTGGGCTCCAGCGGGGTAATTACGTACAGAATGAAAGCGTTTCATTTTGACAGTTCAACAATATTCATTGCGTTATTTACGTTTGTTAAGCAGACAGTTTTTTCGAATATATGAAGCAATGGATTAACAATATTCTTCAAAATGAATCAGATTGAGATTGATAATGCGTTACGCAATTTAGGTGCTGTGGGTTCAGTTTGCGCGTCAATGTCCGGACGCCAGCACATCAAGTTACTACAATCTGTCAAATTTCTTTAATAAATTTTCAACTTTATCGCTAAAGCATTAAGGTTCAAGGTTGACTGGGAAAATTTGACAGTTTCGGGTAGCTTGACCTGCTGGCGTCTGTCCCTGCCACTATGTATTAAGATAGATGCTCAAAGAATGCTCGCGAATTTAAAAATTTATTTTATTAGTATTTTTACCCGACTGCGCGACAGCAAAGACAGGGTTATCTTTTTCAATACTTAAGTGTCAATTTTTTTATGTTATCGTATCATGAAGCGGACCTTTTTAAATAAATAATATAAACACAGAGCGGCCATTTGCAAAAGAACATAAGATTTGAATTTCGTGCGACTTTAAGTTGACCGTTGGAAAATAAAAATAAAACTAAGTAATGTATTAAAAGGGAGGAGCATGGCACTAAAGGGAGGAGGTCTACACTCAGCTGTGGGTGGAACAAGGCTGTCAATGATGTTGGTGATGATGTTGAAAGTATTAAATCAAACAAAGACTCCTCACCGGTCCACAGCAGTCTCCCACGCCACAGCCAACAAAGTATCAATGGCCATATCAACCGGTAACATATCAGCTCTTGCAGTGTCCTTGCAGCAGAACACGTGCAGCAGTCCCTTGCCAGCACCCACCACCACGCCGCTGGGGCCGTTCAGGTTCTCTATCCAGCCAGGGTACGGGTGGCGGAGGGAGGATATCACTGAAAGAAAGGACGAACAGGGTAAATAAAGACTAAAATACAAAAAGTGGTTTGAAGATTCTTGGCATACCTACCGGTCCGCCGTTTTGATTTTTTGTCAAAATGGCGGCCACGCATGAAACCTACATATATAAATTGTTAGGACAACTTTGAACGTTTATATCTTGGAAACGTGACGCTTTACGGGTTTGGTCCTGTTATATTTTTCGTTTGCATTGATGTCAGCTATCGATTTGTATAGGTGCCATGCGTGGTCACCATTTCGAAAAAAAAAATCAAAATGGCGCGACAGTAGGTATGCCAGGCTCCATATAAAAATCTTCATTCCCCCTTTATTCGTGTAGCGCCATCTATACTACTACATAAGAACTACGCACAGTGGTCCACTTGAAGGACAAAGTGCAGAAACCAAACCCTTAACATAGAAGAACTATGTAGACTGCCAGTGAACTACAAAGTGATGATATCACTGACGACAGACGTTGACGTCACAAGACCCTGCATCGCGCAAGCAGAGTTCTCTACTAAGTTTTGGAAATAATTGTCTATCAAGCATAATCAGCCTAGAACGTTCCCACTGCCGGGAGACAGCTTCTCTGTGAGAGGGAATGGGCCGTAATCCACCACGCGAGCCCAGTGCGGGTTGGTATATGTCACATGTCTTCGAATTTTTCGTTCTAGGTCATGTCGGTTTCCGCACAATGTTTTCCTTCACCGTTTTGAGAGCAGGGGTGATGAAATATTTTACACAAAGTGAAGCGCCTGTCTGCGTTCGAACCCACGATATACAACTCGTAATTAAGCCGCGGCCGTTACCACTGGGCCACAGGTGCTTACATTGATTAGCAAAGATTTTATATTTGGTCTTCAGTAAGTACATACCAATAGTTGGTCTAAAGATAGCGACCGGAAATCCTTTATTTCCATGTTCTTGGACTACATTCTCTGCCAGAGCCTTCGTGAAGGTGTAGGTGTTGGGTTTCGGAGAAATGTATCTGAAAGTAATTCATATTTGTTTAGATTAGGCACGATAAATTACAAGACGATCACAAAACATTAAACATGGTATTTTTTTTTTTACATCGATCTCGAGACGGGTTAAATGTCGAAGGGAACACAGACGCAGGCAGAGAGTCTTCAAACTCAGCAATGGCCATCACGGCCACTGCCGAGTTTAAAGCCCTCACTGCTGGGTATGAGGCCTCTACAGCCTCTACAGAAGCATAATTTCCATCGTGATGAGTGGTCTACTCTACTTACTCTGTGTTGATCTTGCCGAGCAGTTCCTCCGGCAGCGAGTCTGCGACGGTGAAGGCCTGTTCCAGGGGGACAGGCGAGGGATACACGCGCTCTTCTACATACGTAAGTTCAGCGTTACTGTACGCGGTCGATACGTGGATGAACGCCTGTAGGGAAGCCACAAATTCAAGTTTGATTCATTCAAAATACAGGTTTTTCCTAATTTGAAGGACAGCGGGGTAATTGCGTAATACACTATCAGTAGCAATGGTTTTGATTTTGACAGTTCAACAACATTCATTGCGTTATTTACGTTGTGTAAATAAACCCGTGTAGCCCACCCACAAACAGTGATATTTTATTCGGAGACCTCACGCTACACTAGCGCCTCTAGCGGCGAATTCATACGCGATAGTCCTCATTGGCTTTCATTTTGACAGTTCAATAACATTCATTGCGTGGTTGAGCAGACATTTTTTTCGACCATATGAAGCAATGGATTTGTAATATCCTTCAAAGTGATTCAGATAGTGATTGAAAGTGTGTTATTCAATTAGGGTGCAGCCGATCGATTCTGTAAAAATCTCACCGTGAAAACTTAGGTGAAGTGAGTTTAGAGTGAGTTGTCAATAGTGTCAATCCCTAGCATTAGTTGGAATGACAGCTCACTCCACGCTCACTTCACCTAAGTTTTCACGGTGAGATGGATACAGAATCGCACTGCAGTTTACTCATCTGTTATGGCCAGACACATGTTTTATTGAAACAACACTGATGCTACTTTTTTTGGTAAATAAAGGATTACTTACTACACAAACAACATAATAGGTACTTATGTTGCTTGTGGGTCTATTTTTTTAGTTTTGTGTTGATTAAAACGAAATTTGCGACAGAAACGATATTAAGTAGATAGATAGGCGGTAGGTTGTTTGATTAAGGGCTGATTTTTCAATAGTCGGATAACTTTGACGGCACGGTTGGCGCAGTGGTTAAGCGATTGACTGCTGCGCTGTGTGTCGCGGGTTCGATTCCCGAACGGAACAAATATTTGTATGACCTACAAGTAGTTGTTCCGGGTCTGGCTGTTTGTGTATGTGAATTTAAATGTTTGTAAACGCACCCACGATACAGGAGAAATTCCTAGGGTAGGGCAAAGTCTAAAAAAAAAAAAAAATTATGTCTAAAGAAGAAAAATACGGAGGTGATGAGTTGGTATTATACCTCGATTTTAGGAAGTTTATCACATATTTCCAGCAGTCGTTGAACAGAGCGGACATTCTGGTCAATGGCGACCCGCAGTGGTTCGTCGAACTTCAGGGTAGCCGCCGAATGGAAGACTATAGACACCTGCAACAAATGAAAACAGTTTTAGGAAAAAAAGAAAAAAAGAAGAAAGAAAATACGTTTATTTGCGGCAAACATGACGCATAAAAAGAACATAAACACAAAAAAAAAGTAACAAGTTGGGGGTAAGCATGCGTCACATTCACGCAAAACGGCCATCGCTCAGCATAATGCTAAGACTCTATACGAGACAGAGCCCCAGCGCTGGTTTTCAGCGGCAGCCGGCGTTAACGTGATGACGTCAACCAGTGTAGCATGCAATTATACACAAATAAATAAAAACAACAATCAAGACAAGAAATAAAATAAACCATTGCAACATAATATGATTCGAGACAAACAACAATTAAAACATGAAATCAAATAAAGTAAACATAAATTAAAAAAAGATGGTGACGTGGTGGTGATGGTGATGGTGGTTAAAACGATAATAGATGAAGCTGGTTTTAGTTTTCTTTTAGATTTTTTTTTAACACGCTTTTATTAGTTTCACTTGTAACAGTTGTAACTAACTAACAATATAACAATATCTTATAAATAAACCCGTGTAGCCCACCCACAAACAGTGATATTTTATTCGGAGACCTCACGCTACACTAGCGCCTCTAGCGGCGAATTCATACGCGATAGTCCTCATTGGCTTTCATTTTGACAGTTCAATAACATTCATTGCGTGGTTGAGCAAACAAATTTTTCAACATATGAAGCAATGGATTGGCAACATCCATCAAAATTATTCAGATTATGATTGATAGTGTATTACGCAATTAGGGTGCTGTATAACTGAGATTGCGTTATTCTTATGCGTATCAAAGTACCGCTCCCACACGCACAAGGCTACATGTAAACAAATGAAACTTGTTATTTACGAGTAAATCCCATCCTCCATTATAAACGTGAAAGTTTGTATGGATGGATGGATGGATCTATCTACTATCTACTTCTACTAATATCTACTTCTGTCTACTATCTACTTCTACTAATATCTACTTCTATCTACTTCTATTAATATCTACTATTTATATTTATCATATTTATATTTATTTATTTATATTTATAATTTATCCTACTAATATTATAGATGATAGATGGATGGATGGATGGATGGATGGATGGATGGATGGATGGATGGATGTTTGTTACTCTTTCACGCAAAAACTACTGAACGGATTTCGACAAAATTTGGCACACAGATGGTTTATAACCAGGATTAACTTATAGGATACATTTTATTCCGATATTCCCACGGGATCGAAACTTATGCGGGTGAAACCGCGGGGCGCAGCTATATGTTTTCCTGGTTACAAACCATATGTGCGCCAAATTTCATTTAAATCCGTTCAGCAGTTTTTGCGTAAAAGAGTAACAAACATCCATCCATATACATCCATGCAAACTTTCACGTTTATTTATAATCTTAGTAGGATTAGTATGGATATAGGCCCTTATAGCTACGAAATAAAGGCACGCCCAAATTCAGACGTTATCAGCACCCCGATTGCGTAACGCACTATCATGTATATTTATATCATATCACTTCATATGTTCGAAAAATTTGACTGCTCAGCAATGTAAATAACGCAATGAATGTTGTTGAACTGTCCAAATGAAAGCCATTGCTGCTGTTAGCGTATTACGCAATTACCCCGCTGTAGTCCAGTCGACTGTACAGAATCAGTTTAAAAAGTTTCCTAACGTACGAGTATGTTGTAAGACTTCAAACTGCAAGCGACGTGCCAATCATCGCAATTTTAAAATAATTACATAGATATAATACAGCCATTACACAATATAAGTAGGTATGGTCTATTCAAATTCATCTTTCCATCTGATGTTGTTTCAAGTTAAACAAATATCAACTTTACTGTCTTGAATATTAAGTTGATTTCAGAGTGATCAGCAGTGCGATTCTGTAACCATCAAACCGTCAAAACTTAGGTGAAGTGAGCGTGGAGTGAGCTGTCATTCCATCTAATGCTAGGGATTGACACTACTGACAGCTCACTCTAAGCTCACCACTTCAATTAACTTTTCACGGTGAGATTTTTATAGAATCGATCGGCAGTACTATTGAAAAAGTAATAAGAAAATTTGATGTTGTAACGTAAACTGAACATTATTGTCTAAGAATGAAAGTTATTTTTCCAATAAACTATATTTGTTTACATGTTTGGAAACTGAATTGCGAACGTGGTTTAGATATTAACTGGATTAGAACACGTAAATCATTGGGTACAGGCATGAGTAATAATTACGCCTAAATAGACTCCATTTGATATAATACCAATCTATACATAATTATACTAGGGGGAACAAGAAATTTCACGCGAATGAAGTCGCGAGCCGAAGCTAGTATACCAATAAGATAGCTGAAGAGTTTGTTTGTTTGTTTAAACGCACTTATCTCTGGAACTACAGCTTGGATTGCATTTGATACTCCAATTCTTGAGGACGGCTATAGGCTATTAACATCACGCTAATACCCTTAGGAGCCGAGCAAATTGTCAGAAAGAACGATAAGCAAAAACGTAGTAACAACGCGGGCAAACGATGCGACGGGGTGCGTCGGGGAAACACGAAATTTTACGCGGACGAAGTCGCGGGCAGAAACTAGATACTATTAAATCGCAATCGCAATCGTACCTACAAGATAAGTCAAATGACGAAACTGAAAAGATCTTAACGTGAGGTGATGAACATCGACAAGCACACAGACACAAACACCCACACACACACACACAAACACCCACACACACACACACACACCACACATCCAATCACACACACACACACACTCATACTTATCTCAAATTATTTTAATTTTTTAATTATTTTATTTTAACGATAACAAAACGTATCTTAAACTTTTAATTGTCTGACTCAATTCTTCAAAATTGAAACAGTAACATCAGAAGCACTATGTAAATTTTACGTCATTGTACAGACGCCAGCACATCAAGCTACTACAATCTGTCAAATTTCTTTAATAGATTTTCAACTTTATCGATAAAGCATTAAGGTCTAAGGTTAATTGGGAAAATTTGACAGTTTCGGGTAGCTTGACCTGCTGGCGTCTGTACCTTAGGAGAGCAGTGCTCACCCACACGTTTGTAGAAATAGTACTTATTTTGTAAAACTGTATTTTAACATGCTCTACAATCCTTTGTTTTGAAAAAATAAATTTTATTTATTTATTTATTATTAAATAGTTTATCAATGTTTTGCAGTAGATATGTACCTACAGCACTCATCATACACGTTCCTTTCACAAGTAAATAATAATTATGTGCATAATTCATAATTATGCTATTTCCATTCAATGGCGCCGATTCCCTTGTTCACAAACTAAACTAAATATAAGTTCAGTGCATCTTTTTCTGTGTATTTCATTAAGAAAAGGACAGAAGATAAAATATTAGTTTTGTCCTGTCCTTGTTCATGTTTACATGCAACTGTGTAGCCCCTGTTGGCGATGCAATAAATCAATAAATAAACATTGTAGTTGAAAATCCTGTTCTCCCATACATTGTAACTGCAAATGTAAGTTGACTTGTTGAGTTGACTATTTATTACTCGTAAACTTGTAGGTAAAGCCAATTTTTTTTTTCGGATGCGAAATCATCAAATGACCCCTCCCGCTCTGGGTGGAGCGGAAGGGAGTGTCAGACTCTTAGGGTCAGTTCACACCGAGACGCGACGCGACGCGACGCTGCGCGCACTCTTTAAAACGACCTACTGCACCGCGCAACGTATTCTGAACTCTCACAATGCAATGTGTACCTTTTCGTGTAGAAAATAAAGTATATTTTGAGTCACTCTTTTAAAGTGTGCGCGCAGCGTCGCGTCGCGTCGCGTCTCGGTGTGAACTGACCCTTACTGACTAAAACCCACCCATGTTCCTTCCTTTGCCCTTTATGTTCCGGGGTAGCGGTAACCCTTTCGGACAATCCCGCTGAGGTAAAGCCGACTTATAGCTGTGATAGTTTTCCTTTCAACTTCGTTATACCGGGTGGCAGGGACATCGACGCGCAAACGTCGTGAAAAGGTTACACCTGATGCCGTAAATAAAATTACGAAAGTCATTCATCTCGGAAATTACCTATTAATATTATTAATTAAATTGCAAATATTGCAAACAACGCGATCAAAACGCTCCGCGGATGCGCGATACCGCGCGCTGCCCTTTCGAGTTTTATTTACATTGCTGTTTTAAGTGAAACAAGTGAATTTACTATTTTTTTATTAAAAATCTCATTGGGTTAGATAGAAATAATGATTTTGTACAGTATACAGTAAAAACATTGCAGAAAAAAACGTAAAAATTAAGAAACAGCCGACGAAAAATTTCAACGCAGGGGGGACCAGAATCATGTACTGAATCCATGGTAAGCGGTTACGTGTCATGTCCCTGCCACCCTGTATACAGGTTGACTGGTAACTCGACGCATTGCTTCCAGGGCGTGATATTGTGACCCATTTGCAATAATTAAGCACCCCACAAAGCCTAGACGAAAATTCATGGAATCCGAGAAAAACCGATTTTCATGTTTTTTTTTTTTTTTAATTTCTCAGAATTCGTCACTAAATATCACTTATCTCTAAATTCTTTAATTGAGTGGCTTTCATAGCGATTCCACTGGCTATCTAATACTTTAACACACCTATTGATGTAACCAATTTTTTTTTATTAAATATCAAACCTTTAAAAGTTAAAGTAAGAAGTTAATTAACATTTTCAAAAATCATCTACGTACACGAACTTAGGAGGAGGTCAGATAGGCAGTCGCTACATGTAAAATACTGGTATTCAGCTGCATCCGGTTAGACTGGAAGCCGACCCCAACATAGTTGGCAAAAGGCTGGCAGATGATGATGATCTACGTACAAGAACTTTCAACATCACATCATTATCATTATTAATCATTTTAAAATATTTATACATAGATAGATAACTAGATTCTGCCCGCGATTTCTTTCGCGTGAAATATCTTATTCCCCAGACCCACCGCGTCGCAACGCATCGCTTACCCGCGTTATTACTTCGTTTTTGCTGACATCCGTTCTTTTTGCTCGGCTCCTAAGGTTATTTAAAGTAAATTTAGAGCATGACGTTAAGTAAAAGGGATGCACATACTCGTACGTGCGCGTAGGAAAGCGATTTCGCAACGTCGGCGCGCGCGCTTTTTGTCGTAGGAACGGTCAAAATTACGATGAAGGGATTACTTATCGGACGCGCGATAAAATTAATTGATACTTTAATTTTGTAATGTTTTTGCACGCCGTAAGGTTGTACGCGGAAACATTGTATTTTGTACCATCTCAAACCTGTACCTACATTGTTGGCAAAATAAATATTTCTGATTCTGATTCTGATTTTATTAGGTACCTATTTGTTTTGATGATTTTGAAGTTTTTTTTTTTTTTTACTGTAGCAAAAGTAATTCATTTCTACTTAGTTTGCACTATCTAAACGATAATTACACGATTATTTTTAACATTTAGATTTGGAAAATAATTTATAATGATTAAGTAACAGTTACAGAGCCTCCTATTTCGATTTGTCGCAAGTTTTCAATTTCATCCTGTATAGACAAACAAATCTCAGTGTTTCGTCGAGTAGTAAAAACCGTGCGAAGCAGGGGCCGGTAGCTAGACTCGCTAGTAACTTATAACTATAACACAATGTCGTAACAACATCGAAATATTAAAATATTTCAATATCTATTACGCCATTACGCCGATTATATTCCTACTTGGTAGTTACGAAGTTAAAATTAAAAGTCCGTTTTGTGGGCTAAGGGCATTCTCGACAGCATCTATTTAAAAGGGTTCGCAACGCGGCCAGGGTCGACTTGGATTAGGAAAAGACATTCTCTCCAATATCGAGAGTTCGACGTTTGAGGCATCGCGGTTAAAACGTTGAACATTCATATTTTGAACGTTGGTCAACCTCTAAGGTGTAAGTAGGTATGTCTATGGTAATGATCGATTTCATAAATCGAAACATAAACATAAACTCTTTGACACAATGAACGATATCGTTGGCGGGATTAGCTAAGACATTGACGTGGTTTCGAAGTAAGGAATGAGGAGGGCCCTACGGACGAGAAAATCTTGACGGAGAAACCCAAACTGGGAAAATAAAACAGCAATAAAAAGCTTGTTTAATTACAAAGTAACAATAAATTACTAAACGTGCCAATATTATACTGTTAATTTCGCTTTATTTTATTACTTTTTATTGATTAGCGGAATCATAATATTAATCATCGACAATGGCGCCGATTCCTTTGTTCACAAACTAAACTAAATTAACCTAAGTTCAGTGCATCTTTCTGTTTCATTAAGAAAAGGACAGAAGATAAATATTAGTTTAATTCTGCCAAATTAGTCAGCACCTGACGTAAATTGACGTATTTTTAGTAGACATGTTTTTAATCACGTCTAAATTGTCTATGGAGTATCTTAATCAAGCGAGGTTGGCGTGGTTTCGAAGTAAGGAATGATTGAGTGGTCATAGTGAATTAGGGCCTAGGGAGCTATTACACACACACTCTTAAAATAACAGCGTCAAATATTAGACGAAAAGTGAAGTGTCAAACGACTTTGTACGGCAGCACATCAAGCTACTACAATCTGTCAAATTTCTTTAATAGATTTTCAACTTTATTGCTAAAGCATTAAGGTTCAAGGTTGATTAGGAAAATTTTACAGTTTCGGGTAGCTTGACCTGCTGCCGTCTGTACCATGTACGGTGCAACTGTAACATACCTACGCTGTTTTCAATCTAGTCTCAGCTCAGCCTTAGCTACTCACAAACATTCAACAGGTTGTCGTATCGAAAATGACATATTTTCAATTACTGATTTGCCTTGCACCCGACATGCATTTGCATAAAATCCGGTCTCCAGTGATAAGGTAAAGTACCTACCCACCTCTGGTAAAGGTAAAGTACCTTCCTACCTACCTCTCTTAGCTGCGAGATCGCCTCAGCTTCCATGCCGAGATGTGGCTTGGAGACATCTCCTCCGACAACGAACAGCTTGTCCAGCTGCCGGTGGTTGCGAGCGCGGACGCTGTCGAACACCTGCAAATAAACAAGGATTTAGAATAAACTTTATTAGGCACTAGCTTTTGCGCGCTACTTCGTCCGCGTGGAAGTCCATAAACACAAATTTTGAATCGCGACATATTCGCGAGAAATATAAACAAATATGAGTTTAAAGAAAAATAACTTAACAAACGATGCAACTTCAAAAATATATAGAGACGGTGAAGTTAATTATTAGTATTTTTTTAAATAAAGGTCTGCAGCTTTCTGTCGATTGTAACTGATACATAGTCCGAATACACGTCTTTTGGGCTCAAAACGTTATTTTTGTGTCCGTAGATTTACCCCAATATATGATTTCATAGCGCAGAAGTGACGCCACCAATACATGATAGGCCGTCACCAACGTATCTGGGTTCAGTTCTGAGGACAGTTTGTACAAGACATATGCGGACGAGCTCAGAGGGCCAATTCTCGTAATGTAAAAAAATAATCAAAAAATACTTTTAATTTCCCTACATTTTGACAAGTTTTTGACTTTTGTTTGTCGCAGAGATGAGACTGCGACTAGATTTTGAACGTTTTATATTACAAAATTGGCTTTTAGTTTTTTGCTTATTTATAATTAATTCAATGTGCGTTTTCCAGATCAATTTTGCGTCTATCATTACACCAAGAAATTTTGTTTCGTCGACTTTATTTAATACTGTGCCATTGTAGAGGGCTTTTGTGTCCTTTGTGGCAGTCACTTTCTAAACCTCCAAGACCTATATTAACGCCCGTGTACTTTACATAGAAAGAAAGAAAATACATTTATTTAGACAGATTAAAAGACACACAATACACCAGAGGGGCAATTCTCGTAATTTTAAGAACGTTCACAGTCTGAAGACCAATTCTCGTAATTTAAAACGTTCCAAATCTAGTCGCAGTCTCATCTCGGCGACAAACAAATGTCAAAAACTTGTCAAAATGTAGGGAAATTAGACGTATTTCTGACAGATTGAGACTGAGATCAGACTGTGAACGTTCTTAAAATTACGAGAATTGCCCCTCTGATCTCAGTCTCAATCTGTCAAAAATACCTCTAATTTCCCTACATTTTGACAAGTTTTTGACATTTGTTTGTCGCTGAGATGAGACTGCGACTAGATTTTGAACGTTTTAAATTACGAGAATTGGCCTTCTGATACATACATTAGATAAAAACAAAAAAATATTGCAAAAATAAACAAAAAAATACTAATAACCTGTGACTGCTTGAGCTGTGCCAGCCTCTTCTGTGGCGAGAGCCCCTTCTTATCCCTCATCAGCAGATGTAGGCGTCCCACCTCAGGACACGTCGCTAGGATGCGTTCCACTAGCACCTGTATACAAAGAAGTGCTGGCATTAATTCCATGATGCCCAAGCGAATTCTGGGAAGCAATGACATACGGCAAACTAAAGATAAGAGCGCAGTTTTAACAAAAACTTTTTTATTACTACTATGATACCCACCTATAAAACCTTAACTGATTAATTGTTTAAAATGACGACAATTGTTTTCAATACATAGCTGGATTTGACGTCTCAAGGACAACAAAATACGAAACAGTACGCAAACATTTAATACCTAGTAATCAACGAAAGGTCGAACAAAGTCTAAATTATTGGCGCCAAATTCACTTTACTTTCTAATTTCAATTGTTTGAATTTTTTTTTTTTACTGTGGTCCGCGAATACATTATAAAAATTTGAATTTAGAACATAATGTTGCTGTGAGCATCATTTCGAACAAGGTACAGCAGTGTGATTCTGTAACCATCTCACCGTGAAAACTTATGTGAAGTGAGCGTGGAGTGAGCTGTCATTCCAACTAATGCTAGGGATGACACTATTGACAGCTCACTTTAAGCTCACTTCACCTAACTTTTCACGGTGAGATTTTTACAGAATCGATCGGCTGGTAATGTATAATCGACGGTTGGTGCCTCCTCATCGTTTAGAATTGTGTAAAGGACCTCTGTGAGTTGGCTTTGGCCCCTAGTACGCCTTTCAAAGGTCCGGGACCCCAGGGTCCCGTGATATGTCGAAGACAACTAAAATAATAATAATAACTTATTTGTCAGATCAGTACAATCCACTTATGTTAGTAATGACATAAACAACTTACAAACTAGTGTTAGTACAGACGCCAGCACATCAAGCTACTACAATCTGTCAAATTTCTTTAATAGGTTTTCAACTTTATCGCTAAAGCATTAAGGTTCAAGGTTGATTGGGAAAATTTGACAGTTTCGGGTAGCTTGACCTGCTGGCGTCTGTACATATACCTCTGTCAATTAATTAGTTAATTCTAAAACATGTCAGGGACGATAATAATAATAATTCATCATTCACAATAACACAAATACACAATTAAATTTATAAAATGTTTGAAGTTGTAGCGTAAACTGAACTTTATTGTGTAGGAATTAAAGTTATTTTTCCATAAACTCATATTTGTTTACATTTTTGGCGAATATATCGCAAGCATATTCGCCAAAAATGTAAACAAATATCAAGCATTCAGATTAGGTAGGTATGAATACTTTAGAATAAGAAGCAGTTTATTAAAATCCAACATTTTCCTTAAGTTTGCCGTATGTCATTACTTCCCAGAATTTCATCCTTAATAGGGACACTATACGAATGGTGTAATAAGTAATACAGTGTGTTTTTTTTATAAAAATCAACGGGTTCGACTCCTGGCTAGAAATATTTTTGAAATTTTTTATTTTTTATTTTTCAAAAATCCAATGATGCAGTTTTAGTTTTCATGAAAATCGAGCACGAGACTCCTTTGAGTACTTTTCGCAATTCCTCATAGTTTCGAATATGGCCATCCACGCCCACTTGAAAAATTCAGCCTGTATACCTATTGTATGGTACCCAACCCACACACTCGATACGCACCTTGCCCATGAACCCAGTTGCTCCTGTGATGAGGATGGACCTGCCCGCGTAGAAGCGGGGCAGCAGCGGCTCCGGCGGATTCGGGGATACCGGACGAGGTACCATGGTTGCTGGAAATAAAAGATGGAGGTTAAAAGAGAGAGAGGACATACAAAGATCTTTAGTATCTCCGCTAGTAGTCCAATATTAGATGAATGTTAAGTGTCATGCGATTTTGAACCATGTGCCCTGCAACAGTACTAACTGTTAACTGTCACCATGACCTGTCCTGCACATCACACTATACAGTAAATAGAAATGAATGAATACGGATCCCCGATATAGTTTTGGAGGAAAAAACATAAGTGCTAACCCCAATGAAAGGGCTTTGAAGATCCGAGGCAAACCTTTTTTTTTTTGTTTTCTGGGGGAATCCTTCATAAGGCACCCGACCTCCGGGGAGTGAGGTCGGGGAGTGTGGGATTTTAGCTCACTAAAACCACCCCGTTGAACACCATCAACACAAAGGGGCGGTCCCAGTTCCTCTTAAAAGACCAATTCCGGAACCCCCCTGCGCAACACCTGTAAGGCACACCGAGACCTACCTACTGTCGCGCCATTTTGAAAATGGCGGCCACGCATGACACCTATATAAATCGATAGCTGACATCAATGCAAACAGAAAACATTATGAGTAAAGTGTCACGTTTCCGAGATATTAACGTTCAAAGTTGATGATTGAGTCACGAGATCAACTTTGAACGTTAATATGCGACAGTATGCCAGGCTTAATGGACGTGCGGTCGTGGGATTGACCGCATTTGGTGATGAGGGATCTAGTCCGTGTCCCGCGACATTTGACAAGATAGAGACGGAACCCTACTGGGTAGCGCCCCGGATCGTAGCTTAGTGTTGCCACTTAACAAGGGTGCGTTCCTGACTAACTTGTATACATAAACAAACACAATACAGGCGACGCCATATCCTCAAAGGTTTGTTCACAAATGCACAAAACGTGACGCCACAGCATGTTTATTTTACTTGACCTAAGTAACTACTTCAGACATATCCTTGTCACTAAAAATAAAGACAAGCACTGTAGCATCGCTCAGTTCAAGTACTACAAGTAGGTACTAGAGGAAATTAAGCCTTGAGCCTTAACGCAAGGTTGCACACACTATACCTAAACAAATGTCTATGTAAACATAAGTATGTACGTTAACGAACAATATTCCATATTTATGGAAACACTGTGACCATCGAACTTGGGTTTCCATTCCGCAGCGTTGTCATAACTAATATTGATACAGTCAGGCGGACTTATGAATGTAACGGAGGCGGTGTTTGTTAGAAGATGTAATGCCAAAAATGTGTCAAATCCAGTACACTAAACACATTTATTTTACCAATTTTGAGTTATATATCACAAATTAGAAAACACAATAAACAACAAACAAACAAATGCAAATTACGAAAGACAAACACAAACACAAAATACATTTATTTTACATTTATATTATATTCTGTAATAATTATGGTGCACATAATAAAGAATATTCTATTCTAAAAAAAAAACAGAAAACGAAGGAATAGAGAGGGTGGGCGATGTGATGTAACGCGCTGGGGTCGGGGGCCGAAGGGCTTCCTACTAATCCTACTAATATTTTATACGTGAAAATTTGTATGGATGTATGGATGGATGGATGTTTGTTAGGCTTTCACGCAAAAACTACTGAACGGATTTGGATGAAATTTGGCACACAGATGGTTTATAGCCAGGATTAAGATATATGATACTTTTTATATATATTCCCACGGGATCGAAATTTATGCGGGTGAAACTGCGGGGCGCAGCTAGTATTCTACACACATGTTCCAGTCGTTTTGGGGTTCAAAAACTACGGCCATGGGTTCCGAGCCCACTTGGTTTTCCGAGAAACCGCCAAGCTGTTAGTCGACTCTTCACGTGACCAAAGGTCTGGTCACATTCAACGTTCTGCCAACCTTTTCGGCGCGTTTCCTCTGTGTATACCTCTGCTTACCCCTTCTGGCGTAACGGTCGTCAGACGTAATGTAAATCATAATCAGCCTTTATAGTTCCCACTGCTGGGACACAAGCCTCCTCGGAGTGGGCCGCAATCCAATACGCGGACCCAGTGGTAGATGTCACATGTCTTCGAATTTTTTGTTCTAGGACATGCCGGTTTCCTCACAATGTTTTCCTTCGCCGTTTTGCGAGCAGTGGTGATGAAATAATGTACTCAAAGTAAAGTGCCTCTTTGGGATGTAAATTATTAAGGCTATAACCAAAGGAGATATTATTCTCTGATTCGCATAGTCGACTCTTCACGTGACCCTGGCTGGCCTGTTTCTTGGCCAAAGAATTAGCATCGCCATACAACGTGGCAATGCTGCCAGCCTTTTATGCACTGTTCCTGTTGACAGCGATGCGGACGATTTTTTGATGCCCTATGATTCTTTTGCTTATTTTTTCACATGTACCTACATATTACTATTTTAAATGTTAGTTTATATTATGTAAATCGTATTCTATGAATAAATGTTTCTATGTAAGTTGACAAGTTCAATAAAGCTAGCATGCCGTAGTCATTGACAAGCAAATAATAGAAACAACAGTCAATATTTGTGTACCAGCGTACGTCGGTGGACAAGCAAGTTCATTGCTGCGCATAACATTACGCTTACATCCCCGAAAGGGGTATTGACAAAGGTATAAACCACAGATTTATAAACTAAAGGGAGATATGGTGTGGCTGCCCAACTTTTCGAGTCCGGCTGTCGCCTTCAACTACATATGCACTACAATACGAACACGCGCTCACTCACACTATAACAGTCACCACACTCAACGCGAGCCAATCGCGTAACGCAGATCGCAACATTGAGACACACAACTACATTGACAATTCTTATTGATAATCAACGGCGCTCGCGTTTGTTTCTGTTTTGTGCATACATTGTTCGCACGCGCCACGCCCCCTTGGCATATCTCCCTTTAGTTTATAAATCTGTGGCTGCATCCGATGGAACCACTGAGAAAAGCACTTTGCCCAGTCGTTCTTAGGGGTCTCTTTGACGGCATTTTGAAACGCAGCCACTGCTTTCTCGGCGTCCATAAAACGTTTTCCTCGAAGTTTTTCTTTTATTTTCGGAAATAAATAAAAATCGCAAGATGCGCGGTCGGGGCTATAGGGCGGGTAACCCAGTAATACCACGTCTGACGTCGCGAAGTAGTCGATTGTTTGCTTGGCGGTGTGCGACGAGGCGTGGTCGTGGTGAAGTAGGATCCTACTGCGAGGTCGTTTCTCCCGAACTTTTTCCAACACAAGTGGCAAATAATTGTTAGTGTACCACAGCAGTAACTGTTTTTCAATCCTCTAAAACAATTGTTGCGTAATGACCTGCCATCCGAAGAACGAGGCCAGCATCTTTTTTCCCACGCTTCGACCTCTCTTCACTTTAGTTGGCAACTCCTCGGAAGGAAACACCCAGACAGCAGACTGTCTCTTAGTTTCAGGATATTTAGTTTAGGATCATAACAATAAATCCAGCTTTCGTCACCCGTGTGTCGAACACACCATTTGAGTCACCTCCGTTAAATCTTTGAACCATTTCACGACACCAACCAACACGGCGGAGCTTTTGGGCCTCTGTCAAATTATCAGGTAATGTAAAGTTAAATGTAACAGTTCACCTCCTATTTCGAGCGAGCGCGAAATGAACGCGAGGTTGGCGTGATTGAGTAAGGAATTGACGTGGTTTCGAAGTAAGGAATCATTAAGTGGTCATAGTGAATTAGGGCCCTGTATGCAACACAAGCACAACACTTCATTGATTGGTTACCCATTTGTAGCAGTTAAAGTCAACATTCAGATTCAAGTGTCACGTCCCCATTGACATTAAAGATTCTTGAACGTATCCATTGTAACTTGGAACGCGGATAAAAATGGAACTAAATTGAAATATACTGAGTGTTGACGGCGGTCTTAGCCAGCAGCGCCACCGTGAAATGTCAAAATATATTGGACAAATTATCAAATGTGATCATTATTTTGTTTCAATGAGTAATTCGCGGTTCATGTAAGCTTCTGTTTGACCATTAATAATACCTAAGTACGTATTTAATAGTGAAAATGACGTCAGATTTTTTTGCGTCATTCATTATTCAATATTGTTTGAATTACTATTAGGTTTCCATACCCAAAGAGTGCCAAAGGAACTCTATTACCTCCTCTGTCCGTCCGTCTGTCAGCGGGCTGTGTCTCATTAATCGTAATAAGTTGACAATTTTTTTCCTTGTGGTACGATAGCCCTTCGTGTGCGAGTCCAAATCACACTTGGCCGGTTTTTTTTAACGTTCAACTTCAACTCTTCAACAGCATTGGTCGACACACCTCACAAACAATCATCAAATAAAAATAAATTAATTTGATGTTTTTTTTGTGAGGTCATCGACCGCAGTTAGTGTATTTACTTGAAATATCAGTTGAAAAATAAGTTTTTTTTGTGTAAAGTTCACAGACGTGATTTGTATCCAAATCTAAAAACGATAAAACACATTTTCTCAACTCATACGTCAAGTTACAACACTATCAACGGTCGATAACCCCTAAGAATAAACATCAAATCTTTTTATTTTATCATGTTTAGATATCGATACCCATCACGTCTGCAGAGTTTCGCTAGCCAATTTAATTTCACCCTGCATATCAGTAGGTACCTACTATGGAAACCAACTCTAACATAGTTGGGAAAAGGCTAGGCAGATGATGATGACCTACTATGGAAGACATTGTGCGCTGTCCTTAAAAATCTAGTAAAGTGCCAGTTGGTTTTCCGCCGCAGGTTCCGTACCAATAATATAATTAGCCATAGATACTACATATAACCGCAATTGAAAGTTTAGCAGAAGAGATCTTTTAAAATTCGTAAATTGCTTATATTTGTACATATTTTTACCATTGACGGCGCTTTTATTACATCGTTTTAATGTCACTAAGAGGTAAGGTACGGACGCCAGCACATCAAGTTACTACAATCTGTCAAATTTCTTTAATAGATTTTCAACTTTATCGTTAAAGCATTAGGTTGAAGTTTGATTGGGAAAATTTGACAGTTTCGGGTAGCTTGACCTGCTGGCGTCTGTACAAACGACGACATATCCAACTGTACAGTTCCAGTTTTCGCTGACCTCGCATTGTATATAGCCTTTTCGTACAATGGCGCCGATTCGCTTGTTCACAAACTAAATTAAATTTAATTTCAGTGCATCTTTTTTTTTCTATTTCATTAAGAAAAGGACAGAAGATAAATATTAGTTTAGTCCTGTCAAATTAGTCAGCGTCTGACGTAAATTGACGTATTTTTAGTAGCCAATTTTTTAATCACGTCTAATCTTGTCTATGGAGTATCTTAATTTAACAGGACTAAACTAATATTATCTTCTATTCTTTTCCTAATGATATAGACAGAAAAAGATGCACTGAACTAAGATAAGTGACTGGCATAATTTTAACACTAGGAATAGGAACAAACTAGATCAACCGCGCTTCAGATTGTCTAAAGTGAATACTTATTTTATGGGTTTCTGTGTAAAATGTTATAAAAAATACCACTCTTCAACTAAATGAGAATAAATTTAAAACACGCATTAAATGCACACTATGTAGACAAGCATATTATAAGTTGGATGAGTATATCGTAGATAAAAATGCTTGGCTTAATGCTGGTTTTGCTCCACAGGCACTTGGGCTTACTAGTTGATCACAATTTTAATATTTGGAAGAGATGCTTCCCCCTTTTTTTTAGTTTTTCTGACATTTCGAACTTAATGTTTATTTTATTCAATCAATATTTAATTCTTGAATACTTCAATATTAAATAGGTACCTCTTCCTGATCGGTAGTAATTTTTCATCTCTTAAATAAATTGCAAACTATAGTTTTGTATAATTTAGAAGCATTTTTAAAATTTTGTAAATGTAAGAACCATGGATCCGTTTATTAAGATATTTTGATGTTGACTTGAAAGAGCATGGCAGTTGAGAATATGTCATGCTCACTTAAACGTCTCACTGGTGGTGGCGCGTGTGTTGGATCATTCGGTTCCCTGCAAAATGGTTGAGCTGCATGGTGCTGATCCACGCGTCATGTTCGGGAACTGGCGCCGTCGGTTGAGACTGGTCATCTCTTAACTGCCAGGGCTTATTTTTAATTTTATATTTTAAATTGTTTCTTTATTTGTTTTTTTACATTGTTCTCACATATAGAAGCAATAAGAATAATGTACCCAGGATTTTGTATTATCTTGATTTAAAAGAGTGTCCGTGGAGTTTCTTGCCCGTTCTTCTCCATAGAGATCTACGTTTTGGAATGGGCAACTAGCTTCAACTTTCTGACTAACTGACCGACTATTTAATTTTGACAATTCAAAAGTGCTTTTAAATGGTTTAATTGAAATAAATTATTTGTTTCAGTTCAGCTTATATTGGAAACGTATAACTTGATCATATTATATCCTCGTGCGCACACAACAAAGATATTAATTTTACGTGCATCAAATGTATTAAAAGTGCAAGGTCAGCACATTGTGAACTGCGCAAGTATTGATGACGATTCAAATTATTTGTTATCAAATATTATTTCTGGCACGTTTTTAATTGTTATTTGTTCTGAAGTAACCATTAGTATCGCCATTGTTTGAGCTCTGCGCTCAGGGTCGCGGGTTCGATACCCGGTGCTGTAACACACAAGGAAAGTAGCTAAGTGTTACGATAACTTATTTTTAGTAGGTACTGGAAACTTTTACAAAAAAAAAACCTTAAGGAAAAAAATGTTTTCTATTTAAGTAAGTCTGTAGGTACTTTTTTTGGCACCGCATATATGAATGATATACAGGGGGTCTACTCCGAAGTGGTATCGGCCGAATGTTCGGCTGTTTCCTGCTACGAAGTTACTATTACTGTTAATATTCGGTTCGGCCATGTGTCGGTCCGATCCGATCATTCGTACTTTGCACTTCGTAGTAAACCCCCAGGTCTCGGTCTCCAGTCCAGCACTGTTCTACCCTACCTGCCATCTGTTCTACGCCCTATGTGGTCTATTATTAGAGTCGCGAGAAAAGCGCACTAAGAATTCCATACCAGCCGGGTAATTGTATAACGCACTATCAGTAGCAACGGCTTTCATTTTGACAGTTCAACAACATTCATTGCGTTATTTACGTTGTTGGGCAGACAAATTTTAGAACATATGAAGCAATAGATTAGCAATATCCTTCAAAATGATTCAGATTGCGATTGATAGAGTGTTACGCAATTAGGGTGCTGCTCAAATAAAATAAATCTATACTAATAATGAAGCTGAAGAGTGTATGTTAAAAAAATCTAAAGACAAACGAAATTTTAGCATTATATATAGGTATTTACTTAAGTATAGGTATTTTTTTTGCATAATATGTGTAGGTATATTTAATATTTTAGTTTTAGACTTCACACATTCATATTTTTCTCTTCTTGTCACACTACACACTATTGACTACATTTCTTTTTTACTTCTCCTTTCGCAGGTCTGCTAGAAGAAATTTCTTAAGAAATAAACAGTACCTTTGTACTCAAATAGTAATTATGTCATATCCCCATGTATTTTACTGTGTGTATATAAATAATAAAATAAATAAACGAGTACAACGTGTTTGCGTTTCTATTTAGTGGAGCAGTTTTCGTAGTTCAATAGCGTTTTTAGTGACGAGCGTTTGACCGTCGTTGTCAACCCAATCAAGGCATCGTCGCCGATGGCTGTACGTCTGTATGTCAATGGCACGCAGGTCTCACTACGTGACCGACAGGTTATAGGCGCTGGGCAGAGGTTACCGCATAATGACGGCATTTGTTTATTATGGTAGCTGGCTAGGTCATAGCTGGGTTATCAATCATGTTCTGTTCAATAAAAAAAACCTACACAGGGTGGCAGGGACCCCCTGTGTAGAAATATTTCGTAGGTTTTTTATTATCCTATTGCCCCACTACTGGGCAAAGGCCTCCCCCGTATTCTTCCACCTTTCCTTGTGCTGTACCTTCTCCGTCCAGAGGCAGAAAAAAAATTTGTAGGTTATCAAAAAAATGTCTGCGTGTTTCGTAGAAAAGGGCAATACCTACTTGGTCATAATGTATTGTAGGACGTAGATAACTACTATTTTGTAATCTGGTTACTAATTACGATTAAAATTAGATTATTATATTGGCGGAGAAGGCGTATATATAATACCTTTGCCCAGCTGTGGAATGAAACAGGTTGATACTTAAAAAAATATACTAACACAATAAAAATATACTATATAATAAATACACAATATACTACAAAAAAAAAACCTAAGCCAATTACATTTTTTCCGGACTGGGAATTGAACCCAGGTTTGTGACACCTTCGTCACACTTCGAACTTACATTGCAATGTGAAAGCAACGCATCTCGGCGGGAATTTTTGAAAACAGGATTTTTTGTTTTAGATTTAGTGCTGATTTTTCAATCGACAAATAATTTTTATTCGTGGAATAAAATTGACGTCTGACAGAATATGTATGGAAGAACTGTCAAAAATTCAAAATTATTCCTCTGATAAAATTATCTGGCGTTGGAAAAATCAGCCCTTAGGCATGAAGTTTCGCAAAAAATATACATACTTAATTTTATTCTAGATTTTTATAGATTCTAGTTCCGTCCATATCGTTTTTTAACGTTCACCAGAATTAATTATCTACCTAAGTACGCAAAAAAATAACAAATAGATTGTTTACAAATTCACACCTCAACCTGCTTATAACGCTTCACTAGTTCGCATTATAACATTATAAGTAATAAATAATCTCTTACAACTAAAAAAAAAAGTAAAAACTTACCAAATTAAAAATGCGGCAAAAATAAACAAAACTCTTCGTACACAAATCCGACAGCACAATATAATATTCAAAACAAGTTCTAGTTGCAACTATATTTTTAAGTTTGTGTGTTAAAACAATGACGATCAACAGCTGTATACCTAATTTATTTCCAAAAATAAATCGGTGCAGATAGATTTGTCTTATGTCCGTTGAGTTTGCGCGCCAAAGTTGAACTGGCACACATCTATGTAATTACGAATTAAAATTAGTTAACTACATGTAGTTATGATTAAATGTAACTTAACTACAGCAGTTAAACTACATTAAGTAGTTGATAATTTGATTGCTGCAATCTCGTAGTTATAATTACTGATTATTTAGGTTTTATGAACTTATATTTTGCAATTAAATAAACATGTAATCAGTTTATTGCACATACCTATGTTTATTTTCACGAATAATCAAATGCAAGGATTAAAGTCGTAGATATTATGTACCTATAGATCTTAATTACTTTTTAGTGACATGTAATCAAAAAAATAAAATTACTCAGCAAACATTAACTTAATTCAAATTATTTACGAATCAATCAAATAAACAAAAAAGGTTGATTGGGTTAATCGTTTAAATTAGCTTTTAGTACCTACTACACGTTTTTCGAACATTTCATCCGATAGCCTGTGGGATTTGGGATGGTTTATCATAGTTGCGTATGAAAAATGTAGGGTAATAGAGTAATAGAGTATTGTATTTTATGAATACTTTTTTCACTTCTGGATACCTATGAAGACAATTTAGTTCTCGATCCATATCTGATAAATAACAAGAAACAATCAGATCTGCTTTTGACCTCTGGACTCGGGATAGATCTTCCTCAGTATCTGAAGAAGAGCTATTAAATTGAAAAAAGTCATCCTTGTTTTGTTTATTTATTGCTGAACTGAATTCAGCATTTTCCGAAACTTCTTTTGCAATAGCTGCTTTAAAAAAGGTTTTCAACCTTTGATGCTCTTCTATGGGAATCCTAGTACACCATTTGGTTTTAAAGCATGGCTTGTCATTTAATTTTTAACAAAAATTTTATTATTTAATTGTAACTTTGCATGCTTTTGCGTAACTTCCCTACTTGATATTTGTACGCCGTTAACGGCAAAACATAGAGATATCTGTACCTATTCTATTACAAACACCTATTTTTACACCTATGTTTTACAAATTGCAGCGATCGCTGCATTTTGTGCTTTGGCGGTAGAAAAATCAATAATGTTATTAAAACGATTATTTACGCTTTCCAAGTGCTTTCTTGCCAGATTGTTGCAATAGACAAAGTTTTCATTGCACAGTTTTTGTAATTTTCTTCTTAGAGATAATAAGCGTGGAAGTAGCAACCCATAAAAAAATAATAAAATAAATAAAAATCATTTATTTAGGAACAAAAACAGTACAGTCATGAAAAAATAAAAACGATGATAACTGCAAAAGTTAATAACTGTGGCGCAGCTATCAACGCCCGGCTCCTAATGAGAGGGTAGTTCGTTCCAAAAACAAATAGTAATTTTAAATTAAGGTTAAAATATTATAATAAAATGAGAAAGAAAAAGTTGAAAAATACAAATTACGGGAGTTGTGTAGTGTGATTAGAAGTAGTGTGACTGTGGATGTTGGGGTGTGTGCGTGTGTGTGTGTGTGAGGGTGTGAGGGTGTGAGGGTATATTTGTATGTAGGTAGAGATGTATTTGTATGTGGGGGTGTAAGTGTGAGTGTGTTACACTTCCACAAGCTTTTCAGTTGCGTCATATGTAAGTGTTTTCAGCCAACTATCGAGCCTTTTCTTGCATTTGTTTTTGGTACAAGAATAGATGTTGATCGTTTTGTTTACTTTATTGTATAATTTAGAGCTTATGTACGTACAATGACGACGGGTTGCTACATTCTTACAAGGTATTACATTGCATATTCGATCTGATCGGCGTCCACTGTTACATCTGGCTGGTTCATAGGGAAGCTGGGTATGTTTACGTAACACTACCTGAGAAACAAATAGCTGTCTGACTGTTAAGACCTGGCAGAGAGCATACAGGGAGATTGTAGGAAAGTGTATAGGTTTTTTGCAAGAACTTTCAGAATTGCTCTTTGAGCTCTTTCAATGCGTAACATAAGAGTCATATGAGCGCCACCCCACACCGTCAAGCAGTATCCCATCACTGACTGAGCTAGTGCAAAATATACGGTAATAAGGGTCCTAAAATCTGCCGCAGATCTAAGTTTTTTAAAAATAAACAAAAGCTTTCTCACGCGTTTCACAACTGAATCAATTTGTTGATGCCATTTAAGGTGACTATCAAGTATAACACCAAGATATTTAATAGTTTTAGTAGCTACTATTTGAGGGCAGTCACAGGTAGTGTCCGAAACAAGGTTAGCACAAGTGTGCGCTTGGAGAGCAAAAGGAATGTGGGGTTGACCTGACTTATTTAAGGAAAAAGTAATAAACATAGAACTTATCCTTTTCACCTTGCAAAATATCAAGGGCCTCAGCTATTGATTTTGAACATTTTAATTATTCTTCGTTATAATTGAATTCGTTTTGCCACAACTGGCCACTGCCACTGATTTTTAAAACTTCATACAGCGAAATGTTTTTATCTTATAAACTTTTATAGCATATATTTGTCCTAGTGCGTCATACTAATGCTTACATGAACAATTATCGCGCGTGTTTGCTTTTTTAATTTAAATTCAAATTTTGTGTGTAATCATTTGTCAAGTGCAACTGTTTTTATTGTATTTACTGCAACACCTTTTATGCAATAAATTTTTCCTTTATTTAAATGTAAACATATAAATTATATTTTTAAATATTAGAATATAAAAGATATAAAAACATTTAAAAATATAAAAAATAGTAGCCCACCGGTATCGGGAACAGGGTCCAAGCTACAGGCGGTCAGGGCTCCAGAGAGAGGAATCTCCTGACAATGCGAGCCGTGTCCAGAAGTACCTCTTATAAGCTTTTATAAAGTTTTATTATTATTATTATTTATTATTAAATTCTTTATTTCAGACCTGGGTCCAGTGTTAGTAACAACAAAATAACTTAATAACTAGTGTTAGTAATAACAGATACAAATACACATTTCAGCTGGTATGGATTCTTACCCAGTGACGCAGCAAAGGGGAATCCCACCGAACAACATCATTTTAAATCTGTAGTTATAAAAAGTAATCAAGTAATTGTGATTGCAACTACAATTAGTAGTTAGTAGTCAAAATTTTTACCTACATTTTTCGATTTTTTTATGTAGGTTGTAGATATGATTACTAATTACTTTATGTAGTCGTAGTGAGTAATCAGTAGTTAGATTACATTTTGCCCAAGACATAAATATAAAAAAAAATATTGAATAAAAAGTTCAACGCGCCGCCGGAGGGTTCAGAATCATGTACTGAATCCACGGTAACGGTCGCGCGTCAGTGTCCTTGCCACCCTGTGTTGACCTTTATAATATATTGCCCAACGATTGATGTCGGGAAGTTTGTACGAGGGCGACACTGAAAGTTTTTAGAACTGGCCACTTGTAAACGATATAATAAACAAATAAGTTCAATTTTTGAAAATGGAACTCTTTGCCAATGTCATTGTGTATGTATTTTATTCATTTGCCATTTGTTTACGATTTGGCAGCAAATTTAAAATTGTCTGCGTCACGACAGCATGAATTTAACGCGAGAAAATTTTCGTATATATAATGATTTTTTATAACTTTCGATGTCATTTAAGTCAACAAGAAAGTTATGGTAGACTTCGATTGGCCTTTCACGACGAAGCCCCATCTCGTGCCACTGTTTAAAACTGGTTTAATGAGTTTAAACGTGGTCGCACTAATCTCACCGATGATCTGCGTGAGGGACGGCCTTCTACGGCGACCACTGAAGATAACTTCAGTGTTGTACGGCGTATGATAGAGACTGACAAAAGAGTGACTTATCAGCAAATTCGGACAAGCTTAGGCATCGGTATGAGTCAAGTACACAAAATCCTCCATGAAAATTTAGCGGTCAGGAAGCTTTGTGCCCGGTGGATATCTCATAATTTGACAGAGGTCCAAATGATCCGTCGTGTTGATTGGTGTCGTGAAATGGTTCAGATTTAGTGGAGATGACTCAAATGCTGTGTTCGATATACTTATGGGTGACCAAAGCTGGATTTATTGTTATGATCCTGAAACTAAGAGACAGTCTGCTGTCTTGGTGTTTCCTTCAGAGGAGTTGCCAACTAAAGTGAAGAGAGGTCACCCGGCCACCGTAGGCGCGGGCCTGCGGGCGGAGAGCAATGGATAGCTCACCGTCCGATCGGGACCAGGCCCGTGCCGGACGGCGCGTAAGTGTTCCACGCGCGCCTCAAAGAGTTGTTAGCATAATTTGAGGGGCCCCTTAAGGCCGAAGCCTGCCGGGTCAGCGGGATTGTCCGAAAGGGTTACCGCTACCCCGGAACATAAAGGGCAAAGGAAGGAACATGGGTGGGTTTTAGTCAGTAAGAGTCTGACACTCTCTTCCGCTCCACCCAGAGCGGCAGGGGGTCATTTGATAATTTCCCATCCGAAAAAAAAAAAGAAAAAAAAGTGAAGAGAGGTCGAACCGTGGGAAAAAAGTTGGCCAGCCTCGTTCTTCGGTAGGACAGGTCATTACGCAACAATTGTTTTAGAGGATCGAAAAACAGTTACTGCAGAGTGGTACACTAACAATTGTTTGCCACTTGTCTTGGAAAAAGTTCGGGAGAAACGACCTCGCAGTAGGATCCTCCTTCACCAGGACAACGGCTCGTCGCACACCGCTAAGCAAACAATCGACTAATTGGCGACGTCAGACGTGGAATCACTGGGTCACCCGCCCTATAGCCCTGACCTCGCACCTTGCGATTTTTATTTATATCCGAAAATAAAAGAAAAACTTCGAGGAAAACGTTTTATGGACGCCGAGGAAGCAGTGACTGCGTTTCAAAATGCCGTCGAAGAGACCCCTAAGCACGAGTGGGCAAAGTGCTTTTCTCAGTGGTTCCTTCGGATGCAGCGATGTATTGATGTAAATCGACACTATTTTGAAAAGATATAATAAAACTAATAACTTGCTAGTTTGTTCAGTTTTTGATTTTCTACGAACTTTCAGTGTCACCCTCGTATGTATAATAATTGCAGGATTTGCGTGACGTCAGTATGACGCATTGTTCGCATGTGGCGTTGTAGATACCGCTACACTAGCTTCGCCCCGCGGTTTCACCCGCATAAGTTACGATCCCGTGGGAATGTCCGGATAAAAAGTATCCTCAAATTTCAAACATCCATCCATCCATACAAACTTTCGCGTTTATAAGTTTAGTAGGATTTTTTTTTCTGAACATCTTAAATTCTGACCACACTGGTTTTTTACAAATAAACTATATTACGAATTGATTAGATACGTTTATGAAAGATTGGCGGAGAAGGCGTTTAAGGAAAGCTATGAGGAACCTTTGCCCAGCTGTGGAATGAAACAGGTTGATATGTAAAAAAATATACTAACACAATAAAAATATACTATGTAATAAATACACAATATACTACAAAAAAAAACCTAAGCCAATTAAATTTTTCCCGAATTGAACTCAGGTTTGTGACACCTTCGTCACACTTCGATCTTACATCGCAAAGTGAAAGCAACGCATCTCGGCGGGAATTGTTGAAAACAGGATTTTTTGTTTTAGATTTAGTGCTGATTTTTCAATCGACAAATAATTTTTATTCGTGGAATAAAATTGACGTCTCACAGAATATGTATGGAAGAACTGTCAAAAATTCAAAATTATTCCTCGGATAAAATTATCTGGCGTTGGAAAAATCAGCCCTTAGGCATGAAGTTTCGCAAAAAATATACATACTTAATTTTATTATAGATTTATATAGATACTAGTTCCTTCCATATCGTTTTTTAACGTTTACCAGAATTAATTATCTACCTAAGTACCTACGCAAAAAATAACAAATATATTGTTTACAAATTCACACCTCAACCCGCATAACGCTTCACTAATTCGCAATATAAGTAATAAATATTTTTTTACAACAAAAAAAGGAAAAACTTACCAAATTAAAAATGCGGCAACAATAAACAAAACACTTCGTATATAAATCCGACAGCACAATATAATATTCAAAACAAGTTCCAGTTGCAACTATATTTTTAAGTTTGTATGTTAAAACAATGAAGATTAAGTATACCTAATTTATTTCTGAAAATAAATCGGTGCAGATAGATTTGTCTTATGTACGTTGAGCTTGCGCGCCAAAGTTGAACTGGCATACTCAACGGTCACACAGAAATCACAGACGTACCTAAATGTGCGCAGGAGATGTTACATAGAATCGGAGCTGTGTTTAAGTAGCCAATTTAAGCGTAATTATTAGTGTAATTCGCCGTCCCCGGCGAATAAAATGGTGATCGTAAAAATTATTCAATACAGGAAAAATAATAACAGTTTTTAGTGAATATCTCAATAACTAACATACATAATCTGCATTCACGACATATTCGCCGAAAATGTAAAACAAATATTAATATAGTACAGTCGCCTGCAGAGAAAACGGGACCCCTCAACGCTCACTTTTGTAAGGCGGGGGGGGGGGTCGTTTTCTCTGCAGGCGTCCGTAGAACTTTAATTCCTACACAATAAATTTAAGTTTACGCTACAACTTCAAACATTTTTATAACTCTTTCAATAGGCTGGTCACTCTGAAATCAACTTAATTGCCATTAAAATAAAGTCGATACAAATATCAACTTTTTTTTAATGGTAATTAAGTTGGTTTGTTAAATTAAGTTTGCTGGCAGCATTACCGTCCAACGTGGTAATGCTGCCAGCCTTTTGGGCACTTATCCCATTGACAGCGATGCGGACGAATTTTTTGATGCCCAATGAGCTCCTGCCTTTTTCTATATTTTTTCGTATTGTGACGTTACATTTCCACTAAGATGCTCTTTATCATTGTATTCGCGGAAAAAATATTCAACACTAGCTGCGTCCCGCGGTTTCACCCGCATAAGTTTCGATCCCGTGAAAATATCGGGATAAAAAGTATCCTATATATTAATCCTGGTTATAAACCATCTGTGTGCCAAATTTCATCCAAATCAGTTCTGTAGATATTGCGTGAAAGAGTAACAAACATGTATTCATCCATCCATCCATACAAACTTTCACGTTTATAATATTAGTAGGATAAACAAGGAGAATCGTCTGAGAATTTGTTGCTTAGCATAATAAAAAAATCAGATAGTACAGTTAAAGTACAGAAAAGAAAAACTGTGAAGTCATGACACGCAAATATTACTTACTTGGAAAAGTTACGAAATGAAGAAACTACTACTGTTCGCATCATCTCACTAGGCAAGCAACTATGGCTCATACAAAAGGTATAAAGCATTGTAAGAACTCTAGCCAAGTGTGGACCGGCATAACGCAGATGCTCAATACTGAGCCCGTCATGACCAGGGGATTTACCTCTAGACATGAATTTTATAGTTTGGGTAACCTCCTTTGACTTAAATTTTATCCCTATCTTCGATCCAGACCAGTATTAAGCACCCTACGTGAGGGCCTCAAAGGAGACTTTACAAAAAAGTTCTGCTTGAAATCATTAGCAATCTCTTTAGGTTCACTTACTCCGCCCACGCTCACAGGAATCCCTGATCTATTTTGCAACTTATTGGTATATGTTTCCAAAAACCATGAAAATCGTTTCTAGAGTGATGCGAGGCCAGCATGTCCATTTTAATTTGGTCTTCATGGTCTTGACACCACTTTAAACGTGCCTTAAATACTTTTCTAAACCAGCCCAGAAACTGGTTTTCCATACCACACCCATAGCTTAAATTTTTGCTTAGCCTTCCTGTGAGCGTCGGCCACATGAGCGTTCCAGCCTGTCACCACACTTTTCAAGTGCCCCTTGCTGCTTCCCTGACCAACCACGGCCGCCTCACTTAAAGCATGTACGATTGGGCCTGCGGGCGGAGAGCAATGGGTAGCTCACCGCCCGATCAGGACCAGGCCCGTGCTGGACGGCGCGTAAGTGTTCCACGCGCGCCTCAAAGAGATGTCAGCATAATTTGAGGGGCCCCTTAGGGCCGAAGCCTGCCGGGTCAGCGGGATTGTCCGAAAGGGTTACCGCTACCCCGGAACATAAAGGGCGAAGGAAGGAACATGGGTGGGTTTTAGTCAGTAAGAGTCTGACACTCCCTGCCGCTCCACCCAGAGCGGGAGGGGTCATTTGATGATTTCCCACCAGAAAAAAAAAACAGCATGTACGATTTCTGAATAGAATTTATCATTAACTATTTTATGCTCATCACTATTACATATCATATCACAACATTCACTAAGGTCGTGTGGAAAGTCGACTAGTCTCAATCTTTTATGACATTCCTTCTGATACAAATGAATTTGATCCTGACTTCTCTCCCCCACACAACCATATTATTTGACCAAGAATTAATGACACTATTTGATACAATTACACTTAATTTGCATTCTACAATCAATGGAAAGTGATCAGACCATAGCAAACCATACAACACACTGCAGCATTGGCAAATGCTACATTATAATTTTATCACGAACGATCTTCTTTTATAACAAATCCAATCTTATTTTTAACCAGAAAGGGTTTTTTCTTCATATTGGTTTTGAATTTTTAATCAAAAAGTGACATGTCTTTTCTCTTACCGAGATTTTTTTGATTGGAAGGAAGGATTTTTTTTGACACAGGACGGAAGTCTAAATATTATTTTTCCCTGCTTTCACAATTAAATAATTTGCAAACGATAATCTATAAAAGATTGAACGACCGAGTTCTGTGGTCATCCACTGGATCCAAGGCAATGCAAGCCCTTCCCGAAAATAAACGTATTGGACATCACTAAAAAGTGGTCTCGGGGCGACCACTAACCCAACATAACATCTTGCGCACGACCAGCACATTTAAGAGGATTCTGATTCCGCCCAGCGAGGAGCCTTCCGACTGTCAGCGTGGAGCCTAGGACTGGAGTTTCATATTTTATTTAGCTTAGTTTTCAGGTGAGCCTATTACTTGATGTACTATCTACTAATTAGCTGTTTAAATTATTATCTTGCTTCTTAATAACTAATTGACTTGGTGCCAATTACCCATTAGGTCGTCCTCGTATTTATCTAGTTACGTAAGTTTAGGAACGTTTGCAAACGTATCTTAATCGACGCGTAACAAGAATACGTAAAATTTATTAAAGGGTCGAACACCAAAAACGTCCGTGTCGGCCGGCGTCACGACGTAATCTTTTTTAATAATATTCGTTCCGTTTCTTTTCTTATGTTTCTATTATATTTTATTTTATTTAATCAAATTAAAACGTGTAAAATTGAAGTTTGTTATTTATTTCGCTACAACACCTACCCTTCCAATAGAGCTTTTGGCTGCTTCCGTTACTAAACAGTGATCGACCCACCGCTTTGACCCATGCGCTTCACTTAGAAAAGTATATGTGTCGGATCGCATGCCTAACACTTCAGTATCGATACATGTCCATTTTTGCTCACTACAAAACACGAAAAGTTCATCAAAGAATTGCTTCGACGGATGCGCATTGAAACCTCCCAACACGTATACGCAATCTATATAGTTATCTATAATAGCACTCACCGAGCTCAGGGTGTCCGTAAAATCCGTCAAATTTCTAACATTGTCCGTGGGCATGTAAACACTAAACACTAAAATGGATTTATCTCGTATGACTATTTTAACCGCACAAATACGAGAATTACCACACTACACAATGGTCACGTCACGAAACAGATGACGTCTCCATAGAAGGGCCACCCCGCCGTGTGGCTTGCCGCGCAGTATACCTGCGGAAGTGTTCACTGCAGACACTCCCGTGCAGCCGAACTCATCACTTATTGTATTAAGGAATTAAAATATGTCTTCCAGCAGCAACCATGTTTCTTGTAATGCAATGATATCCGATTTCTTACATAATTCACGTATAATGTGCAGCGCTTGACATTTTTGCAATTAAAACTTACGAATTTATAAGTATCATCACTCATCAGTAAACATTATTTAATGCCGAGATCTACTTCTTTTGATTGTACCATTACGTTTTATTTTATAATTAATAAAATGTCGAAACATGACACCCTGAGGCCATAACTTGTCATCTAAATACCTATGTATGTTACTTTGTGACACAAAGAACTTGTATGCATTGTGTTCACATTGCCGTTTAATGTTAATTTTCTCGAGGTCCACACTTTCTTCAGTTTTCTTATGAATATAATTTGTTATATCCCATTCTGAAGCATCCCTATGTACGTTTGTTATAAACATGGGTATTTTTCTGTCGGCCGCTTTAAATTTCTCCTCAGATTCAACTATACCACTACCTAGGTATCCTTTAAATCTATCTCTAGGATTTCGTATCTTTACTTGCACCAATGTAAAACCGTCATTTGTTTTCCTTGACGCAACACTCGCATAAGATTGACTCCGTACAAGTATCGCATTATTATCAGTCAGCCGATCGCCTGAGCCGCTCGAACCGCCAGCACGATCGCCTCCACCGCTCATAACTGGACTACTGGAGGGAGCGATGACGCACCAGCCCCGCATGCTACACCTGTTACGCACTCCGTTCTCGCTTTGTCATCTCGATCGGCCGTTAGTGATTCCATTTCACAACTACCCTCTAGACAGTACGGTTACTCTTAAAATGTTTTTTTTTCTTCTAAAATACGATGGAAGCAATTGTTTGAGAATAGGAAGCAAATACAAGCAATAGGGAAGCAATTGTTAGGCATAAATTCAACGTTAAATACGCCTAGTGACCGTTCATCCTGATGGAGACTTTTTGTTAGCTTTTAGATGACCTCGACTTTTTTTCTTCCGAAGATAATCCTTTCTCCTCTGCATATAATCCTTCCCCAGATTTATATTTTCCTACCTGACTAGTAAGGTTAATATAGTCATCCAAATAAGCACCTCTTCTTGTGTTGACATTTATGGCCGTGTGATGTAGTAGTAGTGATGAATGTTAGTTGAATACTATGAATCTCTAAATAAATAAATAAGTTTGAATCATTTTGAGGGAATCCATTGCCTTGTCTGTTCGAAAAATGTGTTTGCTCAACAACGTACCTACCTAAATGACGCAATGAATGTTGTTGAACTGTCAAAATGAAACACATTGCTACTTATAGTGTGTTACGCAATTAGCCCGCTGCGCTGGATCCTTTACGCGATCCTTGCTTTGTTTACGCACGCCGGTTGCGATTACTATGCACCTGAAGGCCGATTCTCGTAATTTAAAATGTTCAAAATCTAGTCGCAGTCTCGTCTCGGCGACAAACAAATGTCAAAAACTTGTCAAAATGTGGGGAACTTAGACGTATTTTTGACAGATTGAGACTGAGATCAGACTGTGAACGTTCTTAAAATTACGAGAATTGCCGCTCTGACCTTTCTGAAGACCATCAACATTATGGTCACTGTGTCCTCCTAGGCCCTAGGCAGATGTGAGTGGAAACGCCAGTATGGGACGCCATAGGACCTAGGGCATGACGGTTTCACTTACATCAGCCTTATTAGACGCCTTGCATTCATGATCTCAACATGACCAACCATATAAGCAAACTCTTTTCAATTGTTGTCACTACATCGACTAGAAAAAAAACAGCAGGGCGATTCTGTAACCATCTCACCGTGAAAACTTAGGTGAGCGTGGAGTGAGCTGTCATTCCAACTAATACCCTAGTATTAGCTGTCAATAGTGTCCCTAGATTGACACTATTGACAGCTCAATCTAAGCTCACTTCACCTAACTTTTCACGGTGAGATTTTTACAGAATCGATCGGCTGAAATTACGTACATTTCTATTTAACGCGGAGTTAATCATTTCTATACCAGTAGGTATTTCATTTACCACAGATACAATAAACAACGTTAGCACACACATAAACAACCCGGATGTAGCAGAAGGAAACAATCAATATTTTTCGCTAAAAACAGAATGAGCAATAGGTAGATATAAAAACTTGTGATGTTTATTGTAATTTGTACAAATATTTTCATAGACTATAGGTACGTCAGCCTCGGCGACACGTGACCAGGAAAAGTCAATGCACTTAAAAACATAACCTACTTACCCTGTTCCAATATGCACAATTCGCCCGTTATGCTCACAGACTTCACAGTTATTAAAATTTTACATCTGGCAGCATTCCATTGCATTATGATTACCAACCTTATTTAAATGAAAATAAAGATAAATGTGGGTTACTGCTTGGCATTCGGCTAATAGACCGACTTCCAAACGTCGAGATACGAAGACGTACGAAGGTTTTCGATATCGGAACACATATTATGGAACTCAAATGGAGTTGGGCAGGACACCTGGCAAGGCGCAGAGATGACAGGTGGAGTAAGGCTGTGGCTGAGGGGAAGACGAGATGTCGGTCGACCGGCGGCGAGAGGGCGGGCGACATTGTTGCCATCGCGGACAAAACCTGGTTGAGGCTGGCACAGGAGCGTAGGGATTGCCACACGAAAAGAGAGATTTATGCCCAGCAGTGGGTGAAGTCGGGTTGACAGGTACACCTCAGCTACCCGAAACTGTCAAATTTTCCCAATCAACCTTGATCCTTAATGCTTAAATGCTGCGATAAAGTTGGAAATCTATTAAAGAAATTTGACAGATTGTAGTAGCTTGATGTGCTGGCGTCTGTACGTTTATAAATTACAATTACTTAATGGAAAATTAAAGGTCAGTAAAATAAGTGTAGAGAAATTAAAGAAGGTACCTATCATAATTATGATAAAAAGAATGCCAAAAAATACATAAAATGCTTTTTGATTTGTCGTCTTCACCCTTGGGAGGCGGAATCCTAAAAAATATCCTGTCAAATAGATTTTCAGAATTCGCGCCTAAATATATTTTTGTCAACTGTCACACCAACTTTGACAATTTCTATCTCTTCTCCGTGGGCAAAGGGATTTGCACATTCTTCCACACTCCCGGTGTTGCCACATTGTCTCAATCGGGAGCGTCACAGTCAGGTATACCTACTAAGTAAGTTACACTTCAATTCTTACAAATGACTAGTTTCCTTGTTGATTCTCAAGTGCTAAGTGCTAACTACATACATTATAATCATTGTCAATATTGTGCTAAACAGATATGTATGTAGGTATCTGTCTACAAGTCCAGTAGTAGAGACAAACAAGTGTTTCTACAATAGGATGTTCTATGAAATGATTTGTCATAGCTTTTAAAAAGATAATGTTTCTGAATGACAGTAAAATATAGGTTATTGTTAGTTTTTAATGGTTCATTCTAAAGAATAGTTTTAATGGGTTTCGATGCTTACGTCGAGCCCTTTCAAGTACAGACTAAGTAAGCAGCTATTGTGTTTCATTGCAGAAATTATCTTTTAAATAAATACATCCGTCAGGCGATGACTATATCAAAAGGCAAAGAGCTGGACTCTTTCTTGCTCGTCAGCAGTCTAACCTTTTCCCAACTATGTTGGCGTCGGCTCCCAGACTAACCAGTAACCAGATGCAGCTGAATACCAGTATTTTACATGGAGCGACTGCCTATCTGACCTCCACAACCTAGTTACCTACTAAATAATATGATATCCCTTGGCAAGACTGGTTGTCATATTTTCGGGCTCCGGACGACTGACAAAGATCCACGAATGACAGCCGAAACCAACGGCTTAACGTGTTTTTGGAGACACGTTAAGACTTCCTGACTAAAAAGTTTTATCGTCGGTTAAAAACTACATACATGGTACCACCATATCGGTAAGCGGGCGTCGGCTTCAGGCACAGCAACCTAGCACATCAAGCTACTACAATCTGTCAAATGTCTTTAATAGATTTTCAACTTTACCTCATCGGTAAAGTTGAAAATCTATTAAAGACATTAATAATTCATACACATAAAGAAACATATCATCACGCCTGTTTTCTCCGAAGGGTGTAAGCAGAGATGTGTAGATAGTATGTACAGACGCCAGCACATCAAGCTACTACAACCTGTCAAATTTCTTTAATAGATTTTCAACTTTATCGTTAAAGCATCAAGGTTCAAGGTCGATTGGGAAAATTTGACAGTTTCGGGTAGCTTGACCTTGACCTTTCGGGTAGCGTCTGTACCTTCCGAAGCACTCAGGTCTGGAAAGCACAGGCTCTTTAGACCAGCACCGTACTTGCGTAACAGACTATTTATCTCAACCTGAATCATTTTGAAGGATATTGCTAATCCATTGCTTCATATGTTCGAAAAATGTGTCTGCTTAACAACGTAAATAACGCAATGAATGAATTGTCCAAGTGAAAACCATTGCTACTAATGGTGTGTAGCGCAATTACCCCGCTGAGTGCTCACAGCATGACAACTCTGAGTGCTCATGACATGGCTCTCTCTCTATCCTCTGGATAGGTCTGTAGGTACCTGTTCAGTGCAAAGAGAGAGAGACATGTCCCGTTTCTCCAACCAATCCCTGTTGTGGCGTGCCCTAGCCGACGTTAAATGACTTTTAACTACATTAACGTCGTCTCAAACCAGAACCAGAAATGGAGAGATCCGCAGGAGAACCAAGGTAACCGACATATCCCGAAGAATTGCCAAACTTAAGTGGCAGTGGGCAGGGCACATTGCTCGCAGAAGAGATGGCCAATGGGGCCGAAAGGTTCTGGAGTAGCGACCGCGTACTGAAAGACGTAGCGTTGGAAGGCGTCCCGCAAGGTGGACCGACGACCTTGTGAAGGCCGCAGGAACCGTTGGATGCGAGAAGCACAGAACCGGTCGAAGTGGAGGTGTTTGGGGGAGGCCTATATCCAGCAGTGGACGTCTTTCGACTGAAATTATGATGATGATGATGAACGTCGCTGCACATTTCCAGTATAAGCTGACTTCTCATTGTACGAAAATTCTATACAATGCGAGGTCAGCTAAAACTGGAAAATTATAACTTGATATGACGCCGCGTGTACAGACGCCAGCAGCTCAAGCTACCCGAAACTGTCAAATTTTCCCAAACAATCTTGAACCCTAATGATTTAGCGATAAATTTGAAAATCTATTAAAGAAATTTGACAGATTGTAGTAGCTTGATGTGCTGGCGTCTGTACCTCGTACTGAAGGTAAAAGAAAACTATAATTAATTTCCAATATTTAATATATTTATTCAGCACATACAGTTTTATAAAGTAATAGAAATCACAATATATTATTAATATCAGATAGAGACACGCACCAGTACACATTATTTATTATTAGATATATTATATCGCGGGTGTGCACGGATATCGGACCTTTTAGTGGAATGAAAGTAATCTTTTAAGACGTTAATATTTTGTTCGTCAAGATTTTAAAACTACATGGCGCCGGCATTTCCTAGCTGACTGATCCCTGAGAAGAAACGCCGAAACAAATTTAGAGGTCATGGTCTCTTTTAAACTCCAAACATTAAAACTGTAATGCCTCTAGTTATTGATCAGCATTTAAATCTTACTTTGTGGATTATCTCGGCTTAAATAAAATCTATCCTTAATCTAAATACAAGGGGAAAAAATTGATTGTGACATGGGCATGTCTCACAAGATCTGGGTTCAATACCTGCACGGAACAAATATTTTATTGCCCACGCACTGAGGGGTAATTTCCTTAATTTTAAGAACGTTCACAGTCAGATCTCGGTCTCAATCTGGCAAAATTACCTCTAGTTTTCCTACATTTTTGACATTGATTGTCGCCGAAATGAGATTCGACTAGATTTTGAACGTTTTTAATTACGAGAATTGGTCTTCAGATAGTTCCAGGTTTGAGATGTGTGTCTTGTGCATAATATGACATAAGTGTCTGTAAATGAACTTCACGATACATGATAAATTCTTAATCTAGTTACCTATTTTGCGTAATAGTAATAACCAACGATTATTTTAATTTCATTGGTGATTTCACCAAAATGTCCGATTTCTGTTCATACCCGCGACTTCCGATTTAAACACCAGTTTTAACGTTAGTTTAATTTATATAAAACACACCAATGACAGGCAGTATTGCAGTTATCTGTAGTCCAGGGTAATTGTAAAGTGTGGGTAGGTAAACACTGGTGGAGGTGGGGAGGTAAATTTCACGTGACTAAACCCAGATAGGGACGTGCGATTTTTTCGCGCGCTGGATTTTCAACGCACCGCTAAGCGCCGAGAGCTGAAAATCCAACAGTGTGATTTTTTGACGCGTTGGTACGCGCTACATTGGATTCTCAATGCTCGGCTTAACACCGATAGTTCAAAATCCAGTGCGCGATAAAAACCCCGCCGCGATATTTTTACGTCTGTGCAAATGTGGGCTAAGCGCGTCGATTATTTTATTGATCAGGTATTCACGCTACTATTCACACCAGAGGGTGGTGTGAATAAGAGTATTCACACCACCCTCTGGTGTGAATAGTAGCGTAGCCCGTATTTTTCTTTACGGACTTAGAGAGCTAAGTCCGTAAAGAAAAATACGGGCCCATCCGAAAGTAGCTGATCCATCAAAACAAGTCATTATCTGCCATCATCTGCCTAGCCTTTTCCCAACTATGTTGGGGTCGGCTCCCAGTCTAACCGGATGCAGCTGAATACCAGTATTTTACATGGAGCGACTGTCTATTTGACCTCCACAACCCAGTTACTGGGCAATACGATACCGCTTGGTAAGACTGGTTGTCAGACATTCGGGCTACTGACGACCCGTAACTACTGTCAAAGATCCACGAATGACAACCGGGACCAACGACTTCCGAGACACGGAGCGGTCTTGATATGTGAAGATGGTCACCCATCCACGGACCAACCGCGGCAAGCGTAGCTTAATCTGATCGATCGACCCGTGCGGCAGTTATTACTTAGCCATAAGCCCCTCATCCATCAAAACAAGTGTCAAATTCAATTTTGCGGACGGGCAAAAACACGTCGGGTGTAGGGACAACTGTCAAAAAGTGTTGTCATTCACTCTTAGTTGCCTCGAACTAATCTTATGTCCGTAAGATATGCTCCTAACTTCAGCCGCATCTACGGACTTCATGCAATAAGAGTAGGCCTGATTGAACACCTACAAACAAGTAGGTAAGATTACACAATCGGTGCGAGCTTCAGACTTCCCGACCAACATTGACATACCGCACCACCCGACAAAAGAACGAATAAAAATCCAAAAAAAAAAAAATCTTTAAGCGAGGTGTTTCTTGCCTCAAAATAACCTTTTTTTTTATTTTTTTATGTTACTTTTTTAACTATGTCTAATCGCCATGGACTACAGAAAACCTTAGAATTGTATAAACTTTAGCAACATCTCATAAAATACTGTAAAAGGCAGACAATGTCAACATTACCCATCAATTACTGGGTACATGAACTGGGCAATGTTGAAACTGTTCTAGATTATTTACGTCAACTTTTAATCACTATGACGACGATATAAGGTTTGGGTATTACCTACTGAATTCCTTGCGGTATTATTTGTAAAGTATTATCCGGTTATTGTTGATATTTACTAAATTTACATTAAGCTAATATAATACGCTAGTTCCTTACACTAATGACTGATGATATAGTTTATTAGCCAGATTGCTAATATTTTCAGCATTAACCGGATAATGCCATCATTCGACACAATCATTAGCATTTTACACACATTTAATATTATAACTCCTATTTAAATACGACAATGTCAGCATTGGCCAGGCAATATTATCATGTTGATAGATCACGTTGTGCTTTGCCCGTGCAATATCAGCGTATACCCGTAAAGGAAATGTAAATATTGTATAATATAATAATCTCGCAATAGTTCTAACATCATCCATCGAATAATTACAATTACTTAATTTACTTAATTTTAATTAAATATATCTAAAAATTTGGTGTTCTTGTTGCATTATAACTAGAAATACATCTAAGTTTCACCAATAGAAATAAATAAACGCCCATTAATTACCTAACTTACCTTATTTTTAAATTGATTAATCACTAGGATTACGCGAAAAATACGTAAAATGTAGGCATTTCGTCAAATTGGCTAAATAAAATAGTTCAAAACTGGCAATCAGAACAAAAAAAATATATTTCAAATAAATTATTTAATTAACTTCAAAGATCATGTCTTTATATGACTAATTAATGAAATAATTGTCTCATCTGTACTCTTACCGGTCAATATCTGAAATAGCGTTTATGTCAAACTAGCGACAAGCTTCACTCGCTTTTTACGACTTGACAAAACATCATGATAGGAACATAGGTCGATAATAAGTACAATTAGGTAGGTTATATACCAGCGAAAAATACATGTTTTTTCCAGCATTATTCACTAGCCTAAACTATGCCAAAACACAGCGTTTATTTATTTCTAAAGGCGAAATTATCTTATCATATCCATTTGCATTATCTACTCCGAGCGAAACAGGCACGACATTATATTTTAATGCTAAAGTAAAAAAGGAAGAAGAATTAACACCAAAAAAAAAATCTAAATCGCACAAAAATTCCATGTCCTCTTTTAAAAATCTCCCACTGTTATAGCAAGATTTGTAAGCTGATAACCCCGCGGTTTCAATGTGAGTTTTCTCTTGTCAGGGTAACAAATTGAAGGGAGTCGGGCGAACATCCCGAAACACTGCAGGCTAATCGAGTAACACACTTAAGTAGCAATGCGTTTCATTTTGACAGTTCAACTACATACATTGCGTAGCTACAGACGCCAGCACATCAAGCTACTACGATCTGTCAAATTTCTTTAATCAATTTTCAACGTTATAGCTAAAGCAGGTTCAAGGTTGATTGGGAAAATTTGACAGTTTCGGGTAGCTTGACCTGCTGGCGATACATTGTTGAGCAGATAAATTTTTCGAAATATGAAGCAATGGATTAGCAATATCGTTCAAAATGATTCAGATTGAGATTGAGTGTGTAAAACAATCAGGGTGCTGGTTTTTTTAAAGATTATCAAGACAAAAATAGTTAACAGCCAAACAAATCGCGACGATTTTGATTTTCTGTTAGCTAATTTTAGTGTTGATTGCTATCTAGATATTATGTACCCGTATACCACAATATGCTCGCTCCTGAACATTGAAGCTCTTAAGACCAAAGATATTAAAAATAACTGAAAAAATGTGGGTGTACAGACGCTAGCAGGTCAAGCTACCCGAAACTGTCAAATTTTCCCAATCAACCTTGAACCTTAATGCTTTAACGATAAAGTTGAAAAACTATTAAAGAAATTTGACAGGTTGTAGTAGCTTGATGTGCTGGCGTCTCTACATACTATACGTCTCTGCTTACACCCTTCGGAGAAAGCTGGCGTGATGATATGTTTCTTTATGTGTATGAATTATTAATTTAGTGATTTAGGATCTAGGTACCTACTGAAATATTAGCAACGCAACACATTTATGCTGGTTGCAATAAAAATAATGAATTATTCAATAACTGAGATTCGGCGACCTCCAGAGCTAGATCCAAAGAGTAATGTATGCGTAAGCGATCTTCGCGACGTGCATTCGATGTGACGGCAAGCGGACTAAAGAAAGATGAAGGTTTTATAAACTGTGGCATGGCCTTTCAAGTCTTCGACATTTGATCGAAGTCTCTAGTACCCACTTAAAGTACTATACCCTGTCCATTAGGTAAACAGTTTTTTGACAGGTGGAACTAGTGATTGCAGCAACACAATACATTGATTGATACACGTACGGTATTATAGTGTCTGTAAGAAGCCATAAATAAAAAATAATTCAATAAGATAAGGCAGTTTTGTATATTTATTTTATTACGCATTTTAAAGTTAACTTTTACGTAATCTGGAATATGTACGTTCTAAGACAGCTGTCAAAAAAACGGTTAACTGGACTGGGTATAAGCACTGCTGTCAGACTGCAGTATCGTATGTGTAGAGATTTTGCAGAATTTAAGGCTTCTGAGTTCTGACTATAATCAGCGACTGAAAGTCGGTAATTATAGCCAGAATAATATACCAGAACCCCTAGAGGCTTCGAAAGTGTCTTGATATTCCAGAGAAAAAGCTGTAAAGTGTCATCTCCCTTCCAACCGCAACACAGTAATTTAATTGGAGGAATCATTTTGAATTTTTGACAGTTCTTCAATACAAAAACTGTCAGACGTCAATTTTATTCCACGAATAAAAATTATCTGTCGATTGAAAAATCAGCCCTTAACCGTGTTACAATAACATAGAAATTTCAATGATAGCCATCGTAGACACAAAAACAAAGCTGCGGTACCCGTACGCTTAGGGCGGGTTGTTTCACGTCCACTTGACGCACGCATATACGTCAAAAAATGGCACTAACTATCGTCAAACCAAAATAAGCGTCGTTTCAAATTACAATTACATAATTATGGCCTTGCAAATAGTAACGAGTACGTAATCGTTATTATTTGACGTACGTATGTTACGTTAACCAGCCGTTTGAAATAACCACTCGTTCATGCAGTGTCAGCAGCGTTCGGAATGCCTCGGCATCCCTCGGGAAGCTTCGGCAGAAGAATTCACGACTATTGTGAAAGGAACGCGCGAGCGCGATGTCAAGTCGGAGCGCTTCGGAGTGCCTGAGGATACCGTGGCATCGTTGCCGTGAGTATGCGCTTGCATGTAGATCCCGAAGGATGTCATGTCAAGGATGGATGTGAGAACAGGCCTTAACGCTGCTTAACGTCACAAATAGATGTGGTGGTACTTCCGCGGACGAGCTCTACTCTACGCCCTACTAGTTCTTATTACGTTATTTATCTACAAATGTAGTTTAATTATAATTTTGTCATCTTAGTTCTGAGTAAATCTACGGCGCAATATAAGACACTCTATCTGTCAATCATGTGTTGACACTCCCGCTAAATGTGTACTTAATTCATTTTCACACTGGTCATCTTGTGAAGAGCAAAAATAGTATGTTTGTATAAGCCGGTACACAAGTACTATTCAAATTCATGTTTCCAATTGATGTTATTTCATGTTAAAGAAATCTCTACTGTAGTGAAAATTAAGTTGATTTCAGAGTGACTAGTACTATTGCAAAAGTTATAAAAATGTTTGCAGTTGTAACGTAAACTGAACTTTATTGTTTGGTTGGTTTGGTTTGAAGTTATTTTTCCAAATAACTTATATTTGTTTACATGTTTGGTAACTAAATCGCGAATGCAGATTACGTACTGGCTTACGTACGTATATCACATGCAAATATGAAATAAATCAGGTTTTTTTTTCTAAAGAAACGTCTATTTTGGTTCGTGTATCATTAGTCCGTTCCGTTATTGTACCTCTTGCATCACTGTCAAAATCACAGTGATCTTTATTATCATTAAGTTAAGGTTGCTGTTGGATTGCTGCCACTGACAAGTATGACAAAATCATTGTGATCTTTGTTCCCGTTACAATAAGGTTGCTGTTGGGTTGCTGCCACTGACAAGTCTGTCAAAATCATTGTGTTCTTTATTCTCATTGAGATAAGGTTGCTGTTGGATTGCTGCCACTGACAAGTATGACAAAATCATTGTGATCTTTGTTCCCGTTACAATAAGCTTGCTGTTGGGTTGCTGCCACTGACAAGTATGTCAAAATCATTGTGATCTTTGTTCCCGTCCCAATAAGGTTGCTGCCACTGACAAGTCTGTCAAAATCATTGTGATCTTTATTCTTATTATGATAAGGTTGCTGTTGGGTTGCTGCCACTGACAAGTCTGTCAAAATCATTGTGATCTTTATTCTTATTATGATAAGGTTGCTGTTGGGTTGCTGCCACTGACAAGTATGACAAAATCATTCGTGATCTTTGTTCCCGTTCCAATAAGGTTGCTGCCACTGACAAGTCTGCCAAAATCATTGTGATCTTTATTCTCATTAAGATAAGGTTGCTGTTGGGTTGCTGCCACTGACCAGTCTGTCAAAATCATTGTGATCTTTGTTCCCGTTCCAATAAGGTTGCTGCCACTGACAAGTCTGCCAAAATCATTGTGATCTTTATTCTTATTATGGTAAGGTTGCTGTTGGGTTGCTGCCACTGACAAGTCTGCCAAAATCATTGTGATCTTTATTCTCATTAAGATAAGGTTGCTGTTGGGTTGCTGCCACTGACAAGTCTGTCAAAATCATTGTGATCTTTATTCTCATTAAGATAAGGTTGCTGTTGGGTTGCTGCCACTGACAAGTCTGTCAAAATCATTGTGATCTTTATTCTCATTACGATAAGTTTGTTGTTGGGTTGCTGCCACTGACAAGTCTGTCAAAATCACAGTGATCTATGTACACGTTACAATAATATTACTGTTAGGTTGCTGCTGTCAGAGGTAAAGGGACTGTGAGCGGACTATACAGCGTTGTCGTACGCCGCGTTAAGATGCTATGTGAATTTACTGATGTGATCTCTTTGAAACGCTCACTGCAGCCTTAGCAATGTAGCGTTGGTGCTGTGGTGACATATCAAAAAAACGTCAGTTGGCTTTTTCATGTCAACGGAAAACATATTTTTCATTACTTAATTATATCGCATGAGTGTTTTTATGTATGTGGACTTGATCATTGTACCAAATTATCGAACATTATCATCATCTTTCATTTTTATCCCATACGACTTCAATTGTATAAAGTGTTCAGGCTCCATACTTCCCCCGCCCTGCTAGATTTTTTTACAGCAACGTGTTCGGTTAAGCTCGTAAACGGTCGTCATGGACATGGTGACAAGTAAACAAATACGATTAAAATTCCAGGGATATATTAACGAAACCGAAAACTCTTTTTTAACGTTTTTTCTTTCGACGAGAATAGACGAGACCGTATTTACACGAGCCCGACTCGCACTTGACCGCATCTTTTTGTTGTTATTGTTGCCGATTCTCTTGTTCAAATAAGTTAAAATCAGACTATTTAAGTACTCGAGTACAAACATGAAGAAAAAAAATACGACTAATTATGTACAGACGCCAGCACATCAAGCTACTACAATCTGTCAAATTTCTTTAATAGATTTTCAACTTTATTGCTAAACCATTAAGGTTTAAGGTTGATTGGGAAAATTTGACAGTTTCGGGTAGCTTGACCTGCTGGCGTCCGTACATACTTTAACATTAGAATATCTCGTAAACTAATGAAAAGTACGAAAAGAAGCACGGAATTTATTAGATAAACCGGTGAAACTCGAAACTGCAATTTTGATTATTTTTTTGGGAAGAAATTTTGGAGATTGAGTATTTTGTGCCAAAAAAATATTCATAATATATGAGAAAAAAAACTAACTTGAATTTATTCAATGGCTATTCACAAGGTTATCAGATCTTAAGTCCGAGGTCCTATACAAAAGTAAACCGCTTCCTTTAGTGAATTTACTCAAAAATGTATTTATGCACTGCATCAAAAAAGAGCCTTAATGCATTAAAATCGTTATTGCGTGCCTGTCCTTGTATAAAACCAATTATTATTGTAAAAACAGTCATCCAAATATGTTATTCTAAAAAAAAGTGAACGAAAATAAATCAAAAAGAAAATAATTTTGTACTACATTATATTTCACTGCATTAATTAAAAAAAAATACACATACACACATAGTATGATATACATTAATATTTTATTTATTTATTTTTAAATGCCGTCTAAAATCCTCGTAGCCTATTTTTACAACAAAAAAATAAATAATAATAAAAAAATCTATCTACTTACAGAGAATAAATTATTATTATTACTCCTATATTACTATTTATAATCTAATAAAATATTAATTTAAAACTATAAAATACACAACGAAATCGCTTAATCAAAAAAAAAATTTGTGCGATTTAAGAAAAAAAGACTAAAAATTATTCTACACACAATTATTTATTATTGACGCTGGCAGCACTGCTTGGTTTTTTGGCAAAACACTTTCTCGTCACTGGCAACTCTAATCTTTGATTTCAATGACGGACAATCAACTCACAAAATATTAGTAAGAAGTAGTTAGGCGCAATTTCGTATGATTTAGGACTGATTTTTCCAAAGCCAGATAATTTTATCCGAGGAATAATTTTGAATTTTTGACAATTCTTCCATACAAAATCTGTCAGACGTCAATTTTATTCCACGAATAAGAATTATCTATCGATTGAGAAATCAGCCCTTAGTTAAGTTTGAGGCTCTCAAATCTTATTCGCAAATTCCTCAGCTTTCTCAGTTACATCTGATAGGAAACCACTTCGTGTTCTCCTTCAATAACTTATTTTGATAAGATAAGATAAGATCTTATCTTATCTTATCTTATCTTTGATGAACATAGGTAATACCGAACAGAAAAAACTGCTAACTACCATAAATAAAAATAGAATAATATCTATTTTTACTCAAAACAAAGGTTTATACAAAGTTTGTATTATGGCAACAAAAAAAAAATACCGAGTTGGTAGTTGAATGATACCAAAAAAATCTGAAGCATTAGTAGATAATTGCCAGTACAAAAAAAAAACAACACTACAAAACCAGTGTTGCCAGCTCTCATAATAACTATTACTTATTTTTCGTCTTTCACACATGTTGACTAACACAAAAACTTAATACTAGGGTGAAACGGACAATTGTCAGCCATGACCTGACATAAAATATTCTCATTGCAATAGTCAAACAGTAAAAGCAACGTTCATTTTAAGGAGATTTTTTTTATCATCTTCGTGATAATTATTAATCTATTAAATTACACGAAGGCGACAATAATTAAACTGCGTATATCTAATGCCATTCTCAGTCTGCAGACAAACCTTCAATCAAATACAGGGTGTATCAGAAAAGTGTGGTCAAAATTAATGGTGTAGTACAGATCATCCAACTGAACAACTTTCTCCATGGGACCAACATTGTACACGCGAAAAAAAATGGTCTCTATGGTCCCATGAAGAAATTTGTTTAGTTTGATGATCTGTACCACAGCTTTCTGATACATTCCGTATATTCAAATGTTTAGTCACTATAGGTAGTCAAAGGCGCCGATTCCCTTGTTCACAAACTAAACCAAATTTAAGGTCAGTGCATCTTTTTCTTTCTATTTCATTAAGAAAAGGACAGAAGATAAATATTAGTTTAGTCCTGTCAAATTAGTGAGCGCCTGACGTAAATTGACGTATTTTTTGTAGAAAAAGTCAGTGCTAGTTTAGTCGGCAATATGTAAAGACGTTCAGTCAATATAAACGTAAAGAAATCGTATCGTTGTTTGATTCCTCCCGGTACCTCGAAGGGCTCATCAGCCCGAAAAATGAGTAAATTGACGTATTTTTAGTAGCCATGTTTTTAATCACGTCTAAAATGTCTACGGAGTATCTTAATTTGACAGGACTAAACTAATATTTATCTTCTGTCCCTTTCTTAATGAAATAGAAAGAAAAACATGCAAAGTTAAATTTAGTTTAGTTTGTGAACAAGGGAATCGGCGCCAAAGATTAGCAAAAACCATAGTCGGCCCATCACTACTGTTTAGTTTGATTGAAAAAAAAAAAAAAATTCCATGCTAGGATTTATTTGACAGTTCAAAATACTCTTATGCATTATTTATTGCCAGTTTTTGCATTTATTGTCGTTTCTAAATTGTATAGTTCTTTCCTAAGAACCTAGAGAAGTATTCAAGTCATGGCAGACACATCTCCGTCTGTCTGTCTCTACACGGTGTTCTACTCAACACGGTGCGTTAAAACAATATATTTATATAAATTCCAGCTCTGTTAAATCACTTGTGCTTGTGTAATCTGTGTTTGTTATTATTTTTACGTTTCGTGCGCTTTTTACATAACATGCATGTCTTGTTTTCTCGAAAGGTTGGGAAGAGGTGTATCACCTATAGTACCAACACCCACATTTCGCAAGTTGTGTTTACGTTCCAGGTAACAGAGGGCGAGCCATCAACCGGACAAGAATCCAGACCCGAGCGCTACAGACAAATTCCGGATAGAAAAACCCAGTAACAATGTCCGACCTCGGAATCGAACCCTCATGCTCAGCAGTAGCGGGTATCGGGTATCGGGTCCATGTAGGGACCAAAAAAAGCGTCCATGAAGCTCCTTACTCTGCTATACCTCCATGCGATCATTAGTGTCAAGCACTACTGGCTTGCGAAAGTTCTCTTTAGCCAAGGAGACCGGGGTGAGGCCCTTGTCCACCGCGACTACATATCTCGCGATTGTTTACATTATTATTGCGCATTAATTCAAAATAAAAATAATGCTGATAAATAATGCTTGTAACAATGCTATGAAGTATTGGAGGTTCAAGCGTCGTCGTAGGATCGGTATCTATATGCAAATTGTGGCGAATTTTCTTAACATGGCGGCGCCGGCGACCGATTCATCATTTTCATTATTTAACAAAAAACGCTGGCAACCGGCAACGATATGCCAGTGCTTGCTGATGCAGACAAGCGCTGGTTGTCAACGCAGGCAGTTTTCATACTTGCCTAAGCGGCGCTGACAATAGGTCGACCGCTCAACTGAGACGTTGCCTGAGGTAGCTGCGCGGTGCGGGAGGGGTGATAGTTGTCACAAGTTGATGAATCACCACACCCCTCCCGCACCGCGCTGCTACTTCAGGCAACGACTCAGTTAAGCGGTTGGCCTATAATCACATAGGAACTTGTCAGCGCTTATGGGCGACGGCATAAAGTATGAAAACTGTTTTGTTCTGTTTTGAAAAGACCAGGGTTGACAACCGCCGAGAAGCGCTGCAATATCCCCGCCGGTTACCAGCGATCTACATGAATACACCCTTAACGACACATCGAGCTTTAGAGACAGTCACACAGCTATGAGTGACAGAGACAACGCTCTACAAAGCAACTTTTAATTAAACTCGCTGTGCCATATTGAACTGTATTGTAGTAAATATAACGCAGCATTTTCAAACCACCGTAATAATAATAACAAACACAGCCAATTAAAAAAACCCTAACACGGCTATAAAGGTAAGCAAGCCTGCTCGTACAAACACAAAACTTTATGAATCAATTCGTACTGTTCAGAATTCTGAACCATTCCGCCTCTGTTCAAACGCATATTACACACTATTCCCAACACATCAACCTTCTGATCTATTGTCAACTGTTTTATACCGTTCAGGATGGATATCAGACACCCTGTTCGACCAATCCCAGCCGAACAATGCACTATAGTAGGAGGAGTCACCATCTCAATCGAAAAATCAAATGGACTAGACATGTTAACCGTAATTTCACACGGAGTAGGCTGTTCTAACGGGGGAAACACAAACTTAGAATCCTGCTTAGGAGTCTCGCACTTACACATGTCATCGTCATAATCCGTTGCACCACTGAAATCGTACACACTGTCTTTTAAAACGTCCAAACTTAGATTTAGTAATGCGTTCACATCCTTAGGACATTTGTGGTCGGCCCAGTTGTGGAACCAATAGTGGTAGACTGTCAGTTCACTGTCACTTTCACACTTTTTGTATATCACTGTGAGTTTTCGGATGGTGTAACCAGGCTTCCTGATCATACCACAGTTTTTCACCACAAATACATCTGTTTCATCAGTTATTTCTTCTGGATTCTGTATTATCATTTCTTCGTTTAGTTCTAGAGGGAAATACTTCTCGCATTTTTGTCTGTTGTTTTCTATGAAGTTTGTAAGCATGACTATCTTCTGTATGAGCGCTGGGTCTGACCCGTCGGAATTGAGGTCTGACAGACCGCAGTGGTCTAACATGTTCTGGTAGACCATGAGCCAGAAATCGTGGATGGTGTTCTGTAGAGGACCCTGGGTCGCGATGTATGTATTCTTGGTGTATTCATGCCCCTGGAAAATTGTGAAATAAAATGATTAATCTTGACGCTCAAGCAAACTTGCAAAATTTTTAATGAATGATTAGTTATAATTTCACTGGGAATCGAACTAAAAAGTTCATACTTCGGTGATTGCAAGAACTAAATCAAAGATATGATGGCTGCCTTGCTTGTAGAACAAAACTAGCCACTTGAACTACGATTTGAAAAAAGACTTAATTAGACAGACTTTCAGTAATCACTTAGAAATTATATAAAAAAGAACCTCACCTTAATATAATTGGCATTAATATACCCTTCGGTAGACCCAGAATCAGCCCTCAAGATAAACCTCGAATGCTCATTAGGTAGGATCGTTTTATACCTATTCTTAGGATGAGAACCAGACACTATCGGTTTCTCCTGAAAATTGGTCGGCATATCCCAGAATTCCTGATGCAGATTCCTTAGCAACATCTTTTGGTATTCAGAACAGGGTTGTGAGGTCACAGGGTCTGGTATCACCATCTGGGGATTCTCTTTGGCAATGTCTTCGACCCGACCAGTACAACAGTGCTGTCCTTCTCCCAAAATATGACATTTGACCTTCGAATAACCATTTTGGAATACATCGTTCAAATCTCGTAGATTCTGTCTCGATAAAACGCTAGAAGCTATCTGTAAGTGCTGCATATTTGCTAGATACAGTCGGAAGTCTTCGGAAGTGCTCTGAGGGCTAAGAGGTTTCGTTGTTATATTTCGCGTGAAACCTGGTTGGAAATTCGGATCGTCTTGTCTGCCAAAAGCGTATATGATTTCGTTTTCCTGATCACCACAGACGTAGGTTAAGTTCTGAGGGGATTCCTGCTCCGTAGTGTAAGACGTCGACCAGAGATTGTCGTGGGACCCAAAACCGACTCCTTTATCGGTAGAGCGCAACCTAGTACGGTTTTTGTAAGATTTTGGTATCAAATTCTCTGTGCTTAACGACTTTCTGTGTTTATCCCTGTGTGGCAAGTCTTTAAGATTTGTTTCTATTAACGTTTCGTCGATTTCCAAATCTCTAGGCTCCTCTCTCGGCTGTATGTTTAGCGTCAGCGAGGTATTCGAGCTGCGTCTTTCCAAAATACCTTTCCTGGGTTCCGCCGGAGGGTTGTCTATACTAATGTTGCTGTTGTACCTACTTAAGTTGCATGTTGAGCCGTTTAAGTTGTAGTTCGATACGCTTAAGCCTCTGTTTACTGAGAGCTGCGGGTTCGACTGATTAATATTTAAAGTTAGGGAAGTGTTTGAACTTCTGCGTTCAAGTAAACCCTTTTTCTGTCCCGGTTTAGCGTCCTTGTTCAAGGAGCTATTACTTGAGTGCCTACTCAAGTTATTTGAAGATAGTATATTCAATGTGAGACTATTATTCGACCCCCGACGCTGTAGTAAACAATTTTTCGACACTTCTCCGGACACATTCGTGTTTGAGGAACAAATGACGCGTCTCGATGGCGTTAGATGTTCAGTGTTCGTCAAAGAGGTGTTAGAATCTCGCCGATCTATAGACAGTTTCTTTTGTCGACTATCGGAATTGAGGCTAAAATTCGATATGCTGGTCCTCACTGTTGAGAGATTATGGCAGGAGGCGCCAGAACTGTTTAGGGAGCAGTTGGAGCTTTGCAAGCTATGTGTGCTAAGCATTAGACTCTGGTTGGAGTTCCTCCTATGTAGTTTTTTCGTAATTTTCTCGTCTTCCGCACTAGGTTCAAAGTCGTCTGACGGCACGCCTTCAGGTAACGTCTTTAAGTTAGTACTAGATACACTAAGATTCTGCTTATAATTCGATAAATTCGAGCCTAAATTCTGTCCTGTATCTAGTGGGTAACACCTGTTATCAGTCCCAGAAATGTTAATTTCTGGGGTGTTTTCGAAGTCCGCCATGTTTTCATCAAAAGAACCCATCTTTCTGGAGCCCATGCGGGAAGTACCAGGCTGGTATAACATGAGGGTAGCGTGGTTTTCTCTGAGATAGATCCCACTATCTTGTCCCTTCATGTATAAACGACGTTGCTCAGCGTTTGATTGAAGAGAATTATACCCAAGTTTCGCGCCAGCAAAATCATGTTTGTTGGTATTCTTTTGTGCTAGGATCCTCTTCAACTGTCTTTTAGGCGTATTAGGCATGGAAACAGAGTTCTGGGGGACTTCCAAAGTCTTTTTCTGAGGGAGAGAGAGATTAACTGTCTCGGAAGAGTCCAAAGAAGTCGCTTTGACTTTCAAAGTCGGGGTTTTGACTTTCTTCTCTTCAGCGTCTGTGTATAACTTCTCGAATTCTAGAAGTTCCTTTTCTAAATCGCTATCTCTTTTCGTTAGATCTATTCTTAGGTTTCGTAGATTCTTTCCTTTCTTTTTAATCTGTGTTTCGGCGGGTATTGTGGCCCCTTCTTCAGTCGTAACAGTTATTTCGAACTCTTTCGGTGAAAACCTCGGCATGTCTAAGAATGACTGTGTATCCGAACTCTGCCGAAGAGTCTTTTTTAGTTTGACATCAGGAGATTTCGGATCTTCGCTCTCTGGGATTTTCTCTTTCACTTCGCCTTCGAATTTGAACATAGGCCTTTCGTTCGGCGGTGTTTTCTGAGCGTGGTATCGTTCCATGCTTTCACATGATGTACTGGTCTCCTGATTCTTGTAGGCCTCATTCATTTGATCTTTCATCTGCTTAGCTATAGGTAGACCTAGATTTTGTTCTATAATTTTGGCGTTATCTGAGTCTAGGGATATCGATTTAAGTCTTTGTCGTCTTGCTTGAGCAGAGTTTGAGGGACTGGGAGCCGTATCGGGCTCTTCGAGAACTTTCGGTTCGATTTCTAGGGTATCCATTTTAAGGCAGCAATCAGGGACATCTTCGCCCAGTTTCGTTTCTGCGTCTTTATTATCATCACATTTACTTATATTAAGTTCTATGGTTTTATAGTTAGTTTCGCAGCTATGATGTCGCCTGTATTTCCTTACCTCTTTATCAGCGGGTGGTGTGAATCGTTCTTTTTCTATAGAATTCCTTCCGCCATACCTTTTTGGCCTGGCTGCTCTATCTTCTAAGCAAGACTGTTCGAAAGTGAAATAGTTTTCTTTATTGTAACTGTGTACTTTAGGACTAGGTCTGTTCAAAACTCTTGGGGAACAGGGTTTCTCTGTAACCCCATTTCTGTTTAAATGGTCGCCTAAGGTTCTCGGTGACTGTGGAACAGGTACTTCAGCATCGCGAGGAGTTTCAGGGAAGAATTTAGGAGACCGTACTGTGTCGTAATAAACCGATCTCGGCGATGGTTCCGCGAAGAACATTGGAGACACTGTTTCAGGAGGCGTGAAAAATCTCGGAGAAGCCATAGTTTCTGCCAAAAGTTTTGGGGAAAAGTCGAATTTAGGTGCGGAAGACTTTTCTTTCGCTGAACTACACTCTAACACTCTCGGAGAGTTTTGCATTTCTAATCTCTCTTGCTGTCCTTCTAAATGAGGACCCTCGTTCACACTACACATATTTAACCTTGTACTGACTGACCGAAACCTCCTCAAATTGCTTGGAGACGCCTCCTCCCCCTCCGGGGACCTCTCACTCATATTCTCACTTAACTTCTCAACTGCTTCAGAATCAAAACCGAATACCTCTTTGTCTGTCTTCGGGGTAGCGCTCACTAAAAACGGAGACTTGTCGTCTTTCTCTAACGAAGGAGACCGGGTTGCACTGTACTTTTTGGCGCGAGATTCTTGCGTCAAATCCGCGCCTAGATCCGCGGAGATTTGAGCAAGCGGGCGCGGGATGTTTGTGTATTTGTAGTCTAGTCGTTTATGTAGCCACTGTTCCGGTAAGGGCAGTTTGGGGAGGAATTCTGAGGGTCCAGGGTCTGCGGGCTGTGGAGGTGTTGGTGCGGGGTTGTTAACGATTATGATCTGTGGGGGTATGTTCTGGGGTTCGTCGGCAGGGGCGCCTGAGAGGGCAGCGCGGGCGCGGCGCGGAGCAGCCACCGCGCGGCCGCACAGAGACACGCGCCGTGGCACTACCAGCCGCGGCACTGAGCCACGGACTATGTGCACCTGGAACAGAGAACGGAATAGTTATAAGCTGAATCGAAAGGATCATCGCACCAGCAGCCCGACTGCGCGTCCCACATTTTTTTAATTTATTTATTTGTGTCACCACATGTCACGGGACACTATGTCACTAGTGTGTACTCACGTGATGCGTGCTGGAGACACGCTTACGTGTGTTGCGGCGGCAGCGCGCGGCGAGCAGCAGCAGCAGCAGCGCGGCCGCCGCCAGCGCGCCGCACCACCAGCCCGCCTGCGCGCCCCACATGTCACGCTCACATCTGTAGAGGGAGACAGAACATGTATGACGTCAAATAGAAGACAATGACTCGCTGCTATGGCTACCAGGTACCATTCGGTGTTCTGCGACAGACGGCAGATGACAGTAGCAGCGAATAATATTGAAATATACCGCAGCGCGTGCCGCAGACGAACGGGCATTTCCATTAGACCATACTGCAAAGTTGTGAATGTAGCAATGACGATGCGGCAGTGCCGTTATTGTCTGCCGCAGAGTTATCCATGAAATTGATCGGTTGAGATCAGAGAGTTATGCTTAGTCTGAACCAAAAAGGCTATGAATAATTATGATGAATGGGATTCAAGAGCGGACCAGCCCAATTCAATGTCATAATAGTGAACTATGTTGTTCAGTAGCGGGGTTTACACAATTAAACACGAACTATAATTCACACTCAAGTCTGTATTTAGGCAGAGCAACTTCCTTAACATCATTTTACAATATCATCCGATAGACAAGATTTGCCTCCCTTTTTCTACACTTTCCCGCCATATTCTAATCAACTGTCAGTACATTACTTAATATGTTAAGAATACTAAATTATTGTTATAAAAATCAAATAAATGACTTATTATGGGAAAATAAATACAAAGAATATTATTTAGATATTATTGAGAAGATTTGAAAGTAATTTAGGAATAATTAAGCAACTACTACGTCATAACCGTCGAGTATCTATTTGGTACTTGTTAACATATAATTATTATAACATTGAATTGGGCTTCACAATGCACTCTATAATTAAACTGTAAACAACCTATACATCAATCAATATAAAACGTCTAATGTACGGTCACCAAAGTAGATAAGTAACCAGGGTCGTCGAATACGGTTGAAGTTTAGTAAGAAACCGATGCATGTTTTCGAATAAAATTTAATTTAATTAATAGAAAACAAACAGTTCATTTGTCAAATTAAATTTTATTTGAAAACCTCCTTCGGTTTCTTACTAAACTTCAACTATATCCGACGACCCTGGGGGTCTACTACGAAGTGCAAAGTGCGAATGATCGGATCGGACCGATACATGGCCGAACCGAATATTATTGAAAAATGCAAAAAATGTTCGGATCGGCTCAGTTGGGTCGGGACCATAGTCAATATTCGAAGGAGTATAGGAGTGTAGGATCGGGACCGACCGAATCAAATAGTAAATTCGTAGCGGGAAACGGCCGAACATACGGCCGATACCACTTCGGAGTAGATCCCCAGGTTATTTATCACTTTTGGTGACTGTACTTTACCACAGTGCCAATTATAAAGACTCATTTACACGAGAAGAGTCTCTCGCCTCGAATGGGCGGTTATCGAAATGAGATAAAAAGTTGACTCGTGTAAACAGTACTACAAATAAATACTGCATTGTGCATGATGATAGCGGGAACCACCTCGCTGTCAAAAAATCATTACGAGATTTCGAATCATAGTTCGAGCCTCATATGACATCACCTTAAGCAAGTTTTTGTATCTCACTTCAGTGTGATCAATCGAGTCCGATAATCGCTTGACGAATCTCGCATCGTTCTCGTCTCTTGACGGGCGAGAAACCCGACTCGTGCATACGAGCCTTTATGATAACAGCCGCACGGGTCGATCGTTCAGGTTTGATTGGTCCGTGGATGGGTGACCAATGGGTGACCAATGGGTGACCAATGGGTGACCATCTTTACATACCAAAACCCCTTTCTGCCTCGGAAAGCACGTTAAGCCGTTGGTCCCGGCTGTCATTCTTGGTCCTTTGACAGTCGTTACGGGTCGACAGAAGCCCGAAAGTCTGACAACCAGTTTTACAAAGGGGTTTCGTATTACCCAGTAACTGGGTTGTGGAGGTCGGATAGGCAGTCGTTCCATCTAAAATACTGGTACTCAGCTGCATCCGGTTAGACTGGAAGCCGACCCCAACATAGTTGGGAAAAGGCTCGGCAGATGATGAGGCAGGTTACACGGTAACACTGGGGTGGTTTTTAGTTAGTAAGAGTCTGACAGACCCCGTCGCCCGCCCCAGGGCGGCGGACATCCATGAGGATTTTCCACCCCGAAAAAAAAAAAAGAAAGGTTACACGGTGGTGAAACTATTTACTTGGTGCTCGAAAATCTTCCAAGTTAAGGGGGTAGCGCCAGCACCCGCGAAATTCAAATTTTCTTACGTTTTATACAATTTGCAAGGCAGTGTCAGGTTCTATGTTGAACAAAATATGATTCGCGAGCGCATCAACGGGATTATATGGACTTAGAGGATTGTATTGATGATCTTCCTGATTATAATTCTGTAAAATCATATTCGATAGCAGTGGTGGCCCAGTGGTAACGGCCGCGACTTACGAGTCGTAGGTCGTAGGTTCGAACCGAGACAGGCGCTTTACTTTGTGTAAATTATTTCAATACCGCTGCTCTCAAAACGGTGAAGGAAAACCAACCGGCATGTCCTAGAACCAAAATTACTAAGAAATGTGACATCTACTAACCCGCACTGGGCCCGCGTGGTGGATTACGGCCCACTCCCTCTCTCCGAGAGGATGCCTGCGTCTCAGAGTGGGAAAATAATAGGCTGATTATGAAAATCATATTTGTTAACATACAACCTGACACTAACCTGCAAATTGGAAAAAAAAGTAAGAAAATTTGAATTTCGCGGGCTGCCCAGCGCGGCCCCCTTAAAGCTAATGGGTAGCAAGGAGCAAGGAGGTTCAGCCTCTCCGTATTTCTTCTAATTACGATGAATTTCCAGCAAAGACTACTTACACACAACGCTGTTTGATAATTTGCAGCCGATATTCCATTTCGAGTATTTTCGAGTAAATGTTTGATTGTATATCTTTTTTTAAACTGACTATTTAGTTACATTTTTTTTTTTTACTAAATATTTTTTTTATTTTTAATAAAAACAAAAATACGAAATATTTTTTTAAGTACTGTTCGGACATCTGTTTCCTCTGATAGTTGGAATGTCATTGAGTGAATGAGCATGAACCATGTAGATATAAACACAAGATAGTGACACATTCATATTATGCTGAATCACTAATCGCCCTCTGAGGGGAAAAGGGTATGAGTCATTGTACAAATTGCAAAGTATAGTCCCCTGTTGCATCCCTCGTCTCACAAAAACTATTATTTTTTCTAAACTAAAATTATATTAGTACAGAATGTTATTTCAAGTTAAACAAATATCAACTTTATCATAGTGCAATTTAAGTTGATTTCAGAATGACTAGTACTATTGAAAAAGTCATAATTTTTTTTGTAGTTGTAACATATACTGAACTTTATTGCGTAGGAATTAAAGCTACTTTTCCAACAACTTATATGTATCTATTTACAGTTTGTAAACTGAATCTCGGACGCAGTTTAGGTATATTGTGTAGCTAATATTGTACATCTGAATGAAAGGGGCGAAACGATCTATTGTTAGATTTAGACCTGCCTGCAGGGTCTGGGGTATTTAAAACTTAAATCAATACACTAGCAACACAATTAAGGTAATTTTGCAAACCGCAGAATTATTATAAAGACTTCCATTTTTGTAACTCTTATACTCCATTTAATATAGCATAATTTAAAAAAACGAACATTCTTTAACACAATAATATGTACAAGTACGGACGCCACCACATCAAGTTACTACAATCTGTCAAATTTCTTTAATAGATTTTCAACTTTATCGCTAACGTATTAAGGTTTAAGGTTGATTGGGAAAATTTGACAGTTTCCGGTAGCTTGACCTGCTGGCGTCTGTACATAAAAAGGAAATAAAATAATCAAGGGGCATCAAAAAATATGTCCGTATCACTGTCAATAGGAAACGTGCCCAAAAAGCAGGCAGCCACGTTGTATGGCAATGCTGATTCTTTGGCCAAAAAATAACAAATATAGGATTAGACAAATAATGGCTACATGACAAAAGTTATTGTGTAATATTATTGAAATTAGTGTAATTATTAAATGGACATAGTTTAGCAAAAAGGACTCAATCCACAAAAAGTAATTTTTGCGTTATCGAGGTTTTAAGTTTAGATGTGTATTGCAGAAATGATGTTGTATATGTAATATTCTGAAATATTATCACTTATGGGAAAATATACCAATATTTTTATGAGTTATTGGGAAGAATGTGGGTTGAGTCCTTTTTGCTAAACTACGTCCAAATATATTAGATTGTTATGTATTTATCGTGAAATTTGGAGTTTACTATTTATCTTTATATCGAAATCACGAAAGGGTGGACTGCTGAGTATAGGGTCCGGGGTTCGACTTCCATTACAAGCAGTGCAGGCTTGCCCATTGAGTTTCTTAGTCGCATCGTGGATTATGGAATTGTGTCCGGTCGCAATAGGCCATATTATATGGTAATTTAACATAGCTTACCACTTTGGGGCGATTGAATTGTTTTTTTTTTCTGGACTGTTTCTTTTGTTTCTATTTGCTGTACCCTGGACACTTTTAATGTGTAAGTCTTTTTTACATCACTCTCATAATTCAACATTAATGATGTAACTTATATTTTTGGAACAATATAATTTACAAGAGTGTTCATGGAGTTTCTTGCCCATTCTGTTCCATAGCTACCTACTACGCTTTGGAATGGGCAACTAGCTTCATATTTTCTGACTGACAGTCTCCTTGGCAATTCAAAAAAGTTTAATTGAAACAAACGCATTGAGTTTGAGTTTAAATTAATTAATCGATGTGATTCAATCGACATGGTCTCTATATTATTATGATCTGACCAAGATTATGTCTGAACTTTAAAAGAGACAGTGACCTCCGAGTTTGTTTCGACCTTTCTTCTCAGACTAGTCAGATAGGAAACGAAAACCTCATCTAGTTTTTAAAATATGATTGATGTGTAAAAGTGTATGTCATGTACAAACCTACTTACAAAATAAAGACATTTATCATTAATTAGACTTACAGGAGTAAGATAAGACATTGTTTTGTTCACTTTACCTTAAAAACCAAAGCATAATATTTAGCATGAAACCGGCAACAGTCTAGAATCTAGATACATAATCAATAACACCAGATAAGCTTACACTAATATTATTACAAAGACATTTTCTATCATTTTCAATCTATGCACACATTATTACAACAAATTTTAGATACCGACAAAGACTTAGGGTTGATTGTACAAGTTGTGACACAACTTGTAATAGTCAGCCGTAGATCTGTGGTAACACTTGCAATACGAAAATCACCCTTACGGCTAAGACATAAAGGCGCTCTCAATTTTAAATGTTACCACCACGGGTATGCAGTTGACTGTACTCTTATGACATAAATAATCCTTTTATCATAATAACATTTCTTTGCTAATAAATTGCCAATATGCATGAGTATATGCATTATTATTGCACTTCAAGTAGCAATCACAGGATATAAAAATATTTTTTTTTTCTTAGGGCCCTCGCCCACGGCGACTTTTTGTAGCGATGCAGTCGCGCGTTTAGCAAACGCGCGACAGCATCACTTCTAACGCGTGTTAGTCGCATTTGCAACGCGCTACTGCATCGCGATTGTATCGATACAAACGCGCGACCGAATATGACATTCTATAACAACTTTTGAATTTAAGATCATAATTTTTGAGTTGTTTGAATGTTGTTACATGATGTCCACAAAGTAATCTCTGGGTATTAAATGGATGCATCCAATATTGACGCTGCTTCCGTTGCCTACGCTTCGGCTGCTTACGTAAAAGCAGCACCAAAGACAACGTGACTAATGTTGCCTCAACGGAGTCCATCTTGCAACCGTACTGATCCAAATCGCGTTTGCATCGCGACTGAATCTGGTCCCGTGGGCGCGGGCACACAGCTAGCGACTGCTTCGCGTCTGTATCGATGCTACGCGCGAGAGCATCGCGACTGCATCGCTACAAAAAGTCGCCGTGGGCGAGGGCCCTTATGTTTTTATATAATTTACAAATGAAGTACTTAATGCATGGTTGTAAATAAACAATTAGTAATATGTAATGTAGGGATGTGATTGTGATCCTAATTTAAAAGTAAATAAATAGAGAAACTTTTGAATAGTTGTTTTTTTTTTGCTCCTACATCGAGTGTTGCCAGAGAAAAAATACTTCACTCTAGAAGTAATATAGGGCAAAAATAATTTATTGTGATTAACTTTTTATTCATTGAATGAATATTAATAAAAACTAATTAACAAAAGTGAAATCACAGTAACGCAGAGAATAGATACTTATTTATATCACATAATAAGAGTCACATCTCGTGAGAGACTGTCATGCGGATTGAGTCAGACATTTTTTCTTGTGAAAATTGAGGACTGAGAATGAATGGTGGGAAATCTGGAGCATTGCTCATAGTGAAACATGACATCTTTGAGGAAAACCACTATTTCACAATTAATGTCAATATATTAATCAAACAGGATTGCAAGGACTCTGCAATAGACTTATTTCATTTTTTTTTTTTATGGCTATGAAGCAGTCAGCTCACCTGATGGTAAATGATAAATGATTTTATTTCTACAAGTAGGTTTGTACTAACATTTAACATGTCAAACCATATTTTTTTAAAGTAGATGTAACTGGTCAATGTCATCTTTGGACATTTATAAAATTACTAGAGCAATTGTTGTTGGGTTGTTATCTCAGAGACAAAGCTAAAATACCTATCTCACATCATTGCTGTTGTGCGTTTGTAAGGTTTAAATTTTTAAACCAGTTTCAATGGTAGACCAGTTTTTATACTATTGTGAATATCCTCAGATACAGTTAGTAAGTACTGGTGTGGCAGTTAAAATTTCTATAAAAAAAAGGAAAAGGCAGAAAAAATAATGTTATCAAAAAAGAAACTGCTTTGACAAAACCTACCAATAAATTGACAATTTTTATCAAATTTTTAGTTCAACAACTCAATTTACAAAGCAACAGGTGAATTTCATGACCTGAATGAGTTGTTTCAGTAAATGTAGTTATGCTGAATTTATAATTTTAGAATCTGATGTTATGAATAACGGAATGAATGTATGATTTTGAGGATATATTTAATTTTGTTTCCTCTACATTTGAAACATGTTTTTATTATGAATTATAGAGGGAAATAGTGAAATTGTGAATACACGTCAGATAGGCCATGGGCCAAAACAGCAGCATTTTTTTTTTTGTCTGTATACATCATTAATCTGCCTTGTCCAATGTCAGTTGGGGTTACCGCAACATGTTTACACTAAATATTGATATTCAAGTAGTTTTAACACAAATATGACTACTGCTTATACTGTTTGTGGTTAAAGTCATGATATTATGCACTGGTTACCAGCTGATACATTTCAATTTCCCTTTCATTCTAAAGATTATTGAGATAATCAGTACTTATAAAAATATTTTGCTATTATCAACTAACAATAAACCTTTTTGATGTATAATTTAAGCTCTAAATGGTGCGACGGTGACACCAACAGTCTTACATGCAAAATATAATCATATTTCTATTTATGGTTCTGACAACTACTACTACCAACGAAAAAAATAAGTCTGAATATTTATGAATATAATATTTTATCGCTGTTTTTGCATTCTCACCTCGTTCTTTACGTACTATCAAGGCTGGAGCACAGTTTTGACGACGAAACACATCGTTTCCGGACATCAAAACCTTCAAAATATACATCGAGAAAATATTCAAAGTAATGATTCAATGTATGGAGTTTCAAAGGATATCCACGTAACGGCTGCAGGGTGGCGACAAATAACGTGTTGCAATGCCTTTTTGCGCGTAAAAGAAGCGTTATAATACTAAACATAACATAAAAATACTTACTGTGCATCTATTCAGCAGGTAGGAACTACACAGTAAAATCGGTCACCATAAGATTATAAACTGTAAATTCACCGTAGGACACTATATTATAGTCACCCAAACACGTCACCAACACCAAAATACACTTTTTTCACTATTTCAAAGGTATTTTACACGTTTTTATAATAATCTCTCGCCCTAAGAGTTTTGACATTACGTGAGTCGGCCATTTTTCTTTCTGGGGACAACAAAAGCGGGGAGTGTTGCCAGTATATAAAGTTAAATCTTCCTTTAGATATTAGTCATCAGCTAAAGGTATGTTATTTATACACAGTTTGTCATTAACTTCAATGACCATGAATTTGCGCTTTGAACTGATCACGAAGTGACTCAAAATGTTAGAAACAAAGACATCTTTTTCCTCAGCTCACAACTTTAAATAAACAGATTAGAACCTCATTTGGTTGCAACCTCTACACATTTTCACTTTATAGTTTTAATCCGCGATTATTTACCACAAAATCGAGCAATATTCTAATACATTTTCACGTTGAGCCATTGTCATGGAGCTTAGTCTGGTTTTCCATTCAGCGCTGTTATGCACATGCGCGGTGTAAGGCCCGGCCTCGATGTAGGCCACTGGGGCATCGACTGTCCCTACGAGCGCGCTCCTAGGTCAAAACATACAACGTACATACTTATCTACTATCTAGGTCGCGAGGGCTTTGAACTAAGTTCGGTAAAACACATTAAAATCATATTTTGTATATCAGAACCAGACGTCAAGCCGTCTGTTAACGTGAACAACAATGTTAATGAAACGTAAAATTAACATCAATGTATCACGGAAAGTAGTAAGACACGATGAGTACCTATTAATTGTTGGCTTTATTCTGTAACTTAGCAACGTGTTACTCATCATGCAGACTTCCATTATTTTATTCAATGTCTCCCCGTCATGACGTGGGGCCATACCGTCATGAAACGGTGGGTGTCTTACACCCACTGTGCTCATCTGTAATTTCTTTGTCCGAAACGTTTTAGGTGGGAGGTGGGTATGTATGACTGTAGAGTTCGTTTACGCGATGGCTCAAGTGCAGGTGGGCAGAACTTATAGTTAGACGAGGAGATGGCCGATGAAGCTGTGACCGAATGGTGGCCAAGGTTAGGCAAAGAAACCAGGGTCGTCCAAAAGCGCATTGGGTTGATGATATCGTCAAAGTCGCGGAAAACACCTGGATGAGAGACGCACAGAACAGGGAAGTATGGCAGAAGACAGGGGAGGTCTATACCCAGTCGTGGGTGATTCCGGGCTGAAATGATGATAATGAAGGGTAGTCAGGAAAATGATGATGGTTCAGTTATAATATCCTATCCTATCCTATTATAAATGCGAAAGTGAGTTTGTTTGTTTGTTTCTTACGCTTTCACGCTAAACCGGCTGAACGGATTTGGGTGAAATTTGGCACATGGGTAGAACATGAGCTAGGTTAGGACATACTTAGGATACTTTTATCCCGAAATACTTACGACTTTTGCGGTTGAAACCTCGGAGCGCAATAAAATTGTCTAATAGAAAAGAAATAGTGTACTGTGTAATAGAGAATAGAAAAATAAAAGAAAAAGAGAAAGAAAAGAAAAAATAAAAGAAAAAATAAAAGAAAAGAAAAAAGAAAAGAAAAGAAAAAAGAAAAGAAAAAATAAATGAAAAAAAAACAAAAGAAAATGTTAATAGTAAAAGTGAATAGTAAATGTTTATTTGCATATAATGTAGGGGTAATTGCGTAACACACTATCAGCAATGGCTTTCATTTTGACAGTTAGATAACATTCATTGCGTTATTTACGTTACTGAGCAGGCAAATTTTTCCAACATATGAAACAATGGATTAGCAATATCCTTCAAAATCATTCAGATTAAGATTATTAGTGTGATATCCAATTAGGCAGTTAGGGTGCAGGTGGTGTTGGTGATGGTTTAAGGTCCAAAATGAATCATTTGATGATTTCCCATTCGAAAAAAAAAAGGCCCGAAATGAGCCCGTGCGTAGAGCGTGCTTTTGCGCACAGTGGATTTTCAACGCACTAGAGCCGCGAATTGAAAATACAACAGTGTGTTTTTTTGACGCACTGGGATTCGCTGTTGGATTCTCAATGATCGGCTCAACACCGAGAGTTGAAAATCCAGTGCGCGATAAAATCCCGCCGCGATATTTTTAAGTCCGTGCGAACGTGGGCTTACTGTGAGTAAAATAGGTCTACAGTCATAGACTTTCGTTTCCTGTTGTACAGACGCCAGCACATCAAGCTACTACAATCTGTCAAATTTCTTTAATAGAGTTTCAACTTTATCGTTAAAGCATTAAGGTTCAAGGTTGATTGGGAAAATTTGACAGTTTCGGGTAGCTTACCTGCTGGCGTCTGTACTTATCAAGAGCAGCTGTAAGTCTAGATGTCATTCGAATCGATGGGGCTTGTGGCTAAGTAATGACAGCCGAGAGGGTCGATCGATCAGGTTAAGCTACGCTTGCCGCGGTTGGTCCGTGGGTGAGTGACCATCTTTACATATCAAGACCCCTCCGTGCCTCAGAAAGCACGTTAAGCCGATCATTCGCATTTTGCACTTCGTAGTCTACTACGAAGTGCAAAGTGCGAATGATCGGATCCCCTGCTTAAAAATGTTCTTAAAAACATTATCTCTCGTTGTGTCCATAGCCAATTTAGTATCTATGGACAATAGCAATTTTCCATAGGTGTAAAATGTGTTTATTTCAGTGAACTCACTTCCCTTTTTTTATATTTCATATGTATGTTGTGAAACGAGAACAACTGCCGACAAACTGTTTTGCAGTTTGGCAGATTTTTCAATTGTTATACAGATTTTGAATAAATAAAAATAAAAAAAAAATATGTTATTTCAAGTTAAACAAATATCAACTTTAACGTAATCGTTATTAAGTTGATTTCAGAGCGACCAGCACCATTGAAAACGTTACAAAAATGTATGAAGGTGTAGCAAAAACTGAACATTATTGTGTAGGAATTAAAGTTATTTTTCCATAAACTCGTATTTCTTTACATTTTTTGGCAAATAAGTCGCGAATGCAGATTAACATGGAACATAGATACGCAGGAAAAACATAACCCTGTCTTTACTGTCGCGCAGTCGGATAAACACTCTGGTCATCATGGGATAGGCAGTAGTCATCTTATTTCAAAATAGTGAATAATCACAATGAAAACTAAAAAGCTATTTTATACTTTAGCAAAAGCGAGATAAGATACAAAACTACGTTATCTTAATTTGTACTAAGATTTGTTTAATGATAATAATGTTATGAACTACTTTATTTATGCTGTTTAATGCTCGGTTCCGTAATAGACATAATGGTAAGCGAGCCTCTTGATAAATATAATCATAGATAAATAATCATAGATAAATGTTTAATGACGTTTAAATTACGATTCGTAATTTTTACCATGACTGCAAAGAGTACCATAAGATACCGGGTACATGACTGACAGTAAAATATAGGAACCACACGTTTTATGATTTTGATTTCAAATCTTATTTTAATCCATCCAAAGGTTGTCTTTAAAAGATCGCTCTTAGCGATAAGACCGCCCATTGTGTCACCCTTTGTAAAATTTTGTATAAGTATTTATGTTTTATAATTTATATGGTGTACAATAAAGAGTATTCTATCTATCTATCTATCTTATATTCACCGTGAGATTGTGAAAAACATTCATTTTCTATTTCGCGAGATTGTAAATGTAAACTATCGATAAATTGCTGTACCATACTGATTACAATACAAGCTGTTGTTCTGCATCCTCGTCAAATTTCAGGAGGCTGTTATGAAAGACAAAGACATTTATTCGTCGGATATGGTAGGTAGACATAAATAATAAAAAAAAAAAACACGATCCCTGGTAAATAATGAATATATATTTGTTTTTTTAGTTGTTTAAGTTTGACAGTGTTTCAGAATACACCACTATCAAAGAACAGACTCTCGTCGTGGTATCGTATAAGCGGCCGCGTTTTTATGTGTGTGTAAAAGGGCAGTTGCAGTGCGGTCTCACACAGGCCGCGTTTTAAAATGCGTGTCCCACACACGCCGATTTCCAAAAATTATAAAAAAAAAATGCCTACTTATTTTATTATTGATTCGTGTCGAGAATCAGTGGCATAGTTACCTCCTTGAATTTGACGAGGATGCAAAACGACACCTGCTTGTATAACGTATTCATTTTCGATAGTTTTGATTGACAAATAATCAAACACCAACTTATATTCTGTAACTAAAACACACATAAACCATTTTTTTTTTTTTTTCTGGTGGGAAACCATCCAATTACCCCTCCCGCTCTGGGTGGAGCGGAAGGGAGTGTCAGACTCTTACTGACTAAAACCCACCCATGTTCCTTCCTTTGTCCTTTATGTTCCGGGGTAGCGGTAACCCTTTCGGACAATCCCGCTGACCCGGCAGGCTTCGGCCCTAAGGGGCCCCTCGAATTATGCTGACATCTCTTTGAGGCGCGCGTGGAACACTTACGCGCCGTCCGGCAAAGAAAAAAAAAACACTTTACTGTTTAAAATATTTTTTTATTAAAATTCATACATTTAGGCGCTTTTATATGCTTAAATTAAATACAAAAACTTATCAACTAAGTACCGTGTAACTACGTTATATTATAAGGTTTAGCAGAAAGGGAAATACATATGTAATAATATTTTGGGGATAGAAAAATAACAACTTTGTATAAGAAAGTTCGGCTTTGTAGAGCGTAGTCTCTGTAACTGATACCTGTGTCTCTTTCTAAAACTGAATGCATGGTAATATTAACGTCCGGGTGCTGTACGGGGCATTCTCATGATTTTTTTTCAAAGGTTGTAATTTTTGTGACACAACCTATATAAAAGTATACGAGCTACTTTTGATACAGAGTACTTTTTGTGACACATTCTGTATAAAATGTATGCCAGCTATTTTTTATACATTTTTTGTGACGCACTCTGTATAAAATGTACACCAGCAATTTTTTATACATTTTTTGTGACACACGCTGTATAAAATGTACACCAGCAATTTTTTATACATTTTTTGTGACACACGCTGTATAAAATGTATGCCAGCAATTTTTTATACATTTTTTGTGACACACTCTGTATAAAATGTACACCAGCAACTTTTTATACATTTTTTGTGACACACTGTATAAAATGTACACCAGCAATTTTTTATACATTTTTTGTGACACACTGTATAAAATGTACACCAGCAATTTTTTATACATTTTTTGTGACACACTGTATAAAATGTATGCCAGCAATTTTTTATACATTTTTTGTGACACACTCTGTATAAAATGTACACCAGCAATTTTTTATACATTTTTTGTGACACACTGTATAAAATGTACACCAGCAATTTTTTATACATTTTTTGTGACACACGCTGTATAAAATGTATGCCAGCAATTTTTAAACAGAGTACTTTTTGTGACACAATCTGTATAAAAAGTATACCAGCTTCTTTTAATATTTTTGTTATTTCACCCCTAAATTATCATTCAACTTCTCTGTAACACTGAGCCCATGAATAATATAAATAAGTAATTTAACAGAAAAGAGAAAATACAATTTGGAAATCACAGCCTCTTCCTTTGCGTTTAGTTTTATCAAGCCTAATATTACTTGTCATATTTTTAAACAAGACGCTTAATCTATCAGTAGGCTCACCAGACCTATTCTGTAAAAATATATATTACAAGCGGACCCGGCAGACGTTGTCCTGCCCGAAAAAGCAGCGCCACCTACCGTAAACCTTGTCCTGACAATAATTAACACGAAAAAAAAGAACTATCCAATTTCGTGCAGGCGATCGGAAGTTACGCGCGTACATACATTTCGGTGATTCATTTTTATTTGTGTAGATTATATTCTGTAATATAATATTATCTTAGATTTTATTTAGTTCTTTTTTTTTTGTTTTTGTAATTTGAAGCAAACATATTATACTTTTATTGATTCAAACATGTTTTTAAAATAAATATTTAAATGGTAAACCCTCCATATTGGTGCCCAAGATACAGGCTTGCCCAGTTTGGGGCCAATGTAAAATCTCTATAATTTTTTGAGCAATAAAGTTTTTATTTATTTATTTATATTAAACATATTTGAAGTCAGCTGCCAATAGCGGCAATCCCTAAGCATCCGGTGGAATGACCACTCACTTTAAGCTCACTTCGCCCAAATATTCACGGTGAGATTTTTACAGAATAGCTCAGCAGGTATGTAGTGGCGCGTATTTCCCGCGGCGATTTTTTTACGCGCACTGGATTTTCAACGCTCTGCTTAGCACCGAGAGTTGACAATCCTATAGTGTGTTTTTTTGACGCGCTGGTATGCGCTGTGTTGGATTTTCAATGCACCGAGCAGAGAGATCAAAATCCAGTGCGCGATAAAATCCCGCCGCGATACTTTTATGTCTGTGCGAACGTAGGTTAATACCGAAATTGAGCTCCACGAGAATTCCTTTTTACTGCATCCTAATTGCGTAACACACTATCAATCTGAATCTGAAGCACTTTGAACGATATTGCTAATACACATACATTGCTTCACATGTTCGAAAAATGTGTCTGCACAACCACGTAAATAACGCAATGAATGTTGTTGAGCTGTCAAAATGAAGCTCATTGCTACTGAAAGTGTGTTACGCAATTACCTCGCAGATTAATATTCGAATTTTAAAAATGGAAATGTATTTGTCGTCGATCAAATTGAAATTCCATATCTTGTCAATACCAGAGGGGCAATTCTCGTAAATTTAAGAATGTTCACAGTCTGATCTCAGTCTCAATCTGTCAAAAATACCTCCAATTTCCCTACATTTTTGACAAGATTTTGTCATTTGTTTGTGTCGGCCACAAACAAGATGAGACTGCGACTAGATTTTGAACGTTTTAAATTACGAGAATTGGCCTTCTGGTCAAATTAAACCCACCCCATCTGTGAATTTTCATCAACTAGTCCCAGCTGCGGGAACATTATAGGCATTATGCTACATTATTACATTCTGTGCCTAGCGGATGTTATTATACTTGCAACTTTGTTCATTTAACGATAATTGAACTGACACTGATAAATAATCACACTAATACAGCTTAAATCGAATGTTTTTTTTAATGAAAATGAATAAACCGTAAAGCAAATAATAATACTTCTTATTTCATAAAGCCATAGAGTTGTCGGTAACAATAAGTTCGACTTACTTTTAAATACATTTTGATGCGGAGATTAAGTCTCATTTGCACCAATCATCAAAGCGAGTTTAAATCATCGTTCTGTCTCTGTCATATTCAAACGGTTGACAGAAACGGAACGATGTTTTAAAACGTTTAGCACTAAACGTATTTTGTGATATTTGGTGCAAGCGGACCTAAAAGCCTTTGTTTTGATGTATTTACAAGCTCATTTTACAGTATTTTTATTTTATGACCGACGACTGTGTATGTGCAGGCTAGTAGCGTCAGCACATAAAACACACACGCAGTCACAGCGTGTTTGTACACTTGATAACCACAAGTAAATCGCGCGTCGCTTCATAAGATAAAAATACTATACAAACATTACGAATATATTTTACTACTAAAAGGAATATAATATTATGTTGTTCATTATTATTTAACTATTAATATAATGGCACATCAAGTTTCAGAAAAAGTTCGTCTTTGTAGAGCGTCGTCTCTGTCACTCATGCGTGTGTGACCGTCTCTTTCTAAGCCCCGATGTGTCAAAGTTATTGTTAGTTTTGTAACCTAATAAAATATATATGCTTTATTATTATTACGTATAAAAGATAAAAGTGAGTTTAGTTAAAATGGTACAGACGCCAGCACGTCAAGCTACCCGAAACTGTCAAATTTTCCCAATCAACCTTGAACCTTAATGCTTTAACGATAAAGTTGAAAATCTACTAAAGAAATTTGACAGATTGTAGTAGCTTGATGTGCTGGCGTCTGTACACACGGCTAGACATGAAGCGATATATTTCCAGTTTTAGCTGAGCTGGCATTGTATAGGTTTTTCGTACAATCAGAAGTCAGCTTATACTGGTTATGTATAGCTTGATGTATAGCCGTGGGTAAAGTATTCGATTCACAAAAAAAAAAAAATCGTAGTTTGTATTATAACAAGACGAAAAGGCGAAGGTAGACCGCGAAATTCATTTTTTCTTAAGTTTTATTTCCTATTTGCAGGTCAAAAATAAATTGTATGTTGATCAAAATATAATTCGCATAAAGCGTGTAACAAACAGACTTTCAACAAAAGACGCGACGCGGCGGATTTTATATTATATTTCCTATAAATGATTTTATTCTATAAGTAGGTTTGTACAAACACTTTTACACGTCAATCATATTTTAAAAACTAGCTGAGGTCGGCGGCGACCAAGGAGATCGATGTCTGAGATGTTTATGTTCATCGACGATAGTCTAAAATGCGTTGTCAGAAATATACTTACAACAATTACACTTATTAATCACTAATTCATAGCTTCGTCCGACCCAACTTCAGCAAACCATATAAATATACCTTACTACACCCCCGTGATAATTATGCCCCTTATAATTTCAACAAAAGTCCACTTCTGGTTAAAATTACCGTGACTGTGAACGTTCTTAAAATTACGAGAATTGCCCCGCTGATACGTTCCACACTTGACGTCTCATCAACTCACCTGCATGATAGGATCAACAAGAAAGACCGGTTTAATAGAAGACTCCAGCCTAACAAAATAAGACAATAATTTTCTATCAGAAACATACATACAATACTACATACACACACACACACACACACACACAAATACACACACGCACATTCCTTTTTCTTTTCTTTTTTATATTTTCTTTTTATTTTCTAGTTTTAGTTATATTGAAATCTAGTATTCTATTTTTGTTTGCTGGTCTGAGATATAAGATAGCCCACTTTAAAATTATGGACATAATATTGTACTTGTATTTTATAACACGTTTGTGAAGGGAAGGAACTGACCTTCAAGATACAGTATTTTACTAGTTTGGAGGTCAGGGTCTCACCTCAAAGATCCTGTAAGATGTTCATAATAAAGATTATTATTATTATAATACTAGACGCGGCAACTTGATTAATTGTCGCGTTGCATCACAATTTTAACAAGCCAAAAACACACTTCCATAACTTGAGGCGTTTTCAGACTACTCTAGATTCTAGTGTCGAGTCTAGAAGGTTGGCAACAAGCGCCTGTCAGTGTTAGAGACGAGGTCGTCGACAGTCAGCAACATGTTGAATGACAGGAACATGGCGGCCGCAGACATGATGTGCCACGCGTCGTGACTGTCGTACAGTTGTAGGATAGAGCATTCTGCGTTGTGACGACGGGATTGAGCTGGTGTTTGCTGGAAAGAGAGAGGACAAAGTGGTAATAACCGAGAAAACCTAGGGGTCTATTCCAAAGTGGTATCGGCCGAATGTTCGGCCGTTTCCTGCTACGAAGTTAATAATTGGTTCGGTCGGTCCCGATCCTACACTCCTACACTCTTTCGAATATTGACTATGGTCCCGTCCAATTGAGCCGATCCGAACTTTTCTCGCATTTTTCAATAATATTCGGTTCGGCCATGTGTCGGTCCGATCCGATCATTCGCAGTTTGCACTTCGTAGTAGACCCTCTGGCAAGTGCGTGCGAGTCGGATCCGCACAATTTTTTTCCTTATCTGTAAGTCCTACTAATATTATAAACGCGAAAATATGTGAGGATGGATGGATGGATGGATGGATGGATGGATGGATGGATGGATGGATGGATGGATGTTTGCTATTCTTTCCCGCAAAAACTGCTGAAAAGATTTTGATGAAACTTTACAGTAATATAGCTTATACATCAGAATAACACGTAGGATACTTTTTATCCCGATATTCCCACGGGATCGACACTTATGCGGGTGAAACTGTGGACTGCTAGTGTTACATATTTAAAAAAAAACCTCGGACATGAGAATGGTCTTAAAAAAGTTTCGTTTTTGTGACTCGCGCATGTAGAATTCCATACCTTGGTAAGAAATGGAAAAAATCAATGACCAAAAATCACTTTAAATTGTTTAAAAATTTGGTCGTACTTACCGACCACTTAGTCTTCGAATCCAGGAACAGCTTCAACGCAGTAAACCAGGCCACATGAGCCAACACGAAGTAGAACCAGGTGTAAGCCGCGATCCTCTCGCGATGGACCAGTTTCATGACCACATAGAACATTGTGTAGAGGATTGCATTACCCATCAGGATAGCAAGCAGCTGACGCGCGAAGTCCTTGTTGTGCTCTATGGCGCTAGAAAGGGACAGATGTATTGTTCTTGTAACGACATCTATCAAATTTATGTAGAATACAGAAACAAAATAGTTTGAGTGCATGCCATTTTTGCTGAATGAACGATGATGTGCACAATATTGCATAAACAGGCAAAAGAAGTATTACTAAAAATGTACGCTTTCGTTTCGTACCAAAGCAAGAAGTGAAAAGAGTGACATTAAGGTCGTCATTGAAGTTACATTCAATAATAATATAGATTTGTAGAATATAATATTCCCCTCATTTTGAGGGCATTTTTCAGCTAGCAATACTGAAGTCCCAAGCTAGAAACAGACTTGTAACATTCGGCGCGACCAAATTTAAACCGTGTCTTGCCACAATTGCGATACTTTATTTAGAATTACAGTTGAGATTTGAATAATATATCAATGGATAATTTACGTTCATAGTTAATTTGATTGCTAAACAATCCGAATTTGGCTGTTCACAGTCAATTGAATGTTGCCATTAAAAATGTCATCAAGACTTATTTGTTTCGCTCTGACTGCCTGTAATGTTGTTTATGTATAATTAGTAAAAGACACCTTTCAATATATGTATAAACAAAAGGATAATAATACGCTTACGCTTGCCGCGGCCATCGGTGGATGGGTGACCATCTTTACATAAAGAGACCCCTCCGTGCTTCGAAAAGCACGTTAAGCATTCGTGGATCTTTGACAGTCGTTGCGGGTAGTCAGAAGCCCGAAGGTCTGACAACCAGTCTTACCAAGGGGTATCGTATTACTCGAGTAACTGGGTTGTGGAGGTCAGATAGGCAGTCACTCCATGTAAAATACTGGTATTCAGCTGCGTCCGGTTTGATTGGAAGCCGACCCCAACATAGTTGGGAAAAGGCCAGGCAGATGATGATAATAAACGTATTATTGAAATCCTTAGAACGGCCTTTCCTTTGGTGTCCTGTTGACCCTAACAGTTGAAATTAGTCATTAACTTTGACAGGCGGGGTTTCGGTAGATACAGGCGAAATACGTTAAACCGTTACGCGGGTATCACATCTCCGCATAGCCGCGAAACCGCAGTAGTTTCGTTTCGTGGCTAGCTGACATATGGCAAATAATTTAATTTAATGTTCTGTGTCTTGTAATGTTAATTACTTTCCATACCTACTATTGTATACAATCAAGTATTTTCTAAATGAACAGACAGCTGTGCTGCAGGGGAGGTTGTTGCGCCACTTCTTTGAAAGCCGGGGACCGTCTTTTGTAATTTTAACATTCGAAAAGTGCTGATTCTCAGCCTACTTTTGATTTTCATTTCGTAGGTGTCTTCCGACAGCTGTTTGTTGTCAGGGGTAAGGCAAAACAGGTTATCGAAATGTGTAATTTTCGATACGGTCGCCTGTCGAATGGTTGTGAATAGCTATGTGGCATCCACATAATCCCGACCCGTCCGGACCCTGGAGTACGGCCCTGTACAGCAGGGGACCACGCGGGGCGAAGGAGCGGAGGTCACCAAGACGCCAGTGCGCGCGCGACGCCGGTCGCCGAGCCAGTGCACCCAAATCGTCTTAGCGAACGCACGTACTACTTTGTCTCAGCCGCCTGTGCTTATAAACTCACTCGTAAAATCACTAGTCTTGTATAACTTAGGTTCAGTTCTACCCTATCACTCTGTATCGTTCCTCCTTGGTTCTAACGTCTGTATTTATCATAAATATCCTCATTAAATACCATCCATCGTTCTTCTTGCTGTTTCCATATTTACCGATGCCTACCTAGCCGCCTGCTACACACCATACATCTCCATAGCTATAAAGGTCAGGCAGATGATGTTGATTGATTACCTGTATATAGCGAACGTCCAGTTGGCGATGTTAGCGATACAGACGAGCGCAGCGCGCGCACGGTGCGCCGGCAGCAATGCGCGCCAGCGGTCCGAGCGCACCGCTATTACGCCACGCGATAACGCCGACCATTCTGTGGTGACAGAATTAAAATGGTCCGGAGAGTTAGGGGAAAACTTGGATTTAGGATTAAACTTTTTCCCCCTTATTACAAAATCAGGTTTTTCTTTAGATTAGAGGGGCAATTCTCGTAATTTAAAACGTTCAAAGTCTAGTCGCAGTGACATCTCGGTGACAAAATGTAGGAAAATTAGAGGTATTTTTGACAGATTGAGACTGAGATCAGACTGTGATCGTTCTTAAAATTACGAGAATTGCCCCTCTGGTTTAAACCACTGTCCCAGTTATTGAATTAAGAACCCAACTGTTATAGAAATGCAGTTCTTTATACAAAAATGACAGCATAGTTCGGTGCTATGTTGTCATTTTAGTATTATCAACCTTGCCTAAATCGAAATAAGGTTCGAAATACAAGTACTGGCTCAATAGTTTAGGTTACAACTAAAGTTAGATTTCGTTTTGTAATAAGATGGCTAAAGTTTATTCATCGTGTACTGATAGGGGCCAATATTAAAATTATTTTGCAGATCACTAATATTTTTATTTAATCTAAATAGCTAATAATATATTTTTTATTTAAAATAGCGGCCACGCATGAAACATAAATCGATAGCTGACATCAATGCAAACAGAAAATATTATGAGACCATACCCCGTAAAGTGTCACGTTTCTGAGATATTAACGTTCAAAGTTCAAGTAAAAAAATATGGATGTCACGTGATCAACTTTACGGGGTTCGGTCTCATAATGTTTTCTGTTTGCATTGATGCCAGATATCGATTTATATAGGTCACATGCGTGGCCGCCATTTTGAAAAAAAATCAAAATGGCGCGACAGTAGGCATGCCAGACTCCATATAAAAACCTCCAATTCCCTTTTGCATTGACAAACGTTCTTAAACGAGAGTTTAGGCGTAACTATAAATACCGTCGGTTTGTAGGGAGTATTATCCGCTGAAATGTCACAGCGTTCGGGACGAAATACTGTTCTCGTATAAATGAGCAATCAATCAAGTCAACCTATTGCAGTCCACTGCTGGACATAGGTCTCTCCCAGGTTGCGTCACAACACCCTGTTCTCCGCCTTCCGCATCCAGTCTACCCCAGCCACCTTCTTCAGGTCGTCCGTCCATCTAGCTGGGGGGCGTCCCACACTACGCTTGCCGATACGCGGTCTCCACTCCAGGAGTCGTCTGCTCCACCGGCCATCGGTCCTTCGACAAACACGGCCAGCAGACTGCCACTTCAGTTTGCTTACTCTGCAAGCTAGGTCGGTAACTCCGGTTCTTTTCCGGATAATTTCATTCCTGATTTTATCCTTCAAAGAGACTCCGAGCATAGCTCGCTCCATAGAGCGCTGAGCGACCTTGAATTTGTGCCATAACAATAAAATAACTTACCTAAATCAAACCTGCTGGCATAGTATATCTTGAGCGTGAGTATGAAACACGTCAGCATGTGCAGTATGGTGAACAGCACGGAGAACGGGACGCTGGGGAACAGGATGCCGAATAAACCTGCCAGATGACAACTTAGTTAAGAACATGAACCTGTCTGGTGTCGCACAGTAGAGTAAGACAATAATCATAATCAGCCTATAATGTTCCCACTGCTGGGACACAGGCGAGAGGGAGTAGGCTGTAATCAACCACACGGGCCCAGTGGGGGCTGGTAGTTGCACATGTCTTCAAATTGTTGGCTCTAGAACATGCCGGTTTCCTCAATATGTTTTCGCCGTTAAAATCGCGTTTAAAGGCCTCTCCCCATGACTTCGAGCTCTTTCGATCTAGGGTCACAGTGGACCTCGTTTGATTTCTCCAGCTCGTTACACCATCTTCTACGGGATCTGCCGCGACGCCTAGCTGTGTCAGGGCTCCACATAGTGATTATTTGGGCATACGGCAGACGTGGCCAGCCGAGTCCAACCTCTGGTCGGTCAATTTGACGCCTAGGATACGCTCCATTGCACGTTGGCAAACCTTGAGTTTGGACTTTTGAATGTTTGTCAAAGACCAAATCTGGGATCCATAGATGAAAATGGGAAGGATTTACATGTCCATAATTTTTCTATTTTTTTTCCATAGTTATTATTAAATGTATTAGTAACAGTGTAGATAACTAAAACTCTAAAACTTACCCAAAGTCATGATAAACGCCAGTATCATGAACGCAGTGTGCGCGCTGGGGATGATGTCCGAGTGTCTGTTCTGATATAACTTGATCATCACTAGCACTGCTATCACGTACATAAATGATGAATCTGAAGGCAAACAAACCATGATAACGTCTGCACTTGGCACAATCAGCCTGTAACGTTCCCACGGCTGGGACATAGAACACCTGTAAGTGAGGTTGTTGTCACAGTCCAGCGACCAGCAACTAAACTCAAGTCGCAATATTGTGTGCTTAACGAATATACGACTTTTTGACTGTTTCTTACAGTTAATCACACGTACTGCAGGGTATCCACACATGGTTGATATCCCAACCAGTCGTACTCAGCGCTTCACCTCCACATTTATTATGCGCACAGCCAAAGTGTGGAACTCTCTGCCGGCCTTCAAAGCACGAGTGAACATGCATCTTCTGGGCACGCTTGTTCCATCAAAAACCTCATCCAACGTTTTCCATCAGGCGTGATCAGGCCCATTCAGCAATAAAAAAATAATTTAAAAAATTCGCACATCCAAAATAAAAATTTGACACTGACAGCGACTTTATTTCGTAGCAGTAAGGGTTGTTTTAGTCAAATTAACGTGTATACGTACCAAACTGGAAGTTCATCTTGTTTGGACAGAGGTGGTAGCAGCCTGAGAGCAGACCTTCCATCACCAGGCCCAGCCCCATGGAGTAGAGGAGGCCGTAATGCTGAGGTATGCCCATGTTCTGAGAAAACAAGCGAGGTACAGACGCCAGCAGGTCAAGCTACCCAAAACTGTCAACATTTTCCAATCAACATTGAACCTTAATGCTTCATCGACAAAGTTGAAAATCTATTAAAGAAATTTGACAGATTGTAGTAGCTTGATGTGCTGGCGTCTGTACAAGGGAAAAAATGGCATGTGTCGAGTTACGTGCGATTGTAGAGGCTTTTATCCAGGGGGTCTAACTACGAAGTGCAAAGTGCGAGTGTTCGGATCGGACCGACACATGGCCGAACCGAATATTATTGAAAAATACGAAAAATGTTCGGATCGGCTCAGTTGGGTTGGGACCATAGTCAATATTCGAAAGAGTGTAGGAGTGTAGGACCGGGACCGACCGAACCAAATAGTAACTTCGTAGCAGGAAACGGCCAAACATTCGGCCGATACCAGTTCAGAGTAGACCCCCAGTACTAGCTTCTGCCCGCGACTTCGTCCGCGTGACATTTCTTGTTCCCCTGATCGCGTCGCCTGCACGAGCTGTTATTTCGTTTCCACTTACCGTTCTTTCTGTTGTTCTTGTGGTTATTTCGCTCGGCTCCTAAGGGCCGTAGCCCGATGTTAAATACCTTCCTCAAAGAGCTCATCATCATCTGCCTGCCTTTTCCCAACTATGTTGGGGTCGGCTTCCAGTCTAACCGGATGCAGCTGAATACCAGTATTTTACAAGGAGCGACTGCCTATTCTGACCTCCACAACCCAGTTACTGGGTAATTCGATACCCCTTGGTAAGACTGGTTGTCAGACTTTCGGGCTACTGACGACCTGTAACGACAGTCAAAGATCCACGAATGACAGCCGGGACCAACGGCTTAACGTGCTTTCCGAGGCACGGAGGGGTCTTGGTATGTGAAGATGGTCACCCATCCACGGACCAACCGCGGCAAGCGTAGCTTAACCTGATCGATCGACCCGTGCGGCTGTTATTACTCAGCCACAAGCCCCTCTCCTCAAAAAAAAAACTGAGCTATCAAATGCAAAACAAATTTCTCATATCAGACCGGTAATCCAGATATTACCCCCCCCTTTTTTTTCTGGGTGGGGAATCATCATACGACTTTTCCCGCTCTGTCTGTCTGTGTCCGTCTGACACGCCCTCCTGCTCCGCCCGAGCAGGAGAGCGTGTCAGACTTTTACTGACTAAAACCCACCCGTGTTCCTTCAGTTGCCTATGCCAGGGACCACGGTATCTCTTTCGAACAACCCGCAGCCCTGGCAGCAGATATTACCCCCTAAATACAAACAAACTTTTACCTCTTTATGATATTAGTACAGTGAAACCCGGTTAATTGGGATCTCAAGAGACCAAGACATATGTACCAATTATTGCGGGTTTCCAATAATCCAGTTTTCCAATTAAGCAGGTTTAAAATTATAGTTGTCTCATTTACTGAGGCCCCCGCTTACAGAGGTCGAAATGCGCCGTTATTCCATTTTTAGAGGTGGAAACGTTAATAAAAAATGCGTATTTTTGGTGTTATGAATTTAATGTAGGCATGAATGTAGATATGTATGTAAACAAACATGTCAATACGTGTTAAAACCTGATTAATTTGTCTCACTTATACAGGTAATTGAGCTACAGAGTCTCAATTATAGAGGTAAACATCGAAAAAGTCTTAGAAGTCAAACCTCATTTAACCAGGTTCAAAAAGTCCCATTAACAGAGGCAATTCAACGAAAAAGAACCGGGACCTCATTGCAACTCTCAATAATAGAGGTTTATCACTTATCCAGGTCCCTCTTAACCAGGTTTCAATGTATAAGCAAGTCGTATAAACAATCAGTCTATAATTTCCCCACTGCTGGGACACAGGCGTCCTTTCGGTAAATCATAATGTGGCGTCATAGCTCGTTGTCGGTAAGGGCGAACATGCTAGCTCGCAGGTTTGCACGCTGCTCGTTGAAAGTCAAGAATACTCTGTTTCGAGCTTATTGTACAACATTTTACACGTGCAGCCTGTGGGCTAGATATACCCAACGGTCGTACAACGCCCTTCGTGTCCAATTCAACAGCGCTTTCAGGGTGTTGGTGGGGTTGCCCCGTTTTTTGTAGCGCATCGGGAATGTTCGCGGACGCACATATAAGTTGCTTTTACGCAACGATGCGAATGAGATGTGCATCCCTGGTGCGCAGAGTACGGGCCAGCTCCAACAATATCCTTAAAATGATCGCTAGCAGGCTCGATTGCAAGTACATCAATCACTGCAGTGTCATCTCCCATGGGATGAAAAAATAATTTTAAATACAATAAACTAACATAGTTCTTAAATTTCACAATGAGTCACAATAAGTCCTTGTTACTTAAATAAAGAAATTTTATTATTATTATTATAGCTGAAGTGGAAAAATGTCAACTAACTTCTGGAGGCGACTGTATACGTTTACGCGTCTGGAAACTAAACTATCTACTTGAAAATCTGTCTTCTCACCTGCGGCCTGGCCCTGTTCCTGACCTGTCGGCGCCGCACCTGCGCGATGAACACCAGGCCCAGCACCACGTATCCCACGTTGGAGTACACGTGGTTGAAGTCTGACAGGAAGCCCAGCGGGTGCGCGCATAGGAAATTGTAGTAGCAGAGGTCTTGGTCACCGGTTTGGAAGACCATCTGAGGGAAAAAACACGAAATTGGAGAAGATGAGGAAAAATATGACTACAACATTGTGATTACACACTCCAGGACTCGTCTGCTCCACCGGCCATCGGTCTTTCGACAAACATGGCCAGTCCACTGCCACTTCAGGGGGTCTACTACGAAGTGCAAAGTGCGAATGATCGGTTCGGACCGTCACATGGCCGAACCGAATATTATTGAAAAATACTAAAAAAGTTCGGATTAGCTCAGTTGGGTCGGGACCATAGTCAATATTGGAAAGAGTGTAGGAGTGTAGGATTGGGACCGACCGAACCAAATAGTAACTTCGTAGCAGGAAACGGCCGAACATTCGGCCGATACCACTTCGGAGTAGACCCCCTGCTTGCTTACTCTGCAAGCTATGTCGGTAACCCCAGTTTTTTCCAGACAACTTCGTTTCTAATTGTACCCTTCAAAAAAAAGATTTTTATCTTAAACATAAAATTCGTTTTCCAGCAATTGTTTCTGTTTAATGCAACTTTATTAACGTTATACTGATTGTAGGAGAAAACAGTGGTCACATTACAAATCTACGCACGCACACAGACGCACACGTCTAAAGCCGTGTACGCACGAACGAACAAAAACATGGTGAACACGAACATCGAACACTTTGTTCGCACGTGCGTACCACTAACGAACACAGTGTTTGATGTTCGTTAGAGGTACGCATGTGCGAACAAAGTGTTCGATGTTCGTGTTCACCATATTTTTGTTCGTTCGTGCGTACACGGCTTAAGGGTCTAGCGTAGTAGGTAGTTTGTTTTTTTTTTTTAAACGTTGCCTCACACTAGGAATTACTCCTGTATCGTGGGTGCGTTTACAAACATTTAAACTCACATACACAAACAGCCAGACCCGGAACAACTACCTGTAGGCAATACGAATATTTGTTCCGTGCGGGAATCGAACCCGCGACACGCAGCGCAGCAGTCGATCGCTCAGCCACTGCGCCAACCGTGTCGTCACTCCATCTATGTTTTGACTGTACAGTGGGAGTGTGACAGTAATTTACGTAGTCTATTCAAACTTATGTTTCAAAATGTTATTTCAAGTTAAACAAATATCAAATTTATTTTAATGGTAATTAAGTTGATTTCAAAGTGACTAGCACTAGCAGTATTAAAAATGACAGAAATCGGTTCAGTTAACGATTCTGAACATAATGTGTATTAATTCAGTTACTCATTGTATAGGGGCTTTTTTTTTCTGGTGGGAAATCATCAAATGACCCCTCCCGCTCTGGGTGGAGCGGAAGGGAGTGTCAGACTCTTACTGACTAAAACCCACCCATGTTCCTTCCTTCGCCCTTTATGTTCCGGGGTAGCGGTAACCCTTTCGGACAATCCCGCTGACCCGGCAGGCTTCGGCCCTAAGGGGCCCCTCGGAATTATGCTTACATCTCTTTGAGGCGCGCGTGGAACACTTACGCGCCGTCCGGCACGGGCCTGGTCCCGATCGGACGGTGAGCTACCCATTGCTCTCCGCCCGCAGGCCCGCGCCTACGGTGGCCGGTAGTCTCCAATGGACTCCCGACGCCCGGGGCGTCTCCCGCGGCGGCTGGGACGGGAGGCTCTCTCCCTCATCCGTCCCGCCACCTCCTTCGCTAGCATGACTGCTTCGCAGAAGGAGGCGACTGCCTCCCACTCCCTCTCGCTCCGGACCATGGCTTGCACCAGGTCCGGGCGCGAGAGGCCGCCGCCGCTGCCGATCGCCTCTACGAGGACACGGCGGTGCTCCGCCCAAGCGGGGCAGACCTCCACCGTGTGCTCCACCGTGTCCTCTGGGCGATCCTGGCAATGGTGACACCCGGGCGTTTCCTCCCGCCTGATCATGTGCAGGAACCCCCCGAAACTTCCGTGTCCGGTGAGGACCTGCGTCAGGCGGTAGGTGAGGGCGCCGCCTGGCCTACACACAAGAAATGCTGATTATCACACTTACCCGTTGGTACGTGAAGAGTAGTTGCACGACCGGCAGTGCGTACACTACAGATACTGTGAGCGTGCCCCAGAAGTACCTGCCAACCAGTACAATAGTTTTAAATGAGGGACTTGTCGTGAGGAAAGCCCTGCTGAAAAACACACGAACGTGACGGGACTCAGTTTAACACACATGCTGCACGTGGTTTTTTTTCACGAATCGGATGGGGGATCTTCATATATTTTGGTGTCTCCAGTCCAAGGTGTTACGCGGAGATTTAGCCGAACAAAGGGGGTTCGCAGGTAGACCCATTTAGGAAATACATATTCAGTTAGAAGATCCCCCTTATTTTTATTCATTTAGTTAGTTAAAGTTGGGCTTATTGATTTCTTTTTCTCGAACCTTTTACTTTAAGAGCTGAAAAGTAATGATTCAGTTCCTATTTGCATCTATCATTGCCTTTGCTAGACCAAGGATTAATTATACACCAAAAACATACAAAAATAAAAACTTCAGCACATGTAAAAGAAATGTTACAGATGTAAAAAGGCAAAACTTTTGAAAATACATGAAAAAACCTACCAAAAAAATATATAAAAAATTTGTGAGCCTTTAGGATCTTCACGCGAAATAATATGCATTCCTAAATGGGTCTACCTACGAACCCCTTGTTTGGCAAACCCTCCGCCTAACAACCTGTATATCAAAAATATAAGCCATGTTACCTGTTAGACTTTCTCGTGAACGAGTCATGCGGGACTTGCGTCAACATGTGCACGGTGAGCGGGTTCGAGCGAGCCCACTGATCATCTGTAAAGACATTTAACTTATAATCACACAGAAGCTCCACAAGACAAACTGCTGGAGTGGCGACTGCGTACCGGCAGACGCAGCGGCCGGCCAGCGTATATCCACGACTCGACTCGAGATCGATTGATGCGGGAAGCATCGTCTTCACATATATTTACTCTAAATATACAAATATCCTTACAGGCTACACCCAATGCGATATTGTAGCACACTTACAATTAACATACATAGTTCAAGTTAGTTGTTTTTAGCATAGCGATATAATATAACATATAATTATATAACTGTTGCGCGCCACAAGTTACCACTAGCGCCATCTAGTATCGAGTAGCAGAACTAATAGGTCCTTCCAGAAATTTAGATGCTAGAACTTTCTAGAACTATCGACATCTGGTCAGTCGGGGCCGGTGTGTACTCGAACATTCTAGATGCTTCTACTATAGAAGGTTCTAGAACTATCTGCGGCACTATAGTTTTCACGGTGAGATTTTTACAGAATAGAGCAACAGATCAGAACATGGAAAAACAAGTCGTACAGTTCCGTTGGAGGAGGATACCCTTACCTTGCGGTTCATCATCAGGGTCATCCAGTATCGGGGCACTCTCTGCAGTGCTCGCCTCTCCCGAGGTGGACGCTTCGACTATCGGTTCCGCCTCGACTAATGTTACTGTCTCTGCAGAAAACACAAAAACATACAATTGACGTTATAAAAAAAGCAGACTTCAAAAATAAAATTAATCAAAAAAGCGATGACAGATTGAAAAATATGCCTATTTTTTATTATAAATTTTACATATTTATAATATTAGTATAGATTATGTTTTGTGTATAATTGCTATATTTACCAGTCCACTGACAACTGCAAGCTGCCACCGCTAGAATGACGAGCAACGCCACGACACACACTAGTGCGAGCGTCACCAACGCACCCACCACGTATTCACGGTACGAGATCGTCGCTATCACGCGAAACCTAGGAAAATAATACTAGTCACTTTTTGTTCAGAAAATCAATAAGCGCCCATTGTCGGTGCGACCACGCGTTCAGGTTCACCGAACATAAAATTACATATGCACGCGATGATATCGTATACCAGCAACCATCTTTTAAAAAACACTTTAAAAAAAAACCATCGACTTCAAAAAAAATACACTCATCATCTGCCTAGCCTTTTCCCAACTATGTTGGGGTTGGCTTCCAGTCTAACCGGATGCAGCTGAATACCAGTATTTTACATGGAGCGACTGCCTATCTGACCTCCACAACCCAGTTATTGGGTAATACGATACCCTTTGGTAAGACTGGTTGTCAGACTTTCGGACTACTGACGACCCGTAACGACTGTCAAAGATCCACGAATGACAGTCGGGACCAACGGCTTAACAAGAACACTACTACATTAGTGCAAAAATTACTTACAGGCTAACACAACATGCACCATTAATGGTTTTACTTATTTCAAAGCCACAAAGGATATTTACAATAATTATAGTTATTCAATATTTTTTTGGTAATCCATGCGTAACAATAATAATAACAGCAATTACCTTTTGAATAATTAAAAAATAAAAACAAATTGGTAGTTAACAATAACAATAAAAAAAAATTACTTCAAATACATAATAAAATACAATTACATTGATAGTGAGATCATTAATTGTGAGAATAATGCTCAATAATTATTTTGTAAAATTTTCCGATGCTGTCATCATGGCTTATATCCGTAACATCGCTGCAAATGTTTACATTTTTACACATGCGTGAAATGGGTGATTTTTCAGTTTGTAGTGTATTTTTGGAATTTAATTTTGAAGTCGGTTAATAAGACGCGGGGTAACGCACTTTGCTCACAATTATAGTCTACATTTGCCAAAGAATAATCAAGCTGAGGTGCCAATGGGTAAGCCATAGAAACGATTACCGTTGCTTCCTTAGACCACTCTTTATCATAGCCTTGCGACCCGCTCCTGCTTTGCATGGTTCTTACAACTCAAACTTAAAGCATTCGTCAGTGACGCCAGGGGGTCTACTCCGAAGTGGTATCGGTCGAATGTTCGGCCGTTTCCTGCTACGAAGCTACTATTTGATTAGGTCGGTCCCGATCCTACACTGCTACACTCTTTCGAATATTGACTATGGTCCCGACCCAACTGAGCTGATCCTAACTTTTTTCGCATTTTTCAATAATATTCGGTTCGACCATGTGTCGGTCCGATCCGATCATTCGCACTTTGCACTTCGTAGTAGACCCCCTGTACTATCATACAGTGAACGCTACTCACCTGAAGCTCTTCATTCTATTGTCGTTCCACAGCGGGCGGTGAGGAGAGTCACTGGCGCCATTGCAGTCGTCATCGTTCTCATTCACAATGAATACTATGTAAAAACCGTGCGGGAACATAGTTTGCTGAAACAAATATATACTTAGTTTTTACATACCTACTACATACATATAAACGATAACATAATGTAGATTATGTATACAGGTTGGCCGGAACATTGACGTCCAAAAATAAAATTTAGGTCCCTCGTATCGTGGGGTATCCGAATCACCCCCATGTATGTTCCGCGACTTTTCATAGTTTTCGAGTTACGAATTTTTTTCTGATTTTTTGAGAATGATCGACCTGACCAATCTAAAAAATGGCTTTGTCGAGATTTTTTTTTTGCAACTGAATCTTCGTGAGTAGTACTTTTATGCATAAAATAATCAGCTTCGTAACTGTGATGAAAGTTATGAAAAAGTTGGTCTAAAGTGAAAAAATTACGTTCGGTAAATTATGGCTTAGCATTTTAACTTTAAATAAAAAATTTAAACAGGAAACTTCATGGTTCCTAAGTAGGCTTCAAGAATGCGCCAGACTCTCAGCTTTCATAATCATAAAAAAATTAGCACTTTAGACCAACTTTTTCATAACTTTCATCACAGTTACGAAGCTGATTATTTTATGCATAAAAGTACTACTCACGAAGATTCAGTTGCAAAAAAAAAATCTCGACAAAGCCATTTTTTAGATTGGTCAGGTCGATCATTCTCAAAAAATCAGAAAAAAATTCGTAACTCGAAAACTATGAAAAGTCGCGGAACATACATGGGGGTGATTCGGATACCCCACGATACGAGGGACCTAAATTTTATTTTTGGACGTCAATGTTCCGGCCACCCTGTATATGATAGCTATAAAAATCCATGGGTTTTATGAAGAAAATTGCCTCACCGTTAACGTGATGCCACCCTTGCTCATCATAGTCAGATGGTATCCTTTGTAAAACACTTCCATTTCACTGTCAAACACCGGGCACTGTAACAAACGTGTTATTATTAATAAAAAAATAATGGTATTTCAAGCCCTGGCTGTCTGGCTGGCTGTGGCTGGTGTGTGTGTGCCTTCCCCTTTTTAATTCATCCAAAGGTTGTCTTTCAAAGATCGCTCTATGCGATAAGACCGCCCATTGTGTCACCCTTTGTAAAACTTCTATATTTATGTCTGTAATTTATATGGTGTCTCAAGACGAAAGTCTATGACCAGTGTGTGTTGCCAGTGATCACATACGGGACTGAAACGTGGTCGCTCACAATGGGCCTCATCAGAAGGCTTAAAGTCACTCAAAGGGCAATGGAGAGGAGAGGGCTATGCTCGGAGTTTCCTTGCGTGATCGAATCAGAAATGAGGACATCCGCAAGAGAACCAAGGTTACCGACGTAGCCCGAAGAATTGCCAAACTTAAGTGGCAGTGGGCAGGGCACATTGCTCGCAGAACGGATGGCCGATGGGGCCGAAAAGTTCTGGAGTGGCGACCGCGAACCGGAAGACGTTGCGTTGGAAGGCCTCCCACTAGGTGGACCGATGACCTGGTGAAGGTTGCGGGAATCCGCTGGATGCGAGTCGCACGGGACCGGTCAATGTGGCGACACTTGGGGGAGGCCTATGTCCAGCAGTGGACGTCTATCGGCAATTCATCATCATCATCATCATCATCGAATGATGATGATGATGATGAATTTATATGGTGTACATACTAAAGAGTATTCTATTCTAGTATAAGTATAATAATAATAAATAATAATAATAAAATAGTTTATTTCTCTCTCCACAAAGGTTAGCTTATAAATAACACCTTAAAACTAAACAATAAGAACAAGATAAAAGCTCCTTTGAGAGAGACTGGAGTCCGTGCTAGGGAAACCCTGTGTTACAGATCTCCAGGCCCACCACAGTGTTTAGGTGTTGTAACTACATTGCACAAGTTTTAGGACTATTAACAATCATTTTGTAACTTCTATGGAAAAGAAAAAAAAATAAATAAAATAAATGTTAAATAATAATATCATGCAAATAGGTATATCTGTGTGGAGGTGTGTGGAGGTGTGGTGTGTTGTGCGTGTCGTGAGAAGTGTGTGAGTGTACGGTGTACTTGTCTCAGTCATGTGGATAATCGGGAGTGAGTTCATGATTATATGCGAGAAAAGATGTGTGTGTTGTGTGGTAGTGAGTATTCAGGGTTATTGGTAAAACACCAACAACCTCTTAAGAGGTCATTGTACTCATCACTAAGAACAACTTTTACTATGGGACCAAACCAGAAATCGCGAAAAAAAAATCAGCTGTTCCCTACATTTATGTTCGTCTAACTCGTCAAAATGTAGGGGACAGCTGATTTTTTTTTTTCGCGATTTCAGGTTTGGTCCCATAGTAAAAGTTGTTCATAATTATGAGTACAGTGACCTCTTAAGAGGTTGTTGGTGTTTTACCAATAACCCTGTATGAGTGTCTGTAGAACGCCTCAAGTTTCTTAGTAAGCATAACAAGTGTGTACGTACCGAGTTATTCTGTATAGATACCGTAGCACATACATTATCATCGGAATCTATCATTAGAATCACACTCTTTGGAATTGTGTAGTTAAACCTGCAACAAAATATTCTTATAGGAAAGAAACTTAACTTTACAAGATCGATGGACTGCGTGAACGATGATATGGCTAGGAAGGGGGTTTTTTTTTTTTTCCTGATGTGAAATCATTAAATGACCCTCCCTCCCGCTCTGGGTGGAGCGGAAGGGAGTGTCAGACTCTTACTGACTAAAACCCACCCATGTTCCTTCCTTTGCCCTTTATGTTCCGGGGTAGCGGTAACCCTTTCGGACAATCCCGCTGACCCGGCAGGCTTCGGCACTAAGGGGCCCCTCGAATCATGCTGACAACTCTGTGAGGCGCGCGTGGAACACTTAAGCGCCGTCCGGCACGGGCCTGTCCTGATCAGGCGGTGAAGGGGGGGTGACTAATAGAGAAGTATGGAAGAAAAAGACGTGATCAAAATAAATAGTAATTTATTCAAATTAGGCTGACAATCAGCACTTTTCGAACGTCAAAATTACATAAGCCAATCCCCCAAAACGCCCGCCCTTCACCACTTCCTAGTGCTATCGCTGGGAAGAAGAAGTGGCGCAACAAACTCCCCAGCAGCACAGCTGTCTGTTCAGTTAGAAGAACTTGAGTCTATACAATAGTAGGTATGTAAAGTAATTAACATTACGAGACATAGAACATTAAATTAAATTATTTGCCATATGTCATGTTCCGCTGACCCCAAATAAATTGGGATAAGGGCAGAAGAATAATGATTAATTGTTATCATCTCATCTTCATTTGCCGAAATCTTAGGTTAGAAATAAAACCTGGTACCGACCTGAGGCCTGGGGGTCTACTCCGAAGTGGTATCGGCCGAATGTTCGGCCGTTTCCTGCTACGAAGTTACTATTTGGTTCGGTCGGTCCCGATCCTACACTCTTTCGAACATTGACTATGGTCCCGACCCAACTGAGCCGATCCGATTTTTTTTCGCATTTTTCAATAATATTCGGTTCGGCCATGTGTCGGTCCGATCCGGTCATTCCCCTGGATCCACACAGGCCTCCTCTCTGTGAGAGGGTGTGGGCTGTAATTCACCACACGTGCCCAATACGGGTTGGCGGATGTCACGGCTTCGAATTTTTGATTCTAGTTTCCTCACGATGTTTTCCTTCACCGTTTTGAGAGTAGTGATTAATTACGGAAATTGGCCTGCAGGATTCATGTATAAAAGTGCTACAGTGTATAAAAGTACTTACCGGTGCCTCATCTCAATAGGACCTATTTTGCTGATGTTCCACGGATGCTGGTCGAAAGAGAAGTAGAAATACTTTGGCGTACTTGGCGTCACGTTTAACGGAATCTCCTGAAAAGGATGAACGACTTTAAAATCATAGGCATAAGGTTTAAATTACATTGATTGACGCGCGTTCTTGAAAGTTTAGTTTACAACCCGCAGGAGTTAACTTGAGACTTCGCTCGGATGATGTAAGCGCATGGTACTGTAAAGGTTGTCCACTAAAGTCAACCTTCTTTAGTGCAGGCTGGCTATAATTTAGCGCGGGTTCCATTCGAGCATCAAGCATGTTTAGAACTGGGTGTCAAATATTTTATTAGGATTTTTGTTTAGAAAAAGTCAGTGCTAGTTTAGTCGGCAATATATAAAGACGTTCAGTCAATAAAAACGTAAAGAAATCGTATCGTTGTTTGATTCCTCCCAGTACCTTGGAAGGGCTCATCAGCCAGAAAAATGAGTAAATTGACGTATTTTTAGTAGCCATGTTTTTAATCACGTCTTAACTGTCTATGGAGTATCTTAATGTGACAGGACTAAACTAATATTTATCTTCTGTCCTTTTCTTAATGAAATAGAAAGAAAAAGATGCACTGAACTTAAATTTAGTTTAGATTATGAACAAGGGAATCGGCGCCATTAACGTTCAAATTTGATCAAGTGACTCTATCATCAACTTTGAAGACTCATGCGTGGCCGCCATTTTGAAAATGCCGCGACTGTGTGTAGGTTTCCATTATAAAAATCTTCAAACCCCTTTATATGTAGGCAATAATGTTATTTTTACCTTACCTTATTAACGTCGACATAGAAGTCTGTAACCCGCCTCAACTTAATGTCAACTGACACGTTCTGTGGGTTAGACGTCGTTATTTGTATCATTGGGCGATTCTCTGATTTTATATCTGCAATAAAACGGTTGGTACAATCAGGTAAATAAATTTTAGAGGTATGAGGAACAGGGTGTAAAGTTCACTCATCCTCCATAGAAAAGGGAGGATCCTCCGACCAGACGGGTGTTGTGTCTGGAGGGCAATCGCCCAACGGTTGATGTCGGGAAGTTGGTATGTATGCTAATTGCGCGGTAAACTCTGCTAGCGAGATGCAGGATTTGCGTGATTCACATGTGGCGTTGTAGATACCGCTACAAAATAGTCTTCCAGACCGTATTTCGACCACGGTGGGCAATCTCAACGGAGACCAGCCTTCGGCGCGGGAGATATTATAGTGCACAAGTGTGTGCGCAGACACAGGTGCCCTCCCTCTTCCCTCACTCTCATAGTCCGATGGGACGGCAATCCGACGCGACCGGAGAGAGATCAGGCGTAGGACCAACGGCTTGACGTGCTTTCCGAGGCACGGGGGCATCACACCGCCAACTTCCGAACTTGGGCTGTTACTAAGAAATTCCTAATGGAAAAACAGCCAGCCAGTCAAGTAAATATATTGATTAACAGATTGAAATACTAGGTGAATTTTTCGTGTTACAGCCATTCAGTAAGAGTGATAAAGAATGGCAGTTGTCATTTGAAAATGCCATCGATTTCAGTTAGTAGTCAATTTGCTAAACGTTTCCCTGGTGCTACGGCTACATTGTCGCGATAAAGCGAACTCACGCTCTCTCTATTGTAAAGCGAGACGTCGAGCGGTGTGCGAGAGATCCCGTGGGAATCCGGAATCGGAAAAAAGTATCCTATGTGTTAGTCCAGGGGGTCTACTCCGAAGTGGTATCGGCCGAATGATCGGCCGTTTCCTACTACGAAGTTAATATTTGGTTCGGTCGGTCCCGATCCTAGACTCCTACACTCTTTCGAATATTGATTATGGTCCCGACCCAACTGAGCCGATCCGAACTTTTTTCGCATTTTTCAATAATATTCGGTTCGGCCACGTGTAGGTCCGATCCAATCATTCGCAGTTGCACTTCGTAGTAGACCTCCTGGTTATAAACTATCTGTGTACCAAATTTCATCCAAATCCGTTCAGTAGTTTTGGCGTGAAAGAGTAGCAAAACCCATCCATCCATCCATACAAACTTTCGCGTTTATAATATTAGTAGGAAATGCGAAAGTGACTTTGTTTGTTTGTTTCTTACGCTTTCACGCTAAAATGGCTGAACGGATTTTGATTAAATTTGGCACATGGGTAACCATGATCTGGATAAAAGAAAGAATACTTTTTATCCCGATATTCCCACGGGATCGAGACTTATGCGGCTAAAATCGCAGGGCGCAGCTAGTTTAGTATAGTTTACACATATGTGACAGTTTTTGCCTTAAGCTCCATATGCTTTCTTTACGCCCACGTACTGTAATGAAGAATAGACGAGAAAAACAATGTAAAAGTACTGACCTGGTCCAGCGTCATGTGGGCACAGCGTCCGCGCCATATCCGAGAACAGAAGCGCGCCGGTTTGTGTCTGCACGAGCAGTGGTATCTCCCACGACGAGATACCTAGGAAAAATAAGTATGAGGGGCTTAATATATTGCCTCCCGGCATTGATCTGTTGTGACCTATATGGTATGCTCTCAATCGGTTGCGTACCCAAGTAGGTCGTTGCAGACACAATTTCTCCAAGTGGGGGATTACTAACCCATCCAATACTCAGTGTGGGTGCGGTGCCTCTAATCAAACCATGCGACTTGCTGGAGTGCCCTAAGTGCCCGTTCACCTGTACCTTGGATGACTTAATGAATGCCACTGATGCCGCAATCAACGTGGCTACCTACTGGGCTCAAATAATATAAAATAACGAAGAAGAGTACCGTCGATACGAAAAGAAGAAGAAGAATATTGGTATTCAGATAAGTGATGAAGTCAGGCGTTAGCATTACTAAGCGGAAATCCATGACAGAATATGTCGCCTTTTGCGGGATTAAAACTAAATATTTTTGCGTGACATTTAACTCAAAAGTCCGGCCACTCGCAAAAAACTGAATTGTGTGGAAAAGGGAGAGGGATGCCTTTGCCCTTGGGCGGAGCACCGCCGTGTCCTCGTAGAGGCGATCGGCAGCGGCGGCGGCCTCTCGCGCCCGGCCCTGGTGCAAGCCATGGTCCGGGGCGAGAGGGAGTGGGAGGCAGGCGCCTCCTTCTGCGAAGCAGTCATGCTAGCTGTAGTGTATGTGAGTGAAAGAGAGGGAAGCATTATGTCATCTCTGGCGCACGTGCGAACGTACACAGCTCAGTCGGCTGTGAGCGGTGAGAAAGAGAGGGCACGCGCGGCTAAGAGCCGACAATATTGAAGGATAGTACATTGGCGACGAGGATCAATTATTGTGAGTAATAATTATAATAAAATATGTTATTAAAAAAAAAAAAAAAAAAAAAAAAAAAAAAAAAAAAAAAAAAAAAAAAAAAAAAAAAAAAAAAAAACAGTGTGTGTGTGTGGCAGTGTAGTGTTTTTATAAGTAATGAAATGCAGTAAACAAAGTTACCAGTACGAATTACTGCAGATACAAGCAAGTGTTTATTTTGTTTTCATTACATCTAAGTAGGTAGTTACCATGCGGGACGAGGCAACCGCTCCTTATTTTTTTCGTCAGCGCTTCGGAGGGTATTAGTTAGTGACTCAAAGGCGACGTTCAGCGTTTGTTTACATTTGTTACTTTTGTACTGACGTACTTATGAGATCGTTTATATGTATAGTCGATTATTATTAATTAGATTACAAACGCTTTTGTTCCTTGGCGCATATATTCATTTGAGTAGGCTGGTTTTAGAAACTACCGGTACGATTTATGTGGATTGCTTTTCTATCATGGAAAAGTCAGTGTGTTTTAAATAGTAGGTACATTCCCGGCGGCTGTACACAAAGTGACAAACATACACACCCGCACACGCACACGCAAATTTTTGCTTTTGATAAATTAACTGATGTGTAAATATAATAATAAAAAACTTGTCCCTGAACTACGGGGCCGGGTTCGATTCCAGGTCCGATTAGCATTGAACATCCTTAAAATACTGCTAAGTTGCATGATTCCGTTTTAAACTTCGTTTACTATCTATGTCTGATTGTCTATTATTTTATCAGGTAAATATATTATTTTCGAATTTTGTCTCTTCTAACTACAATATTAAAGAGTGTCGGTGGTTGTCCATAATTTAATATTAGAGACGCTGTGATGTTACCAGATGATGCCTGGTAGTCCATAAACAGGTGATGCCTGTGAGGACTTCGTAACGTAATTAAATACCTATGGGTGATGCCTGTAGGTGTGGTGCGATGTAATGGAGGTATATTAGAGACGCTGTGATGTTACCAGATGATGCCTGGTAGTCCATAAACAGGTGATGCCTGTGAGGACTTCGTAACGTAATTAAATACCTATGGGTGATGCCTGTAGGTGTGGTGCGATGTAATGGAGGTATATTAGAGACGCTGTGATGTTACCAGATGATGCCTGGTAGTCCATAAACAGGTGACGCCTGTGAGGACTTCGTAACGTAATTAAATACCGATGGGTGATGCCTTTACGGGTTACCTGTAACGTAATGTTGGTACGGGTGATGCCTGTAATGCGAAGTTGATACGGGCAATGCTCGTAATTGAAATATTTATACGGGTAACGCCCGTTTACTGAACTCATCAACAATTTGTGTGGTTTTGGAAGGACAGGTTGATAGGAATAAATAATGAATGTATCAGGTTGTTGAAGAGATAATGCCCATTTGATAACCTAAATGAGACATTCCTTATTTGTTTCCTTGTTCACAGATTAAACAATGTCAAGTTTTACATTAGAAAAATTTGAGTGTGATGGTGAAGCAGGTTCTGTGGGAGCAAGATGGGAACGTTGGAAGAGGAGTTTAAATATCTACCTGGAAGCTGCAGATATTAATAATAGCTCTAAAAAACGCACAAGTCTGTTACATTGGGGAGGACAAGAACTTCAAGAAATATTGTTTAACATACCCGGTGGTTACGTCACGTCAATTGAAGGTGATCAAGACATAGATGTATTTGAAGTAGCAATAAAAAAGTTAGATGAATACTTCGCACCCAAGCAAAATAAACGGTATGAAAGACATCTATTTAGGCAAATGAAACAAGAAGAAAACGAGAAATTTGAAAAATATTTAGTTCGCCTAAGGCAACAAGCGTTGAAATGCCAATTTACAGATGTAGATGATAATATAATTGATCAGATAATTGAGAAATGTTCGTCGGAAGAACTGAGAAAGAAAGTACTTCGCGCAGGAGAAAAAATTACTTTAACAGAAGTGATAACTGAAGCTAATACTTTAGAGGTAGTGGAACGTCAATTAGTTGATTTTAGTCAGAAAGGAAAAGAACACACTGTAAGCAAAATTGAGACACAAGAGAAAGAAAAGACATTAAAGAACAATAAAAGGGCGTGTTATCGATGTGGTAGCTGGAATCATCTAGCGTATGATGCGAAGTGTCCAGCCAAAGGAAAAATTTGTAACAAATGCAAGAAAGTGGGGCACTTCCAGGCTCAGTGCAGAGGAACAGGTCAAAAACGGAACTATGAGGATAGCAAATCGGAAAGGGGTATAGATGCGAAAAGAAAGAAGCCAAATCAAAGAGTTGAAGATATGAAGCAGGCCAACGCGATCGAAGATAAGATTGATTATGTTTTTAATATCCTGCCTAACGATACACTCAATTGTTTAGTAGGAGGAACCCAAGTAGAGATGCTCATTGATTCCGGATGTCAACATAACTTAATAACAGATAAAACGTGGGAAGAAATAAGAGAAAAAGTTTTAAAGACAGGAAAAGAACTAAAGAAGCCAGGAAAAACATTTGTAGCATATGGAAGTGAAGTCCCTCTCAAATTATTGACATCCTTTACAACGGATATTCGTGTTGGAACAAAAACACAAAACGCCAACTTTTATGTTATAGACAAAGGGACACGTAATTTACTAGGTAAAGTAACTGCAATTGCATTAGGCGTACTTAAACTAGGATTAGACATAAATCAAGTCGAGATGACACCCTTTCCCAAATTTAAAAACATTCAGATACAAATACTAATAAATAAGGACGTAAAACCAGTCGCACAACCTTACAGACGAGTACCGATTCCCTTAGAAGAAAAAATTAATTCCAAAATAGACGAACTACTTCAAAAGGACATAATAGAAAAGGTAGAAGGACCGTCTGAATGGATATCTCCGGTAGTACCGATTTTGAAAGCAGATGGTGATGTTCGTCTCTGTATCGATATGAGACGCGCAAATTTGGCAATTAAGCGGGAGAATCATCCACTGCCCACGATGGAACAGCTACTACCGAAGATCCAAAATGCTAAAATGTTTAGCAAATTAGATATAAAGGATGCCTTTCATCAACTGGAGCTTCTGCCCGAATCAAGACACATTACTACATTCATTTCTGGTAAAGGATTATATCGTTTTAAAAGGTTAATGTTTGGAATAACCTGTGCGCCAGAAACGTTTCAAAAAACACTCGAAAGAGTATTAATAGAATGCGAAGGTGTAGTTAATTTTATTGATGATATTTTAGTTTACGGAAAAGACAAGCAAGAACATGACAGACGGTTACAAAAAGTGATAGAGACATTAAAGGCGAATGACATCATGTTAAGAGAAGATAAATGTATTTACGGTACAACTAAAGTTCAATTTCTAGGACACGAGTTATCTGACGAAGGGATTCGACCATTAGACAAATATTTATCGGCCATAAAAGATTTCAGAACCCCAATCAACATTTCGGAGCTACAAAGCTTTTTAGGGCTCATAAACTATATTGGTAAATGGATTCCCAATATGGCGACCCTCACAGAACCATTGAAGCAATTGCTTCGCCAAGGATCAGCCAGAAATGCTGATATTAGGGATTCTTGGGGGAAAAGTCAACAAACAGCCTTTTGTGCTTTAAAGGCTGCTTTGAGTGATATACCAAATTTGGGGTTCTACAACGTAGACGATAAAACCATGGTATTTGCAGATGCTAGTCCGGTCGGACTCGGAGCAATTTTAGTGCAGACAAATGAAAGAGGCCCACGCATAATTGCGTTTGGGAATAAGACCCTCAGTGATTGCGAACGTAGATACTGCCAAACTGAGAAAGAGGCTTTGGCATTGGTGTGGGCTGTGGAACACTTCCACATGGTCTTGTACGGCAAGGAATTTGACTTGATAACTGACCATAAACCTCTTGAGGTCATATTCGGACCGAAGTCCAAACCGTGTGCTCGTATAGAACGTTGGATATTGAGACTTCAATCTTATAAATATAATGTCATATACCGTCCAGGAAAAAATAACATAGCTGATCCCTTGTCTAGATTATGTACATTTAAACATGATGAGACTCAGCAAAAGGATTACGTTCAGGATATCATTGATCACGCTAGACCAATAGCCGTATCACTAAAAGACATCGAAGAACATTCAAAGACCGACACTGACATACAAAAAGTAAAACATGGCATATTTAGCAGAAAATGGGATGATTCAGTAAAAGGTTACAAACTATTTGAGAACAAGTTGTGTTTCTTTGGGGACATATTACTAAGAGGCACAAGAATAGTTATACCAACACAACTGAGACGTTTTGTTTTGGATGCTGCCCACGAGGGCCACCCTGGAATGGTCGCAATGAAGTTAAGACTTAGAGCGAAAGTTTGGTGGCCTAAGTATGATAAAGACGTGGAAAGTTTAGTACGGTCCTGTAAGGGATGTACTCTGGTATCAGCACCAAACCCACCACACCCACTCAAAAGAAGAGAATTACCTATTCAATCATGGGTCGATATTGCAATAGATCTTTTAGGCCCATTACCAAGTGGCGATCACCTGTTAGTAGTGATCGATTACTATTCAAGGTACAAGGAAATCAAAACTTGTCGAGACATAAGCAGCAAGGAAATGATTCGCCTACTAAAAGAGATTTTTAGCCGTCTAGGACATCCGGTTTCCATAACTTCCGATAATGGAAAACAATTCATAAGCGCAGAGTTCAAAACCTATTGTCGTGAAAATGATATAAAACTGTTTAATTCAATACCCTACTGGCCACAGCAGAACGGTGAAGTGGAGCGACAGAACCGAGACATTCTTAAACGACTCAAAATATGCCAAATAGAAAGAAAAAGCTGGAAAGAAGCATTGATAGAATATCTGACTATGTACAATAGCACACCCCATAGTGTGACTGGAAAAACTCCGGCAGAATTATTTTTTCAAAGGAAATTTAGGGACAAGATTCCCATGATAGATTATGCGGAACAAAATTTTGAGGATTTGGATGTAAGAGACAAAGATAAAGAACAAAAAGAAAAAGGGAGAGAATATACAGATAAAAGACGAAGAGCACGCGAAACTGATATACAAGTGGGAGATAAGGTGTATGTAAAGAATACCAATAAATCTAATAAATTGAGTCTTAATTTTGATACAGCTACTCATACTGTAAAATCTAAAACAGGAGGAGATGTGGAAGTACAGAACGATGAAACCGGACAACAATTAAAGGTGGAAGGAGAATGGACATCTATGAATAAAGAAACGGAAGGACAACATTCAGAAATTGTAGAAGAAGAGAGTTCAGACGAGAATATTGGTGACGATTAGGACTATCGTTAAGAATACTAAAATTAAAAGTAATATGAGATGATAAAGGTTGATTTTCAATAATGTAATCAATAGTTACGAGTATAATAAAACGATGAATCATTTATTTGATCAATTGTTTTTAATTGTTCATTTCTTGTTTTAAAAAAAAATAAAACAAGGGAGGGATGTAGTGTATGTGAGTGAAAGAGAGGGAAGCATTATGTCATCTCTGGCGCACGTGCGAACGTACACAGCTCAGTCGGCTGTGAGCGGTGAGAAAGAGAGGGCACGCGCGGCTAAGAGCCGACAATATTGAAGGATAGTACACTAGCAATTCTATTAAATCTAAGACTCGTAAAGATATAGTTGATCTTTCGGTAGAACATAACGTTGAACTGTCCTGTGTTGAGCTAGATAAGCATGTTATAGTGTGCGTTTACAGACCCCCTAATTATCAAAACTACTCCATATTTGAGTCAGTAATGGAAGATGTTCTAGCAAAACTTGGAACTGGCAAAAAATCGCTGATTATCTGTGGTGACTTCAATATTAATATCTTAGAGAATAGTTCAAATAGCAGTCGATTATTAAGTCTCTTTAAATCATTCAATTTGTCAAATGTGTTTTCAGAACCAACCCGCGTAACTATAAATTCTGCTACATGCATCGATAATGTTTTTTGTTGCTGCGAATACTTAGATAAAGCCATAGTAAACTATCTCCCTTCTGATCACAGCGGTCAAACCGTTGTGTTCAAGTCTAATACACCAGTACAAAAAATTCTGATACAAACTAGACAAATAACACCAAGCAGTCTAAATATTTATTTATTTATTTATTTATTTATTATATTTGGGAAAACAAACAGTAGTACATTAAGGGTAAACAGTGTTGTCTTAACATTAAACTTAACAAATATACTACCCACAACATTTTCCACAGATTACTATACTACATAATAATAAGTCACTGAGACGGTTGCGGAACTTTCTTCCAACTGCCACTAAAACTGCGCTTGCACAATCCCTTTTACTTCCCATCCTTGACTATGCTGATGTCAGTTATCCAGATCTTACTGAGGCACAACTAGATAAACTTGAGCGACTTCAAAACTTTTGCATAAGATTTATATTTGGCCTGCGCAAATATGATCACATATCTGAATTTCGTACAAAGCTCAAGTGGCTTCCCATACGTCTTCGCCGGAATTCTCATATCTTATTTCAGCTCTACAGTATCTTGTTTAATCCTAAAACCCCCTCTTATCTTAAAGAACGTTTCAAGTTCCTTCATGACACACATAATAGATATCTGAGGTCATCGGAAAACCTGAGACTAGAGATGCCGATGCATTCCACCAGTTTCTTTGACAAATCTTTCACTGTTCAAGCGGTACGGTTATGGAATGACTTGCCCGTGTCGGTGAGGCGTGCTCAATCTCTGTCCACTTTCAAAATTATGATCAAAAAGCACTTCCTCTCTCCTTAAACATCATCATTATTATTATTTATTATTATTATTATTATTTTGTTTTTTGCTCTTGTTTCATGTCTATTATTGTATGTATATATTTATTTAGACGAGTAAGATATACTTTATGAATATATTTATTGTATAATGTAAATGGTACACCACAGACTACCTACCATTTTTGCCTCTCTTTAATTTTAATCCATCCAAAGGTTGTCTTTAAAAGATCGCTCTAAGCGATAAGACCGCCCATTGTGTCACCCTTTGTAAAAATTTTGTATATTTATGTTTTATAAATTGTATGGTGTACAATAAAGAGTATTCTATTCTATTCTATAATAAAAAAAAATCAGACTGTAAGCAAACGTTAGCTGTAACAGGGCTAATTTGTAACGAAAACCAAAGAAAAATTACTTAAGTATTAAAAAAAAAAAAAAAGAGGTATTAACAATATTCTATCAAACGGTAGGAAAGAACATGACAAATACGAGTATGCAGGTCTACGTATATACTACGACAAAGAAAATCAAAAAAAAAAAAAAAAAAATCCTATTAATAGAGCCTACTGCCGATCCTTAAGAATTTCAATTACACAATTTTTAAATTTACTTCTGCTCACGAACAATATATCTATTGTACTAAAACGCGTATTGTAAGTGTCGACTAATCGAAATAAAGGTGAGCGCACACCAGCGTTGGATTTGCAAAAGCCGGTAGCAAACAGTCGTCTGGTGCGCACCTCCCGCCCGTGAACTGTTCGAGGGACCAGGTAACACAAACCAGCCACCAAGTCAGGACAATCAAACTTGTTTCGGCATACACTAAATAAGGTCATTGCCTCAAGGAGGATGCGTCTCGACTGTAATGTTAGCAGGTCATATTCTTTTAGGAGCAATTGATATGATTTTCTTTTCCGAAAGCATCTAAATTGCAGAGCGCGAAGGTACTTACGTTGGATTAATTCAATAACTTCGATATATTTCACATAATAAGGATTCCAGATCGCTACTGCGTATTCTAATTGCGGCCTAACTAAGGATTTATATAGGTGCAAGAACGTGGACGGACGATGAAAATCTCTAGATGCTCTCATTACAAAGCCGAACATTCGATAAGCCATGTTGACAATGTTCTCCACATGAATATCCAGATGAAGTTTCGAGTCTAATTGCACACCAAGATCACGAACGCTGTTAACTTTTTTAATAACACTATCAGCAAGACGGTAATTGTAATGTATGATATTTTTCTTTTTAGTGAACGTTATAAAGTGACACTTCGGTAAACTAAGGTATAGTTTATTATAAGAGCAATAGTCCGAGAAACGATCTAGATCGCACTGGAATGCTACACAATCTTGTTCATTTGAAATTTGTTTAAAAACTTTTAAATCATCAGCATATAATAGAAATTTTGAATTTTGAAAACAATATTTTATATCATTAATAAACAGTATAAATAATAAAGGTCCTAAAATTGAGCCTTGAGGAACTCCTGATGTCACTTGAATGCAGCCAGACTCGAAACCATTGATCACAACCTTCTGGGTTCTATTAGTTATATAGGAGACAAACCAGCGCAAGAGGTCCCCTCTGATACCGTTATATGCGATTTTATTGAGCAGCAATCTATGATCCACTTTATCGAATGCCTTTTGAAAATCGGTATATACCGTGTCCGTTTGCTTTCTATTATCTATATTTTCAAAAAGTTGCGTTGTAAATACTAAAAGATTACTTATGCACGACCTATCTTTGACGAAACCGTGTTGCTCCTTAATTAATACATGGCGAATAATAGGATAAATCTCAGCATGGACAAGCTTTTCAAAGAGCTTAGATAGTGCCGATAATATTGAAATTGGGCGATACATCTCCACATTGTTCTTTGAACCACTTTTGTGGACGGGTACTATATTAGCCCTTTTCCAAACATCCGGAAATACTCCAGACGAAATACATTTGTTAAATATTATGTATATCGGATAGCATACTGTACTGTGAGTATTTTTTAAGAATACCGCAGGTATACCATCTGGACCAGGACCTTTAGTAGAATCCAAAAGTTTTAGTTCTCTACGAATATTTTCTAATGGAAAGTACAATTTACACAGATTAACATCATGATCAGCACTTGCAGGTGGAGGTACCCATGAATCTGAATTAAATGTGGAGGGTTCGTACACTGAATGAAAAAAGGAAGAGAATAAATTACACGCTGTAGTAGGATCACTGGCTGAATTGTCTCTGAAATGTATCGTGCTAGGAATTCTATTCGCGGTTTTACGAGTGGAGATGTAAGACCAAAAAGCTTTGATATTGGTAGCAATGTTATCTTCAACTGACGTCATGTACCGTTTATAGCATGTATCAGCTTCTTTTTTGAACCTTGTTCTAATGACAGATAACTTTTCATAGTCACTTAAATTGCCACGTTTTTTCCACTTTACCCAGGCACATGTTTTATTTTTAAAAGTACGTATGAGAGAACTCGTGAACCAGATGGGAAAATTGGAATTCCTCTGTTTGCGTGTAGGTGTGTGAGATCTAATTATTTCGAATATTTTTTCATAGAAAGTAGACACAGCTTCCACAGGTATCAACCCTTCAAGTAAACCACTCCAATCAATATTACTAATATCCTTATTAATTCCGTAGTAATCAGCTTTGTAAAAGTTGAGCGGACTCGGAATTTTGCATTTCGAGATACGTGCTGAATATATAAATGGTACGTGGACATAAAATGCAGGATGATATGTGTCGATGGGCAACAGAGGAACATCAGAAGCGAAAGTTATGCAATGTACATTACTGAAAAATAAATCCAGTATCCGATCGTTGCAATTGGTCAAGTGATTATATTGTTTCATATTAAGTTGCGAGCACATGTTTAACAGCTGACGAGTTACGTTAGACGAAGTATTTGCAGCACATTCCATGAATGAAGTCTTTTTAACCCAGTTTAGTTGTGGCATGTTGAAGTCGCCCGCTAGAATAACATTGTCAACATGGGGATCATCAAACACAGCTGAAAGAGAAATAAGAAAATTTATATATATTTCTTCCGACGTATTCGGTGGTATATAAGAAACACATATTAAATTATAATTGTCGCGATAGGAAGGTATTTTAATTATTTTATGCTCAGGCAAAGTTAAGGGGGGTGAAGGTGAGAGGCAAGACGGTCTTAACTCTCTAGAGACTGCTATAAGGACACCACCGCCGTCTTTTTTCTTGGTAACAATACGGTCACGGTCGCATCTAAATACTAGATATCGTTGGTCAATAAACTCGTTATCTAAAATATCAGGCGTCAGCCAAGTCTCGGTGAAAACAATAATATCATAAGCATTCGCCAGAATATTCAAATACAATGTATTCATCTTCGTCCTGATCCCTCGACAGTTCTGGTAATAAATAGACACATGACTATTAGCCATTAATTGAGTACATAAATTCAAAAGTATTAATTATAAGCAATATTGGCAAGATAAATAAAAAACGACACATTATGAACATAGCAATGTAAAACATAGGTAACGCGTCTAGTATGGCATCTGTAAAGGTATTAATATAAGCATAGATATATTTATAATTATGCATTAACAATATAATATGGATCGGCGGCAGCACCATTAAACTTATTTTTACGCTTAGTTTAACAAATTCACATATAGGACGATTTAAATAAACAAAAATAGGCACTGCAGAAGACAGCTTATTACAATTTATAATAATAACAACAACAGAAAGTGCTTCTACGATAAAAACACTATTAAAAACTGGTTTAATTGTTAGTGATATTCTGAGAATTATTCGTTGAGATTTTGTTTGATATGTCGGTTTCCGTACGAATAGCAAAAGTAGCTGAGTCATCCGCTTTTTTGACCAAGACGGTCGCATTCCTAATCCATACATACTTGAATTTATTGGCATTGGCTGCTTCACGACATTTTCGAAACAAATTCTTATTTCGAAGTGTTAAGTGCTCATTAACGTAGATACGACACGGCGCACCTGAGAGTCCAATGCGATCGGATGTTAGCCCCTTGGATAGACGGTAGGCGCTTAATAAATTATCGCGAAGCAAGTGGGACGCAAACTTCACAACAATATTCTTCGGGCGATTATTTTGCGCGTGCGCGTGAGGAACACGATGAATTGCGACCACATCATTCCTTGCTATAGATATATTAATTGCTGATGCAATTGACTCCAGCACTGTAATCAGGTTTTCACCTCGCCTTTCAGGAATGTTCCCCAGCTCAACGTTACACTGCCTCGCCTGCTGTTCCAGCACGTCTATTTTACTTTCAAGCAAAGACATCGACGACGCCGCCGAGTTCTTGATACTCATATTTAGATCCGCAATACTCTTCGCATTGTCGACGCAGTTAGCAGAGTTAAAATTTACAGTTGACTTGAGCTCTGACACGACACGAGACAGATCATCATGCTTAGCACTCAGACTTGATATTTCTAATTTTGCTGTAGAATAGTCTGTTCGCAATTCCTTCAATTCACTCTGTATTTGTGAATAGGATGTTGATAGGATATTAAACTCATCTCTTAAGTTACCAATAGTCTCGTTAATTTTTGAAAACTGGTTATTTATATCGGCGCGCAGGTCGCTTATGGTTTTCTTAAACTCGGCAGATAGATCAACAATAGCCAGCGTCAGCTCGCAGTCAGGTTGTTTCCTTTTTCTTTGCGTGACATTAGCAACGGCACTAGAGTCTTCATCTGTGTGCAGATCCGGACTCGACTGGCTTTTATTTGGTGAGCAGAACATAATGGTAAAGTTATTATTTACGTACCCAGATGAGACTATACCGACTTAATTATTCAATAGGTATACACCAACACGACGATAGGACAACAGGTACGACACGTTGCAGTACACGTAGATAGCAGTGCGGTAATTCGCCGCGGGGCGTTCAAGTTGCGGTGGCTAAGCGGCTTAACGTGCTACACTCCGTGACGGGCGACCTCAGGTTCGAACCCCAGCGCACGCACCTCTTTTTCCGAATCTTCAAATCTGGTTTGTGCAGTTGCTGGCAGTCACTGAGCGAGAGGGACACCGCTCCACAAGTTCCAAGATGGCGCAGACACTATATGGCACACCCCGCAAGAAAGTAAGAGAGGCACCGAATATATCAAACGCGTAGAACAAAAATACTTTCAAACAATTTAAATCATAAATTAAATCAGCCCCGACACGACCATGCAGATCAGAACAGCACGTCTGCTCACAGCAAGCGAATGAACTGAACTAAATAGATTTAATAATCACTTAATTAGTAAGTTAAGTGTACCAGGCCATATAAAAAACAATGCAAATGAATTATATGAGAGGTTCTTTTCGGTAGTACGCACCGAGTTCAATAATACTTTAAAAAAGAAAACTAAAACTATTTGTCCAAGTTTTTTGTTCAGTGACTGGGCAACTAAGGGTATTAGAAAAAGTAGGGAAAAATTGTTTGAGCTGTATGGTCTTAAGCCTTATATTAACTCTGAAACTTTTAATAAATACGTTGCTACCTACTCTAAAACTTTTAAAAATATTTGCAAGGTAGCTAAAGCCTTGTATATTAGCAACAAGATCAAATCAGCCGATAATAAAATAAAGACGGTTTGGAAAATTATCAATGACGAAACTAACCGGAATAAAAGACATAATAATGATTTCACAATAGAGACTTCGCGTGGTCTCATAAGCAATAACAAAGAAGTTGCTCAAGAATTTGTAAATTTCTTTACCAGTATCCCACATACAACCACTGAAATCTTAAATTCCTCGCCCTTGCGTTCTATTAATTTATTAAGAGCAAACGTCTCATCCTGCCAGATTGAATTTAAATTCAAGCATATAAACCCCATAATAGTAATAAAAGCTTTCAAGCAAATCAAGATCAAAGTAACCGAAGATCTATGGGGAATGTCTATCAAAGTTTGTACCTCCATTATTGAGACTATAGCGCCGTACTTAGCCTTAATATTTAATTTGTGTGTGGATCAAGGAGTCTTCCCAGATCTAATGAAACACAGCAAGGTGATACCCCTTTTAAAATCGGGGGACAGTAAACTTACCAATAATTATAGACCCGTATCCGTGTTACCGGTCTTCAGCAAGGTGTTTGAAAAGGTGATGCTGAACCAAATGCTCAATCATTTTAACACCAACAGAATATTACACGACCAACAGTATGGTTTCACCAAGGGACGTTGTACGACTGATACTGACTGATACTGGTGCCGGTATCACCTTATTAAAACACATTTTTACAGCGTGGGAAGAGTCCCAAGACGCCATAGGAATTTTTTGTGACCTCTCCAAGGCTTTTGATTGCGTCGACCACGAAACCTTACTTTTAAAACTTGAGCATTACGGAATGGGAAAACTTGCGCTCAGTTTAGTAAAATCTTATTTAAATGATAGACAACAGCAAGTTCAAATAAATGGTGTCAATTCACTCGGTTTAAAAGTAAAAATGGGTGTTCCGCAAGGCTCGATATTAGGTCCTTTCCTCTTTTTAGTTTATATAAATGATCTACCCCATTTGTTAAAAACCCAACCACAGATGGTGTTATTTGCTGACGATACTTCCTTGATTTTTAAAATTAATAGACGTGCATCAAATCTTGACGACGTAAATAACGCCCTACTGCAGATCCAAAATTGGTTCACTGCTAATAATTTAGTATTAAATGGGAAAAAAACGAAGTGTATAAGATTTTCTTTACCAAATGTCAAAGGTAGTCATTGTGAGATAAAATTGAATCAAGAGAAACTAGAATTCGTCGATGAAACTGTTTTCCTGGGGTTCACGCTCGACTCAAGGCTTCAATGGGGTCCTCATTTAACATCCCTTGCAGGACGACTAAGTTCAGCAGCGTATGCTGTGAGAAAAATCCGTCAATTTACTGATGTCGATACCGCGAGACTGGTCTATTTTAGTTACTTTCATAGTATCATGTCGTACGGTATTTTACTATGGGGACGGGCTGCAGACATCGAATCTATTTTTATTCTGCAGAAAAGAGATAATATAATAATTAAAGATATTAACATCATGACGGTACCTTGTCAATATATATATGAAAACATTATGTACGTAAGGAAAAATCTACATATTTTTAGTAAAAGAGGTGAAAGACACAATTATATCACTAGAAATAGGGACCAATTAGTTCAACCAGGTTTCAGGCTGGCTAAAGTAGACTCATCTTTCATGGGGTACTGTTTAAAATGTTACAATAAAATACCTCCCCACATAATTGAACAGAATGAAACGAAATTTAAATCTTGTATAAAACGCACACTATGCAGCCAGGCATATTATAAATTGGGAGATTACATCGCTGATAAAAATGCTTGGCTAAACGCTGGTCCTGCTCCACAGGACGCATAAATAAATTCATTAGCATTTGGAAGTACCTACTGTTGGAGCCGCTGAAGATTGTAAAATACTATTTTTGCATTATATAAATTCAATCTCCTAGTATTGTATAATTGTATAGCTCATGTGTGAGTACTATGTAGTTACATACTATAAAGCTACCATTTACTGGGTACGTCTTTCATTGGCTTGAATGTGCCCTGGCGGCTGAGATGTCATGCTCACTCAAATGTCTCGCTGATGGTGGCACATGTGTTGGATCATTTAGCTCCCTTCAAAACGGTTGAGCTGAATGGTGCTAATCCGTGCGTCATGTTCGTGAACGGGCGCCGTCAGTGGGGACTGGTCATCTCTTTGCTGCCATGGCTTATTTTAATTTAATTTAATATTTGGATTGTTTTAGGCTTTTCATTACGGACGCTTTTAACGTTCTGCATCGTTCTCACATGCATAATTTTTAATATGAATGATGTAACTAATACTTTGTAACCATATTTTGATTTAAAAGAGTGTCCATGGAGTTTCTTGCCCGTTCTTCTCCATAGGTACCTACTACGCTTAGGAATGGGCAACTAGCTTCATTTCTCTGACTGACCGACCCCTTGACAATTCAAAAGTGCCTGTAATTGGTTTAATTGAAATAAATACTTTGAGTTTGAGTTTGAGTTTGAGCAAAGGAAGTGGCGGGACGGATGAGGGAGAGAGCCTCCCGTCCCAGCCGCCGCGGGAGACGCTCCGGGCGTCGGGAGCCGCGTGACGACTCCCGGCCACCGTAGGCGCGGGCCTGCGGGCGGAGAGCAATGGGTAGCTCACCATCCGATCAGGACCAGGCCCGTGCCGGACGGCGCGTAGGTGTTCCACGCGCGCCTCAAAGAGTTGTCAGCATAATTTGAGGGGCCCCTTAGGGCCGAAGCCTGCCGGGTCAGCGGGATTGTCCGAAAGGGTTACTGCTACCCCGGAACATTAAGGGCAAAGGAAGGAAAATGGGTGGGTTTTAGTCAGTAAGAGTCTGACACCCCCTTCCGCTCCACCCAGAGCGGGAGGGGTCATTTGATGATTTCCCATCCGAAAAAAAAAAGGGCAATGTACGGAACACGTGCAAAAATGCGACAAGACAACTACCTCTTGTACGTAAAATTGATTGCATATTAAATTATAGTACTAAGTTACTCTGTGTAGGTACAATAAAGTTTAGCTGATCCTATTTTAACGTAGGTACTAAGAACATTGTATGTATTGTTAATCTACCTATGATCCATAATAAAGAATAAAGAACAAAGTAGTGTCCTACCGCAGTTATGTTGATAATTTGTAACAACAATGTACTTAAATTTAATTTCTATAATATAACTATTGTATGCCCTAAGGGCGGGACATAGCTGATCTCAATTTTATTATTTAAGACCTGTATTATGTACCTACCTATGATCCACAATAAAGATATTGATTGATTGATTGATTGATTGATTGAGTTTATTGTACACAGAGTAACTTAGAAGGAAGTTGGATATAATATAGTATGCTTTAATGAATAAAGCGTACTGTATTATGTATGTACTGTCATCATCATCTGCCTAGCCTTTTCCCAACTATGTTGGGGTCGGCTTCCAGTCTAACCGGATGCAGCTGAATACCAGTATTTTACATGGAGCGCCTGCCTATTATGTATGTACTGTATTGTGTATTATGTGTGTATGCTTTAGTCAATAAAGCATACTGTATTATATCTAACTCCCCTAAAACAACATTTTTGCTCCATGTTACTTAGTTTGATGCACAGAACGGGGTCTTGTTGGACCCTGTAGGTATATTTGAGGGTTTGTTTAGTAGATAAAATAGAACAATAGCATACACTGAAATTTCTGTACTAACATAGATTCCGACTGGGTTCTCCAGAAAACCTTTTTTTGAATTTCCCGATTTTCTTAACGCTTTCGACTTTATCTAGCATTATACATCAGGAAATATTTTAAATGACAAGAGAATTAATGTGAATAAGGCTTTGGACACTCTGAGTAGTTTTTGCAAGTAATAAGCTCAGAGAATTGACAAACAAACGAGAGTAAAACTTTAAGAATAGCTTAGGAGATGCTATTAGCGTTCCGCAGGGTTCAATTCTAGGCCTTGGATAGATATCTATGGTACGCGGCCTAATATGGCACATTTTTTGCCAGAAATCGGTTTTGTAGAACGTCGTGTCACTCATACCTGTGTGACAGTCTTTATTATCTAAAGCTCTAATGCTAAGGCTGCATTGTCAACGTTCACTTTACAACCAAAAGCGTGCGAAGATTAGTACGTGTTATCGCGACAATGTAGCCGTTGCATAAGCCTCATATTAACGTCCGGGTACTGTAGTACTTACCCTTATGTTGCGTGGCGGTCACGAAGATCGGGTTGTCAACGGTAAGCGTCTCGTTGGTGGAGACGTGCACGCGGGTGGGGTAGCCGAGCCATAGCTTGGTGTCCTGTTACAATCAAGTTGTAGATGTACCTATTTTCTTCATTACTTTTCTACTTTTTATAGAATTTGTTCTTCAGGCTGGTATGTGACATGCAAATATTGTTGGAAATATGTAAAATCATAGATATCAGTTTAGAAACTGTGTAAGTATAAGCACAAGTGAGAAATATTTGATATGGTCAACCGCTTTGTTAATACTGATGCATTAACATTCGAACTACGAAAACCGCCCTTGCTGCTACGAAAAGAGGCGCTGACAATGTGAAATAAGTAGTTACAATAAACTTGCAGTTGACTATACCATTAAACATATATTTTTTCAGAAGATAGTCTCTCTATTTTCAAAAAGAGAAAGTGTTGATATTATAAAAAATAAACCATAAGGCTTTAAATACATTTGTAACCGTGTATTTAATTTAACAATGTACAGACGCCAGCACATCAAGCTACTACAATCTGTCAAATTCCTTTAATAGATTTTATCGCTAAAACATTAAGGTTCAAGGTTGATAGAGAAAACTTGACAGTTTCGGGTAGCTTGACCTGCTGGCGTCTGTACAAAGATGAGTGCATACCTCAATGAAATCCATGATCTGTTCCGTAGTATCATTGACGACGACATTAATTCTTGTGTCATATTTGTAACTGAAATATAACATGCACTGTTGTAGAAAATTAAAAGACTAATGGAATCATCAACATCATCTGCCTAGCCTTTTTTCAACTTTGTATAGAGGTATGAGGAACAGGGTGTAACCTTTTTTTTTTTTTTTTTTCCCGGAGTGGAAAATTCTTATGGATGTCCGCCGCCCTGGGGCGGGCGACGGGGTCTGTCAGACTCTTACTGACTAAAAACCACCCCAGTGTTCCATCTCTCACCTACGCCGGGGGTCGCGGGAACGTAAGATCCTTCCGCAACCTCCGACTGGTGCCGGCCCGCCACCGCGGGCCTCCTCGGGTCAGGGGGGGGAGTGAGGTGTTTGACTCCCCCCGCGACGTCTAAGAGAGGCGCGCGTGGAACACTACGCGCCGCCATCTCGGGTCCTGATGTGTGGGGGGCGACAGACGTCCCCAAGTCCGTCGCCCCTGGACTCATTTAGGGGGGCTGGAAGAGGGCGTTATCCGCCCTCCGCCGACGCCCGGTGCGCCTGCTGCGGGCCGGGTGAGAGGACGAGATCTCCCTCTCCCTTTTCGCAGCCTCCTTCTGCGAGACGACCGTTTCGCAGAAGGAAACCACCGCGTCCCAGGACTCTTCGCTGCCGACCATCGACTCGACCACGGCCGGCAGCGACAGGTCACTGCCTACTTCTGAGATGAGGGCACGGCGTGGACAGGGTGTAAACCTCACTCAACTTAATGTCAACTGACACGTTCTGAGGGTTAGACGTCGTTATTTGTATCATTGGGCGATTCTCTGATTTTATATCTGCAATAAAACGGTTGGTACAATCAGGTAAATAAATTTTAGAGGTATGAGGAACAGGGTGTAAAGTTCGCTCATCCTCCATTGAAATGGGAGGATCCTCCGACCAGACGGGTGTTGTGTCTGGCGGGCAATTGCCCAACGATTGATGTTGGGAAATTGTATCTATGCTAATTGCGCGGTAAACTCTGCTTGCGAGATGCAGGATTTGCGTGACGTCAGTATGACGCGTTGTTCGCATGTGGCGTTGTAGATTCCGCTACATATGTATGTTGGGGTCGGCTTCCAGTCTCACCAGATGCAGATGAGTACCAATATCTTACATGGAGCGCCTGCCTATCTGACCTCCACAACCCAGTTTTTGGGTAATACGATACCCCTTGGTAAAACTGGTTGCCAGACTTTCGGGCTTCTGACAATCCGCAACGACTGTCAAAGATCCGCTAATGACAGCCGGGACCAACGGCTTAACGTGCTTTCCGAGCCACGGAGGGGTCTCGGTATGTAAAGACAGGCACCCAACCACAGACCAACCGCGGCAAGCGTAGCAGAATGAAAGACTAATGGAATTATGATTATAAATATAGGATAGAAAATATTAATGTTGTTAATTACTTTGCCTAGTTAGTTGGCTAAGATTTTATGACTAATTATATTTGACGGAAGTAAAAATAGATAATTACATAACTGTTGGGACTAATCACCTCTTAGCTGTCACGGGCTTATTTTTGGATCGAATAACAGCCGCACAGATCAATCGGATAAAATTCCGCATGCCGCGGTTGGTCTGTGGATGGGTGACCATATTTACATACCGAGACCCCTCCGTGCCTCGGAAAGCACGTTGAACCGTTGGTCCCTTCTGTCATTCGTGGATCTGTGTCAGTCGTTACGGGTCGTCAGAAGCCCGAAAATCTAATAACCAGTCTTAGCAAGGAGTATCGCATTACCCAGGAACTGGGTTGTGGAGGTCAGGTAGGCAGTCGCTCCATGTAAAATACTGTTATTCAGCTGCATCCGGCTAGACTGGAAGCCGACCCCAACATAGTTGGGAAAAGGCTAAGCAGATGATGACATAAATAATAATCAACAATCGACAATTCAAGTACCTATAAATGGTTTAATTGAAATAAATGTTTGAGTTTGAATTTTAACCATTGGAGGACAACTAAAATAACTGACATACAATGCAATTTGCACTTTATCATGTGTAATTTTGACATTGTTTTATCAAAACTGGATAAAATATAAGATTATGAATTTCAGTTTAGCCATATCGTTTTCTATGTCCTGTTGAGTCATACTGTTGAAATAAAAGTAGCAATGACTGATAAGAAATTATCAAATGATTTCAATGTCAAGCCATTATTTAAGAGATTGTGTTACAGGAAAAATTTGCAAGTTTTTTCGATAACATAAATGAAGATGCTTGTATACCACCGAAAGGGGTAGGCAGGGGTAAACAAGGTGGATATTTGCAACAAGGCAGTTACGGCAAGTACCTTAAGCAAATCAACTACAGACAGCAACATACACTAGATTATTACTTGTTAAAATTTTGGGAAAATCATCTAATCCTATTAATATTATAAACGTGAAAGTTTGTAAGGATGGATGGATGTTTGTTCCTCTTTCACGCCAAAACTGCAAGACATGTTTGGATGAAATTTGGCACACAGACAGTTTATAACCAGGATTAACACATAGGATACTTTTTATCCCGATATTCCCACGGGATCGAAACTTATGTGGGTGAAACCGCGGGCTACTTTTACCATATTTGTAAATATGTGAGCACCATAGATACGTGGTGCACATAATTAATGTATGTACTTGTCATTGCATTATTTTTATCTATTGTAGTATAGGCATTTTATTCTTGGTGCATCGTCTTCATAACTATAATTAATGTATAGAAAATATTGTAATAACTTTTGCAAGGGGTGACTAGAATCAATTCTGTTTTTTGTAAATTTTGATGTTCAAAAGAGCCTTTCCTGTGCCTATTTGTAACAAATGATTTGAGTTTGACTTTAGAAAACATTCAAGAATCAAAATCAAAATATTTTATTTCACATAAACCTACATGGGCACTTATGAAACATCAGAAGCTAGGTGCACGGTTCCTATTGGTCTTTTCCTAAGGAGAAGAGCCGGCAAGAAACTCCACAGTTACTCTTTTAAAAATAATTGGCTTTTACAATGTTTTCAAATTACAGTAGGTATGGGAAGAGAGTGTAAGCCTGCCAACAAGTACCAGGTACATTCTTAGGAAACTGTCCTTCACTTTTTGAGGAATTGCAAACTGCATTTACAGATTTTGTAAAAAGATGTGCAGTTATCCAATCCCAGTTGCTCACGCTGTATTTAAAGTGCAGATAGTTCAAAAGGGAAGAAACAAGAAAATTATGAACAGTCAAAGAAACTTTATTTCATGGCAACATGTATCTGATGTTGTATTAATATACCATAGGGCTATTGCTACTGCAAAATTCCTGATGGGGAAACCAAAAAATGATTCAACTGGCCTGCAGGTTGAACCCTGAACTATATCCTTAGCAGTCAAAGTCATGACTACTCCAAAAAAAAAAAATTTTCTTCAATATGAAAGTTACTAAAATATTGCTATTTTTAAGGAAAATTTTACAGGAAATTGATATTAATATACCTACCAAATGAAGCTAGATAAAGAGAGTTTCCTGAAAATTTAGTATCCATGTCATGTTCCCGCCTTTTCTAAACATATTATCTGTTCGGAGAAATCAGAGGCGGGGGATCCCCCGAAAATACTTTTAGATAGGTGATTCAGACATTCTTAAGAAGATTTGGAACATATTAGCAGTACAATCGGTATATTATGAATAAAACTGAACTAATTATTTCTTAAACATAATTTACGTCGATTTGAACAAGAAAATATGTGGAGGAAGACGTAAACAAAAATAATCTTGATGAAATCTACTTACGTATTGTAAATGAAGTTTCTATTGCTCACTCCACTGTTGTTCTGGGTTGCACAAAGCACTGTTGAGTATAACAAAGCACCGACAATTATTCTAAACATAATTATAAATTAAATACTTTTGTTTTACGTTCGAACTTTTCATGATCGTCAACAGTACTGAAAGAGGTTTTTTGATATGTCGACCAGGGCTGCCAGGTGCAAAAAAGCTGTGATCGTACGCCAACTACAAAAAAATCGTATGCCAATGAAATTTTGAAATGAAAAGATCGTACAACCTAGAAGTACTACAATTTTTTTATTAAAAATAACTAAAATTCGAGTTTTAGAAAATAAATGCAATTAAACTATTTATTAGATTTATACAAATTTTCTGTGGTCATATTGTTTAACATTCTGTAATGAATGACAGAATGTTAAACAATATGACAGAATGTGAAACACAGGGCACAGAAGGTGCCCTGTGTTTATCCCTCTCTGCTACAATAAGCTCTCATCTTTTAGCCAATTTCTTTTTTGTAGTACCTGGCGCAGGTCGCTGATCTTCACTTTTGTCACCATTCTTGCTTAACCACAAACAAAAAACTCAAAAAGCACTCAAAACAGTATACAGATTCAAATAGGATATTAATTATATAGACTGACGAGGAAAACAGGTTTTTCGTTTTTGACAAGTCGCAATTATTACCGAAAGAAAAAAATAATAAGTTTCGTAAAATGCAAACAAATACAGCCTTTAAATGACTATACAAAGAGTCTTCATTCAAGTAAAAGATCTAGTTACGCGTTAGGTTGTTGGGGAATTTGCCGAAACTCATACTTGCCAGTGGAGCACGTTCGTTTCAATATGAAATGTTGCCAGGTATGTAAAAATCGTACATTTTCCGTACGATCATGGTCTAGTGATCGTACATGAGTAAAAATGCCAAAAAATCGTAGGAGTACGATTATAATCGTACATCTGGCAGCCCTGATGTCGACTTTGCTGTTGACTTGACTTTGGATTGTCAGATATGGGTTTTATTATGTAGCCCAAAACAATCTGGAACCGAAACGCAATTATAAAGTTAAAGCATCTTATCATAAATAACGTTTTGTTTAGTATTATCAAGAGTCTAATTGAATTAATATTTTATTTTAAACTAAAGAAAGAAAAATGTAATTCAAATTACGTGCCCCTGTAAAAACCTTTTTACGTCAACCAAATTGACGTAGGAGAAATGTTGACATTAAATTTTTCGTTCAGAAACATGCACCTTCGAACAACGCGGTAATATTTTTTTGAGATTGGGTTTATCCGCAAAGGATAATAATGAAATTATAATGACTGAGAATGGAGTGGTTCTTTGTTGAGCATTCAGACTAAACTTCACTACTGTAACGCAATCGGTTCAGCTTGAACTCAAGTCACTATTGCGTTGCCAACGCATGAACGAGTGGGCACTTTGATCTTTACTAAACTTTTGAGACCGAAAGACCGACCAGAACTTCAAACATGAGGCCATGCCAGGCGCGGTCGCAGCCCAAGATTTGGGGGGGGGTCATCATGGGTGCCGATGAATATTAATAAGGGGGGTATGTACATACATACATCTTCTCGTTGGTCTAGTGGCCGCAAACGTTACTGATAAGCAAGAGGTCCTGGGTTTAATCTCAGTTAGTTTGCTTTATTTCAATCAGAAATTTCTCGAAGCAGCCTGGAGTCTGGATTTGTGCCCGGTTGGTGGTAGGAGGCTCACCCCCTATGACATGGGACTTAAACATAACTGGCGAAATGGGGGTGTAATGAAGATACATACACCCCTGCCTAAACTTTCGGGGATTAAAGATTACGTAGAGTGGGAAAAGATGGCGAAGCGAGCTCTAAAATTTTGCACTTTTTTAGGCGCATTTAAAATCCCACTGTAATTTCATAATTTTAAGTTTTAACTTCTGTCGGCGGTCCTCATGTCTGCGAGTACGTTCTTAATGCTTTTGTTTATGCCCACCAGGATCTCCGTGGCTCAAAGGTACAGTTTTAAGTTAGTAAAATAAGTAAATCATTCTGACTCTCGACAGCTTGAATGATTGGGGGGGGGGGGGGGGGTCATGACAACGAACAGAGTGTGTAAAGTCACTCATTCTCCATAGAAAAGGGAGGATCCTCCAACCAGACGGGTGTTGTGTCCGGCAGGCAATTGCCCAACGATTGATGTTGGGAAATTGTATCTATGCTGATTGCATGGTAAACTCTGCTTGCGAGATGCAGGATTTGCGTGACGTCAGTATGACGCGTTGTTTGCATGTGGCATTGTAGATACCGCTACGTCCGGTACAATGTATTAGTGTGTAAAGTGTAAACCTTACACAATGCAGAAATATCCGTGCCAAGCATGGTGGCGTTATTGGTATTTGTATATCATAAAGCATGTCTGACGCCAGTATATGCAAACGATCACACATTGTCACTCATAAAAAATATATTGATTTTCACTTCCAACAAACTTGCGCAAAATCCCGTTGTCTGACAATTTTCTCGAATATTGAAAAATGTTTCAATGAAAACAAATGATATTTGAAAATTATGTCCGATTCATATTGTGAAGTTTAGATATTCGAATAAATTTTTAGCTACGTATTGTTTCTACGGCACTACATCGTTGTCAATCGCAAATTTTGTTTCTAGTATGTGAAGTAGTGATCATCATATCGTCAGCGCCCCTTTTTGATGAACTTCAAAAAAGTTTAGTATGAATTTAAAGGCGTTTTTAGCCTCTTGTAAATACCATTAGTGTACAGAGACCCTGTTAATATGCCTCCTTGTTTTGGAAAACGCACCTGGGTCTGGCAATATGCTAAATAACGAAACATCAATACAGAATTGATGTATCGTGCTGAATCCAGGTTATGAATCGGAACAATTGTCTATGCATTGCTGTCGAACAACGAGAACGGACCAACCAATGATAAATAAATTGAAAATGGCGTCGTTTAGCCGACCAAATGAATCAAAGAATATATTTTTCAATTAATTCAATTTAGTAATTCGACATTTTTACAATCAAACTTTGAAAACAATACAATTTTACTAGTTTACGCGTGTTTTACGCTTTTTTAACAATTGTGAACGGTGCTAAGTGCAAGTGAAACCAGAAATGGTGCTGTGTATTGTGTCAGTGTAATAACAACTCTGTTTACATGATTTCGGCGCGGATTATATTGGTAAAATGTTACCGACGGTGGAAGAGACGCGAGGGTACGACTTCCAGGACCCTGAGAATGTGGAAAAGTGGCGCGGAGTGTTTATAGCTGCCCTGCGTAAGGTAAGCACGACGAACGTTCGAAGTTCGGTATCATGTCTTTTTGCTTGCAAAATATCGATGGAATTCTCAATTAACGTGTCTCTAAGCTGTATTAGAGTGTTAAAATGTCCAAGAAATTAGTTAATTGTAGTTTTGTAAACGAGAGTTTGGTCCAGATGTTAGTAAACTTGTGTTTTCGTGATAGCATGCACAGTGGCTACTGTCAAGGTTCCTGATAACTTATCAATCAAAATCAGTAATAATTGTGAATAAAAAAGATCGCATTGTCATTGTAGCTTCGTTTAATGCCTCGGAATTACTTAGAAAATTGTAAAATAATAAAATCAATGTTATTCTGTGATGTTACTTTTTGAATTTTTATGTAAAATCAATGTATACAGATTTTAGGCATGATCGACATTTAAAATTGTTAAAACTACTCAAAATAACAGGAATCATAATTATAAACCACACATTTATTAGTAATATTGTTTTTTTTAATATTGTAATGTAAATGTCACAAGTGTAAATACCAACTTGTCCCTGCAGATTTGCCTGTTTTAGGGTTTCCATCTCTGAGAGATTAATCGCATCCTAACCACCACACCTAGATCTGAAAAAACATATTAATGCTTAGCCAAAAATCATAGTAATTGGTATCATAGCTTACACCTTAAATTGGCAGATTCACTTTCAAAAATACCTAGTTTTATATATTTCTTTAAACTTCAGTGTCACACATTTTTACCAGTAAACCTTTGAGTTAATAGGGTCTCTAGATCTCTCAATTATCCAAATTAACTAACCAAAATATTGCACCATATAATAAAATAATAGTTAACATATTACTCATTCTTGTCATGACATTGAACTAATTTGGGGTGGTAATACCAAGAAGTACAGTCAACTGCGTGTCTATATTAGCAATTTGACTCTGAAAGCACCATTATTTTGTATGAGTAAATGAAGTTTTCATTATTCAAGTATGTGTTTGACCATACTTGTCTAATATTGGTTGTTCCATCTCCAACACAGTGTTTCTTAGATCTGATTTTAAGAATATGTTGAGATTATAGTCAGTGCACCCTGACTAGGAAAATGCTGGAGCAATTTCAACTAAATCACAACCGTAATAAAGTTCAAAATGGCATGCACAAGATGCCTGGGCAAGGGGGAGTGTAAGCTGGCTTAAGCATGTTGCTGCTTAGTATGTCCTGGCCACAGTGCAATAATGCAAATATTAATTTTTATAACTTTATATCCACAAAATCCACCAAAGGTCCCTCACATCTCAAATTCAGACATGCTGCACCAAGTCTAATTTGGTTGCCTCAAAATGAGCCTTATTTTGATAGTTTTCTTGCCCCATTCTAAGGAACCTCATTCTGAGGCAATCAATGTTGCTCAGAATAAAGCTCTAGTGAATACTAGAGGCGGTTCTCAAGCAGCCTATAATGTTCCCACTCCTAGGACACAGGCCTCCCCAAGGTTGGGCTGTAATCTGCCATGAGGGCCCAATGTGGGTTGGACCTTGGAAGATGTCACATGATCTTTGATCCTAGAATATGGTTTCGTCACTGTGTTTTCCTTCACCGTTTTTGAGAGCAGTGGTGATGAAATAATTTTGCCTGTCTGGGGTAGAACCCACAACCTACAACTCGTAACTTGCAGCCGTTACCACTGGACCAGCACTCTCAAGCAGCCTCAGTATGTCTTAAGTTAACGCTGCTCATACTGAGGCTAAAATAGACTCAGTTTATTACAAGAGATACAAAAATCATTATAGTTATATCTATATTCAAATGGTTTTTTTAAGGAAATTTCCTGATTTAATAAATAATAAATAAATAATAAATCCCTGGACATTTCACACAGCACCATTTGTCCCAAGCTAAGCAACCTAATGCTTGTGTTATGGTAACAAGATGGCTGATGGATGGTTGTGGGATGGATTTTGTATTCAGAATTACCTACTCTGCCTCTGTATGAGAAATTTTATTATTTACATATGATATAACCATTAACTTTATAAGAGATAATAAATTGTATAGAGAATTGAGTGTTAATGTGTAATTAATTGATATGAGCTCAACTCTCACTAATGAGGCACAATTACTTTTTCTATTGTTACTGAACTTAATAAGCTTGCCTAATACACGAGGGGGTATAGGCTTCTCAGACACGAACTAGTATTCAGCTTGCTAATTTCTTTAATTAAAATACTTAAAAGCAGAACTCCACAAAGTATGAGAGAAGTATTAACGCACACTGTCTCATTCTGATACAGTGAGCTGCAAAAACACAATACTATAACCATGAAACATATGAGATAAAGATTGTAGACAATCAAATTGATTCTTGTCAATGTATACATCTATTTGAGGCTGACTGTACTAGTAAAGTCAACACAAGAGTTAAGTATACATGCAAGATTAACTGTTGTACGGACGCCAGCACATCAAGCTACTACAATCTGTCAAATTTCTTTAATAGAATTTTAACTTTATCGCTAATTCAATAAGGTTCAAGGTTGATTGGGAAAATTTGACAGTTTCGGGTAGCTTGACCTGCTAACGTCTATACTACAGGTTACACCTAGAAGAATAATGTCAAAGAATTGTCTACACATAACATTTGCAAGTTAGCCTGGGGGTCTACTCCGAAATGGTATCGGCCGAATGTTCGGCCGTTTCCACTACGAAGTTACTATTTGGTTCGGTCCGTCCCGATCCTACACTCCTAGACCCTTTCGAATATTGACTATGGTCCCGACCCAACTGAGCCGATCCGCACTTTTTCGCATTTTTCCACAATATTCGGTTCGGCCATGTGTCGGTTCGATCCGATCATTCGCACTTTACACTTCGTAGTAGACCCCCTGTATTCTTGTCTTATATCTCTCCCCTAGCCTCTTTTCTATGCAGCGGGGTAGTTGCGTAATGTACTAACAGTAGCAATGGCTTTCAATTTGACAGTTCAACAACATTTATTGCTTTGTTTATGTTGTTGAGCAGACAAATTTTTCGAACCTATGATGCAATGGCTTAGCAATATTCTTCAAAATGATTCAGATTGTGATTGAAAGTGTGTAATTGCATTAATTAGGGTGATGTTGCCTTAAAGGGCAGGGGAAATAAGTTTTTCAAAACCAATCATCAGCAGTTTCAGTACTGTCTAAGTGTGTGTAACTGCCCCATTGGTCTTGTGGTTGATTCTCGGGTCGGGCAGTGTTATGGAGTTTTTCCATTAGAATTTCTCAGTAACAGCCCAGAGTTTGGAAGTTGGCCGTGTGCCCCCCGTGCCTCGGAAAGCACGTTAAGCCGTTGGTCCTGCGCCTGATCTCTCTCCGGTCATTTCGGATTGCCGAGAGAAGAGGGAGTGCACCTGTCTCTGTGCGCACACTTGTGCACTATAATATCTCCCGCGCCGAAGGCTGGTCTCCGTTGAGATTACCCGCCGTGGCCAAATACGGTCTGAAGGAGTTAATTTATTTAAGTGTGTGTATAAGTTTTGTTTCTTGTTAAGAAAATATAAACAAACATATTTTCTGGATGTCAATCGCCTCGAGGGAAGCCAGTATTCGTCAAGCTGGTCCAAGGTCCAAGTTGATGTACACTCAGATTTACCCAACCCGTCAGGGAGGTAAAAATATGAAGTGAATGTCGTCAGCATACACGGTGCGGGTAATAAATACGAACTAATGTAATGAGCTACATATTTTCTGTTATCATAAGGGTGATTTTCAATTAAAACGTTATTTGTATCTAAACTATTTTAATTAATACAGCTACCAGATATTTTTTTAAGTATATATATAACATTACATAAGGTTGATTAGCCATGTAACTATGGATTTTCCTCATATTTTTTCCAAATGTTATCATCATTCGTTATTGTTATTGAGGGCAGGATAAGGAAACCAATACCAATTAAAATATAATAATAATAGTTTAGCTTATATGGCCGAAACCATAGGGGCATATCCATAGTTGGCAATATGCCTTCACTCGGTCAACACATTTCTATCAACTGTTCTGGGTGAGTAATTTATTCAGTTTTAATTTTAAAGGCATTTTTTCTTTTGAATACCGTTTCCAAATATTATTTTTGTAAATTTAACAATAATATTACAAGAATAATATTTATTTTTTGTATATCTGGTTAGACTGGAAGCTGACCTATTATTTAATAATAATGTGGAGGTAATTGAATTTTTTTAAAGAATTAATTACAATTAATATGTTAAAGAAGAAAATCTTTTGCTTGAAGGATGAATTATTATTATTTAGATGCTATTCTACCATTATTTATTTATTCAAATTTTTCACATACAAACAAGGTACAAAGGCGGACTTAATGCTATTACCATTCTCTTTATTTATACCTAATTAAATTGTTTAAAAGCAAAATTTGTAAATGGCCTTTAATTTTTTATTTTTTAAGAATATTTGAGCAGGCTACAAGTTTTCCGATTAAAATATTTTATTTAATAAAAATATAATATTAAAATTGCAATTAAAAATAAAATGTATAAATAGCACAATAATTCAATTTCAATGAAAATATATTCCATTAATTAATTAATAATTATTTTTTAATTTAATTGAGTATAATAAATATTGTAATTTAGAGGAATGAGGAACAGGGTGTAAAGTTCACTCATCCTCCATAGAAAAGGGAGGATCCTCCGACCAGACGGGTGTTGTGTCTGGCGGGCAATTGCCCAACGTTTTGATGTTGGGAAATTGTATCTATTCTAATTGCGCGGTAAACTCTGCTTGCGAGATGCAGGATTTGCGTGACGTCAGTATGACGCGTTGTTCGCATGTGGCGTTGTAGATACCGCTACATCACTCCCCTCCGGAGACCGGAGGTCGATAGTGGGCTGAGTCTTGTATCTTGCGATGCTTGCCAGGCCAGCTGAGGTTCCAGTGAGTCGGAACCGGTTGCCGCATAGTTCACGGTGAGTCGGAACTGTCTACGGAGATGTCCCCAGTGAGTCGGGGTGGCGCTGCGTTATACTCCAGTGCGTCGGATGTCGTACAGCGCCGGGTTGAGGCTAGCTGCTGCGTCGACCAGGAGAGGAAGCTCTTCTTGTTGACCGGCCGAAAGTGCAGTGTGCTGTGCCGAGGTTGCTGATGAGGCTGAGGGTGATGACCAGGTATGCGCGGACGCTGCATGCTGGTGGTTAGGATACCCGTTGAAGCCGTGGATGCTGGCTGGCTGGGTGACTCGCCGCTAAAGCTTGCGGGAGTGATGATGATGACGTCACGCTGAAGTATTTGCACGAAGGCTGCGCTGACGTTCATGCTCGGGGTCACCAGTTTAGAGGAATGAGGAACAGGGTGTAAAGTTCACTCATCCTCCATAGAAAAGGGAGGATCCTCCGACCAGACGGGTGTTGTGTCTGGCGGGCAATTGCCCAACGTTTTGATGTTGGGAAATTGTATCTATTCTAATTGCGCGGTAAACTCTGCTTGCGAGATGCAGGATTTGCGTGACGTCAGTATGACGCGTTGTTCGCATGTGGCGTTGTAGATACCGCTACAGTAAAAATGAATGAATGCTGAACAACTGCAAATACTCATCTAATAATAACTTAATTATAAAACAATTAATAAATAATTAAACAGAATATTTTAATAATAATAATTCGATTGATCAAGATTGCCCAGCAACAGACAAAAAATCCGCATCATCATCCTCAAGCAGACTAAAAATAAATAAATAATAATAAAAAATTATAACCTAAATAAAATCTGAATAATGAATACTATCTATCTATATGTATACTATTATCTATATACTAATAATTAAGCTGAAGAGTTTGTTTGTTTGAACGCGCTAATCTCTGGAAATACCAGTTGGATTTGAAAAAATCTTTTGGCATTTGATAGCCCAATTCTCGAGGAAGGTTATAGGCTATATAACATCACACTATGACCCTAAAGAGCCGGTCTAAAAGACAAAAATCCAGAAAGAACGCTTAGCGAAAACAAAACGCACGGCCGGGCAATGCGATGCAAGCCGCTGGCAAAAGCTTCATAAAATCATTATTTAATTTTGTATAATTTAAGACACAAGTTGGGGAAAATAACCATGAGGAAACCAGGACACATAGCTTTAAATAATAATATTTAATAGTTATGGGTAGTGTGATATCGCTAACAGGCTATTTGCTAGTGTGGTAACCACAGCTCGTGCCTTCACAGTTTAAAAGGAGGCTTTTACCCTGTTGAATGGGCTGGTTTAATTTTTATTTACATTATTTTTTTGTTACGCGGATAAAAGCAATAACTGGTAAGTGTATCAACATACCTACCGGCCGAAATTACGTCGCTGTAAGTTAGCGGCTTAAGGCGCTGCCCAAAGGTAGACACTGTAAAAAACCCGGGGAAAACTGAGCGTAAAAAATGAGCGTTTTACGGTGTCTTTCGTCCAAGAAAAATGGTCAGCTTTTTGACGCCAGCACATCAAGCTACTACAATCTGTCAAATTTCTTTAATACATTTTCAACTTTATCGCTAAAGCATTAAGGTTCAGGGTTGATTGGGAAAATTTGACAGTTTCGGGTAGCTTGACCTGCTGGCGTCTGTACATAAAACAAGCCAGTTAAAAAAATGTTCAAAGAAAAGACTTATTCAAAAATATAAATAGTAGAAATAGTATCACGATAAAACAACCGTAAAACATTTTTCGTCGCATAATTCTCAAAATTTTGAGCGTAAGCTATCATATTTTATGTAATGACAATAAAGGGAATTCAATAAACTAAAGAAATAACTAAAAAATATTCCACGGAGCCATGCATTTATTTTTTAATTTAATTATAACGGCAAAATTACTCATAGTTTGTTGGTCATTTGATTCCACTAACATCACACGCATCGCTTTTTTTTTATTATTGTCAATTACCTAAGAAATAGCTTCTTACCGCGCCTTAATGTGCTTCGACTATTGGCTGTAATGTTGAAAAATACCTGTCCTAGTTCTTATTTAAAATGTAACGCCTTGTTACCGAACTTCCGCCCGACCATATACAAGGTTTAGTTTCACAGACCAGCCATTACGATGTTGATGTTGGTCCCATGGAGAAAATTGTTCAGTCTGATGATCTCTACCACTCCCTTAAATTTGGCTGGTCTTTGAAAACCAAACCTGTATAACGTTTACTCTAAAACGCTACGTAATATCGGTCTGAGGTAACGGGTTGCTGGTCATTTTAAAAGCATTGTAGGCCACCCGTCAGTGGCGCCGCTTTGACCTTGAACTGGCCTAGCGTAGTACTGAGTTTCAATAGAATAAGAGGCCAGCTTATGCTGGGGGTCTACTACGAAGTGCAAAGTGCGAATGATCCAATCGGACCGACACATGGCCGAACCGAATATTATTGAAGAATGCGAAAAAAGTTCGGATCGGCTCAGTTGGGTCGGGACCATAGTCAATATTCGAAAGAGTGTAGGAGTGTAGGATCGGGATCGACTAAACTAAATAGTAACTTCGTAGCAGGAAACGGCCGAACATTCGGCCGATACCACTTCGGAGTAGACCCCCAGGTCTTGTTCTTATCGCGTCGAAGGCAATCTAAACGGACTCTGCCCAGAATTCGGCTACGTGTTTGGCGCCATCACTACGGTCCATCAGTTCCTGTAACGTGCAGCTGACAGGACACGTAGGACATGATATTACGTGTTATCCTGGTTTTGTTACCATTGACGTACGGCCTACTGTACATAGGTGTAAGGTCGCCAGTCTTTCGTGGCGTATTTTCCGTACATATGTCCTAGGCTAATTTGAAAACCAAAGTTAGCAGGTTGAGTGGAGTGATGATCTTGACAAGGTGATCTAATATGATTGGCATCCAATTAGAGAGGGATTGGTTTGAGGCACTGTTAAGGCTCCTGCAAACAGGCGCGACGCGATTCTGGTAGTACAGACGCCAGCAGGTCAAGCTACCCGAAACTGTCAAATTTTCCTAATCAACCTTGAACCTTAATGCTTTAACGGTAAAGTTGAAAATCTACTAAAGAAAGGAGAACGGCAGCTGACGTACACCTTTTAAAATGTTTGTTTTGGGTTCATATTTAAACAATTTAATAAGCAACTAAAATTGTTAATTTTTCAATAATCTAAACATTTTTAAAAGTTGGGAATAGTGAAAAATTCTTAATTAATGTAACATTGAACAAAACGCAAAAAAGATGACAACAAAACGCAGCTGGAATGGATGTATTGCATGGATGAAATCGAATAATAAATCGATAAACCTTTCAACCCAACAACAAACGTATTTTTACTGTTATAATATAGCAGAATAGATAATTATTATTATTAAACATCACTAATGTAAGATTTTGGTTATCATAATTAACTGATTCTTGTAAAATAATACAAAATCATATTTTCGTTTCTTTAATTGATTACCACTCATCAATCGATATACGACACAATATTAAAAAAAAAATCTTTGACAGAAGACAGATTGTCACGTTACTTTTCAAATTGTTTTACTTTTAATGGCGATCTTGCTGTTGATTGTGTGGTCGTGTTTTGCTGTGTCATGTGCATTGTGCTCTTCGAAACATTAGCTACCATAACTTTTATCTACGTCGAGTTGAGCCCTCTGCGGGAAGCAATAACAAGTTATTGTTGCAAGTTATTGTTGCAACTGTATTGTGGGGCTTAGAACTGTAGGGTGTTGGTCACATGTTATGAGTATCCTCTGGTACCTAGGGTATGCTCGCCATGAGGGTATGACGCCACCAGCTCCCTTCCTAGATGAGGTTATTATAAGAATATAGTAGGTAGACCTGCTGAATAAAATAAAGTCATTATATGATATGAAAATTATTGTTTAATTTATTCCGAGTAATACCTACCTACCTACCCCACCTACTCAAGTAGTGTAGTAAGGCTTAAGCCAAGTTCCATAATAATATTATAAATGAGAGTAATTCTGTCTTACGTTTACATGCATAAACCGCTGAACCACTTTTTGATTTTGGTGAAGATTTCCGTCGCTATTCGCTAAGCACACACAGCAAGCACAGCTGACAGTTTGGCCTCTAAATGAAAAGAAGTTTTATAGATTTAAAGGAACATAATTATAAAGAAGTTAGTTTATTATGCTCAACTCAACCAAAAACTCAACTGTCAATTATCTAACTCTAGAAACCACGAAACCACCACTAACCAACCAACCAACCTCGGGTGTGCTGGAAGAGATTTCTTGTGAAATAAGCATCACCTCTGTACCTATTTTTTTCTGCTCTGTTTTTCTTGTCTGTTTATATATGTGTGTACATAAATGGTAAATAAATAAATAAATAAATAAACCACTATCATGTCAATAAAGACTCTAGTGATCATAATTATTGCACCCGGCCCGCCGATGGCGATTGTGTGGGAGACAAAATAACACTTAACCTAACTTCTTAAAACTGCATATAAGTTAGGAACCCCAACTTTATAAAATCTACGAATAAGAGCCTCAATTATGTAGTATTTTTACCTATTAAATGTAAATGTTTAGTGGCTAAACACGAGTTTTTTTAGGTGTACAAAACCTTCATACACGCTTGCCGTTCTCCTTTGTCAGATTGTAGTAGCTTGATGTGCTGGCGTCTGTACAATTTCCATGATTTTTTTTTTAGTTTTCGTCGCGCATGTGTCTGAGCCTTTATAATAGGTTGATGAGAATGACAACCATAGGAACTGGCATTGATCTATGACCTGATCAATTGTCATGAACTTTTAGACATTGTTATTAATTCCAAATCTCCCTTCCAAAAGAGAGAGAGAGAGTCCTTTCAAAAGGCTCTTATAGAAGGTCAATATTAGACGAAAAGTGTATCCACCTTATTACAAAATGAGTTTCAATTTGATTTCAAGCTTAAACCGTTGAGCCAATTATTGTATTTTAAACTTTATTCCGACTGACGTAAAATTCTTAATTCAGAATTGTCAGTATAGACTCTGTTCTCAAATCAGTCTTACATTAAAAACTTTACGTTTGCCGCAATAAAGTTCAAAATACAGTAACTTGCTCGAAGGCAATGAGAGAGTATGTGTTGTACGATTTTGTACAGACGTCTGCACATCAAGCTACTACAATCTGTCAAATTTCTTTAATAGATTTTCAACTTTATCGCTAAAGTATTAAGGTTCAAGGTTGATTCGGAAAATTTGGCAGTTTCGGGTAGCTTGACCTGCTGGCGTCTGTACCTTGTAAACCTAGACCTACCCTGCATATGATTATGGTAGCGTCCAGGACATGCCTCTTTTGTAAGACATCACCAATAACAGCACTTCTCCGCAGGTACTTGATCACGAACACCCAACGCTCACAGCTGAAGAGAGCGCCCTTCAATATGTGGAGTCACTGTGTCTTCGACTCCTCGCTCTACTATGTGCCGTGCCCTCACCGCTTACTGTACAGGTAATACTATTTTTTTAAACACTATTCTTCCACGTATGATAGGGGGCCCTCCCCTATCATTCTGTAACACAAAGTGCGTACAATAAAGTGCGCACAAGCCCCTGCTTGTGAATACGATTTTATTGTACGCACTTTGTGTTACTGTGTTATAATAAAGACTTTTAAAATAAAAAAGAATCACCAGTATTTTACATGAAGCGACTGCCTACCTGTCCTCCACAACACAGTTACTGGGTAAGACTAAGAAATAAAAAAAATGAAAAGCATTTGTTCAGTCAAAAGAGTTAGGGTATGTTAGATTCGACTACGATACTCAAACTCAAAGCATTTATATCAATTTAAACCATTTACAGGCACTTTCAGGCACTTTCGAATTGTCATGGAGTCGGTCAGTCAGGAAGATGAAGCTAGTTGCCCATTCCAAAGCGTAGTAGGTATATATGGAGAAGAACGGGCAAGAAACTCCGTAGATAGATAGCATAATGTCCCCACCGCTAGGACGCATGCCTCTCTGTGTGATGGAGTGGACGGTTGTCCATCACGCTGACACACTGCGGGTTGGTAGATTTTACATGTCAAGACAGTCGCTTCATGTAAAATATTGGTATTCAGCTGCATTCGGTGAGACTGGAAGCCGACCCCAAAATAGTTTGGAAAACGCTAGGCAGATGATTTTTTAGTCGGTCCCACGTTCGGTTGTATGTTTTTATCTACCATGTTTATAACTGTATCCTTTGACTCCAGGATGTGGAAGAGCGAGTGGCCCGGACGTTCCCCACGCCTCTGGACAAGTGGGCCATTACCGAGGCACGAGATCTCGTCACCATAAAGAGACGGAAACCCATGATACCATGTGATAAGCTGCATCATTTGCTTCAGAAGGTAAGATATACCACCACATACAATCTAGATCATTGTTTCAGCTGAAAGACGGCCACTTGGCTGGATATAGGCCTTCCCCAAGGAATGCAACATTCACAACTAGGCAGAAAACTGGATGTACAGACGGCCAGCAGGTCAACCTACCCGAAACTGTCAAATTTTCCCAATCAACCTTGAACCTTAATGCTTTAGCGTTAAAGTTGAAAATCTATTAAAGAAATTTGACAGATTGTAGTAGCTTGATGTGCTGGCGTCTGTACGATTGACAAATAACAGTTTACACGTGACTTTACTTGATCCCAGCGAAAGCGCTAGGAAGTGGTGAAGGGCGGGCGTTTTGGGAGCGCTTCTTACGTATTTTTGACGTTCGAAAAGTATGGATTCTCGGCCTCATTTGAATAAATAACTTTATTTTGATCGTTTTGACAATTCGGCACTAAGATATCCTACTGTTGAATTATTGATGACGCGGCTAAGAGATCGTTCGAACGGTATGCAGCAGGTAAATGTCGCAATCAAGATTGAAAAGGAGGTCCATTGTAGAACTCTTTAAGCTAGATTTGTGAAAGAACTTTTTTATTACCATACAGCCTGATACGAGTACTGAAAATTGTATAAAACGAAAGAAAATTTGAATTACGCGGGAATATCGTGGCGCTTTGGATTTTTAGGGCGTTACCCCGCGTCCTATTTAAAAGCAATCGTCGCGTTGATATGTCACTTTGTACGGTAAATCAGTAAGCGCCCTCTGTCGGCGCAACAACGCGTTGTTTCACCGAACAAAAGTAACATATGAACGCGACGATCGCTTTTGTATACGACACGGCCTTTGTGACTTTGTCTTCAACTTTATCCGACACCAACTTACCTTTCCCAGGAGGTACTCCTCTACAAAATCGACGTGTCAGTGTCGCAGTTCATAACGGCGGTGCTGGAGTTCATGAGCAGTGACATACTGCGGCTGGCTGGAAACTATGTGAAAAAGATCTCGCAGAAGTCGGGTTATGACACTATCACGTGCCGGGACATCAAGACTGCCATGTGCGCTGATAAGGTTTGTACTTCAAAATAAAATATAACAGCCACACAGGTCGATCTATCAGGTTAAGGTACGCTTGCCGCGGTTGCTCTGTGGGTGGGTGACCGTCTTTACATACCGAGACCCCGGCGTGCTTCAGAGAGCACGTTAAGCTGTTGGTTGGTGGTTATAGTTTGTGCGTTGATGTCCCTGCCCCCCTATATTATATATTTTCGTAATTTTGAGTTTGTCATTTTAATTTCTTTTCATGTCCAACATTTTACTCTACTATTATAGGGCATTTGTTGTTATGAACACAAACATTTGCAGAAAGTTTGTCAATTGATTTGATTGGTTATTTTAATTCAGTTTGACAGCTTGACGGCTTACTGCCGCCATTTTGTTATTTTTTTCAAAATGGTAGCCACTAAGTACCTATGCCAGGCTCCATATAAAAATCTTCAAGTCTATTCTTATTTTTTACCTTTATTGACTTTTCAAAAACCTAACTTCACCGTTTTCTCCATCCCAGGTGCTAATGGACATGTTCTACCAAGAATCCGAGCTCGCCTCATCAGAATCGTCGGGTAGCGGCACTGAACGTCGCGGTCGCCGCGGCTCGCTGTCCTACGCAGAACTTGTGCGCGACCTCTTGACGGACGAGAAGCACTTCTTGAGAGACCTGAACCTCATCATCCGGGTGTTTAAGGATGAGCTCGAGAAGATCCTTGATAGGGATAGTCGGGTGAGTTTGAGTTTTTTACTAAACTTATTTTGGTTTTGGACTAGATTTCAAGTGGCAAAATTTATGTAACATAATAATATTTAATTTACAAGCAGCGACAAAAGTTGTTCAAGTGCAAAGGACTGAAGCTCCGTGGTATACATACTGTCGCGCCATTTTGTTTTTTTTTTCAAAATGGCGGCCACGCATGAATACTATATAAATCGATAGCTGACATCAATGGAAAACATAAAACATACTAAGACCTACCGGGGGATAGGTTTTAGTTCAAGTGCAAGTTCAAAAACTATGGATTTCACGTGATCAAGTTTGAACGTTAATATCTCGGAAACGTGACACTTTACGGGATTTAGTCTTTTGTTTTCTGTTTGAATTGATGGCAGCTATCGATCAGTTTTTTTTAATGCAAAGCCCTTTATTTTCGCTATCATGCACACACTCTTTTAGCTATTTCAAGTTTTGTAATGTTGTCCGCAGGCGATATCGTTAATATTCGGTAACATAGTGGATATCTACGAGCTGACGGTGACGCTGCTCGGGAACTTAGAGGATGCCATGGAGATGTCACAGGACTCGCCCACTCCTTACATCGGCAGCTGCTTTGAAGGTACGTTTGACAGAAGAAATAACATTTATGTACGGACGCCAGCAGGTCAAGCTACCCGAAACTGTCAAATTTTCCCAAGCAACCTTGAACCTTAATGCTTTAGCGATAAAGTTGAAAATCTATTAAAGAGATTTGACAGATTGTAGTAGCTTGATGTGCTGGCGTCTGTACGTCCTGGGCCCCAATTCTGTCTTATTCCCCGCGAAATTGATCAGACCAACTAACAATCATCATCATAATCCGCCTATCTTGTTCCCACTGCTGGGACACAGGCCTCCTCTCGGTGAGAGAGAGTGGGCCGTAATCCACCACGCGGGCCCAGTGCGGGTTGGTAGATGTCACGTGTCTTCGAATTTTTGTTTCTAGGGCATGCCGATTTCCCCACGATGTTTTGCTTCACCGTTCACCGAACAATATTAAACATTTTTTTTTTTCATTTTCCGTGTACTTACAATAAAATATGTTTTGTTACAGAACTGGCTGAAGTAGAAGAGTTCCGTGCGTACGTCCGCTACGCTAACATAGTCACAAGAAAAGAATCGCGGGAAGCGTTGCAGAACATTGTGGACGATCCTGTGGTAAGTGGCTAGAGTCAAAGTCACGTCATTTATTTCAATGAAACCATTCTGCTCGATGTCAGGCTAATAGACAGAGTTCCAAACGTCGAGATACGAAGACGTACGAAGGTCTTCGATATCGGAGAGCGTATATGGAACTCAAATGGAGTTGGGCAGGACACCTGGCAAGGCGCAGAGATGACAGGTGGAGTAAGGCTGTGGCTAAGTGGCGTCCAGAGACTGGAAGACGAGATGTCTCTTGTCCGGCGGCGAAATGGGCACGACAAGGTTGCCATCGCGGGCAGGTTCTCTAAAAAAAAGGCCTATGTCCAGCAGTGGGCGGGCTGTGGATGATGATTCTTTAGAGGTATGAGGAACAGGGTGTAAAGTTCATTCATCCACCATAGAAAAGGGAGGATCCTCCGACCAGACGGGTGTTGTGTCTGGCGGGCAATGGCCCAACGATTGATGTTGGGAAATTGTATCTGTGCTAATTGCGCGGTAAACTCTGCTTGCGAGATGCAGGATTTGTGTGACGTCAGTATGACGCGTTGTTCGCATGTGGCGTTGTAGATACCGCTACAATTCTTTTCGTCGTATCGATGGCACGAGCATGTGTTACGTCCCTTCAAGGAATACTTTACCTTATGCAACTATTTCCTCCCAGCTGTCGGAGCGCCTGGACACAGCTGGACACGGGTTCCGGCTGGCCGTGAAGTACTACCTGCCCAAGTTGCTGCTGGCGCCCGTGGCGCACGTGTTCCTGTACCACAACTACGTGCTGGCGCTGCTGCAGATCGCGCCCGCCAGCGAGGACCGCGAGAGCTTCAAGCAGGTCAGTGCACACTGATTACGGTGTATTTTAGAGAGAGTGTACTTCAGAAGATTAGTACTAAAAATTTCAAAGAGTTTGCTTAAATGGTTTGGTCATGTAGAGAGATTTATAAGGCAGATGTGATTGGTAACGCCTGGAGGGGACGTTTTAGGAGGACATATAGGACCTTTTTGGTGATGTTCTTTAGAAAGATCAGGTGCGTAGTACGCGCAACCAGTGTGCGTGTGTGACCAGAAGGCCAATTCTCGTGTCAGCACGAACTGACGGGGTCCGCTAGGGCCGATGCCTGCCAGGGCCGCGGGTTATTCGAAAGAGATACCGTGGTCCCTGGCATAGGCAACTGAAGGAACACGGGTGGGTTTTAGTCAGTAAAAGTCTGACACGCCCTCCCGTTTCGCCACCCAGGAAAAAAAAGGCCATTTCTCGTAATTTAAAACGTTCAAAATCTAGTCGCAGTCTCATCTCGGCGACAGACAAATGTCAAAATGTAGGGAAATTAGAGGTATTTTTGACAGATTGAGACTGAGATCAGATTGTGAATGTTCTTTAAATTACGAGAATTGCTCATCTGATTTATGAACGTAGCTGGTGGCGTTCTGGGGGTCTACTACGAAGTGCAAAGTGCGAATGATCGGATCGGACCGACACATGGCCGAACCGAATATTATTGAAAAAATGCGAAAAAAGTTCGGATCGGCTCAGTTGGGTCGGGACCATAGCCAATATTCGAAAGAGTGTAGGAGTGTAGGATCGGGACCGACCGAACCAAATAGTAACTTCGTAGCAGGAAACGGCCGAACATTCGGCCGATACCACTTCGGAGTAGATCCCCTGTAATTTCTGCCTACCCTCAGCGATGAAGGTGAGAGTTTATTTGTTTGTTTTTTAAATTAAGTGCCGTAGGGAGTAGACCTGACGCGGCTCGATCTCGATCCAACATATAGATTATGTTCATCTTTCTTTACCCACCTTTTGTTTCTGACGCTAACTGTTGTTGCTACAGTGCACGTGTAGACAACACCTCTTTATCATTTACTATTTGACAACCATTTTTTTTTTGTTTACAACAACATGCAGCCAGTTTTTACATAATGTTTATCCATAATGATTTTGATGATGAGATATGACAAAAGTTAAAAATAAATAATTTTATTTTCATTTTAATTTTTTTTTTAAACTTTGCCCCACACTAGGAATTTCTCCTGTATCGTGGGTGCGTTTACAAACATTTAAACTCACATACACAAACAGCCAGACCTGGAACAACTACTTGTAGGTCATAAAAATATTTGTTGCATGCGGGAATCGAACCCGCGACACGCAGCGCTTAACCACTGCGCTAACCGTGCCGTCAATTATATCCATACTAAACTAAAACTTTTCACAAACTAAAATATAGCGTCGTAAAATTCATCCGCATCGCTGTCGACTGGTAATGTACCCAGGAGACTGGCGGCTCGTTGAATGGCAATGCTTAGCCTCTGGCCAGGGTAAAAGCCAGCTCTTGGGTCACGGGAAGTGTCAACCAGCCGTTTCGAAATTTCCTTAAACAGACCATGAGCACTCAGCCTTAACGAAACCTACTGAAACCTTACTGAAACCAAATTAAAAAAAAAAAAATTGTAAAACTGAACAGGGTTCAGGCTGTTTATTATTTTTTATGTTTTATTTTTATTTATTTTTGTTACATTCATTTTATTACAGATTACACCTGCAGCTGAAGACAGAGAGAGCTTTAAACAGGTCAGTTGGTTCATTTTAGGGTGCTAAGGGTCAAGTTATGGTTCTTCGGGTCAAACAAATTTTCTTTTTCTTTTTTAGTGTGAGTCGATAACTCGTCATTAATAATATCTATTTTTGTTGTTACAGGTGGAGTGCAATCTACATCCGATCAAAAAGTTATTGATAAAAGCACTGGGAAATGGACCAAAAATGTGAGTATACACTTCTGCCTGCTCCTTCGATATCCATGTAAAGTCAGGAAACCTGATTAATAAGCACTATCAACTTTTTTGGGCTTCGTGGCTAAGTAATCACAAAAAACAGCCGCACGGGCCGATCGATCAGCAGGCCAATTCTCGTAATTTAAAACGATCAAAATCTAGTCGCAGTCTCATCTCGGCGACACACAATTGTCAAAAACTTGTCAAAATGTAGGGAAATTTGACGTATTTTTGACAGATTGAGACTGAGATCAGGGGGTCTACTCATACTATCAAGTTACTATTTGGTTCGGTCGGCCCCGTTCCTACACTCCTACACTCTTTCTAATATTGACTATGGTCCCGACCCAACTGAGCCGATCCGAACTTTTTTCGCATTTTTCAATAATATTCGGTTCGGCCATGTGTCGGTCCGATCCGATCATTCGCACTTTGCACTTCGTAGTAGACCCCCTGCTCTCTGGCGATCAAAAAGAAAAACCGCATATCTCCGAATTCGCGTAAAACGGGGTAGCGGAAGTCGGGGTATTACTAATTAATCAAATTCCCTGACTGCTTATAGAAGACTGTACGTCTTCCTGTTTTTGATAAGTAAACCATTTTTAACCGACTTCAAAAAGGATGTTCTCGATTCGGCTGTTTTTTATGTTTGTTACCTCAGAACTCTGTTATTTATAAGTCGATTTGCAAAGTTCTTTTCTTCTTTTTTATATTTATGTTATTTTTCCATGATCACAGGGATGCGACCCTCCGCATGGCGAGCCGAGCGCGTCGACAACTCGCCATAGAGAAATGCAACGAGCTGGCACGAATAGTTGACAACTGGGACATCAGGGACATCGGACAGTGCTGCAATGAATTTATCCGAGGTATGTTACTTTTTAAAAGAGTCCAGCTCAGCCTTCTCCGTTTGGGCCTGCCGTGATGTCGTTTGCCATTAAGCGGGACCCATTGGGTTGCAAGTTTGGCCCATTGATCGTTTGACATGCGGCAGATGTGTCCAGCCCAATTCCATTTAAGCGTGACAGCTTTCCGAGTGACATCAGTTATTTTAGTGATGGAACGGATTGCTGTATTCTTAACCCGGTCCACAAGTTTAATACCCAGAATACTCCGTTCCATAGCTCTCTGACAAACCTCGAGAAACCTCTCATTGATTGGATTGCTGTATTCCTAACCCAGTCAACAAGTTGATCGAGATGGTATGGAGATTGTGGAATGAGCTGGACTCCTTTAATAAAGATTTTTCCTTGGCAACTCTGGACAGAGGGAAGTGTAAAAGTATAAGGAGGCCCTTGGCCAGCAGTGTGACGTTGGAGCCATTTTTTTTTTTTGTTTTATGTTACTTTTTCGAAAACCGGGATGACACTCGCACAGACTAGGGACTCATGGCACAGCCTAAACCCAGCAGTGGTTTTAACAAGGCTGCCAATTGGCTAGTTGACAATTTTTTTATTATTATTTAAATTGAAGCTTTTTTACCTCACCAATAGCTTGGTGTAACCAGTTTTTTAATATCTTCGGAAATTAAAAAGTTAGAAGCGGTCAAAACTCTCAATTAGACAGAGAGGGAAATACTGAATTGTCACATCATAGTTCAGTATCGCCATATAAATTACATGCAAAACGAGATAGACAAAAAGCTTTTAAAGTTTTTTATTTGTCGACCGATTTCAAATTTGATTTTGAATTCTGTTATCGTATCACGCATGTGAATATATTATCTACTAGAATGTATAGTATTCAATATCATGCAACTACCCAAATATGGTGACGATGATGTTACGTTTACTTGCCCGAAATCACATGAATTGTAAATACCTTTCCTTTCGAAGGTATAATTTTGTCGGAAAAATTGCTTTATTGCTTTCACATAAATAAAGCTTAGTTTTTCCTGCAACTTTAGTTTTTTTTTATGAAGTTGTAATAGTCCAGTCAACGGCGCGTCCGTGGCCTAACCATTATACCTTGACAGCGCTTTTATTTCTTAGCAGTAAGGTCGGTTTTCGTAGTTAGTGTTATTGCCCACTTGCAGTTGTACGCACGGCTACACATCAAGCTATACAAAACCAGTATAAGCTGCCTTCTGATTGTACGAAAAACCTATACAATGCGAGGTCAGCTAAAACTGGAAATGCATAGCGTGATGTGTAGCCGTGTGTACATAGTAATACTGCACTGCAATAAAATCCAATATCAACATTTCTATGTCGTACAGACGCCAGCACATCAAGCTACTACAATCTGTCAAATTTCTTTAATAGATTTTCAACGTTATCGCTAAAGCATTACGGTTCAAGGTTGATTGGGAAAATTTGACAGTTTCGGGTAGCTTGACCTGCTGGCGTCTGTACATTTCTCAACAGTACGACATTTTTTTTTGTTAGCCTCTACTGTTCCACTGCTGGTCAAAGGCCTCCCCCAAATGATGACATAACTTGTATTGTTACGAGCTTCAGGGTTCGTGATAATTAAAACTGCCGATAAAACTTACCAAAAATTACACTTTAATTAAACAAGAACTCAAACACACTAATTATAAAACACAATTGCACTTAAGTCGCACTTGAAGATCGCTTTCGATGTATTCGCTTGTATCGCTTATTTGTCTGTCGTCGAGAGATCACGTCTTATATAGTGCCGCAGATAGTTCTAGAACCTTCTATAGTAGAAACATCTAGAATGTTCGAGTACACACCGGCCCCGACTGACCAGATGTCGATAGTTCTAGAAAGGTCTAACATCGAAATTTCTGGAAGGATCTATTAGTTACTCGATACTAGATGGCGCTAGTGGTAACTTGTGGCGCGCAACAGTATTAATCTGACAGCTGTCAAAACGTATTTTTTCGATTGTAGTCATTCTAAATTCATCTCGTTTTAACTGAAAATAACATGTGTTTGTATAGACTTAACGTATAATATTCGCCGTTACAGAGGATACGCTGTCTAAGATCGGCCCGGGCAAGCGGATAGCGGAGCGACGAGCGTTTCTGTTCGACGGACTGTTGCTGCTGTGCAAGCCTATTACTAGCATTGTTAGTACATTTTTTATTCATTTAGGGCTGATTGTTCAATCGCCAGATAACTTTTATTCGAGGAACAAAATTGACGTTTGACAGCTTTTCTATGAAACAACTGTCAAAATTATTCCTCGAATAAAAGTTATCTGGCGATGGAAACATCAGCCCTTATTAAAGTAAAATGTATAAGGGAAAGGGTAAAAAGCCCAACTCGGGCAAAGCTATTGGGTGTTTCTCAATAACTTTGCCCGAGTCTTCTCAAAGAGCTGCTCAGAGTTTTTATTTCTGCCACATTGGTCTTAATAAGCTCGTTCTAACGGTGATATTTATATTCTGGTTTCTTACTAGACGAGTCCGTCTCGCACTTAACTGATTTATTTTTACTTATGCCATATATCTTCACCCCATTAGGTAGTTAACAGTAGCGGCAGCGGCTCCGGGTCGGGCGGTGCGCAGCAACTCAAGCTCAAGGAGAAACTGCACATACGCAAACTGGAACTTGTGGATAGGCCTGATACTGAAGGTAAGTGGATAGACAGATAGAATGCTTTTACTTGTATTTAAATATCTTTCATTGTAACCTCGACGTAACATCAAGGTATTTTTTCAAAGGGCTTTGAATGTCCGTGGCATGCCCAATGTCCGCCATTTTGGTTTATTTCAAAATGGCGGCCGCACATGAAACCTATATATCTTTTTTTCCTTTTGATAATAATGAAATAGACTTCCTCAAGAATTGGGTTATCAAATGCAAAAATAATTCCGGAGATTACCCCCTACATACAAGCTTACGCACTAATAACGCACTTGTGCACTGAATCCGCAGAGGGGCGCCACATGGTGGAGCTGTGTCCCCGCGTGGGGCCCGCCGTGGTGCTGGCGTGCGCGTCCTGCGCGGAGAAGCGGAACTGGATGTGCGACCTCGTCATGCTGAACACCAAGCCCATGCTGGACAGGTTCCTGGACAGGTGAGGCTTATCGTCATTCAACTGAAAGACGTCTACTGGTGGACATAGGCCTGTCCCAAGCATAGGACCAGTGGTGGCCCAGTGGTAACGGCCGCGACTTACGAGTTGTAGGTCGCAAGTTCGAACCCAGCCGTTCTGGGGGTCTACTCCAAAGTGGTATCGGCCGAACATTCCCGGAAAGTTTGTGTATAATAAATTAATATTAATCTTCGCTGTAATGTCAAGTTGCAAAAACCGTGCGAAGCAGGGGCGGGGAATAAACTATTCTATATTACAAAATGTGTCTTCAATACTCTTCTCAATCTTTCCAGCATACTCCTCGACCTGGAACGTCGGCACCCTCTCAAGCTGCCGCCGGCGTCCCTGTACCGGTTCGCAGTGCCCGACTCTCCGGACAACATAGTGCTGGAGGAGCATTCCGCGGCACGCCATCAGGGAAACGCTCCTGTGCCACTTATTAAGGTACCTACACGATATACTTTTATATATAAGGCGGATTATGGAGTTAAAGGATAGGATAGCAAAAGAAAAGACATATATTTTTCTCTTAATATTGTCTTTGAGCATGCCCAAATTACCCCAAAGTTAGGTGCACGTCTATGATTTGTTGTTTCCTATGGAGAAGAACCGCCTGGAAACACTATGGTACGCTTAAAATAACCGTCTCTTATAATGTTCTATCAATGCGGTTGGCTATCAAAATAGTAAATTTTCATTGGTAGGTAGGTAGGTACAGGTCTCCCAAAAAAATATGCACTTCGGCAACTATCGTATATCTTCGGAAATACGAACGCGCGATGAAGACATCTCTAAATGAAAGCACTTGCTTATTTTGTATTACTATTGTTAGAAAGTTGAGGTAAATTTTTTTAATAAGTTTTGTACACAAATGGTTTTTCTAACTTGTTTTGGGTGTACACGATAAACAAACTCAAAACTCAAACTCAAATTATTTATTTCAACTAAACCAATTACAGGTACTTTTGAATTGTCAAGAAAAAAACACAACATGTCGAATAAAATGTTGGTGTAAACGCGGGGTTCCACGTATACTTTTGTATATTGTGTTTTTCGTATTGATCAAAAATCCGCTTTATGTCCATTGGGTTAAAGTTGAAATTTGTGTATTTGGCTTTTGTCTTGTTAATTGAAGACAATTTTAAATGCCATTTTTGAAGGATTTGTGTATCTTAGAGTTTTTTTATATGAATGAGCTGGGCGATCAAGTGTTGAGGCGCATTCCGATTTTATATGCAAAGCGACTCTTAACATAAGGAGCGACTTTTATAATTATAGTTAAGATGTAGAGAGTAACACCCCAACTTTTGAATAAATAACCTTATTGCTTGTTGCTTAAGGTTTAATTCGCAATGTACAGCAAGATAGTTTTATGTAAAATCCTGCGTATAAAGCTCTGTCCACACTGTTCGGGGTCTGGGGGCCTTCTCTCTAAGCACGAAGTCCTTAGTTTCAGTCGAAGTTACGGGCGTTTACAACTCCGTATCACTTTCGGACGTAAGATTAGTCCGGGGGACGAACTCAGAATTAATGACAATACTGTTTGACGGTTGTCCCTACTCCTTAATGTCGGTTGGGTTTGGGCCGGTTATACTAAGCGGTTGGTTAACATAACATACGCACGTCAAATAATACCGATTACGTACTTGTTACTATTTGACGTCACGGCAAGCCCATAATTTTGTAATTGTTTTTTGGTTTGACGACAGTTAGCGCTATTTTTGACTTATACGCGTCGTCAAGTGGACGTGAAACACGTTCTCATCGACGTAAAAGTATCGCGGCGGGATTTTGGGATTTTATCGCGCACTGAATTTCCAACTCTTGGTGTTGAACCGAGCTTTGAGAATCCAACAGAGCGCATCCTAGCATGTCGCAAAAACACACTGTTGGATTTCAAACTCTCGGCGCTAAGCAATGAGTTGAAAATCCAATGCGCGTAAAAAAATCGCTGTGAGAACACAGCTCCCGTGTGAACCTGCAGTAAGTGTTTTTGCCCGTCCAAAATAGTTAATAATTTGTAGGATTTACTTGGAAGTTTTGAACAACTTTCGGATAGGCCCGTCGCTTCATTGACGGAGTTAGAGAGCAGGTCCCCTGAGCCCTCCCTGATTCTGGTCTGTGTTAGACCTTCAGAAAATATTTTGAATTAATAGAAAGTAAGCAGTGCAGTGGTGGCCCAGTGGTAACGGCCGCGACTTACCGAGTTGGAAGTCGTAGGTTCGAAGACAGGTGCTTTACTTTGTGTAAATTATATCATCACCACTACTCTCAAAACGGTGAAGGAAAACATTGTGAGGAAACCGGCATGTTCTACAACCAAACATTCGAAGACATGTGACATCTACCAACCCGCACTGGGCCCACGTGGTAGATTACGGCCCACTCCCTCTCACAGAGAGGAGGCCCGTGTCCCAGCAGTGGGAACATTATATTAAATACTTGATCGCGTATTTAATGTCATAACTAATTTTGATCCACGTCGACTTTTTAAGAATCGCATATTTACAGTCGTTTTCATTCGCATATTTAACGTCTCACAAGATTCGGTCGGTCAACAATTGTACGAGTGCGGAGTGATAAGTCTGGCAAAAATTAAACGAGTAGTCAATTTAATTTAATTATTATTATTTACTTTTCAACGTAGTTTCCTTGTAACTTATAAAACGACGCAATAATTCGGTTTTATCCCGTTGAAACAACGCCAAACCTGCCTCCGAAGTGGTCACACGCATGCGTTTTTGATCAACAGTCAGTAAACGCGGCACCCATCGCGCGGATCGCTTCTTCATATCTAAATGTTGGTGTAAAATATTGCGAACACGTTCGTCTGAGAAGCCTACTATCTCGACTATCTCCCTCACTTTTACTCTTCGGTCGTTCAACACGTGGATTTTAGCGATCATCTCTGGAGTAGTAACCTCAACTGGCCGTCCTGGACGCACAACATCACTTGTGCTTGTACGACCGCACCGAAAATCGTTGAACCACTTATGAATCATTTTGATCGACGGAGCAGAGTCCCCATAATATTTATCAAGTTTTTGTTTCGTTTCCGTCATAGCTTTTTTGCGCAAAAAATAATGTTTAATCACGACACGAAATTCACTTTTCTCCATCTTTGCAAAAAACGTGTTCAGTTGTTTTTCTTTAATGGCGGTCAAAAAAATCTAACCGACAGTATTGACTGAAAATTTTAATTTAGTCCTTCAAAAGTGTTGTGAACAAGGAGGTTCCATGCAATTAGCGATCATTTTATTCCAAAATAGATTTTTACCAGACTTATCACTCCGCCCTCGTAATACGGTAGCAGTCATCTGTGCTCTCGCTGGACTATTATAAAAGTAAGAATTAGCTTTGATTTAATATCCATTCATCCAATTTTTTCTATGAAACTTGCCCATAATCGTTTATTTATTAATTAATGCCATTGATGCCGCAATTAACGTCGCCATCTACTGGGCTCAAACAATATAAAATATCGAAGAAGAGTACCATCGACACGAAAAAATGATTCTTCATTTTTTCGTGTCGATGGTACTCTTCTTGGAATATAATCGTAAAATGTATCGCTAGTTACATCATTTTATTGTAAAATTATTCTGTCCCTTCCACCTTGTAGAATGTTCATTTAAAAAATGTATTTAATTACCTGTTGTAAACAGTTTGTTGCCAGTACATTTGTTTAAAATTACTTTTAATTGTAATAATAATAATAATTGTTGCTAACCTAGTGTAAGCTTTACTAACACAATTGTTTGATAGAATAATGAAAATGAGAACAAAAAATTAAATTTCATTTTTCTAGTCAAAATCGTCACAAATGTCCACCACTTTTAGCAGCTCAAAATATGACGGAAACTGAAATTTCAAGCGATTTTCAACCTTGCGGTCAAGTGGTTAAGAGCCTCGACTTACCCAGCACATTAGGTGAGCAGATCAATATTAATAGGACCCCGGTAGGTTATCAATTAATTGTCAAGCGGTTTTGTACCCTACGCGTTGCAGCTATTAACTTTCTTCTTCACATCAACTGTCCTCCAAATGGTATTAGGGAGTTACGATACACTCTTTAAACAAAAAGTGAAGTGTCAAGCGATTTTGTACCCTATGCGGTGCAACGAACTATCTTCGCTTACTCAGTAGGGCCCTAATCTCTAACACAAGATTTAGACAATAGTCTAGATCTTGCTAGGTCCTTTGGTTGCCTAGGACGAACGTTCGACAACGCCAACTACGGGCTGCTCCGGCTGTGTCGTCAAGCTGTCTTCTTGCCTTCAATGTGCCGGCGACGGAAATCCGTGTAAGGTGACCTAGGTGACTTGGTGACCTAAGTGACCGAGGAGGACGGTGGGAGGCGACGAAGTTTGTGGCAGTGTACAGCTTTCGGCGAAGAAGTATCCTACGGCTACGAAATATCAAGTATCTTTGTATCTTTCCACTTGTGTGACATTTCGCCGGACAATCCTCCGTACACGACAGTACAGATCTTTTAATTTAAAACTGAAGCCCTCCCAAAAAAAAACCCTCTAAAAATTTCCATACAGAAATGTGCAACGAGCAATGGAGGGGCGTGCAATTTAAAAGTAAATGATCTCTACTAGTAACGTGAAAGCCGTTACACACGAAGGGTTTCTCATCGCTTTCATTGACAATTGGACTTTCTCGCATTTCGGCGGTTGAGAAACTCACCTTGTGTAAACGAGCCTATAATGTAGGCGGAAGTCGTGAAAGAGTGTTTTTATTGCATAAAGCGACAAAAATATGACATGGACATTGGTGTTTTTTCGCGGTCACGTGGTCTAGTTCGTTGAAATGTCACAAATGGGGATGTAGTTTTAAATAATACTGTTGATGTATGTGTGAGTACACACGAGCGACACGCGTCAACGGCGGAGGCAACTGCAGCCGCCGACAACGTGTCGCTCGTGTATTTGAGTACCTAAAAGTAAACAAACATGCATGTAAAAAAAATCCGTGCTTATATTTCTGGTTTTCCGATTAGTTTCGGACTTGAAGGACGCGTTGTTTTGTGGGTGACGAGTCCGGAGCTATTCGAGGGACCTCGAAAGTAACACGTGTGTGGTAATTAATCATACCGGGTGGCAGGGACTTCGATGCGGAACCTGTTACCATGGATTCAGTACATGATTCTGAACCTGCGTTAAAGCTTTGTGTCGGTTATAAAAAAATTGCTGTTCCATACATTTTGTATATTGTAGTTTTCTATTAAATATCTTTTTTGATAACCGACGAAAAAAAGGTCTTTGAAGATTTTTATGTGGAGACTGGCATACCTACTGTCGCACGCGCCATTTTTTTTTTAAGGCTTCATGCATGGCCGCCATTTTGAAAAAAAACATGGCGGACTGGTATGTATGCCACGGACACGGGCCTTCAAAGCCCTTTCTTACACTAAGGAGTCTAGAAGGATGTGCTGACTTCACGGTTACAGTTTGGGCGTCATCTCTTTGTCTGCCACAATGCATTGAACAGAAAAAAATGTGCCATTTTTAAAGAATTAGTATTAAGAATTGCCTTAGTGTCAAGCTAAGTAACTGTTCTGATTCTTCAGAAAAACCATGTTTTAAAAATGGTGTTAAATTTTCTCTGTTCATTTTAAAGTAGTTAGTGCCAAAGATGGTATATGATATGTGAATTTATCTTGCCAAAGTAATTTATTGTTTGTGGTATATTTACCTATACATGTAAACGGTAAATATAGGAAAACTGTTCAATGTAAAAGACTGCTATTCAGCTGCAACTGTTATGGCTGGCAGTCGACCCCAACATAGTTGGGACAAGGCGAGGCAGATGATGTATATAATAGCGCTAGGGAGATTGTATTTACAATTTTAATCTTTGTGTACTTATATTGTATTTTGTCAATTGAACATGTCTAGAGTAAGCTGGTCACAATTGACCCCAATTATTGCCAAAGCATTCCACACCTTAATCTCTCAATAATTAGGGTTACTATCTCAAATCAATCCACTATTAAAAATGTGTACAAATATGAATGTCCTGCAAACACAGCAGTTCAACTAAGGGCCAATTTCTCGAACGAAACTGCATGCATTCTATTAATTTTATTTGTTTGGCACTGACGCCAAACAAATATCGACCTTGTTTCAGTTGAAATAAAGTTGGAAATAAATAAACTTCCATTAGCTCAAGCTCAAGAGGGCGTCGAAGCGGAAAGAGGAGCGCGTCTCAGCTTATTTATTCTCAGCTCTATTTTTAGGCTCACAACGTTGATATTTGTTTGGCCGTGACAACCGCGCCGCGATGCGCCCCGCCAGGTGTGCACCGGCCCAAATTGTCACCTTAACTGCTGTGATTGGTTGAATGATATCAACAGCCAATCGCAGCAGTTTACATGCGCTTGACAATTTGTAACATTAATTTTGCTATAATTTACGCTCGAGAAACTGGTCCCAACTATCCAAAATCATTAGAATCATTAATTCAGATAAGAGGTTCGATGTGGGTTGGTTTGTTTTGCCCTAACTGTTGCTCTGTACAGTTTTGTTTTAATTCGTATGTCTGTATACAGTCGACAAAAGAGGTACTTACTAAACAAGAAATTATAATGAATTTTTTGCTACGTTGCCGTTGGCATAATATAATACTTCTTCAGATATAAGCAAAGCCGTATCTCCTGCGCGTGTTTTTACGAAACATTACATAAAAAACCTTACACATAAACGTTAGTTTTCATATACAAGCCGTCTCTTGTGTATTAAAATATGTTCAGATTAGTGTCATCTATTCACAAGACAATATAACCTCAAAAACTGTGGCAGTTGGAAAAAAACTTTCAAAATGCTAAATGATGTGCGCGGTGCGCGTGGCGGTTGAAAATGAAACAAACCTTTCCCCTCTTCACCCGCGCGGGTAATGTTTTCCAGGCAGCTCGGAAAACAAAAACATCGTGTTTTCATACACAAATGTGTATGGCCACACCTCTTTGTTTTGACGATTTTGTGTAATGTTTCGAAAAAACACACGCAGAAGACATAGCTACACTTATAAAAAGTGTCAAAGAAATGACAAAAAAAAAAAAATAGTTGAAGTTAACTATTGGATGTTTATCTGTTTTGTTGACTGTACTGTTGAAATTGTGAAGCATTATAATGCTTGTTTTGTTGATCGATAAAAATCTAAAAGCCCTGTTACTCCACCAAACACTAAATAATACTAAATATTTAGCGCTTAAAGAATTTAAAACATTGTTCCATTAAAAAAAAAAAAGAAAAATATTAACAACACTATATAACAGTTATATAAATATCTCGAATAGTAGAAAAAGAGCATTTACAGCTAACTACAAAATTAACAATATTAAAAACAAAAAATAGAATGGTCCTGTGCGAGGCCAAAAAGGCTCTTATCTCAGCATAAAGCTGCAATATTTAAAAAACAAATACAGCAGCGCTGGTTATTCTCACTTGTATCCATCCTTTAAAGGTGACGGAAGCAGAATGATATTTTAAAAATTGTAAGCGCTGAATAAATTCTGATGATGGAAGTAGATCTTAGGGCTGATTTTTCCAACGTCAGATAATTCCATAAAAAAATTGTCAGACGTCAATTTTATTCCACGAATTAAAATTATCTGTCAATTGAAAAATCAGCCCTTAGTGAAACGAAAATTACGCGTCAGAAATTCCACGAGCTTATGTTTTCTTTGAAAACTACCCGACGCGTCCGAGGTGATTTAAAAAGCTTTGCAGGCGCACTTTACGTTGCGTAATGTCAGCATAGTGTTGCTTAAACTTTCTATCTGCATTATCGATCAACAAAATTGCACATTGCAAACTCAACTAAATTTAAATTCAGTGCATCTTTTCCTTTCTATTTCATTAAGAGAAGGACAGAAGAATATATCAGTTTAGTCCTGTCAAATTAGTCAGCGCCTGACTTAAATTGACGTGTTTCTAATAGCCATGTTTTTAATCAAGTCTAAACTGTCTATGGAGTATCTTTATTTGACAGGACTAAACTAATATTTATCTTCTGGCCTTTTCTAAATTAAATAGAAAGAAAAATATGCATTGAACTTAAATTTAGTTTAGTTTGTGAACAAGGGAATCGGCGCCATTGACAAGGGTAACTAGATTTTAGTTTGTTGTGCTTAACAAAATGATGTTAACATTCCAGTTACTAACCATAACAGCTTACCCCTCCACTGCTGAACATAGGCCACCTCATAGCTCCGAATACCGGTCGTCAGGGTTGCAGTAGTCGCCTCGCTGCGCTAGCAGAGTGGGGAGTTAGTCGAAAGGCTAGATCGTCTGAGACGCAGCTTAGTAGCATCTAGTCGCGATAAGTACCAACACTTTTTCTTTTATCGTATCGGTTCCTGCCGAGGTAAAAATATACCTAAAGTACTTATATATAGGAACTAACCATACTTATTCAGCTGTTTTCAGCTTTTGTCCATAGAAAACAACGATTTTGTATGGAATGCGTACGCGTCCGTAAAGCTGAACGGATGCGTACGTACGCATTCATACAAGATCGTTGTTTTCTATGGACAAAAGCTGGACAGAGCTGAATAAGTGTCGTTAGTCCCTAATGCATGGAAAAGCTATTCTGCAATTGATCGAGGTTGTCTATTCTCTGCACCAGAGTTTTGTCCGCTGACTGGGAGACAAGTCTAAAGCTAAGCAAGCATAAGCTGCGCAAAGCGTAAGCACAAGCGCAAGCGCAAGCGTAAGCGTAAAGTGCAAGCGTAAGCTGTCATGTAAATAATTATCAGTTAGCTAGAACGTGTTATTATAGTAAAACAAAGTCCAGTAATTGAACCGTTTGGTTCACAAGTTGAACCGATCTGGCCACTGGTTGTACCGATCTTCCACTAGTACAGGTGTTCTTACTCGTCATATTAGTTTATCCACTTATGTGACATCCACCACCCCGCACTGGGCCCGCGTGGTGGATTATAGCCCATTCCCTCTCACACAGAGAACGCCTGTGTCCCAGCAGTGGGAACATTGTAGGCTGACTATGCTCCAAGTTGACTTGCGCCGCTTTTCTCTGAAGCCTCTGTCCACTAGATGAACCTGTTTGTCTGTGGTACTAAATAAAGCTTGGTAATATCCCCCTCATGATGACATTAACTTTTGTAAGCCTGTTTTTCTATGGTTGAGGTATTTTTAAAGTAGTTTAGTCTAATTCCTTGCCTAATAAAGGCTATATTTATGTGTACGTATTACAGGGATACCCTTCTTTATATGTGACCCCACCGATAGATCACCAAATGTACCAGTAGATGTAAATTATAATAGTAATATAAGCGAATGTATGTATATAATTTAACGTGGTAGTTAATATGATAAGTCTTTATTTGCCTTAATTTTCCTTATTAATCTAAAGTCCACATGTTTAGCTATACAGGATATGTATCATTGCATGTAAAATAATTATTAAGTAGTTAATTGTTGTTCAATGTCACAGATGTAATGTTAATACAATAATACAATAGTTTTATCTCAGCATTATCCGCAATGACAAAAGTCCGGAAATGTATGGTACATTAAGTTTTAGAAAAAAGTTCGGCTTTGTAGAGCGTCGTCTCTGTCACTCATAAGACTGTGCCACTCTCTCTTTCTAACTATATTAACGCTCGGCTGCTTCGATTTTATATTTGTAGAAATACCGCAGACAGCTTTTATGGGTGATAATTCGCTTTAAGGTATTTTGATGTGTGAAGTACACAATTAAAGCCAAAATTAGATCTGTTGTTGATCTGTTGCCGAACACTTCTTCATTATGTCTTTTCGAGAAATAAATGTCTTAAATCGTATGTAGAATTGGGGCTGAGCACAATAATTATAATAGCTCAAGTGTAAGCATTATTTAAGACTGTGCGTGCGTGATAAAACAGAATATTGAAGTACAGCATCCCGCACGTCAGTAGTAACACTTTAGCCTTAGCTGGCCTAGCGTTGTACGGAGTTTTAATATAATAAGTTGCCATGTACTGGTATAGTTACCTTTCACATGCGTACCGTACATTGTACTGACTTTTCTGTGACTGCTATTGCGAAAAAAATGCCTGTTTGTTGGTGCGCTTAAATTAGAGGAATTGATTGTCTTGTGCGCCCAAATGAGAGGTTTTGACTGTATTGTGCGCCCAAATGAGAGGTATTGACTGTCGTGCGCCCAATTGAGAGGTATTGACTGTATTGTGCGCCCAATTGAGAGGTATTGACTATATTAATCACGGCTAATAATGCTGTATGGAAGAAAAGACGTGCTCTGACCATAAATAAATTGGTATAAGGGACTATAAATATGACAATGATGTCATTTGATCATGTTTGGTCAGGGATTATAGTAAAAAATACCCTTTTTGGGCTATAACCCTATTTGTAAAGAATATTGCGTATCATTGTTGTAATTCTGTAAGGTATTAACTATAAATTAAATTAAATATTTTTATTAAATTATACATCTATTACTAGAATAGATAGCATAGTTCTGACTGTTGAGATTTTTCCTTCCCCTTTTAAATCCTCCCAATGGTTATCTTTAAAAGATCAGCGATAAGACCGCCTATTGTGTCACTCTTTGTAAAATTTCTATATTTATGTCTGTCATGTATATGTTTTACATAATAAAGAGTAATCTATTCTATTATTATACAATGTTTAAAAGTATTAGCAGTAGTCAATGTCTGTAAACCAAGTTATGTACAGACGCCAGCACATCAAGCTACTACAATCTGTCAAATTTCTTTAATAGATTTTCAACTTTATCGCTAAAGCATTAAGGTTCAAGATTGATTGGGAAAATTTGACAGTTTCGGGTAGCTTGACCTGCTGGCGTCTGTACATGAAATACATACTCATCTCTGATACAATGTTTTTAACTGGGGCAGTACGTCGAAGTTACGGGGTCACTGTCTTAAGAATCATTCGTTCTTTTTTCATAAAGACAATTTTGGCATACTTAATTTTGTGGTCCAATGTGAGTTATCAATCTTCTTCTTCAGGACGATTGCGCGACAGTGTATTCAAGAGCGCGCGTGTAGTGTGGTGATCATAGATTTATAAACTAAAGGGAGATATACCAAGGGGGCGTGGCGCGTGCGAACAATGTATGCACAAAACAGAAACAAACGCGGGCGCCTTTGATTTGTCAATAAGAATTGTCAATGTAGTTGTGTGTCTCAACGTTGGGATCTGCGTTACGCGATTGGCTCGCGTTGAGTGTGGTGACTGTTATAGTGTGAGTGAGCGCGTGTTCGTATTGTAGTGCATATGTAGTTGAAAGCGACAGCCGGACTCGAACAGTTGGGCAGCCACACCATATCTCCCTTTAGTTTATAAATCTGTGGTGGTGATCAATGCTCGTGCCTTCTCTTTATGAGAAGAGGCTTTTGCCCTGCGGTGGGACAATAATGACTGGTATTATTATTATGTTTGTCTAAATGCACTACAGGTGTTTTGAAACGTACTCGTACCTTCCTGCATACAGCAAGATGGAGGCCATATTGAACTTTTATTTAAGCATTCGTTGTATGCAAGTACCCGGATTACATACAAATATTATTAACATGAAAAAAATATTTTATTCAAGACCAACTTTTGCTGTCCACGTTTTTTGCTTCCGATAGAATGACGTGATACTTAAAATAAATAGAGTCGAACCTCATAAAAAATGGGTCAATTTTACGTTCATGTCATTTTTGTGGACGGGACCAAAAATCAAGTAGCCAAATTTTCAAAAAAGAGCCATTGGTTTGGTACTTTTTATGAAAAAAAAAAACGCATAAGAAAGTCTCATCGTATATCCCAGTTAGTACTGTCCCAGTTAACCTGTATATGAATAAATATAAGTTGAAACTCTTATAGGCATGCACAATGTTATTGTAAACACACATCAAGTATTAATCAGTAAGGGAAGATTGTCATATTAAGTTTTAATCAAACAATAGAGCAGTGGTGGGCAATGGCAATGGTCACGTTCGCGACTTTTGTGGGTTCGATCCCAAGCGGGCACTTTATTTTCTGTAAATTATTTCATCACCACTGCTCTCAAAACGGTGAAGGAAACATCGTGAGGAAACCGGCATGTCCTAGAACCAAAAATTCGAAGACATCTGCCAGCCCGCACTGGGCCCCTAATGGTGGGTTATGGATGGTCCACTCCCTCTTACAGAGAGGAGGCCTGTGTCGCCAGAAGTATAAAACAACATGGCGTTAAATTAACCGTAATGGGTGTCTATGTCAGTTAATCTGTTATTAAAATATTTAATAGCATGTTTCTCTGGTCGTTTTAAACTACCGACATAAAGGGTTATTATATATTTAAAGCATTAATTATTTAATATTTTTATTATTTGAAAGCATTTGCACGCCGGACGGTAAAATGTATCGGGACTATTGACATAAAAACACCTTATCTGTATACCTACATTATTGGCAAATAAATGATTATGAATTATGAAAGTTTGTGTGTATTTGTATGTGGTTTTGTAGCTCCTAAACTGGACCGATTTCAATACGCTTGTTTTATTAGAAGTTTGGTTCATTTGTGATGGCTCTTAGCAATGTTCGATGAGTTCAGCCTGTTTGAAGATCATTAGGTCATTTTTGTACAATCTTATCTCAATGTATGTGTGTTCAAATAAAATCTAAATGTGATTATAATGTATTTATATTTAATGCCTCGCACAGCTCCATACATACAGGGTGGCAGGAACGTCGAGGCGCTAACTGTAATCATAAATGCAGCACATGATTCTAGAGTCCTTAGGGAAGAAATTTATCGTCAGTTATCAAAAAAAAAGCTGTGTCATACAAAAGTGTCAAACTACGGTCAAAATGTATCGTAGTACCGATGACAAATTTTACCGAAGAGGGGTTCAGAATCGTCAACAAAAGAGATAAGTATGCAGGGTCGTCGGAATGAATGAAATTTAGTTTGATAAATGAACTGTTTGTTTTCTATTAATTAAATAAAATTTTATCCGAAAACGTCAATCCGTTTCTTACTAAACTTCAACTGCATCCGACGACCCTGCATGCATATCTCTGTTGTTGACTGTACTTAATCCATGTTTAGAGTTTGCGCGTCGAAATCCCTGCCACCCTGTGTTCTAATCCACTCTATACCCATTATATTATAAGTAAAAAAGAGGTAGATAGGTTAGACAAGCTCCACAAGAGCCACGTCAAAACTTGACTAAAAAGCCAAGTTTTCTTCGTCTTGTCCCTTTCGCTCCCGGTAATTACGACTTCCATGTGTCATCTGTCTCGTGTAGGGTCTTAGCATTATGCTGAGCGATGGCCGTTTTGCGTGGATGTGACGCATGTTTACCCCCAACTTGTTATTTTTTTTTTTGTATTTGTGTTTTTTTATGCGTCATGTTTGCCGCAAATAAGTGTATTTTATTTCTGTCATCTGATAATGTGACATTTTGCCGTTTTTGGAGAACGAATGTTGAATAGGTAACCTATCTACGTCTTTTAACTTATAATATCATTGCCTATATACCTAATAAATTCACAATTTATGAGCTAAAAATTGTGAACACATTTTTGTTTGTCTATTGTTCCCAAACAGTATTAAATTAATACACTATACAGTGTGGCGATTAGTTTATCACGTTAATTGAAACCACGTTTTCTACATTACGTATTTTAAACATACACAATTTAAATTATTTATTCAAATGATTTTTTTAGCCGTGTGACCTTTTTTTTTTCATTTTAGTATTTAGCAACATATAAACTTAATTTGTGATTATTTGGTAATGATACCAAAAAGTTTGTGTTGAAAATATCATGGGTATATTTCGGTTAATTTTCACTTTGTTTGAAAAATTCAGTTTTCCACTTTTAGTCAAATTGTTTTATTATTTTTACAGACTGATAACAGCTTCTAATAACCGCTGTACTAATTAATGTGATAACCTAATCGCCACTCTGTATACAGAAAACAATTGTAATAGTTTATTTCAAACTCTGGTACCCGAAGTAAGATTCAACTTCATGTAAGGGTTCCAGTGTTCTTTCAATATTTCACACAATTCATAGAACAGTCTATGGTTCACTCTCTAACTCTTTGATTACTACAATAGAGTTTATAGAGTTTCTTGGTTCGTTATTTTGTTATTTATAAATCTTCTTTTTTTATTGTTTGTATTACTTGGGCGTGTCCCGAATAAATGTATTTCTTTCTTTCTTTTGACGGATATTCGTCTAAGAAAACAATAAATTTTACGCGTGACAACACGTTATTGGTTTACATGAAAATAAATGTCAGACCTTCGAATAGTGTGTGTATCGTCTTATAGATAAAATATGGTCATCACTCTCTGTTATGACTGAGCTAGCTAAGCAAACATGCAAATTAAATATGAAATGCCTTGCGAAGCTGCCAAGCCTGTGTGAACTCGCCTAAAAGCAAATGTGTTATGAATTTAGCAAGGACGTGGAGCCAATGGTAAGGCAAAGCATACTATCGGAAGACCAATACCCGTAATTAAAAAAGTTAAAATTTTGTCGCAATCTCATCTCTGGGACGATCCGTGTCAAAAATATAGAGAAATGAGACATATTTTTGACAGATTAAGACCGAGATTAGAATGCGACCGCTCTTAAATATACGGGAATTGTTCCTCTGATAATTTTTTTTGGACTCTCTTTCATTAATTATTTTGTGATGATTCTCAACTCCCAATCAAGCAGATTTCAACCTTAACTTCTTGTTCACAGGGTGCAACGTTACTCAAGCTGGTCGAACGGCTAACCTACCATATATACGCGGACCTCAACTTGGTGCGAACATTCCTGACCACGTACAGATCATTCTGTTCGCCTGGAGAACTGCTAGAGTTGCTGATTGAAAGGTTCAAGATTCCGGAGCCTAGTGAAGTGTATGACACGCCACGGACTGGTGAGTACATATATACACATATAATCAGCCTATAATAGAGGAACTTAGCCTTCCTCTTTGTGAGAGGGTGCGGTCTTTAAGAGGGAGGCGCAAGGCACGCGAAATTATTTTTTTTTTTTTAAAAAACGTTGCCCCACACTAGGAATTTCTCCTGTATCGTGGGTGCGTTTACAAACATTTAAACTCACATACACAAACAGCCAGACCCGGAACAACTACTTGTAGGTTATACAAATATTTGTACCGTGCGGGAATCGAACCCACGACACGCAGCGCAGCAGTCAATCGCTTAACCAATGCGCCAACCGTGCCGTCAATTTAATTAAAATATGACTCGCGAGCGTAACAAGTATGTATTTACAGAATTCTAATCATTAAAATACTATTATTATACTAATAAAATTGACGTTTGACAGTTTTTGTACGAAATAACTGTCAAAATTTCAAAATTATTCCTCGATTAAAGTTATAAGATGATTGAAAAATCAACCCTAAGCTCATATAATCTTATTGAATGACTATTTCATGAAATATCAATCAATAGGATTATATAGTTCTAAAATACAGGTCTAGGCTTAGGTTGAATTCCAAATCTCCCACAAATTACAAAATTTTAATAAAATACCTGTCTACTTAACAATTTGTATAAGAATGTGAACTTTCTATTATTGTGCGAGACTTTGTAAATAAATATAAGAAACACTGCTATTGCCACGGTATTTGGAACAGGCTATTTAAGTATTACATACAAAATGTTATGCCTCGGTTTATTTATAAGTATCATGTATATTTGCGCACGCTAGTCCCAAGGATCAAGACACCTAAAAAGGACGTGAGTCCCAACTCGTCGCTGTTGGATATTGATCTAGGTAATATCAGTATACCCCTTTATTCATAAACGTTGCTTGAAGTTAAATAGTGATTACCATACATTTTTGACGTTTAAACGTCACTTTACTTTTTTTTTTTCCGGATGGGAAATCATCAAATGACCCCTCCCGCTCTGGGTGGAGCGGAAGGGAGTGTCAGACTCTTACTGACTAAAACCCACCCATGTTCCTTCCTTAAACGTCACTTTACTTTAATCATCGTTTATAAATAAACCCCATAATGTTTAAGTATTTTATAATGACACACCTGCCGAAATTACGTCAGCGTTACTCGCCAGCTAAATGTACCCTTCGACGTATTTATTCCAGGGGGTCAACTACGAAGTGCAAAGTGCGAATGAGCGGATCGGACCGACACATGGCCGAACCGAATATTATTGAAAAATGCGAAGTTCGGATCGGCTCAGTCGGGTCGGGACCATAGTCAATAATAATAATGATAATAAATCTTTATTTATCCAAAAGCATACATAGTTTGACTTACAGTTTGATAAGACACGTATTACTCTTGACAGAACTCACAACATTAAATGTATGTACTACATTTAATGTTGTGAGTTCTGTACAAGAGTAATACTCTACCTCTTAAGCTAGGGTATACCTGTATTTTAAGAGGTAGTTTGCGGTCTAAGGTTAGGGTAATTAGACAAAAACTTATCACAAGTGGACTGTGTCATTCTACTGTATGGTACACAAAGAGTAAAAAAAATTGTGTGTGTGTTAGTATGTTGATGTGTTGATTAGTAAGGTGTGTGCGTGTGAGTGTCAATATTCGAAAGAGTGTAGGAGTGTAGGATCGGGACCGACCGAACCAAATAGTAACTTCGTAGCAGGAAACGGCCGAACATTCGACCGATACCACTTCGGAGTAGACCCCCTGAACTGACGTTATGTCGATGTGACTGGTTGCTGGTAATTTGAAAGGCCATGGCAGGCGTAAGTACGCCGAATTTCCGTCGCGCAATTTCTGTAGATGTGTCTTAAAATCTGTAGACTTATAATTGTATTGTGTTGTGTAACTCAATGTCCTTAGTACTAGAACTTTATTTTCTTCGCTACTGGAATACACTTTTACTTAGTGACCTTAAACCTGATTTATATTGATCCAGTGTCGATCTAGGCGCACTGGATTCTATACGCTATAGTCCTCTTCACCGTATCCGGCGAAAGCGACCCAGACTAATTTTTATTCCTTCCGTGAGCCTTCTGATGACTTGCAAAATCAAAGGCTTTGAAAACCCGGTCACACCGAAGAGATGATCAGCATCATTGTATGTATATTTATATGAAGGATTTAGGCAACTTTTGCATAATTGGCACTTCTTGTCTAGGTCTTCAAGACGATCAGGATTCTAGTGCTGGGGGTCTACTACGAAGTGCAAAGTGCTAATGATCGGATCGGACCGACACATGGCCGAACCGAATATTATTGAAAAAATGCGAAAAAAGTTCGGATCGGCTCAGTTGGGTCGGGACCATAATCAATATTCGAAAGAGTGTAGGAGTGTAGGATTGGACCCAACTAAATAGTAACTTGTCGTGTAGCGACAAGAAACTAAGTTTAAATTAAAGAAAGGGAAGTTGAAGTTAATTAAAGATTTATTAATAAGTAAAGGTTATATAAAAAATGGAGATGAACGGGTCAGTGGTGTGTAGTGTGTGGGTGAGGAAGGATGAAGATGAGTGATTGGTGGGTTGAGGAGGCCGAAGGGGTAGACGCGACGCGAGGCAGGTGTCGGTGACAGGTGCAGGTGCGGGCGTGGTGAGGTGCTGGTGCGTGTGCGGCACGGAGGATACCCGTAGGGCGCACGAGACAGCAGGCACGGCAGCACGAGAGAGCAGGCACGGCAGCACGAGAGAGCAGGCACGGCGGCGCGAGATAACATAATGTACATACTCACAGTTATCTACATTCATTCCTCCAGGTCAGATCAGCGCCTAACGGTAACCGAATGCTTGTCTGACCTGGAGGAATGAATGTAGATAACTGTGAGTATGTAAATTATGTTACAAACTTCGTAGCAGGAAATGGCCGAATATTCGGCCGATACCACTTCGAAGTAGACGTCCTGGATTGAAATACTGGATCAATGTAGATCAGCCATTATTCTAATAGAATCATTTGTGTGATGTCATAGTGCTAGTAAAACTATAAAACATTAATCTCTTTAACAGCGGAAAGTATAGAGAGCGTTGCGAGTAGCGACGCGGAGAAACTTAGTAAAAATACGGCGCGGGAAGACTGGAAGAGGTATCGGAAAGAGTTTCAGCAGCCGGTCAAGTTTAGGTGAGTGTCTTAACGTTCCCTTTTACTTTATCTTGTACAGTCACGAGCACCAATATGTCATCACTTGGCAACTTTCAATTGCGGTTTTTTCGTGAAATAACGAATTCATCATCATCATCTGCCTAGCCTTTTCCCAACTATGTTGGGTTCGGCTTCCAGTCTAACCGGATTCAGCTGAATACCAGTATTTTACATGGAGCGACTGCCTATCTGACCTCCACAACCCAGTTACTGGGCTGGGTAATACGATACCCCTTGGTAAGACTGGTTGTCAGACATGTGAAATAACGAATTCAACGTTGAAATACGACACATGACATAAACCTATGGGTTTGAAAATACGAGCTACGTACGTGCTCGTATTACGTTCGTAACAACATAAAATTTCATTAAAAAATAAGGGAGTAAATCGCTTTTGAGTAAAGCCGAGTGTATACATAATTTTGCTCGAGACTGTGCCAGTAGTGGTTCAGCTCTTAGTGAAGGAACTCGTCCGGGGAAGTGCTACCGCCACACATCTGTAGTGTCATCTACACCTCCACATGAGAACTACGCATCATACTGACGTTACGCAAAATCCTGCATCGCGCAAGCAGAGTTTACCGCGCGACTAGCATATATACAACAGCCTGACATGAACATTGGGCAGTTGCCCACCATACACGACACCCGTCTGGTCGGAGAATCGTCCCTTTTCTATGGAGGATGAGTGAACTTTACACCCTGTTCCTCATACTTGGAAGGAAGTGGTGAAGAGCGGGCGTTTTGGGGGATGTCTTATGTAATTTTGACGTTAAAAAAGCACTGATTCTCAGCCTAATTTGACTTTTCTTATTTTACAATAGTAGAAGTTATTTTTTTATTATTTCCAGGGTAATAAACGTGCTGCGTCACTGGGTGGACCAGCATTTCTACGACTTCGAGCGCGAGCCGGCGCTGCTGGACAAGCTGCGCGACTTCTTGGAGTCGGTGGACGGCAAGCCCATGAAGAAGTGGGTGCAGAGTGTGCTCAAGACGTTGCAGAGGAAGGTAGGTGTCACTCTAACTGCAGACTAAAGGCTACCGACCGTACGTGGTCAGTTCTACATTCAGATCCTTCCGACCGAAATTCGTATCGTGTGTATCTTTTACGGCTTCAAGATCGATTGCGGAAAGATTATTATTAGAAACAAGTCGTTTTGAACAGTGATCATTCGTCAGTGCGAGCGATAGAATCATCAGATTGATCTCACCGTATACGGTATCCTTAATGACGTATTATATGCCTCGTTGGTCTAGCGGTTAAAAGTGCGACTGCTAAGCATGACATCTTGGGTTCGGTCACCAAGTCAGCAGAGTATTATTTGTTTTTCACCAGGAATTTCTCAGAAGACTTGAATGGCAGGCACTCAGAAGCAGATCCGATTGATGGCATTAGACTCGCTCCATATTAAGTCGGATTGGTGAAATGTGGGTTTCATAACACTGTTATTTTCTCCGTGTACAGAGCTTGCCATCGGACTGCGACTCGATCTCCAACCTGTCCGTGGCGTCGGTGGTGTCGCACGTGTTCGACCGCCTGCCGCCCACGCCGCTGCGCCACGTGGCGGAGCCCGAGCGCTGCGACTGGCACCCGCTGGCGCTGCACCCGCTCGAGATGGCGCGCCAACTCACGCTGCTCGAGTTCCATTTGTACAGACAGGTATAGTGACATACACACGCACACACGATTACACATCAAGCTATACATTTCCAGTTTTAGCTGACCTCACATTCCATAGGGTATTGGTACAATGAGAAGTCAGCTTATACTGGATATGTATAGCTTGATATGTAGTCGTGCTTACAGAAGAATTTTTAAAGATTCAATTTGGTAACTTTAAAACTTTTGAGTACTTTCCCTTCATGTCCCGTACGATCTTACACAAAAATTATGGTCATTTTGTATTATTATTACTTCTAGTCTAAATTATTTCTCTTCGTCTTCAGGTCAAACCGTCGGAGCTCGTGGGCGCTGTGTGGACCAAGAAAGACAAGGACAAGACCAGCCCCAACCTACTTAGGATAATAAAACATACCACCAATGTGAGTACCACTATGTTCAATATCCAGAGTAGACACAATCTGGTCAGATCATGTAGGTTGGTGTCTGAAATGGTTTTTTAAGAAAGGAAACTAGTCTGGTTAAATATTTATTTATTTTATTATTTATGTCATCATCTGCTTAGCCTTTTCCCAACTATGTTGGGGTCGGCTTCCAGTCTAACCGGATGCAGCTGAATACCAGCATTTTACATGGAGCGACTGCCTATCTGACCTCCACAACCCAGTTACTGGGTAATACGATACCTCGGCAAGACTGGTTGTCAGACTTTCGGGCTTCTGACGACCAGTAACGACTGTCATAGATCCTCGAATGAAAGCCGGGACCAACGGCTTAACGTGCTTTCCGAGGCATGGAGGGGTCTTGGTATGTAAAGATGGCCACCCATCCACGGACCAACCGCGGCAAGCGTAGCTTAACCTGATCGATCGACCCGTGCGGCTGTTATTACTTAGCCACAAGCCCCCTCCTTATTTATGTATACACAGTAAAATACATAGGCATATGACATATTTAAAACATGAGTACAAAAGTACTGTTTATTTCTTAAGAAATTTCTTCCAGCAGACCTGCGAAAGGAGAAGTAAAAAAGAAATGTAGACAATAGTGTGTGAGAACAAGAAGAGATAAATATGAGTGTGTGAAGTCTAAAACTAAAATATAAATATACCTACACATATAATGCAAAAGATTACAAAAGTATACTTAAATAGATACATAATCAGAACAAAATATATAAACTCAAACTTAAACTCAAAGTATTTATTTCAATTAAACCAATTACAGGCACTTTTGAATTGTCAAGGGGTCGGTCAGTCAGAGAAATGAAGCTAGTTGCCCATTCCAAAGCGTAGTAGGTACCTATGGAGAAGAACGGGCAAGAAACTCCATGGACACTCTTTTAAATCAAAATATTTATATATATATATATACAAATACTCACGCATAAATATGTGTGGTCTTTCCACACAGATTAGACCTGTCTAGTCACTTCACGCATTTGTCAACTATCGTGTGACGCTGCGTTACCGTACACTGTTATGACCAGTCAATATTAGGCGAAAACTGCACATCACCAGTTCTGGAAAAGATTTTGGTGTTCTTCATGTTTTTACTCGCCTTAAAAAGGGTTACGTTTTTATCTTTTCTCTCTTTCTCTTACTCACAAACACCTGGGGGTCTACTACGAAACTTACAAACTGCGAATGATCGGATCGGACCGACACATGGCCGAACCGAATATTATTGAAACAATGCGAAAAAAGTTCGGATCGGCTCAGTTGGGTCGGGACCATAGTCAATATTCGAAAGAGTGTAGGATCGGGGCCGACCGAATCAAATAATAACTTCGCAGCAAAAACCGCCGAACATTCGGCCGATACCACTTCGGAGTAGACCCCCTGAAACGTCATTCTTACACATTATTTTATAAATCGTAATGCACGACTGGTGTTTGCCGAAGCAGGCCGCGTTCATGAAATTTGTTCCAAAAATATACGACTAACATGATTGTTTCGCCCACAGTTCACCCGCTGGATGGAAAAATGGATAGTAGAAAGCGAAAACCTAGAAGAACGCGTCGGCGTAGTCTGTAGACTACTCGACGTGTGCGTCGCCCTGAGGCACCTCAACAACTTCAATGGAGTGCTGGCGGTCGTCGCGGCCTGCGGCAGCGCCTCCGTGCACCGCCTGCGCGCCACCTTCCAGGTCAGCACTGCGGGACTTACTAGTCGAATTTAACTTTTTATACAGGAGCTCGTACGGGGAACTGCTATCCACATCCTAGCCAGCCCTCCCCTTGCAACCCTCTCCCAGGACCGTACCCCACAGGGGGTGCCTTTAGCGTGTAGTCGCTTTGTTTAAAAGTTTTGTGCCCTGGCTGCAGGAATTTATTTATTGAGGCGCCCATAGAAAATCCGGTTAAGCAGACAACAACCTCCTAATCCGCCCTGTGTTAGTAATTTAAAAATATTTGAATACGCAGGAGACAGCTTGTGTATAAAAACAAATGTTTGTGTGATGTTCATAAAAAATAACCAAAACCTATCCACTAAACGTCAACGTGCTCTTAAATCAATAACCCATCAAACCGCCCTATTCTCAAAAAGTTTCCTAGGAATGGCTCCAAAACTATTTAACAAATTACCTAAATCTATAAAAGCTTCAAAAGACTTACACACTTTCAATAAAACACTCCGTAGGTTCCTTTTACAGAAAGCATATTTATACGATTAATGAATATTCAGGCGAAACATAAAATCCGTAACACCATTTTCTCAGATTGATTAATTGCCTAATTTCTTTCTTCTTCTTCGTTCATAAGTTTAGTTTATAATATATGTTTAAGAATTTTGTTAATTAATTAATATTTATTTAATTTTTTTTTGTGTAATATTTGTTTTATAATTCTATGCTATTTTCTTTGTTTATGTTTTGTGTAAAGTTTCTTTGTTCATATTTTGCTAAAGATTTAAAACTATTATTTAGCAGTATTTTTATAATTATATAGGCCTTACTGTACACCCATTACCTAATGGGTGAGCAATATTTGTACGCCACATAGTGACACAACATATTTATTTTTATTTTATACCATCATGTACAGACGCTACTACAATCTGTCAAATTTCTTTAATAGATTTTCAACTTTATCGCTAAAGCATTAACGTTCAAGATTGATTGGGAAAATTTGACAGTTTCGGGTAGCTTGACCTGCTGGCGTCTGTACCAATACATTACACCTATGTGTACAAATAAATAAATTTGAATTTGAATTTTAAGGTTTTTGGCAGGAGATACGGCTTTACTGACACTTATATTCCTGACATTTATATTCCTTTTCCAGATGGTTCCTCTCCGCCTAATCCGAGCGCTAGAAGAATTCCGCGAACTGAACTCTGACCACTTCCGAAGATACCAGGAGAAGCTGCGTAGCATCAACCCGCCGTGCGTGCCCTTCTTCGGCATGTACCTCACCAACATACTGCACATCGAGGAGGGGAATTTGGGTGAGTAGACACCCTAGACAGCTGTTAGTTGTTGATGCGTCACGTCTACAGGTCAAATTAAATTAGCTAGCGAAACTCTTTATTCTTTATTATGGATCATATGTAGGTTAACAATACATAGAATGTTCTTAGTATGTTAAAATAGGATCAGCTATGTCCCGCCGCTTAGGCATACAATAACAGTCACATATTAAATAAGATTAGATAATTTAAAGAAGTCAAAAAAAATGCACCAATTTCAATAAAAATTTCAGAAGTAACTATAGCTATTACACATTAGAAAAAATAAAAATATATATAATTATAATATCATTGTCCACCGATGTTAATTAATTGAATGTCAAAAAAGATACTAATAGATATTTAAATAGTATCTCTAAAGGTACAGTACGCATCATGGTTGAGGTAGACTATATTTGGCAAGTGATTCGTCAGTTAAGAACTCTGCAGACGTGATGGGTGATAAACACGACGAAATAAAAATAAAAAGTTTTAATGGTTTTTTTTGGGGGTCAACGACTGCTGACAGCTTAAAGTATGAGTTGAGAAAATCTGTTTTCTTTTGTTTCATATCATGTTTAGAAATCGATATGTAATTTAATTTAACCACGTATAGATAAACCGACCGATGTGTAAATAAACCGTTTAAAACCACGACCACGTGGGCCGTACATTGATTAGGTGTTACTTGAAAAATTAAGTTATAAAGGCTAATTTAAATCATTCACTATTATTATTAATATATATGAAGTCATGTTGTACCATACATAGACAACTTTATTAGTTTTAGACAGACGGAAGTAATGTTGATATGCGTATTTAATAAAATATACATTTTATAATTATGTTGTAGTTAAGTATCAATAAAAAAGTTGTCAAGAAGAAGGTAGTCGCTCAGTGACCGCCGTACCTACAGTCACCAAAGGAGATAAGTAACCAGGGCCGTCGGATATAGTTGAAGTTTAGTAAGAAACCGCTGGATCTTTTCGAATAAAATTCAATTTAATTAATAGAAAACAAACGGTTCATTTATCAAATTAAATTTCATTCGATAACATCTATCGGTTTCTTACTAAACTTCAACTATATCCGACGACCCTGGGGGTCTACTCCGAAGTACTATCGGCCGAATGTTCGGCCGTTTCCTGCTACGAAGTTACTATTTGATTCGGTCGGTCCCGATCTTACACTCCTACACTCTTTCGAATATTGACTATGGTCCCGACCCAACTGAGCCGATCCGAACTTTTTTTCGTATCTTTCAATAATATTCGGTTCGGCCACGTGTCGGTCCGATCCGATCATTCGCACTTTGCACTTCGTAGTAGACCCCCAGGTTACTAAATCACCTTTGGTGACCGTACTTTAGTGAAGCGACGAGCGGTGACACTAAATTTCGCTAATTTATTGGAAACCTTTGAGACGTATTAATTGTATTTCCGTTAGTGACAATAAAATTTGCAAATTATGTCTATTAAAGATGAGGTTCTGTTAAAATAGCTAAGATATGTAAAATAACGCTGTATATATATTTTTTTGCAGACTACCTCCCTGACTCGGAGCTGATAAACTTCTCAAAGCGCCGCAAGGTAGCGGAGATAACAGGAGAGATACAACAGTATCAGAACCAGCCGTACTGCCTCACGCCTGAGCCGAAGACCAGGGTATGTAAAGTTATTCAAACTTATGTTCTTTCAAGTTAAACAAATACCGGGCCTGCGGGCGGAGAGCAATGGGTAGCTCACCGCCCGATCAGGACCAGGCCCGTGCCGGACGGCGCGTAAGTGTTCCACGCGCGCCTCAAAGAGTTGTCAGCATAATTTGAGGGGCCCCTTAGGGCCGAAGCCTGGGATTGTCCGAAAGGGTTACCGCTACCCCGGAACATAAAGGGCGAAGGAAGGAACATGGGTGGGTTTTAGTCAGTAAGAGTCTGACACTCCCTTCCGCTCCACCCAGAGCAGGAGGGGTCATTTGATGATTTACCACCAGAAAAAAAAAAAAAAAAGTTAAACAAATATCGACTTTATTATAATGGTAATTCAGAGTGGCTAGCACTCTTGAAAAAGTTTAAAAAATGTTTGAAGTTGTAGCGTAAACTGAACTTTATTGTGTAGGAATTAAAGTTATTTTTCCATAAACTCATATTTGTTTACACTTTTGGCAAATAAATCGCGAATTCAGATTACTAATCTGAATGTGCGATGCCACACGGGCGTTGCCAATGCGTTGCGTCGGCGCTGCAACGCCAGAGCGGTGACGTCATCGCAGCGCTCGTGAGCCACTCACTGCGTCATCACTGCGCTGCGACTACGCAACGCATTGGCAACGCCCGTGTGGCATCACTGTAAGGGCTGATTTTTCCAACGTCAGATAGTTTTATCCGAGGAATAATTTTGAATTTTTGACAGTTCTTCCATACAAAATTTGTCAGACGTCAATTTTATTCTACGAATAAAAATTATCTGTTGATTGAAAAATCAGCCCTAAGTGTACAAACACGCATCAGCTGATTAGCAGCTATTGTATCTTATCAAATAATAAGAATAATTGTTATACGTTCCAGGCTTTCCTAGAATCCCTGGACCCGTTTCCCGGCAAGGACGACAACGAGATCACCAACTACCTGTACGCGAAGAGCTTGGAGATCGAGCCGCGCCAAGTCAAGCAGATGCCCAAATTTGTGAGTACAGACGCCAGCAGGTCAAGCTACCCGAAACTGTCAAATTTTCCCAATCAACCTTGAACCTTAATGCTTTAGCGATAAAGTTGAAAATCTATTAAAGAAATTTGACAGATTGTAGTAGCTTGATGTGCTGGCGTCTGTACATTCTGATCCATATATAATTATTTAATTTTACTACAAGCATGCGACCACTGCTGGGCAAAGGCCCCCTGTTTTCCTTCTATTTCTTCTTCTACGTGTCGCTGGCACGATTGCACTTTAAATGTTGTTTTCCCAAAACTTTGGCACTTCCACGTAATTGTCGGTGGCAGCGCAGAGGTCACTTTGACTGCATGTCTTGTGCGGCTACCTGACGGAACGGCAATGGGGTGTGCTTGTGGAGCTATGTCACAAACCATGCTCCACCTCCTATCCTGCCCTCTGTGTCCCAAAACACTCTCACTAAATACTTAATATTTAAATGTGAATAATATTGTAGCGGTATCTACAACGCCGCATGCGAACAACGCGTCATACTGACGTCACGCAAATCCTGCATCTCGAAAGCAGTTTACCGCGCAATTAGCGTAGATACAATTCCCCAACATCAGTCGTTGGGCAGTTGCCCGCCAGACAACACCGTCTGGTCGGAGGATCCTCCCTTTTCTATGGAGGATGAGTGAACTTTATACCCTGTTCCTCATACCTCTAAAATATTAATAGTTACTTAATAGTTAAGTAACCTTAAATATTAATATTCTCAAAAGGAACGTTGGAAATCATGACATTGTGTAGTTTTTGACATTGTTTTGTCTGTTTGTAGCCTCGCAGGTACCCAGAGCTGTCCCTGAAGCAGGTGAAGGTTCGTCGTTCGAACCTCGACAACCCGACCGGCTCCACCTCCTCTGTTGGTTCCAGCAATGCTTCGCACTGTGATGATACTATGAGTGAGTAACATCGTTCTACTAAGCCGAAATCTAATCTCTTCACCACCCTTGGTTGACTGGTAGATAACGCCTAAGGCATTAAGTCCGCCTTTGTACCGTTTTTGTGCGAAAATTTTAAATAAATAAATAAATAAATCGATATCTTAAAAAAAAACCCCTTTTGTTTTGTGAACATTTTCAACTATTGTAGGGTAGTTATTCTCAGGGGTGTGTATTGGGTCGTTTTACGTTTTGCAGTAAAATGGTATACTCATTTGTAAAACACAGTATAAGGGCACAAATAAGTGAATATGATAAAACAATGAAATCATTTATGAGCAGCGGGCTAATTGCGTAAGGGGCCTTTTACAGTCCACTAGCGCCGCCAATCGAAAAAATGTCATAACTCGTAAATAGAATCAAAAATACAAAATGTGGTCTATTATTACTCTAGAAAAGGCAATAACGTAATTTTATAACACATTGTCAACACTTGAAATATAGCTGTTTAGCTAAATCGTGCATTTGTAACAAAAACGGCCGTTTATGTTTTGAATGCACGATTTAGCTAAACAGCTATATTTCAAGTGTTGATAAGGTGTTATACAATTACGTTATTGCCTTTTCTACAGTAATAATAGAACATATTTTGTATTTTTGATTCTATTTACGAGTTATGACATTTTTTCGATTGGCGGCGCTAGTGGACTGTAAGAGGCCTCTTAACACACTATCAGTAGCAATGGCTTCCATTTTGACAGTTCAACAATATTCATTGCGTTATTTACGTTGTTGAACAGACGAGTTTTTCGAACACATGAAGCAATGGATTAGCAATATGCTTCAAAATAATTCAGATTGAGATCGATAGTGTGTTACGCCATGAGCCTAAAATAAAGCTTTTTTTATATCAGCTAATGATATTAATCCACGGAGCCGGCGTGATCCACAGAGACTCGTTCTGCATGATCTTCCCAATTTTGCTAAATATAATAAAAGCTGCTTATATACTTGTGTTCGTATATATAATAAGATACCGAGTAACATAAAAAACTTAAACTCTAGATTATTTAAGGGAAAATTGTTTGATTGGTTGAATTCTAATAATTTCTATAGTCTTAAAGAATTCATGGAAAAGAAATTCTCATGTTAGTTTTAAGTAAAACTTTGCATTCTAAGTACAATTCTGGCAAAACATGTAAGCTCTTTATTGTAATTATTGAAACACCATGTATACCATGTTTTTTGCAAATAAATACTTTATTATTATTAAAAAAAAAGCGGAGGGGCCCTGCCCAGCACCGCACTTAAAAGGCACATAAACACCGCGCTTAATAGACACACATTCGACAAAGGCCGTGTTACACTATACCTTTGTCAGAAATAGAAGAAGCTGCCTTGTTGCTCTGCCCATAATCTTCTCTTTGCAAAAATAACATTGACCGGAAATAACATTTTTTTTGTGTTGCAGGTATGACGTCACAAATATCTCCGACGAGTATCAGCCAATGGGATGGCGGCTCTCTACAGTCTCTGCCCCTAGATTTTCGTAAGTACTAATAAAACTACAGTTCCCACACATAGCAGCGTCGTAGGTTCAAATCCCGACAGGCACTTTACTTTGTCTAAATTATTTCATCACCACTACTCTCAAAACGGTGAAGGAAAGCATCGTGAGGAAACCGGCATGTCCTGGAACCAAAAATTCGAAGACATGTGACGTCTACCAACCGGCACTAGGTCCGCGTGGTGGATTACGGCTTACTCTCTCACTATGAAACGCTTGATCACAGTCGCTTATAAGATTATGCACTTCATACGTGTAAGGTTCATTTTCGTATAAAACTACTGTATTTAGCACGATTTAGCTATGTAAATCCGCTACTTTTGTTTACCATCAATCATAGGCTTTATAACTATGGCAATAAGGTCTGACATCGTTATTTTCTTTCAGTTTCAGGCAGTAAACAAGAGCTCGTCAGCCCTCGGTTAGAACGATGTTCGCTGTCGCAACTCAGTCAGCTGAGCCTGTTCGACAAGGGCCTGGCACTGTTCGATAAAAACAAGCCTACTAATAATCACAAGTACGTTTATTTTTTAAATATGAAAGAATAACAGGAAATGTTATTATTTATTTATTTCCTTTATTTAAATGTAAACATATAAATTATATTTTTAAATATTAGAATATAAAAGATATAAAAAGATTTAAAAATATAAATAATAGTAGCCCACCGGTATCGGGAACAGGGTCCAAGCTACCGGCGGTCAGGGCTCCAGAGAGAGGAACCTCCTGACAATGCGAGCTGTGTCCAGAAGTACCGCTTTCTGAATCAAGCCCTTGATCCAGCTGCCCAACGAGAGCCTCCTCAGGTGTTGGTCGAGGCTCTTGGCTATTAACCTATTGGCTGACACGACTATCGGCACAATGAGTGCTGAGTCCACATGCCACATGTCGACAACCTCGCGAGCCAAGTCAAGATACTTGATTTGTTTATCTTTTTAGTCTTACCAAGGGGTATCGTATTACCCAGTAACTGGGTTGTGGAGGTCAGATAGGCAGTCGCTCCATGTAAAATACTGGTATTCAGCTGCATCTGGTTAGACTGGAAGCCGACCCCAACTTAGTTGGGAAAAGGCTAGGCAGATGATGATGGTACTAGGACTTTTAGTTCTTTTTTAAACTTTGATAGTTTGCATGTAATATCCAATTCGTTATGCTTCGGTTCGTACGTTATACTGTTATAAAAAAAAAAAAAAGATTTATTATGTATGTCATCATCATTCATCATCTGCCTGCCTTTTCCCTACTATGTTGGGGTCGGCTTCCAGTCAAACGGGATGCAGCTGAATACCAGTAGTTTACATGAAGCGACTGCCTGTCTGGCCTCCAAAACCCAGTAACTGGGTTGGTACCCCTTGGTAGGACTGGTTGTCAGACTTATGGAATTCTGACTACCCGTAACGACTGTCAGCGCGGAACAAAAGTCAGAAAGAGAGTCTTTCTGACTGTTGTTCTTTTTGCTCGGCTCCTCAGGGTCCTGGCGTGATTTTATAGCAAATGCAAAAATAATTGTTTAAATCCAATTGGTACGGACGCCAGCACATCAAGTTTCTACAATCTGTCAAATTTCTTTAATAAATTTTCAACTTTATCGCTAAAGCATTAAGGTTCAAGGTTGATTGGGAAAATTTGACAGTTTTGGGTAGCTTGACCTGCTGGCGTCTGTACTTCCAGAGATTAGCGCGTTCAAACAAACAATTTTTCTGCTTTTTTCGCCTCCAAAAGTTAGTAGACGTTTTTCCACTTAAGCTGTGATGCCAGATTATGATAAAAAAAAAATATCAAGTACTCCTAAAGGATTACTTGATTATATTTATGATACGTCAAAGGTAGTTGAATTAATCAATAACAACGTTCTAGAAGTTCAAACATTTTCATCACTAGAATTTTAAATCATACTGTGGTGTGTCGTAAGCACGTTATGCCGTTGGTCCCGGCTGTCATTCGTGGATCTTTGACAGTCGTTACGGGTCGTCAGTAGCCCGAAAGTCTGACAACCAGTCTTACCAAGGGGTATCGTATTACCCAGTAACTGGGTTGTGGAGGTCAGATAAGCAGTCGCTCCATGTAAAAATACTGGTATTCAGCTGCATCCGGTTAGACTGGAAGCCGACCCCAACATAGTTGGGAAAAGGCAAGGCAGATGATGACTGTGGTGTGTCGTAACTAAAGTGGAAGTGGCCTCCAAAAGTTAGTTGATATTTTTCCACTAACTTTTGGAGGCCACTGTAGATAGTGGGTATTGACATGGTTGCTCTATTGTTTATAGATGCAGTACACGAGATGAGCCTCCTTCGCCCAGGGACCGACATTCGCCCAGACATGATCGGTGAGTAGCTAGCTACCTATACGAGTCCTGAAAGTAGTTCGTTCATGATTGACTACTGAATCGATTTCAGTAACTTATAATATAGGTATTTAAAAAAAAATGTATTTTGCCATTCTAACCGCCGATTGACCGATTTATTGGCATTTAGACTTTTGTAGTATTATTTTCACTATTTGATTTGATTAGAGAGATTTTTTTTTTTTATAAAAACGTTGCCCCACACTAGGAATTACTCCTGTATCGTGGGTGCGTTTACAAACATTTAAACCGACATACACAAACAGCCAGACCCGGAACAACTACCTGTAGGCAATACAAATATTTGTTCCGTGCGGGAATCGAACCCGCGACACGCAGCGCAGCAGCCGATCGCTCAGCCACTGCGCCAACCGTGTCGTCGAAATAAAACGTTTATTATAAAAAAACGTTTATTTAAAATAAAATACATTATCCCTATAGCTTGTCGTTGGTAACAGTTTATAAGAAGGTGTAATGTTGGGGTTCCTAAGGGGTGGTTTCAAAGGAAACAACCACATCTGTTAAGTACTATTTATTGACTGAATGAATAATTATAAAATAAGCGCCTGTGAGGTAAAGTGCAAACTCAGCATACATGATCAGTTATAAAGGAGTGTACAGACGCCAGCAGGTCAAGCTACCCGAAACTGTCAAATTTTCCCAGTCAACTTTGAACCTTAATACGTTAGCGATAAAGTTGAAAAACTACTAAAGAAATTTGACAGATTGTAGTAGCTTGATGTGCTGGCGTCTGTACTTACTTACTAAAATAAAGACATACATATCAAAGGTATATTTGCGATTCTTCCTTGTACTTACAATATACCTTTAATACCTTTACTTTGCTGCCATGAGAGAGGCCCGTGGCTAAATAATAACAGCCGCACAGGTCGATTGATCAGATTAAGCTACGTTTGACGCGGTCGGTCTATGGATGGGTGACCATCTTTACATACCGAGACCCCTCCGTGCCTCGGAAAGCACGTTAAGCCGTTGGTTCCGGCTGTCATTCGTAGATCTTTGACAGTTGTTACGGGTCGTCAGAAGCCCGAAAGTCTGACAATCAGTCTTACCAAGGGGTATCGTATTACCCAGTAACTGGGTTATGGAGGTCAGATAGGCAGTCGCTTCATGTAAAATACTGGTATTCAGCTGAATCCGGTTAGACTGGAAGCCGACCCCAACATAGTTGGGAAAAGGCTAGGCAGATGATGACTTTGCTGCCATGGCTTATTAGGATTTAAATTAATATTTGAATTGTTTTTTTTATATTTTCATTATGGACGCTTTTAACGTTCTGCATCGTTCTCACATGCATAATTTTTAACATGAATGATGTAACCAATACTTTGTAACCATATTATTGTGATTTAAAAGAGTGTCCACGGAGTTTCTTGCCCGTTCTTCTCCATAGGTACCTACTACGCTTTGGAAGGGGCAACTAGCTTCATCTTTTCGACTGAACGACAATGACAAGTTGAAATAAATAGTTTGAGTTTTTATAATGTCCTTATTGTCGCAGCCAAACGTCAACGTGCGAGCGCAAGCCGGCCGCGCTGTCGCCGCGCAACGCCATCGTGGACGCCGAGCTGTTCTACTCGCGCACGCTCGACCACCGCCTCAGCGCCAAGAAACCGGACCAGGTGCGTGCACTACTTATGAATATCAACCACTGACAGCGCCCCGCGGTGTCACCCGCATAAGTGTGGCTCCCGTGGGAATATCGGGATAAAAAATATCCTATGTGTTATTCTAATGCAAGGCTGCAAAACCTTTTTAACAGTCGGGCCAAACGGAGGATTCAGGCATTTCGGGCGGGCCACTGACAATTCCTATTTTAGTTGGGTACTCTCAGGACATGCGCAATAAAAGGCAATGAAATTAATAATTATTGTTTATTTTTGTTAGTAATATTTAATAATATATACTAAAATATTTAACAAGCTGCCTGACACATTAAAATTGTTAAATCTGGACAAATTCAAAAGTGTTGGCAAAAATTTTAGTCAATAAATGTTACTACTCGTTAAAGGACTATTTAGATGACAATTCTATAATCCCTCCTCCTCAACATTAAGATACCTGACCTGTTTTGACATTAATATTTAGTTTATTTTTATTTCTTTTTGACTTTTTACATCGGATCGGTGCTTTCTTAACATTTTATTGTGGAAATTCTGGAGGGGAATTATTGATCCATTACTCTGGTGCTTTTTATAATTAATAATCAGTAATTGCTATAGTACTTAATTAATTTGAATTTAAATTGATAATTATAATGTGTTTGTACGCCTAATGGCGAAACATAGAGACCCTATGGAAATATTGTAACATCTCACACACTGTGTAACTCTACCTATGTTTACAGATAAAAGTTCTGATTCTGATTTAGTATAAAAAAAACAAAGAGCATCTTATGCTGAATAAAGAAACAAAATTGAACTTAAGTACTATGATCTTCTTGAATTCTAGCGGTATCTACAACGCCACATGCGAACAACGCGTCATACTGACGTCACGCAAATCCTGCATCTCGCAAGCAGAGTTTACCGCGCAATTAGCATAGATACAATTTCCCAACATCAATCGTTGGGCAGTTGCCCGCCAGACACAACACCCGTCTGGCCGGAGGATCCTCCCTTTTCTATGAAGGATGAGTGAACTTTACACCCTGTTCCTCATACCTCCATAGAATCAATGTGATTTCTGCAATTGTTTCTCTTTTAATAATTTTCCTCGCGGACACTTCGTTCCTACCGCGGCTGCAAATTTGGCGGGATTTATCAATTTGGTGGTTATTTCAGGACTTGCTTGCGCGGGCCCTTTTAAAATCGTTGGCGGGCCATAGTGTGGCCCGCGGGCCTGGGGTTGAGCAGCATTGTTCTAATGTATAAGCTTTATTACTGTAAAGTTTCGTCAAAAACCGTTCAGTAACAAACTACCATCCATCCACACAAACTTTCGAGTTTTTTTATATTACTTTTAGTACGGGACCAACTCTGGAACATCGAAATACAATTGTTGTTACATACATTTTCGTTTCACTTCCTAAAGGCGTTTTTGTTAAATAAATGAGCCTCTCTTTAACTTATGCCTTTTTTAATGTTGGTTGCCGTAACTAGGGATATTTCGCCCAAATGGGTTAAAAAAAAAGGTTAGAATTGTGACCTACATCCAAGTTGGTTGCAGTGAAGGTCTATCCACACAAGAAAGAAAATACGTTTATTTGTGGTTAACGCAAAAACACAGATTTATAAACTAAAGGGAGATATGGTGTGGCTGCCCAACTGTTCGAGTCCGGCTGTCGCCTTCAACTACATATGCACTACAATACGAACACGCGCTCACTCACACTATAACAGTCACCACACTCGACGCGAGCCAATCGTGTAACGCAGATCGCAATGTTGAGACACACGACTACATTGACAATTCTTATTGACAAATCAACGGCTCCCGCGTTTGTTTCTGTTTTGTGCATACATTGTTCGCACGCGCCACGCCCCCTTGGCATATCTCCCTTTAGTTTATAAATCTGTGGCAAAAAAGAACATAAAAACAATAAGAAATGGTTGATATGCGTCACATCCACGCAAAACGGCTATCGCTCAGCATTGTGCTGCGACAAGAAATTAGAAATGGTTCACACTGAAGTAAAATTAAAATAATACTGCTGTATGAGGTGGTGGTCACGCCCAGGGCCGTGCTCCGTCAGGGCTTAGAAGAATAGCGGTTTGTGGCGACGGAGCTGTAGTCACTGTCTTGTGTGTGCTCCGGCTCTGTCGTGTCCCTGGTATGTATGGATAGACCTTTACCCTCTTATTAAAAAACAAGGTTTTTCTTTCTATCAGGTTTAAACCACTGTCCCAGTTATTGAATTAAGAACCCAACTGTTATAGAAATGCAGTCCTTTATACAAAACTGACAGCTTAGTTCGGTGCTAAGTTGTCATTTTAGTATTACGAACTTTGTCTAAATCGAAATAAAGTTCGAAATACAAGTACTGGCTCAATAGTTAAGACTAGAACTAAAGTTAGGTTTCGTTTTGTAATAACACGGTTAGTGTTTAGGATAATTAGATGGGAATTATGTTGAGTTCATTTTTAGTTAGATTATTTGTAACAAGCCGTGCGCGCGATGGGATTTTCCATTTGTAAAAATGACGAATTTCCTTCTTTTATTTTAGGGGATGAATTTACAATTTTTTTTCCTAAGTGCTCACTTTCTATATATAAGGAATTCTTGTGAAAATGCATGCTTCTACACCAGGTTTAGGCTGTGCATTGTCTGTAATCAAACACGTTAAGTAGCCAGCCGATCGATTCTGTAAAAATCTCACCGTGAAAAGTTTGGTGAAGTGAGCTTAGAGTGAGCTGTCAATAGTGTCAATCCCTAGCATTAGTTGGTATGACAGCTCACTCCACGCTCACTTCACCTAAGACCGGCTGCAATAGACTTAACCTTTATCGCTCATAGAATGACCTGAGATAATTTAGTCTTTACATTTTATTTTATTTTATCTACTGTTTATTATTTTAATATTTATGACATGTAACAATAGTCTGTCAGTGAATTGAAGGTTTTTATCGCTGAGGTAAGTAAGTTAGAGTGTTGCCCCGTGTCCGCAGGAGCGCGTGCCCCCGCTGCTGCCCCGCGGCGAGGCGGAGCGCCCGCCCGCGCCGCCGCGCCGCGCCGCGTCGCCCGCGCCCGGCCGTACGTACTGCACACACTACTCCTTGCTCTCGTAACCCTGTGCCTGCCGTTACTGTACGGCGCACATTGGGGATAGAGCCAATTTTTTGTTCAAAACCACCTAGAGATCGCAAAAATAAACCAAATGAGACAATGTTTGGACAGAAATGTTTGTAATTAAATTCTAAAGAGACTGACGAAGCCGGATTTCTAATATTCCTTAAATCTAAAACTTCATAACCCACTAAAACCAAGCTAAAGCGAGTTTTGCCCTGTTCTTTAACCCTTTCAGTCACGCATTTCAACTAGCACTTGTATGGAAGTGTAAATATACGCTTCCGATGTATTTTTCGTCGCTGAAAACGAATCTGATGTCAAAAAATATAAAATCAGTCATAATATAAAAAAAAAATAAAAAAATATGCATTTTTTATAAAAAAATTACAACCTAATTTCGCAAATCGGGCTTCGTGAGTGTCTTTGGAATTTAATTTCAAACATTTCTGTGCAAAAATGGTTTAATTTGGTTAATATTTGAGGTCTCTAGGTGGTTTTGAACATTCTGTCCCCAATGTGCGGCAGCAGCTCACGGGACCCATCTGCGACTCCCGCATTCCCCTTCAACTTAAGGGGCGCATTTATAAAACAATGTTTAGACACACAAAGGGAATGAATGAAAGGCATGTAGCTGAGATGAGAATACTAAGAGGAATGTGTGGTGTTACGCGAAAGTATAGAATGGAAAAATAGTATATACGGTGGCAGAGATATCGACGAACGAACTGTAACTATGAATTCAGCGCATGATTCCAAGACCCCTAGTGTAAAAAAATCGTCTAAACGTGGCACCCGTCACTGAAAAATTGTGTTGAAATCGATTGTCATGGTGTGGAGGAATGAGGAAAGTTTTGTACGAATGTGGACTGCTATAAGAGTAGGGGAAGACAAAAGAAACGATGGAAAGACTGTTTGAAAGATTTATGGCTAAAAACAGAAGGCCAGTTCTCGTAATTTAAAACGTTCAAAATCTAGTCGCAGTCTCATTTCGGCGACAAACAAATGTCAAAAACTTGTCAAAATGTAGGGAAATTAGAAATATTTTTTGACGCGTTGAGACCTGAGATCGGACTGTGAACATTCTTAAAATTACGAGAATTGCTCCTTAGATGACGACTAATAGACAAGTCATCATCTGCCTAGCCTTCTCCCAACTATGTTGGGGTCGGCTTCCAGTCTAACCGGATGCAGCTGAATACCAGTATTTTACATGGAGCGACTGCCTATCTGACCCCCACAACCCAGTTACTGGGTAATACGATACCACTTGGTAAGACTGGTTGTCAGACTTTCGGGCTACTGACGACCCGTAACGACTGTCAAAGATCCACGAATGACAGCCGGGACCAACGGCTTAACGTGCTTTCCGAGGCACGGGACGACTAATAGACAAGTATGGAAGAAAAATACATGTTGCGCCGACACTAAATAAATTGGAATACGGGCAGCAAAATGATGACCTATCTAATTATGTAAACAGGTAGCTATGTTGTGGCACCGAGCTGTCGTGTCTGACATACCGCAGTTTGCTTTAAAGTTGTCAAAAGATAAAAGGCCCGTTTTGACATTTGAGGATGCGTTCTTGACACCTGTCAGTTTCATACAAACGAATACGTGTTTTGCGAATTTGATCTTTATTAACTACTAGAACTGTCAATGTCAAAACGGGCCTTTTATTTTTTGACAACTTTAAAACAATACAGGGTAAAATTAAATTAGCTAGCGAAACTTTGCAGACGTGATGGGCACATATATTTTAACATAATAAAACAAAAAATAAATAAATTTGATGATTTTATTTAGGATCATCAACCGCAGTTAGTCACGGGGCGTTGACCCCATTTTTTTTTTTCAAATCTTATTTCTTTTTTATTTGTCGTGTTTAGATATCGATACCCTTCACGTCTGCAGTTTGGCTAGTTAATTTAATTTCATATTGTATATTATTTTAAATGAAACAGTTTGTCATAGTGATATTTCGATCGAAATTATGGTACAGGTATATGTTTTGAGCCAATCTCCTTGTGTGTACAGTATCGTCATCCACATGCGAGCCTCCGCCCGAGCCGCCCGACCGGCCGCTGCCCAGTCCCAAACATCACGACCTCTTCAGGTTAGTATCACTATACCAGCCGCGTGACGACTCCCGGCCACCGTAAGCGCGGGCCTGCGGGCGGAGAGCAATGGGTAGCTCACCGCCCGATCAGGACCAGGCCCGTGCCGGACGGCGCGTAAGTGTTCCACGCGCGCCTCAAAGAGTTGTCTGCATAATCTGAGGGGCCCCTTAGGGCCGAAGCCTGGGATTGTCCGAAAGGGTTACCGCTACCCCGGAACATAAAGGGCGAAGGAAGGAACATGGGTGGGTTTTAGTCAGTAAGAGTCTGACACTCCCTTCCGCTCCACCCAGAGCGGGAGGGGTCATTTGATGATTTCCCATCCGGAAAAAAAAGAAAAGTATCACTATACTTACTAATCTAGAGTTGAACATGCAGACATCCCAAGAAAAGTACGTGCTTCGGGAATCATCGTGTTTCTTCGGAAATACGAACGCCCGATGATGTGATCAAGTATAGAGCAGTTACAGCTCGCAGTGTTACTTCTAGAATGATTTGAGGAAATATGTTTTTTCTTGTTTAGACGTACCAATTACGTCTGTGAAATTTACGCAAAAATATTTTTTTTTTAAACTGTTATTTCAAGTGCGTCACGAACTGCGGTCCATGACCAGGCAAAAAAAAAACCTAAAATTAATTTATTTTTTGTTTTATCATGTTTAGATATCGATACCCATCACGTCTGCGGAGTTTCGCTAGCTAATTTTATTTGACCCTGTATAATGATAACATGCGCGTTCGCACATCATATTACTCCGCTGCCTACCTCCGGGGAATCCTGGCGTGAAGTTACATGATGTTCTATGACCTTCCAAAATATCGATTTAGAGATATACCAACACATTGCCGTGTATCTAATTACACCAATATAACAGCGCAATGTTTGGTAATTCGATTCTAGGACAGGCGTAAACAACATTTTAAACTAGCATTTATTGGCATAGGTTGTAGGTATTTGAGGGGCCCGTGGCTAAATAATAACAGCCGCACAGGTCGATCGATCAGGTTAAGCTACATCATTACATACCGAGACCCCTCCGTGCCTCGGAAAGCACGTTAAGCCGTTGGTCCCGGCTGTCATTCGTAGACAGTCGTTACGGGTAGTCAGAAGCCCGAAAGTCTGACAACCAGTCTTACCAAGGGGTATCGTATTACCCAATAACTGGGTTGTGGAGGTCAGATAGGCAGTCGCTCCATGTAAAATACTGGTATTCAGCTGCATCCGGTTAGACTGGAAGCCGACCCCAACATAGTTGGGAAAAGGCTAGGCAGATGATGATGATGAGGTTGTAGGTATTTATAATAAATTGTTGCAATAAAATGGACGATCCGTATTCAATCTACCTTAAATTAAACAATGGCACCGATTCCCTTGTTCACAAACTAAACTAAATTTAAGTTCAGCGCAGCTTTTTCTTTCTATTTCATTAAGAAAAGGACAGAAGATAAATATTAGTTTAGTCCTCTCAAATTAGTCAGCGCCTGACGTAAATTGACGTATTTTTAGTAGCCATGTTTTTAATCACGTCTAAAATGTCTATACAGGGTTATTGGTAAAACACCAACAACCTTTAAGCCAAATAAAACCAAATTTTTAAGTTTTTTAAGTCCTGGCTGGAGGCCTTAATTTATTGAGGCATCCAAAGGCAAGTCCGGTTAAGCAGACGACAACCTCATAGGTAGAACTGTGAGATGACACTGAGAAAAAAAAAGAGAATGTCGCATGGAGGGGGCATAACGCTTTTGCTTTTGCCTTTCCTTTCTTTCTACCAGTCAAGGCCTTTTTTTTATCGTGGGGAAATGCTCGTGCATGTTGCACTACCACGGGGAGATAGTGCAGTTATGTGGGACTCTAACCCTCTAAAACTCCACGGTGACCCTCGTCTGGGAAGTACTCCCCATCACCGGCGCACCAGAACACATGGCACGCCGTGACCACCCCAGGGACCAAACCAGCACATGGGCGCCAGACGACCCCGTGTCTGGGCACCCTTGGACACCAGTCAAGGCCTACCTCAAGCCGCGTTAAGGAACTTGGAACATTCCAAAAACATGACAGAATGTTCATAGGTTTAATATCCCTGTGTGGTAACTATCATAATTACAGCGCTAGTCTATCGAATTGTCTGTCTGTTATTTAATGTTCTTTCTGACTGGACCGAGCTTGTGGCGTGTGAAAAATAGAAACAAAGAATTGTGTTCTGTACGCAAAATTATACGTGGTTTTTAGTAAGTATCTCTCATGAAAACGAACATGCTTTCCTGCCATTGGCAATGTATCTACAGTGGCCTCCAGAAGTTAGTTGACATTTTTCCACATCACTTGTGCATGATTTAAAATTCTAGCGATCCAAACCTTTGACTTATTATAAAAATTTGCAAGTAATCCCTTAGGAGTACTCGAGGGGCCCCTTAGGGCCGAAGCCTGCCGGGTCAGCGGGATTGTCCGAAAGGGTTACCGCTACCCCGGAACATAAAGGGCGAAGGAAGGAACATGGGTGGGTTTTAGTCAGTAAGAGTCTGACACTCCCTTCCGCTCCACCCAGAGCGGGAGCGGTCATTTGATGATTTCTCACCAAAAAAAAAAAAAAAATCCCGTCCGATTTTTTTATAATTAAAATCATAATTTGGCATCACAGCTGAAGTGGAAAAACGTCAACTAACTTTTGGAGGCCACTGTGTGTCCGCGATTCTCACAATAACTACTTAACCAGTTTCGGTGATATTTTTCACTAAGTTAATAATCAAAGTAAGATTGCTAGTTCCTGCCCGCGACTTTGTCCGCGTGGAATTTCTTGTTCCCCTGACCCACCCCGTCGTATGGCATCGCCTGGCCGCGCTTTTACATCGTTTTCGCTGAGCCTTCTTTCTTTTTGCTCAACTCCTAAGGGTCCTTTTCTTTTTTTTTGCGCGGTGGAAATCCTCATCGTCACTTCCTCCATCGTGGGGGTGACAGAGGGGTATGCTGGACTCTTACCGGCTAAAACCACCGCGGTGTTCCACCTCTGCCTATGGCCGGGGGTGCGGGATTCGCATAAGCATTCACCGCTCCGGTCTTAAGAGTTCTAGCGTGATGTTAAATAGTAAATAACCTTACTCATCAAATGCAAAAATATTTTTTCAAATCCGACCGGTAGTTCACATTGCTCGCAGAACGGATGGCCGATGGGGCCGAAAAGTTCTGGAGTGGCGACCGCGAACCGGAAGACTTTGTGTTGGAAGGCCTCCCACTAGGTGGACCGATGACCTGGTGAAGGTTGCGGGAATCCGCTGGATGCGAGTCGCACGGGACCGGTCAATGTGGCGACACTTGGGGGAGGCCTATGTCCAGCAGTGGACGTCTATCGGCTGAAATGATGATGATGATGACCGATTCTTGAGATTAGCGCGTTCAAACAAACAAACTCTTTAGCTTTATTATTATTATTATCTGACTATCGGACATATTAAATATCTCCAAGCTATTTGATACACACGCATCGCCTAATTTGCTGCTAGTGTGTTCAACCAAACAATAATAATAATTTGGTTATAAATAAATCTCTATTATTCCATAAAGGTTTTTATAAACAGTGCAATAAAAGTGTTTTTATCTTAACTTTTTGCATACTGGGGGCAAATCATTATTCTTATGTTTTCAACCTGGCTGACCCACCATTACCCACCTGGGGGGTACTCCGAAGTGGTATCGGCCGAATGTTCGGCCGTTTCCTGCTACGAAGTTACTATTTGGTTCGGTCGGTCCCGATCCTACACTCCTACTCTTTCGAATATTGACTATGGTCTCGACCCAACTGAGCCGATCCGAACTTTTTTCGCATTTTTCAAAAATATTCGGTTCGGCCATGTGTCGGTCCGATCCGATCATTCGCACTTTGCACTTCGGAGTAGACCCCCTGATCTCTAACCGGTCGTGTCGGATTGCCTGCCGTCTCATCGGACTATGAGAGTGCACTATAATATCTCCCGCGCCGAAGGCTAGTCTCCGTTGAGATTGGCCGTTACGGCCGAAAACGGTATAGAGGACTACCTATCCACCATCTAGGGGTTTTCTCCATACATTCTTTTAAACGTCATCGTCATTATTTTTTTCTTTTTTTAGGGTTCCGTACCTCAAAAGGAAAAACGGAGCCCTTATAAGATCACTTCTTTGTCCGTCTGTCTGTACGTCGGTCAAGATTTCCTCTTAGGAACGCGTGGAGTTATCAAGTTGAAATTAATATCAAATACTCAGCAGGGCTGCAATCCCTTGAAGCAGTGAAAAAATCAAGCTTCTAAGTCAACGCAATCAAAAGATATCTACGGGCGTTTATGTTCTGGAATCAAAACCTATAGGGTTAAGTTTCCTTTGACCTAGAATCGTGAAATTTGGCAAGAAGCAATGTCATGTAGCACAAAAAAATCCGAAAATCGCAAAATTTGTTATAAACGTTACAAAAAAAACCGTGATAAACTATTTACATAAGTACCTAAAAATTTGTACGGAACCCTCGTTGCGCGAGTCCGACTCGCACTTGACCGGTTTTTTTGACAATATTAGACACATAAAAACTCCCACCACCTTGGTAACGTACTGCAAATGGTGTAGGTAGGGCCCCAGGTGCCGCCAACCCAGTAGAAGCAGTAGTTATGTTTGTGTCTTGTTTCAGAATGCCCGCGGTGTCTCCCAAACGGTCGCCGGCGCCGCAGCCGCCCGCCAGCCCGCTAGTACCCGCCGACAGGTAAGCTTAACTTAATATTTTTTATTTTTTTATCTTTTCCTTTATTTCATTCAATTTAATCCTACTTACATTAAAACAATTAAAAATACAACCAAAATTATAATAAAACAAAAAACAATTAAAAATACAATTACAAATACCATTAAATCTATTAAAATACTCGTACACTTAATATCACTTCTCAACATGTGTATTATTAAAGCACTTAGGGAGCACCGGTGGCCCAGTGGTATCGGCCTCGACTGACGAGTCGTGAGTTCGAACCCAGGCAAGCACTTTGTGTATTTAATTTCACCACCACTACTCTTAAAACGGTGAAGGAAAACATCGTGAGGAAACCGGCACGTCCTAGGACCAAAAAATTTGAAGACATGTGACATCCACCAACCCGCACTGGGCCCACTCTCTCTCACAGAGAGGATTTTTTTTTTTTTTAGCCTGATTATTCTAAAGTATTTAGGCAACAAATTACGATGTGATGTTAATAATTTGATTAGTTATTTTGAAACTATTCTGTGTGTGTACAGAGGCGTCGCGTTCAAGTTCGAGTGGCGAGGTGCGCCCACGCCGTCGCCGCCCGCGCCGCCGCTCACGCCGCATCACCGTGAGTATCCAACTGATTTTACGTCATTACTAGCCTCTGCCCACGACTCACATTGGGGATAGAGCCAATTTTTTGTTCAAAACCACCTAGAGATCGCAAAAATAAACCAAATGAGACAATTTTTGGACAGAAATGTTTGCAATTAAATTCTAAAGAGACTGGCGAAGCCGGATTTCTGATATTCCTTAAATCTAAAACTTCATAAGCCACTAAAACCAAGGTAAAGAGAGTTTTGCCCTGTCCTTTAACCCTTTCAGTCACGCATTTCAACTAGCACTTGTACGGTAAACGAATCTGATGTCAAAAAATATAAAATCAGTCATAATAATATAAAAAAAATATATATTCAATTCATATGCATTTTTTATAAAAAAATTACAACCTAATTTCGCAAATCGGGCTTCGTGAGTGTCTTTGTAATTTAATTCCAAACATTTCTGTGGAAAAATGGTTTAATTTGGTTAATATTTGAGGTCTCTAGGTGGTTTTGAACATTCTGTCCCCAACCGTGCTAGTCGTAAGATACACAATGCCTATACTAAAATAAAAGCCACATTTTATAAAATCCCTGTCACTATTTTTTCTTTTTTGTTTTCGCTTACCGTTCTTTCTATTTTTTTTCCTTTTTGTTCTGTTCCTATTGGCTCTAGCGTAAGATTAAATAGCTTATAACTTACCTCAAGAATTAGGCTATCTAATGCCAAAAGAATATTTCTTTCCTAAAATTTTAGTTAAATTTTAAAATCCGACAAAAAAAAACTTTGTCGCTACGAATTTAATGATAATTTCCGCGTGTAGAGTAGAGTGCCTATGAGTTGAATTTTTGTATTATATATCGATTACCTACTTGATTTGTTTTGGTATAGTTAATTTCATCTTATGATTTTGAAAAAAAAAAAGAGAATTCCGTGCCATACGCTTCTACTCCGTTCACCTTTTATACCCTGTTTTTGTCCAAACGGTAAAAAACGTCAGAAAGTATATTATGATGTTCCTGTATTTGTAATACCAATATGGTGTCCGCACAGCGGTGTCGTGCGGCACGCCACCGCCGCTGCCGCCGCGCCGCCGCCGCGACTCTGCCGCGCCGCCCACGCCGCTGCCGCCCGTGAGTACCTGCTGGGGTCTTTATTTTTTTTCCGGATGGGAAATCATCAAATGACCCCTCCCGCTCTGGGTGGAGCGGAAGGGAGTGTCAGACTCTTACTGACTAAAACCCACCCATGTTCCTTCCTTTGCCCTTTATGTTCCGGGGTAGCGGTAACCCTTTCGGACAATCCCGCTGAACCTGCTGGGGTCTTTATTTGCCTATGCGTTGACTTGAGGGGCTCGTGGCTAAGTAATAACAGCCGCACGAGTCGATCGATCAGGTTAACTACGCTTGTGACTATCTTTACATACGAAAACCTCTCCGTGCCTCTGAAAGCACGAAGCCGGACAGTCGATACGGGTCGTTCGAAGCCCGACAGTCTGACGGCCAGTCTTACCAAGGGGCGTGTTACCTAGGAACTGGGTTCTGGAGGTGAAATAAGCAGTCGCGTCGTAAAATTGCCAGTATTTTACGACGCGACTTTTCAGACGATTTTTCAGCTGCATCCGATTAGACTGGAAGCCGACCCCAACATTTATTTATTTACTTTAAACATACAAATATCTTTACAGGCTAGACTCAGTGCGATATTGTAGCACACTTACAAAAAACATACATAGTTCAAGTTAGTTGTTTTAGCATAGCAAATTCTATACGTAGCTGTTCTTGTAAATTCACTCAAAGTCCAACAGAATATATCTAAGCCCTCAGCAATGAGGATGACAGTGCGGGCATATTTGGGAAAAAGCAGGCAGATGACCATGATGATGTTGATTTGATACGTAGATAGAAATGTTGCTTGAGTAGGGCAACACCAAAAAATCGATGGATGGACTGACTACTGAAAAAAAAAAACTGTTTAGTAACAGAAATATTTTTTTACAAGACATAATATTGCCTATGCCAAACTGTCTCTCTGTGTCTGTGTGACTATTGAATTATGGAAGAAGACATGTTACGTCGATCACTAATGAATTAAAGCTTATTCCAATCTTTGTTTCCAATGGATGTTATTTCCACTTAAACAAATATAATTTTTATGCTTGTGAAAATTAAGTTGATTTTACAATGCCTAGTACTAATAAAAAAGTCATAGAACCTGTTGAAGTTGTATCGCAAACTGAATCTTATGTGTACGTATTAAAGTATTTTTTCAAACACACATAATATTTATTTACATTTTTGGAAACCAAATTGCGGTCGCAGAATAGTATAAGAGACTGGACTGCCTGCAGCCAGTCCAGGTCCAGCAGCTTCCCTCCACTATATGTATCCCCGCAGTCGTCGTCCGTGCCGGCCAGCTCGCCGCCCGCGTCCGGCGGCGCGGCGCCTGCGCACGGCGCGCCGCCCCCCCTCCCGCCGCGCCCCGCGCCGCCCCCCGAGCTGCTGCGGCCCGCGCACTCCACCATCCTGCAGCGTCGGCACAACAACACGTGAGAATACCTTCCCTTTACTTTCTTAGCGGGTCCACCTTCTGTGGGCGTCACGTCTTTATCTTTGACTGACACCTTCTGGGATCGTCACTCACTTTGGCGTCACCCGCTTTAACCTGAACCCTCGATGAAGTCCCATTTGGGCTGTCATCCTTTGTAGCGTCACCATGGGTCAACTCTTACGCCGCTAGAGGAGTGCGGTTAAGATAAAATGTCGTAGAATTAAAATCTTCTGCAAAAAGATTCCTTCCATATGATGCTAATCCGTGTCCCTCGGCCCAGCGGCGCGCCCCGCCTGCCGCCCAAGCCGACGCCCAGCAGCGCGGCGACGCGCACGTAGCGCACGGCGCCGCGCGCAGCCACGCGCGCGCAGACCCGCGACGCTCACACGCAGACCAGTCCACGTAGGAAAAACAAACGCGCCGGTACATCGTAGGCTAGCGCATATTATGCAGCCCCTAGACTGTTATAAAGGCACGATTTTTTTCTGTGCTTGTCAAGCAATTTTGATCGTTTAGAACTAAGCTTGATGTGCCTGCAAAGCAAGCTACATGCTCGACCATACATCAAGCATACTTGCCAAGCACGTAAATGCTTGTCTGTATATGCCCCACTACATCCGTAGAGCCGCATTGCAATATAAAAAGCCCACCTACAATGTGCAATACGTGTGAAAACGATGGAGGGTTTTAGCTTTGCGTTGCGGCGCGGATGCATAAATGTGCGCTAGCCTTTAAAACCCACTTATGTTATTTTATATCGCAGAAAAATTATATAAAAACTTGCCCCTTTTATTCGCACTTCTTACAAAAGACTATCTTTGTCGAGGGCCCTGGACGTGGCGGCAAAGTTGAGTTTTTATGAATAAGTGGGTAAGTCGGCCTACCTTTGAAACAGCCAAGTTCACTCACGTATATAACTATTGTAAAAATATTGTACATTATAGACATTCCAATGTAATGTTAAAGTTAACATTAACTTTTGGTTGGTTTTTCATTATAATATTTGATGCTGGTTTAAGACCTAAACCATTGTATTGGAAAAATATACATTTTCCTGTCATCACATAGGTAAACAAAAAAAAAAATATACAAGGAAATACAATCATAAAAAATATACTATTCAGTGCCCAAAAATAAAACAATTAAGATTACATAAGCAAACAAAACATTTAGATACATATAATATACTATGTAAAACAAAAATAAGCGTGGCTTACACCGGAGGGGCAATTCTCGTAATTTTAAAAACGTTCACAGTCTGATCTCAGTCTCAATCTGTCAAAAATATGTCTAATTTCCCTACATTTTGACAAGTTTTTGACATTTGTTTGTCGCCGAGATGAGACTGCGACTAGATTTTGAACGTTTTAAATTACGAGAATTGGCCTTCTGGTTTATTATAAGAAACAAATTGACGCTTATTGTAAATATCGCCAATACTGTATACAAGACGATATATCAAGTTATACAATGCGTATAAGCTGACTTAGCATTGTATAAGCTTTCGTATAATGTGAGATCACATTATACTGTATAATATATACATAGCCTTGATGTGTGGTCATGTTTACTGGCACTGATGTTAAGGAGCCTCAATATACTGGAGTTTATATAGTTTTAGAGGTATGTATTACTTTTTTACATAGCAATTTAACATCACGCCTGTGTACAGACGCCAGCACATCAAGCTACTACAAACTGTCAAATTTCTTTAATAGATTTTCAACTTTATCACTAAAGTATTAAAGTTCAAGGTTGATTGGGAAAATTTTACAGTTTCGGGTAGCTTGACCTGCTGGCGTCTGCGACCTTGTATGAGTAGGCAGAACTGTAGGCCCACATTTCGCCAGTTATGTTTCAAGTCTCATATAATAGGGGGCGAACCTATTGCCATTAACCGGACACAAACCCAGTCTCCGTTAGACTACTGAAAAAAAAATTATAATATAATAATACTTGTTATTTCAAACTTTTCAAAAAAAAAAAAGTACTACTTGCATTTATTTTATTTTCTCAAAATCTTTTCATTCGTTTTTCAAATCCACCTCAATTACGTAGTATTTTAATTATATTTTCAATGTTTCGTAATGTTGAGACATCTCGCCCTTACAAATAAATAAATTTTAATTCAGCTCGTTATAAGTGATGACCTTTTTTGACAAATAATATGTCCAAACAGTTTTTTGACAAACAAATTCTCTTCTTCACATGACAAGTATGTACCTACAGTCACGAAAAATAGATAAATAACCAGGGCGTCGGATATAGTTGAAGTTTAGTAAGATGTTTTCGAATGAAATTTAGTTTGTTAAATGAACTGTTTGTTTTCTATTAATTAAATAAAATTTTATCCGAAAACATCAATCCATTTCTTACAAAACTTCAACTATATCCGACGACCCTGGCTACTTATCTCCTTTGTTGACCCTACACGACTTCCTTATTTCTAATTTTCCTGAAAATATTAACAGAACTGTTATTTCTTCATAATCTTTACATTGGTTTATAAGATCCACCACTTCACTGACGTAGAAGTTTATCTAGAATTATTACGACTTGCTTCTGATATCTCGTTCGGTAATTTTGAGACGGCTCTCCCTTCAGCTACAAATAATATTGTCAAAAAATAGTGGCGACATATTATATTATCCAGAACGCAGTTTGTTGATAAACGAATTCCTGTTTTCACATGGCAAGTCATGAAATCGTGTACAGTCGCCAAAAGAGATAAGTAACCAGGGTCGTCGGATAAGTTTGAAGTTTAATAAGAAACCGATGATAATTTTCGAATGAAATTTAATTTGATAAATAAACTGTTTGTTTTCTATTATTTAAATTAAATTTTATTAAAAAACATCCATCGTTATCTTACTAAACTTCAACTATAACCGACGACCCTGGTAACTTATCTCCTTTGGTGACCGTACATACTTGCTTCGTACTTAAATAGCACTTTTTTATTGCGATGTTCCTGAAAATTTTAGTTAATTTCTTCAAAATCTTTACATTTGTTTACCAGACCAACCACAATTACTCAGAAATTCATTCATTTTATTTGATATCTCCTCAGTTATCTCGTTACGTAATGTTGAGACAGCTCTCCCTTCGGGGCCGTCTCCACGAGCGAGAGAATCCCGGCAAGACCATCACCGCGATTCTCTCGCCCGTGGAGATGGCGCCTTCGGCTACTATTTTGACGACAAATAATATTTCTTAATCGCAGTTTCTTGATATAGGAATTGTTTTTTTTCACATGGCTAGTGGTTAATACACCGTTTCGCGTCGGTCACTCTTAAAACGGATTTCATTGATAACTGAAAAATTAACAATACTTTTTTATATTTTCAAAATCATTACATTCGTTCTTTAGATCCATCTCAATTACTTTTTTTTTTAATTCTTAAGTGTCTCGTTTGGTAATGTTACGACATCTCTCCCTTCAGCAACTATGAGTGACGACAAATAATATATCCAAATAGTTTCTTGACAAACGAATTCTCTTCTTCACATGACAAGTATGTACAGTCACCAAAAGAGATAAGTAACCAGGGTCGTCGGACATAGTTGAAGTTTAGTAAGAAACCGATGGATGTTTTCCAATGAAATTTAGTTTGACAAATGAACTGTTTGTTTTCTATTAATTAAATAAAATTTTATCCGAAAACATTAATCCATTTCTTACTAAACTTCAACTATATCCGATGACCCCGGCTACTTATCTCCTTTGGTGACCGTACACGACAATATTACGACACACGACAATATTTAAAAAAACAACTTGTTTTTTTAAATATTAGGTTCCAAGAAACTGCGTTTTCGGAAATATTATATGTCATCAAAAAGAGTAGCCGAAGGGAGAGCCGTCTCAACACTACCGAACGAGTTATATCCGAAGCAAGTCGTAATAGTTCGAGATAAACTTCTACGTCAGTGAAGTGGTGGATCTTATAAACCAATGTAAAGATTATGAAAAAATAACAGTTCTGTTAATATTTTCAGGAAAATTAGAAATAAGTAAGTCGTGTACGGTCACCAAAGGAGATAAGTAGCCGGGGTCATCGGATATAGTTGAAGTTTAGTAAGAAAGAAAATTATAAAAGTTCTTTTTTTTTTTCAAAATCGTCACATTTGTTTTTTAAATACACCAGTAGCACACAAGGATTTACTGGGACTAGTGATTAGCACCTGTCAGTTTCTTCTTTCCATGAATGTCATTTTTAATATCTCTCAAAAAATATTTCTCCCATTTTATTATGTGACAAGTCAGTGATATCTTCCAGTAATGTTGCCACATCTGACAGGCTCGACCTTTGATATGTTACATTGATCTCAGCCATCACTTTCTGTTATTAGAATATTATGCATTTTTCATCATTATCATTTCAAGTACCAACTAGTATTATAAGTGCAATTACCAAATTACTCATTTATGTCCCAATTTTTATTTCCTACTTTCCTGAAAATTATTTCTTTTGATTTGAATCGATTTCTTCGGTATCTCTACATTCATTCTTCAAATCCACCACAATTTTAATATTTCGTTTAGTTTAAAAAAAACTTTATTTCTCATTAAGACAATCGTCACTTACACGAGAACAATAAATCTTATTACTAATTATATTATATCAGTGCGGGTAGAAAAAAAAAAAAAAAGGATGATCATTGCAACATTCATTCTTATTGTTTATATGTCAGTGATGTTGCCACATCTGAAAGTTCAGACATCTGTTCATATTATGTGACATTGGTCGCAGCCACACACTAAAATGTGAATTATATTGCTATATTTTAATGCATTTTCAAATCAAATCAAATCATTTATTTTTTTGCAAACATGGGTAAAAAGATACATAGATGTTTCATATTTATAACCAAGTTCTCCACATTTTACCGTACAATGGGCATGCAAATAGTGTACATATAGTTTCTTTATTTTTAAGCATAATCTTTTCAAGTGCCAGCAGGTACTATCGGTACTCTTTGTGCCCATGTTAAATGAAAATATTTCTATTTTCTACTGTTATGTTGCAATTTCTATTTCCAACTTTTCTGAAAATTATAACGGATGATTTTAGTATCGGAATCTGTACATTCATTCTTCAAGCCAACCTCAATACCAGAAGGATACTTGCTTACGACGTTTTTCTTCTTGATTTCTTTATCATTTGTCTCCTTTTATTATCCTCAGACATCTCTCCCTTCTGAGACTAGTTATGGCATCAAAAAATATCTCAGAACATTTTTTATGGTGAAATATTCAAAAATGTATTTTGTTTTTGCTAAAAATGATAACGTAACTTTCTCATGACTTTCTTCATTTTATTTAATGTCGTGTCAGTTGTCTCTTTCGGCAGTGTTGCCACATCTCTCCTTTTTTGTAGGTAATTCTATGTCAATTAGTATTTTGTGGTAGTTCTAATGACGCTTCATCTCAAAATCAGTTTTTCACTGATGTTTATGTCCTGTCGTTTGTCCCGTTCAGATGGTATTTATTATTTTTAGAGATAATAACTACGTTTATGTCGCATCTCTCCTTCCAGCCACTAGGAATGACGAACATACTATATTCGGTTTGACATTAAAAATTAGATATCTGCGATGACATTAGGTGATTTATTTTTCCAATTAATATTCATAAATAAGTTATCATTCGAGTCAATCACGAATTTGTAAGGAAAACTTATCGATACAAGCGGTGAATGATTTTTTCTCTACTGTGGAAACTGTAGGTCGTTTTTTTTTCATTCAAGTTCGTAAACAAGTAAACACGGTCTTTCTTGCGCGCTAGGAATTCTTGATTGCGCGAACCAACTTAATTTTTTTAAAATTAAAATACCTGTCCGCGGTTAACTTCGCCTGGTGGAAAGCGACGAATGAGGTACAATTGAAAAGGCGTATCTTTTCTTCAGTTTAAAAAAAATAATGCAGCCGAGTCATAGCCGAGCCGGCTATGACAAATGATCACGCGTTTCAAACGACGTTTTCCAAAACATTTACTAGAAAAAATTATAATTAAATTCTACATTGAACTGTTTATTCTTTCCTGGGAAAACTACAACTGACTTATTGACACTTCAAATCTGAGGACACATTTGGCGATGTGTTCTTAAAATTAATTTGCATTAGTAAGTTTTCGAGTGTAATCCGAATTCAACGGAAAATAAATATCAACAATTTGTTTTATTTCTTCAAAATCTTTTCATTCGTTCTTTTAGTCCACTTCAATTTTAGGAATTCCTTCTTAAGTGGCTCGTTCGGTAATTTTGAGACGTCTCTCGCTTCGGCTACTATTATTGACGATAAATAATATTTCTAAAATGCAGTTTTTTTTGCTAAATTCTTTGTTCTTATGTGCGGTGATTTTTTTTTCCAAACTATATTCTTAGGGAATCATCCGAGTGATAACCGAACTTCCACGGGAACTGCAACCTAAAATCGTTATTTTGACAATACGAGCCAGTTTCCAAAAGAAACAATTTCTTTTTTTCTTTTCTTGTTACCTCAAGCTCACCTGATGGATATTTTAAATAAACATCGTGGTTACACACGACGTGTTTACATTCGGAGACTTATTTTTCCAATAAATTCAATAAAAATAAGTGATCATTGGAGTTAATCACGAATTTCCACGGAAAGCTAATATTTCATTAAATTTTCGGTGCACGACCCAGTTTTTTTTCTATTTTCAATTTTTTTTAAATTCTTTTTTTTTCGCTTCCTACCTCATCTGATGGGTATTTTAAATACACATTTGCGGTCACATTTCGGCATTTGTTCCTATAATGTATGTTCATATATAACCGATCACTCGAGTGATAACCAAATGTAATTAAAGAATCAAGTACTGCAATTATTGGTTCTGGTTCAGCACCATATTTTTATTTCTTTTGAATTAAATATATTTAATTTTATGATGTTTAGTAAATAAAAGCGGATGGCTTCTTTCCTTCAGATTAATGATAATTATCTATCTAAATTAATAATTTTTTGTCGGATCAAAAACAGACTTTTGTTAGACATGTTTCTGCTTTCTTTAAAAGTGAATAGACACTTTAAATGCCAAACTTGTTCGAGGTTTACAAAAATAAAACATTTTTATTCAACACCTTATTTCTTTCTCATTATCTTTTCCTCACATTTCTTTTAATTATTTTTGACATATTTTCTTTTCACTTTATGTGGATTACATTTTGATAATTGTCTCTGCAAGACTAGTGAATACATTTCTTTTTTATTATTATGTCTTCAACATAGCGTAAAACGAAACTGTGTATCCAAGTTTTCGCTTAGTACAGGCGCCAGCAGGTCAAGTTACCCGAAACTGTCAAATTTTCCCAATCAACCTTGAACCTTAATACTTTGGCGATAAAGTTGAAACCCTATTAAAGAAATTTGACAGATTGTAGTAGCTTGATGTGCTGGCGTCTGTACATACTCTAATAAAGTACCGGATTCCGATTTAATGTTTCAAGTCAACTCAGTTCATCGACTCTATGCTGATTAAAGATATCAAGTATAAATAAATTGTTCTAATCTCAATGTAATATTGTGGTTATTTTGCTCCTATTCCCAACTACGCATACAAATAAAATATTTTTATTCTTATCTGCGATTTTATTGGGTTTTTTCGTTCGGAATTTTCTTGAAAATACCCCCGAGTCTGGGTTTGTGGCTGGTTAAAGGCATTTTATTCATTTTCAATGTGTTTTAAAATATATTTTTTTACTTTACAATTATAAATGTTCTATGTAAAATTAAAGTATGAACTTATGTTATAAGTTCATCATGTCATCTCTAAAACTATTCAAACTCCAGTTCGCATACGGAACTGAAAACTATGACAAAACATGCATTTATGTACATACTAAATATATGCGTTAATGATAGCTGCGTGTATGACGCTGCTGGACTGACCTCGGTGACACCGCCGCGATTAGGTTGATGTAACATAATTTATAAGAACATGCTTACAACTTTCGGAGTCTGTCCAACAGTTTTTGAGATCGATGGTATAAAATAGTAAACAATTAGTGTGAAATGCTCTTAGCTATAATTATTATTATATATTGTTTTTAAAACTGTTAAAACAACAATAAATTCCTATTATGTTGCCATAGTAAAATAATATTCGTGAATATTATTTTTATACAATGTTAATTTTTAGTGTTGATATTACGTGCAGTGGCCGTTCAGTTTGTGAAATTACACGTAAATTTACCGGCCAATATTGTTACAGAGAAACATATACAACAGCATTGACTAATTATAAAATATAAAGAAAATATATATAATAAAATCCATTGTATATTAATACTTGTAAAGTAAATGACGATGTTTTAGCGAAATTTAAATAAAATATAATGTACAGTTAGTTTTTAAGTGAGAAACAATAAAATAATGCGAATTAATGTAAATGAAATAAAATTATATACTTAGATGTGATTTACCCGGTAAGTGGCTAACGCTGTAATAGCCGATTTATTATGGTGCTTCAGTGATGGGCTGCTAGCTGTCACAGTAACCGGACGAAACATGATCAGGAAATCTGCAGCAGTTGCGACTGGTTGACTAAACAACAACCGGCTTAAGTTGGGTTAACGCCACCTCTATTTCGACCGAAATGTTATAATGTGTGTCTTTTTTTAAGCACACATACTGCATGTGACAGTTGGCACCAACATCGCCGTTTTCAAACAGTTCCTGTGTCAGGCCACTCCAAACCCCGATGGTTTTATTACGGCATAGTTAAAAACACATTCGGACAATATAATGTAAGTCGTAACAGAAGTAATATACGGTTCATTTTTCAATGAAACAAATGTAAATCATTCAATTCTTTTCATTTCTGGTCCATTTAACGAAATTTTTAGAACCGTGTGTTACTGTCATGATGTTGAAGCTTGCTTTGAAATCCGGACAAATAGGAATGTGTACAAGGCGGCGAGCGCATACGAACGACTTCTTTTTTTAAGTTTGAAGTGTGACTTTCACTTAATTCGGGAGTAGCGTAAGATGTCTGCTGTTTTACACAAAAATGCAAATACTTACCAAATGTGTAAAACAGATTCTCCTTTCGTATTGTCACAATAAATTTGCTCCCACAGCTGTTAATCAAATAACATTTGAAACAGCATAGCATAAGAATATATTGTTCCCACTGCTGGGACACAGGCCTCCTCTTCTCGAGAGGGAGTGGTATAATCCACCACAAACAAGACAAAATTATAAATCGTGTGGACAGACTCCACGCTGCCTACTATTCGTTTTATGAGTTACAATTTGATATACACACTAAAGTAAAGTAACATTTTATCCGTTCGTCCGTTTGCGCGCGCCCTATAGTTACAAAATGTCAAACAAATGACAATGTATGATAGATAATAATTTGTACATAATATAAAAATATATAAGTAGTTGATACATAGGGGTGGGCTATGACCATATTGACCATTATTGTAGTACAAATAATAGGGATGTAGCATGTAATATTGCCGATGGCAAGAATTTCAACTTGATGTAACGAAAATGGATTCTAAACTTTGAAATGCAAAAGCGATTTTCTTTTATTTAATGGATTGAAATTATGAGGGTACAAATGAATGGCGGGATATTATTACTTAATTCTATTCTATGATTTATAAGGAAATCGCATTTGAATTGTTTATATTGAATAAACGCACTGCGAATAAAAACAGCATGAATAAATATTTTACTTGTTTAGTAAACTGTCCTCAACGATCGTTCGTGAGACTTATTAATATTTACGGTTTTAGCAAGTAAGTATTTATATCGGGTTCGCCCGACTTCGGTTTCGAAGAACTAGAGTTCTTTGAGTTCGTAAATATTAATGAATATGGTATTAGGAGTCGTGAGAAACACGTTGATAGCTATACCAAGCCGACGAAGCTGAGGGCAGGTGCTATACAACGTATTCCAACATAGTAAAATTGTGCTGGTCGCCTAATAAGTACGCGGTTGCAATTTACATATAACTTAAGAATTATTCGCAGTGCGGGCCAAATCTTATGTCGGACTTAACTGCCCACCCCCAAACGTAATAAAACATAGTAGAAAAGACGATATTTGGCCTAAGCAAGGATCTATACATAAATATATATTTAAGATAGCAAGTTGTTAGCGTTAAGTGAAGCCACTGTGAATATTACTGTAAATATTATATCAAAAGAATTCATATATACAGTTTTTTGTTGTTTCATTTCTCTATACCACAGCACGGAGATGCCTCGGCGGCATTGTTAACACGTTCACAACATGGAGTTCCTTTTCCGTTCTTCTTCATAAATACCTACCGCGCTTGGGAATGGGCAATTAGACCCATACTTCTGACTGGTCGACACATTGACTATGCTGAATGTATTGTGCTACAAAAGTGCGGCGATTCACGCAACCTGTGTCTCGGCCAGCACCCTAATTGGCTAGTTGACAAATTTTTTATTATTATTTAAATTTAAGCTTTTTACCTCACCAATAACTTGGAATATAATAATAACCAGAGAATATATAACCAGTTTTTTAATATCTTTGGGAATTAAAAAGATATAAGCGTTCAAAACTCTCAATTAGACAGAGAGGGAAATACTGAACTATGACATCATAGTTCAGTATCGCCATATAAATTACATGCAAAACTTCGTTTTGCGAGGGAGATAAACAAAAAGCTTTAATAAGTTAAAAGTTTTTTTATTTTTCGACGGATTTCGATTTCGAATTCTGTTATCGTATCACGCATGTGAATAGATTATCTACTAGAATATATAGTATTCAATATCATGCAACTACCCAATTGCGTAAAACACTATCGATCTCAATCTGAATCATTTTGAAGGATATTGCTAATCCATTGCTTCATATGTTCGCGAAAAACTTGTCTGCTCAACAACGTAAATAACGCAATGAACTGTGAAAATGAAAGCCATTGCTACTGTTAGTGTGTTACGCAACTACCCCGCTGAACACGGAAAAGGAAATACGGCAACTTCGGGAGTCTTCAAGTCTCGAGTCAATAGACTATTTCTAGGCAAGCGCGCACCAGAAAGCCAATTCTCGTAATTTAAAACTGTCAAAATCTAGTCGCAGTCTCATCTCGGCGACAAACAAATGTCAAAAACTTGTCAAAATGTAGGGAAATTTCAGAAATTTTTGACAGATCGAGACTGAGATCAGACTGTGAACGTTCTTAAAATTACGAGACAGGTGTGACGTCGGTAAAAAAAAAAATAACATTGTTAATTTATTAAAAAAAAAAAAAATAACATTGTTAATTTATTTTTTCCCGGTCATTAAGGAAAAATAACAAAAAAAGTTAAAAACCAAAAAAGGATTTATTTAAATAAAACAATAATGAACGATGTTCGTACAAGTTTATTAATAATTATTTATAATCAGCGCCGCCAGCGCCCTCTACTACAGTTAAATAATAATAATATATATATACATATATATTATTGTACATTTAAATATACAACAGATGTGGGCGCTACGTCTTATCATAGTTGGTTACACGGCTGGGCTCGGACGCGATACCTTTAACAATAATACCAAACAGTTAACCATTTTACTCATATACTCAAGGCTCCTACAGACAGACCAGACAGACGACGCGACGGTACGACGCGATTTTGGTAGAACAATTTTTATAAAGTTTTCATAGAAATTGTTCTACTATAGTTGCGTCGCGCCTTTCTGCGGGAGCCTTAACAGCTCCTGACTTGAATTTACACTCCTGACTTGAAAAATACATGTTTGGAGGCAACGATTTGGGACAAAGGGAAGAATATCAAAATGGCAAGAATAATGATTATTTTTTCCCTAACGAGGAAATTGCGAATGTTAACAGAACGCTTAAATGGAAGTCCCAAAAGACAGAAAACGCTGAGCCAAAAGGTTTCCGATCGATTTCACGATATTCAAAATCTTCCAAACTACTAGTTACTTATAATATTTGCTGATATGTTATAATTCGTTTTGTAATCCCAGAGACTAATCTGACAGGTGTAATGTCAACCTTCAATCGGAGGAATAATTTTGAATTTTTGACAGTTCTTCCATATAAAATCTGTCAGACGTTAATTTTATTCCACGAATTAAAATTATCTGTCGATTGAAAAATCAGCCCTTAGTCAACCGAATTCCAAAAACAAGCAACATGTCAGGGATAGCTACAGCACGCTAGTAACACGTCAAAATGTCATCAGCGTTATAATGTAATCGTTGGAACTACAGTTGAGATTGAGCCCGATATACACGGTGCGATCAAAAAGTGCGACAACTTATGGAATGCCACACAAACCAAAACAAAAACTTTCAAATATTAATATGGATTAGAAGAAATAGTTATATGAGTAAAATGTTAACCCCAAGCAGTACAAATTAAGTTTACAGTTATACAACAAGTTTTTATACAAGCAAATTACGTAAATCATATTAGAAATAAACCCTAGATATGAGATTTGTTTATTTGCTTTGTTAAAAGCTCTACGAGGAGACAACGAAGCTGTCTGCATGAGGATGTACGTTGATCAAAATGGGTTTGAAACAATAATGATTACTGGTCATGTAAAATTTTAAACCATCAACATACTAAATTAAATTTGTTAGGAAATAAGAATATTTCATGAAAGAACATGACGTTCCTCATCAAATATTACTTATAGCGACTAGAATGACATGGTACAATTTTTACCATTTAATTTGGCTGACCGATGATGCAATCAAAATTGTTTGAAACATGTCGAGCCCAGCCCAGTCTAGAATTGAGGATTAAAACTTTAATTTAAATCTTTATACAAGAGCCAATCGAAATAGTTACCATACAAAACTAAGTGTTGCCAGACTCGCGATCGACGTGCATCGATTCGATTGATCGACGTTGAACATGCATTAATCGATTCAATCGACAAATGTTAGTGCAGTCAACTCTAATACACACAGGCGTTCTCAATTTGACTTTAGCAACGCCTGTACATCGTAGCAGTAAGGGTTTTTGTAATTTAAATGTTACCAATGACATGCTGTTGACTGTACTATGCATAATTGATGAATGGACGACCTCAATAAATATCAATGGAGATGGAAGAACACTATTTCGATCATTAATTACAATTGAATTTATTTATTCAGTTACAATTGACATTGCGTTCGAATAGAATTCAGTATGAAACATAAGTATTAGATGTACAAGTATAGGTATAAAAGACATTAAATTAAAATTAGAAAATATTATTTAGATTGAAAAATAAAGTCCGTTTCACAAAAGAAGTCTCGTAGACGCGGCGCCACTGTCGTAGGACGGAATCATAAATATTGATTTATTTATTTATCTCGACATCATATACGAGTAGCAGGCTTGGTTATTGGTTAATAAAATGCACATTCTTAAATAGAGAAAGGTGTCTGGGGTAGGAGAGTTGTTGTTGGAATGTTGCTAACTATATAATAATAATTAGTTCCACTTATTGCCGCGGGACTTCTTTCGGGAAACGGACTTTAGTAAAATACCTTGAAAACATAGATTATAAAACCAATTGTCAAGAAATTGATAGCAGAACACAATTTAACGCTACAGATACCTTTAAAATAGATAAATAGATTTAAATTCATTCATTGATCGATTAAATCGATGCGACGTCCATCGCTGACGTGTCGCAACAGGCTAACAAACACAGTATCTACCGAGGCCACGTCGTTAGCAACGATGCCTCTAACCCATACAAATATAAAAAAAAACAATATCAATGTTAACTTTATTACTATAACGTTCAATTTTGTTTGACAAACTATCGCAGATATGCTACAATGTAAAATCAAACGTATAATTACAGTTTTAGAGGTCGAAATTTGGAAGCATGTTTATTCTAAGATGGAGAGGCTACAGTTTAGTTATGTTTGCACTTTAGTACATTTTTTTTATTATTTTCAACTGCAAAATTGTACTGAAATGCAAATATTTTAATTGATACAGTACTTATAGTGTTACAATAATAGTTGCATGTCGTGTACAGTTATTGTCAACCATTTTAGAAAAAAAAAAAAAATCAGAAAAAAAAAAAAACATTGCACAAAAACAATTTCTGGGAAACGACTTTTATTTAATTTATGGTGTGAAATTTGCGTGTGCGCACGCAAAACATTGTGCTTATGGTTGCGTGCAACGCTACAGGGATCGTGCCAGTATTTAAAGTTTGTGTAAAAAAACGTCAGTAAAAGTTTGAATTTTGACCTTCAAATTCCAGGTATGGTCCAGTACAAAAAAAAAAGATCGCAATGACGGAAGCCGAGAGTCTTGTCCTCCACAAGTGACTCTCGATTTCGTTAAATGTCTTTTTATACCCGCTGGTGTACTTTCCAAGTTTATCTTAGGGGCCGATCACAAGTAGCCACATCACATCGCAGCGACAAAATGTGGGCAAGCAAAGGTGACGTGTGAATAGTGACGCTGCAACTTTTTCAGTTGCGTTGTGGTAACTACAAAATTTCGATGTGGTTGCATTGTCGCTAGTAGTTGTGACGTGGTTTTGTCTAGTGTCTACAGACAGACAGATCGACTTCGGCTGTGACAATGTCGTGGCGTCGACGCAACGTTGTGGACGCGTCGCCGTCTTGATGTGGTCCGTGTGAACAACTATTCATTTTCATACAAATTAGCGGGAGGAAAGGTAAGGTGAAGGAAAACATCGTGAGGAAACTAGAAGGCCAATTCTCGTAATTAAAAACGTTCAAAATCTATTATCTCAGTCCGTAGTTTCGCTGGCTAATTTAATTTGACCCTGCATACAAAGGAAAAAGTCGTCGGTTACCGGTTAAGAAAAAATGGCTGACAACAACCTAAATGTATCCTGTGATCCTGTGAGTTTATAAATTCGAGAGATTTTACAGATCATCCGTGACATCCACCATATTGTAACCGAAACAGCACGATATTTACTTGTAGCAACTTTATTTATAACATAAAATCATGCTTGCATTTCCTGAAGGGGTAGGCAGAGTTCATGGCTCTCCAAGTGTAGCTACCAGCAACACATTAAACGAAACTACGCGACGGGAAGTCCGGTTTACACTTGCAATGCTATTTAAATTACCTATATACATAAACACGCGGAATTTCCGTCGCGTAATTTTCGGCAGATAAATGTCCGACCGCAAAAGTTCACAATGTTATAGTGAAATATATTTTGTAGCACATTGTGTTGATAATAAAATAAAACAATACATTCATATTATAAATTTCATTACGCACTTAAATTTAACAATAGTTCCCTAATAATAGTTATCAGTGAATCAAAATTAAAAACATTGCATTTTTTTCAATTTAACTAGTGTTAAAAAAGTAACTAATAATTCACAAATCATTCTACTGTGGCTGTGGGTTGTCACCAAAGAACTCGTCTATATTAAATTTCTTAAATTTGTTTTTTTACATAAATTTATGGTGCAAATGCTTTTGGATTCTACAGGGTGTATCAGAAAGGTGTGGTCAAATTTAAGGGTGTGATACAGTTGTGGCTAAGTAATAACAGCCGCACGGGTCGATCAATCAGGTTAAGCTACGCTTGCGGCGGTTGGTGCGTGGATGGGTGACCATCTCCGCATACCAAGACCCCCTCCGTGCACGTTAAGCCACTGGTCCCGGCTGTCATTCGTGGACCATTGACAGTCGTTACGGATCGTCAGTAGCCCGAAAGTCTGACAACCAGTCTTACCAAGGGGTATCGTATCACCCAGTATCTGGGTTGTGGAGGTCAGATAGGCAGTCGTTCCATGTAAAATACTGGCATTCAGTTGCATCCGGTTAGACTGGAAGCCGACCCAACATAGTTGGAAAAAGGCTAAGCAGATGATGATACAGAAAATCAAACTGTACAACTTTCTCCATGGGACCAACATCATAATCAAGAAAAAAATAATCAGTCATCACATATATTTGGCTCGAGTAGGTATGGGGCAGCTGATCATTTTTTCTCGACACTCAACCTTCAGATACACCCAGCACCCTAATTGCGTAACACACTACCAAGGACAATCTGAATCGCGTTGAAGGATATCGCTAATTCATATGTTCGAAAAATTTGTCTGCTCAACAACGCAAATAACGGAATAAATGTTGAAGAAAATCGAAGCCATTGCTACCGTTAGTTTGTTACACAATTACCCCGCCATATAGGCAACTTGTTGTATAAAAAGACAAATCTATGCTATAAAGCGTTAGACAGAGAGCCACCCACAGTCATGATATTCAATAGTAAACCTAATCCACTGATTCGAGAGTTTCTTTAATAAGATTATTACAAGTAAATATCACACAACATTTCGAATTTACTCGTACACAATGTGTTGCATTAAAGTGGCCGACAACGTTGCGCCACACTGAGCAACATTGCGCTACATCGTGTCATATTGCGCGATATGAATAAGTGTTCTACAAAAAACCTAGTTCAGGTGAAGTCTCCTATAAACGTCCGTCATATATATTGTCTATACTATTAACAAAACAGACACAACATAACATTCAAATTCATACTCGAAAAGCGTCCACACTTTCTTAAACAAACAAACCACGTTGAAATAACAACCTGTTCTCAAAACCCAACCTTATTACTATTAGGTTAAGACTCAATTTTCTAAAACGACTCAGTGAAACTGCACTTGCGATATTTTTAAGCACAACTTGACTGTGAAGTTTTTGATGCGTCCATGTTGTATCTAAAGTTTGCTTCATCTAGGTAAGTGAATGTATAGTCGACCACGTAATTATTTTACCACTTTTGACAACAATTCCCGGCAAATTGAAACTTTACTAAGGTTGAAACTAACTAAATGTCACATGTAGCGCTGCAAGGTTATTGTGGCGCGTGGCCAAAATCGGAACTAATGACGCCATCTTGTTTATAGAATACATTTCAAGTGCAAAAATATTTTGGTAAGCATAATTATGTGCAATTGTTTTGTGAATGGACGTTGTTGGTTCAACCGCGGTGGTCCAGTGGTTCGAACCTACGACCTACAACACAGGCGCTACTTTGTGTAAATTATTTCATCACCACTGCTCTCAAAACGGTGAAGGAAAACATCGTGAGGAAACCGGCATGTCCTAGAACTAAAACTTGGAAGACATGTGACATTTGCCAACCCGTACTGTACCCGCGTGGTGGATTAGGGCCCACTCTCTCTGGAAGACAGAAGGTCTGCGTCCCAGCAGAGGGAAAATTATAGGATGATTATGTAGTTGGTACAACGCCCCCCTGTCAATGTCATTCAGGCGCCAATATATCCTTACAGTACTAAAAATTAGACCAGAATGCCAATTCTCGTAATTTAAAACGTTCAAAATCAAGTCGCAGTCTCATCTCAGCGACAAACAAACATCAAAAACTTGTCAAAATGTAGGGAAATTAAAGGTGTTTTTGACAGATTGAGACTGTGAACATTCTTAAAATTATGAGAATTGCCCCTCTGGTCGTTTTATAACGTGCAAGCGTCATTCAACCTAAAGGTGATCAAGAAATTACGAGGTCGGCTGTACTGATGTTGTCTTAGCAACGCTCACTTTAGCTTGAAACTTGCGTTTAAATAGGAGACTTCAGCCGGAACTGTCGATTACAAAAGAGCGCAGCACGAACACCTGGCCTCACCTTGCCTACGCCAGGTAGGAGTACGTGTCCAGCGCGGCGGGCGCGCGCTCCAGGTACTGCTTGTCGATGAGCGCCTCTATGCACTTCTTGATCATCGCCACGGACGGCGCGAATGAGCTGCGCGCCTGCGACACCACCTCCTGGATCAGTTCGGTGTGGCGGAGCACCTGGGGACGTATATTCAAACTTTATTTATATTTCAAATTGACGTTATTTCAAGTTAAACAAGTATCAACTTTATTTTAATGGTGATTAAGTTGATTTCAGAGTGATTAGCGCTATTGAAAAATTTATATAAATGTTTAAAGTTGTAGCGTAAACTCAACTTTATTGTGTAGGAATTAGTTATTTTTCCATAAACTCATATTTGTTTACATTATTGGCGACTATGTCGCGATTCAAATTTTGGTATACACATCATTGTACGTATAACATATTATATGAATACGAAAAAAATTTAAATTATTAGATGGGTGACCATCGAGGCCCCTCTGTGCCTAAGATAGCACGTTAAGTCTTTGATAGGTGTCATTCGTAGAGCTTAACAGTCGTTACGGGTAGTCAGAAGCCCGATGGCCAAACCAGGGGGTATACTACGAATTGCAAAGTGCGAATGATCGGACCGACACATGGCCGAACCGAATATTATTGAAAAATGCGAAAAAGTTCGGATCGGCTCAGTTGGGTCGGGACCATAGTCAATATTCGAAAGAGTGTAGGAGTGTAGGATCGGGACCGACCGAACCAAATAGTAACTTCGTAGCAGGAAACGGCCGAACATTCGGCCGATACCACTTCGGAGTAGACCCCCTGTCTTACTAATGGTTATTGTGTTACTTAGTAATAGGGCTGTAGAGGTCAGAAAGGCCCCAGTCGCTCCACGAAAAATAAAATTGCAATTTAGTCTGGTTACACTGTAAGCCGGTCCCAAAATAGTGGGGGAAAGGCTAGGCAGAAAATAAAATAGAAATCTCATATAACCGGCCAATGTGGTGCCGACTTTGGAGGAGGCCCATGTCCAGCAGTGGACGTTTTTCAACAGAAGGCCACTTCTCGTAATTAAAAACGTTCAAAATGTAGTTGCAATCTTATTTCAGCGATAATCAATGTCAAAAACTTGTCAAATATGTAGAAATTAGAGGTATTTTAGACAGATTGAGACTGAGATCAGACTGTGAACGATCTTATAATTACGAGAATTTCCCCTCTGATATCATGATGATAAATTTATACGCCGTGTTCTTCACGTTATCCATTAACAAAGGATTTCATCCATTCACTGGCAGACAACGCACAGGTTAAACCGCAAGGTTTACAAGCATGAAATTTGGCACAAGATTAGGCTTATATACCGTGTTCGTCACGTTATCCATAAACTTTGGCAAACGCTTCTATAGCTTTTACAAATCAAATCTAACAAAGGAAGTAGTACTTAAAAAGGCTTCGTTACAAAGATATTTGTAATTTCATTTTATGAAATTTAATTGAGCTATTTATGGACCTATGTTGCCACTTTGTGCAATTAAAATGATAAATCTATCAAATGCTTCGGATAAAGAGATAAAGAGGCATGCATATCGGGTGATTTACGTCAAGGTATTTAGTTTGTATGAAAATTAACAAAAAATAAGAATTCATTCATGTGTCCATAATGAAAAATGCTTATTTCCATGGTCTGAACATAGGAGAGGCAATTCTCGTAATTTTAAGAACGTTCACAGTCTGATCTCAGTCTCAATCTGCCAAAAAAACCTCTAATTATCCTACATTTTGACAAGTTTTTGACATTTGTTTGTCGCCGAGATGAGACTGTGACTAGATTTTGGACGTTTTAAATTACGAGAATTGCCCCTCTGGTCGCAGTTTATGTATATCATCCGGAACACGGTGTATAGATGTGTGACGTCTCACCTTCCTCTGCTTCATGATGCGCACAATGGCAGCCTGTAGATACATCTTGCGATCGTCATCGCAGTGCGTGGCCGTCTCGCCGCTCTCTGCCGCCGTACCGCTATTGCTGGAACCGGAGCCGCCTGCGAACGTAAAGTTACGTCAGTCAAACTAATATCTACTTTACTCACGTGGAAATTGAGTTGATTTTTTTGCTGTTTCTGAGATGTCCCATATTTATTCCGCCACTTGCATATGCCTTCTACAAATTATCAAATATACAGGGTCCAATTAAATTAGCTAGCGAAACTCCGCAGACGTTACTTGAAGTATGAGTTGAGAAAATGTGTTTATCGTTTTTAGATATCGGTACCAATCACGTCTGTGAAGTTTGAACAAAAAAAACAGATCTTTTAAACTGATATTTCAAGTAAATACAATAACTGCGGATTTCTGAGCTGTCCATAATAGGTAACACGGGCTGGTGACTGCAACTCCACGGTGATGCGCATATCATTCTCATTCTTCATCTCAAGGAAGGTCAGCAACGCTTTGATGTTACTGACCGTCTCACGTAGGGTACCAGGGGGTCTACTACGAAGTGCAAACTGCGAATGATCGGATCAGACCGACACATGGCCGAACCGAATATTATTGAAAAATGCGAAAAAAGTTCGGATCGGCTCAGTTGGGTCGGGATCATAGTCAATATTCGAAAGAGTGTAGGATCGGGACCGACCGAACCAAATAGTAACTTCGTAGCAGGACACGGCTGAACATTCGACCGATACTACTTCGGAGTAGACCCCCTGACTCACCGGAGTACACAGCCCTGTTCGTGGCGACCACCGGGCAGTTTAGAAGCACACGTGCCGCTGTCTGGTCGTCCTGCATGCAGGCCCTGCACAGCGGACTGTCTGCGACTCCTATGCTGTCCATAGTAATATATAAGTTGTGTCTGTACCTGGGTGGCTGGGCGCGTTGGCGCACGTGAGGCGCACCTTGGTGCGCTTGCAGCTGAAGGCGAGGTTGAGCGCGATGCTCGCGTCGGCCGACGTCTCGTCTTCAGTCTCCGAGCCAACTTCACCTATCGCCGTTAGGAGGCCTGCAAGGACAGTCAACGAGCAATGTAGGGATGGGCATGGTATTTAACCTTTTGGAACGAAGCTCATTTAAGGAGCTTGCTGCGGTGGGAGTGAACAGGTAGAAATTAACACGTAACGAAAATCCGTTATGCAACTTTTTATTATATCTCGTATTAGAAAGAGACGGACACACAGAAATGGAGAGAGAGAAAGAGAGAGAGATAGTTTTCCTAGTTATCGAGGGTACTAAAGCCGACAATGAGATCAAAAGGGAAATTAAAATTTTCGTCATGGGTGTGGTCTTCATGGTTTTGAGGGTGCAGAAACCGGTAGTGACTGTAGTGAGGTCAAAATGAAAATCCACGATGGCGGCTGCAAAAATATACAAATGTTCGTCATTTTGAAATTTTTGCAGTCGCCATTTTAATTTTGAACTTCGTTCCACATGTTTTCTATTTTTTTTCCGTGGGGAAATCTTCATGGATACTCTCCGTCCGGAAAGAACGGAGGGTTATGTCGGACTCCTAGCGACTAAAACCCCACTGTTCCTTCTAGTACCATGAGTCGGGGGCCCGGGAGATACTTATACATTCGCCGCACCCCCGACTGGTATCAGCCCGCCATGCTTAGCGGGCCCCATCACCAAGTACGGCCGCTCCCACGACCGCACGACCCCATAAAGGCACGCATGCAACACTGCGTGCCATTTCTTTAGGCTTTTTTTTTTTTTTTCTGGGTGGGAAATCTTCATTTGACTTCTCCCGCTCTGGGCGGAGCAGGAGGGCGTGTCAGACTTTTACTGACTAAAACCCACCCGTGTTCCTTCAGTTGCCTATGCCAGGGACCGCGGTATCTCTTTCGAACAACCCGTGGCGCTGGCAGGCTGGCTGGTAGGCTTGACTGTTCGAGCGACGATACAGTTCCAGCTTTGCCGCCCATTTTAAACATATACCTTCACCAGGTTGTCGGTTCACCTAATGGGGAGCTGAAGGGGAAGGGGGGGGGGGGGGTAGAATAGGTGTTGTAGTGTTACCAGCATCAAGCAGCGGCCGCAGGTGTCTGTGCCAGGCGTCACCGGTGAGCTGCAGCGACTCGCGCAGCTCGCGTGCGTTCCACACGTCCACTGTCTCGAAACTTAGCAGGAGGGCGCACTGGAAAAAAAGTCAAAACTCGTTTGATCAAATTAAACCAAATCTATTTAAATAAAAAATCAGCCCTAAAAATTATTTCTTTTGATTTTTAACCGACTTCAAAAAAAGGAGGTAGTCGATTTGGTTGAATTTTTTTAAAATGTTTTTTTACCTCAAAAGTCCGTTATTTATAAGCCGATTTGCAAAAGTTCTTTTTTTATTTGTTGGGTTCGCATTTTCGTTGTTTGCCACCGAATTCCGAAATTAAAGTAATTTTTATTTTTCACTTTTAAGTTGTAATTTTCACCAGTAACTTTGGTTTAAAAACCAAACTACTGAACTGTTTTTGATGAAATTTCTATGGGACCAATCTGAAAGTATATCCTTTGAAATAAAAAAGAATTTTGCAAATCGGCTTTTAAATAACGGAGTTTTGAGATAACAAACATTAAAAAATATATATATTCAACCGAATAGAATAGACCGGATACCGGAACAGTTTTTTTAAAGTCGGTCAAAAATAAATATAAATAATTTTTAGGGCTGATTTTTCAATCGGCAGATAATTTTTATCCGTGTAATTAAACTGTCTCACAGATATTGCATGGAAGAACTGTCAAAAATCCAAAATTATTCCTCTGATAAAATTATCTGGCGTTGGAAAAATCAGCCCCTAGTTAATCAACATTTTAAAACATAATTTGTTTAAATAAACCCAAAATGAATAACATACCGATACCATAAATCAAACATTTATTCGAATTAGGCTGAGAAACATCACTTTTTAGAATATAAAAATTATAATAAATGAATTAATGCACATTATGAAAGTAGTTTTTTGTTCAGAATCGTTTACTGAATCGATTTCTGTCATTTTTAATGTCAGTTATTAAAGTTAAACTTTTATTACATCGTCTCACACTTTTACGTCTGTGTGTTGCATGTCGCGTGACGGTCGGCCGCGGAGTAGGGATAATTTTACTTTCTCTATGGTGTATAGACTATTACTCATTTGTGCCAGTGCTCCATGCTATTTTGTTTGTTTTTATCAGTGTTTAATGTAAATGTTGTTATTTAATTTTTTTTTAAAGTGAATCTTTTATTATTTTTTTATTTTTTTTAAAGTTTCACTTTTACCGTGGTTCCATAAAACCACACAATCCTTTTTTCTAAACAACTTTCGCTAACTCATACTTACCAGAATTGTTAAAAAAGAACAAAATTGCATAATCCAAAGAGATTTAAGATAGGTACAATAGAGAGGCTATGCAAAGAAATGTCATAGAAAAACTGTGATCCCATGTCTCAGTGACGCCATCTAGCATAATATAGCAAAATTAGAGCGGCAATTGGGAACATCAAATAGTAAAAATGAATTAATTTTTTTTGATCCCAAAAATAATTGTAACTACCTAAATTACTGTCACACTTCTGCTGTACAGTCAAAACTTACGAAAATACGAAAATGGATGAAGTACCTACTACGCTAGACCCTTGTATAACTAATTTAATAAATAAAACAATGTTTTAAACATAATAATAAAAATTCAGTGTATGTATTATGATTACAACATAATATTCTAATTGGGGTGTCTGGTGGTGTGCGTTAATTCCGGGACATGTTGTATGGATGTATGACTCAATGTTTAAGTTGAAATGAATATTTTTGTAGAACGACAAAAATTACACAAAGCGCCACCAAAACGCCCGCCTGTCACCACTTCTTAGTGTTTGAGATGAACAAGTAGCGCAACAAACTCTCCAGCAACACTTCCGTCTTTTATGTTGGTGGTTTTGGTTGATGGTGAAATTTAGATTCAAATAAAAATCCAGGCCTGAAAACCTGACAACCAGTCTTACCGCGTGGTATCGTGTTCCCCAGTACTTGGGTTGTGTAGGTTCGATGGGCAGTCCGCTCCATCTACAATCCTGGTATTCAGCTGCATCCAGTTAAGACTGGAAGCCGACCGCAACATAGTTGGGAAAAGGCAGGCAGATCATGATGGGTGTCATTTTACTATGGACACTTAACGTGTACGTCTTTCTACACACTTTCAACATGGATGATGTAACCAATATTTTGAGTTGGACAGTGTCCATGGAGTTTCTTACCCGATCTTCTCCATAGGAACTTACTACGCTTCGGAATGTGTACATTTTTTGGAGCGACTCCTTGCCATTTCAAAAGTGCCTGTAATGGGTTTAATTGAAATATTTAGAGATAGAGTAGACGAAGTTACCTGCGGCGTGGTGGCACTGATGTGGTAGAGGCGCGGCGTGTAGCGCGTGCGCAGGTCGCCGGTGCACAGGTGGTGCAGCCAGGCCAGGCGGCGGCCGCTGAAGGAGGCGCGGTAGAAGGCCTCGAACAGGCGCGCCGGCCGCTCCAGCTGCAGCGGCGGGGCCAGCGGGGCCATGGCGCCGCCCAGCGGCCACGCGCCCGCCTGCAGGACCTGCGCGGCCAACGGGCGGTGCCATTAATGTACGGAAACCTACTTTTATTCTGTAATTAATCGATAAATCACAAAAATCTTTTCTGTTAAGACATTACACCTATGAACTAAAAATTGTACTTTTTTTAGAAAAATAAATGAACTATTATTACTATTTTTGATTATTACTATGATTTAGGCGAAATATAAAATCCGTAACACCATTTTCTCAGATTGATTCATTGCCTAATTTCTTACTTTAGTTCATAAGTTTAGTTTATAATATTTGTTTTATAATTTCATGCTATTTTCTTTGTTTATGTTTTGTGTAAAGTTTCTTTGTTCATACTTTGCTAAAGATTTAAAACTATTATTTAGCAATATTTTTATAATTATATAGGCCTTACTGTACACCCATTACCTAATGGGTGAGCAATATTTGTACACCTTGCAAGGCAACACATAGTGACAGAACATATTTATTTTTATTTTATACCACCTTGTACCACTACATTACACCTATGTGTACAAATAAATAAATTTTAATTTGAATTATATTTTCGTCTTTGACATTTCTCAAGACGTGTGCAGCAAGGCAGCGGCAGTTATGGACACACCCCCATACACACAGCCAGTCGCTGTTTTGTTGTTTTTAATTGTAATTACTTTAAATTGCTGTTGTTTTTTGTTGTTATTAGTAATTGTTGTTGTTTGTTGCTATTACAGCGCTTACCTGTATAAAGAAGCCAGTGCTAGTGGCGAGGTTATTGTCCCGTAGGTGTTGCTGGAACTTAGCGTTAAGGTCCGCGGACACGGCCACGTCTGTGAACATCCTGTGCAGTTTGTTTGTGAACTCGTAGCCGCACGCCGCTTTCAGGCGGTTTATCATTGCTTCTTCCTGAAAAGTATTTTTTTTTTAGTTTTATTCCATACCATAATCATTATGTTCCCTATAATGTTCCCACTGCTGGGACACAGGCCTCCTCTCTGTGAGAGGGAGTAGTTTTGTTCACTCAGAGGATATTAAGAAATATTAACATTCAGATCAACATTGTTGTATCTAGTGAGATCCAGTTCAAAACCAGCGTCAGGAATTAGTTGTCTGACATTTATCCTGAACTTCATAATACCTGAAGGCCAATTCTCGTAATTTAAAACGTTCAAAGTCTAGTCGCAGTGTCATCTCGGCGACAAATAAATGTCAAAAACTTGTCAAAATGTATTGAAATTAGAGGAATTATTGACAGATTGAGACGGAGATCAGACTGTGAACGTTCTTAAAATTACGAGAATTGCCCCTCTGTTTTAAGTTTTTTTAATTAAACTTATTTTCTTTCTATCACAAATACTTTAGTAAGCACGCCATTTTGAAAAAGCTTGAAGGTCCGTGGCATACCTACCTGTCTGCCATTTTGATTTTATTTTTTGCATAGACATTTGTTTACTATGAACTTTCAGAGTGATCATTTCAAACATCTCAGCAACAAGATGTACAGACGCCAGCAGGTCAAGCTACCCGAAACCGTCAAACTTTCTCAATCAACCTTGAACCTTAATGCTTTTGCTATAAAGTTGAAAATCTATTACAGAAATTTGACACATTGTAGTAGCTTAATGTGCTGGCGCCTGTACGCAAGTTCAAAAAATATAGATGTCACGTGATCGGCAGGCTACATGTGTGGCCGCCATTTTGAAAAAAAAATCAAAATGGCGCGACAGTAGGTAAGTATGCCAGGCAAAAATCTTCAATCCTCTTACAAGTTGTTATTCGCTGACCACGTAGTTTTTATGTGACCCACCTGTTCCATAGAAGCGCTGAGCTGATGTATGAGCCTGCGAGCGAGCGCCCGCGCATAGTACTTCTGGAAGACGTCCTTGTCGTCCACGTATTTAAACACCACGATAGCGGCCGCCAGCTTGTCGTCCACGTCGGTGTCGCCGCCGGCGCGCTTGCGCAGCAGCGCGTCGCAGTAGCGCGCCAGCAGCTCGGGCGCGCGCGCGGACCCGTCCGTGGGCAGGCGGGAGTTCACGACTGCGCTGCACGCCTGGGGAGAGTAGCAGTTCAATGTTATTGGATTTATTACGTACCTAATTTACAACTGCACATTCATCGTATCATTTTGATATTTCCATTATTTCATAGCAATAAGGACGCTATTCGAGGTGCATTTGTTATTACTAATACGTGCGGCCGACCGTACCTACTGAAGCAAACGCTAATTTAACAAAATATTGTACAGACGCCAGCACATCAAGCTACTACAATCTGTCAAATTTCTTTAATAGATTTTCAACTTTATCGCTAATGCATTAAGATTCAAGGTTGATTGGGAAAATTTGACAGTTTCGGGTAGCTTGACCTGCTGGCGTCTGTACATAAAATAGACACCAAAGTGATACCACGTAGTACTTTTTGCCCATTCTTATCCATAAAAATCAACATTTAGGAATGAGCAAATCACTTTTCTTTGCTTTTTGTCTAATTGTAATAAATAATTTGACTATGACTTTGGATAGCAATCGTAGCAAACAAGCAGGCGGTAATATGGCAATTCAAAATTATGTCATTACTGGGACTGATAGACGCCGATCGAGACGCTGTCGCACAGATATCCGTGCGACAGCGTCTTTATACAGATTTATATAACGTCATTTCTGCTCTCTTAACTGCGTGACAGTCGTAGATCTTTCAACAACTCGATGCACCATATGAACGCCCGGATATTGCAATATACATTCAGACAAATTAATCGTCAAGCAAATTGAAAGTCAGTTTGACTGACAGCCTTTACACAAAATCAATATTTACCTTATCCAGCGCACCGACGAAGGCCTGCGCTCCGCCGAACACTTCACCGAACAGCTTGCTGTATTTACCGTGGAGAGACAGCATAGCGTTTACGAAGTGTGTGTGAGCCTGCGTTGAAATAGAATGTTTTATAGATTCTGTTTATTTATTCTTAAATTTTAAATACAATATACAAGTTAACAGTAAAATATCTGTATTATACAAAATAAAATAAAGGGAACCAGTCATCGGGCATCAAAAAACTCGTCCGCGTCGCTGTCAATCGGATAAGTGCCCAAAAGGCTGGCAGGATTGCCACGTTGGATGGCAATGCTGCCAGCCTTTTAATTTCCACTTGTTATTTGATAAATAGGAAATACACAAGTACATAATTCAAAACTCTCATTATTTACATTGTACAGGAGGATATTTTTTTCATTATAAACCAATTGTTTTATTTTTATTGTATTAAGTTGTAATTCATTCAATTAATTATTTTATGTTGCGTTTTTTTGGTGAAACGGAACGCAAACCATAAACGCGTCATCCTGGACGTAAAAAGCCATGTGAATAAAAAAACTATTCTTAGACAACTACTCGAAACCTCACTAATGTAAGTACAGTCCGACCGACGAGAGACTACGTTCCTGACACCTGTCAGTGCAAAAATTCTAGTAGCTAATAAAGATCAAATTCGCAAAATACGTATTTATTTGTATCAAACTGACAGCGTCAGGAACGCATTCTCTTGACGGCCAGACTGTAAGAGCGATTTTTGCTTGAATAAAGCACAAACGATATTTTAATTAGCATGATTTGGGGCTAAAAATGTGATGTAAACAGAGCAGTATTGTGGATAATGACGTCACACCATGGCCGCGATATTGAAACTCCAGCAATGTTCTACTACAGTCCTGTCACAGTTATTTTACCCCTGATTTTGCATCACTATTCAAATCACAGTGATCTTTATTCTCATTATAATAAAGTTGCTGTTGGGTTGCTGCCACTGACAAGTCTGTCAAAATCATTTTGATCTTTATTAACGTCAGAATAAGGTTGCTGTTAGGTTAGGTTACTCAGAGGTCAAATTACTGTGACGGAACGGATGTTTGAACTGTAGTATAAAATCGTTAGTGTTTAAACATTTCTTTGAGCAACGAGCAATATTTGAAATTGACTTTGAAGGATTTTCTTGGGTTTATACAGGGTTATTGGTAAAACACCAACAACCTCTTAAGAGGTCATTGTACTCATCATTATGAACAACTTTTACTACGGGAACAGCTGTTCCCTACATTTATGTTTATCTAACTCGTCAAAATGTAGGGAACAGCTGATTTTTTTTCGCGATTTCTGGTTTGGTCCCATAGTAAAAGTTGTTCATAATGATGAGTAGAATGACCTCTTTTTTTTCCGGATGGGAAATCATCAAATGACCCCTCCCGCTCTGGGTGGAGCGGAAGGGAGTGTCAGACTCTTACTGACTAAAACCCACCCATGTTCCTTCCTTTGCCCTTTATGTTCCGGGGTAGCGGTAACCCTTTCGGACAATCCCGCTGACCCGGCAGGCTTCGGCCCTAAGGGGCCCCTCAAATTATGCTGACAACTCTTTGAGGCGTGCGTATGACCTCTTAAGAGGTTGTTGGTGTTTTACCAATAACCCTGTATAAGGCGACCGATGACGTAAAGAACCTCGCCCTAATAGAACTAATATTTAACCTATTGGCCGCTCGCTTTGATATCAATTGTCGTGCCCTCAGCGTCCAGCGCCCAGCTCAGAAATCGACAAACAAATTCATTTATTTCAGCCGAAAGACGTTCACTGCTGGACATGGGCCTCCCCCATGCACCTACAAATAAATATCTACGACGAATAGGATCGTGCATTTTACTGTGTGTGCATAAATAATAAAATAAATAACATAGATTCTCAGTCGTATAAATACGACTCGGCGGCACCAGCACGGAACTTTTGTCGTATTAATCCGACTGGGCCGGTCAATAGGTTAAATTATACAAAAATAATGCAAAAAACTCCTAAAAGCACCGATATATGAAATAAGGGGGTCTACTCCGAAATGGTATCGGCCGAATTTTCGGCCGTTTCCTGCTACAAAGTTACTATTTGGCTCGGTCGGTCCCGATCCTACACTCCTACACTCTTTCGAATATTGACTATGGTCCCGACCCAACTGAGCCGAACCGAATTTTTTTCGCATTTTTCAATAATATTCGGTTCGGCCATGTGTCGGTCCGATCCGATCATTCGCACTTTGCACTTCGGAGTAGACCCCAAGAAGTAGATGGAGGAAAAAATAGGGTTCTAGCGAAAAAATTTGAACAACATCGGCTTCTGAAAGCTTGTCAAACGAATCTGTTGTGAAACCCTATGCAACTTTTAATATATACTTGTTTGTTGTTATTTATGGCAACCAATCAGGCTTCCTGTATGCGCTGCACCGGCGCCACGCCGGAATCGCGTCTGCACCGCATAGAGGCGATATTCATTCGTATACACAAACATGCGGTCCGGTGCCCCGGGTACAGGAAGACTAACATCACTCTCCATAATTGAATAGGCCATTCTGGACAGGTGTGGAAATAACGAACTGTCAAAACATTGCGGTAATCATGGCCACGAACCTAATGACAAAACATTGTTACATCGTATGGTAGATAAATGTTGTTGCGTCATTATTAGCGTTTTACGGTGAAAGTTTTGAAAAAAAAAAAAATGACATCTGGTGCTTATGAATGTTACAAATCAGCCTGTTTCCACTGCTGGGACACAGGTCTCCTCTCAGTGAGAGGGAGTGATGTGGCCCGCAAGGTGGATCACGGCCCAGGGTTGGTAGAAGTCACATGACTTCGATTTTTTGGTCCTAGGACATGGCGGTTTCCTCACGATGTTTTCCTTCACCGTTTAAGGAGCAGTGATGATGAAATAATTTACACAAAGCGCCTGCCTGGGTTCGAACCTACGACCTAAAACTAGTAAGTCGTCACTGGGCCACCTACTTATTGTTATATTGTGTAAAAACATAACAACAAGGAATTTCATGTAGTTTACTTTTTGATAGTCATCGCGTCATGCCACCGACATGTGATGCTCATGACAATCAGAAACTTCACGAATTCGATTATTCAGGAAGAGTAGGCAACATGAGATTTCAATACTGATTTAAGTCCGCGTGCATCACAAATCACTTTAGATTTAACGATAAATCATTTTAGAGGAATAAAACGCAGAATTATGTTTTTTTTTTCAATATACACCACTGCTATTTAACGCATTAATCAACTATCTACTTTAGCGTAATGTTGTCTAAGTTGATTTTTGATGTAACGTTTGTAATAAAAATGTCCTAAAATTCATTGCTTGCAATGAAACTTGAGCTTTGTCATGTATGACATTGAGTTCGTATTCCCAAAACTTGATAATTATTTGAGATTTTGAATATGAGTGACCGCGACTTCATCCGCGTGAATTTCTTAGTTTAGCATAAAATATATCCTGTGACACTCGGCTATACCCATTAGTGAAAGAATTTTCGGATTCTGATCGGAAGTTCCGAAGATCACCCCTCTCCATATAAACTCACAAACGGCTCGTGGCATAACTACCTGTCCGCCATTTTGTTTTTTTGTTTTTCAAAATGGCGGCCAAGCATGAAACCTATATAAATCAATAGCTGACATCAATGCTAACAGAAAACATTATTAGACCAACCCCGTAAAGCGTCACGTTTCCATGATATTAACGTCCAAAGTTCATCACGTGACATCCATTTTTTTTAAATTGCTTTGCTATCGTTTTCTGTTTACATTAACGTCAGCTATCGATTTATATAGAATTCAAGCGCGGCCGCCATTTTGAAAAAAATAAAACAAAATGGCGGACAAGTACCTTCAAAGCCCTTCATAATAATAGTATAGATATGTCATGGGTTTAACTATCAGAGACTTGAGAAGGCTTTCAGAAACCGAGACCGTTTAGATTTCAACACACCTCAGCTCCATTTCCATAATAATCGGCTGGCTGTGAAAAGAGATAGCGATGTGTTTCATCTCACTGTATTCATCAAATTGTACGTATAAGCAGTCGTAGTCCTACAGTATTTTTATTTTACGAAGCGACGCGCACTTTACTTGTGGCAACCAAGTGTACAAACACGCTGTGAATGTGTGTGTAAACCCAGGAGTTCTCGGTACCGTCGAAGACACAGCCGAAGTCTCTCTGTGTGTGTGTTATGTGCTAACGCTACTCGTCTTCACGTACATATTCACAGCGTGTGTGTGTGTGCACATTTCGTTACCACGAGTAAAGCGCGCATCGTCGCTTCGTGTGATAAAAAACTGTAATATTAGGTATAAGGGTCATTTCTTAGTTTAAAATGTTCAGGCCCGCATGCACACACATATTTAAATACTCGCTTCAGCCCGCGACTTTGTGTGCGTAAAAAAATCGTGGCGGGATTTTATCGCACACTGGATTTTCAACCCACTGCTTAGCACCGAGAGTTGAAAATCTAACAGTGTGCTTCTTTGACACGCTGGGATGCGCACTGTAGCGTTATCCACATGTGAACAACGCGTCATACTGACGTCACGCAACATCCTGCATCTCGTAAGCAGAATTTACCGCGCAACTAGTATTATATACACGAATCATCCGGCAGTTGCTCGCCACAACACCCGTCTGGTCGGAGGATCCTCCCCCTATCCCTAGAGTGTAATTTAGAATCGTGTAGGAGCGTAGGGGCGAGGCGGGCCGCGGGCTGAGGAGCAGGAGGCTGCGAGCGAGCCGCCGCAACTGAGGCTGGCCAGCGAAGCCGGCCAGCAAGCCGAAGCCGCGGTGGTGAGCGAAAGCCGTCTGCGACGATTAGCACGCGTGGGGCCGCTGGAGATCCGCAGCGCCGGAGCCGCGACAAAATCCATATTGCTTTTGCATCTTTACTATTTATGTATTTTATGAGTTGGATTTGGTAAAATAACAAACAATTGTAATACAAAATCAGATGATTTTTAATTATATTTTTTTTTATAATTTAATTTAATTTTTTTTTTTTATTTATTATTTTATTTATTATTTACTAATATTTTATTACAAATTACATTTTTAAATATTTTTATAAACAATGAGATAAAAAAAACATTTAAAAATATAAAAAATAGTAGGTATCGGGAACGGTCAAAGCTCCGGGCAAAGGTCAAGGCTCCAGAGAGAGGAACTGTAATTATTAGCATAAATAAACATTAAGTAATTTGATTCAAGGACTTATAACTTTTATTGAAAACGATTTAAGTATTTTGTATATTATTGATTGTAATATTTATGACAAACAAATTTAGGGCATATTGTATTTAGGGATTTCAATTTTATGGCATGTGATATTATGTGACATTAAGATCGGGCAAGTTATCATTCGGACAAATGATGATTAGGACAAAAAAAAAATATGGCACTTTAGATTATGGATAAAAAGTTAGGTAACACAATAGAGAACCCTGAAAAATCGGTGCTCGATAAAATCCCGCCGTAATATTTTTACGTCCTTGCGCATGGGCTTATCTACTTCTAATTATGTCTTCTTTGAAAATACATTATTTGTTCGAACATTTCGCGACATCAACCCTATTATCTGATTATGTATAAACAGTGTGAGCACCATGCTTAACTTTGGATATAGTAAAGTGTTATTAAGTTCATAAATTTAGGTGAAGCGCAGTTGGGGACCAGTAACTGTTTTTTGTTTTTGTAACGCGACGCTCTACTGTACGATATTTAGGGCCGGTTGTTTCAAACGGTTGGTTAACGTAACATACGTACAGACGCCAGCACATCAAGCTACTACAATCTGTCAAATTGCTTTAATAGATTTTAAATTTTATCGCAAAAGCATTAAGGTTCTAGGTTGATTGGGAAAATTTGACAGTTTCGGGTAGCTTGACGTGCTGGCATTTGTACGTAATCTTAATTATTTGACGTAAATCAAGGCCATAATTTTGTAATTGTAATTTGAAACACCGCTTTTTTTGGTTTGACGATAGCTAGCGCCTTTTTTGAGTTTTACGCGTACGTCAAGTGGACGTCAAACAACCCTTACAGTAAAATGTTGGGATCACATCATAACACGTCAATATCCCACTGTACATGCTGTTAAAAACAAATGCATGAAACTGCCGGGTGATCCCGGGGAACATTAAACAGTAAAATATTGTACTAGTTAACGCAGCTTTAAGCTGTTTGTTAAATTAATAAAAGCATTCTGCTGGATCTTCAATTTTCGTCGCTGAGCCGAGCGTTGAAAATCCAACAGCACGCTTTTATTTAGATATTCATTTAGGTGTCGTTTAGTGTACGTTAATACTGGCATGACAATGTGTGGCGTGTGACCTGTGCAGTGTGTGTTACATACCTCTTCCTTGTTGTGCGAGAGCGCCAACAGCGCCTGCCCGTCGGCCGCGGCCTGCGCATGCGCCGCGTCCACCAGCGGCCGCAGAGCGTTCGCGCCGAGCGGCCGCAGCAGGGTGTACATGCGTCGGAGGTCCAGGCGGCGCTGGCGGAGTACACATGTCATTTAAAATTAATCATAGATGCAGGAATGGAACGTTGATGGATGTCTGTGAAAGAGCAGGGGTCTACTACGAAGTGCAAAGTGCGAATGATCGGATCGGGCCGACACATGGCCGAACCGAATATTAATGAAAAATGCGAAAAAGTTCGGATCGGCTCAGTTGGGTCGGGACCATAGTCAATATTCGAAAGAGTGTAGGATCGGGACCGACCGAACCAAATAGTAACTTCGTAGCAGGAAACGGCCGTACATTCGGCCGATACTACTTCGGAGTAGACCCCCTGAATGTGTAAGTGAGACAGATGATGTACGGCAAAGACGTGTGTTTTTATTTATAAAGGTAGAATGACAGTTGCTTTTTAATGACAGAGAAAAGACGATATGACATGATTTTTTCCCGAAATGTATATTATGTTTATTTACAAGAATAAACCAGTTTGTGATATTTCTTTTACTTCTCCTGACCTCAGCACTTATTTGGATGGATTTAAAAAAAAAAAAAAAAAACTTTTTTGTTACATACATATATGATCAGCCTATAATGTTCCCACTGCTGGGACACAAGCCTCTTTTGAGAGGGAGTGAGCTGTAATCTAGCACGTGGGCCCAGTGCGGGTTGGTAAAATAATAATAAGACACATGACTTAGAACTTTTGGGTCTAAGACATGCGTTGCATGCATGTGTTGTTTGTATGGTTACAAAAGTGGTTACACTAGTTATTTCGCCACTCTGCATTTGGCATTTTTGTTTTTATTGTGATTGTTATTGTTTTGTGGTCATCTGCCAATATCTGTACTGTCAACTGTCAATTAATGTGAGTTGTCATTGGTCCATGGCCTTGACAGCGAGCAATAGACAAAAGTGTCAACATTTTTATGCATGAGTACGTGTCTTTTGACTATGTGTATCTTATGTCTTTTTGGTTTTTTATTTTATTTTATTATTATTATTTTTTTACTTGTAATTGTGCGTTTTGTTTGTGCAGAATAAAATATTTTTCTTTCTTTTTCTTTTTTTACATGCAGGTTTTCTTAGTGATGAAGAAATAAATTACACAAAGTAACGCGCCTGACTGGGTTTGAACTATATATGAGCGCCGATGGCTAATTCCACGGCGGCGGCGTGGCTGGTAGTGGGCCTTAGATATTTTTTTATCAGGGAGAGATTTCTTAAAGAAAACCATATTGTTGTTACCAAAAAAACTTGAAATTTTTTAATAAAGGAACGTATTTGTTAATTACAATTTAACAGTCTTCTAAATAATTGGAGATCACGTTTACTGAAAAATAATAATTTCAGTATTTTCAGTTGGAAGAGAAACTAAGCGTTTTTAATCACAGCACTATCTATCTATATAATCCTAGTGATATTATAAATGCGAAAGTTTGTATGGATGGATGGATGTTTGTTACTCTTTCATGGAAAAACTACTGAACGGATTTGGATGAAATTTGGTACACAGATAGTTTATAACCAGGATTAACATATACGATACTTTCTATTCCGATATTTCCACGGGATCGAAACTTATGCGGGTGAAACCGCGGGGCGCAGCTAGTATACGATATATAAGCTAACACTTAAAATAATAAAATGTACATGTATATGAAAAAAGAAGCAAAAGGTTCCCGCGGGGTGCGCGTGCGAGCGGGAGAGCTAGTTGCGACGGCGCGCCGCGTGCGCAACTCGGCGACGACGGGTTGACATATAATCTAGTTTGAACCCACAACGTACAACTCGTAAGTCAGGATTGTTACTACTGGGCCACCACTGCTTTCTATTTTTTGTTATGCAAAGAAATACTATTGGAGTCTTTCCAGGGAGTCAAAGTACACAGATTTTTTTTTCTCGGCTCTATTTTTTACCCGACTGTGGCCGGCCGGCCACAGTCGGGTAAAAAATAGAGCTGGATAGTTAAAAGGTAAAAATTACACGGTGGCTATGATAAACGTGATGTTCGAGCGTTTTTTAGGTCTGCAATGTAACAAGCTGTGGTACGAACGCCAGCACATCAAGCTACTACAATCTGTCAAATTTCTTTAATAGGTTTTCAATTTTATCGCTAAAGCATTAAGGTTCAAGATTGATTGGGAAAATTTGACAGTTTCGGGTAGCTTGACCTGCTGGCGTCTGTACGGAGTGCCCACCTCGCCGGCGCCGGGCAGGTCTGCGGCCGCGTCGCGCACCAGCTGCGCCACCGTGGCGTGCAGCGCGGGCAGGTGCGCGGCCACGGCGGCGCGCTCGTAGCAGCCGCGCACCGCCTCCGCGGACGACGAGTCCAGGAAGCGCGCGCCCAGCGACACCTGCGGATTCACGAGGGCATTTAATACATTGAACAAAAAGGCATGCCCCTCGGTGATTCCGAGTTCGCACGAACGTCGCCTCCGAGTAACTACCCAGAGGCCATTTTTTTTTTAAACTTTGCCCCTTACTAGGAATTTTTCCTGTATCGTGGGTGCGTTTCCAAACATGTAAACTCACATACACAAACAGCCAGACCCGGAACAACTACTTGTAGGTCATACAAATATTTGTTCCGTGCGGGAGTCGAACCCGCGACATGCAGCGCAGCAGTCAATCGCTTAACCACTGCACCAACCGTGCCGTCAAATACGTCAATACTTCTAAGTATTATACTGCCGCGCTTTGTACGCCAATTATTGCATGTATGTATATAGTTTTTAAAGTTCCGTATAATCAATAAATTAACTCAACCTATCGCAGTCCACTGCTGGACATAGGCCTCTCCCAGGCTGCAAGACAACACCCTGTCCTCCACCTTCTGCATCCTGTCCGCCTTTTGAAGGTCGTCAGTCCATCTAGCTGGGGGCCGTGCCACACTACGATTACCGATACGTAGTCTCCACTTCAGGACCCATCTCCTCCACCGTATTTAGAGGTAAGTCTCTTTTAAAGTCCAAATATGATCTTGGTTAGATCATGTGAAAACCATGTAGATTGGTGTCTAAATTGGTCTTTTGAGGAAAAAAACACACAGGTAGAGTGGACCTGTCCAGTGTCCACATTTGTCAGTAACGGTGCAGCTCTCGCGTGGTGTATCCAGTCCTCAGATCTCCAGCATATGTGGGTAAGGCTAGGCTGATGTTAATGATTACAGTAAAACGGAGTGAACAGGGATGCAGGGGTGAATCGAGACGAAACTTTAAAATGGATTTTAACGTTGAAATAATATAGTTTGTTGCTAACAAAGACACTTAATCTTTAATTAAAAAACAGTAAACACATTAGAGGCTTTTCTGGCAACAAACTATATTATTTCAACGTTAAAATCCATTTTAAAGTTTCGTCCCGATTCACCCCTGCATCTCTATTCACCCTGTTTTACGGTACCTCTCTGTCCAGCCCGGCGAGTGCATGCTTGGTGTAATGTGCAACGTCGCCGCTGGCCAGTAGTTCGGCGGCTAGTTTGGCGTGTGCTGCAGCTGCCGCTGTGAGGTAGGGCTCCAGTACTAGTTGCTGTGAAGTAAATACATAAAAATAATAGTGTAGCGGTATCTACAACGCCACATGCGAACAACGCGTCATACTGACGTCACGCAAATCCTGCATCTCGCAAGCAGAGTTTACCGCGCAATTAGCATAGATACAATTTCCCAACATCAATCGTTGGGCAATTGCCCGCCAGACACAACACCCGTCTGGTCGGAGGATCCTCCCTTTTCTATGGAGGATGAGTGAACTTTACGCCCTGTTCCTCATACCTCTAAAATAGTAATTTATTAATAAGGTGTGAAGACACACGACCGACACGCGTCGACGTCAGAGGCAACTGCAACCGTCGACGTGTCGATCGTGTGTATGCACACTAACAGAATCACAATATATAATATTTACAACCCCGCGTCATATTACCCTCATTTTGTCATATAATGAACTATATTTTGTCATATAGTTAACAGTATTTTATTTCCTTTATTTCATTTAAATACTTCTAAATATTATTTTTATAAACAAAAAGATAAAAAATCATTTAAAAATATAAAAAATAGTAGCCCACCGGTATCGGGAACAGGGTCCAAGCTACCGGCGGTCAGGGCTCGAGAGAGAGGAACCTCCTGACAATGCGAGCCGTGTCCAGAAGTACCGCTTTCTGAATCAAGCCCAGTATTGTTTACTATTTATCATTTATTTTGGACGTTTTTGACAGATTTTCTACAAGTTTTTGTCTTTACCACCTTGTATAATATTTAAAACCTCCTCTAGGGTTTTAAATATTATACAGATTGATTCTTCTGTTGATTAGTCATTCATTTTGTCAAATAATGAACTATATTAACAGTAAACAGTATTGTTTACTTTTATTTTTCGTTTACGTTTTAGACATTTTTGACAAGAGTAGGGGAAGACCAAAGAAACGATGGATGGAATGTGTGAATGATGATATGGTTAGAAAGGGGGTGACTACCGAGATGACGACTAATAGAGAAGTATGGAAGAAAAAGTTGCGCCGACCACGAATAAATTGGGATAAGGGCAGGAGAATGATGATGACATTTCTGGCAAGTTTTCTCTTTACAACCCATGTGTAGGTGTTTGTGGTGGTGGTGTTGGTGTGAGGGGCTCGTGGCTAAATAATAACAGCCGCACAGGTCGATCGATCAGGTTAAGCTACGCTTGCCGCGGTTGGTCTGTGGATGGGTGACCATCTATACATACCGAGACCCCTCCGTGCCTCGGAAAGCACGTTAATCCGTTGGTCCCGGGTGTCATTTGTGGATCTTTGACAGTCGTTATGGGTCGTCAGAAGCCCGAAAGTCTGACAACCAGTCTTACCAAGGGGTATCGTATTACCCAGTAACTGGGTTGTGGAGGTCAGATAGGCGGTCGCTCCATGTAAAATACTGGTATTCAGCTGAATCCGGTTAGACTGGAAGCCGACCACAACATAGTTGGGAAAAGGCAGGCAGATGATGTGTAGGTGTTTACATTAAACGAAAATAGTAGACACATCATAAAGAATACATTTTTTTTATACCGTGCTGTAAACAACAAGGTCAAATTAAGTTTGCTAGCGAAACTTCAGAGTAAACTCACAAGTAAATTGTAAACAGTACCAGCAACCGTTAATCAATGGAAGTTATTTTAAATTAAGAGTTTAAAAAAAAATTTTTAGATATTGATACTCAACACGTCTGTGAAGTTTCGCCAGCTAATTTAATTTGACCTTGTATTTAAAGGCACATATCTAACCTGGTACAGCTGCAGCGGTGCGCGCACTCGGAAAGCCCTGACTTGAACAGTTGAGTGGATCGCTTCACGTAGTATGGACGCATGCGCAGGGTCGGGGGGGGACTCGCGGGCCGCTGCCAGTGCGTTTACTATGCGGCCTGTCACACAATTAAATATGAATAAATACAGTACTTAATCATGTTCCCAATAGTGACACATTCCCGGGTTCTTCACGATGATAACGGACCCAATCTATGAGTGGTAAGTACTATCGCTAAATAAAACCTATATCTGCAGTGCGATTCTGTAACCATCTCACCGTGAAAACTTAGGTGAAGTGAGCGTGGAGTGAGCTGTCATTCCAACTCATGCTAGGGATTGACACTATTGGCAGCTCACTTCACCTAATTTTCACGGTGATATTTTTACAGAATCGATCGGCTGACCATTCAAAACAAAATCCCGTGCACATGATGACCACAGCTGCGTCCGTAAGTAAAACAAAAGAGGATCCTTTTTAGGTCGACTAATAATATGCGCTGCAAGCAAGAATAGTCCTTACGGTGGTCAGATATAGATTTTGGAGGTAGTACGTTGTTAGCTAGCAGAATGTAGCATTAATACATATAAAATACAAGTTATAAAACAAGTCCATCGATAGTCGAAGTCTCATCATTCGGTACATCTATACTCCATTCGGAATAAGATTAGATACTTAAACAAAGCTTTTTTACAGTCCGTTCAACCGATTTTAACTTCTATTCCGTAGGCATAAGGATGGCATTAAAAGCAAAAAAAGTGGTTACAATACCAATTGTTTACTGCAGCTGACATTTGTCATGCCACCAATGCAATAGAAGTCAAAATCGGTTGAACGGACTGTAAAAAAGGTTTATTGAAATGTCTAATCTTATTCCGAATGGGGTATAAGTAACATGGAGAAAAACCACCATCACCATCTATGTAACACATATGGAGTGCAATAAAGCATTGAATATTTTAAATATTGCTCTGAACTGCGAAAAAGTCTTTGGTATGTACAGACGGCAGCAGGTCAAGCTACCCGAAACTGTCAAATTTTCCCAATCAACTTTGAACCTTAATACTTTAGCAATAAAGTTGAAAATCTATTACAATACATTTGACAGATTGTAGTAGCTTGATGTGCTGGAGTCTGTACTTCTTGAAAAATGCTGTTCACTTGTTACCTGTGAGCGCGGAGGTGAGTGGCTTAACCAACACTCGTTCCCAAATCTCAAGACCCAGCTCACCAACCTGCACAGAATAATCATTTGTGAAGTTTCGCTACTTTAAAAAGGCTATATGACAGGCAAATGACAATAACATGACCCTGGCTGGCTGGAAGCCTTAATTTATTAAGGCACCCCAAGATAGCCCGGTCATTACCCAACAACCTACAAGTTATTTGCAACCATTTAGAGGTTATATCAGTCCCAAACCTCCTTCAAGGTTGACCTACAATCTAGCCTGTCCCTTGCTGCCCTCTTCCAGCGATGCCCTAAGCCGAGGTCCACCAGCGAGATGCCAAAAAAAGACAATAGCAAAAGATTCTTATAATTTACCTCAAGTTGGCGCGCGTCGTGTTCCGGGCACGTTACGGTGGCCGACGAGCCGTAGATGATCTCAGCATCCGACACCTGACGACAAACACACGAAGCTTAGAACAAACAGCTTCTACGAGTTTTTATTCTATCAAAAAACCAGCTACGTTTTAAAAATAAATGTCCGCACCATCATGCTGAGATAAGAGCCTTTTGGCCTCGTACAGGACTTCGTTTTTTTTTTTTTTACTTTCTTTTTATATATATATTTTTTTTAAATTATTTTTTATGTTTGTATTTAGTTTAGTTTGTGATCTTCCTGTATCATAATAAATACTATTTTATTCTTTCTTTTTCACACAAAATCCATTGCCTCTTGTAGTAAAATACGTGCCCGAAATCAAGAATTAATCCAAGTTGCCTGTGGCCCTGTGGCATAGCATTAATTAAAGCAACAATAAAAGTTGCATCGTTTAAACAAACGTTTTTTTTTTTGTATCCCTCAAGCTAGAATCTTGCAAGGTGCAAATGGGGCTTAACGCAATGGATATTAATGATAGAGATATATCGGCGAAGGATGCAAGTTAAGGGCAGGAGGATGATGCATGGAATATAATGTTCCCACTGCTGGGACAAAGGCCTCCTCTCTGTGAGAGGGAGTGGGCCGTATCTACCACACGCGGGCACAGTGCGGTTTGGTAGATGTCACATGTCTTCGAATGTTTGGTTCTAGGATATGGCCGTTTTCTGACGTTCAGCGTTTTGAGAGTAGTGGTGATGAGATAATTTACGCAAAGTAAAGCGCCTGTCTGGGTCCGAACCTACGATCTACAACTCGTAAGTCGTGGCCGTTACCACTTGGCCACCACTGCTCTCTGGAGGATGACGAGGTTTATTGAGTTTTAAAAATAAAGGGATTGCCATTCTGTTTGTGATGACGTAATGATAACTTAGTATATTTTTCAAAGAATAAGAGCTATTTACTGGGGTATAAGAGCTATTTACCCGGATGCAGCAGTATTTTACATGGAGCGACTACCTATCTGTCCTCCACAACCCAGTTACTGGGTAACACGATACCCCTAGGGAAGACTGGTCGTCATACTCTCGGGATTCTGACTACCAGAAAAGATACTATTACACAGTAAAGGCAGAAACCTTGTTTCTCTTTCGTTTGATCGCTTTTCGGGGAGGATTGCACCGCGGGCAAACAGGCTTGGGCTTGTAGACGCCGAAGCTTCTACCATCCTAAGAAACGTAAATTTTAAGTTTAGCGATCAGACTGGAATTTCTCAACATTAGCAGTTCAAAAAAAAAAAAAACTAAGCGATACACTAATAAAATTCAAATTTCATGCTGGCAACATTACCACTATTATTTTATAATAGTGGTAATGTTGCCAGCCTTTTCGGCACTTGTCACATTGACAGCGATGCGGACGAATTTTTTGATGCCCAATGAGCTCCTCCCTTACATCCTACTAAACGTGAAAGTTTGTATGGATGGGTGGATGTTTGTTACTCATTCACGCAAAAACTACTGAACGGATTTGAATGAAATTTGGCACACGGGTAGTTTAAAACCAGCAGCCTAATTGCGTCTATCTTCAGCCTAATTCGTACTATCATGTAATAGCAACAGCTGTTGGTTTGAAACGCTAAAGAGTGAACGATATGTGCTTAAGAAAATCGTAAAATGAAACAAAAAGCGATCGAAACGAAACCAATTAATCTCAATCGTTTGCCGAAAATGTGTTACGCAATTAGGCTGCAGGATTAACACATATGATACTTTTTATCGCGATATTCCCACGGGATCGAAACTTATGCGGGTGAAACCGCGGGGCGCAGCTAGTAATATATATTTTAGTGTTAGCTTGTATATTCTAATTTAAGGGTTTTTGTATGTATTTTAATAAATGGTCTAACCCATTTGATTTGCCTAACCCTTCAGGGAATATAGGTGTAATGTAGTATAACCTCTTTCAAATAAAGAACCGTGCCCAGCATTAGCGGGCCGATTCTACTGTACACAAACGATACCAACCCTATTACTAAGCCATACGGTTGAAATTTCCTGAACCCTAGAAACCAGGGGGTCTACTACGAAGATTACTACTATAGATTTTTCAGAACATCGATTTTATTCTGTCAAAAAACGGCTTATTTATAACGGTCAAAACACTATGGCAAAGAACCTGGGGGTCTACTACGAAGTGCAAAGTGCGAATGATCGGATCGGACCGACACATGGCCGAACTGAATATTATTGAAAAATGCGAAAAAAGTTCGGATCGGCTCACTTGGGTCGGGTCCATAGTCAGTATTCGAAAGAGTGTAGGGGTGTAGGATCGGGACCGACCGAACCAAATAGTAACTTCGTAACAGGAAACGGCCGAACATTCGGCCGATACCACTTCGGAATAGACCCCCTGGACTTTAATATAAGTATGAAATCACCGACCCGTCTTGAGCAAGCGTGGTGATCAATGCTCGTGCCTTCTCTGTATGAGAAGAGGTCCTTTGCCCAGCAGTGGGACACAATAGACTGGTATTATTACTGATGATGAAGGTAGTACTGGCCATGTAAGGAATGCCAGTTACAATACAGCATGGCAGTAGAGGTCATTGACCCACCTAAATTTTTTGACAATCTTTGTTGCAAGAACGGAAAATCCCATTAATGTCCGGAAGGCTAATTCCCGTAATTAAAAACGTTCAAAATCTAGTCGCATTCTCATCACAGCGATAATCAATGCCAAAAACTTGTCAAAAATTTAGGTATTTTAGAAGAATTTTTGACGATCAGAAGGCCAATTCCCGTAATTTAAAACGTTTAAAATCTAGTCGCAGTCTCATCTCGGCGACAAACAAATGTCAAAATGCAGGGAAATTAGACGTATTTTTGACAGATTGAGATCAGTCTCATTCTGTCAAAAATACGTCTAATTTCTACCTCCCTCCTCTGATCTCAGGATCAGAGGGGCAATTCTCGTAATTATAAGAACGTTCACAGTCTGATCTCAGTCTCAATCTGTCAAAAATACCTATATTTTCCCTACATTTTGACAAGTTTTTGACATTTGTTTGTCGCCGAGATGAGACTGCGACTAGATTTTTAACGTTTTAATTTACGAGAATTGCCTCTCTGACTGTGAATGTTGTTAAAGTTACGAGAATTGACCCTCAGGTCAATCCTTATCACTTGTTACTTCAATCAAATCATTCTGCCTAGTCATTTCCTAACTATTTATTTAACCTAAAAAAATTAACCTTTAAATTTATGTGCACAAATATAGAAACAGACAAAAAGAAAAGAACAGAGAAATAAATACAAAGATGATGCTTATTTCTAAAGAAATCTGTTGGGTTTGGCTTACAGTCTAACTGGATGCAGCTAAATCCCATGGAGCGACTGCCTGTCTGACCTCCACAACTCACTGGATAACACGATACTTCTCCGTGTCGGTAAGGCGTGCTCAATCTTTGTCCACTTTCAAAATTATGATAAAAAGCACTTCCTCTCTCCTTATACATCATCATTATTATTATTTATTATATTTTTTTTTCTTTGCTCCTGTTTCATGTTTATTATTGTATGTATATATTTATTTAGACGAGTAAAATATACATTATGTATATATTAATTGTATAATGTAAATGGTACACCACAGACTACCTACTATATTTGTCTCTCTTTAATTTTAATCCATCCCAAGGTTGTCTATCAAAGATCGCTCTTAGCGATAAGACCGCCCATTGTGTCACCCTTTGTAAAATTTTATATATTTATGTTCTATAATTTGTATGGTGTACAATAAAGAGTATTCTATTCTATTCTACTTCTTGGTAAGGCTGGTTGTTAGACATTTGGGCTTCTCACTACCCGTCCGGACTGTCAAAGATCTACGAGTGACAGCCGGGACCAACGACTTAACTTATTCTAGCAGTTCTTAACACGTTACCTTCTGCCTCTTGACGTGCTGCAGGTTGAGGTAGGAGTACAGACTGTTGAGGTAGGCCACGCCCTGGCTGTACTCGCGCCATGCCGTGACGTATCTAAAGCAAACAAATCCAACTATATACAGAATTCGGAACACTACGCTGCGTTCCAAAACGGGCATAATGGATGTAGAAATCAAGGCTGCCAGGCTCAAATGGGATTGGGCGGGTCACATCAGTCGTATGCACGATGACCGCTGGGCAAAAGCCTCCACACAATGGGTGACTGAAGATGGACGGCGCCGCCGAGGCCGGCCCAGAAAGAGATGGCGAGACGACCTGGACGCGTACCGCGAGGGCTGGTGCAACGTGGTGCGGGAAAAGGGGAAAAGGATTTGGGGGAGGCCTTTGCCTGGCAGGGGGACAGTATAGGCTAATAAAAAAAAAAAACTAATGAACATGTTCCCTTTAGCGAGTGGTTGTTATAATTTTGCCGAAAAGCATGTATTCTTTTCGATAACAAATATTTAGTGGCGCCAAATCAATACTTTTGTGGCGACATCTACATCGCCACGTGCGAACTACGCATCATATTGACGTCACACAAATTCCTGCATCGCGCAAGCAGAGTTTACCGCGCAACTAGCATATAGTGTGAATTTTTGAGATGAGGCAGTAAGGACCTTATGCGTTGTAGCTATAGGAAAACGGTCTTAGGAGACTATCCTTAACTTTTTAAGAAGTTTAGATTTGCATTCACAGATTTAAAAAAAAATGTACGGTCAGCAAGAAAGTGGGCAATTTTCACAAAAACTATTTTTGATGCCAATCGATCCTGTTTCTTATAAGGACCAAAAAACTATCGGACCAACTGATAGTGACTTCACTAGTGGATATTTGACTTATAATAAAACCCTGTCAGCTTATTTTTTTACACTTAAATCAAAGAGTTTTGAAGCAGATTATAATCAAAATCAAAAGTCATTTATTCAAATTAGGCTGAGAATCAGCAATTTTCGAACGTCAAAATTACAAAAGACAGTCCCCCAAAAACGCCCGCCCTTCACCACTTTCTAGTGCTATCGCTGGGAAGAAGTGGCGCAACGAATAATAATAATAATAATCTCGATCAACATCTATCGAGGCTCTCGTTAGGCGGTTGGATCAAGGGCCTGATTCAAAAGGCAGTATTCCTCGATACGGCTCGCATTGTGAGGAGGTTCCTGTCTCTGGAGCCCTAACCAACGGTAGCTTGGACCCTGCTCCCGACATCGGTGGATCACTATTTTTAAAATATTTTTTTTTTATACTAATATTTAAAAATGTATTTAAATAAGACAACTAAATAAATAAACGAAATAATAATAATAAAACAGGAATTTGTGAGTACAGACCTGGTGAGTAGTCCATCGTTGTGATCGTTGTTGTCAAGCGCGACGGTCCCACGAACACGCTTTAGCAGCCCCTGCACATGCTCTTCCAGAAAGTTCCTGTAACAGAGTACTGAGTATAGTGATGCGAACAAATATTAACTTTACGTGTGTGTAAATTGAGTTGATTTGAGAATGACTTACTACTTCTACTATTGTAGTGGCAGAAATAAATACCTGTCAGCGTCCCTGAAGATACGATTCAAATTTTTTTATAGCATTTCCAGTTACTCCGATCGAGGCAAGATTATTCATTAACAGGCTATGGCTAACGGTATCAAACGCCTTTTTCAGGTCGATGAAGATCCCTAAGGCAATGTGTTTCCTGTCTATATTAATTTTAATAGTTTTGATTAAATTTGTCGCTGCTGAAAGAGTATTACATTTTGGTCTAAAGCCCTACTGTCGTTGAGAAAGGTAGTTAAATGAATTTAAATATAGACTGAGCCGATTGTGTAATAGCTTTTCAAAAACTTTAGACAGCACAGGCAAGACTGAAATAGGTCTAAAATTTCCCGGAGACAGTTTGAAGCCGGCTTTAAAAATAGGGGTAACTTTGGCGTATTTTAATGTGTCATTCTCCTGCCCTTATCCCAAATTATTTGGGGTCGGCGCAACATGTCTTCTGCTTACCTGGTCTCGTCATACAGCTTGTCGGCGAGCGGCTCGGGGTGCGCCACGCACAGTGCGTACACGTCGGAGAAGCGGGTGTTCCACACGGAGCGCTCCACCGCGCGGAGCCCTACCACGCCCGCCACCTGTTGCACAAACACACACACTGTACAGAGACCAGCACATCGAGCTACTACAATCTGTCAAATTTCTTTAATAGATTTTCAACTTTATCGATAACACATTGAGGTTCAAGGTTGATTGGGAACATTTGACAGTTTCGGGTAGCTTGACCTGCTGGCGTCTGTACATATCATACTCGTAACAACAAACCACACTGCAGAAGACCACATAAGTGGTCCACAGTAGTATCATTTTGTTAATTAATTTATTTATTTACCATTTATGTACAGACATAAGTATATACTATTTAATTATTTATATACAGCCTTGGCCAAAAGTATTGAGCACAAGAAACAACATAACAGAAAAATAGGTACAGAGGTAATGCTTATTTCACAAAAAAAAAAATACATAAAATCAGATGCAGTTTGTTGTAAAGAAAATGATACACGATCATGTGAGTCATTTTGCGTTCAAACTAGAGATAGAAAATGATACAAGTGTGAACATGGCCGAACTTAGTGACGCGTCGTATGTGATCGCAATCTTCTTCATCATTCGCTCGTTGCTGAGGCATGGAAGGAATGATGGAAAAGAAGGAGAAGAATATCGCCTGTATTTATCAATTATTTAAATTACCTGGCGAAACTTCACAGATTAAACGGGTGTCAATATCAAATGATGATTAAACAAAAAAAAAAAGTAATCGTATGATTGCCCAGTGGTAACGGCCGCGACTTACGGGTGGTAGGTTTCGTAGGTTCGAACCACAGATTTATAAACTAAAGGGAGATATGCCAAGGGGGCGTGGCGCGTGCGAACAATGTATGCACAAAACAGAAACAAACGGAACACACGGAGCGCATCACTTGTTTTCGCAAAAATGCCAAGCTGTTTGGTGGTGATTTGTAAAAATCCAAGTGTCACAAAAAACTACAAGTCGGATGGCACCACCTATCATCGGTAAGTACTCAATTAATGTCTTATTTTAGCAAACAACAATAAAATAAATTATTACTTACGCCAGAATCCACAAAACTCTAAAAAAGGTGTCAAGTCTATCACTTCGAGTTTTGACTCATACATTGCCGTTTAAGCACGTATTACCGAGCTTCGAAGCAATACTAAAGTGGCAATGTAGGTAATGCTAAACAACGCGGTCATAGTTTCCTCGCTACCTGGCACGCTCGCTGCTCGGTGCCGCGATGTCAATGTAGTTGTGTGTCTCTACGTTGCGATTGGCTCGCGTTGAGTGTGGTGACTGTTATAGTGTGAGTGAGCGCGTGTTCGTATTGTAGTGCATATGTAGTTGAAGGCGACAGCCGGACTCGAACAGTTGGGCAGCCACACCATATCTCCCTTTAGTTTATAAATCTGTGGTTCGAACCCATGAACGACATGTGACGTCTACCAACACGCACTGGGCCCGCATGGTGGATTACGGCCCACCCCCTCAAACCGAGAGGAGTCCTGTGTCCCAGCAGTGGGAACATTATAGTTTGATTATGTTGTATCATGTTAAATACGATTTTCTAAAGTTATTGTTACTCATAGTTGTAACAGCAGTGTAGTGTGCAGCAATGTGTGTGTGTGTGCTGTGTAGTTGTGTCTCATAGTTGTTGTTGTTGTTGTTGTTGTTGTTGTGTTGTGTGTTGTTGTGTTGTAGTTGTTTGTTGTGTGTGTTGATTGTCTTGCGGGGGTTGACCCCGAGCAGCTGTAGTTGGTTAAAAATCACACCTATTATTTGTTTTATCATTTAATTTCGACATACGTGAGTCTGTGAAGTTTCGCTAGCTAATTATTAAAGTTAACCTTTTTTATAGACTTCATCACTGTAGTATTTGATTCACGAACGACGTTTGCAACTCCTAGAAGGGTTTAATGACAAAATTGTAGTAAAAATGGGTAATATATTACCGTCTCCCTGAGGTGAGCCCATGTCTCCGTAAAATCAATGTTCCGGGGCTTCAGTGACATCATCACAGATAGCTACCATGTACCTGCAACATTATCATAGTAACTTGTTAATATTATGGGGTTTATTTATAACCAACTAGCAGCGCCCCGCATTTTCACCCGCAAAAGGCCCGATTCCGTGGGAATATCGGGATAAAAATTATCCTATGTGTTAATCCTGGTTATAAACTATATGTGTGCCAAATAACATCCAAATCCGTGCAGTAGTTTTTGCATGAAGGAGTAACAAACATCCATCCATCCTCACAAACTTTCACGTTTATAATATTAGTAGGATAAAGTTAAATGATGTTCAAACATCAAAAATGTATGGTTAAACAGTTACTAATCACTACTTAAATTTAAGCGATGTTTATGAATAAAGGGGTCTGTGAATATAACAAAGCATAACATAATTAGCCGGTATTGTTTGCACTATGCAATTAAATCCTTACAAGTAAAAAAAAGGATAAAAAGGAATTTTATCTAAGGGGATTCATATTTTTTGCTACCTAATTCATGTCAATAAATTCATTATTATTTTTGTAGCAACATGGTTTTGTAGCTGGCAACATGTTTCGCATACAATGCTACTAGCAACTTGCCCATACTTTGCCAGAAATTTAAGTCAGATTTAATAGAGAAAGGGCATTGCCTAAAAAAATCCAGACTGCGGGCTTCTAATGACAAATTCCAGATGGAACTCAAATCAAAATACTTTAATTTCACAAAACCTACATGGGCACTTATGAAATGTCAGAAACTAGGTGCACGGTATCCAATCGGTTATTTCCTATGGAGAAGAGCCGGCAAGAAACTCTACGGTTTCTCTTTTAATAATAATTGCTTTTCATGTTTTCCAATTACAGTGTTATGGGTATGGGAAGACAGTGTAGGCCTGTCAACAAGCAGCTGGTATTTAATCAAATAGAAAATGGTTTATAAATCTGCTGTCTGCAAGGCCTACAACATTCTCACATTCACAAAAGATAAAATAGTTTATCAAAAAGACAAATAATATAAAAACCTATTAAAATCAAATTATATGATTGAATAACAATAAGACCACAGGATTGAACCTATGAACCCATCCTCAGCAGTTGTACTTGGAAGTAGTAATTGTGAAATTTGGCAGGTACATTGATATTATTGTTTGGAAGACAAAGACTTTTACTTAGTAAAGCTACAGAAATAAACTAGTAGGTATAATAATGAACGAAGTAGATACCAGGTATAAAATATGTGGGTAATGTATTCATACCAAAATAGTTTGTACCCAAAAGACAGCAATAAAATCTTCAATGTTGTTTTATTTTGTTTAAGAAGCAATATTTTCATAAGGAAAATAAATTATTATTCTGTTTACCAGTAAGTGCATAAATACAACCTGCTTTGGATCATACGTTGAGCATGTGGTCAACAAAGAAATGTGTGCCGCTACAGCAGCTATCTCAACAGCCAGTGCCAAAACACAGCTGAGGTTGTTACAACCTCATTATTAAAAAATTACATTTTAATTGTGCCGTCGTAAAAACGCTGAGTAGTATTCCTACACTATATGGGTCAATAACATGACGACAAGAACGCAAGTCATTGTGAATATCCATTGTTTGTGACCGAATTCACGGCTCAGGGGTGCAAGGTGACGGCCTTGCTCCTCATTCCACCCTGAACACCACTTCCGTAGCTACAACACGGCTTGATAGTCAAGATTCGCCCATACGGCTGGTTGGCAGAAGGAACGCAATTTTAACGCAGTTTCCACTTTGATAAAATTGGCACGCTGACAAGTTCGCAGCAACAAAGACCGCGCTGAACGCCGCAGCTTACAAGCCAGAAATTACTCAGCAGGATTGGCACAAAACAAAAATAATATATATCGATGCAATGACAGCCACATACAAATAACCGAAATTTATCACTTTTTATATGATTTTTTTCATCTCACCTTTGTTTTATAGTATAATCCAGTAACGCACAGGTTAATTTACTAGGCAACTGTGAAACTTTCAGCTTATTTTAACGATAAAATTAATCATAATCAAATAAAATTGGGTTCGCAATAATTCTGTAGCACTCTAATTTGAAGTCTAATCGAATGTTGCCAGTGTAAATAAACATGTGCTAGTTTACGTTTCATTTCACTCATAATCATAAAACATCGACTATTGTGGAAAAAAAACAATCAAATGCAGTCCATTAAATTATTATAATCTTTCTTAATTTATCAATAGTATTCTAACCTACACCATTCCAATCGACAAATCAAATCGTATCGAGGAGTATATCACTCTATAGACGTCACAATTTATCGGCCAACCAACAGAAGATGTCGACAGATTTTCGTATCGTATAGGATAGAGATTTTTGAGACAAATAAAAAACAATTCTTGTTTATATTTTCATAAACCCTTTAATTAGTTTAATTACTATTTACAAAATTATTACAGAAATCTTATTGATATCACTTTTCCATTCAAAATACGATTACACGCTAAGTATAGGTACTCAGTATACGGTATTTATTAACTCTTACTATTATGTAATTATACAATTGAATTCAAGTAACCCAATACTCTAATTTATGTGTAGGTACACTCGTAAGCCCAATCAACTTGTCATTCTTAAGTGGGAGTAGTAAACAATTCATGTGTCACCATCAGCAACCAGTCATCTACTTAATTTAATTATTTTCAGCACAAAATTTGCATTTTTATTAGGGAACAAAGTGCACCCAGGGCGGCGAATTAACTAAATACAAATGTCAAAAGAATTTTGACAGTTGCTGTTGCAACAGAACTAGCCTGTCAAAAACATAATGGACACACCGTACAATAGTATTCTGTCTATGACATGTCTAGGATACACATATAAAACAAACTTGCAATCTTTTTAGTAATATTACCTTTAGGCACAGTAAGTTCTGCTATAACGCCATCTTCTTGAAAACATACTTAAGTATTATAAGCAATATGAACCTGTATAAAAATACAGTAATCATAAATAGCACTATGTGGTGAACGACATGTAATCTGGAAACAAAACAGAAATATAAAAATTAGTTACGGGAAAAGGACCAATTTTTATTGAAATGTGGATCATAAGTATCGATCAACTACTAACATACAAGTTGTAAAAAGACTCATCACATAACCGTCATCTACGCGTTCTGTAAATCAAATTTAGTTACTTTGAGCAAAAATAATTGGTGAGAAACGACTTTTATTTTTTGGGTGAAAAACCCACGCAAAACATTGTGCCTAAGAGTGCATGCAACGGTTAAGGGTCGTGGGTTATTTGGGTATTGAAAGTTAACTTATTAAAAGCCTGGTCTCCCTAAAAAAATTCAATATCTAACCCTATTTATGGGTGTTGTAGTCTATGGTTTTTGTCTATGCTGAGGAAGAGCACTGCCTTCCGCTGGTCTATGATACGTCGCTGTCTTTTCACCGTGTCTTTTTATTGTAATAAAAATAAGCAGTCTAATCAGTCTACCTAATGGTTTTAATTGAAAGCCCTGGCAGCCGCCTCCCGACAGGACAAATAAATAAACATGGCGTCAGAAGAAACGACAATGAAAATGGAAGATCAGAGGTTCAGCGTGGTTATGACTGCCACGATCAAACCGCTGAACGTCGATTCAGATCTCACAGCAATGTCAACCGCATGGAGATTATGGAAGCAGAAGTTCCTCATCTACCTCGAGGCAAATTCAATCGATAAAGAAGCGGTAAGCCGACAAATAGCCATTTTTCTAAGTCTAATTGGAGATGATTGTCTAGAAATTTTCAACTCATTTGGTCTAGATAGAAAAGATTCGTCACTGACACTCGAGAAAGTCATTCAAAAATTTGATAATAAATTCCTTCCACACAAAAATATCACTGTCGAAAGATATAATTTCTTCACGAGGAAACAAATGAATGAAGAATCAATTGAAGAATACGTCACAAAATTAACAAATATGGCAATCAGATGCGAATTTGAAAATCTGAAAGAACAACTCATTTGCGACATGTTTGTAATAGGAATAACAAACAGAAAAACCCAGGAAAAATTACTGCAACAAGAGGCATTAACAATAGAGAAAGCTATAAAAAATGCAAAAAGCATCGAGATTTCGCAGAGAGAAACTGAAAAACTTCAAATGTCAAATACAAAAGTAGAACAAGAAAGTTCTGTCCAAGCTGTCAAGTCATATCATCAAAAAGAAGCAGCCAACTCAAGTCAAAGAAAGCAATCAAAGTCTCCGACAAGAAATAATAACCATTCTAGATTCCAGGTCTCAACACAATCACAATCACCTAACCAAAAGTCATGTAACAGGTGCGGTCAAGTTCACAGGTTTAAGTGCCCTGCTAAAGGGAAAATCTGTTCAAAATGCAAGAAGTATAACCATTTTGCTCAATATTGCTTCTCCAATAAAGATACCAACACTAAAAATGTAAGTATGGTATGCCAGTCTTTTCAGTCACAAAATTATGAAGAAATAAATCAATTGAATCACTATGTCATAAATGCTGTAAATAAAGAGTCAAATGAATGGAATATTACAGTCAAATATCAGGATTATGCATTATTGTGTAGAATTGATACAGGGGCCGACACAAATGTCATTTCGAAACATACATTGGATAAAATAATGTATGCAACAGGTCAGGAAATTAACATTTTTAAAACCAACAATAAAGTGTTCTCATTTTCAGGACAATTAATTCCAAATACAGGTTCATGCATACTGAAATGTAACTTTGAAAATGGACTTACAGCAAACATATGCTTTGTTGTTGTTAACGCTCAATGTCAAACAATCCTTGGTTGGAAAATATGTGAAAAACTGGGTATAGTAAAAAGAATATTTGCATTGTCTGAAGAAACATGTCATAAAAACCAAAGGTCTGTAAATGATATTGTAAATAAATATTCATCAACATTTGAAGGCTTAGGATGTCTTCCTACTCAGGCACACATAGATGTTGATTCCAGTATTACACCAAAGGTATGTCCGGTCAGAAAAATTCCATTTGCACTCCATGATAGGCTAAAACAAGAATTATCTAGCATGGAAAAACTGGGAGTCATTGAAAAAGTGATAAAGCCAACCAAATGGGTAAATTCAATTGTCCTTGTCGAAAAACCCAATGGTAAATTGCGTTTATGTCTTGATCCGAGAAATCTAAATGTAGCAGTCAAAAGACCTCATTATCCATACCCTACATTTGATGAATTACGCTCCAAAATTGCAGGTGCCACAATTTTCTCAAAATTTGACGCCAATTCAGGTTATTGGATGATACCACTAGATTCGGAGAGTAGTGACCTCTGTACATTCAACACACCATTTGGCAGGTATAAATTTTTAAGGTTACCTTATGGAGTCAATTCAAGTGGAGAAATATTTCATAGAACAATGTCAGAGCTTTTTGAAGGGCTCCCAGGAGTAATTGTGTATATAGATGATATCTTGGTATACGGGTCAAATGAAAATGAACACAAACAACGTCTAGAAAGTGTATTTAAACGAGCACAAGAAATTAATTTAAAGTTTAACAGGTCTAAATGTCAATTTGGAGTTAAGGAAGTAAAATATGTAGGTCATATTTTCAATGAAAAAGGTATTTCACCTGATATGTCAAAAATAGAAGTCATAACCAAAATGTCTAGTCCGAAAAATGTCAAAGAACTGCAAAGATTTCTAGGTATGGTCAATTATTTAGGTAGTTTTATTCCTAATTTGTCAACAAAAACAAATATGCTTAGAGATCTACTCAAAAAACAAAATACATGGCAATGGTCACCCATGCATGAACAACAGTTCACAAAGTTAAAGTCAATAATTTGTCATACACCAGTACTAGTTCACTATGATGTCAAGAAGCAAATTAGAATGTCTGTAGATGCATCAAAGGATACAGTGGGTGCTGTAATTTTTCATGACAAAAATCCAATTGCATATGCATCAAAGTCATTAACGCAATGTCAAGAAAATTATGCTCAAATTGAGAAAGAATTATATGCTATTGTATTTGGTTGTAAGAAGTTCCATCAATATGTTTATGGAAAACCAGTCTATGTAGAAACAGATCATCAACCACTAGTAACCTTGTTCAAAAAGCCTTTGTCTGATGTCCCAACAAGACTTCAAAGAATGATGATCACCTTACAAGCATACCATTTAATTGTAACTTACACAAAAGGTACAGAAATGTATATTTCAGATACATTGTCGAGGTCAAAAGTCAATAACATAGAGGTCAATGAAATTCTAGAAGAAATAGAAGATAATATAGAAAGTCATGTCAATTTATTAACATCAAATTTAGCAATCACACAAGAAAAGTTGAAAGAAATTTTGATGAATACAAACGCAGATAATACATTGCAAAAGTTAAAAGAATTTTACAGACTAGGATGGCCAAGTTGTAAACAAAATTGTGATCCAAACACATTACCTTACTGGAACATTAGGCATGAAATACATGTAATTAACGATTTGATATTCAAAAATAATGCCATTATTATTCCTACTATAATGAGACCAGAAATACTGTGTATTTTACATGCAGGTCATATGGGTATTGAAAAAACTAAAACATTAGCTCGAGGAGTAGTCTATTGGCCTAACATGAATCATGAAATTGAGGTTCTCATAAAACAATGTGAGTCTTGTCTAACATTTAGTCCAAATAAAACAAAGGAGCCTTTATTGCCACATGATCAGCCCACACTCCCATGGCAAAAACTAGCCACAGATTTATTTGAATACAAAGGAAAGAAATATTTAATTGTTGTAGATTTTTACTCAAATTATTTTGAAGTAGCACAGTTAAATCAAAACACCACTCATTCTACTGTCATAACACAATTAAAGTCAATTTTTTCTCGTCATGGAATCCCCTTGCAATTAGTCAGTGATGGAGGTCCGCCATTCAATTCAATAAATTTCAAAAAATTTATAAGTGAATGGGACATTGAACATATTGTCTCAAGTCCACACTTATCCAGGTCAAATGGTTTGGCAGAAGCAACTGTGAAAATAGTCAAAAACATTTTTAGAAAATGTGATGATTCCAATACAGATACCTATCTAGCCCTATTACAATATAGAACCACCCCAAGAGGTAATTTAAAGTCGCCCTCACAGCTACTAATGTCTCGTCAATTAAGAACTAAATTACCAACTCAATTGTCTAGTCTAAAACCTAAAGTTGTTGAATTTTCAGAACATAATCTACAGAAACAAACAAACATACAAAACACAAAAAAGTATTATGACAAGAGTTCCAAAACATATCCAGAGTTAGAGATAAATGATGATATCTATTTCAAAAAAGATCCAAAAGGAATCATATGGTCAAAAGGAATTGTCATTTCTAAAACTAAATTTCCACGTTCTTACATAGTCAAAGACGAAGTAGGAAATAGTTACAGACGAAGCTCTCAGCATATTCAGTTGACACATAAAAATCAATCAAACTCTCAGTCGATTTCGAGTCAGTCACACTCACACTCAGACAGTCATAGTCTCTTGGATAACTCATTTCAGTCAAATAATACTTTTCACCCCCAGTCAGGTCAAAATTCAAGTCCACAAACAAAGTCAAAAAGTCAGTCTGAGGAAAAGGAAAAAGATGATGAGATAATTACATATTTAATTTATAAACCGCCTCAGCCTAGATCAAGGTCAGATAGTCATTCATCAATTTCAAATTTGTCAAATCAGTCCACAAACTCATTTTATGAATCTATACAGTCTGAGGATATAGAGTCTCCCATATTTGTAGATGTGAATGCAAGACAAGAACTATATAGTCATGATGATACACTAGTAGCAGAAACTAGTTCAAGTAATGATTTTAAAAACAGTGTAATCTCAGTTCATCCTTCAGAAAGTCCACCACCATCAACTTCTTATTCAAATGTCCAATCCGAGACCAGTTCTCAAGAGTTAACTGAGAATAGTCCAGCTCAGAATGCACCCCTAGCTGATATGCCAGTGTACAGCAGTAGAGGAAGGTTAATTAAGAAAAAACAACCGTTTGATGTATAAATGTTTATTGTAAACTTTGTTGAACCTGAAAACATAAATAAAAAAAAAAAAAAAAAAAAAAAAAAAAAAAAAAAATGTAGACTTCACTTCACCTAAAAACAAAAAAGTGTCTTACAAATAGTTTAGTCAATAATTAGTTTATTTAGTTATAAGTTATAATTAAATAAATGTCCTCCTTTAAGATTAAATAATATTATGTATCGTCCTTGCAAAAACTATTGTAAACAAGTTTGAAGTACATATTTGATTTACTGTCAATTCATAATGTCAATGTCATAACTGTCAAAGTAACTTCAACTTTTTTCTTTATTGTCAAAGTCTCGAAAAGGGGCATGTTGTAGTCTATGGTTTTTGTCTATGCTGAGGAAGAGCACTGCCTTCCGCTGGTCTATGATACGTCGCTGTCTTTTCACCGTGTCTTTTTATTGTAATAAAAATAAGCAGTCTAATCAGTCTACCTAATGGTTTTAATTGAAAGCCCTGGCAGCCGCCTCCCGACAGGACAAATAAATAAACAATGGGAACCTTCTGGGCCATTAATGATCAAGCGTAATTTTACACCGGTCATAATGTTAAAAGTTTATAGAGATAGCCTGGCTTATTTTGAATGGAGACGTCACGCATGGAGCTGCATCTGAGAGTCCGGAGCTCGTCTAGAAAATTCCAAAACATGCGTTTAGCTAGCCAACTTAAAAATATTAGCGGCTTAAACTATAGTGTCCTAGGACAATCGTGGCCGCCACATAGCGCCTGCAATTTACCGTGGAATGACTTCACTGGAATGTTATTTAAGAAAGTGTGTTTTCATAAAGAGCTCTTTGACACCAGTAAAGTCAAAACCCCGCTGCCCAAATATTTAAATTGCTAGATTTGCCCTCACCGTAATTTAGTCACACATTATTAAATAGCGTTTCCATAACAATCATGTCAAGTCACTGCGTCATTGTGTGTCAGACGCGGTAGGGCCAATTTAACGATTTAAATCTTTACCGCTGCCGTCATATCCATAACAGGCGTCACTGCGGCTGATGTCTAGCGGCCACAGCTGTTCTGGGAAACCGTTGCGGAAGGGTTTATCTCTTCACCTGTTAATATGTTTTTTGGCCTTCGGGACGTTTTCATCTTTTTCATTCAGCAGGTACCTGCGCGCGCCCTTCACGAAGTTGAAAGTGTGCTCGTCCCAACTACGAAAACATTAAAAGTATAAAAATGCCAGTTACACGAGGCTAGTTTTAGAGGGTAGGATAGCAAGATTGTGCTACTGCTTTCCATCCTGTCATTTAATATTAGTGGTAGAAAACGTGATTTAATTGTATATAGGTAAAATTCCTTTATTTATCAAGCAGCAGCCTAACTGTGTAACACATTTTCGGCAAATGATTGAGATTAATTGGTTTCGTTTCGATCGCTTTTTGTTTCATTTTACGATTTTCTTAAGCACATATCGTTCACTCTTTAGCGTTTCAAACCAACAGCTGTTGCTGTTACATTATAGTGGAGTTACGCAATACGAAAATCGTAAAATGAAACAAAAAGTGATCGAGGTTGCTTCAGCCGGCAATGTTTTTGCCACTAATCGAAAGTGTCAATCATAACGAACAAATCTATCTAGAATAGAATAAACGTCTATTGTCTACAGTATTACAGTTACAGTACAGTAGTAGTAGGTACAGACGCCAGCACATCAAGTTACTACAATCTGTCAAATTTCTATAATAGATTTTCAACTTTATCGCAAAAACATTAAGGTTCAAGATTGATTGGGAAAATTTGACAGTTTCGGGTAGCTTGACCTGCTGGTGTCTGTACCTACATACACAAAACTACAATATGGAAGCAAAAGGTAGAAACGTAAGCATTATGCTAACATGCTTAGGTCCCTTAGCGGGTTTGCTAAGCGCAGGTTTTCAGCTTAAACCTTTAAAGCTTAAATATATACACATTGTGTCTAAGTTAAAAGCCTGTGGCCATTTTCCAATTGATAGACAAAGGACCACATAACTTACTTGACGGCCCTAATATCCAGGCTGTACATGGCCCTGTCTTGTCGTGACAGTCTGGTGCGCAACCGCTGCACGTTGTCCGTGCTGAACTGCCACTCGCGCGTCGCGAAGTATGCTAGCACGCGGGTCATTGCTTGCAGGCGCTCGCTGGCCGTCACTAGACTCAGTCTGTAACGAGCAATGTAGTCAGGAAACGGGTTGTTTAAGAGCTTATTACACCTATGCTAAATATCGGGCCCGATATTTAGTCGTTCCTAACTTCAGGATAGTTTAATCGCATTAAACAAACTATCCTGTAATAAGCTCTTTAGCTAATTGACTACCAACATAAATTCACAAACGCGCAGTCACAACATTTACTTAAATTCTTGATTTATTTTATATACAGGTACGCTAACGCGGTAAAAACTGAATCGAGCTCGTTATAGGTAGCAGCACTGTTCAACGTCCACAAGCCGTCATTGTTTTGATTATGTTTACTTTTGTGTCGATTACAAACGGTGAGAGGAGCTAAGGAAAAGGGGAACGTCTACCACTGGTAAAAAAGCAGCTTTAGTGCAAAAGACAATAAAAAATGAGCGTTTTTTTTCTAATTTATAGGTTATCTTGTGTTTGTTATCTTGAAGTTCATGTTTTAGTGAAGACTGTATACGACAGGAACGGAAACCCACTCGAGGAGGATCTTCTTGACTGAAAAAAATCAGAGATGTCCCACCCAGCCAGCAGGCGGGTACGCTCAGCAGTATTGGTGGACGTATTAATATTTTAGGAGAGAGATGTAGTCGACAGAGAGCCCAACAAGATGGTTCGTTAAAGTGCAGCACGACACGGATCATAATGAACGTGGCTAAATAGAGAACTAACATGAAATGTTCAGAATCTGACTGATTTTGGATACTTTCCTCTCAGTCTTTCTTACCTTTACAAGTAATAACATGATTCACAAATGTTTGTCAGACTATTTTCATAAGATTTATTATATCATTTACCCCAACAATCCGATCCAGTCTGTCCCCCCACGACGCCCTAAGCTGAGGTCCCCCACAGGGGCTGCCCTTAGCGTGTGGTCACTTAGTTTAAAAGTTTTATAAGCCCTGGCTGGAGGCCTTAATTTATTGAGGACCCACAGGCAAGTCCGGTTAAGCAGACGACAAACTCCTAGGATGACCTGCGTCGACATTCCAAAAAAAAAAAGAAAAACCCCGATAAAAGAAAAAGTAAAGTAGGTAAAGTCCGATCTGTGAATGTTGCCTTAAGAACTCACTGCATCTCGACGCCGAACGCCTTCGCTATGTAGTTGGCGACGTACAGCGGCGCCGTTTGCAGGATCATCTCCAGGGTCTTGTACACATATCTGCAAGAAATGTACGTTAGCTAATAACATAATTTGCCTTGTACGGACGCCAGCACATCAAGTTACTACAATCTGTCAAATTTCTTTAATGCATTTTCAACTTTATCGCTAAAGCATTAAGGTTCAAGGTTGATTGGGAAAATTTGACAGTTTCGGGTAGCTTGACCTGCTGGCGTCTGTACCTACTGACAGTTGGCACGCACGAGTCAGCATCATGCGCAACATTTACATCTGTGAAACCTCAACGAAATGTAAAAAGCCACGGCAATAGCAATGTTTTTGCCATTATCTCATGAGGTTTCAGCGGGGTAATTGCGTAACACACTATCAGTAGCAATGGCTGTCATTTTGACAGTTCAACAACATTCATTGCGTTATTTACGTTGTTGAGCGGACAACTTTTCCGATCATATGAAGCAATGGATTAGCAATATCCTTCAAAATGATTTAGAGTATAGTGTGTTACGCAATTAGGGCGATGGACAGTTAATATAAGTCTGAACCAACCTGTGCCTTCTTTGCATGAAACAAGTGCTTGTAAATGATTTAATTTAAATAAATACTTTCAATATTTTGAATTTACCTGTTCTTGACCCCGAAGATGAAGGGGTAGTACAGCACATTATCGAAGGGATGCCTCCTGGCCGCGCGCAGGAGTGTGGAGCGGAAGAAACCCCATGTGATCGGGTTCTCTTGGGAGCATGAGTTGTAGACGCGGACTTCGGGGGACCTTGGAATGAGAACTGATGGTAAATGCGAATCTAGGGCAATGGTATAATCATATTCTTTATTAATCTCAACATCATATTACAGGGACTGATCAATATAATACACATTCTTAGAAATCTTAAAGGTGTCTGTGATAGGGCCCTGAGTTAAGGATAATTCCCACCAAACAATTTGCATAGCATCGGATCGGAAGGGATACGAACGGATGCGGCGTTAGCCGATCGCGTCCGGCAGGATATCGACGTATACCATCGGCTCCGTAGGTACCGTCGCTTGCGCACGTACCCATTTCTGCGCCTAGTCAAATAGTTTCATTCCTACCGTGTTGACGTGTTCTAATGCCGAAAGGATTCGATTGGATACGACGACAGGCGAACGGAGCCGATCGCGCGTCGCAGCATACTTTCGCGACGTCCGCGGTCAAGTTGCTGTGCGCGGCTTGGTAATATAGACTTTAAATACTGTTTACACGATTTAATATCGTTTAAAGATTGGAAAATATGTTCCGATCCGATGCGAAGCAAGCCGTTTGGTGGAAATCATCCTTTACAGATCACCCGGCTCTCTTAGATAGTTATGCCAGTTATGCAATGACTGATTATTCGGAAAAATCGACTGTTTCATACATTTTGATCGGTAGTCGGTAACTATTGCATGTAATCAACTGTTCCATACGAACAATTGATTTATTTTTGATATTGCAGACTTGGTCCAATGCTAAAGGCCGTTTTGCGTTTTCTATTACTTTACTACATTATACCTATATTAACACTTTGCAATATTTTAAAATAATTATAATTATTGTTTGACGTGCAAGGTGTTTGAATGGCTAAATACAGGATCTTTTTAATTAGGTGGCGAAATTACACAGATGGAGAAGCGCCATCTAAAAGAAACAAAACGGTAGAAATGTTTTTCGAAAATCGTAATTTCAATTAACTACAAATGCGCATATTTTATTTGAAACACGTACAGAAACTACAAATAACAATAAAAAAAGGAACATTTAAAACGATCAAAGTAACAAAATAAGAAACAAAACAAAAAAAAAACGTTACTGCGAGGGTAAAAATCTCAGCACAATGTCACAGTGTAAATAGGCATTAGGTATCCGCATTTATATTGTGACAATGCGATATTTAGACCAAATATCGCAGCTCTGGTATTCAGACTCCCTCGGGCGGGCCTCGTGTCACGCGAGCGAACTTCATGCCAGTAAAGATAATTAATTAAAAAGTATTTATTCATTCACGTTTTTTTAACTCCCTTCCCTGCTTGACTTACTTGTCCGTAGCGATCTCCCATGCCACCGCCAGCATGGTATCTATAGTGACATCCACAGGTATGAGATCTGCCCTGGCCCGCTGGTCGAGGTTGAAGGCATGCAGCAGACCCTTCCCGCAGCCCACCACTGCCCCGCTGGGGCCCGCCAGGTTCTCGATCCAGCCGGGGTACGGGTACCGATGGGAAGATACCACTGGAGGAAAAATATCATCATTGGTCTAAGGGGCAGCCTTCCAGCTGAACTAACCAGTCATTTAGTGAGAGATCTTATATTGACGCCTAGTAAAAAATAACCCCATGTGCAACATGATTTTTTTTTAGAATTCAGTACGTATTTGATATTAATTTCAAATTTATACCTCCACGCGTCCTTGAGAAAAAGGGTCTGGACTAACAGATAGACTGACGGACAACGAAGTGATAAGAGAATTGGAGATATACCTAAAAGGTGTCGTTTTGCATCCTCGTCAAATTCACGGAGGTAACTATGCTACTGATTCTCGACACGAATCAATAATAAAATAAGTAGGTTGTTTTTTTTCTAATTTTCGGAAATCGGCATGTGTGGGACACGCATTTTAAAACGCGGCCTGTGTGAGACCGCACTGTAACCTACCCTTTTACACACACATAAAAACGCGGCCGCTTATACGATACCATAACGCGATTCTGTTCTTCGAAATGGTGTATTCTGAAATACTGGCGCCGATTCCCTTGTTCACAAACTAAACTAATTTTAAGTTCAGTGCATCTTTTTCTTTCTATTTCATTAAGAAAAGGACTGAAGATAAATATTAGTTTAGTCCTGTCAAACTAGTCAGCGCCTGAAGTAAATTGACGTGTTTTTAGTAGCCATGTTTTTAATCACGTCTAAACTGTCTATGAAGCATCTTAATTTGACAGGACTAAACTAATATTTTATCTTCTGTCCTTTTCTTAATGAAATAGAAAGAAAAACATGCACTGAACTTAAATTTAGTTTAGTTTGTGAACAAGGGAATCGGCGCCACTGTCAAACCTAAATAACTAAAAAAATAAGTATGTACCTATTCATTATTTACCAGGGATCGTAATTTTATTTGATTATTTATGTCTTTCATAACAGCCCCCTGAAATTTGACGAGGATGCAAAACCTAAGGAGAAGCTAGTAACTCTTCCATACTGTCGATTTTTCTAGGATGGGCAAAGAAGATTCTGAGTGTGCATTTCCCACCCGTGTTCCTTCAGTTGCCTGTGCCAGGAGCCGCGGTATCTTTTTCGAACAACCCGCGGCCCTGGCAGGCATCGGCCCTACCGGACCCCGTCAGTTCATGCTGACACCTCTTTGAGGCGCGGGTGGAACACAACGCACCGTCGACCCGGGAGTGAGCTGTCATTCCAACTAAAGCTAGGGAATGACACTATTGACAGTTCACTCTAAGCTCACTTCACCTAACATTTCACGGTGAGATTTTTACAGAATCGATCGGCTGGTCCTTACCGGGCGGCGAGCTGCCCATTGCTCGCCGCCCGCAAGCCCGCGCCTACAGTGGCCGGGAGTCGGCTGTTGACTCCCGACGTCTAGGGCGTCTCCTGCGGCGACTAGGGGCGTGAGGACGCAGATAGTGCCTCTCTCTCACGCGCTCCGCCTCCTCCTTTGCAAGCATTATTGCTTCGCAGAAGGAGGTGACGGCTTCCCATGCACTCTCGCTCCGTACCATGGCCTGGACCAGTGCCGGACGCGAGAAATCGCCGCCGCCTATCGCCGCCACGAGGACGCAGCGGTGCTCCGCCCAAACGGGAGTATCACACCGCCAACTTCCAAACTCTGGGCTGTAGTTTATAGCAAGATGTGATTCTGTGTGCTCCTGAATATTTTCATTAAGAATTAGTAAGTGATACAATCGTTGGTCATTTATTCACACCTTTAACAGCCCCCAATGAATAAATTAGGCTTTAGAGACTCACCAATGGATGGTCTGACGATGGCAGTAAAATAGTGTCTGCCGGGACGCTGGTCGATCATGGACTCGGCGATTGCCTTCGAGAATATGTACGTGTTGGGCTTCGGTAAAATGAACCTGAAAAGAGAGGTGAAACAGTGTTTAATTCACCACTTTCATTCATTCTTTCCTCAAAAGACCATTTCAGACATCAATCTACATTGTCTTCACATGATCTGACCAAGATTATGTCTGTGTTGTAGTCTATGGTTTTTGTCTATGCTGAGGAAGAGGACTGCCTTCCGCTGGCGGCTGGTCTATGATACGTCGCTGTCTTTTCACCGTGTCTTTTTATTGTAATAAAAATAAGCAGTCTAATCAGTCTACCTAATGGTTTTAATTGAAAGCCCTGGCAGCCGCCTCCCGACAGGACAAATAAATAAACATGGTGTCAGAAGAAACGACAATGAAAATGGAAGATCAGAGGTTCAGCGTGGTTATGACTGCCACGATCAAACCGCTGAACGTCGATTCAGATCTCACAGCAATGTCAACCGCATGGAGATTATGGAAGCAGAAGTTCCTCATCTACCTCGAGGCAAATTCAATCGATAAAGAAGCGGTAAGCCGACAAATAGCCATTTTTCTAAGTCTAATTGGAGATGATTGTCTAGAAATTTTCAACTCATTTGGTCTAGATAGAAAAGATTCGTCACTGACACTCGAGAAAGTCATTCAAAAATTTGATAATAAATTCCTTCCACACAAAAATATCACTGTCGAAAGATATAATTTCTTCACGAGGAAACAAATGAATGAAGAATCAATTGAAGAATACGTCACAAAATTAACAAATATGGCAATCAGATGCGAATTTGAAAATCTGAAAGAACAACTCATTTGCGACATGTTTGTAATAGGAATAACAAACAGAAAAACCCAGGAAAAATTACTGCAACAAGAGGCATTAACAATAGAGAAAGCTATAAAAATTGCAAAAAGCATCGAGATTTCGCAGAGAGAAACTGAAAAACTTCAAATGTCAAATACAAAAGTAGAACAAGAAAGTTCTGTCCAAGCTGTCAAGTCATATCATCAAAAAGAAGCAGCCAACTCAAGTCAAAGAAAGCAATCAAAGTCTCCGACAAGAAATAATAACCATTCTAGATTCCAGGTCTCAACACAATCACAATCACCTAACCAAAAGTCATGTAACAGGTGCGGTCAAGTTCACAGGTTTAAGTGCCCTGCTAAAGGGAAAATCTGTTCAAAATGCAAGAAGTATAACCATTTTGCTCAATATTGCTTCTCCAATAAAGATACCAACACTAAAAATGTAAGTATGGTATGCCAGTCTTTTCAGTCACAAAATTATGAAGAAATAAATCAATTGAATCACTATGTCATAAATGCTGTAAATAAAGAGTCAAATGAATGGAATATTACAGTCAAATATCAGGATTATGCATTATTGTGTAGAATTGATACAGGGGCCGACACAAATGTCATTTCGAAACATACATTGGATAAAATAATGTATGCAACAGGTCAGGAAATTAACATTTTTAAAACCAACAATAAAGTGTTCTCATTTTCAGGACAATTAATTCCAAATACAGGTTCATGCATACTGAAATGTAACTTTGAAAATGGACTTACAGCAAACATATGCTTTGTTGTTGTTAACGCTCAATGTCAAACAATCCTTGGTTGGAAAATATGTGAAAAACTGGGTATAGTAAAAAGAATATTTGCATTGTCTGAAGAAACATGTCATAAAAACCAAAGGTCTGTAAATGATATTGTAAATAAATATTCATCAACATTTGAAGGCTTAGGATGTCTTCCTACTCAGGCACACATAGATGTTGATTCCAGTATTACACCAAAGGTATGTCCGGTCAGAAAAATTCCATTTGCACTCCATGATAGGCTAAAACAAGAATTATCTAGCATGGAAAAACTGGGAGTCATTGAAAAAGTGATAAAGCCAACCAAATGGGTAAATTCAATTGTCCTTGTCGAAAAACCCAATGGTAAATTGCGTTTATGTCTTGATCCGAGAAATCTAAATGTAGCAGTCAAAAGACCTCATTATCCATACCCTACATTTGATGAATTACGCTCCAAAATTGCAGGTGCCACAATTTTCTCAAAATTTGACGCCAATTCAGGTTATTGGATGATACCACTAGATTCGGAGAGTAGTGACCTCTGTACATTCAACACACCATTTGGCAGGTATAAATTTTTAAGGTTACCTTATGGAGTCAATTCAAGTGGAGAAATATTTCATAGAACAATGTCAGAGCTTTTTGAAGGGCTCCCAGGAGTAATTGTGTATATAGATGATATCTTGGTATACGGGTCAAATGAAAATGAACACAAACAACGTCTAGAAAGTGTATTTAAACGAGCACAAGAAATTAATTTAAAGTTTAACAGGTCTAAATGTCAATTTGGAGTTAAGGAAGTAAAATATGTAGGTCATATTTTCAATGAAAAAGGTATTTCACCTGATATGTCAAAAATAGAAGTCATAACCAAAATGTCTAGTCCGAAAAATGTCAAAGAACTGCAAAGATTTCTAGGTATGGTCAATTATTTAGGTAGTTTTATTCCTAATTTGTCAACAAAAACAAATATGCTTAGAGATCTACTCAAAAAACAAAATACATGGCAATGGTCACCCATGCATGAACAACAGTTCACAAAGTTAAAGTCAATAATTTGTCATACACCAGTACTAGTTCACTATGATGTCAAGAAGCAAATTAGAATGTCTGTAGATGCATCAAAGGATACAGTGGGTGCTGTAATTTTTCATGACAAAAATCCAATTGCATATGCATCAAAGTCATTAACGCAATGTCAAGAAAATTATGCTCAAATTGAGAAAGAATTATATGCTATTGTATTTGGTTGTAAGAAGTTCCATCAATATGTTTATGGAAAACCAGTCTATGTAGAAACAGATCATCAACCACTAGTAACCTTGTTCAAAAAGCCTTTGTCTGATGTCCCAACAAGACTTCAAAGAATGATGATCACCTTACAAGCATACCATTTAATTGTAACTTACACAAAAGGTACAGAAATGTATATTTCAGATACATTGTCGAGGTCAAAAGTCAATAACATAGAGGTCAATGAAATTCTAGAAGAAATAGAAGATAATATAGAAAGTCATGTCAATTTATTAACATCAAATTTAGCAATCACACAAGAAAAGTTGAAAGAAATTTTGATGAATACAAACGCAGATAATACATTGCAAAAGTTAAAAGAATTTTACAGACTAGGATGGCCAAGTTGTAAACAAAATTGTGATCCAAACACATTACCTTACTGGAACATTAGGCATGAAATACATGTAATTAACGATTTGATATTCAAAAATAATGCCATTATTATTCCTACTATAATGAGACCAGAAATACTGTGTATTTTACATGCAGGTCATATGGGTATTGAAAAAACTAAAACATTAGCTCGAGGAGTAGTCTATTGGCCTAACATGAATCATGAAATTGAGGTTCTCATAAAACAATGTGAGTCTTGTCTAACATTTAGTCCAAATAAAACAAAGGAGCCTTTATTGCCACATGATCAGCCCACACTCCCATGGCAAAAACTAGCCACAGATTTATTTGAATACAAAGGAAAGAAATATTTAATTGTTGTAGATTTTTACTCAAATTATTTTGAAGTAGCACAGTTAAATCAAAACACCACTCATTCTACTGTCATAACACAATTAAAGTCAATTTTTTCTCGTCATGGAATCCCCTTGCAATTAGTCAGTGATGGAGGTCCGCCATTCAATTCAATAAATTTCAAAAAATTTATAAGTGAATGGGACATTGAACATATTGTCTCAAGTCCACACTTATCCAGGTCAAATGGTTTGGCAGAAGCAACTGTGAAAATAGTCAAAAACATTTTTAGAAAATGTGATGATTCCAATACAGATACCTATCTAGCCCTATTACAATATAGAACCACCCCAAGAGGTAATTTAAAGTCGCCCTCACAGCTACTAATGTCTCGTCAATTAAGAACTAAATTACCAACTCAATTGTCTAGTCTAAAACCTAAAGTTGTTGAATTTTCAGAACATAATCTACAGAAACAAACAAACATACAAAACACAAAAAAGTATTATGACAAGAGTTCCAAAACATATCCAGAGTTAGAGATAAATGATGATATCTATTTCAAAAAAGATCCAAAAGGAATCATATGGTCAAAAGGAATTGTCATTTCTAAAACTAAATTTCCACGTTCTTACATAGTCAAAGACGAAGTAGGAAATAGTTACAGACGAAGCTCTCAGCATATTCAGTTGACACATAAAAATCAATCAAACTCTCAGTCGATTTCGAGTCAGTCACACTCACACTCAGACAGTCATAGTCTCTTGGATAACTCATTTCAGTCAAATAATACTTTTCACCCCCAGTCAGGTCAAAATTCAAGTCCACAAACAAAGTCAAAAAGTCAGTCTGAGGAAAAGGAAAAAGATGATGAGATAATTACATATTTAATTTATAAACCGCCTCAGCCTAGATCAAGGTCAGATAGTCATTCATCAATTTCAAATTTGTCAAATCAGTCCACAAACTCATTTTATGAATCTATACAGTCTGAGGATATAGAGTCTCCCATATTTGTAGATGTGAATGCAAGACAAGAACTATATAGTCATGATGATACACTAGTAGCAGAAACTAGTTCAAGTAATGATTTTAAAAACAGTGTAATCTCAGTTCATCCTTCAGAAAGTCCACCACCATCAACTTCTTATTCAAATGTCCAATCCGAGACCAGTTCTCAAGAGTTAACTGAGAATAGTCCAGCTCAGAATGCACCCCTAGCTGATATGCCAGTGTACAGCAGTAGAGGAAGGTTAATTAAGAAAAAACAACCGTTTGATGTATAAATGTTTATTGTAAACTTTGTTGAACCTGAAAACATAAATAAAAAAAAAAAAAAAAAAAAAAAAAAAAAAAAAAAAAAAAAAAATGTAGACTTCACTTCACCTAAAAACAAAAAAGTGTCTTACAAATAGTTTAGTCAATAATTAGTTTATTTAGTTATAAGTTATAATTAAATAAATGTCCTCCTTTAAGATTAAATAATATTATGTATCGTCCTTGCAAAAACTATTGTAAACAAGTTTGAAGTACATATTTGATTTACTGTCAATTCATAATGTCAATGTCATAACTGTCAAAGTAACTTCAACTTTTTTCTTTATTGTCAAAGTCTCGAAAAGGGGCATGTTGTAGTCTATGGTTTTTGTCTATGCTGAGGAAGAGGACTGCCTTCCGCTGGTCTATGATACGTCGCTGTCTTTTCACCGTGTCTTTTTATTGTAATAAAAATAAGCAGTCTAATCAGTCTACCTAATGGTTTTAATTGAAAGCCCTGGCAGCCGCCTCCCGACAGGACAAATAAATAAACAGTCTGGACGTTAAAAGAAACTGGCGCCGATTCCCTTGTTCACAAACTAAACTAAATTTAAGTTCAGTGCATCTTTTTCTTTCTATTTCATTAAGAAAAGGACAGAAGATAAAATATTAGTTTAGTCCTGTCAAATTAAGATACTCCATAGACAGTTTAGACGTGATTAAAAACATGGCTACTAAAAATACGTCAATTTACGTCAGGCGCTGATTAATTTGACAGGACTAAACTAATATTTATCTTCTGTCCTTTTCTTAATGAAATAGAAAGAAATAGATGCACTGAACTTAAATTTAGTTAGTTTGTGAACAAGGAAATCGGCGCCAGTGTGACCTCTGAGTTTGTTTCGGCCTTTCTTCTCAAAGTAGGCAGATAAGAAAAAACTAAATCAGGTCGGCTCATCTAATTTAGTTTTAGTTTTACTACTTTTATGAGAGGCGCCGCTGTCGCTTGCACTCCGCACGCTCAAGCTGGGCCGTAATTCTCTATGATACAATTAATGAAAACGCGCGAAATGAACGCGAGTTTGGCGGGATTAGCTAAGGAATTGGTTTCGAAGTAAGGAATCGTTAAGTGGTCATAGTGAATTATCGCTCATAGCGAGTGAGACGGACTTATTTTGTTGTTCTGAGTGAATTCACAAGGAATGCAGTTATATCAATCAGTTATACAGATTGAATTTGACACGTGGACCAAAGCTTCCAGGATGGAACAGCACTTACCTGGCAGTGAGCTCGTCCAGTAGTGGCGGTGGCAGCGCCTGCACCAGGGCGCGCATGCTAGCGAGCGACGCGGGCGCAGCGTACACGCGCTCCTCGATGTTGTGGTGTTCCGCGTTGCTGTAGGCTGTGGACACGTGGACCAGAGCCTGCAAGAATAGAATATAATAATAATAAAAAAATAATAATAGATAGGTACCTAATAAAAAAAAAAAAAAAAAAATATATATACCATATAATAATATTTAATTGTATACTTTTATGTGTCAGTAACCCACTAATACTGGAATTTAAGTTAAAATTGTCACTAACCCTATGGACTCCGGTCTGAATTAAAAATATTCTATTCTATTCTATAATAAGAAATACTCTTTATTATGTACACCAGCAATATTACAGATATAAATGTAGAAGAGGTGACACAATGGCTGATCTTATTGCAAAATGCGATCTTTTAAAGAAAACCTTTTGTCTGTTTACCGTTTATGAAACACGCACGGTGCACCAACATAAAAATATAGAAATGGAATGCTTTCATAGCTTAACACCATGCTTGTATTTCCGAAGGGGTAGGCAGAAGAGAGGGGTGTATTAATTTTAGTACACCCACATTTCGGTAGTCTATTCAGTACAAGACAACGTCAACCAAGGCTTACGTTGAACTGTACAGAGTGCTGCCAAATTGAAGGCAATACGTGTGGTGGTCAAGTCGCGTGTAATATTTAACGATACACTCGACATGGGTACTTCACATTGTCATTGAAGAACCGCCATTATTTGACTTAGGGCTGATTTTTCCAAACCCCGATAATTTTATCCGAGGAATAATTTTAAATTTTTGACAGTTCTTCTTTATAAAAACTGTCAGACCCATGACCTGCCTGCCTAAGACCCATGTAATGGATAAGTACTATGTTTAATCAAGCCTATTGACTTCAACTAGAGACAAATGATATTCATATTTATCTTAAAATACAAAAAAAATCATACAATATTTTGTGTGTATAACTCCAGCTTCTTCATATGTGATAGAATAATTCTACCTATGCCAATATATGTATAAGGCATAATAGCTGCAATCAAAGTTCCCAGTCTTAATTTAGCTGCCACAAAAATTTCGTTAATATGAGTCGTTTAGTGTGTGTTAGCTGGAGTGACGTCACCCCAGCTTCCTCATTCAATACAGGCAAACCAGTGAGGTTAGGGTTTTGGACTATAATCAGAAAAATATGTCATAATAGCTGCACAAGGAAGGAAAAAAACTGAACGATAATACTTAAAAAGTGTTGAAATTACGATCAAAAACGTGTGTGTAAGCTGGAGTGACGTCACCCCAGCTGCTCATATCATAACTTCCAAACGAAAGAAGATATGATTATGTATTATAGCTCAAAAAATAAGACTTATTAGCTGGCATACCGCCGCTCGTTACCTATATTTTTGGTCCTTTTGGTGTTAAGCGAATGTCAGATCAAATTACATTTTAAACCAAAATTCTTGGCTTAGCCCGGAATAGTAACAGTTTGACTTTTATAGCACCTCATTTCGTAGTTGGCAGGCGGTTTTCGTAGTGCATGTATTGCTGCTGAAGTGCTGTAGATAAATATGGACGCTTACAAAGTCATGAACAAAAAGAAGAAAAAGACATGTTGCGCCGACCCCAAATAAATTGGGATAAGGGCAGGAGAATGATGAATGATGACAAAGTCATGAACAAAATATGAGAGCTGAACAGAATTTGTTGATCTGTTTCGCTCAGTTTATCCAGCGGGGTAATTGCGTAATACATTATCAGTACCAGTGGCTTTCATTTTGACAGTTCAGCGACATCCATTGCGTTTTTTACGTTGTTGAGCAGACAAAATTTTCTAACAAATGCAGCAATTGATTAGCGTTATCCATCAAAATGATTTAGATTGTGATAAATTGATTTAGTGACCCTGTATACTTTGTGACCGTACCTCTAGTTTGGGCAGTTGATCGCAGAGGTCCATGAGTGCGATGACCGATGTGACGTTCTGATGCAGCGCTGTCTCCAGATTCTCCCAGAACTTGATGGTGGCTGCGTTATGGAACACCACCGACACCTGCCATAGGAACACATACGCTAATCTTCGCATAATCTTCAAAGTCAATGCGTCATCGTTTTCTATACAAATAAACAAAATTGAAGTGTCTGTTTGAATGTCAAAATAACAGCTTTTTACTAAATGCATATGAAAGTATATACGATACTCATAAAAAAAAACAATTAAAAAAAATGTTTGTCTGTCAGTTTGTTCTGGCTAATCTCCGAAACGGCTAGACCGCACGACGTAAGAAATTGGAAAATCTAATTCATAAATCTAATTCATTATTACTTTATTCCTAAACTAACAATGAGTACCTATCATTCGTAAGCATCAATTTTCACTTTATATTGAAAAAATGCACTCATTATCACGAATTAATCGTTGATTAATACTTATTCCAAAAGGACGTTAAGTATTACAATGTCGTGTTTTTGGGTTTTTGGAGGTATGAAGAACAGCGGGCAATTGCCCAACGACTGATGTTGGGAAATTGTATATTGCTAATTGCGCGGTAAACTCTGCTTGCGAGATGCAGGATTTGCGTGACGTCAGTATGACGTGTTGTTCGCATGTGGCGTTGTAGATACCGCTACAGGTGGTCTACTCCGAAGTGCTATCGGCCGAATGTTCAGCCGTTTCCTGCTACGAAGTTACTATTTGGGTCGGTCGGTCCCGATCCTACACTCCTACACTCTTTCGAATATTGACTATGGTCCAACCCAACTGAGTCGATCCGAACTTTTTTAGCATTTTTCAATAATATTCGGTTCGGCCATGTGTCGGCCCGATCCGATCATTCGAACTTTGCACTTCGTAGTAGACCCCCAGGTTCTTTGCCATAGTGTTTTGACCGTTATAAATAAGCCGTTTTTTGACAGAATAAAATCGATGTTCTGAAAAATCTATACTTTTACTGATATTAAGTGCATATAGAAAAGAGAGAAAAAGGACATCAAAAATTATAACGGAAGACTTTAGAAGAGAATAAGACCAACCGACAAAGACAGTTCAACTGATGATCATTTATTTCCAATCGTTACACGAAGTATTTTGATAGCTGTCAAATTGGATTGTCAGGAATATAGGCACGTACCTCTTGCAACTGGCTGAGCGCGGCGTCATCGAGGCCAAGGCGCGGTTGTGCCACGTCGCCCGGCACTACCCGCAGCTTGTCCAGCTGCCACGGACATGTTGCTTTGACGTTGTCAAATGCCTGTTAATTTTCATAATCTCTTAGCTAACTATTTACACTAGGTACTAAATTAAAAGACTAACTAACTATATAAATAAATACAGAAACAAAAGGATATTTATGCGTCGAAGTACTCGTCCACGTCGCTGTCATCCGGAAACGTGCCCAGAAGACTGGCAGCATTACCGCGTTCAAAGACAACAATATGTATAGGGACAGCCGCGTTGAATGGCAGTGCCTGTCACGTAAAGTGCGATCATTTATCATTTATCATTCAGCGGTCATGTTTTAAATCTTAGGTTTATAAGCACTACCCTATTGTCAACCACCCGGCACAAATCCAGATTCCAGGCAGCTAAGTTTTTAAGAATTTCTTAATGGAAAACCAATACCTTTGCCTCTGGGATCAACCATAACCGAAAAGTTATATTGTAGTTTACTACGTGAATGTGAAACAGAGGGGTAATTTTGACAGTTCAACAGCATTCATTGCGTTATTTACGTTGTTGAGCAGATACATTTTTAGAACATATGAAGCAATGGATTAGCAATAACCTTCAAAATTAATCAAATTGTTATTGAAAGTGTGTTACGCAATTAGGGTGCAGTTTTATTTTTTAAATCAAATCCATTCTTTTTGTTTTGTAGTCGATAGTGCAGTGTACCTGTGACTGCTTGAGTTGTGCTAATCTTTTGAGCGGCTCCTGTCCGCGCTTGTCCCTCATCAGCAGATGCAGCTCATGCACGTCCGGACATGTTGAGAGCAGCCTCTCGATCAGCACCTATAAGGAATTATTTACCTATTGTATTTATTGGTATATTGGCGTGGCTAGCTGACATATGGCAAATAATTGAATTTAATGTTCCGTGTCTCGTAATATTCATTATTTTGCATACCTGCTATTGAACAGAAGCAAGTTTTTCTAACTGAACAGACAGCAGTGCTGCTGGGGAGTTTGTTACGACACCTGAATGCCTGTGGGCTTTTACCCGCCTGCGCGACAAAAATTGCAATTCCTGGCAGTTATTTTAAAATACCTACCACAGACTGCATCAGATTGCTTGAAAAGTGAGCTTGATTTGAACTGTTTAATCGCAGCCGACTTTTGTTTTTTTATTAAGTTATTGTAATACGTACCTTGCCCAAGAATCCTGAGCCTCCAGTGATGAGTATCGATCGTCCTGCGTAGAAGGGTGGCAGCAGCGGTCCACCACCGCTGTCTGTGGGCACCACCATCCCGCTACAAGAACAAAAACAGTGTTACCAACGTTCTGTCTGTATAATCTGCCTGCCCCGTTGGTCTCAAGCGTGACTGCTGACCTCCTGGGTTCAATTCTTGGGTCGGGTAGTGTATGGAGTTTTCCGGTCGTGTCGGATTGCGGTCCAATCGGACTATGAGTGCCTGGACACATACTTGCGCACTATGATGACTATGATGACGGCACGGTTGGCGCAGTGGTTAAGCGATTGACTGCTGCGCTGCGTGTCGCGGGTTCGATTCCCGCACGGAACAAATATTTGTATGACCTACATGTATTTGTTCCGAGTCTGGGTGTTTTTCTATCTATAATATGTATGTATTTACAAAAAAAAAAAAAATTGTATATAAGTAGTTTATCAGCCATCTTGTTACCATAACACAAGCATTAGGTTGCTTAGCTTGGGACAAATGGTGCTGTGTGAAATGTCCAGGGATTTATTTATTATTTATTTATTTATGATATCTCCCGCGGCGAAGGCTAGTCTCCGTTGTGATTGGCCGCCACGGCTGAAATACTGACTTATGTGATAGTATACATTTAATATCGTGGATGAGTGTCAATTGTCTCGACGCACTGATCCGGACTGTCTTACGTAGACGTAGAAGACTACGTGCTTAAGTAGTCTAGCTTATTGCAAAAAAAAAACCTATCTATTCTGTAAAAATCTCACCGTGAATACTTAGGTGAAGTGTGCTGTCATTAGTGTCAATCCCTTGGAATGACAGGTCACTTCACTGAAGTTTTCACGGTGACTATCCACGATATTGTAAAATATAGTACTAAAATATTCTCTTGAAGGTTCGATATTGTGTTATTCTTGACTGATTTATTACATTCAATTTTAAACGCATAATTTTGCTATTAAGTACGTCTAGGACAATGTATTTCATATCAAGGCTGGCCACATTGGCTGTACCTACTATAATAAAGTACATACCTAAAAATGCTAATATACAGGAAAAAAAATTCCCAGTGCGCAAAATGTTTCTGCATTCCAGCAGCGTAGAAATTTTTCGTCGGTTATCAGAAAAAAACAGCTGTATCATCGAAAAGTCCAATACCTCCGCGCTCAAAATGTATGGAACAACAATTTTTTTTTTTTTATAAATGTCCAAAAATTTCTGCCTTTTTTTTCCGGATGGGAAATCATCAAATGACCCCTCCCGCTCTGGGTGGAGCGGAAGGGAGTGTCATACTCGTACTGACTAAAACCCACCCATGTTCCTTCCTTTGCCCTTTACGTTCCGAGGTAGCGGTAACCCTGTCGGACAATCCCGCTGACCCGGCAGGTTTCGGCCCTAAGGGGCCCCTCAAATTATGCTGACAACTCTTTGAGGCGCGCGTGGAACACTTACGCGCCGTCCGGCACGGGCCTGGTCCTGATCGGACAGTGAGCTACCCATTGCTCTCCGCCCGCAGGCCCGCGCCTACGGTGGCCGGGAGTCGTCACGCGGCTCCCGACGCCCGGAGCGTCTGCAACTGCTTCGCAGAAGGAGGCGACTGCCTCCCACTCCCTCTCGCCCCGGACCATGGCTTGCATCAGGGCCGGGCGCGAGAGGCCGCCGCCGCCGCCGCCGCCTCTACAAGGACACAGCGGTGCTCCACCCAAGCGGGGCAGACCTCCACCGTGTCCTCTGGGCGATCCTAGCAATGGTGACACCCGGGCGTTTCCTCCCGGCCTGATTAACCCTTAGGCTAATTAGGCTACAGCCTAGGGCGCGAGGAACGGGGGGGCGCGCGCGCGCTGAAATCGTGTCCATGAACACTGAGAAAAAAAAATCTCTTCTGACAACTAAATTTTATTTACGCCAACCAAATGATTTGATAGCCCGTTGCCAATCAAATATTTAATAGTTTTAAATAAATATTTTGTAACTTCCTAACGAATTATTTATTAGAGATTAAAAAATTGTAAAGATAATTGTGCGTTCATTAGCGAGCATGAAATCATATCGTAATAACTATAAAATATATTAGTTAGCCTTAGAAAATGAGTTATTATGAATATGTAATTAAATATTATTTCAAAATGAAGAAATGTTTATTTAGCTATTTATTGACTCGAACGTTTTAAAAAAATAAAAATATATTAGATTATACAACAAGTGAAAAAAAAAGGGAAGAAATTTAAAATTCCTTTCCTTTTTTTCACTTGTTGTTGTTTCACTCATTTTTTTTCGAGGGACTAAGTTGGATCCCGAGAGCAGCGAAGGATTCTAGAATTTTAGAAAAATTAGAAAATTCTAGAAAAAAGATTAGAATCCTGAGCGGAGTGCGGGATACAAGGACCGAGATGAATTATTTTTTTCACGAGTTGTGTACTCTACTTTTTACCATTGACTGCGAGAAAATAAATAGTAGTATAGTATTTATCACATTTTATTTTATAAACGGTAATAAGAGAATAAAGGATTTATTTATAAACATTAAAAATTAATAGTGAAATTTGAACAGTTTTCGAAATTCAGTGTAATGTTCTTGTTTGGTTTTGAAACGGTCGTATTAGATAAGACTTGGGTGTTTGGCAAAGTCGCCATATTTTGTGGTTGTTGTTGCTGAGAAAGCTGTAATGTAGTCGTTCCACAAGGTTGTCCTTTCGATGTTGAAGGGCGCGCCGGAGATAGTGGCGCCCAAGGGTCGAAAGTAGACGGTTTTAGATTTATACTGTCAACTATTCGGCTGCATCTTTTGGCTTTGTTTTCAATTGAATCCTCGATATAGCTTTCTGCTACTGTGCTGGACCTCTACCCTCCGTGGCGTTTCAGTTCTGTAAGATCAGCATCAGAATTTGCTAAAGGGATGGCAGAGCTTCTACGGAAGCAATGTCCTGTGTACTGTTCGGGATTTGATAGATTCAAGAATGTGGCAATCTCTTTTGGCATATAATGCGTGAGGTGCTTTGCTTTTATGTACGGTGAGCTAAAAAAATGGTTTTCTACCCTAAGGTTAAATGTCGTGCAGGTTAAAGGACAACGTTAGTTTCGCTTGCAGATCCATCTGAAAATTTTTATAGGTAGTATCGTAACCATGTTAAAATTTTCACACTAGTAAACAAAGTCAAAACTGATATACTACTTTTTAAGCCGCCCGTAACACACCTGGCGGGGCGCACGTCCTCATAATTAGCCTAGGGCGGTCAGAACTCTTGATCAGAGGTATAGCATAAACAATTATAAATATTGTACACAATGGTTTAGGTAGGGAGGTACCTACAACTAATAATCAAGCGTTACTTTGAGGAAATCAATGACATAAACATTACTATAACAATAGTTACATTGAGTTAGGTCGGTCAGTATGTAGGTACTGTGAGCTCCTCGTACCGGAATGAGTAAATTGAACCACGGTTTATCGCATAATATAACTCTTTTCAGAGAGTTTTGTACGTCCCTGTACACAGCCAGCCTTTGGAGGTCATATGCCCAGAAGCAGTACAACGCTCTCCGTATTCAGTTTAATAATGCGTTCAGGGTGTTGTTGGGGCTGCCCCGGCACTGTAGTGCGTCGGGGATGTTCGCCGACGCCCGTGTCGACTGTTTCTACACGACGCGACGATGCGAAAGCGGTGCTCATCTCTGGGGCGCAGGCTCCGGAGCACCTCCAACACCATCCTGAGCGTATTTGCGAACAGGTTTGGTTGTCAGTACATTAACCATTGTTATATGATTAGTGTAATGACAAGCAAACAAATGACCCGAAGGCAGGTATTATTAATCATTTTTTTATTTTATGATTTTAATTTATTTTTATAATTTTAATTTAATTTATATTATTTTAGTAGGTAATTATTTTTAAGTATATGTATTTATTGTGATTAAAATTTTAATTTTTATATCAGTTGTAAAACATATGATCATAAATGGATTGAAATAAATGATTTTTGGATTTTGAATTTGAATTATATTCAATAATCCTAGAAAGGATTTCCTTTTTTACATTTACATCTTTTTCATCTTCTGTTTCCCGCGTTTCAGCTAAAAAGACCACTACTTGATTTATATTCCAATCATCTGCCTAGCCTTTTCTCAACTATGTTGGGGTCGGCTTCCAATCTAACCGGCACCTCAATTGCGTAACACACTATCAATAACAATCTGAATCATTTTGAAGGATAGGTATTGCTAATCCATTGCTTCGTATGTCCGGAAATGTTGTTTAATCAACAACCTAAATGACGCAATTTCGCAATTACCCCGCAGATGCAGCTGAATACCAGTATTTTACATGGAGCAACTGCCTATCTGACCTCCACAATCCAGTTACTGGGTTATACGATTCCCTTTGATAAGACTGGTTGTCAGACTTTCAGGCTTCTGATGATTGATCCGTAATGATTGTCAAAGATCTACGAATGACAGCCGGGACCAACGGCTTAACGTGCTCTCCGAGGCACGGAGGGGTCTCAGTAGGTATGTAAAAATGGTCACACATCCACGGACCGCCCGTGGCAAGCGTAACTTAACCTATGATCATTAATTATTCATGGAAAGGATTTACGTTTTTACATTTACATCTTTGTCATCTTCTATTTTCCCACTTATTAGACCGGAAGCCCTACGTGTTATAGATTCTAATCTTAAAGTAGCGACGGAAATATCGGGATGAAAAGTATCCTGTGTGTTAATCCTGGTTACACAGATGGTTTATAACCAGGTTTAACATATAGGATACTTTTTAATCATCCATCCATCCATCATCTCTAGGGTTTTAAAAAAACAAGTCGACTACGCTTGCAGCGTTTGCATGTAAGCACCAACCAGGTTAAAATCTCTACAGTACCTACCTATGGGAAAATACTGAAAATTCAGGCGATTCATAGTCTAGTGCGTGTGTAATAATAATAATAAATTTATTTCAGACCATAAGTCCATAAACAACACATTACAATTTTATGCACAAAACATACATACCTAAATACATGAAAACACTTAACTACACAAAAAATACGCTAAACTAAAACAACTTATTAATGACGCACGATGAGTGGTCATCCATTGCCAAATCATTGGACTGTCTATCCTGTCGGCTACTATAGCCACCAAGCTGTTGGAGCTGTCGCGCACTCGCCGCATCAGGGATGCTATCCGTGTTCACATCAGTGCGTAAAAAACTGGCACGCCATTCTTCGCGCACATCCCCGATGCACTGCAAAAGCTGCAGCCCCAACATAACTCTGAAGGCGTTATTGTATTGGACTCGCAGAGCATCGTACGAGCTCTTTGTACATAAATTGGCAATATGCTCTAAAGAGTGTAATTTTCACCTCCCTACTACCTACAATGTGAAAACCTACGAGCCAGCATGTTACATCGAACCGCCAATGCTCTGCGTCCCCTCTCCACGTCCACATCTTCGGACAGACTATCGGTGACCCAATGCCCCAGGTACTTGAACTTCGTGACCCTGGAAAGCTGAGCGCCCCCCAAGGTGACTGGTGGGACAGTATCATAATATTTGTTACCCGCTTTGAAAACCAGTAGCTCACTCTTGGCCGCATTGTACCTGAAGCCGTGAGCCACCGCACAGTCCTCACAGATGCGAAGAAGCCTCCTAAGTACACTGATCGATGGGCTCAGCAATACCATATCATCCGCGTAGCTGATGTTATTGACGCAGTGCCCGTTAATGGAGCACCCGATATTGGCATTGCTGAGCTCACATTTTACATGACGGGTTCAGGCAGTATGAAATGCCTATCATTTTAAATGGCACCGGAATTTATTAAAAAAAAAGAATGCGTAAATAGATGTTCAAAATCCGCACAGCCTTCAGTATATTCTAAAAAAAAGGCCATGAATAAAATAGGTACCTACTTAAGTATTTACTATACAATCTGTGTGAGTATTTTTTGTTAAAATATTTGAAACCTTTTTTTTACGACTCCGGAAGCATGCATGAAAAATTACATCATATTCTGTTAGCCCAAGCTTTTCCCAACTTTGTTGGGGTCGGCTTCCGGTTTTCCTACTATAATATTATAAACGTGAAAGTTAGTATGGATGGATGTTTGTTATTCATTCACGCCAAAACTACTGAACGGATTTGGATGAAATTTGGCACACAGGTAGTTTATAACCAGGATTAACATATAGGATACTTTTTATCCCGATATTCCCACGGGATTGAAACTTATGTGGGTGAAACCTCGGGGCGCAGCTAGTTTGTTTATATTTTCATCAGATACTTTTGAAACAGATTATAAGTATTACGTACCACGTGTGGAAGTTATTTTAATACAATCTCAAAATCATTCCTTAGTTACTTGGCCAAGAAATAACTACCCATATTTTATAATTAAATTTCTGGGGGTCTACTCCGAAGTGGTAAATGTATCGTATCGGCCGAATGTTCGGCCGTTTCCTGCTACGAAGTTACTATTTGGTTCGGTCGGTCCCGATCCTACACACACACACTACTTACACTCTTTCGAATATTGACTATGGTCCCGACCCAACTGAGCCGATCAGAACTTTTTTCGCATTTTTCATTATTATTCGGTTCGGCCATGTGTCGGTCCGATCCGATCATTCGCACTTTGCACTTCGTAGTAGACCCCAGGATTAACACATAGGATACTTTTTATCCCGATATTCCCACGGGATCAAAACTTATGCGGGTGAAACCACGGGGCGCAGCTAGTACTTTTATATGGAGAGACTGCTTGTCTGACCTCCACAACCCAGTTACTGGATGTAACTGGGCTGTGGAGGTTAGATAGGTAGTCGCTACATGTAAAATACTGGTATGCAGTTGCAGCCGGTTAGACTGGAAACTGACCCCGACATAGTTGGGAAAAAGCTGGCAGATGATGATATTGCCCTCAAGCCATAAACCGGGCACAAAACCAGTCTGGGTTGCTACTCAAAAAAATCATTTTTAATGTAGCAATATAGCGATAGCAGCTAGCAGATAGTGACAATGGCGCCGATTGGTCACAAACTAAACTAAATTTCAGTTCAGTGCATCTTTTTCTTTCCATTTAATTTAGAAAAGGACAGAGGATAAATATTAGTTTAGTCCTGTCAAATTAAGATACTCCATGGACAAATTAGACGTGATTAAAAACATGGCTACTAAAAATACGTCAATTTACGTCTGGCGCTGACTAATTTGACAGGACTAAACTAATATTTATCTTCTGTCCTTTTCTTAATGAAAGAGATGCACTGAACTTAAAATTAGTTTAGTTTGTGAATAAGGGAATCGGTGCCATTGCTCGATCTGGGAATCGAACCCAGGACCGGTGCTCACCACTCGCTCTTGACCATTAAACCAATGAGACATTTGGTTAGAATTAGAACAACATAACATAATCTGCCTATAACATTCCTACCGCTGGGACACAGGCCTCCTCTCCTTGAGAGGGCCTAATCCACCACGCGGGCCCAGTGCGGGTTGGGAATGTCACATGTCTTCCAATCTTTGGTTCTAGGACACGCGGCTTCCTCACGATGTTTTCCCATCGTTTTGAGAGCAGTGGTGATGAAATCAATTATACAAAGTTTCGTGCCTGCGTGGGTTGGAGGAACCCACGACCTACGACATGTAAGTCGGGGCTGTAACTACTTTTCTATTTGGTATAGATAAATATACAAAAAATCTTACCTTTCTCGATTTTCTCGAATCTGGAAACCCCTCTTATTGATATTAAACCAGACAGTTACAATGAACGCATCTAGGCGTATACTGTGGTACACTTGTCTATTCTCAGCACTGTGTATCTTCCTTAAATTGAATTTCCCTTCATTTAAACGATTTTAAGTGTCCATAAATTGCACTTCCCAAAACTTAAGAACGTCACTTGTAGAATATTCAGATATACTATTGTTACGTTAGGAACAGTGTGAAATGTAATTTTCTAAAACCTTGCTCAAAAAATTAAAAAATTGCCGCCCACATCAGGTTTTTTTTTAAATAATAATAAAAAAAAAAACTAAATAGGGAATAATATATCAGAACCAATAACGAAACAGTATTTTAAATGATCGGAACTGGTCCTGGTCATAGTAGGAAATGGTCCTTTGGGACAGCGTCGTTTGTGGTCGACTCGACTCGAAAGACACGCGCGTAGTGCGCACTCAGTGATCTGACGCAACTTTTATCAGTGCAGTACTATGTAAATATCAGAAGGCCAATTCTCGTAATTTAAAACGTTCAAAATCTAGTCGCAGTCTCATCTCGGCGACAAACAATTGTGTAAATGTAGGGAAATTATAGGTATTTTTGACAGATTGAGACTGAGATCAGACTGCGAACGTTCTTAAAATTACGAGAATTGCCCGTCAGTTCTGTAGCACTGATATATAATAACCAGCTTCTGCCCGCCTGCAATTTCTTATCCTATCGTGATGGGATTCCAAATTAAAAAAAAAAGGAAAGGTAGGTAAATGAAAGTCGCATAGTAACAGATGTACCAGACTAAACACTCTATTTTCTGGCAAACCGCTTGCGCAGGGTAAGGATACCATTCGGTGTCTTTCTGCAAATGACGTCATGGCACAATATTTTGCAATAAATTTGATTGAACCTTTCTATAGCTTGATTATTAATATTCGGCTTTGTTTGAATTTGGTAAAACTATGATAACGACTAATAGAGTTGTGCAGTCATCATATTTCTGCATTTGTCCACAAACTCCTATTTCTGTATGATGGTAAAAAAATTAACTTATTCGAGGCGGGGTTTTAAAAACTGAGCTCGCTTCGCTCGCTCTTGCATCGTAAATTCCGTTCATTATACAACTTTTCTGCATGACTCGTTAAAGTAAGTCATTATTCAGTATGAATGGTCAGAAGAATAAAATTTTCGAGTTCGCTCCGCTCGCTCTTTCATCCAACATTCTCAAACTTTTCTTTTTCTTCTCAACGAAACTATAAGAATCATTCTGCTTTTAGCAGCTCGAACAGCCAAACTTTCCTGCCCAAACCCTTCCTTTGCTCAAACTTTTCTGCATTTTGTTTTGCCGCCTCTGAACAGAATAGGCTTCAGCCTGCATCTGTGTTTTTTTTATATACCAATGATATTATTGTCAATGTAATTTCTTTGTCGTATAAACACCGAATGGTACCTTTCGCACTGTGGCGGTAAGTTTATTGGAAACAAACAATAAATTATGAAACTATTAACATCACGTTGCTACTATATTTACAAACTTCACAAAATACTTCGATAACTCGTGCTTAATCCGTTTCTCATAGCTGAAAACAAAAATATTTATTTATTTATTTATCACAAACACTACTAACATTACAGGGAAAAATTCCTAATGCGTTAGCGTGGTCCTTAATTTAAACTATCCTATTTATAACGATTTTAAATAACATAACACATATAATATTGTTTTTGTGAATTCATTCAGAGAGCTGGTCAATATATCGATCCTTTCAGCAGTGTCATTCAGTGCGTGCAAGGCGCACGTCAGTGGCGCTTTGCTGAGCAAGTTGTATAAATAGTATTTAGTTGACTTTAAGAATATAATATAAATTACAGAAATCATATATGAATTATAGGAATATATATCATTTATATATCATAAACGTGAAAGTTTGGATGGATGGATGTTTGTTACTCTTTCACGCAAAAACTACTGAACGGATTTGGATGAAATATGGCACACAGATGGTTTATAACCAGGATTAACATATAGGATACTTTTTATCCCGATATTCCCACGGGATCGAGACTTATGGGGATGAAACCGCAGGACGCAGCTAGTAAATATATAAATTTTTCAAAGAGTGACACAGGGCAGTCTTATCGCTAAGAGCGATCTTTTAAAGACACCCTTTGGGTGGATTGAAAGGGGAAGAGAGACAAATACGGTAAGGTAGTCTGTGGTGTACCATTTACATAACAAAAAATACATACATAAGGTATATTATACTAATCTAAATAAATATATACATACAATAATAAACATGAAAGAAGAGCAAAGAAAATATAATGATGTTGCAACTTTAAGCAACTAAAGGGGTATTTTATTTAGGGCTGATTTTGACAATTTTGACAGTTATTTCATAGAAAAACTGTCAAACGTCAATTTTATTCCTCGAATAAAAGTTATCTGGCGATGGCAAAATCAGCCCTTATAAACGTTTCTTAAAGTTAAGTAGTGAAAAAAGTATGTGCATAGCGTTGATTTGATTATTAAAATGAGCACCACTGTGAATTTTATTACAATAATTTCATTGACATTTTTTTGGCTATTTGCAAATGTATTTTATTTACTATTTGAACCGTTAGGTGCTTTTATAAATTATCATGTTTTCAAGTATGTTCCTGTACCTATACAAGGTCCAATTAAATTGCCTGGTGAACATTGACAGACGAGATGGTTATCATTATGAGACATCCTCATTAGCATCTGCCTAGCCTGGTTTTGTCATCACCGGATGCAGCTAAATACCAGTTTTTACATGGAGCGACTGCCTATCTGACCTCCACAACCCAGTTACTGGGTAATACGATACCCCTTGGTAATACTGGTTGTCAGACTTTCGGGCTTCTGACTACCCGTAGCGACTGTCGAGGATCCACGATTGTCACACGATTATTATGTTGATCGATGCTCGTGTCTTCTCTGTATGAGAAGAGGACTTTGCCCCGCAGAGGGACGATAATAGGCTAGTATTATTACTATACAAGAACTGTGTTCGATAGGATTTCATATCGGCGAAAATAACAAACTTCCATAGAAACTTTCATCTCCTATTTATCCCCTTAAAGAGATGAATTTTCAAAAACACCATACATTTGCTATACACCGTGTTCCGGACGATATACATAAACTTCGACCAGATGTTCAGACCAGGGAAATAAGCATTTTTCATTATGGACACAGCAATGAATTCTTATTTTTTATTTTTTGTTAATTTTCATACAAACTAAATACCTTGACGTAAATCACCCGATACGCATGCCTCTTTATCTCTTTATCCGAAGCATTTGATAGATTTATCATTTTAATTGCACTAAGCGGCAACATAGGGCAAATTAAGACCCTTTCTTACTGCATAGCTCAATTAAATTTCATTCAATGAAATTACAAATATCTTTGTAACGAAACCTTTTTAAGTACTACTTCCTTTGTTAGATTTGATTTGTAAAAGCTATAGAAGCGTTTGCCAAAGTTTATGGATAACGTGACGAACACGGTATATAAGCCTAATCTTGTGCCAAATTTCATGCTGTAAACCTAGCGGTTTAAGCTGTGCGTTGTCTGTCAGTGAATGGATGAATGAAATAATTAATTGAGTTTTTATTAATAAGATTATAATATTGATATCCCCTTACGTCTAGAGGAAGTTAGCACCGACACCGAACTGCAGGCCGGCCGAGTGCACGTCGTGTTGCAGCGCGCGCAGCGGCACGGCGTAGTTGAGCTCCAGGCGCGCCGCGCGGCCCAGGCGCACGCACACGCCCGCGCCGCACGACACGCGCGCCTGGCGCAGCGACTCCAGCGACGCTAGGCCTGCGCCCTCTGCAACCATACACCCTACAAGGTTACAAACTCACCCTACGTTAGAGCCCGACCGAATTTCGATTCGGTTTTTTGCCAAAATTTTCATTTATGGCAGTTTTAAGTTGGCGGTTTGGCCTTCGTATAAAAAATATGCTTTCTCTTTTTCCTTCAATTCGCCGCCGAAAATGTCAAACCGGACGGGGACATATGTGTGTAAAATCTGTATCAAAAGTACCTGATAAAAATGTAAACAAATGGAACAGAAAAGTACCTGTGGATGCCAATTTGTCGTGCCACTTACAAATTGGGTGCTTTAATTTGGTTAATAAAACCCGAAATTGTGATTTTAAATCACCTTGAAGATGTTTCTCATTTGTCAGTTGAGGTTAATTTTATAACCTCAATTTTCGTCGATGAATTTTCAATTACAATTTAATAATGTTATTCAAACAATAATTGTTGGAAACAAAGACGAGATCATCATCTGCCTGCCTTTTCCCAACTGTGTTGGGGTCGGCTTCCAGTCTAACCGGATGCAGCTGAATAGCAGTATTTTACATGGAGCGACTGCCTATCTGACCTCCACAAACCAGATACTGGGTAATACGATACCCCTTGGTAAGACTGGTTGTCAGACTTTCGGGCTACTGACGACCCGTAACGACTGTCAAAGATCCACGAATGACAGCCGGGACCAACGGCTTAACGTGCTTTCCGATGCACGGAGGGGTCTTGATATGTGAAGATGGTCACCCATCCACGGACCAACCGCGGCAAGCGTAGATTAACCTGATCGATCGACCCTTGCGGCGGTTATTACTTAGCCACAAGCCCCTCAGAAACAAACATGATTGCGTAAGAATTAAACCAGCATAACTATTCAGGACCACTTTTTTTTTCCGAATGGGAAATCATCAAATAACCCCTCCCGCTCTGGGTGGAGCGGAAGGGAGTGTCAGACTCTTACTGACTAAAACCCACCCATGTTCCTACATTCGCCCTTTATGTTCCGGGGTAGCGGTAACCCTTTCGGACAATCCCGCTGACCCGGCAGGCTTCGGCCCTAAGGGGCCCCTCAAATTCACGACCACTCGATACGATTCCGTACCGTATCGAACATCAATCAATGTTATCGCAGGAGTCCTGGGGTTCTACTACGAAGTGCAAAGTGCGAATGATCGGATCGGAACGACACATGGCCGAAGCGAATATTATTGAATAATGCGAAAAAGTTCGGATCGGCTCAGTCGGGTCGGGACCATAATCAATATTCGAAAGATTGTAGGAGTGTAGGATCGGGACCGACCGAACCAAATAGTAACTTCGCAGCAAGAAACGGCCGAACATTCGGCCGATACCACTTCGGAGTAGACCCCCAGGATTCACAACCACACGATACGCTTCCGTACCGTATCAAACATCAACTAATGTTATCGTAGGAGTCCTGTTCATAATTCCAAAACCCGAAACAATTGACAATTTAAATGAAACAGGCGACCGCTATTCTTCCGACAGTTGTCTACTGTCGGGGGAAAGGAAAATCAGGTTATCGAAATGTGTCATTTTCGATACAACAGCTCGAATGGTAGCGAATAGTTATGCTGAACAGGGTTTGTTTACACTTTCATTAGTTACTTTTGGAACAGCAGAGACATGACGTATGTTGGTGTCTTTTTCAAGTCACTGACCTGGCATGGCGAGGCAGCCGGCGTTGAGGAACAGATGCGAGCGGAACAGCGCGCCCAGCCCCGAGCGCGCGCCCTGGAATGGCAGCGGCGCGTACACGTGCAGCCCGCCCGCCCAGTACACCTGCGGGCCGGAGGGGTCAGTACATCGGAACAGGAAGGAGGAAATGATGCATTCTGGAGAGTGTGCGCGGGAATTATTTGTCTTAATTCCGCCATCATCGGACAACCCGTCGCACGGCGAGTTTCCACCCTTACGTTGTTGAAACTGCTACGACCCGGACGAAGCGTTTCGCCTCGTCGTTTATACCGCGAACATCGAAGGACTGGAACAATTTGCCTGCAGCGGTTTTCCCGTCCGATTATAATTTAAGTGTCTTTAGGCTAGAGTGAATAGGCTCATAATAAATTAGTGCGCTTTACCATCAACGATTGCATCACTGCTTTCCATCAGGCGGGACCGCAGTCGAGCACTAGTTTATATCATAAAAAAAAAAGAAATGCATTCTAGAAATATGGGTGTCCAGTCACGAGCATAAGTAGAACTTTGTAGGAACAATAGGAAATATTATGATGTCATTTGAAGCATACTGAATTGGACTTTTTTTTTTTCCGGATGGGAAATCATCAAATGACCCCTCCCGCTCTGGGTGGAGCGGAAGGGAGTGTCAGACTCTTACTGACTAAAACCCACCCATGTTCCTTCCTTCGCCCTTTATGTTCCGGGGTAGCGGTAACCCTTTCGGACAATCCCGCTGACCCGGCAGGCTTCGGCTCTAAGGGGCCCCTCGTTATGCTGACATCTCTTTGAGGCGCGCGTGGAACACTTACGCGCCGTCCGGCACGGGCCTGGTCCTGATCGGGCGGTGAGCTACCCATTGCTCTCCGCCCGCAGGCCCGACTGAATTGGACTTTAGTTATTGAAATAATACGCTTCAGTTATTGAAATAATACGAGTTTTTTTTTATTGGTGTATTAAACAAAAACCAAGTGATTGAAAGTTACAAAACAACTTGTGTTTTATAGCCTGAGGGGCAATTCTCGTAATTTTAAGAACGTTCACAGTCTGATCTCAGTCTCAGTCTGTCAAAAATACCTCTAATTTCCCTACATTTTGACATTTGTTTGTCGCCGAGATGAGACTGCGACTAGATTTTGAACGTTTTAAATTACGAGAATTGGCTTTCTGATGTATCCTGATGTCTCCATACTTGACGAAATAGTCATAATAAGCTTACTATCAGTTCATAGAATTTTTTTGTTTATAAACAGTTTCAATGAAGTCGGGCGGCCCGCAGCGCGGTAAAAAAATGTTCAGGGACAGGCAAGGGGGGCCGCGCGGGAGGCCCTACGGGCAAGTGGGTATACACTCGGCTTTATCCCTTCAGGGATCACAGCCGTGATGTTATGATGATGATGATAAAATACATTCTTCTTCTTATCCTGTCGATGGCAATTTAAATAGCTCCAGCAAAGAATTTGGCTACGAGTTTAGCACCCTTAGTAGCGTCCATCAGTTCCTGTAACGTGCGCACACGCTGGACACGATATTAAGTGGACAATTGTTTGTGGAACAGCATAAAATGTACACTCCTGGTTGTTGCTGTGTGAAAGAAAGAACAACAAATATTCTTTCTGATCGTTAATAGGTAGGTCTGCCCCGTTGGTCTCATGGTCGCAAGCGCTACTGCTGAGCGTGGGGGTCCATTCCCAGGTCAATCATTCAAAGGGTTCTTCCATAAGGGATTTCTTAGTAAGAAGCCCGGAGTTTGGAAGTTGGCGATGTGTTACCCACATGCCTACGTTAAGCCGTTGGTCCTGCGCCTGACCTCTCTCCGGTCGTTTCTGGTCGCCCCCCGATCGCACTATGGGAGGGGAGGGAAGAGGGAGTGCACCTGTGTCGGCGCACACACGCCTGCACTATAATATCTCCTGCGCCGAGGGCTAGTCTTCGTTGAGAATGGCTACCATGGTCGAAATACGGTCTGGAGGACTATTTTTGGTAGGACACTACTCACTCGTCCGCCAGTGGCTTGACCATCGTTGTGTGGCCCGACGCCTCTCTGCTGGAAGCCGCGCAGGGTGGTGGGACCTCCCAGGTAGAAGTGGTCGGGCAGTTCTGTGCCGAACACGTCGTGGAGTACGCCAAGGGCGCCTGTCATTTGTAGCACCTGGACACAGAGACATAATATCGAAGCCGTGCAATGAAAATCTCGTAGTTTTTTTTTTTTTTTTTTTGTAGAACCTTCGTGATGCATATTTAGAACACGTGCACAGCCCTAAAATGCTTCTAATGCCTTCTATCGGTGATAAAGAACCACGAAGAACGTCAATGTATGACGGCCATTTTTCAGATAGTTTTATCTTCCTCTATAAAATAACGTTTATTGCAATTACGAAGTTTTTACTGCACGGCACGATATACAGGGTCAATTGGATGGCCAAATCCGAAACTATAAGAAATAGCGAAAAATACTCAAAGGAGTAACGGGGCCAATTTCATACTAAAACTGCATCTTTTGAAATTTTTTTTAATTTTCCTAGGCTAGAAAACGAAACCATAGATTTAAAAAAAAAAACACTTAAAATACCATTCATTCGTGTCACTAATAAATTCTGGAAAGTCCAAAGGAAAGGCCTATTTTATTTTATATTTGACATTTATAACAAAATACTATTTTATTTTCCTACTTCCATGTTTAGTCAAAAAACTAATCTGTGAGGATCGGTAGGGGAGTGTGTGTGTGTGTGTTATGTGAGGGGGGGGCGAGTGTGTGTGTGTGTGTTATGTGAGGGGGGCGAGTGTGTAAGTTACTTTAGGATATGGGGTCTCCCCCCCGGTGGGTTCCCGCATTGTCGAGGCGGGGGGGCTCAGTAGCCGTGGCTTGGACAACCACGGTGAAGCTAAGAGGAACCCGAGGAGGGGCCGCTCGTCAGGGCTTTGCCTGTAAGCCGACGACGTAGCGGCCAAAAAGTAGGTTGCGGTGCCGCTTGGGCGACATCGCAACTGAGGCGGGCCGTGATGTGGTATGGGAGGCATCACGGCTGAGGGTTGGAGGCCGCGGCGGGGGAGGAGTGCCGGTATTGCGGTGCGCCGCTCTCCCTACCTTCCGCGGCCTTGACGGGGTCGCCACCGTCTGATGGCGGACGCGGTGGGGCCGCAGGGGAAGAGGAGTGTTGGTATTACGTTGGCCGCTCTCCCTATCCTCTGCGGCCGAAAATTGGCAGACGGCGGGGCCAATGACCTGACCCGTCGCAGGGGGACCAAGGGTGCCCAGACACGGGGTCGTCTGGCGCCCATGTGCTGGTTTGGTCCCTGGGGTGGTCACGGCGTGCCATGTGTTCTGGTGCGCCGGTGATAGGGAGTAATCCCCAGAGGAGGGTCCGGTGACGGACGGCCGCGGCGGGTTCACGGATGAGTGCTAAGGCGTGCCCGTGTTCCCGCCGTAAGCGGCAGAGGAGGACACCGTGGAGTTTTAGTGGGTTAGAGTCCCACATAACTGCACTATCTCCCCGTGGTAGTGCAGTATGCATGAGCATTTCTCCACGTTAAAAAAAAAAAAAAAAGGATATGGGGTCTGTGGATATAGACAAAAAAAAACGATTTATTTATTTGGGGGGTGTGCGTGTGACTGTGGCGATATGTGCAACTCACCACATCCTCCATGAGCGTGGCGTTCGCCTGCGCGTGCAGCTCGGTCTTCAGATTGGCGACGCCGCCGCCCAGGCCGGCCACCTCGCTCGTGAACTGCACCCACGTGCCGCGCGTCGGGAAGATCGGCTCGTCGCGATGGTCTACCGCGACTATGTGCCGTAGGATAGACTTCATTTGAGGACCTGTGTAGGGGAAATGTAATGTAACATCATGTCTGTATTCTCTGCAGGTTAAGGGATTAACCACACTCATTCAGCCCTGTTCAGCTTTTGTCCATAGAAAACAATGATTTTGCATGGAATGCGTACGCATCCGTAAAATTGATCGAATGCGTAGGCATTGGTTTTTGAACGGTCTCATTTATATAGCAATTTTCTAAGATAGGTATAATAGGGGTTATTTTTTTTTTTTTTTATAAGTGGTTTTTATTTTATTGGTAATATAGGAGTAATTATTCTATTCTATATTACTAGAAAATGCTCCGTGAAAAAAACGAATGCCCTTCGACAAGTGATTCGTCCTGACGGGTTTGTAATTTCTAAAGACTGTGAGTGTGTAATTATAATCGCAGGAGTGGGACGTTATGGGCCAGTGAAAAATAACAACGATTCGTATCATAACTACATTCGGAAAATCGATACGTTTCGATGACGTGTCGAATGTGCTCTCAAGCTTGGGTTTCCTGTCAGCGGGATTGTCCGAAAGGGTTACCGCTACCCCGGAACATAAAGGGCAAAGGAAGGAACATGGGTGGGTTTTAGTCAGTAAGAGTCTGACACTCCCTTCCGCTCCACCCAGAGCGGGAGGGGTCATTTGACGATATCCCATCCGGAAAAAAAAAAAAAACATTATTTTGTGGCATTTATATTTTACTTCGAACCGGTTAAAAACTTATTACAACATTTATAATTATATTAAATGCGGAAATAAGTCTGTTACCATTTCGCGCTTAACCAATGAATGCCGTTTATGCCAGTAGTCCGTTCCCGTGAGATACTTTCCGACCTCTACGCGGGCGAAGCCGCGAGCCAAAGCTAGTTACATTATATGACGTCTTCGCTTAGGAAACCCCAGCTCATGTTTCTGCAACATATTTATTTTTTATTTTTAAAAACATGGCCCTACACTAGGAATTTCTCCTGTATCGTGGGTGCGTTTACAAACATTTAAACTCACATACACAAACAGCCAGACCCGGAAAAACTACTTGTAGGTCATACAAATATTTGTTCCGTGCGGGAATCGAACCAGCGACACGCAGCGCAGCAGTCAATCGCTTAACCACTGCGCCAACCGTGCCGTCGATATTATTATCATAGTCACTGACCGCTATAATTCCGATCCAGCCTGTCCTTTACTGCCCTCCCTCAGCGACGCCCGAAGCCGAGGTCCGTACCCCAGAGGGGGGCCCCCCCTTTTTTTTTTTCTGGGTGCGAAATTATCATATGACTTCTAGCGCTCTGGGCGGAGCAGGAGGGCGTGTCAGACTTTTACTGACTAAAACCCACCCGTGTTCCTTCAGTTGCCTATGCCAGGGACCACGGTATCTCTTTCGAACAACCCGCGGCCCTGGCAGGACAACCCGCGGGCCTGGCAGGAGAGGGGGTGCCCTTAGTGTATAGTCGTTTAGTTTTTAAGTTTTTTAAGCCCTGGCTGGAGGCCATTATGTGTTGAGGCATCTACAGGAAAGCCCGGTTAAGCAGATGACAACCTCATAGGTTACACTGTGAGATGCCTTTTTTTTCGGATGGGAAATCATCAAATGACCCCTTTTTTTTTTTTTTTTTTTCCGGATGGGAAATCATCAAATGACCCCTCCCGCTCTGTGTGGAGCGGAAGGGAGTGTCAGACTCTTACTGACTAAAACCCACCCATGTTCCTTCCTTCGCCCTTTATGTTCCGGGGCAGCGGTAACCCTTTCGGACAATCCCGCTGACCCGGCAGGCTTCGGCCCTAAGGGGCCCCTCTGATTATGCTGACATCTCTTTGAGGCGCGCGTGGAACACTTACGCGCCGTCCGGCACGGGCCTGGTCCTGATCGGGTGGTGAGCTACCCATTGCTCTCCGCCCGCAGGCCCGACTATGAGATGCCTTTAATTATTAAAAAAAACAACACTGACCACTACTTTCTCTCACTTTGAAGCTGGTCGTCTTGCTGAGCACGGACGTGTCGCGGACCAGCCCCTCCCACTGCACGTTGTGTCGCGTCTGAACAGATATACAAGCTGTGAATACGTCATACAAGTAGCCATTTTGATATACAAAGAAATAATGACGTTTAAGATCATCACTCGTTGTGACAGCACCGTTCCGACACAGCAAATAACTTGCCATTAAAGTTAGGATTTTAAACCAACTGCGTTAAAGTAAATTTTACGATGACTCGATGCGATAGAGGGACGACCACTGTCGCCCCTGGCGCGCGGCCTGGCGCCCTGGCTCGGCTGGCCAGCAGGCGGCAGTACGATATTTTGATTTAAAAGAGTGTCCACGGAGTTTCTTGCCCGTTCTTCTCCAAAGGTACCTACTAGGCTTTGGAATGGGCAACCAGCTTCATTTTTCTGACTGACCGACCCCTTGACAATTCAAAAGTGCCTGTAATTGGTTTAATTGAAATAAATACTTTGAGTTTGAGTCCTGCCGCGCGCCATCTGGCGGCGGTGGGGCCGTAACGTACTGTATCTTGTTCGTTGAAATGGCACATAAATGGACACAGCCCAAGTTAACAGTTCTGATTTAGAGGACATCATTAATTTCATACCCAAAAATTAAATTTTCAATCTCAAATAGCAGCCGAGGGGCTAGTTGTAGACTTTGGCTGTAATAGTAAAAAATGCTCAAAATGTTATTTCCCATAACATACCTATACTTTTTTTTCTGACCGGCACTTTTATTTTTGGGTATAAAATATCCGACACTTGAATGATGTCTTTGACAGAATTGGCTGTGGAGGATTCCTTTTTTTTTTTTTTTTGTTCCCGGCGTGGAAAATCCTCATGGATGTCCGCCGCCCTGGGGCGGGCGACGGGGTCTGTCAGACTCTTACTGACTAAAAACCACCCCAGTGTTCCATCTCTCACCTACGCCGGGGGTCGCGGGAACGTAAGATCCTTCCGCAACCCCCTCGTGGTGCCTCCTCCTCGGGTCAGGGGGGGGAGTGAGGTGTTTGACTCCCCCCGCGACGTCTAAGAGAGGCGCGCGTGGAACACTACGCGCCGCCATCTCGGGTCCTGATGTGTGGGGGGCGACGGACGTCCCCAAGTCCGTCGCCCCTGGACCCATTTAGGGGGATTCCTCCGTTAACAAACAAGAAAGGAACTTTTACCTTTACACCTCCAACGACGTAAACTGTTATACTCTTCGACTCACCGCGGGCGAAGTCTTAAAGGCGAGGTCGAGCAGCAGACCGCGGTCGAGCAGCCGGTAGCCGGACCACGGGTACTCATGGTTCTGCTGGTATATCGACGTGGAAAGTCTGCCAACAACATACTACACCGTATTTCAATCTACATAAACATAACATGACGCCTGTAACTACCGGAGGGTTAGACAGAGGTGTACCAGCAGGTCAAGCTACCCGAAACTGTCAAATTTTCCCAATCAACCTTGAACCTTAATGCTTTAGCGATAAAGTTGAAAAACTATTAAAGAAATTTGATAGATTGTAGTAACTTGAGGTGCTGGCGTCTGTACACCAGCTATGGCGAGCCCATCGCTATCAACCGGGCACAAATCCACCGAGCTGGTACTGAAAAATACACTAATTACACTAGTCTATAAGTCTATTGGATGTATCTCTTATCTTTGTATCAGTGTATTGTTGGTGAGCCAAATAAATAAAATTGAAGGCGTAATCTCGTAATTTAAAACGTTTAAAATCTAGTCGCAGTCTCATCTCGGCGACAAACAAATGTCAAAAACTTGTCAAAATGTAGGGAAATTAGAGGAATTTTTGACAGATTGAGACTGAGATCAGACTGTGATCGTTCTTAAAATTACGAGAATTGCCCCTCTGATGTAATACCATAAAATCCTAATGATTAAATACACGTGCTTGGTACCACCAGACCAACGAGGCAGCCTCAATATAATTTGATAGAAATAATTATAAAGAAACTTTATCAAAATTCTTAAACAATTAGTCACTTTAGGGGAATAGAAATACGTGCGCATTTCGAAGATTTCAACTTGATATCTTATTACTTTTTGCAACGATATTCTTTTGGGCAAAATTGAAAATTCTAATTTAAAAATCTCGATGAAAGGTATTATTTAGCAAATTATATTTTTTCTACAAATAAATTACATTTATATGGCGATTCAAAACAGTGATTTAGGAATTTAAGGATTTATAAATAACATTAAATCATTCTTCAGCTTCAATAAAGCGTAAATGATCGGCGATAACCTGAATCGAGACAGAGCCACCAAAAACGGGCTGTTTTTTATCAAACGTATTTTATTCCAATAATAAATGAAAATTATAACGCGAAACTATTTCCAACCGCTCCCGGCGCAATCCGCTCGCTTCTGACGGAACCGCCTCTCCTTCTCGCTCGGCCAGTGAGACCGAGGCGAAGCTTCTAGAACATCCTAGAAGGTTTCCTTAAAAACATTGACGCGCACCCTTTTTTTGACAATAGCAGTGTGACGTCCGTCAACCGGACTGCGCACTGAAAAGTGATTCCCTGATATACAATTTACGAAACTTTATCTTCGCCCCGAAACCTATTGTTTTGATATACATTTATGTTACTAGAAATAAAGCACTTGCAGTACATGAGTGTATGTTAAAAAAAAAAAAAAAAACTTTACTTTACTGATGAAATGCGTATTCCATTTTTTCTGATTTTAGAGAGGAGGGCCAGCTGATTACTATAAACTTTTGGAAAGAGCCTCCAAAATGATTGACAGTTTACTTACACAGGCACGAGAGGCTTCTGCGGGAAAGGCTTGGTGCCCGCGATGCTGAAGTTGGAAGAGGATCGGTAGCCCATGCTGTACTCCGCCTGGACGCGCTCGCCGCGGCCCAGCACATTGGGCATCTTCACGCCTGACCACCAAACATAACACAGAGCGTTGCTTTATTTTTGATATTATAAGTTGTCCAATATTTTCACCGGATTTTGACAGCTGTCTTAGAACGTACATATTCCAGATAACGTAAAAGTTAACTTTGAAATGCGTAATAAAATAAATATATAAACTGCCCTATCTTATTGAATTTAACTTATTTATGGCTTCTTACAGAGATTATAAAACCGTACGTGTATCAATCAATGTATTGTGTGTTGCTGCAATCATTAGTTCCATCTGTCAAAAAACGGTTTACCTAATGGATAGGGTATAGTTGAAAAACAAGTCGATGGCCCATCCTTTTATTGTTCCCATATCTATAGTAATAATAAAGCTGAAGAATTTGATTGTTTGTTTGAACGCGCTAATCTGTGGACCTACCCGTCGGATTTAAATTTTTTTTTTTGTATTTGATAGCCAAATTCTTGAGGAAGGATATAGGACCATTGTGAGCCGAGAAAAAACAAAAAAAAAACAAAGAACGTTAAGCGGAAATGAAGTAATAGCGCGGGCAGGCCATGTCGACCATGTGGCCTTGACGACACGGTTGGCGCAGTGGCTGAGCGATCGACTGCTGCGTATTGCCTACAGGTAGTTGTTCCGGGTCTGGCTGTTTGTGTATGTGAGTTTAAATGTTTGTAAACGCACCCACGGTACAGGAGTAATTCCTAGGGTGGGGCAACGTTTAAAAAAAAAAAAAAATGTGAAGCGACGAAGTGGATCGGGGGAATGAAAAATTTCACGCGGAAAAAGTCGCGGGTACAAGCTAGTTATTTACATATTCCTCCATCAACTAGATTTATCGCTTTGCAAACTTTGACATGTACGCAAATTTTGACATCAGAAGTAAAAAATATGCCACTTGACTTAAAAAATTCAGACCGTCCCCGTTTCAGCGCCCATTGCACTTAAAATAACAATATTTTTGTCAATTCATTCTTGCTATCATAATCAGTGTATATCGTTCCCACTGCTGAGACACGGGCCTCCTCTCTTCGAGAGAAAGTGGGCTATAATCTACCACGCGGGCCCAGTGCGAGTTGGTAGATGTCACATTCTTGATTGATTTTTGCTATGTAAGTGGACAAGGATTGACCATGACCATTCCCAATTTCATATATTATAGCGATATCATTTCAATTCGTGAAATAAGCAGCTGAGACAGACAGACGGACGGACGGACGGACAGACAAAGTCTCTTTTTTCCCCATTTTCGTCCGAAATCCTAAAAAGTCAGCACTAACTGCCTGCATTCGCGATTTATTTGTCAAAAACGTAAACAAATAATGAGTTAATAGAAAAATAAATGTAATTCCAACACAATAAAGTTCAATTTACGCTTCAACTTCAAGCATTTGTAAAACTTGTGCTAGTCACTATGAAATCAACTTAATCACCATTAAAATAAAGTTGATATTTTTTTAACTTGAAATAACATCAATTTGACACATTAGTTTGAATAGACTTTAAGTGAATACACCCTAACATTGCACACAGTACCTGAACAAAAAGCAGCCAAGTGCGAGTCGGACTCGCCCATGAAGGGTTCCGTAGCAGTTTTTAAAGTTGATATTTGTTTAGTTTGAAATGACATCGATTTGAAACATTACTTTGAATAGACTTTAGAGACAGTATACGACACATACCGAGTACTAGGTTGCCTTCATTTTCGCTGACCGTGGTGTTGATCCCGCCGACAATGCGCGACAACTCGCGCACCTGGAACGTCACCTGTACACACACATAAGTTTTTTTTTTTAATCGACTTCAAAAAAGGAGGATGTTCTCAATTCGATGGTGTTTTTTTTGTGTGTGTTTATTACGCGATTACTCCGCCAATTGTGGACCGATTTTCAAAATTCTTTTTTTGTCCGAAAGGAGATACTTCTGAAGTGGTCCCATAGTCACCAAGACAGGATCTGATGATTGGATCCTGGAGAAATCGAGGGCAACCCTCAAATTTTATGGGCCCACACATCGTTTTTTTAAACCAAAATTACTGGTGAAAATTACAACTTAAAGGTGAAAAAAAAAAAAAAAACCGACTTCCAAAAAAGACACTACAAAGTGAAAAATAACTTTAATTTCGGAAGTCGGTGGCAAATAACGAAAATGCGAACCCAACGACACCGGGGTCAACGACCGCTGATAGGTCGTTGACCCCTAAAAAACATCAAATATTTTTTTATTTTCATTTTATCGTGTTTAGATACCGATACCCATCACGTCTGCGGAGTTTCGCTAGCTAATTTAATATGACCCTGTATTGTTGTACCTCAAGTCCCTCGGGGGTAGCGTCAGGGCCAGAAGACACGTCGATGAACACGCCAATGTCGCGGAAGCAGCCCATCGCGTCCAGCGCGCGTCGCACCTGCAACATCGAGTGACACGGTAACACACAGCTCTACACCACATGTGTGTTTATGTGAGGTGTGCATGTGTGTAAAAAGACACTTAACGAAGTGGAGTCACTTGCATCCCCCGTCATTGTGATGTTTTGTACAGGATCATAACTACGAGCCTGCTGGTTACGGAGATATTGAAGGTTTTTTGCTATTTCCCACACAAAAAAAGGTTTTAAATTTAATAACTTAACTTTAAATACCTTTTCACACCACCTGCTCGAAAATGTCAAATTATATGTCAAGCAACCTTAACCTAAAGTGAGTCATTAGTGGCCGGGGCCACAGCCGGTCAATAATGTTGTACTGGATTTCATTATGACCCGCTGGTCAATAATGTGATTTGAATTTGGAATCTCACATGCTCAGCTAAATTGGCAGTATAGTACTAACAAACACCCTTTGGTGCCAGAAAGAGGAAAGCTATTCTCGATACCCTTACTACGCGTGGATGATATTCTCGATTTCCTACAAAATCATAACGACTGCTTCTTCATATCGTTGCCATGTTTTCGAAGACATAATATTGTAAGAATAATTAGATAACTACGAACCATTTTTTAAAAGGAAAGGAATAACATTAAAACTGGTATTAATAATAACAAATACCGTACCGCGCCGTAATACCGTAATAGTAATTGGCTGTAACATTAGTTAATTTATTTTAAGTAAACTGCGCAAAGATTGCTGTGGATTTTGTGCAGAATACTACAGTCGATTTATCACATTTTATCAGAAATACTCTATTTTCACGAGCGTCTCCAATGACGTTCTAAATTCAAAATGCATACAGCCAATCATCCAAAACCATTCTACCAGCCCTGTATAAAGCTTAGTTTACACAAACGCCACTTCCATGAGAGTGATATCAATAGACACACGCGACAATACTATAGAAGAGACTTTTTTTTTGAAAATCGAATTGGTCGTGTCTTGGCTACTTATTGGTAGACGCAATAAAGTCGCGAACTTTTGGCATTTATACTTTAAATTTATCAACAAAGTATTATAAAATGTCGAGTGATGAAAGTGATTGTACTCCTGAATTCATTACAACCGAAGCTAATAATATTTCCAATGATTTATGATTTTCTCACAGTAGGTGTAAAAAGTAGAGTATCCTCCTCTGGGCTAAAGGTGTCTTTGCCTTGGGCTAGCTTGAATCCCTCGCTGCATTCAGGATTCTTGTATTAACTCCCTCGCTTCGCTCGTGAGTTAAACTCTTAACTCCCTCGCTGCGCTCGGGAGTTAAATCCCGAATCCTTCATTGCGCTCGAGATTCAATATGACGCCCGTGACATAAGACACAACTTTAGCCCCTCGGTGCATAATCTACTATTATAACTCTGATGTCAACTTCGAAGTCGTCGGCCCGGAACAGCTCATCGATGCTGCTCCGGATAATAACGTCTTTGTTTGTGTTTGGTGTTTTAGAGGTATGAGGAACAGGGCATAAAGTTCACTCATCCTCCATAGAAAAGGGAGGATCCTCCGACCAGACGGGTGTTGTGTCTGGCGGGCAATTGCCCAACGATTGATGTTGGGAAATTGTATCTATGCTAATTGCGCGGTAAACTCTGCTTGCGAGATGCAGGATTTGCGTGACGTCAGTATGACGCGTTGTTCGCATGTGGCGTTGTAGATACCGCTACAGTGTGAACGTATTCGAGAGGGTGTGTATGTATGTATATGGGCGGTGTGTGTGTGTACAGGTTACCTTATGAGCGCGCAGTATGACATCCTCGAAATCGGAGGCCTGGAAGAGTTCGTCGACAGTGCTGCGGATGATATCGTCCTTGGTCCGGTTTAGACCGTCCACGTGAACTCGGTCCACGCGAGCCTACAACACAAATTTAATGTCAGCTTTCAAAGACAGAACAACGATCATGAATCATCATGCTGTCAAAAGGGTCCATTTTTTTTTTTCCAGTTATGGCAAAATGTGTCACCCGTATCTTCTCCAATAAGCCAATGCAATTGTTATAATTACTTTGAAACTGATTATTTTGTTTTAAATCTATTCTTAGTTTAAGCTTTCGATGTACAGACGCCAGCAGGTCAAGCTACCCGAAACTGTCAAATTTTCCCAATCAACCTTGAACCTTAATGTTTTAGCAAAAAAGTTGAAAATCTATTAAATAAATTTGACAGATTGTAGTAGTTTGATGTGCTGGCGTCTGTACTAAGTATGTTTGCTAGAGAATGTCACACCATATTTGCAATATTAAATTATTATTTTAAAGTAATTGTAAAGAATTATTGAGAGATCATGGGTTCTTATGGCATTTTGGAATCACTGGAACAAACTATGATATTGAAACACATGGTATGTAGGATTTGAACATGCAACTTGAATCAACCTGATGGTCAACACCACAAAGGGGTTCAACACCTCTCAACCCCTCCCCCTGTCAAGGCAACGAGTTTAGTGACCAGTGACAATGAACAAACCAGGTGCAGTACAGTTGTCATATGATGTTAGTCGTTACTACAATATCACATAATCTATGTTATTTTATATTCCAAAAACACAAGTACGCGAACGTTAATAATATGGCCCGTCGAGATTTAGGAAAAGTTGCCTTTGTAGAGCGTCATCTCTGTCACTCATACTTGTGTCTTTCTAAAGCTCGATTTGCCTTATTAGGGCCCCGGGTACAGTAGTTCAAATACACTTAGGACTTTATGCCTAAGTGTGTTTGAACTACTGGGGGTCTACTACGAAGTGCAAAGTGCGAATGATCGGATCGGTCCGACACATGGCCGAACCGAATATTATTGAAAAAGTTCGGACCGGCTCAGTTGGGTCGGCACCATAGTCAATATTCGAAAGAGTGTAGGAGTGTAGGATCGGGACCGACCGAACCAAATAGTAACTTCGTAGCAGGAAACGGCCGATACCACTTCGGAGTAGACCCCCTGTACTATGCACACTAGGATTTCTCCCGAATAGTAAGGTAAACTTACAGCAGCATACACGATTTCAGGAACATATACCTGTAGACCATTTAAATATTTACTTGATGTGGAGAACGAACCTACAGCCCAAAGAGTAGTCATCATCTGCCTGGCTTCCAGTCTAACTGGATGCAGGTAACAACAGGTAACAGTATTTTACATGGAGCAACTGCCAATCTGACCTCCACACCCAGCTACTGGTTAGGTAGGTAATACGAACTGTTAAGCCTGGAATCCAGAAGACTGCTACTCGGAGCGATGTTTCTATATGGTATTCTGAATAATAAATATGATTGTTCCGACTTAACAAATAAACTATGTTACATCGTTCCGAGGACAGTAGTGCGCAGACAAGCGCGTTCATACCCCTTACTATCTACTAATATCAGACAAGTTTGCAACTCAAAGGCTGGTTTTCGCGCTCCTCTGCGGCAACTTGTGGATTCCTACAACACTAGATTTGAAAAAATTGATATATTTAATCTGACATCATACCAATTTAGAAAATCTGTAGTCGATTCTATCCTAGCATTGTAAGTTATTATGTATTGTAACTTTTTTTTCTCTTCTCGTTACGTAACATCATAAGAAGGCAATCATTCTTGACCTCTGAATTTAACCGTTCACTCATGTATTTTGTTTTCGTGATTTTATTTTTTTTTGTTTTTGTTCTCACGTAGCATTAAAATCAATATATTAGTAATAAGTGGATAATGCTGCCAGTAGTATAATAAGTATTCTTTTAAGTAGTAAGATTGAATGTATTACATTTAATTGTACTCCTGCTTTTTATCCCAAAATAAAATAAGATAAAGGTGTGTCCAAACACGGCGTGCAAGGTGCGCGGCAGCTACGCGCGGCATTCGCGGGACACAAATTTGCCGCGCGCCTAGTTTAAACCTTCTGCGCGGCAATGATGCGCGGCATGTCCGAGACACGCCGCGCTCTTTATTTCGTATTCAAACTACAATGAAAGCGGCCGCGTGTGTTGTTGCTGTGCTTATTATTCGTAAATTACGTAGAAGAAGGAATAAAAGAAAGTGTATTAAAAAAAGGCAGTGTTGGATGCGACCACTCTTTCAACAAAGGACAAAGAATCTGGAAGGGATCTATTACGAAATCAACTACCGAACGCCACAGTTTTTAAGATTATCTTTGGAAGAATTCGAACACATACATACATTGGTAGAACCATTTATTAAAAAAATGGATACTCACTGGCGAACGGCAATAACGTCGAAGGAGAGACTTGCAATAACGTTACGTTATTTGGCTACAGGAGACTCCTATTCCAGCCTACAATACACGTTTCACGTATCAAAGCAAACAATATCAACAATAATTCCAGAAGTGTGCGATGCCATAGTGAGAGCTCTTAAGGACATGGTACAGGTAAATTATTATGAACTTTATTACTTATATTATTTGGTGAAATATTTTAAACTACAGATTTTTAATTTATATTTTTTATTTATTTATTTTCATAATTAAGTAGTAATTAAATACAACACAATCATCATACGTCAATCACAGTTGTTCTCAACTAATTCACAATATTAATCTACATCCGTGTCTAAATCGCGAATCAATTGTGTAAGGCCAGTACCCATGTTACTAGAAGATGATGAGTCAAGATCGGTAAACTGTGAAGTGAAATATCCTCGTCTGTTTTCAGCGTTATATTCTTGTGTTGATGATTGATTGAGGAGCTCCATATCAGCTTCGTATAGTATAGTATTTATTGAATGTTTGACTCTCGTAAACATAGTGGCATCATATTTTCTTAGTTCGGCTGCTATGTGCATGCCAAAAGCAACGTAAGGATCATTACTACTGTCATTTTGTTTTCGCATTACTTCTAATGCTTCTTCTATCATTTGATTTTCAGCATCATACTCTGACTCTTGATATGTCCTCTTGTTAGCGGGCATTTCTTTTCTTGGCTTCTTGGTATTTGTATCTTGGTCTCGAGTGCCTTGTTCCGAAGTTCCTGGTTCCGAAGTTCCTGGTTCTGAAGTGCCTTGTTCTGAAATGCCTTGTACCGGAATAGCTTGTTCTGTATTACCCGGCTCTGAGGGTGAGCCACAATCCTGAAACAAAATAAATAAAACGTTATTAATTTTTTTTTCAGCTACCAGTGTCAGAGCAAGATTGGAAAGCAGTATCTAAAGACTTCGAGGAAAAATGGAATTTTCCGCACACTATTGGGGCGTTAGATGGAAAACACATAACTATTCAAGCTCCTTTTCGTAGCGGCACTGAATATTTTAATTATAAAAAGTTCTTTAGTATCGTGCTATTAGCATTAGTAGACGCAAACTACAATTTTATGTATGTTAACATAGGAAGCCAAGGTCGAATTTCAGATGGAGGAGTTTATAAACATTCCGAATTGTATCGAAAGGTAGAAAATAATCAACTTAATGTACCAGCGCCAGAAATTTTACAAATACCCTACATAACTAAAATACCATATGTAATATTAGGAGATCAAGCTTTTGCATTAAGCACACATTTGATGACACCATTTGCAGGAATTCATCCAAAAGGGTCAAAAGAAAGGATTTTCAACTATAGACTATCAAGAGCACGCCGAGTAGTAGAAAATGCTTTTGGAATCATGTCGGCAAAATTTAGAGTATTGAGAAGTACAATGATTTTAAGCCCAAAATCAGCCAAAACCATAGTTCTAGCTACTGTTCACTTGCATAACTTTCTTCGCAGAGACTCTTTATTAAAAAAAACAAATGATTCGACGATTGAAACAGCTACCTTTACTCCAAATCAATTTATTACCACTCCTTCTGATATTCGTATTTTTTTGTCAAGATATTTTATGACAAACGGATCAATTGATTGGCAAGAAAGATATTAAATAATTGCATAACCTTAGGTTAAAAATGGCTAAAATTAATAAACAGCCCCTTAGCATTATTTGATCTCATAGATTTTGCAGTATGCGGGCTGTATGTATAATATGGCCGTTACATCTAAAGTAATATTAAAAAGAGGAAAGATTTTTTTGTTTGTTACGATTTAACTCAAAAACTACTGGACCGATTTTGATTTTTTTTTACTATTACAAAGCTACATCTTCACTGAGTAACATTAGGTTATAATTTATAAAAAACAACCAGACCACGCGGGCGAAGCCGCTGGCGGAAAGCTATAGTCTAATAAAAATATAAAAGAAATAGGTACTTACCACTGCATCAATAGGGTTATTCCTGTCATGTAAAAAACTAAATGCTTCATAAGCAAACCATTTAGATTTATAGGACTTGTTTCTACCTGCAACAGAAAAAAGAACATTATAACAACTAAAACATAAGCTGATTTTGTGTCTTATTAAAGAATTGAATTACGCATTTCATACATGTTGGATAATCGCGAGGGTAACTTGAAAATTAGATTTTTTGTTTGTTGAGATATCTTAACGATTATGGTGTCAAATAAAAGGTCTAGGTCTAAAACCATTTTATCAGTTTGAATCATGTAACTCGGTCCACGCGTTTAGAGATAATTAAGAATTAGCATAGTGAAAATGTAAACAGCCAGAGATTTATTAATAAGTACCTACTGTTATAAAATGTAATAAGATTAAACTTACCACAACCGGTGACATTACTTGTTTTTTCTCTGTTTCTCTCCCTTCTATAAGAACTCAAAAGACTTTTCATTTTCAATTTTAAAGCTGCTTTTGGTTGTACGAATGTTTTTGCTATTTCATCCCATAGATCTTCTCTCACATTATTATTGTGATATTCTTTACGTCTAGTGTCCCATAATGGACTATGGGAGCCATAAATTTCAATAAGACGAATTGCTGTTTCATTATCCATTTTATTTGATAAAATACGTCCGTCCACACACAACCACTGGCGAACCAACACTAACACCGTTCGCGGCGATCGTCGCGCGCGGCAGGTAGCTCGCGGCTGCCGCGCGCGGCAATCGTCCAATCATAGCGCGGCAAGCCGCGCGCGGCAGCCGCGCTCGAATGCCGCTTTATGTTTGGACACACCTTACGGGCTGGTGTCAGCAATCCACGTCAATGCGAATATTTTGCGTATCGGTGGGAAAATCGATTATTCGATCCACCCCAGCTCCTCAAGGAAGGCCAGCAACGCCTTGACTGACACTTTCACGGCAGCTACTGGGTACGAATCCCCTTTGTAAGACTGGTTGTCAGATTTCCGGGCTTCTGACGACCCGTAGCAACTGTCAAAGATCCACGAATGATAGCCGGGACCATAGAATAATATTGTAAATAATAATGGTATCCTCCTGACCCACACAGCACGAGACGTCTCGGCGGCATTGTCAACACTTTCCTGACAACCAAGTCACCGTTTAGTCTACGACACAAATGACGGAAAGAAACTGACGGCTTTGACGGCAGTCCGTTCTGCGCGCACTTTCGACGCTACGAAATTTATTAGTCTGCCGACGCGGCAATGATGGTGACATGGACATTACCCGTACTCCATTCAGTTTGATGGTTGGTTTGGAGATGGGCTCGTCCTCCATCTCCAGTGGTTCTTCAAACTCGAACAGCCCCCCGCCCACCTCCACGCTGTCGCCATGCTCGGCCTGCATCAAAACATATATAAACCAGCTGGTTATTTTGGCAATTGGTATAAAAAGTATTTTATTCTACTGAGCTTTAGAAAAGGAATTTGATCTAGTCTGCATTCGCGATTTATTTGCCAAAAATGTAAATAAATGTGAGTTTATGGAAAAATAACTATAATTTCTACACAATAAAGTTCAGTTTACGCTACAACTTTAAACATTTTTATAACTTTTTCAATAGTGCTAGTCACTCTGAAATCAACTTAATTACAATTAAAACAAAGTAGATATTTGTTTAACTTGAAATAACATCAATTTGAAACATAAATTTGAGTAGACCTTATGTTTACATTTCATCAGATAATTTTGGAACAATGCGGGATGAGTAAGTTGCACTCCTTCAACTAGAACTGGTTGTTAGCAGCTACGAACAGAAAGTAGTGGAAAGAGAGCCAGGAGGCTTTTGCCCTGCAGCAGGACATCACAAGTTTTTAATTATTGACCGTGCAAGTCACTTCTTGCCATTTTATCTGTGTAATTTATATAAAACACTAGCTGACCGTCATAGCTGAACGTCGCACCACCATATAAACCTTGTCCTGACAAATAACAAACACAAAAAGAAGGAATTATCCAATTTGGTGCAGTCGATCGGAAGTCATGCGCATACATACATTTTGGTGATTCATTTTTATTTATATAGATTAGTCAGGCAGGAGCTTATAGTCTTTTCATAGTCCTAAATGACCATTTCACTTTAGCCAACCAAACCCGTAATCCAATATCTTTGTTTCCATATCCTGCAATAGTCCTACACCAACCGAATAATATTCATAATTTTTGGAACAGACTATAGAGTGCTGTCTCTGTTACTGAGACCGGTGGAACGGTCTGTACCTAAAGCTTTATATGCCATGTGTGTGCGCAGATAATGTTGGACTAAACTCATAATTATGTGCTCCTTTATCAAGCTTTAATTAAAAACAAGTACAAATCATAGCAGTATTACTATTTTCTACATTAAGTGAGTATACAGTTATAACGAAGACAGTCTAGGTAAGACTAGAAGCTGACCTTGATATTGTTGGGGAAGAGCTTGACAGATGTACACATTGCTTATTTAGCTTAGACAATTTCTATAAAGGTTTTATTCAACACTGACACATTCGTATAAATATATTGTGTGTTGAAGATCCATAGGTTCCGATCCAGCCTGTCCCTTGCAGCCCTCCCCCAGCGATGCCCAAAGCAGAGGTTAATACCCCACAGGGGATACCCTTAGGATGTAGTTGCCTTGTTTTTAAGCCCTTCTTGGAGGCCTTCATTTATTGGCACCCAATTGGCAAGACCGGTTAAGCTGATGACAACCTCCTAGGTTGACCAGCGAGAAGTCATTCAAATAAAAAAAGATCCATAGGTTTACTCCATTATAATCAAACAGGCTACACTACGGCCTTACTAGTCCGTGTTACGATATACGAAGGATATATCTCTTTAAATTAAATGAAAATGATCATCAAGGATTTTTCTATATTTTCACTTATTCTTCTTGGCAATATCATCAATAAAAAAGTTAATCTGATAAGTACAACAAACCTGCGCTTTATGCATAATGAGGATAGTCTAAATAACTGTAAAAGAACTTGTAAAATATGACTTGTTTAACTTTAAATATTTTTTGTACCATCATAACCTTACATTTGTTTCGGGTCAAGATATCACTAAAATTATGAATAGTTACCTTAGCATGTACAGTTCCCATGATGGATTGTGTGTTTTACTACTTCTAAGTGGAAATTATAAGTTTCTAATTACAATCTAAACACAATTTGGAATTTTTCTATTTTGAAATTACATAAACAACAAGTTTTTGACAGTTTGACCGAACGATTTTGTACTCTGGCAGGTATCTTATAGTACTCTTTGTTCTGGCAACATTCATTTATACTTCGAAAAGTATTTATTCAGTCACGCAATCGACTGCAAAATCAGAAAAATCTGTTTAACAAATACTTCAGTGAGCTTAAAAAATCGTATAAATAAAAACATCGGTCATCCAGAAAAATACTGGTAGGATTCTATTAAAGTCTAACCTCTATAGATTCTTGAAAAAGTACGGTAAAATATATATTTTTTTATATATTTATGACTAAACTAATATTTATTTTACTGCCCTTTTCTTAAAAGCGGGCCTTTATTTTTTGACAACTTTAGTTTGAAATCAATAACTTTTTCTTTAAAAAAACAATCTACCTTATTTATATTACAACAAAAACATAGAGCTGTATGTACAGACTCTTCTCCTATTAGGCAATGTAATTGTTATAATTACTTTTAAACTGATTAGTTTGTTTTAAATATATTCTTAGTTTAAGCTTTGGATGTATATACCATACTAATATAAATATGACGGATCATCAGGATGGTTTGAGCTACGATCAGCCATCAGGCGAGTTTATGTGGGAATCGTGCAAATAAATAACAATTACTTAGGCAAATATTCACTTTAATCACTTGTTACACAATCAACAACTATTATTGCTTTTTCCCTGCTGTGAGACAATAGCAGGCAGGTTTATATAAGGATGATAGATCAACAAAACGTAGGACAGTTCCGAAGCGTCTTCACTGCTCGATCACCAGGATAAAGAATGCCGACTTGGCGCGTTCTCTTCAACCTCGTTCAACCCGAAACGCCCCGACTCTGTCAAAGCGCGCCAATTCTAGTCCTGATAGTTGCCGCTAGGTGGCGTGCCTTGTTTTGTTGTAAACGTCAATTATTGCCGGATGCGACAAATATAAGTATATAAAGTACAGACGCCAGCACATCAAGCTACTACAATCTGTCAAATCTCTTTAATAGGTTTTCAACTTTATCGCTAAAGCAATAGGGTTCAAGGTTGATTAGGAAAATCTGACAGTTTCGGGTAGCTTGACCTGCTGGCGTCCGTACCTACAGTCAAATCTTTCTTAACTTCGTCAGTTTTCAATTTTTTTCTTTTATCAAGTCAGGACTCCTTTTGCAGCTACGGCACTGAACACTGTTGCACAGAAAACTATATTTTAGGTATTTGATGATTTGAACACGAATATCTACCTTTGCGGATGAAAAATATTTATCGCTCGTCTATATCTGTACTAACAATCAATAGGGTTTGTTGCTCTATGATTTGAATGCGCTAATCTCTGAACAAGTCGAATATGAAAAAATATTTTTGTATTTGATGGCCCCATTCTTGAGGATGGCATGTGCAACTATAAATATGAAAAAAAACCTTTTTACCTAATTGTACAGACGCCAGCAGGACAAGATACCCGAAACTGTCAAATTTTTCCAATCAACCTTGAACCTTAATGAAAATCAAATTGATTTTCAACTGTACAGACGCCAGCACATCTAGCAATCTACTAAGCTTGCTAGATGTGCTGGCGTCCATACAGTTAGGGTCAGAAGTGGAGTGACATTGTCACGAAGCAATAGATTGACACTTTTGTTTAACTTACGACCTTCTTCTAATGAGTAATTTCTATACCATAGACACACTCTCACATTCGTTTGCGACTGATTGTATTTCATAAATTCAACCATTAGGTTATCCGCTCACGTGTCAGCGCGGTTCATAAAAACGCGCGGCTCTGCCACCTGTGCGAAAAAAAATGGCGCGCCGCTGCGCGCCAGATGGCCAAGCTCATAAAATGCTTTTATGGTGACTCATTGTTAGCACGAATCGCCTCGAGTAATGTTTTTGTTCAAGCTTATGAATGACTGTTTCAAGTGGTGTCAAGTGTTTATTAACATTTAGTTTCTATTTTGTTATTATTAGCGGTAAACATTGACTATAGTTGAAAAAATCATTATTTGAACTTTAAAAAAGATTATTTTTAAAAGCTGATCAGTAACATATATATTTTATGACTTTAAATGGCGGAAGGGTTCTATCTACACACGATAAAATAAAAAACACATACTTCATAGTAAAAAAATATTTATTTTCAGGCGTATGACTAGCACGAAACATTTGCTGACGGTGAATAATTTTTCACCCAAAATATAATAATTTAGTACAACTATACCCTTTCACATAAACTAAAAATATTGTTACTATCTGAAAGCTAAGTTCCTATTGTCACATATGTGTAAATATTATGTTGATAGGTTTATCTAATACAGAAAAATATGAAGGAATCCCCACTTACGTAAAAATGCACTTAACATTTCTAGTTTTTTTTTTTGTTCGGTGAAGTTTGAGTAAAAAAAGTACATCATATGTAACTATTTTCTACATGAAATGCCCTTTCCAATGATGTATCACACTTTTTCTACAATAGCCATAAAAAAATACAAGTAAAGAAATATCACAAATCGGGAGAATGGACAAAACACATGTGCCATAAAGCCGGGGTTACATGAAGTGCACATCCGGGTTTAATGCTATTATTTTTATTCAACTCGATTTTTGGCAACTCTTATCCAGTTGCTATCAGTAATCATAAAAAAGTAAAAAAAAACAATAAAAACGAATAAAAAAAAAAAATTATAAATATTAGGTCCCAATCCCTGTTTCAATGGATGAAAAAAAATGTTATGATATTTATTACCCGACTGCCAAAGAAGGAGGGTAATGTTTTTCGAATGTATATAAGTAATATTCGTTGTTACCGTTTATAGGCTAAACAGATAGACCGATTTGGATAAATTATACATATGTCGTTAGATTTGTCTTAGTTGCCTGAATGTTACTAGGACAATTAAATAAAAATAAAAAATGGCAGAATCCAGGCGCCAAATAGCGCGTTTAAAAAAAACTCCAGAACCTATCAAGTTTGGTATCAAAATAAAGGGTTTTGAACGACAATTTCAAAAATAATATTTTCCCTCGGCAGTCGGGTAAATAAAACATATTTGGTTGCTTTAAAGATTATCACATTCCCGAGAAATGTGGTACTCTTTAAAACACAATCAGTGCGGCCAACGCGCATGCGCGTTTTTCGAACTTTGACCATGTGCTAGCGGCGCGCATGCGCGTCCATACAATTTACGTAACTTTCTTCGAGTGCGGCGCAATGTACAATGGACGCACCTGTGCGTCCATTGTGCATCTCTATTGTTTCGAAAGCATCGTAAAATAAAGGTCGGTAAGGGTGTCTACACACTTGTTCCTATTGTTACATACGATAGTCGGTTGTTTCATGAGTAATATGTTACGGGGGTCAGGGTGGAATAATATTCGTTCGTGGTGTGCGGTGTGCCTGCTTACCCATCACAACTCGCTTTCCGAGTCGTGTCTATACGTAGCTATTATTGACATTTATTTGTGACCGTGCAATAAAAAAATAAGCTAAAGATAAAAATATTATTTATTAATTTTTTTTGTTTTTTTACCCACGCCTTTTCCTTTGGGCGTGGGTATCTCTGGCCGGAGGCACGGCCGTTTGGCGGGCCGGTCGTCGATGATGACGGCCCTCTTTGCCGCCTGTAGCAAAGCCGTCATCGTCGTCTTTGTCGTAGGTTGAGCCCCGCCGCCGCCGCTCCCCCCGAGCCCGCCGTCGTCAGCGATACTCGGAGGCAGTGACTCCGACGGGACCCAATCACTTGGATTAGTATCCTCGTCTTGCCTAACAAAAAAAGTTATAAAATCTTTGTATTAGTACCTACTTATACAAATTATGAAAGAATACTTACAGAAAACCTTCTTTCATTTTTACCGAACTGACACTTCCTTCACTTTTTCCTATGTAAGTGGAACAAACGGTCTTTTGCGTCAGAGAGGAACGTTCTTTTCGTTGCTTTCGCGCTATTTTCTCGTTCTCGCTGACAGCTAATTTGCAAGCGAAAACAAACCATCTTTTTAGTTTATAGCCAGGCCGTTTTAGTTTAGGACCATACTGCCTAGTTTTACATGAATTGTTATAAATAATTCAAAATAATGTGTCCTATCTATGAGTATCTATATTGTAATTAACGACGTAATTTAATATTTTGTAAAATAATAGATTGCGACTTAAAACGTCGAACCAACAATTCTGTGGTATGGATCGAATCTAATCTGTATAAGTACGAAAAAAATACCACAAGGCCTCTGTAGCCATGCCAAAAATATATAAAAAAAAACAGTCCAAAATGCTAAGAACACACCACCAACCCACTCTCTCGCCAACTTCTCACTCAACTCTACCAACAGCAAGATCCTTCTTTGTCATAGTACAATGAAGACTAGTACCTATCTAGTTCATTCATATTATCAGCCTTACCTGTTGAGTCTTCACTTCATGTTTGTGTGTGTGATGGAAATAAGATACAAAGGGTCATAAAATAAAAAAATAAACTTAGGAAAAGTTCATAGTTTATTGGGGGAGCCCTGATGAGTCGTTTGGACAAGAACAATCACCAGGGCTCCCCATAATCAACGCGCTCCTGGAGCCAGGCCAGCCAAATGCTGGGAGTCGGTGGTTCTGGGGGTGGTGCTGCTGGTGCAAGCCGGAGTCCATTCCTGCAAAAAATATATTTTATATACAAAAAAAAGAAAACTTCCGAATATGAACCTACATTGTAGGTAGGCACGGTGTGCTCTTTTAAAATGCACAAACAAAACATGTTGCATAATGAAAAGCTGGCGCACAGTCAACACATTACACTATTTATACATAAAATATATATATTATTAGTACATAACATACATTTATAACAGATGTGTGGGAAATAAAACGGGAATGTGCAGTTGAGCAATTAAGTACTCACAGCATGTCCACGTACTGCGTCTCCTCTTCCGGCCTGTACACCAGCAGCGGGTGCAAGCATAGCTCCAACCACCGCATGCGCTCCTGCACTTCGGCGATTGGAGCGAACAGCCACCGAATCTGTCGAAGTAAAACAAATAATGAAATCATATTTCTTCACCTACGCGTAGCGTTTCGAGTGACCATAAAAATATGGCGTGTATTATTATTCCGAACTTTAACCTATGAAACTATTAACAAAAGTGATACTAAACAATCGATGACGGTATATACCTCATCCACCAACTCCCGCATCGAGCTGTCCGCGTCGCCGTCTTCGGTCTGGTGCCTCAGACTCTCATAAACCGGTCTGAAATGAAAAAAAAAAACATTTAAAATACCTAATAAATACAACATTGCTTACATGAAATATTCATTCAGATGTTGATACTTACTCATCTCCGTCTTCTGCACCAGGCCCACAACACAGGACACGGCGAATGGACCGGCCCCAAGCGCTTATATTATTATTCATATTCGGTATCTTTGATTATTTACGTAAATAATCAAAGTTCGGTATCATCGAGTACTCTTTGGAGTGAAGTGAAATGTCTGTCAAATATAATCATAGCAAAAATTTTTGAACGAATGAATGACAAATCAAAATAATGTTACCATATAATTAATTTTTGATAATATAATGTTAATAATTATGTTACTGACCACTAATATTTGTGGAGAAATTGATTCCAATAGCTGATGATAAAAGAATGATTCGATGGAAACGATGCATATTTATTATTCAGACTGACTATTATTCAGATAACAAAAATAATATCCTTTTGTCTTAAAGCAACCGATTATGCAGAGGTTCACGTTGCGAGATTCGCACTTAAAAGTAGTGCAAGTATCTACTTTTTTAAGTGCGCACCACTTGCAACGTGACTTCCTAACGTTTGTTTTGGCAGGGAAGTGGCCGGCTACGGGAAGCGGTTGTTCTATTTTTGGCGGGCGAAATCTCTGTATGATTTCATCCGCCAACAACACCCGAAACTGCCGCTGTGCCATTTTGGGTGTCTCTGCTTTTGAGAACATGATAAAGGCGTTGTGGATGGACACGCTGAGAAGCCGACAGAAAAGCTTCTTGTACCAGATAGAGTTACGAACTCTTTCTATGGGAAACGCCTGCAAAAGTTGGTCCTTTTTGTCGACGCCTCCCATAGCTAGGTTGTAATCTAAGACTACTTTCGGTTTGTATCGAAAGTAGCCGTACTTCTCTTTTCCGCCGACCTCTACCTTGTGGTATGTAGATATTAAAGAAACCACATTCGCGTCCTTCCACACCGCAATCGTCATGTCCCGTGTCTGGCTAAATGCCACTTCATACTGCCGCATGTTTGCCTTATTTTTGTGGCGCAAACTGTCAGGCACGAACTCCCGGTTCAGACGCAGGGTGCCCATTATGTCCGTCTTCTGGGCCTTGAGGGTGCGCGCCAGCAAAGGACTGTTATAAAAGTTGTCCATCACTAGAGTATGACCTCTATTGAGTAATGGACGAACTAACTTTAAAACAGTCCTTGATGTTGCACCCTCAGGCTCAGCCTCGTTCTGCCGTTCATGATCCTCGACATCATGGTGCTCCTTCTTCCCAGTGTAGATTATCATCTGCCAGAGATATCCCGACTTGGACTCACACAGCTCATAGCTCTTTACACCTACCTGAGCAGCTTTAGTTGCTATGAGCTGTGAAAAGGAGAGTCTGCCTTTCCACAGCATCAGCGACTCGTCTATAGCAATTTCCTGCTCAGGTAGGTATAAAGAGCTAAATTTGGTATTGAGGTGGTCTATGATTGGCTTAATTTTCATTAACTTCGTCGGGATACCTCTGGCACATGATATATTGTCCACAAAGTGAAGACAGCACTTTATGAGCGAGAAACGATAGAACGGCATAATGCCGGCGAATTTGCCCACTGTTAAATAAGGCAAACAAGTGGTCCAGTATTCCTTCTCTACAGGGATTGGGACGATGCTTTGCAGCATAATGACGCCAAAAAACGTCCACAACTCTTGTGGCGTTATTGGCGTCCATTTTTTTAGGCGAGAAAATTCTGGCAGAGTCGAGCAGAGCAGGACATTTGCTGCATATTTATTGGTCTCAGCGACGATGAGATTGATAATGTCTTCGTCCCAAATTTTAGAAAAAATTGGAACGAAGACATACCATCAATGGGGAAAGTTGGCCCCGCTGGTCCGGTAAAAATTTCCCGTTCCCCACGAAAAACTTCGGGCTCGTGATACCAATCAAATGTCAGCAAATCCTCCTGACTTGACTCTCGTAGAGCACAATCATCCTGCCTGTCTATGGACCCTAAGACCGCGCGGAGTTTGCTGGATAAGTCTTCCACGGCGAATTCTCCAGCGTGCCTCCTGCAAGGGTCTATAGCGTCCAGGCAATCTTCATCCTCGACATCGCTACCAGGATTCAGACCCGCAGAGTGTTCCACCTGCAGAATTTCTTCCTCCAGGACCTCTTCGTAAATCGAAGGTTCTAAAACCAAATTATATGAGCCTATATTTAACTATCAGCTGCTTTGAACCCCCTAGTCCATAACGCAACGAGATTTTCATCACAAACGAGAAATAAACATAAAAAAATACCTGGTCCGGGAGAGAAATTCTGCAGTGTGGACGCTCTGCAGAGAATGATGTGCTCGGCGAGAACCCAACCATCTCGACTACTGCATCGACCAAGAGGTTCTCGTCCACCTCTTGGTCTTCCGCCAACCCAATCCCAATCCTTCCGGTGACTGATGTATCTCTGGGAAATAGCATATATATTAAGTCGACTTCTTTTGAATGTTTAATATTGTTTAATTCAGAGATTAAGTTCAAACTTACTTCGACCTAGGCGGCGTGGCGGCATCCTCTTCCACGAACCTAGAAGGCCCACTTGCGTCCAGCGCTGGATAGAAAAGTATTAAAATATGTTAGGTTGGATCAGTCAATAAGGGGTACAATATCTGGCCGACAATTTACACACCTGACTTCTGCAACTCCCAAGCTTGAAGAATACGCGGGGGCGGCACTTCTGGGGTGCCCGGCATCAAAGGGCACGACACTCTAACCGGTGACACTTTTCTGGAAATATAAATATAATTAAAATATTTGTGAATGTGAAAATCATATTATTTTCCTAAATATTTTTCTTGCCTTCGTTTCTTGCTAGGAGCAGCATCGGGCAGTAAAATTTGCCCGACCTCCTTCCTATCACGCAGCTCCTCAAGTCGTGCCCTTTGGTCAACCGATAACCGGGCCATATTTTTTTTATCGACCGCCCGCTGCTTTTTTATTTTTATTTTTTCTTCCAGCATTGACCTAGGAGAAAAACATTGAATGAAAAAACATTACAGTATTACTTTAAAAAAGTGGTTAATTTTAAATAAATGTTTACATACGTTATCAGTCGCGAGGGTCCAGCAGTTGCTGACACGTCAACGACATCGTCAATTGACCTAGTAGAAAGAAATTGAATGAAAAGAAACCACTTTTTATATTTCTTTAAAGTACTGAATAAATTTAAAAAGAAATGTGTACTTACGTCGTCGGTTGCGACGGTCCCGCAACAGCAAAGGACGCAGACGCCACGCTGACCTGATCCTCTGGCTGTCCCCTTTAAAGTTAAGTAACATTTTAAATAATGCTCTAAAATAACACAGTAAAACATGAAAAAATTCGTAAACAAATATAATAAATTATAGCATAACAGAAAAAAGCACAAACAGGGCAAAATCAAGCGAACGGGCAACGCCGCGCCCACGCCCACGCCCACGCCCGCGCCCATGGTTTCCCGCTCGACCACCACTGCTTCGTGACTTCGCTGCTTCCATTTCTAAATTGTTAAAAGTAAAGTAAAGGGTTGACTTTGATATCCAGTAGCACGATTTGGGGGGTAAAAGTGGTTAAAGCTGGTAGGGCTTGGGTCCCCGATTATAACGTTACCACTCTTATTAAAAGGAAATGCATATTTTTCGAGAAATTAATGAAAAATGTTTCTAACCTCAAATCAGGTAAATAGGGAAAACGGAACGTTAAAATGGGCGATTGACAACCAAATCTGTTTCACATATTGTCATATGGTGCAAAATGATGTGAAAACGAACGCAAAACGGAACGTAAAAAAAGCTATGATAAGTGTCACTGTCAAGTGTCATTCGTTTTGTTTATTCATGTATGAATGTTTTGTTTCATTTCTTTTTATAACAACCTTTATATCCTCAATGTTACTACTGATACCAGGAGAATTTGGATGCATGAGCGAGCGAAGCGAGCTCTGGACTTGGGGCACCCCGACACGGACAGGTTAGGTTAGAAGGTGATGGCGGGGTCGAGTGAGCGAGCGAAGCGAGCGAACAGACCCCGCCATCACCTTCGTGGTTATTTTTTTATAAACCACCCAGAAGTAGGAGCCCCGCAAAGCGGGGCTCCGTCGACCGTTCCTTCCTCGACTGTGCTACGTTGAGTGTTTTGAGGTTAGGTTACAATAATTGGTTTTTCTCAAGAACGGTGCGTCGTCTGTACATGAAAGTGGTGCTAGGGCATAGGGAGCACCTCCCTCCAACCTCCTCATGCAAAATTTTTACCGGACTACGGTTTTTAAGCGACTAAAAAGTTTTGAGGTTAGGTTACATTAATTGGTTTTTCTCAGGAATTATGCATTGCCTTTTCATGGGAGTGGTGCCATGGGAGAAGGGGTACCCCCCCTCCTCCCCCCACCCCCTCCCAACCCCCTACGCGTGCTACTGGATACTAGAGTTTAACCCATTCAAGTCCTATTTTAAAGATAGTTCAAAATAAGAAAATAAAAAAACGTAATAAATATATATAAAAATAATTTAATTTCATAAATGTCGACTGGCACAAAATTCCCTGTGTATACCAAGCTTTATCGGTGGGCGGCCATTTTTTTTGTTTACATTTTTGTGCTGCGTGTGGGTAGATTTTTTATTTCAAGTGGGTCCCCACTTGAAATAAAAAATCTAATGTTAACTTAAATTTAGTAGGTACCTTTTGTATATTTTTTGACTGAAAACTATTATCGAGTAAACATTCAATGCGATAGTTATTACTTTTTACACAGAACTGGTCTCACAATTTAATACATTACGATCAATGATATATAAAAACTACGTCATTGATTGAATGATGAATTTTGTCAGAACGCTATCGTAGCGTTCTGACAAAATTCTAGTACTGTTACAAGTGCACTGAAAACCACACAGAAATATAAATATACTTACGCTTAGGTTAAAATCCGATTGCAAACACATAAACTATATTCTAATTATCCAATAAATCAGTAATTTACTCAAAAATACTCACCGAAAATCCAAAATATCAAATAACTTGCACGGAACAAAACGAAACACAACCGCTTGTCGCTCGAGCGAGAACCAACGCAACGACTGACTTTGACATTATTTTTTAAATCCGAATGAACCATTGTCGAACTATTGTCGTATTTTTAGCATGAAGAAACGTATTTAGATTCGAGTAGAAAAGAGAAAAGGTATTAAAACATCGTGTGTTAGAAAGAAACCGATATAAATAAAGTCGTATCGTACCGGAAGTAAAAAAGGGACATTTGTCCCTTAAAGCGCTTTACGGTCAAAACGAAAAAGGGACAAAAGTCACTTAGAAAAATGGCATGATAGCCTAGCGGTTATTACTTACTCGAATAATCACGCTATTGAATATAGTTCCATATCATGTTCGTCTTGTTCACATAATTCGTAAAACTTTATGACTATACCCACAGAAACCTAAATAAAAAAATATAAGGTAGACAGATGACGACTCATTCACCGCGTCTAAATAGAACGTTATTTGTTTTTGGTTTGTTGTTATTGTGGATTAGTGACGTGTGTTCTAATAACGGTGTTGTAGTTCATTTTGAAATGCAAGGAAATTTAAATATTGATATGAAATCAGATATTATCGCGCTGCGTGAAAGTGGACTTAATATTATATCACAGATATTTGATAAAACCGGACTGAGTGTGAGTATTATGATTTAATTATTTTATCTTTAGAGGCATGAGGAGCAGGGTGTAAGGTTCACTCATCATCCATAGAAAAGGGAGGATCCTCCGACCAGACGGATGTTGTGTCTGGCGGACAATTGCCCAACGATTGATGTTGGGAAATTGTATCTATGCTAATTGCGCGGTAAACTCTGCTTGCGAGATAAAGGATTTGCGTGACGTCAGTATGACGCGTTGTTCGCATGTGGCGTTGTAGATACCGCTACATCACTCCCCTCCGGAGACCGGGGGTCGATAGTGGGGTGTCTTGTATCTTGCGATGCTTGCCAGGCCAGCTGAGGTTCCAGTAAGCCGGTTGCCGCATAGTTCACGGTGAGTCGGAACTGTCTGCGGAGATGTCCCCAGTGAGTCGGGGTGGCAGCGCCGGGTTGAGGCTGGCTGCTGCTTCGACCATGAGAGGAAGCTCTTCTTGTTGACCGGCCGAAACTGCAGTGTGCTGTGCCGAGGTTGCTGATGAGGCTGAGGGTGATGACCAGGTATGCGCGATCGCTGCATGCTGGTGGTCAGGATACCCGTTGAAGCCGTGGATGCTGGCTGGCTAGGTTACTCGCCGCTAAAGCTTGCGGGAGTGATGATGATGACGTCACGCTGGAGTATTTGCACGAAGGCTGCGCTGATGTTCATACCAGTTTAGAGGTATGAGGAACAGGGTGTAAAGTTCACTCATCCTCCATAGAAAAGGGAGGATCCTCCGACCAGACGGGTGTTGTGTCTGGCGGAAAATTGCCCAACGATTGATGTTGGGAAATTGTATCTATCCTAATTGCGCGGTAAACTCTGCTTGCGAGATGCAGGATTTGCGTGACGTCAGTATGACGCGTTGTTCGCATGTGGCGTTGTAGATACCGCTACATATCAATTTTTTTCTAATTAAAGTATAACTGCGGATCCTTTTAGTAGTTTTATTAAACTTTTTTTTTCATATTTTATTTTATTTATCATAAAGCCTAAATATAAGAAAAAAAAATAATAATGATGCAATATAAAATATAACATTAAGTATAGGTAATAATTGTGTAACATTTCTATTTTCAAAATAATTTTGTTTCAAATTGGTAATATGTATTCGTATTTTGCTAGTAGCCTTGTTTTAGAGAAATACCTACTGTGAGTCGGAGGGTCAAACGATATAAGGAAAAGGGTAGCCTGGTCAGTCGAAAGCGAAGTAGAAGGCTCCAGCTAGTCAGTTAATATGAAACAAGTGGTTTCATACCAACAAGATATTTTGCCGAATTATTCGACACGTCTTTACCGAACCGTGTAACCAGCTTTTTGAGCTGGTTTTCGTTTCGCCCACATTTGATTGAAAAACATAAACAAGAACGTTCACATTTTGCGATACGGCAATGATACAGCGATGGGAAGCACGGAATGAGAGATCTGATGAGCAGTTGAAGTTGCATTGCATGGAAATATGAGAACAGGAACATTTATGTTTCAATATTGTTGGATCCGTGCGCCAGCGTTTACTTGATAGCATTGTTAATAATGGGGGTTATACAAAGTAATGAGTTATAAATTACAAATTGATTTTAGTAATATTAAAATAATATTGTGTCATGTCCGTAATAAGGATTATTTTGAGGTTTAGTTTCAATCTTCTTTTCATAATGAAAATGAATACTTAAGCTATAACCGCAATAATTTCTAATAAATATGATTTGTTTACTTTGACGTTTGAGATCTGGGCAACTAAAGTTAAAACGCACTGGCAGTAAACAAAAAGTAGTATTACTGATTAATTTAATTGTTGTGACAAGGAGTTCGCTCTTTTTTTATTTACGTGGGTAGATTTGCTAGTTGTGATTTTTTAGAGTACTATCATTTATAAAACATTTTTATTTTTAACCCCGTATTACAATAACAATATAATAATAAAAATAAAATAATTACCTATTACATTATTATTCTCGTTTATTATTCTGTAAAAAACGAATAATTAAAAATACCGATAAAGATTATTGTTGGAAAAGAAAAACAAAAGTCCCAACTCGAGATTGGAACTCGGACCTATGCGTTCAATAATTCAATACTTAAAGACTACCAGCTATCGGTACTTAATGTAACGATTTTAATTCTAGCAATGGTATGAACCAACCAAGGTCATACGTAATTACGTAGCCTGTGTGCAAAAGCGACGGTATGTTTTTTGTTTCGTTCGACGCCAGCCAGTGTGCGAATTCTGAGGTGAGCGTTCTGTAGACGTAGGTACGGCCTTTACCGCGCGTTCACAGCAATACAGTCCTTAAGGTGATAATGCATTAATGACCCTGAATGTAACTTATAGTAATACATTTGTTTTTCCCCTCAGCGATACGTTGTGGCTTATGATTGCAAACAGCGATCTACCTAATTCATACAAAAAGACACAAATTATTATTAGTTTTCCTGGTGTCCCCTTTAACGGAAAATACTCGTAACAATGAATAATGGACATTTAGATAACACTAATTGGGGTATTATTTTGTAGGTAGTAGGGTTTAATTGACTATTGAACATAAACAAACCGAAGGCACGGCTGCCATTTCCTAATGAATGATTTTATTTCTGTACTAGCTGCGCCTCGCGGTTTCACCCGCATAAGTTTCGATCCCGTGGGAATATCGGGATAAAAAGTATCCTACATGTTAATCCTGGTTACAAACCATCTGTGTGCCAAATTTAATAGAAATCCGTTCAGTAGTTTTTGCGTGAAAGAGTAACAAACATCCATCCACCCATCCATCCATACAAACTTTCGCGTTTTTAATATTAGTACGAAGTAGGATTTCCCACTTTTACATTACAAAAATAAATTATGTTTTAAAACTAGACGAGTTCGGTGTTTCCTATCTGACTACGCGGAGAGGAAAGACCGAAGCAAACTCAGAGACCACAGTCTCTTTTAAAGTGCAGACATAATCTTGGGTAGATCATGTGGGGACCATGTAGATTAGTTTCTGGTATGGTCTTTGAGGAATGAACCAGACAGATTTGAGTGTACCTATCCAGTCAGTAGACGCATTTGTCATTAATCGATAGCTCACCTACAACTTAAGGAGTTCAATGAATCGCAAGCAATACCCAGTTGGGTAGGCCCATAAAGTACTCAAACTGCCCGCTTTTTTTATTTGCTCGGCTCCTTAGGGTCCTAGTGTGTATATCATAGCATATAGCCTTCCCCAAGAAGACGGCTTTAAAGCAAAAATAATTTTTCAAATCCGTTTGGTAGTTCCGGATATTACCCCCTACATACAAACTCAAACCTCTTTATAATATTATTATTAAGAAAAGGAAAAACAAATGCCCACAGAGTCTGACTCACATTGACAATAATTAAAGTAACATTTATTATTATTTATGTACACTTACCTCATAAATTTATTTTTAATATAAAACGAACGTCGCGAACCTTTGTATGAATTATGACGTACAAACGCGAATTGATCGAACCTGCGATTACATCGAATGCGGCGATCTTTTTCTATCAGGACATGGCGTAAGGCTAGCGCAAGTTAAATGGAAATCAATTAACAGCTAACTAAAGCTGGACATAAGCCTCTCCAAGCATCTCCACTTCGACCGGTTCTGTGCTTCTCGCATCCAACGGGTTCCTGCGGCCTTCACGAGTTCGTCGGTCCACCTTGTGGGAGGCCTTCCAACGCTACGTCTTCCGGTACGCGGTCGCCACTCCAGAACCTTTCGGCCCCATCGGCCATCTATTCTGCGAGCAATGTGCCCTGCCCACTGCCACTTAAGTTTGGCAATTCTTCTGGTTATGTCGGTTACCTTGGTTCTCCTGCGGATCTCTTCTCTTCTCTCTCAATTAATTGTACCTACATTTAATAATAATAGTAATACCAGCCTATTATGGTTCCACTGCTGGGCAAAGGACCTCTTCTCACACAGAGAAGGCACAAGCATCGATCACCACGCTTGCTCAAGACGGGTTGGTCATTTTAGACTTATATTAACTACTAGATTCTGCCCGCGACTTCGTCCGCGTGGAAGTCGTAAGACACCACAATCGTCTAACTAGGCTAAATACTAGACAATTTTTTAATTTAAGTCTGTCTATCTGGACATAGGCTCATTCCAAGTTGCGCCACTAACCCCGATTCTTAGCCTTCCGCGGCGTAGAATCGGGGTCCAAGCCAATTAAGGTCGTCGGTCCACCTAACTGGGGGACGTCCCACGCTTCGCTAAATCTGTATTAAAAAAAACCACCAATAAAACAAAGTCGCTTTTTGTGTCGGTCTGTGTTACAGCTTACAGCTTCTAAACCAAGTACGCAATGGATTTTAATGCGGTTTCATCGTTTTAGAGCATGTATTCCGAAAGGTTAAAATCTACAATACAGTAATATTTATCTAAATAGAAGTATTGTCATGTCACCCTTGCACCCGCGTGTAGCAGGGATGGGTCGCTAATAAAATGAATTTACAAAATTGAAGAGTAATGTTATTGTGTACTAACAGGATGGCTCGGCAAGGGATTATTATAGGCGATGAATAATCGCAACCAAACTTTTTACCATGAATTCAGTACGTCATGAATCCTCTTTGCCTCGGATTTCGGAAAGCACGTTAAGCCGTTGATCCCGGCTGTCATTCGTAGATCTTTGACAGTCGTTACTGGTCGTCAGAAGCCTGAAAGTCTGACATCCAGTCTTACCAAGGGGTATCGTATTGTCCAGTAACTGGGTTGTGGAGGTCAGATAGGCAGTCACTCCATGTAAAATACCGGTATTCAGCTGCATCCGGTTAGACCGGAAGCCAACCATAACTGGAAAAATGTCAACTAGCTTTTGGAGGCCACTGCACGTCTTAGAACAGTAAGGGATACATACGTCGTGGTACTCGCACTGTGAATGGTGCCTACTTCATAGCACATGCAGACCAGCGGGATAATTGCGTAACACACTAACAGTAGCAATGGCTTTCATTTTGACAGTTCAACAACATTCATTGCGTTATTTACGTTGTTGAGCAGTCAAATTTTTCGACATATGAAGCAATGGATTAGCAATATCCTTCAAAATGATTCAGGTGCTGTGTTGGTGCATACTTCGTAGTACTCGCAGCACAGTTCAGTGTAACCTACGTCGTAGCACTCGTAGCGAAGTATAAGCTCCGTCGTAGCACTCGTAGCGAAGGATAAGCTACATCGTAGCTCTCGTAGCGAAGTATAAGCTCCGTCGTAACACTCGTAGCGAAGGATAAGCTACGTCGTAGCACTCGTAGCGAAGTATAAGCTCCGTCGTAGCACTCGTAGCGAAAGATAAGCTACGTCGTAGCACTCGTAGCAAAGTATAAGCTCCGTTGTAACACTCGTAGCGAAGTGTTTGGTGTCTATGACGTCATGCAATGACCGGCCCGTCCTGGAGATCTGACCTGAGAGAACCCAAGCCGCTCGCTCGCCTAGTCGCGCTTGCGACCACTATTCCAACGAGGCAGTCATTTTTATGATTATGATACCCATAGAACCCATTGTAGGCAATTCAAAGGTTGGTAATAAAACAAATATGTTGCATAATATTATAAACCATTTTATTGTTTACTTAGGCTGTTATGAAAGACATAAATAATCAAATAAAATTACGATCCCTGGTAAATAATGAATACATACTTGTTTTTTTAGTTATTTAAGTTTGACAGTATTTCAGAATACACCACTTACAAAGAACAGAATCGGGTTATGATATCGTATAAGCGGCCGCGTTTTTATGTGTGTGTAAAAGGGCAGTTACAGTGCGGTTTCACACAGGCAGCGTTTTAAAATGCGTGTCCCACAAATGCCGATTTCCGAAAATTAAAAAAAAATACCTACTTATTTTATTATTGATTCGTGTCGAGAATCAGTAGCATATTCTCCTTGAATTTGACGAGGATGCAAAACGAAACCTTGTATATTGAGTTTACAGTATTATCAGTGTGGATGTAACGAGCCAATTATGTTGGCATAGAGCGACTCTTCGTGTTGGCATTCAGGTCGATTACCATCTCTCACCAAATCGAGGTTCGCGTATAAGACTTGATTTTGGGTTGCCTGAAATAAAAAAAAAGTATTTTACAACGCAATACCACGAACATCGCACTTTATTTCAGTTTTATTGTGATTTAATATTTACTTGTGGCTAAGTAAAAACAGCCACACGGGTCGATCGATCAGGTTAAGTTACGCTTGCCGCGGTTGGTCCGTGGATGTGTGACCCCTCTTCAGGTTTTTAGTTATTTCACATCTTGTAAAACAGCAATTTAAAAGGCGAACAGTTCAACAAATAAAAATTAATTAACACTAAATTATTGACTACTACTGTAATATTGCAAAAGTCTTTAAATTATTGAAAGCCTAAAGGCGGGTCATAGATGTACAGACGCCAGCACGTCAAGCTACTACAATCTGTTAAATTGCTTTAATAGATTTTCAACTTTATCGCTGAAGTATTAAGGTTCAAGGTTGTTTGGTAAAATTTGACAGTTTCGGGTAGCTAGACCTGCTGGCGTCTGTACTTCACTTTATACTGTAATACCATATTTTTACCTGTGTACCACAATAAACAATTTGAATTTGAATAAAAACCTACATAATTATCCAATTCCACCGTTTCTTCTGCTGGCTGCGAATTTGTACAGCAGTGCCTTTTTTTAATAATGTAAAGCGCTAACATTAGAACAGAAATCCCTAAGAACGTTGGTACTAAGTATATCCACCAATGGGCCAGCAAAGCCTGCATCTGTCCTTTACTTTCTGAAACATAACAAAACTTTTGTAACTACGCGAAATTCGCGCACATGGAGTTGTGGACACCAGACAGGCGCGTTCGCAGCCCAAAGTTTAGGGGGGGGGGGGGGTCACCAAGTAGTAAGTAAGTAGGTAAATCATGCAGAATCTCGACAGCTTGAATGATTTTGGGTCATGATCACCCCCCCCTCGGACCGCACCTGACACCAGCCCGTCATACCCGTTATACTAACTACAAACTAAATATTTTATGCATCCACTGCTACAGTATTTATATTTCACGAAGCGACGCGCGCTTTACTTGTGGTAACCAAGTGTACAAACACGCTATGAATGTGTGTGTAAGCGCAGGAGCTTTCGATGCCGTCCTAGACACGGCGAAGTCGGAAATGTGTGTGTTACATGCTGACATTCACAGCGTGTTTGTGCACTTGGTTACCACAAGAAAAGCGCGCAAGATAATAATATTATACGAAGGATGTGCACGGAAAGATTTGTCAAGTTAACTGCGCGGTTCATTTGTTTTCCAGCCGTGCATTCGTGCGCTGTATAGCTGTGGATCGCAGTGGACGATCCCGCCTACATTTTCATACAAAGTAAGTACAGACGCCAGCACATCAAGTTACTACAATCTGTCAAATTTCTTTAATAGATTTTCAACTTTATCTCTAAAGAATTAAGGTTTAAAGTTGATTGGGAAAATTTGACAGTTTCGGGTAGCTTGACCTGCTGGCGTCTGTACATGTGCGGACCGATGACCTCAAAAAGGTGGCTAAGGCAGGCACCATTCGGAAGGCGGAGGACAGGGTGTTGTGGCGCAGCAGGAAGGAGAGCTATGTCCAGCAGTGGACTGCGATAGGCGGAGTTGATACCTATACGTTAAAGTCTTCATCGACTTTTGTCGTACCTAGGTACCGATTTTTGTGAACCGTCTGCGAGAGATCTTACTCTTATCTGTTAGGCCGCGTCCTAACCGAAAGCGATTATCACGCGAGTACCCCATCGTTAAGAAAATAGCTCTTATCCTTAACATATGATGAAACAGAAAATCTTCTGGCTATAGAATCATGACTTTATCGAACCTGCCTTGAAGGAAAGCTTACTCAAACACTCACACTTCACTAACACACCTCCCTACACAAACACTACACACATATACACACTCTTAGATACACAACCACAATCATTCATTCCATGTGCTGTGTTAACAACCACTGTAAACAAATAGATAGTCACGGTTGTATTAAATAAATAGAAGCCGCAAAAGCTCCGACTTCTAAGATACAGGTCTGCGTACCTAGTTTAGAAGCTCGGAAAGCTGACATTAATTTTAAACTTGCTAGTACAACCCACTGTTTAAATATGTTATGAATTGTGTATAGTTTTATGTACTAATAAACTTATTAAACTTATTATTATCGTCGAGTTCGTTTATCATAAGACATACTCGGCGATCAATCAACTCACGTACGTACGTCATTATTCAGGTAAACGATCGCAAAACCGCGTATTCACGCGACAGTTGCTTTCGGTTAGGACGCAGGGTTATAGTTACCTGTGAGGTTTGTAGGTATCGACTCGTAGAAAAGTAAAGTCTTATTCACAACAATACGACTTATTTTGTCCACTTCTTTCCCATACCTTCCGTAGATGTAGTAAATACAACACAGTATAGTTCCATTGTCCGCCATCTTGAATTTTTGTTTTATCAATTTTGTGTTATGCGTCCTTATCTTGTTGTATGTTGTATTTATTAAACCTACATGCATAATATCTGCAAATAATGTTATTCTTTCTTACAAAGTATGTCATTCATATTTTTCAGTTTTATTAGTTAATTATTTCTAGCTGAGTTAGGTATTTATTTATTTATTTAGGGACAACAAACAGTAGTGTAATATTAAGTAAACATAGGTTAGAACTTAATAATAGAGGTAACAAATACACTACTCACAACGTTATGTATTACAGAACAGCCGATCGATTCTGTAAAAATCTCACCGTAGAAATTTAGGTGAAGTGAGCTTAGAGTGAGCTGTCAATAGTATTAACCCCTAGCATTAGTTGGAATGGCAGCTCACTCCACGTTCACTTCACCTAAGTTTTCACGGTGAGATGGTTACAGAATCGCACTGCAGATCTACTAGTTATTAGAAAGAACGATATAAAAATAAACAGGATAAAAGTAGACATTACTTAATTATTAGGGTTCTGATTACTTAAGTCGATTGTTCTGTAGTAACAATTTCTTTTCTAAATTTATAATTGCTGAGAAACATAATGGCGCCGATTCCCTTGTTCACAAACTAAACTAAATTTAAGTTCAGTTCATGTTTTTCTTTCTATTTCATTAAGAAAAGGACAGAAGATAAATATTAGTTTAGTCCTGTTAAATTTAGAAACTCCATAGAAAGTTTAGACGTGGTTAAAAAATTGGCTACTAAAAATACGTCATTGTACAGACGCCAGCACATCAAGCTACTACTATCTGTCAAATTTATTTAATAGATTTTCAACTTTATTGCTAAGACATTAAGGTTCAAGGTTGATTGGGGAAATTTGACAGTTTCGGGTAGCTTGACCTGCTGGCGTCTGTACGTCATACTGACAATAGGATTATAATTATGAACTGAGACGGTTGTATTGATGATTTTAATGATTATAATTCTGTAATTATAGTTCTGTTAGGGAACTTCGTTCCAAAAAGTTCGTCTTTGTAGAGCGTCGTCTCTCTCACCCATAGCTGTATGACCGTCTCTTTCTCAATCTCGATGTCATATATTAACAGCCGAATGCTGTAGTGCTATTCTGTAAAAATCCCATCGGTCAACTTAGGTGACGTGAGCCGTCTTTCCAATGCAAGGGATTGACATTATTGACTTTAAGCTCACTTCACCTACGCTTTCACGGTAAGATTTTACAGAATAGATCGGCAGGACTTACAGGTTTCATACTTCTTAGGCTTTGGGCAGCTATACTCAACATCTGTTGTTTCAGAATACATCTGTTTTGGTAAACTACCGTAGTCTTCACCTAAAACAAACGTAAGAAAGTAGTGCTCATAATAATAATTTAGGATACTTAGTACTTTGCTAGCGAAGTAGTTTAAGGACCAATAGCAGGTGGCGGCGATCGGCGGCGGCGATCTCTCGCGTCCGGCCCTGGTTCAGGCCATGGTACGGAGCGAGAGTGCATGGGAAGCCGTCACCTCCTTCTGCGAAGAAGTAATGCTCGCAAAGGAGGAGGCGGAGCGCGTGAGGGAGAGGCAATCTCTGCGCCCTCACGCCCCTAGTCGCCGCAGGAGACGCTCTGGACGTCTGGAGTCACCAGCCGATTCCAGGCCACCGTAGGCGCGGGCTTGCGGGCGGCGAGCAATGGGAAGCTCGCCGTCCGGCAAGGACCTGGCCCCGGTCGACGGCGCGTTGTGTTCCACGCGCGCCTCAAAGAGATGTCAGCACGAACTGACGGGGTCCGCTAGGGCCGATGCCTGCCAGGGCCGCGGGTTGTTTGAATGAGATACCGTGGCCCCTGGCATAGGCAACTGAAGAAACACGGATGGGTTTTAGTCAGAAACAGTCTGACACGCCTTCTTGCTCCGCCCAGAGCGGAAGAAGTCACATGATGATTTCCCATATATGACTTTGAGCGAGTGTAACCGAGTTTACTGCTTTTACCTTCAACGTTTCGCTGTGTATATCATGTGTAACTGAATTAATGCACATTATGAAAGTAGTTTGTTGAGAATCGTTTCTAACATTTTTAATATAGGTAATTTTTTATCCCAAAAATAATTATAACCACGTAAATTACTGTCACACTTCCGCTTTACAGTCAAATCAAACAAAAATGGATGAAATACCTACTACGCTAGACCCTTATACGTGTACGATTTGTGTGGATGCGCAGATTTGTAAATTGACCACAATTTTCTGCCACAATCAGGATAATTAATTTAATAAAAAAAAAACAATGTTTTATACATAGTAATAAAAATTTAGTGTATGTATTACGATTATAACATAATATTCTAATTGGGGTGTTTGGTGGTGTGCGTTAATTCCGGGACATGTTGTATATCACGATACATATCGATTGATAATTTATTGTCAAAACTGGAAATAACTACACTTGACAAAAAACTACAATTTAATGTGGCATATTGAAATGAAAGACTATGATCAGTCAGTTTATTTGTGTTAATTATGAATGATTATTCATCAAAGACTGCATTTGTCGATTACTTTTATAAAAACAACCTCAAATGATCAAAAATAAACTTTTTTCCTACAATTAGAACACATCTATACCACTTACAGAGAGGAAAGCGCATATTTTTATTTTACACGATATACAGCAGTGCGATTCTGTAACCATCTCACCGTGAAAACTTAGGTGCAGTGAGCGTGGAGTGAGGTGTCATTCTAACTAATGCTAGGGATTGATCAGCGGGATTGTCCGAAAGGGTTACCCCGGAACATAAAGGGCGAAGGAAGGAACATGGGTGGGTTTTAGTCAGTAAGAGTCTGACACTCCCTTCCGCTCCACCCAGAGCGGGAGGTCATTTGATGATTTCCCACCAGAAAAAAAAAATGCTAGGGATTGACACTATTGACAGCTCACTCTAAGCTCACTTCATTTAACTTTTCACGCTGAGATTTTTACAGAATCGATCGGCAGGTGACTTTTTGAAGTTTTGCAAACTAAAATATACTATTGTAATATATTGTATCTTTCGGATCCTCTACATAGAATCGTGATTAGACATAATGTCAGATATACCTACTGTGGGTACAGAATTGGGATACGGGTAAACTAGAGAAATAACTCCTTATTATAACGTCCACACTTTTTTAATTGTTATATAGTTAATTACAGGGACATTACTATATACTACAGAACTACTACTCTGAACTTAAAAAGGAAACACTGAGCAGTTCCTAGGCCCGTGTGTCTCGACCATGTCTTAACGATCAGTGTCGCACCATGATCTATATCGACACCCCTAGACTCCGCACAACGCCAAGCAAAGGTGTTTGTGTCTCGTTTTAAGTGCATACTCATCATAACAGATCCGACATCTATATTTATATGTACTGACTTGCTGCGCCCCTCGGTTTCCCCCGCATAAGTTTCGATCCCGTGGGTGTATCGGGATAAAAAGTATCCTATGTGTTAATCTTGGTTATATACCATCTGTGTGCTAAATTTCATACAATTCCGTTCAGTAGTGTTGGCGTGAAAGAGTAACAAACATCCAGCCGTCCAGGATAGGTTATATTAGTAGGATTATTTTGCACCAATATGACAAGACCATTTTTATGTCCACGCAATCACTGTCCATTCTAAGGTTGCCTGGAAGAGATCGCAGAAAGCGATCAGCCAGTCTATTCCCTAAAACACTCACAGTGTAAACTTAGCTGAAGTGAACTGTCATCCTACCTATCGCTAGGAAATCTAGGGATTGACAGCTCACTTCACCTAAGTTATCGTGGTGAGATTTTTACAGAATAGCACTACAGGCCGCCCATTCTATGTTTTGTAGTGTTAATTTTGTTTTGAAATGTATTTTCTGGAGTACAATAAAGTATAAATAAATAAATAAAATAATTGTAAAATTTAATTTAACGTTAAATACTCACTATTAATATCCTCAGCAGTAAAACTAAGTTTTTTATCCCATTTTGTTTGATTTTTCGTTGTTGCTATTTTTACTGAAGTATTATTATCGAATAATTCTAATTTAATAATTAACATTGTCGTTGTCATTTCTATCGGCAGTGGAGGACCAATAGAGGAACCTGCAAAAAATATCATTGTTGAGAAAATTTTAACCTACAAAGACAAACAACCTATTTGTAAATAAATGCTTTCGGAGAGGAGAAAGAACGTTGCTCATTACTTTATTAATTATTTTCAAAAATCTTAATTGCCTACTGATTGCCGCACGACTTTCACCGACCGTGCGGCGCCGGGGCGCTGTGTAGTGCATTTTACAATGTGTTGTAGGAAATTGAAGCGTTCATAGTAATCAAATGTCAAATTTGCATGGAATTTAAACAGCTGGGAACCCACTCGAATCCTTGCACACGCTGCGGTAGCCGTGCGGCTCCTCGCGTACGCAGACGGCTGCGTTTGACTGCTGTCGCAATTGGTTGGCCCCGTTCGGCTACAACCGTGTGCGTACCCGACGAGTGTCGTCGCTGGCTGAGGGTCAGTTTACATCGAGACGCGACGCGACGCGACGCTGCGCGCTCACTTTAAAACGACCTACTGCACCGCGCAACGTATTCTGAACTCTCACAATGCAATGTGTACCTTTTCGTGTAGAAAATAAAGTATATTTTGAGTCGTCTCGGTGTGAACTGACCCTGAAGTTGAAATAGTTGAATGCTATGGTTGAATGTCGCCAAGCTCCAGGCAATTGCGCGCGCGAAATACTGTTAACGGGTCACCCCGTAGGTATGTATGTACTACTTACCGTCCTCATTGGTTTGATAAAATGTCATTGTTTTCTGCTGTTTAGTAAACTTACAAATATATTGTGATTTCTCTATGTTACAACTCGGTAATGTCTCTGAAACAAGAGCATCTTTTTAATGTTATTGACTTTTTTCTTATTTTCTAGAAGTTGTAAATCGACTGATCAATTTCAATATAAAATAGTTTACATTTTTTTGATAAAGTTCAGAATATCTTTTTAATCCAGATTTTCGGGACATTGACAAACGATTGCTAGATTCTTCACGTGACCAAAGGGGTGGGCTTTTTTTGGCCAAAGTATCAGTATTCCCATTCAACGTGGCAATGTTTAGCTGCCAGCCTTTTGAGCACTTCTAAAACGTCTTCAGTTGTTCGCGCATAAACTCGACATTTATGATATTTTTGTTTGGTTCAAAGAGATTCCTCCCGAGATGGTCCCAATTTCTGGTGAAGGGAATCAGACAATGGAACTCCTCACTGGATTATAGCAAATAATCGACGATTACAGCAATTGCTAGTATTTCAAATCAAATCAAATCATTTATTTGCATAACACAGGTTCAGAGGATGTTACAAAAGGTTCATAAGGCACACTGTATATTGGGCACGCCACAATTGCGGCGATAAGTCCCCTCTTTGAGGAGTGGCTGGAGAGGCGCCACGGTGCCCTCACCTTCCGCCTGACGCAGGTCCTCACCGGACACGGTTGTTTCGGGAGGTTCCTGTTCAGGATAAGGCTGGGCATAGAACTCTCTTTTCTCGTGCCAATCCCCACGCCTCTGTGCCAGCCTCATCCAGGTTCTACCCGCGATGGCAACACTGTCGTCCGCACGTCTAGGTACAGACGGCACATCAAGCTACTACAATCTGTCAAATTTATTCAATAAATTTTCAACTTTATCGTTAAATCATTAATGTTCAAGGTTGATTGGGAAAATTTGACAGTTTCGGGTAGCTTGACCTGCTGGCATCCGTACGTAGTAGTAAGGAAAAATTACCTTGGCATTTGTCTTTTAAATCCACAACGATTGTACAAGGTATTGACGAGAAACAGTATCCAAGATCTGAAAGACAAAAAAACTGTTTTTATTTTTTAAATTTTTCTTTTCAAACATCCATATCGCAGTATTTAACTTTGTTTTAAGATATAACCAGCTGCGCCCCGCGGTTTCACCCGCATAAGTTTCGATCCCGTAGGAATATCAGGATAAAAAGTATCCTATATGTTAATCCTGGTTATAAACCATCTGTGTGCCAAATTTCATCCAAATCCGTTCAGAAGTTTTTGCGTGAAAGAGTAACAAACATCCATCCATCCATACAAACTTTCACGTTTAAAATATTAGTAGCATTTAGCGTAGATAGCTTCTTTCGTTTAAATTTAACAAAAAAAAAAAAAGTGGGCGGTCAGGGGATCTCCATCAGTACCGAAGTTCTTTACAAGATATGTACTTGCATACACACACATACACACTTGTATATGATAGAAAGATACAGAAAAGAAGTGTAATTTAATATAAGTTTTAATACAGATCCATGTAGTTTTTAGATGCTCTCATAAAGTTGTCGCCATCTTGGACTTTCATTTTGACCTTGCTATTGGCTTAATTGTATATTGGATTTTAATTGTATATTGTTGTGTATTGTCATACATAACAATATACAATTATGCGCAAGCGTTGCACCTCCATCCTAACACGCATGCGTGCTAGTTCCGATAGCATCTTGCGCGTATTGTAATTTCTTACATCGGACTTCACACTTTTTATTTAATCTTTTATTTTTTTATTTTATTGTTTGTTTTATCTGATGTATGTATCTGGTGTATTGTGTGGCTTTTAGTTTGTGCCAAATAAATGCATTTTCTTTCTTTTCTTTATTGGCAGATCGATGGGACTCTCCGATGCTTGAACGCTGGATACGACTGCATGCAGTCAAGTAAACAGGTTTACTGTTGTCGGATTGTCCGAAAACTTGTTTTTAAGTTTTTTAATGTTTAATTTTAATTTTTTTTTGTTCTGTATACTAATTTAGTTTATAAGTATTTTTGTGCCACTAACAATAATATGGATGTGTGAGAGACCGAAATAATAGATTTATTATTATTAAAAACCATGAAAACGACACCCATCTTGGATTTTCATTTTGACTTCACTATTTAATTTGCTTGAGCACCCTTAAAACACCATACAAACTGTCTCTCTCTCCCTCTCTCAGAGACACACAGAGAGAGACAGAGAGAAAGTCCGCTTCATAATAACAAACTGGATTGTCGACAAAGGTTTAAATAATGAAACCAAGCCGCGGGGCCAAGTACACTGCCATGTTTTGTCTCTGCATCAGTAGAGACAAGACATACTGCAGTCTAGGGGAATCTCTATGGTTGACTGGTAGGAAATTAAGACCGCCTTTGTACAGATAATTTATTGTGCCAAGTGTTTACAAATAAATTTTGTTTAGTTGTAAACACTTTCACTCTCTGAAAATTTAATTAAATATAAGTATAAAGCGTATCAAAATAATCTTACTAGAGTAGTATTTATTGTACAGGTCTCTGTAGACCTTCTTTTCGTTTACCCAATATAACTTCAAAGCTGCCTCATCTCTCCCTTCTGCTATATTTATTGTATCACAGACCTCTGATTGGCTGTGTAACTCTGCGTCAACGACAATGTGGCTGTATATTAAAGGTTTCAGGATCATAAAATTAACTTCGCTTGTCTGTTTTTCTATGTTCACTTTTACCCTCTTCTCAACTGGAAAAGATTAACATGCTATTATTGAGGTCCTTTTTTTGCGATTCACAGCTCTGTTAAGTCCCTAGTTCATAAAAGTGTTTCTTCTAAGTACTCGTAATGTCCGCAGAGTACGGGAGTTGTATTATTACTGTCAAGAGAAGTTGCAAGCGCAGTGGAGAAATCCAAACAGGAATCGGATACCAGACACCCATTATCTGGCGCACAGCTACCAACGCAACGGCTAAAAAGCAGGCACAGCTTCCTGAAATCGACAGCGTCTCTGTCAGGAAACCCGGCCGACGCCCGTTGCAAACTATGGCAGGATACTTTTCCCCCTCCTACTTACTATCTACCACCAAAGGAGCATCTCCCTGCAGGGTGTAACCTTCCGTGGTCCACCTGGAAGTCCCTGAACCGTCTCCGGACACAAGTGGGAAGATGTAAGTCCAACCTGGTAAAGTGGGGCTACCTTGACGGAACGGCAGCGGGGTGTGATTGTGGAGCTATGTCGCAAACCATGCTCCACCTCCTATCCTGCCCTCTGTGTCCCAAAACATGCAGTCAAAGTGACCTCTGCGCTGCCACTGTCGACGCCGTGGAAGTGGCAAAGTTTTGGGCCAACAAGATATGAAATTCAGTCGTGCCAGCGACACGAAGAAGAAGAAGAAGAATATAATATATTTATCGTAAAACAGGAGTATACATCAAATAATATGTGCGAGGTCTTAAAATAACATCTAGATCTGCATGTTTTGCCATTTATGGCGTACAAAACAACGTATTTTTGGTTTAGAATAAACCATAAAAATATTGTGTCTACACAACAATACATCAATAAACAAATGCAATACTTACATAGTTGTTACTGTCGCATCTAAGTTTTTTAGTACAGACGCCAGCAGGTCAAGCTACCCGAAACTGTCAAATTTTCCCAATCAACCTTGAACCTTAATGCTTTAGCGATAAAGTTGAAAATCTATTAAAGAAATTTGACAGTTTGTAGTAACTTGATGTGCTGGCGTCCGTACCATAGTATAACCTAATAATAAGAAGCAAATTTCAAAAAAAAAAATAAGGAAGGGCTACCTTAGAGTATTCTCATGAACGCCATAACAAAGTTACCTGGAGTATACCTCTGTGAGGAGTATTGTTCGTAATATTTATAATAAGTATATTTTAAATGGGCGGCGGTCACGCTCGGTGGTATATTCTTGAGTATTATTTCCATAATTAAGGAATCGTGGCTTATTTTATAACAGAAATTGAAAGGACTATATCCAATTGTTATATTTGGTTCACCTGGAAACAGTAAAAGTAAAAAAATTAAAAAGAAAACATCCTATTCCGAAACTGATAATGAATCTATTAACCCGTTCAATGTGGCACCAAATATAGGATGAAATTGAGTAAGTGCGACAAATTAAAACATCTAATTCAACGTGGTATAAAGTAAAAGATAATGTCATTAGGGAAAGGGATGCACATAGGCAAGTGATTTTGCAACGTCGTCGCGCGCTCTTTTTTTGTAGGAACGGTCAAAATTAGGTAAATACCGCTAGTTCAACGCGTTGCCAACTTGTTTCATGTTGTGACTCTGCGATGAATAGATTGTTTATCGGGTGCGCGCTAAAATTGTACTATAATTTTTTTATTTGTTTCCATAATTTAAAAATAAAAAGAATATTTGGAAGATTATAATTCGTGTCTACTTCAAGACAATTACTTAGTTTGCACTATCTAAGAATCTATGATCTATGACGATAGTTACACGATTTTTTTTAAGATTTTTGATTTGGGAAATGTCAATTTTTAATGATAATGTAGCAGTTACTGCATCTCCTATTTCGAGTGTCGCAGGTTTTCAATTTCATCCTGTATACCAAGCTATATACCATGGGCGAAATGATCTCCGTGTTTCTCACGCGCTACTTTACCGGGCTGCGTCATGAGCATTATTTGCCCCCATGTAAAGGTTGAATATTTCAGCGAAACTTTCGAATACGTTTACAGTTTTTTTTACGTGGCTTTATAAATTCGATCGGTGCAATATGTTAGCCCGCAGGCTTGCACGCTGTAGGAGGGAGGTGAAGGTGTATTTTTTAAAGGCCTACTGCCAAACCTTCTACACGTGCAGCTTGTGGGTGAAGTTTACGCAGAGGGCCTACAACGTCCTACGAGTTTAGTATAATAATGGATTCAGGATGTTGCTGGGGCTTCCGCACTTCTGTAGCGCTTAGCAGATGTTCGCGGAAGCCCGTGTTGATCATTCTCATGCCATAATGAGAAAGAGAGCGGCGCAAATAATGGGTAGGTTGCGCGGAAGGTCCAACGGCATCCTAAATACATTGTTTGAGAAGATGAACAGCTCCTTTATTATGCACTGGGTGCAGAGGCACGTGTCAACATGTGTTGAGCCACGTAGTTATTAGGCACTGGGTGCACAGACACGTGCCAACATGTGGTGAGCCACGTAGTTATTAGGCACTGGGTGCAGAGGCACGTGTCAACATGTGTTGAGCCACGTAGTTATTAGGCACTGGGTGCACAGACACGTGCCAACATGTGTTGAGCCACGTAGCTATTAGGCACTGGGTGCAGAGGCATGTGCCAACATGTGTTGAGCTACGTAGTTATTAGACACTGGGTGCAGAGGCACGTGCCAAAATGTGTTGAGCCACGTAGTTATTAGGCTCTGGGTGCAGAGGCACGTGCCAACATGTGTTGAGCTACGTAGTTATTAGACACTGGGTGCAGAGGCACGTTCCAAAATGTGTTGAGCCACGTAGTTATTAGGCACTGGGTGCAGAGGCACATGCCAAAATGTGTTGAGCCACGTATTTGTTAGGCACTGGGTGCAGAGGCACGTGCCAACATGTGTTGAGCTACGTAGTTATTAGGCACTGGGTGCAGAGGCACGTGCCAACATGTGTTGAGCTACGTAGTTATTAGACACTGGGTGCAGAGGCACGTTCCAAAATGTGTTGAGCCACGTAGTTATTAGGCACTGGGTGCAGAGGCACATGCCAACATGTGTTGAGCCACGTATTTATTAGGCACTGGGTGCAGAGGCACGTGCCAACATGTGTTGAGCTACGTAGTTATTAGACACTGGGTGCAGAGGCACGTGCCAACATGTGTTGAGCTACGTAGTTATTAGACACTGGGTGCAGAGGCACGTTCCAAAATGTGTTGAGCCACGTAGTTATTAGGCACTGGGTGCAGAGGCACATGCCAAAATGTGTTGAGCCACGTATTTGTTAGGCACTGGGTGCAGAGGCACGTGCCAACATGTGTTGAGCTACGTAATTATTAGTTGTTGTTGTGTAGGTTAGTTTGTAAGTTCTAATATAGTTTTTAAGTCATTGTTACTAATACTACATAAATGGATTGTGTGTATTTTTATGTGCAATCCGCAATAAACGATTATTATTTATTGTAGTTTATGCCAGCTAAACAATATTCAGTTATTTTACATATTTTAGAAATGAATGGAAAAAACATGGCGTCCTAATTACGTGAGAAACATGTTCACATACCGCACTACATTGGTCAATATATCATATTCACATTTAAAATAAAATAAAAAAACATCTTGGTTTGATAACCTTTTGGTAACGGTAGCAAACCTTTGTATCTAACTTAATTATAATGCATAGGAAATAATCACTACATGTGATCTTTAAGTTGTAGCGGTATCTACAATGCCACATGCGAACAACGCGTCATACTGACGTCGCCCATAATCCTGCATCTCGCAAGCAGAGTTTACCGCGCAATTAGCATACATACAAACCTCCCGACATCAGTCGTTGGGCAGTTGCCCGCCAGACACAACACCCGTCTGGTCGGAGGATTCTCCCTTTTCTATGGAGGATGAGTGAACTTTACACCGTTCCTCATACCTCTATAAAATCATCGACTGCCACCGCGGTCACCGGGTACTATTGTGTCTGTTGTCTGACAGTCAATGTGTTAAACGTAAAATAGTAATAATCAATCTATACTATAATAATGCTGAAGTGTGTTAATGCTATCAGTGCCTAATAATTATTCGGCCCCCGACCCATCGCGTAGCATCGCATCGCCCACCCGCGCTATCACTTCGTTTTCCCTTATCGTTCTCTCTGACTTTTTTCTTTATGCTCAGCTCCTAAAGGCTTTAGCGTGATGTTAAATATATAGCCTTCCTTAAGAACTGAGCTATCAAATCCAAAAATATTTTTTCAAATTCACAGATAAAGTAGTTCCAGAGATTAGCGCGTTTAAACAAACAAACAAACTCCTCAGCTTTGTTATTACTAGTATAGATATTGTAGCAGTATCTACAACGCCACATGCGAACAACGCGTCATACTGACGTCACGCAAATCCTGCATCTCGCAAGCAGAGTTTACCGCGCAATTAGCATAGATACAATTTCCCAACATCAATCGTTGGGCAATTGCCCGCCAGACAAAACACCCGTCTGGTCGGAGGATCCTCCCTTTTCTATGGAGGATGAGTGAACTTTACACCCTGTTCTTCATACCTCTAAAATATTAATCAATTAATTTTAGTACCGTGAAAGGCTAGATGAGCCCTTCGAGTACCGGGAGGATTCAAACAACGATACGATTCCTTCACGTTTATATTGACGTCTTTACATATTTCCGATTAAACCAGCACTGACTTTTCCTAAGCAAAAAAAAAACCGAATAAAATGTTTGACACCCCGTTCTAAACTTACGAATAGTTAGTTGTGTAAGGGCTGCTTTTTCCAACGCCAGATAATTTTATCCGAGGAATAATTTTGAATTTTTGACAGTTCTTCCATACAAAAACTGTCAGACGTCAATTTTATTCCACGAATAAAAATTATCTGTCGATTGAAAAATCAGCCTTAAAGTAATTAAATGTTAATAATAAAGACATTGTAACTTACTCAAAAAGTGATAGTCAGAACTAAACACATGGACCACCAGAATGGCCAAGAAGTATCCAATGCCGCAAGTAATCGAATGCATTGCTACAATATATTAATACCGAGGGACACTTTAAATCACATATTTTTGTTTATTTTTACGAAATTAATTATGTTTAACAGTTGAATGCTGAATTAACTGCGGTGACTTTTGACAGTCAAGTGATTATATAAAAGGAAATAAATTCTGTAATACAATGGTAGGTACTTTAGTTTATTATTTTCCTGTTCATTTCGTTCTACTAATCTACTCGTAAAATTATGTGTGCATTGTGATTCATACCGAATGAAATAAAATCATTATTATAGCATTTCATTTATTTCTAAGAAATATTTAGAACGTCTAGGTACCTAATTAATTACTATTTTTTACAAGCTAACACTAAAATATATATACAATTATATACAAGTATATAATACGAAGAAATATAGAAAAAGGCAGGAGCTCATTGGGCATCAAAAAATTCGTCCGCATCATTGTCAATGGGATAAGTCCCCAAAAGGCTGGCAGCATTGCCACGTTGGATGGCAATGCTGATTCTGTGGGCTAAAAATAGGCCAGCCTGGTCACGTGAAGAGTCAACCAACCGCTTGGCGATGTCCCGAAAAATTCGATGAGAGATTCGGCTCAAACATATAGCTCCCAATAAGGTTGTTATTATAGAGATACCTAATAGGTAAGTACCATATGTATTTATTTGGATTGTTACGCGCTTATTACTAAAACTTAGTAAGTAACGTTTATTTAACTCGGCCGTAGGGTATGTCCACACGGCGTGTTGCAGCGTCGCTGCGTCGTCATTGCCACTCTGCGGCCCTCTTCGATCCATTCCGTTTACCCATCCTAAAGTGAATACGCGAAAAGAAAAATACAAGAATCTACCCTGAGCCAGAGTGGACAATGGGAATATTGATATTACCTTTGGCGCAGCCGTGAGGCACGCTTTCCTGCTAATTTCTTACATCGGACTTTACACTTTTTATTCGATGTTATTTTTTTTTGTTTTTATCAGAGGGGTAATTCTCGTAATTTTAAGAACGTTCACAGTCTGATCTCAGTCTCAATCTGTCAAAAAATAACTCTAATTTCCCTACATTTTTGACAAGTTTTTGACATTTGTTTGTCGCCGAGATAAGATTTCGTCTAGATTTTTAACGTTTTCAATTACGAGAATTGGCTTTCAGGTGGATTGTGTGCCTTTAATCTGTACTAAATAAATGTATTTTCATTTTATTTCTATATTTTTCTCCTGGAAAATCATTCAGGCCGCTAGTTGAACGGCACCGTTTAGTTAAAAGGCTAGGCAGTTAACTAAATGGCTGATTAAACCAAACCAGTTGGCGGCGACATAGGCATGTGCAGTTCAGTTAGGGTGGAAAAGCAGAATTACAATCGTAAACTAATTCTGTGTATCCCCTACGCTTAGGGTGGATTCATAGACATAGATTTCAGCGAATAGAAGTAAGGGTAAATTTAGGTTTTAGTTTAAATACTATGGTTTGAAAAGATTATTATTTTTACTGTCACCAACAAAATTTTCCACGGAATACACATATGTTCCGTGGAAAATTTTGTTGGTGACCATGGATATATGTTGGTGACACATTCGTCCGTATCTTGTTTGTATTTCTTCCTACTACACAATGTAATGTGTCACTGTTTGTTTTCCCTAAATAGATAAACGTTGCATTATATAGATAAAAGTTACATTATATATAATAAGTTAATTAGATGTAGGTGACATGAGGGCTGGCCTGTTTCTTGGCCAAAGAATTAGCATCGCCATACAACGTGGCAATGCTGCCAGCCTTTTGGGCACTGTTCCTGTTGACAGCGGTGCGGACGAATTTTTTGACGCCCTATGATTATTTTGCTTATTTTTTCTCATGTTCATATCATTATTTTAAATGTTAGTTTATATAATGTAAATACCTATATTATGTCACTATATAAGTAAAAAAAAAATGGCTTAACTACGAAAGTAAAACATTGAGATGTAGGTTAAGATTTAGGATATTATAGTATGTAATTTTATAGGATGTAGAGTGGCGTTGTAGATACCGCTACATATCCTATACAATATGCAACAAAATATCGGCCACACATGTATCCTATACAATATGTAACAAAAACCCTGTTGTTCCTTCTACCTACGTTTTAAGAATTGGTATACGAGTACATACGTAATAAGGCGTCATTTAAGGATTAGCATGTAAGGGCTCTCTATCGTCAGCGGGATTGTCCGAAAGGGTTACCGCTACCCCGGAACATAAAGGGCGAAGGAAGGAACATGGGTGGGTTTTAGTCAGTAAGAGTCTGACACTCCCTTCCGCTCCACCCAGAGCGGGAGGTCATTTGATGATTTCCCACCAGAAAAAAAAAAAGTGCTCTCTATCGCATTGGATCGCTGATCTGTAATGGTAGTTGTAGGTAAGATTTGAATAAATAAATAAATAAAATAAAAGGCGAACACATAATATTCATTACTTTTTAGAGGTTTTTATTTGTCCTGGGTTTTTTTTATCTTCGTCAACATGCTAATAATATACTATTAGGCTGCTAAGCCACCACAAGTGCGTCATAATTTATTATTTATTAAACAGACTTATTTACATAAACACAAGTTTTCACCATATTTATCTCCCCCTCACACACACATACATAGCTACATAAATATATAGGACACAACATTAGTTTGTAATTTAATGATGACGTACTGCAGTGCGGTTCTGTAACCATATTCGGTTCTGCCATGTGTCGGTCCGATCCGATCGTTCGCACTTTGCACTTCGTAGTAGACCCCTAGAGTGTTTTCGATGAGCTCTGGCACCTAATGTAAGATTTAACTTGTGTTTAGGGTGCCAGCGTCCTCGCCTAAGATTTGAACATGTAGCAGTAGTTGTAAGACGAGCACAGCCGGTCGATCCTGTAAAAATCCCACCGTGAAAACTTAGGTGAAGTGAGCGACGAGTGAGCTGTCATTCCACATAATGCTAGAGATTGACAATACTGACAACTCACACCAAGTTTTATGTACATATCAGCATGTTCATTACTCAATACGGTATTAGCCTTTAATTGATCATTTTCCTTAATCGAGGACAAAAACATATAGTCTTTATTACTTATTGTGAGGTACCTATGATTTTTGTAATTTAACATTTTAATAGGTTACTCTGATTTTAGCCTAAAGCGTATAATAATAATATCAGCCCATTATTGGCCCATTGCAGGCCAAAGGCCTATTCTCATAGAAAGAAGGCACAAGAGAATGCTTTTGTACGCCTAATCTCTTTCCAGTAGTGTCAGAAAGTAATCCTACCAGATCAGAAAATTTCTATGACTTGCGTTGCCTGAGGTAGCTGCGCGGTGCGGGAGGTGATAGTTGTCACAAGCTGACAAATCACTGAGCTCTCGCATCACGTTACCACACCCCTCCCGCACCGCTCTGCTACCTCAGGCAACGTCTCAGTTAAGCGGTTGGCCTATAACTAAGTACACAAAAAGGCGTCATGCGTATTTATGTACATACATTGAAATTATTGAACTGCATCGATATGCGCTATTTAGACGATGGTCCGCTTGTGAGTGACACTGCATCCATTGGACTTTTTTCAGTAGGACTGCGAGCTGCGATCAAGTAACGTATCTTCCCCTTTTAAGCTTATCTAAGGGAGCGAGCCTATTTTCGGTAACCGAGTAGGTACGTCTACAGACACCAAGCTGAGCAATTCCTGATGGAAACACCTAATGAGTACCTTAGGAATTTGCCAGACCAGCGCCCTAATTGCATAACACACTATAAATCACAATCTGAATCATTTTGAAGGATATTGCTAATCCATTGCTTCATATGTTCGAAAAATTTGTCTGCTCAACAACGTAAAAAACGCAATGAATGTTGTTGCACTGTCAAAATGAAACCCATTGTTACTGATAGTGTGTTACGCAATTAGCCCGCAAATCAAACCTAAGTGCCTACCTACGATCAGCAGTCGCTAGCGAATACTAGACCTGCGGTACAATAATCTATAAATACATATATCTAAGATACTATGACTAAACATTTATGAGTTTGTTTGTTTGAACGCGCTAGTCTCTGGAAATGATCCAGATTAATAAAAAAACTGTTTTGCATATGATAGCCCAATTCTTAAGAATGGCTAATGCTATTATACTACTACTATTGCTACTACTTTCTTTGTTATTATATTTTTTCTTTCTTTCTTTCTTTTTCTTTCTTTCTTTCTATCTTTTTCTTTCTTTCTTTCTTTCGTTTTCTTTCTTTCTCTTTCTTTCTTTTTCTTTCTTTCTTTTTCTTTCTTTCCTTTTCTTTTTCTTTCTTTCTTTTTCTTTCTTTTTCTTTCTTTCTTTCTTTTTCTTTCTTTCTTTCTTTCTATTCAACATCACACTAGGACCCTTAGGAATCAAACAAAGAGAAAAACACCGAAAGAAAGCTATGCGAAAACGAAGTCGGGGAACAAGAAATTTCAGGCGGACGAAGTCGCAGGCAGAGGCTTGTGGTTTGATCACCATAATAATTTTCCTTAAACTGTTTGCCTACAGGAACCATATCTCTTATGTCTAAGTATAACCCGACGTACCCACATCATAATAACACAATTATGACCTCTATTTACTCATTTAAATGCACGTACTCACAGCTAGTCAATTTGCTTGGGGTTCTGCAGCCTCCAATATGTGCTGTGTTGTATTCCTTTTACTAGTTTTATTATATTATTCTGATGGCGATATACAAACATCTGGTAAGTCATGTAATTAACTAAGGGCTGATTTTTCCAACGTCAGATAATTTTACCCGAGGATAATTTCGAGTTTTTGACAGTACTTCCATACAAAATCTGTCAAACGTCAATTTTGTTCCACGATAAAAAATTATATGTGAATTGAGATATCAGCCCTTAGTTGAATGTTTTATTTAGCACGACTTTTTTGTTTAATTAAAAAAGATGAGGATTTCGAATTCCACATTATGTGGAATAGTATAGCTAAAATAAAAACTTTTTAATTTATTTAGACTTTGTAATCCCTAGAATGTTAGTACAGTAAAACTTATGAAACTAGTGTGTTAGCACTTAGTTAAACAAATAAACATTATAATTACTTATTTTCTAACGATATGAGGCTTGTAGCTAAGTAATAACCGCTGCACGGGTCGATCGATCAGGTGAAAAGTTTGGTGAAGTGAGCTTAGAGTGAGCTGTCAATAGTGTCAATCCCTAGCATTAGTTGGAATGACAGCTCACTCCATGCTCACTTCACCTAAGTTTTCACGGTGAGATGGTTACAGAATCGCACTGCTGTTCAAAGTGACGGGGAGAGAAAAAGTGGGCTTCATTGAAATTGATTATAACTGAGCTCCTCATCAATTTGAACTCAAAATCGAAAGGTCATAACGGTGCATGTGTTAAGTGCGGTAAAGGTTTCTGTAGTGCGTCAGGGATTTTATTTTATTTTTTATTGAGAGGAACGGCAAACAGTTACATTATAAGGATTTACAACTAGTTTAACAAAATAGCAATTTGGTTATAAAGTAATCCACAACGCTGTCCACAAGTAGGCATAGAAGTTTTAAAAAAAAAAAAAGCTAATCGCTAGGAACATTAATAGCAGTGTGGCAAATATTTAATTAAAAGTTAAATGATAAGGGAAAAAAATATAAATATGAGAAATGTAAAAAAAATTAAGAATAATTTGTTCAAAATTAAAGTAAAAAGATAACAAAATTATACAATATTAATATATTAAGGAGCACTTGTTGTGGTATCTAATAGGGAATGGCAATGTTCGCAGATGCACATGTAGATTGCTTTTACGCGTATGCGTAAAATGTGCGCTTCCCTGGGCGGCTCCAACAGGGTCTAAGCGTGGTTGCGAGTCGCCTGGACTGTGTCGTGGGTCACTGTTGTGCCGTCTCTGATGGGATGTCGCAACGGTTACCAACCGTTATTTTTCGTACTGTTTTCCTTGTTTTTGTGTGTGTTTGTATGCTTACTAACATAGTCGTAATTTTTACTAACAATCTTGTTGAGTCTTGGTTACTTTTAATAAAGAAAAAATCTATCTATCTATAACAACGGTTTTCTTAAAAAAAAAAAGAGATATTAATATTTTCCGTCAAGAGTATCAAAAGGGGATTTATAAAGTAAAATAAATAAAATACATTTATTTCGAGCAACATTAACTCATATGTGGAGTACACACAAATACAGACAACATACAAAGAATAATAAAATAAATTAAATAAAAAGAAAAACAAAATAAATAAATTATAATAAAAAGGCAACATCTAACGGGCCCTGCTGACGGCAACATGCCTATCACAGCAGTGCTGTATGGTATGGGCAGTCCATCCGGTCCGCGACCATCGCCAGTACAGCATTGCCCCACACTCTACGCACCAGGGACGCGGCGCGCTTGCGCATGGTCGCATAAAAGCAATCAGTGCGCGCCTCAGCCCCAATACTGCCCTGAGCGCGTTGTTGAACTGGACGCGGAGGGCCCCGTATGATGCACGCGTGTACTTCGCCCACAAGCTGCACGTGTAAAGGGACGTGCAGTACGCCCTGAAGAGCGTAATCTTCACCTCCTTTGAACAGCGCGCAAACCTACGCGCGAGCATGTTCGCCCTCATCGACAAGGCCCTCCGTTCCCGCTCCATGTCAGCATTGTCCTTGAGGTCGGTCGTAATTAATTGCCCTAGGTACTTAAATTGATCCACACTTCGAGTGGAACACTGTTTAGAAAAACGGGTGGACAATTTGCAAACATTTCGTACCGGTCTCAAAGACCATGCATTGACTTTTGGTCACATTGTACTTCAACCCATGACCAAGGGCATACTCGCACCAGCTTCCTGAGGCCACAGATCGACGCGATCAGCAGCACCATGTCGTCTGCGTAACTGAGATTGTTGACACAGATTCCACCGACATGGCAGCCGACATGCTGGTTACTGAGCGCGACGATCAAGGCAAGGAACAGAAAGGGAAGGGATGTACAGGTTAAAGAGGGAGGGGGAAGTCAACCCCCCCTGTCTCACCCCGCACTGCAACTGATACGGCTCCGACATTGCACCCGCCCACTTAACGCTATTGACCTGATGACTGTACCAGTATTTAAAAACGTTAATAAGTTTACGCGGTAGGTTTATTCCTTCGAGTTTAGCCCACAAGATGTCGTATGACACCAGGTCAAAAGCCTTGGACAGGTTGAGGAAGCAGGCATGCACAGGAGTCTTTCGATCTGTGTAATATCTGACGGTGTGCTTAAGACACAGTATTGCACTTTCAGTTGAAAGTCTAGGTCGAAACCCAAACTGATTATCGTGCAGATCCAGGTATTTGTTCAACTGTGTATTAAGCAAACCGTCAAAAACTTTTGCAACGATCGTCGCAAGAGAAATCGGCCTGTAGTTGCATTTATCGGCAACATCTCCCGTTTTATTTTTCACTACCGAGACTACTACGGTTTTCATGAAATCTGGTGGTAGGTATGAATGGCTCACGCACAATGTGTAAAACATTGATAATACCCTATTTACATGTGGGCCAGCGTGAACTAGGTGCTCGATGCTGAGGCCATCGTGGCCATAGATATAGCTTTTATAGCCTGAGCCACATCTTTGGCAACAAAGCAAGACCCCCTGTTCCCGTCAGGCATTTCAACATCGAGCACCGTCTCCGCCGGTCCCCGTGGGGATAGTACACGGAAATGGTCCCTGAAAATATCAGCAACCTCCTTAGGGTCACTCACACCCCCGACACTCACCGGTAGTCCAGGCCGAACGTTTATTTTGTTTGTGCCCTTCCAAAAACTACGAAAATGTCCCTTCTTATGTTTTTCAGCAAGGGCATCCATTTTGATTTGGTCCAGATGGTTTTGGCACCATTTAAGTCTGGACTTGAATATTTTGCGACTTTGGTACATTTCGTCATATACACACCCAGACCTTGGCTTACCACACATAGCCCATTCTAGAAACTTCGACCTAGCCACCTTATATACGTGCGTATTTGTCCCTACTTTTTTCTATGAATCTGTAAATACTCTTTGGTTATATAACATACATACATAATCAGCCTTTAATGACCCCACTGCTGGGACAAAGGCCTCCTGTTTTCGAGGAGTGGGCCGTAATCCACCCCGCGGGCCCGTGCGGGTTGGTAGATGTCACATGTCTTCGAATTTTTGGTTCTTGGACATGCCGGTTTCCTCACGATGTTTTCTTTCACCGTTTTGAGGGCCGTGGTGATGAAATAATTTACACAAAGTAAAACGCCTGTCTGTGTACGAACTCACGACCCACAACTCGTAAGTCGCGGCCGTTACCACCAGGCCACCAGTGCTCCTACCTACTCTTTGTTTACCCTCTGTGACATCAGAATTACACTTTATTTCTTCTAGAAAATGTTGGCAACCGTACCCTCGGCCACTCTCTCACAGAGACAGGGAGTCGTACCAGCATTGAGATCGTTTTAGGATGATTATTATGCTATAAGGATGACATATGAGAGATCATAAGTTTACCTTATTATATTTTCAGAATCTGCAATGATTACGAGGCAAGTAAAGAGTCTAACATGTAACTCCAATGTTAATCTGTCGCGTATGCCGGGCCAATATGTGGTATACCATGCATGGAACCAAGCTTACAGTGCCCAACGTAGTAAGTATCAATAATCTATACTAATTTATTTTTTTATTTTTTATTTATTTATTTACAGGGCTTTGTCGCTTAGCGACCACATCGCCCAGTGCAAAAAAACACAAAATTGTTGATTACGATCTGTCTTTTAACTAACTTGTACAATTGTTTAGCCTTATCGGACAGATGGCAGGATCGGAGGTGGAGCATGGTTTGCGACATAGCTCCACAATCACACCCTACTGCCGTTCCGTCAAGGTAGCCCCACTTTACCAGGTTGGACTTACATCTCCACTTGTGTCCGGAGACGGTTCAGAGACTTCCAAGTAGACCACGGAAGGTTACACCCTGCAGGGAGATGCTCCTTTGGTGGTAGATAGTAAGTAGGAGGGGGAAGAGTATCCTGCCATAGTTTGCAACGGGCGTAGGCCGGGTTTCCTGACGGAGACGCTGTCGATTTCAAGAAGCTGTGCCAGCTTTTTAGCCGTTGCATTGGTAGCTGTGCGCCAGATAGTGGGTGTCTGGTATCGGATTCCTGTTTGAGTTTCTCCACTGCGCTTGCAACTTCTCTTCGGACTTGTGGTGGTGCTATGCCAGCTGTGGGATATAGTGCGCTGACCGGGGTCGTAGCAGGCAGCCCGTGATCGTACGGCAAGACTCGTTTAAAGCAACATCTACTTCCTTGGCGTGAGCAGAACGGTGCCACACTGGGCATGCATACTCGCCCGCGGAGAAGCAGAGTGCTAGGCCAGTAGTCCGAAGTACCTGAGGTGAAGCACCCCAGGTGGTTGAGATTAGGCGCTTGAGCAAGTTGTTACGGGAACCGAATTTTTTCTTAGTTTTAAGGCAATGGTTCTTAAATGTCAGCGCCCTGTCAAGGGTTACTCCCAAGTAGGTAGCCCAACTGCAGTGTTCAACGGTGACACCCACCCAATTAATGTTCAGAGTGCGTCTCACCGAATGGTTGCGGAGTTGGAAAGCGCATGCCTGTGTTTTTGTGGGGTTCGGTCTGAGAGCATTATCAGAGTAATACTTTCCGAGAACTTCTAAGCCTGCCTCTAGGATATTTTCGGCGTCCCCAAATGTATTGGTTTGGGTAGCCAGGGCGAGGTCATCAGCGTATAGGAACCTCTCGCAGTGTTCAACAGTAGGTTGGTCGTTAGATGTTGAAAAGAATGGGCGCCAGAACACTTCCCTGGGGCAAGCCATTCTTCTGTAATCTCCACCTGCAGAAGGACTTGGTAACGTTGATTACGCAGCATCTCACCCAGTACCCGGATAAAGCCCTGGTCGTCGATCATGCCAGAAAATTTTGCCAATAGTCTCTTGACATTGACAGTATCATATGCCGCTGACAAGTCGACAAAGACGACGCCAGTGATCTTTCTTGCCTCATATCCATCCTCTATATATTGCGACCGTTGGAGGATTTTCCCGGAGCATGACTTACCTGGTCTGAAGCCGGCCTGCTCAGGAATCAATTTAGGGTCGATTACGGTTTGAAGGCGATTGAGTAAAAGTCGTTCAAATAATTTGAACGTATGGCACAAAAGAGATATAGGGCGATAGTTCTTCGGGTTGTCTGGCAGTTTTCCTGGTTTAAGCAATGCTGTAACTTGGGCTTTCCTCCAGATTTTGGGGATCCTCGAGCTTTCAAGGCAGTCATTATAAAGGGTAAGGAGCCATGACACGCCTACCGGACTTAGATTCTTAAGTGGTTCCACGGTAATTTCGTCCAGTCCAGCCGCCTCACCATTCTTCAGCGCCCCGATAGCCGGAATTATATCCGACAGGGTGAAGGGCTTACCAATTTCTGCTGAGGATGTGTTGTTCTTGGTGGCTTTTGGTAGTTTTGGCAGTTTATTTGGGGCCTTACCATTCAGTAAGAGTTGGTGAGCTACCTGGTTAGCCGTAACTTTACCTGGGTTTGTTGGTTCAGGGGGTCGCTAGTTTGCGGAAGGATCTTACGTTCCCGCGACCCCCGGCTTAGGTGAGAGATGGAACACTGGGGTGGTTTTTAGTCAGTAAGAGTCTGACAGACCCCGTCGCCCGCCCCAGGGCGGCGGACATCCATGAGGATTCCACCCCGGGAACAAAAAAAAAAAAAAAAGGGGGGTCGCTAGTAAGTTTTCTTAATGTAGCCCATTCCTTCTTGCTGTTCTTCGTCATGTCAATGTTTTCGACTGTTGTTTAAACACAAAAACGATACTGCGAGGTAATGGGGGCTCCCATTACCTCGCAGTTTTCCTTATATTTATGTCAACTATTTATTTGTTTCAGACTGCTCCACTATTAAATTACCGTCGATAGAATCATTTAATACTCAGTACACAGTCGAATTGCACAAGTTCGACAATAACACTAATATTTATAGCATGGTTAGCGTTTTTAATGCTTCGAACGGACTTCAACTTGTGTTCAATTTAGAGGTAGACTGCTCTGGATTGAAAACAAAATGGATCAATCTGGTTGATGATGGTTATTGTAAGTATGACAACTGTTTATTGTTTCCCATTTTTAGGGTTCCGTAGCCAAATGGCAAAAAACGGAACCCTTATGGATTCGTCATGTCTGTTTGTCTGTCTGTCCTTTTTTCCGAAACTATAAGAACTGAACTGTGTGTGTGTAAGTAGATGTATTCTGTGAACCGCATTAAGATTTTCACAATTTTGGGGGTTCCCCATACTGAAACTGAAAATTAAGTTAAAAAAATATCAACTTTATTTTAATGGTAATTAAGATGATTTCAGAGTGACTAGCACTATTGAAAAAGTTATAAAAATGTTTGAAGTTGTAGCGTAAACTGAACTTTATTGTGTAAGAATTAAAGTTATTTTTCCATAAACTCATATTTGTTTACATTTTTGGCAAATAAATCGCGAATGCAGTTTAGAAAGCAGCGTCGACAAGCGGTACAGGGGGTCTACTACGAAGTGCAAAGTGCGAATGATCAGATCGGACCGACACATGGCCGAACCGAATATTATTGAAAAATGCGAAAAAAGTTCGGATCAGCTCAGTTGGGTTGGGACCATAGTCAATGTTCGAAAGAGTGCAGGAGTGTCGAATCGGGACTGACCGAACCAAATAGTAAGTTCGTAGCAGGAAACGGCCGAACATTCGGCCGATACCACTTCGGAGTAGGCCCCCTGGTCTCATCAACTATCCCATTATATTTTTTTTTTTTACTAAAACTTTTGTAACTTATTTTAGATCGGTATCAAGTTGATCACATATTCACTTATGATGGCTCAAATAGCGCGCAGTTCAGCTGCCTACGTTATTCACATGTGTCCAGTAAGTTTCAGTTATTATTTCTCTTTTTTGGGGACCTACCTTTATCTTTCTGTGTGAATGTGACTATGACATTTAGGTTCCAGACTGCCACTGTCAGTGACTGCGACATGGTCATATACCAGACTGTCACAGTCAGTGACTGCGCCATAGTCAGACCGCCACTGTCAGTGACTGCGACATGGTCATATATCAAACTGACACCGTCAGTGACAGTGAAATTTATGTACCAGACTGCCATTGTCACCGACTGCTATACCAGACACCACCAGACCGCCAGACTGCTACTGTCAGTGACTGCGACATAGTTGTCCAGACTGCCACTGTCAGTAACTGTGACATTTATGTACTAGACTGTCACTGTCAGTGACTGCCACATGGTCATATACCAGACTGCCACTGTCAGTGACTACGAGATAGTTCTTTTTTAATGTACCAAGCTGAATGTCGGTAACGTTGACAGGTGATAAATGACACAACGGTGTTCAGAAAGTGACTGTCTAGTCATTTACACAAGCACGGGTGACACACAGGACGCACTACAAAGCCAAACTTTTTCTAAAACTCTAAGGCCGTTTTTCCACCGTCACATCAACGGCCGTCAACTGGCCGTCAACGAGAACAAGATGACTGCGCCGAAGTAGTGATACATACATTTACTATGGCCGCATGTCCATCGCACGCACCGGGACATCACACTCAGTTCGTCGAATAATCTCGTTTCTCGTTGACGTCTCGTTGACCCTGGCGGGTGGACAAACGGTGTAAATTGTATACTTATGTCTGGTTACTGAGTGTCGTCTTTGCTATTATGTATCTACCAGCTGCGCCCCGCGGTTTCACCCGTATAAGTTTCGATCCCGTGGTAATATCGGGATAAAAAGTATCCTACATGTTAATCTTGGTTATAAACCATCTGTGTGCCAAATTTCATCCAAATCCGTTCAGTAGTTTTTGCGTGAAAGAGTAACAAATATCCATCCATCCATATATCCATCCATCCATCCATCCATCCATCCATCCATTCATACAAACTTTCACGTTTATAATATTAGTAGGATTACTTATTTATTCTGTAAATTCTGTAGCGTTAAGATTAAAATATGTTTCAGATCTTTTAGGAATACAAGTAGGATGGATTACTCCTGCAGGAGATAGGATTTTTACCTACAATAAAACAGAAATCGTAATTAATCTGTCAGACGTATACAATGGGTCCATGTTTTGTTGTTTATATTACACGACATCTGATTTTAATAACGGGAAGCATATACAACGCTTTGTGAAGGATATTGCTTTGCTGATTTATCAAAAAGAGACGCCAAATAGTAAGGGTCAGCCTACAAGCACAACCACAAGTGAGTACGTATGATTAGAAACTATACTAATAACTTCTCACAATCTTGGTACAGACGCCAGCAGGTCAAGCTACCCGAAACTGTCAAATTGTCCCAATCAACCTTCATGCTTTAAAGCATGCAATAAAGTTGTAAATCTATTAAAGAAATTTGACAGATTGTAGTAGCTTGATGTGCTGGCGTCTGTATCTACCTATAAAATATTTTAAGGGGTGATAAGTTGCATAAAAATAACTTTTGAGACGCCACTTCATAGCAGTCCACAGCTACGCTACGCAAAACCATAAAAATATAATAATAAAAAAATCATAAACAATTCACTTAATAAAACTAAACAAAAATATTAAGAGAATATACTAACATCTCGCACATACATGTATGAACATGTAGGCGGGATCGTTCACTGCGACCCACAGCCACGCTACGTAGGGATGCGTTCTAAAAAACAAATGAACCGCCCAGCTAACGTGGCAAACCTCTCCGTGCGAATCTTTCAGCAGTGGACGGTCGCTATTAAAATGTGACCAGTACTGAAAATAAAATAGCCGTTTTATACACATTTTGATCGGGCAGGGCTTTTTGCATAGATGAGGAGAGATTACTTTCTCGAAATTTTAGATTGGATCCTGTAGTAATTTAAGTTGTACACTCACGAGTCGTGCGGACTCACGAGTTTTGTCGCCCCTTAAAATATTTTCTAAAGTATCTTGACTTGCTTCGCGAGGCTGTCGACATGTGAGATATGGACTCGGCGATCATAGTGCCGATAGTCGTGACAGCCAATGGCTTAATAGCCAAGAGCCTCGACCAACAGCTTGGGCAGCTGGATCAAGGGCTTGTTTCAGAAAGCGGTCTGGAGCCCTGACCGCCGGTAGCTTGGACCCTGTTCCCGATACCCTAATATTTTTTTATATTTTTAAATGTTTTATTATTTTTTTGTTTAAGTATATAAATATTTAAAAATTCAATTTATATATATATACTTATGTACTTAAATGAAATAAAGGAGATGATAGGCGGTAAAAACAGAAGTCGCCAGATTCGGATGAATTGAATTTTACATTTTCGTGTGGTGGTTTTTTCTTTCAGCCACTGTAAGTTATCATGAAACAGAAAGCAACAGATATACTACGACAAGTTCAACTATTGCACCGTTTATCACAGATACGTCAAATGCAACCGGGAAAAGATCAAGAACTACAAATAAAACAGGCAAACCCACACTAGGCACTACAACTCAAACAAGCAAATACTCAGGCACTACAACTGAATCAAGCAAATACTCAGGCAGTACAAATAAAACAGACCATAAAACAAATAATACAAATACAACAGACAAAACCACAGGCACTGCAAATGAAACAAGCAAATACTCAGGCACTGCAAACGAAACAAGCAAATACTCAGGCACTACAAATATAACTGACTCAAGTAACTACCGTTAGTACTTTTATAAATAAATTCGACCTTAATGTTATACAATGTGCTATATTAACGCCCTATTACATACATGATAATGATAGGGTTCATGCCAAAGCAGAGGGGCTCGTGGCTAAGTAAATAACAGGCGCATGATTCGATCTTCAGGGATAAGCAACGCTTGCGCATCGGAGACCATCCATTTACAAACCAAGACCGTTGGTCCCGGCTGTGATTCGCAGATCTTCGATCGTTAAGAAGTCCGACAGGACTAAACTAATATATTTTATCTTCTGTCCTTTTCCTAATGACATAGAAAGAAAAAGATGCAATGAACTTAAATTTAATTTAGTTTGTGAACAAGGGAGTCACCGCCTTTATCGTAAAATATGTCGGCATCTGGATAGCTCTCGGTAAAATGATTAAAGGCAAGGTGGTAATAATTGTGTATTACAGATGCAGATACTACTCCCTACATTACTATCACAATTTCATCAATATCTGCAATTATAGTGCTCCTTCTGGTTGGGATTTGTGCAGTTAGGAGACATTGCTGGAAAAAATCTAATCGACTAGAAAGAGCCCAGTTACCATTACCCCAAATACCAGGCACAAGACTCCGGCCGGCCAATGAAGTAAGTTTTAATTGGAAAAGAGAACTAATTTGACAGATGTCTTTCACTTTGATTTTAGTACAGACGCCAGCACATCAAGCTACTACAATCTCCTACTAAATCTATTAAAGAAATTTTCCCAATCAAACTTGAACCTAATGCTTTCATTAGGTTCAAGTTTGATTGGGAAAATTTGACAGTTTCGGGTAACTTGATGTGCTGGCGTCTGTACATACTAATTCTATACTTTCATGCTCTTGCCAATGGCCTTGCTGAAAGGAGATAGATGATTTTTATATGGAGCCTGGCATATCTACCGGTCCGCCACTTGTTTTTTCAAAATTGCTGCCACGCATTAAACCTATATAAATCGATAGTTGACATCAATGCAAACAGAAAACATAACAGGACCAAACCCCGTAAAGCATCACTAACATAAACGTTAAAAGTTGATGACGTGATATCATATTTTTTTTGAACTTACGTATACCTTGTTGCATATATATTGTTTGATTATTTTAAATATTCCGAGTGACTATTTCAAACATCTATAGGTCTCATGCGTGGCCGGCCGCCATTTTAAAAAAGAATCAAGTGTCGTTACGTGAATTTTCTACGCTTTTTACCGATTGGTCGCTTTTCTAGCCAAGTGACAAACACTCAGCTCTCTAACACACATACTAGTGGTGTCGCTAAGTGTTCCTGAAAACGGACATTATTTTCATTCTTATAATGTTTATATTCGTTTAAGCGAACGTGAGCAAGCGTTTCATACGAATATGAACATTAAAATAATGCAAATGATGTTCGAATTCGAATGCATCAAAGTAAAACTGCGGTCTGTCGTGGACTCAAAATGACATTCCTAATACAAAAAAAAAAAACTGATTTTTAAAACTAATATCTCTAATACTTACAAATATTTTCTTTTTTGTTTTATCATGAATTATTTATAAACGATGATTAAAATTAAGTGACCTTCAAACGTCAAAAATGTTTGGTTAAATAGGTCCTAATCACTACAGTTACTTATCTTTAAGCAACGTATATTAATAAAGGGGTTAGTGTTTAGATATCGATACTCATCGCGTCTGCGAAGTTTCGATAGCTAATTTAATTTGACCCTGTACAGTATCTTCCTTCTCAATTTCGGTAACGGCGACTCTGCAATTATTATTTCCTAGCGTGTATCGCTAGACCGTTTTTTTTGCATTGGGACAGTTTTAATTACGAAACTAATAATATTATTATTATATTTTATAACAGGTAAATTGTTTGTTTGTAAACGGTAATCTCTGACAAAAATCCTTTCCGATACAAAGCTTTACTATTTTATTGTTTTATGTTAAACAACAAACTTCACGTGGACAAAGTCGCGTGCTATAGCTAGTAATTTAAATCAATTTGTTTATTTTTTACAGCCCGATCCCAATACACCATTCTACCTCAACCTTCTCTTCAGGAGAGAGTGTGAACTAGAAATCCAGGCTCGAGAGGAGCCGCACTACGAGGAAGTTATGTATCAGTAGCTGAAACCTGCCGCGACTCGCAGAGCCTTTCTAAATCTTTTCAGTCAAGTGTCGAACCCATTTTAAGTTGACTCGAATGGTATTGATGTCTAATCGACATACAGACCACAGTCTTTTCTTATTTATTTGACGTCTGATCTTGCATCACTGTCAAAATGACAGTAATTTTTATATTCTTCAAAATATGGTTGAGGGCTGTTCATTTATTACGTAAGACCATTTTGACCACTTTCTGACCCCACCCCCTCCCCCTATAAAAAAATAAGACTTGGATAAACCCCGTCCCCCCCTTTAAATCTTACTTAAGATCAGTATTTATCAAAATTGGAAAGAAAAATATAAAAAAAATTAAAAACTTAGAATGTTTGCTTACTTTTGTGATCTCAATGATAAATTATAAGTTATTTGACATTGATATTTGCTGTTGGATTCCTGCTGGCAGAGGTAAAATAACTGCAAAAGGACGGTAATTAAAAATTAATTCTTATTTACTTTAAATAACTTTACCTCCCTAACAGACAACAGTGAATACAGCCTAAACGCTAGGTCTAGATTCTGTACTGACGCCAGCAGGTCAAGCTACCTGAAACTGTCAAATTTTCCCAATCAACCTTGAACCTGAATGTTTTAGCGATAAAGTTGAAATCTATTAAATAAATTTGACAGATTGTAGTAGCTTGATATGCTGGGGTCTTTACGAGGGTTCCTTAAACATAGATGAGCACTAAGGAAGGATTTTTGACAATTCATTCCCTAAAGGGGTTAAATAGGGGATGAATCTTTGCATAGAAGTTCGTAAAGACACCAGCACATCAAGCTACTATAAGCTGTAGCAGCAAGGTTGATTGGGAAAATTTGACAGTTTCGGGTAGCTTGATGTGCTGGCGTCTGTACATACCTACCGTAATGCACGTCAGTTGAATTTCGTTAACAATCTGAGTGGCAATACTCCTAATTTTATGATCGTTCACAGTCTGATATGTCTCAATCTGTCAAAAATGGCGCCGATTTCCTTGTTCACAAACTAAACTAAATTTAAGTTCAGTGCATCTTTTTCTTCCTATTTCATTAAGAAAAGGACAGAAGATAATTAATATTAGTTTAGTCCTGTCAAATTAGTCAGCGCCTGACGTAAATTGACGTATTTTTAGTAGCCATATCGTATTAAAAAGTGCTCTGTGGTAGCCATGTTTTTAAGCACGTCTAAACTGTCTTATGGAGTAAGATACTCCATAGACAGTTTGTCTGTGGAGTATCTTAATTTGATAGGATTAAATTAATATTTATCTTCTGTCCTTATCTTAATGAAATAGAAAGAAAAAGATGTACTGAACATAAATTAAGTTTAGTTTGTGAACAAAGGAATCTACGCCAAATACCTCTAATTTCCCTACATTTTTGACATTGATGGTCGCCAAGATGATTGCGACTTTATTTTGAACGTTTTTAATTACGGGAATTGGTCTTCTGGTCAAACTATTACCACGGGCGTGCGTGTTGACTGTAAGTACGCATGTCTACACATCAAGCTATACATATCTAGTATAAGCAAAAAGCTAAAACTGGAAATGTATAGCTTGATGTGTTGCCGCGTATTCGTGATGTAAATAATAAAATAATTTCTATGAACCTATTTTTACTTATTTCTTGCATCCGACGATTACAAAGGTTTATTATATTAAAGGTAAACCTAAGGTATCGCAGTCTTGATTTGTACCCGATTAATGACTCGCCCGTATTGAAGGGGCTTTAAAACTTACCTGGCGAAATGTGGATGTGCTAGACACCTCTGCACACCTCTGCACACTTCCTTCGGGGAATACGTAATCTTTATAATTTTTGTGTGTCTAAGAATTTTCCTCTACTTACTACTTAACCTACTTTACATATTAGTCGCAGTTATTTACATTAATAGAACTTAGTTAGAACCAAAATTGTACTAGGACTACAGTGCAACATGGATCTAATTAAAGATCTTTGAGAAATTGAGAACTATATGCATGAAACAATGGTAGTAAGATAATATTGAACTCGGTTCTCAAAATGTGACAATGGATAATGTATCGAAAGTTGTAAGTATTCTGGGATAGTACATACTAATTCCATGCTACCGGGGTATTCCTTCGTGTATATTTTGTGTGTTGCCATGTTCTAAATACTTATTATTGTTGCCATATCAATCAGCAACTCTTTAAAAAAATACCTAGCAGTTTCACGCGGCGCCTCCAAAAATAAACTATACATTTATTAAATTTTATATCTTGGTATTAGTAAAAGTTAAGGCTAAATTCCAAAACCCAAACGTTTCATTATACGTTGGTGCTGTAAAAAGGGCCTCAGCTTTTCTGCATAATTCGACAAAGTAACTTCTTTTTCTTTAAGAACGGTCAAAAGAAAATATAACCTGGCCAAGGGGGCGCAGCAATTTTCAAACTCCTTTTCGCTCACTTTTACATTCTAAAGAATGTGAAAAAATGTGTGTATGAAAGAATGTGAGTTACTTTGTCGACTTAATGCCAGAAAAGCTAAAGCTTTTCGACAAAGTAACTCGGGGAGCGTAATTAATTAAAAAAACAGGATTAAGAGGAGCGCGAATGTTAAAAGGTTGAGAACCCCTGCTTGGCTAGTTTATAATAACACTAGCTGTGCCTGCGACTTCGTTCGCGTGGATGACGAAACTTATCAATGAGTTTTTTGTGTAAAGTAACACAACGTAACAGAAGTATAGTGTGCGTGCGTGTATGCGTGTGTGTAGTGTGTGTGTGTGTGTGTGTAGTGTGTGTATTTCTGAATCAAAATAAACCTATTTCTGATGATAACTAATCTAAACTCAATAAATAAGCAAAATCCCTAAAAACTAATATCTATACGTATGACTAATCCTACCTAACAGTATTATAAAATAACCTACGGTCACTACGTACACTATCAAATATACTACCTATACTTTAAAATTAAAATCTATACCTACGACTTATAAAAATAAACCTAAATAACTCTACCTTAAACTGTACTTAGTAAAAACTAAAAGGAATAAAAAGGTCGCACTGAAAAGCACGGTTTAGAATTGTAAGTAGCAATTAAAACAAACAATTTATAGAATGCAAATAAGAACGAACGCTCGCCACACGACACGTCCGTTCAAATCAAAGTTCAAAAAATGTATGATGCGCGCGCTCAGACTCCGTCCCTATATTTATGTGTATATGGTAGAGATCCGTGGCAGCCGCGCGCCACGCGTGTGCTGCGAACGGTGCAAGCCAAATTCAACCTTCAGCACTACATTTACAGCATAACATAGGGGCGCTGTACACGGCTAAGATACTATAATATTTTATCTTAAGATACAATATCGCTCGCCATACAAATTCATCTTAGGATACGAAAATATGAAATATTATTTATTATCTTCGTCGTGTGTCGTCCATTGAATGGTATGGCGAGCGATATTGTTTCTTAAGATAAAATATTATAGTTTCTTAGCCGTGTGCAGCGCCCCTTAGTGAACTCCACTGCGGGTGACGTAACCTACGACAAACTTATTATTTGGGGTTGGTACAGTAGTCGGGTCTAGGGATCGAACCGCAAAATTAAGTTTGTTTTTTATTGTATATACTTTTTCGGGATAAAAAGTACCCAGTGTGGTGCCCAGGATAATAAAGAATAATTATACCAAGTTTCATTGTAATCGAACCGGTAGTTTTTTCGTGATGCCTAAACAAACAGACAGACAGACAGACAGACAGACAAAAATTTTTTTCATCACATTTTTGGGTTCGGTTTCGGTCTAATAACACCTATCGCAGCCATTTATTTTTTTGATATTTTCAATGTACAGAATTTTCTCTTCTACAGATTTATTATAAGTATAGATGACAATCTACAATCCCTTTCCTTTTGACAATAAATCAAAATAAATCAATTTGCTCTTCGCACCGTGCATGCGGAACCAGCATTACACAGCACTGATGGCGATACCACAAACAATTTAGATGAACCGTCAAAACCCGACAAACGTCATTGTCAAACTCTATGGTTTTTCGTTTTTGGCGCACGCGGAAGTGAACATTCGAGTGATTTCCTTTTCCTAAAAATTTCAAATAGTATCAAAACTATAGTTATCGTCGTCTATCGTAACAAAAATATTTTTCAACGTTTCATCGACGTATTTTTACTTGTGTCGAGTGTTTGTGTGGTGTTTAAAATGGAGGTGACAGACTTAAACGATCTGCTTAATGTGCGCTCGATCAAAATGGAGCAAGGGGACACTGGATTTGACGAAAATACTGTGGAAACATCTGACCCTCTATCTATTATACCTCACTATGTGACCGAGTCTGAATTAGGTAAGCTCAGATTAGTTTATTTATCGGTTCAGAACCATTTCTCTAACAGATTTGTTTGCGTGCACTAAGTTACGACCTTCAATTTAGTCAATATTTTCCTTCTTGTATGTTTAGCGATGATCGATTCTCTTCACTTCGAAGGCTGGGTTTTCCTATCAATACTTGTGCATAAAGCATTAAAGTCTTTTTTGTAGTTTCAGTAAAACGGGTACAAACAAAATGTTATGATTATAAAACTTATTGATTATGATCACACTGATCAATCACAATCCAGTTTCTTATTATCAAAACACTTTTCAATGTCGTTACTTTAAAAAAAAATAAAAGAACTAAAGTTCTTAGTAATTCATTACAATCTAGCTTATCAGACTATTAAGTAATTTAACTCCAACTTAATATTTTACGAGATAGATTATGTTATAACTAAGAATAGTGTCAATTTGCACTTTTACACAGTTTCGTAGCACTTTCTTAGGGTCTGATAATTGATAAAACACTTTGTTCATGTGTTACATGTATAGTACCATTAGCATCGCACTATTATTCATTCACTATATAAATACTACACTAACTCAAATGATTTAGTTCTCTTTAGCCTACACACTAAGTCCGTGTTGTCTAGCAGCTGAATTGCCTCGACATTCACATGTCGGTGAAGTCTGTGTTCGTGGGCTTCAGCAAATTTTTGAATGATGGTGGTGACGGGTTCCATTTTAAGGTCACAGTGGAGGTCGTCATTTCTAATGTACTATGGAGCATTTACAGCATCCCTGAGTACTTTATTTTGGAATTGTTGGATTATTTTAAAGTTACTTCATTTAGTACAGCCCCAAAGTTGGATTCCATACGTCCAAATTTGCATAAGAATATGCTTGTATATTACAATTTTATTATGTATTGATAGGCAGGATTTCCTTCCGAGTAACCAATACATACTTTTATAATGTATGTTGAGTTCCTGTCTTTTCTTTTTGATGTCAGATTTCCAATGCAGTTTGGGGTCAAGAGTTATGCCAAGGTATTTGGCTGTGTTAGCATAAGGCACTTGCATGCCGTTTATATAGATTGTGTGGTAATCGAAGTGTTTGTTAGTGAAGTCAATATGAATTGATTTTGATTCATCTTCCACTTTTGTGTGCAGTCATAAACTTTGTTCACAGCTAGTTGAACTTTTTCTACTGCTTCTTTGTGACTTGATCTGGTAGCCATAATAGCAGTGTCATCTGCAAAGGTCGCAATGGTGTTGTTTTCCAGCTCTGGGATGTCACAAGTGTATAGGAAGTAGGGGAATGGTCCTAACACACTTCCTTGTGGCACCCCAGCTTTTATAGTTTTTAGCTCAGAATATGCATCCTCTTGCCTTATTCTAAACATTCTGTTACTTATATATGATTCTAAAATGTCTGCAAATTCTGGAGGTAGCATGCATCTGAGTTTTAATACCAGACCCTCATGCCAAACTTTATCAAAAGCTTGCGCGACATCTAGGAATACGGTGGCGCAGACTTGCTTGTTTTCGAGTGTTCTTTCAATAATGTTAGTTATTCTGTGTACCTGGTCTATCGTAGAGTGTTTTTTCTGAAGCCAAATTGATGGTTTGGTATTAGGTTCTTTTCTTCTTTATATTGCTAGGTTTTTCTGACAAAAACCTAGCAATCTCTATAAGAGTCTTCGGTTTTGGAGTTGATTTTCACACAATCTCTGTTCATCATTTTTGCGGTGAATGATTCAGTTGGTTGGGTTTCAGTTAGTGAGTCGTAGAACATTTGGTAGTTCTTAACTCCGTCTATTATGATTGGCGGTGGTGGAGACACTTTTTTGACTAATGTCTGTTCTTTCTCACATTTTTGTTCTTGTCGGGCGCTTGTTCCAGGTTGTTGTGGTGGAGAGAGGGAGATGTTAAGCTTCCTTTTCTTCCAACTTTTAGCCCTAATCCACTCAGTCTCTTTAGCGAGTTCTTCCTCGTCTGTGCAGTACTCGAAATTTCCCATTTCAGATTGAGCAAATTGCATGTTGCTCTTAGCTTCTAACTCCTCAGGGTCATTATTTCCTTGACCCCTGGAGCTTAGATTTGCTTTTTGGAGGCTTTGAAGTTGTTCCTGGAGGCCTTCTATTTGGATCTTCAGATTATTAACAAGAAGTTCCAGCTGTTCTCTTTCCGATTTTTCTTGGACATAACTGTCATATAACAGCTTTTCCAGATCGGTTTTATTTTTTACCTTTGTTGAAGACATAGTAAGGTAAGTAGAAATGTCACCTTTAAATTTTTTAATTGCACTGTTTACAACATTAATTGTAGATGACAATTGTTGATTGGATTGTTGTTGTAGATTTGCGCGGTGTACAGACCAAGTAAAAGTAACACTTTTCAAGGCTTATTGCCAAAGTTTGTACACGGGCAGTATATGGGTCAATTGTTCTAAGAGATCGCTGGATGTCCTGCGCGTCCAATATAACAATGCTTTCAGGATGTTGTTGAGGCTGCCTCGTTGCTGTAGCGCGTCGAACATGTTTGCGGAAGCCCGCACCGACGGCTTCTATGCAATTATACGCAAAACAACTGCGTCGCTTCTGAGGAGAGTGAGGGGGCAGTCATAACAGCATCCTGAAAACTGTGTGAAAGTTTCAGCTCTCCGATAATAAAACAGTTGGTGCGGAGGTTGATTTTTACTAACACTAGGCAATAAGTTATTTTTTGTTTTGTTACTAACACTATATGGATATTTTGTGTCCGAAATAAAGCTATTCTATTCTATTCTTTTCTATTAATTTCACTCGTATTGTTACTAACAACATTAATTTCACTACAGGACTGTTTCGTTCAACTGAAACAACAAACATTATTTATTCACAATTTATTCTATTCCATCAAAATATCTCAGGAGCAGTCTTTTTATTTTTCAGACTCTTAGCTATAACCTGAGTTTTAGGTTGTGGGTTTAAACCCTACCCAAGAGACGAACGTAATTCTGTGCAATTTATTTCATTGCAACTGTTCTTAAATAATTTATAATTGATATATATCATTGCCTATATGCTTATGTAAAGGAAAATGTTGTGAAATTAAATTGAAATTCAGATTCAAAATCATTTATTTGCAAATAATATATAGGTATATAAAAATAGTAAATTACAGTCTGGTATGTCATGATATCACCATATTTTACCTTTCCGCGTGCAAAGTTCATGAAAACAAAACACAAACATTGAATAAATCTTAATATATATAATTCTTTCTGTACGTGTGCATGTCACCTAACTCCTCCTAAACGGCTGGACCGATTTGGATAAAATTTTGTGTGTATATTTCAATGGGTTTCTGGATGGTTTGAAAACATAATTGGACCCGGTAGGTGGTGCTGCTTTTCCGGGCAGGATGACATCTGCCGGGTCTGCTAGTAGAGAATAAAATTAAGAACTGGGATCAATAAAACAAATTTGAAAATTTTACAGGATAAAATGAAGTGCTCTTCATTTTATTCAAAAAAGCTAGCAGTTTTACCGCAAATCACGTTTTTTCTTTAGCGAAACAAAACAAAATGGTATAGTATTAGTACTGATAATGCTTAATTTAAGTTGTTTATTTACACCAACTTTAGCACAATCATCTGCCTAGCCTTTTCCCAACTATGTTGGGGTCGGCTTCCAGTCTAACCGGATGCAGTTGAATACCAGTATTTTATATGGAGCGACTGCCTATCTGACCTCCACAACCCAGTTACTGGATAATACGATACCCCTTGGTAAGACTGGTTGTCAGACTTTCGGGCTACTGATGACGACTGTAACGTAACGACTGTCAAAGATCCATGAATGACAGCCGGGACCAACGGCTTAACGTGCTTTCCGAGGCACGGAGGGGTCTTAGTATGTGAAGATGGTCACCCATCTACGGACCAACCGCAGCAAGCGTAGCTTAACTTGATCGATCGACCCGTGCGGCTGTTATTACTTAGCCACAAGCCCCTCCAACTTTAGCACAATATAAACATAAAAAAAAATTAAAAAAAAAATTAAAATTTGATTATAAAAATAAAAGAATAATTTTACGTTGTTTGATTAATCTTATACATGCTATAATTTTTCAGCCTTAAGTGTTATGAACACATTTTTTTCAGTTTAATATCGAGTGTTTCCCCCTCTTGCTCGAATGACGGCCTGCATTCGCCGTTTTATTGACCTAATCAAGGTTTTGATGGTTTCTTGAGGGATTCGGTTCCATTTTTACCTGCTAGCGGTTTCCGGGTCTAAGGATGTAGGGGCTGGATTACGGGCTCTAAGCTTTTGTTTTAGGGTGTCACATGTGCTCTATAGAGTTAAGTTCAGGGCTTCTCGCTGGCCACGACATAACCCGAATGCCGACCTCTTCAATATAATCGATGACAATACCGCAGTTAAAGCACCAATTCTTATGAAAACCAGCTCCGTGCGTCCCACCATAACTGACTGTTTCTCTTATGCAACACTGGACATAACGTTCACCTGGCCGTCGCATAACATTACGGCGTCCATCAGAACCATATAAAGTCATCTGAATCTCACCTCTAAAAAGAACTGACTCCCATTGACCGATAGTCCAGTTGACGGCGCAAATTGAAGTCTCTCTCTGGCTTGTCAATTGTGGCCCTGTTGCTGGTTTGTGTGGTCTTAAATTCTGCTCACGTAGTCTCTGCCTTACAGTACTGTCACTTATAGCCACTCCCCGATCTTCAGGTAAGCGTCGCTGGAGATCTACACCAGAAAGGAGTGGATTTCGTAAAGCGAATACCACTATAAAGCGATAACAAGTTGACAACTTGTTATGAGTTGTTATTTCTGTATAAAAAATGGTTTACCTTCAAATGCAATAACATTTGTGACAAACAAGACGTCAATCATCATAATGTACCCTCAAAATAATAAACAAACACGTGAAACAGCTTATCTGTGAAAAAGTCGATCATTGTTGAACAAAAAATGGGTGGGTCGGATTTTTTTCATGACCAGTGTAGTATAAAAATAAAGTTAACAGTTTGTCAGAAGTATTTATGTTTTGATTTGTCACCTGAAATCCCTCGCCCTGTCAGGTGAACAACTGGCTTACAGTGTTACTAGTGTCTGTGGTGGATCTGCTACACAATTTATAAAATATTGAAATTATCTTTTAGGGCTCATGCAGGCTGGTGGCGAAATATTACAGACGCCTCTGACCGTATTCTGCGATACTCCGGATGAAGATGACACCATGCAGAGCACAGAAAGCAGTGGTGAGTTGTACAGTCAAGCTGATTAATAGTTTATCTAGTTGACACACTAATTTCAAAGTCAAAGTCAAATCATTTATTTCAAATAGGCACATAAACTTTTGAATGTCAATATTAATAAATATAAAATAGAATTGATTTTAGTCGCCCCGTCCAAAGGTTACATTATGGAAAAGAATGGGCAAAAAACTCCCGTTACTCAATTAAAATGTTTTACAATATTTGGTACTTAGAATAAAATCACTATACCAATTGTGTTGCAGATGAGATGATAATTCAGCTCATGGACATCAGGACCAATTTGTCTCGCCTCCGAGCGATGCTGGAGAGAAGACTGGGTTTTGATCTCTCAGATTATACATTCTGGCTGCAAAACGCTAAAATGGTAAGAAATAATAATTTCATATCACACCTAACTAAATACTCAAGTAGTCAGAGGTGTAAAGTACACCCCGATAAATATTAGTTTAGTTGGTGTACCAAAAAAGGACAGGGTGTTGTGGCGCAGCCAGGGATGTCCAGTAGTGGACTGCGATAGGCTGAGTTGATGACACCAAAAAATAGAGCAAAGCAGTTATGAGATTGGCTATACAAAGGCGAGCTTAGCCCGATACTCGAAGTTGAGCCGGCAAACCTTTGAGTGATAGAGAGAGATCAATAAATGGACTTATGATCAGAAACTTTTCCGTAGCTGCCTGAACTCTAATTTGTATCCGGTCTATGGAAATAGGCTAACCCGCTATTACATGGTACTATAAAATAAATGTGGGTGTACAGACGCCAGCAGGTCAGCTACCCGAAACTGTCAAATTTTCCCAATAAACCTTGAAGCTTAATGCTGTAGCGATAAAGTTGAAAATCTATTAAATAAATTTGACAGTTTGTAGTAGCTTGATGTGTTGGCGTCTGTACTAATACGCTTCTGTCTACCCCAATGGTGAAAACAGGCGAGGTGTTAAGACCTCGGTCACACTCGGCTTATCGTATTTCCACCAGATTATATCATATTCCACAACGCTGTACTCGCCGCATAATAAATGGTGTAACGCTTTAGTACGCCCAGACATTGTTCCTCGGGGTCCATGATACATGGGACACACAGGGGAGACATGGTGTCCTCAAACACAGGTTTCGGCCTAGCTTTAGGCACCAGTCTCTTAAATATTGAGGTGAGAAAAATAAAATTTTATTTATTATTATACTCTTTCCAGCTGGAAAACCACAAGACCTTAGTGGAACAGTGTATCCGGGGAGAGGGGGTGGTGCAGGTTAACATACAGATACGGTCTTCAGAGAGGAAGATCAACATTCTGGATGTGTTGAAACCTGATGAGGAGTTGGTTCAGCTGCCCAACCAGATGGATGAGGACTGTGAGTAATGAATACAGTTACTTTTTTATCCTTAATTTTTTTTTTGTTATTTTGACTACATTTCTCACCAGTCTTGAGCAAGCGTGGTGACCAAAGCTTGTGCCTTCTCTGTATGAGAAGTCTTTTAGGCTGGTATGATTATTATTATTCATAAGTACCCCCCCCCCCTCTACCCCTAGTGCCCCTAACAAATAACTTTCCTTCCTGAGTTCGAATACAGGTTTGTTTACTGCTTAGTTTTGGAGTAAAATAATAAAAACCGAAATAAGTGTGATGACGTCACTTCAATGCCAATTAATAAAATGCGTTTAAATATACATAATTCAACCAATCACAGTAGTTTATGAGTACTTGACAATTAATCACATTAATTTTGCGATCATTTTCGTTCTAAAAATTGGCCCTAAGCTGGAACCAATGTTGGAACCTCTGATATCGTGGTTGGAGAAAGTTGTAAATGAAATTTAATTTATAATTAATTAACTCCAGTGTCCGGTATAAAGTCTATTGACTATTAATTATCACAGTGACGTGTCTTACATAATCTATTCAGGACACAATTTGTTGCTACGGCGCTGGGAAGACGACTGCCGGCTTCACTGTAGGCGCGGGGAACATTGTATTTAGTTCCTACATCGCTTATGACATTTTAATTTTAGTTTTACCTGTGTACCTATGTAAAGTCTATTCAGACGCAAGTTTCAAATTGATGTTATTTCAAGTTAAACAAATATCAACTTTATTCTAATGCTATTTAAGTTGATTTCAGAGTGCCTAGTAGCACTATTGAAAAGGCTATAAAAATGGTTAAAGTTTTATCGTAAACTGAACTTTATTGTGTAGGAATTAAAGTTATTTTTCCATAAACTCATACATGTTTACAAAAAAAAAAGAAACATCGCGAATGCAGTTTAGGTATTATCTGGAAAATAACCCTTTTTGTTTGTATTGGGTTAATTCAGTGTTGGAGCTGTCGGAGCCGCAGGCCGCGCCGGCTGCGCGCACGGAGCTGGGCGTGGTGTCACACGCGGCGGCCGTGAAGTGGGTGGTGGACGCGCAGTTCAAGAGCGAGCACCGCGTGCGCGTGCCCGACGATCCGGCGCTCTGGTCAGTATGAGCCGAGTGCGGATATTATAAACGGGAAAATATTTTTTCAGTTGTTGTGAATGCGACGAATCGAAATATGAGGTGCAGTAACTGTTAATTAATCTTAATAAATATGAGGTGCTGTAACTGTTAATTTTTCTTAATAAATATGAGGTGCAGTCACTGTTAATTAATTATAATAAATATGAGGTGCAGTAACTGGTTATTAATCATAATAAATATGAGGTGCAGTAACTGTTAATTAATCTTAATAAATATGAGGTGCAGTCCAATGGTGTTATCCAATTTACTGGATACAAATTCGCTTCATCTTATTGCCGCAGCACCCGAACAGGCGGAGGAGTCTGTATCCTACTCCAAGACCATATAGACTACATCCAGAGAAACGACATAACAGACATGTCTATAGAATATGTTATAGAGGTATGTGCTACCGAACTACCTAAAGAAAATCTGCTAATTATAACCATGTACTGGAATAAAACACAAGAAGATACTTTCTATCAACAAATACAAAAAATTCTAAGATATATAAATGTTAGATACCCTACCCTTAATGTCATTATAGGAGGTGATTTTAATATAAACATTCTGGCTGATAACTTAAAATCGAACCAATTTTTAAATCTTATGCAGGAATTTAAACTCACCCAGCACATAAAAACCCCGACACGCATAACACCCACTACAAAAACATGTTTAGATCTCATATTCACAAACTTCATATATAGAGATATGTACACAACGGTTGAAGAGTTAGGTTTTTCCGACCACAGTAGTATAATTTTACATTTGATATTACCTAAGCAAACAAAGAAAATAACTTGGTACACAAAAAAAAGGCGATTCAACAATACAAATATGTTAAAATTTAAAGCAAAATTACAAGAAATAAAATGGAACGATATATTAACGGCTGACAAAAATATAAATGAAAACTATGAAGCTTTTAACGATATCTTAATTAACATCCTAAATCAATGTATCCCTCTACAAAAACATAAATTAAAGACAAATCAAAATAAATATTGGCTCTCAAAAGGTATAAAATACTGTTGTAAAAATAAAAGACTATTAAAGATACTAATTACCAAAACAAAAAACCCTATATTAACAAAATACTACAAAGAGTATGAAAAAATATTAAAGAAAACCATAGTGACAGCAAAAAAACAACACTTTAAACATAAAATGATAAAATCAAGCAATAAGGTTAAAACAATGTGGGGTATAATAAATGAACAAACAAATAAAAAAACTAGACGCGAAAAACAGAATATAACTCTACAAACAAACAACAGCAAGATGACTTCAGAGCCCAAAGAGGTAGCTAACATCTTTAATAATTTCTTTGCTTCTATTGGGAACATAAGTACAGGCCAATCGGGCAGCAAACCAAAAGGAACACCTATACTATCCACAACAAATAATTCGATGTTTCTGAGTCCAATAGATCCCTACGAGGTAAATACACTAATAAAAAACTTAAAAAATAAGTCGACCTACGGTGTTGACGAACTTCCACCAACATTACTGAGAAAATGTGCAGATGATTTAACTCTTCCATTCTACAAACTGATAAATCAATCTTTCGAAGAAGGTACTTTTCCCAACCTCTTGAAAAAGGCCCTTATAAAGCCAATATACAAGAAAAATGCAAAAACTGACCCAAACAACTACCGCCCCATCGCTCTCCTACCTACTGCATCAAAAATATTTGAAAAAGCCATGTGCAACCGTGTCTACGCTTATTGTGAAAAATACAATATATTCAATGACTGCCAAAATGGCTTTAGAAAAAATCGATCTACAACCCTCGCCGTCTATAAATACATACAAGAAGCCCTCGATATCATTAACTCAAAAAAATATGCAATAGGATTACTGCTGGACATGACGAAGGCTTACGATAAAGTACAATTCAACATCTTATTAAACAAACTATACGGCATAGGGATCCGTGGTAAATGTCACGAATGGTTTACATCGTACTTACAGCATAGAGAGCAATTAGTGGAGTTAGAATATTTTAACCAAAAAACCAACGAAATAATATTGCTCCGATCGGAAAACATACCAATAAACGCTTCAATCCCACAGGGTAGTGTAATAGGCTGCTTCTTATTCCTAGTCTACATAAACGACCTCCCGAAACATATCAGCGAACCTTGTGTTTTGTTTGCGGATGACATATCAATTCTTGCCTCCTGTGAAACTAATCTCAACATAAATAATAAATTAAATTCAATATTTGATGCTACAACTCAATGGATGACGGAACATAATCTAGAAATTAACTTTAATAAAACAAAAATAATGACATTCCACCCACCACAAAAAAAACCATTACACATAGACTTCAGTTTTAAAAACCACAAGCTAGAATTAGTAGATAAATTCACCCTATTAGGAATAGACATAGACACACACATAAATTGGAAACCGCATATCCAAAAATTAAAAGCCAAATTATCTAAATTTTCATACGCCCTTCGGGAAATCAAAAAAACTACAGACATAAAAACAGCGCTGGTTACATATTATGCATATGCCTACGCATGGCTTAAATATGGTATCATACTATGGGGTAATAGTACAGACTCACCGACACTATTCACCATACAAAAAAAACTCATTAGAATCCTAGTGAATATTGAACAAACGGATAGCTGTAAGCCCCATTTCCAGGAACAGAAAATTTTAACCCTACCATGCCTCTACATATTTGAAATCTGTAAATTTGTACGCAACTATCCGGAATTTTACACAAAAAGAGAAGACATACAAACTAAAATTACTTTAAGACATAGAAATAGATTGAACATACCTACATCCCGAATAAAAATGCACTCCTCAAGTGCCTATGTGATGTCGATAAAAATATATAATAAGTTACCGGAAGAAATAAGAAATATAAATAAATATAGCATCTTCATAAATAAATTAAACCTACTTCTACTAAACAAAAGTTACTATAATGTGAATGAATACTTGAATGATAAACTATAATAACAATAACTACAAATTTTAAATATATACACATACATACACATATTATTATACACCAAGTACAAATATACAAATATACACCAGTAGGATTATTTAACTAAACTAAACAGGACTAAATAAATAAACAATAAGTAAATTACAAAATGCTACCTTAATCAATAAACTGTCTTATATTGTGATAAAAATTGTTTATAATAAGATTACCTAAGTAAATATAACTTTATCTAAATGTTAAAGTAATGATTTTAAGAAAATAGCTAACTAATATTAGAGTTATTTATGTTATTGTTATTCACTCCTTAGTTTACGTGCTCAGTTTTCGGCTTTTCATGTAAAATTAATTATAATTATTTTTCTTTTCCTTACCTTTTTTGATAATGATAATATATTATTATGATCTCATAAAACTTAAAATAATTTCTAAAGTATAAATATTGAAAGTAATTTTTAAAATAGTGACTTTAAAAACTATAAGTGTAACGATTTTATAAGAAGTGTTATGTTATTTTTTATATTTTTAAATTTTAATTTTAATTTAATTTTTAATTTGTATTTTTCAAAGTTTAATTATACCTTAAATGTTGCTGTGCCCTAACAGGGTCCATAACTGTTCTTTTAGCTATAAGCCTTATGTAACACCTGTATACACATTATGGTACGCAATTAAATAAATATGAAAATATGAAAAAATATGAAAATATGAAAATAACTGTGAATTAATCATAATAAATATGAGGTGCAGTTACTGTTAATGAATCATAATAAATTGTCATTTCCCACATATAAATTCTTGAAAAAAATCTTGTAATTATCGTCTTGGATAGTGCAAACTAAGTTATTGAATGATTGTTGTTTCAGTATTTTTTTTAGTAAAAAAAAAAAAATAGGTATCAATTTGAGCGCGCGCCCGACAAGTAATCCGCTGAGTTCAAACCATGAAGCAAGTGCTTCGTGGTTCAAGGCGGCGTGTTAAACTAGCGGTATTTTCCTAATTTTGACCGTTCCTACGAAAAAAGAGCGCGCGACGATGTTGCAAATCGGCCGCCCACGCGCACGTTGTGCATCCCTTTCCTAAAGTAAATTTTTAGCAGGCTATTAACAGGCTCTATATTTACTTTTGAGCACGCTGAATTAGGTATTTTAATTTGTCGCACTTATTCAATTTCATCCTGTATTAATTGAAAGTATTTTTTTTCCTGCACAAAGTTTTTTTCGCACTCAAATTGCTGAAAATTGGTAGGAGCAGTGGTGGCCCAGTGGTAATGGACCCGACTTACGAGTTGTAGGTCGTGAGTTCGAACCCAGGCAGGCACTTTATTTTGTGTAAATTATTTCATCACCACTGCACTCAAAACGGTGAAGGAAAACATCGTGAGGAAACCATCATGTCCTAGAACCACAAATTCGAAGACATGTGACATCCACCAACCCGCACTGGGCCCGCGTGGTGGATTATGGCCCACTCCCTCTCACAGAGAGGAGGCCTGTGTCCCAGCAGTGGGAACATTATAGGCTGATTATCTATATTTTAGCCGAAAATTGCCGAAAACGAGAACCATTCGGACTCTATAAATAATGTGAAACATTTTTATGTCAGGTCAGTGCAGCACGTGAAGCTGTGGATACAATGGGCGGTGCGGCAGTTCAACTTGATCGGCATAAAGTTGTCCGACTGGAACATTACCGGGGAGGAGCTGTGTACGATCAACAACGATGACTTCAAGTGAGTACCCCGCGCTCAGCAATAGAGCCCACGCTCCTCAGTATGAACAATTTAGTATAAGTGTTTAGAGGCATGAGGAATAGGGTGTAAAGTTCACTCATCCTCCATAGAAAAGGGAGGATCCTCCGACCAGACGGTTGTTGTGTCTGGCGGGCAACTGCCCAACGATTGATGTTGGGAAATTGTATCTATGCTAATTGCGCGGTAAACTCTGCTTGCGAGATGCAGGATTTGCGTGACGTCAGTATGACGCGTTGTTCGCATGTGGCGTTGTAGATACCGCTATAAGTGAAATAATAAATAACAGAGGGGCAATTCTTGTAATTTTAAGAATGTGGCATTGCATGCAGTGCATTAATAAAGAAAAAAAAAAATACGTTTCTCAATTTTTGTTCACCATAAATACGGGTCTCTATTTGTTTTTAGAGAGAAAGTACCTTCCGACCCGGGGGACATATTCTGGACACATTTCGAGTTACTAAGGAAGTGCAAGTTTATTGGTAAGTAAAACAATTGCTTGTTAAAACACACTTATGCCCAGGGGGTCTACTACGAAGTGCAAAGTGCGAATGATCGGATCAGACCGACACATGGCCGAACCGAATATTGTTGAAAAATGCGAAAAAAGTTCGGATCGGCTCAGTTGGGTCGGGACCATAGTCACTATTCGAAAAAGTGTAGGAGTGTAGGATCGGGACCGACCGAACCAAATAGTAACTTCGTAGCAGGAAACGGCCGATACTACTTCGGAGTAGACCCCCAGGATACATGAGGCTAGTTCTTCAAAGCTAGGATAGGAAGCTATACTTCGACTTTTAATTGTATTCAGTAACTTGGCAGTTCAAAGAAAAATAATGTTACTATACTAAAACAAATAGTGTTGGGGTGGTGAACGATTTTGTGTAAAGAACGAATGATAAAAATGGTTTAATTTTAATAAAACTTTAAATATTCGTAATATTTTTTTCGTAATTGGTCGAATATTTGAAATATTGAAACATTTCCCAAGATGTCCTAGAAGAAAAGAGACATTTAAGAGTGGTTGAATAATAATAATAATCAATACATTCTAACTAAGTTGTACTACTGAGAAACAAAATATATAACAAATTCTAAAAATTTTAATAGTGTAGTAATACATCGGGTTTTTTTAAGACAAGTTAAAAAATAAAAAGTTTGCATTTAAGTACATTATTTAAGTTAATTCAATTTCGTTCATTCTTGCACCACCTCACTATCATTTTTTGGTCAAAATCTGGTAACCCTTCAACTGTCAAGTTACTGAATACAATTAAAAGTCGAAGTATAGAACCTCTGTGTTCTATCCAAAATCAAAAGTCATTTATTCAAATTAGGCTAAGAATCAGCACTTTTCGAACGTCAAAATTACATAAGACAGTCCCCCAAAAACGCCCGCCCTACACCACTTCCTAGTGCTATCGCTGGGAAGAAGAAGTGGCGCAACAAACTCCCCAGCAGAAATCCTGGCTGCCTGAATATCCTGGGTTGGTCCATCTACTGCTGTTTACACGATGCTAGTTGCTTTGAAGGTCCTTGGCATACCTACTGTCCGCCATTTTGTTATTTTTTTCAAATGGCGGCCACTCATGAAACCTATATAAATCGATAGCTGACATCAATGGAAACAGAAAACATAATAAGACCAAACCTCGTCAAGCGTCACGTTTCCGAGATATTAACATTCAAAGTTGGTCACGTGACATCTATATTTATTTAATTGGCTTACATCTTGTTACTTAGGTGTTTAATATCATTACTCTGAATGTTTAAAGTTTCAAACATGTATGCAACAAGACTTATTCGAGTTCAGAAAAACATGGATATCACGTGATCAACTTTGAAAAAAAAAAAAAAAACGAAATGGCGGACACGGTAGGTATATATTCCAGGCTCCATATAAAAATCTTCAATAACTTTTAAGCCAATAGCATTGCGGTAAAATGATCCGATTTCTTGTCGTTTTATGATATTTACTTCATGGATTAGTGGGTAAATGTAAATAAAATTATATTATGTTGACAGCGGTGATTCAGAACGACGAGCAGCCTGTCAAAGATCTTTTAGAAGTCCCACAATCCGCTATTAAGAAGAAGCCTAAACAAGTGAGTGAAAAAAACTACCCAGTGGGGTAATTACGTAACATACTATCTGTCACTAGCAATGGCTTTCATTTTGACAGTTCACCAACATTCATTGCGTGATTTACGTTGTTGAGCAGACAAATTTTTCGATTATATAAAGCAATGGATTAGCAATATCATTCAAAATGATTCAGATTGAGATGGATAGTGTGTTACGCAATTCGGATGCTGGCTTGAAAAACAAATCTTCAATTTTCTTGATTGCGCCTACTAGTTTGTCTCTGCATCACTCAAAGGTTGACTGGTAGAAAATGCCTGTGGCATTAAGTCCGCCTCTGTACATTTACATGCTTTTATTTTTTATTTTTTCGGATGGGAAACCATGAAATGACCGCTCTGGGTGGAGCGGGAGTGTCAGACTCTTACTGATTAAAACCCACCCATGTTCCTTCCTTCGCCTTTTATGTTCCGGGGTAGCGGTAACCCTTTCGGACAATCCCGGGCTTCGGCCCTAAGGGGCCCCTCGAATTATGCTGACATCTCTTTGAGGCGCGCGTGGAACACATACGCGCCGTCCGGCACGGGCCTGGTCCTGATCGGGACACCGCATAGTCTTCACATTCAAAAATATAGTCTTCAAATAATAGAATACTTTGCAAAGTATGACGATGATAATGGTGTATGGTACCCTCAGGTGGTCATCCGACCGACGGAAGAAGACTGGTCGTCGTACGTGACGTCACGCAACGGCAACAACGGCCAGATTCAGTTGTGGCAGTTCCTGCTCGAGCTACTCACCAGCGCCGAGTACTTCGACGTCATCCGGTGGCATGGTTAGTTCAAGTCGAAGTTAAATTAACTAGCAAAACTTCACAGTACGTGATGGTCTCGATTTCCAAATAATGATAATAGCAACAAAGTATATATCCTATCCTACTATCACACTAATATTTTAAGGCCGAAAGTTTGTGAGGATGGATAGATGTTTGTTACTCTTTCACGCAAAAACTCCTGAACGGATTTAGATGAAATTTGGCACACAGATAGTTTATAACTAGGATTAACACATAGGATACCTTTTTCTTAGGAGACTTTTTATCTCGATATTCCCACGGGATCGAAACTTATGCGGGTGAGACCGCGGGGCGCTGCTAGTACGGACACCAGTTGGTCAAGCTACCCGAAACTGTCAAATTTTCCCAATCAACCTTGAACCTTAATGCTTTAGCGATAAAGTTGAAAATCTATTAAAGAAATTTGACAGATTGTAGTAGCTTGATGTGCATATTATAAATTAAAGTCACTTTTCGTGTTACCGCATTGTTCTTCTAAACTCCGCTGCGGATTTTGATCCGATTCACCATCATTTAGAGAATTTATTCCGGATAGTGTATAATTAAGTCATAAAAACCGTGTGAATTAGGGATCACCAACTTGCTTGTTCATCCTTTTTTCAAGCGGCAATGGAGCAACGGATCGTCGTGATTTTTTACCGAAAGATAGTTTATCTGCCAGGGAATTACATAGTCTACTTTTCATCGGTCTCTGGGTGAAACAGCAGGAGTGAAGACATGGGCGAAAACTAGTTATGTTAATAATGTATTTTGTGTGTATCAGGCACTGAAGGCGAGTTCAAGCTGCTGGAGCCCGAGCGCGTCGCGCGACTGTGGGGCGCGCGCAAACACAAGCCGGCCATGAACTACGAGAAGCTGAGCCGCGCGCTGCGATACTACTACGACGGAGACATGATCGCCAAGGTGTCGGGCAAGAGGTACGTACTGCAGCGACATCTGAACCGCAGCGACATCTGTACCGCCGCACACAAAATACGCATGCCATGTGATGCAATTAAACCACACCACATCACTCCACACCACACCACACCACACCACGCCACGCCACGCCACACCACACCACACCACGCCACGCCACGCCACGCCACGCCACGCCACGCCACGCCACGCCACGCCACGCCACGCCACGCCACGCCACGCCACGCCACGCCACGCCACACAACCACATTTCCCTCCTTTAACACACATACCTTACACATTAATAGCCGTAGTTCATTATAGGTTCAAATGTTATCAACTTATCACACTTATATAGAGGATTTTCTTGAACACGAAGTTACAGTAGAATACTGACTCCTAAGTCACAGGGTCCCCCCTTGTTTAGGAGGCAGGGTTTTCACTAATCATGCAACCTTTGTTTCCCAAAGTTATGTCCCTGTTTGAATTGTATGAGCTTTGTCTATTAAGGTTTTTGTGTTAATAAACTTATTTTTATTTTATTTTTATTATCCGTCAGGATTTTTTAGTAGCAGCCCAGACTGAATTTTTGTCAGCACAATAAGTTCCTATCCTGTGACATAAAATATAGTAAAATACGCCGTATATCCGATAGGGTTTCCCATCGGAAAAAATTACGAAAGTTCATACAAACTTTCATTTCTTATTTTCTACCCCCAAAGGAGACTCACCTTCGTTTGTATTTAAGATTATTATCAAGTAGAAGATCCTTCTGGCTTTTGGTTAAACCTAAGTGAATGTTAATAATATAAATGTTGTATGTTTTTTTTTTTTTTTTTTTCCGGATGAGAAATCATCGAATGACCCCTCCCGCTCTGGGTGGAGCGGAAGGGAGTGTCAGACTCTTACTGACTAAAACCCACCCATTCCTTCGCCCTTTATGTTCCGGGGCAGCGGTAACCCTTTCGGACAATCCTGCTGAATATGGCTGAGCTTTAATATATTTTAACTATTATTACTACCCACATTTGCCAAATCTATTCTATGGGTGTAGTATACACCTCTGCCTCCCTCTTCGAGAGAAATAACCGCGATGTTGTTTCCAGATTCGTCTATAAGTTCGTGTGTGACCTGCGACAGTTGCTGGGCTACGGCGCGGGAGAGTTGGCGGACTTAGTGAAGGAGGTACACGACAGCAGACCTATCATCAAATCTATTGATGACGTGAAGAAGATCGTCTTCTAATATTTACTTGATGTAGAACGGGCAATATGGCGAAGAACAGGCGGTTCAAAACGGACGGACCCGAACAAAATAAATAAATAAAGATATCCGACAAAAGATATCAAGTCCAGACGCCAGCACATCAAGCTACTACAAACTGTCAAATTTCTACAAACTGTCAAATTTCTACAAACTGTCAAATTTCTTTAATTGATTTTCAACTTTAACGCTAAAGCTTTAGGTTCAAGGTTGATTGGGAAAATTTGACAGTTTCGGGTAGCTTGATGTGGGCGTCCGTACATGATTAATGCTGCTGCTTCACGTATAGGAGACCACACCATGCACTGATAATTTTGAACCGCCTGCTCGACTTGAATTCAGAATTTCAGATAATTATCAAGTTTTTGGACAACAAACTCAATGTCGTACATGACAAAGTTCAAATTCCTTTGCTATAATTTATTTTATTGGCACTGTTTACAAATGGTCACTGAAAAATCAACCTCATCTACACAGTGTTAAAGTAGATAGTTGAGTGGCAATGAATGTAAATTATCTAAGATTCTGAATTTATAGTACAGTGTAGGCTATGGAAACTACAGGTACGTTATTAGGTGTCATTTTTAAGCTAAAAATTATTACGATTCTCGCTTATGTCATTTTACGCTGGCTCATGAAACAGCCTACAGATTTGGAATATCATGTGCTATAAATGCAAGTTACATGTACGGAGTAATTATAATAACTGAAAACCCGAAACGGATTCACTGGAACTGAAAACGGCTCCTCCGTACGTTTATGACAATATAACTCGGCAAAATGTATTAAACCACGCATTTCCTGTGATTTGGTAGCATAGTAAAGCCTATAATAATTCCACTGCTGGGCACAGACCTCTCTGTGGGAGTGGGCTATATTCTACCACGCGGGCCCTGTGCGGGTTGGCGGATGTCACACATGTCTTCGAATTTTTGGCTCAACGACATGCCGGTTTCCTCACGATGTTTTCCTTCACCGTTTTGAGAGTAGTGGTAATGAAATTAAATACACAAAATAAAGCCTGGGTTCAAACTCACGATCTACAACTTGCAAGTCTGGGGGTCTACTACGAAGTGCAAAGTGCGAATGATCGGATCGGACCGACACATGGCCGAACCGAATATTATTGAAAAACGCGAAAAAAGTTCGGATCGGCTCAGTTGGGTCGGACCGAGCCAAATAGGAACTTCGTAGCAGGAAACGGCCGAACATTCGGCCGATACCACTTCGGAGTAGACCCCCTGGACTGATACCAATGGGCCACCAACTCTGCCATAGTAAAAGCACGGTAATATTATCCATACAGTATTGTAACTCGGCCGTATCTTTGAAATAAATGCCTACAGCCGCGCGGTACGTAAACATGCGATAGGGCTGCCCGCCTCCAGCATTTTAATTACATTTGCCTACTTTGTGTTTCCATTTAGTTTTGTGATTGTAAATATACTTTTTTTATATAAACTAATAAAATACTTTGTGAATTGAATAGGAAGTGTTCAATAAAAATGCGTGTTGTTTTTTGATTGGTAGATTTAATTTAAAAACCATGTTTATGTTTGAATAACAAATCGGTCTTATAAAGCGACCGAAAAATATTTGCGCCTCGACTGAGACGTACGTAATGCTTTATTATTAAATTTTAAAGTATAAAAAATCTGCATTCTAGTATAAAGCTTAATTAAAAATTGTTTGGCGAATTCATGCAACCAAAAACAGCACAATATATCCTACTCGTCATATTAAATATGTACTTGAACTTATTTTTAGTGAAAAAAACGCGCGGTTATTGTTAAAAAAACAACACACCGTCCTTTCGTCACTGCGGCACAGTCGCGACTGTCTGCATGTCGAGCGCATGTCGAGATCGAGGCGCGTAGGCATAACTCGCGCTTCGTCCGTTTGTATGAAGTTGGAATACTGTATAGATAATATTAACGTGGTAAAAGTTTTCTTAACGATCAGAAGGCTAATTCTCGTAATTTAAAACGTTAAAAATCTAGTCGCAACAAATGTCAAAATGTAGGGAAATTAGAGGTATTTTTGACAGATTGAGTTCAGACTGTGAACGTTCTTAAAATTACGAGAATTGCCCCTCAGTTCAATGACCCCTTTTCGGGTTTTCAGTTATTTCAATTACAACTTGAACGTATGTCTAAAGTTTATCAAAATAGTATATTTATGTGTTAGATATAAGTCTTCACCGTGACTTTGTTTATTATTCAACATAAATTTATGCAAATTAGGCTGAGAATCAGTACTTTTAACTCAAAAGTTACAAGTGTAAAACGCACTACCGCTTCCCAGTGTTTTAACTGGGAAGAAGAAGTGGCGCCACAGACTCCTCACCGACACATCATCATCATCTCTAAGGAAATTAAATGCAACCTATTTAGGATATCATCAAAGGTTGCCAGTGTCAAAAATATGGGCACGAATAAAGAAATGTAAACTTTAAGATCAATTTGAATGAAATACTTGCCAGAATTGCAGTTATCGTATACTGTGTTCATTGTGAAACGCCCCTTGTGACAGTGCGCCAAGGATCCTTTGACGCTCGAATGACAGGGTGGGTGTTGGTCAACATTTGTGGCATTTTTTCTAAACTAATATTATAAACAGAAAAGATTTGATTTTTTTTATGTTTGATTGTTTTTTACGCTTTTACGCAAAAACGGGTGAACGTATTTGGCACAAGCGTAGGCCATGACCTGGAAAAGGACATGCTACTTTTCATCTTGGATCGCAGACGAAGTCGTGGGCGGTCGCTAGTGTGAAATGAATTGAAAAAACAAGATGACAGCGTTATTTCATAATTTTCCTTGCACTAGTTATACTTAGTTCTATTCCGTTTTGATCATTTTGAACTCTGTCTACACCGGGTCAAATTAGATTAGCTAGCGAAACTCCGTAGACGTGATGGGTATCGATATCTACAAACGATAAAACACATTTTCTCAACTCATACTTCAAGTATAACGGTCGTCGACCCCTAAGAAAAAGATATCAAATAGTAGTAGTTTAAATATTTGATACCCATCACATTTGCAGAGTTTCGCTAGCTAATTTAATTTGACCCTTTATATTTTTAACGCCGACTCTACAAGACCGTGCAACAAATGTCTTTCTTCAACCAAAAGAGCGGTATTTTGCAATGAATGTAGTTGTTCTATGTCACTGGTTTGGTTTCTGCACTTAGTCCTTCAGGTGGACCATTGTGCGTGCGAATTCAATTCAATTCAATTTAATTTATTTCAGACCATGGTGTCCATTTTGTTAGTAACAATGTTCTTATAGACTAGTGTTAGTAATACAGAGTGAAACAATTTATTAAAAGAAAAGTACATAGCAAGAAAGCAAACACAACAATCACTGCTGCGCCATCCCATGACAAATGGCGCTGCAGCGACTGATGTAACCGCAGTCCATCCGACTAGCAATCATGTTAATGATGCTGTTGGCTCTGCCACGTACTCCACGCACCAGGGAAGCGCATCTTTTACGCATAGTAGCGTAAAATCAGTCTACGCGATGTTCAGCAAACATCCCTGATGCACTACAACATCGCTGCAGCCCCATCAGCACCCTAAACGCATTATTAAATTGGACTCTGAGAGCACTGAAAGACTTTTGAATATAGTCGGCCCACAGGCTGCACGTGTAGAATGATGTGCAGTAAGACCTGAAAAGTGTAATTTTGACTTCTGTCGAACAACGTGCAAACCTGCGGGCTATCATGTTCGCTCGCAATGCCAGCGCCCTCCGTTCCCTCTCGATGTCCTCATTGTCCCTGAGGTCAGAGGTAAGCATGTGTCCTAGGTACTTGAATTTTGACACCCTACGCAAGGCTGTACCCTTAAGCATGATGATGGGAAACACGTTACCTGTACTATTTCCTCTGGTCTCAAAGACCATGACCTCACTTTTGAGTGGATTATATTTTAATCCATGCTGCTCGGCATAAGCGACACAAATGGCAAGCAGTTTTTTATTTATTTATTTATTTATTTATTATATTTGGGAAAACAAACAGTAGTACATTAAGGGTAAACAGTGTTGTCTTAACATTAAACTTAACAAATATACTACCCACAACATTTTCCACAGATTACTATACTACATAATAAAAAAAAAATCAGACTGTAAGCAAACGTTAGCTGTAACAGGGCTAATTTGTAACGAAAACCAAAGAAAAATTACTTAAGTATTAAAAAAAAAAAAAAAAGAGGTATTAACAATATTCTATCAAACGGTAGGAAAGAACATGACAAATACGAGTATGCAGGTCTACGTATATACTACGACAAAGAAAATAAAAAAAAAAAAAAAAATCCTATTAATAGAGCCTACTGCCGATCCTTAAGAATTTCAATTACACAATTTTTAAATTTACTTCTGCTCACGAACAATATATCTATTGTACTAAAACGCGTATTGTAAGTGTCGACTAATCGAAATAAAGGTGAGCGCACACCAGCGTTGGATTTGCAAAAGCCGGTAGCAAACAGTCGTCTGGTGCGCACCTCCCGCCCGTGAACTGTTCGAGGGACCAGGTAACACAAACCAGCCACCAAGTCAGGACAATCAAACTTGTTTCGGCATACACTAAATAAGGTCATTGCCTCAAGGAGGATGCGTCTCGACTGTAATGTTAGCAGGTCATATTCTTTTAGGAGCAATTGATATGATTTTCTTTTCCGAAAGCATCTAAATTGCAGAGCGCGAAGGTACTTACGTTGGATTAATTCAATAACTTCGATATATTTCACATAATAAGGATTCCAGATCGCTACTGCGTATTCTAATTGCGGCCTAACTAAGGATTTATATAGGTGCAAGAACGTGGACGGACGATGAAAATCTCTAGATGCTCTCATTACAAAGCCGAACATTCGATAAGCCATGTTGACAATGTTCTCCACATGAATATCCAGATGAAGTTTCGAGTCTAATTGCACACCAAGATCACGAACGCTGTTAACTTTTTTAATAACACTATCAGCAAGACGGTAATTGTAATGTATGATATTTTTCTTTTTAGTAAACGTTATAAAGTGACACTTCGGTAAACTAAGGTATAGTTTATTATAAGAGCAATAGTCCGAGAAACGATCTAGATCGCACTGGAATGCTACACAATCTTGTTCATTTGAAATTTGTTTAAAAACTTTTAAATCATCAGCATATAATAGAAATTTTGAATTTTGAAAACAATATTTTATATCATTAATAAACAGTATAAATAATAAAGGTCCTAAAATTGAGCCTTGAGGAACTCCTGATGTCACTTGAATGCAGCCAGACTCGAAACCATTGATCACAACCTTCTGGGTTCTATTAGTTATATAGGAGACAAACCAGCGCAAGAGGTCCCCTCTGATACCGTTATATGCGATTTTATTGAGCAGCAATCTATGATCCACTTTATCGAATGCCTTTTGAAAATCGGTATATACCGTGTCCGTTTGCTTTCTATTATCTATATTTTCAAAAAGTTGCGTTGTAAATACTAAAAGATTTTATACTTACTTATGCACGACCTATCTTTGACGAAACCGTGTTGCTCCTTAATTAATACATGGCGAATAATAGGATAAATCTCAGCATGGACAAGCTTTTCAAAGAGCTTAGATAGTGCCGATAATATTGAAATTGGACGATACATCTCCACATTGTTCTTTGAACCACTTTTGTGGACGGGTACTATATTAGCCCTTTTCCAAACATCCGGAAATACTCCAGACGAAATACATTTGTTAAATATTATGTATATCGGATAGCATACTGTACTGTGAGTATTTTTTAAGAATACCGCAGGTATACCGTCTGGACCAGGACCTTTAGTAGAATCCAAAAGTCTTAGTTCTCTACGAATATTTTCTAATGGAAAGTACAATTTACACAGATTAACATCATGATCAGCACTTGCAGGTGGAGGTACCCATGAATCTGAATTAAATGTGGAGGGTTCGTACACTGAATGAAAAAAGGAAGAGAATAAATTACACGCTGTAGTAGGATCACTGGCTGAATTGTCTCTGAAATGTATCGTGCTAGGAATTCTATTCGCGGTTTTACGAGTGGAGATGTAAGACCAAAAAGCTTTGATATTGGTAGCAATGTTATCTTCAACTGACGTCATGTACCGTTTATAGCATGTATCAGCTTCTTTTTTGAACCTTGTTCTAATGACAGAAAACTTTTCATAGTCACTTAAATTGCCACGTTTTTTCCACTTTACCCAGGCACATGTTTTATTTTTAAAAGTACGTATGAGAGAACTCGTGAACCAGATGGGAAAATTGGAATTCCTCTGTTTGCGTGTAGGTGTGTGAGATCTAATTATTTCGAATATTTTTTCATAGAAAGTAGACACAGCTTCCACAGGTATCAACCCTTCAAGTAAACCACTCCAATCAATATTACTAATATCCTTATTAATTCCGTAGTAATCAGCTTTGTAAAAGTTGAGCGGACTCGGAATTTTGCATTTCGAGATACGTGCTGAATATATAAATGGTACGTGGACATAAAATGCAGGATGATATGTGTCGATGGGCAACAGAGGAACATCAGAAGCGAAAGTTATGCAATGTACATTACTGAAAAATAAATCCAGTATCCGATCGTTGCAATTGGTCAAGTGATTATATTGTTTCATATTAAGTTGCGAGCACATGTTTAACAGCTGACGAGTTACGTTAGACGAAGTATTTGCAGCACATTCCATGAATGAAGTCTTTTTAACCCAGTTTAGTTGTGGCATGTTGAAGTCGCCCGCTAGAATAACATTGTCAACATGGGGATCATCAAACACAGCTGAAAGAGAAATAAGAAAATTTATATATATTTCTTCCGACGTATTCGGTGGTATATAAGAAACACATATTAAATTATAATTGTCGCGATAGGAAGGTATTTTAATTATTTTATGCTCAGGCAAAGTTAAGGGGGGTGAAAGTGAGAGGCAAGACGGTCTTAACTCTCTAGAGACTGCTATAAGGACACCACCGCCGTCTTTTTTCTTGGTAACAATACGGTCACGGTCGCATCTAAATACTAGATATCGTTGGTCAATAAACTCGTTATCTAAAATATCAGGCGTTAGCCAAGTCTCGGTGAAAACAATAATATCATAAGCATTCGCCAGAATATTCAAATACAATGTATTCATCTTCGTCCTGATCCCTCGACAGTTCTGGTAATAAATAGACACATGACTATTAGCCATTAATTGAGTACATAAATTCAAAAGTATTAATTATAAGCAATATTGGCAAGATAAATAAAAAACGACACATTATGAACATAGCAATGTAAAACATAGGTAACGCGTCTAGTATGGCATCTGTAAAGGTATTAATATAAGCATAGATATATTTATAATTATACATTAACAATATAATATGGATCGGCGGCAGCACCATTAAACTTATTTTTACGCTTAGTTTAACAAATTCACATATAGGACGATTTAAATAAACAAAAATAGGCACTGCAGAAGACAGCTTATTACAATTTATAATAATAACAACAACAGAAAATGCTACTACGATAAAAACACTATTAAAAACTGGTTTAATTGTTAGTGATATTCTGAGAATTATTCGTTGAGATTTTGTTTGATATGTCGGTTTCCGTACGAATAGCAAAAGTAGCTGAGTCATCCGCTTTTTTGACCAAGACGGTCGCATTCCTAATCCATACATACTTGAATTTATTGGCATTGGCTGCTTCACGACATTTTCGAAACAAATTCTTATTTCGAAGTGTTAAGTGCTCATTAACGTAGATACGACACGGCGCACCTGAGAGTCCAATGCGATCGGATGTTAGCCCCTTGGATAGACGGTAGGCGCTTAATAAATTATCGCGAAGCAAGCGGGACGCAAACTTCACAACAATATTCTTCGGGCGATTATTTTGCGCGTGCGCGTGAGGAACACGATGAATTGCGACCACATCATTCCTTGCTATAGATATATTAATTGCTGATGCAATTGACTCCAGCACTGTAATCAGGTTTTCACCTCGCCTTTCAGGAATGTTCCCCAGCTCAACGTTACACTGCCTCGCCTGCTGTTCCAGCACGTCTATTTTACTTTCAAGCAAAGACATCGACGACGCCGCCGAGTTCTTGATACTCATATTTAGATCCGCAATACTCTTCGCATTGTCGACGCAGTTAGCAGAGTTAAAATTTACAGTTGACTTGAGCTCTGACACGACACGAGACAGATCATCATGCTTAGCACTCAGACTTGATATTTCTAATTTTGCTGTAGAATAGTCTGTTCGCAATTCCTTCAATTCACTCTGTATTTGTGAATAGGATGTTGATAGGATATTAAACTCATCTCTTAAGTTACCAATAGTCTCGTTAATTTTTGAAAACTGGTTATTTATATCGGCGCGCAGGTCGCTTATGGTTTTCTTAAACTCGGCAGATAGATCAACAATAGCCAGCGTCAGCTCGCAGTCAGGTTGTTTCCTTTTTCTTTGCGTGACATTAGCAACGGCACTAGAGTCTTCATCTGTGTGCAGATCCGGACTCGACTGGCTTTTATTTGGTGAGCAGAACATAATGGTAAAGTTATTATTTACGTACCCAGATGAGACTATACCGACTTAATTATTCAATAGGTATACACCAACACGACGATAGGACAACAGGTACGACACGTTGCAGTACACGTAGATAGCAGTGCGGTAATTCGCCGCGGGGCGTTCAAGTTGCGGTGGCTAAGCGGCTTAACGTGCTACACTCCGTGACGGGCGACCTCAGGTTCGAACCCCAGCGCACGCACCTCTTTTTCCGAATCTTCAAATCTGGTTTGTGCAGTTGCTGGCAGTCACTGAGCGAGAGGGACACCGCTCCACAAGTTCCAAGATGGCGCAGACACTATATGGCACACCCCGCAAGAAAGTAAGAGAGGCACCGAATATATCAAACGCGTAGAACAAAAATACTTTCAAACAATTTAAATCATAAATTAAATCAGCCCCGACACGACCATGCAGATCAGAACAGCACGTCTGCTCACAGTAAGCTAGTTGAGCCAAACTGCCACATACCGATGCACTCAGTAGCACCATGTCATCAGCATAGCTTATGTTGTTTACATTGATTCCATCTATGTGACAACCTGTCCGGGTGCTACTGAGTGCCACAATTAAATCATTCATATACAGGTTGAATAGGGTTGGAGAGGACAATCCCCCCTGCCTCACTCCGCACCCCAACCTGTACAATTGCGACATGCTTCCCGACCATCGCACGCCATTGACCTGGTTACCGTACCAGTACTTGCAGATGTTGATGAGTTCCGGTGGTAGACTAGTGTTTAGTAGCTTTTCCATAGAATATCATAGGAAACCAGGTCAAAGGCTTTCGAAAGATCAAGAAAGCATGCGTGAACTGTAGTATGACGCTTGGTATAGTATTTGACAGCATGTTTAACACACAGAACTGCACTTTCAGTGGAAAGTCTGCTCCGGATGCCGAACTGATTGTCATGCAGTTCAATGTGCTTCGTTAGCTGTGAATTCAACATGCTGTCAAACACCTTCGATACCACTGTAGCAATAAAGATAGGCCTGTAGTTCTTCCTATCTGATAGATCAGGTGTCTTATTTTTAACTAAAGGTATAACAATTGTTTTAATCATCTCTGAATCTGAAGAATGTAGTGGTTCTTTGTGTTTTAAATTAAATTAATTAAAATTATTTGCTTAAAAAACTTAACAAGCCATGCTAGTGTGTTACAAGTATAACTAAACGCTATTGTCCAGGACTTCGTCTGCGTGAATTTTTTTTCTCCACCGACCCACCGCATCGGTTGCTCGCGCTATTTCTTTGTTTTCGCATTCATTCTGGCTTTTTTTATTTTTGCTCGGCTCCTAAGTGTGCTAGCGTGATGTCAAAGGCCTATTGCCTTCCTCAAGAATTGGGTTATCAAATGCTAAAATAATTTTTCGAATCCGACTGGTAGTTTCAGAGATTAGTGCGTTCAAAACAACCAAACAAACTCTTCAACTTTATAATTAGTACTATAATAGATACAGACGCCAGCACATCAAGCTACTACAATCTGTCAAATTTCTTTAATAGATTATCAACTTTATCGCTAAAGCATTAAGGCAGGCCTCCGTCACTCCATGTACTTGCGCGCTATAAGTGCCTACCGCCCAGCCGAGCGGTCTCGGTCCGCCGGCGGATCAAATTCAGTGCGGTTTTCGCAAGCGAAGCGCGCGCACGCCGTTCAATTTTAATAGTGCTGTTCGTTCGTACGCGTATTACTATGCAGTGTGGTGCTCTTTTTTTAAGGCTTTTTTTTTCATTTCTAGTGAACATCTCCGAAGATCATCATCAAACTAAGAAGTATTATACTTATTTTAAAACGTTCTCCTAAATGTAACAAATCCTCTTCTGAAAACCGCATCGATATCGGTTTAACCAAACGCGAGATTATCGCGCACAAACATACATACCTACAAACCATACAAGTCAAACATCTCAGTTTGGCCTGTATGTCTGATCACCTCCTTTTTTTTAAGTTGGTTAAATATTTTATAAATGATAAAATTTTTAACTGCCACATAAAAGTCAGAACATATTCACAGTTCTCAATAACATAGATAAAAAGTTATGTTAATTTAATTTTATCGAAGAGGCACCTGCGATTACTGTGGAATCGCGCGGTGCGAAGCAATCACTGCTGTACGCTTGAGCATTTAGGCGCATTTTAGCATACAGTGGTTGTTGACGCGAGGGAGTAGGCAATTATCGTAAAAGGTATTGGAAATTTTCTACTGAGTGAAGTATCTGTTACGTAGTAACTATTCAGTAATCTGTGATTAAGGTTCAAGATTAATTGGGAAAATTTGGCAGTTTCGGGTAGCTTGACCTGCTGGCGTCTGTACCAGAAAAAAACAATATTTACATGCTTTGATGTCGTGTGAAATATTATGTATAAGTTACGATTTTATGTGAATATTGTGTGCACATAACACTTTTAATCTGAAGGAAAATTCCCGTAATTAAAAACGTTCAAAATCTAGTCGCAGTCTCGGCGACAACCAGTGTCAAAAATGTAGGGAAATTAGAAGTATTTTTGACAGATTGAGACAGAGATCAGACTGTGAACGTTCTTAAATGAATTTTCCCTATGAATAACATGAAGTCAATAGGTACATTCGTAGAAAAAATACAATGTTGAATGTCATTGTTCTAGGTTTTAGGAATGAAGTTTTAGTGCCAGTCTTTATTTAATTTATGTTTCGATAAAAAAGTGATACTGTATATACCTAGATATATTTCGATTTAAGCTATATGTACAAATAAAGTCTATTTTTGAGTTTAAACTGTGTTTTCTTTTAAAAATACTTTGCACGCAATAAGTGGTGACGTTTCTTAAGGTGCTAACACAGCAGTTATATAACGTTAGAGAATGTTGTATAACATTTGTTATAACAAAAGTTACAAATTGTTTGTGATGTTATACAACTTCATGTAACAAAATGTTCTCTGTTCTCTCGCTTTCAGAGTTCGACTAATTTAATGGATATATCTTTGTGCCATTTTGCAATATACCATTAATAAAGTCTTAAATAATAGTAAAAAGAAACACAGAAAATTTTATTTAGTATATTTATTTCATGTTTTAAAAATGTCGTTTTCTTGTCGGCTCTTGCCGACACTGGCGGTTTGGGCCAGTTTTCATTTGTCGGCTATAGCCGACCGTGGCGTTCAAAAGGTTAAAGATTCAAAATAAGATGTATTTCAGAAACGTCAGGAATAAAGAAAAAATACTCCACAGTATATAAACATACAGCACCAACGACACGTAATGAACGACACAGAGTATTTTCTGTTTCTTCGCGGCCCACGCCGTGTCTCTCAAACCATCTTTTATAATGTATTTTTTCACTCCGATGACCCAGACTTTTATGAAATCTTGGAAGCTCACCGTTGTCACGTCACAGTTAAATATGACTTTGTCAACATCCGACATGTTCTCGATCATACCTCGCACGTTGTCGTCTCTGAATTCCCATGAGTTTGTCGAAAAATATCTGTATAAATACGACATTTTGTCAATTGTTGTGTAGAGTTTCACAAATCTGTAAAGAAAGATTTTTTTTTTTAAATATTCCTATTGTACAGTTAGCTACAATAATCACATTGCACTGGGATCGATCCATCATCATTAATTAAATTAAGTAATTTATAAGTACTTAGATGAAATAAAGGATAATAACGGTTATTATTATATCAGATATATTTAAAGGTAAATAGGTATTATTATAAGGACTGCTTTTTTCTGCAGTACCAGAGGCATTGAGACAAAGCTGAAATGTCTCATGTGAAGTCACCTCTGGTGCCTCTGGTGTTGCTGAAGTCCATTTACGACATTTACTTATTAACCATCAAGTTACATAATAAAGTGTGCAGCTATTTATTTATTTATTTAAACTTTTCGCACAAAAAGGTACAAAGGCGGACTTAATGCCTTTTTTTTTTTTTCTGGTGGCAAATCATCAAATGACCCCTCCCGCTCTGGGTGGAGCGGAAGGGAGTGTCAGACTCTTACTGACTAAAACCCACCCATGTTCCTTCCTTCGCCCTTTATGTTCCGGGGTAGCGGTAACCCTTTCGGACAATCCCGCTGACCCGGCAGGCTTCGGCCCTAAGGGGCCCCTCGGATTATGCTGACATCTCTTTGAGGCGCGCGTGGAACACTTACGCGCCGTCCGGCACGGGCCTGGTCCTGATCGGGCGGTGAGCTACCCATTGCTCTCCGCCCGCAGGCCCGCGCCTACGGTGGCCGGTAGTCACACCTAACTGAACTGGTAGCCCGGAAGATTTCACACCATTAATATCTACACATTGGACCCTATTATGTAAATAAGAAATGATTACGTTGAGAGCTTCGTTTTGGACACCGTAATGACGTAACTTACGCAAAAGCGTGTCATGGTGCATGCAATCAAAGGCTTTGGAGAGATCACAGAAAACTCCATTAGCATTGCGATTTCTCCCATGCGTCAAATGTGTGTCTCAGCAGAGCAACACCCGCATCTGTAGTTGAACGACCTTTTGTAAAGCCATATTGCTCATTATGGAGGAGGCTATTTAAATTAAAATGTCTTAGCAACTGCTTGCGTATTAACTTTTCAAATATTTTGCTAAATGTAGGTAAGATAGAAATAGGCCTGAAATTGCCAACGTCATTCTTATTACTTGATTTAAATAATGGTATGACTTTACTACTCTTCAAGAGGTCAGGAAAAGTTCCTAAATCAACACATTTATTAAAAGTAACAGCTAGAATGGGGGTTACGATGTCTATTATATTACTTAAAAGTTTAATGGAGATGCCCCAATAATCACCGGTGTTTTTAGACTTAAGTGTATTAAAAACATTAACTACATCACGCGGGGTTACATGATCGAAACTAAATAAAGGACTACATTTAGGTACACTACTATGCAAAAGATTTTCAGCTTTAGACGACGACGAATTTAAGGAGCGAGTCGTAGTTATCGGTATGTTGGCAAAAAACTCATTAAATGCCTCAGCTACGTCAGCTGCTTTATTAACTAATTTGTTGTCGACCATAATCTCAAGTTGTTTTTCTTGTTTAACCGATTTACCCGTTTCATTGTTAATAATTTTCCAAGTGGTTTTTACTTTATTATTAGAATTTTTAATTGTTCGCCTAAAAATTTTGATTTAGCAAAAGCACTAATCTTTTTGAATAATTTTTGACATACTCTAGGAAAGGAGTATCAAACCTGTATTTTTTCAAACCATATAACTCGTATAGTCTCGCTCTACTTTTATAAATACCTGGGGGTCTACTCCGAAGTGGTATCGGCCGAATGTTCGGCCGTTTCCTGCTACGAAGTTACTATTTGGTTCGGTCGGTCCCGACCCTACACTCCTACACTCTTTCGAATATTGACTATAGTCCCGACCCAACTAAGTCGATCCAAATTTTTTTCACATTTTTCAATAATATTCGGTTCGGCCATGTGTCGGTCCGATCCGATCATTCGCACTTTGCACTTCGTAGTAGACACCCTGGAGTAGCCCATTGGTTAAAGCCAACAGAGGATCCATTAATGTTAATAGTTATGGTCTTGAAAGTAGATTAGTACTCTTTTTGCACAACATCAAAAAGGGCACCATAAATTTCATTAGGATTCTCGTATATAGGCAGATGATGCAATTCTATGAGCTATATTATTTTTAAACATTTTGCAACGACTAGCTGTCTAAGGACTGCATTCGAGTTTATGCGGCTTTTTATGTAATGGCATGGGGAATAAACCACAGTGGTCGGACGTTAAGTCAGTTAAAACTAATTTATTTTTGGCATTACAATCACTAAATATATTATCAAGACAAGTTGACGAAGATGCTGTGATCCTAGTAGGTTCAAAAAATAAGTTAAGTGGCGCAACAAACTCTACTTACGACGATATCTCCTTGGGCTTGACGGGTATGATAGCACACACACCATCTAGTATATAAGCAGGTATATAGTGGAACAACCACGTCAGGATCCAGTACAGCAACCGATTCTTAGTTTCTATCAAATTGCAATACCACACGGCTTTGGGGGACACGAACTTTCTGCAATCCCCGCGCATTACACTGCTGGCGAAAGCTAAAATTATATTTACAAAAAGTTAATTAATCAGCCTATAATGTTCCCATTGCTGGCACTCAGGCCTCCTCTCTGTGTTAGGAAGTTGGCCGTAAATACAGCACAGGGCACAGTTTGGTTTGGGTTTGGTTGGGGAATGTAATATAACATGTCTTTGAATATTTGGTCCCTTTACCATTTAGGGCAGTGGCAATATGTCACGACCGCAGGCAGAAACGCCAGGCGCAGGACCGATGGTTTTACGTTAACGCGCTCTCTGAGGCACAGAAGTGTCACACCGCCAACTTATTAAATTCCTGACTCCGCGCTGCTACTGAGAATTTCTTAATATGAAAACCCTGCAACTTTTTATTTGCCAGAATTGGAATTTTAACCAGGGTGTTCAGACAAAGGCCCCGTTTAGTACAATAGGTATATTAATATTAAATTTTGGAATCGCAGACACAATCACAACGCAGTTTCGTTGCACACTTACTCTATATATCTGTGTCTACTGCAATTGTTTTTAGCCGTATGTACAATGGGAACGTAGAATGTGTGATACCAACACTAAGTTACTGGAAAATTTCGTACAGTACAACGCCGTATGAGCAGCCACTGTGGAAAACATAGCAGTTTAAAACGCTACGTACACCAAGGCATAAAGCACTCCTTCCTGGCCACTGTGTACAAGGGCATGTCCGGGTCGCCGCGCTTGCGCCGCTGCGCCGCGTCCCAACCGGCCGCTATGATGGCGTTGTTCACGTAGTCCACCGGCACGAGCGCCAGGCGTTTGTCCACGTCCACGAAGAACACGCGGAGGACCCCCAGAGTGACGCCTACCATTATCTGTGGGCATAGAGTAGGTGTTAATAAAAAAATTAGGTATTATAAAACTCGATGACCACCGACGATCGACCACCGATCGACCACCGATTTTGGCCATGAGCCAAAATAACCTTGCGGTGTGGTAATCTTTACCACACCACAAGGTTATTTTGGTTATTTTAGAGAGAAGTATTCTAAGACGGTATGGTACGATGGTAATTTGCAAAAATCGTAGATACTTAAGTTGATATTTCGCGGTCTGCATAGTCGCCTACGGAGTTCTTTTTTTTTTTACTAGCCTTCACTGTCCCGCTCCTGGGCAAAGGCCACCACTCCTTCCATCTTTCGCGAGCCTGCACGTCCTCCTTCCAGTTTTGACGGAACCTATCCAACTCGTCCCGTCATCTCCTATGTGCTCTGCCGCGACCTCGCCTCTCTGTCTCAGGGCACCAATTCTGTGCTATGTATTTGGGCCCACAGTTTGTCCGGCATGCGGCAGACATTTCCTGCCCAGTCCCATTTCAGTTGGGCTACCTTTTGAGCCACGTCAGCTATCTTTGTTTTGGAGTGCAGTATTGTGTTTTGAACATGATCCGTTAATTTAAAACCTAGTATACTGCTGATCCTGCGCTCCATTGCTCGTTGAAAGAACTTGAGTTTGGACTTCTGGATGTTAGTCAAAGACCAAGTTGGTGCACCATAGGTTAAGACGGGAAGAATACACATGTCCATGAGCCTGCATTTCAGTGCCATAGGCAAATCACCCTTAAATATATACTTCAAGGACCAGTAGCTCTCCCAGGCGCTTTCCGTTCGTCTGTGATTACTTTATCTTGATGTAGGTAAAGATTATTATTTTTATTTAATTCAGACACAGTCATCCAGTTTATGTTAGTATACTTAAAAATTATGTTCATTAGTAACCAAAGATTAACTAAAACTAAGATTAAATAACTGAAATACATAAAATCAAATTGTAAAATTACTTAAAATCGCAATCATCTTTAAATTCATTAAAATCTTTAGATTATACAGGGTGGTCGGAACATTGACGTCCAAAAATAAAATTTAGGAACCTCGTATCGTGGGGTATCCGAATCACCCCCATGTATGTTCCGCGACTTTTCATAGTTTTCGAGTTACGAATTTTTTTCTGATTTTTTGAGAATGATCGACCTGACCAATCTAAAAAATGGCTTTGTCGAGATTTTTTTTTTGCAACTAATTCTTCGTGAGTAGTACTTTTATGCATAAAATAATCAGATTCGTAACTGTGATGAAAGTTATGAAAAAGTTGGTCTAAAGTGAAAAAATTACGTTCGGTAAATTATGGCTTGGCATTTTAACTTTAAATAAAAAATTTGAACAGGAAACTTCATGGTTCCTAAGTAGGCTTCAAGAATGCGCCAGACTCTCAGCTTTCATAATCATAAAAAAATTAGCACTTTAGACCAACTTTTTCATAACTTTCATCACAGTTACGAAGCTGATTATTTTATGCATAAAAGTACTACTCACGAAGATTCAGTTGCAAAAAAAAAATCTCGACAAAGCCATTTTTTAGATTGGTCAGGTCGATCATTCTCAAAAAATCAGAAAAAAAATCGTAACTCGAAAACTATGAAAAGTCGCGGAACATACATGGGGGTGATTCGGATACCCCACGATACGAGGGACCTAAATTTTATTTTTGGACGTCAATGTTCCGGCCACCCTGTATGTGACACGTACCCCGGTGGGCCCCGCGACGCAGCTCATGTCCAGCCAGCCAGGCAGCGGCTCCAGGTAACTGTTGATCACTGAAAGATACACATTTATGATTACAGAAACTTCACTGCGGTTGTCTCGCTTAATACAGCCTACCCAAAAGAACCTAATACAGGGTGTCCACCCTGAAGATGCTCTCATTTTTGCAAAAGATATTTTATTTCATCGTCATCATTTCAGCCGAAGGACGCCCACTGTTGGACATAGCCCTCCCCCAAGCACCTCCACTTCGACCCGTTCCGTGCTTCTCGCATCCAACCGGATCCTGCGGCTTTACCAAGGTCGTCGGTCCATCTTGTGGGAGGCCTTCCATCCTTTTATTTCAAAGCGACTTTAATATTGTCGCGCGTCACAATTAATGGTGACATTAGTTACCACTAGCGCCATCTAGTATCGAGTAGCAGAACTAATAGAGTCAAGATGCTTCTAGAACTTTCGATGCTAGAACTATCGACTACTGATCAGTCGGTGCCGGTATGTACTCGAACGTTCTAGATGTTTCTACAATAGAAGGTTCTAGAACTATCTGCGGCACTATATAAGGCGGGGATTAGCCGAGAACGGGACAGAGTTGGATAACCGATACAAGCGAATACATCGAAAGCGATCCTCAAGTGCGATTCAAGTGCGATTTTGTTTTCTAATTAGTGTGTTTGAGTTGTTATTAGTGTTGTTTTATTAAAGTGTTAATTTTGGTAATTATTATCGGCAGTTTTAATTGTCACGAACCCCGAAGCTCGTAACAATATTAATTTGTGAAGTCGACAGATGTAAAATATTTCGTTGAGCTTCTTAAGTTCTTAAGATTTCTGCTCGCTCTGACTGGACAGGTCCAAATCTGTGCAGTTTTTTTCCTTCAAGAGCATTTCAGACACTAATTTGCATGGTCCCATGTTTGTGACCCATTTTTTTTAGCCTTTAATGTCCCACTGCCGGACAGAGCCTCCCTACTCTCTTTCCACCTCTCTCTGTCCAGAGCTGTCTGGATCCCATTAGTGCCCACATAAAGACCTGACTGGACTTTAAAAGAGACTGACCTCTGAGTTTGTTCCGGGTTTTTCTTCTCAGAGTAGTCAGGTAGCAAACGCCGACCTCATCTAGTTTTTAAATTATGATTGACGAAAGTGTTTGTGCCATACAAACGTACTTACAGAAATTAAATTATTTATCATTTATGAGCTCGGCTCGGTCGTGGCTGCGTACACTCTTGATCGCCTTTGTTGGTCGGTGAGAAATTAATATGATTATCATCACTCTTCACCACTTTTGGAGAATTGGTGGTGGCTTGCTTTGCCGGTAAGTACAATATTGTTTGTGTACCTATGGGTGGTCTGACGACGCAGACGGGAAGGTCAGCAGCACTGGACCTCACCAACTCCTCGGCCACCGCCTTCGTGAACGTGTAGGTGTTGGGCCAGCCCTTGATCAACCTGGAACAACAAAAAACCATTGCATTTCACAGTGGGTTAATTCTGATGTAATATACCTACGTATAAGGCCTAAACGAGCAATACTTTAACAGCCATGTTTTCATTCTATTGGCAATGTTTTTATTGCAGAGTAAATGGAAAATAATCTTGTCTTATATTTACACAGGAAAAGTTGAGTTCGAGATGGACCATGTTTTAGCTATTAGGGATTACATTAATATTAAAAGTGTTGAAGTGTCCTCGATTCCCCGACATTATCATCAGTCTATACCAGTTCACTGCTGGACATTGGCTTCTCCAATCGTATGTCATTCATCTAGACCCTCAGCTACACTTAATTAGCTGCTACAGCCACCCTGGGACCCTCGTTGCTCCACCTACCACGAGGGCGTCCTGACTAAGGTTGCCTTCGCGGTCTCCGCTCAAGAACTCGTCTGCCCTAACGGTCATCGGATCTTTTGCTAATATGGCTGACCCACTGCCACTTCAGCTTGCTTATCCGGTTTGTTCTTACCCTTTAGTAAGGTCGTTGAGTCTGTCCTCGTCCATCTGCTCTGCTATGGCGATCATCACGTGTGGCGCCACGGGGACTGGGTAGAAGTTTTCCCACACCTCCTTCCCGACGCGGTCGTAAGTCGCGTGGGTGTACGCTGTTGAGACGTACACGAAGTTTCTGGAAGAATCGCCGAATCAATATAGCCGTATATAACGACCGCAAAATGGCGGTCTTCTATTCTGTAAATATAAATAAACTGGCTGACCCGACAGCCGTTGTCCTGTTCAATAATTCATTAAAAAATCCAATAGAAAAAAGGACATTTCGTTTTATTGAATTTGAACATTTCCTGGGAAACTTTTCAAATTTTTCTTTCCATAAACACCTAATTCGGACTATCTCGAACATTTTATAACAAAAATATAACCAAATTGGTCCAGGTTAGGGGATTGGGGTTACAATTTGCACGCAAATGGACAATCTCATCCTTAAACAGTCTTAGCTCTATGCAGGTTTTAGATGAAAATGGCTAGTTCTGTCCTCTATAGGATTTTGATAGAAAAAATTGTAGAAATCTGAGAAGTTATGTGAGAAATGCAAAAAAGAAATGTGTTTATTGGCATTACAGCAAAAAATCCAACCACCACCTAAATGAAGTGAGGCTCACCGGAGTTTGGCGCAATCCTTGGCGAGAGCCACTGTCTCCCTGGTGCCGCGGATGTTAGTCAAGGTCGCCACGCGCATGGGCTCATTGAACCTTATCGTCGCAGCCAAGTGGATTACCATATCCACCTGGAAATTTGATTATAGTTTTAGTAATGAGGCTTTTTCGCGATCAAATTGGCTTTCTACTGCGACAAAGTAATGTAGGTATGTAAATAGTTGTAAAGAACTGCATAATCAGACAATAACGTTCCCACTGCTTGGACACAGACCTCCTGTCTGTGAGAGGGAAAGTGAGCCATAATCCACCACGCGGGCCCAGTGCGGGTTATTAGATGTCGCATGTCTTCGAATTTTTTGGTTCTAGGACATGCCGGTTTCCTCACGATGTTTTCCTTCACCGTTTTGCGAAGATCCTGAAGAACTGCGTTCAATTAAAACTCGACAAATATTGTATCATCGTTTCGAAAATAAGACGTAAAAAGCTCTTTGTGAACGATCAGGCGTGCTGTCGATTAGGTATTATGGGGGCAGTGGTATCGGTCCGGACTTATGAGTTGTAGGCCGTGAGTTCTAACCCAAGTAGGCACTTTACTTTGTGTATTTAATTTCATCATCACTGCTCTCAGAACGGTAAAGCAAAACATCGTGAGGAAACCGGCATGTCCTAGAATAAAACCAAAAACCTCGAAGACATGTGACATCTACCAACATGCACTGGGCCCACGTGGTGGATCACAGCCCGCTCCCTCTCGAAGCGAGGAGGCCTGTGTCCCAGCAGTGGGAACATTAAAGGCTGATTTTGACTAATACACGAGCAACACGTTGCAGCCGATCGATTCTGTAAAAAACTCACCGTGAAACCTTAGGTGAAGTGAGCGTGGAGTGAGCTGTCATTCCAACTAATGCTAGGGATTGACACTATTGACAGCTCACTCTAAGCTCACTTCACTTGACTTTTCACGGTGAGATTTTTACAAAATCGATCGGCTGGTTACAGATTCGCACTGCAGTTGCCTCTGTCATCGACGCGTGTCGCTCTTGTGTATGCACACTTATTTGCCAACAATCACACAAAAACAACAAAAAAAAAATCTCCCCACAAACTGCCCCAATTTTGCTTTTACTCATACTTAATATCTGAATTCTTAATTTTGTGATCCTTCTAAGTAGATATCTACTGCTGCAGCTACGATAAAGTCATTATCATCATCAACATTTCAGCCGAAAGTCGTCCACTGCTGGACATAGGCTCCCCCACAGATTTATAAACTAAAGGGAGATATGCCAAGGGGGCGTGGCGCGTGCGAAAAATGTATGCACAAAACAGAAACAAGCGCGGGCGCCGTTGATTTGTCAATAAGAATTGTCAATGTAGTTGTGTATCTCAACGTTGCGATCTGCGTTACGCGATGGGCTCGCGTTGAGTGTGGTGACTGTTATAGTGTGAGTGAGCGCGTGTTCGTATTGTAGTGCATATGTAGTTGAAGGCGACAGCCGGACTCGAACAGTTGGGCAGCCACACCATATCTCCCTTTAGTTTATAAATCTGTGGGCTCCCCCAAGCACCTCCACTGCCCACTGCCGCTTAAGTTTGGCAATTCTTCGGGCTATGTCGGTTACCTACGATAAAGTTCAACTTCATATTTACCTCAGTCGTGATCGTGGTCCAGTCTTTGTCACTAAGGCCCAGTTTAAGATCGGCCACGTCGCCTTTCACCGGCACTATCCTGTCTGCGAAGCGAGGCTGCTTCGAACGCACCAAGTCAAACACCTGTTGGAATGATACTGGTAAGCACAGAGCACTTTATAATACGCTGGTAAGTATATATACCTACAGCGGGGTAGCACACTATCAGTAGCAATGTGTTTCATTTTGACAGTTCAATAACATTCAATGCGTTATTTACGTTGATGAGCAGACACATTTTTCGAACATATGAAGCAATGCAATTAGCAATATTCTACAATATTCTTCAGATTCTGATTGATGACGCAATTGTGGTGCAGAAGGCCAATTCCCGTAATTAAAAACGTTCAAAATCTAGTCGCAATCTCATCTCAGCGACAATCAATGTCAAAAATGTAGGGAAATTTGACGTATTTTTGACAGATTGAGACTGAGATCAGACTGTGAACGTTCTTAAAATTACGAGAATTGCCGCTCGAGATGGTACAGACGCCAGCACATCAAGTTACCCGAAACTGTCAAATTTTCTCAATCAACCTTGAACCTTAATGCTTTAGCGACAAAGTTGAAAATCTATTAAAAAAAAATTGACAGATTGGAGTAGCTTGCTATGCTGGCCTTTGTCTACGTTTGTAACTAAATAACATTGAGAAAAAATAATTGCTCGGTACGACTTTAACATTCGGCAGACGGCCAATACACGGTCGGTACGAATCGGGATGCGACTCTCGACTTGTTGAGGGCGAAGAATGCGGATAAGGAGGACAATTCATTATAGGAGCTTACCGGATCTTTCAGCAAGTAGTCTAATCGCTCCTGCATCAATTTCCCCTTCTTTGGTCTCAGCAAAATGAACATTTTCTTTATTTTGCACGATCTGCGTTGTTAAAACAAATTATTATTGTAAGCTAAGGGTGACAGAGTACTGCCAGGGCCGCGGGTTGTTCGAAAGAGATACCGTGGTCCCTGGCATAGGCAACTGAAGGAACACGGTGGGTTTTAGTCAGTAAAAGTCTGACACGCCCTCCTGCTCCGCCCAGAGCGGGAGAAGTCATATGTGAAGTCCCAAGCTGAAAAAAAAAAGAAAAAAAAAAAGGGTGACAGAGTAAGGGGTGAGAAAAGCAAGTCTTCAGAAAAAGATAGATGGTGGAGGAGAACTGATTTATTAGTAACATTCCTATAAATCACTCTGCTCCACCGAACGGAGGAAAAACATGAATTAATTAAGAATGACTTCGCGGCTATACTGAATAATTACTTGAACCCACTGACCTCTAATAAACAAGTACGCTGGACTATGGGCTAATTGTTCAATCGATAGATAATTTTTATTCGTGGAATAAAATTGACGTCTGACAGTTTTTGTTATGGAAGAACTGTGAAAAATTTAAAATTATTCCTCCGGTAAAGTTATCTGGCGGTGGAAAAATCAGCCCTAAATATACTATACGAAATGCCAGTTGTTTTTTGTGCTGATTCAAAACATAAAAGCGCCCCCTCAAGCGTCTCAGGAACTAAAATTGACACATTGTTGCAAATGGTTGTCGTGTTCTTTTGGTACGTCTCTGATGGTTTAGGTCTAAGTGAAATAAGAACATTTTTATCATGAGAGTATGACGTGCATTTTCTTAAACTTACCATCAAAAATATTAGTTCCACAGACGCTCACGTTGTTATTAGCGCCAAACTCGCGAAAATCAAATATGTTCGTTTTGTCATCGAAAGTATGATGTCCAGCGTACTTGTACAGACGCCAGCAGGTCAAGCTACCCGAAACTGTCAAATTTTCCCAATCAACCTTGAACCTTAATATTTAGCAATACAGTTGAAACTCTATTAAAGAGATTTGACAGATTGTAGTAGCTTAATGTGCTGGCGTCTGTACCTATAATATAGGTCAGTGCCACAGAGTACTTCTACTATATCCATAATTGGATATGTGGGCGCGCTATTTAGGCAGCGATAAATGTTTATGTTGGCGAAATTATCTTTCAGATACAACATACATTTTCGCTGCCAGGCGAACTGGTGGGCAATTCTCGTAATTTTAAGAACGTTCACAGTCTAATCTCAGTCTCAATCTGTCAAAAATACCTCTAATTTCCCTACATTTTGACAAGTTTTTGACATTTGTTTGTCGCTGAGATGAGACTGCGACTAGATTTTGAACGTTTTAAATTACGAGAATTGGCCTTCTGATGTCACACAAATCAATCGACACTGGCGTTGGTGATAACGAAGCAGTAAATTATCCAACAATATTTTTAAATTCACTAGATATGCCAGAAATGCCACCACATAGACTTCGATTGAAGATGTTCGTCGAAAATTCTGATTCGTAATTTAAACCCACGATTATGCAGCGGCACACGTTTAGTCATCTAACGGATCACAGGAAATGTTATAAAAAATCTTTTAAACTTCTGAAATATTATAAAAAATCTCTTAAACCTTCCGTTGAAAACGGTTGAAAGTTTAAGAGCGAAATTATTCTGTTGCCGCGTATCCCAATGAAACCTTCGGAGACTACTATCCCATTAAAATGGCGTCAATTTCCGAGTCGTTTGGCATTCGTGATGACAATCAACAAATCACAAGGGCAGTCAATGTCCATAATATCTCGACATCAGAGCCACAAAAAATGTGTAGGTCTTGTTTAAACAACTTACTCTTTGGCTCGGAAACTATTCTCCTATGAAAAGCCATTTATCATCAACACTCCATATGGTTCGGGACATAATTGAGAGATTTCACCGAAAAAGAGACAGCACTATTATTGTCACGAGATGAAAACGAGACAGAACATAAACATACGACAGGCGCCGCCCCCCTGCGATACCACCGTCGCCTAACCGTGCCGGCATTATTTTCGTAATTTGGCTAGCTAAAGGAAGTTTGTTGTTTTGATTTTTCTGAATCAATCAAACAGGAGTAGCCAACTATCTAATTCACCTCTGATTGTATATGCAACCTGACGTCAGAATCATCTCTTTTTATAAAACAGCGTCCGGCTACCATCGAAATCTAGATAGGTTTCTGTTTTTTTAACATAAAATCACGCCTTGTTTCCCCGAAGAGTTGGGCAGAGGTGTATCTATATATATTTGTGAAAGCTAGAATCATTTACATATTCTTTTGTGTAAATGATGACTGTTTAATTTAGGGGAATATTTTAATATTACAATCACAACCATGTATTCGTGTATGTTGGAGTAGCCCATTGAAATTGTCCTCACGAGAAACGAAGCTCTTTCCACCACAAGGGAGAAGAACGGAATTATTTAGGTATTACACCTCGAGGTGCCACAGGGTTTTGGTCACTTGGAAAATGGTGGAAAGTACAACGGTACGTTTATTAAATAAAGATGTTGAGATCTCTTGGAGGAGTCTTCAACTATCTCTGGATATGTAAATGCTGCACCACGTAATTATGACCGCGGTATGTTGGGTGAAATTTAGCGGAATCACTCGTGTGCAAAACACTTTTTTCGTTAGAATAAAAGGTTCCAACGGTGTCGAGATTAAATAATTGAGGAGAGCTTCTCCTAAACTAACGCAGAGTTACGCGTCCTACGCTTTCTCTTCCTCTACACTTTTATGAATATATTTTCATGCTTTTGCTAGCGGCTTCGTCCGTAAAGGTTAGATTATCTCACAGAACCGTAATAGTAGAATAAATAGTATTCTATGTCCTAACCCAGATCATAGTCTACCCGTGTGCCATATTTCGCCCAAACACATTTAGCCATTAAGGCGTGATTGATTTACAAACATTCAAACACATGAAAGCGACTTCCACATTTAAAATAATATGTATGATATAGTACCTACATTCAAAGCATCAACTTAAAAGTCGCTTTTGATGGTAAAAGCTATACATTTATGGCTCCACATTCAATGGCTAACTGCAGTACCTCAGGAAATTGTTTTCAGTTTAAGTACGACTACATCTTTCTGCATATCCTCTCGCCAGAAAATGAATTCAACTAAATTTTAATTCAGTACAATGTGTGGATGGAAGAGGCTATAAAGACTCATTTAACTATATAACGTATACCAATCAGACAAATTCAGTGCTAAATAGTCATATATAAAGCATATTTAGGTCTTAAGTTCGACGTCTTAAAAATTCGTTTTTTTTTAAACGAGTCAAATGGTATTACAATGACGTAAGACCTATTTTAGTTTTTTGTTTAGAGGAAGTAATGTCATATCTATACATACGCAACATAAACAGTCATTGGAATTATATTTGTCCCGAGCCATAGGGTCTGTTGTTAAATACCTACATAATATATATTTTTAACCCAAATTATTTATATTTTTGAACCAAATGGTCGGATTTATACATCATCCAGCATATTTTTTTTTATTCAAATAATAAAATTTTAGACCCAAAAAGTCTGATAGCAACATAAAAATATTGATTGCAACTAGACCTTAAAAATTGGTGATACGTTGCGTTGTGTAGGTAAACCAACTAATTTATTCTTACTAGCAAAAGACGAATTGACAAAATATATTATGTTGTTCACCAAATCGCGCTAAATTGAATTTAAATTAGGACATTGATTTGACTGAAATAGATTTTACATTGTGTCTGTTGTCTGGAAGTCAACATGTTAATTACTTTAATTTAAACAACTGCATTGTTCAACCTAGGTTAAAAACCGGCCTTGGGTAAGAATTTTCAATGTAATCATTACACTTCCTGAATAGAATAGAATATATTTATTTGCATACATACATTAAAGTCTTCGCCAAACAAATGGCTGAATATTGTGCAGAGTCCATTTAGATTGCTATCGACATGCCAAGAAGAAGAAGAAGCAGTTATGATCTTACATGTTTCGCCATGGACTGGCAAACAAATATTTAAACATGTTAAATGTAACAAATTTGACACATTTATTTGTTAAAATAAAAAAATATTAAAAATTAAAAAAAATTAAAAATTTCAAGAATATTCCAAAAGAAATAAGGAACTCCCTCTAAAACGCTTTAAATTAAAACTACACAAATGGCTTATTGGTAATTGTTTTCAGAGTAAAAGAATTTTTTGATAAAAAAGTAGCAGATAAATATGTATAAGATATGATACTGATATTTAATTATATTACTTTATATATCTATTATTCTCAAGTGTTCAAATAGATACAAAACCCTAATAATCCTAATAATGTTATTAGAAATGTTATAATTTTAATTTTAACAAATGAATATGAAAACAATTCCACATTTTTAAAGTCCAACAAAGGTGAGGTCATCCTCAAGGTTGATTTTAAGAGCGCCTTTAGCTCTGTGGACAGGGACACTTTGTTGGCTGAAGTCAAAAAGGAACTATCCGAAATTATAGAATACAAGAACAATGTTTTAGAATCTGCAGTTGGATGCCAACAAGGTGACCCTCTCGGGCCAGTCATTTTCAGTTTAACTATTCATCCAATTTTACAGAAACTAAATTCAAAATTTAATGTGTGGTATTTGGAGGAAGGAACGATAGGCGGTGATGTAGACACTGTTTTGGAAGATCTACAACTCCTCAAACAGGAATTTCAATCTATTGGCTTGGATCTTAACCTCTCAAAATGTGAACTTTACCTCCCAGAGACAGTGGGATGAGCCGCTTTGCAGGTTGGTACGGAATAATCTTATCAATATGTCCACAAATACTGATTAGTGTGCCCGCCTGCTGGCTGTGGGTGAGTGGGAGTCGGGGCTCTGGCTTCAAGCACTCCCGTCACTCAACATAGGCACTATGCTGGGTGACACCATCTTCCGGCTCGCTATCTGTCTGCGTTTGGGCACTCCTTGCGGGGCTCCGCATCGCTGTCAGTGCGGTAAAGCTGTCGACTGCCTCGGACACCATGGCCTATCCTGCAGTAGGAGCGCAGGCCGGATAGCACGGCACGCCAGCATTAATGACATCATCCGTCGTGCTCTCGTCACTGCCGGGGTGCCAGCAACCCAACGGCCTGGCACGCGATGATGGGAAGAGACCAGACGGAATGACCATAATGCCCTGGAAGTTAGGCACACCTTTGGTGTGGGGTACAACATGTGTCGACACCCTTGCGCCATCCCATCTTCCTAGCAAGGTGGGCTGTGCTGGAGCGGCTGCTGCTGGTGCAGAAAACCTCAAACGGTGAAAATATTCCAACCTGATTGGGGATATATGTTCAAGCCGTTTGGGGTTGGAACACTAGGGCCATAGGGCCAAGTGCCCACTTGGTTTTTCGAGATATCGCCAAGCGGTTAGTCGACTCTTCACGTGACCGGCTGGCCTGTTTCTTGGCCAAAGAATCAGCATCGCCATACAACGTGGCAATGCTCCCAGCCTTTTGGGCACTGTTCCTGTTGACAGCGATGAGGACGAGTTTTTTGATGCCCTATGATTATTTTGCTTATTTTTTCACATGTACATATTATTATTTTAAATGTTATCTTATATAATATAACATAATAAATGATTTGACATAAATAAAATGAATGTGTTCGTTACATTTAACATGTTTAAATATTTGAGTGCCATTCCATGGCGAAAGATGTTTATCGTAACTTTATTTATAAGAACTTATTGTACCATGTTTTAAAGCAAATAAATATATTCTATTCTATTCTATTCCTCTAATTCCGTAGCTATTGCATTTTTGTATTAGTAAGTCGTGGTTAACAGAGTCGAAGGCTTTGCTCATGTCAAAGAAGATGAAAGATACTGACATGCGTTTATCTAGATTATCAAAAACATTTTTTATCAGTCTAAGTAAATGCTGCTAAAGTAGTTGATTTTCCCCTTTGAAAGACGTTTTGTTCCTCTTTTATAATCTGATTTTTTTCTAAGTAAGCTGTGAGTCTACGATGCATGATTTATGTCGGTATGTTTTTTTTTTTGTGTGTTTGTTACGCGATTACTCCGCCAATTGTGGACCGATTTTCAAAATTCTTTTTTTGTTCGAAAGGAGATACTTCTGAAGTGGTCCCATAGTCACCAAGATAGGATCTGATGATTGGATCCTGGAGAAATTGAGGGCAACCCTCAAATTTTATGGGCCACACATCTTTTTTTTAAACCAAAATTACTGGTGACAATAAATTACAACTTAAAAGTGAAAAATAAAAACTTTTTTGCAATAAAAAAACCGACTTCCAAAAAAGACACTACAAAGTGAAAAATAACTTTAATTTCGGAAGTCGGTGGCAAACAACGAAAATGCGAACCCAACAACACCGACTTCCGAAATTCAAGTTATTTTTCACTTTGTAGTCTTTTTTGAAGGTCGGTTTTTTTTTGCAAAAATGTTTTTATTTATACATAACTTACTAGTTATGTAAAAAAAATCAGAAGTAAATAGTTAAGTAACTATTGAGCTCCCTTGACTAACCGTTCTACTGAACGGTTGGTCAAGGCAGCTTAAAAGTTCTGGAGAAGCGGCCGCGGACCAGAAGACGCAGTGTGAGAAGGCCTCCTACCACGTGGTAAGAAACATGATGAAGGTCACGGGACTTCCCTAAACGATGCGGGAGGCACAGGTCCGGGAGTTGTGGCGATGCTTGGCGGAGGCCTAGCCTTTGAATAATAATGCTGATTCCTCACCTGAAGAGTTTCTCAATGAGCTGCTTGCCGATGAAACCTGAGCCGCCCGTGACGAAGACCGAGGCGCCGCTATAGAACTGCTGCACGGCTGAGTTTCCACGATCGATAATTTCGTTCATCGGTTTCTGGCGAGACAGCATCTCTGCTTCAAACTCCTGAGACGCGTCCATGGTGAACTTCCAATAACCTTAATCCAAAAAATAATCCCAGGAATATCTCCGCAGTGAGCAAGTGTAGTGATCAATGCTCTTGCTCACTCTGCGTGGGAAGAGATCTTGCCCAGCAGTGGGACAATAATGCTGGAATATATTTTATTCAGTAAAAAAACATGTAGATAACACTACACTACTGCTCAGCTGAAATAGAACTTATGACGAAAAAGTGGTTTTGAATAAAGTAGTTACAAATTGTAATTACAAATTAATTTAAACGATTTTATTGTTGTCAAAATTTATCGGCTGGTCGGTAAGACAATTATAGTTCAAAGGTGACCAAATTAGGAACTCGATTCGATTACGGAAATCGGCACTCCTCCAACAACGAAATATTTCATAACCGTTTGTCAAACTCAAAGGATTTATTCCAAATAAATCAATTACAGGCACTTTTGAATTGTCAAGGCGTCAGTCAGAGAGATGAAGCTGTTGCCCATTCCAAAGCTTAGTAGGTACCTATGGAGAAGACCGGACAAGAAACTCCACGGACACTCTTTTAAATCATAAAATTGCGTTAAGGTCGCCCATTGTATGTTTTGTAGTAATAATCGTTATTTTTTGTTATGTATTATCTAGTGTACAATAAAGTATAAAAATATAAATAAATTGTTACAAAATATTGGTTACATCATTCATGTTGAAATTATGCATGTGAGAAAGACGTGCTTGTTAAAAGCGTCCGTTATAAAAAAAGATAAAGAATCACAATGTGAGGGTTGGATCGGAACTGTAACATCCGCGCTCGATCTAGCTGAGCGAAGTGAACATACCACGGAAGTTGCACGGAAGGGGCAGCCTCAACACCGCCCTGAACGCGTTATTGAACTGGACGAGGAGGGTGCTGCATGCCGCACGAGTATACTTTGCCCACAGGGTGCACGTGTAGAGGGATGTACAGTAAGCTCTAAAGAGCGTTATTTTTACCTCCCTCGAACAATGCACAAACCTACGCGCTATCATATTTCCTCTGACAATGCCCTGCGCTCCCGCTCAATTTCCGCATCGTCTTTTAGGTCAGCTGTAACCACAGAACAGATCTGTTCTGTGGCTGTAACAATGTGACCCAAGTATTTGAACTGTCCCACTTTCTCAAGCGTTGCATTATGTATACACACGGGGGGTACACTATTCACAGTTCTTAGACTAGCCCCAGACACCATGAATTTACTCATCCCTGCATTATATTTCAACCCATGGCTCGAGGCATACTCTTTACAGGTCCCCATCAATTTCCTGAGACCGCAGACCGATGCACGCAGCAGCACCATGTCGATAGCTGCAGCTCAAATTATTGACTCATACTCCATCCACATGGCAACCAACAAGCTGGCTGCTGAGCCCAACGATCAGGGCGTTCACATAGAGGTTGAAGAGCGCAGGAGAAGTCAACGCGTCTTGTCTCACCCGGCATTAAACCTGCCCATGTCACGCTATTGATCTCGTGCCTGTACCAATATTTGAATATGTTCGAGAATTCTGGGGGTAACCCAATACTCTCCAGTTTCACCCACAGGATGTTATATGACACCAGATCGAAGGCCTTGGAAAGATCTAGATTATCAAGTTGAATTTAATATCCAATACTTCAGGGCTGCAATCCCTTAAATCAGTGACCAAATCAAACTTTTATGTCAACACAATCAAAAGATACGGGCGTTTATGTTCTATTTATGCTTCCCGTTGACCTAGAATCTTGACAGGAAGTAATGTCATGTAGCACAAGTACTCGTAAATTTGTATTTACATTACACAAAATTATTATTTTTTTCCCGTCATAAAAATAAACTATTTATATACCTACAAAGTACGGAAACCTCGGTGCGTGAGTCCGACTCGCACTTGACCGGTTTTTTACCGCAATAGATTTTTTTTTAAAGTTTCCCCACACTAGGAATGACTTCTGTATCGTGGGTGCGTTTACAAACATTTAAAGTCACATACACAAATAGCCAGACCCGGAACAACTACCTGTAGGCAATACAAATATTTGTTCCTTGCGGGAATCGAACCCACGACACGCAGCGCAGCAGTCGATCGCTCAGCCAATGCGCCAACCGTGTCGTCAATTAGTTTTCAATCCTATTCAATTAATTGTGAACATAGGTTACAATATGTGTTGGCTCCTTCCTCACCGGGTCGTTTCATTTTCGTTTCGTACTGAATCTGTACAGTCGAATGGTTCGGTAGTACTCGGTACAGAGAGGTGTGTATGCGCTCGGTAAAGAATCACGAAAACGCGTTGATCCGGTGAGGAAGGCGCCTTACATTCAAGTATAGTTTCAATAAACCGTCTTTTTTGCGTATTTATGTAAATTACTAGCACAGTCATGGCCCAGCCTGTATAGACTTAAAAACATATAGGTACCAAACGTCAGGTCGGTAAACCTACGTGTCACGATGACCATGATTAATATGCGTGAGCTGACCCGTCCCACGTCATCTAGGTCTTGCCGGTGACTGATTACAACGTAGTGACTACATTAAGTAAATGGCGCGTTGGCTATCTTGTAGATACAACGTGCTGTTACAATGGTGACATTAATTTAACACACGGGTAAGGCTGGTAATCAATCTCTGCGCTCTCACGCCCCTAGGCGCGGGCTTGCGGGCGGCGAGCAATAGGCAGCTCGCCGCCCTTCAAGGACCTGGCCCGGGTCGACGGCGCGTTGTGTTCCACGCGCGCCTCATGAGATGTCAGCACGAATTGACGGGGTCCGCTAGGGCCGATGCCAGGGTCGCGGGTTGTTCGAAAGAGATACCGTGGTCCCTGGCATAGGCAACTGAAGGAACACGGGTGGGTTTCAGTCAGTAAAAGTCTGACACGCCCTCCTGCTCCGCCCAGAGCGGGAGAAGTCATGTGATGATTTCCCACCCAGAAAAAAAAAGAAAAAAAAGGGCTAGTGGCCAGTAATCATAAAAATTATAACACAAAATATTTCCTAATTTGCCCAGCATCACCTCTGTAGCTATTTTTCTGTTTTTTTTTTCTTGTCTTTTTATAAATGTGTGTACATAAATCCGATAAAAAATCGATGGCTCTCCGAGGTAATATGCTGATCCGCAGATTTGCACGTTGTACGACGCAAGTCAAAATAACCCTTTTCAGAGCATACTGCCAGTCTTGTTAGACATGTAGTCTGTGAGTCAGGTATACGCTGAGGGCATACGACGCCCTGCGTGTCCAGTATAAAAATGTATTCAGGATGCTGTTGGGTCTACCACGCTTTTGTAGCGCTTCCGGGATGATCACCAAGGCCAGGGTTAATGGTTTTCATGCCATTATACGGAAACGGTGCGCTTCTATTCTCGGTAGAATACGTGCTAGCTACCACGGCATCCTGAGTGTATTGTGTGATAGGTGGGACAGCCCCATGCTAGCTCACTGGACAAGGCTGCGCACGTAGGTGTCAATAGTAACAATTTTTGTATATAGTGTGTGGTTTTTGCTAACTTTAGGTTACGACTTTTACTAACAACACAAATTATGGATCTTTGATCTGAAATAAAATAGTTATTTACTAGCTGCGCCCCGCGGTTTCACCCGCATAAGTTTCGATCCCGTGGGAATATCGGGATAAGAAGTATCCTATATGTTAATCCTCGTTATAAAGCATCTGTGTGCCAAATTTCATCCAAATCCGTTTAGTAGTTTTTGCGTGAAAGAGTAATAAACATCCATCCATCCATCCATAAAAACTAACTAAATATTAGTAGGAAGTAGGATAGGATTTATTAAAAATGGTTAAATTAATAAATAATTTTAAAACTACCGCCTGCTGCTAGGTGGGCTGGTTGGAATAACCAGCGACGGCCGCCATGGCCCACGCACAATGGTCCACTGAAGGACTAAGTGTGGAAACCAAACCCACAACGTAGAACATAGAACTACCGCCTGGGTCGCCCGCCGACTCTCTTTCCTTCAATTCGCCTACTCTTTCCACGTTATTCGCGATGTTATAATCCGTGACGCCGGTAAATGACCTCTGCACCACAGTTCTATAAGCATGTACCAGATTGCTCCAAGATGCTATTTTGCATAATGCATGCATATTCAGCCTATAATGTTCCCACTGCTGGGACACAGGCCTCCTCTCAGAGAGAGAGAGAATGATCCGTAATCCACCACGCGGGCCCAGTGCGGGTTGGTAGATGTCACATGTCTTGAATTTTTGGTTCAAGGACATGCCGGGTTCCTCACGATGCCGTCATATTTTCCTTCACAGTTTTGAGAGCAGTGTTGATGAAATATTTTACACAAAGTAAAGCGCCTGAGTTTGTATGTGAGGGAGGGTGTGTAGGTGCGTGCGTCTGTGTGTGTGGGAAGGGTGCGTTTAGGTGTATGTGGTGGATCTGATATGAATATAATTAAGTATGTATGAGGATCTCTGTTTCGTCATAAGTCAGGTTTTGGAGCCATTTTTCAGTTTACACTCTCGTAACGAGAGCGGATATATATTTAATTTCTCATTAATTTTGCTATAGATAACACAGTTATAATGTCTTCTCGCAACAACCAGATTAACGCTCTCTGTCTGACATATTCTGTTAACTCTGCGTTTCAAAGAATTGAGATCAGGGTCATATTCAATATCAGTATGCTTACGTAATAATGTGTTTATCAGAAATGCTTGTCTTACAGTGGGAACCTTGCAAAAAACATACGAGGGCCACACTGAAAGTTTTTGGAACTGACCACTTGTAAACGATATAATAAAAAAATAATTTCAAATTTTGAAAGTGGAACTCTTTGCCAATATTATTGTGTATGTATTTTATTCATTTGTAATTTGTTTACGATTTGGCGGCAAATAGACAATTGTCTGCGTCACGTCAGCATGAATTTAACGCGAGAAAAGTTTCGTATAATGAATTTTTATGACTTTCGATGTCATTTAAGTCAACAAGAAATTATGATAGATTTCGATTGGCCTTTCACGATGAAGCCCCATCTCGTGCCACTGTTTACATCGGGTTTAATGAGTTTAAACGTGGTCGCACTAATCTCACCGATGATCTGCGTGAGGGACGGCCTTCTACGGCGACGACTGAAGATAACATCAGTGTTGTGCGGCGTATGATAGAGACTGACAAAAGAGTGACTTATCAGCACATTCGGACAAGATTAGGCATCGGTGTGAGTCAAGTGCACAAAATCCTCCATGAACATTTAGCGGTCAGGACGCTTTGTGCCCGGTGGATACCTCATAATTTGACAGAGGCCCAACAGCTCCGTCGTGTTGATTGGTGTCGTGAAATGGTTCAAAGATTTAACGGAGGTGACTCAAATGCTGTGTTCGATATAAGCTGGGATGACGAAAGCTGGATTTATTGTTATGATCCTGAAACTAAGAGTCAGTCTGCTGTCTAGGTGTTTCCTTCCGAGGAGTTGCTAAGTAAAATGAAGAGAGGTCGAAGCGTGGGAAAAAAGATGTTGGCCTTGTTCTTTAAAAGGACAGGTCATTACGGAACAATTGTTTTAGAGGATCGAAAAACAGTTACTGCAGAGTGGTACACTAACAATTGTTTGCCACTTGTCTTGGAAAAAGTTCCGGAGAAACGACCTCGCAGTAGGATCCTCCTTCACCACGACAACGCCTCGTCGCACACCGCCAAGCAAACAATCGACTACTTGGCGGCGTCAGACGTGGAATTACTGGGTCACCCGCCCTATAGCCCCGACCTCGCACCTTGCGATTTTATTTATTTCCGAAAATAAAAGAAAATCTTCGAGGAAAACGTTTTATGGACACCGAGGAAGCAGTGGCTGCGTTTCAAAATGCCGTCGAAGAGACCCCTAAGGACGAGTGGGCAAAGTGCTTTTCTCGGTGGTTCCATCGGATGCAGCGATATATTGATGTAAATGGACACTATTTTGAAAAGATATAATAAAACTAATAACTTGCTAGTTTGTTCAGTTTTTGATTTTCTAAGAACTTTCAGTGTCACCGTCGTACAAGTCGTGCGTGGGGAAGCGAATAGGTTTATGTGTTATGACTTTTAGAACGGCTCTTTGTGCTCTTTCCAGACGAAGTAGAAGGCATTTACCAGAGCATCCGCGGTAATGCAGTAAGTTATCCCGGAATGTGCTAAGGTTCTAAGGTTTTGAAACACAAATATTAATTTTCTGACACGTGACACCAATAACTCGATCTACCCATTCCAGGTCATAGTGCTATCTATAATAACCCCTAAATTTTTATTTTCATTAGCACGCATAATTGTAACACAGTTGCAGGTTTATCGTCTATTCGAGAGGCAACTATGATCAGTTAGTGTGAAGGAGGAATCTGGTTGTGATATAACCCGTGGTCCAAACGTTATGAATTGAGTTTTTTTTCTAAATTCAGGGTGAGCAAGTTGTTATTTAACCAATTCATAATATCCCGTAAGGCAGATTCTGCATGCGCGCGCACATCTTCCCAGTCACTTCCATGAACTAGTAACACTGTGTCATCGGCATATTTTATGATTTTGCAGTTTGTTAGGGACAGTCTACAGAGTCAGTTTATATAAATAAGGAAGAGGGTGGGCCCCAGGACATTGCCCTGAGGAACTGCGTACGTGACAAACTGTTCCTCACTTGTTTGGTTACCGATTTTTATACCTGAGAGCGGTTACTAAGGTAGCTTTTAAAAATATCCAGGGGTAACCCCTTACCCCAATCTGAAACAACCTCGTGAGCAAAAGAGAGACAGAGACAGTGTCAAATGCCTTCGAGAGGTCTAGAAAAATATCTATTGTTTTAAGCTTATGACGTAATCAGTATTAAAATCAAATGTACATAAAAAAAACAACATACATGTATTAAAAGTTTATTTATGTTTCTAATTGACATTGTTTCAAGTTAAACAAATATATTAATGGTAATTATATTGATTTCAGAGTGACTAGCACTTTTGAAACAGTTATAAAAATGTTTGAAGTTATAGCGTAAACTGAACTTTATTGTGTAGGAATTAAAGTTATTTTTCCATAAACTCATATTTGTTTACATTTTTTGCGAATATGTCGTCATAAACTCATGCCTTGTTCCCATGGGGGTAGGCAGCCACTACAGATCGTCACCCGCTACGATCCTTACATATTCCTTTTGCTTCATTTACGTTCATACATCTGAAGGCCAATTTCCGTAATTAAAAACATTCAAAATCTAGTCGCAATTTCATCTCAGCGACAATCAATGTCAAAAACTTGACAAAAATGTAGGGAAATTAGAGGTATTTCGGCCTCTGGAAGATCTCTTAGGGCATTGCTAGAAGTACGGGCTTTTGCACGAACAATGGACATGTAATTGCGCTCATCTTGTGCCCTAGCGGTCTCAAACATCTTCCAAGCAAAATATAAACGTGATGTAATCTTCCAAGCAAAATATATTAGTTATAATGAGCCCACACAACGAATTAAAATAAAATAACTTTACAAATCAGAGTAAACTCTAACGCGATGGTGAAGTTAAAAAAAACTCACACTAAGCAAACTGAAGGCCAATTCTCGTAATTTAAAACGTTCAAAATCTAGTCGCAGTCTCCTCTCGGCGACAAACAAATGTCAAAAACCTGTCAAAATGTAGTGAAATCAGAGACATTTTTGACAGATTGAGACTGAGATCAGACTGTGAACGTTCTTAAAATTACGAGAATTGTCCCTCAGGTCATACACGCACGAGTAATACGCATCTGACCTTTCTGAAGAACATCACCAATATGACTTTTATTATCTTATGCCTTTTTATGCTAATATCCTTCTAGGGCGTGCCTTCTTGGCGTAAAAAAAAACTATACATAATATAATATTTATTTCAAAAAGCCAAATACAATTTGTCCATCTCAATCAAACATAAAACAATGAATTACAACGCATTATTTGAGACAGAGTGAACGTCTGTGTCTGTGCTAGTAATAAACTGTGTTACAGACACAGGCGCCTTCCTCTTACAGTTCATTAACAATTTTCTGCACTTGGTGGCATAAAACCCAGTTAAACATTAGTACTTAACATTTATTAAAATTTATGCAAGCAAGAAACGGGTGTGTGTGTGGTATGGGTGTATGTAGGGGTGTGTGTATGTTTAGTTATGTGTTTCGTAATATGTCACAGTATAAAATAAGTAAGATTTTTTTACAAAGAGTTGTTCAGTCTCATCGTACGTTAACTATTGGAGAAAACTACTAACTACAGTTTTACATTTAAATTTAGGTAAAGGATATACGTTGCAGGATTCGTTTATAGTGTTATAAAGGTGACTGCTAAGAGACGGGTAGCTTCGCCTCGCCAGAGCAGTTTTGGTGGAGACAGGTGGGCATACAGAATCTTTACGTCTTTTATTTTGCTCTAGTAACCTGGGGTCATAGGTCAATGATGAGTGTACACGTAAAGTGATGTTAAGTGCACAGAGTTGTCGTACAGTGAGTACCGATATGTCTTTATAGAGCTGGGTAGTCGGGTACCGATAAGGTTTGTGTAGCATGACTTTCAAGACAGCTTCATGTGCCCTCTTAAGGCGAAGCAGATACGTTTTAAGTGTACCGCCCCAGACAGATATGCAATAGGTAAGAAGTGATTGAGCCAAGGCAAAATAAATAGTTTTTAATAGTCGGTCGTCCACTACTCTTCTTAGCTTCTTCATAGGGAACATTAGTTTACGCACACGCGAAACTGTCACACTGGTATGCTCTTGCTAACTCAATGCAAGGGGTCAGCGAAGGGTGACAGCTATGGGCCCTAACGTCTGGCATACTAGGCTGTGTAGCAGAGTTAGCTGAGAAAGGGTCATAGTGAGTTTTAGAGACATTTAGCGTAAGTAAGTTCAATGAAAGTCAATCCATCACTATGCCAAGAGCATTTTCAGCTGCGTGGTGAGTAGATTCCCAGGTTTCTCCACTTACGATAAGTGCAGTGTCGTCTGCATATACGAGTATCTTGCGGTTTGAGATGGAAAGCTGACACAATCGGTTCACAAATAGAAGAAAAAGGGTGGGACCCAGCACGCTACCCTGTGGCACGCCAAAGGTTAGATTGACATCGTCACTGATGTAGTTGCCTACCTTAACTCGTTGATTGCGGTTTGTGAGATAGTCACGGAAGAGGTTTAGGGTGATATCTCTTATTCCCAAACTTTCTAAGCCACGTAGAAAGATGGGAGTAGAGACCGTGTCGAAAGCTGAAAGCCTATAGATTTAGTCCTTGAATCAAGATTCTTAACTTGGCTTAAATTCTTCTTAATTTGGCTTGTTAGTTCAAGAACAGCATCCTCTGTTGATACGCCTCTCTTAAAACCGTATTGGTTTGGCGCAATTATGTTGTTGCATTCAAGATAGTTAAGTCTAAGTCAATCTTTTGTTCAGAACCTTCTCCATTATTTTGGACAGTGTGGTAAGTACAGACATAGCCCTATAGTTCTCGACACGGTCACCATCCCCACCCTTAAATACTGGTGTGATTAATGCCTTCTTAAAAGTCTCGGGGAAATTACCTGTTCGGATACATAAATTACAGATATGCGTTATTGCTGGAACAAGTACATGTCTGGCAGACTTAATAACTGAGGCTGGTATTCCATCGTGACCTACTGCACAATTCTGTTTTAATTCTATAATTATATTTTCAATTTCTGAGAAGTTCGTTTCAAGCAATACAAATGAGTTACCTTGAGGATTTGCAATGCTGTCAAATTCAAAGTTTGAACGAATTACACGCTGACCCTGCGCCACCTGCCTAGCAAGATCAGCTCCAACGTTCGCAAAATACCTATTTATAGCATTTACAGAGGAGTTTGGATCGCTGCACATATTAAGGAGTTCCCCTGACTTACTTATGGGTGAGGTGTTTTTGTAGCTGATTGTTTTTATGATGTCCCAAGTTGCTTTGGGGTTACCATTGGCTTTCAAGAGTTCTTTTTGGTCAAAATTGCATTTAATAGTTTGCAGTAAATTGTTACAGTAATTTCGGTATCTAGAATATATTAGATTAGCAGCAAGGTCATTGGGATTTTGCATTGCTTTTTTATGGAGTTGATCTCGATTTCGCACGCAAACTAATTAGCTATTGCGTTATAAAACCGACAAAAGAAAAAAAAAACAGTCAAGTGCGAGTCGGACTCGCGCACCGAGGGTTCCGTTCAAATTTGTAAGTATATAACTTCAAATTAACGATTTTCGGAAATTTTCTTTTATTTGTGCTACATGACATTGCTTCTTGCCAAATTTCATGATTCTAGGTCACCAGGATGTACCCTATAGGTTTTGATTCTCTTGCGACTGTCAATATACATATGCGCGCATCTTTTGATTGCGTTGACTTAGAAGTTTGTTTTTTTCATTGCTTAGGGATTGCAGCCTTGAGTATTTGATACTAATTTCAACTTGATAACTCCACGCGTTCAGGTGAAAAATGGTCCTGAGGAACTGACATACAGACGGACAACGAAGTGATTTTATAAGGGTTCCGTTTTTCCTTTTGAGGTAGAGAACCCTAAAACAACTTATACCTAAATAATGAATAAAATAACCTTTACTTAACTTAATAATCTTAACTTAATGCATGTGACGAAATAGAGAACTAACTTAAAATGTAGGACTTGACAGGTTTTGCCATGCCTGCTATTGTGCGTGTGCGCAAATAATGTCAGTGGGTCTGTATCCAAGTTTTACGTAAATCCGTCATAATTATTACTATTGTCGGGCTAACAAGAGCAAAAGGGAAATAAAAGTATTCACTTGAAAAATAAGCATGATTTATTTACTGGGTTCAAACACTGGCCAAAAATAAAAGCACAAATATTACGGCAATACATTTATAGTTATATTATTACAATTCTCAGTAGGTACTTACATGGGTATTACAAGATCCTTACACTTTCGCAGTTCAACCTCTACTGTCTTGCTAAAATGGCGCTACCACGTAAGTTTTTAAATCCCTCCACTTTATCAGACTGAAATAGTCAGTTGACAGTTAATATCCGGTGGCGCCATTTTAGTGGCCATTTTATAGTATTTTGAACAAATCAAATAACTGTCAAATTATGACCAAATATAATATTCTGTTACTTCGAAAATACTATAAACGTCATACAAATACCTAAATATTTATATAAATAACTAACACTATTTACACGTTTTTTTAACTTGATCTTGAGCCAATTGCCTGAACGATTCTTAACTAAGTATTATGATAATTAATACGTAAATAAAATAATTTCCATTTTTTAACAATAGAAGTTCAGGTTTAATTAAGACTTCATAATTTATTACCTTCTAGGTAGCACGTTCAGGTGTTTTCATAGTTTTATACGCTTTCAAAGTAGGTAGGTCCCTCAGGAGCGCAGACGAAATTAAAAACAGTTTTGCAAAGTTTAATATCAACAACCAGGAAGTAAGTTGAAATGTGTGCAATTATTAACATTTTATTTTTTTATTTAAAACTGTTGCGTTTAGTTGAGTTCAACGATTGTGGGAAAGGTTTTGGAGACAATTGCGTGCACGTTTGAAGGGTAGGTAGGTAAAGAAGATAGGTAAGATAGATAGGTTTTATTGCATTAGATGTGTAGGTATATTTAATATTTTAGTTTTAGACTTCACACACTCATATTTATCTCTTCTTGTTCTCACACACTATTGTCTACATTTCTTTTTTACTTCTCCTTTCGCAGGTCTGCTGGAAGAAATTTCTTAAGAAATAAGCAGTACGTTTGTACTCATATTTTAAATGTCATATCCTTATGTATTTTACTGTGTGTATATAAATAATAAAATAAAATAAATAAAAAATATAAAATGTAATAAAAGGCAGATCTATGAGACGTTTCAGTTTAATATAGCAACGCATATAAGATGTCCCTGGTGAGGTCTGGTGACCATAGACAGCGATGACCACTTACCGTCAGATGTTTATTTAATCCTTGATATTTTTTTTAAGTTTGGCCTTTAGTTTTGTTTTTATTATTATATGTGATCACTAATTTCTGAGGGACGGGCTCCTCAAATAACCTGTGCGGCTAAACAATAACAGCCCCACAGGTCGACCGATCAGGTTAAGCTACGCTTACCGCGGTTGGTCTGTGGTTGGGTGATCATCTTTACATACCGAGACCCCTCCGTGCCAAAATGTTTAATAAAATAAAAATTAGCCAGTCAAAAATCACAGTAATCTAAAATACTTATAATAAATCTGTAGAAGTGAAAATTCTGTACATTGAAAATATCAAAAAAATAAATGGCATGTGGTGTTACTAGACCGACACCGAACCCAAAAATGTGATTAAAAAAAAATTTGTCTGTCTGTTTGTTCAGGCATCACGCAAAAACTACCGGTTCGTAGTAGGTCGTCTACTTGTGTCGGCCAGTTTGCCATCCAAAAACATTGATAGCCGATAGGTCATAAAAAAATTAATAAAAACACATATCAATTGTAGCTCCCAAAGGCTAAACAATGGACCCTGCGCAAGTGATAGAAATGGATGCTATGGCCCACCAGCAAGGACTGAATGAAGTCATGGACCGCGGGGACTCTGACGTGCAGCAGTTCTACTCCGGCGCGTCGGTCTTCGTCACGGGAGGGTCCGGCTTCCTCGGCAAGCAGCTCATTGAGAAACTATTAAGGTCAGCTTAGTTAGCATCATCCTCCTGCCCCTGTCACAATTTATTTGGCGTCGGCGCAGCATGTCTTGTTCACTAGCAGCGCCCCGCGGTTTCACCCGCATAAGTGCCAAATTTCATACAAATCCGTTCAGTAGTTTTTGCGTGAAAGTGCAACAAACATCCACCCATCAATCCATCCATCCATCCATCCATATAAACTGTCGCGTTTATAATATTAATATGATTATTAGTAGGAACTAGGATAGATTACCAATATCCTTCAAAATGATTGAAATTGTGATTGTTAGTGCGTTACGCAAGCAGGAGAACTAAGGAAGATATACGTAATAATACGAGCTATAATATCAGAATTTTTGCAAAATAACAGGTTAATTTAGGTTAACGACGAACTACGACGTTGAGCTTGAACGCTGATTGGCTGATATGCACGTTCTGCAGTGACGGATGCGCTGGTGGTTAACAGCTCCATTCGAGCCATATTCTGACCAATCAGACTAATGAAGTCATACATTGACTCTTAAAAAAGCCAATCAGCAATCAGTTTACAATCGTCTTTAATAGACTGTTCATGTTTTTGCGAACATCCTGGGGGTCTACTACGAAGTGCAAGTGCGAATGATCGCATCGGACCGACACATGGCCGAACCGAATATTATTGAAAAATGCGAAAAAAGTTCGGATCGGCTCAGTTGGGTCGGGACCATAGTCAATATTCGAAAGAGTGTAGGAGTGTAGCATCGGGACCGACCGAACCAAATAGTAAGTTCGTAGCAGGAAACGGACGAACATTCGGCCGATACCACTTCGGAGTAGACCCCCTGATATTAACTCGTTTTGTCACGAAAATCTTTCTAGTTTCCAGTAATCGGTAGTAATCTATTGCAAAGGATGTCCGCAAAAAAAAAAACAATTATACATAATACATCTGTATTAGCCTTCACCTAAGAAGATACCCCGTTTCTAATCTCTCATAAACTCCTGGGCTAATACCAGTTGCACGAGTCCTGGGGGCTTACCACCAGCTCTTATAGCAGGGCAGAAGTTGAACTGCACTGCTTTTTTTGACTAATTATTCATAGAAAAAAAAGCAGTACAATACAACTTCTGCCCTGCTGTAAGAGCTGGTGGTAAGCCTCCTGTACTTGTGTTAGCTCTTTTCTATCTCCTCTCTTCTCTTTTCGAATCGATGGTCTAAAACTATCACTTGTCTCCTGCTTGATATGGAGATTATGGCATCTACAAGCCGTAAAAGTAACGAACTTCCATAGAAACTTTCATCCCCTAATTAATCGTCTGAATTTTTAAAAATCCTTCCTGAATAGCTTCGATATGTATGAAACTCTTATGCAAATATACCATGCTTTTATTTAAATGTCAATGTCATTTCAATGTTATACACATTGACATTAATGAATTTTATATATACAATGACATTTGCATACTTTGTAAAGTGTTATATTGTTTTAATTATTGTGAATGTGAAGACTATGTGGGGTGCGTATCTGACGGACAGAGCCGTCAGCTACCCCGGTCGCGATGGGGAGTGGAACCGGCGAGAGATGTCGTGCGGTGTCCCGCAGGGATCGGTTGTGGGGCCGTTCCTGTGGGACATCGGCTACGACTGGGTGCTGCGGGCCGACCTCCCTGATGGCGTCAGCGTGGTTTGCTACGCTGACGACACGCTGGTCCTGGCGCAGGGGAGGTCGCATCAGGCGGCGGCCGACGCGATGACACGCGGGGTTGCGATAGTCGTGGAGAGGATCCGGCAGTTGGGTCTCGAGGTGGCATTGCACAAGTCCGAGGCCATGACGTTTCATGGGCCCCGGAACGCGCCACCACCGGGATCCCAACTAACGGCAGGAGGGGTTCACATCGGCATCGAGGCGACGATGAAGTACCTGGGTCTCGTCCTCGACAGCCGGTGGAACTTCGTCGAGCACTTCCGACGTTTGGCCCCCAAACTGGAACGGGCTGGGGCCGCCTTCAAGCGGCTCTTGCCCAACCTGGGGGGGCCAAACGCCTCCTGCCGGAGGCTTTACGCGGGGGTCGTGCGGTCCATGGCCATATACGGGGCCCCGGTGTGGGCGCGTTCACTGCGGCGGCGAGCCGCCCACTACCTGAACGCGCCCCAGAAGGTGGTAGCCGTAAGGCTAATCCGGGGCTACCGCACGATCTCGCGCGAGGCGGCAAGCCTCCTTGCCGGACTGCCGCCATGGGATCTGGAGGCGATAGTCCTCGCGCGCCTGTATGAGTGGCGCGCGGAGGCACTACGCCGGGGAGAAAGTCCGCTCCCGCGGCAAATTGCTGCGGAGCGGACGGACCTCCGGCTCGATCTCATGGCGACATGGAAAGAGCGACTGTCGCAACCCAGCGCAGGGCACGCCGCGATAGCGGCGATAAGACCCCTCTTTGAGGAGTGGCTAGAGAGGCGCCACGGCGCCCTCACCTACCGCCTGACGCAGGTCCTCACCGGACACGGAAGTTTCGGGAGGTTCCTGCACATCATCAGGCGGGAGGAAACGCCCGGGTGTCACCACTGCCAGGATCGCCCAGAGGACACGGTGGAGCACACGGTGGAGGTCTGCCCCGCTTGGGCGGAGCACCGCCGTGTCCTCGTAGAGGCGATCGGCAGCGGCGGCGGCCTCTCGCGCCCGGACCTGGTGCAAGCCATGGTCCGGAGCGAGAGGGAGTGGGAGGCAGTCGCCTCCTTCTGCGAAGCAGTCATGCTAGCGAAGGAGGTGGCGGGACGGATGAGGGAGAGAGCCTCCCGTGCAAGCCGCCGCGGGAGACGCCCCGGGCGTCGGGAGTCGAGAGACGATTACCGGCCACCGTAGGCGCGGGCCTGCGGGCGGAGAGCAATGGGTAGCTCACCGCCCGATCAGGACCAGGCCCGTGCCGGACGGCGCGTAAGTGTTCCACGCGCGCCTCAAAGAGATGTCAGCATAACGAGGGGCCCCTCAGGGCCGAAGCCTGCCGGGGCAGCGGGATTGTCCGAAAGGGTTACCGCTACCCCGGAACATAAAGGGCGAAGGAAGGAACATGGGTGGGTTTTAGTCAGTAAGAGTCTGACACTCCCTTCCGCTCCACCCAGAGCGGGAGGAGTCATTTGATGATTTCCCATCCCAAAAAAAAAAAAAAAAAAGACTATGTGGGGTCAATTTTTTTTTCTTTCTGTTCTGTTAGTTTTGTCATGGTCTGGCAGTTTTAGTAATTTATGTGGTCTACCTGAATGTCCTTTCTTTGGTATTGTTCGTCGAATCGTTATGCTCCTTAAGTTTTGAGTTGAGCTGCACGATTTCTGACAAATGCATGCACTGACTGGACAGGTCCTCTCAATCTGTGTGGTTATTTCCTCAAAAGACCATCTCAGACATCGATCTACATGGTCTTCATATGATCTGACCAACACTATGTCTCTAGTTTAAAAGAGACTCTGACCTCTGAGTTTGTTTCGGCTTTTCTTCTCAGACTAGTCAGATAGGAATTATTTCAGTAGATAATCATCCACTGCAATTTGCTGATTAATTAGAAAGAACAGCGTGAATTATTTCTCCGGGACTCGTCGAGCTTCATTGCCACGTCGCTTTTCTGGGTGTCGCCACTGCGGATTCTGGCTTTCCTGAGTTGCAGTGAAAAGATTATCTGTAGGAACTCAGAGCGTGGGTTTTTTGCCCGGGTACAATGCTAATAGACTCGCCCTCAATATGCCTGATACGAGGGCGACACTGAAAGTTTTTAGAACTGGCCACTTGTAAACGATATATATAATAAAAATACGTTCGAATTTTCAAAATGGAACTCTTTGCCAATATTATTGTGTATGTATTTTTATTAATTTGTCATTTGTTTACGATTTGGCGGAAGTCAACAAGAAAGTTATGACACTTTTTTTTTTTCCGTATGGGAAATCATCAAATGACCCCTCCCGCTCTGGGTGGAGCGGAAGGGAGTGTCAGACTCTTACTGACTAAAACCCACCCATTCTTTGCCCTTTATGTCTCCCTGATGGCGTCAGCGTAGCAAACCACGCTGACGCCATCAGGGAGGTCGGCCCGCAGCACCCAGTCGTAGCCGATGTCCCACAGGAACGGCCCCACAACCGATCCCTGCGGGACACCGCACGACATCTCTCGCCGGTTCCACTCCCCATCGCGACCGGGGTAGATGACGGCTCTGTCCGTCAGATACGCCTCGACTATTCGACGGAGGTAGGGCGGCACTCGGTGATACCGGAAAGTTATCATAGACTTCGATTAGCCTTTCCCGATGAAGCCCCATCTCGTGCCACTGTTTACAACTGGTTTAATGAGTTTAAACGTGGTCGCACTAATTTCACCAATAATCTGCATGAGGGACGGCCTTCTACGGCGACGACTGAAGATAACATCAATGTTGTGCGGCGTATGATAGAGACTGACAAAAGAGTGACTTATCAGCAGAAACGGACAAGCTTAGGCATCGGTATGAGTCAAGTGCACAAAATCCTCCATGAACATTTAGCAGTCAGGGAGCTTTGTGCCCGGTGGATACTCATAATTTGACAGAGGCCCAAAAGCTCCGTCGTGTTGATTGGTGTCGTGAAATGGTTCAAAGATTTAACAGAGGTGACACAAATGCTGTGTTCGATATACTTACAGGTGACGAAAGCTGGATTTATTGTTATGATCCTGAAACTAAGAGACAGTCTGCTGTCTGGGTATTTCCTTCCGAGGAGTTGCCAACTAAAGTGAAGGGAGGTTGAAGCGTTGGAAAAAAGATGGTGGCCTCGTTCCTAGGAAGGACAGGTCATTACGCAACAATTGTTTTAGAGGATCGAAACACAGTTACTGCAGAGTGGTAAACTAACAATTGTTTGCCACTTGTCTTGGAAAAAGTTCGGGAGAAACGACCTCGCAGTAGGATCCTCCTTCACCACGACAACGCCTCGTCGCACACCGCCAAGCAAACAATCGACTACCTGACGACGTCAGACGTGGAATTACTGGGTCATCCGCCCTATAGCCCCGACCTCGCACCTTGCCATTTTTATTTATTTCCGAAAATAAAAGAAAAACTTCGAGGAAAACGTTTTATGGACGCCGAGGAAGCAGTGGTTGCGTTTCAAAATGCCGTCGAAGAGACCCCTAAGGACGAGTAGGCAAAGTGCTTTTCTCACTGGTTCCATCGCATGCAGCGATGTATTGATGTAAATTGACAGTATTTTGAAAAGATATAATTAAACTAATAACTTGCTAGTTTGTTCAGTTTTTGATTTTCTATGAACTTTCAGTGTCACCCTCGTATCATAAGCATAATAACGTTCCCACTACTGGGACACAGGCCTCCTCCCTGATATACATAATGAGCCTATAATGTTCCCACTGCTGGGACACAGGCCTCCTCTCTGAGAAAGGGAGTGGACCGTAATCTACCACACGGGCCCAGTGCGGGTTGGTAGATGTCACATGTCTTCGAATTTTTGGTTCTAGGACAGGCCGGTTTCCTCACGTTTTCCTTCACCATTTTGAGACCAGTGGTGATGAAATAATTTACACAAAGTAAAGCGCCTGTCTGGGTTCGTATCTACGACCTACAACTTGTAAGTTATGGCCGCTACCACTGGGCCAACACTGCTCCTCCCTGTTATGTATGCGAAATTTCGAATGAATGATAATTGTGGGTGTAATTTAAACCTCTGTTATATGAATCTATCTTTCAGGTCATGCCAGTTAAAGAAGTTGTTCGTACTGCTGCGGCCGAAGAAAGGGAAGACCATTCAAGAAAGGCTTGGCTATGTGCTGACAGATCCGGTAAACTTATGAACTGGGGGCTTACCACCAGCTCTTATAGCAGGGCAGAAGTTGAACTGCACTGCTTTTTTGTACTATGAATAAGTACAAAAAAGCAGTGCAGTTCAACTTCTGCCCTGCTATAAGAGTCATAGTACAAAAAAGTAGTGCAGTTCAACTTCTGCCCTGCTATAAGAGTCATAGTACAAAAATGTAGTGCAGTTCAACTTCTGCCCTGCTATAAGAGCTGGTGGTAAGCCTCCTGAGCTAGTGTAGGTAGGTACCCCACTAGCCCCTCAATTATAAAACTGGAAGAAAGTTATACTTACCAGCGACACATTTTTAACATTCGGTTTGAGTTGTTTTAGTTTGTAAAAGTTTACTAACATAGTTCTTAACTGATTTATACTAATACTATATGGATTGTGTGTGTGTCCGAAATAATAAATATATATGTGTCGACAGCTGAGAGGTCTGCGCAGCTCGCCCATCATCAGTATGGTCTTGAGGTAGAGATTCCATTTCGTAGGTCTCAAGTAACACAGTAACAATACCAAATACTTGCACAAAGGTTTATTTGAATAATAGCACAGCAAAGTTTAAATAATAACGGTTATAATAGTTAGAGACAATACTAATAAGGTACCTGTGAATCAACGATCCCGATTGGAGGACTCGCGCTTTTATAACTTTAAAATCGACACCCCTCCAACCGATTCCGTTCACGTCACATGTGACGTCACTCCGTTCACCGGCATTGCAAAAATCAATTGAACGACTACCAATAAATAGTCAAAGATGCGACATATACATATATTTATAGGTAAGGGGCGTTTAATATCAGTGGTAAGTCCTCAATCCATATTATTATATTAATGATAATATAAATTAATTTTCGACCCTGTTCCCGATACCGGTGGGCTACTATTTTTTATATTTTTAAATGTTTTTTTATCTTTTATATTCTAATATTTAAAAATATAATTTATATGTTTACATTTAAATAAAGGATATAAATTATATAAACTAATAGAAAGCGAGCCTCGATCAACATCTATCGAGGCTCTCGTTAAGCGGTTAGATCACGGGCGGTTCCTGTCTCCGGAGCCCTAACCGGTAGCGTAGACCCTGCTCCCGACATGGTGGATCACTATTTTTTATGTTTTTTTTTTATATTTCAAGAAATATTTAAAAATGTAATTAGATAAGACGTGTCGAAACATTGCCAACCGGTTGGTCGACTCTTCACGTGACCAAAATTCTGGCCTCTTTTTTGGCCAAAGAATCAGCATTGCCATACAACGTGGCAACACTACCAGCCTTTTGGGCACGTTTCCTATTGACAACGATACGAATTTTTTGATGCCCTTTGATTATTTCCCTTCCTTTTTATACAGTATGTAACAAAAACCCTGTTGGTTCAAGTAGGGACGTTTTCAGAATCGATATATCCGATGGTAGTCAATCAAAAAAATATTCAAGAAAAAAAATTAATATTTGAAAAGTAACACTGACTAACTGACCGACTGACCTCTGCAAAGAGAAATAGGTAGCAACTTGCTTTTTAACAATGGCGCCGCCCGCTGCTCCGCACACTGTCATACTGCACTAAGGTCATGAACTCGTCACGTGTCGTTCACATCACTCAGCTGTTTACCTGATAACACTTTGGGAACGTTAGTTTGACTTTTTCAAAAAGTTGGCTTATCAAGTTTGCACGATTGATAATTACAATAAACACTTAACTAACACTTTAAAAACTAATTTACCCACAGAGCGCGTACTTCCGTAGGGTCTTCTTCAAACATCTCGAGGATTTCTTCCTCAATGTCATGATCTCGAGTCCTCGGTCTTCCTGCGTCAATACGATGTTAGTCTCAACCGTGCATAGACCCGGTGTTGAACGTTCGTATGTGGAGACGTTGGAAAGCCATCGTTGACGGCAATGTTATGTTCCTTGGAGTTGCAAAACGTTCTTGGTACAGCCTACGTGCATCTGCGTAATTGCAGTCGCATCTCCCGAGGCACATCGACATATTAAAATATTTCTCATTTGAATAAGACAGTTTGAAAAAAACGCACACACAGAATTCACTCACAAAATCACAATAATATGGTTCTTTTTCTAATGCTGTCAACGAAGATCAAGGATACATCCGTCCGGAAGTAAGTTGCGCAGGCGACTGAGGAGCAGTAAGGGGGATAATCGGCCAGTGGCGGTCGTTCAAACGCGGCGGCGCAGGCGGCATGCTTTGTGTTTTTGGCGCCAACCTGTCTAGCTATCGCGAATCAAAGACGCCGCCAGCGGCGGCTACTCTTTATCGACCGTAGGCTAGATCGATTAGTACTTGTAAGTTCAGATGTTAAAAACATTTTGTAACAATGTGTCGAATTTAAAAACTATCTGATTATAGACAACGTTCGGCAACCACTTGTTTTTTTTTTTTTTAATTATAACTTCATTAATGGTAAGCCTATAGGTATATATATACGCTCCTACAAGGAACAACAGGGTTTTCGTTACATACTGTATAATTGTACATATTATTCTTTTAAGACTGTTAGCTTTTTAAATTATGTAAATATTTTGTTGATTTAACTTTAATAAATTAAATAAGGAAATAGATAAATGAATTCAAACTATTTATTTCATCTAAACCAATTACAGGCACTTTTGAATACTCAAGGGTCGGTCAGTCAAAAATATGAAGTTAGTTGCCCATTCCAAAGCGTAGTAGGTACCTATGGAAGGAAAGAATATAAATTAAATACGAGTAACACTGTCTTTTATTTTTTTATTTTTTTTTTGGGATGGGAAATCATCAAATGACCCCTCCCGCTCTGGGTGGAGCGGAAGGGAGTGTCAGACTCTTACTGACTAAAACCCACCCATGTTCCTTCCTTCGCCCTTTATGTTCCGGGGTAGCGGTAACCCTTTCGGACAATCCCGCTGCCCCGGCAGGCTTCGGCCCTGAGGGGCCCCTCGTTATGCTGACATCTCTTTGAGGCGCGCGTGGAACACTTACGCGCCGTCCGGCACGGGCCTGGTCCTGATCGGGCGGTGAGCTACCCATTGCTCTCCGCCCGCAGGCCCGCGCCTACGGTGGCCGGTAGTCTTCACTCGACTAGTAACACTGTCTGTCATAGTGAAAAACAAAAAATTTCTCTACCATCTGCATCGTATCTATTTCTGTTGCCTAACCATACCTACTTCGAATTCAAATGAAGAGCTATTTCTTCAATGTTTTCTTGTTCTGCAGCTATACGATGTACTACGGAAGAGGCAGCCGAACTTCGTAGACAAGATAGTGCCGGTGGAGGGCGACGTGGCCGATATTAGACTCGGCCTCAGTGACACAGACTGGACATTACTCACGCAAGAGGTACGCTCAGAAAATATTGTGGCCGCAAATGGCCGTCGTTTTGTTTTGGTACGTCTCTGATGATTTAGGTCTAAATCGTAGAATAAGACTTTTTTGTGTATTTTGTGTTTACTAAGAGATATTTAGAACATTTTTATCATGAGAGTATGTGCATCTTGTAAAACTCGCTATCAAAAATAATAGTTCACGCCATGACGCTCACGTTGCTGTCAGCGCCAAAATGGCGAAAATCAAATGCCTTAACTATTTTTTTCATCGATAGTACTCGTATGAAGTCCAGCGTACTTGTTTATTATAGATCAGTGGTGCCATGCCAGCGTAACTAACAGGTGCCATTGTGATATTACGTCCATTCACAGTTACTTTACATCTGTTTTTGCATCACTGTCCAAATCACAGTGATATTTATTTTCATTCTATTAAGGTAGCTGTTGGGTTGATGCCACTGACAAGTCTGTAGAGTTATCTCCGAGATGACACATCTGTGATGTCACTAGTCAGAAGGCCAATTCCCGTAATTAGAAACGTTCAAAATGTAGTCGCAATCTCATCTCAGCGACAATCAGTGTCGCGCTGGAGTATAACGCAGCACCACCCCGACTCACTGGGGAGATCTCCGCAGACAGTTCCGACTCACCGTGAACTATGCGGCAACCGGACGTTCCGTCTCACTGGAACCTCAGCTGGCCTGGCAAGCATCGCAAGTTACAAGATTCAGCCCACTATCGACCTCCGGTCTTGGGAGGGGAGTGATGTAGCGGTATCTACAACGCCACATGCGAACAATGCGTCATACTGACGTCCCGCAAATCCTGCATCCATGCTGTAATCTTCTTGCGAGATAAATGCTGGTTTCAGCCGGTCAACGCGGCCCGGTCCGGTCTTCCCTTTCCCACGTACATCAAGTTTGTAATATTTTGGGTGTAGTTTTAGGACTCTGTAAGGTCCAGCCGCAAGAATACATGAGAGGAACTATCGAGACAGCGAGGTATGTAGAAGGGACCTTTTCGATGTCATGACGCGGGTTTTGGAGTGAGCTTGTTCATGTGGTTCCGTAGACGCGTTGCTAAGTTATTGACGTCAGCTGTACTGTGGTCGTCTGTAGGTGCAAGGAATTGGCCAGGTAAACGTAGCGGCTCTCCGTAGACAAAGTCTGCTGGTGACGCCTGGATGTCTGCTTTCCAAGCACTTCTGATGCCTAGAAGTACCAATGGAAGTACCTCTGTCCATTGCATCGTCGAGTGGCACATGATGGCTGCTCAACTGCCTGTGCAATCGCTCGACCAAGCCGTTTGCAGCAGGATGATAGGCGGTCGTATGAAAGTGTTGTGCACCAACCATTGAAGTGATGGCTCTGAAGAGGTGAAAATCGAACTGTCGCTCACGGTCTGTTGTTACCTTCAGTGGACAGCCGAACCTGGCGATCCAGCTGGACATGAGCGTAGCTGCATATCTCTGATGGGGTACGCCTCAGGCCATCGCGTGAACCCTGTCAATGACAGTGAGGCAGTATCTGAAATCACAAGAAATTGGTAATGATCCGACAATGTCGAGGTGGATGTGGGTGAACCTGGATGAAGGAGGTAGGAATGGGGAAATTGAAGAAGAGGTATGGCGAGTTATTTTAGTGCCTTGGTATTTTAGCCATTTGCGAGACCACTCCCTACAGTTTTTTCAAATCCCTGGCCACACGTACCTCTGCGCGACCAGTCGCACTATAGTTGTTCTTTCAGGGTGACTTAAGTTATAGAGAGAGTCAAAGACTTGCTGTCGAAAATCTGACGTATACGGACGTGGTGGCTGAGTTGAAAGGTCACAAAAGATTTCAATAGATGTTCCTGGTACATTGATTTTTTGCAGCTTGAGTGAAGATCCTATTTTTAGCAGACCTTGCAGTTCTGAATCGATATCCTGTGATTAGTCAAGAAAAGTCTTACTAAGGTTTTTTAATTAGGCATATCTCAGTAGAAGCCAGGAGTCTGAATTCGTGTCCCGTTAATGACAATAGACTCGGTTTCTTTTACATGGAGCTTAAATAAACTGGCGAATTGTAGGTGTACCGTACGCCTCTGCCTACCTCTTCAGGGGATACAGGCGTGATGTTCTGATTTGCTTGCAGGTGGACACAGTGTTCCACTTGGCCGCGACCGTGCGTTTCGACGAGACACTGCGCAAGGCTGCACTTGTCAACGTCCGGGGCACCAGGGAGTGCCTGGCGCTCGCCAGGGAATGTATCAACCTCAAGTGAGACTTTCAGAAATAAACATGTTATTATTTACCCTTAGTTACTCGTAACAATTTTAAGTTTTCTAAAAAATGGTTTAAAGCACAAATTAAGTAAATGTAGGTACCAGCACACGCAGCATGACCACCATAGAAACGAGTTTTGTCGACAGAAGAATAGAGAAAATAACAGATTGTAGAAAGATTTCTACCGTCTTAAGTATGACGTTGAAGAGAAGAAATATTTCTACCGTCTTAAGTATGACGATGAAAAGAAGTAATATTTCTATTCTCCAGGCGACAAAAGTCTACAATCATGACGACTATTTTTTCTCTTTTGACACTTGGGTGTAAAAACACTTCTTCCTAACAAGTGTCAGATAGTCTACATCACATAGTACAGACGCCAGCATGTCAAGCTACTACAATCTGTCAAATTTCTTTAATAGATTATCAACTTTATTGCTAAATCATTAAGGTTCAAGGTTGATTGGGAAAATTTGACAGTTTGGGGTAGCTTGACCTGCTGGCGTCTGTACTTGGACAAGAAATTAATATTGATTTTTATATTTGCTCCCCGTTGGGAAGAATAAATCGACGGCTCCTACGTTACCCGTTTAGTCGATACGAGATTATATAATCTTTCAGACATTATTATCAAAATAAAATATGTATGCAAGTATAGATCAAAGGAATTCGTGGCTTTGCCAACTTACAAAAAAATTATATTCTTAACTTACGTAGGAACTGTCGATAACTGTATGAATAGTTATTTGTTTATTAAGTACGTCCTAGCAAATCAGTCTTTCAGAAGCAAACTAAAACGCACTGAATGACACTGCTGAAAGGATCGATATATGTACCTGCTCTCTGAATGAATTCACAAAAACAATATTATATGTGTTATGTTATTTAAAATTGTTATAAATAGGATAGTTTAAATTAAGGATCACGCTAACGCATTAGGAATTTTTCCCTGTAATGTTTGTAGTGTTTGTGATAAATAAATAAATAAAAATTAAATTAAAATATCGCTTCGCTACCTAATTAAGCAGCTTAGTAGTATCACAATGGCAATCAAAGTAATGGTACTACTACAAAAAGATTTTAACAGACTTGTCAGTAGTTGTCAGAGACAGCAACCTTATTGGAATGAGAATAAAGGTCACTGTGATTTGGGCAGTGATGCAAAAACAGAGGGAAAATAACTGTGACAGGATAAGGATCTCTATTCGCGCTGGAAAGACGTCGACAGGGGGCGCTGTTGGTAAACATTTTAGCAATTGTTTAGAAAAAAACCTTGTTTTCTTGGACGTTGCTAAAAAATACGGAATTCTAGAAATTTAAATCTCAAATCGTTTATTTACAACAATACTCGTAAATCGTTTACATACAATTACAGGTGGTAAATAAAAGAAAAATAATAGAAACAATTATGGACCCTGTCGGGCACAGTAATTTTTAAGGTAGAGTGAGGCTTTATTAATTTTCTTTGTTATTCAGTTACAGTTATTTTATATCCTATTAATTATTTTATACCTATGTATTTATATTTCCATTCATTCACTTATTCTATTAATATTTTATATGCTGGTCTATCTATTCATTTATTATTTATTTAATATTGCTTATTTCTTTACCCGCTTAAACATTTTTCATTATTATAAATGTAGTATAATTATTAATTAGTGTGTTATAATTTAGTTTTTTAATTTATCCACTTCAAATAAAATTTATATTTTATATCCTATCATCTATGTATTTAAATTTAGTACTACTAGTTCACTTATTCTATTAATATTGTATATGCAGGTCTATCTATTTATTCATTATTTCTTTAATTATATTTAATATCGTTTATTTCTTTACTCGTTTAAAAATTGTTCATTATTATTAATCGGTCAAGCTATTTAGGATCATTAACACAGTTTATTATTTTAAATCTATTCCATAAGCATTTGTTTTGATGTAACAAAGTCAGGGATGCCAATTGTTTATCAAATTGACTAGGTACCAACGTATATTCAAATCAGTTGTATGAAATGGAAATAACATGACGTACTATGTAGTGTGTCAATTTGATAAGCAATACCCTGCCTTTATATATACGAGATCTAATGCACTGTTTTTGCTGTGGTGGGCTCGTTTAATAGTGAAATCCCATTCGTGTCAGGAACTTCGTGTACGTGTCCACCGCGTTCTCCCACGCCACAGACGAGCGCGTGTCCAGGCCCGTGCTGGAGCAATTCTACCCGTGTCCGGTGCCGCCCAACGTCATCATCAGCCTGGCGGAGTCGTTGGACGAACAGCGGCTCGAGAAAATCACTAATGAGTAAAATCTAGTTGTACAAACCGTGCACCCGATGGGATGTCCTATCGGCAAAAATTACGAATACCAATACACTCTTTCATCCCTCATTTAGCCCCTTTAGGAGGTTCATTTTCAAAAATCCTTCCTTAATGCTCAGTTTCGTTATTTATGGAACTCTTGTGCAAAACTTCTTGATTCTAATCCCAGCGGGCTGTGCATTGTCTGTCATAGACGAATTCATTTAAGAATTCAATTAAATAGATTGAGGTGTTCGTACCGAAAAGGTACCAACGGAACCCTATTCACCCTACTTCGTTTGTCGGTGTCTCACAGGGCTGTTCCTTTAGAACCGTATTTAGCCAGTTTGAAATTTTCGTGTACTTGGACGCTATCATGGACAATAAATAACAAAAATAAAAAGTCCAAAGGCAATCCCCACCTACAAGGCTTCCAGAAGTAAAAACAAGTTCAGTTAACGTCGTCATCGTCCACGGCCCGACTTCACCCAGTGTGATAGGCCTGTCTTTTCTTGTGCCCATCTCATCTTTTTTTGCTGAACTGGGCCTTTTTGGCGCAGCCGTGAGGCACACTTTTCTGCTAATTTCTTACATCGGACTTCACACTTTTTATTTAATCTTTTATTTTATTGTTTGTTTTATCTGATGTATGTATCTGGTGTATTGTGTGTCTTTTAGTTTGTCCCAAATAAATGCATTTTCTTTCTTTCTTTCTTTCTTGTGCCCGCCTCACTCAGGTTTTGCCCGGAATGGCAACAATTTCGTCAGCCCATCTCACCGCCGCAAAAACGTACAGTACGTGCGCTAATTTGGCACAACGAGTTCTGGAAAAAGCTTTGGCTGTGTAGTATCACTTGTGTGACGGTTATTTTCTAAGAACTCGCTGAACAATATGGCGACATACTGCGGGCTCCACCTTTATTATTTACAGTGCGTGACGGCAGGTCAAGGTGCAGTTAATAGTTGCACCGCACATGCTACAAAATTGAAAGAAAGAAAATGCATTTATTTGGCACAAACTAAAAGACACAATACACCAGATACATACATCAGATAAAACACACAATAAAATAAAAAAAAATAAAAGATTAAATGAAAAGTGTGAAGTCCGATATAAGAAATTAACAGGAAAAGTGTGCCTCACGGCTGCGCCAAAAAGGCCCAGTTCAGCAAAAAATGCCAGACAACTAGTGCCTGGCGCTGGTTTTCAACTGGACCTGTGAGGTAAAGGATATAAATTAGTTTTATACTGCAACGTGACGTGTGAATGCATACTTAAATATATAAATTAAATAAATTTGTGTTAGATAAAAACATTAACGAATATGTGAATAATTATGTCTAAAAAGTGTGATATTGAGTAACACTGCAAAAATAAACAAAGAAATACTGATAAATAAATAACTGAGACCGCCGCATGATGGGCCTTCTCGTGCAAACTATGAAATTCCTAGAATTGCATGAAATTTCACTTTTTTGTACCATTAACCACTGGTTATGAGAGTGTATTGAAACCCCCTGTACCTCTTCGATGTGTTGTGTGACTGTTCCAGGTTGATCAAGGGCTGGCCCAATACCTACACCTTCACGAAGGCAGTGACCGAGGAGTTGGTGAGGTCCAATGCCGATCTGCCCGTCTGCGTCGTCAGACCACCAATAGGTAAACAAACAATTGGACTTACCTATTGGTTACCCATTTCCAGTTTTCCAAAAGTACTGATGATCAAATCGGTTTTTTAGCTCATCCCGTGACATTGTCAGCGTATGAAATATAGACTGTAACAGCGTATGAAATAATTGTACCGATTATTGTAACTAATGGCTAATGGCCTAATAGCCGAAAGACTCGATCTGAGGAGGCTCGATTAGTTTTATAGACTCCCATCACCACCATGAACTTCTAGGACATGTGTATAATGTTTGGGAGGATAAATAAGATGCTTTGGGCATCTTTTGCGATTTGTCCAAGACATTTGATTGCGTTTTTCATGAAACATTAATCAGTAAACTGCACCACTACGGAATCCGGAACGCCTCTTTGGATCTTCTTACTTCATGCTTATGTAATAGGATTCAGAGAGTTGATGTTAGCGGAAAAATATCACCCGGATCTGTAGTAACAATGGGCGTCCTCCATGGCTCAATTATTGGCCCTTTTTTGTTTCGTAAAGGATATTCAAGATATAGTGTTGTTTGCAGCTGACACTTCACTTTTATTTAAACTCAAACGTCAGCAGCTGGTTACTGACAATGTAAATAGCGTCCTAGATAAAGCAGTTAACTGGTTTAATGTTAATGACCTACTTCTTAATGAGAAAAAAAACTAAATGTATTATGTTCACGATTCTTCATGTTAGACAAGTAAAAACTAGTGTGCTCATAGCATGTTGGATGCCAAGCTTCAATGGGGAAATAAATTGTCCAAAAAGCTTAGCTCTGCAGCATACGCCGGTACAAAAATTCGTGATTTAGAGACATCCCGTTTAGTATAATTTAGTTATTTTCATAGTGTGATGTCGTACGGTATTCTCTTGTGGAGAAATGCTGCCGATATTGAGATAATATATTTGTTTTACAAAAAAAGGGCAATTCTTTCAATTTATAAATGAGGTTCCAGACACTCCCTTGCAGACAAAAAGCTCGTCGCAAACTATGAAGCTCGTCAGAATTACAGTTTACCAGCGAACGACCGCTCTTCTAAAGGGGTTCCGACACAGTCAAGCGGCTTGACGGCAAGCGAAAATCTACGTGATTGCCGTCAAGCCGCTTGAACGTGTCGTAACCCCGGGGTTAAGGGGGGGCAGCTGCCCGTCCTTGCCCTTACCTCGCTACGCCCATGCACACTGGGAACAGCGAAATAACTTTTAAAAATTATTTTCGTTGTCCACCACTTGGGGACACTTCATGGTTTGAATAGGTCGAATCTGGTTTTTTGGCTTACTGTTTTTTTCTCTATATATATAAGAGGAGGGGTGTCTTCACGAATAAAAGAATCTTCATTATTCATTTTGGTTTATTTATAAATCACTTTTTATATAATTTAACTCAATAATTATAACACTTATCTAATTAAATCAATTTCAAAATAATATTATGCACTCTAAAAACGTCCGACTAGCGTGGATGCCAACGAACGAATGACCCCTCCCGTGCTGCGCGCACCTTTTATAAGCACTTTGCTAGTGGTGGGGCGTCGATAGCGGGGCGCGCCGCATGAGTAGCTCGTGGCGTTTCGTTGCACGTGCGCTCTGTGCGTTGTTGATGTGCCGTTTTTTACGTGCGTAATATTTGCGCCGATACGGCCATTCTGATGATAGGTGCGTCCCTGCGCCGACATCAGTAATCTGCAAAAATAACTTCATTGGTTTTAAAATACAAGTCGTTGATTACCAATCAACCTCATAGCCTCAGCGCTAATTTTGGATTGATTCGCGAAACATTTTGAACATCAACCTCATAGCCTCAGCGCTAATTTTGGTCATATCTCATAGAACCTCAAAGCCTCAACGCTTATTTTGGTCTAGCCTCAACTCAACGTTTATTTTACCTTCACGTGAAATAAAATTCTGTACTTACAACATTAACTTGGTTTAAGTACTATTGTTCTCATCAGATGTCTCGTTTTCATTCATGTCTCTATTCATTGCCGATACGGCCACGTTACTTTGAACTCCAAAGTGGGGAGCTCTTCTTAAATGTTCGTGGCAAACCTTCCTGCATCGACCACGACCATTAATTCGACGAATTTCATATCTGTCGTGCGGTAAGACCTTTCTTACTTCGAAGGGTCCGTCATACTTTTGGCTTAGTTTAGTGCCTAGTCTTGGAGGCTCTCTTAAGAGAACATATTCACTCTTCTCAAATCTCTTAACTTTAGCTTTACTTTTATCGTAGCGTATTTTGTCTTTTTCAGCCTGTTCGGTCATCCTTCTTGACACAACTTCTTTCATTATTTCTGGATCTACTCTTTCGTTACGCTCGTCAATGAGGTTTAGGAGTTCTGGAGGAACACTTCCTTTTTTCCCAGTTAACAATTCAATAGGTGTTAGTCCTGTGGTTTTTGAGAAAGTGGAGTTGATAGCTAGCTGTAAAGCTCCCAGTGATTTCTCCCAATGACATTTTTCTGTGTTGTTTATTATAGTCAAGCCATTCTTTATAATTCTCATAACCCTTTCCACTTGTCCGTTTCCTCTACTCGTATAACCGGCGCATTGATGCAATTGGATCCCATATTGGTCACAGTAGTTTTTGTAATGCGAGATAAACGCGCCATCGCCATCAACAATAACACGTTTTGGTGCACCAAATAAATAAACTATCTCTTTGAGATGTTTTAAGGCACTGGCTTGAGTTTTGTTTTTGGCATGTTGTAAGATGACAAACTTCGTGTAAGCATCAATTGCTACAAAAACATATTCCTGTTGAGAAGCAGTACCACTGAGTTTGCCAGAAATATCGATGTGGATGGTATGAAAAGGTTCAGGTATCTTTTCGATTGGGTTCAATTGACTTTGTGCAGCTCCTGACGGCCCTTTCATAGTCTTGCATATCACACAGTGTTCTACAAAGTATCTGACTGTTGATGACATTTTGGGAAACCAAAAGTTTTCTTTAAGTTTTGCCAACGTCTTCTCCCATCCCATGTGTTTGAGAGCTTCGTGATAGGTGTTAATAAGACTCCATCGATAAGATTGTGGGACAACCTTGGTCAGTTTAATTTTTCCGTCAAAATTAGTTTTGAAGTGTAAAACGTTGTCTTTGAGTTCGTAGTCCGGATAAAGGTCATGATTTGTATGAACTTCTTTGATGATTTTACTCAGTTCAGAATCGCGCCGTTGTTCTACAATAGCCAGTCATCTTTGGTTGTCAAATTCATAACAACTCGAAGTGGATTTCGGCTAAAGAAATCGGCATGTTTTAATTTTTCGCCTTTTCGATATTCTACATCGAATTCAAAATTCTGTAGGAAGGCCCACCATCTGTGGATCCTAGGCAACAGTTCTTGTTTGTAGCGTGATGCTTTTACTGCATTACAGTCTGTTATGACTGTGAATTTTCGTCCATACAGAAAATGTCGAAAATGCTTAATCGCTCGGACTATTGCCAACGTCTCTAGCTCGTAGCTGTGATATTTAGATTCAGCTGGCGTTGTCCTCATGCTAAAATAAGCAATCACATGGCGAATCCCATCTTTTGATTGGATCAGCACTGCTCCAAATCCCATTGCACTAGCATCTGTATGAAGCTCTATTGGGTAGTTTTCTTTAAATATTGTAAGCAGCGGTGCTGAAGTCAGATAATTAATTTTCTTCGATCGTACGGCTTCATGATCCTCAGTCCAATTCCATTTTACACCGGATTTGGTTAAGTTGTATAATGGTATCATTATAGTTGAGAAGTTGGATATAAATCGGCGAAAATACCCAGCTAAGCCATTGAATTGTCTTAGTTGCTTCACATTTTCGGGAGGAGGGGTTCTTGCCAATGCGTCAACTTTAGACGAACTAGGCCTCACCTTCCCATCGCTAACTATGAACCCAAGATATTCAATAGAAACCTTCAAAAATGAGCACTTTTTAATATTTATGGAGAAGCCACATTTGGTAAGAGCTTCTAGAACTTGTTCCAGTTTTTGGAAACCTTCAGCAATTGTTTTACTTGGTATAAGCACATCATCCATGTACACAAGTGCGATTTTACTTCGTAGATCTCCCAAGGCTTTATTTATAGCCCTTTGATAAACCGACGGTGCATTTGTTAATCCGAACGGCATTGTCAAATATTCATATTGGCCGTCGGGGGTGATAAACGCAGTCTTCTCAATTGATGCAGGAGAAATAGGAATTTGATGGAATCCTGCTGCCATGTCAAGGCAAGTGAAATACGTTGCATCAGCGAGTTGATCGAGTTGTTCCGAGATTAATGGCAGTGGGTAATGGTCACGTACAGTATTTGCGTTTAATTCCCTGTAGTCCACGCATAACCGGTCTTCGCCATTTTTCTTTTTCACCATTATAATTGGGCTTGCAAAAGGTGAATTGCTTTCCCTTATTATATTTCTTTCTTGAAGTTCTTTAATAATTGCCTGAACTTTCTCGCGTTCGACTGGTGCCAGTCTGTATGGTCGTCAATTTACAATTTTGTCGGGGTTCTTTAGTCGAATAGCCAATTCACCAGTCGTTATTCTCGATCCCGTCACGCTTTCTGTAAAGTATTCGTTGTATTTGTTCAATATATTCATCAAGTTGTCTATTTCCTTCTTATTTGTAATATCCGTATTAATAGTGCTTGAAGATAGATTCCATATTTCTGGCGTGTTTCTGCGTTGCTCTTGTCTAGTCATTGATATTCCACTGTTTGTCAATATAACTTTTATGCCTGGAATACTCAACATATCTCTTCCGATTAGAATATCTGCTGGAAGTTCGTGGTCCAGCACTATGTGAAGATCGAGCTCAAGATGAATGCTTGTTAATTTTGCACACAGATGTTACTTTGCTAAAGGATATGACAGATACCGGCCCGATACCCTTTAGATAAGTTGTCTTGTTTGTTTTTGGTCCAGGAAGAGTGAGGGCTATCGATTCCCTCACCAGTGAACAATCAGCTCCGCTGTCAAATATGGCTTGAAAATGCTTATTGCCAATTGTAATGGAGATAACATTTTCGCCATTTTTTTCTTTAACTTGGCACAGATTAACATTTTTTTCAGCATTAAGTCGTTTGTAACAAGTTTCATAAGTGTGCCCGGGAATAGAGCAGTAGGAGCATTCCTTTCTCTTTTTATCTTTAGCCTTGGCTGGTTCCGTTTCTCCGGAAGTGGATGTACTTGGTTGTTGTGGTTGTTCAGTGCGAGCACGTGCAATTGAGTTTTGGCTACACCACCGAGCTCGATGTCCTTGTTTACCGCATACAAAACATGTCAAACCCTGGTCTGATTTATTGCCGTCGATCTTTAGCTTCTTATTGGGTATACGCTCTTGTGTTGATGGAAACTTACGTTTGCGCATTGTTTTTGCAATCGCTATTAGCTCTGGGACTGTTTTGCACTTGCTGTTTAGAAGCTCTGTACGGAGTTCGTCTTCTTGTATACTACCGATCACAAATTCAACAGCATCTTCTTCTGTTGGATCCGGTTTGACAATTTTCTTAAACATTTTCCATACATTTGATATGTATTCCGGTACGTTGTCTGCGTCATTAATGGTGTATCTTCGAAATTTCAGTACATCAGAAAAATATCGAGATTCCGGCTCAAATGTTTGTAACATGTCTTCTTTCATTTCTGCCCAAGTAGTTGTTCTCAGTAGACAATCATCGGCCCAAGTTTGCGCCCTTCCTTTTAAAACACTTGCAGCTTTAAGACGTACTTCGTGATCCTTTAATTTGTACTCTTCTTGAGTTCTTGTTATGAGATTTACCCATTCTCTCACGTCCGTGCCTTTATCAGGGTCATAACTTGGAAAATAGACATCAGAAATGCGAACCGAACGGTTCTCTTCAGCATGAAACATTTTCATCATTGAAGCAAGAGCAGCATGATTTTCTTGAGACATTTGCATCATCATTTCACACATTGTGTCCTTGAATGTATTAGCCAGGAGTGCCATCGTTTCTGTGTTTGCAAAAGCAGGTTGTTGGCGTCGATTCGTCCCCTCTTCTGATATAAGAGGAGGGGTGTCTTCACGAATAAAAGAATCTTCATTACTCATTTTGGTTTATTTATAAATCACTTTTTATATAATTTAACTCAATAATTATAACACTTATCTAATTAAATCAATTTCAAAATAATATTATGCACTCTAAAAACGTCCGACTAGCGTGGATGCCAACGAACGAATGACCCCTCCCGTGCTGCGCGCGCCTTTTATAAGCACTTTACTAGTGGTGGGGCGTCGATAGCGGGGCGCGCCGCATGAGTAGCTCGTGGCGTTTCGTTGCACGTGCGCTCTGTGCGTTGTTGATGTGCCGTTTTTTACGTGCGTAATATTTGCGCCGATATATATACCATTTTACACATACAATGACATGAATATTTACTTTGTAAAGTATAATATTATTTTAATTATTGTGAATGTGAGGACTATAATTATGAGTATATTTTTTTGTTCCCTTCAGTTAGTTTTAATGAGTTTTAGTAATTTATGCGGCCTACCCAAATGTCATTTCATTGGTATTGTTCGTCTAATCGTTTAGCTTCTTAAGTTTTGAGTTGAGTTGCATGATTACTGACAAATGTGTGCACTGACTGGACAGATCCACTCAATATGTGTGGTAAGACAAGACAATCTCAGACATCGATCTACATGTTCTTCACATGATCTGACCTCTGAGTTCGTATCGGCCTTTCTTCTCAGAGTAGTTAGACAGGAAACGCCGACCTCGACTAATTTTTAAAAATAAGATGGACGTGTAAAAGTTTTTGTACAAATCTACTTACAGAAATAAAATCATTTGTCAGCCAGCAGGCGCGCTTGCTCAGCAGTAGTGACTGACAGGTCAATAACGTAATTTTGTATTCTATACTCCACTAATATACTAATATACTTATTAAACTCTCATAACTGTGGTGATATTTGTAGTGGTTCCCAGCTTCTTCGAGCCGATGCCAGGCTGGATGGACCTGAGTTCACTGTCGGGACCAACCGGGGTGAGCAACTTATTGTTATTTGTTTAAATATTTGACTCAAACTGTAACTAAAGCATACGGTGGCTTCTACCTACCAAGAATCGTGCTATAATGTTATGCCTTTCTCTCGTTTGTCCCACATTGTTTTGGGTAATTACTCGCACAGTTTGGATGGGTGACCATCTTTACATATCAAGACCCCTCTGTGCTCCGGAAAGCACGTTAAGCCGTTGGTCCCAGATATCAATCGTGGATCTTTGGCAATCGTTACGGGTCATCAGAAGCCCGAAAGTCTGACAACCAGTCTCACCAATGGGTGCCGTTTTACCCAGTAACTGCGTTGTGGAGGTCAGACAGGCAGTCGCTTCATGTGAAAAACTGGTATTCACACAGATTTATAAACTAAAGGGAGATATGGTGTGGCTGCCCAACTGTTCGAGTCCGGCTGTCGCCTTCAACTACATATGCACTGCAATACGAACACGCGCTCACTCACACTATAACAGTCACCACACTCAACGCGAGCCAATAGCGTAACGCAGATCGCAACGTTGAGACACACCACTACATTGACAATTCTTATTGACAAATCAACGGCGCCCGCGTTTGTTTCTGTTTTGTGCATACATGTTCGCACGCGCCACGCCCCCTTGGCATATCTCCCTTTAGTTTATAAATCTGTGTACATGTTAATTCCTGGCTTGCCCCCAGATTATGACGGGCGTAATCCTGGGCATACTGCACGTGTTTTACTTGTACAAGCACATCAAGCTGGCCTTTACTCCAATGGACTTTGTGAACAATGCCACCATAGCCGCCGCTTGGGACGCCGCTGCCAGACGAAAGACTGGCGAAAAGGATATACAAATTTACACAGTGTCTAATATAGACCATTTTATAAGAACGGGTAAGTTGGACACAGTAATGCCAAAACATATCAAGCCACATGCAAAGTGATTCTGGAGACTATAGACCATTTTTTTTTTACTATATAATCTGACGTAGAAATCATTAGCGTCCTGGGCGTTTTTGGCCATTACTTTTACGTAGTGTGCTTTTGGCTAACACTACATTTTCCTGACTGGTAAGTTTAACCAGAGCTGGTATTGGCTTCGGTAACCTTCGTATTTATGAATTTGCACGAACGTCGCGCCACAAAGTTCAACCCCCAACGAGGCAACCCTTCCATGGTTGTAACAGCTTTATATTAGATGAGATCACTCCTTCTCTTTTCAGAAGTTCGACGACGATGCCTGAAGCGCATACAGACTGCTCTCGGGTTATCTGTACATAAGAATTAACTATGACAATTTATGAGTTTCTTTGCAGATTTTATGACAGGGTTGTTGCGAATAAAAATTAAAACACTTCCGTCACCTCAAGCAGTATGGTACTGTTACCTGATCGAAGTAAAGACCAAGATTTCCTACAGCTTCTTGGCGTTTTTCTTGCATTACATACCTGCCTACGTCATGGACGCGGTGGGCACTCTACTGGGGACGATGCCAGAGGATATCCCGTCGTAAGTTAATAGCCTGTCAGGCTCAGTTCACTGTTTCGAGAGACTAGCATCAAGCGACAAGCGCGCGCGTCACCTTTTGCCGCCCGTCAGTCCGCGCGTCGCTTTGCGGTGACGCGTACACTCCTTTCATCTGTTTCCTACGCGGTCCCAAGGCGCGTGCCTCTTGAGCAATAGTCGATTATCGACTATTGTCGCCAACCGTACCTACATCGATGTTTAAAGATGACCTGTTTAGAGCCACGGCGCTTTCAATATTGCCACCTGTCTACCGGTATGACAGACTCGTCTAAATATTCACGTGCCATATTTAAATAACGCCCGCACGCTACGAAAATGATTATTTCAGATTAACATTGGAATGTTAGTTAATCAAAGTAATGCAATAAGTAAGACTGGCTAAAAGTAACGATATACCTATTTAAGCATTTATTAAAAAATGTACCCCTGTTATGTTTAATAAACTTCCTAAGCGATGGAGAAAACTAAGCGCACACATAATAAAAAAGCGGCTAAAATTATCTCTAGTTGGAAAGTATACTACAGTAGGTATTTTAGAATTTTTAAATGACAAAGTGTAATATTACGAATTTAACAAATATTTACTGGCATTTTATAATTTTGACAATTTATTAGATTATAGGACAATTTAATTCAAATCTATAATTTATTGTTTAAATACCTATGAATGACTGTTCGTACGGATACAGAGTTGATACGACAGAGGGGCATTAAATTGCACTACGTATACTATACGTGTTTAGTATTAATTCGATACGGGATAAAAATACAAAAGCGCCAAAAAAGAGAAAATATTTTTGTTCAAACAAACTAAATAGCTTACAAATCAGAATAAAACGTAACCACCATTTGTAAAGAAATTTGACTGACCTTAGATGCCTAGGTAACAAGAGTGGCAACATCGCGCGCGCGCCGGGGAGCGCGGCGTGTGTTATCTCGTGTCGAGGCGGGCGGCCGGCGGCGGTCTGGCTTTTATGTTAGGTAAGGTTTTGAAGTACGCGCACAAAAACAAACACACTAAATTTTAAATTCTCGATGTGTCCTCCATTCACATTAATGCACAAATTATACCGACGGAGAATATTGTTATTTATTTTTCTAATTAAATCACTGTCCGTCGCTAAGCACTTTAATTTGTGAAATGCTAAAATAATCCTATTTTTTAGTTCAACATTTGTATTTACCTCTGAGGCATACACACTTTAATTACACACACACAACCAAAGTTTAATTACGTGTCCTGTCACAATAAAAAAAAAGAAATACTGTCTTAAACTTATTTAGTGTCCTATCACAATAACAAAACAAAATCACAATTGTCAGCGCGCGAATACGACAAATCGTACGTTCCGAAAGGGCAGCATCGGCGCACTGAAAAAACAAGTTTTTTATAGGCCCCACTTACCGATCGCAAAAATTTAGGATGCAACAAACTGACCTATTTTTGTCTCTTTTACGCGCGGAATGTTTTGCTATGATTGTCACTCTCGTAATGAAAGTGCAAGTGTGTGTGTATTTATTGCTTCCTTGTTTACATTGGCAACTTTTTAGTGACATGCGTCAGAGCGGCAACAAGGCATCGTAAATTTATCGTTGTAAGGTGCATGACTTATGCTTAGACATAATCAGCTGTTAGGAAAGATACACCGTATTTAAATGGTGCAAAAACTTAAAAAATCATTTGCGGCTAAACTACTGCTCCTATTTAATTGATTTTTAGTACAGAGCTTGACATTGGTACCTAGTATAGGCAGTTTAAAGGAAAGCCCCTCTGTCGTATCAACTTTGTATAACACAAAGGCCGAACATGACGGATCTTTTTTGTTTATGAACAACCTGCATCCTTTGTATTAAGATGTTTCTACAAATAAATGTCTTATCTTATTTTATCCGACACATACATAGTTAATAATAACGTTTAATGAAATTTTCTGTAATGTTGTATTCAAAATAATAGTACCTAATTTAACATACTATTCATTACTATTTTTACAAACTAACACTAAAATATATATATATTATATACAAGTATATAATTTAAGAAAATAAAGATAAAGGCAGGAGCTTGTTGGGCATCAAAAAATTCGTCCGAATTCAACGTCTTTTTGTTTTTTTTTTTCCTTTTCACTAAGATTGAATTTTTGCAGTCGGTCTTAGGTAACATTTATTATTTTTGCAGTCGATCATATGTAGCTAACATTTATTATGTTTGTAGGTACGTCGCCGTCTTCAGAAAAATAGACAAATTCGCACTCATATACCGTTACTTCTTAGCCAACGAATGGTACTTCCAGGATGATAACGTGCAAGCAATGATAAGCCGCATGACCGAAGCCGATAAGGTCATTTTTAACTGCGATATAAAAACCATCAATTTCACCGATTATTTAACGATCTTGGGTATTGGTATAAGGAAGTATATTATTAAAGATGGATTGAAAGACAGTGCGCTAGGCTGTCGGAGACAGTTAAGATTTAAAGCGGCTAACTACGCTCTTATTAGTTTCTATGTGTTAATTGTGTTCACTTTACTGTTTCAATGTTATACAATAATTAGTTATTTATTTTAAAATGATTAAGTTTGTAATTTTTCTTGCATTATGTTTTCTTCGTCACAAAGGCCTCACACAGAGCCCGGGTACCAGCAGTACACATTATAATCTAAATATATTACGTAAACTCAAGGAAATATATTGCTTAGCAGATTGACACACTATGTTAATTTGCCGCGTTCTTGCCATTTCATGCGCATGTCTAAGAATGACAGTTGTGGTTTGAATTCACACACAGTTTAACTCTCGCGCACTACGATGTCTTTGAGTTCATCAATCAATTGGCTAAGCAATTGTTTTATCTGACTTTACATGCACTTAGGGCTGATTTTTCCAACGCCAGATAATTTTATCCGAGGAATTGACAGTTCTTCTATTCAAAATATGTCAGACGTCAATATTATTCCACGACTAAAAACTATCTGTCGATTGAAAAATCAGCCCTTAGGAAAATTAAATTTATAATTACTGTTAAATAAATATTTTATTACTACTGGTATTCATTTCTTGTCATTTTGATTTTGAGGCCTAATTACACCAATTATTATGGCATAGGTGGGGTCAGACGTGCTGGGTGGGGGCGGTGCAGCCCCACGCCTTATGTCCAGTTCCGCGTACAGCACCGCGTTAGTGCTGGCCTGAAACGGAGGACCTAATTATGAATGCGTTACCCGTGAGGCCAAAGTTAGCTATAGAGATACCAAAGAGGGGTGGCAATAGCGGTCATTCATCCAGCTTCATTTATTCACAGATTATTAGTAGTATTCTTCATTTCAAAAACAGAAATAAAGTGCAATATTATCCTGAATCGACAGGACTTATCGTTGTCGACACTAATTTTCATGAATAAAAAACAATGCATAGGTTGGATTCACATCCTGACGAAGAAGCGTTAGGAAATGGGCAATGACCGGTAATACCATTATTTGGCACCAGGACAGGGTCAAATTAAATTAGCTAGCGAAACTCCGCAGATGTGATGGGTAATGATAATATCTAAACGTGATAATGACTTCTTTGACTTTCATTTGATAATTTGACTCTTTCTGTCAAAGGTCCACTATTTATGTCTGACTGAATATAAACTTACATAAGTTTCCAACTGAAGTGTTTGCTCAGGATCAGAAGATTTCCGGTACCACTTTTTAATGACTACATATATTAGCGATACCAGAATGATGATCCCCGCTACTGAGGGTATTCCGATAAAATATTTAGTTGTATTAGATGGCTCTATGCTATGCTGGTCTTGAGGTGTCTCCGCCGGAGGCTCAGGACTGCTACCTGTGGCCAGGGTCCGCAGACCCTCCTCATCCTGCGACTTGTTGCCTTTATGCGATGTGTTAGCTAAAAAATTAGACTTTGCTTTTTAGCATTGCAGTTAGATCTTTACACTAGACGAAGTTTATAGTCAATGGATTACTTTGAGACTATATCTTGAGTTTCGAGAAGTAAACGTGAAGTAGGTACAATTAAAACTTTAGTTAAGTACTCGGGCCTTCTCATGAGCGAAGCGAGCAAGGCGAGCCTACTTAAACGCCGAGCGATCTGCGCGGGGGTACCGCATTACGGTCGGCGGGCGTATTGTTAGCAACGACTATAGGCATTGTAAAGTCTCAGTTACGGGACCCCCTCGGTGAGTCAGGATTGTTTGGAACTTCTATCAACCCTGAGTACCTATCACGAGTCGAGGGAGGTTTCAAAAATAAAGATTAGTAGCGTTCGGCTAGTTGTAGACATGCTTTCTGTGACCGCATGCTTCTTCGGACCTTACTCCATGTAAGCATTTAGGCGCACAGCAGAAGAATCTTTAATATTTCACTTACTTACCCTTTCCATCATCCTGTATTACTGTTCCTGGTTCCTTATATATCAATACAGTAATGTCTTCGACAGTACGCTCAACGATCCTTTCATATTCATTGAAGGAAGTAATATAATGTATACAACACCAAATGCTGTTATTGTGCTGTTTTTTAAAAGTCCAGGAATAAGATGTCCCGCTGTACGTAGTAATTTTGTATCCTGTTGGGTCTATCCATCCCACCTGTGTGCGCGCATCTGTAAAACCATTCATATTAATATCAGAAGTTGAAAAAGAAGAAAACATACTTATTTATTTAGATAGTTATTTATTTAGATACTTATTTATCCGCTTCGCAGTCGCTTTGATGAGGCTTAAAAGTGCGTTTGTCCACCGCACCTGGAACTAGGACGTCACAGAGTACGAAATCACGGCGCCGAAGTAGCGATACATACATTCACTGTGGCCGCGTGCCCACTTCACGTCCGTCACCCGAACGCTGACATCCGCTAGAACTCGGACCGAGATTGTGACCGCTGATTGTTTCTGCCGTGGCACCGGCGCCCGGCTTTTGTTTTGTCTATCATAATATACTGAACCGCCAAGTTCGGTCACGGTGGATAAACGATCGCCGTCAACGGGACGTCACGTTCTGTTCGAATAGTATTGTTTCTCGGTGACGTCCCGGTGACGGCCGCGGTGGACAAACGCCCTAAGGATGCCGAGTTGGACCACGGAACCCTAAATAAGGCGATATTACACAATAGGCGATATTATACGACGGAAACCTACATAGGGTGATATTTATTATATCGTATTACACACGTAGTTTTAAGGGGTAGGTAGTTAGGCAGGTACTTACTGTTTGAGCAGGTAAAGTGAACTTCTTCTGATTCTGAATATGATTTTTTACTTGTAACATCATATTTTTCTGAAAAAAACAATAAATAGTCTTAATTCATGGCTTCGTGTCATGGCTGGAGCTCCATCTTCGCACTATACCTAGTATCTTTGTCTAATAGATACGTCAAAAGCGAACTAACCACTTTGCTCGATTATACTAGGCCAAATTGAGCTAGCCAGTGGACCATTTCGCTTTGCACGATTTCGTTTGTGGCAAACTCGCGTCCAAGCTCGTTATGTCTGTGATTGGACATTCAAAAGTTCCCGCCCCTTTTTTATTAAGAACTTACAGTTATGTACATTTAACACTAATTATCTTCTATTTTAATATAATTAGTTACAATACAGTTATTGCACGACCTTTTACATGTTTTATTTATGCGTGCGACGGTCAAGGTTCCTGGTGCCACGTGTTTTTCCTTAACTCTAAACTTATAATGTATAACCTACGTGCGCGAACCAGGAGCTACCATTCCAATTTGATCGTCGCAGCGACAACATCTATTTCGACATTAAATTGACAGTATGGATGCTAGAAGTAGGTATTGCATACCTTATTATTATATACTTGCTTTATTTCTACGTTATAATTAAATATTAGGTAATCAGACAGGTAGTTTAGGTACATTGTTATAAGCTAAGTATTAGGTATTCAGACAGGTAGTTTAGGTACATTGTTATAAACTAAGTGTTTGCTGCGGCGCCGCTCGGGCTCTCGTTGCTGTCGTGTACAACATGTCTTCGAATTTTTGGTTCTAGGACATGCCAGTTTACTCACGAATTTTTCCTTCACCGTTTTTCAGAGCAATGGTAATGAAATAAATTACACAAAGTAAAGCGCCTGCCTGGGTTCGAACCCACGACCTGCAATTCGTAAGTCGGGGCCTGTTTTTAGAGATAGAGCAGAAACAAAAGACGGAAAAATATCTAGGTTTCCCAAATGTCTTGCACATTAAAAAAGTTGTTTTTCACTTTGTAGTGTGGTTTTTTGGAAGTCGGTCGTTTTTCTTTTTCAAAAACGTGTCAGAGGTGGTCACAGGTCCGATCTAACCTAACTGACGACTCCCTCACCGAGGAGTCTTAACAATTTTAAATCGATTCCAGGGGGTCTACTCCGAAGTGGTATCGGCCGAATGTTCGGCCGTTTCCTGCTACGAAGTTACCTACCCTACCTACACTCCTACACTCTTTCGAATATTGACTATGGTCCCGACCCAACCAAGCCGATCCAAACTTTTTTCGCATTTTTCAATAATATTCGGTTCGGCCATGTGTCGGTCCGATCCGATCGTTCGCACTTTGTACTTCGTAGTAGACCCCCTTGAACTCTGGCAATTACCAATGAATTGGTTTGGGCTACCAATGAATTGGTTTGGGCTCGCATTCAAATCGTAAAGTGCTGCATTCGAATACAACTGCTATGTGATTTATTGTGGTTATCCCTTTCAGCAACTGGTAAGAATTTGACATAATTAAATGAAAACACATTTCAAGTTAAAATGTGATTTTGTTGGCCCAAAACTTCGCCACTTCCACGGCATCGTCGGTAGCAGCGCAGAGGGCATTGTGACTGCAAAATGGTCGCGCCATCGACACGACGAAGAAGAAGAATTAACATTAAGTACCTATATTATAATGTAAAACCAATTTGAGGAAAGTTTGAAAACTGCAGTCGGTAATATTGCATAATACGCAATATTCTAAGCGAATATTTATGTCTCTGGAATATCAGACGTACCACTACATATACTTTGCCCTACCGTAATCAACAATCATCAACTCAAACGCCACGTTCAGGCACATTGAGATCACTGACCTACGAGGCGTGGTTCTGATTGTTTTAAACTAGCATGTCGTCCACTCTAAGACTGCCATGACCAGTTCTACCAGCAGGTCCGTCTGGAATGCGCAAACATCTTAGTACCGTGTGCCATGTGCGTTGCTGTCGCGCTGACAATATCTACGCAAACTAGAGTACAAAGACAGATGAGTACCACATGAAGAAACCATAAAACTACAGTAAGGTCGCATCGTGTGTGCACACCTCCTGTCGGTTCACACCTCATCCTCTTATCATCTGCCTAGCCTTTTCTCAACTAAGTTGGGGTTGCTTTCAGTCTAACCTGACCTGGATATCCTTTCGTTTCGTATAATGAAAAGTCACGCCATCTCTACCCGGGGGTGTCGTAAGTAGCGCTTAGAAGATTACGTTGAGAGGATGTGCAGCAGTGTGTCTGCTAATAACAACACACTGCAATCATCACTCATCATTTGCCTAGTGTTTTCCCTACGTTGGGGTCGGCATTCAGTCTAACCGGACTTTACACGGAGCCACTGCCTTTCTGGCCTCCGCAACCCAGTTACTGAGTACTTAATCCCCCCCTTTCCCCCCACTCCCCCTCCCCCTGCCCCCCCGTTTCGTGTTAGGTTAGACAGACCACAGAACAGATACTTTTATCTGTTCTGTGAGACAGACTTTCGGGCCTCTGACTGCCCATAGCTTCTATCAGATTTTCACGAATGATAGCCGGGTCCAATAGCTTTATCCGCTTTTTTAAGGTCAGAAGGGATCTCGGTAGGTGCGGCTGTTCTGACTTAACCACGTGTCACTGACGTGGTAGCTTTTACTTAGGTACTTATTTATAGCATATCGTGTACTTGCGCTTTACATTAAACTGACCACAATACTGATTTACTGCTGACGCAAGAGGACAATGTAACATATTATTAGCAACTAAAATACACAAATAATGACATCGCCATCGTCAAACTTGCTTGTTGTGTTTGCTAACGATTAATCAAAAGTTATATATTAATTGTTTCCTCTTGAAGTGCTTTGGAAATCTATCGAGAGCGTCTTGGTAATGTTATATCTGAGTTTTCAAGAAGTTAAATTATAAATGTGAACTTGTGTTCTGCTGTCACAGCTAGATACAGGAAAATGATACGTAAGTATTAATTTATTACGCTTTAATTAAAATTATTAATTTCAAAATGTATTATTACATCGCTACCTTTCTATTCTGTATTCGCAATTTAGTTTCCAAAAATGAAATCAAATATGTGCATTTGGAAAAACTACACACAAGGTCACGTTGCGCTGCAACTTCAACAAAATTTATATGTATATATTTTCTTAATCATTCTAAAATCAACATGTTTACCCTTACATAAAGTTGAAATTAGTTTAATGTAAATAACATCAACTGGAAACAAGATTTGAATACAGGGTGTATATAAGACACATCACATAGCCGTCAAGTAAGATTGCATGAAAATAATTGCTGGGAAATTACTTTTATTTTTGGTGTGAAAATGAAAATTTACTATTTGCGATAGTGAGCAAAATAACACAGCACACCATTGTGCTCATGGGTGCATGCAACGATACAGTAGGGGTCTAGGGGTATTTAAAGTTGCGTTATAAAATTAAAAACTTCTTTTCGTAAAAAAAACGTCAGTAAAAGTTGGAATTTTCACTCTCTTTGGAATTTTGACCTTCAATATCTCCGTAACCAGAAGGTTCCCAGGTATGGTCCAGTACAAAAAAATGATCACAATGACGGGGAGTACGAGTGGCTTTCGGCTTTGTAAAGTGTCTTTTTACTCCCGTTATACTCTACCTAGGTGTAGCCTATTACTTGGTACCTTCTCAGCCATGTTTGCCGATGATTTGTATACTCTCCACAGATCAAACACTGAAAGACTAAGTAAAAGTCCCTAAGAAGAATTAGATAAGTTAAAAGACTAATTACTATAAACATGATCTGTCTACGAGTGCTGTTCTTCGCCACGCTGGCAATGATGGGACTTGATTATGGTAAGTTTGTTTTGTTTCCCTGAGAACAGGCTGCCGCCTCTTTCGCGCACCTTCTCTCGGCGGACGGCGGTAGGTTGGCAAGGCACATCAAACTACACAACCCGAACAATAGTAGCCGCAGTAGTCCCCGCGCCGTATGTTTTTTGTTAAAACATTTGACCAAAGTTCTAACCGAGCCAGACCTAAAGAGAGAGTTCAGTCGGTTTTAGCATTTCACCGGGCCGGACGAGGTGCGCTCGGTCTGCTTGTGAGTGAACTCATTCCGCTGGCTCGTCTCTTGGGTAGGCTCGCTCCACTGGCTCTACTCTCATTCTCAACAATCAAACGGATCTGTCTTAAGATCCTCAGGTCTCCTCGTCATTAAAGTGCTCTCCAAGGATTCTATGACTGCACTATAATTACTTTATTTTTGTTTTAGTTCCAGCTCAAACCTGGCGGACTATTCCGGTTGAATTTAATTACATGGATGGAGGTATATTAAATATAGACATAACTTTACAAAATGTACCGCCTGTGGCAAACTACTACTTTCTATATTATATAACTGGTAAGATTATTCTATTCAGAGTCGAGTAATTTAATTTAATTTTTTTTTTTTTTCGATAGTAATTTCTTCAAATCAACATTTTTATAAAAGCCAACTCCCAGACCGCAGTAAATTGTTATTACCTCATCTTGGAAGGAGTTTAAATTCATACTTTAATGTGATATTAAATTAAGGCTGAGAATAAATACTTAGATCATAGTCTACTGGTCACATGCGCACTGGCATTATTATTTAAACTGGCCACCAAAACTGTGGGTTATAATCCGGGCACAAATGTGACTTTTCCACTTCATATACAGGGTTATTGGTAAAACACCAACAACCTCTTAAGAGATCATTGTACTCATCATTATGAACAACTTTTACTATGGGACCAAACCAGAAATCGCGAAAAAAAAATCAGCATTTTGACGAGTTAGACGAACATAAATGTAGGGAACAGCTGTTTTTTTGCGCGATTTCTGGTTTGGTCCCATAGTAAAAGTTGTTCATAATCATGAGTACAATGACCTCTTAAGAGGTTGTTGGTGTTTTACCAATAACCCTGTACACTTTCTAAGTTGACCTTGGCCATCACTGACATCGATGAAGGAAAACATCGTGAGGAAGCCTGGACTTATAATTAATATGAGTCTGAAATCGGCAATCCGCCTTGAGTGTGGCCGACTATGTATGAGAAGAGGCGCTTGTCCAGCAGCGGGAGAATAAATATAGACTGGGGATGTTTATTTAGCTCTCCTTCCAGTAATTCCACTTGTCCAGTGCATTATTGATTTAATCATTCACTTACATGGAATACAATTTCAGAAAATTGTGATGTAAATATTAGGACTGAAAAACATAACCAACAGCAGGGACCCCAATGCTATGGTGAGAATGACTATTTTATTTGAAATAAAGCGAACCTTAAAGGTCTATCCACATATATTAGGGCCGTGCACCGGTACTGGCCCGGGCACACAGGGCACTGAAGCTCCGTCGCCGGCCCGGACACGGACGTGTGTGAACGAGTTCTTAAGAAATGTACACACCCTGACGAAGCCCGGTCCGTCCACGTGTCGGGCACAGCCCTGATATATTAACCTTTTCATACGTAAGTACCATATGCGCGGTCAGTTAGCATGAACAGTTGGACATAATGCCAAACCACGGATCCGACGTAATCCATCGACCTAATGCCATCATTCCAATTTATACCTTATAACAATGATGTAAGAGTCACATTACTATATGGAGCGATGCCATCTGGAATGAAGTGGCGAGTTGTCTAAACTTTACAACAGATTGGAGTCACGCGAAAACTGATAATGCAACTGACCGTGACATTTTACCTACTTATTGCTTGTGTCACAAATCTGCACTTTTTACCCTTTGGGCGCATTATGTCCAATTCGCAAAATGTCCAGAGGGCTCAAAATGTCCAATTCTCACAACGTCCAATTCGCAATTTGTACAATTCGCAAATTGTCCAATTCGCAAATTGTTCAAATCGCAAATTGTCCAATTAGCAAATGGTCCAGTTCGCAAATTGACCAATTCAAATTACTTATAGTCGTAATTAGGTATCGATATCCTTTTAAGGTAGGTATTTTATTTCTTCTAAATCTCCTTCATACACAGAGATTATTGTGCTAAACCTCATCGCAGTATGACAATATTCAAAGCATTAAAAGAAAAGTCGTTTACGAAGTTTAGTAGATATATAGATAATATGTAACGTTTCCTATATTTTTTTTCGTTTTCTGATGGTTTTATAAACAACACACGTATTTCAGCGTTAGCTCTGCTGGTAAAACCTTACCTCTTAGGTTCGTTTTTTTTATTCAATTTAAAAAAATACTTATGACTGACATTACTACATTACGTGATTTTTTAAAGTGAAATCACCAACCCGGTTTGAGTAAGCGTGGTGTGGTGACCAATGCTCGTACCATATCTGTTTTTTTTTTTGTTCTTAATTAATAGCGATATTATGATTTATCAGTCCAACTTATTTATACAGATTTGTGATTTTTTTCTAATAAAAGAGTTATCATAAATTATAAGTATGCATTTTTACTTCGAGCCGAATCTCACCCAATCTCAAGGAGTCGTGTCAAAAAAAGCCTCTCGTAATCAAGGCCGCCCCCTAATTGCGAACTGGACCAATTGCGATTTGGACTAATTGCGAACTGGACTAATTGCGAACTAGACCAATTGCGAACTGGACCAATTACGAATTGGACCAATTGAGAATTGGACCAATTGAGAATTGGACAGTTGGACATTTTGCGAATTGGACATAATGCGCCCAAAGGCTTTTTAGTATACTTTTCCTATTTTTAAAACATTTGCAAATCAGTAAGCAAGTAACAGCGTTTGCCCACCACCACCGTCAACGGGACATTAACGAGAAACGAGACGTTGACGGACGGCGGCCATATTAAATGTATGTATCGCTACTTCGGCGCCGTCATCTCGTTCACGTTGACGTCCCATTGACGTGGCGGTGCACATACGGCCTCAGTGTTAGAGTCCGACCGGCAATTGTTAATTCGGTCGGCCTCTATCCTCAGCTAGAAGGACCGAGGACCTTAAAAAACGGCTGTGAAGGCGGAGAACCAGCTGTTGTGGTGCAACTGGGAGAAGGTCTGTCTTCGGAGACTAAGCCTATCCTCTTAGAGTTGATTGAAGCATATTCTTCACGTAGTCGGTTGCAAAACCACTTAAAATCAACCTACAATCCTATATGAATAAAAGAAAGGTTTATTTTCTAAGCAGACCGGCCCTTTGTGCCAATGACCATTGTGAAATTGAGTCAAGTCACTATAGAGAATAATATTGTAAATCATTTCTTACCAATTACAGAAACAGGAAAAAGAGGCCCGATACCAAAAGACGGATCAATTCATATTACACAGAAGTTGGACAGAGAAAGCATAACGCTTTATATAGAAATACTTAACAGTACGAGTAACAACATCTGTTCCACTAAAAGAATTATTGTTGGCGTAAGGGATGTGCATGCAGATAAAGTTGGTAAAAGACTGTTTAATTTAGTTTTACGTCGTCATCGCGTCAAAGCGTTGCATTGCAGTATGATTCGCACCGCTGAGCAAACGCGGCATCACGGCATAAAGCGCAGTAAATTGCTCACCAGCATCCTTAGGAGAGGAAACACTTATGTTTGGTTTCGGGTATGAAAATCAACACAAAAAATTGGCTAAAAAATTGTTTCACGCGCGCAACCTGCTGTGATTGATTGAATGAATTCTCAACAGTCACTCGCATCACTTGACTTGCGTTAATTCTTAACGCGTCGATAATTATCGTTTTTTTCTCCTTTTTACACTGACTGGCAGACATGGTTAGTACTTTAAAGACCTCTTGGATTAGTTTTCCGTAAATTACACGTCTATTTTACAAAAAAAAAAATGAAGTTTTGCCTTATAAAATTGTGGAACAACAAACCAGCGGGCTGGACGCGTAGGTGTAACCGGCTTTCGAGCAGATCAGCAGAATCACACGGGAAGGAGATAAAGTCATAACAAAACTGCGTTAAAAGTCAATTTCGCTTGTCGTAAACGGACAAGTCATGGTGGAACTACTGCGGTTTCGCTGCAATGGTTTCACGGCGGAGGTGTGATGCCTGCTTTATACTAATATTTACCTTTTACTAATATGCATGGGTACTTATTTAATGTCATTGAGATTGACCATGAATTGTGATCGATATGGAACATGTAATGTATGGCAGAAAACTTATTTAATGATTTTGTATGTTTCAGCGAGGCCATTTCGCGCCTGTTTAAACAATTATCGCAGTCCCTGTGAAATCATTGTTGATTTCAAGGATACATGTAATGGTACTACTTATCTTTTTACCTAAATATTAAATAAATAAATTCTGGACGCTACACCAGTCCTAGTCGTAACTTGTACACCTTTGTAAGGACCCAGCCGTGAAGATGGCACACCGAGCTTCAAAAAGAGACCGTCATACTGGTAGGGTTAAACACGCAATAGTCCGTCTTCTTAAACTTTATTTAGCTATAAATAGCACAGATATTGCCTTTTTAGCATAAAATACTACTGGATACTACTTGTTTTCAGAAAATTTGTCGCGAAATTAGTGATTAAGTATCTCTAGACTTTTTAATATTAACGATAGTAAGATGTTTTATTAAACTTATAATTCGTTTCTGGATCATTATGACAAGTTTATGTAGCAAGGTTTTTGTAAAAATCCATTATTTCTCGGGGGCTGACCAGCCGCGTATAAATTTTACCAGGTTTTCCAATAGTCAGACCAGTAGTCGCTACTGGTCTGACTTTTGGGTCTGCAAATCCAGTTGTCCTGACTTTTGGATTTTAGTCAGCGCCTGACGTAAAATGACGACGCCAATCACGTCTAATTTGTCTATGGAGTATCTTAATTTGACCGCAGTAAACTAATATTTATCTTCTGTCCTTTTCTTAATGAAATAGAAAGAAAAAGATGCACTGAACTTCAATTTAGTTTAGTTTGTGAACAAGGGAATCGGCGCCATTAGTTAAATTTAGGTCACTACTATAGTTGCCCACTAACAGGGTCAGGGTCATCAGTTAGCCTAGTACTAGCCTGTAACTCTGTGTACACTGTGTAATGCATGTTTAATGTCATCTGTTACAGACAAAATTAATTGTACAATCACACAATCTCGTGGACTTTTAGCGTGTGAATCTTCTATCGTGGAGTTACCGGACGATACAGAACATCAATGGTATCAAGGCTATAATGACGGTATGTATCTTCGCGTAGCGATTACAGTTAGCGTCATGTTGTTCCGGGCTATATAACGCTATATAACGTCCCATAAAACATGGCGGCTTGTAGCGGATGTAAAGTGTTACTTACCATTTTTTTTATATTAGTATATCGTGTTTGGTATCTAACGAAAGTTCTTAGGGAGTACTTTCTGAAAATTTATTGATGATCTGTAATTATACGTACCTAAAATTCAAAATTTTACTATGGGACTGTTCATTTATTACGTAAGATAATTTTAACCAATTTCTGACACCCCCTCCCCCCTACGTAAGAAAAAATAAGACTTGAATGAACCCCCTCCCCCCTTTGAATCTTACGTAAGATCAGTAACTACCAAAATTGCAAAGAAAAAGTAGCAATTTTTTTTAAACTTATAATTTTTGCTCGCTTTTGTGATCTTACGTAAGAATAATTTAGACCCCTCCCACCCCCATGTAAGAAAAAATAAGACTTGTTTGGACACCCTCCCTCAAATCCTCTTTCGTAATAAATGAACTAAATATATGAATAAAATAAATGAAATAAATGATTTTCCTAAACCCCAAAATAATTGAAATAAAAATAAAAGTCAAACTAAAACTCGAATATGATAAAAATGTTAACTAAAAAGGTATAAAAAGGACATCACAGACAGACAAATTAACAATCCGGAGTCAAACGTAATCTGTTCGATTTCTTTTATTACGATTACATGACGTGTGATTCCGGTTTATTAATTTGTCGGCCATTTTTTACTAGCTGTACAATTTTGGGTGTGTACAATTTTGTCAAAATATGTCAAAGTATTTTAGTAATTATTATTAACTATCTACTCAGCAAGCTGCACGGAGGTTTTAATTGCTATGAATTTGAAAATTACAGATTCACTCATTGGGACTATACCAACGGTAAAAGGAATCAAAACAAAATTTGTAATGCGATATCACCAATTTGACCTCAATACTTATATTCACAGCAAACTGAGCTCGAAACATTGGAAAACGGATTTAAAGCTTGGGATGTTTCAGATTCCCTCATCAACAATTAGATACAGTAAGTACCAATTTATAAAATTATTAAGAACGGACGCCAACACCAAGTCATCAAGTTCCTAGCTAGACTGTACACACGGCTACATATCAAGCTACATATGCATTTGCAGTATAAGCTGACCTCGCATTGCTTACAATACGAAATCTTGTACTGAAAATGTACAGCTTGATATGTAGCCGGGTGTACTATGAAGGGCTAGACGAGCCCTTCGCTACCTGGAGGAATAAAATCAAACTACGGTTTATCTCGTAATGTTCATTAGTTATTCTTACAAAATACAAAATACAAAATACAAAAATATTTATTTCAACTTAAACATTGTGTCATACATAAATTGAGGCAGCCCCAGTAAGTTACAAAAGTACTTGTGTCGGAGCTGTCTCGCTCTTCCCATAAGTGGTAACAAAACAATGGTGAGGCGTAAAATGTTTTTTTTAAAAAGAAAAGTTAAAGTAAAAGTAAAAATAAAATAAAACATTAGTTTAGCAGCGTGTATGTATGTTTGTGTGTGAGTGTTGAGGGTGTGTGTGTGTGTGTACGTGTGTGAGTGTACCCATTTTCAGCTAATCCTGGTCAGAATATTTTCTGTTTCGTCATACGTTAGGGATCTCAACCATATAATTATTGTTTTTTTACAATCGTATAACAACAGGGGATATATATCTAATTTACGGTTCAGTTTATTATAGATGTAGGTGGATTGTGCAACATATTGACGTCTAGCAAAGGCAGTTCGAATCCCTGGGGAGTAGGCCACTATATCTCTACGCCTTCTGCTTTGAGATGCTGAGTCAAAAGGAAGACACTTATGCAGGGTTAAGGACACGTAAAGAATATACAGTTTTCTAACTGAGAGCAAGTTGCTAACTCTATAAAGGTCAGTTGTAGGGTACCTAAATGGTTTGAAGTACATCACCTTTATAAGTGATCGCTGAGCTCTTTCCAGGTCAAGGAATTTAATTTTGGTAGCTCCACCCCAAATTGGAATGCAGTAAGTTATTACAGATTGCGCCAGAGCTATATAAATCTTGTTTAAAAGTTGCGCGGACATAACATGTCGTAAAGTTTTAAACACCCAAATGAGCTTCCTGATCCTTTTCATAAGGATCTCGATGTGAGGGTGCCATGACAGTCTTCGATCAACAATTATGCCCAAATATTTTGTGGAGCTGACTTGTTGAATGGCTTGACAGGTACAAATATAAATATGGTTTCGGACTGCATTATTTTGGCAATCATGAATCGTAATGCCAAAATCAGGTCCGGGCTGTGACCTCTGGTCTGGGGAAAAGCAGATAAAATTAGTTTTAGTGATATTAAGGGTTAATAGGTTCGCTTTAAGCCAGCCCGCTATCTCAGTCAGACCCTCTTCAGCGACAGCTTTTACATGTTGCCATGACGTTCCTGAGAAAACAACCGCAGTATCGTCTGCGTATGAGAAAATTTGCCCTCCATTGATCTGCATATTGCATAGGCTGTTGATATAGATCAAAAAGAGCGGCGGACCCAAGACACTCCCCTGTGGGACTCCGTAGCAGACGTCCTCCTCGGCACTGCATAAGCTATTTAGTTTAACCATTTGCTGTCTACCTTTAAGATAACTTTCAAAAAGGGAGAGAGCCGCACCTCTGATACCTATGCTTTCTAGCCTGTGCAGAAGGATCGGAATGGAAACGGTATCAAAAGCTTTCTTAAGATCTAAGAACACTGTTAGGCATTTATGACAGGGGTCATAAATGCCTAACAGTGTTCTTAGATCTTAAGAACGCTCAACTCAAGACGCTATTACGGCTTTGACATCTGACATTGTTGATAAAGTGGATAGGGATCCACTTTATCAACAATGTCAGATGTCAAAGCCGTAATAGCGTCTTGAGTTGAGCGTCCTCTTCTAAACCCATACTGTGCATTTGATAGAATACTGTATTTTTCTAAGTAGCTAATTAGTCTCTTATTTATAATTTTTTCTAAAATTTTTGAGATTGATGACAGCACAGATATGGGGCGATAATTGTTAATATCATTAACGTCCCCGCTCTTGTGCACAGGAGTGACCACGGAACGCTTTAAATCTTTCGGGAAAATTCCCGTTCTAAGACATAAATTAGCTAGCTGGCTTATCAAATACGTAGTATATATTATTCTTATAATATATACTACGTATTTTACATCTTATTTCTTTCGCTTGCCAACCTAATCTCTTCCAGTTTTAAATCTTCTTGTTTGTCTTGTATTTTATACCAATCACTTTTAACAAACTCACGGAGGTTGCATGTAAGCCCCAAATAGCCTATAGTCTTTACAGTACCTACAACGATCAAGGAAACGAATAGTTTAGCAAATAGGCAGCGCCGTAGGTAGTCCGATAAGAAACGTATCTATTAGACAAAGATACTAGGTATAGTGCTAAGGTGGAGCTCCAGCCATGACACGAAGCCATGAATTAAGACTATTTATTGTTTTTTTCAGAAAAATATGATGTTACAAGTAAAAAATTATATTCAGAATCAGAAGAAGTTCACTTTACCTGCTCAAACAGTAAGTACCTGCCTAACTACCTACCCCTTAAAACTACGTGTGTAATACGATATAATAAATATCACCCTATGTAGGTTTCCGTCGTATAATACCGCCTATTGTGTAATATCGCCTTATTTAGGGTTCCGTGGTCCAACTCGGCATCCTTAGGGCGTTTGTCCACCGCGGCCGTCACCGGGACGTCACCGAGAAACGAGACTATTCGAACAGAACGTGACGTCCCGTTGACGGCGATCGTTTATCCACCGCGACCGAACTTGGCGGTTCAGTATGTTATGATAGAAAAAACAAAAGCCGGGCGCCGGTGCCACGGCAGTATGTGGTGTCACAATCTCGGGCCGAGTTCTAGCGGATGTCAGCGTTCGGGTGACGGACGTGAAGTGGACACGCGGCCACAGTGAATGTATGTATCGCTACTTCGGCGCCGTGATTTCGTACTCTGTGACATCCTAGTTCCAGGTGCGGTGGACAAACGCACTTTTAAGCCTCATCAAAGAGACTGCGAAGCGGATAAATAAGTATCTAAATAAATAACTATCTAAATAAATAAACTGTATGTTTTCTTCTTTTTCAACTTCTGATATTAATATGAATGGTTTTACAGATGCGCGCACACAGGTGGGATGGATAGACCCAACAGGATACAAAATTACTACGTACAGCGGGACATCTTATTCCTGGACTTTTAAAAAACAGCACAATAACAGCATTTGGTGTTGTATACATTATATTACTTCCTTCAATGGATATGAAAGGATTATTGAGCGTACTGTCGAAGACATTACTGTATTGATATATGAGGAACCAGGAACAGTAATACAGGATGATGGAAAGGGTAAGTAAGTGAAATATTAAAGATTCTTCTGCTGTGCGCCTAAATACTTGCATGGAGTAAGGTCCGAAGAAGTTCGGGGTCGCGCGGTTTGTTTTTTGTGAAGACGTTTGGTCACAGAAAGCATGTCTACAACTAGCCGAACGCTACTAATCTTTATGTTTGAAACCTCCCTCGACTCGTGATAGGTACTCAGGGTTGATAGAAGTTCCAAACAATCCTGACTCACCGAGGGGGTCCCGTAACTGAGACTTTACAATGCCTATAGTCGTTGCTAACAATACGCCCGCCGACCGTAATGCGGTACCCCCGCGCAGATCGCTCGGCGTTTAAGTAGGCTCGCCTTGCTCGCTTCGCTCATGAGAAGGCCCGAGTACTTAACTAAAGTTTTAATTGTACCTACTTCACGTTTACTTCTCGAAACTCAAGATATAGTCTCAAAGTAATCCATTGACTATAAACTTCGTCTAGTGTAAAGATCTAACTGCAATGCTAAAAAGCAAAGTCTAATTTTTTAGCTAACACATCGCATAAAGGCAACAAGTCGCAGGATGAGGAGGGTCTGCGGACCCTGGCCACAGGTAGCAGTCCTGGGCCTCCGGCGGAGACACCTCAAGACCAGCATAGCATAGAGCCATCTAATACAACTAAATATTTTATCGGAATACCCTCAGTAGCGGGGATCATCATTCTGGTATCGCTAATATATGTAGTCATTAAAAAGTGGTACCGGAAATCTTCTGATCCTGAGCAAACACTTCAGTTGGAAACTTATGTAAGTTTATATTCAGTCAGACATAAATAGTGGACCTTTGACAGAAAGAGTCAAATTATCAAATGAAAGTCAAAGAAGTCATTATCACGTTTAGATATTATCAATACCCGTCACATCTGCGGAGTTTCACTAGCTAATTTAATTTGACCCTGTCCTGGTGCCAAATAATGGTATTACCGGTCATTGCCCATTTCCTAACGCTTCTTCGTCAGGATGCGAATCCAACCTATGCATTGTTTTTTTATTCATGAAAATTAGTGTCGACAACGATAAGTCCTGTCGATTCAGGATAATATTGCACTTTATTTCTGTTTTTGAAATGAAGAATACTACTGTGAATAAATGAATAAATGAAGCTGGGTGAATGACCGCTATTGCCACCCCTCTTTGGTATCTCTATAGCTAGCTTTGGCCTCACGGGTAACGCATTCATAATTAGGTCCTCCGTTTCAGGCCAGCACTAACGCGGTGCTGTACGCGGAACTGGACATAAGGCGTGGGGCTGCACCGCCCCCACCCAGCACGTCTGACCCCACCTATGCCATAATAATTGGTGTAATTAGGCCTCAAAATCAAAATGACAAGAAATGAATATCAGTAGTAATAAAATATTTATTTAACAGTAATTATAAATTTAATTTTCCTAAGGGCTGATTTTTCAATCGACAGATAGTTTTTAGTCGTGGAATAATATTGACGTCTGAAATATTTTGAATAGAAGAACTGTCAACAACTATTCCTCGTATAAAATTATCTGGCGTTGGAAAAATCAGCCCTAAGTGCATGTAAAGTCAGATAAAAAAATTGCTTAGCCAATTGATTGATGAACTCAAAGACATCGTAGTGCGCGAGAGTTAAACTGTGTGTGAATTCAAACCACAACTGTCAATCTTAGACATGCGCATGAAATGGCAAGAACGCGGCAAATTAACATAGTGTGTCAATCTGCTAAGCAATATATTTCCTTGAGTTTACGTAATACATTTAGATTATAATGTGTAGGTACTGCTGGTACCCCGGGCTCTGTGTTAGGCCTTTGTGACGAAGAAAACATAATGCAAGAAAAATAACAAACTTAATAATTTTAAAATAAATAACCAATTATTTTAAAACATTGAAACAGTAAAGTGAACACAACTAACACATAGAAACTAACCAGCGCGTAATTAGCCGCTTTAAATCTTAACTGTCTCCGACAGCCTAGCGCACTGTCTTTCAATCCATCTTTAATAATATACTTCCTTATACCAATACCCCAGATCGTCACATAATCGGTGAAATTGATGGTTTTTATATCGCAGTTAAAAATGACCTTATCGGCTTCGGTCATGCGGCTTATCATTGCTTGCACGTTATCATCCTGGAAGTACCATTCGTTGGCTAAGAAGTAACGGTATATGAGTGCGAATTTGTCTATTTTTCTGAAGACGGCGACGTACCTACAAACATAATAAATGTTAGCTACATATGATCGACTGCAAAAATAATAAATGTTAGCTAAGACCGACTGCAAAAATTCAATCTTAGTGAAAAGGAAAAAAAAAACGACGTTGAATTCGGACGAATTTTTTGATGCCTAAGAAGCTCCTGCCATTTTCTTTATTTTCTTAAATTATATACTTGTATATAATATATATATATTAGTGTTAGTTTGTAAAAATAGTAATGAATAGTATGTTAAATTAGGTATTATTATTTTGAATACAACATTACGGAAAAGCTCATTAAACGTTATTATTAACTATATATACTGTGTCGGATAAAATAAGATAAGACATTTATTTGTAGAAACATCATAATACAAAGGATGCAGGTTGTTCATAAACAAAAAAGATTCGTCATGTTCGGCCTTTGTGGCATACAAATATACAAAGTTGATACGACAGAGGGGCTTTCCTTTAAACTGCCTATACTAGGTACCAATTTCAAGCTCTGTGCTAAAAATCAATCAAATAGGAGCAGTAGTTTAGCCGCAAATGATTTTTTAAGTTTTTGCACCATTTGAACACGATGTATCTTTCCTAACAGCTGATTATGTCTAAGCATAGGTCATGCACCTTACAACGATAAATTTACGATGCCTTGTTGCCGCTCTGACGCATGTCACTAAAAAGTTGCCAATGTAAACAAGGAAGCAATAAATACACACACACTTGCACTTTTATTACGAGGGTGACAATCATAGCAGAACATCCCGCTCGTAAAAGAGACAAAAATAGGTCAGTTTGTTGCATCCTAAATTTTTGCGATCGGTAAGTGGGGCCTATAAAAATCTTGTTTTTTCAGTGCGCCGATGCTGCCCTTTCGGAACGTACGATTTGTCGAATTCGCGCGCTGACAATTGTGATTTTGTTTTGTTATTGTGATAGGACACTAAATAAGTTTAAGACAGTATTTCTTTTTTTTTTTATTGTGACAGGACACTATAACCTTTTTGTGTGATTGACTGTTTTTTATTGTGATAGCACACGTAATTAAACTTTGGTTGTATGTGTGTAATTAAAGTGTGTATGCCTCAGAGGTAAATACAACTGTTGAACTAAAAAATAGGATTATTTTAGCATTTCACAAATTAAAGTGCTTAGCGACGGACAGTGATTTAATTAGAAAAATAAATAACAATATTCTCCGTCGGTATAATTTGTGCATTAATGTGAATGGAGGACACATCGAGAATTTAAAATTTAGTGTGTTTGTTTTTGTGCGCGTACTTCAAAACCTTACCTAACATAAAAGCCAGACCGCCGCCGGCCGCCCGCCTCGACACGAGATGACACACGCCGCGCTCGCCGGCGCGCGCGTGACGTTGCCACTCTTGTTACCTAGGCATCTAAGGTCAGTCAAATTTCTTTACAAATGGTGGTTACGTTTTATTCTGATTTGTAAGCTATTTAGTTTGTTTGAACAAAAATATTTTCTCTTTTTTGGCGCTTTTTATTTTTATCCCGTATCGAATTAATACTAAACACGTATAGTATACGTAGTGCAATTTAATGCCCCTCTGTCGTATCAACTCTGTATCCGTAGGAACAGTCATTCATAGGTATTTAAACAATAAATTATAGATTTGAATTAAATTGTCCTATAATCTAATAAATTGTCAAAATTATAAAATGCCAGTAAATATTTGTTAAATTCGTAATATTACACTTTGTCATTTAAAAATTCTAAAATACCTACTGTAGTATACTTTCCAACTAGAGATAATTTTAGCCGCTTTTTTAGTATGTGTGCGCTTAGTTTCCTCCATCCCTTAGGAAGTTTATTAAATATAACATGGGTACATTTTTTAATAAATGCTTAAATAGGTATGTCGTTATTTTGGCCAGTCTTACTTATTTCATTACTTTGATTAACTAACATTCCAATGTTAATCTGAAATAATCATTTTCAAAGCGTGCGGGCGTTATTTAAATATGGCACGTAAATATTTAGACGAGTCTGTCATACCGGTAGACAGGTGGCAATATTGACAGCGCCGTGGCTCTAAACAGGTCATCTTTAAACATCGATGTAAGTAGGTACGGTTGGCGACAATAGTCGTTAATCGACTATTGCTCAAGAGACACGCGCCTTGGGACTGCGCAGGGAACAGATGAAAGGAGTGTACGCGTCACCGCAAAGCGACGCGCGGACTGACGGGCGGCAAAAGTTAACGCGCGCGCTTGTCGCTTGACGCTAGTCTCTCGAAACCGTGAACTGAGCCTGACAGGCTATTAACTTACGACGGGATATCCTCTGGCATCGTCCCCAGTAGAGTGCCCACCGCGTCCATGACGTAGGCAGGTATGTAATGCAAGAAAAACGCCAAGAAGCTGTAGGAAATCTTGGTCTTTACTTCGATCAGGTAACAGTACCATACTGCTTGAGGTGACGGAATTGTTTTACTTTTTCTTCGCAACAACCCTGCCACAAAATCTGCAAAGAAACTCATAAATTGTCATAGTTAATTCTTATGTACAGATAACCCGAGAGCAGTCTGTATGCGCTTCAGGAATCATCGTCGAACTTCTGAAAAGCGAAGGAGCGATCTCATCTAATATAGAGCTGTTACAACCATGTAGGGGTTGCCTCGTTGGGGGTTGTACTTTGTGGCGCGACTTTTGTGCAAATTCAGAAATACGAAGGTTACCGAAGCGCATACCAGTTCTGGTTTAACTTACCAGTCAGGAAAATGTAGTGTTAGCCAAAAGCACACTACGTAAAAGTAATGGCCAAAAACGTACCCAGGGCGCTAATGATTTCTACGTCAGATTATATAGTAAAAACAAATGGTCTATAGTCTCCAGAATCACTTTGCATGTGGCTTGATATTTTTTGGCATTACTGTGTCCAACTTACCCGTTCTTATGAAATGGTCTATATTAGACACTGTGTAAATTTGTATATCCTTTTCGCCAGTCCTTCGTCTGGCAGCGGCGTCCCAAGCGGCGGCTATGGTGGCATTGTTCACAAAGTCCACTGGAGTAAAGGCCAGCTTTATGTGCTTGTACAAGTAGAACACGTGCAGTATGCCCAGGATTACGCCCGTCATAATCTGGGGGCAAGCCAGGAATTAACATGTATAGCATGGAATCAATGTAACATATCAAAAGAATGAGATTGTCACACAGGTATCACTGACGCTTTACAAGGTTGAACTTCTCGTGTGCCGTATTAACTGAGCGAGTTACTGTTAGCCTGCGTCATCCCACTACTGGGCAAAAGCGTCTCTCTCAATCTGTGCGAGTCATCATCTGCCTGCCTTTTCCCAACTATGTTGGGGTCGGCTTCCAGTTTAACTGGATGCAGCTGAATACACACAGATTTATAAACTAAAGGGGCGAGGGGCCAAGGGGGCGTGGCGCGTGCGAACAATGTGTGCACAAAACAGAAACAAACGCGGGCGCCGTTGATTTGTCAATAAGAATTGTAAATGTAGTGGTGTGTCTCAACTTTGCGATCTGCGTTACGCGATTGGCTCGCGTTGAGTGTGGTGACTGTTATAGTGTGAGTAAGCGCGTGTTCGTATTGTAGTGCATATGTAGTTGAAGGCGACAGCCGGACACGAACAGTTGGGCAGCCACACCATATCTCCCTTTAGTTTATAAATCTGTGTGAATACCAGTTTTTCACATGAAACGACTGCCTATCTGACCTCCACAATCCAGTTACTGGGTAAAACGGCACCCCTTGGTGAGACTGGTTGTCAGACTTTCGGGCTTCTGATGACCCGTAACGATTGCCAAAGATCCACGATTGATATCCGGGACCAACGGCTTAACGTGCTTTCCGGAGCACAGAGGGGTCTTGATATGTAAAGATGGTCACCCATCCAAACTGTGCGAGTAATTACCCAAAAGAATGTGGGACAAACGAGAGAAAGGCATAACATTATGGCACGATTCTTGGTAGGTAGAAGCCACCGTATGCTTTAGTAACAGTTTGAGTCAAATATTTAAACAAATAACAATAACTTGCTCACCCCGGATGGCCCCGACAGTGAACTCAGGTCCATCCAGCCTGGCATCGGCTCGAAGAAGCTGGGAACCACTACAAATATCACCACAGATATGAGAGTATAATAAGTAGACCATATAATACAAAATTACGTTATTGACATGTCAGTCACTACTGCTGAGCAAGCGCACCTGCTGGCTGTGAGTAAATAAAATCATTTATCATATATAAATGATTTTATTTCTGTAAGTAGATTTGTACAAAAACTTTTACACGTCAATCATATTTTTAAAAATTAGTCGAGGTCGGCGTTTCCTGTCTAACTACTCTGAGAAGAAAGGCCGATACGAACTCAGAGGTCAGATCATGTGAAGAACATTTAGATCAATGTCTGAGATTGTCTTGTCTTACCACACAGATTGAGTGGATCTGTCCAGTCAGTGCACACATTTGGCAGTAATCATGCAACTCAACTCAAAACTTAAGAGGCTAAACGATTAGATGAACAATACCAAAGAAACGACATTTGGGTAGGCCGCATAAATTACTAAAACTCATTAAAACTAACTGAAAGGAACAAAAAAATATACCCATAATTTATAGTCCTCACATTCACAATAATTAAAATAATATTATACTTTACAAAGTAAATATTCATGTCATTGTATGTGTAAAATGGTATATAAAGAAAAAAACAGTAAGCCAAAAAAACTAGATTCGACCTATAAGAACCATGAAGGGACGCACTTAAGTGGTGGACAACGAAAATAATTTTTAAAAGTTATTTCGCTGTTCCCAGTGTGCATGGGCGTAGCGAGGTACGGGCAAGGACGGGCAGCTGCCCCCCCTTAACCCCGGGGTTCCGACACAGTTAAGCGGCTTGACGGCAAGCACGTAGATTTTCGCTTGCCGTCAAGCCGCTTGACTGTGTCGGAACCCCTTTAGAAGAGCGGTCGTTCGCTGGTAAACTGTAATTCTGACGAGCTTTATAGTTTGCGACGAGCTTTTTGTCTGCAAGGGAGTGTCTGGAACCTTATTTATAAATTGAAAGAATTGCCCTTTTTTGTAAAACAAATATAATATCTCAATATCGGCAGCATTTCTCCACAACAGAATACCGTACGACATCACACTATGAAAATAACTAAATTATACTAAACGGGATGTCTCTAAATCACGAATTTTTGTACCGGCGTATGCTGCAGAGCTAAGCTTTTTGGACAGTTTATTTCCCCATTGAAGCTTGGCATCCAAAATGCTATGAGCACACTAGTTTTTACTTGTCTAACATGAAGAATCGTGAACTTAATACATTTAGTTTTTTTTCTCATTAAGAAGTAGGTCATTAACATTAAACCAGTTAACTGCTTTATCTAGGACGCTATTTACATTGTCAGTAACCAGCTGCTGACGTTTGAGTTTAAATAAAAGTGAAGTGTCAGCTGCAAACAACACTATATCTTGAATATCCTTTACGAAACAAAAAAGGGCCAATAATTGAGCCATGGAGGACGCCCATTGTTACTACAGATCCGGGTGATATTTCCCCGCTAACATCAACTCTCTGAATCCTATTACCTAAGCATGAAGTAAGAAGATCCAAAGAGGTGTTCCGGATTCTGTAGTGGTGCAGTTTACTGATTAATGTTTCATGAAAAACGCAATCAAATGTCTTGAACAAATCGCAAAAGATGCCCAAAGCATCTTATTTATCCTCCCAAACATTATACACATGTCCTAGAAGTTCATGGTGGTGATGGGAGTCTATAAAACTAATCGAGCCTCCCCAGGTCGAGTCTCTCGGCTATTAGGCCATTAGATATAAGTTACAATAATCGGTATAATTATTTCATACGCTGTTACAGTCTATATCTCATACGCTGACAATGTCACGGGCTGAGTCAAAAAACCGATTTGATCATCAGTACTTTTGGAAAACTGGAAATGGGTAACCAATAGGTAAGTCCAATTGTTTGTTTACCTATTGGTGGTCTGACGACGCAGACGGGTAGATCAGCATTGGACCTCACCAACTCCTCGGTCACTGCTTTCGTGAAGGAGTAGGTGTTGGGCCAGCCCTTGATCAACCTGGAACAGTCACACAACACATCGAAGAGGTACAGGGGGTTTCAATACACTCTCATAACCAGTGGTTAATGGTAGAAAAAAGTGAAATTTCATGCAATTCTAGGAATTTCATAGTTTGCACGAGAAGGCCCATCATGCGGCGGTCTCAGTTATTTATTTATCAGTATTTCTTTGTTTATTTTTGCAGTGTTACTCAATATCACACTTTTTAGACATAATTATTCACATATTCGTTAATGTTTTTATCTAACACAAATTTATTTAATTTATATAGTTAAGTATGCATTCACACGTCACGTTGCAGTATAAAACTAATTTATATCCTTTACCTCACAGGTCCAGTTGAAAACCAGCGCCAGGCACTAGTTGTCTGGCATTTTTTGCTGAACTGGGCCTTTTTGGCGCAGCGGTGAGGCACACTTTTCCTGTTAATTTCTTATATCGGACTTCACACTTTTTATTTAATATTTTATTTTTTTTTATTTTATTGTGTGTTTTATCTGATGTATGTATCTGGTGTATTGTGTCTTTTAGTTTGTGCCAAATAAATGCATTTTCTTTCTTTCAATTTTGTAGCATGTGCGGTGCAACTATTAACTGCACCTTGACCTGTCGTCACGCACAGTAAAAAATAAAGGTGGAGCCCGCAGTATGTGGCCATATTTTTCAGCGAGTTCTTAGAAAATAATCGTCACACAAGTGATACTACACAGCCGAAGCTTTTTCCAGAACTCGTTGTGCCAAATTAGCGCACGTACTGTACGTTTTTGCGGCGGTGAGATGGGCTGACGAAATTGTTGCCATTCCGGGCAAAACCTGCGTGAGGCGGGCACAAGAAAGAAAGAAAATGCATTTATTTGGGACAAACTAAAAGACACACAATACACCAGATACATACATCAAATAAAACAAACAATAAAATAAAAGATTAAATAAAAAGTGTGAAGTCCGATGTAAGAAATTAGCAGGAAAAGTGTGGTGTGAAAAAGGCGCAGTTCAGCAAAAAAAAATGAGATGGGCACATGAAAAGACAGGCCTATCACACTGGCTGAAGTCGGGCCGTGGACGATGACGACGTTAACTGAACTTGTTTTTACTTCTGGAAGCCTTGTAGGTGGGGATTGCCTTTGGGCCTTTTTATTTTTGCTATTTATTGTCCATGATAGCGTCCAAAGTACACGAAAATTTCAAACTGGCTAGCTACGGTTCTAAAGGAACAGCCCTGTGAGACACCGACAAACGAAGTAGGGTGAATAGGGTCCGGTTGGTACCGTTTGGGTACGAACACCTCAATCTAATTAATAGAATTCTTAAATGAATTCGTCTATGACAGACAATGCACAGCCCGCTGAGACTAGAAGCAAGAAATTTTGCACAAGAGTTCCATAAATAACGAAACTGAGCATTAAGGAAGGATTTTTGAAAATGAACCCCCTAAAGGGGCTAAATGAGGGATAAAAGAGTGTATTGGTATTCGTAATTTTTGCCGATAGCACATCCCATCGGGTGCACGGTTTGTACAACTAGATTTTACTCATTAGTGATTTTCTCGAGCCGCTGTTCGTCCAACGACTCCGCCAGGCTGATGATGACGTTGGGCGGCACCGGACACGGGTAGAATTGCTCCAGCACGGGCCTGGACACGCGTTCGTCTGTGGCGTGGGAGAACGCGGTGGACACGTACACGAAGTTCCTGACACGAATGGGATTTCACTATTAAACGAGCCCACCACAGCAAAAACAGTGCATTAGATCTCGTATATATAAAGGCAGGGTATTGCTTATCAAATTGACACACTACATAGTACGTCATGTTATTTCCATTTCATACAACTGATTTGAATATACGTTGGTACCTAGTCAATTTTATAAACAATTGACGTCCCTGACTTTGTTACATCAAAACAAATGCTTATGGAATAGATTTAAAATAATAAACTGTGTTAATGATCCTAAATAGCTTGACCGATTAATAATAATGAACAATTTTTAAACGAGTAAAGAAATAAACGATAATAAATATAATTAAAGAAATAATAAATAAATAGATAGACCTGCATATACAATATTAATAGAATAAGTGAACTAGTAGGACTAAATTTAAATACATAGATAATAGGATATAAAATATAAATTGGATTTCAAGTGGATAAATTAAAAAAAAAAAATTATAACACAATACTTAATAATTATACTACATTTATAATAATGAAAAATGTTTAAGCGAGTAAAGAAATAAGCAATATTAAATATAATTAAATAAATAATAAATGAATAGATAGACCAGCATATAAAATATTAATAGAATAAGTGAATGGAATGGAAATATAAATACATAGGTATAAAATAATTAATAGGATATAAAATAATTGTAACTGAATAACAAAGAAAATTAATAAAGCGCTCTCCCTACTTATTTAAAAATTTGCTCTACCCGACAGGGTCCATAATTGTTTCTACTATTTTTCTTTTATTTACCACCTGTAATTGTACGTAAACGATTTACGAGTATTGTTGTAAATAAACGATTTGAGATTTAAATTTCTAGAATTCCGTATTTTTTAGCAACGTCCAAGAAAACAAGGTTTTTTTCTAAACAATTGCTAAAATGTTTACCAACAGCGCCCCCTGTCGACGTCTTTCCAGCGCGAATAGAGATCCTTATCCTGTCACAGTTATTTTCCCTCTGATTTTGCATCACTGCCCAAATCACAGTGACCTTTATTCTCATTCCAATAAGGTTGCTGTCTCTGACAACTACTGACAAGTCTGTTAAAATCTTTTTGTAGTAGTACCACTAATTTGATTGTCATTGTGATACTACTAAGCTGCTTAATTATGTAGCGAAGCGATATTTTAATTAAATTAAATTTTTATTTATTTATTTATCACAAACACTACTTACATTACAGGGAAAAATTCCTAATGCGTTAGCGTGGTCCTTAATTTAAACTATCCTATTTAAAACTATTTTAAATAACATAACACATATAATATTGTTTTTATGAATTCATTCAGAGAGCAGGTCAATATATCGATCCTTTCAGCAGTGTCATTCAGTGCGTTTTAGTTTGCTTCTGAAAGACTGATTTGCTAGGACGTATTTAATAAACAAATAACTATTCATGCAGTTAACGACAGTTCCTACGTAAGTTAAGAGTATATTTTTTTGTAAGTTGGCAAAGCCATGATTTCCTTTGATATATACTTGCATACATATTTTATTTTGATAATAATGTCTGAAAGACTGATTATATAATCTCGTATCGACTAAACGGGTAACTATTGTAAGTAAATTGAGAAGAATTATGCATTAGTAAACGTAGGAGCCGTCGATTTAATCTTCCCAACGGGGAGCAAATATAAAAATCAATATATATTCTTGTCCAAGTACAATGTGGTGTAGACTATCTGACAATTGTTAAGAAGAAGTGTTTTTAAACCCAAGTGTCAAAAGAGAAAAAATAGTCGTCATGATTGTAGACTTTTGTCGACTGAAGAATAGAAATATTTCTTCTCTTCATCGTCATACTTAAGACGGTATAAATATTTCTTCTCTTCAACGTCATACTTAAGACGGTAGAAATCTTTCTACAATCTGTCCTTTTCTCTATTCTTCTGTCGACAAAACTCGTTTCTATGGTGGTCATGCTGCGCGTGCTGGTACATTTACTTAATTTGTGCTTTAAACCATTTTTTAGAAAACTAAAAATTGTTACGAGTAACTAAGGGTAAATAATAACATGTTTATTTCTGAAAGTCTCACTTGAGGTTGATACATTCCCTGGCGAGCGCCAGGCACTCCCTGGTGCCCCGGACGTTGACAAGTGCAGCCTTGCGCAGTGTCTCGTCGAAACGCACGGTCGCGGCCAAGTGGAACACTGTGTCCACCTGCAAGCAAATCAGAACATCACGCCTGTATCCCCTGAAGAGGTAGGCAGAGGTCTACGGTACACCCACATTTCGCCAGGTTATTTAAGCCCCATGTAAAAGAAACCGAGTCTATTGTCATTAACGGGACACAAATTCAGACTCCTGGCTTCTACTGAGATATGCCTAATTAAAAAACCTTAGTAAGACTTTTCCTGACTAATCACAGGATGTCGATTCAGAACTACAAGGTCTGCTAAAAAAAGGATCTTCACTCAAGCTGCAAAAAATCAATGTACCAGGAACATCTATTGAAATCTTTTGTGACCTTTCAACTCAGCCACCACGTCCGTATACGTCAGATTTTCGACAGCAAGTCTTTGACTCTCTCTATAACTTAAGTCACCCTGGAAGAACAATCCACTGCTGAGCAGAGGGGAACCAATGATCGTTACAATAAGTACCAACGATCACATATTTTTTATGTTTTTTCATCCAATACGGGTAGTATTGGATGAAAAAACATAAAAACCTACCTCCCGTATTATTGTTACACTCTTTGCTACCCACAATACGATGCTAAGCTGTCTGACATCTGCGGGGCAATTCTCGTAATTTTAAAAAAGTTCACAGTCTGATCTCAGTCTCAATCTGTCAAAAATACCTTTCTAATTTCCCTACATTTTTAATAAATTTTCGACACGGATTGTCGCTGAGATGAGATTGCGACTAGATTTTGAACGTTTTTAATCACGGGAATTGGCCTTCTGACTAGTGACATCACAGATGTGTCATCTCGGAGATAACTCTACAGACTTGTCAGTGGCATCAACCCAACAGCTACCTTATTAGAATGAAAATAAAGATCACTGTAATTTGGACAGTGATGCAAAGACAGATGTAAAGTAACTGTGAATGGACGTAATATCACAATGGCACCTGTTAGTTACGCTGGTATGGCACCACTGATCTATAATAAACAAGTCCGCTGGACTTCATACGAGTACTATCGATGAAAAAAAAAGTTAAGGCATTTGATTTTCGCCATTTTGGCGCTGACAGCACCGTGAGCGTCATGGCGTGAACTATTATTTTTGATAGCGAGTTTTACAAGATGCACATACTCTCATGATAAAAATGTTCTAAATATCTGGTAGTAAACACAAAATACACAAAAAAGTCTTATTCTACGATTTAGACCTAAATCATCAGAGACGTACCAAAACAAAACGACGGCCATTTGCGGCCACAATATTTTTTGAGCGTACCTCTTGCGTGAGTAATGTCCAGTCTGTGTCACTGAGGCCGAGTCTAATATCGGCCACGTCGCCCTCCACCGGCACTATCCTGTCCACGAAGTTTGGCTGCCTCTTCCGTAGTACATCGTATAGCTGCAGAACAAGAAAACATTGAAGAAATAGCTCTTCATTTGAATTCGAAGTAGGTATGGTTAGGCAACAGAAATAGATACGATGCAGATGGTAGAGCAATTTTTTGTTTTTCACTATGACAGACAGTGTTACTCGTATTTAATTTATATTCTTTCCCTCCATAGGTACCTACTACGCTTTGGAATGGGCAACTAGCTTCATCTTTTTGACTGACCGACCCTTGACAATTCAAAAGTGCCTGTAATTGGTTTAGATGTAATAAATAGTTTGAGTTCATTTATCTATTTCCTTATGTAATTTATTAGAGTATAATCAATAAAATATTTACATAATTTAAAAAGTTAACAGTCTTAAAAGAATAATATGTAAAAGTATACAGTATGTAACGAAAACCCCGTTATTCCTTGTAGTAGCGTATATATATACCTATAGGCTTACCATTAATGAAGTTATAATTTAAAAAAAAAACGGTTCGTTGTCACTAGTACCATTAACAGTTCCATGATGGAACTACTGATTGTTTTTTTTTATCACTAGTTCCATTTTAAAAGAATCTGTAAATAATGGAACTAATGTTGAATTTGTTATCACTAGTTCCATTTTTAAAAGAATATGAAAATAATGGAACTAATGTTGATATCACTAGTTCCACATTATTATTTTTGGCACTTGTGAAATTTTTAAGGGTGGTAAAAACACTGGAGTTAAAAACACTTAGTTTTTATATTAATTATATTCAATAAAATCAACAAATATGATGTGTTTGAAGAAGACCCTACGGAATTACGCGCTCTGTGGGTAAATAAATTAGTTTTTAAAGTGTTAGTTAAGTGTTAATTGTAATTATCAATCGTGCAAACTTGATAAGCCAACTTTTTGAAAAAGTCAAACTAACGTTCCCAAAGTGTTATCAGTTGAACAGCTGAGTGATGTGAACGTCACGTGACGAGTTCATGACCTTAATGCAGTATGATAGTGTGCGGCGCGGCGGGCGGCGCCATTGTCACGTTAATATTATCTATACAGTATTCCAACTTCATACAAACGGACAAAGTTATGCCTACGCGCCTCGATCTCGACATGCGCTCGACATGAGCACAGTGGCGACTGTGCCGCAGTGACGAACGGATGGTGTGTTGTTTTTTTAACAATAACCACGCGATTTTCTCACTAAAAATAAGTTCAAGTACATATTTAATATGACGAGTAGGATATATTGTGCTATTTTTGGTTGCATGAATTCGTCAAACAATTTTTAATTAAGCTTTAAATTAGAATTCGGATTTTTTATACTTTAAAATTTAATATTATAGCATTTCGTACGTCTCAGTCGAGGCGCAAATATTTTTCGGTCGCAAATTTATAAGACCGATTTGTTATTCAAACATAAACATGGTTTTTTTAATTAAATCTACTAATCAAAAAACAACATGCATTTTTATTGAACACTTCCTATTCAATTCGCAAAGTATTTTATTTGTTTATATTAAAAAAGTATATTTACGATCACAAAACTAAATGGAACACAAAGTAGGCAAATGTAATTAAAATGCTGGAGGCGGGCAGCCCTATCGCATGTTTACGTACCGTGCGGCTGTAGGCATTTATTTCAAAGATACGGCCGAGTTACAATACTTTATAGATAATATCACCGTGCCATTGTTAAAAAGCAAGTTGCTACCTATTTCTCTTTGCAGAGGTGAGCAACCAGTGTTACTTTTCAAATATTAATTTTAAAGTATTTATTTTGCTTTTTTTCTTGAATATTTTTTTGATTGACTTACGTAATTATCATCGGATATCGATTCTGAAAACGTCCCTACTTGAACCAACAGGGTTTTTGTTACATACTGTATAAAGGGAAATAATAAAAGGGCATCAATAAATTCGTATCGCTGTCAATAGGAAACGTGCCCAAAAGGCTGGCAGTATTGCCACGTTGTATGGCAATGCTGATTCTTTGGCCAAAAAATAGGCCAGACCTTTGGTCACGTGAAGAGTCGACCAACCGGTTGGCAATGTTCGAAACATTGTCAACCGGTTGGTGTCAACATGTCTTATCTAATTAAATTTTTAAATATTTCTTAAGATATAAAAACAAAACATATAAAAAAATAGTGATCCACCGTCGGGAGCAGGGTCTACGCTACCGGTGGTTAGGGCTCCGGAGACAGGAACCGCCCGTGATCTAACCGCCTAGCGAGAGCCTCGATAGATTTTGATCGAGGCTCGCTTTCTATTATTTTAATGATAATTTATATTATCATTAATATAATAATATGGATTGAGGACTTACCACTGATATTATACGAACCTTACCTATAAATATATGTATATGTCGCATCTTTGACTATTTATTGGTTTAGTCGCTCAATTGATTTTTGCAATACCGGTGAACGCAGTGACGTCACATGTCACGTGAACGGAATCGGTTGGAGGGGTGTCGATTTTAAAGTTATAAAAGCGCGAGTCGCAAGAAAACATGGCTCAGAACGATACTCCAGATCAAACCTCCAATCGGGATCGTTGGTTCACAGGTACCTTAGTATTGTCTCTAACTATTATAACCGTTATTATTTAAACTGTGCTGTGTTATTATTCAAATTAACCTTTGTGCAAGTATTTGGTATTGTTACTGTGTTACTTGAGACCTACGAAATGGAATCTCTACCTCAAGACCATACTGATGATGGGCGAGCTGCGCAGACCTCTCAGCTGTTGACACATATATATTTCTTATTTCGGACACACACACAATCCATATAGTATTAGTATAAATCAGTTAAGAACTATGTTAGTATACTTTTACAAACTAAAACAACTCAAACCGAAAGTTAAAAATGTGTCGCTGGTAAGTATAACTTTCTACCAGTTTTATAATTGAGGGGCTAGTGGGGTACCTACCTACACTAGCTCAGGGGGCTTACCACCAGCTCTTATAGCAGGGCAGAAGTTGAACTGCACTGCTTTTTTGTTCTATGACTCTTATAGCAGGGCAGAAGTTGATCTGCACTGTTTTTTTGTTCTATGACTAAGTACAAAAAAGCAGTGCAGTTCAACTTCTGCCCTGCTATAAGAGCTGGTGGTAAGCCCCCAGTTCATATGTTTACCGGATCTGTCAGCACATAGCCAAGCCTTTCTTGGATGGTCTTCCCTTTCTTCGGCCGCAGCAGTACGAACAACTTCTTTAACTGGCATGACCTGAAAGATAGATTCATATAACAGAGGTTTAAATGATACCCACAATCATTCATTCGAAATTTCGCATACATAACAGGGAGGAGCAGTGTTTGCCCAGTGGTAGCGGCCGTGACTTACAAGTTGTAGGTCGTAGATACGAATCCAGACAGGCGCTTTACTTTGTGTAAATTATTTCATCACCACTGGTCTCAAAAAGGTGAAGGAAAACATCGTGAGGAAACCGGCCTGTCCTAGAACCAAAAATTCGAAGACATGTGACATCTACCAACCCACACTGGGCCCGTGTGGTAGATTACGGTCCACTCCCTTTCTCAGAGAGGAGGCCTGTGTCCCAGCAGTGGGAACATTTTAGGCTGATTATATATATCAGGGAGGAGGCCTGTGTCCCAGTAGTGGGAACGTTATTATGCTTATGATACGAGGGTGACACTGAAAGTTCTTAGAAAATCAAAAACTAGCAAGTTATTCGTTTTATTGTATCTTTTAAAAATAGTGTCCATTTACGTCAATACATCGCTGCATCCGATGGAATTACTGAGAAAATCACTTTGGCCAGTCTTCCTTAGGGGTCTCTTCGACGGCATTTTGAAACGCAGCCACTGCTTCCTCGGCGTCCATAAAACGTTTTCCTCGAGGATTTTCTTTTATTTTGGAAATAAATAAAATCGCAAGGCTTGGCGGTGTGCGACGAGGCGTTGTCGTGGTGAATGAAGATCCTACTGCGAGGTCGTTTCTCCCGCACTTTTTCCAAGACAAGTGGCAAACAACTGTTAGTGTACCACTCTGCAGTAACTGTTTTTCGACCCTCTGAAACAATTGTTGCGTAATGACCTGGCCTTCCGAAGAACGAGGCCAACATCTTTTTTCCCACGTTTCGACCTCTCTTCACTTTAGTTAGCAACTCCTCGGAAGGAAACACCCAGACAGCAGACTGTCTCTTAGTTTCAGGATCATAACAATAAATCCAGCTTTCGTCACCCGTAAGTATGTCGAACACAGCATTTGTGTCACCTCCGTTAAATCTTTGAACCATTTCACGACACCAATCAACACGACGCGACGGAGCTTTTGGGCCTCTGTCAAATTATGATGTATCCAACGGGCACAAAGCTTCCTGACCACTAAATGTTCATGGAGGATTTTGTGCACTTGACTCATACCGATGCCTAAGCTTGTCCGATTCTGCTGGTAAGTCACTCTTTTGTCAGTCTCTATCATATGCCGCACAACACTGATGTTATCTTCAGTCGTCGCCGTAGAAGGCCGTCCCTCACGCAGATCATTGGTGAGATTAGTGCGACCACGTTTAAACTCATTAAACCAGTTGTAAACAGTGGCACGAGATGGGGCTTCATCGTGAAAGGCCAATCGAAGTCTATCATAACTTTCTTGTTGACTTAAATGACATCGAAAGTCATAAAAAATCATTGTACGAAAAATTTTTTGCGTTAAATTCATGCTGACGTGCCGCAGACAATTTTCAATTTGCCGCGAAATCGTAAACAAATGACAAATGAATAAAATACATACACAATAATATTGGCAAAGAGTTCCATTTTCAAAATTTTAACTTATTTTTTTATTATATCGTTTACAAGTGGCCAGTTCTAAAAACTTTCAGTGTTGCCCTCGTAACAGGCATATTGAGGGTGAGTCTATTATCATTGTACCCGGGCAAAAAACCCACGCTCTGGGTTCCTACAGATGATCTTTTCACTGCAACTCAGGAAAGCCAGAATCCGCAGTGGCGACCCCCAGAAAAGCGACGTGGCAATGAAGCTCGACGAGCCCCGGAGAAATAATTTACGCTGTTCTTTCTAATTAATCAGCAAATTGCAGTGGATGATTATCTACTGAAATAAAATCTTAAATTCTATATTTCACTGACAGACAATACACAGCCTAAACCACTGGGTATATATTTCATGTTAAATGATTTTATTTTGTAAGTAGGTTTGCACAAATACTTTTACACGTCAATCATATTTTAAAAACCAGATGAGGTCGGCGTTCCTATCTGACTAGTCTGAGAAGAAAGGATGAAACAAACTCAGAGGTCACAGTCTCTTTTAAAGTAGAGACATAATGTTGGTCAGATCATATGAAGACCATGTAGATCGATGTCTGAGATGGTCTTTTGAGGAAATAACCACACAGATTGAGAGGACCTGTCCAGTCAGTGCACGCATTTGTCAGAAATCGTGCAGCTCAACTCAAAACTTAAGGAGTTTAACGATTCGACGAACAATACCAAAGAAAGGACATTCAGGTAGACCACATAAATTACTAAAACTGCCAGACCATGACAAAACTAACAGAACAGAGAGAAAGAAAAATTGACCCCACATAGTCTTCACATTCACAATAATTAAAACAATATAAAAAGTATGCAAATGTCATTGTATATATAAAATTCATTAATGTCAATGTGTATAACATTGAAATGACATTGACATTTAAATAAAAGCATGGTATATTTGCACAAGAGTTTCATAAATATCGAATCTATTCAGGAAGGATTTTTAAAAATTCAGACGATTAAATAGGGGATGAAAGTTTCTATGGAAGTTCGTTACTTTTACGGCTTGTAGATGCCATAATCTCCATATCAAGCAGGAGACAAGTGATAGTTTTAGACCATCGATTCGAAAAGAGAAGAGAGGAGATAGAAAAGAGCTAACAAAAGCACAGGGGCTTACCACCAGCTCTTATAGCAGGGCAGAAGTTGAATTGCACTGCTTTTTTGTTCTATGAATAATTAGTCCAAAAAAACAGTGCAGTTCAACTTCTGTCCTGCTATAAGAGCTGGTGGTAAGCCCCCAGGACTCGTGCAACTGCTATTAGCCCAGGAGTTTATGAGAGATTAGAAACGGGGTATCTTCTTAGGCGAAAGCTAATACAGATGTATTATGTATAATTGTTTTTTTTTTGCGGACATCCTATTACTTTGCAAAAGACCCGATTACTGGAAACTAGAAAGATTTTCGATCAGGGGGTCTACTCCGAAGTGGTATCGGCCGAATGTTCAGCCGTTTCCTGCTACGAAGTTACTATTTGGTTCGGTCGGTCCCGATGCTACACTCCTACACTCTTTTGAATATTGACTATGGTCCCGACCCAACTGAGCCGATCCGAACTATTTTCGCATTTTTCAATACATTCGGTTCGGCCATGTGTCGGTCCGATCCGATCATTCGCACTTGCACTTCGTAGTAGACCCCAAGGATGTTCGCAAGAACAAGAACAGTCTATTAAAGACGATTGTAAACTGATTGCTGATTGGCTTTTTTAAGAGTCATTGTATGACTTCATTAGTCTGATTGCTCAGAATATGGCTTGAATGGAGCTGTTAACCACCAGCGCATCCGTCAGTGCAGAACGTGCATATCAGCCAATCAGCGTTCAAGCTCAACGTCGTAGTTCGTCGTTAACCTAATTTAACCTGTTTTTTTGCAAAAATTCTGATATTATAGCTCGTATTATTACGTATATCTTTCTTAGTTCCCGCTTGCGTAACGCACTAACAATCACAATTTCAATCATTTTGAAGGATATTGGTAATCTATCCTAGTTCCTACTAATAATCATACTAATATTGTTTATTTATTTCTAAGTAGGAGAACCAACAGCTGAACCAAATTAATAACAATTGTATAAGCGCCACAGAGCCAAGTACAGGTTCTCACGAGTAGAAACGGATAAAGTAGTAGAAATCTTAGGATCACTAAGTAGCAAGCACGATAAAAATACAAATAAAAGGAATTAAAATAAGCAATAAGCACTAAATACATTCAGGCGCCATCTTAGGCTTTAGTGACATGGGGAAAAATTAAACTAAAAAATAAAGCACTATGCGCTGTTACAAAAGTTGGCATTCAGCTGAGTTCGTGCAGAATGGGCATTGGTGATAAAAGCGACAGTTTGTATGGATGGATGGATTGATGGGTAGATGTTTGTTGCACCTTCACGCAAAAACTACTGAACGGATTCGGATGAAATTTGGCACAAAGATAGATAACCAGGATATTAACACATAGGATAATTTTTATCCCGATCTTCCCACGAGCTCGAAACTTATGCGGATGAAAGCGCGGGGCGCAGCTAGTAATATTCACGCGAAAGTTTGTGAGGGTGGATAGATGGGTATCTGTTGCACTTTCACGCAAAAACTACAGAACGGATTTTGATGAATCACACATAATAACACATAGGATACGTTTTATCCTGATATTCCCACGGGATTGACACTTATGCGAGTAAAACCGCGGGGCGCTGCTAGTGAATAAGACATGCTGCGCCGACGCCAAATAAATTGTGACAGGGGCAGGAGGATGATGCTGACTAAGCTGACCTTAATAGTTTCTCAATGAGCTGCTTGCCGAGGAAGCCGGACCCTCCCGTGACGAAGACCGACGCGCCGGAGTAGAACTGCTGCACTTCGGAGTCCCCGCGGTCCATGACTTCATTCAGTCCTTGCTGGTGGGCCATAGCATCCATTTCTATCACTTGCGCAGGGTCCATTGTAGCCTTTGGGAGCTAAAATTGATATGTGTTTTTATTAATTTTTTTATGACCTATCGGGCATCGGCTATCAATGTTTTTGGATGGCAAACTGGCCGACACAACGGCCTGTCTCTGGATCACTCAAAGGTTTGGTAGAACATGCCTGTGCCTTAAGTCCGCCTCTGTACAGACGCCAGCAGGTCAACCTACCCGAAACTGTCAAATTTTCCCAATCAACCTTGAACCTTAATGCTTTAGCGTTAAAGTTGAAAATCTATTAAAGAAATTTGACAGATTGTAGTAGCTTGATGTGCTGGCGTCTGTACATGTCTGTGCTTGAAGTATATTTATTTTACTTATTTATTATACACCAACATCTTCTATGTATAAATATCTTAAGTTATTGATGTTGTGTATATTATTTTTTAAATTAATCTGACCGTGTGACATAAATAATGTAGAATTTTATTCCTAATTACTGTGATTTTTGACTGGCCAATTTTTATTTTATTAAACATTTCGGCATTTAGGCACGGAGGGGCCTCGGTATGTAAAGATGGTCACCCATCCACAGAACAACCGCGGTAAGCGTAGCTTAACCTGATCGATCGACCTGTGGGGCTGTTATTATTTAGCCGCACAGGTTTTTTTGAGGGACCCGTCCCTCAGAAATTAGTGATCACATATTATAATAATAAAAACAAAACTAAAGGCCAGAACTTTAAAAAAAAATATCAAGGATTAAATAAACATCTGACGGTAAGTGGTCATCGCTGTCTATGGTCACCAGACCTCACCAGGGACATCTTATATGCGTTGCTATATTAAACTGAAACGTCTCATAGATCTGCCTGTTATTACATTTTATCTTTTTTATTTATTTTATTTTATTATTTACGTACACACAGTAAAATACATAAGGATATGACATTTAAAATATGAGTACAATGGTACTGCTTATTTCTTAAGAAATTTCTTCCAGCAGTCCTGCGACAGGAGAAGTAAAAAAGAAATGTAGACAACAGTGTGTGAGAACAAGAAGAGATAAATATGAGTGTGTGAACTCTAAAACTAAAATATTAAATATACCTACACATCTAATGCAAAAAAACCTATCTATCTTAGCTATCTTCTTTACCTACCCTTCAAACGTGCACGCAATTGTCTCCAAAACCTTTCCCACAATCATTGAACTCAAATAAACGCAACAGTTTTAAATAAAAAAACAAAATGTTAATAATTGCACAGATTTCAACTTACTTCGTGGTTGTTAATATTAAATAATAATAATAATAATAATAATAAACGTTTATTTCAGACTATCTGCCCAAACAAAACAAACTAAACAAACTAAACTACACCACTACTATACCACCACCACCACACACTCACACCACTATACACCACCACCACCACCACCACCACCACCACCACCACCTCCACTACTATATTAAACTTTGCAAAACTGTTTTTAATTTCGTCTGCGCTCCTGAGGGACCTACCTACTTTGAAAGCGTATAAAACTATGAAAACACCTGAACGTGCTACCTAGAAAGTAATAAATTATGAAGTTTTAATTAAATCTGAACTTCTATTGTTAAAAAATGGAAATTATTTTATTTACGTATTAATTATCATAATACTTAGTTAGGAATCCTTCAGGCAATTGGCTCAAGAGCAAGTTAAAAAAACGTGTAAATAGTAATAACTATGACGGAAATACGTGAAACTTGGATACAGATCCACTGACATTATTTGCGCATACGCATAATAGCAGGCATAGCAAAACCTGTCAAGTCCTACATTTTAAGTTGGTTCTCTATTTCGTCACATGCATTAAGTTAAGTAAAGGTTATTTTATTAATTATTTAGGTATAAGTTGTTTTAGGGTTCTCTACCTCAAAAGGAAAAACGGAACCCTTATAAAATCACTTCGTTGTCCGTCTCTATGTCAGTCTCTCAAGACCCTTTTTCAGCTGAACGCGTGGAGTTATCAAGTTGAAATTAGTATCAAATACTCAAGGCTGCAATCCCTTTAAGCAATGAAAAAAACAAACTTCTAAGTCAACGCAATCAAAAGATGCGCGCATATGTATATTGACAGTCGCAAGAGAATCAAAACCTCTAGGGTACATCCTGTTGACCTAAAATCATGAAATTTGGCAAGAAGCAATGTCATGTAGCAGAAATAAAAGAAAATTTCCGAAAATCGTAAATTTGAAGTTATATACCTACTTTGAACGGAACCCTCGGTGCGCGAGTCCGAATCGCACTTGACTGTTTTTTTTTTGCTTTTGTCGGTTTTTTAACGCAATAGCTAATTAGTTTTTTTTACGCCAAGAAGGGCACGCCCTGGAAGGAAGGCATAATAATGCATAATATAATGAAAGTCATATTGGTGATGTTCTTCGGAAAGGTCAGATGCGTATCACTCGTGCGAGTATGACCTGAGGTAAAAGTAGCAAGATTTCTTGGCATTCTAGTTGACAGCCAACTAACGTGGAAAATGCAGGCAGATGACATATGTATGCAGCTAAGTAAATCTGCTTATGCTCTTTTCATCTTGGCAAAGAAAGTTAATTCACAAACAGTACTTATAGCATACCATGGCATTGTTTCCTCAGTATTGAGATTTGGCATAATATTTTGGGGCAACTGTGCTGAAAGATAAACTATATTTAGAACACAAAAAAGATGTATACGATGTATAGTAGGCCTAAAAACTACTGACAGCTGTGAGCCTGTCTTCAAATCTTTAAAAATCTTGACTTTTCCATGCCTTTATATATTTGAAGTAGCAGTGTTTGTCAAATGTAACTGTGACTTGTTTCCTGCGATAGTAGATACTAGAAAACGAACCACTCAACTTAGACCCCAATACAAAACCATGTTGTGTACAGGTAAATACAAAACAGCACTAGCAAGGAGAAGTATTTTAGGCATGGGTCCGGTTATATACAATAAAATTCCTGATAGCATAAAAAATGAAAATCTGCACAACTTTAAGAGAAGATTAAAGATTTTGTTAATAGAAAAATACTATTATTCAGTCACCGAATATTTGAATGACATGCTGTTATAAAATTTCTGACATTTCCTGAGTAACAATATTGATCTTCCTTAGTGACATTTAATTTTAATTTATGACATCATTCAATTTCTTTAACATTCTTTATGTAAGTGCTGACAATTTTCATTTTATTACAATAACTGCGGACATTCGGTATTTATTTTTTCTGACTACACATAATTTATCAAATTAACTAATCGACATTGTTCAGTGAGATGATCTAATCTTTTTACTTGTTTATTTGTGATTCATATAATATCTATATTAATTTATTGTTTTGATTATATCGCATGTTACTGCTTTACTACTTTTGTACGCCCTAGGGGCAAAGCATAGCGCCCTCAACGTATTAACTTATAATGTACAGACACCAGCTGGCACATCAAGCTACTACAATCTGTCAAATCTCTTTAATAGATTTTCAACTTTATCACTAAAGCATTAAGGTTCAAGGTTGATTGGGAAAATTTGACAGTTTCGGGTAGCTTGACCTGCTGGCGTCCGTACCTATGTTTTACAATGAATAAATGACTATGACTATGACTGAGAGACAATTCTCGTAATTTTAAGAACGTTCACAGTCTGATCTCAGTCTCAATCTGTCAAAAATGTCTCTGATTTCCCTACATTTTGACAGGTTTTTGACATTTGTTTGTCGCCGAGATGAGACTGCGACTAGATTTTGAACGTTTTAAATTACGAGAATTGGCCTTCAGTATTCTTAGTGCGAGTTTTTTTTAACTTCACCATCGCGTTAGAGTTTACTCTGATTTGTAAAGTTATTTTATTTTAATTCGTTGTGTGGGCTCATTATAACTAATATATTTTGCTTGGAAGATGGCATCACGTTTATATTTTGCTTGGAAGATGTTTGAGACCGCTAGGGCACAAGATGAGCGCAATTACATGTCCATTGTTCGTGCAAAAGCCCGTACTTCTAGCAATGCCCTAAGAGATCTTCCAGAGGCCGAAATACCTCTAATTTCCCTACATTTTTGTCAAGTTTTTGACATTGATTGTCGCTGAGATGAAATTGCGACTAGATTTTGAATGTTTTTAATTACGGAAATTGGCCTTCAGATGTATGAACGTAAATGAAGCAAAAGGAATATGTAAGGATCGTAGCGGGTGACGATCTGTAGTGGCTGCCTACCCCCATGGGAACAAGGCATGAGTTTATGACGACATATTCGCAAAAAATGTAAACAAATATGAGTTTATGGAAAAATAACTTTAATTCCTACACAATAAAGTTCAGTTTACGCTACAACTTCAAACATTTTTATAACTGTTTCAAAAGTGCTAGTCACTCTGAAATCAACATAATTATCATTAATATATTTGTTTAACTTAACGTCGTCGTCGATTTGAAACGTCGTAACGTCAATTTGAAACATAAATAAACTTTTAATGCATGTTGTTTTTTATGTACAGACGCCAGCACATCAAGTTACTACAATCTGTCAAATTTCTTTAATAGATTTTCAACTTTATCGCTAAAGCATTAAGGTTCAAGGTTGATTGGGAAAATTTGACAGTTTTGGGTAGCTTGACCTGCTGGCGTCTGTACATTTGATTTTAATACTGATTAAGTACGCAAAATACACGCATTGAGGTGGAGTTGCGGACACCAGCCCATATTACAGTTGTCTACTACTAATACAAGGGTTGCCTCCAGTGACTAACGATACTGAAATTGGGCGGACGGCCTCTCTGGCCACATCTTGCTGGTTGACATGCTAAAATTATGACTTTAAATACTTGCTAAATACCTAGGTTATGTGGTTCCGGTGGTTCGTGCCAACAAGAGAGGAAAATATTCTTTACACACACAAGCAAATTTAAAGAAACTCTTTCGCTTTACACTCATCGAGTTTTGGAAAAATACTGTAGATATGAATGAATGAATTTAAAAATAATGTAGGTATTTATAGTCCTGGGTTAGGGGTCATTTGGCCCGGGTTAGGGGTCATTCGGCCCACTATGGAACTGGGCCCGCGGACCAGTTGAAAAAATGAAAAAATGTTTTAATCGGTAGGTAACAAAATTTGTCTTAACAATAATGAGGTTGGCTTCTCCTTTTAGGTGTGAAAACACCTGTGCCAGGAGAAGCCGCACTCCCTTAACTAGAATACATTAAATTAGCTTAACAAATATAAGTATTTGCATAAATTCTTTACACGATTTTTAAGTGTATATGTGTGTGCATGCGTGGGTGTGTGCGTGTGTGTGTGCGTGAGGGTGTGTGCGTGTGTGTGTGTTTGTGTGTGTAAGACTGTAAGAATATATAAAGAGATCCACAAAATAACTTGTTACCCCTTTTAAAATTTGACAATGGTAAACTGGGCCCACATCTGTTTTGCTTTCAATCAAGCGAAGGGTGGCTTAAAATGGTTTATATATTATTAAGTATACAATAGATTTTATACAGGTACAAGCATTTACATATAATATATATATAAAAATACATATAATATATATATATATATATTTTTTAGATTTCTGGTTTAGTAAAAGTTGTTCCAATAACCCCATATGAGATTGTGCGTTAATTCCGGGACATGTTGTGGATACATATAAATATATCGGAATGTAGATTTAAGAAAAACAAGTCTATTTAAGTAGTCAAATCAACATTTTAATAATCAACGTAAATTATTTCTTAAAAAATACATATTAAAAAACAAATAAATTTTACCCTTATCAAATTTTTTTCCTTATCAAAATCGAGTTCTTAACACACATTGGTAATTGGGGCAGCCCCGGGTCTAGGGGGGCAAGCCGGGGCCTATGCACCGGGCGGCAAGTTCAGAGGGCGGCCAAATTCACACTTTACAGACGAATGGACAACTCATAATTTACTTAACTTTGAAAGGTGCGGTTCGACAGAAAGTCTCGTAGGACCAGGACGAGCCGGTCTGGCACTCCTAGTTGGTACAGCATGAATAGTAAGCCGTTGTGCCAGACTTTGTCGAAAGCCTTCGCTATGTCGAAGTAAATAACACCTGTCACCATACCACGAAGGAATCCTGCGTGGATTTGTTCGGTGATGCGGTGGACTTGTTGACGCAAGAGTGTTGGGTTCGAAACCCAAACTGCTCATCGGGAATGAGGCCTTTTGTTTCGGCATAATCTCTGAGGCGCTTATAAATAAGCCTCTCGTAGATCTTGCCTAGGACATTGAGCAGACTGATGGGAGGGTAGCTAGTCGGTTCCAACTTGGGCTTTCCGGGCTTAGGGATGCTAATGACAGTGGCTTCTTTCCACGTTTGTGGGAAAATGTTGTTGCTCATGGCACCATTGAAGATGGTGGCCAGGAGCATTATTAGGGGGGCAGGGAAGAGCTGGATCACCTTATTGGTGATTCCGTCTGAACCGGGGCCTTTCTGGGTTTGAGACCCTTGATGAAGTCCTGCACTTCGTCTGGTGTGACGGAAGGCAGAGGATTATCAGGGTCTTCGACGGGCGGGAGGGAGGCTCTACGTTCAACTTCCGCGTCGACCTCCAGGAGGTGAGCTTGGTCTACCGGTTGAGAGCTGGGTGAGCATTGAGTTTCAAGGCTGATGGCCAGGCACTCGGCTTTTTCATCGTCATCGAAGGCGATGGTTTTGTCGGGACAGATCAGGGGTGGTATGGTGACCACTTCGCGGGATCTGAGTTTCCTTTGAAGTGTGCTTTACAAAAATGTTACATATCTTATCCTAAACTTGGGTGCACAAGTAGTGGCCTACTTACAACATAAAATTAACCAATAGGAACGCAGTTGGAATATTCGTTCCTACAGAAATCCGTGCGAGGGCGCGCAGGTCGCCGAAACTATTCCAGCGCACAGCGGCGGCGAACGGATCTATTGCAGCTACACTTCTATACAATAGTATGTATGCAAGTAATAAACATTACGAGACACAAAACATTAAATTAAATTATTTGCGCAGGTGCGAAGCAAGTGACTGCAAAAATACGAGGACAGCTTTCGAATGGGAGAAAGCTTTCCGAAAAAAAAAATAGGATTGGGATTTCGTCAACAGTCGCACGCGGCGATCGGTCCGTGGATCGGTGACCATCTGTACATGTCAAGACCCCTCCGTGTCTCTGAAAGCATGTTAACCCGTTTGTCCCAGGTGTCATTCTACGAATTATGAAGGCCCGTAAATCTGACAACCAGTCTTACCAAGGGATATTTTATTACCTAGCAACTGATTTGTGGAGGTCTGGGGCTTACCACCAGCTCTTAAAGCAGGGCAAAAGCTGAACTGCACTGCTTTTTGTTCTATAATTTAGTACAAAAAAGCAGTGCAGTTCAACTTCTGCCCTGCTATAAAAGCTGGTGGTAAGGCCCCAGATAGTAGCTTCATATAAAATGCTGGTATTCGGCTGTATCCGGTTAGACTGGAAGCAGACCCCAACGTATGTAGTTGGGAAAAGGATGGCAAATAATATCTAGATAAAAACGAACTGCCTCGACCCCCGCACCTCGGTGAAAGGTAGGTAGTCTTATGACTGGTGACCGTGATGGTGGATGGGTGGTTCATTCGATAAGTGGTCCACAATGTCGGTCCTTACCTAACCGACTTCTCTCCAGGGCGTCAAATTTAGTCTTCCAGTCCGTTTGTAGTGCATACTGGCATGACCCAACCGGTGAAATTAGAGTTTCAAAAAAAAATGAGCAGATAAGGCGGATCTTGCACTACATCGCGCCATGCCAAGGGATGTGGGGAAGGCGAAACGTGTTTTTATTGAATTTGTAGGTATGTAGAAAAACTTGGAGGGTGTCCCGCGCAACGGAGTGTGGTAGTTGAGATCCCCGTAATGTTGAGCCCGCCATTAGGAAGTTAACGAAAGGTCAAATCTATTACAACAGGTACCGTAGAATCAGAATATTCTGTATCTGATCATGAAGACAAGGGGGACTTTGGACGATCGACAGCTTTCCAACAGTTCATCCATGACCTTGGTAAGGCAGGTGTTAAGTAGTTCGTGTAATGCTAGACGGGCGTTGGGATTGACAACATTTAGATTGCACTGATGCCCAGATTGGTCGTCTAAGGTCCCCCTAACTCCATTATTATACAGTGAGTGGAATTTAAAAACGGTCCCTGCACAGCTGTATAATTAATATAATTATGTGTTCTGTGCGCTCTGCACTGACTAATGATTTTTTCGCTCCCGACCGCACGCATGGTCCAATTAGGGGCCAATTTATTCCTGTAATTAAAAGCGTTCAAAATCTAGTCGCAACCTCATCTCAGCGACAATCAATGTCAAAAATTTTGGGAAATTAGAGGTATTTTTGACAGATTGAGACAGATCAAATTGTGAACGTTCCTAAAATATTAATTATATTTTTCTTAGGGGTGATTTTTCCAACAACGTATTCTTTATCCGAGGAATAATTTTGAATTTTTGACAGTTCTTTCGTACTAAAACTGTCAGACGTCAATTTTATTCCACGAATAAAAATCAGCCCTTACTTATCTATCGAATAAGCTTGCTTTTCAAACATCATAGTAGTAAATCATGGAATTAGTATGTACTGTTAGGTCAACTCGGTGATTGATTAATTTAATTTATGTAATTGAAAAACAAATTGTTTTTATAAATTCACTTTGCACAAACCAGCAAAAATATATATATATATATGTATATACGTTTATATATTTTTGGATTATGTATTTATTTAAGTATACTTATGTATGTATTTTTTTTTTTTGCATTATATGTGTAGGTATATTTATATTTTAGTTTTAGACTTCACACATTCATATTTTTCTCTTCTTGTTCTCACACACTATTGTCTACATTTCTTTTTTACTTCTCCTTTCGCAGGTCTGCTGGAAGAAATTTCTTAAGAAATAAGCAGTACCTTTGTACTCATATTTTAAATGTCTTATCCTTATGTGTTTTACTGTGTACATAAATAATAAAATAAATAAATAAAATTTCAAACAAATAATAAATAATGTTTTTGTGATTTTGTGTAAATAGGTTTTGAGTGTCGTTTGAACTTTGAAGCAACAACCTTATGCCAATGCTCAGACTTGATTTCGTGAAACAGGGTGACTGTGCTAAAAGACATATACTTCACACGTACAATAATTTAAAAAAACAATTTGTCGTGTTGTCAAAAGAGTTCAATACATGAATACAAGCAAAATTGAATGTCGAAACAATACTATGAAATTATCAGTAAACGAAGATATTAATCAACCGGACCATGTAAATTAAACATGCGATAGTAAAGAAGTACAGCTTTCAAGTCATACGTTCCGTGTTAATCGTACATTTACGTTGTCAATCTAAAATAAATATTCGCAAGAATGGATGGAACTTGGGTTCTCATTTTACTGGCTCTGGTGATGCTAGTGGGGTCCTATGTTGCTGGAAGCATACCCTTGAACGTGAGCATGTCCGAGGTAAGCAATTTATTTGGAGTCCAAGATTCTAAGTAGTAAAAATAATGACCATCTGTGAACTACGTTTTGGTCTACTTACCTTAGCCAATTCAATGAAAATCTTTATTGCTGATCACAGCACAATTAGATACATTGCAAAATGTTGGGTGAAAGTGCAGTTCACTAGGTTCTATTAAATAAAGTATGTCAAAATTCGGATTAAATTACGCAAAACATGGAGAAAGTGAAGTCTAAAATCTATTGCAATGTGTTTACAATAAAGTTTTTTATTTGATTTGAATTAAATTAAAATTATTTAATATTTTCAAATAGGACATAATTATAGCTAATTAAAAATAACAGAAAGCATTCAACCCGGAGACTAAGACCATACTTCATAAGCAGCCCACTGCTGGGACACAGGCCTCCTCTGTGAGAGGCAGTGGGGCGTTATCCACCACACGGGCCTAGCGCAATTGGTAGATGTTATATGTCTTCAAATTTTTGGTTCTAGGACATGCCAGTTTCTTCACGATGTTTTCCTTCACCGTTTTGAGAACAATGTTGATGACCGTCTTAACTGGGATATATTTTTCATTTGCGAAACTTTTGTTCTAAATTGCCATTTGGTTGATTAACAGACCTATTTATTTATGTCTGACTGCCTTATTGGTGTAGTACTGTGGCTTCTGAGTATCAGGTCCTTGGTTCAAAACCCAGGTTGAGAAAGTGTTATTAAGTTTTTCCACTCAGAAGCAGTTTGGATTCTGGACTTGTACCCTGTTAATGTTTCATAGGATTTAAAAATATTGCAGAATGTGGGTGTACAATATGCTTCTGTCTACCCATCCAGGTAATACTAAGGTTTATATTATAAAATAAAAGATAGAATATATTGTTTGTTTTAGGACAAGCTCCAAAAAGTAACAGTATTCGGTGCGGGGCTCCTCGTTGGCACAGCTCTGGCCGTTATAATACCCGAGGGAGTCAGATCACTGTTTAGTGAGCGTTCCCATCCTACGGTAGTAACAAAAGACTTCACAGCAGAACCCCCGTCACATGAAGATGATCTACATTCTGTTATTGGGATATCACTTGTGTTAGGTAAGCTTTTATAACTATAAAGGTTACTCAATACTAATAATTGGTATGCTTGCTTGGTTAGAAAGACTTGACAACAGTGCTGTTTAAGAGTACATCATATTATGTGAGTTTTTGATAGATAAAATGTACTACAGTGTGACTGAGTTTTATCAGAGAAAAGTATGGCCTGAATTGCTCTGAATTGCAAAATAAAAGTCTATTATATTCTATTCAAGTATTTGCTGCTCAATGTAACCCTTAGCAGTCGTTCTCACATTCCTGTACTTTAACTTTGATATACAATAAACATGTAGTTTATTAATATAACAACTGAATAAATAAAAAACTAATTTGTCATTTAATTCATTCATTCAGTTTACATTTGGTTAACAAAACAAAATAACATGATGCATACAAACTGGCTTCACTCACACACAGATAGATTTGTTATTTATATGATTACTGTCTACATGATTACAAACATGAGCACCATGTAGATATCAACATAATCTATTATGATTATACAGCATCGCTTAATATGGGGTCGTTACTAAACCAAGCAACCAACCAACCAACCAACCAACCAACCAACCAACCAACCAACCAACCAACCAACCAACCAACCAACCAACAACCAACCAACCAACCAACTTATTCAAGTGTTGTAAAACATTGACGTTTTTGAAATAGTAACTATGGTGGGGCCATTTCTAATTTATCTTGCTAATAACGTAGACCCTAAAAAGATGTTTGGAACAGACTGGATCTGGAAGGTGGAGGACCTGGTGTCGTGGCGCAAGCTGGGAGAGTGTATGTCCAGAATAGAATAGTCTATATTTTTATTATGTACACCATATAAATTACAGACTATTATATATAAATTTTACAAAGAGTGACACAATGGGCGGTCTTATCGCTAAGAGCGATCTTTTAAAGACAATCTTTGGATGGATTAAAACATCCAGCATTGTACTGAGATACAACTGAGTTCATTGTTAACTAATCATTTTAACCTTTAAGTACCGACGTGCGGTCTGACAGGCCTCGACAGCCACTTGACATGCTAGTTTACCCCTTTCCCCGCTGAATTCCGATCCCTGCTTTTAAGTAGCTGCAAGGACAGTGCCCACGTTGACATCGAAACGGAAAGAAGTGACGTCGCGCGTGCATTTGGTGAGTAATTACGATTTGAAATTCCGACGCGGCCTCTCAGGCCTCACGTCAGTACTTACGTAAGTTTTTTGTTTTATTCCTTTGTTACACTAAACTATTATTTTCACAGATATTGTAAACTATGGATAGACCAGGACCTTCAGGTAGTAAAAGAAATAGTTCTGCGACAGATATACAACATTTAAAGGGAACTCGGATAGAAATAAATGAATCTAATCCGAATTATATGCAAGTGATTGAGGGAAGAAGGGAAAAGCGGTCATTTTGGCTTCATCAATGCATCATACTCAAGGAACAGATACGGACACAGGGAAGCCAGAAATTATACAGTTTTATAATTCTACGAAAGGTGGTGTAGATGAAATAGATAAGAAATGATCCATATACACTTGCAGTCGCCGATCAAGACGCTGGCCTATGACAATTTTTTACCGGATTTTGGATACAAGCTCCGTCAATTCTCATCTTCTACATGATGTACACGTAGAAAGACAAACTGATAGAGGAGCCTTCATAAAAAAATTTGCTTAAAGCACATGAAGCAAAGATTTTGTACCTAAGATTGCCTCGTGGACTTAGGATGAGTTTGGCAAGAGTACTTGGTTCTGATAAGCCAGAGGCATCTGAAGATCAAGCCGAAGAAGTCAAGACACGCAAGACTTGCCTCTCTTGTAAATCTAAACTCAAAAGAAAATCGACGTTTATGTGCTATTCGTGCAAAAAACACATTTGTTTACAATGCGCGAAACAAGTGTGCCCTGCCTGTGCTTAGAATTTAAGGTGTAGTTCGACTGTGGACATTTTTTTTTGCAGAGGTTTAATGTTCCTACTATAGTTTTTTTCTTAAAGTTATATTAGTCTTAAGTACGAAATACCATTTTTTGTTATTCTCAGAGGATTATTCTTTGAGTTATGATTTTTTATATCTAATAGTCGGATTTTCCCCCAAAATTCAAACCAAATATTATTGTAGTCTTAAATTTAAAAATATAGTAAAGTTTATTTTCTTTCTATGCTTATTTTTTCTTAAAACCCTTTATTTCCATTATATCGCAGAGACAAATATTTAAATCAATACTTTCTTTAAAAAACACAACATAATATAAGCGGCTTCTTAGGCCTCACGTCGGTACTAACGTTACAAAAAATGCACGTCGGTGCTTAAAGGTTAACAAGCCTGTTTGCCCTGTTTGACGCTGCCAGTACAATAATAGTGAAATTTCAGGGTTTGTGTTCATGCTGCTGGTGGACCAAATGTCTTCACGATACAATGACCAGAGTAATCCTGTGGAGAAGAATGTCACCGCCACCGTTGGACTAGTCGTGCATGCTGCAGGTCAGTTCATCTTGTTTGTTCCCACATCACTCGAGAATGGTGCTATGGTTTTCTTTGAAACTTTTACTATTGTGTAGCTGCTAGTCTACCTAAAAGCTGAGGTATGTTTCATCTCCCTGGTGTTCATAGGTTAGGTAGTAAAATCAATAGTAATTGATTTGACGGCACGGTTGGCGCAGTGGTTAAGCGATTGACTGCTGCGCTGCGTGTCGCGGGTTCGATTCCCGCACGGAACAAATATTTGTATGACCTACATGTATTTGTTCCGAGTCTGGGTGTTTTTCTATCTATAATACGTATTTACAAAAAAAAAAAAAAAAAAATTGTATATAAGTAGTTTATCAGCCATCTTGTTACCATAACACAAGCATTAGGTTGCTTAGCTTGGGACAAATGGTGTTGTGTGAAATGTCTAGGGATTTATTTATTTATTATTATTTATTTATATTTATTTATTTGTTATGTTGTTTTGTTAAAATTGCTCTTGGTATTTGATTCGTTGTCGTTTCTCTCAATTCGATATAGTTTATCGACTTCCAGCGTCCACGCGTACATAGTCGCGGGCACAGCTAGTTGATAAAAAAGTGACCAATTTAAAAATAAGAAATACTCCAACTTAATTACAGTAGAATACTGACTCCTAAGTCACAGGGTCCCCCCTAGTTTAGGAGGCAGGGTTTTCACTATTTATGCAACCTTTGTTTCCCAAAGTTATGGCCCTGTTTGAACTGTATGAGCTTTGTATATTAAGGTTTTTGTGTTAATAAACTTATTTATTTTTTTTAATTCAAATTTAAAATAAGCTCTGTGGTTTCGGATTAACGTTCATAATCGAGAAGCCCATTAATACCCTACCATAATTATGGTGGATGGCATCACACCGGAACACAACTCTGCTGTATTACTTAACAAGTGGCGACATGTTATGAGCTGAGAGCGATATCTAATTGGAAAGCATGGCATGTTTCGAGATAGCTTATCGTACCATACTATCGGCACGAATTATTTCCAAATATACTTCACTACCTTTTTCCCGCGAGGCTTGTGGCTAAGTAATAACGTCGATCGATCAGGTTAAGCTACGCTTGCCGCGGTTGGTCCGTGGATGGGTGACCATCTTTACATACCAAGACCCCTCCGTGCCTCGGAAAGCACGTTAAGCCGTTGGTCCCGGCTGTCATTCGAGGATCTATGACAGTCGTTACTGGTCGTCAGAAGCCCGAAAGTCTGACAACCAGTCTGGCCAAGGGGTATCGTATTACCCAGTAACTGGGTTGTGGAGGTCAGAGGCAGTCGCTCCATGTAAAATGCTGGTATTCAGCTGCATCTGGTTAGACTGGAAGCCGACCGACCGATAGTTGGGAAAAGGCTAGGCAGATGATGATGATGACCGTTTTCCCGCGACTTAGTCCACATGGATTTCAAATGAACAGCTAACCGCTGGCTAAGTGTACAGGCGCGGAGGCGCACGTGTCAGTCGACAAAGGTTAATCTACGCTTGCCGAAGTCAGTGCGTGGATGGATCAATAGGTGACCATCTTTCTCGTACTGAGACCCCTCTGAGTCTGTGTGTCGGAAAGCGCGTTAAGTCGGCGGCCCCGGCTGTCATTCGTAGGTCTTCGACAGTCGTTATGGGCAGTCAAACGCCCGAAAGTCTGGTAACCGGGGTGTCGTAGGTTGTGATGTGAAGATAAGCCGTTATCACGTAAAATACTAGTATTCAGCTGCATCCGGTACGATTGGAAGTCGACCGCGACATATTTAGAAAAAGCCAGACAGATGATAGATGATTTGGCGCGGTTGACTCACAGTCAACGAAAAAGTAAGATGTCAAAATATAGTTATTTTATTTTAGCCGTACCATTCATTAGGTGAGCGCCGCGCCGTGCCTAAAAGTACCAATAATCGAATATCCATGTTAGAAAGATTTCTTGATTATGTCATTTAAATGATCGTTTAATGTTGTGCCTTTAAATCAGTGTGCGCACGCACACTTATCGCTTTCATCAGTTGTAAGATTTATCACTTGATGCGTGGAGAATCGAACCATGATTGCATGGCACGTAACTACATACTTTTTTTTTTTTTTAATCTTTGCCCCTCACTGGGAATTTCTCCTGTATCGTGGGTGCGTTTACAAACATTTAAACTCACATACACAAACAGCCAGACCTGGAACAACTACTTGTAGGTCATACAAATATTTGTTCCGTGCGGGAATCGAACCCGCGACACGCAGCGCAGCAGTCAATCGCTTAACCACTGCGCCAACCGTGCCGTCAAACCGTCAACCGTACTTATGAGATTGTATTTAGAACAAGTTGTACCTACTGAGAGTAGAAGTCATATAAACAGTTAAATTATTTCGAAGCCGGTTAAACCTTGAAATTGTCAACCATTTCTTAAATATCTTTGATCTAGTCATGCGTAAGCATAATCAACCTGTAATATTCCCACTGCTGGGACTCAGGCCTCGTCTCTTCGAAAGGGAGTGTGCTGTAATTACCACGCAGGCCCAGTGCGGGTTGGTAGATGTCCCATGTCTTCGAATTTTTTGTTCTAGGATATGTGTTAATACGATAGCGATGTGAGCTCCGTACGACATTTTCTTTTATAGTACGTTTATCTCACATAGCGTTGTCGGTAATTGAGCAACACAGATAGTTGTGACAGATAATATTGATGTCCTTGTGCTTGCAGCGGACGGCATCGCGTTGGGAGCGGCCGCGACCACCTCGCACGCTGACGTGGAACTGATAGTGTTCCTCGCCATTATGCTGCATAAGGCGCCCGCGGCGTTCGGCCTGGTCACCTTCCTGCTGCATGCTGGTCTCGAAAGGTATGCCATGATTCAAGGTGGTTGCCATACACCATCAAAACAGACACAGCAAAAAAAAAAATTTTAAAATTAGGTTACTTACTTCCTATTCCTAGTAATAATATAAACGCGAAAGTTTGTGAGGATGGATGGATGTTTGTTACTCTTTCCCGCAAAAACTACTGAACGGATTTGGATGAAATTTTACAGTAATATAGCTTTATACATCAGAATAACACATAGGATACTTTTTATGATATCTTAGAACATATTTTCTGTTTGTTTCCACAGAAATAGGATAAGGAAGCATCTGTTAATATTCTCGTGCTCCGCTCCGCTGCTTGCCCTGCTCACATACTTCGGAATAGGGAACGAGAGCAAGCAGACTCTGAGCGACTTCAATGCTACAGGTAACTTTTTAGACACTTAAATATAATCGCACCTGTGTTCTCCGAAGGGACAGGCAGAGGTGCTCAGAACGAAGAAGTCCTTATTTGAGGACCATGTGGATTTTCTGAAATGGTCTTTTGAGGAAATAATCACATATATTGAGTGGACCTGTCCAGTTAGTGCACGCATTTGTCAGTAACCAAAAAAAATATACATTTGGATTTTTGACAATGAAGAAAAAACATTTGGGTAAGCCGCAAGTACATGCCAGACCATCATAAAAATAAACTGAGAAGAGACATAAAAATACCAATAATAAAATAAATATTTGCTAGTATCTTGACTTGGCTCGCGAGGTTGTCGACATGTGGCATGTGGACTCAGCAATCATTGTGCCGATAGTCGTGACAGCCAATGGTTTAATAGCCAAGAATCTCGACCAACACCTGAGGAGCTCTCGTTGGGCAGCTGGATCAAGGGCTTGATTCAGAAAGCGGTACTTCTGGACACGGCTCGCATTGTCAGGAAGTTCCTCTCTCTGGAGCCCTGACCACCAGTAGCTTGGACCCTGTTCCCGATACCGGTGGGCTACTATTTTTTATATTTTTTTTTTATCTTTTTTTTATAAAAGTATTAAAAAATGTAATTTGTAAGTATTTAAATTAAATAAAGGAAAAATAAATATTTGCATCTGCTCCAGGCATAGCCATGTTGTTCTCCGCGGGCACATTCCTGTACGTAGCGACTGTGCACGTGCTGCCTGAGCTCACACACCCACAGTCGCACACGCATGCGCTGCTGCCCATGCAGGACGGAGTGCCTCCCAAGAAAGGCTTCGGGGGCCTCCTGCTCTCCGAGATGATCATCCTCACGCTGGGCGCCCTGATGCCGCTCCTCCTCACGATGGGACACAAACACTGATCTATACAACTGCTCGATCGACTACAATGTGATTCGAGAAAATCTTAGGTGAGTTTCGGAAAAATAGTCGGTCTTAAGCCCGGTAAACAACGGTTTCGCGACATGGTTTTATGTTGCTCCAAATATGTTTAACACACATCCTGCATGAAATGTTGCGAGGAACATGTTTCGAGGAACAAAAATACATGTTCAGGTTGTCTTGTTTACCATGAAAAGGAGGGCTTTTCATAACATGTTGAATCAAAGTAAGTAGATTAGTTTAAGAAATTTCTGTTGACGCTTTTGTGATAAAAATGGATAGTTGTGTAAAGTTGCAATGTATATTATGTATAGTGACTATTTGAATATAATGATTCGTGTTGTTAAATTGTATTTATGACTGTTTGTCGGTTTTTATCGATGCCAAATTATATTCGAGTCGTATTCAGTTGATTGTCTCGAGTATTTCAAATGAATTTTTATTACATTACATAAGTAATTGGTTTACAAACTAGGTTTTGTAATATTCTTTCGTGGATTAAAAAAAAATAGATAAATATTATATTAAAGTCGACTTACAGTTATAAACCGTTATGTAAAACATAAAATACATAAGCAATGTTATAAATAATTATATAATAATGTATCAAACGTTATAGCAATAATACACAGTCTTTACTATTAAAATAATAATACTATATTATTAAGAGTGCAGAAGCTTACTCTACAAGCTGAAACTGGCGACAGACAGCCAACAAGCAGATTCATAGAGTAAGCATCTTGCAGATCTAATTAAAAAACCCCTCGAGTATAAACTATGAAATGTTTTAAAGTACTTAAGTGTATCAAAAAACACGAATTATAAAATGTCTGAACGCAATGATCGAACCAAACCCCTTATGTTCACGATTGCACTCGATCGATGACCGACCGTTCACATTGATCGAGTCTGACGGGATGACGGTCGATCGACGGCGACTTTATATCAGACGATTCACTTTTCGTTCGTATTTGCCTTTCATCTGGCATATTTCACTCGAAGTGAAATGTCTGAACACAAAATGAATCAAAAGTGTAAAATTTTCATTCATTAGTGATTCAACGATGTTAGTTGTCGGCATTCGGCATCACACTCGCTTGCCGAATAATCGAAAAATGAAATAGAAGGAGCAGACATTCCTGTATAATTTCGTTGATGTCGTGAGAACGTGGAATAAATAAATAATAAATAAATAAATAAATCCCTGGACATTTCACACAGCACCATTTGTCCCAAGCTAAGCAACCTAATGCTTGTGTTATGGTAACAAGATGGCTGATAAACTACTTATATACATTTTTTTTTTTTTGTAAATACATACATATTATAGATAGAAAAACAAAAATGAACATGTTCACCTTTGTAGCCCCAACTAATGACTTTTAAGAACGAGATCTTATGAAACGGACAAAATCGTTGTGCGATAAATATTAGAATAGTACATAGTAAGATATTTCTCGACAAACTGTTTCGTGTGTTGTGTGACAGGAATCTAATTCAAAATAGATTGTATAAATCTCCACATAAAACTAAATAAAAGCTTGTTGTTACTGAACCCTATTTAAAACGGAGATAATTTAATCAAAATTATCTATAAGAAAACGTAAATCGCGGTTTTATGGGTAAAGTCAGCGTCATTAATATCGGAACGAACATACGGTTCAAAATGAATGAACAACCAATTAAATTGTCTTTAATAACACAACGCTTATTTCAATAATAAACACAGTAAACAACAGCCATGACTAGAATTTGTAATTAATTCTGATAAAGCTTAATTATTTTTGTCATTTCGAACTGTCTGTTCGTCCCTATATTTTTGTTACTGACTGTACAATGTCCCAACATCTATATTCCTCTACGCGTCACGTCATGTGGTCACGTTTATTCACCTCTCACTCGCACTCAGTGTGTGTGAACGAGATACAAAATATTGGTACTGCCACCTTTATATCATAATGCTAATTTTTGCAGCTGAATACTGACAAAAATATTACTGAAAAATGCAGCTGTTTATAAAGTTAACTTGAATAGCTTAGTAAGAATGTCCTCTACGATGTTGGAATCTTCTTCGTGTCGATGGCAACTGAATTTTAAATCTTTTTGGCCCCAAAACTGCCACTTTCACGGCGTCGTCAGTGGCAGCGCAGAGGTCACTTTGACTGCATGTTTTGGGACACAGAGGGCAGGATAGGAGGTGGAGCATGGTTTGCAACATAGCTCCATAATCACACCCTACTGCCGTTTGAATGACTAATCGTAACTGCTCGGCAAAATTAATTATTCTGAAACGAATTTACGAAAAGATTTAAAATCCATTTTTTTTAATAAATAAATTGGTATGCGAGTTTGACGTTAAATCGATGTTTTTTCAGTTTTTATAGTCGGCCTCAAACTAGAAAATAATAATAATTACTGCACTTTTTAATTTTAATACATTATCCCCTAATTCATAAACATATTCTAGTGTCCTATAAACTGAAATGATTCAATAATCTATCTCTTCATTGTTATGAAATTAACAAATATATATCTTATGTTTATACGAAATAGGGGATATTTTACATTAAGTTAGTGAGATTGTAATGAAATGATTTTATTTGTCATTATTTTAGTAGAAAATTTTACTGTAGTTTAATGAGCGTGGTACACGTTTGTTTAATGTTACCATAGTGCATTACTTTATATTTCTATACTTTATGAATATCGCACACATCGCCTCGACACCACCTCAACTGCAACTTTCGGTTCAGCGTGAACGAGTTGTAGACTCGGCGTGCATAAGGCAGTCGACTCGACGTTCATAAAGCGGCCGACTCTGCGTTCATAAGGCGGTCGACTCTGCGTTCATAAGGCGGTCGACTCGGCGTTCATAAGGCGGTCGACTCGTCGTTCATAAGGCGGTTGACTCTGCGTTCATAAGGCGGTCGACTCTGCGTTCATAAGGCGATCGACTCGTCGTTCATAAGGCGGTTGACTCTGCGTTCATAAGGCGGTCGACTCTGCGTTCATAAGGCGATCGACTCGTCGTTCATAAGGCGGTTGACTCTGCGTTCACTAGCCGACAATGCAGAGCAACGACTAAACGCGTTTCGATTTTGCTACATATTTATTATCATAGGTGTCCTAGTTTCATAAACTGTCTAGAAACTAGAAAGGCGAGTTGGAATTTGCACTATGGTAATATAAAAATAAAATATATCTAGAAGATTATTTAAGGCTGTGTATTCAAGATTTTATTTTTAAAACAAATACTTGGGTATTTATTTTTTGCTGTTTTATCTAGATTAATCGAACCAGTTATGCGAAAATATACCGATCCACATAAAATTTTCCAGTTTCGGGTAGTTGAAAGCATATTAATATTAAATGGTGATTTTCACCAAATGACTCGCATCGCATCGCATCGCATCGGAAAGGATACGAACGGATGCGGCGACAGCCGATCGCGTCCGGCAGGATGTCGACGCATACGATCGGCTCCGTACCGTCGCTTGCGAACGTATCCGTTCCTGTGCCTAGTTAAATAGTTTCAATCCTACCGTGTTGATGTGTTCTAATGCCGAAAGTTTGTCGATCGGATCGACAGGCGAACGGAGACGATCAGGCGTCGCAGCATACTTTCGGCTACGAACGCGTGTCGCGGAAGACGCCCGCGGCCAGGCTGCTGTGCGCGGCTTGGTAATATAGACTTTAAATACTGTGTACGCGATTTAGTATCGTTTAAAGATTGTAAAATCTGTTCCGAACCGAAGCGATGCGAGCCATTTGGTGGAAATCATCCCCAAACCGATTCAGAGCATAGATTTTGAAAATATCTTGCGACAGTACAGGTTTTGCTGAGTAGAAAAAATCGTATTAAGAATATTGTCTTAATTTGACATTATTGACGAAATTATTGAAAAACTGTGGGTTGATATATTTCGGCACAACTGCAAACAGTTGTAAGAGAACAAATCCACTGCCGAAGGAAACGCGATGTCACTTTCAGATTGATCAATAAGTTAAGTTTCAACATTTTTGTGACAAAAGATAAAATATTTTAATAATTATTTTCTATGTTTGCTTGGATAAACATTTTTTTTTGTAGTTTTTTTTTTTATTATTTAAACTACTCTTTAAATCGTTTTCGATTATAAAAAGCTGTGTTCAGATTTTTTGTGTCTTGTCTACGCTTAATGTGGACGGAGATCGTGACATTGTCAGTGTTTTATCTCGTGACGATTGAAATTTGCTGTCTGACATTAGGTTTTGCCACACTTACTGACTGCCAATTCCCGTAATTCAAAATGTTCAAAATCTAGTCTCAATCTCATATCAGCGACAATCAATGTCAAGAACTTGTCGAAATGTAGGAAAAGTAGAGATATTTTTGACAGATCGAAACTGAGATCAGATTGCGAACGTTCTTAATTACGAGAATTGCCCCTCTGATCACAGTCGTGGTGTCTGGTTCGGTGAAATGTCACAAAAGTGAACGCAACTGAATGTAACTCCGATGTTAGGAATCGCTTGTATTAAATGTCATCCAGATCAATTTTATTTATTTATTTTTGACAAAGAAATGGTCCTCCCCTAAGTCATGTGCCAATGTGACTTTTTAAGAAAACTATTTAAAAAATACTGTAACTTGTATGCAAGAATTTACTGGACGCGCTGTTTCTAAAATTTAGATAGTTTTGGGTCTCTCGACAGTGGCGCCAAGCCGCGCCCTAATTGCGTAACACACAATCTGAATCATTTTAAAAGATATTGCTAATCCATTGCTTTATGGGTTCGAAATGTTTGTCCGCTCAACACCGTAAATGACGCAATGAAAGTCTTTGAACTGTCAAACTGAAAACCATTGCTACTATTAGTGTGTTACGCAATAACCCCCCGAACTGTTTTCCAGTGTGAACAGTGTGGGGTTGCCGCGTAGTGATTACAGGCACATGACACATTCCAGCTTTGTCTCTGGTATGGCTACGCCTCTACGATGTCTCTGGTATTAAGGATGTCTATTGGCCATCCAGCAACAAAAAAAGTATTTCGATTTTTTAACAGCGCGTCTAGTACACCATACATGTCGTTGAAAAAATATTAAATGTACAATATGTACTGTTGTCTGTATTGTAAATAATTATTTTTTATTTGTATATCTGTGGTGTATGTTTACTTTGTAAATATGAATAAAACGCTTGTTACTATAATTACAGTGTATTATTGATTGTGCAGGAAAGGTAAAGTATAAAGGTTTTATGATGGCTAAATAATAACAGCCGCACAGGTCGATCGATCAGGTTAAGCTACGCTTGCCGCGGTTGGTCTATGGATGGGTGACCATCTTTATATACCGAAACCCCTCCGTGCCTCGGAAAGCAAGTTAAGCCGTTGGTCCCGGCTGTCATTCGTAGATCTTTGAAAGTCGTTACGGGTAATCAGAAGCCCGAAAGTCTGACAACCAGTCTTACCAAGGGGTATCGTATTACCCATTAACTGGGTTGTGGAGGTCAGATAGGCAGTCGCTCCATGTAAAATACTGGTATTCAGCTGAATCCGGTTAGACTGGAAGCCGACCCCAACATAGTTGGGGAAAAGGCAGATGATGATGACCAGGCGTTTTTACATATGCCTAATACATAAAAAAGAACTAAGACACAAAATAAAACAATTCAATTTAATATTTAGATCACTCAGTATAATCTCAAGAATGAATAGGTACTACAGCTTCCATACGTTTGCAAAACTTGCATCGATAGTTATGACACTGTCAAAAATAACGCCACAGATTGTCCAAAATAATATCAAAAACATTTTTTTTTTTTGAACGGTCTGTCTTCCCGGTAGTTTTTGACATTGACAGTACAGTGGCCATGATGTAACATGGAACAAATTGGCATAATAGTGTCTTAAAAATATTTTAAATTGTATACTTACTAGCTATATATTAAGTACGTACGTGCCAACATTTAAATAATAAAAAAATCTCAATTTTCCTACTTCACCCTAGGACGGAATTGAATCTCAAGTACCTAGGCAACTTCCAAGATCTAACGTTATCTAGAATAAATCTCTCTATCATAAAATATAGATCTGGTAACAGATTTATTTAACGGAAATCATCTATTTACAAAAGTATAGCTGCGCCATTTTGTTGTGTAGGTACACAAACTCTGGGATCCTGCCGTTTTGCCAAAATAAAATTGACAAAATTTCATTATCCAAACAAATTTTAGCAATATTTTTTTTTATACCAATGCAATATTTGGAATGATTTTATTACGCACATTTTCATTTGGCCAAATTTTTACTCGTCAGAATATTACAAAGGATAATGACATTAAGGCATTTGGTCTTTAATCAAATGATTTATTACAGCAAACAATCTTTAGACAATACACAATTAGTCAAATGATTTGTTATGAAAAAAAATATAAAAACAAACATAAGATTTTTTGGGAATGACATAATTAAAAAATGCGCTTTTATTTGATATCATTTGCGTACTTCTTTGTCAGTTTATGTGCTCAAGCACATAAACTTTATAGGTACTATACGCACATAAAATTTGTTTGATACAAGTCAAATTTATGGTTACGAACGACGAACGAAAAACGAACTGCTACCTAAACTGTAGGTTAGGTTAGAATCCATTTTAATATTATATAATATTACTTAATTGCCATGTATATTTATAATTTTCTTAGAGTTTAGTGAAATTTGCAACGCGGAGCGAGCGTGCCGCGGCAGCGGCCGGCGAGTGCCAGAAACATATTTTTGAATGTAAAACCAAACCAACAAAACACATTGTAATTTAATTTGTATATTTTGTGCAACTGACATAAAGATGCAAACATTTTATCATTGACTAAGCAATTGACTGAATAGAAATGGTAAATTGAAAACTGACAATACTAAATATTTGGCTTATTTTATTTTGCGTAAAATATGTTATACCAACTGAAATATTTGACTACATTAAAATTGGTAAAAGTACTAGTTGGTAAGCAAGTTACCTATTGTTTAAACGTTCACTTGCCAAACATTAGGTTTGCGTTACAATTATTTGTGAATGCTTTATTTGCTAAGTAATAATTTGGCAAATGAAATTATGCGGAAAATCGTCTGGGAAGTGATAATTTGTCATTGTTTTTTTTTTATGAAACCAGACCCAATCTCTTTAAACCTAGCAAACTTATATGATCAGTGCTATTAATAATTTCTAGAGCTTACTCTAACCCTATTCCATATAATTTGAGCAAAAGTGCAAAAGACATGTTTTCAACTCAGCTCTTCAAGCAAGACCTCTAAAATTTTACCAAGGGTCCTAGTCCGACGCAGGTCGCCTACAAACCAAAAAAATATCAGCAGTTCCATACAAAAATGCGTTAACTACCTACCTTGTCGGGCGTTGTTCAAAGACGTTTGATTGTTTTAAAATTACGCAAAATAGGCTCATTTTTTTACGAATTTGTAAGGAGTCAAAACCTAACATTAAAATGACAAAAATTAAGCTGAAAGCTCTCGTCCATTGTAATAATTATTATATTAATTTATCTACATTTTAGATACAGAGTCGTTAATTGAAATATTAAAGTTTCATGAATCTGCGGCCAATCAAGCAGTAAGCGAGAACACAGCTTTCAGCACAAAATATGCTAAGTTTAACACTAGAACTATAGTTATAGCCTTCAACGCCTGATGCAGGTAATACAGCCTGAAACAAATAAAGTTTTTATTAACATCTATCTAAATAATAAAAATGAAAAACTGTTAGTTGGCGAGCGCATCACTTTATGTTCTAAAATGTTCGTAATAGTCTGAACAAGATTTTTATGTAAAGAAAAACTGTAAAGCAAAGCTTCGCCACTCCAGAACCTTTCGGCCCCATCGGCCATCTGTTCTGCGAGTAATGTGCCCTGCCCATTGCCAATTAAGTTTGGCAAATCTTCGGGCTATGTCGGTTACCTTGGTTCTGCGGATCCCTTCATTTCTGAGTCGACCACGTAGGGAAACTCCAAGCATGGCCCTCTCCATTGCCCTTTGGGTGATTTTTATCGAATAACTTGTAACAATATTACCTATGTAAAAGTTACAATGGCAATAACTAACTTTCATTGCTGATTGAGGAGATTGCTGACTCTACAAATTGTCAGGAATGACAGGTAGGAAAATGTTTTAAATGTCTAAGTACTTACTTGTTCCATTTCTTCCTAGCTTCAGGTAAGGTGGAAAGGTCATCCTTCATGAGGTACACTCTGAGACCTGAACAAAAATGAAAGTAAATAAGTAGGTGATTCCGCCTGATAGCTAATAGAGTGTGATCTCTCCCCGATCGTGTCGTGTGGGATTGGCGTTATATCGGGCTATGAGAATGAGAAAAGTGGAAGTCCGCTTTTGCGCGCACACGTGTCATCTGCACAAACTTTTTCTTTTTTTTTTTTCTGGTGGAAAATCATCAAATGACCCCTCCCGCTCTGGGTGGAGCGGAAGGGAGTGTCAGACTCTTACTGACTAAAACCCACCCATGTTCCTTCCTTCGCCCTTTATGTTCCGGGGTAGCGGTAACCCTTTCGGACAATCCCGCTGATCTGCCTAGCCTTACCCACCCATGTTGGATCGGCTTCCAGTTTAACCGGATGCATCTGAATACCAGAAGGCAGTTGCGTAAAGCTCTATCAGTAACAATGAGTTTCATTTTGACAGTTCAACAACATTCATTGCGTTATTTACTTACGTTGTTGAGCAGCAGCAGACACATTTTTCGAACATAATTATGAAGCAATGGATCAGCAATATCCTTCAAAATTATTCAGATTAAGATCTATAGTGTGTAACGCAATTTTAGGGTGCAGTATTTTACATGGAGTGAGTGCCTAACCGACCTCCACAACCCACTTTATCAATATACTGAGGTACTGCGTAGTTGGCTAGTAGTCGATAGTCTCCGTTGCAATTGACCGCCGTGATCGAAATTCGTTCAACTGGTTGAAATTGGATTGGATTTTAACATAATTGAGAAGGGTAACATTTTGCCAGGGTTTTCACCCCCAATACTTACCAAGTAAGAATTTTTCGCACATGTATTCCCAGGACATTTCCCCCATGCTGAAGGGAAACACAACGCGGTCTTCAACTGATAGTGAATTCCACATGTTCTGAACGTTCATGTCTGAAAACTTCCAGTCTTGGGTCGAAAAGTAGAACAGAATGTTGGCCAGTTTCATTACTTTGGAATACAGTTTCAGCATCCTGAAAAGTAAAGATGTGTGCAATGAGATCGTCATATCACTTACCAGTTTTATTTTACCGCCATCTAGTGGAGGTAGAAAGAATTATGACAGTAGTTTTCATAAACATTGTGAAATTATTTTTATAATATTATAATACATTTATTTACATAAAAACACGGTATAAAAAGATGGTAAAACTACATTGTGCTTTCATTCAAAACAAAACATGTTTTGTCAATATACCTAGTAATAAGCATGCAAATTTTCCATGTTACAGACATTAACTTTTTGTGTCAATGAAATCTTTAACAGTATAGAAACTATTAGGTACCAGTTAACCATCCGTATTATTTTTTTTTTTGCAAACGGACACCGTTACAATGTAGTAACTTACGCGCGTCTTTTCCCCGTGATGGCGCAGTACATGTCGACGAACATCGCGGGCAGGTAGTGTAGGAAGAAGTTGTAGAATAAGAACATGTAGTAGTTGTTCGTTGGGTTCAGACCGTAGTACCTGGAACGAACGGTGTCAGTTAAAATACAAGGAATAAAAAATACAAAAATAGTTTTCAGATTTCTAGACTTTCCAGAGCTAGCTAGATAGCAAACAGAAGTACCTAACAGTAGTCATGTCTGGCTTAGGACAGGTAGACGAGTCCTCGATCAGAAAATGTAACGTGTAACGCCTACAAGCAAGGTGGACTGACGATATTAAAAAGGCAGCTGGGAGAGACTAGATGCGGAAGGCGAATAACCGGTTTGTGGCACAACGTGCTATAGGCAGCAGCAACAGCCAGATGATGATGTTAGCGGACAGACTCGACTGTCCATACATGCGAGGGTGACTGCACCCTCGTTGACGTGCAAGTCACTGGACTTGCACGTCACCTACAGTCGTCGGCCATTAAATTTGTAAGGGTTGACGGTACGGTGGTTTTTGTTTTGTATTGTATTGTTAATATAAGTATTGTTTGATGTGTGTGTGATGTATTGAATTTTGTATATTGTCTATGAGTCTTTGTAACTCGGATGAAATTAATAATATCTATCAGTCTAGCAGTTAACTGCCATAGGCGCAGTTGATTGATACCTCTTTCAGATTAATAGAATTACCTAAGTACAATCTCAGTAAGTCAGTAGTGTATAAAAAATCAAAATGGTGGACATACCAAACAGCATTTGTAGTGGGTTGGTCGATGCCGTACTTCCGGTTGCGCTCAATGAAGTCCCCCCATGTGATAGGGTTCTGAGCTCCCGACACGAAGTTGTAGATCGGAATGTCAGATGTTTGGCTGAAAAATATTATGATTTATTGAGTAATTTAGTCATAGTCGTTTATTCATTAACAATGATTTGTATCTGAATTTACACAGGATAAACTAAATTACACACAAAACAAACAACAATGGTTTTACAAAATGAATTTAATTACATACAACTGTTGTGGTGCATCCTCGTCAAATTTCAGGAGGCTGTTATGAAAGACATAAATAATGAAATAAAATTACGATCCCTGGTAAATAATTAATAAATACTTGTTTTTTTGGTTATTTAAGTTTGACAGTATTTCAGAATACACCACTTTCAAAGAACACAATCGCGTTATGGTATCGTATAAGCGGCCGCGTTTTAATGTGTTTGTAAAAGGGCAGTTACAATGCGGTCTCACACAGGCCGTATTTTAAAATGCGTGTCCCACACATGCCTATTTCCGAAAATTAAAAGAAAAACAATACCTTCTTATTTTAATATTGATTCGTGTCGAGAATCAGTAGCATAATTACCTCCTTGAAATTGACGAGGATGCAAAACGACAGCTTGTATATCATGAACCCAACAAATATATATTTCATAAATACAACTTTAAAAAAAAAAAAAAAAATATATATATATATATATATATGATCATTATAGACCCTATTCAAATATAGTGTGGTAAAAAAGGATACTGATCCAAATCTAGCCACCTAAGATTAATCTAAAAAAAAAAAACTGAGAATCACAACTTTTTGAAGATCCACAATTCGAAAAATGCTGAATCTCGTTCTTATTTCAATATATTAATTTTAATGAAATGTGACTTACTTCCGAAAATGTCGTAAGAACCGTTTTGAGTATGAATGTCGATGGCTATAAGAGTAGGGGAAGACCAAAGAAACGATGGATGGACTGTGTGAATGATGATATGGTTAGAAAAGGAGTGACTACCGAGATGACGACTAATAGAGAAGTATGGAAGAAAAAGACATGTTGCGCCGACCACGAATAAATTGGGATAAGGACAGGAGAATGAGAATGATGAATGTGACTTACTTCTCTTTATAATTCTTGGCAGTGAACCAGGCGGAGGCGAGGATGGCGTTGACACACAGATCCACGGGGACCATGTCCGCTACCTTCTCCTGGTTCATGTACATGGTGCGCAGAACCTGAGGAAATAAACATTTTAAGTAACTTCTAAAATTAATAGTGTAATTTTTTTATTTATTTATCTTCTTACATCTACCATTACATGCTACCCCAATGCGATAAATGCGCCTATACTAACTTAAATAAGTACAAACAATGCATTCCTTGTGAATTCACCCAGAGAACTACAGAATAAGTCCGTCTCACTCGCTATGAGGTTGAGCATGCGGATTAATATCTTAAGGGGTGATCTAAATTTCGAATAAACTGTTATGAAATAACGAAGTTCGTTGTCTGTCGTCGTCGTTGTTCTGGAAGTTATCGCATGGAACAGTTAATTTTCTTTTAATATTTCAGATTAACTTGCTTTGTTTATCGCGACCTTGTGAGAGCGGGCGAAAGAGATAAATAGTAAGCAATAATAGGTCAGTGTTCGGATTTATTCGTGTTCTGCGACTACAAGTAGTGCTTACCCCGGTACCAATGCCGACTACCAGTCCTGTTGGTCCGTAGACGCTGTCAGTCCACCCTCGCACAGGCTCCTCGTAAGTGGATACAACTGCAAACATTTTAAAGATGAGGTGGAGGATTTTCTAACAAACATACCTAGCCTGTGTCGAAATTATTTGGAAGATATTATAATGGTTAGCAAACAAGCCGACTTCCCGCCTGGTTTGTCTTACCTATGGAAGGTCTGACGATGCTTATCGGTAGTCCTTCTCCATGTTTCCTAACAGCTTCCTCTGCTATTGCCTTGGTGAAGCAATACGTATTGGGCCGTTTTCCTAGAAGCCTGTAAATTATATGAATTATTGTAGGTATTCTCAAGTACATTACATTGACATTAATACTCGTCTAACATGAATAGGGTAGAATTTTTTGAGGGTCATAAAAAACACTGGTCAAAATAGTGAACATCGCTACATTGACTGAAATAAAACACAATGGCTGTTCCATTTAGGAGGTTAAATTATTAGGTATACTCACGTAGGCAAGATGCTTTCAACAAGTTTGTTATCTATTTCTGATATGGCTTCCAATGCTTCCACAGAAATAGGGGGCTCGTAGAACCTAAAACCATAAAATATATGATTGAAAGGTTCCCTAAATATGGCATGTCAAGTTTTAGATAAAGTTCGGCTTTGTAGAACGCCGTATCACTCATACCTATGTACATAACCAGCCTATAATGTTCCCAATGCTGGGACATAGGCCTCCTCTCGGTGAGAGGGAGTGGGCCGTAATCCACCACGCGGGCCTAGTGCGGGCTGAGACAGTCTCTTTCAAAGTCTCTGAAGCTCGATTTAATATAATATTAAGGTGCTGTTAAAATATACAAACTTACTTTTCTTCAATATATTTAACTTGTGTGTTAGAAAAGGCGGTCGAAACGTGAGTGACTGCCTTTAAATTCCTGCACTCTTTAGCAAGCTTGAGCACTTCCTTAGTTCCCTTGACGTTGATGGCAGTCGAAACTGACAGTTTCTCATCAAACTTGACTGTAGCCGCTGCATTAATTATTATTGTTACCTGTAACAACGACATCTCGCGGTGAGAGTTGGAAATATTTGGTAAGCGCCATCTAGTGTTGGTAAAGGTAAGTCCGTTAGCATTATCTTTTTTAAGTTTTTTGTGTTAAAAAACTGGAATATTCATTGCATTACCTTGCTTGTAAGCATCTTCCTATCTTCGTCACTGATGCCTAACCCCGGCAGTTCCATATCTCCTAAGACCGGGACTACCTTATGTATGCCCTTTGGATTCTCTTCGTGGGCTCTTTGAAACAACTGAAAGAAATGGCCAAACGTATTATAGTATAGTATTTGGCTTAGAACCAAAAATTAAAAGGCATGTGAGATCAACCAACGCGCACTAAGCCCGCGTGGTGGATTACGGCCCATTCCCTCTCACAGAGTGGAGGCCTGTGTCCCAGCAGTGGGGCTAACTATGTGATGTATTATCAATACTTACGAATTGATCCAACATTTCATGCAGACGCACCGTCGCGTCTTTACCTTTCTTGCTCCTTGTCAAGACATATATCGTGTTGATGTCTCCACAGGAACGGATTAACTTTTCAATGAGGACTAAAATAAAACGGAATTATTTAGGTTAAAGTTCAAGAACATTATATATGCTTTACGTGTGTGCTGTTTTGCTAATTATGTACCTATTCTGAATAACCTGCCTAATAACCTTTCAACATCAAGTTATGCTGTGCTGTACCTAGCTAAGGCACTACTTATCTAGGTAGGTACTATCGCCAAAATCTATATCTGACCACCGTAAGGACTATTCCTGCTTGCAGCACATATTATTAGTCGACCTAAAAATGATCCTCTTTTGTTTTACTTACGGACGCAGCTGTGGTCATCATGTGCACGGCATTTTGTTTTCAAAATGGTCCGATATATGTAGGTTTTGGCGATATTACATATATAAGAAAGATGTCAGACTGATTCATAAACTCAAAGCCCATTAAAGCCATTGAAGCTGCGAACATGGGAACCCAACCTGCGTGATAATTGCATAACACACATACAATTGCAATTCATTTATCTTTGACAATTCAACTACATTCATTGCATTATTTACATTATCGAGCAGACGAACTTTTTGAACATAAGAAGCAATGGATTAGGAATTGCCTTCAAACTCCTTCGGATTGTGGAAGAAAGTGTGTTACGAAATTAGTGTGCTGGGTTCCTTTGGTACGTAGGCATCCACTTGGAAAGGATTTTTGGAAATTCTACCTCAAAATGGTTGGAAAAGTTAGCTTAGCAGCACAGCACAGATGACTGATTGGCGGACGTAGATAATAATAATAATAATAATAGTTTATTGTCACAAAGAAACATAACAATAATATACACACAGTAACATGATATTAACTACGCTGTAGAAGTCTGTATGCAGATTTTATGAGCCCTGCCTCTTAAACTAGGATAACCTGTATCTTAAGAGACAGTGTACAGCTGTGAGGTTACCTAAATATAGGGATTATACAACTACGGACTGTGCAAACTTATTGTTTGTGCTGACAATCAGATTTACTTCTAAGAGTATTATAAATTAAAGAAAAAAAGGAAGGAAGGAAAGGAAAATATAAAAAAAATATATAAAAATATCAAAAAAGAATACAAAAAAAAAAACAAATAACAATTTAATACCTATGTTCTAAGAATGGACGAGTGTGTGTGGAGTGTGTTCGGTAGGTTGTCCATTTTCTTCAACATCCTAATGCCTATGTATAGGTCAGACAGGTTTTAATACTTTAAAACTAGATCCAACAACTATTATGGTATTTTTTCATAAAACTAAAAGCTGTTGTTTAAAGAGGTTCCGGTTACGGCTTAGTACAATTATTGAGTCTAGGTTTTGCGTCATAGGAAACAAGGACAAGTTTGAATTAAATTGCCGTCATCGGAAGTGTAGTGCCGACTGTATAATATAAAAACAGGGTTTAAAAGGTGAGGCGGAGTAGAAGCAAGAAAATACCGTATCAATAAATACTATTACTTATTTGAAGTAAACTAAACAAAAAACATAAACCGACAAAGAATATAAAACTACTCTACGAGCGGAAATTATAAATGAATTCGTAGCGACATTCAATCCTTTGATTGAAGCCATCGGCCGGCTTCAATCCAAGGATTGAATGTAAAAATAATCGTGTAACACACTATTTCATTTTGACAGTTCATCAACATTATTGCGTTATTTACGTTGTTGAGCAGTTGATTAGGGTGCAAGTCAACATCCTTACTATTTGATTCTATTTTGTATTGCTGCAGCCTAATTGCGTAACCATTTTCGGCAAATGATTGAGATTAATTGGTTTCGTTTCGATCGCTTTTTGTTTCATTTTACGATTTTCTTAAGCACATATCGTTCACTCTTTAGCGTTTCAAACCAACAGCTGTTGCTATTACGTGATAGTGGAGTTACGCAATACGAAAATCGTAAAATGAAACTAAAAGCGATCGAAACGAAACCAATTAATCTCAATCATTTGCCGTAAATGTGTTACGCAATTAGGCTGCTGTTCTTTTGATTTATATTGTACCTAATAAAATGATAGCAGTTCAATATTTATATACAGTAATTAGTGATTGTTAATTGGCTTTTCGTGTGACTAAATTTTAACGGATTTTAGTTCAAACAAGTTGCTGTGATTTCTATACATAACTAATTCAAATAATTTACTACGGCTGTTTGAATTTCATTTATTATAAACCCTGTGTTTAATCAGTAGTTACATTTATATCTGTAAGTTATACGGAGATACATGACATAACAAAGGGTATTCTATTCTATTCATGCCTCGTTCGTTCGACTCTTGAATGAGATGAGAAGTGACCCATACTTCTTAAATAAAACCCCGGAAACAATGGCGCCGCCGATTCCCTAGTTCACTAACTAAAGTAAATTTAAGCTAAGTGCATCTTTTTCCTTCCATTTCATTAAGAAAAGGACAGAAGATAAATATTAGATTAGTCCTGTCAAATTAGAAGTGAATTAAGTGATTAAAAACATGGCTACTAAAAACACGTCAATTTACGTCAGGCGCTGACTAATTTGACAGGACTAAACTAATATTTATCTTCTGCCCTTTTCTTAATGAAATAGAAAGGAAAAGATGCACTGAACTTAAATTTAGTTTAGTTTGTGAACAAGGGAATCGGCGCCAATGTCGCACAACTTTGTTGCAGCAACATGCTTATGTGCTTGGGGAAAGAATGTTACTGGCAAAATCAACATAGAATATTGCAGTGTCGCTGGCAATATTCTAATGTTCATTGGGTGCCTTTTATAAATTCAACATTAATGATGTAACTAATATTTTTGTAAAAATATAATATAAAAGAGTGTCCATGGAGTTTCTTGCCCATTTCTTTCCACGCTTTGGAATGGGCAACTAGCTTCATATATTCTGACTGACCAACTTCTCAAAAAAACTAACAAAAAGATATGATTCCGGCCAGGATCGAACTGGCGGCCTTCTGCGTGTAAAGCAGATGTGATAACCACTACACCACGGAACCCGTTGGATACATAAACAAAATTACTGGGTGCATAGTAAAGTATGAACTTTAAAAACATTCCCTCGATGTACAGAGTCAGAGAAATTGATTGTTCAACAGTTTGACACGAAAGAAAAACATCTCTAATATTAGATTGTTGAAGTGTTGACCTACTTTCTATGATTCGTAGTAATTGGTGGATACTCTGATATCTATGGTGGATACTTACTTACTAGTTAGCTATCTATTTTGAAGACTATTTATCTCATTTGATAATTATTTAGATACCTACTGTGCATTTTCCTTTTAAGGGGGGCGCGTTGGTGTAGGCCGCGGAATGACTAGGTACTTCATTAAACATCAATCAAAATCAATGGGGTTATATGAACTTGAGGGTTGTATTGATGATATTACTGATTATAATTGTGTAAATACATATTTGTTACGCTCGCGAATCATATTTTGTTCAATATACAACATGACACTGACCTGCAAGTTGCATAAAATGTAAGAAAATTGGAATTCCGCGAGCGTTTCTGACGTTTCCGTCTCAAATAAAATAAGGTGATCAAAAACAATGTAAAAAAAGCATATAATTTAATTAAATACGTTACACACACCACTAAACAATGCTTTTATAAATAATTATATTTTAAACATAACAAATTAATTAATACACAAATAATGGCAACATCACAGCACGACCTTCTCCACCACACGACTCGCCTTCAGACTTATTCGGCCATCTGTGAATATACAAAAAAAAACATTAATAAAATATGTTTTTTTTTTTCATGAAAAATGTTTACAGGAATAATAGAAAACAATTAAATACCTGCTGATCTATTTTGTAAAAATCTCACCGTGAAAACTTAGGTGAAGTGAGCTGTCAATAGTGTCAATCCCTATATCCTGTCCATTAGGTTAGCCGTTTTTTGACAGCTGTCTTAGAACGTACATATTCCAGTTTACGTAAAAGTTAACTTTAAAATGCGCAGTAAAATAAATATATAAACGGCCTTATCTTATTGAATTATCTTATATACGGCTTCTTACAGACATTATAATACCGTACGTGTATCAATCAATACATTGATTGATACACGTACGGTATTATAATTGTGTGTTGCTGCAATCACTAGTTCCATCTGTCAAAAAACGGTTTACCTAATGGACAGGGTATAGCATCAGATGGAATGACAGCTCACATCACCCAAGTTTTCACTGTAAGATTTCTACAGAATTGACCGCTTGAGTTACTTTATTAATTTCTAATGTAACATATTTATCCATGTTTCACCATGAGAATATTTTCTTATAGTTTTCCAAAACACATGGACAGTGCGCTAGGATGTACAGACGCCAGCACATCAAGCTACCCGAAACTGTCAAAATTTCCCATTCAACCATAATGTTTTAGCGATAAAGTTGAAAATCTATAAAATAAATTTGACAGATTGCAACTTGATGTGCTGGCAGTGACAGTGAATGCCAAAAATACATTACCATTGTTATAAGTTTAATTATTGTTGGATGGAAATGAATTATAAAAAACTTAAAGGTACCTTTGTACGGACGCCAGCACATCAAGTTACTACAATCTGTCAGATTTCTTTAATAGATTTTCAACTTTATCGCTAAACATTAAGGTTCAAGGTTGATTGGGAAAATTTGACTGTTTCGGGTAGCTTGACCTGCTGGCGTCTGTACCTTTAGGTATTATTACTGTAAATATGCAATAGGGTGCAACTTTTTATATCATATATATAGTATTTTCGAAGCCATTAAAGTTGTCAAATAATAAAAGGCACGTTTTGACATTGACAGTTCTAGTAGTTAATAAAGATCAAATTCGCAAAACACGTATTCGTTTGTATGAAACTGACAGGTGTCAAGAACGCATTCTCAAATGTCAAAACGCGCCTTTTATTTTTTTGACAACTTTACCTGTGAAATATTGATGGATGACGAAAAAATTAAAATAATTTAGTAGATTAATTTAATTAGGATATTTTTGCTTCTAAGCCTTTATGAGCCTAGATTTTTTGTGCAATCCAAAAATAACTTACCTCATTTGGAATAATCCCCATGAACCCACGAAGCATTCTATTTGGCACTCACACACAACAACACACAGAAAAGCAAAAAACACACCACACAAAAAGCAATAATTTGGAGTTGGTAAGTCGTGTACAAACATAACAAAAAAAAAACATGACGTCACACCATGCTGATACTATTTATTTTGATGATAAATCAAAAGCAAAAGTCATTTATTCAAATTAGGCTGAGAATCAGCACTTTTCGAACGTCAAAATTACAAAAGACAGTCCCCCAAAAGCGCCCGCCCTTCACCACTTCCTAGTGCTATCGCTGGGAAGAAGAAGTGACGCAACAAACTCCCCAGCAGATAACACAACATGCCTCTTTATTGGAATATGCTCGCCCAGGGCCGTGATTGTCTATGACACAATGAACTAAACCGCGCGAAATCAACGCGAGATTGGCGGGATTAGCCAAGAAATTGACGTGGTTTCGAAGTAAGGAATCGTTAAGTGGTCATAGTGAATTAGGGCCCTTTATGTAGGTGCTTAGGTATTCTAACCCCTGAAAAACACACCACGCTAAACACAAATCGCCGAATAGGTACAACCACAATAAATCCATAATGAATCTGTTCCCAAAAGAATTCACAAAAAAAACATGCAGAAATCGAGCTAGTTGACAATTTTATTATTTAAATTGAAGCTCTTTTACCTCACCAATAACGTGGTATAGCCGGTTTTTTAATATCTTCGGAAATTAAAAAGATATAAGCGTTCAAAACTCTCAATTAGACAGAGAGGGAAATACTGAATTGTGACATCATAGTTCAGTATCGCCATATAAATTACATGCAAAATTTCGTTTTGCGAGAAAGAGATAGACAAAAAGCTTTTATAAGTTATAAGTTTTTTATTTTTCGACCGATTTCAAATTTGATTTCGAATTCTGTTATCGTATCACGCATGTGAATATACTATCTACTAGAATATATAGTATTCAATATCATGCAACTACCCAATTGTCAATTTTTGAACAAATCATTTTAGTCCGATTTACCCTTAGGTGTAATAGATACGTTTATGCCCGGGCAAATACCTACTGGCATTTATATGAGCTGTGGTGCGTCAGTTAATATATACCTAACGTTAGAATGGTCAGCACCATAATTAGTCAGGTCTAAAATATTCATCACCATCTGCCTGCCTTTTCCCAACTAAGTTGGGGTCGGCTTCCAGTCTAACCGGATGCAGCTGAATACCAGTATTTTACATGGAGCTACTGCCTATCTGACCTCCACAACCCAGTTTATTTTTTATTTATTTATTTATTTACAGTTACTGGGTAATACGAAACGCCTTCGTAAGACTGGTTGTCAGACTTTCGGGCTTCTGACTACCTGTAACGACTGTCAAAGATCCACGAATGACAGCCGGGACCAACGGCTTAACATGATCCACGGACCAACCGCGGCAAGCGTAGCGTAACCTCGATCGACCAGTGCGGCTGTTAATACTTTTGCCACAAGTCTCTCTAATATTCAGGCATTTAAAAAATAAATATCAACGCAAGCTGAAATTCTCTGCTCTGATTGCTTTATTAATTCGTATTGCGAAATTAGAATAACCTATTTCATTATGAAATGACATTGATATTTCTAAGACTGTGTACTTGGAGAAATAATTGTTTACTTAATATTTAATTAAAATGCTTTTTAAAACATATTATTATTTTCAAATCTAGCTTTCCGTGCGTTTCCTCCCTACAGTAAAATTACTGTTTAAATAATAATCATTTTGTAGAAGGTATCTAGGTAGAGGCTAGGTGACATGGCAAATCATCTGTGTCTTGTAATGTTAATTACTTTGATTACAGCTACTGTTGTATAGAAGTAAGTTTTTCTAACTGAACAGACAGCTGTGCTGCTGCATGCTGGGGAGTTTGTTGCGTCACTTTTTCTTCGCACTTCTTCTTTCTTTTTCGAGCTACTAAAGCACTAGGCAGTGTTGAAGGGCAAGCGTTTTAGGGGACTGTCTTTTGTAATTTTGGCGTTCGCAAAGTACTGATTCTCAGTCTTATTTGAATAAATGACTTTTGATTTTGGTACAATTGGTTCAAAATACTTCGAAGCAGAAGTTTGGAGGTTTATCAACCAGTTTATAGGTGCCGCTCCATAGCGGCTCAAGGCTAAGCCACACTATGCCTACGCTTCGATTTGTACAAAAAAAAAAAACAAAAAAAAAAAAAGAACGTACAAAGTGAAAAATAACTTTAATTTCAGAAGTCAGTGCTGTCGGTTCCGCATTCTCGTTTCTTGCCACCGACTTCCGAAATTAAAGTTATTTTGGAAGTCGTTTTTTTTTTTTAATGTTTTATTTTGCACTTTTGTACCTACCCCACACTTCGTAAAACAGGAAGTTATTATAACATAGGAAAAAGTACGTAATATTGAAGCTAACTCAAAAATTACTCGGATTTTTTTTCTATGAAAAAGTTTATAATACAAAAGAAAATACAGTCAAATTGAGTATTTTTTTTAAGTCCTTTATAAATGTTGGCGGGGTCTTAAAATGCGAGCGACGCACGCCACGCTACGGATGCGTGGCTGACAAACAAATGAACTGCCAAGCTTTACGGTTTATGGCTGATTTTTCAATCGACAGTTAATTTTGATTTGTGGAATAAAATTGACGTCTGACAGATTTTGTATGGAAGAACTGTCAAAACTTTAAAATTATTCCTCGAATTTTATCTGGCGTTGGAAAAATCAGCCCTTAATTACGGAAAGTCCAAGAAAGAAAAAAGCTAAAAGTAAAGGAATGCCTTTAAAAAATAAAATCTAATCAGAAAACTAGACGCATCAGTTTACCTACATCCTCCATGCCGTCAAAGAATTCTTACTCGTTTTATATTCATTATAGATCGTTTAAAAATTAATTACTTATCTAAATACCAGAAAAACAGCACACACAAAAGCATAATTTGACGTATAATGAATACAGACAGGTCCAAAAGTTTCTGTTTACCATAAAGTGAGATTTATTTAATGTTTAAGTACTAAGTAACCCTTTAATTGCCGCAACGGCTTTCATTTTGACAGTTCAACAACATTCATTGCGTTATGTACGTTGTCCAGCAGACACATTTTTCGAACACATGAAGCAATGGATTAGGAATATCCTTCAAAATGATCATCAGATTGAGATGGATAGTGCTATACGCAATTACCCCGCTGTACTCCGCGTTTCTTTACAAGGTTAGAGATTGGAGAACGAGCCTGATAGTTTTTAGCAGCGTAGCTATCAAGTCACAATCATCAGACAGGCTATCGTATTGAAAAGACTCATTTCGATAACCTGATTTGCCTTGCCCCCGACAGCAAACAGCTGTCGGGAGAATAGCGCTCGTCTATTTGATTTAAACTGACAAAATTATGGGGTTTTGGACTTATGAACAGCGTTTAGAGGACGTCTGTGAATCTTTTACACACAGGTACCTACGGAATGTAGCAAACAAGTATTATTATGTACTTAGGTATGTTTATTAGCATACAAAAGTCAGACAATCTGGCAAGTGGTTTGCCTGATCGCCATGGTAAGTGGTCACCCCCGCCTATGAACATCTGCAATACCAGGGGGCATCGCAAATGTTTTCTTAGCCTTATTTGCGAGGACTGTATTTTTTTTCTAAACGCTGTACCTATGTACCATGTGCTTCTTTTTTAATCCCATTAAACATCTTGCAGGTACGCACGGCTACAGATCAAGCTATACATAACCAGTATAAGCTGACTTCTGATTGTACGAGAAACCTACACAATGCGAGGTCAGCTAAAACTGAAAATGCTTCCCTTGATGTGTAGTCGTGTGTACCACTCACGTGTCTAATCCTTTTCGCGATGGCGGGACGATCTGCGATTGAACCGCGAAAATAAATCATTCTAGTAGATAGAAACTTTTGAACCGTCAAAACCCATGCAGCACTCACCTCTACCCAGAAACCCAGTCCCACCCGTCAAGAACACACACTGGTCCCTATAGAACTCCTGAATATCAGTCTTTGGTCCTTTACCCTTCGTGAGCTTCTGTTTCTCTTCCTCCTTGGCGTCCATCTTGTCCTCCTCGGCATAGTAGGTGTCCTGGTTGTCCGGGACGAACTCGTGGTCTTCGGAGTAGTCCAGGATGGGAGCTGTGGGGTTCATCGCTTGGTTCTCTACCTCTGCTATGCGGACTGAGTTTTCTAGTTCCTGTTGTAGGTTAGATTAGGTTAGTTAGAACAATGTGGTGGTTATAAAAGAAAAAGGATCAAATAATCTCGTCAGAGGTAATGTTATCAGCTCCAAAGTAGGGCCATAGGGTCCAAGTGCCCACTTGGTTTTTCGAGATATCGCCAAGCGGTTAGTCGACTCTTCACGTGACCAGAGGGCTGGCCCGTTTCTTGGCCAAAGACTTAGCATCGCCATACAACGTGGCAATGCTGCCAGCCTTTTGGGCACTGTTCCTGTTGACAGCGAACTTCTTGATGCCGTATGATTATTTTGCTTATTTTTTCAGATGTACATATTATTATTTTAAATGTTAGCTTATATAATGTATCGCCAAAGAGCATTGTCTTTGTAATTACAGCGCATGAGATGTTACATTTTTTTTCTATGGGATGGCAGCACATGATCTGCAAAACCTCTGGGATAGTATTATGATGTAGAGGATCATAGTCGCCGTGACCTTTTGATATCAGGTGAGCCGTTGGTGTTTCTCGCGCCCGGCCCTGGTGCAAGCCATGGTCCGGGGCGAGAGGGAGTGGGAGGCGGTCGCCTCCTTCTGCGAAGCAGTCATGCTAGCGAAGGAGGTGGCGGGACAGATGAGGGAGAGAGCCTCCCGTCCCAGCCGCCGCGGGAGACGCTCCGGGCGTCGGGAGCCGCATGACGACTCCCGGCCACCGTAGGCGCGGGCCTGCGGGCGGAGAGCAATGGATAGCTCACCACCCGATCAGGACCAGGCCCGTGCCGGACGGCGCGTAAGTGTTCCACGCGCGCCTCAAAGAGTTGTCAGCATAATCTGGGGGGCTCCTTAGGGCCGAAGCCTGCCGGGTCAGAGGGATTGTCCGAAAGGGTTACCGCTACCCCGGAACATAAAGGGCAAAGGAAGGAACATGGGTGGGTTTTAGTCAGTAAGAGTCTGACACTCCCTTCCGCCCCACCCAGAGCGGGAGAGGTCATTTGATGATTTCCCATCCGGAAAAAAAAAGCCGTTGGTGTTTTGCCATCGATATAAGACAAAAATATCAGCACTATCATTGCGTAACACACTATCAATCTCAATCTGAATCATTTCGAAGGATATTGCTAATCCATTGCTTCATTTGTTCGAAAAATGTGTCTGCTCAACAACGTAAATAACGCAATGAATGTTGCTGATCTGTCAAAATGAAACCTATTGCTACTGACAGTGGGTTGCGCAATCACCCCGCTGAGTTACTTACGTGCAGGTTGTCCTGTAGGTCTTTGCTGAGATTCCTAACATTCTCCAGTTCTTTGATCATCTGTTCCGTGGGCTTTCCATACACATCTATGTCTATCTTCTCGCCCTTGACCTGGGCTTCCACCCACTTCTCCATCTTTTCGCTGGTTAGGGGGGTAGCCAACAGTGGGGACTCGAGGTTCATTCTGGGGAAAAAGAGAGATTTGATTAACATGAAGCTTATACATACTAGGAGTTCCTACATTTGAAAAATCGCTTGTATTGTAGATATTTGTCTAAGTTGCAACCGCTAATATGGAGCGTGAGGTCGTGAATATGGCTCATTGAGTTTTAGAAAAAGTTGGGCTTTGTACAGACGCCAGCACATCAAGCTACTACAATCTGTCAAATTTCTTTAATAGATTTTCAACTTTACCACTAAAGCATTAAGGTTCAAGGTTGATTGGGAAAATTTGACAGTTTCGGGTAGCTTGACCTGCTGGCATCTGTACATAGAGCATCGTCTCTATCACTCAGACCTCTGTGACTGTCTCTTTCTAAACCCCGATGTGTCTAAACGATTCGAATACTGTCTTGCATTTGAAGTAGGGTTGCCAGATGGTCGGGGTTCCGGTAAAATACAAAATGTCCCGCAAATGGACAAACAGCTTCTTGTATTTTTTTTCAGCAAAAGAGACTAGTTCCAAAATGTCGACTTTTTGAAATTTAGCCCAGATATTTTAGTATTCCCATTTGGCAAGCCTAATTTCAAGCCGAAGTTAACATCAAGTCTGTAATCTTTGAAGGGTAGGTAGCCTAGCAGGTATTATGGGTAAGTAATGCTATTGACAAAGATTTTAATATCAAAGCCTTCCACGACAATATAATCGACGGCACGGTTGGCGCAGTGGTTAAGCGATTGACTACTGCGCTGCGTGTCGTTGGTTCGATTCCCACACGGAATAAATATTCGTATGACCTACAAGTCGTTGTTCCGGGTCTGGCTGTTTGTGTATGTGAGTTTAAATGTTTGTAAACGCACCCACGATACAGGAGAAATTCCTAGTGTGGGGCAACGTTTCTATATTTAAAAAAAAAAATCATTCAATTTGCACTTTTAACCACATTGTTGTCATGTTTAATTTAATTATCCTTTCCATCATGTGTCAGTACCACTTAAGGTACTGCAGAGGTTTGTCTGCCGAAGCCGACCTTATATTTCCGGCTATAATTTAGCACAGGTTACATTCAAACGTCCAAACTAGTGTCAAATATTTTAATCAGGATTTTTGCTTAGAACTGTGAGAAATATAAAAAGACGTTCAGCCAATATAATCTAAAACCAGTCATATAGTTGTTTGATTCTTCCCGTTACCTCAGAGGGCTCTTGAAGTCCTCTACAGTACCTACCTAAAGGAAACTTTCATTTAGTACGATGACGTAACATTGCCGTAACACGAAACTGCCGAAACAATGTCGCTGATGTCAAAATATTCCAGTATTGGAACAGGCTACCGGACCTTTAAAACCTTGAGGACCTACTTTCAAATTAAAATTGTTCTCTCCGAGGCTATTTAAAATATAAAACAAATAAATATGTTTGTGTGTTTCTGTTTGTTTGTGCCGAAAACCCAAAAAGGAGTTATTGTACTCATCATTATGAACCTTTAATCGTGAATTCGGGAATTCCTCAAAATTATACAAGTTTTTTTTTTTTATCAGCTCGACCGCACCCGCCCTTTTGTTATTCACCTTTTACTGTTTCATATTTCAACTCAGTTCTGAATATGGCGAACTACAAAATCGAAAGTCATTTACATAGTCAAATTAGGCTGAGAATCAGCACGTTTCGAAACTATTCGTTAAAGACAGTAAGACAGTCCCCCAAAACGCCCGCCCTTCACCACTTCCTAGTGCTTTCGCTGGAAAGAAGAAGTGGCGCAACAAACTCCCCAGCAGCAAAAAGCTTAGCAGCATCTGTATCTGTCACTTACTATACTTTTGAGGTTCAAAAGTACCGTATAAGTGCCTATTTTAAAATAAATGATTTAACTTTGACTTTGTAGTGGCCCTCGAATCTTTACGAAGGACTTGTTAGGAAGCGACAGTCAGCAAGTCTTACTACGGGGTATCGTGTAGCATTAACATAATCAGCCTATAATGTTCCCACTGCTGGGACACGGGAATCTTCTCTGTAAGGAGTGGGCTGTAAATCTACCACGCGGGCCCAGTGCGGGTTGGAAGATGTCACATGTCTTCCAATTTTATTGTCGTAGGACATGCCGGTTTTCTCACGACTTTTTCCTTCACTGTTTAGAGTATGTCGTGTGTTACCCAGCTACGGTTTGTGGAGGCAGTAGCTCCATAAAATACTGGTATTCAGCTGTATCCGTATAGACCGGAAGTCGACCGAACGAAAGCACTAGGAAGTGATGAAGGGCGGGCGTTTTGGGGGACTGTCTTTTATAATTTTGACGTTCGAAAAGATTTGAATAAATGACTTTTGATTTGATTTTGACCACAACAGTTCATTGTAGGTGCTGGACATATTATTTCATAAGTAGGCATTTTTACCGAGAAATCACTGCGAAACTAAACATGGTGAATTTGGTACGTATGTATTAAACGAAACATCAGTCATTGTCAAATTGTAAGACCAAACATACCAAGGTACGAAGCTGCAGTGTTTGCAAGCTGTAATTAAGATTGTTATTTGCACAATCATCGTCTATTTAGTTTCACACTTGCATGCTAAATAGTACGCTATGGGACATGAGTATGAAGTACTTTCCACAAGTAATGGTGAATTTTGAGACATGATATCACTTTTCAGTACCTACCTATTTAAAAAAAACACACATCTATCTATATCCGCCGCGCTTCTGTAGTGCCTCGGCAATGTTTGCAGATGCACGCACTGACGGATTTGTGGCGTAAGAAATCTGCCTCGCTACTCCGCAGGCTGCGTGGCAGTCCCAATACTATTCTGCAATCAATAGCCGCCCGGGCAGATAGTCCGCTAGTGTGGCCGATTACAAACCGGACCCGTTCTTTTTTAGTTATTAAGTGCTAACATAGGCTAAGCTATCTTTGTTACTAACACTGTAGACCATTGTAGTGTGAATTAATAAAGATTATTATTATTATATACTATTAATAAAACTGAAGAGTTTGTTTGAACGCGCTAATCTGTAGAACGGCCAGTTGCATTTGAAAACTTCTTTTTGCATTTGATAGCCCAATTCTTCAGGAAGGATATAGGCTATTTAACATCACGCTAAGACTTCTAGGAGCCGAGCAAAAAGAAAAAAAGTAAGTAAGAACGCTATGCGAAAACGAATTAACAGCGAGGGCAGGCGATGCGTTGCGACGGGGTGGGTCGGGGGACAAGAAATTTCAACTACATTCATTGCGTTATGTACATTATAGAGCAGACACATTTTTCAAACATATGAAGTGATAGATTAGCAATATCCTTTTTTTTTCTTCTTGGTGGGTAATCATCATATGACTTCTCCCGCTCTGGGCGGAGCAGGAGGGCGTGTCAGACTTTTACTGACTAAAACCCACCCGCGTTCCTTCAGTTGCCTATGCCAGGGACCACGGTATCTCTTTCGAACAACCCGCGGCCCTGTCCCTAAAAATGATTCAGATTGAGATTGATAGTGTACCTATTACGCAATTAGGGTGCAGCTCTACTCCTAAATGACCTTCCTGCCTTCCTCCGGCGCGGTAAACCGTGATAATATAATTAGTTTACAAACTTCTATCGTCTATTTACTTCCTATTAAGAAAACGTGCATTCTTAAACAAATCTACGTGATCCACGCGAACCTATAATTTTGCTTCGTAATGATTATAAACTGACAAGTCACACTAATTACTTAATAATTGTTAGAGCACAGGTCACTGCTTGTTCAGACATTGAACATTATCCGACACACAATCAACCACAATCTGAATAATTTTGAAGGATATTGCTAATCCATTGCTTCGTATGTTCGAAAAACTTGTCTTCTCAACAACGTCAATAACGCAATGAATGTTGTTGAACTGTCAAAATTAAAGCCGTTACTGTTAGTTTTTACGCGGTTACCCCGCGGTTTTGTATACCACCATTACCATTATGTAATCTATATATCTATAGGTACTAATAATAGAGCTATATACCGTCTTATTACAAAACGAAACCTAACTTTAGTTCTAGCCTAAACTATTGAGCCAGTACTTATTCGAACTTTATTTCGATTTAGACAAAGTTCGTAATGCTAAAATGACAACTTAGCACCGAAATAAGCTGTCATTTTTGTATAAAGAACTGCATTTCTATAACAGTTGGGTTCTTAATTCAATAACTGGGTCAGTGGTTTAAACCTGATCGAAAGAAAAACCTTGTTTTGTAATAGGGGGCTTGCGTTTGTTTATTTGATTGAACGCGCTAAAGTCTGTAGGTAACTCCCAGTCGGATTTTAAAAAAAATATTTTGTATTTGGTAGCCCAATTCTTGAGGAAGGCGATAGTCTATTTATCATCACGCAGGACCCTTAGAAGCCGAGCAAAAAGAAAAAAGTCAAAAATAACTCTAAGAGAATACGAAGTACACGGGCAGGCGTTGCTATGCTACGGGGTTGATCGAGGGAATAAGAGATTTCACGCGGACGAAATCGCGGGCAGAAGCTAGTTCAATTATAAAACTAGCTATGTACCTACTTAATTATAAAATATACTCGGGGAACTTTTGAAGGTTGACAGGCGCATTATTAAGATATAATAAATAAAATAAAGCATTTTTTTTTATCCGCTCGAACGCGCTCGCCCTTTTGCAATTCAGCTTTTAGCGGTTAACTCAGTTCTGAATATTACGAACTTTTGGAGGTCGACAGACACATTATTAATATTTATTAAAAAGATTAAAGTAAAAAAAAACTCAACTCAACTTATAGCAAAATTAAAAGAAGTTCGTTATAAAAATACGTCAATTTACGTCTGGCGCTGACTAATTTGACAGGACTAAACTAATATTTATCTTCTATCCTTTTCTTATTGAAATAGAAAGAAAAAGATGCACTGAACTTAAATTTAGTTTAGTTTGTGAACAAGGGAATCGGCGCCATTACATTATTTGTACCTATAAGAAAATGGCGTTCAGGTCTGCTAGGTACTGAGAAATTCCATGGAAATACCCAGTGACATTGCCGTGTTACAGTTTATTGTGATATCGTGATCATGAAAACCAGAAAGTCTTGATTAACTTCACTGTCGTTGGATAGGAAAACGATCAAACCCGATCGTCTTTGTTTCCGTTAGGAATATTGATGGCAACAATTATCGATTCAAGGTAATCGTATGACATCGTCACTCCAGTCTGTCAGACTCATTGAAATTGCACACATGTCAAGTTCATCGACCTTGCCACAGCTTGTTATGGTTTATATATTACATAACGTCACGCTGGGATCTCACATAGGGGTAGACAGAAGTGCAAGGTGTGTTATGGTAAGTTCTGCGCCATTTTTTAAGCGACTTCAAAAAAAGGAGGAGGTTCTAAACTCGGTTGTTTATATATATATTTTTTTATGTATGTTCGGGCATAACTCCCTCATATATGTATAAACGAATTTAAATTTCGTAAAGATCTGATGATGAGTTTGTTGGGCCACAAAAGGCATGAATGGAAGGCAATTGCATGCAGCTGAGATGAGAATGTTAAGAGGGATGTGTGGTGTTACACGAATGGATAGAATAAGAAATGAGTATATAAGAGGAAGTCTGAAAGTGGCACCGGTAACTGAAAAGTTGTGTGGAAACCGGTTGTCATGGTATGGGCATGTGTTACGGAGGAATGAGGAAAATGTCGTGAGGAAAGTTTTGAGTGTGAATGTCGATGGCTATAAGAGTAGGGAAGACCAGAGAAACGATGGATGGACTGTGTGAATGATGATATGGTTAGAAAGGGGGTGATTGTCGAGATGGCGGCTAATAGAGGATGGAAGAAAAGACATGTTGCGCCGACCCCAAATAAATTGGGATAAGGGCAGGATATTGATGATCTGAAGATGAGTTTCGGAGACAGACAACGGAACTCTTCAATAAATGCCAGCAAATCAACCGCGATTGCTGTTATCGCATATGTATGCATTGTTTACACAATCACACAATATAACATCACGCATGTACCCTCTAAAAGGGTAGGCAGATGTGTTCAGTATACCACGGTACACCCTCATTTCTGTCAGTTGTTATTGACCTCTAATCTTGCAAGTATAAAGTAAGTAGTAAAAAGTGAAAAATAAAAACTTTTTTCAAAAAAAAGTTTTATTTTTTCTCGACCGTCGGGACGGGATAAATGGCACAGAATTTAATTTAGAACTTACAACTTAGGTACCCCAACGTACTCTATAGGTACATAGTACACCCACATACAGGATGGCAGGCACATCGATGCACGACCATAGGCATAGGGAGCGAAGCTATTGCCATTGACCGGGCACAAATCCAGGCTCCGGGCTGATACTTTCTAAAAATGTGTTTATCTTTGAAGAAAATTATCAAATGCCATCTAAACTGCTTCGGTTTTCTCGTGTTTTACTTTTAGTATTGTAGATAGACCATCATCTGCCTAGCCTTTTCCCAACTATGTTGGGGTCGGCTTCCAGTCTAACCGGATTCAGCTGAATACCAGTATTTCACATGGAGCGACTGCCTATCTGACCTCCACAATCCAGTTACTGGGTAATACGATACCCCTTGGTAAGACTGGTTATCAGACTTTCGGGCTACTGACGACAAAGATCCACGAATGATAGCCGGGACCAACGGCTTAACGTGCTTTCCGAGGCACGGAGGGTTCTTAGTATGTGAAGATGGTCACCCATCCACGAACCAACCGCGGCAAGCGTAGCTTACCCTGATCGATCGACCCGTGTAGCTGTTATTATTTAGTCACAAGCCCCTCTAGGTACTTAAACCTATGTTAACTAATTACCAAAATAAATAATAAGTCGAACTAAAGGAGAGACTGACCGTTTTTACCCGACTGTACTCGTACAGTTCCGTGCCTCGGAGGCACGGAACTGTACTGTAGATAGATAATAAGTATGTAGTTAATTCGCTTTGTCAATAATAAAGTTAATTAAACAGTCTTGTCTTGTAGCGCTTGTGATATTTTCCATTGCATTTATGTCTAGAACTCTAGACAAAGGTAAGGTTTGTGTAATTTATCGTAATTATGACAGATGTGTAGAAACTTGTTCGTTTTTTCCTTTTATTGTACAGACGTTAGCACATCAAGCTACTACAATCTGTCAAATTTCTTCAAAAGATTTTCAACTTAATCGCTAAAGCATTAGGTTCAAGGTTGATTGGGAAAATTTGACAGTTTCGGATAGCTTGATGTGCTGGCGTCTGTACACAAATTAATAAAGTGAAGACTGGTCCTCCTTAACAATTTGTTGGAACGGGGAAGTCAGGCATCGTTTAAAACCGGTTTATGTTGCTCTGAGTCGTTTTGGAAGAATTTATTTATTTACATATTAAGGAAGGTCTGTCTATGACGCGGCTGCCTCATTATATTTGTCAGTACTTTTGGTTTATTTTTTGCAATATTAGTCAACTCAAATTATGTACATATTCGTTACCATATTTATCTTATTTAAGTATGGATACACACGTCACGTTGCAGTGTAAAACTAATTTACATCCGGCACCTCACACATCAGGTTCAAATGTTCAATTGATAACCAGCGTCAGGCACTATGTGTCTGGCATTTTTTGCTGAACTGGGCCTTTTTGGTGCAGCCGTGAGGCACACTTTCCTGCTAATTTCTTCGGTCTTTATACTTTCAATTTGTTTTTTTATTAGTTGCTATCTGATTTATGTATGTGGTGTATTGTGTCTTTTAGTCTGTGCTAAATAAATGTATTTTCTTTCTTTCTTTCTTCCTTTCTTTCTTTCTTTCTTTCTTTCTTTCTTTCTTTCTTTCTTTCTTTCTTTGTCCTAATTCTGCCAGGGCCGCGGGTTGTTCGTAAGAGATACCGTGGCCCCTAGCACAGGCAACTGAAGGAACACGGGTGGGTTTTAGTCAGTAAAAGTCTGACACGCCATCCCGCTACTCTCAGAAAATTTATTTCATCATCTCTAGGTATTGTCTATTGATTTTGTTCTTTATTTTTTACTATCATTTAAATCTCATCATATGCTGCACCGGTTGACGTCATCACGTCAACGTTGGCTGTCGCTGAAAACCAGCGCTGGGGCTTTGTCTCGCATAGGGTCGTAACATTAGGCTAAGCGATGGCCGTTTTGCTTAGATGTGACGCATGCGCCCCAACTTGATATTTTTTGTGTTTTTTCTCTGCGTCATGTTTGCCGCAAGTAAACGTATTTTATTTCTTTCTAGTCATCCTCTAGCCATATCACTTTTACACAAACCATCCATCGTTTCTTTGGTTTTCCGCTACAACATACCTAAGTCTATATCTTTCTTTTATTTTGTCTTTCCCTCCAGATTCACAATCAAAACCGTCCTCACGACATGTCCTCATTTCTCCGCACGATATACCTCATTACCACTCACGGCACGGTTGGCGCAGTGGTTAAGTGATTGACTGCTGCGCTGCGTGTCGCGGGTTCGATTCCCGCACGGAACAAATATTTGTATGACCTACAAGTAATTGTTCCGGGTCTGGCTGTTTGTGTATGTGAGTTTAAATGTTTGTAAACGCACCCACAATACAGGAGAAATTCCAAGTGTGGAGCAAAGTTTAAAAAAAAAAAAAGACAAAAAAAATCCATGACACGACAATTTCATAAACAAACTATATTTGTTGTCTGTACCGTCTTGTCTGGAGATAAATATGTTTTTTCTCGGTCCAATTATGTGTGTTTGTTTCTATAACCAAGGACTTTGGTTGTACATGATATAGTACGTGCTGACGTGATTTATCTCGGAAGGTATATCATTATACCATATTAGACCTTACACGAGATTATACAAGCTGTTGTTTTGCATCCTCGTCAAATTTAAGGAGGCTGTTATGAAAGACATAAATAATCAAATAAAATTACGATCCCTGTTAAATAATGAATACATACTTGTTTTTTTAATTATTTATGTTTGACAGTATTTCAGAATACACCACTTACAAAGAACACAATCACGTTATTGTATCGTATAAGCGGCCGCGTTTTTATGTGTGTGTAAAAGGGCAGTTACAGTGCGGTCTCACATAGGCCGCGTTTTAAAATGCGTATCCCACACATGCCGAATTCCGAAAATTAGAAAAAAAAATACCTACTTATTTTATAATTATTGTTTCGTGTCGAAAATCAGTAGCATAGTTACCTCCTTCAATTTGACGAGGATGCAAAATTACACCTTATATAAGTAATTACATAAGCTTGCACAAAAGGAACCTACTATTATGATGTCGGAACATCGTCCAAGAAGATCTAGCACATAGGTTCTCAACCTTATTTTGTCCACCGCCCAAACCAACCTTATGGTGCTGGGGAGTTTGTTGCGCCACTTCTTCTTCCCAGGGAAAGCACTAGGAAGTGGTGAAGGGCGGGCGTTTTGGAGGACTGTCTTATGTCATTTTGACGTTCGAAAAGTGCTGATTCTCAGCCTAATTTGAATAAATCACTTTTGATTGCCCACCTTGAAATTTTTATTTTTTATTTTTCCTAGAAAATAAAAAAATAAAAATTGGGGACTCTCCCCCAATGTTTATGGTATTAAACCACCAACTTCCAAACTCCGGACTGTTACTGAGAAACATACATAGTAGGTAGATATTACAGCTTCTGTTATCTAAATATGCACGAATTAGTTCGCGAAACTTCACAGATGTAGGCAATTCATGATTTTACAGTATAAATTTATAATAACTTAAAGCTGAAGATGGGGCCAATGGACGCGCGCTCTGCAAACTTACCTACCTATCTATTTAAAATGATGAGCGTAGTTTTTTGCTTAATTGTATACCTAGTAATTTAAAATATGCATCTGGGGAAACGTTTACAAAAAAGAAAACACAAAAACGCAATGAGTCATTGTCAAAGATTCGAAGTACAGTTGTAAAATAAGTCAGTCAAAATTCATAATTCTCCTGTCCTTATCCCAATTTAGTTGGGGTCGACGCAACATGTTCTTCCATACATCTTTAGTCGTCATCTCGGTAGTCTAGTCTACCCTCACCCTATCTACCCACATCATCTTTCACACAGGCAATCCATCCACCACAGCCATCCACATTTATACTTAAACCATTTCTAACGACATTTTCGTCATTTATGAATCTCAACATCATCAAGCCTTTTCCGACTTTCGGGCTACTGAAGACCCGTAACGACTGTCAAAGATCTACTAATAATAGCCAGGACCAACGGCTTAACGTGCTTTCCGAGGCACGGAGGGTTCTTAGTATGTGAAGATGGTCACCCATCCACGAACCAACCGCGGCAAGCGTAGCTTAACCTGATCGATCAACCCGTGCGGCTGTTATTATTTAGTCACAAGCCCCTCTTTATGTACCTATGTTACCTAATTACCAAAATACCCGACTGCAACTGCCAAGAAGAGTTATGTATGTTTTGCGATTTGTAGGTTATGTTATATTTGATGATTTTTCAAATAACTGGACAAAGAGTGACGTACTCTGCTTAGCTAATAAGAGGAAATAACACAATATAAAAATACTAGAATGTCATAAGGCGCTTGAACAGGTTACAATACAGGTTAGGATCGATCACTAATTTAGTGATCGATGACGGGACCGCAACACAGTGACACTACAATGGATAAAAGGACACAGTGGATCGTTAGGTAACGAGCGACGAGCTGGCCAGAAGGGCATCCAGCACGTCAGTCTATGGACCGGAACCAGTCGTGCCCATCCCCTTCAATCAACTACGCAGGTGGCTACAGAAGCACATCCACATACAAGCAGAGAACTGGTGGTCCTCGTCACCGGGCTGCAGGCAGTCCAAGGAAGCCATGCCATCATTACTACGCCTGGACAGGAAAGGCCTGCGCCTGGTGACGGGGAAAATCACGGGACACTGCTCACTAAACAAACTCTTCCACACGATAGGCATACCCGCATACCCGACAGCCCCCTGTGCAGAGCTTGCATGGAGGCTGATGAAACCGTCGCGCGTGTGCTCTTTGAGTGCACAGGCGTCACGCAGATTATATCGGAAACCCTCGGGACTCGCAGATCTTACACAGATGTTCTCAACAGACCAGGAGACTTAATAAGCTTTTGGAGGGAGGTGGGCTGGTTGGGATAACCACCGACGGCCGCCATGACCCACGCACAATGGTCCACCTGAAGGACTAAGTGCGGAAACCAAATCCATAACATAGAAAATAGAACACAATATAAATTCAAACCTGAATACTTAGTGCCTGTCTTATAAGGAATATATCGACTAAAAACATATAACCTGGTTTGACAGGTCTAACTTAGCTCTAATCTATCGCCGTCCTCGTCTCGCACGTGTGTTAGTAAAAGATAGTATGTTCCCACTGCTGGGACACAGGCCTCCCCTCTGTGAGAGGGAGGGGGCTGAAATCTACCGCGGGCCCAGTGCGGGTTGGTAGATGTTCACATGTCTTAGAATTTTTGGTTCTAAGCTAAATTCTATAAGTACAGACGCCAGGACATCAAACTACTACAACCTGTCAAATCTCTTTAATAGATTTTCAACTTTATCGCTGAAGAATTAAGGTTGAAGGCTGATTGGGAAAATTTGACAGTTTCGGGTAGCTTGACCTGCTGGTGTCTGTACAACTGACCATGTAATAGCAGTCTTAATATTTGAGTGGCATTTAGTTACATTTAGATTTCTGACTGCCCGCGGTTGGTCCGTGGATGGGTGACCATTTTCACATATCAAGACCCCTCCGTGCCTCGGAAAGCACGTTAAGCCGTTGGTCCCGGCTGTCATTAGTGGATCTTTGATAGTCGTTACGGGTCGTCAGCAGCCCGAAAGTCTGACAACCAGTCTTACCAAGGGGTATCGTATTACCCAGTAACTGGGTTGTGGAGGTCAGATAGGCAGTCGCTTCATGTAAAATACTGGTATCCAGCTGTATCCGGTTAGACTGGAAGCCGACCCCAACATAGTTGGGAAAAGGCTAGGCAGGTGACTGCCAGTAACGACTGCCATATGCAATGGTATACTTGTGCCAATTACTGCCCACCTTTATTAAGCATAATCTATCTACACATTCTACACTAATGAGTTTGTTTGGCAACTAATCTCTGGAACTACAAGTCAGATTTGAAAAAATACATAACATCATGCTAGGGTCAATGGGAGCTGAACAAAAAAAACATAAAGAACGCTGAATAAAAACGAAGTAATAGTGCGAGGGCGATGCTCGTCGTCTTTGTTTTTCGGTAATATCACAGTAACAAGACGTCGATTTATCAAGGCTGTGACGCCTTGATAAATCGTATGGCGATGTCGTTGAAAGGTTTTCGAAGAAACAAAATTCGATGATACGGCTTTCGCACTCAAATTGGTACTCCTATACGACGGGGAAGGTCGAGGAATAAGAAATTTGACGCGTACGACGTCGCGGGGTAAAGCTAGTAGAGACAAAACGCCCAGGCAACCGGTTTAGCTAAAAGACACATGTGTAAGCATGTATTTTTAACATGTATTAATACTCAACTCATGGTCACCATTGATTTGGCAGAGCTATAGGCCTACCTGACAACTGTAAACATGTTTATTAAAAATAACTCTAACAAATATACTTATAACATTTTTTTTTATATTTCTGTATTTTTGTAGTTGTATGAAAAAAACTAACCCCGCTTAGGCTCACAATGACTCACACGTGTCTTCGGGCTACTAGGTACTTAAAAACCGAATACCTAACACTTTTCTCGAGCAGGAGATCGGACGCAGAGACCCCACGCCCAGCATGTTAGCGACCAGTAAGCAGACAACCAGTCGAACGATGACCTTTGGAAGTTAAGGAAAAAGCCACGTGTTTTCGATGTAGATGACAGACATACTTACGCACGCGCGTTCTTCCCATGAGGGTAGGCAGAAACTACAACGCCACCCCACCGCCACCTTGGTCGTCGAGAGAATACGTTTCTGACACCTGTCAGTGCGATAAATTCATCATCGTCATCTGCCTGCCTTTTCTCAGTTATATTGGGGTCGGCTTCCAGTCTAACCGGATGCAGCTGAATACCAGTATTTTACATGGAGCAACTGACCTCCACAACACAGTTGGTGTGTAATACGATACCCCTTAAGAAAATTCTAGTGGCTAATATAGATCAAATTCACATTTATAAAACGTATCAAAATTTGTTTGTATAAAACTGACAGGTGTCAAAAACAAATTCTCTCGTCGTTCGGCCGCACTGAACAATGTTAGATACGAGGTGATGACAATCAAAATCATTTTGCAAGATTGCTAATCCATTGATTCATAATGTTCGAAAAAAAAATCTGCTCAACAACGTAAATAACGCAGTGAACGTTGTTGAACGGTCAGAATGAAACTAGTATATGACGCATTTACCCCGCTATACTTAAGTATTTTGTTATTGGAAACTTACAAATAAATTAAACGTATTATACGATCCTTTACTTTATACAAAAGAACCATAAAGCACCATATCTTGGAAGCTTTCTCTAGGTTTTAAATTTAACCCCCACACGAATTTAATTTACATCCTCATCAATTATTATTATTTACGAATTTGCTAAAGGATACCTACCCTGGTATTTCCGAAACATTACAGCACTAAATAGTTGAATGTGTAATTGCAATTGACTTGCCTTCAAGAATCGATAAGTAATAGTAAACCAACTTTTTTTTTTCCCTTTACCTGCAACACTGTAAACAAGTTCTGTTCAATAACTAATTTATTTACGAATACCCACCCTCGCCATAAGTAATTCTTATATTTAGTTTTAAGATGGCCTTGTATTTCTCAAATTAAGTGAATTGTATTCTTTTAGGTAGGTAATTTGATAAATTCTTTCTAGAAGTAATTGAACGTCACAATGAATCTAGAAAACAATAGATTATATATTATAATATAAACCACGTTTAATTAATTATCATAATGTATTGAAATGTAATCAATTGACTTGTTGCTGTTGTACGTTAATTTATTACAAAAAGTGTGTCTATACTTCTACAGGGCCCTAATTTACTATCACGCAACGATTCCTTACTTCGAAACCACGTCAATTCCTGGTCTAATCCCGCCAATCTCGCGATGACTTCGCGCGGTTTCGTTCATTTTGTCAAAGAGAATTACGGCCCAGGTTATTATATGATGAGCCGTAATTACAGCAGGATTTCCCCTATATCTGCGAAGGTCGAGCACAACACGGATTTTGGTAAAACCCAGTAACGAGTCGTTTGATGTAACGAGTCGTTTGATGGACAAAACATAGGATTAAAAGATCATTTATGCAGTATTAGTAGTAAAACCGGCGGTTTTCCGTTTGTATTAGTTTCCAAATTAATGACTTGCAGCACCCGAATTGCGTAACACACTATCAATCTCAATCTGAATCATTTTGAAGGATATTGCTAATCCATTGCTTCATATGTTCGAAAAATGTGTCTACTCAACAACGTAAATAACGCAATGAATGTTGTTGAACTGTCAAAATGAAAGCTATTGCTACTATTAGTGTGATACGCAATTACCCCGCTGGTTTTATTATTTTTTTGTCAAATAAAAACTGAAAGCTCGCGTTACTATGAATTTAAAGGCACATAGTGTTATATACACATCGTTTGTATGTTTTCTGTTCCCAGTATTAATAGAATGAACTTGAGTGTCAGTATGTTGATCCCCTGGAATCTCTGAGAAACTAGTTTTAAACTAGTTGATGTACTTAGTACTTATTTATAGGATTTTTTCTATAATCTTCGTCTTCATCTGCCTAGCCTTTTCCCAAGTGAGCCTTCCTTCACTGACCTGCGCTAGCAGTAGGAATGGCTTTCATTTTGACAATTCAACATCATTCATTGCGTTATTTACGTTGTTGAGTAGACAATTATTTCGAATCTCATTCTGAATAATTTTGAAGGATATTGCTAATCCATTGCTTCATATATTCTAAAACTTTGTCTACTCAACAACGTAAACGACGCAATGAATATTGTTGAACTGTCAAAATGAAAGCCATTGCTACTGATAGTGTGTTACGCAACTACCCCGCGGCGCCTTTTGCCGGTAACTGGGCACAAATCACAATTCTATCATACGTATATCTAAAATTGGTACCTTTGTAATGAAAACTCCGATTACGAACAGTTAGTTAAAAACTATGTATTTAATTCGAATGCTTACTGATTTATGTAGATATTGCTTGTGCGCAATGTGCGCGTCAATTTATTTCATAGCGCTAACCCGGAAGTTGAATTGTGTAAAGACATAAAATATTCTTTGAATGAAATAGGTCTGATTTTTGCAAAGAGATTTAAGATAAATTTAATGTCTTTGGATTTTTGTAATAAATAAGTTATTTAAACCTTCAAAAGTGTCTTTTTTTACTTTTTTTTAAGCATAAGGTGGTCTAATTTGCCGGGTCTTCTCGGGGATTTTTAAAAAACCAGTTTAAATGTGTTCAAAAAGTATTATAAAAACTGTACGAGAGTCGAGTTCCATTTCTCGTATTTTATAAAAAGATAATATTATCACTGTCTCATTAAAAACATGTTTTTTTCTTTGTTTGAAACCCCCGTAAAAACACAGAAAAAAAATTGCACTTTTCCGAATAATAATTTTGATAACCTTACCTTACGAATTTTCTTTCACGCCTTTCGATAAGTACCTAAAAATTTTATCACTGTACTTTGTATGAATAATGAGTAATAATATGCAATGCGTCTCTATGCCACGGAGGACGGCAAACGACTGCTTCAAGTGCACTATAAACTGCCGAATAAGGACTATAGAAGAAAAGCCAGAGGCGCGTAACCGTAGGCGAGTTTTTAATTTTAAGTGGTTTATTGCCCGCGACTTCGCGTGGAAGTCGTAAGACACGGCAATATACTATAATGACAGCCACATTTTTATCAAACTTTCATCATCTGCCTGCCTTTTCCCAACTATGTTGGGGTCGACTTCCAGTCTAACCGGATGCAGCTGAATAACAGTATTTTACATGGAGCGACTGCCTATCTGACCTCCACAACCCAGTTACTGGGTAACACGACACCCCTTGGTAAGACTGGTTGTCAGACTTTCGGGCTACTGACGACCCGTAACGACTGTCAAAGATCCACGAATGACAGCTGGGACCAACGGCTTAACGTGCTTTCCGAGGCACGGGGGGGTATTGGTATAAGAAGATGGTCACCCATCCACGGACCAACCGCAGCAAGTGTTTTATCAAACTTTCCTGTGTACTACGTTTGTAGTTTTGGTTGTACTAGCCAAAATGTGAAGAGAGTCAGGACTGGTGACGTCGGACTGTGGGAGAAAGTGACGTGTGAGAAGCAGCTCGTCCTGAGGTCGACACCCTTTTTTTTTTTTTTTTTCTGGTGGGAAATCATCAAATGACCCCTCCCGCTCTGGGTGGAGCGGAAGGGAGTGTCAGACTCTTACTGACTAAAACCCACCCATGTTCCTTCCCTTTATGTTCCGGGGCAGCGGTAACCCTTTCGGACAATCCCGCTGACCCGGCAGGCTTCGGCCCTAAGGGGCCCCTCGGATTATGCTGACATCTCTTTGGGGCGCGCGTGGAACACTTACGCGCCGTCCGGCACGGGCCTGGTCCTGATCGGGCGGTGAGCTACCCATTGCTCTCCGCCCGCAGGCCCGCGCCTACGGTGGCCGGTAGTCGTCACGCGACTCCCGACGCCCGGAGCGTCTCCCGCGGCGGCTGGGACGGGAGGCTCTCTCCCTCATCCGTCCCGCCACCTCCTTCGCTAGCATGACTGCTTCGCAGAAGGAGGCGACTGCCTCCCACTCCCGCTCGCTCCGGACCATGGCTTGCACCAGGGCCGGGCGCGAGAGGCCGCCGCCGCTGCCGATCGCCTCTACGAGGACACGGCGGTGCTCCGCCCAAGCGGGGCAGACCTCCACCGTGTGCTCCATCGTGTCCTCTGGGCGATCCTGGCAATGGTGACACCCGGGCGTTTCCTCAGGTCGACACCCTTCAGTAGTAATTTTCCATTGCTACCTAATTATATCTAATTAGGTATTATTTATGTTGTTATTCCGTCCATTGTTAAGTGACGCCTGAATGAGATATCATTCGGATATAGATAACAAATGACATCATAATTAATTTATTTTTAATTGATGTAGCAGTATACCCATTTATATGGGTATTAAGTGTGATGTGTCAGTCATAAATCCTTAAGGTGTTATTATTTTGTCCTTCGTCGACGGTTTGAAGGAAAATGAAAGACAATCATGTTCCCACTACTGGCACAACTAATCACCACGCGTGTTGGTAGATGTCACATGTCTTCCAATTTTTTGTTCTAGGACATGCCGGTTTCCTCACAATGTTTTCCTTCACTGTTTTGAGAGCAGTGGTGATGAAATAAATCACACTAAGTAAAGCGTCTGGCTGGGGTTGAACCCACGACTTACACACGTATGCTCGGTACCAGTGTTACCACTGAGCAACCACTGCTCTCCGGAATCCTTGAAAGATACGCGAACCTAAAAATACTTCGAAAATGTTTGTAAATCTAATTGTGCAGTATACACATTCAGACACTGGATTGGTGGAGAATGAAACCCGGAGTTCTTCTTAGTAGTTCTTCTTTATTTGTGTTCTTCCTGTTACTGGTGCCCGCCGACTGTGTCGAGGTCGGAAACGGGCCCGATATTTATACAAAATGCTCTAAGAAAATGTAGGCCCCCTGATTGGTCAACCAATCAGAGCGCAATAATTTTGGCCAATGGGCGTAAGGTCGAATTTTGGCGCAGTTCGCTTAAGTACGACGCTACTTTACCGTAGTGAGAGCCGCGTACCATTTGGCTCTCGGCACCGTAAGCTTAGGTACGATGCTACTTTACCGTAACGAGAGCCACATAACATTCGGGTCTTGGTACAGTAAGCTTAGGTACGATGCTACTTTACCGTAACGAGAGCCACATAAAGTTCAGTAGGCTTAAGTACAATGTTACGTTACCGTGATGAGAACCGCATAACATTATGTACATTTTTCATCGTACTTTTCACTTACTGTGTACTATAACTATGCTTCTTCTAATCTATAAACTATAATCTATACAATAAAAATATCACACTATCAAACCTAATGGGTATAACTATACACTAATACTAATGGGTATAACTATACACTATGTTCACAATTAGTTCATACACTATGTCCATAATTAGTTGTCCCGCACATCACTCCCGCCGTGCGACCGCGTCGCATCTCGTTCCGGTGCGGGCACGTCGTCCGTAGGCAGGGGCAGGATCACCAGCTTCCTCACAGGTCGGCGCAGGACACCTCCTTTGGTCTGCACGTCCACCGTCCGCACGATGTTGTCGGGGCCAGGATACGTCGCGATGACCCGCCCTCGTATCCATACGTTTCGGGGCAGGTTCGGGTCAACGACCTGTACGAGGTCGTTCACTGCTACTGGTCGCCCTCGTCCGTGGGGCTCCCGCCGGTGTTGCAGCTCGGGGAGGTACTCCTTTACCCAGCGTAGCCAGAAGATGTCTGCTAGCCTCTGCGCGGCTCGCCAGCTGGACCGTGAGATGGTGTCCTTCTCGGTGAAAGTGCCTGGCTGCGGCACGCGCCCTGGTCCTCCCAACAGGAAGTGGTTGGGTGTAAGGGCCTCGGGATCTTCTGCGCTGACTGAGACGTGAGTCAGCGGGCGACTGTTGATAGTGTTCTCTACCTCCGCCAGTAGAGTCGCGAGGACCTCCTCTGTTGGATGACGTTCATGTAACGTCGCGGTGAGAGCGGTTTTGATGGATCGAACCATTCGTTCCCAAGCTCCGCCCATAAATGGAGCTCCGGGTGGTATGTATCGCCAGGCGATGGTTCTCTTCGCTACCTCCTCTGCAGTCGCCGCGTCGATCGCCTGTCGTAGTTCCTTGTCTGCGGCCTTCAAGTTGGTGCCGTTGTCCGACCATATTTCAGTCGGGCATCCTCGTCGTGCGATCATCCTTCTCACTGCCATCACCGCTGAGTCGGCGTTAAGCGAACCAGCGATTTCTAAGTGTATGGCTCGTGTCGTGAGGCATGTGAAGACGGCCACATATCTTTTCTGTCGAGTCCTTCCGACGGTCACTGAAAGGGGTCCGAAGTAGTCGACCCCGGTGAAGGTGAAAGGTCGCTTATGGTGAGCTAAGCGACACGCTGGTAAGTCCCCGGTTCTCGGATGTGGCGGGACTTGCGTCTTCATTCTGCAGAATAGGCATCGTCGCAGTATTGTGCGTGTGATAGGGCGCAGTCTTAGTACCCAATACTGCTGTCTGCACTCGTTGACCGTAGCTTCTACACCGGCGTGATGGAGTTGTCGATGTACAGCCTGCACCCAGAGCTTGACCGTAGCATGATCACCGTCGATTACAAGCGGATTTTTGAAGTCTTCCTTCATGTCTTGGACGGCTCGAATGCGGCTTCTGAGTCTAAGCGTGCCGTTTATGGACTCGACACTGAGCTGGTGAAGGCGGCTTTCTTTATTGATCGACTTTCCTCTGTTCAGACTGTTTATTTCCTCCGCGAAGGACTCTTCTTGAGAAGACCGCATTAGGAGTTCTTCAGCCGTCTTGAGCAGCTCGGCTGTTACTGGCAACCACTTTTTCTCTCCTTGTGCTGGCCTTTTTGTCGTCGTGTGTGCCTGCCCTTTCACTGTGGGTTTGGTCTTCTTCCAAGCGGGATCGGACTCTTTATTTTTCTTCGTTCTCCTGTAGTTGACTCTTTGTTTGGTAGCTCTGCAGAGTTGAATAAACTGCAGAACACGGGCTGTCGAGTATCGGAGTCGGTCCCAGTTGGAGAATTTCGTTGGATCAGGCAGACCCTCTGCGAGCTTCAATCGTCTCTTGTCGCTTACGTGATACGTTTTCTCTTCATCGGAGGGCTCTTCTGGTGCTGTTTTCGTAGCTTCTGTTGGCCAGGCGTCTTCTGTTTGGCGTAGGAAGTCTGGCCCTTTGAACCATCGATGATCTCTGTTGAATGTGGCTGGTACGTCTCGTGTGGCGTCGTCTGCCACGTTTAGTCTCGTCGGAACCCAGCGCCAGTCGTTGACTTTGGAACTCTCTTCTATTGCCGCTAGTCGATGGGCCACGTAGGGTTTGTATGAACGTGACCCTGTTCGTATCCAGGTTAGTACCGTTTTGCTGTCTGTCCAGAATACTTTGCGGTCAGGTTTCCTTTCGTGCTCTTCGACCACTGACTCTGCGAGTCTGGCGCCCATGACTGCTGCCTGTAGCTCCAACCTTGGTATTGACGTCAGCTTCAGTGGTGCTACCTTCGCCTTGGCCATGATTAGTGATAGGCCGACCTCGCCGTCTGCTGTCACCGCTCTCCAGAAGAGTACTGCAGAGTAGGCTGACTCGCTGGCATCGCTGAAGACGTGGAGTTCTAAGGAGGCGGCGTCGCTATAATGTAAATATGGCCGCGGGATCGCTGCTTCGTGGAGGCTCTTTAGATGCCCCATCCATATTTCCCACTGCTCTGCCAGGTCTTCGTCGATCTTGTCGTCCCATGCTGTCCCTCTTCGCCAGACTTCTTGGAGGAGTTGCTTCGCTCTGATTGTGACAGGCGAAGCAAACCCGAGTGGGTCGAAGAGCGACATCACTATTCTCAGCGCTTCCCTCTTTGTCGGCTGTCTACCTTCTATGAGTGTGGAAGGTATTCTGGCTAAGTTGAGGTCGAAGGTGAGCTCATCTGAGTTGATTTTCCAGATGACTCCCAAGACTCGTTCAGTCTTGTCTTCCGTTTTATAGAGTTCCATGTCTTCTGTGTGGCTGTTTTCTCCAAGCGATTCTAGGAGTGACGCTGAGTTCGACTTCCACTGCTTCAACTCGAAGCTGGCTTTCCTGTGCACTTCACGTACACTATTCGCGATGCGTTTGGCGTCTTCGAGACTTCTGAAGCTGTCGAGGTAGTCGTCTACATAGTGTTTCTCCACTATTGCTGCTGCGGCTTCGGGGTGAGCTTCCTCGTGTTGTTTGGCGTTCAAGTTCTTGACGTATATCGCCGTTGATGGCGAACTTGATGCGCCGAAGATCAGAGACGTCATTCTGTATTCTGTCGGAGGTTCGTCGTCTCTTCGATTCCCACGCCATAGGTAGCGCAGTGCATCTCGATCTTCTGTTCGTAGCTTGATTTGCATGAACATTTCTTTGATGTCTGCTGTGACCGCGATCATATGCTGCCGGAACCTCATGACAACCCCTGGTAGTGATTGTAGGAGATCAGGCCCTTTGAGCAGCATGTCGTTAAGGGCCACTCCCCTGGTCTTGGCTGCCGCGTCATGGACGACTCGTAGCTTATCTGGCTTCATCGGATTGACAACAGCAAAGTGCGGCAGATACCAGGTCTTGTTCGGAGTCTTCTGTGTCGGAGCTGGCTCAGCGTAACCCTTCACGATGAGAGCTTCCATCTGTTCTGTGTATTTCTGATTCAACTCTGGATCACGATCGAGCTTCTTCTCTATGTTGAAGAGTCGTTTCAGCGAGCTGGCGTAGTTGTCAGGGAATACGACATCTTCTTTGCGCCAGAGAAGACTAGTTTGGAATCTTCCTTCCTCTGTTCTGTTGGTAGTCTTCTCTAGTATCTGGAGTGCTCGCTGCTCTGGGTCGGTGTTTGGTCTCTTGGGGTTGATGCATAACGCGTCCATCTCGAAGTATTGCTTCACTAGTACTTCTAGATTATCTTCTGGTTCTTCTGTGATATGAGACACGAAGTCGATGTTGCGTCCGAAGGTTCGTGTCTGGCTGCCGTGGAGTACCCAACCTAGTGGTGTGAGAGATGCCACCGGTTGATTCTTGTTTCCTCTTCTGACCTCTGATGTCAACAGAAGATGCCAGTTATCTTGTCCTATTAGTACTTGCGGCTTCGCATTTCCATATGTGAGGTGGTCGCGGATGTCTGTTAAATGTTTGCATCCTTCTACCGTTTCCGCTGGTACCCGTTGAGACGAAACATGTAAGTTCTTCACTGTGCGGGCTTGTACTTGCTCTCCGTGGTTGTTGAGTCCCTTCAACCTAATGTTGACTCGACGTGAAGTTGATTCGGACGCCTTCAACTCGTTGATCGTTTCGATTTTCAATGGATCCGTGGGTCCTGTTGCTCCGATGCTGTTAGCCACGTTGTCGTCGACTAGCGTGACCGTTGACCCGTCGTCCATCAACGCGAAGGTGTCTACTGTACCCTTTGGACCCTCGACTTGTATGGGTAGGATCTTTAGGTATGACTGTTTCTTGAGTGTCCAAGCTGAATTGATGACCTCCGTTGCCTCGCCTTTTTCTGCCTTCTCTGTCTTCGTGTCGTAATGCAGCATCTTGTTATGCGAGTACTTGCAGCCGTTTACACCGCAAGTCTTGGGTCGGCAGTGGTGTGTCTTGCTTCTGTAGCGGAGACACCTGAAGCAGAGACGTTTAGACTTGGCCATGTCCCATCTCGCATTCGAATCCAACTTCTTGAAGTGTTCACATTCTGTTGCGTTGGTGTGCCCTGCGTCTTCACATATGAAGCACTTCGGTGTTTGTGTCTTCTCAGTCACATTGTTGACCCTTTGCGTCCTCTTCTGTGTTACGGCTGTAGCAGGTGCTGCCACTTGTTCAGGCAGCGCGTAAGGTCCGCACAAGTCTGCTTCTCTCTTGAAGAACTTCTCAATCTTGATGAGACAAGGATCTTCACGTGGCTGCGTGGCTGAGAAGTCGTAGTATCTGTATCGCAGGGTCGGTGTCAGCTTGTCCACTATTGTTTTCGTGAGCTCAGGGTTGTACATGTAGTTGAAACAACCCAAAGTCTTCAATGTTGCCACTGCGTTGGAGACCTTAGTGGCGAATATGCAGATGTCCCTTGGTGACTCAGTAAGGCGCGGCAGACCTCGAAGCGTCTCCATCTCCAGCATGGCTATTGACTCTGGTCTTCCAAATCTTGATTCCAAAGTCTTCATCACCTCAGCTGGGTGCGCGTTGGTCATTAGTAGACCCTCAACCGCTTCTTTGGCCTTGCCTTTCAAATTTCTTCTAAGTCGGTTCGTGTTTTCAACTGTGCTGAACATCGCTTCTGTTTCATGGTAGGCGGCGCGGAAGGGTAGCCACTCCTGATGAGCCCCACTAAAGATCGGTAATTCAACGAATTTGGGTCGCTGAGCGGCGCTGACAGCTCGGGTGATGGCTTCAGCTAGGAGGGCTAGGTCGGTTTGACCTCCCGCCGGTGGCTGACGTGTTTCTTCACACTTCGCTGGTATTGGTTCTTCTATGTGGACGACTGCTGGCTCTTCTGGTGGGTGGTGAGGCTCGTTGGTGATCGCTAACACCGGACGATTCACTTGATTTTCTAGCCAGTTGTCCACTCTTGCATTAACTTCTGACTTCGAGTAGAGGGAGACGTTATCTTCTTCCTCTTCTGAGTCTTCTTTCTCCAATACAGCTAGGTGTGCCGCGGCTAATTTTACTTGAAGGCGTAGTAAGTCTTCTTTCGCCTTCGCAAGCTTGAGTTGCTTTGCTCTACTGTGAGTAGATCCTCCCTTGTTGCTAGGAGGGCGCGGGTCCTGTAGCCCGGTTGGCTTTGATTGACCGGCTGTGTTCTTCATAACTCGCTTCACTGTAGAGGTTTCTGTTTCTTGGCGAGTTTCACTGGTGTTGACAGCGGCGGGCGTCTTAATCAGCTGTTTGGCCATCGCACCCGCAGCTAGCGTTGTCGCAGCGGAAGGGGTCACGGAGGGGGCGGCGACACTGGCGGGGTGCGAGGCGGGGGGGGGCGGTTACAGCTGAAGCGGGGGCGGCGGCGGTCGAGGTGCTTGCAGCGGTCGCGGAAGTCACGTTGGATGGATCGGTTGCCGCGGAGTAATCTGTCTGTTCTGTAGTCTCCGTAGCGGTCGTCCCTGTTACTGTTGATTCCGTGGTTGCTTCCGTGCTGGTACCGGTCGCCGAGGTAGTGGCCTCGGACGACGACGGCTTCTGTTCCCCCGATTGTTTGCGGCCCTTACCGACTGAGCGTGTAATAGGCATGCTGTCAGCCGATTTTACTGTCGATAGGCTTGAGCACTTTTACTGTCTTGAGTCTTGAAACACTGTAGTACTATTCTTCGAATTCTTCAGGAAATTATTCTTCACTAGATCCGGCTCGAAGGACCATTAAATGTGCAGTATACACATTCAGACACTGGATTGGTGGAGAATGAAACCCGGAGTTCTTCTTAGTAGTTCTTCTTTATTTGTGTTCTTCCTGTTACTGGTGCCCGCCGACTGTGTCGAGGTCGGAAACGGGCCCGATATTTATACAAAATGCTCTAAGAAAATGTAGGCCCCCTGATTGGTCAACCAATCAGAGCGCAATAATTTTGGCCAATGGGCGTAAGGTCGAATTTTGGCGCAGTTCGCTTAAGTACGACGCTACTTTACCGTAGTGAGAGCCGCGTACCATTTGGCTCTCGGCACCGTAAGCTTAGGTACGATGCTACTTTACCGTAACGAGAGCCACATAACATTCGGGTCTTGGTACAGTAAGCTTAGGTACGATGCTACTTTACCGTAACGAGAGCCACATAAAGTTCAGTAGGCTTAAGTACAATGTTACGTTACCGTGATGAGAACCGCATAACATTATGTACATTTTTCATCGTACTTTTCACTTACTGTGTACTATAACTATGCTTCTTCTAATCTATAAACTATAATCTATACAATAAAAATATCACACTATCAAACCTAATGGGTATAACTATACACTAATACTAATGGGTATAACTATACACTATGTTCACAATTAGTTCATACACTATGTCCATAATTAGTTGTCCCGCACACTAATAAAATATTACTATGCGTCGTATGAAGCTTACAGCTTCATATTACTTCATAGAATTTGAAATAATAATATAATTATAGATTCACATTATTCGGCCTGCCCTTCCTGAAATGTAAAGCGACGAGTGATAAATTTAATCAAATATCTGTGTACAAAATGTGCTCCGCCCCTGCCTCGACGTAATCGCTACCTTCGTTCTGACGTCACAGCTCTACATGAACTTACGCTACAAACATGTACGTATTTATGTAGCAGTACAGTATGAAATAAGTATTAACTAATGACTGTTGACCATGAGGTCCGAGGATCGATCCCCAGTTCGGGCAGTGCTTTACGGTTTATCCTTACAGAATTTCTCTGTTGCAGCGCTGTCTGAATTTGTGTCTGGTTGTTGGCAATAGGGTCGACCCTTATTACATGGGACGAAATGAGGATGTACCTCTGCCTAATCCTTCGGGTAATACAAGCGTAGTGTTATGATGACTGAGAAACAATTTATGGCTTATTTGGCACGCTCAAAGCGATGGCAGTTTTAGTGGTTGGGCATGTTTTTGAGAGTGGCTGAGAACAGTCGTCAGTGGCGTGCAATTGTTGAGGCCTATCTTCAGGGGCAATTCTCGTAATTTTAAGAACGTTCACAGTCTGATCTCAGTCTTAATCTGTCAAAAATACTTCTAATTTCCATACATTTTTGACAAGTTTTTGACATTGATTGTCGCTGAGATGAGATTGCGATTAGATTTTGAATGTTTTTAATTACGGGAATAACTTTTAGTACTCTGTCGCTTTTAAGATTTGTAAGCAATTCGAAATACTTAGAAAAGTGTGATTGAATCTATGTGACTGCAGCAAAGAACATAATTTGTTAATTATATTCATATTTTTGTAAGTTCTTATGACGGAAGTTTTGTCAAACTACATTCAGACGTCCAAGACCATATTAATATGTTAATTTAAGAAAAACCGGGCAAGTGCATGTCGGGCCACGAACAATGAACGGTTCACTCAAGTGCACCCAACCCGTCAGGGTGGTCAGCGGGATTGTCCGAAAGGGTTACCGCTGCCCCGGAACATAAAGGGCGAAGGAAGGAACATGGGTGGGTTTTAGTCAGTAAGAGTCTGACACTCCCTTCCGCTCCACCCAGAGCGGGAGGGGTCATTTGATGATTTCCCATCCGGAAAAAAAAAAAAAAAAAAAAACCGTCGGGGTGGTAAATGCGAAGTGTATATCGAGCGTACACGGAGCCAGTAATGTTCCGCTGGGATGAATTTATTGCCAAAACAACTTCGCATTGGAGTTGATAAACCTGTTCTCCATTACATCGTCACGGCACAATATAATTAAGAATCTATAATATCCATATATTTACATATACTGTGAGCATATATATATATGTGTTTATAAATATGGATATCTATAATATCCATATTAATATACACACGGTAAGTGGTTGTTGAGTTGTTTTAGCGTTGACTTGGTTAATATCCCGACCAGTCAAATTCAAATTCAAATTCAAATTCATTTATTTCGTGAACACAGGTTACATACAGGTGTTATAATACATAAGATCCGAGCTGTGCCCCGCCAAAAGGCATACAAAATATCAAAGGTTCCTTAATTTTTTTTTATTTTTTATTTATTTATTTAATTCAGACACAGTGATCCATATTCATGTTAGTAGGTATACTTAAAAATTATGTTAGCAACCAAAGATTAAAATATAATATAAATAGAAATATATAAATAGAATTATTAATGCATTAATTAATGCAACAATAATCAAAATTAACAAAATTATTCAGTATGTCATAACTTGAGAACAGATTGAATTTAGTTAAATTCAAATTCAAATATTTTTATTTATAGAACATAGGTAAACAAAGGGGATGTCTAAATTTATACAAATGAACGCTATGTCTTGCTATCAACGGCGTAAAAATTTCTAATTAATAGTAGATAAATGGAAAATGAAATTAAATTATAAACAAAAAAGTACTACAATATTCAAAATTAATAAAATGTCAATAATTACATAAATGTCATTAAATTACAATTAAAATGTCAAACCAATAAAAGTCATTAAATTACAATTTGTCATCCATGTACTCATTCACTGTACCAGTCTTACCAAGGGGTATCGTATTACCCAGTAATTAGGTTGTGGAGGTCAGATAGGCAGTCGCTCCATGTAAAATACTGGTATTCAGCTGGATCCGGTTAGACTGGAAGCCGACCCCAACATAGTTGGGAAAAAGGCAGGCAGATGATGTACTCATTCACTGTATAGTAAACTTTCTCGCCCAATAAATCAAGAAGAGCCCTTTTGAAATGGCGTATGCTGTCAAGATATTTTATTGCAATGGGTAACTTATTATATAACTTGGGTGCCATCCCCAAAAAGCTCCATGAGTATAGGGCAGTCTTGTGTGGAATAGCACACATCTCTCTATTGCGACTTTTCGATCTTAGTGTTTGAAACAAGTGCAAGTTTGATTTTGCGAATACAGCTGTCTTGTAGATGTACATACAAGGCAAAGTAAGGAGTTTGTATTTATTAAATAATGGCCTACAACTATCAGTCTTTTTTAGCATAAACACAGCATGTACACACCTCTCTTGAGCTTTGAACGCAATGTTTTTATCAGTGGAATTTCCCCAATACATTATTCCAAAACGTAACGTTGATGAAACATACACTTTGTAGACTATCAAAACTAAGTACAGACTCATTTGATATTTTCGCAAGATTATGAAGAATATTGGTTTAGTTTTTTACAAACGGTTTCTGCATGGCATTTCCAATTTAGATGACTATCCAAGTAAAGTCCTAAAAATCTGGCACTGTTGGTTTCAGGTATTTTTTGGTCTGCGTATTTTATATTTAAATTTAGTTGTTTTGTTCTTTGTTGGAACGTCATAACCTGTGTTTTTTTAAGTTTATTCTAAGTTTATTCTTACGTAACCAGTTTATAATGCAATGGATGGAATTATTTATTTTATTTTCATATGATTCTAAGTCTTTACACGGTATAATAATTGTACTGTCGTCGTCAAACAGGACGGTCTGATAGTCGTTACATCTCGGAAAATCATTTAAAAAATGAGGAAAAGTAAGGGCCCAAGGACACTCCCTTGGGGTACACCGCAAGTTGTATAATGGACGACTTGTGAGCAACTTTTTTATTAGAATTGGGACAAATTCTATTTAAAACCGCGATTTGTTTTCTTCCATTTAGATAAGATTCGATTAGGCTCAATATATTTCGTCGGACACCATAACGCTCTAATTTACCCAGTAATATTGTATGATCAACGTGCTCGAATACCTTATACATGTCCATGAGTACTGCAAAAAAAAAGGATTTTTTTTGTCAACATTGCTACTAACTCATAGACTGCGTTGTTAATATTTCTATTTCTCCGAAAACCATAGTCGTACTCAGCGTTTCTCCTCCACGTTTTTTATGCGCACAGCCAATGTGTGGAACTCTCAGCCAGCATCTGTGTTCCCTTCCACATTGAATCCTTCTGCCTTCAAAGCAAGAGTGAATAGGCATCTTCTGGGCACGCTCGTTCCATCATAGACCTCATCCTTTGCTTTCCATCAGGCGTGATCGAGGTCAAGAGCAGCAGTGCGATTCTTTAACCTTCTCACCGTGAAAACTTAGGTGAAGTGAGCGTGGAGTGAGCTGTCATACCAACTAATGCTAGGGATTGACACCATTGACAGCTCACTCTAAGCTCACTTCACCTAACTTTTCACGGTGAGATTTTTACAGAATCGATCGGCTGTAACCATCTCACCGTGAAAACTTAGGTGAAGTGAGCGTGGAGTTAGCTGTCATTCCAACTAATGCTAGGGATTGACGCTATTGAGCGACTGCCTATCTGACCTCCACAACCTAGTTAGTGGGTAATACGATCGGTACCCCTTCGTAAGACTGGTTGTCAAAGATCTACGAATGATAGCCGGGATCAACGGCTTAACGTGCTTTCCGAAGCACGGAGGGGTCTTAGTATGTAAAGATGGTCACCCATCCACGGACCAATCGCAGCAGGCGTAGCTTAACCTGATAGATCGACCCGTGCGGCTGTTATTACTTAGCCACAAGCCACAAGGGGTAGTACGTAGGTACTAGTAGTAGGTAGTACCAGGAGCGTAGCTACCACTGTCCGCCATAAATGGGCCATAAATTAAAACCTGAAATCCTTATTTATTTATTCAAATATCTATGTACAAACATATTGTTCATGGCTCAGGGAGTTAAATATATAAGTGGTGATAGATGAGCGCCTTGGAAGCCGTCTGGTCGAGTAGTGCCGCCGGTGCGTCTCCCCGGACCTCGTGCTCCCCGCCTGCCCGCGCCCGCCGCCTCCCCCGCGCGCCGCCTCAGCCTCCGGTGTCGTCGGTATGTATGCTCACGCACTCGATACGTGAACATATATGTATAAATGGAGAAGAAGAAAATAACAAAAAAATAAAGGTGATGTAATATATAATTAGCTTGTTCCCACTGTTGGGACACAGGCCTCTCTGTGAGAGCGAGTGAGCCGTAATCCACCACCCATTTTTTATTGTAGGACATGCCGGTTTCCTCACGATATTCTCCTTCACCGTTTTGAGAACAATGGCGATAAATTTGACGGCACGGTTGGTGCAGTGGTTAAGCGATTGACTGCTGCGCTGCGTGTCGCGGGTTCGATTCCCGCACGGAACAAATATTTGTATGACGTACAAGTAGTTGTTCCGGGTCTGGCTGTTTGTGAATATGAGTTTAAATGTTTGTAAACGCACCCACGATACAGGAGAAATTCCTAGTGCGGGGCAAGGATTAAAAAAAAAAGAAAGAAAAAAAAAATATTTACACAAAGTCAAGCGCCTGCCTGGGTTCGAACCTACGACCAACCACTATGTAGTAAGTCGCGGCGATTACGACTGGGCCACTACTGTTCTCTTCACCACTACAGTCGGGTAAAAAGGGCCCCCAAAAAAAATTGATACAGGGCCCCTTTAGGATGACTACGCCACTGAGTAGTACCATACTTATTTCTGCCGACAAACAAGGGTGCGTGTGATGTGTCACTCGTGTGGCCCCTTCACATCGGGTGTGAAGGGACCACACGTGCGAACCATCTCTGGCGAACCAATTTGAAAAGAAATAATGGGTGATGGAAATGACGATCCCTTGACAATTCAAAAGTGCCTGTAATTGGTTTATTTGAAATAAATGAGTTGAGTTGAAATATTTCAATTTTTTTATTTTTTTTTCTAAAAACGACTTTAACGTTTTTGCTCCAAATACATCAGTAAGTAAAGTTTTTCCTTTCATCAACTAAAGTATTTAATTTAAAGTTTATAATGCGAAAAGGTCACCTTGACGGACGGACGTACATGCATAATGTATTATAACGTAATGAATTTAAAATTTAAATACAGAACGTTTAATGCAGTTCATGGGTCACGCACAGGCAACGGTAACGCCAAACATTCAGTCTTTGTAATCATAAAGAGCATTGAAAGAAATTCTTGAACATTACGTATGTTTTCGGGGGCCCATTATTGAGTGTGCAAGTCACCCCCTGCCATTTTATCTGTGAATATTATATTATCAATGGTCAGCACTTGAACATAACTATGAAGCACGAAGGACTATGTCCCCTACATAGTCCTTCGTGCTTCCATAGTTCAAGGTAACCGATCCACTACAGCCACCCAAACCCATAGCCCAATATATTTTGTTTCCATATTCAGCAATCGTCTTGTACCAACCGGGGGTTGTCCTTTGTTGCACTTGGATGGTGCATACAGGGATAATCGTCGGTAGGTGCCTTCTCTTCATTTAAAATTGTCTAAGGGGCCTCTGCGAGTTGGCTTCGGCCCCTGGTACGCCTTTAAAAGGTCTGGGACCCTGGGGTCCCGAGATATGTCAAAGACAAATAAAAATAGTCCTCCAGACCATATTTCGGCCATGGGAGCCAGTCTCAATGGAGACCAGCCTTCGGCGCGGTGAAATAATAATACCAGCGACGGTTTTCATAATCACCTATTATTTCCTTTATTTCATTTACATACATACAAATTATATTTTTATAAACAAAAAGATAAAAAAAAACATTTAAAAATATAAAATATAGTAGCCCACCGGTATCGAGAACAGGGTCCAAGCTACCGGCGGTCAGGGCTCCAGAGAGCAACCTCCTGACAATGCGAGCCGTGTCCAGAAGTACCGCTTTCTGAATCAAGCTCTTGATCCAGCTGCCCAACGAGAGCCTCCTCAGGTGTTGGTCGAGGCTCTTGACTATTAAGCCATTGGCTGTCACGACTACCGGCACAATGATCGCGGAGTCCACATCCCACATGTCGACAACCTCGTGAGCCAAGTCAAGATACTTGATTTGTTTATCGATCCACCACCACTATATCAGGATTATTGGCAACAATAGTCCTGTCAGTGATGTCAGAATTCACTATTTAGTTGTTAGACATGTTAGAATAATAATTTTAACAAATTAATATGTCCTTTTAATCTTTTTCATGTAAAGTGTGAAAATATTTGTATGCCAGTCCTTGGCGAAACATATTTTTGTTTTGGAGCTAATAAACATGGGGCAGCAATGAAAAAAAATCAATAAATAATAATCAAAATTATTAGAACAAAGTTTCGGAAAACGTCACGTTAAAAATAATTAAAATAAGTTTTGTAAATAAGTTTTTATTGAAGTAAGTAGGTACCATAAAAATATTATGATCAAACCAGTTTCGAGTCTCTAATAAAAAATCAAGGGCAAGCAAGCATCGTTCAAAAGATGCTTGCTTGACTTTTATTTTTTTTGTTTAGTCTTCATAGATTAGATATTAGGTATATTACACGTTACATAACATCACGCGATCGATCAGGTAAAGCTACGCTTGCCGCTGTTGGTCAATGGATGGGTGACCATCTTCACATACCAAGACCCCTCCGTGCCTCGGAAAGCACGTTATGTCGGGTCGTCAGAAGCCCGAAAGTCTGACAACCAGTCTTACCCAGGGGGTATCGTATTGCGCAGTAACTGGGTAGTGGAGGTCAGATAGGCAGTCGCTCCATGTAAAATACTGGTATTCAGCTGCATCCGGTGAGACTGGAAGCCGATCCTAACATAGTTGGGAAAAGGTAGGCAGATGATGACATAACATCATGTCTGTTCTTCCGAAGGGTTAGGCAGAGGCGTAATTACAGCTACATTTCGTAAGTAATTAAGTCCTATGTATAGACGGTCCAATTAAATTAGCTAGCGAAACTCTGAAAATGTGATGGGATATCGATATTTAAACACGATAAAATATAAATTTAAAAGATTTGGTGACCAGCGGTGGCTAAGTGGTACCAGCCGTGACTTACGAGTGTAGGTCGTAGGTTCGAACCCAGACAGGCGCTTTACTTTTTGTAAATTATTTCATCACCACTGCTCTCAAAACGGTGAAGGAAAGCATCGTGAGGAAACCAGCATGTCCTAGAAGCAACAATTCGAAGACATTTGACATCTACCAACCCGCACTGGGCCCGCGTGGTGGATTGTGGCCCACTCCCTCTAACCAAGAGGAGGCCTGTGTCCCAGCAGTGGGAACATGATAGGCTGATTATGATGTTCTTTTTTCTTAGGGATCAACGAACGCTGGTAGCGTTGTAACTAGAAGAATGAGTAAAAAAATGTGTTTTATCGTTTTTACTTTTTAATCTTTTTACTTTGTATTTCAAGTAAATACACCAAGAAAGGTCGATGCCCCACAAAAAAAAAATCTAATTAATTTCCTTTTTATTTTATCATGTTTCACGTAGATACCCATCAAGTCTGCGGAGTTTCGCTAGCTAATTTAATTTGACCCTGCATAATAAGGGACGAGGCTATTGCCATCAACCGAGCACAAATCCAGGGGGTCTACTCCGAAGTGGTATCGGCCGAATGTTCGGCCGTTTCCTTCTACGAAGTTACTATTTGGTTCGGTCGGTCCCGATCCTACACTCCTACACTCTTTCGAATATTGACTACGGTCCCGACCCAACTGAGCCGATCCGAACTTTTTTCGCATTTTTCAATAATATTCGGTTCGGCCATGTGTCGGTCCGATCCGATCATTCGCACTTTGCAATTCGTAGTAGACCCCCAGGCTCCAGGCTGCTACTGAGATATTACATGGGTCTTAAACAAAACTGGCAAAATGTAGGTGCACCTCTGCCTAACCCTTCGAAGATGTTAGGCGTGATGTTATGTATATAATATTTTGATGAGGAGATCTTCTCAGGTAGCGCAGCGCACTCGTGGGTTTCGCAACCACCGGAGATCCTAGTGATCTCTCTCAAAATGTGTTTTAGATGTAGAAATACTGGCGCCGATTCCCTTGTTCACAAAATATACTAAATTTAAGTTCTGTGCATCTTTTTCTTTCTATTTCATTAAGAAAAGGACAAAAGATAAAAATTTGTTTAGTCCTGTCAAATTAAGATACTCCATAGACAGTTTAGACGTGATTAAAAACATGGCTGCTGACTAATTTGACAGGACTAAACTAATATTTATCTTCTGTCCTTTTCTTAATGAAAAAGAAAGAAAAAGATGCACTGAACTTAAATTTAGTTTAGTTTGTGAACAAGGGAATCGGCGCCTCTGTAACCATTAAGTATAGTCTTTTCTGTAAGCGCGGTAATAATATGCCTCTATGGTCCAGTGGTCGCATCGTAAGCACGAATACAGAGTAACGGATCGATGCCCAGGTCCTTCGAAGAGTTATTTATTTAATGATCAGGGTTTTCCGTCAGGAATTTCAGTATCAGTATATAATATATATAATCAGTAGCTATCAGCCTCTGAGTCTGAATTTGTGCCGGAATACCAATATACCAATATTGGACCTATCATAACTGGCAAAATGTGGGTGTATTATACACAAAGCTGAGCTGCACCTTCAAATCTCAAATCTCAAATCGTTTATTGCAATCCTTAGTGTACAAAGATCAAACAAATTGTAGGTACATTATGAATTGCAATAAACGATTTGAGTTTTGAGATTTACAATTACAGGTGGTAAATAAAAGAACAATAATAGAAACAATTATGGACCCTGTCGGGCACAGCAAATATTTAAATAAGTAGAGAGAGGAAGAGCGCTTTATTAATTTTCTTTGTTATTAAGTTAGAATTATTTTATATCCTATTAATTATTTTATACCTATGTATTTACATTTTCATTCATTGACTTATTCTATTAATATTTTATATGCTAGTTTATCTATTCATTTATTATTAATTTTATTTTATTTAATATTGCTTATTTCTTTACTCGCTTAAACATTTTTCATTATTATAAAAATGTAGTATAATTATTAAGTATTGTGTTATAATTTATTTTTGTTATTTTACTTTTGAAAATATATCTGTTATTCAGATTATGTATTATTATTATTGAATTTATCCATTAGAATTATATTATTTTATCAATGTATTTAGATTTCCGTTCATTTACTTATTCTATTAATATTGTATATGCAGGTCTATCTATTCATTTATTATTTAGAAGGTATGAGGAACAGGGTGTAAAGTTCACTCATCCTCCATAGAAAAGGGAGGATCCTCCGACCAGACGGTTGTTGTGTCTGGCGGGCAATTGCCCAACGTTTGATGTTGGGAAATTGTATCTATGCTAATTGCGCGGTAAACTCTGCTTGCGAGATGCAGGATTTGCGTGACGTCAGTATGACGCGTTGTTCGCATGTGGCGTTATAGATACCGCTACAATTATTTCCTTAATTATATTTAATATAATTTATTTCTTTACTCGTTTAATTTTTTTTTCACTATTATTAATTGGTCAAGCCTCGCGCGGGCCCATTATAATAGAAATATCAATTGTCTCATTAGCGGGGTTTAAGCGATTAATGTACCTAATATAATTATTATAGTATAGTTTATTTTTGTTATTTTACTTATTAAAATATATATGTTATTCACAGTTACGTATTATTATTATTGAATTTATCCATTAGACATTCTTGTACTGTGTAATAGCTTTTTTTAATTAAGTACTGCTTTAGTTTGTTTAAAAATATACTGGTTTTATTTTGTTGTTTTATGTCATCTGGTAATTTATGATATATTTATATTGATATTGAATATGGACTAGATGAATGTAGTTTAATGCGGGAGGGTGGCAAATTTAGTCTATTTTTATGGCGAAACGAATAATTTGTTTCTATGTCTCCCCGTGTGCTGTAAGAATCTGGATATTTACGAACTAATTTTTTTTTTTTTTCTTTTTTTTTTTTTTATTATATTCTAGTTATTTTTAATTTAAAGCTTTGTTTTATTCATTTTATTGTTTTTCATAATGTCAAATTATAATTACACACAAAAACATAAGGACAAGAACAACACGTCAGCCTAGTCAAATAACCCGCCCCTAACTGTACCCGGCGCAAAAGTGCCCAAAACGCTTGCTGCATTGCCACGTTGGATGGCAATGGCTAACCTCTGCACCAAGAACGAGCCGGAGCGGGAGTCACCCGTTTTGTCACGGAGCTTGTGCCCTATGTCACTAATGAGGTTCCTGGCCTCAGCGCCCCAAGCACCCATGGTCTCCACGGCAATGGGCACAAAATGGTAACGGTCCACCAACGGTGCGTATTTCACCCTCTTCCTCTCAGCGGCGTCTTCCGCTGCTGCTGACGGTGAGTGGACGGTGCGACCAAGGTGGCTGGCAGCAACAGTGCTGACGCAAGTTGCGTCCCAAATTAGGCATTTGCCGTCCCTCCAAGGCACCAAGGTCAGCCCATCCGGCCTCTTGCCATCAGTCCTGCACAGACCCGGAGGCTCCAACAGGCAGGGGACATCAGCCGACACAAAAGCCCTCCGAACAATGTCATTGAGCGCATGGTGACGCGGGAACCTCCCCGAGCAACGACGACAACTCAAAGCGTGATGGCCATCGGCCTCCACCATGGAACCGCAGGTGCATCTGTGGGGTTCACACACCTTGCAACCCAGGCGGAGGGCCACCGCCACACGCAAAGAGTCGTCATCAAGCAACGTGCCAAGGTGAGGCGATGGAAGTGCGTGCAACCATGCCCCCGATTCCGGCTGCGATACAGCCCTGAGTCTGGCTAAATCAGCCCCCGAGGAACCCACCAACATCTGTTCCTGGATCAGCCTGGATGCGACGTCGTCCCAAGCGCGCTGAATGTGTGTTGCGTCAGGGCTTGCTGCCCCCATGCTGAGGACAGACCAAGCTGACCCGGCATCCAACATAAATGGTATGTTTACCCCGTCACCATTGGAATCTAGAATTACAGTGACGAGGTCAGCCACCCCATGTGTCGACGCCAGGAAAGCCGGCAGACCCACATCATGCACGCACCGCACCCCAAGACCCCCGTACCGGATAGGAAGAGCCGCCTGCCTCCACTGCGCATCATTAAAAGACACATTCAGAATAGACTCAACCGTTGATTTTAGAGCGCAGTCAAAGGAACACACTTCCTCAGGACAAAGCCAGGTAGGAGCGGTCCGCAAGAGATACGTAACCTTGGGTAAGGCAAAACACATGCGCAATAACAAAATCGCAGCGTGCGCGGAGAGATCCTTGAGACGTTCCCGAGCACTGAGGAGAAGTTGTTTACGGGAGGAAATGGCTTCTGGCACTCCGTCAAGAAAAATGGGAGATCCCAAAAGGGAGAAAGAAAGAGGTGAAAGTTCCTTGAGGCCAGGTAAATGAGAACCAAAGCGTGAGAAGTGTGTACGAGCTCCAACGCCACAGGGAAAAAATTCGCACTTGGAGGGATTCACCTCCAGACCCAGCTCCTTAAGTTGAGGAACAAGAAGCTCCAGGTCCTGGCAAATCTCTTCCGGTGATCCATCAATAATGCCATCATCAAGGTACCACAGGTTCAGAGACGATTTCAATCCAGAGATGACTTTGTGGATTGCTAAACTGAAAACAAGTGGCCCCAATGGATCCCCCTGTTGCGCTCCCACTTGAGACGAAATGAGACTATCACTAAAGAATAAATTAGAAGGATAATAATAAACTTGATAAAGAAAGGGGTATAGGGAAGGAATTTTATCCTTGACCTCACTCAAAAGAACGTCTCTTTCTAGGGTGTTAAAAGCATTGCGTATATCCAGTTTCAGTACCACGCAGTCCGAGTTCTCAGGATTCATGACGAACGCACGCGTCGCATGGATAGCGGCCTCGCACCCCCGACGCGTCCCGAACCCTAGTTGATGTGGCTGCAAGTATTCGGACATAGCTACTCTTACGGACCGGCACGCCAGCTTAGCTGTCAGCCTTCTGAACACGCTGCCAATAGCTATTGGTCTCAGCCCTCCGTCTTTCTTCTTGAGTGCGCAAAGAGAAGCACCATACAAATAAGGACAAACTACCGGATTGAGCTGACCACTCATTAAAAAGTTTGCGAGCTTTGTCAAACACTCCAGCAAACGCCGCCCATTTTCACCCGCAGAACCAGACGTAAGCTCTTTCAAATGCGCCGGACGAATTCCATCCAAGCCTGCCGCAGAGCCACTATAAAAAGAGCCCAAGGCCAGCGCGACGTCCTCCACTGACGCAGTCATCCTTGGGAATGACAAGTCTGGCGCCGATGGAAAATTAAGCGGACGCGAAGGGCTTGGGTGCTTGACCGTAAGGGCGCTTAGCGTGTCAGGGTCGTGTTGCGCGAACGAGTCGTCCGAGACCAGCAACCGAACCGCTCCTCGGAGGTCTCCCTCGAACACCTTAGACTCGATGGCTTTTCGAATCCCACGCGACTTAGTAACCCCCGCCACACAATCTGACTCATCAACAAACTGGTCAGAACCAACCGACTCGACATTTGCCCTTACCTTTGCAGTCATGTTTCCAGGCGCGTCCCTCGAAGGAACCCTCAGCCCGCCAAACGCAAAAGTGAGAAGCGCGCCCCAGTCCCCCACACCGTTACAGCTAATGCACTTATCAATAATGTCACACAGCTTGCCTGCCGCCTGGTTCCGAGCACCCTTAGGAACGTGCCTAAGAACAGGCGTACTCACCTTCAAGGCTGAAAGCCTCTCCAAGGGGCAAGGGCGCGAAACCGGCGGCACCTGGCTCACTAGCTGGGAATCGGTGACAGTAGAGGACGTCCGAGGAGCGACGACCGGCTGACGCGCATTCCTGTGCATACGGCCTATATGGCGAACTAATTTATATAATACTTTATATATTTCATGAAAACTTCTCACTATTCTATAAGTTATGTTTTCCCTTAAGAAAAACTAAAGTTTACGTTAATAATCACCCAAATGGATTACTAAAGGTACATAAAAGGAAATCTTGCACTTATAAAAGACAGCTTAAAGAAATGTGTTGCCTACATAAAAATAAAAATAATGATGTACGGTCTAGATACTTAAAATATAATAAAATACGAAAATCCTGCGTCCTCCTCTCAAAAAAATGTTCAAACCTTAACTACATACTAAAATCTAAAAATAAAAACAAAGCTACATAGGATATCATCAAAAATGAAATGGTAGCTCATTTCATTTTTACAAAAACAGTCTAAAATTGGCTTCTCCAAAATAATTTTTACACAATAAAAGAATTTTTTTGTTATAAGGGTTAATAAGTAAATAATATATATATTTTTTTTAATAATAAGGTAGATTTATTTAGTTGTATAATAGAAATGTTATTGTTGTGGTTTTATTTTATTTTATGTCGTTTAATAGAGTACAAATGTCCATAGTATAAGTGTTTTGTATTGTTTACTAGAGTATAAGTAGGTAGTATATAAGTTAGGTTTTATACCCACGTGTACATTAGGTTCACATTGTAAATATTCGTATGCCACTAGTAGCGGCGGAAGTGTCGAACTTATCCATATGTACAGACGCCAGCACATCAAGCTACTACAATGTGTCAAATTACTTTAAAACATTTTCAACTTTATCGCTAATGCATTAAGGTTCAAGGTTGAATCGGAAAATTTGATGATTTCCCATCCCAAAAAAAAAAAAAAAGGCTTGCAACTATCTGTTGGTTCTATATTGGTAATTATTCGTATTAGCTTTTTTTGGAGGGTAAATAAGGAGGGAGCGTCTGTGCTATTTCCCCATAAGATGATGCCATAGTTAAACCAAGCGTGGGCATACGCGTAGTATGTGACTAGTGTGGTTTGTAGGTTTGTAGTCTTTTTATTTCGCGGAGAGCATATGAAAACTTTGAATTTTTTGATTTACTGTCTGTATATGTGTTTTCCAGTTTGTATGAGTGTCTATTGTTAAACCTTATGAGAGTGAAATTATTAACTGTTTCTAATTTATGTTGATTAAAAGTAAAATCTATATTTATATTCTTTTTCTGCCAGGGGTGAACCGCTGTTAATTTGGTTTTGGTAAAATTTATTTCGAGATTTTGGTCGCTCATCCAGTTTACAGTTTTTCCAAGAATAGTAGTAAGTTTTTCATTTAAATTAGCATTTGTTTGGCATGAAGTCAGGATCGAGATATCATCCGCAAAAGGTATACATGGCCCGTCTATGGTTTTGGGGAGGTCATTTATATACCTATATTAGGAAAAGGAGGCAACCTATAACACTTCCCTGGGGAATTAAGGCACGTATTGATCATCAGATCTAATTCAGAATCTATGGGCGTAATGTTATGCACGATAGTTTTCCGCTGAACATTAAAATCGGTATGTTGTTGTACGTGATGCAAAACTATTCCTGGCTACAAGAGCGACATCTATCGGTTACTATGTGTTCTATTCAGACGTAACATCCATGATCATTATAGTTCGTCACATACTCCAGAGATGGCGTTGCTATAAGTGGTGTGATAACATTATTCTGTAAAATTATGCAATTCCTAGTTAAAAAAGGTTTGGTTACGGCAAATATACATAAGCAAAACGTCATCTGCACGGAAATAATAACACACAAACATTATATACCGAACATAAACATCACGCCTTCATTGCCTGAAGTGATAGGCAGAGGTGCACCCCCATTTCATTGACACATGTAAAGGAGGCCAGCCAGCCTCAACCGGGTACATTTATAGACTATGGGCTGTTACAATGAAATCTAGATCCTATTATTAAAGCTGAAGAGTTTGTTTGAACGCGCAAATCTCTAGAACTATCAGTCAGATTTGAGAAAATATTTCTGCATTTGTTAGCTCAATTTTTGAGGAAGACTAAAGGCACTTGTAGGCAGTATTGGGCAAAATGTAATCTAACTACTGATTACTAACTACGACTACATAAAGTAATTAGTAATCATAACTACAAATTACATAAAAAAATCGAAAAATGTAGTTAAAAATGTTGACTACTAATTACTAATTGTAGTTGCAATCACGATTACTTGATTACTTTTTATAATTAGGTACTACAGATTTAAAATGATGTTGCGTCATTAAAAAAGCAAACTTGTCTTGTCGTTTGGTAGGTAGTTAGAGCTTCGCGTTGTAGTTGCGTGTGTTAGAGCTCGGCTCCAGTGGAAAGACTGTTTTCATACGCAACTATGATAAACCATCCCAAATTCCACAGGGAATGAAATGTTCGAAAAACGTGTAGTACTAAAAGCTAATTTAAATGATTAACCCAATCAACCATTCTTGTTTATTTATTTGATTCGCAAATAATTTGAATTAAGTTGATGTTTGCTGAGAAATTTTATTTTTTTGATTACATGTCAATAAAAATTAATTAAGATCTGGTAAGTATAGGTACATAATATCTACGACTTTAATCCTTGCATTTGATTATTCGTGAAAATAAACTTAGGTATGTGCAACAAACTGATCATTTTTTATGCAGCCATATTCCAAAACATATAACACGTTACATGTTTATTTAATTGCAAAATATAAGTTCATAAAACTTAAATAATCAGTAAATGAAACTACTAGATTGCAGCAATCAAATTATCAACTACTTAATGTAGTTTGATTACTGTAGTTAAGGTACAGACGCCAGCACATCAAGCTACTACAATCTGTCAAATTTCTTTAATAGATTTTCAACTTTATGGCTAAAGTTTTAAGGTTCAAGGTTGATTGGGAAAATTTGACAGTTTCGGGTAGCTTGACCTGCTGGCGTCTGTACATGTAATCATAACTACATGTAGTTAACTACGCCCTACACTGCTTGTAGGGTACACTTAACATCACGCTAGGAGTCTCAGGAACCGAGCAAAAAGATACAAAGTCAGACAGAACGCATCGCGAAAACGGAGTAATAGCGCTGGTGTTATGCAATGCGACGGCGTGGGTCGGAGGAACAAGAAACACGCGGACGATGTAGCGGGCAGAAACTTGTTCCTTATAAGATTCTGTCTAACCTAATTAATAATCCCACTAATATTATAAACGTGAAAGTTTGTATGGATGGATGGATATTTGTTACTCTTTCACGCTAAAACTACTCAAAGAATGTGGATTAAATTTGACACACAGATAGTTTATAACCAGGATTAACACATAGGATACTTTTTATCCCGATATTCCTACGGGATCGAAACTTATGTGGGTGAAACTGCAGGGCGCAGCTAGTAATTCTGCAGTGGACTGCAACTACTTACTATTACTAGGTAGGTACTTAAAGTTTTGTTAACCTTATCTTATACATATAATTCTTCTGTAGGTACGTGTTTGTCACCTAACTCCTCCTAAACGGCTGGACCGATTTGGATGAAATTTTGTCTATATATTTCAATGGGTTCCTAGATGGTTTGAAAACACAATTGGACCCGGTAGTCTTCTTTTCCGGGCAGGACGACGTCTGCCGGGTCCGCTAGTGTATTCTAAATATGTTGTAGTTGTTTATTATCCCTTAGTAAATAAAATAAAATAAGTACTTTTAGCTGACGGACTAACTGCCGTGTAAGTGACTTTATGCCGTTGTTGGTCGAGTGCTCCAAAGCGCTACTAATAAATAATATAATAGGTATTAATTTTATCGGAATATTAATTAATATTCCGATAATCGGAAAAGAAAAATAAATCAGTGGCGCCGATTCCCTTGTTCACAAACTAAACAGTGCATCTCCTTCTTTCTATTTCATTAAGAAAAGGACAGAAGATAAATATCAGTTTAGTCCCGTCAAATTAAGATACTCCATAGACAGTTTAGATTTGATTAAAAAAACATGGCTACTTAAAATACGTCAATTTACGGGTGAGTGACCAGTCAGTTCACCAAACATTATTTCAAAAATGTTTACTTGACAAGCAACGATTGGCAAAAACATTGTTTGTCGTTTCATCATTTTACAACAACAAGTTTAGGTACCAAATATTTCACTAAGCAAAATAATTATCCGATAAACTTTTATTTAATAACGTATTATTTGATAAACAATTCATTATTTTTTTCATTTCATTTCATAAACAACGTTTGGAATAAAGACATTACACAAAACGTAATTTAAAAGAAATTAAACTCACATTAGCATAATTGCAAGTGGCTTGCTAAACATTTTAATAATTTAATTTCAGAATAATTTTCTTCATGCATTATATGCATAGGCATTCCGCTGCTCAGGACTTTTCTAAAAAAAAGAGAAAATAAATCAAACTCAAACTCAAACTCAAACTCAAACTCAAAGTATTTATTTCAATTAAACCAATTACAGGTACTTTTGAATTGTCAAGGGGTCGGTCAGTCAGAGAAATGAAGCTAGTTGCCCATTCCAAAGCGTAGTAGGTACCTATGGAGAAGAACGGGCAAGAAACTCCATGGACACTCTTTTAAATCAAAATATGGTTACAAAGTATTAGTTACATCATTCATGTTAAAAATTATGCATGTGAGAACGATGCAGAACGTTTAAAGCGTCCGTAATGAAAAGCCTAAAACAATCCAAATATTAAATTAAATTAAAATAAGCCATGGCAGCAAAGAGATGACCAGTCCCCACTGACGGCGCCCATTCACGAACATGACGCACGGATTAGCACCATTCAGCTCAACCATTTTGAAGGGAGCTAAATGATCCAACACATGTGCCACCATCAGCGAGACATTTGAGTGAGCATGACATACTCTCAGCTGCCAGGGCACATTCAAGTCAATGAAAGACGTACCCAGTAAATGGTAGCTTTATAGTATGTACCTACATAGTACTCACACAATATATGTGCTATACAATTATACAATACTAGGAGATTGAATTTATATAATGCAAAAATAGTATTTTACAATCTTCAGCGGCTCCAACAGTACTTTCAAATGCTAATCAATTTATTTATGCGTCCTGTGGAGCAGGACCAGCGTTTAGCCAAGCATTTTTATCAGTGATGTAATCTCCCAATTTATAATATGCCTGGCTGCATAGTGTGATGTATAGTGTGTGTGCAATGAATTTTGTTTTCTATAAGCACAAACCCCCCAAACAAACAGATGCTGACAGAAACCCTAACCCTGGACGGTCGACGTCAGGGGCACCCCGAGGTTCGGTTGGTTAGGTTCCTTTAAACCCTGCAGACAGAAATAGGAGCCCCGCGCAGCGGGGGTTCCGTCGACCTGCTGACGGAAACCCTAACCCTAGACGGTCGACGTCAGGGACACCCCGAGGTTCGGTTGGTTAGGTTCATTTAAACCCTGCAGACAGAAATAGGAGCCCCGCGCAGCGGGGGCTCCGTCGACCTGCTGACGGAAACCCTTGACGGTCGACGTGATTTATCCTAATGAATATAAATGAGAAATGAAAAATGTATAAATAATTAAATAGGTATCTGATGCATTTGTTAAAAGAATTGTTTGCCAAATAAATGTTTGTTTAACGAGTGTTTATAAAATAAAACATTTGCGGAATAAGTTGTTTTCGAAATAAATAGTAGGTATACGAAACGTTGGTTTTAAAATGAAAATTTGTCAATGGAGTTTTGGTGAAACTTTAGTGAACCCAATTTACGTCGTCAGACGCTGACTAATTTGACAGGACTAAACTAATATTTATCTTCTGTCCTTTTCTTAATGAAATACATAGAAAGTATATCAAAATATCCCAGGAAATTAGCAACATGTCAAAGTCCATCGCATCGTCACTTCAGAGGAAGTCATCAAATCAGTCCGGTTTTACAATGCCTTCCTTTTACTCGCCTTCATCCGTAAACTCATATAATGCGGCTTATGCGATGACCCGCCACACCGACACGGTGTTCTATCGTGTTGATTGATCGCTATATTAAATATGAACTTTCTTTCGTAGTAGGAAAACAGTGGCCTTCGTCGTAGTGCAGAACAAAGCGATGTCGATGTTAATAATCGAGTCGTGATCTATTGATTCGATTTATTTTTTTATTTTTGATACATTAAGCATTGAACGAGAAATGCAGCTTACTTTTTAATTCCAGATTTCTTGCTTTTAATCGGGCACAAACCCAGGCTCCGCGGCCGCGGGGTTATTTCGTAATACACTAACATAAGGCTTTCATTTAGGCAGTTCAACATTAAACAACATAACACATTCATTGCGCTTTTTACTTTGTTGAGGAGACAAATTTTTCGAACATATGAAGGAATGTATTTGCAATATACTTCAAAATGATTCAGATTGAGCTTGATAGTGTGTTACTCAATTAAGGTGCCAACTGTCGGTGCCGGCCTGGTGCCGGCTATTCAGGAATTCCTAATGGAAAATTCAATAAAATTTTGCCTGACCGGATAGGTTCAAAATACATAATTATTATTATTGTTTAACAGTAGACTTCTATTTTATAGAAAACCAATACCCATGATTGATGCAGGCTGAATATGATATTATTTGACAGTAGGTAATTATAATTCACGATGACATTAATCAACATTTAGAATGTGGTTTGAGGTATCAGTAAGTAGTTTAGAAAGTATTGCTAAAGAAAATATAAATCTAAAATTAGGCAAATACTTTCACTTAGTGCAGAACAGATAAGTTACATTTCTACTTATTTCATGTACTTACCTAGTAGTGCATTCAATAGATCATCTTAAAAAGTAATCGATATTTTTTTTATCGATAAATCGATTTAAAAGTTGCAATTTTGCCTCTCACTGCTACTCAGTGTTGTTTTCACAGAATATGAAAGTAATGAAGCGTTTCCTACAAAAAGTTGTAAGTCTGTCTACCTTTAAATCAAAACTATACCTTAAATCAGTATTGATTCGGTTCATTATTGACTGTCATATTAGTCCCTCATAAGTTTCAAGGGTAAGGGACTTTTAGAAGTGAATGGGAACTCACACATTCGGATTAAATGTTCGAGAAAATTAAGCACTCAAATGTGGACTTTATACCTACGATAGAAAGTCGTATTTCATTCGAAAGTCCTTGAGTACTTAATTCAAAAAGTTATGAAATCACAAACACATGGGATACTCAGTTCTCGTATAAAACCATAACTTGAGTGAATCATTACAGAAGAATTTGTCTTCTATTGCGTAATTCATAAAGTCGTTATTCGAATGCTAATGACATGTACTTATTACGTTTAAACGATAGTGAAAGTTGATTTTCGTTCCTAGTTTGTATTCAGTTTGGCGGCAAAACTGGTGGTCGCTGGTTATGCTTTTAATTTTTTAATTCTGTTTTTAAAAGATGGTGGTTACGATACGTTCTTGGTGACATGATTTTTTGTTGTAAATTAAGTGAGATTTATATTTTTTGTGCTGTGTAAAATGCAATTGACTTTCAAAATGGGCGCGGAGTCGCTCGTGTGGTTCTTCCTACTTTCTTTTGGTGAGTTAACTATTTAAATATGTTTTGTAAATACTCAGGGCCATAGACTAATAGAATATGGCGGTAATTTTGACATTTGTATGCATTATTGCGACATTTCTCTACTTTATGATGGGCAGAAGTCAAAACACCGTACTTACGTGAGTCGGTACCTAAGTAGTTTTTATGTTAAACTATAAACTTTGAACTTTAATATTTTAATAAATAATTAAAAGACTAATAGGTGTAATTTTACTTAAGTTTTATTAGTGGCACAATCTCTCGCGTGTAGCACAGTCGCTCGATCGGTCTTAGGTAGATTACGTCACAGTTCACACTTAGAACCGAGACGTTGTAAGTTCAATTCCCAGGTCAAGCAAAAACAACATGACTCCGATATTTTGTGCGTTAAAAGTAAGAACTTTGTAAGAACCCGAGAAATCTATGGCCATGGTGGTTATTTGAAATTATTTGTCTGAGGCTAAAAGCTGCACGGTTCGATCGATCAGGTTAACCTACGCTTGCCGCGGTTGGTCCGTGGATAGGTGACCATCTTTACATACCAAAACCCCTCCGAGCCTCGGAAAGCACGTAAAGCCGTTGGTCCTGCCGGTCATTCGTGGATCTTTGACAGTCGTTCCGTGTCGTCAGAAGCCCGAAAGTCTGACAATCAGTCTTATCAAGGGTTATCGTACCCAGTGCCTAGGTTGTGGAGGTCAGATAGTAGCCATGTAAAATACTGGTATTCAGCTGCATCCAGTTAATCTGGAAGCCGACCCCAGCATAATTGGGATAAAGCTAGGCAGATGATGACATAAATTAAAGTAAAATTTATGAATAAATCATAGACTTAGTATCTAAGACGAGAAATTCAGTCAGTGTATTGGCTGTATTGTATGAGTGTGTTAGTAAATACCTTTGCCTATTTCTCCGAAGAAGGCAAGCGGAACGGCCATGATTCATTGATTACATAAATTCGGGGTTTTTTTTTTGTTGTAATAACACCTTTTAGTATTCCAAACTATGAAAGATTACATTCAAATTAATTAATGTACTAATATCAGGGCCGCTACGAAAATTGACTAAGCTTGGGGTCCGAGGTTTAGTCCCTAGTTCAGGGATTTACATTTAGAATTTACGTTTAGAATTTACATTAAGAATTTACATTTAGAATTTACATTTAAAATTTACATTTAGAATTTACATTTAGAATTTACATTTAGAATTTACAATTAGAATTTACATTTAGAATTTACATTTAGAATTTACATTTAGAATTTACATTTAGAATTTACATTTAGAATTTACATTTAGAATTTACATTTAGAATTTACATTTAGAATTTACATTTAGAATTTACATTTAGAATTCCTCAGTAGCAGCCCGGAGTCTGGATTTCTGCCCGGTAGTTGGCAATAGGCTCGCCCATTATAATAGGCGCATTTGGCGGGGTCTAGGCGAAATATGGGTGTTCCTGTCCCTATTCACTTACGCCCTTTGGCGAAAAGCAGGGTTGATAATTATCGAGCTTAAACATTGTCAAATAGAAACAGTCGCACAGATTCTACCTACGACTTACGAGTACGTATCTTTACGAGTCGAGAGAGTCTCGTCTCTAGCAACAGCGTAGCTAGGGATTTTGTCCAGGGAGGGCAGCCTTCCAGCTGAACTAACCACAGACATTTAATGAGAGATCATTATACCTATAGGTTTTGATATATTTGCGAATATCAAAATATGTCGCATATAAGTGGCTGTATTGTTTTATTGCGTGGACTTAGAAGTTTGTTCTTTTTAGGACTCCAAGGGACCGTAGACTTACGTACTTGATATTAATTTCAACTTGATACCTCCAAGCGTTCGTTAGAAAAAGGGTCTTGAAGAGACAGATGGACGGAAAACGAAGTGATCCTATAAGGGTTCCGTTTTTTCCTTTTGAGGTACGGAATCCTAATAACAAGCGTTTACACAGTTAGTCATTCTTCAATACTGTCGATTTTTCTAGGGTGGGCAAAGAAGTTTCTAAAATGGATATAGCCCCCCTTGCCCCTCCCCTGGCTACGCCCGTGTCAATCACTCGTAGAGTCTCACACGAGACGAGGCTCTACCTACAAGTCGTATAGACAAGGCTCTACAAAACCGATTTTTTCCTAAAATTAGAAATACGGAGTTTGGAGAATTTTAATTCGATAATGACATTCATTCAAATAATCATTACGTAACCAAAACAAAAACATACAACACAAGTAGGTCGACTCTTATAAATATCCGCTTGAGCCGCTTGTGTAACCAGTGGTAGTGCTCTTTGCGTCGTTAAGTTAGTTCTAAGTCACAACTTAGCATATGCTGCTCAGACTGCGCAATAACTTTTTTTAAGAGAAAAAGTGCCTGAAATGCTTTTTTCATCGTCAAACATTTATACTTTCTAGGGCTCATGACTTATCACAAACAACTTTTAATCAACCAAAAAATATTAGTTTAGTCCTGTCAAATTAAGATACTCTATAGACAGTTTAGACGTGATTAAAAACATGGCGACGAAAAATACGTCAATTTACGTCAGGCCCTGACTAATTTGACAGGACTAAACTAATATTATTTTATCTTCTGTCTTTTTCTTAATGAAATAGAAAAAAAACGATGCACTGAACTTAAATTTAGTTTAGTTTGTGAACAAGGGAATCGGCGCCAATATCGACGGAGAGAGACTCAAATAACGCTGCATTGTTATAAAGTTATCAGACCTACTGTAGAGCCAGTCCCAAACTCTTCTAGGCCTGACTCTTACATCAAACCTTACATCTTGGTCAAAATGTAGGTACGGCTCTAATAAAAAGCGACTAAATAGTAATTTTTCTAGTTACCCAAGCTACGCCCGCACCTGTTTTCACCCATAAACAAATGAAGCTGTCATCATCCTTGACCTGTCATTTTGTCAAACTCGCTAATTGATGTCAAAACTGTGTGCGGACATAATAATGGCTCGTTCGTGAGATTGCAGCCAGTGACACACATACTTACGTACAAGGTCATGTTAAGTAACGTACATGCAGCGAATAAGACAATCTTGTCTACAATGTATTTAGTATCTTTACGGTTATATAAACCCGAGTAACATGTGTTGTATTCAGTTGCGTGAGCTTAGCTCCAGGTTGCGGGTTGAAAACTGGACATGTATGTTTATACAGTGGGACAAATAAATGCGCTATGACATGTTTTTGACCCGACCCGGAGTTCGAAACCAGCACCCGAATTGCGTAACACATTATCAATCTTAATCTGAATCATTTTGAAGGATATTGCTAATCCATTGCTTCATATGTTCGAAAAAGGTCTGCTCAACAACGTAAATAACGCAATGAATGTTGTTGAATTGTCAAAATGACACCCATTGCTACTGATAGTGTGTTACGCAATTACCCCGCGGGAACACAACTCGTGATCCGTACCCGATAAGCAAACCAGCCAACGAGAAATCGTTGAATTTCCCTGTTTTGCATTTCATTGTACCTTATTAACAAGTAGAAAACTCAAAGCACACCCAGGCTCGACCACCTATTGCATTAAATCCCAAGTAACGAGTACCTGTAGATTATTCGTCATTGTGGTTACAAAACCAACGACTCTTTATGTTCTTGAAACCACAGACATGTTTCGAAAGCTACCCTTTTGTAGCATACATAACATAAACATTAACCAGGGTCGCCGGATGCAGTTGAAGTTTAGTAAGAAACTAAAAAAAAAAAATAGGAAACAAAATCTTAATTTATAAAATAAAATTTCATTCGAAAACATCTATCGGTTTCTTACTATGACCGACGGGGTCGTCACAGGGGTCAGGGTTGGTTACTTATCTCTTTTAATGACTGTACATAATACTACGGCTTTCCCCGAGGGGATAAGCAGAGGTGGTATAGTGGACCTCATTTATAGCCAGTTATGCTGTCCCAAGGGGTCCCAAGGAGCTTAGTGTCATCATTTTGCTAGGACGTTTGTTGTGCCACTTCTTTCCAGTTAAAACACTCGGAGCGTGGACGGGCGTTTTTGTAGACCTGTCTTATGTTATGTTGACGTTCTTTGAATAAATATTTGTTTGTGATAACTCGGGCACAAATCCCTTCATGTCAATCATTCCATTCTACTGTAGCTGCAATACATGAACTTACATCCGTTCGCCGCCGCTGTGCGCGGGGATAGTTTCGGCGACCTGCGCGTCACCGCACGGATTTCTGTAGGAACTATATCTCATACGAATATTCCAACTGCGTTCCTATTGGTTGATTTAATGTTGTAAGTAGGCCACTACTTGTGCACCTAAGTTCAGGATAAGATATGTAACATTATTGTAAAGAACACGCCATACTTCCTCGTTTACTTTTAAATATATTTTCGTCGTGCATCTGGAGTATTACTGCCTCACACTACCTAAGCGCTACACTACTACTGAGAAATTCAGTAACTCAATATTTAAATTACTCTGCCTGACCTGAGAATCAAAACCAGGATCCCACGGCCGGCAGTCGATCTTGCGACCACTAGCCCAACGGGGCAGTCACTGTTACCGTAACTATAGCAACATGTTTGGTTTATTTCAGCCTCGTCTTCATTCGCATCGGTGATCATCCCAGAAGAGTTGCCATCGTTGCTCTCCGTCGCGTACTCCAACATACCGCCTATTAAGAAAGGTAAGACTAAATTAATATAAATTTATAATAGGTCAGTGTGACATCTAGCAACCCGCACTGGGCCCGCGTGGTAGCTTACGGCCCACTCCCTCTCACAGAGAGGAGGCCTGTGTCCCAGCAGTGGGTACATTATAGAGTAGTTTAGACGGCTTCATCTCTTGAAACGGCAACGGCATGGTGAGGCAACCATGTTCCCGAACTAAAACTTCGAAGACATAACTTTACATCCACCAATTCTCACTGTACCCGCGTTGTGAATTACGGGCGGCCACTTTATCTCACAGAGAGGAGGCCTATATCCCAGTTATGGAAACAGAAGCTGAGAAGTCATTGTCAGGTCACCGGGAATGCAAAAGAAGGTGATGTGTGTTAAAGACCAGTAGTGGAAACTTACGCCACATGCGAACAACGCGTCATACTGACGTCACGCAAATCCTGCATCTCGCAAGCAGAGTTTACCGCGCAATTAGCATACATACAAACTTCCCGACATCAGTCGTTGGGGCAATTGCCCGCCAGACACAACACCCATCTGGTCGGAGGATCCTCCCTTTTCTATGGACGATGAGTGAACTTTACACCCTGTTCCTCATACCTCTAAAGGTTGATTAAGTTATGTTTGAAAGCTGATATATAAATAAACTATCTAGGCTACTATTACAGACTCCCTATCAACACTTTGTATTAAAACTGACCAATCATTTATGAAATAATTTCAGGCACGGACTCTCGCGTCGGGTTCGGCTTTGCTTTCGGCAACCATGCCGACTTCCAAGTCATGCTCGAGCTGGGGCCACAGACCAATACACAACCTTTGAGTAAGTCCTTACCTACCTATCAAGTTTTTTATTGCGCCTTTGGCGACGGTCCTTATGATTCTACAGTAGAATTCAGAGCAAAGGAACATTAAATCAGAACAAGAGCATTCGTATCTTGATATTCTAGACATTTTTAACGAAGGAATATCCTGTCTCTGTTTACACTGAAGGAATTTTGTAGAGTGGGGACAGAATGAGCATTCGCTAGATTGGTCTAAACTGACCTTTAGATTAGTGTGTCTAAGAGTACTTCGTGGCCAGATTTCTTCTGAACATCAACGGCTTTCGTTCATTGAGAGATCTATCTTAACAGACACACCTGCGCCAAATCCGTCTGACCCACAAGAGAGTAACTAATGGTTAGAAGGGCAATTTGCGACACACTTTTTATAAAGTCAAAGTCTTTTATTTGCAGTAAATGCGGTATAAAAATGGTAGTCACTCCCACATCTATGTATATACATCTTTTATCCTTTAGTTATTATGTTCTCTGTGGTCTATACACGAAACGATCGCATCAGTTTGGTTCGGAAGCCCTCCGGCCGTCGTAAGTGATCGATCTTGAGACCGTAACAGCCACACAGAGCCCGGAAATTGTTCAGATCAGAAGGTAGAACTAACCATGTATGGCCTCAAGTGACGTCATTTATTACCGGAAGTGACACGGCCAGCGGGCCATTCATTTAATTGTATTTACGCAATAATTATCATAATTCTTTTACTTTCATAGCTGGTCAAGGCTTCCAGTCAACGTCTACCAACGCTAAGCGACAAGCTAACTCGCCGCCGCCCGCGAAGTACAACAAGAACAAGGAAAAGGTAAATAAGTGAAAATTTAAATATTGTTGCTGCTGGGACACTGGCCTTCTGTCTGTGAAAGTGTTTTGAAGTGTGGCCCCGATTTAAGAGTTGTTTATATAGCTCCTAATAAAAGGCGCACTCGTGTTGTCATCAGCCGGGCACAAGTCCAGAGTACTGGCTGCTACTGAGGAATTCCTGATGGAAAGAAAAGAAGAAAGAAAGTGCATTTATTTGGCACAAACTAAAAGACACACAATACACCAGATACATACATCAGATAAAACAAACAATAAAATAAAAAACATAAAGTATTAAATAAAAAGTGTGACGTCCGATGTAAGAAATTAGCAGGAAAAGTGTGCCTTACGACTGCGCCAAAAAGGCCCAGTTCAGCAAAAAATGCCAGACAACACACACACACACACACACACACTGAGACTGACACTTTACCCGACCTGGGGACTGAACCCAATGCTCAGCTGTCGCGCTTACGACCACTGGACCAACGAGACAGTGAGTAGAATGACCGTTAAATTGTCAAACAGACTCCAGTACCTAGTCGAAGCTGTTTTAGGGCAAATTTCACCAACGAAACTGAACCAATCAGCACTTCTAAGCCGTGTTCAAGAGCTCTCAGTGTCATCATGTTTGTTAAGTACAAAGAAAGAAAGAAAATACGTTTATTTACGGTAAACATGACGCAGAGAAAGAGAATGAACAAAAAAAAATAACAAGTTGGGGGAAAAAATGCGTCACATCCACGCAAAACGGCCATCGCTGGTTTTCAGCGACAGCCGGAGTTGACGTGATGACGTCAACCGGTGCAGCATACGATAACATAAAAAAACAACAATCGAAAATGAAATCAGAATTGGACGTACATCAAGCTACCCGAAACTGTTAATTTTCCCAATCAACCTTGAACCTTGCTTTAGCGATAAAGTTGAAAATCTATTAAAGAAATTTGGAGGTTGTAGTAGCTTGATGTTCTGGCGTCTGTATAATACCCAGTTCTAAATCTTGGTTTAGACATGACATTTATAAATGGGAACATTATCACACTGACAGCTCTTGAACGTGGTTTAGACGGGCTAACCGCGTTCAGGTTCATAGATGAAATTCGCCCTTTTTTTTGCTGCGCGGTGGAATTCCTCTTGGACTTCCTCCATCGTGTGGGTGACAGAGGGCTATTACCGGCTAATACCACCGCGGTGTTCCACCTCTGCCTATGGCCGGAGGTGCGGGTATCGCATAAGCATTCATCGCTCCCTTGACAGGCCTCGACCCGCTGTTCCTCAGCGCTCTCAAGATGAAATTTCCTCTAAGGAACATCGACTTTCAGAAAAAGTTCGACTTTGTAGAGCGTCGCCTCTATCTCTTATACTAATGTGTAATGTATTTCCAGTACCTACCATCAGACGGCAGCAAGTACCTCCAAAACTGGGCGCAGAAGATGAAGTTCCCCCAGAAGCAGTCACAGAACCTGCAGCCCAAACCGGGGGAGGTGCCCAATCTGGAGGACTCTATGGTCGAACTGGTGAAGAACGAGAGGGGAGAGTACGAGATACATCAGCCGAAGCCGGGGAATCTTTCACAGAAGGTAAATGAGTTTTCTTAAGTACGCACGTATGTATACATAACCAGTATAACCTGACTTCTGATTGTACGAAAAACCTAGACAATGCGAGATCAGCTAAAACTGGAAAGAGTTAGACGTGTAGCCGTGCTAGGAGATTAATCTTTGGAATGACGAGCTGTGGACCTGACAAAGAGTAGAGTAGGTCTTACTTGACGGTTGAATCTATCCTATCTATAATGTTTTTTTTTTCTGTTTCGCCAAAATCGGTGAGATAAACCTTTTATGGGCAGATTTTTCAATAATCTAGTTAAGTCTAGCATATTTATAGCTAAAGAATGAATGTCGTCAGAAGCCCGAAAGTCTGACAAACAGTCTTACCAAAGGGTATTGTATTACCCAGTAACTGGGTAGTGGAGGTCAGATAGGCAGTCGCTCCTTGTAAAATACTGGTATTCAGCTGCACCCGGTTAGACTGGAAGCCAACCCCAACGTAGGTGGGAAAAAGCAGGCAGATGATGAGATAAAATGCTCATTAAGAAAAAATGTCTTTTTTTTTCCGGATGTGAAATCATCAAATGACCCCTCCCACTCTGGGTGGAGCGGAAGGGAGTGTCAGACTCTTACTGACTAAAACCCACCCATGTTCCTTCCTTTGCCCTTTATGTTCCGGGGTAGCGGTAACCCTTTCGGACAATCCCGCTGACCCGGCAAGATTCGGCCCTAAGGGGCCCCTCGAATTATGCTGACAACTCTTTGAGGCGCGCGTGGAACACTTACGCGCCGTCCGGCACGGGCCTGGTCCTGATCGGACGGTGAGCTACCCATTGCTCTCCGCCCGCAGGCCCGCGCCTACGGTGGCCGGGAGTCGTCACGCGGCTGGAGAAAATGCCTTAGTTATTGAAAGTGTTTTTGTTCATGTCAGAATTGTTCTTATTGTTGTCCACGGTGGTTATATGTTGCACTTGTTGCAGACGTGCAGTATCTTGGTATACGTATTTAGTCGAACGGGCTCAAGGTACCAACGAGGTACTAAATTTTAATGAAAAGATGAACTAGTTATAACACCTACAACTAGGTGCAGCCGACTTGGTCCAGCCGTTCTGAAGTCAGAATGGCTGGCCACTTTCCTCGTAATAGTTTTCCTTCTACAGCGAGGTACCAAATAGTACCAAATAGGTACTAAAACTTGGTATTGCTCAAACTTCAAAAATCGCTCTTGGTCCAGTCATCCTGAAGAGTCCAGTTCGAGGTCAGGACCTCGAACCCGTAACAAACAATTATCTTCAACATTTCAGCCGAAAGACGTCCACTGTTGGACGTAGCCCCAAGCACCTCCACTTCGACCGGTTCTGTGCATCCCGCATCCAGCGGGTTCCTAACACACAATACCCAAATTATATCCTTTTCTATTCTCAGGTTGTAGAAGACTTGAAGCGGCTGTACAAGATCAAGAGCGAGGCCGCGAAGAAGATGGGTGTGCAGAGCGGCGCGACGCAGAAGCGCAGTGAGGAAGAAGTAAAGAAGATAACGGAAGATCTGTCCAACGTGGACCTGGACTGAGGCTACTGAGACTCTTTGTATGCTTTTGTAATAAATGGGTTTAGGCTAGAATCCTGTTGTTTTATTTGGTTTTATTTTTCTTAACATGCTGAAAAGTTAAGGAAAAGCATCCACCACCTTCCGACTTCTTTAAACCCCAGGAACATTTGCCTCCCCGCCATGATCTGTAGTGGCCTCTATTGAAAGCTCTGAATCGATTGCGTACCCAAGTAGGACGCTGCAGATACAATTTGTCGAAGTGGGGGATTACTGACCTATCCAACACCCAGTGCGAGTGCGATGCCTCTAATCAGACCATGTCCCACTTGCTGGAGTGCCTTAAGTGCCCGTTCACCTGCACCTTGGATGACTTAATGAATGCCACTGATGCCGCAATCAATGTGACCACCTACTGGGCTCAAACAATATAAAATATCGAAGAAGAGTACCATCGACGCGTAAAGAAAAAGAAGTTTAGGAAACCAGCAACTCCTTACGACTAGAGATTCGAAGACATGTGACGTCCACCAACCATCCTGCACTGTACCCACGTGATGGATTCGGTACGGCTCGCTCCCTCTCAGAGAGAAGCGGCCTGAGGTCCAGAAATGCGAATATTATAGGCTGATTATGTAATAACAGAGGAAAAGCCATGCATGCTAAAGTAAGGTGCTCAATTTCGTTGCAATAACTGTCACACGAAGTGTTTCCGTGTACCGGTTTGAACGGTACATACCATTTTCATTACCGCCTAGCCGGGGACATCGCACACAGTTCAACTTTGTTTCTGAGGTTGTAAATGAATCAGGACTTGAACCAAAGCGATAACACGCACTAGCACTGGCCCGAAAACATCTATGTTCAGTAAGTGTTCATCAGTCAATCAATCAACTCAGCCTATCGTAGTCCACAGCTGAACATAGGCCCCCAGGCTGCGCCACATCACCCTGTCCTCCGTCTTTCGTATCCAGTCTGTCCCAGCCACCTTCTTTAGATCGTCCGTTCATCTAGCTGGGGGGCGTCCCACACTACGCTTGCCGCTTTACGTTTGTTCATATTTGATGCAATCTTTATTTCTGTAACTCAGCCTTACAGGACTAATAAACAGCGGGGTAATTGCGTAACACACTAACAGTAGCGATGCTTTTCATTTTGACAGTTCAACAACATTCCTTGCGTTATTGACGTCGTTGAACAGACAAAATTTTCGAACGTATGAAGCAATGGATTAGCAATATCCTTCAAAATGATTCAGATTGTGATTGATAGTGTGTTACGCAGATAGGGTGCTGAAAGGTGTAGCTTTCTCTGCCAGTTGCCAGTTTAATTAATAAATTAAACTACCTTTCACACGCTTTAGATAACAACCACTCTTTAAGCCATCATAAGTAGGTACTCAAAACCTAGAATTGTTCGGATTCCTGAACGCAAGAAATGTTTTATAAACCCTTGACCAACCAAGGCTATTTCTCCCTAAATACCTATAAGCGTTTAGGTACAATGATTGATCAGCCAATGAATAATTACTGTGAGAATATCTAGACAATACTCCATTGGTACATAAACGTTAATGTCTATCATATTGTTCTAGCATTTGTTCTTGTGCGTTTGTAGACACAACCTTTTGCCCATTTAGCTAATTACTTAATATTATTTGAAAATGTATAAAAAGTTTAGTCTGTGCCTGTTTATCGTGATTTTTAAAAGTAAGTACAAACTAACTTGGATATTCGCGCCCATCTGGCCCAATGACGAGGGTTAGGTTGGTGATAAAAGAATGACAAGGCCTTGTCACTTTTCAAAGAAGTTCCTATATTTCCACTTTCAGCTCAGGGTCAGATAAGTTAGTTGCACTATACCATATCCGGAGCAGTTGTGGCCCAGTGAGAAGTAGCCCCAACTTACGAGTTGTAGGCCGTGGGTTGGAACCCAGCCAGGCGCTTTACTTTGTGTAAATAATTACATCACCACTGTTCTCAAAACGGTGAAGAAAAACATCGTGAGGAAACCGGCATGTCCTAGAACCAAAAATTCGAAGACATGAGACATCTACGAACCCGCACTGGGCCCACGTGGTGGATTAGAGCCCTGAATCCGTCTCGAAAAGGACAGCCCTGTGTCCCAGCAGTGGGAACATTATAGGCAGATTATACCGTATTCTCCGAAGGTGTAGGCCTGACGGGTTCTGGGCAGTGGTCTGCGATTTATTACCTTTACATACATTTCGATAGTTATCTTTAAGTCCCATATACATTTAATGGGGGGCGAAACGATTGTCGTCAAACGGGCACAAATCCAAACTCCGACTTGATACTGAGAAATTCTTAGTAAACATCAATAACCGATCGATCATAGATTATGCCGACGCCTGCTACCTGGATGCTACTGAGGAGCTATTAAACAAGCTTGAGCGCTCGCAAAACCTGTGCATTCGCTTTGTTTTCGGTCTTCGAAAGTATGACCATGTTTCACACCTTCGCAAGGAACTCAAGTGGCTCCCAATCCGCCTTCGTAGGAACACTCGGATTTTATGTCTACTCTTCAACATCTTACACAACCCGTCCTATGCTTCCTACCTGCGTGAGCGTTTTTCTTACGCTCGCTCTTGCGCCGCACCATGTAGATCTCACCTAAGATCCATACCCTCATAAAACGAGGTACTACTCTTATTCCTTCTCTGTCCATGCTGTAAGATTGTGGAACTCACTTCCGCCTAGCATTCGTGATTTGCAAACAATTTCTCTATTTAAACGTCGATTAAAAGAGCATTACCTTTCCCCTATATCGTGAGTATTTTTATATATATACGTATATATATTTTTCTATTATGTATTTATTTAAGTATACTTATGTATTTTTTTTTTGCGTTATATGTGTAGGTATATTTATATTTTAGTTTTAGACTTCACACACTCATATTTTTCTCTTCTTGTTCTCACACACTATTGTCTACATTTCTTTTTTACTTCCTAGTACTATATCAACGAAACAGCCATCTGTCTTGTTTTATTCAATTTACTCAATTATCAGGTATTCCAAGTGGAGCTATATTTCTGGTGATACCGGAAGATGTTCCTGCGGCGTTTGCGGCTATCTATGGGTTTGCACCACCCATCACTAAAGGTAATAAATTTGACTTACACCCGGTTTTTGAAAAGCCCATCAGGATAAAAATCCGCTAACAGATTGTTAAACCAGTTAAACGAATGTCAAGTGATTTGATTGGTTGGCGGCTAGTAGGAGTTTGACAGGCTGTTAGCTAATTTTGTAGGTATTGTTATGTGATCTGTGTTGTGAGCTACCTTTGGCATTTTAGAGGTATGAGGAACAAGGTGTAAAGTTCACTCATCCTCCATAGAAAAGGGAGGATCCTCCGACCAGACGGGTGTTGTGTCTGGCGGGCAATTGCCCAACGGTTGATGTTGGGAGATTGTATCTATGCTAATTGCGCGGTAAACTCTGCTTGCGAGATGCAGGATTTGCGTGACGTCAGTACCTATGACGCGTTGTTCGCATGTGGCGTTGTAGATACCGCTACAGCATCATTTTTATTTGGTCAAAGGCAGCTTTTTTATTTTTAAAGGTTTACCTACAGCTTCTATAAACAATATGTTATAAGTATAGGTAACAATTTTGTAATTAGTCTTGGACTATACAGTCGCCAAGTATATGTAGATTAACCAGCATTCACAAACAAAAGTACTAACACAGAAAAATGAAAATAAGCTTATACTCTACTTTTAGTTAAGTTGGTGAACAAGAAAACCTTATTTTGTTATATTTTTAGGAAACGACCACCGATTCGGATTCGGATTTCGTCTGGGCAATCATGCAGACTTTCAAATATTGTACGAGTTTGGACCCCAATCTGTTACCAAGTCTTTACAGCCCTCAAGTAAGGAACTCGATCAAATAATTCATAATATCATAACAACGTCTGTATTCCATAAACGGGTAGGCAGTGGAGGTGTACGCCACTATACACCACACCACTTCTTCTTCGTGTTGCTGGCACGACTGTATTTCAAATGTTATTTTCCCAAAACTTTGCTACTTCCACGGCGTTGTCGGTGGCAGCGCAGAGGTCACTTTGACTGCATGTTTTAGGACACAGAGGGCAAAATAGGAGGTGGAGCATGGTTTGTGACATAGCTCCACAATCACATCCTACTGCCGTTCCGTCAAGTTAGCCCCACTTTACCAGGTTGGACTTATATCTTCCCAATTGTGTCCGGAGACGGTTCAGAGACTTCCGAGTGGACACTCCACTATAAACCACGCACTGTTTACCACTGCATATCGCCAGTTATGTTTAAGTCCTATGTAACAGCTAGAAAGCGAGCCTACTGGCATCAACCGGGCACAAAGCCAGACTAAAGGACACTAACAAATATATTCCATTAAATAAGAACCCAATAACATTTTGCCCGACTGGGGAATTAAACCCAATAAATACCTCACACTCAGAAGTCGCGCTTACGACCACTAGACGAACTGAGCTATGCGTAGTTATCATGGTTAATTTGCCAGCTAATTGTAATAGATAAATAAGATGTTGATGATTTTTCCAGAGATTCGTTCCACGACGTATCGACAACGCTTCGCACGACGTCGGCCTGTGTTCGAGCTGCTGGTCCGCGCGGGAGTTATCAAGAGGAACTCCTATGACTTCAATGTTATCCAGGACTGTGACGATGAACCTAGATAAGACTTTTCTAGTGCAGGTCCTATGGGCTGCGATCGACTGTCTAAGCTAAGTTTTAAGGATACGTAGGTAAGGTAACGAAATAAAATAAAAGTCAACGAATTTTCTGTAATTTTTTTATTATTTCTCATAAAAATGCCGACTTACTACTGTACAGTATAACCTAGAACAAGAATTCCCGCCAAAATCGACGGCCATTTTGTTAATTACATTAATTCAAAATGGCGAAGCGTGGTGTATATGGATTAATGATGTCTTTGCCTTCTAAAGCGTACCTATGTGTAAGTATTATGTAGATAATATAAAAATTAATTGATTACTATGAAAATATATTTTTATATGACTGTTAGGTATTCTAAAACTGACGGCGGTACCGATTTAGGATATGATAGTGAATATTTACTCAACTTACGGTACACGTAAGTCATGAATGTATGGCGCTGTACTGTGCGATATTTTACGATGAAACTGCACTACATGCATACACTGCATCACATGGGATATTGTACTGACCACCACCGTCTGAACGTGGATTTAGGCTAGACGCGCACTGGGCCCCAATTCTGTATAGTAATTATTATTCCCCGTGTAATCTTACCACGTTCAAACCACATACGGGTGTCAAGCGTGGTATTCTGACAGTTAAACCACGCCGTTCATAAACAACTTCGCGTTCATTTCGCGCTGTTTCGTTCATTGTGTCATAGATAATACGTTATTAGCAGATGTCGTGATTAGATAAGAAATTGACGTGGTTTTGAAGTAAGGAATCATAGGTCATAGTGAATTAGGGCCCTGATGTGGACACGGCTACGACCCGGCTGGCCGCAAGCCCTATATTCTATACGTGTCGTCTCGCTTCCACGTTTAATGAACATGCTGCCATGAACATTGGCGTTGAGAATACGTGCGACTTACTGGCCCAGTGGGTATGTTAAGTACGCAATTAGCAATGGGTTTATAATTGTACTCAATTGCAAGTGGATTAGTTAGTACGTTGTTATTATTATAACTAAACTTACGTATTATGTGAAAATATTTAACGCTTAAAATTATTTTCTTAGCTAGAAAGTCATTTTGTCTTGTTGAACTTAAATATTGAACTACAGGCGCTATGATATCACTTCTTTGCGAATATAAATAATTACATGAAAAAAGATATAACTGAAATAACTGAAAATCTGAAATGGAGCCATTGTAGGTACTCGTCACTAAGAACATCCGAGGGGCAACTCTCGTCATTTTAAGAACGTTCACAGTCTGATCTCATTCTCAATCTGCCAAAAATACACCTCTAATTTCTCTACATTTTTGACAAGTTTTTGACATTTGTTTGTCGCCAAGATGCGACTGCGACTAGATTTTGAACGCTTTAAATTACGAGAATTGTCCTTCTCTTGTTCTACAAAAAAATCTGACGACCCCTACATTTTGTCGAGAGCGAACATAAAATGTATGGAGCAGCGGATTTATTTTTTTGGTTATTCCTTCATACAAACCTACATACAAACATAGGTACTGAAATGGTGATTAGTGCTTAGCTTTGAACGCGATAACTAAAGTGCACAAGCTAGGTTAGCATCGAAATTAATTATAATTTAATTTGTTGTCAAATCTTAGCTGTCTGTCAAAAAGCCTGCAAGTTGCAATTCATTTGGAAAAGGCAAAATGATGTAGATATAACATTACGGTACTTATATTTAATTCATAAGATGTCGTATGTCCAAGTCTAACACCCGGTTTCTGAGACGTTAATTACATAATTAGGTAGGTAACTGACTATCAACTGCGGTGATCAGGTGACTGTAACGGCAACAGCCAATGAAATCATTTGAGATAAGTTTGGACGTCTGTTAGCTAACTCTTGTGTTTATAACCGTTCATAAAGAGGGTGAATGTTTCCTTCGTGTTCATTCAAATTAACTTTAGCTTCAAATTCAAGTTACTGTAGGAGACATGCTCAAATATATGATTAGATATCCTACCAAGTAGACAAACTGAAGCTTTATAACACTATTGCAAACCCTGGTACAAGATTTAGGTGTTAACTATAACAGATTTAGCTTTAGAAAGAGACAGTCTACAGGTATGAGTGACAGAGACGGCGCTCTACAAAACGTACTTTTTCTAAAACTCATTCCTACTGCAGAATAAGTGGTTTTAATTAATTAGTGGTATGTTGTGGAATATTCTACGTTTTTCATTCAATTCCAGATAATATCACTTGTAATTTATCCTATTGATCACTTGGTTTTATATCAATTGCCGTTGCCCCAGCAACTAGCCCCCAGCTCAGGAATCGACAAATAAATACCTACGAACACGATGGTGCAATTAAATAAAAAATGAACTTAGGTTCTCAGTCGTATACATACGACTCGGCGTAACGGGCATGGAAACATTTGTCGTATTAATCCGACTGGAGCGGACAATAAGTTAATATTGAATAGACCTATCTATCTGTAAGGTACGGGAAGGCGTGCGTATATGTATGTATGTGTGTGTGTGTGTGTCTGTGCTATGTATCTACTATTCGCGTATTTACTTTTGCGTAGAGTTTAAAAGAATAAAAGGCCACATAATATTACAGAGTACATAGTTTGTGTGCAAAGCAAAATATTATCAGCTTAATTTTAAAAGGATTCGAGAAAAGGTATACATAGCTGAAATGTAAAAAACATGTGTAAAATGGGAAGAAAAAAAAAAATAGGGATAGTGGTCGTGGCCAAGCTAAAATCATCATGAAAAGTCATGCAAAAAATTAGAGAAACCAAAAAAAAATAAATTCAATATAATTTTATTTCGCCTAAATTAAAAATTAGTGTGCTTTGTTGCTATACAAAAGAAAAGAAAAATACAGAGTCCAGTTACTTAAAAATTACAAGAAAAATTAAAAACTTAGAAAATATTTATAATAGTATTAAAATTAGTCTTTTCCACAGATGGCAATACAATTGAACATTAAATAAAAGTTAATTACTAGACATTCCTTCATAACCGCGGTACACAGCGTTCATAACAAAATGGAGTCACTATTATTTATTTATTTACAAAACGAAAAGGATTTTGGAAGCGACATTTTTGTTTAATTAAACTTAATACTTATACTTCGTCAAATGCCCTGAATAAGTCTTGTTTATGAAAAATAGACCACCATTATTAGCAGGGCACGTTAGTAGGTGAAGGTGACAGTTGACACACTTAAGGTACAAAATCGCATGACACTTCACTTTTGGCAAAATATTGTCCGGCTATAATAGTGGTTTGCCAGTTTTCAGTAAACCTAGACGACAAGTAACTGAATTCCTAAATTTCAGCGCGCTGTCGGATTTTCAACTTTCGACACTAAGCCGAGCGGTAAAAATCCAGTAACATGCTTTTATTTAGGCATTCATTTAAGGCAGAAATCCTCCTGGATTTATAACTTTACCCTGTTCCTTAATAATGGTCTCTGTCATATAATTAGGACGTCGAGCAACGCATTTGGCAACAGTATTAGTTTCTCAGATAAGTCTTAAGAAATAATTCATACATTTTTCTTTGGACGCGTATATTTAGTCGCTAGCAAATCCTCACATAATTTTTTCTACATTAAATACACGTTTTATGCATACCAGAGCCAAGTTACATTTTTAACAAAAAAAAAAGCTTTAATTACAAAAAAAAGAGGTAAAATGTAACATTGACTGTAAAACAGAACGCGTTTTGTGACATATTCGTTACATAAAAACTTAAATAATAACGTTTTTATACATTGGACTTCAAAATGTAGGTACGTAATACGCACTGACATTTTTTTTATTTTATATTCTTCCGTTATTTAACGCTTTAGGCCATATCTTCACGGTGTCTTAAATGGAACTCAGTAGTAAGTTGAGAGTAGCAACCTCCAATCTGCTGATAATAATAATAAACATCAATTCTTGTGCCAAGTTTGGTAATCAAGAATTTTATCAGAAGGGCAATTCTCGTAAATTTAAGAACGTTCACAGTCTGTCCTCTGTCAAAATACCTCAACATTTTTGACAAGTTTTTGACGTCGCCAAGATGAGACTGCGACTAGATTTTTAAAATTTCAAATTACGAGAATTGTGCTTATGGTCTGTGGGCAACCCGTTTTTATAGAGAATACAAACTGGTTCAAAACAAACATAGATTCTTTCCATAATTTCCATTAATATAATATTTTGTTAACATAATTTCCATATTATGGCCCTACTTTGCGAATTTAAATACAATACAACATAATATCTTCACGGAATGATTATATTCAGTCATTATTCAATCGTTTATACATCAATCAATATTTAATCATTCAATTTACAATAATCAAAAACGCATATTCAATTACTTGGTTATAAAGAAGTATAAACTTCTCAGTGGTCTTTTTAACCTTTTTTTTTTTAATAAAATGGACAGCCAATCATAATATATACATAAATACACTACATACTGCCATATACAGGGTGATGTGAACGTTTCATTGGCAATATTTTACAGATCCTGAATATGACAGATATTATTTGAATTAATAAATAAGAACTTGTTTAATACGACGGACAATTTCGATAAAACATTTGTAATGTTTCTAAAACGTAAGGTTTAAATGTAGGTAATGTTTCATTCCGATTGATTACTACGGACTTTTCCGAGCAAATTCTAATATGTTACAATAATATAAAGATTTTACACCTACATTGCCAATATATATAATAAATTAATAAATGCGCAAATCGATATTATGTGGCAATAGACGACCAAATCCGAAGTTTCGGTTTTTTAATTGTTATTAATTTTAGTGGTTTTGGAATGAATAATTTAAATGCAAGAGTTGTATATTGGACTTTGTATACATATTTTAAGAGGCCAGTAAAGCCTGATCATTTGATCAGTAAAAATGCTGTCAAATCTGACGAAATGACACCATTATAAAATAAAATTGAATAGATACTATTAGCCAATGGCGCCAGCCTTTTGCCTAATTCTTCCTAATCATTTCCTATTACAAATACGTAAAGCAGATTTTATCCAGAAACTTTTTTCGTAAAAAAAAGTTCTGTCAAAATCCGACTGGTATTTTTTGGATAGTCCTGACTGAACAAAATGTTTTGTCAAACGATACATTTCCTGTGTGTCTTGTAGAGACTTGGGCAGCTGAACTTCACTTATACTCCATTTATTCGACAAATAAGACCCTTTTAGCAGGAAAATGTGTAGAAATTACTTCCAGCACAGATGGACAAAATTTTGAGCTGAAACTCTACTTGAAAAGTGGTCAAAGACGAGTAAGCCACTTTTCTGAAATGCTCGTAAATGGTGTACAGATGACAGCCATCTTCAAAAGTTCATTAGATTACGATGTGACGAATAGTTCGCCTCACCAGGAGACGAAAAGTAGTTTGATTAAAAATTAAGAAAATAAGTTGTTTTTAAACTGAAAAATGGTTTTAAGCGTAGGCACAAAACAGTTTTTTTTATTGGGTAGGCAGTTTTTTATGCCGCGAAATACTCTTCCAACATCTGCGCGCCCGTAGTACACATCAGAACACACAGATGGCGCTCGCTCACGTTTAAAATGTAAAGATGGCAGCTCCGTCGCTGAAACACAGCGACTTTACAATGGACTCGAATTGACAAATGTTCCTATAATATTTAATTTAAAAACGTTATTTACATGTTATTTATTATGACGTCATTCGCGACTTTTAGGTGCAGTAACGGGGCATCAAAGAGACATCGGGCTTTAGAAAGAGAGTGTCGCATAGGTATGAGTGAAAGAAACAACGCCATACGAAACCGAATTCTTTCTAAAACTCGGTGTGCCATATTACCACCGGCGTACTGAACCAGTTTTTTCCGGATTTCCCTTCAACGTAACAGGTTATCGATGTACAACCTACTTATTAATACTAAAGTTACTTAAATATCACTTTTTTAACGATTAAAGGTTTCATCTTATGCTCGTTTAGGCTATCGACAATTTATCGACTATTCGCGCCGATGCCCGACTTCGATCGAATCGACGATACAGACGTTTTATCATGGACAGAATTCTTCATAATTTCGTCCCTTTTTTAATGAAAAATGTAGTTATTCCTAGTAATTTTGGTTAAAAATTGATTTATCGAAGTCATTTGGAGGTCATCAACAGTATTACAACATTTTAACGCTTAGAACATAATTCTGCCAAACATCAAAGTCACTACTTTATCGACACTTACGCATAGATCTTGACACTTCATCGTTAACACTATTAACTCCAGACCCGTCAATGTGTAAAGGCAATTTCCACACATATTGAGGATACCATACATGGGCAGTTGTATCTGCAGATCCCTAACCTCTGCAAAACCCGTACCGTCTGTTACGGCCTGAAAATTCGCTTACGATGACTATTGAAAGCAAATCTTATTCATCGTTAGTTGTATGTTCACGCATCCTGTCAGATTGATCTCTCCATGTTTGGTAGCTCACTTTGCACACATTAATAACCACACAATTTTTTGTCCCACACACCACTGGACACTTTAGTTCACAAGTTCACACTGTCCGCGAGTGAGTTCACAATTGGTTCACTACTAGCTCTCGTTGGCCGGTTCTCTGGTGTTGGGCGGAAGGCTCTGCGGCTGCGCGAACTGGTTCACCATCTTTGTCTGCATCATGTTGAGTAGGATGTCTGAGTATTGCTCAATCAGCGACATGGCAGGATTACTCGCGTTTGTTGCTTCTGTAAATGAGACATTTATTTCGTTATTTAAAATTCCGTCACATAGAGCTACTCGCTTGCGATTTCCGTTTGCTGTAAATGAGGTACTTGTATAGCTGAACAGACAGCTGTGCTGCTGGGGAGTTTGTTGCGCCACTTCTTTTTCCCAGCGACAGCCAGCATTAGGAAGTGGTGAAGGGCGGGCATTTTGGGGGACTGTCTTATGTAATTACAACGCATGGCGACAGGCATGATGTTCGAAAAGTGCTGATTGTCAGCCTAATTTGAATAAATGAATTTTGATTTTGAACTTTCTGAGGCGATTTGGTAAGCGACTAGCGCACGGCGATAATTGACTTGTGTAAACACGCCCTTACATAACATAGCGGCACGTCTGTATTACCCGACAGTCAGAGGTGCTAGAGGTGGCAAAGCTACCCACATTTCGCCAGTTATATTTAAGTCCCATATAACAGGAACCTGTTGCCTTTTAAATGTTTCGTTGGTTAAGTACTCGCACCGCGATCCCAAGTCGGGCTAACTGAACAGACAGCTGTGCTGCTGGGGAGTTTGTTGCGCCACTTCTTCTTCCCAGCGATAGCACTAGGAAGTGGTGAAGGGCGGGCGTTTTGGGGGACTGTCTTTTGTAATTTTGACGTTCGAAAAGTGCTGATTCTCACTCAGCCTAATTTGAATAAATGACTTTTGATTTTGATTTTGAGTGTAATTGGTTTTTAACACTATGAATTTCTCACTAGTGGACCGGAAATAGGTCATGGCAATAGGATCGCCCCTTAAGACTGTAAAGGTATTCGAGGGGCCCCTTAGATTCGAGGGGCCCCTTAGGGCCGAAGCCTGCCGGGTCAGCGGGATTGTCCGAAAGGGTTACCGCTACCCCGGAACATAAAGGGCGAAGGAAGGAACATGGGTGGGTTTTAGTCAGTAAGAGTCTGACACTCCCTTTCGCTCCACCCAGAGCGGGAGGGGTCACTTGATGATTTCACAACAGAAAAAAAAAAAAAAAAAAAAAAGACTAAAGTTTATCCGCCAAAGTCAACCTTATGTAGTGCAGCCTGGCTATAATTTAGCGCGGGTTCCATTCGAACATTCAAGCAAGTTTAGAATGGAGTGTCAAATATTTTATTAAGTTTTTTTTTGTTTAAGAAAAGTCAGTGCTGGTTTAATCGGAAATGTGTAAAGACGTTCAGTCAATATAAACGTAAAGGAATCGTATCGTTGTTTGATTCCTCCCGGTACTCGAAGGGCTTGTCTAGCCCTTCACTGTACTTTAAAATAAGTAGCGATATGTGGATTAAACACACTTCTGGGCTCAGGGGGTCTACTACGAAGTGCAAAGTGCGAATGATCGGATCGGACCGACACATGGCCGAACCGAATATTATTGAAAAATGCGAAAAAAGTTCGGATAGGCTCAGTTGGGTCGGGACCATAGTCAATATTCAAAAGAGTGTAGGAGTCTAGGATTGGGACCGACTGAACCAAATAGTAACTTCGTAGCAGGAAACGGCCGAACATTCGGCCGATACCACTTCGGAGTAGACCCCCAGATTAGATACGTCGGCGGGCGTTAGGACAGGCCTGCTGCAGCAGTGAGCTACCTTTGGACACGAGATGCTCGAGCTTGTGGCGCGTGTTGTCGACGTGCAGGCGGTACTCGCCGTCCGTGGACGACAGGCTGCTGAGCGCCTGCTCGCCGTTCTGCGTGCGAGTCACCGCGCTGCGCAGGACCTTTTGCGTTTCTAGGATTGCTGCTTCTAGACCTGCGGAGAAAAAAAATAGTGTTGATTGAAAGTTTAGTAAGCTTTTAGCCGCGACTTCGGCCTCGTGAAACTCTGAAAAAGACAACATTCTGGAAAATTACTCCAGCGAAACGTACTTCCGAGATAAAACATGACCAGCTCATGGGTCTATATCTGTACGTGTGCCAAATTACTTATATGATGGATTATTGGTAGGAAAATAAGAATATATTATAAGATGTGATCAGATTTAATTCTCTCAGAGCAAACACAGGCAGACATTAGTTTTTCATTATGACACACACATAGAGGGGTACGTATTGCAATATCTAAAATTCAAAGAACTAACGTAAAAACCCACGATCAAAATCCCTAATGTTTTTAAATACCTAAGCAACTACCACCTACCTACGAATTACCTAAGTTTAAAATACTGATTGGACTAAATATCTATCATTCAAAAATATGTTTCTCTTGCGTGGTCACAGTTCTAACCTAACCTAACCAAGATAGTTTCGATTTAAAAAAGATATATACGTGTTAAGCATGCGGGTACAGAAACATATAACGGTGAGGTAAACCAATTTAAGGAACTTTGTACATAGGAATTTCAAGTTTCAGCTTTATGAACATATCCATTTGACAATTTAAGCTTTCGGTATTTTGAATATAAGTGAAACAATCATTAGGTATTTAGATTTTAGGGATTTTGAACGACTTCTCTTTCATAGTTTAAGAGCGTAGCAAGGTATATTATATTTTTATATTAGCGGATTATACCACTATTTTAAAGCCAATTAACAATATTGTTTAGTTTTTTGTACTGAAAGATGAAGAACATCGATGAGGCGATGACTCACCACTGATGTCGGCGGCAGCGTTGGGCTCCCTCTGCAGGCTCGCGTACAGCTGCACCACCTTGCACGCAGTCTTAGTCAACTGCTCTGTCAGCGCAGAGCACAGTTGTGATGACGATACTGAAACAAAATGGGCGGCAGTTGTAGAAAATGGTGTGCCAAGAGAACCAATCCACATTCTATTAGTTATAAAAAACAATCGTTTGTGGTCGGGGGCCCCCCGTCAGGAACGAAGTACAGACACCAGCAGGTCAAGCTACCCGAAACTGTCAAATTTTCCCAATCAACCTTGAACCTTAATGACTTAGCGATAAAGTTGAAAATCTATTAAAGAAATTTGACAGATTGTAGTAACTTGATGTGCTGGCGTCCGTACCTTGATAACAGAATTAGAGATTAGAGATTTTTTTTAATTTAGACCCTCTTTTCGTTATCAGTGACCTAGAAAACCACAAAAAAGACACCCGAAACATTTGGAAATATTCGCAGCGCCATCTTGGATTTTCATTTTGACTGCATTATCGGCTTAAACACCCTCGAAAACCATGAAAACGACAACCATGGTGAAAAATTAGAAAATTTTCGCAGCCGCCATCTTAAATTTTCATTTTGCCCTCACTATTCAGCACCCTCGAAAACCATGAAAATTATCTCTCGAAAGTTGCATAACGTCTTTTTGTGTGACCATTTCTACCAGTTTAATTCTACTTCTTAAAGAGCTTAAAGCCCGGTTCACATTATCCCAGTAGCATTCCTGTCCAGCGCTGGAATGCCACTGGAATAATGTGAACCAGCACTGGAATGCACTGAAATGCACCCATTCCAGTCCAGTGACTGGATTGACAGTCTACCTTTTCATTCCAGCTTCACTGGAATAGTATAGATGGCCAATCCAGTGCTAGATTAAACGTTGAATAGCGATCACGCATTGTTCTTTTTTGTCTGACTGACTGAATGACTGGAATAATGTCGACAATATGCTCAAGTCTAGCACTGGACAGGGTTGACTCGCTGGGTTACTAGACTGCAATAATATGAACCGGGCATAAGAGATTGCCACACAGCTAAACGGTCCAGTGACAATGTTATACAAAACAGAACTCGATGACGACTTTCCTAAAACTGGACGTGCCATATTTCCTGGCGGGTCTGTACTTACAATTGGCTTCCGCAGGCCCGTCCTGCTTTGGCCTCTGTCGCGGGTTCGCTGTGAGCCTGGCCGTCACTTCCCTCGCTTTGGCCGAGAGGTCCCGCTCACTGCCGCTGCGGCCTAGGGCCAAAAAGTGCAACCATTAGTATAAAATAAGACTCCACTGTAGCTTTTATATTTGCAAGTTGACACAAAATTATTCGATTTCATTTAAGAGAAAAAGAGAGTGACAGTTTTTTTTTTTGTAAATAGATTGTTGTTAACAGTGTTGACTTTTTATTGTGTTCTGTGAAATCAATCTCAAAACTCCCGAAGCCAAGTGGGCCACTGCTGGTACAGTTCAGTAAAAGGTGAGCCACAGTGCGACTGTGGAGCCACATCACAGGCGATGCTTCACTCCTGTCCTGCGCTGTGTGCGCTAACTCCTGCTCTATGAAGGACCTGCGACGAGACCTGCACTCCTCGTGCGAGTGACAAGCCAGCAAAGCTTCACTCACCGATCCTCCGCTGACTGTGGTCGACGGACGAGGCGCGCGGGCGCGGCGGCGCGGGCGCGTCCCCGTTGTTGCGCTCGTCGGCCTCCGAGCTGGACTCCTCGTGCGCGCCGGTCGCGAGACTTACTGTTTAGTGTTATAAGTGTGGTTATTTGCGTGATCGTGCGGAGTTATCATACTGCTGGGTTTTGGAGTGAATATTTAGTATTTAATTTAAGGCGAAATTGGTCATAGTTATGCTAAAAAATAGTGACCTACAATCGTTTAATTCGTTCATTTTAATATCTAGCACAAATGAACCAATATACCTAAAGTGTATTGAAATCCTTATTTCCAATTGATGACGATGACGTTAACGAATATCAACTTTATGCTAGTTTAAATTAAGCTGATTTCAGAACGACTAGTACTATTGAAAATGTCATTGAAGTTGTAGGACAAACTGAACTGGATTTTAAAGATATTTTTCCAAAAACACATGTTTGTTTACATGTTTGGAAACTAAATTGCGAACGTCTATACATGTAAAACGTATGCTTAGAATAGATTTAAAACTAAGCATTTTTTTAATTAGGCATGGGCCGAATATTCGTTTTATGTTCGGTATTCGGCAGGTTTATCTGAACATCGAAGTCAGCCGATTATTCGGAAAAAATGCCGAACATTGTAACGAATTATATTTTTTTTAATACAATATTATTCGTGCTTTTTAATACAATGTTATCACTTGTAAGCATAGTGCGCAACAATAACAAAATTGTATTGTATCCATATCATGTGTGTCTTATCATTTTTTCGGTCAATGTACGGACGCCAGCACATCAAGTTACTACAATCTGTCAAATTTCTTTAATAGATTTTCAACTTTATCGCTAAAGCATTAAGTTTCAAGGTTGATTGAGAAAATTTGACAGTTTCGGGTAGCTTGACCTGCTGGCGTCTGTACGAGCTACGCTGTATTGACATTTGTGGTAGTTTGTACGTCAGATTCATTAATGCAAATCAATTTTGTTTAGCTATGCATTCCTCCAACATAGCATTTAAATGGGACAATCGTGTAATTATAAAGAAATAGTGTACTCATTGTTGAAAAGTCTAATAAATAAATAATTATATTCAGTAGCAATAAATCCATCAAGGGAACTCATTCGTCTACTCATTTACATAACATAACATAACGTACCTTACAAGTTTACTTACATAAAAAGGCCATATTATTGTTACTGTTGAGCATTAAGCCCCAACAGTCTATATAAAGAGATACATAGTAATAATCTTGCATTACTTCGATTTGTCGTCGTCTTAAAAGTGTTTTCCCTACATATGCTTGCTCAAAAACCCTCTGGGCTCCCCTACCATTTGTGAATTAAAGTTGCATCAACCTCTTGTGCCTTTAGTATCCTGTGCGCTAACTACATAGATCAAACTACTGGACCAGTTTCAGGGTGTCTGATCAACATTAGGCTATGCTGCGCTGTGCTTAGCTGAGCTAAGCAAATTTGCTTATGATGTTTTTTCTACGAACGACTCAGCTTACAAATCATTATTCATCATCTGCCTGCCTTTTCCCAACTATGTATGTTGGGGTCGGCTTCCAGTCTAACAGGATTCAGCTGAATACCAGTATTTTACATGGAGCGACTGCCTATCTGACTTCCACAACCCAGTTACTGGGTAATACGATACCCCTTACAAATCATTATTGGTATTCGTTTATTTCATCAAGAAATGAGTTTGGAGTCATCGCGTACAGCGTGAGCGCTCCTGTGTTTCTAACAACGCGTATCTACATAAACCTCAGCGCAGCACGTTTTTTCCTCAACACAATCTATGAGAAGCGTTTTACTTAAAGTCTATTGATGATGATTGATGTTATCAACTTTATTTTAATGGTAATTAAGTTGATTTCAGAGTGATTAGCACTATTGAAAAAGTTATAAAAATGTTTCAAGTTGTAGTATAAACTGAACTTTATTGTGTAGGAATTAAAGTTATTTTTCTATAAACTCACATTTGTTTACATTTCTGGCGAATAAATCGCGAATGCAGATTAAAGAGAGCACAGCGCAACGCAGCATAGCTTTATGTTGATCAGTCACTCAAACAGGAATAGTATCGAACGGATTCGGTGGTGGAATAAGCAATACTGTGCACAACCCGATTCAAACTTTATGGCGACTCTGAAGTGCACCACTCGCTGCGCAGTACCTCCCCCCCACCCCCGCTGACAGGTGAATTTGTTACTGCACAGCGACTCGCCTCATATTCCGTCATAAACATTGAATCGTGCTATAAGAGCTGTGCTTCAATGTTTGTCTCACGCCAGCACTTCAAGCTACTACAATCTGTCAAAATTCTTTAATAGACTTTCAACTTTATCACTAAAGCATTAAGGTTCAAGGTTAATTGGGAAAATTTGACAGTTTCGGGTAGCTTGATGTGCTGACATCTGTACATTAAAGTGTATTGTATGTATCGAACCTGCGCTGTACGCGTTGGCGAGTCCTCGTCGCCGCGCCGTGTTGGCGGCCTGTTTGTTCATGGAGGAGATGGTGGGCCGCATGAGACCCTGCGGCCTGTTGGACTGCTGGCGCGACGGCTGCGGGTCCGACTCGGAGTCACTCTGCGGGGGATTTGGATTTCATATAGGCCATCCAATATAAATATATAAACTCACGCATTATTCCCAAGGGGGTAGGCAGAAACTACAGAACGCCACCTGCTACGATCCTTTTTTTTTCCGGATGGGAAATCATCAAATGACCCCTCCCGCTCTGGGTGGAGCGGAAGGGAGTGTCAGACTCTTACTGACTAAAACCCACCCATGTTCCTTCCTTTACCCTTTATGTTCCGGGGTAGCGGTAACCCTTTCTGACAATCCCGCTGACCCGGCAGGCTTCGGCCCTAAGGGGCCCCTCGAATTATGCTGACAACTCTTTGAGGCGCGCGTGGAACACTTACGCGCCGTCCGGCACGGGCCTGGTCCTGATCGGGCGGTGAGCTACCCATTGCTCTCCGCCCGCAGGCCCGCGCCTACGGTGGCCGGGAGTCGTCACGCGGCTCCCGACGCCCGGAGCGTCTCCCGCGGCGGCTGGGACGGGAGGCTCTGTCCCTCATCCGTCCCGCCACCTCCTTCGCTAGCATGACTGCTTCGCAGAAGGAGGCGACTGCCTCCCACTCCCTCTCGCTCCGGACCATGGCTTGCACCAGGGCCGGGCGCGAGAGGCCGCCGCCGCTGCCGATCGCCTCTACGAGGACACGGCGGTGACTGCTACGATCCTTACATACTCTTTTTGCTTCATTTACGTTCATACATCTGGTCATACAAGCCCGCTGGTTGCGAGCACTATGTACCTGACTTTTCTGAAGAAAATAATCTAAAAAAGATCAGTGTATGTCCTTCCCGGTGTTCCGACTCACATCTGCCTTGTAAATGCCTTTCGTTAGTCATCGTCATCATGTCAGCCGACAGACGTACACTGCCGGACATAGGCTTCCCTCAAGTACCGCCACTTCGACCGGTTATGTGCTTCTCTTTGATGAAGGCGAGTAATGACATTCACAATAAACACTCATCTTCTTAACAATATGCAGTGTGTTATAAGGCGTGACCAAATCTACGAATTGTGTTCATCACACCACAAAAATAATTTCTATACTTCGAATTTTAATTGTATTCAATAACTTGCCAGTTTAAAGAAAAATAATGTTACCATACTAAAACTATTAGTGTTGGGGTAGTGAAAGATTTTGCGTAAAGAATGAATGATAGAAATGGTTTAATTTAAATAAAATTTTAAATATTCGTAATATTTTCGTAATTCGTCGAATATTCGAAAAATTTAAACAATTCCCAAGATGTCCTGGAAGAAAACAAGACATTCAAGAGTGGCTGAATAATAATAATAATAATCAATACATTCTAACTAAGTTGTACTACTGAGTAGGTAACAAAATATAAAACAAATTCTACAATTTTTAATAGTGTATATCGTGTTTTTAAAACAAGTTATTAAAAAAAATAAAAAGTTTGCATTCAAGTACATACATTATTTAAGTTCATTCAATTTCGTTCATTCTTGCACCACCTCACTATCTTTTTTTTTTTTGTCAAAATCTGTCAACCCTTCAACTGTCAAGTTACTGAATACAATTAAAAGTCGAAGTATAGGAAACAAGTTTCTATTTTGGTGTAAAAAAATAACCGGTTCAAACACGTTATAATGATGTTTAAAAAGGTCTACCATCTTGCTATAAATACCTGATTAAGCACTCCAACACTAGAACTCCTGGTCATATTAGACTTGGTGCTATACCGCGGCGCTGGTCGTACGAAGTTGCTCGGAGACTTACTGCTGGAGCCGTTCTGTGGCGTCGCCGGTTTGGACGACGGACCTGTGGCACGGACATGAGTCAGGGTAGGAAATAGAATGGTCATAGTTGTGCCAAAAGACACATAACATAATCAGCCTGTAATGCGCCTGCTGCAGGGACACAGGCCTCCTCTAGGGGCTATAATCTAGCACCTGGGCCCAGTACTGGTTGGTAGATGTCACATGCCTTCGAATTTTTGGTTCTAGAACATGTCGGCTTCCTCACGATGTTTTCCTTCGCCGTTTTGAGAGCAGTGGTGATGAAATAATTTTTAGGCAGACCTTAAGTCAAATTAATGTAAAAAAAAGTCTTATCTAAAGAAATAATCAAGTTATAAAAGCTATTATGTGTTAATAACTACTTACGCTGTTCTACAGTGAAATTAAATTATTCTAGTACTAATTAACAAAAAAAACATGCTTTACAATAAAATATGATCAACATAAAGTGCGTTAAGATTGCTAAATATTTATTTATAGTACAGACGCCAGCACATCAAGGTACTACAATCAGTCCAAATTTCTTTAATAGATTTTCAACTTCATCGCTACAGCATTAGGGTTCAAGGTTGATTGGGAAAATTTTACAGTTTCGGGTAGCTTGACTCGCTGGCATCTGTACGTAACACAACGAAGACCAACCCTTGAAACGGGTTGACGTGTAGGTTATACAGGGTTATTTTAAATTGGCTAGCTAAACTCCGCAGACGCGATGGGTATCGTTATCTAAACATGATGAAACAAATTATTCATTAATTTGATGTTTTTTTTTGTGGGGTCATCGACAGCATTTATTTTATGTTGTCACTTGAAATATTACTTTAAAAAATCTGTTTTTTTTTTTGTGTAAGCTTCACAGACTTGATGGTATAGCAGGTATATTTAAACACGACCAAATAAAAGAAAGCAGTTTTTCTCAACTCATATTGATTTCAAGTTACAATACAAACAGCAGTCCTTGACCTCCACAAATAAAACATCAAATATTTTTATTATATCAGTTTTAGCATGTTCATTTATCAAACAGCAGGGTAATCGCGTAACACACTATGAGTAGCAATGGGTTTCATTTTGGCAGTTCAACATAATTCATTGCGTTATTTACGTTGTTGAGCAGACACATTTTTCGAACATATGAAGCAATGGATTAGCAATATCCTTCAAAATGATTCAGATTGAGATTGATAGTGTGTTACGAAATTAGGGTGCTGTATTCACATGTATATCAATTGATGAATAAAGATTATATCAAGAAGAATAAACTAGCTAAATACAAGTGTGAGCGACATACATAACCAAAACGTGTACCATCCAACACCATCTTTATTCAGTGTTAACTTCCCATCCATTACCCATTCACAACATTATGTTAAAATTAAAACTATCCCAACATTGCAAGAACGATTTTTAGGTTAAATAATGTCTTCTACTCGAAAACGTTTTACTAGATCCAATTTAAGTCCAATAAGGCCAATTTAGATCCAATAATATTCCCCCAGAGTCATTTAATCCCAAACAGCACAAACAATTTTACTTAGCCCAGTTAAACTTGGCCAAACCCAGTTAAACCCACCCAAACTTAATTAAATCCAACCAAACCCAGTTAAACCCAACCAAACCCAGTTAAACCCAACAAAACTAAATTAAACCTAGTTAAACCCGACCAGACCCATCCAAACCTGTCTAAAACCCATACTACCACCACCAGACGCACCTTGCGGTGTCCTCGGCGCGGGCATGGGCTTGGCGGCGAGGTCTGACAGCGAGATGGCTCGTCTCATCCCCGTACCCTCCTCCTCGCGGTCTGACGCCGACAGATGCGAGCGATTCGCTGGCGAGACGGCTGCTTATAAGTAACATGCGATTATAGCGAGCTGAAGGTTTTCTTGAATATCGGCAGGTTGTGATATATATTTTTAACTGTGGGAGCTGTGTTCTTGTTTGCATTTGTGTTTTAGTTGAGTATTACAACAGAATATAGTTTTAAAACTGTATCATAAAGTATTTCAGGAGTTTCTGGAGGAGTTGAGTGAAGTTAAAAAAAAATATTCTATTAGAATATGATTTACTACAATAAATTATTTATCTACCTAATAACTAGTATTCAATTAATATAACCATTCAGATTGCTATAACTAAGCACAACAAAAACACATACAAAAAAAAATACAAAAACACATGCATGAGAAAATCTCCGCAATTGCTTAAAATCATGCTGGAAAAAAAAAACCTGTAAAACAATATAACAAGCGATGGCAAGTGACATGTCGTGAATCTGCCGTGCGATATAAAATATAAATAAATTTTTGCCAATGATTCAAATTTTTGGGCGAATTCACAAAATATCACCTTGTTTTGTAGAATGTGTTAGTTTTAGGTTTTTGTTATTGGTCCGTAGATGTTTTAGGCACCTTTTTACGAAATATAGTATACGTTTTGTACTTCGATCAAGAAAATGCCGCACGACGTGACGCTTTTAAGTTATAATGGCAGTTGTGTGGCGGCATCTCCATCTCATCAAAAATAATCCAAGGCCAATACTTTAAAGCCCAAAACTGCGACATTTACATCTTATCACGCAAATAAAAGGGACCATAACGACTTTAAATAACTTGTCACATGCAGTCCCAAACCTTGCGGCGGCGAGAATTTCGATGGCAAGACCGGGTTTTGTACGGGAACCTTCCTCGCCAAACAAGAACCCCTAGGGGAACCGTACAGAACCGGCCGTATTTTATGCGGGAAAAGACGGTTTTCCATACACAATCTCGGTGTAGGACCTCTAATGATTTTCCTGAACGGAGGTTTCGGTCGGCTAAAACCGTAAAAATGCAGTCTTTTCGGGGAATTTGTGCAACTAGAGCTTGTTGTCGATGATTCGTAATTTTCACTATCTAAGTGGACATCAGTTTTCGGTATTACCATTTCGTTATAAACCCTTTGTTTTAGACTTTTGGGTGGATTTAATATTTCCGGTTGAATGGCGTTGTTTAGCTTTACGTCTTCCACGGGTCCTGTGTTGCCAGCTTCATTCGTTATGTCTCTTCCGACGGTAACCAGGCCCCCAATTTGATCGGAATCCAAAATGTCTGGTAAACTCAAGTTTCTTTTGATTTCTTTATTTTCTGAAGCTGTGTCAGTGTCTGTGTCAGCTTCTTCTAACGTGAGGGACGCGAAGTTGTGAACAGTCGACGATTGCTTCGTCGCTAACTTCTCGAACTTCCTAGATAGTAATTTTACTACTCCTTTTCCATCATTTATATTAGCTTTCAAAGGTCTCATTCTCCATTCCTTGAGTATCTTCTCTTGTAGAATTCTCTTCTCTTCCATTTCTACTAATTTGTTAATGATCTCTATTTTTCTTTCTATGTTTTTGTATTTTTTAATTTCATCGCTCATCTCTGGCGATATGTTTTCTTTGGTTTCACTTTGCCTGCTGTGCGATGGTCGTGATAAATCATTTCTAGCAAGTTTCAAATTGAGTTGGTCTTTAGCATTTTTTGCATATAGCTTATTATCTTGTTCAGCATAATAATCTAAGGAGTCTTTAGCGAAATCATTGGCGTCGACATCTAGGGAGTCCATGCTCACTTGCTTCAGCCTCTCCATCCGCTGCATGGCGTACACTTCTAAGCTATCCATCTGTATTTCAGACTTATTTTCATTCACGTCTTTTTCTTTGACAAACACGTCGAAATGTTTCTCACTGTTGTCTGGTTCCACGTTAGAATTGGCATCTTCTGGCTTCTTATTGGCTAAATAGTTTTTATTGTGCAGACCATCTAGTTTCGCTTTGTACTGCGACGATATTGATGACGTCAGACCTGATTTTTCTATTCCCGCTTTCAGTCTGTTATTCATTTTGACAGAAGACGTTCTTTTGATTGGTTTCGGAGGCTTGTGGGGAACAAACTCCATGGTTATTTTGGTGTTGTTATTCTTCTGACCCGAACCTCTTTCGAGACTCTTAGTAGCATTATTATATTTGCCATTAGATTTTTCTTTATTCAACTGATTCTTATTGACCTTCGTCGAGGTGTTCTTCCTTATTTGTTCCTCAAATTTCTCCAAATTCTTTTGAACATGAGAATTTCGTTTCTCCATGAGATTTTTCAGGGGATTTGGTTTTGAAGCCGGTTCTAAGACTACTTCAAAACTGCAACTCTTAGATTTGACCATAGCATTCTTTTCGCAGCCTTCCATTTGGCTCTTGTACTTATCGGCGAATTTCGGCTGCAGAGACTTGCTAGCATTCACCATGTAATCAGTCTTATTCAACCTCGGTATCTCATCGCTCAGCTTCTTTTCTTTGTTATACTGCTGAATATTATTTCCGTCGAAATAATACGCAATATTCTTAGCTGGCGGGGGCTGTTTGGATGATGAGTCGTATAAGCTCTTAGATCTTGTCACAGTTTTGTGGCCATCCATCGGAACATCAAAACCGTACACTTTATTCACGGGTGCGGGCGGCTTCGGGTTCGTAGTTACAGTGTTAGGTTTGTTTTCTCTGTAATTAGGGCTGGACGCATCTCCCAAATAATTGTTGTACATGTAACCGAAATAAGCGTTGTTAGGACTGGAGCCGTAACTTTTAGACGTGTTATCGAATTCGTAACAACTTTTACTATTCCGCGGTATACTTTGGTTCTTCTGTTGTTTCTTCGGCTTAGCGCCTTCAAACAACATTTCCAACGGCGCACTTTTAGTACATTCCGAGTCATCAGATAGGACGCTCTCTAATGAGTTACAGTTAGTTCTACACAGTTGGTTGTCATTGTCCAGAAAGTCGTCGGACAACACGGATTCCTGGCTGCAGCTGTTCTTCATGTATTTCTTCTGATTCAAAAAGAAACTTGCGCTACTGTGTCTGTGGTTTTCTAAATACTCTGTGTCGTGTATGTTCTCGTACGAACAGTTCTGCGAATCGTTCAAATTGTATCTACTGCTATCAAATTTCGCTTGTTGGAAAGCGACTTCATTCCCATATTTGAGGAAAATCTCATTAGAAATACTAGAACAATTAGAGTTATCACTAAGCACTGATTCGTTAGACCGCGTGACACATCTCTTAGTCAGAACACTTTGACATCTGTACATGTTACTGTTGTACTTCATCGAGTCTTCGACGATATCGTCCAGGTTCGACGGCATGTTCCTCGGTAGTGTAGAGCTCTTCTGATTGGCTATGTAAGCGGGCTTCGCGGGCACTACCGGCTTCTCACTGCCGTAGATTTCATAGTTTGACACAGTCCGTCTTGGCACATTCTTGGTATGTTTTTTACAAACTTTCTTAGAAAATAATTTATTTTTACAACTCGCATCTTGGCTGAGACTGCAGTCTTCTAAGGAGTCTGAGGAGAAATTACCATCGTCTTTTTCTTTCGTAGGTTTCAAGTCAAGGTCATCCTGACCTCTCGCGACATCGTATTCATCCAAATCGCCATATTTCTTCGTTATTTCCGCGATCATTTTTTCAGTATCCGATTTTATAGTATCCACTATACTTTTACCGCTATCTCTAAGATTTTTGTTATCGAAACCTACGAAAAAGCTTAAGGAATTCCTCTTTTTGGGATCTAGAGAGTTTGTATCAGATTTCTGATTCTTTTGGTTAGCTTTATCAGCCCACTTGCATTCTTCAGACACTGGCGACACGGGACAAGACTTATAATTCTTGAATATACTCCGCGCAGGTTTGACAGACTTAGGTGGAGCTGGTTTCTCATCATTTTTCGTTAGATTTAAAGTAAAATTTCGTGGTTTAGGTTCGCGTGGCTCTTTCTCGGGGAACAGGCGGTTGAACACTTTAGATTGGACAGGTTTCGTCATGTCTATAGTGAAAGCTAGAGGTTGCTTCTGAGGCAGCTGTTCTTTGAACACCATGGGTTTCGTATCAAAAGGGGCATAATGCGTGTTGCGTCTATCATTCTGAGCGGGTGGTATGTTTGCGTGTGGCGGCACGTACGGAACCACGTTGTCTAAATAGTCGGGTATGATCTTATGGTTCAAATTCGCGGGTATCGCGTAGGGGTTCTTGTTTCGGTAGTCGAGGTAGGGGTTCAAACTATCGAAATAGTTCGAGTTTAGACTGTCCAGGTTCTCTTCCGGACATGGCAATATTCCTGGTCAGCGTTAAGGAAACAATTTTGGTGTTTGTTAGTATTTAGCGATGATGGGTTTACTTATAAACGCTTTATTTGTTTGTGATGGAAAGCAACACTTGCCGAGGTCTGGCATATGGATGGGACTTGAAGGCAAGTAAAGCGTTTGTAAGTAATATTTAATGACGTCACACGTTAGTGAAATCACACATGGTTAATACAGTCAAAGTTTGATTATAAAAATATGTTTGCAAATAATTTGTTGTGAAAATCTGTTGCTAAATTGAAAGTACGTCTTTGACTGTATTTTTTTAAGAAATTGAGCATTCATACATCGGGTACTGAAATTTTAGTATAGAATAAATCACGTATTTATTGAATTTCTTGAAAATATTGATTGATTCAGATTGATTGCTACTGATAATCTAAGTAGACTTAAGTTTATAAAATGTTGTTAAAACAGTACTTTGATGACTTATTATTCCTAAGGGTACCTTTAATTGTAAGTTGATCATGTATGTTTCAAAATGAAGGACTGGAAGATACCATAAATCATTTTAAGTCTATTCAAACTAATGTTTCAAATCGATGTTATTTCAAGTTTAACAAATATCAACTTTATTATAATGTTGATTAAGTTGATTTTAGAGTGCACTAATGAAAAAGTTATAAAAATGTTTGAATTTGTAGAGTAAACTGAACTTTATTGTGTAGGAATTAGTTATTTTTCCATAAACTCATATTTGTTTACATTTTTGGCGAATAAATCGCGAATGCAGATTAAGTATAAATATTGTTCATTTTTCCATAACTTTACTTTTATTTAAAAAAAAAACTGTCAAATACCACAGATGAATACCCAATCTCCATCACAAAACCACGCGTACAGGCAAAGTGAAGCGTCTTACCGTAAGGTCTGGAATTGGATGGGATGGCCATGGAGACGGGGCGGCTGCGGCGCGAGCTGTCCTTCTCGGGAATGTACGACAGGTCCGTGGTTGACTGACTGGACTTCAAGTTGGAACGGAATGCCACCTAGTTGGAAGGAGATTATATTTCATTAGTTTGTAGCGGTATCTACAACGCCACATGCGAACAACGCGTCATACTGACGTCACGCAAATCCTGCATCTCGCAAGCAGAGTTTACCGCACAATTAGCATAGATACAATTTCCCAACATCAATCGTTGTCATCATCAATACCTCTAAAAGTTAATATAAGGTGGTTTTAAATAAATATACAATTTATTGTAAAGTTGGTATATACAGGATACATTTTTAACCACTGCGCAAACTGTAACCGTGAATTCAGTACATGATTCTGCACCCGTAGAGTCGGTTATTAAAAAAAAAAAATTGCTCTTCCACACATTTTGACCGCGTAAGTATTGTACGGACGCCAGCACATCAAGTTACTAAAATCTGTCAAATTTCTTTAATAGATTTTCAACTTTATCTTTAAAGCATTAAGGTTCAAGGTTGATTGGGAAAATTTGACAGTTTTGGGTAGCTTGACCTGCTGGCGTCTGTACTTTTTGAGGGGCCCGAAGGCCGAAGCCTGCCGGGTCAGCGGGATTGTCCGAAAGGGTTACCGCTACCCCGGAACATAAAGGGTAAAGGAAGGAACATGGGTGGGTTTTAGTCAGTAAGAGTCTGACACTCCCTTCCGCTCCACCCAGAGCGGGAAAGGGTCACTTGATGATTTCCCATCCGAAAAAAAAAGTGTTGTACTTTTCTACAAAACAGCTGATTTTTTTTTATTAATTACTGACGTTAAATTTCTACGCTAGGGGGTCTAGAATCATATAGGTATGCTGAATTCATTTACAGTTTGCGCACTGGTTAAACATTTATCCTGTATAATAGTTTACAGAACAGTGCTTATTAGTTACAGAATGGACACCCATTTGAAACGACACAATTTTAATTTTAAAACATTTATATTAAAAGAATAAGTTAAGAAAGTAAGACTTCCTATCGTATCATGTTATTTCCGAGAGATGTCCAAAACATTTTGGTTGCAATAGAATTTGAACCTTGTGATCTATGACAGTGACTTTGTTGCTCCAAAACTTGACCATTATCAATGATTCTGACTCTTCTATATTGTACAGACGCCAAGCACATCAAGCAACCCGAAACTGTCAAATTTTCCCAATCAATATTGAACCTAATACTTTAGCAATAAAGTTGAAATTGATGTGCTGGGGTCTGTGCTTTGTATTGGTAACATAAAAATACGTCAATATTAGTGTCTGTTATCTGTCAATGTCATGTGTCAAAAGTTTATGTCAAATGAAAAATTGTGTTCTCCGTCTCTTTCTGCCGTGGACCGTCTTGAGTGTTGTGTGTCATGAAAAAGCTCCTAATAAATCTTTTTATATCTGCTTATTGCCTCATAATCCATCAGTTTGCAAGTATAACATGCTACATACACTCTCCAGCTGCCTGCGAGTCTCCAGTATCCTCCTGTTGAGCTCCTCCCGGCGCCGCGCCGCCTCGGGGTCCAGCCCCTTGGCGGGCGTGCGCGGCGCGGGCAGCGGGCGCGCGCCCGGCGCCGCGCCGCGCGACAGGTGCTGCGACGACAGCGACGTGTTGCCTGCGGACGGATGCGTATTGGTTCAAACTTTTGCGCACACACTTGTGCACTGTAATATCTCCTACGAAGTTGGCTTGTCTCAGTTGAGATTGGGATATTATTACATCCAAGTTATAAAGACAGCTACATCAATCGACAAGCAACAAGTTTAAAGTCACAAAATAAAAAGCAATCAACGTTTTCGTAACATGATTTTCCGAATCAAAACTCGATGGGATCGATTCCCAAGTCGGACAAAGTGTTATTCGGTTTTCCCTTAGGAATTTCTTAGTAACAGCCCGGAATAGAATAGAATAGAATACTCTTTATTGTACACCATACAAATTATAAAACATAAATATACAATTTTTTTACAAAAGGTGACACAATGGGCGGTCTTATCGCTAAGAGCGATCTTTTAAAGACAACCTTTGGATGGATTAAAATACCCGGAGCCCGGAGCCCGGAGCCCGGAGTTTGTAAGTTGGTGGTGTGATACCCGCGTGCCTCGGAAAGCACGTTAAGCGGTTGGTCTTGCGCCTGATCTCTCCCCGGTCGTGTCGGATTGCCGTCCCGTCGGACTATGAGAGTAAAGGAACAGAGTGCACCTGTGTTCGCGCACACACTTGTGCATTATAATATCTCCTGCGTACCTGGCTAATCTCCGTTGAGGTTGGCCACCGAGACCGAAACCGGTCGGCAGGCTGTTAGTACATAAGTAGTTAAGTAGTACATAATACAAAGTGCTCACCCGCAGTGAGCGTGGCGTCCATCTCGGCGCCGCTGAGGCTGTCGAAGGCCGACTTGAGGTACTTCTCGCGCCGCCCCGCCGTGTCCAGCGACTCGCACGAGCCCGACAGCGGGTTGCGCTCCGTGTTGTCGCCGGAAGGAGTCGACACCTGCACGAAAGGAAACAGAAATATAATGTTTTATTTTTCAGTACAAGTAAAAAGTTATTGTGAAATATGCTTGACTTTTGAGCTTCGCGAATTGTTATATTCTGTTCAAGATTCAGTTAGACCTTTAAACCTGCATCTAGATCTTTTACAGTCATTACGGGTAGTCCGAAGCCCGAAAATCTTACCACGTGGTATCGTTTTACCCAGTAACTGGGTGGTAGAGATCAGATAGGCCGTCGCTCGATGTTAAATACTGGTATTCAACTGCATTCAGTTAGACTGGAAGCCGAAACCCGACATAGTAGAGAACAGGGGGTCTGCTACGAAGTGCAAAGTGCGAATGATCGGATCGGACCGTCACATGGCCGAACCGAATATTATTGAAAAATGCGAAAACACGTTCGGACCGGCTGTTAGGTCGGTACCATAGTCAATATTCGAAAGAGTGTAGGAGTGTAGGATTGGGACCGACCGAACTAAATAGTAACTTCGTAGCAGGAAACGGCCGAACATTCGGCCGATACTACTTCGGAGTACACCCCCTGGCTAGGTCCTTACCTCGTCGTCATCAGAGTCCACGGGAGTGCCGCTGAGCTTGGCGTGCGGTGGCGGCAGTTCCAGCCGCGTCTCTCCCGTCCAGCGCTTCGACCGACGCATGGACTCGCGCAGTTCGTCGGCGTCCATCGCGTTCACCATGAACTCACTGAAAGGAAGATTATTTTTATTCTAAGCCTTCATTGTCCACTACAGGGCAACTCCTTACACTTCACTCTATCTCGAGCTAGCGTCCTTGTCTAAGATGTCCAGCTCATCCCGCCATCTTACGCTTGCTCACTTTGTAGCCCAGTCTTTCATCTCCACCTTTTTTTTTTTTTTTTCTGGTGGGAAATCATCAAATGACCCCTCCCGCTCTGGGTGGAGCGGAAGGGAGTGTCAGACTCTTACTGACTAAAACCCACCCATGTTCCTTCCTTCGCCCTTTATGTTCCGGGGTAGCGGTAACCCTTTCGGACAATCCCGCTGACCCGGCAGGCTTCGGCCCTAAGGGGCCCCTCGAATTATGCTGACATCTCTTTGAGGCGAGCGTGGAACACTTACGCGCCGTCCGGCACGGGCCTGGTCCTGATCGGGCGGTGAGCGGGCTTTGTAGCCCAGTCTTTCATCTCCACCTGAGCTTGTTATAATGTCGCATGTCACGGAGAGGGACCCATTGTGAGGAGTTTGTTGCGCCACTTCTTCTTCCCAGCGAAAGGACTGGGAAGTGGTGAAGGGCGGGCGTTTTTGGGGGACTGTCTTTTGTAATTTTGACGTTCGAAAAGTGCTTCTCAGCCTAATTTGAATAAATGACTTTAGATTTGATTTGCTGAGCATGGACTCCTAGGCACCAATGTCCAAGGATCCCCACTTAGCTTTGAGGTCTGATTGACAGAACAGCCTATAAGCAGTACTCGCATGATAGTATCTGGGCTCGTCCCATTAAATTATTTATCGTCATTTTTCACCAGCGCTGCGGTATTTATTTTTTAAATATCACATCATTATGACAGGAGCCTTTTTGGCCCCGCACAGGTCTTTTTTTTTTGCTGTTATTGGGCTGTTTTTTCAATCGATAGATATTTTTTATTTGTGGAGTTTGTTTTAGAAGAACTGTCAAAAATTCAAAATTATTCCTCGGATAAAGTTATCTCGCGGTGGAAAAAACAGCCCTTAATGTAACTTATTTAGTTTTAAAAGCTCCTTTTTGACTATTTGTATTTCCTGTGCGTGTCCCAAATAAAACATTTTTTCTTTCTTTCTTTTCTTTCAGTGAACCCTCAACGACCCATCGTAGACTTAATGAGGGTTTAATATACACCTAGCTTTCAAGGAGTAAAAGGAGTAGGAGTATCGCCAAAATCTAAATCTGACCACTGTAAGGACTATTCCTGCTTGCAGCGCATATTATTAGTCGACCTAAAAAGGATCCTCTTTTGTTTTACTTACGGACGCAGCTGTGGTCATCATGTGCACGGGATTTTGTTTTCAAAATGCTCAGATATAGCTTTGGCGATAGTGCAAGAGTGATATGCTATTGTTCAGTCTACCTAGAAGTGTGAAGTGCAACTCACCCGGGCGTCTCGTCATCATTGTTGCCGGGGTAGTAAGTGGTTCGGTTGCCGCGCTCCGACGACGACGTCCGCTCGCCGTCGGATATGTCCTCGATATCACCGTCATGTTCCGTCGACTCTTGATCCTGAAGAGAATGGATGCACATGGATATAACTACTACACTAAGGGCCGATGTTTCAATCTTTAGATAACTTTTATGTTAAGAATAAAAATCTTCAGATCTGACGATTAAAAAATTGGCTGTAAAAAAATTAGGCAGCTGACAGTTGTGGAAATGATATATTAATTGCGTATAGAGTTATGAACGTTGGCAACATTTATATTACTCGTATTATACACATTTAGAACTGCCTGCATTACTATGACTAACGGCTGAACACAACCTACCCCCCCCCCCCCCTAACCTATTTCAGTTACAGACAGATCGCTACTGATGGTAGTCAGTATATTCATAACTGCCAGTATAATATAATCATATAAATCGCTACTGATATAGATTATTGGGACGTTAAAACCAGAGATAGATAGGAGTTTTTACCTCCAGTATGCCAAAACTGGTGATCGATTGGTAATTGGGTTCGGCCGTAAGTAGGTACAGTCGAACAAAGAATATGGTATACAGGCAATTTCATCAAAATCCGTTCAGCCGTTTTTGCGCCAATCCGGAACATACATCAATACTAATTATCTTTCTGCCACGCATTTATATTTATTTCAATGTGTATGGTGTACATAATAAAGAGCTATCCCAGTCTATTCGTTGTTTTTGCGCGTAATTGCTATTTACGCTTAATAAAAGAGTGATATATTTTTGCACGTCAGCTGCCTGTAGATCAATATCTTTGTTTGACTATACATTTAGTGCTAAACGATTATACAGGTTGAAATTAAATTAGCTAGCTAAACTACACAGTCGTGATAGGTGTCGATATCTAAACACAATAAAACCAAATACAACATATCTGCTCAACTCATACTTTAAGTAACAACACTACAAGCGGTAGTTGACCCCAAAAAAAAACATCAAATATTTTTTGTTATTATTTTATCGTGTTTAGATATCGACACCTATCACGACTGTGAAGTTTAGTTAGCTAATTTAATTTCAACCTGTAAACCATTTATCTGTCAGAGACATAATGATATATAAAAAGGTTCAAAGCTAAATTGTATTACTTTTGCTGATTTGTCGAGCAAGCAAGCCTTAAAATAATTAAATACATAAGAATATTAAAACAAAAACTGTTTACCACTCAAGATGCAACAAAAAAGTTTAATTAAAATTTAAAAAAAAAAAAAAACAAAAACTTGAACCGCACCTCGTACTTAAAACTGCCGAGGGACGAATCGTCGGTGTGGTGCCGCGTCCGCGTCTCAGTCGCGCGACTTTTCGACAAATTAATCGTAACCTAACGTCGACAAACATAAAATAACGTAAATATGTGTGGGAGGCATATAAAAAGTGTTGCCAATGAAGAATAATTATCTTTTACGTGGATTTACTAGTTCGTTATACTTGTTCCAGTATTTAAACTTGGTTTTTGTGTAGTTCTTCTTCTTGACGCGTTGATGGCAAAAATATTTTTTTCTTAAAATTGTTTGGCCCAAAATTCAGCAACGCGGAGGTGAGCCATTGTCTGTGACACCACATACACACCGGAGGTCAGAGCCTTCCATGAACCCCCACTTGTGGAGGTTGTCCTTGCTGCGGCCTACGTGGGTACGAAGTCTATTTGAGGTTTTCCAAGTAGGTCACGTTGTTTTGTGTAGTTTAAATACAATTTTTGATAATGTTATTACAGATAAGACAGAACCCAAATGACTGCAAATAATTATTGTTCCAAAAATAATTACAAAGAAAAAAGAATTGAATTGACGATTCCAAATGTAGTGTCTTTTTTATTACAAGTACTTAAATTTAGAAAAGTACCTAAGAATAATTATTCTTCATCGTGACACATGCAAAAAATATTTATTTAAAACTGCGTGTTGATAGTATGATTCAGTCAGAAACACTTATTAATTATGTACAGACGCCAGCAGGTCAAGCTACCCGAAACTGTCAAATTTTCCCAATCAACATTGAACCTAATACTTTAGCGATAAAGTTGAAAATCTATTAAAGATATTTGACAGATTGTACTAGCTTGATGTGCTGGCGTCTGTACAAAATGAGCTTGGAATTTAACTTCAATAACACAATTAAACGTTTTCATTAATGAAATTCTTGACGGAATCATTAAAAAATATTAATAATTACATTTTGTTACAGCGGACATACAAAAGCACATACAAATATAGCAGAAAATACATGCTCGCACCATGCAGCATGCAGCACGGTCAATGTCTAGTAATATGACGCACAGACTATTCGAAATTATCTGAAAAACTAAGAAAATTTAACTTTATCTCAATTGAATAAAACCCTTGTTTTGAATGGCAAACTCTAGTGTACTGTGTTCATTCTAAAACAGTCCTTATGTTTTGAAAATATAACTATTTTAATGTTCTCAGTAGTTTTAAATCTAAATCTGCTCGTCTTGATATTTCAACGCTGACCGTACAATGCTAAAAGTACGTAAGCAAAAATATAAGCTAGTTTAAAGTAAGCAAAAATATCGCGGCGGGATTTTATCGCGCACGGGATTTTCAACTCTCGGTGTTGAGCTGAGCGTTGAGAATCCAACAGAGCACATCTCAGCGCGTCAAAAAGCACACTGTTGGAGTTTCAACATTCGGCGCAAAGCAGTGGGTTAAAAATTCAGTGCGCGAAAAAATCCCGCTGCGATATTGTAATAAACGCAACCGCAAATATACTAGTCTGAAGCAATACACTAATGTTATAAAATTACTAAAACCCCTCTGTAAAACAACATTTACATGAAAATACGGCACTCCCTTTATTTCTGATTTTCTGTCAAAAGAATTAACTAACACGTCCAACTTCCATAAAAATACTTTATACTAAAACATAGCTAAAGTGTTGTCTTGTGAAATAACTAAAATAACAACGAGCGTAACATCACACAGGCACAAACAAAAATATGCTAAAATAATGAGTTGCATTTCGCTAACAAAAAAATGATTTTACACGATGATTTTTTTTTTGTACTATCAAACGAAAAATGGACGCAAAAAAGCGAAAACAAATATGAACATAACATGACAAATAAAAAAAAATGAAAAAAAAACCTTTTCCACCCGGGGCGAGATCGTGAGAATATCGTATGTCTTTCTCATGGTCGCATCGAAATTCCTGAACAAGGCTTCAACGCGAGGCAGCTGGGATAAATTCAGTGATTTCGGCCTCTAGTCAAAGTTAAACCACAACCATAGTGAACAGCTTTTATTTTTTATTTATTTTTACCCTTTGAATTAAATCCCACTTGATACTGAAGCTTCGGCTTTGTAAGTAAAAAAAAAAAAATAAGGAACCAAAACCCAAGACCATTTTTAATAGTGTGAGACCAGGGGAAAAATAAAGAAAAATAAATTAAACCATTCACAAAATTTTAAAAAAAATAAAAAAAAAATGTTACAAAAATAGGAAAAAAAATGGCAAAGTATTATGGAGTTTGTCCAAAACAAAAAAAAAATGTTTACAATATACGTCATTCAGGTGAGACACAGTGAACATAAAAAAACCAGTGAAGCAGGAGATAAATGGTAGGCTGTTTTGCCCGATCTCTAGAGAATGGGGACCATTGGACTCTAAAGAATGGAGTCACTGCATACACAAGCTCCAGCATACTTCACAAGAATATTAACATAATAAAAATACAGTCAATAGCAAAAGTCTGTTTAATAATAACAATTTATTTATTTAATAAAATTATTGAAGACTAGAACAATTATTTATCTGAAAAAGCGATGTCACTAGTCTAAGGTTCCAAAATTACACAATAATGAACATTACTTTTAACGAGCAATGGTGGCCCAGTAGTAAGGTCGTGGGTTCGAACCCAGACAGGTAGGTGTAAATAATTTCACCACCACTGCTCTCAGAACGATGAAGGAAAACACCGTGAGGAAACCGGCATGTCGTAGAACCAAACATTCGAAGACATGTGACATCTACCAACCCGCACTGGGCCCGCGTGGTAGATTGCGGCCCACTCCCGCCCACTTCCCCTTACAGAGAGAAGTCCTGAGTCCCAGCAGTGGGAACAATATAGGCTGATTATGAACATTATTTACTTACTTACACTAACTTTTGCTATCGACTGCAGACATAGAAGACGAGGTCACCAAACTACCAACACCATACACCATCAACCGTATGAGTGAGTACACAAACAATATGTTAATAACTAATACACACTGAGTATTTCGAGCTTCAGAAAGAAATTGTCACAAAAGTAAGAGAGATAGAGGCAACGTTCTGTAAAGTTATTTATTTAACTACATTGGCGCCGATTCCCTTGTTCACAAACTAAACTAAATTTAAGTTCAGTGCATCTTTTTCTTTCTATTTTATTAAGAAAAGGACAGAAGATAAATATTAGTTTAGTCCTGTCAAATTAAGATACTCCATAGACAGTTTAGACGTGATTAAAAACATGGCGACAAAAAATACGTCAGTTAATGTCATGCGCTGACTAATTTGACAGGACTAAACTAATATTTATCTTCTGTCTTTTTCATAATGAAATAGATAGAAAAAGATGCACTGAACTTAAATTTAGTTTAGTTTTGAACAAGGGAATCGGCGCCATTGATTTTCAAGTCACAAGTTCACTCTAACAAAATTGGGAAAAGGCTACCTAGCCTTTTCCCAACTATGTTGGAGTCGGCTTCCAGTCTAACCGGGTGCAGCTAAATACGAGTATTTTACATGGAGTGGCTGTTTATCTGTCCTCCACAACCCAGTTACTGGGTAATACGATACCCCTTGGTAAGACTGGTTGTCAGACTTCGGGCTTCTGACGACCTGTAACGACTGTTAAAAGATCCACGAATGGCTTGTTTTTCAACTATGTACTAACTATAATGATAGCAATGAAATACTCAGTGCGTTTCAAATAAAATGGTAACAACTATGGGGATAATGTTGAGACGAATAGGAAGGTTGTGTATTTATATTTATTTGTAAACTAGCTTTTTCCCGAGGCTTAGCCCGCGTGCTTGTCGAGAAATATCCCACGGGAACGTACTACAGGGATTCAAATTAGCCTATATGTTAATCCAGGCTATAAACTACCTGTGTGCCAAATTTCATCCAAATCCTTTCAGCCGTTTTTGCGCTAAACCGAAACATAGTACATCCAGACAAACAGACAAAAATTCTAAAAACGATATTTTCGGATCGTTAAAAAAATATTCAATGTACAATTTTGACGTCGTTACTCTGTTATAACGGTATCTACAACGCCACATGCGAACAGCGCGTCATACTGATGTCACACAAATCCTGCATCTCGCAAGCAGAGTTTACCGCGCAATTAGCATAGATACAATTTCCCAACATCAATCGTTGGGCAGTTGCCCGCCAGACACAACACCCGTCTGGTCGGAGGTTCCTCCCTTTTCTATGGAGGATGAGTGAACTTTACACCCTGTTCCTCATACCTCTAAACTGGTGACCCCGAGCATGAACGTCAGCGCAGCCTTCGACAAATTAAATTTATAAATAATTATTATATACTCTGTAAATAAGAGCTTGATTCCCACGACAGGTGTCATCGAACAATTTTGAACAAGCATTTAGATTAGAACTAGCTGCGCCCCGCGGTTTCACCCGCATAAGTTTCGATCCCGTGGGAATGTCGGGATAAAACTATTCTATGTTATTCCTGGTTATAAACCATCTGTGTACTAAATTTCATCCAAATCCGTTCAGTAGTTTTTGCGTGAAAGAGTAACAAACATCCATCCATCCATCTATCCATACAAACTTTCACGTTTATAATATTAGTAGGATAAAAATTCTGTTCAGCAACACCAATCATTGCCATTTTTCGCGGAGGAAGGACAATGACAAAAAAGTATCTGCCGTTTCATACAATTTGAAATACCAGGTCGAGGTATTTCAATTTTGTATGAAACAGCTGATTTCTTTTTTTATTTTAAAACGTTTTTTTTTTAAATATTTTTTACACTGTTTTTTAGTACATTGGCTGCGCCCCGCAGTTTCCCGAAAATCGGGATAAAAAGTATCCTATGTGTTAATCCTAGTTATAAACCATCTGTGTACCAAATTTCATCCAAATCCGTGTAGTAATTTTTGCGTGAAAGAGTAACAAACATCCATCCATCCATCCATCCATACAAACTTTCGCGTTTATAATATTATTAGTAGGATAGGATTTTCTAGCTAGACACAGCTAATACATGAAATGACGACGCGTACTTATCCCCAGAGTCACTTACCGACACACACATATTCTAGAGTATTTTTTCATACATGTCTTATTTGTTGAACAAACCCTGTGAGTTTTCACATCAATCACACACTTACTACAGCCGATTTAATGAGGGGCCAATGAGCTTGTGAACCTAAGAATACAACAATCCCGTCCATCACTAAAATAACAGAAGACCAATTCCTCTAATTATAAACGTTCGAAATCTAGTCGCGATCTCATCTCAGCGACAATCAATGTCAAAAACTTGTCAAAAATGTAGGTATTTTTGACAGATGGAGACAGACTGTGAACGTTCTTCAAATTACGAGAATTACCCTTCTAATGTCACTCGGAATGCTGCCACGATTAAATGGTATTGGGCTGGACACATCTTTTTTTTTTAAAACCCCACACTATGATTTTCTCCTGTATCGTGGGTGCGTTTACAAACATTTAAACTCACATACACAAACAGCCAGACCCGGAACAACTACTTGTAGGTCATACAAATATCTGTTCCGTGCGGGAATCGAACCCGCGACACGCAGCGCAGCAGTCAATTGCTTAACCACTGCGCCAACCGTGCCGTCCAAAAACAGAAACAACTGCCGCATGTGAGACGATCAATGGGCCAAACTTACGACCCTGTGGGTCCCGCTTGGTGGTAAACTACATCGCGGCAGGCCCAGACGGAGATGACGGGATGAGCTGGACTCCTTTAGTAAAGATTGGTCCTTGGAAGCTCTGGACAGAGAGAGGTGGAAAGAGAGGATACCTTTGCCCAGAAGTGCGACATTAATGGCTTGTAAAAAAAAAATGAAGATAAAAATGAACAGCAGCCTAATTGCGTAACACATTTTCGGCAAATGAGTGAATTAATTGGTTTCGTTTCGATCGCTTTTAGTTTCATTTTACGATTTTCTTAAGCACAAGTTGATTAACCATTCAGAAAACTGTGTAAGGTAATGATTTTTACAGTAATTTACGAATAACAAAAAAAAACTGCTCCGAACTGCCGTTTTGTTTATCAAATAAGACACGTATAGTACGCGTCCGTTAATATGACACATCGAGCTTTAGAAAGAGACTGCCACGATGAGCGACAGAGACGACGCTCTACAAAGTCGAACTTTTTTCTAAAACTCGATATGTTTTAACGACCACGTACTGTATGGTAAAAGACACTCTACGCCCATACACATACGGCACTAACCTGCTTGACGCTGGTCTGATCTTTCCGCTTGTCTATGTAACGTGTATCGGTGCCGCTATCTAGAGAACTGTCTTTAGACCCGTCTGAGTCGCCGCGTTTTTCTGTGGAACATAAAGTAACTTGTCATTTGAATTAGAGCTTTAAATCATGTGCAGTTGGGTGTATTTTACAATAACAACATGGTTCATGGCTTCACGCATTTCTGTATGGCAGAAAAACCGAGGGCCCACGTAAAAGCAAGTGGGTACCGAAAATGATGGTAATCTGCAAAACCAGAAGCATCACAGAAGCGTTGCTACCTCACAGGGATAAAGCTGAAATGCCTCATGCGTCTGCAACCACTCGTCACCACCCACACACTCCACACTCACAGAGCGACGCAGCTTGGCGGCTGACATAGCTATGATGCTAGAACGTAACACGGGGTGAATAAGGATGCAGGGGTGAATCGGACCGAAACTTTAAAATGGATTTTAACGTTGAAATAATATAGTTTGTTGCCAGAAAAGACTCTAATGTGTTTACTGTTTTTTAATTAAATATTAAGTGTCCTTGTTAGCAACAAACTATATTATTTTAAAGTTCCATCCATTTTAAAATTTCGTCCCGATTCATCCCTGCATCCCTATTCACCCCGTTTTACCGGTACTCCCTTGGACGAGGACGACAATGTTACTTGATGAAAATTGACATTGAAATGGCACAATGAAGGTTTCAACTTTATATCTCACCAGTATGTTCAACAGTTTATTATATTTTAAGGGCTGATTTTTCAATCGACAGAAATGTTTTATTCGTGGAATAAAATTGACGTCTGACAGTTTTTTGTATGGTAGAACTGCCAAAAATTCAAAATTATTCCTCGCACAAAATTATCTGGCGATGGAAAAATCAGCCCCTAATCACATAATTAAATTGTAATTGAAAAGTCGTCAACAAAAGTGGAGGTTATAAAATTAACCTCAATTGTCAAAAGATTTAAAAAAAAAAACATCTTTAATGCCATTTAAAATTGGATTCTTCGGGTTTCATTATTCAAATATTTAAATCAAAGCACTCAGTGTGTATGGGGCACTACCAATTAGCATCTACTACAGTACGTTCTCTGATCGACTTGTTTACATGTGGCCACTTGTACAACAGAGCACAGTGTACTGCCGGTCGATTCTGTAAAAATCTCATCGTGATAACTCAAGTGAAGTGAGCTTGATGTGAGCATTGTGAGCTGTCAGTAGTGTCAATCCCTAGCATTATTTGGAACGACAGCTCACTCCATACTCACTTCACCTAAGTTGTCACGGTGAGATGGTCACAGAATCGCACTGCAGCTGCGCCTCACCGGTGTCGGGGTTGATCCTGGCGGCCCACTTGCCGCGCGCGGGCGGCGCGGGCGCGGGCTCGGCCGGCGCCGCGTCGTCGCCGAGGCTCTTCTTGGCCCACGTGGGCAGGCGCCCGATGCGGAGCCTGCGGCGGGGAACGCTTTTATTAATACACAGATAGATGGACACCCAACCACAACGGTTTACGGGCGCTTGACAATTTGTTAACATTCTTGCGTAGACTTTCGTTTACAAAAACCGGGCGCGAATCTCTTTGACAGTCACAAGTCGATGACAGTCGTTACGGGTAGACAGAAGCCCGAAAATCTGAAGACCAGATGTCGAAGGGGTATCCCCTTGGTAAAACCGGTTGTCAGACTTTGGAGGATTATTACACAGTTATGAAGATCTGATAGGCAGTCGCTCCGTATAAAATACTAAGGCCGTATTACAGAACCTCAGTCAAATCTCATGCATTACTTAAAGCGTGTTTGAAGCCATTTCATTGGTCAGCGGGATTGTCCGAAAGGATTACCGCTGCCCCGGAACATAAGGGGCGAAGGAAGGAACATGGGTGGGTTTTAGTCAGTAAGAGGGGAGGGCGGAAGGGAGTGCCAGACGGCACTCCCTTCCGCTCCACCCAGAGCGGGAGAAATCATTTGATGATTTCCCACCAAAAAAAAAATGCCATTTGATTGGCTGACACTAGTTTTAAGTAATGCTAAAGTCTTGAGTAAGTTCTGTAATACGGCTCTTACATTCAGCTGCATCTGGTTAAACTAGAAACCGACCTAAATATGGTTGAAAAAAAATTAGGCAGATGATGACTAAATAATACTCACGTATAATCAGGTACAACAGGCGTGCCGAACTTGTTCTCCTCGTAGGGCAACTCTCTGGGCGGCGAGCCGAAGTGAGAGTCACTCTCGCTGTCCAGACCAGACATGCCGTTACTCGGGGTTGACACTTTTCTGATAAGGAAAGAACACGAGTTTGTGTTAGTACAAATTCTAATGTAACATCGACCTTCGCTCATATTTTCTAAATTAATTAACCCTTTGACCAGGGGAGGCGCAGATGTCAGTCCCCTGGGCCTTGGCCGGCCTGCAGGGAGTCGTGGTAGGCGCACAAGTTCTCATGTGCCCCGGCACTAGTGTGGTAAGCGAACACAGGGGTGGTCTTTCTTTAGTCAGTAAGAGTCTAACAGACCCCTCCATCCGCCTCAGGACGGAGGACATCCATGAGGATCTTCAAACGCGTCAAAAAAAAATGTTTCGGAAAGCGGAGGATAGGGTCTTATGGCGCAGACTAGAAGACGCCTATATCCAGCAGTAGACTGTGATAGGCTGATTGATTGACCTGCATTTTTAATACTTTTAGGTACAGACGCCAGCACATAAAGCTACTACAATCTGTCAAATTTCTTTAATAGATTTTCAACTTTATCGATAAAGCATTAAGGTTCAAGGTCGATTGGGAAAATTTGACAGTTTCGGGTAGCTTGACCTGCTGGCGTCTGTACATTTGTAGATTTTTTTGTCTCATAAAACTCTCGTCGCTGTATCTGGGACTAAAGTCTATTCAAACGAATGTTATTTCAAGTTAAACAAATATCAACATTATTTTAATGGTAATTAAGTTGATTTCAGAATGACTAGCACTATTGAAAAAGTTATATAAATATTTGAAGTTGTAGCGTAAACTGAACTTTATTGTGTAGGAATTAAAGTTATTTTTCCATAAACTCATATTTGTTTACATTGGCAATTAAATCGCGAATGCAGATTACGTCAGCTAACTTACGGTGTGGCTTACACTACTACTACTACTTAATATAAATGGTGCTACTCACTTGCCCTGCCGGATGGCCTGCTGCGCCAGCCTGGCGCGCATGGTCACGACCATGTCGTGCGGCACGCGCCACACGAAGATGCAGCCGTCGCCCGACGCGGAGATCAGGTGCTGGCAGTCCGGGGTGAACCTGGGGCAATAACATAACAATTATAGCAAAAAGACCCGCGCAAAACTATATTTGGATAACGCAAAAAGGTTGGTGGACACAATAAAACAAAAAAAAAAAAACAATAATATATTGCCAAATTGGATCACCAAGTCACTGGTTGTCATCAAAAATACCGTGCTACCCAGTAACTAGTAACTGGGTTGTGAAGGTCCGACAGGCAGTCGCTCCATGTAAAATAATGGTGTTCAGCTGCATCCAGACTGCAAGCCGATCCCAACATAGTTGGCAAAAGGGTAGGCAGATTGATTGACCCAGCGTGGTCCGCTGTGTACTCACTTGAGGCCGGTGACGATCTCGGAGTGGCCGTACATGGTGGCCATACACTCGCCCGAGTAGTAGTCGTACACGCTCAGGATCTTGTCTGTGCTGGACGTCGCCAGGTAAATGCCGCTGTTGTCCAGCGCTACCTGTGGGGAGAGGAACAGTTTGCGTTAATAATATTACCACAAAACTTTACAACTGAAAAAAAATGCCAAAAGGGCTATAGTCTAACACAATGAGAGATAGCAATACTGTCATAGCAAAGTTTCAGTTCTCACAACATTTATAAATCTATTTTTTTTTTTTTTTGTTACTGGATGGGCCTGCTCCTGACCCTTATCTCGCCTGATGGAAAGCGATGGATGAGGTCTATGATGGAACGAGCGTGCCCAGAAGATGCCTGTTCACTCTTGCTTTGAAATCACGCCTACATTCCTACAAGTGGTAGGCAGAAGTGTTTAGTACACCCAGATTTCGTTTCCGTATAAAAGGTGGCGAGCCTGTTTGCTTCAGGAAGCCGCAATATTAGGACCTGAGCGGCTACCGAAAAATTCCTAGGACTTAACCCAGGATCACATGTTTAGCAGTTGCGCTTGTGACTACTAGAGTAAGCAGCAGGCAGAAAAGCGCCCTTTATGCATGGAAATGTTTAGAAAATAACCGTTATTCCTTCTAGCACGGATTCAACATAGTATAATTGCTTTAATGAATCTTGATGGTCAATCAAAATAACTAAAAACTACTTTTTTTTAGAATAGTGTTGCGCGCCACAATTAATGCCTGGTACATGATGACATTAGTTACCACTAGCGCCATCTAGTATCGAGTAGCAGACCTAATAGAGTCAAGATCCTTCTAGAAATTTCAATGCTAGAACTTTCTAGAACTATCGACATCTGGTCAGTCGGGGCCGGTATGTACTCGAACAGTCTAGATGTTTCTACAATAGAAGATTCTAGAACTATCTGCAGCACTATATACGGCCGGGATAAGACAAAACCGGGCAGAGTTGGATAAGCGATACAAGTGAATACATCGAAAGCGATCTTCAAGTGCGACTTAAGTGCAATTGTGTTTTGTAATTGGTGTCTTTGAGCTGTTATTAGTGTTGTTTAATTAAAGTGTAATTTTTGGTAATTTATATCGGCAGTTTTAATTGTCACGAACCCCGAAGCTCGTAACAATAACATCTTCTGGGCTCGTTCGTTCCATATAGACCTCATTCTCCACCAAACGTCAAGATCGAAGTAAAGAGCTGGTCCATTTTGCAATTTTAAAAAATAGTTCAAAGGATAAGAACCCAGAACAAAATGAATGATGATGAATGATAAGAACCCACCCAGACTACGTGTCTGGGTGGGTTCTTATGCCTAAAGTAATAAAACTAAATATTCTAAGGGCTGATTTTTCCATCGCCAGATAACTTTTATTCGTGGAATAAAATTGACATTTGACAGTTTTTGTATCGATGAACTGTCAAAAATTATAAAGTATTCCTGGAATAAAATTATCTGGTGCTGGAAAAATCAGCCTTAGACAGAGTACAGGTTTACTATTACCTTGATAAGCGTCCCGTCCTCGGCGGTGGTGCCTCTGAACGTCTTCGTATGTCTGCCGTGAGCGGCGCTGTACACGCGAACGTTACGGTCCTGAAAAAAAAAACAGAATGCACATAAATACGACAGTTACGTAATAGTGCTTTACAGAAAATGAAAATAAAAGTCAAAACAAGTCTTCAAAAATAATAAAATAATTTTCTGTGAAACAGGTTACGAAATTGGTGACATTTTTTTATTCATAAAACTAATAGGGAAAATAAAATAACCAATTTCCTTGTAACTTACAGCTAACACGATATTTGATAATGTCTTTGAATTAATGAGACTATCGATAAAGGTAACAAAAAAAATTTACATTTAATATTTCCATAATCAAATAGTTCAAAGGCCTGATACAAAAAAAAATATCGCAATAAGGAATAGATTACATGATTCTCAGCTTGGTGATGGGTATTGTCACCATGTATCTTGGTAACGTAAAATCCCTAACGCAGGCGGTCGAGCACTTTCACCCTTATGGTCTTAGCAATAAGGTCGACTGAAAACGTTCGCCTACGTACCTGAGACGCAATAAGTATGTGTAATAATCACAATAAGAGAAGAGTACACGAGTGTCGGTCTTAGTGATGAATCTTTTTACAATGGCGCCGATTCGCTTGTTCATAAACTAAACTAAACTAAATTTAAGTTCAGTGCATCTTTTTCTTTCTATTTCATTAAGAAAAGGACAGAAGATAAATATTAGTTTAGTCCTGTCAAATTTAGATACTCCATAGCAAGTTTAGACGTGATTAAAAACATGGCTAATAAAAATACGTCAATTTACGTCAGGCGCTGACTAATTTGACAGGACTAAACTAATATTTATTTTCTGTCCTTTTCTTAATGAAATATAAAGAAAAAGATGAACTGAACTTAAATTTAGTTTAGTTTGTGAACAAGGGAATCGGCGCCACTGTGTAGATAGATACACGGCGTACGACGTACATCAAGATACACAGATATCTTGAAATTCTGAACGTTGACGGTCGAATATGAATGAATATGAATTGCACCATTCCCAGCGTGGTTTGACCAGACTCGATTAATCGAATGAACCCCAAGATTCACACTAGCTCCTGTAGCCTCATGTTCATGGTGCTACAGCGACCATTGTATATCAAGAAGTAGACCGGGGGGCGCGGTTTTTGTAGGCAAGAGGTGCCCGTAGGAAAGGGTAGGATTTCAGAGCCTACCGGATATGCATCCTGGAATAAGCAGTGGCTTGCTAAGCAAGTACAATTCTGAACGTTGACGGTCGAGCACTTTTATTCTTATGACTGAAGGGGATGTGGAGTAGAAACTCGCGTATACGCGCGAGGGAGACTTTTTTGTAGTGTTGTGGGGGGGTGTATGTGGGGGGTAATATACTGAGGGCGCGCACCTGGCAGGCCGTGAGGATGTGTCGGCCGCCCGCGTCCACCTCCATGTCGTACAGCGTGGTGCGGCCCGACACGTTCTGGCCGCGCTGGAACTGGTAGCCGCCGTCCTGGCTCTGGAACACGCGATACCAACGATTCACTTACTTCACAACATCTTTAGAACTTACAATATACACTTCATACAAATCTTAAATTCATTCAATGACAAGCGACGCACAGCCTAAACAACTAGGTGTAGGCGGAGCATGAAATTTAGCACAAGAATTATGTTATGTACGAATGCTATGTAGTCCCCGCGCCGGGGGGAAACTTCTAATAATTAAAGCAGATGGAATTTCGTCAAATATGGCGAACTTTCATACAAACTTACATCCCCTCTTTAACCCCTATAGGGGATTAATTTATTTAAAAAAATAAGAATCTCATGTGCATAATTTCATACTTTTGATATAGGGTTTGCGTTGTGTCAGTAAATTTAAGATTTTATGAATTATATATGGTGCAAAAGGTATCAATTGACAAGTAACGAGTTTATTTGTGATCAAATCCAAATACGATCAACGTTTTCGTAAGGTGATCGTACTATAGTGATCTCTCTGCCGACCGGTTCTCGGAATAGCAGCGTGATATTACGCAGTCCACTTACATGGCGCAGCTGTCGGAACAGTATCGTCTTGTCGGCGCCGCACGAGACCATCTGCAGCCCCGCGCCCGAGCTGAGGAACCGGACTGCCGTGATGGACGACGAGTGCTCGTCTAGGGTCTGCATTATCTGGTAACCCTGGAATTGTGGAGAAGAATGTTAGTTTCCTTGAAAATAAGTGTAGCTTATCTTAATCAGCCTATAATGTTCCCACTGCTGGGACACAGGCCTCCTCAGTGAGAGGGAGTGGGCCGTAATCCACCACGCGTGCCCAATGCGGGTTAGTGGATGTCACATTATCTTCGAATTTTTGGCTCTAGGACATGCCGGTTTCCTCACGATGTTTTCCACTTTTTAAGAGCAAAAGTTGTAAAACACACTTCCAAGTTTAGTAACATGACTTTTTCTCTGCACGGAATAAAATACTTACCTACTACGAGGGCTTGGAACCGGCACTAAAAGCACAAGTTCTGTATCGGTACTTTTCGGTTTTTGCCATTTCGGTACTCCACCTAAAAAATACCGGTACCAAATTCAAGTATTCGGGGAATACCAAAAATCTCATGTTTGTGCGAGAAAACCCGTACGGTTGGCAACCTTGAAGTTATATTTCTGATAACTATTAGCTATCCTTTTTACTTACTATATCCGTTTTCTCACTCTAGTTTACGCTAATGTGTTTGGTACCGGTACAGTATAAATACTAATAAGAAATACCAATAGTACAGGTACTATGTCTGGTACCGGTAGTAACAGTAATGGCACAGTATAAATATGGATAGTAGGGAAACTAGGTCAATTATTTTAAATAATTATCTACGACCGATTGGACCGTTACGGTTGCAAGATGGCGGCTGCGAAAATTTATCGTCATCGGTGTCGTTTTCATGGTTTTGGAGGGTGCTTAAGCCGATATTGAGGTCTAAAGTGTGAGCCGTTCCGACCGTTTGTTCGTAGTTCCGTACTGTCCATATTGCCAAGCGGTGCGGAGCGCCTCACCCGGTCCACGTGGAACACGTGTATGAGCCGGTCGCGCGAGGCCGAGGCCAGCAGGCGCGGGCGCGCGGCGTACTCCAGGCACAGCACCTCCGCGTCGTGCGCCTCCAGCGTGTGCAGCAGCGCGCCCGAGCGCGCCGCGTGCACCCACACGTTGCCCGAGCGGTCGCCCGACGCGATGTGCTGCCCGTCCAGCGACACGCGCACGCACCTGCACAGGGCACGGCTGCAGTAGCACTTGGCCGACAACTACATCATCATCTACTTCATAAAAATCTTAAATTCATGTATTTACTGACAGACAACGTCTGACCTAAACACAAGGGTAAAAGGAATTTATAACGAAGGTGAGCACTTTTGAAAATTCACCTTCTAAAGAAATTAAACAGGGGATGAAGTTCGTAATGTTTGCTGATGGAAACCCCAACGAACACCCGGCTTGTAATAATAACCAAAGAAACAAAATATACAGACTAGTGTCCGACCTAAGGTTCAGTATCAGTTTCGACCAGAAAGAGGCCCGACCTAACTGGAGTACTCGTAGCATATCTATATTTGACAAGGCCCTTATTTAATTAAATTAGGGCTAACTTTTAAAACGCAATTTTGAAATTTTGAAAGTTTTTCACACTAAATCTGACAAAAGTTTTTTTTTTCTTTGTAAAATAAAACTTGATAATTACAAAATTAGTCCTACATCAAATTATTTGGAACAAAAAAAACGACGTTTCGCAAAAAATCAATCAATCATCAACTTTGAACGTTAATATTTCGGAAACGTGACACTTTACGGGGTTTGATCTTATTACGTTTTCTGTTTGCATTGATGTCAGCTATCGATTTTTAAAGGTCCCATGCGTGGCCGCCATTTTGAAATAAAAAAAAAAATGGCGCGACAGTAGGGTATGCCACGGACCTTCAAAGCCCTTTGACTCTAGTATCCGTATCCCCCCCCATCATTACCTTGGATGTCCCAGATAGAGAATATGTGACTCTTGTCTTTTGACACCCGATAGATGATGGTGGTACATACCTGACTCCAGTCTTATCATCGTACGACTTGGACTTGTCCTTATCGGCAGTAAGGTCGACGTCCTTCAGGAACTTCAGATCTGGGTCGATGTAGAACACTTTGTTCAGCTCCTGAAAATAATACGAAACGGCGACTTTCAGTTAACGAAACTGTTATTTTAGTGCATCATTCAAAAACGATGGACGAAATTCTAAAGTAAGTTAATTTTTGTCGAAAAATAAAATTTTAATTTTGCTTTAATATTGTGCTTAAAGTTTGTAAACTCAAAACTCGTGAATTCATAATGGCATGTCATTTATAGATACGGAACCTTTGATAAGCTAGTTTTACTCACACAGGACTATATTCTATAGTACAGACGCCAGCAGGTCAAGCTACCCGAAACTGTCAAATTTTCCCAATCAACCTTGAACCGTAATGATTCAGCGATAAAGTTGAAAATCTATTAAAGAAATTTGACAGGTTGTAGTAACTTGATGTGCTGGCGTCCGTACATACGACGCCTTTCAGTAATGAGATTAACAAAATTGACAAAATATACAACTAGGGTGTCTATACTAGATATGGCCCCCTTGTGAAGGTCGCGGGAATCCGCTGGATGTGAGAAGCACAGGACCGGTAGATGTAGTGACGCTTGGGGGTGGGGAGGCTATGTCCAGCAGTGGACGTGTTTCGTCTGTAAGCTCACATTGCTGTAGATGTTGGTGGGCGTGGGCGTGAGCTGCCACAGGCGCACGGTGTCGTCGCTGGAGCACGTGAGGAACGTGCCCGGCGGCAGCGGCTTCTCCACGCTGTTCATGTCCACGCCCCAGATGCACGCCGAGTGGTACAGCGCCGAGTGGGACTTGCCTACCTGCAGGAGAACGGTGTTAAGTTACCATGTGTTAATATTATGTAAAGGGGCAAAATTGGAAGGCCGATTCCAGTAATTAAACCGTTCAAAATCTAGTCGCAATCTCATCTCAGCGACAATCAATGTCAAAAACTTGTCAAAAATGTAGGGAAATATTTTTGACAGACTGAACTGAGGTGCCCCTCTGATAAAAAACGAAATAAAAATATGCGTTAATGGAACTGTTGTTGAGACAGCTCCTCTCAACATGTTGCGCGCTGTCGGCTGTGCGCTGTGCGGGCACGTATTTATTAACGGGTATCATTTAAGCTATCACCAATTTAATTAGTTTTGTGTTTCTTAAATAATAGGGTTTGTCCTCAAAATAGTAGATCTGTCACCAAAATGTAGTCACCAAACAATGCAAAATCAGTTCCACAATAAATCACCTAAAATCCTGAGATATAAGGTCTAGTACAGTCGCTTGGCAGCATTATCTGACCCACCCCAAAAACAAACGAATTTGGACCCTCTGCCTGTAACATTAAGGTTTATTCAATTTACATGAGCTTATCAGACAAGTGCACAAGGACTCAGCGAAGAAATACAATAATAACACAGACATGCAAATTTGATCTTTATAACGTTACCATTAGGTTATATGTTATAACTACTTGTTATAATATAATTAGTGTAATAGCTTATTTTAATGGTTGCGTTCAAGTAATTCTGGTCTCGTGGTCTGTGTATAAGACTGAGAAAAACAAGTTGCGAGATCAAATCCTGCGACGAAGATATTCTTTTGCTTTCAATTTAGAATGTATTCCAAAACTATTTAATGTATTATTGTAAAGAACTATAGACGGATGATCTTCAAACATAAACTTTCTAAAATGGTAACATTTTCGCATAACTTGTAATAAGTGGGTAGTTGAAAAATAAATATTCGTATTCATTATAAAACTGGTATTCAAATGACTACGCGCAAACATGTTTTACCTTGCCTTACTAAATTGCAAAAACAACGTCCCTTTACAATATTTTATTTTCTATTTTATAGGTAGTTTTTTTTATTATCATGTCTCAATGGAGTGATTATTTAAAATACAAAATAATCTATTTGCACGAGGAGAAGGTTGGCTGCTTGTGCTGTGCAAGAATAAACTTTATGAAGTATACTATATTGTTCAAATTCTTTAGAATATGCGTCTAGCATTACAACTAAGATCAAATTTCAATGCGGCTTATAAGAGTTGAGTTGGTCTTGTGGTCTAAGGTAGTTCGGTGTTCATCGTTGTCTAGGTTCGAAACCAAGTTTAACCTAAATATATCTTTTTGCTCAGCTGTTTCTTGTTTAATTATTTTATTACACTAAAGAAATGTAAACAAAATTTCTTTAATGGACGACGTAGGGTCTTGTCTTTTGAAATGGGTAGGTTGTATAGGAATAAAACTAAACAATTGCAAGTTTAAAATGTTTATTATTTTATTAAAACACTTAGGTAAGATAAAGTAAGTAAATGCTCATATATTTCCAAATTAATAGACATTTTATATTAGTATGCCATAATCAAATCTAACCATTTATAAACATTAAAAAAGGCGTGCTTATGCTTAAAAGTTTGTTATCGAGAAAATGAATTCATCTGTGAAATGCTTTACAGATTTATAGCTGCCTATATGTAGTGAATAAACATGATATTTAAATAGAAAAAATCTATTTATAACAATAACATCACCACATAATCTGCAATATTTTAATGGTTTAACAATCAATCCATTGAGCATTTACTTACATGGTGTGTTTAAAAATACCTACTAGATTACATAATTATATGCTGCTATAACTTGCTGTAAGCGGCTACGCATACCGCGCACCATATTCCAACACAAATCTTTGCCATTTAAATATTCCTGGGCAAAACGAACCCTGTCTTCGCGATGAGCAGGTGTCAATGCAATTTTTTGTGCTGGTTTATAATTCCTTATTCCAGCAGCGTGTAAATGCCTTCTCACTGTTTCCACTGAAATATTGTGGTTTATTGCGGTTACACGAATGAGCAAAAATGGATTTTCGACATTGCTTGAAACAAGGGCCCGGTGGCGTTCGAATTCGGGACTATACTTAATGGCTTTTGCTCCTGGACCAATACGCTGAATATCTCCATTATCTCCATAACGTCTTAGCCATAGTCTGACCGTATTTCTCTAAAACAAAAAAAAAACATTTTTGGAACCGTGTATGTAACTTGTAAGGAGTGAATGTAGTGGTAAAATAGCCAACTACGCGTTCATTATTCACAATCAATAAAATAAAATAAATATAAAAACACTTACTGCTATATTAAGTCGACGACCAATCTCTCTAATTCCAACATTCTGCTCATGTAAAAATATGATTTTATGTTTGGTATAGTCGTTAAGTTGCGACATGATGCTTTTTTACACCAAATTGCTTAAAAATACTTAACGAGATATGTGAAACGATTTACAAATGTGTGTGCAGTCACTGCTATAGGCGTAGTGTAACTTTTGTCACTTAGATGAATTTATTATCTACCTCACGAAGCAAATATATGTTTTACTTTGTATCCAACCATTCTTGGTAAATATAAATTCTGTGAACTTAAAGTTTTTTAATTTACCCACCAGTTTACAAGATAATTTATTAGGCGTAAATCATATTGGTCGTTCTTTAATAATGCAGGCAATATTGTAGAAATGAAAACAAATTAAAAAAGAAACCGATAATAGATGGACTGTGTTTTCGAACCCACATGTTGTTCGTCGCCAATCCAGCATCAAACCGCTAAGCTACAAGAACTTGTTGGGAATACGCGAAATTAAAGATTGCGTTCTGATTATGTAGTGTGACTTAAAAGCTTTTCAACTTTAATGTCAACGAGATAATGATTAAAATAGCTTAACAAAATGATATATGTATAATGCCGGTGGTTCCGACAATGTTGCACGAGCGCGAGCACTATTGTCTCATATAAATTGAATGAACCTTAATATTACAGGCAGAGGGTCCAAATTCGTTTGTTTTTAGGGTGGGTCAGATAATGCTGCCAAGCGACTGTACCAAATAAATGTTTTTGTATGTATTATAATAGGTGGGTCCTAATAAGTATTTATGCAAACTAATTTAAAGAGATCACCAATAAATCATTAATGTGACCTAACCTAACTTAACTGTTTCCTTTTACAAAAGCGATTCGCTTCTGGCACATCGCCGGCCGCTGCCGCGGCACGCTCGCTTCGCTCGCTCGGCTCGTGCGTTGTTTGTCATACTCTAACCTAACTGTTTCCTTTTACAAAAGCGATTCGCTTCTGGCACATTTTACACATATATTAACATTAATTTGATAATTCATACCTGGGAACAATTTTTGTTTATCTGAGAACGAAAATATTTCGTGGCGATAGATCTATTTATTAGGTGATACAACTTGATGACAAATATAAATTTTGGTGATAGAAAATATAGTTCCCTTTATTAACGTCCATTTTTGGACGAACTTTTTTAGACAGAACACAATATGCCATAGCTATTTACATTGTCATGGGTGAAAGAATTAATTTCCTTCTCAATTTTCAAGAGCGCTACGCTGTAATTAATATACAATCAACACTGCTTACCCTTTTAATATCCCGGACGTCCCAAACGTACAGACTATGGTCGTTGTACACACAGGTCAGCTTATGGTTTCTTTCGTCGTAAGTTAGAGCGACCGCGTCCGGATACCGCGCGTTCGACGGCTGGGTGAACATGTGACTGGGGAACAAGAGAGAATGACAATCATAATAAATGATTATTTCGATAAAACTTAGTAGGGTATGTAGCGGCATCTACACCACCACATGCGAACATACTGACGCCACGCAAAATCCTGCATCGCACAAGCAGAGTTTACCGCGCGACTAGCATATATACAACAGCCCGACATGAATCACCGGGCAGTAGACACGACACTTTTTTAATTTAGTGCCCTTGAAACACGATTGCGAGCGGGTGTGTGTCGGGTGGCTCAGGCGTTCCCGCCAAAATCGGTTTAGTCTGTAGTCCTAGTACGTTAATTGTATAGTTACGCTTGTTTTATTGTGTTGGGTGAACTGTTGTATGTGCGAGTCGTGAAAACTAATGTAGAGTCCGTTTCCCGAAAGAAGTCCCGCGGCAATAAGTGGAACTAATTATTATTATATAGTTAGCAACATTCCAACAACAACTCTCCTACCCCAGACACCTTTCTCTATTTAAGAATGTGCATTTTATTAACCAATAATCAAGCCTGCTACTCGTATATGATGTCGAGATAAAAAAATAAATCAATATTTATGATTCCGTCCTACGACAGTGGCGCCGCGTCTACGAGACTTCTTTTGTTAAACGGACTTTACTCTGTATATACCGGTAACTTTGCTTCTGTTTTGCGTTGAAATCCAGCCTAAATCGAACACTTTGCATCCATTTAAAATTCATCCAGCGAATTTTTGCCCTGGTTAGCTTTTTACAAGACGGGTATCATCTCCACAAATCACTCAACTTACTTAATATTAGTGCCGAGCGCCACATCGACACCCAGATAGTGCGTCCTGGGCAGAGTAGTGATGTACCGCAGTGAGTCGGGCGCGAAGCACCGCACTATGCCTTCCGCGCAGCCCACGAAGATGTAATTGGAGCCGATGGCCATGCAGTTCGCTGATGTAGTCTGTGGAAGACACGGAAAGTAAATAACATAACATGAATGTCTGTAATCTCCGAGGGGGGGGCGGGTGTAAAGTAGGGGACTCCCCCTACTTAAACCCCCTCTCTATCACTCAATAGCAATAGACATCTCATAGCAATATACGATTCTTATTACACGAATATTATAAAGGCGGAAGTTTGTGAGTGTGTTTGTTACTTCTTCACGCTCAAACGGCTGGACCAATTTTGATGAAATTTGGTATGGACGTAGCTGACACCCTGGATTTACACATAGGCTACTTTTTATCCCGATATACCCACGGGACCGAAACTTACGCGGCTGAAACCGCGGGGCGCAGCTACACTCATAGACTCATACATAAGACTCATATATTGCTATGTTCAAACCTCATGAAATAGGGGCGGGAACCCCCTCAAAGAACTCACTGTGTTACCCTACGCCCTTCTCCCTCTCTCTCTAGCTGTTACCCTGCGCGGTACTCACCCTGAGCTCGACCCACTTGTCCAGCAGGCGCCGGCTGTTGAACTCGCACAGCAAGCCCCCGCGCGTGATGGCGTACGTGCTCTCGGCCGCGTCGCCCCGGCCGCACACCACGTCGCAGAACTCGTTGTCCTTCTGCTCGCCTAGTATCGCGGAGCGGCCCATTAGAGGGACTGGCTCTTTGAACTGGAAATGGAAAGAAAATATAAGTTTGTAGCAGTATCTACAACGCCACATGCGAACAACGCGTCATACTGACGTCACGCAAATCCTGCATCTCGCAAGCAGAGTTTACCGCGCAATTAGTATAGATATCCCAACATCAGTCATTGGGCAATTGCCCGCCAGACACAACACCCGTCTGGTCGGAGGATCCTCCCTTTTCTATGGAGGATGAGTGAACTTTACACCCTGTTCCTCATACCTCTAAAAGTTATTTTCATGTAACTGCACTATCAGTAGCAATGGGTTTCATTTTGACAGTTCAACAACATTCATTGCGTTATTTACGTTGTTGAGCAGACACATTTTTCCAACATATGAAGCAATGGATTAGCAATATCTTTCAAAATGAATCAAATTGAGATTGAAAATGTGTTCCGTTATTAGGGTGCAGAAGTCACAAAGTCGTCATCTGCCTGCCTTTTCCCAAATATGTTGGGATCGACTTCCAGTCTTACCGAATTCAGCTGAATAGAAGTATTTTACATGGAGCAACTGCCTATCTGACCTCCACAACCCAGTTACTGGGCAACACGAAACCAAGACAGCGTCACACAAATTATTTATTTAATATGTTGCCGCCAAGAGGCGTTGCTGGACCTGGAAGCCGTTGTTACTTATCTCTGGCACTTCTGATATTTCTACTTTATCTCTACGATACCATCTCAGACCACTTAACACTTAAAAAAAAGCCTCTCCGGTTAAAATAAATGGGACAGCTGGTTTTTTTTTTTTTTTGCAATATTGTATTATATACAATCAAGTATTTTCTAACTGAACAGACAGCTGTGCTGCTAGGGAGTTTGTTGCGCCACTTCTTCCCAGCGATAGCACTAGGAAGTGGTGAAGGGCGGGCGTTTTTGGGGGACTGTCTTTTGTAATTTTGACGTTCGAAAAGTGCTGATGCTCAGTCTTATTTGAATAAATGACTTTTGAATAGTAAAATTTGTTACATTCACGAGTACAAAACACCGAAGCACAAAACCGGTCGTAGTGGCGATGCTTGAGGGAGGCCTATATCCAGCAATGGACGTCTTTCGGCTGACATGAAGACATTCACGAGTACTACACTATTCCTGTCTTCTTCTTAGCATGTCGATGGCAATCTAAATAGTCTCGGCCAGCACCCTTATTGCGTAACACACTATCAACCTCAATTTGAATAATTTTGATATTGCTAATCCATTGCTGCAAAAGCTCGAAATATTTGTCTGCTCAACAACGTAAATAACGCAATGAATGTTGTTGAACTGTCAAAACGAAACCCATTCCTACTGATAGTGTGTTACGAAATTACCCCACGGAATTCGGCTACGTATTTGGCGTCATCACTACCGTCCTTCAGTTCCTGTAACGTGCAGCTGACTACCACTGTTACAAAGATGTCCCTCACCTTAGCATTCCTGGAGTACTCCAGATACCAGAACTTGACGTGCCTGAACCCGACAGTGACGAAGTAGTTGCCGTTCTCAGAGAAACTCACTGCTTTCACACGAGACGACACCTGGAACACGAGGTTACATGTCAATTAAGTAAATACCTACAATTTTAAGCGATTGATTGATTTTTGTATGTAAGACACTACCCCACTGACAACTGACAACTGACAACTGACAACTGACAGTTTTGGTATCTTATATTATTATTATTTTATTTCATTAATAACGTTGCCCCACACTAGGAATTTGTCCTGTATCGTGGGTGCGTTTACAAACATTTAAACTCGCATACACAAACAGCCAGACCCGGAACAACTACTTGTAGGTCATACAAATATTTGTTCCGTGCGGGAATCGAACCCGCGACACGCAGCGCAGCAGTCAATCGCTTAATCACTGCGCCAACCATGTCGTCATATATGTGTATGTTTATGTGATTGGAAACAAAATTAGCCAAATACATACTACAGGTTTTAAAACACCATTATGCTTTACATAAGTAACTAATTAGAAATAAAGAAAATACGTTTATTCTGCGGTAAACATGACGCAGAGAAAGAACACAAAAAGAATAACAAGTTGGAGAATATGCGTCACATCCACGTAAAACGGCCATCGCTTAGCATACTTAGTATTGTATACAATCAAGTATTTTCTAACTGAACAGTCAGCTGTGCTGCTGGGGAGTTTGTTGCGCCACTTCTTCTTCCCAGCGAAAGCACTAGGAAGTGGTGAAGGTCAGGCGTTTTTGTGGGACAGACTTTTGTAATTTAGATGTTCGAAAAGTGCGGATTTTCTGCCTAATTTGAATAAATGGCTTTCGATTTTGATAAATGCTAAAACCCTGTTGCGAGACAGAGCCCCAGCGCTGGTCTTCAGCGACAGCCGGCTGGTCTTCAGCTTTATTATTGGTACAGAAGATAGATTACCTTATTGCTAGCCAGTTTCAGGTTGGCGCGCCAGTCCCACACGTTGACTATCATGTCATGTTGTGAACCTATCGACACCAGGTACTTTGATGACGTTGAGAATGCCTGCAAATTAATGAACAAGGTTTTATTATATCTGTGCGCCCACCCGACGGGTTTTCCCGTCATCATCTGCCAAGCCTTCCCCCAACTATGTTGGGGTCGGCCGGATGCAGCTGAATACAGTAATACCCCGACTTACGCTACCCCGTTTTACGCGAATTCGGAGATACGCGGTTTTTCTGTTTGATCTCCGCCCTGTCAGTGTTCGGTTTACAAGTTCGAACATGTTCCGCGTAGAATTGTTTCACGTACGCAGTGCACTTTATTGATTATCTACATATAAATATGCCATCCAAAAGACCAAAAAATGAGTCATTTGAACCTAACAAGAAACGAAAAACAGTGTCTTTCGTGGACTATGAATCGAAAATAAAAATTTGTGAATTGGCAAAGAAAGACCTACCGGAATCAACAGTCCGAACGGTTATAAAAAGTAAAGAAAAAATTACGGAACCTGTGAAAGGCTCTCAATCATTGAATTCAAGCATTATTCCTAAGAAAAACTTAACTCGTCATGCGGCATTGTTAGAATATAATATGAAGGCTTTGACGTCAAAATAACATCGGTTTACGTTGTAAATGTAAATTGTTTTATTATCTAACATTTTATTAAACATGTGTCTTCTAAATTATTGTTTTCTTTAGACTTTGGTCCCGATTACAAAAACTTTACATGTATTTATATGCAAAGTTGAACCCCGACTTCCGAATTCGACTTACAAGGTTATTGCTTGGCCCCACATATCGCGTAAGTCCGGGGTATTTTACATGAATCGACTGCCTATCTAACCTTCACAACCCAGTCACTGGGTACGATACCCCTTGGTAAGACTGATTGTTAGACTTTTGGGCTTCTAACGACCCATAACTACTGCCACAGATCCACGAATGACAGCCAGAACCAAAGATCGGAAGTCGGTATGTAAAGATGGGCACCCATCCACTGATCAACCGCGGCAACCGTAGCTTAACCTGATCGATTGACTTGTGCGGCTGTTATTTTTTAGTCACGGGCCCCTCTCCTCTCCTGTCTCTTAGTAGGTAGATTTATTTATTTTATTTCAACAATAAAATGATTGCCCTAGTAAAGAATGCTAGCGTGACTTGAAACAGAACTCACCACACAACTAACACCATGCGTGTGACCTACAAACTCTCCGATTTGCACCGCTCCGGACGCCGAAGGATCCTGAAAAAATAACAGAAACCGTTTACATAACCCATCTTCATGTAAACAAACATAGTGATAAGTTTACACTATTCGTCGACAGATGGCGTTACTGTTCTTGTGACGTAGTTAGTCACTACTCGCTACTAGATGGCGCTAGTGGTATGTGAGAATGAATGTTTATAGATGAAAATATTTTATGCTTAGCCCTTACATACTCATGCCAGACGAACTGGTACGATAAATAATTAAATCTTTGGTGCAACACTGTGCATTTATTTGGAAGATATAAAGGGGTTAAGCCTCCTAGTTGAGGGCTTATGTTTGTTGGTTCTTTATGAAGAAGGAAAGCCAACCAACCTGTAGATCCCACACCCTGACGGCGGGCGCATGGCCGCACTCGCCCGTGGCCAGGTAGCGGCCGTCGGGAGAGAACGCGACACATGTCACACTCTTGCGACACGCGTTCAAGACGTGCGTCTGTCTGTTCTTCCGCACGTTGTACAGGACTACCGTGCATCTGGAAATATTACAAAGAATTATATTAGTTTGAAGAAAATCAGAGCAAGAGTCATCAGGCATCTTTGGGCACGCTCGTCTTCATCCATCCATTCCGCCGTGTTTTCAAAGTTTTTCTAATGTAAAAATACTTTCACCAACGCACAGTTTGATCAATATGCGTACGACTAAGACGTAATACAGAGTTGCAATTTGCAAAAAAAGTAGGAAATAAATAATTTCGCGAGCTAACCTTAGACCACCAAAAACATAAAACAATAGAACATAAAGATTCCATTTCGTAATAAATACTGACGGTTTATTAATGCAAATCATTGCGATAACCATACTCAGTCTATATCGTTCCCACTGCTGGGACACAGGCCTCCTCTCTGTGAGAGTTTTTATTGCATTTGTTGGTATATCGGCGTGGCTAGCTGACACATGGCAAATAATTTAATTTAATTTTCTGTGTCTTGTAATTTTAATTACTTTACATACCTAGTATTGTATACAATCAAGTATTTTCTAACTGAACAGACAGCTGTGCTGCTGGGGAGTTTGTTGAGCCACTTCTGCGAAAGCACTAGGAAGTGGTGAAGGGCGGGCGTTTTGGGAGGCTGTCTTTCGTAATTTTGACGTTCGAAAAGTGCTGTAGCGGTATCTACAACGCCACATGCGAACAACGCGTCATACTGACGTCACGCAAATCCTGCATCTCGCAAGCAGAGTTTACCGCGCAATTAGCATAGATACAATTTCCCAACATCAATCGTTGGGCCATTGCCCGCCAGACACAACTCCCGTCTGGTCGGAGGATCCTCCCTTTTCTATAGAGGATGAGTGAACTTTACACCCTGTTCTTCATACCCCTAAACTGTTGACCCCGACGTGCTGATTCCAAGCCTAATTTGATTAACTGACTTTTGACTTTGAGAGAGAATGGGCCACAATTCGGATATCACATGACTTAGAATTTTTGGTCCTAAGACATGCCAGTTTCCTCACGATGTTTTCCTTAACCGTTTTTGAGAGGAATGGTGATGAAATAAATTACTTACACAAAGTAAAACGCCTGCGCTGGTTGAACCCACTACCTACAACTCGTAAGTCGGGGCCATTACCACTGGACCACCACTGCTCTCAAATTTTGATTAGCACACTCTTAATATAATTAACGACACTAGCCAAACTTTTGTAATCAAAATCCGAATTTAGAAGTCATGATAATTCGTCCTTTCCAGTTAAAGAATATACATAATAGAACAGAATATCATCAACTCGGCGTATTGCAGTCCACTGCTGGACATAGGCCTCTTCCAGGCTACGCCACAACACCCTGAGTGTCCTCCCCTTTCGCATCTAGTCTACCCCAGCCGCCTTCTTTAGGTCGTCCGTCCATCTAGCTGGGGGGCGTCCCACACTACGCTTACAGATACGCGGTCTCCACTCTAGGACTCGTCTGCTCCGGCCATCGGTCCTTCGACAAACATGGCCAGCCCACTGCCACTTCAGTTTGCTTACTCTGCAAGCTATGTCGGTAACTCCGGTTCTTTTCCGCATAATTTCATTCCTGATTTTATCCTTCAGAGACTCCGAGCATAGCTCGCTCCATAGCGCGCTGAGCGACCTTGAATTTGTGGACTAGCCCGACCGAAGACATACAGGGTCACTCCGCAGACATGCTGGGTACCAAGGACGTGTGGTTGACTGTTCACACCCACGACACTAGCACAAAATTTAAAAACCTTTCACATAAAACATCGCTAACTGTTACAACTTGGTACGCCCAGGTACGCACGGGCGCATTTTTCTCGAGTTTATTTTATTTCGGGCAATGAATTTTCAACGCTCTGTTAAGCGCCGAGAGTTGAAAATCCAACAGTGTGTTTTATTGACGCACTGGGATGCGCTCTGTTGGATTCTCAATGCTCGGGTCAACACCGTGAGTAGAAAATCCATTGCGCGATAAAATACTGCCGTGATGTTTGTACTGTCTAGCTCCTCTAAAACGTGAACAGACACACAATACCTGTATCCCTACATTAGCATAGGATTACCACTTTAAAATATTCCATTCATCGGCTCGCCATAATCAGATGGACACGCGGGCGGAATCGTATTAGTTATGACTGGGTGGCACTGACAGCGGTGAAGCACCGCTTATTATTGCCGCTGAGGATGTTCATGATATCAAACAATACACTGAGAAGGGCTTGTGGCTAAGTAATAACAGCCACACGGGTCGATCGATCAGGTTAAGCTACGCTTGCCGCGGTTGGTCCGCGGATGGGTGACCATCCACAGACATACGTATCAAGACCCCTCCTTGCCTCGGAAAGCACATTAAGCCGTTGGTCCCGGCTGTCATTCGTGGATCTTTGACAGTCGTTACGGGTCGTCAGAAGGCCGAAAGTCTGACAACCAGTCTTACCAAGTGGTTTCGTATTACCCAGTAGCTGGGTTGTGGAGGTCAGATAGACAGTCGCTCCATGTAAAATACTGATACTCAGCTGCATCCGGTTAGACTGGAAGCCGACCCCAACATAGTTGGGAAAAGGCAGGCAGATGATGACAATGGTTTGGTTTCCATAGCGTTGGTAAACGTACCCTTGTTAGAAAAGGGTTCAAGGAAGCAAAGAGCATCTTCATCTCACATCTTACCCGCAACACCACTTTGAAAAAGAAAAATTTCGTAGTTTAGCTTCACCCATGAGCTAACTCGCACATCTCGCAAAAGTAGTTCAGGTGGAGAGCCTTAAGGCCCATATCTCACTAGGACACAATGGTGGCGCAACCATAGTCGCACTGCCAAAAAATGTATGGTTGGTTGCGCAACCGATTGGACACCTGGTGAGATACTCACCAAAGCTGTGAATATTTTGCTGGCAACGCGACCATGGTTGTGCCATCATGGTGTCCTAGTGAGATATGAGCCTAAGGCTACCAATAATGGCGGGATCAATCTGAACTAACCTACGTCAGTTCGTTCTGGCCGGATGCGTGCACGTGCAAAACCATAACATCAGTTTTAAACGGCTCACTTCAGGAAGTAATCGCTCCGGTCGTTACAGCCACATGAGCCACACACGTTACAGTTCATGATGAGGTCAAACGGTTCTGGAGGTAGAATGCAGAACTGACCGTTTTGGTATGCAGTCATCACCATCTGCCTCGCCTTTTCCAACTATCTAGGGGTCGGCTTCCAGTCTAACCGTTTGCAGTTGAATACCAGTATTTTACATGGAGACACTGCCTATCTGACCTCCACAACCCAGTTGCTAGGTAGTACAATACCCCTTGGTAAGACCGTGTTAGCATGCCTTAAAGAATTTTTTTTCATAAATTCTATTTGCAATCGGTCGTCGAGTCATGAGCGAATTCGTTCCATGTCATTGCGTTGTGGGGGAGCAGCGAGTGCTGCGCCTCCCACTTATAGAAGTTAGTTCCTCTTCAGCCTTTGTACCACCGCTGTCGGGATTAACAATTCAGTAACTGGCCTCAAACTCAAACGCATTTATTTCAATTAAACCATTTACATTGGCACTTTTGAATTGTCAAAGAGAAGGTCAGTTAGTCAGAAAGTTGAAGCTAGTTGCCCATTCCAAATCGTAGATCTCTATGGAGAAGAACGGGCAAGAAACGGTAGTAGGTTTGCATGCCTTTAAAGTATGCTCCTATTCTAGCAGCTAAAATTAACGTACATATTGTTCCCAGTTAAACATTTCAGTGCAAACATAAGTGACCTAGATTAGGTTTAGCAAACTCAGCATTATTCATGTAGGTAATAGTTTACTGAAATAATGTTATTTTGCAAGCATCTCTTTGACTTCAGTACAAACTAACCTACATGTTTGTAAAATAAATAAACAGTCATTTAAACAATATCTGACTGCCTAGAGACTAGTGGTCAAAAGCGAGATTAATTTGCAGGGGTCCTGGGTTTGATCACCAGCTCGGGCAAACTGTTGGAGAGTCTATTGCGCCACTTCATCTTCCCCGCGAAAGCACTAGGAAGTGGTGAAGGGCGGGCGTTTTAGGGGTCTGTCTAATGTAATTTTGACGGACGAAAAGTACTGGTTCTCAGCGTAAATTGAATAAGAATAGAATACTCTTTATTATGCAGATGTACACCATATAAATTACAGACATAAATATAGAAGTTTTACAAAAAGCTAAAAGACTTTTGAGGTTGTAGTTGGGTTTTAACTAGCAGCCAGGAGCCCGGGTTTGTGCCTGATTAATAGGCTCGCCTCCTATTACTTATGACTGTGTCAGTCAAGCAACAAATGTAACAATACTCGCTGCCAGTCAGACGTGGCTTTATAACAAACACTTTACATTAACGTAGGTCTTGCGTTTGTGCCTGTCAGCAAACGTGAACGGAAAGCGAAGCTTGTATATTAATAAGCGACAGCGATTTTAAATTCCGATGGGAATGCACGCAATCCGACACGACCGGAGGCGCAGGACCAACTGCTTCCGCCACGGGGGTATCAAACCGCCAACTTCCAATCTCCGTGTTACTAAGAAATCACTCATGGAAAAACCCAATAACACTGCCCGACCTGGGAATCGGACCACGAGACCAATGGGGCAGTTAAAATCAAATCCCATGCAATTACTAATGACAGGGCACAAATCTTGCCTTCGAACTGCTACTGAGAAATAAAAAGAACACAATACCACCGTCCGACTTGGAGATCCAACGCAAAACCCCATGTTCAACATTTGCGCACTGACGTTATTGGGAAAGTAAGTTATCAGAATAAGGAATAAGTACCCGCTATCCGCTGTCAGTGAGACCTGTCCCCACACCGCGTGGGCTAATGTTTGTTATTCAGTTAACAGGAGACGCGTCAGCGGAAGCACGGGGTGCTGCTTTAGTGACAAGCTGTAGCGATTTCAGCTCATAGAAATCGTTCAGTGCGTCGTAGGCGATCAATCTTTAGACTATTACACACGGTGCTGATTTTCATCAGAATAAATGGATCTAAGTAAGGAACGGACAGTCTCCCAACTAGACTAGAAGCCGAAGCCTAAGACTGGAAGCCGACCCGCGGGCTAATTGCGTAACACGCTATCAGTAGCCAAGAGTTTCATTTTGACAGTTCAACAACATACATTGCGTTGTTTACGTTGTTCAGCAGACACATTTTTCGAACATACGAAGAAATGGATTAGCAATATCCTTCAAAATGATTCGATTTACATTAATAGTTTGTTACGCAATTAGGGTGCCGGCTTCCAGTCTAACGATGACGGATGCATACCAGTATTTTACATGGAGCCACTGCCTATCTGATCCCCCACAACCCAGTTACATGATACCCCTTGGTAGCACTGGTTGTCAGACTTTTGAGCTTCTGACTACCCGTAACGACTGCCAAAGTCCTATGTAAGTATGGCATCCGTGACCAACAGCATAACGCGCTTTCCAAAATAGCACGATGGATGGTCACCCATCCACGAACTAACCGCGGCAAGCGTAGCTTAACCGTCGATTGATCTGTACGGGCTGCGGCCTGCGGCTGTTATAAACTGAACTGTACAAGCCTGACATACCAACCCTAGAAAGGAAAGGCAGGGAGGGAGTGGCATATTCTTTACAAGACAGCGCACGATATTCACCACAGGGTCTATGGGGAATGACTAGGTCGATCATTCAACGCGAAACTGACATTTGGAGGGAACGAACCCTCACGTTGTAGTAGTTTTTATATCTTAATTTACATGGGGTGGCCCTCCCCTGTGAGCCACACCTCAGCTGCACCCTAAACCATATCACAATATTACTTAATGCAACCAATGATTAATCACCAATCTTTATTCCAATGTCAGAAATTATTGTGTGAACGAATTATCGGATTAAAACTAGCTTGCCAATGTAGAGACAACACAAAGCTGAAATGTCTAACGTGTATCACCAGCTATAGACGAGAGGTATATGCAACAGCCTTTAAATAAATAATTATCAGAGAATACAACTCCACTATTCATTGTTGAGCTCCTTATGTTTTGAGTTGAGCTTCACGATTTCTGACAAATGCGTGCACTGACTGGACAGGTCCACTCAATCTGTGTGGTTCTTTCCTCAAAAGACCATCTCAGATATCGATCTACATGGTCTTCACATGATCTGACCAAGATTATGTCTGGGCTTTAAAATTGACAGAGTAGTCAGATAGGAAACGCCTTCCTCATGTAGTTTTGAAAATATGGTGATGCGTTTATACGTAAAGAGCCCTCGACCGAGAGCACAGTCTGGCTTATCTACTCGGTAAGTGTGATCATATCATTCCGAGCAGCGTACCGATTCATCGTACGCGAAAAAATGTCCATAGTTCAATACCTGACAAAAGTCAGCTCACATATCCCGCTTGGAACAATAGATACGATTTTCACGATTCAAATCTTTACCTCGCAGTTCATCACTATAGCACAACTACGCTAGACAGTCCTTATTGGTATGATTAGCGCGTGGTGTGCACGCGGCCTTTCTCACGGCCGCGACGAATACCGTCGTGTCCGCCACGCCTAACTACGTGTGTAACTCGTCATCTTTACTTAGCTGTTATTACATACGGTCAACGACAACAGTCGACTCATCCTGCTACTATCACACATCTCCTGAATAATCAGCCTATAATGTTCCCACTGCTGGGACACAGGCCTCCTCTCGTAGACCTCTACGAGAGGAGGACATGTGACATCCACCAACCCGCACTGACCTCAGTGCGGGTTGGTGGATGTCACATGTCTTGGAATTTTTGCTTCTAGGACATGCCGGTTTCCTCACAATGTTTTCATTCACCGTTTTGAGAGCAGTGGTGATGAAATAATTTACACAAAGTAAAACGCCTCTCTGGGGTCGAACCTACGACCTACACACCACCCAATTATCCCGCCGGTTGATGGGCAACCCCATAATTTACATTTATTTATTTATTTATTGACACACCAACGACTTATTCACTACTAGCTTCTGCCCGCGGCTTCGCCCGCGTGGATGTCGGAAATTATCCCACGGGAACATGCTACCGAAACAAAAAGTAGCCTATACAGCCTATTAAGGCATTAAGTCAGCCTTTGTACTTTTTTTGTATACGAAAAGTTTAAATAATTAAATCTATGTTACTCCATAACATCAGCTATCTGGCAGTGAAAGTCCCGTCAGAACCGGTCCAGCCGTTTCGAAGATTAGCCGCAACAAACAGACAAACAAAAATTTAAAAAAATGTTTTTTACATAAGTACTTAGCGTGTATATTTTCATTTTCATACGCATTTAGTCAAATCTGTTATTTTTTAAGACCCCACTTCACTCTTCAAAAGGTAGTTGTTTTTGAAAATAATGATTAAGTTCTCATAATTCATTCAGGAATGAATGAATTATGAGATCTTAATCATTATTTATTATTTACGTCTACGCCTTATAAAAGTAAACCTAAGTACGGACGCCAGCACATCAAGTTACTACAATCTGTCAAATTTTCCCAATTAACCTTGAACCTGAACGCTTTAGCGATAAAGTTGAAAATCTATTAAAGAATTTTGACAGATTGTAGTAGCTTGATGTGCTGGCGTCTGTACCTACCTAATTAAAAAAAAAAATAAACTCAATAACAGAAAATAAAATACCTACCTACCTACCTAAATAAACCTATTTCTGATGATACAAGAAATTTCACGCGGACGTTTGGGCAGAAGTTATTTCTTAATTATTTAGCTTTAGAGCTTGAGACAAGACTCCCAGGCAACCAGGGGGTCTACTACGAAGTGCAAAGTGCGAATGATCGGTTCGGACCGACACATGGCCGAACCGAATATTATTAGAAAATGCGAACAAAGTTCGGATCGGCTCAGTGGGGTCGGGACCATAGTCAATATTCGAAAGAGTGTAGGAGTGTAGGATAGGGACCGACCGAACCAAATAGTAACTTCGTAGCAGGAAACGGTCGAACTTTCGGCCGATACCACTTCGGAATAGACCCCCAGTTTAGCTAAAAAACACACGTGTTCGTTCGTTCCGTTCCATCATCGGACAACCCGTCGCACGGCGAGATTCCACCCTTACGTTGTTGAAACTGCTACGATCCGGACGAAGCGTTTCGCCTCGTCGTTTATACCGCGAACATCGAAGGACTGGAACATTTTGCCTGCAGCGGTTTTCCCGTCCGATTATAATTTAAGTGTCTTCAAGGCTAGGGTGAATAGGCTCATAATGAATTAGTGCTCTTCACCATCTACGATTGGATCACTGCTTTCCATCAGACGGGAGCGCAGTCAAGCACTAGTTTATATCATTAAACAGCGGAAATTTAACGGCACGGTTGGCGCAGTGGTTAAGCGATTGAATGATGCACTGCGTGTCACGGGTTCGATTCCCGCACGGACCTACAAGTAGTTGTTCCGCGTCTGGCTGTTTGTGTATGTGAGTTTAATGTTTGTAAACGCACCCACGATACAGGATATTCCTAGTGTGGGGCAACGTTTAAAAAAAAATGTAAGCATGTATTTTTAATATTTATTTCTCCATTCATGATCGCCATTGTTTTGCTAGAGTTATACTCGTATACCTGTATTTTGTAAACCTGCCCATTAAACATAACTCAAACAACAAAAAAGCCCGTATTTTAATAAGATAGTTTATTGTCCCAGACACAATAAGGCGCTAATTACCAAACCACACCGCGACAGCCAATCCCCGTCACTTCGACATTCGGATCGGGAAGCTACGCGGAAACGGAAGAGGTACAGTTGACCGGCGCGCGGCGGGGTCGTTGCACCGGCTGAGCATTTCTTACTTGACCGAGCCCCGTCCAGACGGTAGTCTGACTCTTTAATGAGATTACACAGGTAGACCTGCTAGAATTATTCAGGAACCAAGTGTAGGAATGGAATTGGATGTACAATTCTTAGTATACAAATTGTTAAGAGCAATCTTTTACTGCCCGTTGGTTTAGTGGTAGCTAAAGCGAGACTGTCGAGTATGGTCATGGGTTTGATACTCAGGTCAGGCAAAATTTCATTGGGTTTTCCGTCATATTCTCAGTGGTTTCTCAGAGTCGAGATCCGTGGCTGGTTGATGGCAATAGACTCCTCGCCCCCTATTACATGGGACTTAAACATAACCAGGATATTGTAAACATCATCATCTGCCTGCCTTTTCCCAACTATATTGGGGTCAGCTTCCAGTCTAACCGGATGCAGCTGAATACCAGTATTTTTTTATTTGATAGGTTCACCAACGACCTATTCACTAGTAACATTAACATAATAGAAAATAACATAAGCATTGAGTTATAGTGAATCAGTTATTTACAGGCGTACACAGCACTTACATAAAAAATAGCTTCTTAAATATTACGTTTTAACAAGTTTTTTTACTCGTAGTGAAGATACAAAAATTAATTAGAAATAAAATCAAAACATTATGTAAGACACAGAATCATAATCGAAATTAGAATATATGGAGCGACTGCCTATCTGAGCTCCACAACTTACTGGGTAATACGACACCCCTTGCTAAGACTGGTTGTCAGATTTTGGAGCTACCCGTGACGACTGTCAAAGATCTACGGCGAACTGTAAACATAAAATAGATATTAATAAAAAAATGTGAACTTGCACTTCTGTCTACCCCTTCGAAAAAAACTGGCGTTACGTTTATAAACAGTCTGCCAGCTAGAATGACGACACTTTAGTACGTCCGGCGCACCCTAGGCAGGTCGGCTTGCTACCTAGCTTAGGATATAAAATTTCACCACAGCCAGAGTATTGCCAACCCGTTGACTTAGCCATAAAAGTAATAAAACAAACAAAATCCATTAAGATTTACGAGTTCACAAGCTGTCAAAGTTCCTCGTGCTCCCTCTAATAGAAAATCTTTCTTTTAAAGTCATATTTTTCTTGCCCAGGATTTACTGTGGCATTAAGATTTGTTATCTAGCTTAGATGTTTATTTTACTGGGCTATACAATTACTCAGTAGAGCAGTGGTGATCCAGTGTCATCGGCCACGACTTACGAGTTGTAGGTCGTGAGTTCAAACCCAGGCAGTTTACTTTGTGTATTTAATTTCATCATCACTGCTCTCAAAACGAAGGAAGACATCGTGAGGAAACCGGCATGTCCTAGAACCAAAAATTCCAAGACATGTGACATCCACGAACCCGCACTGGGCCCGCGTGGTGGACTGGGCCACTCCCTATCACAGCGAGGAGGCCTGTGTCCCAGCAGTGGGAACATTATAGGTAGATTATGCTATAGAATTACTCACCAACCCGTACTGAACAAGCGAGGTGATCGATGCTCGTGCCTTCTCCGTATGAGAAGAGGCCATTGTCCTGCAGTGGGACCATAATAGGCTGGTATTATTATAATACTATTATCCAGGGTGGCAGGGACATCTACGCGCAAACGTCGTGAAAATGTTACACCTGATGCCATAAATAAAATTATGAAAGTCATTCATCTCGGAAATGACCGGTTAAAAAAATTGACTTTTTTGAGTGCGCAATGTATTGCAAACAACGCGATCAAAACGCTCCGCGGATGGCGCGCGCGCGCTACCTACCGCGATACCGCGCGCTGCCCTTTCGAGTTTTATTTACATTGCTGTTTTAAGAGAAATAAGTGAATTTACCATTTTTTAATTAAAAATCTCATTGGGTAAGACAGAACTAATGATTTTACACAGTTTACAGTAAAAAAAATGCAGAAAAAACGTAAAAATTAAGAAAAAGCCGACGAAAAATGTCAACGCAGTGGGGTCCAGAATCATGAACTGAATCCATGGTAAGCGGTTGCGCAGCGATGTCCCTGACACCTGAACCTCCTCCTTTTTTGAAGTCTGTTAGAAATAACATTATTGATAAAACGTTTGCTTTTCGTTGCAATCGATTGAATTTAACTTGCTGTCAATTTTCTTGTAAAGTTATTGATTACCTTTGTTATAATATCGGTCAGCAGCACAACAGCTAAATTCAGATTTGATTATTATGCTCAGCTGCATCCGGTTAGACTGGAAGCCGACCCCAACATAGTAATTAAGTAATACCGCGATTTTGTATCACAAACTGACACGAGTTACAAGTGACCCGCTCCATAATTGCGCAACTTACTTTCAAACGCAATCCGAGAGTTTTGAAGGATATTTGCTAATCTATGGCTTCATAAGTTTGAAAAGTTCGTCTGCTCAACAACGTAAATAACGCAATGAACGTGAGTCAAAATGAAACCCATTGTGATCAATTTTCATTTTATGTATGTTAGGTACGCAATTACCCCGCTGCCTTGAAAGCGATTTGTTTTCACTCAAAACAATGTCGGTTATCATGTGAAGCTACTAACGTTTTTATTTAAAATACCTAATTATATTATTGTTTGAATAGGCTTTGGTGAAATTTCGGTATTTATCGTGTTCAATAAATAAAATTATTTTAAAATTTGTAGCAAAAGCTTTGGTGCTCGCGTGATTTTTTTTGTTTACCTTTAGTTAAGTGCCTAAACCAACGGTGTATAGATCTAGCTAGTCATAAGGCGTGTCTAGTATAGCGCTGTACGTACTCGTAAATAGACAGCAACAGACACGCATGTCGTTTACACGCGACTAAGTGTCATGCGGATAGTACACTCGTATCATCGTGTATAATTACATGAATACCTTTCTTAATACTGCGGGGCAATTGCGTAACACACTATCAGTAGGTGTCATTTTGACAGTTCAACAACATTCATTGCGTTCTTTACGCTGTTGAGCAGACAAATTTTTCGAACATATGAAGCAATGGATTAGCAATATCCTTCAAAATGATTCAGATTGCCATTGATAGTGTGTTACGCAATTAGGGTGCTAATACATGTAATGCTGAGTCTGATTGCATTTAAGTTGAAATAACCGATGTTTATGAGGAACTTTGGCTCCCGAGATACAAGTATATTTTTGTATTATTAGTAGACAAAGAGTCGACTCGCTCGAAGTTTGTGGGCGAGGATAGAGAGCACAGTGAATCTATAGACCTATAAAAAAATAGAAAGTCAGCTATAAATATAAAGAAACCCCCTAAACCCATTATTAATAAAAAAACCGCAGTACTAAGTCATAACACTCAAGGGTAAACTGGTGAACTTTAAACCGTTGCCAGGCGGGGCGCGCCGGTGTGGCCGCACCCTTAGATCGATACGGTGTGCAATCACCTTTATTAGCTAGTCTCGCGCCGCGGGGATGTCTGGCTGTTCTGTTATTTATGGTAAACAAATTGCATTAGCCTCGTTGGTATAGTAATTTGTTTTCGGGCAATAGGCTAATCCCCTTTTACATAGGATTGGACCGTAGAACCGATGACCGTTGGGGTAGACGTGTTCTTGAATGGAGACCGCGAATCGGTAAACGTAAGGTGGGAAGCCCTCAGGCTAGGTGGAGCGACGATCTTCGCAGGATGGCTGGTAGCAGCTGGATGAGAGTTGCCGAAAATCGAGTTGAATGGCGTGCAATAGGAGAGGCCTATATCCAGCAGTGGACTGCTATAGGCTAATGATGATAGGATTGGAAATATAACTGGCGACATGTGTGTGTCGTATATCCCTCTGCCTACCCTTGCTGGCAATCCGTGCGTGATGTTGTGTAATATAAACCTCTTCTATTCCATTTCAAGACAAAACAAAGAAGTTGCAAGACGCACCGAAAATGCCTGGAAGAGCTATTGGACCATGAAAGACCTAATGAAGAGTGATCTACCTTTATCCCATAAGAGAAGACTCATTGACGTGTGCATACCTCCCATCCTCAGAAATGGTGGTCAAACCTGACAAATCATCAGAGGTCCACGCTCGAGGCTTGCCAGAGGGTTATGAACGGAGTATTCTGGGTATCAAACTAACAGACCGGGTTAGGAATACGACCATCCGTTCCATCATAAAGATAACTGATGTCACTTGGAAAACTGCCACGCTGAAATGGAACTGGGCTGGACACATCTGCCGCATGGCAGACGACCAATGGGACAAAGTTACGACCCAATGGGTCCCTCTTAATGTCAAGCGACATCGCGGCAGGGCCCAGACGGAGATGGCGGGATGAGCTGGACTCCTTCAACAAGAACAGGCCCTTAGCAGCTTTGAACGGAGAGAAGAGGAAAGAGAGTAGGCAGGTCTTTACCCTGCAGTGGGACATCACAAGAGGCTAATAATAATAATATTCTATTCCACCATACCATAGATGTATAGATAGATAGAATACTCTCTTATTATGTACACCATAACAAACAAATAGTTATGGCACCTTGTCCTCTGACGTCCGGATGTAGGTACAGGCAACCGCAGCATATGGTAACAAGTTAACTATGAGAGCACAGTATATTTCGTAGCAGTAAGTGCCGTTTTCGTAGTTCAAGTGTTACTACTGCCGTGCGTTTGACCGTACGAAGATGGTCACACAATGGCACGAAACGGGAGTTATTGCGTCATTATTATGCGCAGGTTTCGCACGTGGAATATCAATGCTCATAATCAATCCATTCATAACTCAAAACGTGTGCAACAACTACGAGCCGTTTCTATGGATGGGACGACTGAATCATTTTGTTACCATATATCATCTGTATCATCATTCAGCCAAAAGACAGCTGGACATAGGACTCCCCCAAGAATCATGTACTGAACCCATGGCTTCAGGTTGCACGTCGATGTAACTGCCAGCCTGTATAGTGGCGGGCTCACGGGGCGCCCGCTTCTTTTCGCAGCCAATCATAAATTTTGTTGGCGACGCGACCTGACTGTGTGACCACGGTGAGGCATAAAAACACACACAAACTAAAAGTACTACTCTACTTTTACTTTTCTTGTCTATTCGGAGAACACGTTGGGACCCCAGGGACCCCTGCTAGGGAGTTTGTTGCGCCACTTCTTCCCAGCGATAGCACTAGGAAAAAAAACTACACTACACACTGAACTAGGAAAAGGGCGGGCGTTTTTGGGGGACTGTCTTTTGTAATTTTGACGTTCGAAAAGTGCTGATTCACAGCCTAATTTGAATAACTTTTGATTTTGATTTTGAGGACCGAGATAGCTTTCAAATGACAGCATTTTAAAATGCCTAAGATAACAAAGACCATCATTCATAAAGCCACGAGGGCCTTCTAGGGACATGGCCTTTGAGTATGAATGTCGATGGCTATAAGAGGAGGTAGGGGAGGACCAAACAAACGACGGACGACCAAACAATGGACTGTGTCAATGATGATATGGTTAGAAAAGAGGTGACTACAGAGGTGACGACTAATAGAGAAGTATGGAAGAAAAAGACATGTTGCGCCGACCACGAATAAATTGGGATAAGGGCAGAGGAATGATGATGTCTTCAGTAATGAAGCACGCGACCAAGACGAAAAGATAACAAAATGTACAGAACCTTCAGGCTGCACTCCCACTTGATCAATTTATAGCTATTTCCGATATCGAGCGGCGCAGTGAAGTATTTTAAGGAAATTGCTTTTGCCTACCTAGTTTATGTATGGCTGAGGTTTTCTATGAAAATGGCGCATTACTTTCATATTACAAATATGGAAGACTCCACACAATATACGGTTTTTGAAACTGAATCACTTCATGAACAGGACTGTCAAAATATGACCTGCCGGATAATTGGGTAACACACTAACAGTAGCAATGGGTTTCATTTTGACAGTTCAACAACATTATTTACGTTGTTGAGCTGACAAATTTTTCGAACATATGAAGCAATGGAGTAGCAATATCCTTCAAAATGAAAGATTGTGGTTGATAGTGTATTACGCAATTAGGGTGCTGGTGAATATTTTATGACGGCTGTGCTGTATAGAATATCCGCGGTATATATTGGTTCAAAAAAACACTTTACACGTCACAAATAAATGATGTAAGATGATTGTGTACAACTTGTACACCATCATCTAGTTTAAAAACATCATTTATTTTTATCACTCCTGTTCAGGAAGTGCCATGGAATAACTCTCAAGTGCCTGTATTTTTACCCAAATACAGGATTGCCTCATAATACGGTCAACCATTGACAAACGGGCCGCGAAAAAGTACAGCTTAACTTACGAAATATCACTCATACAAGGCTTATGGTGGGAAAGTGCAATTCGACATGAACACATCATTTAAAACCTCACTTACATTACATCCGTCTTCAAAATTAGCCATTACCAACTCAAAGTGACCATTAAACCGCCAGATATAGCCGCTGCTATAATTCCGTTAGCCTGCCGCCAGAGGGCGCGAGGTGACCGTAAAATTGAACGCAGCTCTGCGTGAAAACGAGTCGGTTAGGTAAATGTCAGCGGAGATCATACGAATTGTGGCAGGTAATCGTACGACATAACTTTACATGGCTCTGAACATCCCGAGACAAATCACCAAACACCGTAATTTTTCAACTAACGGTAAGTACTTGAAAGAGCGGTGCTAAAGGTCGGACTTGTTCGTCAACTGGCGAGTGTCAAACTCGATATTTGTTTTAGTTTAAAGAGCAGTGTTATAGGTCGGACTTGTTCGTCAACTGGCGAGTGTCAAACTCGCTATTTGTTTTAGTTTAAAGTCAAGTCGTATAAAATGTCTTATACATTTAAGTGGGTACCTATATTATACATTTTTTACATGTCCCAGCAGTCGGAACTTTATAGGCTGATTATATGTATGTATATGGTACTTAAGGTCAAAGGGCAAAAATTGACAGGGTCAAGAACGTTTGATATCTCATGTCTACAGCGAAAGTAAACGATTGCTATATGCTATTACAATTTATGGCCATTCGATTAGGAGGGGTCCGTGGCTAAATAATAATAACAGCCGCGAAGGTCGGTCGATCAGGTTAAGCTACGCTTGCCGCGGTTGGTCGGTGGATGGACAATCATCTTTACATACCGAGACACCTCCGTGCCTCGGAAAGCTCGTTAAGCCTTTTGTCCCGGCTGTCATTCGTGGATCTTTGACAGTCGTTACGGGAAGTCAGAAGCCCGAAAGTCAGATAACCAATCTTACCAAGGGGTATCGTATTACCCGGTAACTGGGTTGTGGAGCTCAGATAGGCAGTCGCTCCATGTAAAATACTGTTCTTCAGCTGCATCCGGTTAGACTGGAAGCCGACTCCAACATAGTTGGGAAAAGGCTAGGCAGATGATGATGAGCCATTCGATTAGAAACATCGACAGAGCCTTATATTGAAAAAGATCATATTAGCGAATGCACTGTTACAACAGTTGCAGTTCTTTTCTAAAAAAATAACTGGGCTGACCGTACCGGAGTAAAGTAGCATTTCCTCATAAGGTAAACGAGTCAAAGGGGTGCAGCCATAGGAAAAGCACAGACAACCAAAGAGCTTTTCAACCTTGGCCTCCTAAAAACTCGATCATGACTATGCAAAGTTATTTTTTTAGTTTACAATTCATGATCAGATAACGCCTTGAGTGGGCTGTTTTTATGCTGATACTGCCCCGTAGGTCTCGTGGTCGCAAGCGCGACTGCTGAGCGTGGGGGCCTGGGTTCGTTTCCCAGGTCGGGCAAAAGTGTTATTGGGTTTTTCTATTGGGAATTTCTTAGTAACAGCCCGGAGTTTGGAAGTCACGCTAAGCCGTTGGTCCTGCTCCTGATCTTTCCCCTGTCGTGTCAGATTGCCGTCCCATCGGACTATGAGAGTGAGCGAAGAGAGAGTGCACCTATGTATGCGCACACACTTGTGCACTATAATATCTCCCGCGCCGAAGGCTGGTCTTCGCTGAGATTGGTCGCTAGTGCAGAAATTCGGCCTGGAGAACTTGTTTATACTGATACGGATAGACCTGGTCGTACAGCCAACGATTTAACTGTATTTTGTTCATCTGGTATAGGCAAAACTAGAGAATCCTAAGCGCCTATGTAGATAGAGGCAGTACAGTTCGTATTTTTAGAAGAAAGTCCCAAGGGGGAAACAGGGCCTCAAAGAGTTGTCAGCATAATTTGAGGGGCCCCTTAGGGCCGAAGCCTGCCGGGTCAGCGGGATTGTCTGAAAGGGTTACCGCTACCCCGGAACATAAAGGGCGAAGGAAGGAACATGGGTGGGTTTTAGTCAGTAAGAGTCTGACACTCCCCGCTCCACCCAGAGCTGGAGGGGTCATTTGATGATTTCCAACCAGAAAAAAAAAAAAAATATAAGGGGGAAACAGGCTCAGAAACCGTTTCTAAATGAGCTGCTCAAGGTTGCCCGCGAAATTCTTGCAGCTCCGTGTTAAGTCTAGTGTTGATCAAAATGGGATGGGTATTTGCCGCTGTGTTTACAGATTCATAATCATGGAATTACCTAGATTTAAGGTTGTCCCTCTCGAAGCAGTGGTGGCCCAGTGATAACGGCCACGACTTACGAGCTTTAGGTCGTGTGTTCGAACCCAATCAAGCGCTTTACTTTGTGTAAACAATTTCATCACTACTGCTCTCAAACGATGAAAGAAAACATCGTGAGGAAACCGGCATGTTCTAGAACCGAAAATTCGAAGATATGTGACATTACCAACCCGCACTGGGCCCGCGTTAGATTATAGCCCACTCCCTCTCGAACAGAGGAAGCCTGTGTCCCAGCAGTGGGAACATTATAGGCCGATTATTTTTATTATTGATAATTTCTTCTCTAAAATATATGATGATTCCCATAAAAACATGCTGATTTCCGTCAGCTTCTACGCACGGTGGTGGCCTGAATTTCGCAGTTATACAGTTAGTAAAGTGTACTCACCCTGCCGGATAAGCAACGAGCTCGGTGTTGGGATCGCAGTCGAGAGCCGCGTTACTGCCCACAGTCAGCCCGAGGACGCTCTCCAACTTTATCTGAGAACAAGGAACGCACCATTGTAAGAAACGGAATATAAAAATAATTGCAGGGCTGCTAATACGAGCTAGACTCCTTCGATAAAGAAAGACTGCTCCCGAAACTCCCAAATAGCCGTATACAGGGAGAAGTGGAAGGAGCGGGAGGCTATTGCTATATCTTGATTAAAAGAGTGTTCTTGTAGTGTCTTGTCCCTTCTCCTCCATAGAGATCTACGTTTTGAAATGAACAACGAGCTTCAGCTTTCTGACTAAGTGACCGGCTCTTTAACAAATCAAAAGTGCCTGTAAATGGTTTAATTGAAATAAATAGTTTGAGTTTGATAGTCAACAACTCAACACTCAATTTTATATATATTTCCACTCCAACATAACTATAGAGGTATGAGGAACCAGTTGTAAAGTTCACTCAACCTCCATAGAAAAGGGATCTTCCGACCGACGAGTGTCATGTCTGGTGTGCCAATACCCAATGATTCATTTCGGGCTGTTGCTGTATACTAGTCGCGCGGTAAACTTTGCTTGCGCGATGCAAGAATTTGCGTGACGCCAGTATGATGCGTAGTTTTTTTTTAGTTTTAAACATGTGGGCAAAGAAAATCTAGAAATTTCTAACAAAACCATTTCGATAGCAAAAGTAACATCCCACGGACATCTAAACTGTTCTATGTAAACAACACTTATCTTAAATGCTCAATGCCGTAGCTCCAAACAGTTTAGTTACGAAACTGTTTACATTATGTACTTAACTGTTTACATTATAAACCTAAGTTTTAATCTTAAACTAAATAAATTTCGGATATATATGAATTTTTTTGTTACATTTGTAGGTTTATAACTACAAAACTTTACTTTTTAATGACTTGGGCGTTGTTATTTACAACACTTATATTGCACATACAGGTTGTAAAAAGACCCATCACATAGCCGTCAAGTACGCATTCTGTACATACATCAAACTAAGTAATATTGAATAAAAATAATTGCTGGGAAACGAATTTCATTTTTGGTGTGAAAAATTGCTGTTTGCGGTAGTGTGCAATGTAACACACGCAAAACATTGCGCTTATGGGTGCATGCAACGATACAGGGGTCGTCGGGGTATTTAAAGTTGTGTACATTAAAAACTTTTTTCGTAAAAAAACGTCAGTAAAAGCTGGAATTTTGACCTTCAATATCTCCGTAACCAGAAGGTTGCCAGGTATGGTCCAGTACAAAATAAATATCACAATGACGGGGAGCACAAGTGACTCTCGGCTTCGTTAAGTATCTTTTATTATTGCAACTTAAATGCCCAACAATGGGCGGTTTTCTATATTAGACTTGGATGGGCTAAAAGAAAGTTATTTTCCTTTTCACTATTGGCAGTTTCAAGCCAGCCTTTGGCATTGAGCCTACTGATGGTAGTAGTCCCAATGCCCAAAATATTCTGAAACATTTTAAAAGTGTAACGGTGGAGTTTGTTGCCCATTCTTCTCCATACGAAAACTACCATTTGGAAGGGGCGACTAGAATCAATTCTATTTTATTGTTATTTTTGACGTGCCTATTTGAATTAAATGCTTTGACTTTGACTTTGGTAATAGCAAATAGAGCCTCAAAGAACTTAAGACTCCAGCAATTTTGGTACGCCAAAAATCTTCATTTACGAAAGAGAATATTTTAACATGTATGTTTTTGGAGGGATTAACACGCTTCTTTTCTTTATACAAGACAAACCGTAGGCACGAACTAGATTAGACAATATTTGGCTATACAAGGCAGCAAGGTTGTGCTAGTTGTGCAAATATCTCGAAAACCTTGGCTGTATTAGATAAAGCTTTGTTTAACAAGATGTGCGTTAGAAAGACAACGGAGTGAAGGCGAAGGAGCCATATTGGATTTGGTGTCACTGTCAAAGTTCTTTTGGATGGACAAATTCGGTTCTTTCGTCTATAAATCAAAGATAATACGTTGGTTTCTGACATTTTATTAATTCTCATATCGATTTGGCAGATTGCCGTAAAGAAATATTATTGAGTTAGTCAGCAGGTTTGGTTTCGCTCATAAAGGCACTTTTGTCAGCGCTCCATTATTCAGGTGAATCCATATTTAATCTTTAGTTACTCCAATTTGAAAAATATTGATCACTCACCCAATCCAATCATGTAAATGAGAGCTCAGAGCTTACATCAAACCGTTGTAGTTGATCCAAACTAATTGAAATATTTCAATCACAACAGCCACATGTAATCCCATTTTTAATATAAATATGCGAAAGTGAGTCCACTTGGTCAATCCATGAATAATAGCAGAGAGTTAGTTCCTAGTTTTGACCCTGAAGATGGAAAAAAATGAAGAAGTCTGAAAGTGGAGACGGGGACCAAGAAATTGTGTGGAAATCGATTGTTGTCATAGTATGACATCATATACCATAGTATGATTATATGTAGCGGAGGAATGAGGAACATGTCGTGATGAAAGTTTTGTCACCATCATATTTTATCATGGTATGAATGTTGTAGGCCAAAGAGTTAGGGCCCAGGGACAAAGATGTATGAAAAAAAGATATAGTATGAGAGGGGGTGACAACTGAGGTGACGTTAATAGGGATATACTGAGAAATGCTTTGAAGACCCCAAATAAATTGCCAAGAAGATATGAGTCAATTTTAAACATAGTTTTTTTATAGTAGCAGGTTAGTTGCGTAATACACTATTACAAGGGAAAAGGCGACGCAGATGATGATCTGTAAGGGAGTCTGTTTTAAAAGTCAATGTGCCATACCAACAAGCTCACGTCCTGTAGTTAATTATAGCGTTGTTTAATGTTAAACTGATTACATTAATAAATATTAATTGACTTAGCTCGTAGAATTGCAAGCAGCTGAATCATGGTGTTATTTTTACTTCGAGCTTAACTTAGAACTTAATTCGTATACTAAGCAACTTGCTTAGTTGCTTGACAAAGCTTCGAGGGCGATTTAATTGGAAACACTTACCGAATTTACATTTATGTAAGTTGGAGAAGTAAGTAAGTTGCTTGTTAGCTCGGCTAGCACCCTAATTGCGTAATGCACTATTAATCTCAATCTGAATCATTTTGAAGGATATTGCTAATCCATTGCTTCATATGTTCGAAAAATTTGTCTGCTCAACAACGTAAATAACGCAATGAATGTTGTTGAACTGTCAAAATGAAACCCATTGTTACTGAATACTGATAGTGTGTTACGCAATTACCCCGATGGTACTACTCTGGTACCGGTAGCCCTGCCGTCAACTTTATGTTTCCCGATTGCCAGTGTACTCTCAAAAGCATCTTTGTCTCTTAAAAGGCCCTTTGATGTAGACACTTTGTTAATTATTATTTACTTAGAAGGGAGGCAGGAGAATGCAAATTATTTTATTATAACATCGCACACATTATTCACTTGTTGACCTTGACTCACAAGGCTTCAAAGTGGCTACGGTACTCGTTAGGGTCAGTTCACACCGAGACGCGACGCGACGCGACGCTGCTGGAAGAGGCCAGTGATTTCGCGCTGCGCCGCGCTGCGTCGCGCGGCGCCGCGCTGCGCCGCGAGGCGCATCGTAAAATCGTTGGCAACACGACGCCGCGCGGCGCAGCGCGGCGCCGCGCGGCGCAGCTAGACGCCGCGCGGCGCAGTGGGACTTGTCTACATTCGCTACGTGCTCCCGCCCCGCCCCGCGTCCACCCGCAGTCTACCATTTGCAAGCGCATGAGAACGACGTATATATTTGGTGAACAAATGGGTTTATCGGGTAGGTTTTGAACTTTGTAAATATTACATATAATACACGGTCAATTACCTAGGTAGATAGACAATGAATATTAACGTCCGTCATTTGTAATTAGCAATTGAAAACAAACCTTTAATCTTTAGACTACCTAGATACCTACCTACCTCTTTATTTAACATTCCTCATTAACTTACATAGTACAATAATATCATTTTCACATTTTGCATTAATTAAAAAGTACGTAGAACAAAATCATAAAAAATTATGGTTGTTTAAATTTTCCCTATACTAATTCTTAATTATCTCCTAAGCGTGTGGACCGATTTACATGATTCAAACGGAAGAAATGGTTTTAGACCTAGACCTTTCATTTGACACCAACATCGTTAAGATATTTCGATAAACAAAAAAACACATTTTCAAGTTGCTCTCGTAATTATCCAACTTAACAATTTTCTACAAAAGGGCAAGTAAAAATCAACAAGTGTGATAATGATACGTGACAATGCAAGCAGGAATCTAAATATTATTTCGTTAAATTTTGATACCAAGACCAATTAATTGTATTGTAGCTAGTTCACAAACATAATCAAAGTTTAGGAAAAGTCAGTAATAAAATTTTGTAAACAAAAAATAAACATGCGGAACCTTTTATTCAGAATTATCGAGATAGTGGGTCTGTAATTCGTTTTTTGTTTTTCTATGTATGGCCGCAACAAATTCAATAAGTTTTGAAACTTTTGGTAATCCATTTTGTAATAATCATAAAATTTTTCTGGATAATTGGCAATGTGGTCATAAGCCAAGGTATGAAATTCACCATGAATTAATCTATTTCTCCATAAATTATGCACCCAAATACTCCTGTGTGATGTCTTCTTTTTAATTTTATTTTTGTATTCTTCTTCCTCTTCCTCTTCTGCAAGAAGTCCGATTATAACAAGATCCCAGTCTATCATTATAATATCACTCGACCGTACTGCATCAATTCTGCACGAAGTCTGGACGAAAATAGTAGAGACAAGTCGCCACAGCGGCCTCGGCTGCGCCTCGCGGCGTCGCGCTGCGCCTCGCGGCGTCGCGCTGCGCAGCGCCGCTCTCGCACGCCGCGCGCACCGGCAAGTACCGCTGCGTCGCGATGCGCCGCGAGGCGTCACGAGGCGCAGCGCTGCGCAGCGCTGCGCCGCGCAACGTAATCTGAACTCTCACAATGGAATGTGTACCTTTTCGTGTAGAAAATAAAGTATATTTTAAGTCACTCTTTTAAAAGTTTGCGCGCAGCGTCGCGTCGCGTCGCGTCTCGGTGTGAGCTGACCCTTATGTGCATCCTTGCGCGCACGCAGCAAGGACGCCCGGTCGGCCATCTTGGATCAAGTGTCAGACGACCTTGACAGCGCGCGGAATTCGTAAGAGGAATTCCCGATTTTGTTTTTTTGTTTTCATTGCTAGGCAGAGAGTAAGATCGTCGTAAATACATGTGGTTTTATAACATGATTACGTGTTTTTTTTTTTAATCAATCCTGCTGTCATATAAAGGTAAGTATCATCTATGGAATGTTTAATATTTTGTTTTTAATGTTAGTACATTTCGTTAAAGACAAAAGAAGATACAACTTTTATATTATGCGAATGTTTGTGAATGTAGGAATTATTGTGTGGGAATTATTCATTCAATTGATTACCTACTATGACACAAAGATGGCGTCACGTCTACCTACCCTATCTACCTCCATTGTAGAACAAGACATAAAAATAACAGAATTGTACAGACGCCAGCAGGTCAAGCTACCCGAAACTGTTAAATTTTCCCAATCAACCTTGAACCTAATGCTTTAGCAAATAAAGTTGAAAATCTATTAAAGAAATTTGACAGATTGTAGTAGCTTGATGTGCTGGCGTCTGTACATACAGAAAACAAATATCAATAAAAAAGTTACCTAACACTTAACGGAAGCTAATAAAGACTTTAATTAAAATCCAAGCTGAAAAAACAAATCTGCTATTGGCTCAGTAATTACTAAGAAAGAACTTTCCATTTCGATAAATATTAATAGTGCGGGGTCTCGCTTTCACTGAACTGATCGATCTATATCACTGGGCAAGGCATTAGCTTGATTAAATGTTCTTCTAAGAAAGACTACACTAATAAATAACTAGGTTCTGCCAATTCTATACGATATATTGATTGATAGATTTTGATTCGGCTTATGTAACGCTCCCAGCGCATAGTTTAATGTTTGGGGAGTTTGTTGCGCCACTTCTTCTTCCCAACGAAAGCAGTGGCGAATTTACACATTTGCCGCCAGAAGGCTATTCAAATATTGCAGCCTCTACTGACCTCTACAATAATGTTTCAGTTTCTGGATAAAATTGATAACCCAACGATGTTAAGATTGCACAAGAAATAGTTTTGGGGTACCTATCTGTATTTCTGAGCTCATAAAAGCTCGAATTATGTACTACTAATAAGGCGGGGTAAGGTATGCCTTAATACTGCTTACACAATAATGTTTATTTAATAGAGATCGAATTAATGTTTTGTTTAATAGAGATCGAAGTACCATATAGGTGCCGCGATAGGATAGGAATAAGACGTGCCCAACACTTTGCATTGTATTGAACATTACCAACAAAATCATTAACGGGAATCAGGGGGTCTACTCCGAAGTGGTATCGGCCGAATGTTCGGCCGTTTTCTGCTACGAAGTTACTAATTGGTTCGGTCGGTCCCGATCCTACACTCCTACACTCTTTCGAATATTGGCTATGGTCCCGACCCAACTGAGCCGATCCGAACTTTTTTCGCATTTTTCAATAATATTCGGTTCGGGCATGTGTCGGTCCGATCCGATCATTCGCACTTTGCACTTCTTAGTAGACCCCGCAGGTTTAATCAAGATACGACATAGTGGTGACACGTGCAAGTGCTCTGGTGCGGTTCGGGCAAGTGTGGTTGAAATCAGTGCTCTAATACCTCATTTATTTAACTTACACATAGTAGTTCTACATGGCAACATGGTATGACATTCTAACTTTTTGACAGATTTAACAGCGGGTCCCAAACCAGCACCCTATATAATAAATAAAAATAAAAAAATAAAAATGTTTATTGCATTTTCATAAGGCATTTACATACAAGGTTTGGAGAACACCTTTTAAGCAAGAAGATGCTTGTGTTAGGTGTCTCCGCTCTTCCGCTTAACAATAATCAAGTCAAATGCAATTCTAAACAAGAAAAAGAAAAATACGAAAAGGAGCGCGCTAAATGCGTAACACACTACAAATCTCAATCTGAATCATTTTGCAGGATACTGCTAATCCATTGCTTCATATGTTCGAAAAAATTGTCTGCTCAACAGCGTAAATAACGCAATGAATATTGTCGAACTGTCAAAACGAAACCCTTGCTACTGATACTGATAGTGTGGTACGTGTTCCAAACACTACACAAAGTTAATAATTTAACGTCTTTTGCTAGTTAAGCGAACAAGTATCCTTAGGGCGGGTTGTTTCACATCCGCTTGACGCACGCGTAATCTTCAAAAATGGCGCTACCTATCGTCAAACCAAAAAAAATCGTTGTTTCAAATCACAATTACAAAATTATGGCCTTACCGTACGTCAAATAATAACGAGTACGTAATCGTTATCATTTGACGTACGTATGTTACGGTAACCAACCGTTTGAAACAACCGGCCCTTATAGTGGTACAACAATACATTCCTGGTGAGTGGCTAAATAGCAGCCCCCCCAAATTACGCCATAGATATCACTATTATCTACTAAGATATACAGCGAATGTCAGCCGTTCATCCCACGTAACACAGCTAATTGAAACAACTGGGTTATCTGTGGTGCCCAGAGGCGATATATGGTGAGCTGTCTTTCTAGGAGTACTTGTATTCAAGAATGGTGACCAGGGTCATAGACTCGTTAATGATAGGCTAGGTCTTATTGATTCATCATGCCCTTCTGGCTGCCAACCCTGAATGTGATTTTTGCGGATGAATAGATTAAAATTATGGGTATATGTCTGGTGTTCTGTGAGAGAATGTATGAATGCAAGGGAGTCCACTGTTACATGTTAGTTTTAAATTATATTATACTAGCTGCGCCCCGCGGTTTCATCCGCATAAGTTTCGATGCCGTGGGAATATCGGGATAAAAAGTAAAGTAAAAGATATCCTATGTGTTAATCCTGGTTATAAACCATTTGTGTGTCAAATTTCATCCAAATCCGTTCAGTAGTTTTTGCGTGAAAGACTAATAAACATCCATCCATCCAAACTTTCGTGTTTATAATATTAGTAGGATTATTGTCAACGTAATTATTGTCTCTATGTTGATGTTGTTAATTGGTGTTGTACCGTTTTAATTGACTATAAACAAATCATTATCATCAACATTCGGCCGAAAGATTGAAGACTGCTGAACATAGGCTAGCTATACCTCAAGCTAGCTAGGCCAAAATCACCGGTCTTAAATGAAATGACCCGGGGCGATAATTTAATCGGTTTTATCAAGTAGTCATTTTATGTCATCAATTGGCCATATATCAGCCTGACTAAAACTTTGCAATAAAGTAATATGTTAAAACATTTCTAGTTGTTTCGCTTTCCTCGAAATCACTGAGGCCTGCAAGAATCTACAGTTCGACCAAGAGTTCCGTCTCCACGCTCTTTTCCTGGTATACATCTTGAACCAATGAATCATATCCTTTGTAGTACATTCATTGGGCCAATGTTCCAGTAGGCGCTACCTACAGCCCAAACCCCATTGAAACTTCAATCTTTCCACCTACAAAATAAAGTTAATTTTTACAACATCACATCTCCGCTCCGCATAACTGTTGCAAATTACTTTCTATCGCTTCACTAATGAACAATTTTCTTCGCCATTAGTCGAAGTGATTGCTAATCAAGCGCTGAATTTTTAATAATTGCGCTTAAAAAACTGGATCGAGCCAGCTTTGTGAATTCAACTCGTTGCATCATGCTCTGATGCAGATGCAGAAAAAATGGACACATAATGTGTATGATTTTACGGCAAGAAAAGTAGAGAATTCCGAGATGACGGCTAATGAAACCAGTTGGCTGCGACATATATATCGGATATCTACAAAATTCTACTAACCCTACTTTTTAGTCTGCCTTCAAACCAAAAATACTTCTTTGAGGGCAGAATTATGATAATGCTTCTAAGACACATTATGACTCCACTTGCCCAACTATAAAATAAAAACTGAACCGAAACGAGAGCGTATAGAGACATCAAGACAACATTCTCACGACATCAGCTGGTCTAGTGGGCGCACAGCGCAGAACGCGCGACGCGGCGTGTTGGCGTGGCGAAACTATACCGCGAGGCATTTCGACACTTGCCGCACATTCCAAGCGCTCATGGAATTCGTAATGAAGCTTTGTTGATAGCGTCAGGTAAGAGGTGGTCCGGTGAGGACTTTTGGCTGTCTGGGCCCCTACCAGAATCATATGTACAGACGCCAGCACATCAAGCTTACCCGAAACTGTCAAATTTTTCCAATCAACCTTGAACCGTATGCTTTAGCGATAAAATTGAAAATCTATTAAAGAAATTTGACAGATTATAGTAGCTTGATGATGCTGGCGTCTGTACATGGCAGGGCAAAGTGCACAACCCTGATCTTTACTATATAAGACTGTAAGGTAACCCCTCTGAGCTTTACCTGCAACTTGACACCTCATCCTCTTACTAATTGCCACTGTTACGCCATCTGGGAAGGCGGCATTTACCAGTGGGCTTCGACATTATCTTCAAGTATTACAAGCGCATTATTTACAATAAACACTCGACAATTAACAGCTAGTTTTAGTCCGGTAAACAAACCTCCGCCGTCTATGACAAACGTCTTACAAATATGGCGAATGGTATGCGCGTCGGCGGCTTACGTCGAGTCACTTGTAGACCAGTTCTGGGATACAAGATTGTGGAATGAGTGAAGTTATTATTTTGGCTTAACCTGAGGTAGCACCAGGATAAAAATATGAACATATGTACTGGTTTAAAGTGTATGGGTGCCGATGTAATTACAGGCTTACAGGCGCATGAGACATTTCTTCATTGACTTGGTGGCAGCGCATCTGCGGTGTCTCTGGTACCTCTTTTGGAGACGGTGAACACTTAACATAAGAGGGGCAATTCTCGTAATTTCAAGAACGTTCACAGTCTGATCTCAATCTCATCCTGTCAAAAATACCTTTAATTTTACATTTTTGACATTGATTGTCGCTGAGATGAGATTGCGACTATATTTTGAACGTTTTGAATTACGGGAATCGGCCTTCCGGTGTACGGTCAGCTTGTACATCATCAAATAAGTAAAAAAAGGAAAAAAAAACAGAACAGAAACACACACACAGGAAAACAGAACTTACGACAACTTGTACAAGTACCATAATCCAAAATTCTGATGTCCTCTATGATAGTTACAGGACTTAGTCGACCCGATATGGCAACGGTATGCGCGAGGCTTACGTCGAGCGGTTATACTGCATAGTGATTTGTTAAGAGCATTCGTTGAATACTAAACTCTAAGCTAGTTCTAGGAACAAGTAGACCGACAATGGCGGGCATAACGAAATGTCAAGTGAATGAAGAACTTTACAGGAAGAGTCTTATAATATCAATCAAAGTTCCCCCGCTGCTTCTGTCTGTCTGAAAGCGATAAACTTAAAAACTACTGAACGGATACGGTTTTCACCAATGGACGGCGTGATTCTTGAGGAAGATTTAGGCGTATAATTCATTAGGGTTTTGTGTAAATTGGCTGAAATACGTCGATGACTGTTGAAGATGTCGGAAAAAATTATGCCGACATGGAGCGACAGGACAACGGAAGTACAAAATGTTTAGAATAGCAATTAGGACAAGCCATGTTACCAAGCGCGCAGAGTAAGCAAACTGAAGTGGCAGTGGGCTGGCCACGTTTGTCGAAGGACCGATGGTCGGTGGAGCAGATGAGTCCTGGAGTGGAGATCGCGTATCGGCAAGCATAGTGTGGGACGCCCCCCAGCTAGATGGACGGACGACCTAAAGAAGGTTGCTGGGACGGACTGGATGCAGAAGGCGGAGGTCAGGGTCTTGTGGCGCAGCCTGGGAGAGGCCTATGTCCAGCAGTGGACTGCGATAGGCTGAGTTGATTGATGGTTGTTACCAAGTACCTCACGGAATTGCAAAATCACGTCAGGTCATTCTATTATGCAATTACTAATACTGTGTTATTATTTACTTTCAAATCAGTGCGCGTATTTGCGTAATGAGACTCAAATAATTGGTTAGGTAAACAGCTTCATTCTAACACAACAGATAAAGTACTTACTAAATAACTTTGAACGTAGGCAGCGGTCAGAACCGATGACATAAGTATTGTGTAACCACATGTGGAGTGTAGGCGATCTATACTGTACTGTGTACATAGATAGTATTCAAAGTGGACGGCATTTTGTGTTCACTAGCACTGCAGAGCACGCCAAAACCAAGATCACGGACGTTGCCCAGAAAGTCGCTAAACTAGTGGGACTGGGCTGGACATGTCTGCCGCATGTCAGATGAAAAATGACCACCGATTGGATTCCACTAAACGATGCCATCTCAGCAGGCTGGGACGAAGATTGCGGGACGACCTTGAATCCTACCGAAAGGACGGGCCGGCTCGCAGTCTTAGATTCACACACAGTAAATTTTCTTAACTATGAAGGATTGTAAAAGATTATATGGCTAGAAAAGTGGTGAATACTAAGATGCAGGCTAATAGAAATCCATGAAACAAGCTGTGCCAAGCCCAAACCAATTGGGATAAAGATATGAGGCTGATGACTGCAAAGTTCCATTACAAAGATCAAGCAGCTGAGTAATTGCGTAACAGTAGGAAAGTTTGGCAGTTCAAAAACATTCACTGCGTTATTTACTTTAATGAGCAGACAAATTTTTCGAAGTTATGAAGCAATGGATCAGCAATATACTTCAAAATGATTCAGATTGTGATTGATAGTGTGTTACGCAATTAGGGTGCTGGTATATTGACATTAAGATATCAAAAGCCGGTATTCAGAGCAGTGGTAATGCTGACCTCTATAAGGGCATAATCGTGAACACCGAATACCTCTGCGTGGGTTCAAGGTGTTTTACTTTCATTTGATACAGCTTTCCGTTTCTTTATGAGCGTCCATTTGGCGAGCTAAACAGTTCTCTTACCATAACTTCACTCGGTCACATCAGTAGTGCTTTTCTGTAAAAACTTAGGTGAAGTGAGCTGAAAATAGATTTACACTATTTTCAGCTCACTTCTTCTTCTTAATTCATTATGACCACTCAATGTTCCTTACTTCGAAACCACGTCAATTCCTTAGTTAATCACGCCAATCTCGGGTTAATTTCGCGCGGTTTCGTTCATTGTGTCATAGAGAGCCTCTGATGGTGGAATTTTGTCCCATGCTACTGTGAACTTCTTGGGAATCACAATAAAACACGTCTCGTAGTAAGATGACACAGAACTGTGACTTTAGTTTAACATAAACATTGGGAAAAACAGTCACAAATCTTTCAAGGACTTTAAAAAACAGATTTTAACCAAAAATACTTTTTAGACAGTTTTTAAAAGTGTCTAATATCAATTAAGAATAGTATTTAAGTTTAGCTAATGCATACATTCCAATCCGAAGTCCTGGCATTGCCTATCCGATGGGGTTTTTAATTAGAAGCCAAAAGGAGAGAGACAAGAAGGCCAATTCCCGTAATTAAAAACGTTCAAAGTCTAGTCGCAATCTCATCTCAGCGACAATCAACGTCAAAAACTTGTCAAAAATGTAGGGAACATAGAGGTATTTTTGACAGATTGAAACTGAGATCAGACTGTGAACGTTGTTAACATTACGAGAATTGCCCCTCTGAATTCACATTGAATAGAAGACTATCCGCCGGTCATTAGAGCCGTTCAATTTTGTCATCACTTTCAGTTTCTATAAAACCAGTTATGATATTTCGGCTCGTCTCTTATGGCGTAATATCGTGTCTGGCAGACATAGGCGGCATGTTATGGGTCTCATCGACAATTTATAGCTCTATTCGTCCCATTCCTATGTTAATTTAATCATGTTTTGGTATGTGTAGATGAAAAAAATGTTTTGGCCGTTATTTTTTTTAAACGTTACATTCCGAAATGAACAGAGATGCTTTTACATCGTTTAGCTGCGGAGTCTAGACAGAATTTGGTTAAATACAGATAGTAGAACGAAATCAGTGGTGGCCTATTGACGAGAACATCGATTTACGAAGTTATTGGTCGTGAAACCAGCATGTCCTAGAATCAAAAACTCAGACATATGACAACGACTAATGCCCGCGTGGTGTATAAAAGGCTCTCTCCGTACATAATCAGCCTAAAATGTTCCCACTGCTGGGACACAGGCCTCCTCTCGGCGAGAGGGAGTGGGCCGAAATCCACCACGCGGGCCTAGTGCGGGTTGGCAGATGTCACATGTCTACGAATTTTTGGTTTCAAAGACATGCGGGTTTCCTCACGATATGTTACTTCACCGTTTTGAGAGCAGTGGTGATGAAATAATTTACACAAAGTAAAGCGCCTTGGGTTCAAACCTACGACCTACAACTAGCAAGTCGCGGCCGTTACACTGGGCCACCACTGATCTCTCCTTAAATCGTAGTAATGAAGACATTATAGGCTTCTTTTTTTTTCGGATGGGAAATCATCAAATGACCCCTCCCGCTCTGGGTGGAGCGGAAGGGAGTGTCAGACTCTTACTGACTAAAACCCACCCATGTTCCTTCCTTTGCCCTTTATGTTCCGGGGTAGCGGTGACCCTTTCGGACAATCCCGCTGACAAACATTATAGGCTGATTATACAATGAAAACTTCGAATTAGAATTCATTGGTGGCAAATAGCATACTTTTTCAACCGTCATATTTATCCGGCGCCTTCTATTGCAACTCGCCGAGCCGTCTGAGCCGTGAAAAGAATATAATTATAAGTTGATGAGTTAAGTCCGTCTATATTAATAAGAGATATTCAAGTCACGACCGACGGTGTTAGGCAAGTCATTGTGTATTAAGTAATTATTAAGTAACAGTTCTCTTGTGGAGTTATTTAATTTGTTTGTGGAGCTATCGATGTGTTAAGTGGGATTGTGATTTGGCGATCTGGGGGCTTAACACCAGCTCTTATAGCAGGGCAGAAGTTGAACTGCACTGCTTTTTTGTACTTAGTCATAGAACAAAAAAGCAGTGTAGTTCAACTTCTGCCCTGCTATGAGAGCTGGTGGTAAGCCCTCTGGGCCCTAATTCACTATGACCACTCAATGATTCCTTACTTCGAAACCACGTCAATTCCTTAGCTAATCACGACAACCTCGCGATCATTCCGCGCGGTTTCGTTCATTGTGTCATAGAGCTGAATACTCTTTTAGCCTTTAGCGTTCCCACTGTTGGGCCTCAGGTCTCGTCCCTGTGTCCGAGAAGTGGGCCTTAACCCTCCACACGGGACTAGTACGGGTTGGTTGGCGATCTAAATGTTAGGTATATGGTGAGCTCGTTTTCTCTTTTTGATGATTATAACTCTGCTGGAGGAAAACACGTTAACGTTAGCCTGCATCATCCTACTGCTGGGCAAAGGCCTCTCCCCATGACTTCCAGGTCTTTCGATCCCGGGCTAAGATGGACCACTGGTCGGTTGGCCGCGACGCCTTCTAGCTGTGTCAGGGCTCCACGTGACGTCCGTCGCCCCCCACACATCAGGACCCGAGGTGGCGGCGCGTAGTGTGCCACGCGTCGTAGACGTCGCGGGGGTAGTCAAACACCTCACTCCCCCCCCCTGACCCGAGGAGGAGGCACCACGAGGCTCCACATGGTGGTTATTTTGGCCCACAACTCATTTAGCATACGGTAGACGTGGCCAGCCCAGTCACACTTCAGATAAGTGGCTTTTTGAGCGACGTCAGGAATCTGTGTTTTGGAGCGCAGTGTGGTTTTGCGAATAAGGTCTGTCAATTTGAAAAATCAATTGGCACATGAAATCAGTTCTCTACTGATTTAATGTGCCAATGGATTTTTCAGCGAGTGGAATACCTCCAAGATACAAGTGATGCTTAGTTTCTGGCTCACCGAATCCGTCACAATGTATTTTTGAATGAATAAAATTTGTTACTTTACTAGCAGCGCCCCGCGGTTTCACCCGCATAAGTTTCGATCCCGCGGAATATCGTGATAATAAGTATCCTGTGTGTTAATCCTGTTTATAAACTATCTGTGTGCCAAACTTCACCCAAATCCGTTCAGAAGTTTTTCGTGAAAGAGTAACAAACATCCATCCATACAAACTTTCGCATTTATAATATGTATTAGTAGGATTACTAAACAAGTTGTTTATTACTATATATTAGAAAATGTATTGTAATCCTTAAATGAGTTTTTTATAAGGCACCATAACCAAGTAACAAGGTTGATGTTTTTCTTGGTCTTTAATAAAAAGTACTGGTTCCTTGTTCATTACGTAGCTAATAGGTAGGTATTACATTAATTATAATAATAAAGCAATTTCAGTCTATTTATTTTGAACTCCGTCAAGTTTTTTCTTTATTATGAACGCTGTTTTAGCAAGATTTTTTATTTAACTTTAATTATGTGATGGGTATGTGATTCAGCAAGAAATATGTGTAAGTATGTATTATATCCAAATTTTAATAGAAATAAAGATATTCACATCATGATTATATGAGCTACTCTATAGTTTCAGTTTATTTAGATATTCACCCGTATAAGTTTCGATCCCGTGGGAATATCGGGATAAAAAGTATCCTATGTGTTAATCCTGGTTATAAACTATCTGTGTGTCAAATTTCATCCAAATCCGTTCAGTAGTTTTTGGGTGAAAGAGTAACAAACATCCATCTATCCATCCAAACTTTCACGTTTATAATATTAGTAGGATTATGTCTTCATTTTTTTTTTCCCGATGGGAAATCATCAAATGACCCCTCCCGCTCTGGGTGGAGCGGAAGGGAGTGTCAGACTCTTACTGACTAAAACCCACCCATGTTCCTTCCTTTGCCCTTTATGTTCCGGGGTAGCGGTAACCCTTTCGGACAATCCCGCTGACCCGGCAGGCTTCGGCCCTAAGGGGCCCCTCAGATTATGCTGACAACTCCTTGAGGCGCGCGTGGAACACTTACGCGCCGTCCAGCACGGGCCTGGTCCTGATCGGACGGTGAGCTGCACATTGCTCTCCGCCCGCAGGCCCGCGCCTACGGTGTCCGGGAGTCGTCACGCCGCTCCCGACGCCCGGAGCGTCTACCGCGGCGGCTGGGACGGGAGGCCCTCTCCCTCATCCGTCCCGCCACCTCCTTCGCTAGCATGACTGCTTCGCAGAAGGAGGCGACTGCCTCCTATATGTCTTCATTGACACTAACATAACATTTTCAACAGTTAAAAAATTACCGCTATTTTTTTAACACTGTAATTTTAAGCGTTCGCTGATTTTCACTCACCTCGTAAGCCGGTGTATGCAGGCTATCCCTGATGAGTGGAGCACTGTTCCTCGGCCCGATAAACGCCATATTCACATCGTAGCAACATTAATGTATCCAGGATTTCCTTCACTATTTAAAATCACTGTTACTATTTTGTCACAGCACTATTTCGTCGAGAAACTGCTATTTTTCACTGTTATTTTATAGCGCTTGTTATGTAGCTATTTGTCACTTATGATTTTACATAAATCTACTGCTACTGAGGGAAGGGGTCCCTGTTGGAGACAATGATTAGTTAACTATGTAAGTAATGTAATAATATGTTGACAAAATAATAATGGCTCTCCTATTTTTCTAAAACAGAAAGGCGTTCCAGCGTAGTAGTGTCAGTAAACGACTTATTTGTTAATTAATATAGACATTCAGACCCTAATGGGGGTTTTTACACAAGAATTATTTTCACCGTGCGGCTGGTCGGTCGCTTATCAAATCGCCTCACAGGGCGCATCGCCACCCCGTTTACACAGGTCGGTACCCCGTTTACACAGGTCGGTACCCCGTTTACACAGGTCGGTACCCCATTTACACAGGCCGTTACCCCATTTACACAGTTCGGTACCCCATTTACACATCTCGGTACCCCATTTACACAGGTCGGTACCCCATTTACACATCTCGGTACCCCATTTACGCAGGTCGGTAAAAATCGCAAGTGACTAGTTCATTTTGCATCAAAATGGTCGACCTTCATGCGGCGGGCGATCGCCTGCGACTGACCATTTTGAACGAAACCTACTGTAGTTTGGAACTTCCGATTTTAGTCACTTGCAGCCTAGCCGAATTGCCATTTAGACAGTCAAACAAATCGGGCGGCTATAGTCACCTGTGTAAAGGCCGCATAAGCCAGACTTTTTAATTCTATCAAATGCGGATTTTTTTACATTTGTATCATTTCTTTATCATCTTTAACTAGCACCCTAATTACGAACACACTATCAATTTCACTCTGAATCATTTTGAAAGATATTGCTAATCCATTGCTTCATATGTTCGAAAAATGTGTGTGCTCAACAACGTAAATGGCGCAATCAATGTTGTTTGAACTATCAAAATGACACCTACTGATAGTGTATTATGCAATTACCCCTCTGGCTACACAAACTCACGCCTGTTTCCAATGCGGGTAGGCAGAAACTATACTAAGACGTTCTACGATAACATACTCCTTTTGCTTTGTCAACGTCCATACAGCTGTTCGTATAGAAAGAAAGAAAGAAAGAAAGAAAGAAAATGCATTTATTTGGCACAAACTAAAAGACACACAATACACCAGATACATACATCAAGTAAACACACACAATAAAAAAAAAATACAATAAAAGATTAAATAAAAAGTGTGAAGTCCGATGTAAGAAATTAGCAGGAAAAGTGTGCCTCACGGCTGCGCCAAAAAGGCCCAGTTCAGCAAAAAATGCCGGACAACTAGTGCCTGGCGCTGGTTTTCAACTGGACCTGATTACGCTGTATACGCGTCACGGTTGCGAGTACGTACTACGCACCTGACCTTTAAACTAAACAATCTCCGTTTATCTCAACAGTTGAACAGAATCTCAGACTGGACCACGGAAGCTACAGCGATGGTTCGAACCGGTCTCAATTAATGTCCATTTATGACCCACATATATGTTCAAAGTCTTCCGGCACAGTCAACCACAGCTCCATGGTAACTGTCCGACTTTAAGAACGCCTTTATTTCGTTGCAGAAAGGACAGTTTCCGTAATTCAAGTGTTACTACGACCTGCGGTTGAGCGTACGTAACAAGGTCAGACAGTATTATCGCGAGTTTCATAACTACAATATGTTGTGAAAAAATGTATTTTTATTATGAAGTACGCGTTCTGTTTTTGTACACTGTTCGCCAGTTTTTTTTATAATATTAATTAATACTTCTTTATATGTTATGATAATTTGGATATCTGCGTATCTATTAGACTAAAGAAACTTCTGCCTACCCAGTACATGACTAGAGCAATCTACCAGGCACTCATAAAGCATCAGTCGCTTCTCGGTCGACAGCTATCCCGTGAAGTAGAAAGCTATCACCAATTACACGTGAAAGGCGCAGTGCGCACGGGACGCGATGCGGAGATATTTATGAGCGAGCGTTTTAAACAATGCAGCAATGAGACTAGTCCATACATCTGTGTGTATGTTAAGAAAGTGATAAAAGTAAGAATGTGGATGGAGAAAAAAGACGTGTTGCGCCGACTCCATATTCATGAATATTATTTCCTACTAATACTATAAACGCGAAAGTTTGTGAAGATGGATGGATGGATGTTTGTGACTCTTTCACGCAAAAACTACTGAACAGATTTGGATGAAATTTGGCACACAGATAGTTTATATAACCTGGATAACTCTTATGACTTGCACTATTACCCGATTTCGGCTTGACGTCGACTGGGACATCCTGTATATAGCGCACCGTGTTTGTCACTCAAACCTGTGTGACAGTCCCTTTTGTGCTATATTAATGCCCGGGCGCTGTAGCTCAGCATCTCCCGGCTTAGTGTACAACAATCATAACAGTTTTCTCTCGAGTGAAAGCAGCTCGGAACTAGGCAGAACAGGTGGAAGGGTGGAATCGGAATTCGCAGTAGATCTAGTGTTACAGTTAGATCTGTTACATCGGGAGTGCTGCCGCGTTAGCATTGTCGGACAGGTTAGGAATCGAGACCGTTTTGTGCTAACGAGCGGTTGTGCTGATGGAGAGAGCGTTGTTGACTTTTGGCACTAGTTGGATTAGGGCTGGGCCCGCTTCACTATGATATTGTATGCGACGAAGCTGTCAACATAGCTCACAGAATAAGCAAGCTAAAGTGGCAATGGGCCGGTCATATTAGCCGTAGAACCGATGACCGTTGGGGTAGACATGTTCTTGAGTGGAGACCGCGAATTGGTAAACGTAAGGACGCCCTCGGGATCTTCGCAGGATGGCTGGTAGCAGCTGGATGAGAGTTGCCGAAAATCGAGTTGAATGGCGTGCAATAGGAGAGGCCTATGTCCAGCAGTGGACTGCTGCAGGCTGATGATGATGCGAGGAAGTAGATAAACAGCGGTGTTGCAAGCACGGCGTTTGCTAAAAGATTTAGCGGCGGAGCGGTCAGTTTCGAGCTAACAAGGCTATATTTTCCATGCGTGCCGTACGGTAAATAAAGTAACCTAAAAATCCCCACATTCCTCATACTCCTTACAATTCGAATCACTCCCGAAGTCCCGAAGCAGTAAACGCTCACACACGTACTACGTCAACCACTTGTCACCCATTAACAATGCCACACAGAGACCCGAACCCATTGACCTCGACTTGGGCGTGCATTAACCGTTCGAAAGCTTTGCTAAACATGCCACAGAGCAACCATGTCCAGTATGTTCACGCACGTTCTGACAATCGCTCTGATAAGACCTGAATTTATCGATTACTAATAAAATATTTTTTTATAAAAAAAAAAAACTAATAATAAAAGTATGCAACAAAGTCAAGGTAAGATAAAAGGTATCTTATGTAATAAGTACGCTTATTGTAGATTTGATTACCTACTTTACATATTAATGTGATTAATAACAAAATGTTATGTTTTGTAAATCAAGAGGACACATTATTTAAGGTTGACTCAAGAAACTCATCTATGCTAGGCAGACAACACGAGAAGAAATATGCAGGGTTACGGCATCAATTCATAAGTGACATGTAAGACTTTCGCAATAGTACTTTTGATCTGAAACTCAAATACCAATCATTTGATATGCAATATCATTTCAACTCGTGTGTAGTGTGGGACGCCCCCCAGCTAGATGGACGAACGACCTAAAGAAGGTGGCTGGGACAGACTGGATGCGGAAGGTGGAGGAGAGGGTGTTGTGGCGCAGCCTGGGAGAGGCCTATGTCCAGCAGTGGACTGCGATAGGCTTAGATGGTTTGATTAATCATTTCGACTCATTATTCAAGTGCACACGTATATGTCAAAAAGTCCATCAATCATGCTACAATGAGCTACTATGTGGTTAGAGTATAAAGTTATTCTGTGGCTCAACTCCACCGCGCGGGTCTCGCTCGAGCCGGCCGATGTTTGAAACAATGGCGAGCTGTTTGCCAGTTTCTAAAGGCTTTCGAGTGCTGGGAGTGTTTTGTTAAGTTCTTGTACGGGGTTCAGCTCTCGGCTAAAGAGGTTGAGGTTTTAGGGAACGTAGGTTTATGAATGTGACGCATGAAAATGTATACAATAATTTCATCTTTGTGCTGTACGTAGAGTCGAAATCAACGAACCATGCGTTACTGTAAGATAACTGCTAAAGCATTGTTGATAATTCAAACCCTAGCTGGTGTTTAAATTTGAGCATTTTACACAAGGAGTGTTTCTAAGAAAAACAGTTATTTGGGATTGCTATTGCCTAAAATACACTAGCAGTTCCCTTGACTGCCGTAGCAGAAGTCCCATCTGATATTGCATTGAAAAGATTCCTTTAAAAGTACCCGGAGAATATTATTTTAATTTAGTCAGTTTTTAATTTAATTATAATGTTGTATTTATTTATAGTATTTTTAAGTTATATTAATATTGTATTGTATGTGTTTATATGGGCCTTGTTGCCTGAAATCAATGGATAAATAAATTATCGTTCGTCCGTTTCGGGTTCGAACGTCAACGGACAGCTGACCCCTACTTTAACTTTAAAATAAGTAACATACTTGAAACCGAAATTACCTTGTTGAATGTCAGCATATATGTGACTTTCTTCCGAACGATTACGAGCGCTTTCTCGTGGTTGTCGGCGACAAAAAGGTCATGTTACACATTCATAATGTATCGTGTTACGAGATATCACTATTGTTATGAGTTCCATCCAGCTGTATCCATTCATTCATATTTGTATCATGAATCGATAATAATTTCGCATATACATGCACACTGATATTGGGGGGCTTGTGGCTAAGTAATAACAGCCGCACGGGTCGATCTATCTGGTTAAGCTATGCTTGCCGCGGTTGGTCCGTGGATGGGTGACCATCTTTACATACCAAGACCCCTCCGTGCCTCGGAAAGCACGTTAAGCCGTTGGTCCTGGCTGTCATTCGAGGATCTATGACAGTCGTTACGGGTCGTCAGAAGCCCGACAATCTGACAACCAGTCTTACCAAGGGGTATCGTATCCAGTAACTGGGAGGTCAGACAGGCAGTCGCTCCATGTAAAATGCTGGTATTCAGCTGCATCCGGTTAGACTGGAAGCCGACCCCAACATAGTTGGGAAAAGGTAAATGATGATGAATCGATAATACTTTATCGAGTTAAAGATGAGTTTAAGTTATTTAATTTAACAAAGCGCGAATCAAGTGACTTGACTGTCGAGATAGCGGCTAATAGAAGAGTATGGAAGAAAAGAGACATGTTGCGCCGAACCCAAATAAATTGGGATAAGGGCAGGAAAATATTGATGAAAGCGCGAATCAAGTGAGACTCAATTTGTCAATTAGGAGAAAACATTAATGGGTAACACACAATATTTTCTCATAACGTGCAACGTTGCTATCCAGAGTCAAACCCTGAAAGTATTACGTGACTGCCGGCCCCGATACCCTTCAAACCAGAACAAAGAAACCCTGTTGTGTGGCAGAAATAGCTGTGGCCTTAGTACTTCCAGGACGAGCTGCTTCAGAAAGAACTCTACGCGTACCAAGTCCTTTGAATAGCAACTCGAACGTAATGCATTCATTACGCAACCTTACTTTCAGTTTATTATAGTAATAATGGCACAGTAATAAGCTATTAAATCATGTAGCGGTACGGCCAGTTACCACGTGTGGGTCAGTCACGAAGTCACGACTGATCTAAGCTGGTCAGTTTGTACCGAGATGAGCGAGGAGTGAGCTGAGCGAGGATGTGGCCTGTGGGAATACTCGGAAAATTCGCAAGAATGGAATCCTCCTCTGTCAGCAGGAGCTGAAGGATGAAGAAGCGACTGTATATAACCGCATTTCTGGGTGTAGAGCCCGGAAAAATGACTTACTTTCCTGTAAATTATCTTAAAAATCCGTTTACTTTTAGAAACGCTTGGTCAACTACGTCAAGAGATGAGCTAAGCTAGCAATGAATGCTTCTCAATAAGACCTCGTCCAAACATGCCATGCCCGCAAGCGACACTAGACAAGTCTGTGACCTGTACTTTCGAAATAGTCTTAATATGGTCAAATTGGTCGCAGATAAGCATTTGGAGAAGGGAAAGTGTTTGAACAGTTTTATGGTACTTTTTGGTTAGATAGGAAGATAATTTTATTTATGTTATGACAAAGAAGCCGACGGGACTCCTGAGGTCTCCGCCGCCTATGGAGAACCAGAGACATCGCAGGTCAGTTGCCATCCCAGAGACAATACTGAAAGGCTCATGGATACGTGGCTGCACGAAGCTTGGCGGCTGCAATAGGAATGGAGGTAATACTTTTCCAGATGGACTTCCTTCACCTTCGGCCCTATCAGAATACCAGCGCTGCGACATTTATTTTTTAAATTTCTCAGCATCATACTGAGATAGGAGCATTTTGGGCTTTCTGTTTAATTTTTCTTTAATTTGGGTTTTTTTTTATTTTTGACTGTGTTTAGTTTAGTTTGTGGTCTTCCTGTACGAATCGCAATAAATACTTTTTTTTTATTTCTTAACAAAGAGCTGTCTCACTGCTTAAACGTTTGGCAGTTTTATAATATTGCTACTTCATTATTATACTACTACATTGTAGAAGAGATAAAAATATATACCTGTATATATGTTGTGCCTTCTACGCGTTCTTTACAATACGCTAGAACTAATTTCCCCTCTAACGAGGTAATTAGAGTACGTAATAAATGTGGCATTAGTACCATCTGAAGGCGTGTAATTAACCTTTTTTACTGCTGGCGCGTGTAAAATGCAGATATAGAGGTTTGAGGAACAGGGTGTAAAGTTCACTCAAAGAAAATGGAAGATCTTCCGGCTAGACGGGTGGTCGTGTCTGGTGGAGAACTGCCCGACGATTGATGTTGGGATGTTGTATATATGCTAGTTGCGCGGTTAAATTTGATTGCGCGATGCAGGATTTCGCGTGACGTCAGTGTGATGCGTAGTTCGCATGTAGATGCACACTGATATTCTGTCGTATCACAGTCGTCAGACGACCAAAAAATGTATCGCAACTTGGGAAAGGTTTATATCTTGCAGTGGACAATGATTTACTGCCTCATTATCATAGCGGACCGCTGCGCATGATGAGGTTGGGTTAAACTCGCAGCTAGAGCAGTGTTATTGGGTTTTTCCGTGAGAAAATTTGTCAGTAGCAGCCCGGAGTTGTGTATTTGTTTTGTTGATGGTGGGGCCTCCTCTGCGTAATCTTTCGGGGAAAACAGGCTTCATTATGTTATGTAATATCTCTGTTTACTCCGCTCAAAGCTATCTATGAATTGATTATTCAAGTTTGATTCCCAATATTGGTTATTGACGACCCAAATGGCACACTGTTTCCACATTGAGCCAAATATTTGAGAGATTCAAACAGAAATTGGATTGACGTATTCTACGTCAAATACAACAAAGCTTCATACAGTAGTTAATTGATTTTATTAATTAATTATCTATTATTAAATATGTCCAGTTGTCCACTGCATTCATAGTGGAACCTGTTAGTGACAGGTGAACTGTGGTTACGTATAATATTATGTACCTAGCCAACTTTAACTTCGATTTCTGTAGTCAAAGCACATTTCACGTAAACGCCTCAGAATTCAGAATTCTGCTTCTTTCGTAACGATGATACGTCTTGTCAAATTACTTGGGCCCAATAGGTGCCCAGAAACCTCGTAAAGCCCGAGCGCGAAAGTCTGTCAACCAGTCTTACCAAGGGCTATCGTATTACCCAGTAATTGGGTTGTGGAGGTCAGATAGGCAGTCGCTCCATTTAAAATACTGGTATTCAGCTGCGTCCGGTTAGACTGGAAGCCGACCCCAACATAGGTGACCACGTTATGTCGTCTAAAGTGCAGGTGTAGGGACACTGGACACTCCAGCAATTGGGCCATGGTCTGGCCGGAAGCGCCGAATACACACTGTCTGAAGTCTTTAATCTCCCATTTTGCCAAACTGTGTATGCATGCCTACTTGGGTGCACACTCGATCAGCAGGGTAATTGCGTAACACACCATCAGTAGCAATGGGTTTCATTTTGACAGTTCAACAACATTCATTGCGTTATTTACGTTGTTGAGCAGTCACATTTTTCCAACATATGAAGCAATGGATTAGCCATATTCTTCAAAATGATTCAGATTGATATTGAATCTATTACGCAATTAGGGTGCTGATGCAGCTTCCGGCTTGATTTGACAACTCATAATCAACTTATATTGTTCCCTCTGCTTGGACACAGGCCTCCTCTCTTCGAGAGGAAGTGGGCTATAATCTACCACGCGGGCCCAGTGCGGATGGGTTGGTAGATGTTACATTTCTTCGAATTTTTGGTTCTAGGACATGTCGATTTCCTCACGATGTTTGTTTGTTTGATTTGACAACCATGAAGACAATGTTTTGAAGGCGATTTATGCCTTTAGGCAAGTATCAAACGTACTACAAGAGTCAACTTTTTACCCCCCTTTCGATTTGACTATTTGAAACTCTCTGCGTGTAACACCAGAACTCGGAATACGAGTATTATAATGACATGGAAAGTTCATAATTTACTAGTAATTTCCTAACCGTCTACCCCTGAAGGGTTTACATCGTTCACATTAATTAATACAGTAATTAAAACATTCACCGCTGATTGGTAGAATCAATTAAAACCTTATAACTGCACAACTTTCTTCTCGATTCGTCGCGTGCGGCGTTTCCGCGTGGTATTTACGGAAGCGGAGACTTTTCTCCGTATGATTAACTAGATGTATCCGGTGGAAACCGGTTTCGATTATGTGTGGTGTGAATTACTTGAGTAGGAGAGATTTTATTTGTATTTGCGAGTATGTAGAAAGGATGTCTGTTTAGGTACTCATTATATATTTAGCATATCTCCCAGTAATGGCGAAATTGATGGACATCCAACGCGTACTGGGCTTACAAACCCGCTGGCTTTCAATTTTACTTCTGCTCAACAGTTATTTGAAATTATGGCATCAAAACGAAGAAGCACTTCCTTATTTTGCCACATGGCATGATTTACATAAAAATACAAACACTATATAATAATAATAATAATAATAATAAATCCCTGGACATTTCACACAGCACCATTTGTCCCAAGCTAAGCAACCTAATGCTTGTGTTATGGTAACAAGATGGCTGATAAACTACTTATATACAATTTTTTTTTTTTTTTTGTAAATACATACATATTATAGATAGAAAAACACCCAGACTCGGAACAAATACATGTAGGCCATACAAATATTTGTTCCGTGCGGGAATCGAACCCGCGACACGCAGCGCAGCAGTCAATCGCTTAACCACTGCGCCAACCGTGCCGTCAACTATAAACCATTTGCAAAAAACAAAGAACAGTTAAACACCTTCCATATAGGGGAACACCGCTAGAGGGCTTACCGGAAGCTCCGCCATCTTTGTCCCGAACCGGATGCGAGCGGAAACATGCGCGGGAAATCATAACGCCATATTGGATTGTGGTTGACATAAACTACCGCATCGAGCGTGTCTATGGGCCGAGTTATGGAAAGTTGCAGTTCTTGTGCGGTTTGTATTGCGATTTATTTGATGGAATCGGTTTAGTTGGGACATTGAATAGAATTTATAGGCAAATATATTGTTATTAACCCGCTTCTGGGTACTTAGACTTGCAGGCGACCGGAACAAAGTCAAGAAAAGCTAGGTAATAGGATGCTTCAGGTCTCATAGTAATCGTTCGTCGTCGTAGCGCCCGAACTTGAGACCTTCTCCCTAATCACGAAATCCGTAGTTTCGATCGAAGTTATGGGAGCTTCCTACTCCGTGTCGCATTCGGACATAAGATTAGTTCGGATATCCGAACTAAGAACGAATGTCAAAAGGATTTGACAGCTGCTCTTACTCCCGACGCGGTATTTTCCCGTCTGAAATTCCGACGTATCAAACTACTTTCGGACAGGTTTTGTTGACGTAGGTACTTAGAGAGTAGGCTCTTAGACAGAAGGCATGGAATAAAAACAAGGACAGCTAATGCCATCAATTGCACCGATTCCCTTGTTCACAAACTAAACTATATATAAGTTCATTGCATCTTTCACTTTCTATTTCATTAAGAAAAGGACAGCGGATAAATATTAGTTGAGTCCTGTCTAATTAGTCAGCGCCTGTCGTAAATTGACGTATTATTAGTCACCATGTTTTTAATCACGTCTAAACTGTCTATGGAGTATCTTAATTTGACAGGACTAAACTAATATTTATCTTCTGTCCTTTTCTCAATGAAATAGAAAGAAAAAGATGCACTGAATTTAAATTTAGTTTAGTTTGTGAACAAGGGAATCGGCACCAATGCCGCCAATAGCTCTTTTACAGATTGTAGGTAAATATTAATCTCTCGGCTCCGCTGCAGAGCGCAGTCACGTCAGCGTGGGCGCAAATGACAAAAGATCAGTGCATAAGTATCAACGAATGTGGAGTAACGAGGATATGACTTCATGTTATACTTTATTATCCAATTGTGTTTGATGGCAAGGTAACCTGGTGCTTCTGTGTGGGTTTGATTACGTTCTAGAAGTAATAGAAAAGATAGAGGAATAGCAATGACCTTGAGATAGCCCGTTAGTTCGGGTTACATTATTCTCCTGCTCATATAGCAATTTATTTGGGGTTGCTGCACCCTGTTTAATTTCCAAGCCCTTTCATGAGTCATTCAATCCATCTATCACTTCTTTGATCTTCCTAAATTAAAAAGTCATTTATTCAAATTAGGCGGAGAATACTTCTCGAACGTCAAAATTCCATAAGACAGTCCCCCCAAAACGCCCTCCCTTCACCTGCGCTGTCAAACTTAAATTGTTACCATATGGGTTCCGGTTGTCTGTACCTACACCCGGACGTCAGAGGACAAGGTGCCATAACTATTCGTTTGTTATGGTGCACATAATAAAGAGCGGTGAAACATGGTCGCTAACTATGGGTCTCATAAGAAGGCTCAAGGTCACCCAGCGTGCAATGGAGAGAGCCATGCTCGGCGTTTCCCTGCGTGATCGAATCAGAAACGAGGAGATCCGCAGGAGAACTAAAGTAACCGACATCGCTCGAAGGATTGCTCAGCTGAAGTGGCAATGGGCGGGACACATAGCGAGAAGAACCGATGGCCGTTGGGGCGGAAAGGTTCTGGAATGGCGACCGCGCACCGGACGACGCTCAGTGGGTAGGCCCCCGACAAGGTGGACCGACGATCTGGTGAAGGTCGCGGGAAGCCAGTGGATGCAGGCAGCGCAGGACCGATCGTCGTGGAGATCCTTAGGGGAGGCCTATACCCAGCAGTGGGTGTTGTGCGGCTGATATGATGATGATGATGATGAATAAAGAGCATTCTATCTAGCTATTAATCTACCTATGGTATAATCATAAAAAGCCTGCTTTTTCTGGGAAGAAGAAATGGCGCAACCAATTCCCTAGAACTTTCCCCACTCTTATAGAAGAGTTATCCACATTCATACCAAAACATATCTTAGCATGACGTATACTTCTATTTGAAAGTAATATTCTCATATCACGCAAATACGGACTTGTTACGCTTCCACAGACACCCCATATTTGTGACAGAATTGGGCCAGTAACGCGAGCGCAATGAGGAACTATAAATAAGGTGCATCCTGCCAAAATCTAGTATAAGTAAACGCAGGAAACACGTTACATAAAGATAGTCATTCTAGTGGTATTTATTTTAGAAGTATGTATGTATGTATGTTAGTATATTCTCGTAATTTTTGTTTAGTTTTTTAAGTGAATTGTTTTTGATTGTACATGTATTTTTTTTTTGTCTCCTTTACTATTTCACACGATGTCTACATCTCTGTATCTATTGTCCTGTCTCGGGTATGCTGGAAGATTTCTTGTGAAATAAGCACCACCTCTGTACCTATTTTTTCTGTTTTGTTTTTCTTGTCGGTTTATGTGTGTAGGTACATAAATGGTAAAATAAAATAAATAAATAAAATAGTACGCCGCTTTTAACAACTCCGTAAACTCCGTATCTGTAAATAACTGTGTGGCAGTCTCTTTCTTAAGCTCGATGTTCATTAAGCCAGGGTACCAGGTTAAGAACCGGCAACCTGGTGGTAAAAGCAAGTGCTTTAAGGGGGAAGCGCCAGAAACTCTCGTAATTAAAATTTTTTCACGTTTTTTTTTGCAATATGCGAGTCAGTGTCTCGTTGAATGTTGATTAAAATATATATGATTCGCGTGCGAAACAAATATGCTTTTACAGAATTATAATCATTGAAATCTCATAGGGTCTCTAGGTTCATAAATTCCTATTGAATGACCATTTCATGAAATATCAATCAATATGATTATATGAACGTAACTACAAAACAGAGAGAGCAGTGGTAGTCCAGTGGAAACGGCCGCAACTTACCGAGTTGTAGGTCGTAGGTTCGAACCCAGACAGGGGCTTTAGTTTGCGCAAATTATTTCATCACCATTGCTCTCAAAACGGTGAAGGAAAACATCGTGAGGAAACCGGCATGTCCTAGAACCAACAATTCGAAGTCATGTGACATCTACCAACCCGCACTGGGCCTCACCGAGAGAAGGCACGTGTCCCAGCAGTGGGAATATTATAGGCTAATTATGCTAACTACAAAACGGCATGCAACGTGCGTGAAGACACAAATAAATCATCAGAACTGTATTTAAATACTTTCATTCGTCAAGACTAATTGCCGCCTGCATAATACGAAATGATGCAACTATTACGAAGGAGTAATTATGTTTTTCATCGCCCACCATTGCGCGTAACCAATTTTGCATACGTTTTTTGCATCTAGTGCATATTCATAGCGCATATTGTTGGTGCGTAATTAAATTTTATCATTGCTTTGTATGTGGGTCGTTGGATTGTGCTCAGTAGGTGTCCGTAAGATGTGTGGTTTGAAGTTGTAAAACTTGTTAATCTTCTTCTTCGTGTCGCTGGCACGACTGAATTTCATATCTTGTTGGCCCAAAACTTTGCCACTTCCACGGCGTCGACAGTGGCAGCGCAGAGGTCACTTTGACTGCATGTTTTGGGACACAGAGGGCAGGATAGGAGGTGGAGCATGGTTTGCGACATAGCTCCACAATCACACCCCGCTGCCGTTCCGTCAAGGTAGCCCCACTTTACCAGGTTGGACATACATCTTCCCACTTGTGTCCGGAGACGGTTCAGGGACTTCCAGGTGGACCACGGAAGGTTACACCCTGCAGGGAGATGCTCCTTTGGTGGTAGATAGTAAGTAGGAGGGGGAAAAGTATCCTGCCATAGGTTTCCTGACAGAGATAATGACAGCAAGTAAACAATGATTCTTCAAGGGCTAGATAGTACTGTAGAGGTTTGTCTGCCGATGGCAACCTCATATAGTGCAGGCCGGCTATAATTTAGCGCGGGTTACATTTGAACGTTCAAGCGAATGTCATATATTTTCTATTAGGATTTTTGTTTAGAACAGTCAGTGGTAATTTAGTCTAGAATGATGTGCTTTCAATATGATCTTAAAGGAGTCTTATAGTTGTTTGATTCCTCCCGTTATCTCAGAGGGCTCCTCAAGCCCTCACACCCACACGCTTACCATATGTCATAACATTTGTCAAGAAAAACTCTCACTTCTTCAAAAACAATAGATTTGCAAAAAGGGACACCACCAAGTTAAAAAACCAATAGCACTCTCCATTAGACAAACACATTTTAATGGACATAAGGTAGTGTGGTGGTAGGAATTAATAAGAGCAAAAAATGGTAGCTCCATTTACCTTTTACAAAAAAAGAAACAGTAAACTTGGCTTCTCCAAAATAATTATTACACATTAAAAGGCAAGAGTTTTGATTATAAGGGTAAATAAGTGATAAATATTTTTTTTGTAATATTAAGGTACATTTATTTAGTTGTATAGAAAAAATGGAGTATAGCAGGAAAGAAAGAGAAGGAGAAAGGAGACCAGCAGTGCGTGATTCCAGGCTCAAATAATTATGAAGAGCAGTAGTACTAGAGGACCTAGAGTACTATCGCCAAAATCTATATCTGACCACCGCAAGGACTATTCCTGCTTGCAGCGCATATTTTTAGACGGCCTAAAAAAGATCCTCTTTTGTTTTACTTACGGACGCAGCTGTGGTCATCATGTGCACAGGATTTTGTTTTCAAAATAGTCAAATATAGGTTTTGGCGATAGTAAAACTTTTTAAGGACAAAAAGCAAGGTGGCAGGCAGCGTTTAAAACAGGTTTTTGTTCTGACTCGTTTCTAGGAATTTCTTTGTTTGCACGGGAAGGTCTATCATGCGGCGAGAACACTTATTTATTTATCAGTATTTCTTTGTTTATTATTGCAATGTTACTCAATGTCACACTTTTTATTCACATATTCGTTACTGTTTTTATCTAACACAAATGTATTTTATTTATATATTTAAGTATGCATTCACACGTCACGTTGCAGTACAAAACTGATTTACATCCGTCACCTCACACATCAGGTCCAGTTGAAAACCAGCGCCAGGCACTAGTTGTCTGGCATTTTTTGCTGAACTGGGCCTTTTTGGCGCAGCAGTGAGGCACACTTTTCCTGCTAATTTCTTACATCGGACTTCACACTTTTTATTTAATCTTTATTTTCTTTATTTTATTGTTTGTTTTATCAGATGTATATATAACAGATACATACATCTATTATACATACATCTGATTATTGTGTGTCTTCTAGCTTGTGCCAAATAAATGCATTTTCTTTCTTTCTTTCAAGGTCTTGAAGCCTATCTAAGTAACGTACCGTGCCACAAATAAATAGCTACTCATCACGTCACGTTAGAGACGCGATCATAAAACCCGTTTATTATAAACACGATTCATCGCATGCCCGCACATATTATGTAAATGACAGTGATGATTTATTTCACTTGCCGTGTACAACGCATCGTCTAAAAGCAGTGTTTTTGAGTGACTGCCCCGTTGCTCTCGTGGTCGTAAGTACGACTGCTGAGCGTGGGGTCCTGGTTCGATTCCCAAAGTGTTATTGGGCTTATCCATTGGGAATTTCTAAGTCGCAAGAGCCCGGAGTTTGGAAGTTGGCGGAGTTAATACCCACCCCCGTGCCTCGGAAAGCACGTTAAGCCGCTGGCCCTGTGCCTGAACTCTCTCCGACCGTGTCGGGGCCAGGCAGGCACTTTATGTATTAATTTCATCACCACTGCTCTCATGACGGTGAAGGAAAACATCGTGAGGAAACCGGCATGTCATAGAACCAAAAATTCGAAGACATGTGACATCCACCTACCCGCACGGGTCCGCGTGTTGGATTATGGCCCACTTCTTCTCACAGAGAGGAGGCCTGTGTCCCAGCAGTGGGAGCACAGACCACCAGGACAGGCTGATTAAACTTATGCTAAAGAATATCCTGATATCTGAAGGAAAGATAATCGGGAAAGGGCTACATAGAGTATGTCAAAAAGGACACAAATCTTCTACAACCGCATTAAAAAAAGTAGGCTCATACAGTAATAGACGTTCTAAGAATTATGTATGCATGTATGTTACAAGACACAATTTACTTTCAGCAACTTCTTTGCTCATTTGTTGCACACATTACATACAAGTAGTTAACACAAAAAACGGTAATAGTTGGTAAATGCTAATGCAAATACTTGAACGCTAATCTTGGCAAAAAGACAAATGCTTCACAACCGTTACGGGTCCTTCACATTTAGCTCTACGGTAGTAAACTGTGTTGTTCCCCCGAACACTATAAAAATCTTTAAATTAAGTCACCATCTGCCTAGCCTTTTCCCAACTATGTTGGTGTTGGCTCCAGTCTAACCGGATGCAGCTGAGCTGCTGAAACCAGTATTTTACATGGAGCGACTGCCTATCTGAACTCCACAACCCAGTCACTGGGTAAAACGATACCCCTTGCTAAGACTGTTTGTCAGACTTTCGGGCTTCTGACGACCCGTAACGACTGTCAAAGATCCACGATCTTAATGTGCTTTCCGAGTAACATAACAAATAACATCACGCTTGTATTCCTTAACGGGTTAGGCAAAGGTACATGTATAGTACATCCATATTTCGCCAGTTATATTTCAGTCCTATGCAACAGGGGCGAGCCTATTGCCTTTAAACGGGCTCAAATCCGGACTTCAGGCTGCTACTGAGAAATTCTAGAATGAAGAACCCAATAAAACTGCCCGACCCAAGAATCGAGTCCAAGACCTCACGACCAGCAGTAGCGCTTTAGAGTGAAGTCCACGTATATTTCCACTGTATTTACAACGAAGAGATACATAAGTACCAGATTGTTTTATAACTCAGTTTTATGGTGTTTCTTGAAGAATGACATCACTTACCACTGTGTTGGGACAAGCTTGTTAACATAATAATATCTGTAAGTACCAGATATGTATATACTATACTTATTTTAAGAAGTTTGTTCGAATACCTGCCGCAAATTTTACATTTAATTAGATCGGAGCCAAAAAGGGCCCGAAGTTCGTTTTAAATTAAATTATATTCCATAAATTATTAATATTATCAGCCTCATTTTCGGTCTAATGCAATAGTTTAAAAATGAGTCTAGTTCATCCTGTCCTGTCTTGTGTGTTCTGTCCTGTTGTCCTGTGTCTGTGTCCTGTCAGAAGATTTAAAACACAGTCGTGCCAGCGTCACGAAGAAGGAGAGATTCTGTCATCTCCTTCTGACCCTTCTGCGTTGTCGTCATCTGCCAGTCGGGATCCACAGAGTATTTATTTTTGCCTGCTCCTCCGACTCAACATTCCTAGCGAAAGGGACTATATTATAGTCCCTTTTTCGTCCGCAAAAAATAAATGAAAAATTTTGTAATTTTCCACAGTAAACACAATGACAAGTAAACGTTCAAGTCACAGCCTGCCATCTGCGCAGTAGGCTGATTTAACAGCTAACAACAACTATGGAACGTAGTCGTGTAGAAGCAGACGTTACAGTCATGCTCCGGCGGCGTTACAGTCTCAAGGACGCGTCAAATATGGCTAACTCAATTAGTAAGTGTTAAGGCACACGTTGTCCTGTCCAAATTTCAAAGATTCATATAAAAATGCCGCAAAAATCAGTTCCGTTTCCCTAATTTGAAAATTTGCATTTTTTTTCTATACATACATAAAACCTCATTCGGACTATTACGAACATTTTAAAACAAAAAATAGAAAAGCCAAAGCGGTTCAGCCGTTCTCAAATGATGCGCTTGCCAAGAAATAGCATTTCATTTTTATTATATATATATATTTATTAGTATAGATATAGAAGAAGATTTATTGTATAGATTAGGAACAGGATTTTATGGAGGATAAAGAACTTCCCACTTCTTTATCCTCCATAGAGAAGAGAGGATCATCCGACCAGATGGGTTTCGTGTCTGGTAGGCTACTGCCCGACGATTGATGTCGGGATGTTGTATATTATATTATGCCAATCGCCCGGATAACACAGAGTGGAGGAGGATAACAGCAGAAAATAATCTAATACTTGGTCCAATTGAAGCCCACAAGCTCAACTTAACCGATTCAACTCAGTTCGGCCTGCCCTTGCTCCACATTACTTCGGGGTCAGCGCAAAATATTTTTCTTCCGGTCTCTCCAGACAACGGTCACGTTTTCATTCACTCCCCTTTTCATTCATATCTTCGCTCACACAATCCGTCCATCTTAACATTGGCCAAATGAATACTTGCCACTCATAATTAATACAGGTTTTTTCTTATTTGTTCACATACAAAATGCTAATTTCCACGTAGTATTTACTGTCATTGAATCGGAGTAAAGGTTTTATGCAAAATGTCTCAAGCAATTTTAAAATTATATATTTTTTTTAAGACTTAGAAAATAAAATTTCGTTGATATCGCTACTTTACCAGCTATAGATGTTATTCGTGTATGAAATCAAAATCAAATAAGTCATTTATTAAAATTACGCTGAGAAACAGCACTTTTCGAACGTCAAAATTACAAAAGACAGTCCCCCAAAACACCCGCCCTTCACCACCTTCCTAGTGCTTTCGCTGGGAAGAAGAAATATGAATAGATACTCCTTATATCCACTCATCATTCGTTCGTTCCTCGAGTGTAATGCTCTCACCTTACAGTGGTCTTAAAATCTCAATTCTTATCTAACAGAACTAACCTTAATAAACACGTCACCACTTTGGAGCTGTAATGAAACATTGTTCAACACAACACTATCAGCCATAAACGGTGACGTCACTATACAAATTGAGATAAGTGGATCAGCAGAACAGTTAGATCATATCTAAGTTTGAGCTGTGTGCAATCTACCATCACATCTTGAACAGAAGGTGGACTTAGGTCTACTTCTAATCTGACAAAATGGAGCTGGATGAATATGAATTGGAGCTTGTCTATACACCGTGTTCTTCACGTTATCCATAAACTTTGGCAAACGCTTGTATAGCATTTACAAACCAAATCTAACAAAGGAAGTAATACTTAAAAAGGGTTCTTTAGAAAGATATTTGTAATTTCATTCAATGAAATTTATTAATTTATTTGAGCTATGTAGTAAGAAAGGGTCTTAATCTGACCTCTGTTGCCGCTTAGTGCAATTATAATGATAAATCTATCAAATGAATGGATAAAGAGATAAAGAGACATGCACATCGGATGATTTCTCTCTGTCTGAACATCTGAAGGCCAATTCTCGTAATTTAAAACGTTCAAAATCTAGTCGCATCTCGGCGACAAACAAATGTCAAAAACTTGTCAAAATTTAGGGAAATTAGAAGTATTTTTTGACAGATTGAGACTGCGCTGAACAGAAACCGGTGGAGGCGGATCATCCGCTCCAGATGCAACACCGAAGCTGACCACGATCGTCAGACATGAGGGACCGACTACAGAGAGAGAGAGTCATAGAGAATTACGGCCCAGAACTTATTCAAAGCACAGAAAAATGGCCGCAAGACGTCGCTAAACCTTCTGTTCATATTTCGACATATTATTTAGACAACTATAATTGTCCGTATGTGTGATGTGTATGCAATGATTAATTTGTGTGTTCTTGTCTTGGCTTTAAAATGTGTGGTACATCCGGTGAGTGTAAAAATGGAAGATAGATAAGATGCAAATAAACTCCTTAGTATTTTTTAACTGAATAACTGACTGAAAATTGGAGCACATACTAAAATTTTCTGAATTAGTACAGGACAAGACGAGGTATAGTTATGAAAGTACAGTAGACATGGTGAATTCGATCTTTTTTTTGTGGGATATCGTCAAGTAACTTCGCCCGCTCTGGGCGGAGCGGCAGGGCATGTCAGACTTTTACTCACTAAAACCCACCCGTGTTCCTTCAGTTGCCTGTGCCAGGGACCACGGTAACTCTTTCGAACAACCTGCGGCCCTGGCAGGCATCGGCCCTAGCGGACCCCATCAGTTTATGCTGACATCTCTTTGAGGCGCGCGTGGAACAAAACGCGCCGTCGCCCCGGGCCTGGTCCTTACCGGACGGCGAGCTACCCATTGCTTGCCGTCCGCAAGTGCGCGCCTATGCTTATTAGTGAATTCGACCAGCTTCAGATCCGTCTATTCTGGCTAAAATCCGTAAACTCTGTGTGGCTGCTATAGCCTCATGATCGATCTCCTATGATGGCCGGAACGATTACTACAAGTTGACCGTTGAAACTCGGAGTTTTACCCCTTTATTCATAACCGTTACATAAGTTAAGTAGTGATGAGCAACTAATTTAACTAAACATTTTTATCGTTAAAACATAACTTAACTTTAATCACGGTTGACGCAGTGGTTAAGCGATTGACTGCTACGCTGCGTGTCGCGGGTTCGATTCCCGCACGGAACAAATATTTGTATGACCTACAAGTAGTTGTTCCGGGTCTGGTCGTTTGTGTATGTGAGTTTAAATGTTTGTAAACGCACCCACGATACAGGAGAAATTCCTAGTGTAGGGCAACGTTTTTAAAAAAAAGAAAAACAGAAAAAAAAAGAATCATCGTTTATCAAATAATCCATATATTATTTCGTGTATGTGCACACATCCGTAGACTTATCGGGTGTAAATTCATCTGTACAGATTTATCTCTCCCTAATTTCGTAACACACTATCAATTACAATCTGAATCATTTTGAAGGATATTGCTAATCCATTGCTTCATATGTTCGAAAAATATGTCTGCTCAACAACGTAAATAACGCAATGAATGTTGTTTAACTGTCAAAATTAAAGCCATTCCTACTGATAGTGTGCTACACAATTACCCGGTTGCTGCCTTTACAGACATTTCTAGTAAAATGGACTATTAAACATTAAGTATGTGTTACCTTTAACAGTTCTCCTTGAAGACTTGCGCACATGATTTAGTACCTATTTAACTCACTCGCACCTAATCAGGTATTATGTAAATAGGCAGATTAGAAGCAGGAAAACAGATAAGTCTTTGAAGTCTTTGTATGTAAACGTAGTAAGTCATTTAAATAGATAATTGCATCTTTGTGTGTTTACATTACTATACATCTATGTTACCATTTTTTTTTCCTGATGGGAAATCATCGAATGACCCCGTTCTGGGTGGAGCGGAAGGGAGTGTCAGACTCTTACTGACTAAAACCCACCCATGTTCCTTCCTTTGCCCTTTATGTTCCGGGGTAGCGGTAACCCTTTCGGCCAATCCCGCTGACCCGGCAGGCTTCGGCCCTAAGGGGCCCCTCAAATTATGCTGACAACTCTTTGAGGTGCGCGTGGAACACTTATGCGCCGTCCGGCACGGGCCTGGTCCTGATCGGACGGTGAGCTACCCGTTGCTCTCCGCCCGCAGGCCCGCGCCTACGGTGGCCGGGAGTCGTCACACGGCTCCCGACGCCCGGAGCGTCTCCCGTGGCGGCTGGGACGGGAGGCTCTCTCCCTCATCCGTCCCGCCACCTCCTTCGCTAGCATGACTGCTTCGCAGAAGGAAGCGACTGCCTCCCACTCCCTCTCGCCCCGGACCATGGCTTGCACCAGGGCCGGGCGCGAGAGGCCGCCGCCGCTGATCTATGTTACCATTAGCCTGCATCATCCCACTGCTGGGCAAAGGCCTCTCCCCATGACTTCCAGCTCTTTCGATCCAGGGCTACATCTATGGTATATACTAATATTATAAAAGCTGAAGTGTTTGTGTCTTTGAACGCACTAATCTCTGAAACTACCGGTCGGATTTGATAAATCGTTTTGCATTTTATAGCCCAAGCCTTGAGGAAGGTTTTAGGCTATTTAACATCACGCCACGACCCTTAGAGGTCGAGCAAAAGAAAAAAGTCACAAATAACGCAAAGTGAAAACGAAGTAATAGCAGTGCACCAGTGTCTGCGCCTACACACCTGCACTATAACATCTCCCGCGCTGAAGGCTGGTCTCCGCTGAGATTGATCGCTATGGCCGAAATACGGTCTGGAGGACTTTACTTTAGTTGTCAGGTACAGAATGATGTTTAATGTTAAGCCAAACCTTAACATTAAACCACCAACCTTCACGAATAAATCCAGGATGAAGTGGAGTCAACAGTGATCAGGAGTCATCATCATCATTTCAACCGAAAGACGTCCACTGCTGGACATAGGCCTCCCCAAGCACCTCCACTTCCACCGGTTGTGCTTCTCGCATCCAACGGGTTCCTGCGACCTTATCAAGGTCGTGATCAGAAGTAGGTAACATAATTTCCAGTACATCTATGAAAGAATGAAGAGTTTAACATCTGCGTGTGGGCTTCTTTCAATGGACCTCATTACGGTTAAGACGAAAATTGGTGCTTTTGAACTGGTTTTAGCGGTAAAGCGACACTAACCTACATTTTTGCTTGGAAACCCTGACAGGAATCAGACATGTTGCCGTAAACTAGGAAGATGGATGGATTTGTTCGCAATTTCCAAAAGATATCGAAAACAAGGTAAATATTTCAGCAAAAACAAGGATAAATCGATTCCGTTTTTTCTAGCATTTCTTTGCATATGCGCAAAGTTTATCACTGACCAGCTGACCCGACAGACGCTGCCCTGTCCAAATTGCAATCATTCATACAAAATGTACATAGAAAATGCACTTTCCGTTTTCCCAAGTTTTCCAATATCCTCGATTTTTTTTTTTTTTTCAAAGAACCTGATGCTGACTATTGCGAAAAAATTTAAACAAAAATTTGCCAAATCGATCCAGCTGTTCCGAAGTGACGCGCTTATCAAGGAACAGCATTATTTTTTTTATTATAGACTAGCTTCTGCCCGCGACTTCCTCCGCGTGAAGCTACTTTCTTATTTTTTTTTTTTCATAAGAACCTTCTACATAGTATCAGAAAACTTAAAAAAAAAGATGGATGAAATCGGTAAAGTCGTTCTCAAGTTATGGCGTGACCAAGGGAAATAGGGATTAATTTTTTTTTAGAACCTAAAAATATCACAACAGGAAAGAAACTGCAGAATGTCAGGAAGACGCTTCCTCTCCTTCCCTTCCTCACCTAGCTCGCTTTATTACGCAACTAGCTAAAGTAACATCGACGTCATCGAGGTACCTAATACAAACGTATGCACGAGGAACCTTGACACGAGCCGCAAATAATATAACAACGACTATTAAATAATACTTAAACGAGTCTTCGAAGTAATAATTCATATTGAAAAGGTATAGGACAATGCGCTGTTTGAAAGCTTTAGTTCTATTCATACTGAGCCAAGGATCCAGGTGGATTCGTGTTTTTGATGACGCAAGCTCGAAGAAAGTACCAACCAAGGCACCTACCATCTAATCTCTTCACCACCCTTGGTCAGTCAATAAGTCATTAAGTCCGTCTTCGGACCTTTTTTTTTGCGAAGTTTAAAGAAGACGTCATTATAATGTCTAAATCTCAATCAACTCATGCAGCATCGCAATCCACTGCTGGACATAGGCATCTCCCAGGGTACGGCACAACATTCTATCCTCCGACTTCCGCATCCAGTCTGTCCCAGACACCTTCTTAAGGTCGTCAGTCCATCTAGCTGGGAGGATTCACGGCGGGTTGTTATAAAATCCGCTTACTCTGAAATCCTTTTTATTTGATTATTATCATCATCACCATCATCATGAAAGACGTCCACTGCTGGACATAGCCCCCCAAACACCCCCACTTCGACCATTTCTGTGCTTCCCGCAAGCCTACCTACGCTTACAAATCTGAAAATGTCATGTTATCAAGAAACAACTTCGATCATGACAAAAAAAGGGAAATATTTAATTTCGCGAGTTCCCTTTTATCATCCATCCATCCATCCACCATAAAAACGAAAGGTGACCTCCTTAACGACTGAACGTGACTTGTCATACTATATTTCCACTATACATACAACTTTAATTTACAAACCCCATCGAAACATAAAACAACAATAGTGCGCATATTAATCATTGTCACCTTGAATAGAGGCGTGATTCGAGTACCTAGATATAGGTAGATGTTGCTAAAATACCTGCGACGTACTACTGCAGGCGATTTGTTAATCGTTGATGTCATTCCCACATGCCTGCACAGATGTTATTATTGTTTAATGTCATTTGGACCTTGCATAATTCTAATCCTTCTTCGCATGCGTCGTGATTTGCTACTATAAAGATAAAATCTATGATCCTGTTATTCACTGTCAGAAAAGTATACAGCTTAGGGCTGAATTTTCAATCGACAGATAATTTTTAGACGTAGAATAAAATTGACGTCTGACAGATTTTGTATGGAAGAACTGTCAAAAATTCAAAATTGGACGTAGGCGTAGTTAAGAAGAAAGGACTCAACCCACAAAAAGTCATTTTTGAGCTATCGAGGTTTTAAGTTTAGGTGTGTATTTCTGCAATGATGTTGTATATGGAATATTTTGAAATATTGTCACTTATGGGCAAATATACCAATATTTTTATGAGTCAAGTTGTATTACATAGACTAACGCAATTTTTTGAGTTATTGGAAAGAATGTGGGTTGAGTCCTTTTTGCTAAACTACGTCAAATTATTCCCCCGATAAAGTTATCTGGCGTTGGAACAATCATTTTTCTTGTGTTTTTTGCAATTTTCAGGTCAGTGTCATGTGAATGTTGATTCCGCGACTTCGTCCGCATGAATTTTTGGGCCCCTAGCCCACTACTTCGTTTTCGCTTAGCTTTTTGCTCGGCTAGTAAGGGTAGCCGTGATGTTAAGGATCTTATAGCATTCCTCAAGAATAGGGCTATCAAATGCAAAAACAATTTTTCAAATCCGACTGGTAGTTACAGAGATAAGCGCGTACAAACAAACATAATAGATACAGGTAGACTAAAGTTTATTATTACAACTACAATTATAAGAAAAACAAAGTTACCTACTTATCTTGGCGTCTTGTGTCTTAAGTTTATCTCGAAGAATAAACATTATGTTCGCATAACTAGATAAAATTAACAATCACTGCAGAAGTATGAATGGTAAGATTCTTATTCATTTTATGAATCTCGGCCTTCCCAGAATTAAACCAGCTGCCGCTTTCAGGATTTATACGAGGCAAACGATAGAGCTGACCGCTGTCCAGGTCTGTTCCATCATAGTAGGAGAGGATTAGCCTTGTGTAATGAGACGACAAGAAGAGGATGTTATGAACAAGAAAAATAGATAGATTATTTTTCGTCCACTAAACAGGGATCCGTTACATCACTAAAATAACTGACGTCACTCGGAAAGCTGCCACACTTAAATGGAATTGGTCTGGATACATCTGCCGCATGTCAGACGATCAATGGGCCAAACTTACGATCCAGTGCGTCCCGCTTAATGGCAAACGACAAAGTTTGTTAAAGATAGGTCCTCAGCAGCTCTGGAGAGAAAGACGTGGAAAGAGACTGGGGACGTCTTTGGCTACACGTGATAACAGCAACACTGGTCGATCGAAACTACTCTTGCCGCGGTCGGTTAGTGCATTACAGAGGAAAGGCACGTTAAGCCGTTAGTCCCGGCTGTCATTCGTAAATCTTTGACAGTCGTTACGGGTAGAGAAGCCCAGACAACTAGTCTTACCAAGGGGTACTGTGTTACCCAGTAAGTGGGTTGTGGAGGTCAGATAGGCAGTCGCTCTATGAAAAATCCTGATATTCCGCTGCATCCTGTTAGACTGGAAGCAGACCCCAAGATAGTCCCAACTATTTTAAAAGGCGAGGCAGCTTATATGAAGAAAAATAGCAGGAAGGACACGACATAGTACAGTCACGAGCACCAATATGTCAACACTTGGCAACTTTCAATTGTGATTATTTCGTGAAATAACGAATGCAACGTTGAAATACTACAGATTCCAAAAACCTATCGATTCGAAAATGCTATGTTCGTAACAACATAAAATTTCATTAAAAAATAAAGGAGTAAATCGCTTTTGAGTAAAGCCGAGTGTATACATACTTCTGCCAATCCGCTCTGGGCTCGCGTGGCAGATTACGGCCCACTCCCTCTCACAAGAGAGGAGGCCTGTGTCCCAGCAGTGGGAACATTATAGGCTGATTATGTATACATACTTTTGTACATACGGTCGGTACGCTACAAACGCCGGTGGAACTTTCCAAGATATTCCATAATTGTCATCGATACAAACACGTGTTTCGCCACTAATTGTCAGTTATCACCAATTACACCACCACCATGACACCACAAAATCAACATATATTAAAATAACACTAAAAAAATTATCAATTACCGAAACCGGTTTCAAGTCTATTAATACAAGTTCGTAGTACATTACATCACAGTTTGAAATAAAGCAGGCTGTGTGTCAATTATGTGACCTTCAAGACATAAGGTCTGCACCCACGTTGAGAAATTTCATTAATGCTTGTGGGAGGGACGCGGTGCCATGTGGGGATCCTACGCGCGGCGGGGAGGTCGGGTTAAAGGACGTTCGGAACCGTTTGTGGGTCATGAAGATAAACAGCAGTGCGATTCTGTAACTATCTCACCGTGAAAACTTAGGTGAAGTGAGCGTGGAGTGAGCTGCCATTCCAAATAATGCTAGGGATTGACACTACTGACAACTCACATCAAGCTCACTTCACTTGGAGTTTCACGGTGAGATTTTTACAGAATCGACCGGCTGGTGACTGCATCGTTGGTGTACTGGTCCCGAGCTCAACTGCCGAGCTTGATAAGGTGAGGTCCTGAATGATTTTCCTAGGTTGAGTACCATGGTACAGACGCTAGCACATCAAGCGACTATAATCTGTCAAATTTCTTTAATAGATTTCAACATTATCGCCAAAGAATTAGGTTCAAAGTTGATTGGGAAAATTTGACAGTTTCGGGAAGCTTGATGTATCTGTACTTATTGGACTCGTAAATCAGGGCCGATGACACTGGGCACTGGGCTCTATTTATGAAAATCTAAATCGTGTATAGTACGTGCACCAAACAGCTGATGCTGTCACAATCAGCTGTTATTTCACAACGACACACGAATCGATTGGACACGCACTTTTACGCCGTAATAAAAACATCGTAAAATATATTTTGATTTGACGAATACAGTTTGTTGAAGGCATTATTGGACGATACTAATACGGAGAAGGTCATGGTTTATCTGACATTTTGGGCACACTAATATGTATAAAGATGTTAACAATAAAATTAAACTGTCTAAATACGTATTATTTAGCAAAAACGATTAATGGGATTATTTAAAAACGTTGCTTTAAATTATGTTATGATTAGGGACTGTTTAACCATGCATTTTTGACGTTTGAACGTCACTTAACTTTAAACAACATTTATAAATAAACTCCGTGTTTAATACTATCTTGTCGGACTGGCAGTCGCGACAAGTGCGATTACTCAGCCATATACAGGTCAGGCAAACTGTTTCTGGTTTTTCCGTCAGTTTTTTTTTAGAAACATCTCGAGTTCCGTATGAATCCCCGGTATATGGTAATAGCCCCATAACCTAACCCCATATTACATGAGACTGGCGAAATGTGGGCGTACTATACTTACACCTGTGCCCACCCTTCGGGGACTACTAGGCGTGATGTTGCATGATAAATGGATCGACTATACTAAATACTGTGGCACATTGTAACCCTGAACAAGTTATCATCCAAGTAATTAATTTTAATTAAGGGGGAAAGGGTTAATTACGACCGCCGACTAGAAGATTAACAGGTCATCTGTGTACGTGGTCAGTTGAATAAGTTTGATATAAAAGGAGAGATCAATCTGAACTAATGAATCTGTGCTTCAGACCTGGGAACCGAACCAGGGTCCCCACGGTCAGCAGCAGTCGCGCTCGCGACCGACGAAGCATTCCATCCATATATTATTAGTATTTGAATTCAACCCCAAAAGTTGCGCTTGAGTGAACGTAATGTATGCGCATGAACGTATGTCAAGCGTGGTGTTCTGATTATGGCAATTTTGATTGTCTACTGCTCATTTAGAAGTTAGCTTATGGTCAGGTGCGGTATACCTTCATATATCATCATCATTAGCTCGAACTACCGTAGTCCACGGATATGGTCTCCTTCAATAGCAGCTCTTGGTTGTTTACGAACACCGAAGTAGAACGCAATAGAGAATAGTTATGACTGAAAAGGTGAATCCATCTTCTAATTTAACACGCATAAAATAACTTTGATAAGACGACATTAAAAAACTACGCCACACAGATATTCATGAAATAAACAGGATTTTGCAAATCCGTCTATATTGTAACGGAGTTATGCCAGAATATACATTAAAAAACATATAAACATCTCATCATCAACATTGAAAACCTCATTTTTTGAAGTCGGTTAAAAAACAGCTATTGTCCTGTTTTCCTTCAACAGCCAATATTTTGTCAACATACCAAATTTTCAAACGCATTACTAACAAGACCTAGATATTAACTAAAAACTATTGCATTCTCCACATACTTGCATTACGAACGCCTTTCTAAATAACAAACAAGAACAACACTAGTTTTCGGCACATCACTAGCACTAATCACTTTTTCACACTGCACAGGGCACGTGAGGGAGTAATCGACTAAATGGGGGACTCGATTAATTTGGGAAATTCGGTGATTACCGAGTGAGGGGGCAACACGCGTGCGGTCGGGGCCAAGCGTATACCGACACTGGCTTGCTTAGAGCGAGTGCGGCGAGGCACAGTGTTGCTATAGTTAGAAATAATATACGTACAACCATCTACGAAAATAATCAGAATACTAACAAGGATTTGTGGTGTGACGAGAATGGATAAGATTATAGGAATGAGTGCGAGGGAGGCGTTAAGTAGCGCCTGTGACAGAAATGTTCAGGGTTCTAATTCACTATGACAACTCAATGATTCCTTAGTTCGAAACCACGTCAATTCCTTAGTCAACCACGCCAACTTCGCGTTCATTTCAGACAGTTTCGTTCATTGAGTCATAGAGAATACGTTATCAGGGGGACCGGTTGTCGTGCATGCAATGACAAGCATGTCACAAGAAAACTATTAAGATGACTTTTGATGGAGTTTGAACGTGTTGCACCGACCTCTAGAAAATTAGGATACAAGCACGGGGATAATAATCAGTATCTTACGAAAACGTTAATCAACTAAGAACTTTGTCAAATTTTTAGGTACTTGAATGTAGCAGGCTTTGTCACTTGTAATTACTTCGTAGAGGCACCATTCTGACGTCATCATTAGCACCTATTTATGGCAAGGTTCTAATTATAGTCAAGGTTTTCATGTGCCGACTGAGATTTCAGACTCGTCCCATAGCTGAAGTTGTAAATATATATTCTTGAATACTCTCACTCACTCGCAGTACATGGAAACAAAATGTATTGGGCTATGGGTTTGGGTGGCTCTAGTGGATCGGTTACCTATGGAAGGACTATAGTCTTCCGCCTAGCCAATGATAATGTAATATTCACAGATAAAATATTAAGTTTCAAGCAGAGTTAAAATCGTACACAGCACAAATTATTCTCTAGTCTGGCAACCCGTTTCTTGTCGGATCGCACGTTAATGTGTCATTAGAATTACTCGACGGATGTTGTCTGTTACGTGCTGCGACTTTCGACTAATACACATGAGAAATACATGCCATCGAACACCATAGCATGCGTTACTATGTAGCCAGCATTATTATCTTTACCCATGTGAATAAGTACTCGTATCTTGTCGGTTCATCTAATAATAATATCCTGGCAACCGATTTCTGTTACGATGGCCAATCTCAACGGAGATTAACCAGGTACGCAGGAGATATTATAGTGCACAAGTTTGTGCACGAACTCAGGTGCACTCTCTGTTCCTTCACCTTCCACCTGTTTATAATATTAGTATAGCTATATGTAGATGAACCGACTGCCCCGTTGGTCTCGTGGTCGCAAGTGCGACTGCTGAGCGTGGGGTCCTGGGTTCGATTCCCGGGTCGGGCAAAGTTTTATTATTGGGTTTTTCCATTAGGACTGTCTCAGTAACAGCCCCAAGTTTGGAGGTTGGTGGTGTGTGGCCCCCGTACCTCGGATAGCACATTAAGCCGTTGGTCCTGCGCCTGATCGCACTCCGGGTGTGTGGAATTGCCGACCCATCGGACTAAGAGAGGGAAGAGGGAATGCCCCTGTGTTTGCGCAAACACGCCTGCACTATAATACTCCCGCGCCGAAGGATAGTCTCCGTTGCAATTGGTCGTTATGGCCGAAATACGGTCTGGAGGATTTTACTTACATCACCCCTGACATTTACGGCAAATGATTGAGATTAATTGCTTTCGTTTCGATCGCTTTTTGTTTCATTTTACAATTTTCGTATTGCGTAACTCCACTATCATGTAATAGCAACAGCTGTTGGTTTGAAACGCTAAAGAGTGAACGATATGTGCTTAAGAAAATCGTAAAATGAAACAAAAAGCGATCGAAACGAAACCAAAATCTCAATCATTTGCCGAAAATGGTTACGCAATTAGGCTGCAGGATCGAAAACTGAAATACAAATAGTTTTTTTTTTCATGTAAAATCTGAGGCGTCCGCGTCGCTGACTTCCGGTGAAGAAAACCTGGTCAGGTAAAACCTGAATTCTCCCAGAAGTGGCAATTGCCCTGCAGTGGGACAATGGTAAGGCGATTAAATAATAAAATCGTCGTGATAAATCAAATTGTAATGCAAATATCCATATTTGTGTCATATCGTATGTCCTCTGCGATATCAAGGGTAATATGATCAGTGTAGCTGTTATTATTGTATGTATGTTTGTAAATCATAAATCTGAATGTTAATCTGGGCGGGGCAGATAAAGTATGTCAGATATTAATTTCATATTTGTTTCAAACGTAGATCCACACAATACGCTTGTATTTTTTTAAGGCAGATGTGTAATGTGTATGAAAAAGGGGGTGATTCCACGAGTCTTTTGTTAAATCCAGACTCTGGGCTGGTACTGAGAAATTCTGATGTTCTAATACCAACATAGATGTGTGAGGAATAGGATGTAAAGTTCACTCATCCTTTATATAAAAGGGTGTTGTGTCTGCTGGGCTACTGCCCGATGATTGATGTCGGGACGTTGTATTTATGCTAGTTACGCGGTAAACTCTGCTTGCGCGATGCAGGATTTTGCGTGACGTCAGTGTGATGCGTGGTTCGCATGTGTCGACTTAGATGTCGCCACACTAATAACACTGCCCGGCGTGGTAATCCAGGAGCCCATGCTCAGCAGCATATAGACCAATGACGCATGGGTATGTTATATGGCATAATCAGCCTATAGTGTCCCCACTGCTGGGACACAGGCCTCCTCTCTGTGAGAGGGAGTGGGCCGTAATCCACCACATGGGCCCAGTGCGGGACGGTATATGTTACATGTCTTCGAATTTTTGGTTCTTGTCGGTTTCTTCACGTTTCCCTTCACCGTTTTTGAGAGCAGTGGTGATGAAATAATTTAAGCAATGTAAAGCGCCTGTCTACAAAACCCACGACCTACTACTCGTAAAAGCTCAACATTATGAACCGTAACAGCTTAATAGCCCAACCTATAGACTACGAGCAGTTCCAGCCATGCCAATTTAATTAGTAAGTACATTCTGCTTAATTAGTTTTAGCAATTAGTGAAGTACTTTACTGTATACCTGTAGTACAGCCAGCAGACTCTTCAGAAGGTTCAGCATGATCTCAACTAGGTCTAGGTGCTCTTATCTTCAGGAGCAGTATATATTATATGTTACAATAAATTAGTATTGAACAGACAGCGTTCACTCAATCTAAGCCGAAAATGTAGAGTAAAGCAGTTTGAAGGAAAAGAAAGAAAGAAAAAGTATGTATTGTGACTCGTACAGGAAAATCACAAACTAAACATAAACTAAAATAATATAAATAGAAAGTAAAAAAAAAACAGATAGTTCAGTACGGGGCCAAAAGGCTCCTGTCTCAGCATGATGCTGCCGCGACATTTAAAAAATAAATGTCGCAGCGCTGGTATTCTGATAGGGCCCGCTGTGATGTCACAAGCAGTTACAGAAATAAATAAATAATAAAATAGATATATATTATGTAAAATACATATTAGCAAATAAAATAAGCAATGCTGCTAGGCGGGATAAATATTAGCTCAAAGTGGCCAGTCTTATCTAATAGGAGACCACCCGTAATATAACTTTTTACGGTGCGATTAACGGGATTAGAATCATCGGATCATCATCATTACCCTTTCGGCAGAGTGACATGAGCTATCAAGAGATTACGTGATTCTGGGCTTCTAAAACCCATTTACACGGTGCAAGTTTATCGCCTGCACACCATAAAATTGTAGCAGCATTTAAGTCATTGACTGCCACCGCGGTCACTGGTGTCCGCCAAAAAAAGATTTTCTATTGTCTGGCAGTCAACGTGTTAACTGGCACCGTCTAAACAACACGTACAATTGTTGCATGTATGTACGTAAGCAGCACACCAATGAAATTGCACGTCCAATAATTGCACTTACAATAAAATCGCACGTACAATAAAATCACATTCAATTTTGACATGAAAATTTTCTATTATACAAATAAGTTTTTAAAAAATCTTGAGAAGTCGTTCAATGAACATTAATGAAATATTTGGCAGCGCAAATACGAACAATACTTGCATCAATTGTACAAGGACGTGCAACTCTGTGTTTAGACGTGGCAAAACTTGCATCCAATAATGGCCTTGGTGTAAGTCGCATGCAATTTTATTGAACGGCAAAACTTGCATTCAAATATTGTATGAAATTTTATGGAAATCGCACGCGTATAAACACTTGCATACAATTCTTGAATAGCAATAATTGAACGTGCTTTATGGCATACGATTATTGCTCTCGACCGTTCAAGAAACTTGCACCGTAAATGGGGCTTTAGGCTCTTTGTGTATTTACTAAATCCCGGGTGTTATGATGACATATTCAGCTTAAGAAGAGAGAGAGGACGACTCGCTATAGAGCTAATGTTTCTCTATAATTCGTGCCATCATATTAAGTTTTAGCATCGTAAACAGCTCTCATTTGAGCTTAGCAAGGAAGGGACACAAGCACCCTAATTGCGTAACACATTTTCAATCACAATCTGAATAATTTTGAAGGATATAGCGAATCCATTGCTCCATATGTTCGAAAAATTTGCCTGCTTAACAATGTAAATAACGCAATGAATGTTGTTGAACTGTCAAAATGAAATCCATTGCTAGTGTGAGTGTGTTACGCAATTACCCCGCAGGATATTAATTTGCAAAAAACTAGCCGCGAGTAACCGATTCGAAGTAAACCCCCAACCGTCAATACGCGTTTAAAATACTTGATGATAATTAAAGACACCGTTTAACTGCATTGGATTAGAGATAAGCACAGTTCTACGAATCAGTCGTATTTCCCTTCAGAATGCCGCGGCTAACGGGCCACGGACTCATGGCCATGTACGGCTACGATTCAGACCATACCGCGAGGGTATTGAAAGTGTTGCAGTTTTTGTAGTTAGAATTTTTGGACGTGAATGACTATCATCAATGAAATGTTTAATGAACGACTCGAGACTGAGTGAATGGGTTTAATTAGAGAATTTAATGAGTAAGCGTATATGGGATGGTCGCCAGGCCGCATTGCTGTGTTCCAGTTTGAAGGATTAAAAGTTGCCGGTGTTAATTCAGGCACATGAAACGTTTTATCTTGGTCTCGTCTTCGTAGTAACGCATCTGGGATGCCTCGGGTTTTGCAGATGTCCTTAGGTGACGGTGTACCGGTGCACCTTCGCCGTCATCGGCTTGTTTGCCATCCAATAACATAAATAAGTGTTTCCTTTGAGGGTATTGTGGTGTAATAACAGCCGCACAGGTCGATCGATCAGGTCTAGGTCTATCTAAAAGCTTGCACCGATTAGTCCCTGGATGGGTGACCATATTTACATACTAACTACCCCTTCGTGCATCGGAAAGCACGTTAAGTCTTTTTTGACAGCCGTTACGGGTCGTCAGAAGCCTGAATGTCTGACAACCAATCTTACCAAGGGGTATCGCGATACCCGGTAACTGGTTTGTGGAGGTCAGATAGGCAGTCGCTTAATGTAAAACATAGCTGCATCCGGTTGGACTAGAAGCCGACACAAACATAGTTGGGAAAAGGCTAGGCAAATTGATTTTTGAAGTGTTTCCTTATGAATTCCTTCAGGTTTAAGCTGAGAAAATGCACCAGTATATGTAAACCAAGGCACATAATAAAGTTATTTTTAGAGAAACATTTCGAAATGGCCAAGAAATAAAATGGCAAGACGCAAAAGCGACTTTTGACGAGCCAAGAACGCTTTGAGACGCTCAAGTGTTGTTCTTTCACGAGTGGTCGGCCTACATACATCTTGAGCCGAGTTGAGAGCAGGCAGGGAAGTCTTGAGAAAATTCCGGGCATATAAGAAAAATCGGGCCGGAGAAACCAAAGCCAAATTAAGGACATTTTGGAAGAAAGTAATATCACCCATGCACGTCACATCCAGAAGTCTACTTCATAAAAATCTTAACTTTACTAACAGACAACGCACACCCTAAATCACTGGGTTTCATCATCAGCCTATAGCAGTCCACTTCTGGGCATAAGTCTCGTAGGATTTTCGGCAACTCTCTTCCAGCTGCTACCAGCTATCCTGCGAAGATCGTCGCTCCACCTAGCCTGAGCATCACTGGGTTTAGAAGCATGCAAATTTGCACAACAGTTCCTGACATAACGAAAGTGAGCAGCAAGATTTCTTAAAGTTCTTCCCTTAAATAGGTTAATTAAGAGATGAAAGTTTATACGTTAGTCTGTGATTTTTTGCACACGGCATGTGTCTTAAGTATTATTATTATTAAAAGCCTGTCATGTCCCTCTGCAGGGCAAAGGCCTCCCTACTCTCTGTTTAAAGCTTCTGAGGACCAGTTGTTGAAGGAATTTAGCTCAAGTAATAGAACATTTACGTTCATTCGTAATTTCGTACTAAAACTTGGTTAGACGTAGATTTTGACTATATTTTCTGCGCCAGAAATTCATCTCTAAACCGACATCTCTAACCAACGAATTCCTCAAGTTATGCACGAGTCGCACCGCTAGTTAATGCAATTCCGCCAGTGGTGCAGCGGAGCGCCAATTTTTCGCTCAGTTCATCTTGAGCTATGCCGAATGCAGTATCTATGCATTTCATTTCTTCGGGAATGCGGCCAGTTTAAGAGAAGCAATTGCTTTGCATAGTTTGTGAAGAAAGGTTTTAATTTGCATATTTTTTGCTTGCATTTTTATTTCGAACAATTTCAATGTCAGAAACGATGCTCTAAGAACTAAAAAAAAATGTCTGTGGCAGAGCCATGATACTGTCCGTATCTAATTAATTCATTCTACGTGTATACCCAATGTTTCTCTGTATCGTAGAAATGTTACAATGTTCCTAATATTGACACAGCGTCATCCTGCTCATTGTTTGTTTTTTGTTTGTTGCGTCTTGTGTATTCCGCAGAAATCGATGTAGTATGTTGCATCGTTGAGAATGTAGTTTTAAAAGTGAAAAAATATCGTTTTGTAATCTGCAATATTAAATTGGTGAACTGTGGATAAAATAAATTGAAATAAAATTCACTTACCCGATCCGAAATAGCTTCTTCCATCTTCCCGCGCTTCAAGCCCGGCGCGCGAATAACATTCACCGGTGGCGCCACCACAGAGCTGGCTGACGGCATGTTGCCGCCATTGCCGGCACCGACCGGTATGAAACCGGCTTCCATTGCAATATCAGGTTCTAAACATCGCCGCTACTCAACAACAGATGGCGCTGAACGCCACTTTGCACAAAACCACTCAATCCATCGCACGTTAGATGGCGTTGTTCCAAACTTTTGGCACGCGCGAATATTCTTTTTAATTTTTCGTAAAAAACTAATTTAAAACTCACTATTTCACACTAAAAATGCACTTATTCAATTCACTGTATGCAATAATGGACGTATTTAGAGTCACTAGCCATTTTTGAGGAACTGGATGATTTGAGCACAGCACTTTTATTTTACACAAGTTTGAGCATGAAATATGAACGGAATGCGTTTTTCGATACGTAAACACTATTATTACACTTATTTTTAGTATTTTATGCGTTTTAATTTAATGTGTATGTTATTTTTCAAGAATCACATCGTAGACAAGTCGGCGGGTCGGCGGTTGAAAATATTCTGCAATTCGGGTAGTGCCGTCTCGTTCACTGCCATATCTGTGAAAGAGAAAGAAGATGGTGGGTTAATTGACAAAACAACATTATGTACGACAGGTTCCAGTTCAATAAACATGTAGGGTAGAACTCATAATTATTGGCAAAGCAACTATTTAATATTAACATTTATTAACTTAAGCTAGTAATAACATTATTTTTAATGACTTAACGAAGAATTATATTCTTGTTTACTTAAGTAGATACAAAGTCATTTACATACGGGAAACTAAATTACAATATTCGATAAATGTGTACCTGTTTGCGTTTCAGAACGAATAAATGTTATAAGCACCTAAATTGGGGTAGGTTAGAATAATTTTATTGCTGAAAATTAATAAATTGTCAATAGTATATATGTACCTATAGATCTCGCCTGAGTGATAGGAGCTATCTTCAGATCACTTTTGCTGCGTCTAATTTTAGACATCTAAAAGGCCAAGTGCTTTGCATTTTAATCACGACAATCATTAATGAACGCTTCACTAAAACTAATCGCACACAATGTTTAAAGACTACACGGTCAATCCCATACTGGGGTCGAAAATATGCGAATAAGGAAGTAGAATTAAAAAAACAGTATAAAAATACATACACAGTGCGACAACGATCGCACCACCTCATTTTATTTTAAATTTTATTATCATTCAAGGTCTATACAATTATCATGACGAGAATTTTTGCACAAATATAGGAAAAGAATACCCGTTTACGTTTTTGCGTATTACAGATAAAAACATCAAAGTTTTTCTATCAATGAATCTATCGATTCGTGATGTTTTATTTGGAAGATACGGACGGACATCTATTTTTGGACCGACATAAAAAAAAAACTACATCTACGTTCGAAGATTTTTGTCAGATGACAGATGAGTAAAGCGGTGACCGAATGGTGGTCAAGTTCAAGCAAAAAACCAGGGCCGTCAAAAAGCGTGCTGGGTTGACGGTATCGTCAAAGTCGGAAACACCTGGATGAGGGACGCACGGAAACGGGAAGTATGGCAGAAAGAAAGCGGAGGTCTAGACCCAGCCGTGAGTGATTCAGAGCAGAAAAATGCAGTCAAAGTGATCTCTGCGCTGCCACCGACAACGCCGTGGAAGTGGCAAAGTTTCGAGAAAACAAGATTTAAAATACAGTCGAGCCAGCGACACGAAGAAGAAAAAGGATTGAAATGAAGATGATGCCAGATCAGGGGCGTTTCCTGCTACGAAGTAACTATTTGGTTCGGTCGGTCCCGATCCTACACTCCTACACTCTTTCGAATATTGACTATGATCCCGACCCAACTGAGCCGATCCGAACTTTTTTCGCATTTTTCAATAATATTCGGTTCGGCCATGTGTCGGTCCGATCCGATCATTCGCACTTTGCACTTCGTAGTAGGCCCCCTGATCAGAGCCCTTTTGAGGCCCAGACCATTGAGAAGGCATAGGTACAGGCGACTGTAACCGGAATTGATAACAATTCCCATATCATTGAAACTTTACCCAGGTTGAAACTGACTCGAACCGCAAGTTCAGTATTAGAGTCATCATGATCATGTCAGACGTAAGACGTCCACTACTGGACATGGGCTTCCCCCACGCACCTCCACTTCCACCCGTTTTGGGCGGCTCGCATCCAACGGGTTCCTGCGGCCTTCACAAGCTCGTCGGTCCACCTTGTGGGAACATTAGAGTAAAGAAGCAATAATGAGGTCGACTGTACATGGAGAGACCAATCTGACTATTCTCCATGGGGAAGGAAGATACCAAGGAACCCCACGTGCTACGATCACTACTGCTTTTGCTTGTTCCACGTTGACATTAGTCCCGACAGTCACAGTACACGTTTGACCTTCGGTAGGAGTAGGTACCTATTAATTAATATGCAGGTATTTTTATATCTCGATACACTTAGTACAAAAGTCGATAAACAGCAAATAAAAAAAAACATTTTTTTTTCTTGCTCTAGGTTAGTGCCTGCTCTTGACCTCGATCTCGCCTGATGGAAAGCGATGGATGAGGTCTATGATGGAATGAGCGTGCCCAGAAGATGCCTGTTCACTCTTGCTTTGAAGGGGTTTAAAAAATCCTATCCTACTAATATTGTAAATACGAAAGTTTGTATGGATGGATGGACGGATGTTTGTTACTCTTTCACGCAAAAACTACCGAACGGATTAAGATGAAATTCGGCACACAGATAGTTTATAACCAGGATTAACATATAGGATACTTTTTATCCCGATATCCCCACGGGATCGAAACTTATACGGGTGAAACCGCAGGGCGCAGCTAGTAAATATCTAAAAATAATACACGTGTGCTTGTATAATTTTATGTTTTTTCTTGTGTAATGTATCGACTTGTTTCTCCATTTCTATTAATACTAGATGTATATTTGATAAGCGTAAAGAACACAAGACTCATGTTGCCTATAAATTACAATTACTATATTCTTGAGTATAATAATCAGCCTATAATGTTCCCACTGCTGGGACACAGGCCTCCTCTCTGTCAGAGGGTGTGGGCTGTAATCCACCACACAGGCCCAGTGCGGGCTGTGTTCAAATTTTTGGGTCTAGGACATGCCGGTTTCACGTTGTTTTCCTTCACCGTTTTTGAGAGCAGTAGTAATGAAATACGTTACACATCGCTGCTTAAGTTCTAACACCACGTAAGTCAACAAAATGGCATAATTTTACATAGATCGAATAGATACTATATACTTAAAAATAAAGTTACATATTTAATAGATCCAATTTGCAGTGTACACAAATTATAAAATAAAATTGTCATGGTTTCTTAAGTAGGTACAATTATGCAGTTTTTTCACTCTACTGTAAAGTTGTTATTTTTGTCTTACGTGGTGTTAGAACTTAAGCGACGACATAGTAAAGCGCCTGTCTGGGTTCGAACCCACGACAAGTAAGTAAATAAAATCTGATAAAGTCCAGGGGGTCTACTACGAAGTGCAAAGTGCGAATGTTCAGATCGGACCGACACATGGCCGAACCGAATATTATTGAAAATGGCGAAAAAAGTTCGGTTCGGCTCAGTTGGGTCGGGACTATAGTCAATATTCGAAAGAGTGTAGGAGTGTAGGATGAGGACCGACGGAACCAAATAGTAACTTCGTAGCAGGAAACGGCCGAACATTCGGCCGATACCACTTCGGAGTAGACCCCCAGGATAAAAGTGTCAGGCAGATCAGTTGTCGGATGCCCCAGCAAATGATATTGTCAGCAAAACTGCAACATTCCATATTGCAGGCATCCTGTTTCCCGAAAAACAAAAGAATGTTGCTAAACCATGTTAATGTTGCGCTTCTTTATTTCCTAAAGAACACGAGGCGTCAGATGCTATGTATGTTACGAAATACGACACAACACAAAACAAGACAGCTTGACGACACTTTCGTACAAGACGCGTATCTAAGCTACCATACGGGTTACGCCAACAGCAAATAGACAAGAGCATACGGAGTAATGGACGCAACCGTTTGCGAAATATACGCAAGATAACATAACATGGCCGTCAACGTGTGTATATTTGATGAGGACATGAATGAACAAGTCACAATATCTGCATGTCAGAAAACGACACGACACGTCGCATCTTCTTTTCTGTAATCTGCAGGATTTGATTGAGGTAAACGACAGACCTGACGAAAATTTAGTTGGTCTATGGACAAGAAAGAAGATCTATGACTAGCACAGTTAACCACCAATATGTTATGTCAACAATAATAAGACAACAGGTCACACTCCCCGACCTCACTCCCCGGAGGTCGGGTGGCTTTTGAAGGTTTCCCCCCAAAAAAAAAAAGGTGAACCATTTACAATATTATTCCAAACATTTAGAAACCGCGTTTCTTTAAGACAAAGAACATCTCACAATGATAACTCCTTAACGACAGATGAATCAATTATTTGTAGCAAGTGACGCGCATCGAGAAACCAGCGATCGGGTAGCATTACAGGTAAGGACTTTGTATTAGATACTAGTAGAACTTCTTATAATATAGGAAAGGGTGGCCAATTTTACGTCATAAAGTCTAATTGGAATAAGAAACAGATAAATATTTTTTTACAAAATTCATATACGTAGGTATATACTTCTGACGGTGCCCCTAAAGGCTCGTAGCGATGTCCACTTACTGAGTCTTATTTATTTATGTACACACATTATACAAACAGACGAGAAAAAAAAACAGAACAGAAAAATGGGTGCAAAGGTGATGCTTATTTCATAAGAAATCTCTTCCAGCATACCTGCGATAGGACAATAGATAGAGAGATGTAAACAGCGTGTGAAAGAGCAAAGGAGACAAAAAAATAAGACATAAAATCATAAACAATTCACTTAATAAAACTGAACAAAGGAAAAAGGTGTGCTGGAAGAGATTTCTTGTGAAATAAGCATCACCTCTGTATCATTTTTTTCTGTTCTGTTTTTCCTTGTCTATATTATGAGAATATACTTACATACATATATCTAAAATAAATATCACTAGAATGTTAATACACTGCTATGCTGTTACTTAGTTGCACATAAGTATCTCCCAACAAATCAAAGAGAAGAATGCTTAAAAAACTTTTTTTGCAAAAAAAAAAAAACCGACTTCCAAAAGAGACTACAAACTGAAAAATAACTTTAATTTCAGAAGTCGGTGTCGTTGGGTCCGCATTTTCGTTGTTTGCCACCGACTTCCGAAATTAAAGTTATTTTTCACTTTGTAGTGTCTTTTTTGGATGTCGGTTTTTTTTTTTTTTTGCAAAAAAGTTTTTATTTTTCACTTTTAAGTTGTAATTTTCACCAGTAATTTTGGTTTAAAAAAACGATGTGTGGGCCCATAAAATTTGAGGGTTGCCCTCGATTTCTCCAGGATCCAATCATCAGATCCTGTCTTGGTGACTATGGGACCACTTCAGAAGTATCTCCTTTCGAACAAAAAAAGAATTTTGAAAATCGGTCCACAATTGGCGGAGTAATCGCGTAACAAAAACACCAAAAAAAAAAACATACCGTCGAATTGAGAACCTCCTCCTTTTTTGAAGTCTGTTAAAAATCTCGTAGGTATCAGCACCTCATGACAAACGTGACCAGACATACCAACAATATGTACTTGTACATATTAAGTATTATTGAACATGCGGGTTTCCTCGCCGTTTTCCTGCACGCTTCTGATGTGATTAATTGTTTTATTCAAATTATCTGTGAAGCACGTCCGCGTATAAGCAAATTGTTCAGTACAATTAATATGACGAACGTTTTGTTTGATAATGAACGAGTGGACACTTTGTATTGATGATAAGCGATTCTTTCTTTATAAATATGATTATCAGACGATGTCTTTAACCAATAGCAATACCATAGTTCTAAATGCAAAGAAAGGGCTTGTAGCTAAGTAATAGCAGCCGCACGGTCGATCGATCGGGTTAAGGTACGGTTGCCGCGGTTGGTCCGTGGATGGGTGACCATATTTACATACCAAGACCCCGTCGTGCCTCGAAAAGCACGTTAAGCCGTTGGTGCTGGCTGTCATTCGTGGATCTTTGACAGTCGTTACGGATCGTCAGAAGCCCGAAAGTCTGACAACCAGTCTTACCAAGGGGTATAGTATTACCCAGTAACTGGATTGTGGATGTCAGAAAGGCAGTCGCTCCATGTAAAATACGGGTACTCAGCAGCATCCGATTAGAGTGAAAGCCGACCCAACATACATAGTTCAGAAAAGGATAGGCAGATGATGATAAGTTCTAATTGCAAAGAGGGGTCAAATAGGTCTTGAATTCAAACCCCTTAAAATGCAGAGAAGGAGGAACGAACATTGACCACCACACTTGCTCACTGCTTGTGCGCGATTTCCACTCAATATCGACAGGACCACCTCTTAAAACCACGAGTGATTCTGTAAGTGACATATGAAAACCAACCTTGGTACCTTTGTCACCTTCATAACTAATGAGTAAAGAAGTGAGCGAACCCTGAACTACTACATTGTCGCCAACATGTTTAACCGCTTGCCCTGAACAAGCAGACATTTAAACTTTAACTTGCGGCCGCAGGTCAGCCATTGTTGTAACAACTACAAAGTTTAGCTTATTTAGTAGTAAATTGTTCAAGTTTTCTTTACGTAAACTTTTATTGTTCAATGTTAGCTTTGCTTGAAGGTGAGGTCATGTTTTCTGTGACTAGCTGTTGCCTGCGACTCCCTTCGTATACTTACAATTCCTCTTTTAACACGCTCAGGGATAAGTAAGTTTCAGATTCAGATTCATCATTTATTGCATTCATGTAGTTTACAAGTATAATTATATAGGTTTCATACATGAACCCTGCTAGGGCACAGCAATATAAACAGTTTTAAGTGCTCCAGTGTCACAATAATAAACAAAACCACTGTGCTTAAGCAAAAATATTAATTTTATCATGTTTAACAGATGTCAATCATTTGTCATTTAAATAAGTAACTGTCATTAATAGTATAATAAAAGATAGGGCAAGAACAATACAATTGGTCATCATTTTCATTAATAAATTAAAATAAGATAAAAGATTAGTCATCAGACCAGTCATTACATAATCATTTCTTTTTCTTCACCCTCCAAGAAACGTAACATCGGCTATCAAACTGAGTTAGAATATACCCTAAAGCCAGAAATATAGGCTTCATAGACTTTGGAAGACGGGATGGCGAAGTGCAAGTCTTGTGTTCAAACTTTGCACATATGTATCAAACAAAAAATACCCGTGCCTCACATACCAACTTTATATATATTTGCGTAATTGAGGCTTTGTCTGGCGCAGGTTCATGAATTTATTCTGTTTTAATACAAATGTGATTTTTCCAACAATTTTTCTTCATCTTTATCTGGTAGGTTGCCAAGAATACTTATTGCGTCTATTTTGCTTGAGGAAATTCGTCTAGAGTCTTGCTCTCGTTAGGAAACGTACCGCACACGGACTGTGCTTACTCAACCCTTGGCGAGGCACTCATGGAAATTGCTATATCTGAAATATATTTCTTTAGGGAAACTCTGTCTCAGAACCGAAATACATGTGTAGTGCTAAGTAATGACGCTAGTAATATGTCGGTATCATCAATTTTGCTGTAGTCTGGGTCCACATAATCAATGAACAAGTTCTTCAAACGCTGCGTTCCGATATTATAGTCCTGCGGGGTAATTGCGTAACACACCATCAGTAGCAACGGGTTTCATTTTGACAGTTCAACATCATTCATTGCGTTATTTACGTTGTTGAGCAGACACATTTTTCGAACATATGAAGCAATGGATTAGCAATATCCTTTAAAATGATTCAGATTGAGATTGATAGTGTGTCAGGCAATTAGGGTGCTGCTTGTGCCTTCCCAAGTAATGCAAGCATTTTGTGACCAAAATATTTAGCTAACTAGAAATACAACTGGATCTCGTCCATTCAAAACCACACCAAAGACAATCAACAAAGGTATTCAAAACATTTCAATGTTTACTCCAAGAGTCTCGAATATGCAAACGAATGTAAATGCACGTGTTATCATCGCTGAACGAGCTGGTCATTTGAATTTATCGGCCTTCAACTTACAAAGTACTGCGACATCGTCCGACAGCGGTGTGTAAGACTTACTTTTTTATACCTTTAAAATCCTTCGAAGATGTTAATGATAAATGATTTTATTTCTGTAAGTAGGTTTGTACAAGTTAAGCGGGCTCCCGCGACTGGCAACTGTCGCGTGACCACGCGGGTTGGCTGCGTGGATTTCACGATGGGAATTTCACCCGGGATTTATTAATATTATTATTATTAGGGACGCGCGCAGATTCCGTCGAACGGAGGCAGGCGCCGTTGCCCGGACGCGGGTCTCACCTTTCCGTGACGGACGCTCGTGCGGGTCGCTGCGAGAAGCACTTTTGTATGGAACCGTGCGGGCGCAGTTTCAGGCCTTACAACGTTACACGTCAATCATATTTTTTAAAACTAGATGAGGTCGGCGTTTCCTATCTGACTACTCTATGTAGAGAAGAAAGCCCGAAACAAACACAGAGAAACACAATATATATATTATTATTTGACATTTCCAATCTCAAATAGCACCCAGGGGGCTAGACTTCCGCGGTAATAGTATAAAATGTTCAAGATGTTATTTCCCATAAGAAAATTGTGCTTTTTTTCTGACCGGTACTTACAAATTTTGGGTATAAAATGGTCGACACTTGAATCCTTTGACCACACCTTTCTATACCCGCTGTATTATCAGAGGTTGGGCAACAAAAAAAATGCCAGCAAAGTTCAGAACCAGGCAACTTTAAATGCCCGAATAGTTTTTAAAAAGTTATGCCTGTATGTTGGGCGTGGATTATTATATTCAGCCGTCAGCTGGATGAAGAGTTTGTAACAACTGTGGTCAGTCTAGGAAACAAAGGTTTGTTACAATTCCAATGAATTTAAACCTAGCCATGGCCACGCCTGTTTTAAAATTATTTATCGGTACCTTTTCCCAACTATGTTAGGATTGGCTTCCAGTATAACCGGATGCAGCTGAATACCAGTATTTTACGTGGAGCGACTACTTATCTGACCTCAACAATCCAGTTACTGGGAAATACGATACCCCTTGGTAAGACTGGTTGTCAGACTTTCGGTACCCGTAAAGACTGTCAAAGTTCCATGAATGACAGCCGGGACCAACGGCTTAACGCGCTTTCCGAGGCACAGAGAGGTCTTGGTATGTGAAGATGTTCACCCAGCCACAGACCAACCGCGGCAAGCGTAGCTTAACCTGATCGATCGACCCGTGCGGCTGTTATTACTTAGCCACAAGCCTCTGTTTTAAAATGATTCTGAATTGATAATTAAAGATCTTTCGGTGAATGTAAGCATGAGTGATGCTCTACCGTGACAAACTTTTCCTAAAGCGATACTCGGGCAAATTTCTAACACTAATACATAATTTCCTTAAAAACCCCAATTTGCTAGTTGACAATTGCAATTGGCTAGTTGACTATTTTTTTTTTATTATTTAAGTTGAAGCTTTTTTACCTCACCAATAGCATGGTATAACCAGTTTTTTAATATCTTCGGAAATGAAAAAGATATAAGCGTTGAAAACTATCAATTAGACAGAGAGGGAAATACTGAATTGTGACCTCATAGTTCAATATCGCCATATAAATTACACGCAAAACTTCGTTTTGCGAGAAAGAGACAGACAAAAAGCTTTTATAATAAGCTATACGTTTTTTTATTTTTCGACCGATTTCAAATTTGATTTCGAATTCTGTTATCGTATCACGCATGTGAATATATTATCTACTAGAATATATAGTATTAAATATCATGCAAATACCCAATTATTTTAGCAAGAAGAAGCAGGAAAACAATTTTCTTAAAGCATCAAACGTGGCGTCATTGACGCGAACAGCCACGGAACGGAAACTGTCAACCTCATCACGCTCCAATTAACAGTCGAATGACATTGCCGCAGCGGGAATAACATTTTATTATTATAAAGGTATCAAGTTCATGGGCTAGGCAGAAGGCAGAGGTATTTGATAACGAATTGCCGACGTTATCCATTCGCGCTTGACTTCGGGCAGTTTTAGAATGATAGTAAACGACCAAGACGAAGATGGAGGGACGAAAGTAACTCCTACCGAAAGGACTAGCCCGCAAAGACAGGCATGTGTGGAAAAGGGAGATGAAGATCTTTCTTTTTTGTTATATTTATCTGGTCTATCCCGGCATTGGGACATTACGGGCTAAAATAATCTATCTGTAGCGGCATCTACAATGCCACATGCGAACTACTACGTTCTGACGTCACGCAAAATCCTGCATCTCGCAAGCAAAGTTTACCGCGCATCTAGCATATTCATATACACAACATCCCGACACCAATCGTTGGGCAATTGCCCACCAGACACAACACCCGTCTGGGCGGAGGAATCTCCTTTTCTATGGACGATGAGTGAACTTTACACCCTGTCACCCTGTTCCTCATACCTCTATACTGGTGACCCCGGCGTGATATTACCATACACGAACTCTATCTAGCTAGAACGGTTAATATAAGATACAAAGCTTTTAAAGTACACAATCTGTGGGGTAATTGCGTAACACACTATCAGCAGCAATGGCTTTTATTTTGACAGTTCAACAACATTCATTGCGATATTTACCTTGTTGAGCAGACAAATTTTTCGAACATGAGAAAAATGGATTAGCAATTTCCTTCAAAATGAGTCAGATTGAGACAGATAGATGTGTTACGCCATGAGGGTGCTGATCATCTCGTGTGAGCACGCTTCCGGTCAGGTCGATCTCGCGCAGATTCGGCTGTTCAGACAGATTTTTTTATTAATGACTCTAGTAGGTACCCTAGAGTAAAGTACCTCCTGCCTTCGTTCGTGGAGACTATTTCAACAATGCATCCTTCTCATGCCAAAGATCAACGGCAAAGAAGATTCAGAGTATTAAAAATCAACGAATGGAAATTAGTTCCAGTATAATCTATCGACCGATCTCAGAGATGTGTCTGATGTCTACAAAGCCACACCCGCGTTACAATTATATGATTCTTTCGATTACCGATCTCGAGGTAAATGGAGCACGACCTGAACAATACAACTGTACCAAATTGACCGTAGAGCAACGATTCTAAACACTCGGTTACAGATAATCGATTCAACATTCATATTTTTTTAACCTAAGTATAGGTACGTCACTAGTTCACTACACACTACGACCGCGACTTACGTGTTGTGGGATCGAACCCTGACAGGCGCTTTATTATTACTAAAAGCCTGTCATGTCCCACTACAGGGCAAATGCCTCGCTACTCTCTTTCCACTTCTTTCTGTTTAAAGCTTCTGAGGACCAGGGGGTCTACTCCGAAGTGGTATCGGCCGAATGTTCGGCCGTTTCCTCCTACGAAGTTACTATTTGGTCGGTCCCGATCCTACACTCCTACACTCTTTCGAATATTGACTAGGACCATGGTAACCTGAGTACAAGCAAAAATTGCGTTACATTATGTTGAGCTCTTAGTCGCGACGTAGTGACGTATACATAGTCAGCCACAATAGTTATAATGTCCCCACTGCTAGAACACAGGCCTCCTCTCTGTGAGCGGAGCCGTAGTCCACCACGCGGGCCCAGCGCGGTTTGGTAGATGTCACATGTCTTCGATTTTTTTATTCTAGTACATGTCGGTTTCCTCACGATGTTTTCCTTCACCGTTTTAAGTGCAGTGATGATGTAACACAAAGTAAAGCGCCTGGCAAGAACTGGGGGTCTACTACGAAGTGCAAAGTGCGAATGATCGGATCGGACCGACACCTGGCCGAACCGAATATTATTGAAAAATGCGAGAAAAGTTCGGAATCGGCTCAGTTGGGTCGGGACCATAGTCAATATTCGAAAGAGTGTAGGAGTGTAGGATCAGGACCGACCAAACCAAATAGTAACTTCGTAGCAGGAAACGGCCGAACATTCGGCCGATACCACTTCGGAGTAGACCCCCTGACCTTTCTGAACAACATCACCAATAAGGTCACTATCTGCCCTACTAGGACGTTTCCTCCAAAAAAAAAGTTCTCTACCTCCACCACCAAAGTTCAAAACTCTTTTGACGCATCAATAAGGATGGCAGTAAATAAATCGCATGACAAACTCCAATACTATCCCATACAAACGTGACTAACCCGTGTTGGAAGGCTGCCAATCCACAATTTAAGTCCTTACACATCCCTACAAACTTATTATGCTGTCGCCAAACTAAAATCCTCGTTTTACTACCAACAAATCCAGTTGGAAATTGCGGCAAAATTAACTTTGTTTTGACAACCCTATTGAAATACACGAAATAAAGAAAAATAGACTTTTATTCATGGCGATAGAGCTTAAAATGGCATACAAAATTACTATGTTTATCAACCCTGTCTTCACAAAGTACTTTTGGCTTTATTTTACTTGACAATAAAGATGAAAATTGCTTCTAAAAGACACACATATTCTTCATTATTGCATATTTAAGTAAGCAGGCTTTTCCTTTGACAAATACGCTTATACGAAGTGCAAAGCTTAAATTGGTTGTCATCAACCTATTAGTCTTAAAGCAATGGATTTTAGGCTTAATACCGAAGAAAATAAAGATGATATTACAGTGTAGTTAAGTATAGTTTACTTAAGTTCGCTAATGAGGCTTTTAAGTATCATTGTTAAAAGGATATTATGACATTAGGTATAGCTTGACATGTTTTCCGAAGGGTTGTCACAGTCATGTTCAGATTTACAAAATTACGCTCTCCTTGCGATTTGATTTTGTTGCTTTCCACAGCTCCATATCAACGCGAAAATTGCAACTACTGGCCCATGACACATTTCAGCTTTGTCCCTGGAACGTTTATCATTTGTGACTTCAAGTGACAGCTATGTGAACAGAACCCAGCAATGCATAAATATGTAAGCCGTCACGCCCTTTATACCTGGAGGCTTTTATTTAGGTAGTAAGTTTTTATTCATATTTTAATTTTGTATTTTTTAGCTTGAGTACGTATAGTTTTTTTATTATATTCGTTGGTATATTGGCGTGGCTAGCTGACATATGGCAAATAATTTAATTTTATGTTCTGTGTCTTGTAATGTTAATTACTTAACATAGGTAGTATTGTATACAATCAATCTTCTAACTGAACAGACAGCTGTGCTGCTGGGGAGTTTGTTGCGCCACTTCTTCTTCCCAGCGATAGCAGCAGGAAATGGTAAAGGGCGGGCGTTTTTCGGGGACTGTCTTTTGAAATTTTGAAGTTCAAAAAGTGCTGATTCTCAGCCTAATTTGAATTTGAAAGTGCACTCCGTCTTCTCTTAGTCTCATAGTCCGACGGGAAGGCACGTAATCCAACACGACCGGAGAGAGATCATGCGTAGGACCAACGGTTTAACTTGCTTTCGGAGGCACGGGGGTATCACACCGTCTACTTCCAAATTCCGGGCTGTTATAACTAAGGAATTCCTCATGGAAAAACCCAATAACACTTTACCCGACCTGGGAATCGAACCCCACGCTCAGCAATCAGTCACTTTTGCGATCACGAGACCAACGAGTCTTTTGTACAGTCCATAGTCGGGTCAGTTACGTCAGGTGGACGGCTAGTTTATCGCCCGCACTGGGCCCGCAGTGGTAGACTACAGCCCACTCCCTCTCGATGAGAGGCGGCCTGTGTCCCAGCAGTGGGAACATTATAGCCTGATTGTGCATACTAACCTATAGCTGCGCCGACTCCAAATAAATTTGGATTAGGACGGAAGGAAGAGAACCATGAGGATGATGACAAACAGTTCAGTTCAGATGAATCTCTCCATGTGTGTGTGTCTTCAGGTATTACAGGAAGATAGGGTGGATTGCGTACCGTCAATTCCACCCATATCATCGAACTTTAGCCATAAACATAAACGTCGGGATGGCATGAACCGGGCCATGCTACCAAAACTTTCTTGGTAATGTTCCCCCGTGCCTGGTACGGTGTCCTTTGCAAACAGCTCAGTTTATAACCGTATAGTCACTAGTATCGTAGACTGAAAACCTATAAGCAGCTTGCAGTTTCCTTTTTATTAATAAAAGAAAAGGAATCCATCAATCAGCCAAAAGGACCCACTAATGGAGATGGGGTCTCCCTCTCTCTCACCCAAACATCACCAGTCTTAAATGTTCCTGTCGCATCCAACGGATTCTCTCGATCTTCCCCAGTTGCCTGTCCACGTTGACCTATTAGATTACAGGATATGGTGGTGGTAGTGGTTTTTTTTTAGTAAAATCTGATAATCAAAACTACGAAACCTTGAAACAACCATTTGTTCAAACATAACATCACATCTGTATTCCACGAACGGTTAGGCCGAGGTCTACCTGGAGTACCTACATCCACATTTCGCCATTTATGTTTAAGTCCCATGTAATAGGGGCCCTATGGTCATCAACCGGGTACAAATCCAGATTCCGGGCTGCTACTGAGAAATTCCAGATGGAAAAACCCATTGTAACTTTGCCCGATCCGGGAACCGACCCAAGGACCTCACCAAAAGACCAACGAGAAAATATCATAAAATCATGTTCTGTACTCATTTACGAGAGCGACCTGAACGCCAATTCTCGTAATTTAAAACGTTTAAAATCTAGTCGCAGTCTCATCTCGGCGACAAACAAATATCAAAATGTAGGGAAAATAAGAGGTAATTTTGACAGATTGAGACTGAGATCAGACTGTGAACGTTCATAAAATTACGAGAATTGCTTCTCAGATCAACAAGGTGTATATGTCTATAACCCTTTTACAAGAGTCCAAAGTAGGTTTTTCTGGTGGGAAATCATCAAATGACCCCTCCCGCCTACCTACTTAATTTAAAAAAACATCATCTCTTAGGAAAAATAACAGTGAACATATAACAGCAGACAAATGAAGGTAAATAGGACATAATCTCATATAATTCAAAACAATTGCAAATGGCAAAAAGTCGCGGAATAGTTACATAAAAACCATTCTCGGTTTTCATTGAGTGCCAACAGACAGATCGCATAGAAGTACAATTGTAATATAATAGTAGCGATTTGAATATAATAGTTGCCATTTTAATATAATAGTTGCCATTTTAATATAATAGTAGCTATTTTAATATAATAGTTGCTATTTTACTATAATAGTTGCTATTTTAATATAATAGTTGCCATTTTAATATAATAGTAGCTATTTTAATATAATAGTTGCTATTTTAATATAATAGTTGCCATTTTAATATAATAGTAGCTATTTTAATATAATAGTAGCTATTTTAATATAATAGTTGCCATTTTAATATAATAGTAGCTATTTTAATATAATAGTTGCCATTTTAATATAATAGTAGCTATTTTAATATAATAGTAGCTATTTTAATATAATAGTTGCCATTTTAATATAATAGTAGCTATTTTAATATAATAGTAGCTATTTTAATTAATAGTAGCTATTTTAATATAATAGTTACCATTTTAATATAATAGTAGCTATTTTAATATAACAGTTGCCATTTTAATATAATAGTAGCCATTTTAATATAATAGTAGCTATTTTAATATAATAGTTGCCATTTTAATATAATAGTTGCCATTTTAATATAATAGTGGCTATTTTAATATAATAGTTGCCATTTTAATATAATAGTTGCCATTTTAATATAATAGTAGCCATTTTAATATAATATTAGCTATTTTAATATACCTAATAGTAGCCATTTTAATATAATAGTTGCCTTTTTAATACAATAGTGGAATCAAGTTTTTATAACTGAACTGTTTGTGTTCAATTGAATATTTCAACGCCATTGAAGATTTCTGGTTGGTTGATGGTTGACGTCATCACTTCAAGTCGCTGCAAACCAGCGCTGGAGCTCTGTCTCGCATAGGGTCTTAGCCATAGATATGAGAAAGATTTCTATGGTCTAAGCATTACGCTGAACGATGGCCGTTTTGTGTGGGTATGACGCATGTTTCCCCAAGTTGTTTTTTTGTGTTCTTTTTGCGCGTCATGTTTACCGCAAATAAACGTATTTTCTTTCTTTTCTTTATGAGTACACAAACAAAACATTAGTTTGTCAGTCTAACCCGGACTTCGCCTTTATTAAATTCCTACTTGAACCACAGGTAGATATAACTCCATTACCCCAGTTTTCCATAACGTATAACGTACGTTCCAGTTTCTCGCCGACCAAACCTTCTCATCCGTACCTGGTGTTCTCCGCATCGCCATGGGCTCAGGTCACTGACACAGCCAGCGGAGATGCTTTAATGGCACACGATCGATCCACGGCAGACACAACACCGCAATGGAATTATTTATTTTAAGTTTATGCTCCAAAAGTACCTACTCAGTTAAGTAGTTGCATCTGTTTGTAAGTACCGAAGAATGGAAGCCGGAAGTGCTTTTATTGGGAGAAATGGAAGAAGTAATGTGTTTCTCCCGTGCCAGCAAGAGCTATTCGTGAATAAATCATGTCATGCTGAAGCCTTCTTTATGACACATAGAACGAAACCGCGCGAAATGAACGCGAGGTTGGCGTGATTAGTTAAGGAATTGACGTAGTTTCGAAGAATCCTTGAGTGGTCATAGTGAATTAGGACCTAGGTGTAGGCAGTCAGAACGTAAGTAGCAGGGATGACATTCTGCCCAACGTGCTTCTGTTGTACGGTCAGTACTTTGCATTACCTGACCGCTCTTACAAAGACAAATTGAAGAGGGGTCGGGTTATGCAGAGTACCGAACTGAAGTCTAAACTTTTTCAGATCAACACAGCACATATTCACAACCATCCGTCAGGCTATAGTATCGAAAATGATCTATCGATAACCTGATTCGCCTTGCCCCCAACAGCAAACAGCTGTCGAAAAAATAGCTGTCGTCTATTTGATTTAAATTAACAACATTTTCGGGTTTTAGACTTGTGAAAAGCGTGAGGAGTCCTACCTTCTTTCTTATATCTACGACTCCTACAATAACATTGATTGATGTTCGATACGGTACGTAAGCGTATCGAGTGGTTCTGAACAGCTATGCATTAGGTACAGACGCCAGCAGGTCAAGCTACCCGAAACTGTCAAATTTTCCCAATCAACCTTGAACCTTAATGCTTTAGCGATAACGTTGAAAATTTATTAAAGAAATTTGACAGATTGTAGTAGCTTGATGTGCTGGCGTCTGTACATGCCCAGTTTCCCACGACCTTGGAAGGTAAGGCGTACGGCAAGACGCTGTTTGCGGTCGATGACGTTCATCATCAGGGCCCTAATTCACTATGACCACTTAATGATTCCTTACTTCGAAACCACGTCAATTCCTTAGCTAATCACGCCAATTTAGCGTGGTTTCGTTCATTGTGTCATAGAGAATACGGCCCCAGATATCAATCAATCAATCAACTCAGCCTATCGCAGTCCACTGCTGGACATAGGCCTCTTTCAGGCTGCGCCACAACACCCTGTCCTCCGCCTTCCGCATCGAGTCTGTCCCAGCCACCTTCTTAAGGTCGTCCGTCCATCTAGCTAGGGGGCGTCTCACACTACGCTTGCCGATACCCCAGATATGATGGAAGCAAATCAAATAATAATTGATATAGAATTGTCAAAGTAAAGATAAATTCGGAAGTAATATTACTTCCGAAGTACCACTTCAACCTTATCGCCTATTATCAGTATTTTATCTTTTATGAATCAGTTAAGGAGCGAAATGACGCGTCTTATTTTAAAGCGATCGTCCCGCGATTATGCTATAACCGGAAAGCGCCCTCTGTCGGCGCGACCATGCTCAGGTTCACCCAACAAGAAGTGACATTAATAAAACGCGGGGTTAGGTTATGCATAGATCTTTCTAGAGAGCGGAACACCCTAAAAAACTCGCCGACTTCAGAAATACAGCTTTCTACAACAAGCCCATGAAGCAATAGCTTTACGGACAAGTACAAGACACAGACAGGGGACCCCAAGGAGTTCGGCAGAGGTGCACAGTACACCCACATTTTGCCGGTTATGATACGACTTGCGCCAAATCGAAATAAATTGTCATTTCCCAAATCTACATAAATTCTTGAAAAAAATCGTGTAATTGTCATAGATAGTGCAAACTAAGTTATTGCCTTCAAGTAGACACGCGAATTATCGTCTTACGGTTTTTTTTCTTCAATATTATCAAAACGAATAAGAACATTAAATTATCAATTTTAGCGCGCGCCCGATAAGCAATCCATTCATGGCAGAGCTCACAACATGAAGCAAGTTGGCAACGCGTTGAAGTAGCGGTATTTATCTAATTTTGACAGTTCCTACGAAAAAAAGGGCGCGCGACGACGTTGCAAATTCGCTCGCCTATGCGCACATATGTGCATCCCTTTCCTTAAAGACAAGCTCTTTTACTTTATAACACGATGAATTATATATTTTAATTTAGCGCACCTATTCAATTTCATCCTGTATAGAGAAATTCGTGATGGAAAAACCCAATAACACTGGCCGACCTGGTGATCGAGCCGGGGACTCCATGCTCAGCAATCGCGCTTACGACCACTAGACCAACGAAGCAATAGATTTTATAATTAGCACATCAGTGCCGAAAAAATCTCACTCCAAGAAAAAAAGTAAAGGCAAGGCCTATTATTAACTAGGACAATAAGTTGAAAGTTTTTTTCTCCCAAATTGTTAGATATGCGTTAAATTAAAATATCAAGTGAAAGGTTGCTGGTTCATCGGCTGCTGAAGCAAACTACATTGCAGTCAACTTTCAACTTGCTGAGAGTAAATAAAGATATGGCGAGACCGACTTCTCTTTTAATTATGTACATGTCGCAGCCAACTGGTTTAATTAGCTTTTAGTTCACCGCCTAGCCTTTTAACTAAACGGCCGCCGTTCAACTAACGGCCTGAATGATATTCAATAAATTACAGTTTCGGTTGGAACTGCCAACCAATCACGTGCGAGCCGAATTGGTCGCAGTAACTAACCCAGGGCACCCCGACCAAATGGGTTAGGTTAGAACTGTGATCAACCGCGTGCGAGCCGAAGTTCCAAAGGCCAGGCGGTTGACTAAACGGCTAATTTAACCAGTTGGCTGCGACATATACATTACTTAAATGAGCTGTGGTGGCGGCCCGGTGGTAACGGCGAGGACTTACGAGTTGTAGGCAAGCACTTTTCTTTGTGCAATTCATTTCGCCAAAACTGCTTTGGAGTGAGGCCACCCGTGCGTGGGTGACCATTTGTACACACCGAGACCCCTCCGTGCCTCGGAAAGCACGTTAAGCCGTTGGTCCCGGCTGTCTTTCAAGGATCTTTGACAGTATGGGTGGTCAGAAACCCGAAAGTCTGAGAACCAATCTTACCAAGGGGTATCGTGTGCCCAGTCACTGGGCTGTGGAAGCCAGATAGGCAGTCGTCTCATGTAAAATACTGGCATTCAGCTGCATCCGATTAGACTGGAAGCCGACCCCAACATAGTTGGGAAAAGGCTAGGCAGATGATGTCATATTACCAGCCTAACGCCCATTGTGTCACCCTTTGTAAAATTTCTATATTTATTTCTGTAATTTATATGGTGTACATAATAAATAGTATTCTATTCTATGACGATGATGATATTAATAATATCAGAGTATAATATCTATAGTCGCAGTTGAGCACCTTGTGATCACGTCTCAGTAAATACCACACGTATTTTCTGGCACAAAGCACAATTGCTGTATCTCAGTCTAAAGCCAATTGATGTCAATCGATGACAAATATTACACATTCAAAACCACAGACCCGATAAACTTTTGCCAAACACGGCTGGAGTTGCGAGTAAAAGCTTGTATTTGAACAAAACATTACGTATGCGCGCAACAAACAAACATACAGACATATAAACATGGGTGCGCCATGGTGCGGTCGTTGTGAATCTTTAATAGATAAAGTTTACGGCACGGCGGACGATACGCGGTGATTTATAGCGTAGTGTAGCTTGAAGGTAGGACGTGCAATGGCGGCAGTTTTGTAGAAGAAAACCATAAAGATTTTACACTATAAGCCACAATAGACAATCTAGGATACACGTGTAACGTTGTAGGCGTTGTGGTACAACAGAAATGATACTACAATTTTGAGCAGCACGTGTATAAACTCAAACTCAAAGCATTTATTTCAAATAAACCAATTACAGGCACTTTTTAATTGTCAAGGTGTCGGTGTCGAAGCTAGTTATCCATTCCAAAGCGTAGTACGTACATATGAAGCAGCTGGATACCAGTATTTTACATGGAGCGACTGCCTATCTGACCTCCACAACCCAGTTACATGGTAAGACTGGCTGTCAGACTTTTGGGCTACTGACGACCCGTAACGACTGTCAAAGATCCACAAATGACAGCCGGGACCAACGGCTTAACGTGCTTTCCGAGGCATTGAGGGGTCTTGGTATCTGAAGATGGTCAGCCATCCACGGACCAACCGCGGCAAGCGTAGCTTAACCTGACCGATCGACGCTTCGCTTCGAGTGAATAATATAAATAAACAAAAAGTGAAGCGTCGGCTATTCGCTTTTATTACCCAATGAACACAGATCAATCATGAATATGCCCCAATTGAAATATATCGCATCATCATAGCTGTCAGTACACAAAGACCTACAACTAACAAGTACATACAGCCGCATGCTAATGTCGTCTACGCATTTATAATAATTTAACATGCTTAATTACGTGCACGCTTGTCCCTTAGGGAGCTAGGTACAGCACTAAAGTATTTATGTACCGTTAGGTGAATTAGTAAGAATCGCGGTACGGTTGGAGTTACATATTTGTTTATAGAACTTCACTTGCTTGTGCTTGTGGCTAACAGGTTAAACTACGCTTGTCGCGGTTGGTCCGTGGATGGGTGACCATATTTACATACCAAGACCCCTCCGTGCCTCGGAAAGCACGTTAAGACGTTGGTCCCGGCTGTCAATCATGGATCTTTGGCAGTCGTTACGGATCGTCAGAAGCCCGAAAGTCTGAGAACCTGTCTAACCAACGGGTATCGTACGTATTACCCAGTAACTGGGTTGTGAAAGTCAGATAGTCAGGCGCTTCATGTAAAATACTGGTATTCAGCTGCATCCGGTTAGACTAGAAGCCGACGAGGCAGAGAACTTGACTGCTATTTTGGTCTTGTGGTGTCCAGAGCGAATGTTGGGGGTCCTATGTCTGATCCCCAAAATTGGTGGTTATTGGGTTATTCCATTAGCAATTGTGCCGTAGCAGCCCAGAGCATGAGGTCCTGGGTTCGATTCTCAGGTTAGGCAGTGTTATTAGCTTATTCCATTAGCAATTGTTCCGTAGCAGCCCGGAATCTGCATTTGTGGCCGGTTAATGGCAAAAGGTTCACCCTCTTTTACAAGGGATTCAAACATGACAGGTAATGAGTAGGTGTGCATGTGCATCTTCGAGGAAACGACCGTGAATTACATTTTTATTATCAATGGCGGATTCCCACAGCAAGCAGCATTGCTAATATGTCAGTATGTTTGTAGGCGCCGTTCATTGCAGTCGTCGAATGACCGTTATAATATACTCATTGACACGAATCTTTGTTATTTCAACGTTAAGATAACCATTCAGTTAAATGGTCTTACCGTTTAGTGTTTGTAATTATTGTAGTCATTGTTCGAATGTTTTTTTTGCCACGTTGCTAAGCTGTAAATGGCTGTAAAGTCGCTACTTGGAAAGACCCATCCGGTTTTTTAGATTGCCTCTTAGCGTGGCGACGGCAGTTCCACTCCTAATTATGTCAGCTTCGAACTTAGCCAGGTAAGAGTTTTGCGTTGTCAGGAGCGTTAGGTTCCTCCGACGTGCAGGTACGGCATCTCCATGGCACGCAGGACGTGAGTAAAGTGTTCCAAAGTTTGCGAAACTACACCAGCTTAGCTCTACAAGCTATCGCATCGAAAATTACACGTTTCGATAGCCTAATTTGCCTTGCCCCCGACAGTAAACAGCTGTCGGAAAAATAGCGGTCGTCTAATTGATTTAAACTGACAAAATTATTGGGTTCTGGACTTGTGAACAGCGTTTAGAGTACTCCAACGATAACATTGATTGATTTTCGATACGGTATCTACGGAAGCGTATCGACTTGTTTTGGTGCAAGCTGAAGCATGGTGATCAATGCTCGAGCCTTCTCTGTATGAGAAGAGGTCTTTGGCCTTTGCCCTGCAGTAGAACAGTAATAGGCTGGTGTTATTATTATTACTACTTAACTATTTACTTCTGATTTTTCATTATTAACAGACTTCAAAAAAGGAGGAGGTTCTCAATTCAACGGTACGTTTTTTTTTTTTTGTGTGTGTTTGCTAAGCGATAACTCCGCCAATTGTGGACCGATTTTAAATTATTTTTTTGTTCGAAAGGAGACACTTCTGAAGTGGTCCCATAGTCACCAAGACAGGATCTGATGATTGGGTCCTGGAGAAATCGAGGGCAACCCTCAAATTTTATGGGCCCACACATCGTTTTTTTAAACCAAAATTACTGGTGAAAATTACAACTTAAAAGTGAAAAATAAAAACTTTTTTGCAAAAAAAAAAACCGACTACCAAAAAAGACACTACAAAGTGAAAAATAACTATAATTTCGGAAGTCGGTGTCGTTGGGTTCGCATTTTCGTTGTTTGCCACCGAATTCCGAAATTAAAGTTATTTTTTCACAGTTTTTTTAAGAAACCAATTGGTAACGTTCCTTGTGGTTAATTTCCTTAAAATATGAATATTTCAGCGAAATATGTAATTAACCTTTACAAAATTTATTTTCCATTTTTCTTCATAAAGCAATTTAATTTCGATTGTCATAACACGACATCGCGGCATCGTGGCATCGCGAGTGTCGTCATATTTTTTTTTTCGTCAAATACGCTTTTCTTCCAGAGTTGCCTGCCCACAAATTTCATCTACTCCTGTCTTCATCTCAAATTCCCGTGGTCGAAAATGACGTTATCCATTTAAATCAAGGCTTTGAAAATGCCCAAGCATGATGATAATATGTACATTTATATGAATAAAGAAACAAAAGAATCATAGGGCATCAAAAAATTCGTCCGCATCGCTGTCAACAGGAACAGTGCCCAAAAGGCTGGAAGCATTGTCACGTTGTATGATATATATTTTCCAGTAATTTGTTAATAACAGCCGCACGGGTCGATCGATCAGGTTAAGCTACGCTTGCCGCGGTTGGTCCGTGGCTGGATGACCAGCTTGACATACAAAGACCCCTCCATGCCTCGGAAAGCACGTTAAGCGGTTGGTCCCGGGTATCATTAGTAAATCTTTGACAGTCGTGACGGGTAGTCAGAAGCCCGGTAAGGTATCATATTACCCAGTAACTGGGTTGTGGAGGTCACATAAGCAGTCGCTCCATGTAAAATACTGTTATTCAGCTGCATCCGGAAGCTGACCCCAACATAGTTGGGAAAAGGCTAGGCAGATGATGATGTCAAAAATACTAAAGAATGTCGGTATGATGATACCACATTATCCTCACAGCCCTACCAGCCAACCGTGACGACAGACATTGTAAAGCATCCTTCACGAAACAAAGGCCCCATCGGCCATTCATTGAATGCAAATCTTAGAACTGATCCGCGCCACGAACTTACTTAAGTATCAGTTACACGAAGAGTTTCAAATAGACAAATCGAATGGGAAATTTCATGTTGACTCCTGCCGATCAATTCTGTAAAAATCTCGCCGTGAAAGCTTAGGTGACGTGAGCTGTCAATAGTGTCAATCCCTAGCATCAGGCGGAATGACAGCTCACTTCAAGTTCACTTCACCTTAGTTTTCACTGTGATTTTTACAGAATAGCACCACTGTAGGACGCTTAATACACGCATCATATAGGCATAAATCGCCTCCAAAAAATTGTCTTCATAGTTGTCAAATCAAGCCGCAAGTTGCATCAGCACCCTAATTGGGTGAATCATTTTGAAGTATATTGCTAATCCATTGCTTCATATGTTCGTAATGTTTTTCTGTTCAACAACGTAAATAACGCAATGAATGTTGTTGAACTGTCAAAATGAAAGCCATTGCTACTGTTAATGTGTTAAGCAATTACCACGCAGGGTAGACTGGAAGCCGAAGCCAACATAGCTTGAAAAACGCTATCCTAGGCAGAGCTGAGTCCCCTGTGTGTCGTACTTTAAGGATGCTCAATGCCCTCCTGACCACCAATCCTGAATGTGATCTGTTTGCCGATGAATGGAGTACAATTATGCGTGTATTTCTGATGTTTTGTGAGAAGAAGTATGCTAGGCTGTCCTCTATTATATTTTAGTAGTTGAAATATATTTTTGTATACCTACCACACCTGTTTAAATCTTTATGTTAATTAATGTAATTGGTGTTACCGTTTTAATTAACAATAAACAATAATAAATAAACAATGTGATGTGTACGAGTACGAGATAAATCGTCTCGGGTTTCGATGAGGATGACATAATCGATTTTTTGTTCCTCGCTTGATTGTGCGATAATCGTTTGCAGAGTCTCGCAAGGACACTCGCCTCCGGACGTTTTAAAAACTGTTGTCACGTTCACGAGCCTTAACACAATGAGTAGTGTAGTAAGTTCACGCTCGTTAATAAGTTACGGGGACAGTAGTTGAGTACGTATGAGTGGAATTCGAAATGACATGAGGTTTCAGTTTTCCGGTGTAACCTGCAGTGCGATTCTGTAACCATCTCACCGTGAAAACTTAGGTGAAGTGAGCGTGGAGTGAGCTGTCATTCCAACTAATGCTAGGGATTGACACTATTGACAGCTCACTCTAAGCTCACTTCACCTAACTTTTCACGGTGAGATTTTTACAGAATCGATCGGCTGCTTGAGTTGTGTTGCGAAGAATTGGTGAACTTGATAACAACACCGTTCGAAAATTTGTGTTTCGCAAAGTATAAAGGCATGGGCGTAGCTAGGGGGGGAAAGGGTAGGGTTGGCATTGGCCAGTAATTAAGAGTTACTAACGGTTTAACCTAACCGCTTCTCCTTATAGGATGACTTTGTTGTCCGTCAGTCATTCACTCGACAATTGAAGACTTCCAGGTACAACGGGAAACAGGTTCCGTCAAGGAGTCAGGCAGTTAGCTGTTCACATAGGTAACGTGCTCCAAAAGCATTTTGTGCGTATGGGTAGTGTCTACCTCTTCACAAAATGATGAGCCTATAATGTTCCCACTGCTGGGACACAGAACTCTCAGAGAGAGGGAGTGGACCATAATTCAGGACGCGGGCCCAATGCTGGGGGTCTACTCCAAAGTGGTATCGGCCGAATGTTCGGTCGTCTCCTGCTACGAAGTTACAATTTGGTTCGGTCGGTCGATCCTACACTCCTATTCTTTCGAATATTGACTATGGTCCCGACCCAACTGAGCCGATCCGAACTTTTTTCGCATTTTTCAATAATATTCGGTTTGGCCATGTGTCGGTCCGATCCGATCATTCGGCGCACTTTGCACTTCGTAGTCCCCCTGGTTGGTAGATGTTGTATGTCTTCGAATTGTTTAGTTCTAGGACATGCCGGTTTTCTCACGATCTTTCAATTTCCGTGCACCTTCGAGAATTCCTCGCAGCCAGATAACACCACTGCGTCTACCGCAAAGAAGAACGGTTTTAGGCTCCAATTCTCCTTACGCGAGATTTTGCAAGGTGGTTAATGGTTGTAGTGACATAATTGATCTGCATTTTAACTCTTTAAGCCAATTAAAAAACATTATTTATAAATATCATCTCGATCTGGATTAGACACTTATGAGGTAGCAAGTTTTCAATAATAATTTTAGATTAGATTAGTTTAGTTAAGTCTGCTTTTTTTTTCTCTCTCATTTGCAACTTATCCTTAAAGCATGCGGAGTTTACCTATAAGTGATTGTTACACTATTGTAATCTATTTTATTGCATGTTACTTTTAGCATAATACCAGTGTAAACAATTGTTGGTGAACCAATAAATAAATAAATAAATAAATAAATAAATCTTTTCCTTCACCGTTTTGAGAGCAGTGTTGATGAAATTTACACTAAGCAAAGCGCCTGACTGGGTTCGAGTCTACGATCTACAGTTCTTAAGTTGCGGCCGTTACCACGGAGCCACCACTGCTCTCAAACGATGATGACTTTATGCATCCTTATTCGTCGGAGCGGCTTTGAATGCCTTCTCGTTAATTACAAAAACACACGTCATGCAGTCTAGCTTTTCCTGTCTTTATAAGCCTTACAATAGGGATTTGTATCGGACTATTGTGCAACGATGTCTCCACGCATCACGACTCCTTGTAGGCTGATAGAATACTTGATTGTGTTGCGTGCTGCAGTTATATTAGCTGGTGGAGTGAGGTGGGTGGTAACATCGGTAGGAAGCTCAAACTCAGTAGTGGGTGATGTCATGACAATGGCACCGATTCCCTTGTTCACAAACTAAACTAAATTTAAGTTCAGTGGATCTTTTTCTTTCTATTTCATTAAGAAAAGGACAGAAGATAAATATTAGTTTAGTCCTGTCAAATTAGTCAGCGCCTGACGTATATTGACGTATTTTTAGTTAGCCATGTTTTTAATCACGTCTATGGAGTATCTTAATTTGGGAATCGGTGCCAATGACTTCCTCGCTGTTCTAGTGGTCGCAAGCGCGAACTTTAGCTCTTAGGATTCGGACACCAGGTCGGGCGGTATGATTAGGTTTTTCTAATTCGACCTGGAGGCTGCATTTGTGCCCGTTTATGGCAATAGACTCGCCTGTTTAATTGAGACTTGAACATAACTGGCGAAAGGTAGTTCTATACGCCCCATCCTATGTGATTTTCTAAAGATGCCATCTAAATCGTAGTACCAATTTTATTACACAATATTTGGTTTAATTTGAACCTCACGTCAAAAGCTTACATAAGCAACACATACGACACTTCCTAAGCTAAGCCTCTTGGCTCTCGACCTTGCATAGGTTTCGGCTTGATCGACTTTACGTAACGAACTGGTGTAAAGAAGCCGTATTAACTCAATTACTTCGATATACGTACAAAATGTATGTCAAAAGTATCGAATGTTTAGCTGCTTCTATAAATATGTAATGAAAATACATTTAACGTGACTCCGGGGGTGACCGCTGACAGGATGTCCTAGAAAATCAATGTCTGGAAACGGGCTGTAGGCCAAATCGTTTCGATCCCGTAGGAACCTACGGGATCGAAACTTATGCGGGTGAAACCGCGGGGCGCAGCTATTGTCAAAATAACAGCTTTTTACTAAATGCATGTGAAAGTATACACGGTATTTATAACAAAAACAAAGAAACAATTCTGAAAGGAGAATGACCAAAGGTCGTACCAAAATGTCTCATGCATCAAGATCAAATTATTATAGTCATCATTTTCATATTTTTTTACGACATTACGCGTTCAGGAAATTTAATTTAAAATAAAAAAGTGTTGATATTGTATTATTCTTTTTACATGACGTTCCGTTTCAAATGATATGATTAATATAACCTTGAATTTTAAAAGTGTCATGAACACGTCTTTCAAAAAACATGTAAAAAAATTATACTTTTCCGATTCTACATGAATTAAACATAACTAGAATATAATAGAATATACTTTTAATTTAAACGATTATCATTTTTTTAGAGAAATAATGGCCGTTCGCTTATGACATGTCAAACAAAATAAAATACCTAGTGTTTAGGTTATTTAGATTTTTTTGAAAATCTCCGATGCCCGGTTTTGTTTACAAAAAGATCTTTTGTAGGAGTTAATATGATAAGTTTAGTCTATAAAAACCAAAGTTTAACTTTGATGCAGCATGGTACGGGATGCCATACATCCATGGGCATTGTCCTTTTTGTCTTTCTGTCGGCTGAATCAATTTTGACTTTCACTGGCAAATAGGTGATGTTATATGGAGTAACATAGGAATAGAATAGAATACTCTTTATCACCATACAAATTATAAAACATAAATATACAACTACATACTACTTTTTGTCCCGGTAGCACGTTCCTATGAGATAATTTCTGACACCCACGCGGGCGAAGCCACAAGCAGAAGCTAGTTAGGTAATAAAATAAAGTGCACTAGAAAAATCACGACGCGTCACTGTCAAAATACTGTACCTACCTAATAAAGACGCGTAATATCGCAGCGTGACGATTATAGATAATGCTATCAAGCAATTTTCTTATCTTTCAAAACCGTAAACTGCAATGGTGACAATGCAATGGCAGGAAACTGACAACAACGTGAAAAGTGACACACAGACAGCGCTGATAAATGTAAATGATTCAGGTTGACTGGTAGAGAATGACTAAGTCATTAAGTCCGCCTTTGTACCTTATTCTGTGTGAGAGGTTTAAATAAATTTAGGAAAAGATGTGTGTTCGTTCTGTCGAGGTTTGCAGGGTCGTCCATCCCATTGTGGGAATGGCCACACGGGGAGATGGGACCCGCTGAGGAACAGCGAGTCGAGGACTGTCGGGGGAACAGTGAATGCTTATGCAAATCCCGCACCTTCAGCCATAGGCAGAGGTGGAACACCGCGGTGGTTTTAGCCGGTAAGAGTCTGTCATACCCTTCTGTCACCCCTACGATGGAGGAGGTCCATAAGGACTTCCACCGGGCAACAAAAAAAAAAGGGCCAACATGGCCAGAGACCGCTCAAGACAACGAGAAGATCGGTTTGGAAGGAAAGCGGGGAGAACATTGCCCAGCAGTGGGACACAAAAGTCGAGATCTTTGTGAAGGAGCAGAAAGAACGAAACTAGTCGAGCCCTTTGTGAAGGAGCTCATCCGGGGAAGTGCTGCCAAATGAGTGTGCTGACTGCAGTCAGCTTTGTCTCTGGGATGACAACGCTTCCGCGACGGACGGTTCCAGAATCGAAGTCAAGCAAAGCTGGCGCTCAGGGGGTCTACTACGAAGTGCAAAGTGCGAATGATCGGATCGGACCGACAAATGGCCGAATCGAATATTATTGAAAAATGCGAAAAAAGTTCGGTTCGGCTCAATTGGGTCGGGACCATAGTCAATATTCGAAAGAGTGTAGGAGTGTAGGAACCAAATAGGAACTTCGTAGCAGGAAATGGCCGAACATTCGGCCGATAACATTTCGAAGTAGACCCCCAGGTTATCACTTGCCATCGGGAGGTCCGTCGGATATTTTGCCATCAAGTGGTCGCTGACACCGTTTGTCCATCCGCCATCGTCAACGTGGCTTCATCCAGAAACGAGATTTTTCGAACCGAGTGTGACGTCCCGATGACGGCGTGCGGTGGACAAACGGCCGTACTATCAGGTGGGCCGTCGACTTGTTTGCGGTAAAAGCAAAAACAAAAGGTGAACGAATGCATAACCGTGTTTTAACTTTATCTTTTAAACAGGACACGCCAGTTTATTACCTCACTAGCTTCTGCCAGCGACTTGGTTCGCGTAGAAGTCGTAACATACACCATATACTAAAATAACAGCCACATTTTTATAAAACTCCCTCGGCCCCCGTCGCATGCCCCCCGCCCGGCACGGTTGGCGCAGTGGTTAAGCGATTGACTGCTGCGCTGCGTGTCGCGGGTTCGATTCCCGCACGGAACAGATATTTGTATGACCTACAAGTAGTTGTTCCGGGTCTGGCTGTTTGTGTATGTGAGTTTAAATGTTTGTAAACGCACCCACGATACAGGTGAAATTCCTAGTGTGGGCCAAGTTTTTATAAAAAAAAAAATAACTTTGTTTTTAGCAGGTTGAGTATCCTGCACTAGATTCTAATCTAAAACATGTGCATCCTCATTTTCTATGAACATCGAGAATTTTACAAAGGGTGGTTTACCAAATGGTGTCGTATTATCCAGTAACCGGGTTGTGGAGGTCAGATAGGAAGTCACTCCATGTAAGATACTATTCGGCTGCATCGGGTTAGACTGGAAGCCGACTCCAATATTGGAGAAAAGGCTAGACAGATTTATTGATTTGACAGGGTATGTGAGTGACAGAGACGCTCAACAACCTTCCATCCAAACTGTTCTAAAACTCGATGTAGTTAATATTTTGATGGTTTCCTGATACAGCTGGCCTACCGTAGTACGGAGTTGCAATAGAACAAGAGGCCAGCTTATTACTGGTTATGTTACCACTGACCTGCGGCCTACTGAGCATAAGTCAAAAAGAAAATTGTGCTACATTCTCGCCTTGCATAATTCGCGCGTTATTTTAAGTTTTGACCAATTTCATTCAACTGACAGGCAATTCTCGTAATTTTAAGAACGATCACAGTCAGGTTTCAGTCTCAATCTGTCAAAAATACCTCTAATTTCCCTAGATTTTTGGCAAGTTATTGCTACATTTGTTTGTCGCCGAGATGAGACTGCGACTAGATTTTGAACGTTTTAAATTACGAGAAATGGTCCTCAGTTCTAATCGTAAAATCACGTAAGTGTTCGGAATTCAATGATATGATAACCAATATGAATTTGAAAAGATCTTATTGAATAAACTAACCTCTTATTTATCTATTTATAGCTTAATAAACTTTGCGTTCATCCGTAAATGGTGAAACACGGAGTTCTTAATTTAAACGCGCCCGTTAATTTGGCACGTTGAATTTTAGAAAAACTTTGGCTTTGTAGAGCTGTGATCACCAATTAGTATCAGTCTTAAGGCAGACTACCAGCAAGATGGTCAGACGTGTTCAAGAAGGCTGTTAGAGGCAGCATCTGCCGAGCGGCCCACTCTGCAGAAAATCACGTAACAGGGAGACGCGTCGTATATGGTCGCAATCTTCAGCATTGAGAGAACTAATTCATATCGCTCTACGATTATAATTTTTTCGCGAGCAGTGGTGGCCCAGTGATAACGGCTGCGACTTACGAGTTGTAGATCGTTTGTTGGAGCCCAGACAGGCGCTTTACTTTGTGTAAATTATTTCATCACCACTGCTCTCAAAACGGTGAAGGAAAACATCGTAAGGAAACCGACATGTCTTAGAACCAAAAATTCGAAGACTGGGCTCGCGTGGTAGATTACGGCCCACTCACAGAGAGGACGTCTGCGTCCCAGCAGTGGGAACATTATAGGCTGATTATGCTACGATTTTTGGATGTCAGTGCGGATGCGTTAAGGGAAACACTCGACAAAACTTTCTCTTCAAAATAGTTATAATGAATTATTTAGTTAAAGATTAAATGATCGAATAAACGATAAATAATGATGCACCATGGTTAGCAGACAGGTTCGAAAACATTTAATTATGCATAAACTTTCTTTCCTATCGAAATAAATTCGAAAGTAAGTAAATGATAGCATTTACTTACATAATACATAAGCAGACATCTCAAGATAACTCAGGAGAAAGTCAGATTACTTAATTGATTAACAACTTTAATTATAAAACAATAAAGACTTTGTTTACACATGTAATGTGCAATTAACTCTGAATTATCGAATTTGTATCAAATGGGGATATCATTGTGGGTTGTTATAAACTATAAAGCGTTTAACACTTTCAATTGTTGTGTATTGTTGGGAATCGAACCCAACACCTTGCGCACGGTCTGCATGAACAGCGGGGTAATTGCGTAACACACTATCAGTAGCAGTTTCATTTTGACAGTTCAACAACATTCATTGCGTTATTTACGTTGTTGAGCAGACAGTTTTTCGAACATCTAAGGCAATGGATTAGCAATATCCGTTTTTTTTTGTTCTTATTTAATAGCGATATTATGATTTATCAGTCCAACTTATTTATACAGATTTGTGATTTTTTTCTAATAAAAGAGTTATCATAAATTATATGCATTTTTACTTCAAGTCGAATCACACTTAATCTCACGTGGGAGTCGTGTCAAAAAAAAGCCTCTCGTAATCAAGGCCGCCCCCTAATTGCGAACTGGACCAATTGCGAATTGGACTAATTGCGAACTGGACTAATTGCGAATTGGACTAATTGCGAACTGGACCAATTGCGAATTGGACTAATTGCGAACTGGACTAATTACGAACTAGACCAATTGCAAACTGGACCAATTACGAACTGGACCAATTGCGAACTGGACCAATTGCGAACTGGACCAATTGAGAATTGGACAGTTGGACATTTTGCGAATTGGACATAACGCGCCCAAAGGAAATAAATGTGTTATAAGATATGGATGCTAGTTACCAGCTGACCACTGCATAATCTATTGTAAATCTTTTTGTGATGACTGACTTTATATTTGCTGGAATCTATATGAGAGGGGCTTGTGGCTAAATAATAATAGCTGCACAGGTTGATCGATCAGGTTAAGCTACACTTGCCGCGGTTGGTCTGTGGATGAGTGACCATCTTTACATACCGAAACCCCTCTGTACCTCGAAAAGCACGTTAAACTGTTGGTCCTGGCTGTCATTCATGGATCTTTGACAGTTGTTACGGGTCATCAGAAGCCCAAAAGTCTGACAACCAGTCTTAGTAAGGGATATCGTATTACCCAGTAACTGGGTTGTGGAGGTCAGATAGGTAATTGCTCCATGTAAAATACTGGTATTCAGATGCATCCGGTTAGACTGGAAGCTGACTTTCCGAGCCGAAGCCGACGAAAAGGCTAGGCAGATGATGACACCACAATCTATATGGCTATCATTATATTTTGTATTTTTGGCAATCGGGCCACCATACTTATTGAATGGCCTTAATGTAATCGGGTTTCAACATATTACAGAAAAAGGTAACCCTAGTTTCCTTTGGCAAATTATTTAAAATGCAAAGAGGAAAAATATTAATGAATTTGTCATTCAGTTGGTGCATGAGGAAAATATTGTGTCTACAAAATCAATGACCATTCTAAACAAAAGTGTGAGAGCTCTGACAGTCATGTTTTTTAGACTTATGGCTGAATTTTTCATCGACAAGTAATTCTTATTTATTTAAAATTGATATCTGACAGATTCTGTCTGGAATAAATGTCAAAAATTCAAATTATTCCTTGGATACAATTATTTGGCATTGGAAAAATCAGCCTTTATAGATACAATCAGTTTAATGTTAGTAGCTAGGGACCACATGAACTCGAAACTTGAAGCATTTATTTTAATAAAGCCATTTATTTATAGGTTTTAATTCTGCATTGCCTAGGACTGAGTCTGTCAGTTAGACAGAAAGTTGAAGCTAGGCTAGCTAGCCCTTGCCAAAGCCAAGGTTTCTATGGAGATGGGTGGTCACAAGAAACATTCAACATTTGAAAGATGATTGTTGTATGTAGATGGAGTTGCCAAATATTTGGACAGGGGTTTGTCATGGCCAAGTAAAATTTTGACTGTTTCTAAATTGTTCAGAGAAAAATTTTTAGATGACTGATAGGTTGTGTTTATTCTACCGAGTTGGCAGGAGCCCGAGTGGTCTTGATGTGAGGAATCTATTCTGAACTTGACATTACCACCCATAACTTGACTTTTCAAAATGTCAATAACAGATCTTGAGAAGCAAGCAGAACTGAATGTGTGACACTTAGAAAAGTATTGTGACACAAAGTTATAGTTCTCAGAACGCGAGATGCCAAATTCTACTAATAAGAAACCAGTTTCTCAATTCCCAGAGCGAAAATGTTCCTACTCACGACTGCAAAGCAATGTCACGATTCAGAAAGAAATAATCGAAAGAACGTACCAAAACAATAGGACCATTATACAACATAGAATTGGTGAACTATACTTTCACCGGTTCTAAAAGATGATTGTTATCTCCAAAATTGTAAATGTGATGACAAAAAAAATGAGACATTCTACTTCGAAATTTTTCGTCATTTTTCTAACATAACTTTACACTTACCTGAGTTAATTACGCGCGAACGGACGTCAGCAATACTATGAAATCACTTAAACAGCATGAATTACGATAAGGCTTTGATAAAAGTAAATATTGTAACAATCTTTGTTCTAAGGTTCCGCGCGTTCGTACACACAATATGGTCACCGCGACACAATTGCTCATGTGATATTTACAGCTGATGTGTAAAAAATGAACAAACAAACACGCACGCGACACAATTTAAGCAATATCTACTACGAAATCGAGTGTTCGTTTTAATATTGTTATTCGATCGGTTGGCAATCGTCACGAAATTCTTTTGAATTGATTGATTTGATTGTTCCATTCATGTTGGAATAGTTCATTCGAGAATGTTATTGAATGAATGAATGAATGAATAAAGTTGCAATGCGTTCGATTTCGTGGTCAAAAAATTACAATAGCCAGAATCAGAATAAATCAACATTCATCATCATCATTCTGCTGCCCTTATCCCAGTTTATTATATTTATCTTAAATAAATCAGTAATATCAAAACATTTTGTAAAAGAAAATTATTGTGTTATGTATTGAGCTTATAAGGCTAAGATGCATTCATTTTATTTTTTTAATCTTTGATAAAAATTAAACAACAAACGCACTAAAGACGGTCGGACCTCTAAAAATTTAATTATTAGAAAGTTTTTGAATTATTATTTTAATAATTAGACAAGTATTCGGGCTAAGGTTCACATTTACAGATCAAAAGAATAAGATTTTTCATATAAACTAAAGGCAAACTTTATTATTTAGGTCTACTTAATTATGCAAGTATTCGAGCAAAGTTTCAAGTCTAATCCAACGAATAAGATTTTTTATATAAGTGAAATCCCCACTATTTACCCCATAAATGTTGAATTCCCGTCAGCGGGATTGTCCGAAAGGGTTACCGCTACCCCGGAACATAAAAGGCAAAGGAACATGGGTGGGTTTTAGTCAGTAAGAGTCTGACACTCCCTTCCGCTCCACCCAGAGCGGGAGGGGTCATATGATGATGTCCAATCCGGAAAAAAAAAAATGTTGAATTCTCTAAAACCCCTTCTTAGTGCGCCTTAGTATGTACAGACGCCAGCACATCAAGCTACTACAATTTGTCAAATTTCTTTAATAGATTTTCAACTTCATCACTGAAGCATTAAGGTTCAAGGTTGATTGGGAAAATTTGACAGTTTCGGGTAGTTTGACCTGCTGGCGTCTGCAAGCTACCCGAAACTTGACAGATTGTAGTATTAGATTGTAGTTGATGTGCTAGTTGATGTGCTGGCGTCCGTACATACATACATACACATTATAAAAGGAAGCATTTTGCAAAATATTATATTCAGCCTCGTGCAATATTTTACTTTTCGGCTTTACATAAATATAACTTTGATATATCAGTCAGTTTGTTTTTCCATAAAAAATAATAAAAAAGATATTTGTATGTTCTAGTAGTGGTTCTAGTAATGAGGTGTGAAATTGAACGCGCCGCAATATTCAGAGTGTCAAGACGAGGCGTTCCGGTTTATTTTGTTCAATCAGATCACTTGAATTCTATACGGTCTCTCACTCTTTAACAATTTTAGTGTGCTAGAAAAGGATGACAAATATTATTTATGCTCAATTAATTTTGTAAAATAATCTGTGTAGTGCAAACTGCCAGTAATCTTTCTTCTGTTTACGTTGTCTTATATCATAGAGTAAAGTAATATATGTCATAAATAATTATTAGTAGGTAATCACAATAATGTGGTAAAATTGAATATTTTAGCACAATTATTTTAGCGCAACTATTGGTAGAAGACTTTCAACAGAAAGCTAAAAATTAATAAATAATTATAACCTACAAACATGGACGACCCAAGTCAAAAACCGAAAACAGAGGATAAAATCGAATTTAAGAAGCCTGTGCTATTCGGGCGCATTGGGAAATTGCCGAAAAAGGTAAAGACTGAGCTAGAAAAGGGGTCAGAAGAAAAACAAGTGGAAAAACCTATCGAAAAGTCTTCAGAATCAACATCTAAGAGTTCCTTACCACCAGCCGTACTTTTAAAAGAACTTTCGACGCCTATCCCTTACAAAGAGCCGAAATGGTCCGGGATTTGTCCAGATGGTGAGTGTTTGCGGGCCTTATTTACTCCTAATGTTGTTTTTGTAGTTATTATGTATCCATACCCCAGATTCATACTTTGTTTGTGTTGACAATTTCTTGTGATTGCTTACTTCTTGGCCCCTTTTCTTAGTAACTATTTCATTTTACTTCATCTGATTAAACATATACAATTAAACATCTAATTAACAATATAACACTGTTTGTTGCATCACTGAAAGGTTGACTGGTACAAAATGGCTTTAAGTTATTTTTATATACATCAATCAATCTGCCTGCCTTTTTCCCAACTATGTTGGGGTCGGCTTCCAGTCGAACAGGATGCAGCTGAATACCTGTATTTTACATGGAGCTACTGCCTATCTGACCTCCACAACCCAGTAACTGGGTAATACGACACGCCTTGGTAAGCCTGGTTGTCAGACTTTGAACACAATTCTTTTTATTTTTTTAACAAAACGTTGCCCCACACTAGGAATTACTCCTGTATTGTGGGTGCGTTTACAAACATTTAAACTCACATACACAAACAGCCAGACCCGGAACAACTACCTTAGCCAATACAAATATATGTTCCATGCGGGAATGGAACCCGCAACACGCAGCGCACCAGTTGATCGCTCAGCCACTATGCCAACTGTGTTGTCAACAGGCCCAACAGCTTAACATACTTTCCGAGGCACGGAGGGGTCTCGGTCACCCATCTACGGACCATGTACATATTATTATTATTTCAAGTCTGTTAGCTTATATATTATGTAAATATTATCTTGTTTGACAATTGGTATCTCAGGTCCCGAGTATGCCCTGGAGGTGCTCAAATCAGGGATGATTGTGGATAAGGTGGACTTGATGAACAAACCGTACTATGTCTTTGGAAGACTAGCCAACTCTGATGTTGTGATGGCACATCCAACCATATCCAGGTGGGTTTAAAGAGGTTTTTATAATTAATCTTGCATATCATTTGATGATTCTTAGTCAAAGTCCTGCCTCGTTAGTCCAGTAGTCCAAGGGCTACTGCTGAGCATGTAGTCCTGGGTTCGATTCCCAGTTCGGGTAAAGTGTTATTGGTTTTTCCATTATGAATTTCTCAGTAGCAGCGAGGAGTCTGGAATTGTAACCGGTTGATGGCAATAGACTCGCCCCCTATTACATCGGACTTAAACATATCGAACTGGCGAAATGTGGGTGTACTATACTACCAAATATGAAATCACTAAAAAAAAATCATCTATTCCCTACATTTATGTTCGCATAACTCGTCAAAGTGTAGGAAACAGCTGACTCTCTTCTCGCGATTTCAGGTTTGGTCCCTTATTAATAGTTGTTCATAATGATGAGTACAAAGACCCCTTTTTTTTTTTTTTTTTTCTGGTGGGACGTCATCAAATGACCCCTCCCGCTCTGGGTGGAGCGGAAGGGAGTGTCAGACTCTTACTGACTAAAACCCACCCATGTTCCTTCCTTCGCCCACTATGTTCCGGGGTAGCGGTAACCCCGCTGAACAAAATACCCTCATGTATAAAAATGTTGCATTCAATAAATACATTCAAAACTCAATTCGCTAATATTTAATCACCCTTCTAAAAGTCGGATGCCCCCTTAAGAGGTTATCCATTAATTATCAGACACCCTGTCTAAAGTAATTAAAAATGATTGTGAATATTTTTAGAAAGTGTTTGATATCTATTAATCTATTAATAATCATTCTGTGATTACTAATTAGTTTTTCAACAAATGATATCCTTCTTTTCAAGGCACCACTCCGTCCTGCAATACAAAGCCTTTGCTGAAGAAGGCGAGCCCCCCTGCGGCTGGTATCTCTTCGACCTGGGCAGTACGCACGGGACGTTCCTCAATAAAGACCGCCTGAAAGACAGCCATTACACCAGGGTGAGGGTCGGCCATCAGATCAAGTTTGGTAACAGTACAAGGACATATATTATGCTGGTGAGTTTATATTAAGTTTAATAAGTTTTAAAATAATGTATTTGTAAGAATGGCCAAGGAAAAGAACTGCAAAAGAAATTTGGTGCACCTTTAACCGGTTGAAGGCTGTAATTACAGAAACAATTAAAAAGTGAGGCGAAAAATCTTTCTCCACTAGTTTGTTGCGGCGACAAGAGCTATCAAAGAAAATACTCGCTCAGCTACGCTCGTTTGGCAGACAGAACACTCGCTGAGAGACTCGCTTGGCACATACACATAGCCAAGAGTATTTGGGCAGTCATCCTACTCGTAGCACTAGCGCAGTCGCTCAAAGCTCAGTGTTGCTCCTCAGCTCGTTTCTACGTTCGAACGTTTCCAGTTCTACTCGCTTCTAGCTAATCTTGTGCGGGGGGCAGGTGCCTAAGTGTTCATTCACATACACCGGCTTGGAGAGGAGAGTAAAATCCAAAATATTTATTTGCCAGAAAATACATTGTTCAATGAGGGAAGATCTTAAAGCCCTAAGAGGTCTTGTATCCTGCCTGCAAGCACTCTTAGGAAATTACATTCAATAATAAGGTCATTAATTTTCACATCGTAACCAAAACACAAGTCGTAAATATTAAATAAATTTTAAAAAAAAAAACAGACCAAACCAAAATAACATTGATGCATTTAAATACTTTAAATTGTGTCCGATTATAAAATAATAACAAACATTTTAAAATTCAAATTAAAAATAACAATAAAATTAAAAAAAAAACAATTACAATTCAATGAAAATTACCACTATATACAGTTATCTGTCCAATTACTCATAAATAATAATTCATTCATCATTTAATAACTATGTCTAAGCAACCATTTTATAGCCACAGTGTCAATTTGACTGCACGGTTGGCGCAGTGGTTCGATTGCACCTATTATGTCATCCATCTGGTCATAAAGATATTTACCTACAAGAAAAATGTGTATAATATGTGTATATTGATTTATAATAACATACCAAATGAATTCAAATTATTGCAGGATAATGTTTTTAAAATATTTTTTTTATTTTTTATATATAAAATTGTTGCTTCACACTAGGAATTTCTCCTGTATCGTGGGTGTGTTTACAGACATTTAAACTCACATACACAAACAGCCAGACCCGGAACAACTACTTGTAGGTCATACAAATATTTGTTCCGTGTGGGAATCGAACCCGCTACAGGCTGCGCAGCAGTCAATCGCTTAACCACTGCGCCAACCGTGCCGTCAAATATGTCATTGATGTTGGTTATCTCACCATATGGTATTTTCACTTGTTGTTATAGTTTATTAACACTAAAATGTCTTACGTGTGGTAAAATTGACTATAATTAAACTATTTAAGTTTTTTTTTTCACAGTTGGAGCTTTTATGCACTGTTAAGTTATTTATTGTGTTATAATTTCACTTATATCATATATAACTCTGAGATTACACTCGTACTAGTTTATTGAGTTATTTTACGAACACTTTTTGATTGTTTATCGATTAAGAAGTGGGTTTACTATTATTAAACAATTATTACACACGGAACTAATGTTGACGAGGTGACTTACGTCTGCCTACCCATCACCCACCGTCCCGTCCCTGTCCCGCCCCGTCCCGTCCCGTCCCATCCCGTCCCGTCCCGTCCCGTCCCGTACCCGTCTACATTTTTATCACGTTTAAAAAAGAGTTTTGAGTCATTGAAATGAGGTTAGTTTTTTCATGTCACTGCGCGTTAGGTCGGCTCTAAAGCATTGTCATTTAAAAAAGAAGTGACGTAAAAATCAACTTAATTTCAATGACCCAAAACCATTTTTTAATCGCGATAAAAATATACTCTCCTCTCCGAGCCGGTCTGTGTCAACGGACACTAAGATGGGTCACACCACAACGCAAAAATCCTCCTGCATCACGTTCGTATATTTCGTATGAAATCAGGATTTCTAACATAAAAGCATGTTCACAGGGTCCAGATTTCGACTGCGAAGGAGAATCGGAGCTGTCAGTCACAGAAATCAAGAGAAGATCACAAGACATGAAGGTAGAGCGAGACAGAATGATCACAGAAGCCGTGGAACAGAGGGAGAGGGATAGAAAGGAAGAGGAAAAGAGAAGGGAGGAGCAAGGAATTGATTGGGGGTTGGGTGAGTAATCCTAACTAATATTATAAATGCGAAAGGAACCTTGCTAACGGAAACCTACATAATGGAATTTGTTGACAGCTATCCCCATTTCTCATCAAATCAAAAATCAAATCCACAGGCGAGGATGCTGAAGATGAACCTGACTTGGCAGAGAATCCTTACGCCGTCACAGCGAACGAGGAGTTATATCTTGAGGACCCCAAGAAGACGCTGCGAGGGTACTTCGAGCGCGAGGGCCACGAGCTCACCTACAACTGTGACGAGAGGGGCGTGGGGCAGTTCATATGCAGGTGAGGAACTGCTTCTTCATCATCAGCTTATCCACTGCTGGACATATAATAATAATTTATTTTATTTCAGACACATAGTCCATAAATTTTTACAACGATAGCAATTAGTAGGGTTTGTTAGTAGTAAACACAAAAAAAAAAAAGGTGTTATTAATTTGTTAGTAAACAAAACATGTTACACACAGTAATAATAACTTAGTCTATTTCCTATTTCTGTGCAGGTGTACACTTGCCCAGTACACAGTAAAAGGACTGTTTATTTTGCACGCTAACGTTCATGAGGACTGTGTTGGTGCTACCAGGGAGCGTTCAAGTATTACGTAACGCAATTTTTGAAGATTTTAGAAATGTAACGCACCGTAACGTTTTTCTGTACTCCCCCTCCCCCCTCCCTAAGCGTTACGTAACATTTAAGTGACCATTAAAGTCACAATTATGTTGAACAAAGTATAATACCTTTGTTACTGTATTAATTGCGTTTGCAGTAGTAATAAACAAAAGAAGAGATTTTTAAAATCGAGGGATTCCCCGTAAAACATAAACGAAAAGGGTTGCCAATTTGGAAGATTCTAATTCCCTAGTTTTTTAATTAAAATAAAAAAAATGTTACGTAACGCGTTGTTTAAATACTCCCCCTCCCGCCCTTGTAACGCACCGTAACGTTTTACAAGACCCCCCCCCCCCCCCAAATTGCGTTACGTAATACTTGAATGCTCCCCCACGGACTCTGCTCATCATCGATGCAGTTCTTTCCCTAATGATGGAGAAGAAATCATCGATGGAAGCATCCGCAAACATTGCGGAAACGCTGCAGTACCGGGGTTTTCTCAACACTGCCCTCAGCGCGTCATTGTACTGAATACGCAGGTCTCATCATTATTCTGTTGCCCTAATCCCAATTTTTCATTTATTATAACTACATAAATAGGAAATCCTATTGTTTTCAAAATTGCTCGCTTGGGCTTGGGATTTAAAGGCGTTTGTTTTTGTGATTGGTTGGTCAGAATAACAACTATTTTATTATCTGTATAACAGTCAATTGTGGCGAGTATTATATAATAATAACGGTTACCAATATTCGCGCCACTTACCAGTCATTAAAAAAATCTTCTTCAGTTCGAGTGCGCACTCAGGTACTAGTGCGGTTGTATTCGAAAGTGATCGCGTTCGAATTTTGCCTTTTCACTTCAACGTCATTCATCATTCTCCTACGCTTATCCCAATTTATTCGTGGTCGGCGCAACATGTCTTTTTCTTCCATACTTCTCTATTGGTCGATCCTTTTCTAACCATATCATCTTTTACACAGTCCATCCATCGTTCCTGTGGTCTTCCTCTACTCTCATAGCTATCTGCATTCATACCCAAACCTTTCCTCACGAGATTTCTCATTGCTCAGAATCACATGTCCTTACCATGACAACAGAGGGGCAATTCCAGTAACTCTAAGAACGTTTACAGTCTGAAGGCCAATTCTCGTAATCTTAAACGTTCCAAATCTAGTCGCAGTGTCATCTCGGCGACAAACAAATGTCAAAAAGTTGTCGAAATGTAGGGAAACGTTCACAGTCTGATCTCAGTCTCAATCTGTCAAAAATAAGATTGAGACTGAGATCAGACTGTGAACGTTCTAAAAATTACGAGAATTGCCCCTCTGATCTCAGTCTCAATCTGTCATAAATACCTCTAATTTGCCTACATGTTTGACAAGTTTTTGACATTGATTGTCGCCGAGGTGAGATTGCGGCTTGAATTTGAACGAAATAACGCAATGAATGTCGTTGAACTGTCAAATTGAAAGCCATTGCTACTAGATAGGGTGTTACGGAATTACCCCACAGGGTAAGAATAAAAGATACGAGGATTGGCCTTCAGATTTCCACACAAATTGTTAGTCTCCGGTGTCACTTTTACACTTCCTCTGACAGTATAGGTCTCATATCCTCTGTATATTTTTCTATAATCGGAAGTATGATTTTATTTAGACCATAAGATTACTTTAAACATTCAGAGTGATATTTTATATTGCTTGAGCCCAGTAGGTGGTCACGTTGATCGCGGCATCAGTGGCATTCATTAAGTCATTCAAGGTGCACCTGAACGAGCACTTAGAGCACTCCAGCAAGTGGGGCATGGTCTGATTAGAGGCACCGCACTCGCACTGCTTTCCATATTTTATCTATGCAACAAGATAAAATATGAATGTCACGCGACACTTTACAGGGTTAGGTTTACTTATTATGGTTTCTAATTTCACTGATGTCAGCTATCGATTTATATAGGTATCATCCGTGGCCGCCATTTTGAAGAAAAAAAAACAAAATGGCGGACAGCTAGGTATGCCACGGACCTTCAACCCTCTTTTATTTTCTACCGAAATCTTAGCAGTTTCATGAAAAATCAAATTTCAATTTTGCCATAACCACACATTTCCTTCCGCCCAGGGTGGAGTTACCCATCGACGACGCCCGGGGCAACCCCGTCGTCGCAGAAGTGATCCACAGAGGGAAGAAGAAGGAAGCCGTTATCGCGTGCGCACTAGAAGCATGCCGGATATTGGACAGGGCCGGCCTCTTGAGGCAGTCCAAACATGGTAAGGAATATTCATTGCATTCACTTATCCATATGTATCTATCTATACTCTATACTAATACTAAAGCTGAAGAGTTGGTTTGTTTGTTTGTTTAACGTGCTAATCTCGGAAACTACCAGTCGGATTTGAAAAATTGAGGAAGACTATAGCCTAATTAACATAACGCTATGACCCTTAGGAGCTGAACAAAAGGAAGTCAGACAGAACGCTAAACGAAAACGAAGTCATAGCGCCGGCAGGCGATGCAATGCGACGGGGAGGGTCGGGGGAACAAGAAATTTTATGTGGACGAAGTCGCGGGGAGAAGCTAGTCTATAATAATTACCACCGCGAGCATGCGGACACAACGGACATTTTTTGTGATTTCTTTCCTTTTATTACATACTAGCTTCTGCCCGCGACATCATACATAATCTACACATATTCTTCCAAATAAAGAGATCATTCATTCATTCGCTCACTTACTCACTCACTCATTCATTCATTCACTCACTCACTCATTCATTCATTCATTCGTTACTTTTGCAGAATCTCGTCGACGGAAAGAGCGCGACTGGTCAGCGGATGACTTCTACGACTCGGATGACGACACGTTCCTAGACCGGACCGGCAGCGTGGAGCGGAAACGGAAGTTACGCATGCAGAAACTTGGCGCCGCCGAGAGAGAGCACGAGAAACCTAGGACTTACGACGACCTGGTAAGTTGACTATTAGAAAGAAGAAAAAATAACAATTAAAAAACATCTAGTTTTTTTTTTTATGTTGCCGTATCGGTTGTGTCAACCTGGCCCCTGGCACAGGCAACTGAAGGAACTCGGGTGTGTTTGATTTCCTAACAAAAAAAAGGGGGTGTCAACCGTTCCCTATTACCAAGTCTAAGTCGTCCTGTCTGTGGCCGTATTTAGAACCGTTAAGTTTTTAAAATTTTCACAGAATACATGTCATCATCATCATCATCATCATATCAGCCGCACGACACCCACTGCTGGGTATAGGCCTCCCCTAAGGATCTCCACGACGATCGGTCCTGCGCTGCCTGCATCCACTGGCTTCCCGCGACCTTCACCAGATCGTCGGTCCACCTTGTCGGGGGCCTACCCACTGAGCGTCGTCCGGTGCGCGGTCGCCATTCCAGAACCTTTCCGCCCCAACGGCCATCGGTTCTTCTCGCTATGTGTCCCGCCCATTGCCACTTCAGCTGAGCAATCCTTCGAGCGATGTCGGTTACTTTAGTTCTCCTGCGGATCTCCTCGTTTCTGATTCGATCACGCAGGGAAACGCCGAGCATGGCTCTCTCCATTGCACGCTGGGTGACCTTGAGCCTTCTTATGAGACCCATAGTTAGCGACCATGTTTCACTGCCGTAAGTCATCACTGGCAACACACACTGTTCATAGACTTTTGTCTTGAGACACTGAGGATACATGTAATTATTACCAATTTCACAGAAATGTGTTCAGATGCGGAACCTTAAGGCTGCTTTTCCATCAGAGATGTGCTATGCTACGTTGCTATGGTTGCGTTTGATATCCACCAATCATATTCATTGGTCCACTAGCATAGCACTGGTGGAGACGGGTTCAACTAAGCTGTTTTTTTATATGTGGCATGGATGGGAGCTATGGATGCGCGAGTGGTGTAGCTATGTACAGAGCAGAGTGCTCGCCGTGCCTTCCCTACTATCGATGCATCGCTTAGCTCGAGCTGCGCATCTTCCTCGCACAGCTACCCCCCGACGGCACATCTTACTCGCTCCGATACACAGCTTAGCATTAGTGGAAACGGTCGCACAGTTTCGTAGCTTAACTTTCACATCTTCTCAGCATAGCTGCATCGCACAGCTCTGGAGGAAAAGCAGCCTAGCACAGGGGCCAAAAACCTCATTGCGTTTTTCGATCAACGCTTTAATAAAAAGCATTGACCAGCAAAAACAAAATCAACTTTATTTACACAAGTGTAAAGTTGATATTTGTGAAATAACTGTTTTTGACACATCCTAAGCTTTATTTTAAGTGGACTCACACTTGGCCAATATATTTTGTATGTTACAGCTAAAAGAAATAACGGAAATCGAGACCAAAATCACCTCTGAAGAGCAAACGCTAGAGAAGCTACGATCCTCTGCAGCCAAGAGTCAGCAGAACAATGAGGATGTGGATGAACTGGACCAGTACATGCATAGCCTGGGCAATCAGGGTCAGAGCATGGCGCAGAAGGCAGAGATCTCCAAGACTAAGGTAACAATCTCAGAAATATTGTTACGAGCTTCGGGGTTCGTGACAATTAAAACTGCCGATATAAAATACCAAAAATTACACTTTAATTAAACAACACTAATAACAACTCAAACAGACTAATTATAAAACACAATTACACTTAAGTCACACTTGGAGATCGCTTTCGATGTATTCGCTTGAATCGCTTATCCAACTCTGTCTGCGTCGTCGAGAGATCGCGTCTTATATAGTGCCGCAGATAGTTCTAGAACCTTCTATTGTAGAAACATCTAGAATGTTCGAGCACATACCGGCCCCGACTGACCAGATGTCGATAGTTCTAGAAAGTTCTAGCATCGAAATTTCTGGAAGGATCTATTAGTTCTGCTACTCGATACTAGATGGCGCTAGTGGTAACTTGTGGCGCGCAACAATATACTTGAAACATTTCGCACTCGCAAAATTCAATCAAACTCATCATCTGCCTGCCTTTTCCCAACTATGTTGGCGTCGGCTTCCAGTCTAACCGGATGCAGCTGAATACCAGTATTTTACATGGAGCGACTGCCTATCTGACCTCCATCCACAACCCAGTTACTGGGTAATACGATACCCCTTGGTAAGACTGGTTGTCAGACTTTCGGGCTACTGACGACCCGTAACGACTGTCAAAGATCCACGAATGACAGCCGGGGTCAACGGCTTAATGTGCTTTCCGTGGCACGGAGGGGTCTTGGTATGTGAAGATGGTCACCCATCCACGGACCAACCGCGGCAAGCGTAGCTTAACCTGATCGATCGACCCGTGCGGCTGTTATTACTTAGCCAAAAGCCCCTAAAAAATTCAATCAAACTATAGTTTTTTTTAACCCTGCTTTCTATTACATGGATAGGTGTAATGGACTCCTCTGTCTACCTTTGCCGAATACCGACACCAACTTCATCTACTTGTAAAACAAAATAATTGATGACGTGTAAAAGTGTTTCTTTGAACTAATTTACAGAAATAAATATCATTAACATTTATTCAACAGATGAGCATTCAGAAGCTGAAGACAGAGCTGGCTAAGACGCAGCGTCTCTCCGAGCTGGCGCGGCCGGCGCACCTGCCGCCGTTACTCAAAAAAGACGACAAGCTGCACATCAAGCAGGCCAACTCCGTCGTGTATGGCAAGAGGTGAGGATCCCATCAAAATCAGAAGTCATTTATTCAAATTAGGCTGAGAATCAGCCCTTTTCGAACGTCAAAATTACACAAGACATTTATTCCCTGTATAAGACTTATGTATAAAAGTTTGGTGGAATGCGCCCTAAGGGCTGATTTTTCCAACGCCAGATAATTTTATCGGAGGAATAATTTTGACATTTTAACAGTTCTTCCATATAAAATGTCAGACGTAAATTTTATTCCGCGAATAAAAATTATCTGTCGATTGAAAAATCAGCCCCCGTAGTGGTAATAATGTCACAATTGGCCAAAGTTATGAATAGACTACATTCGACGGGCGACTTTCGTAGTGATGAGAATAGTTCCATTTGCCTTTAAACTGTACGAATTTACAATACAAAGTTACTTTAAATCCTTTCTTCTATTTCAGAATAAGACTAAAAGAAGACACAGAGAAAAGAACAAAAATACGAAAAGAAGTGAAACAAGAGGAATCAGAGTTTGTCGAAGAGATGGATTCAGATGACGATTCAGAATCCACCAACACGAACAAAGAATCCAGTTCGAAAGAAGCAAGCAGAGAAGCAGAGAGGCAAGAAGATACAGAAGATGTTAAAGGAGAGACAGGAGAGCCTGAAATTAAGAAGATTTATGGACCCATGCGACCGCCTGAAAACTATGTGATACCTGAAGACTATTTCGATCAAGAGAGTAATAGAGATTTACCTGAAATTATGGAGAAAGAGTAGTTTTAACGTTATTTAAGTTCAAATATAATTGTTTACAAAAAACTTTTGTTTGATTTATTAGTTATAGAGATATACAAGACTCAGCCCACTATCGACCGTTTACGACGCGTCATACTGACATCGCGCAAGTAGAGTTTACCGCGCATTTAGCATATGTATACAACAGCCCGACTTGATTCATCGGACAGTTGCCCGCCAGACACAACACATGTCTGGTCGGAGAATCCTCCCTTTTCTATGGAGGATGAGTGAACTTTACACCCTGTTCCTCATACCTCAATAGGTTAATAAAATCACGGTTGAATTAGTAAGCCAAGGTGCTGCAAAAGTTGCTTTACCACCCCAACACAAGGTTGAATGTCTATTGCACGTCATGAAACGACAAGGTGTATTTGTGTATGTGACAGTTAGATAGCTCCAACCGTAATGAAGACTCAATTTAGTGTTCAAACTGATAAAGAAATTACTCATGTAATTATCCTATTGCCCGCCCGTCGGATTAAAACGACAAATGTTCCCGTGCCCGTGCCGCCGAGTCGTATTTATACAACTGAGAACCTACGTTCGTTTTTTCACCATCGTAGATATTATTTATCGTTTCCTGAGCTGGGCGTTGGGTGCTGGGGCGCGGCTATTGATATCAAACCAAGCGGTCAATAGGTTAAGCGACCAGCCCATTGTCATTTACCAGGAATCATTCCAGACTAATCTAATCTAACTAGCCTTTTGTTGTTCAGTAGCAGGGTTTACACAATTAAACACAAACTATAATTCACACTCAAGTCTGTATTTAGGCAGAGCAACTTCCTTAACATCATTTTACAATATCATCCGATAGACCAGATTTGCCTCCCTTTTTTACACTTTCGCGCCATATTCTAATCAACTGTCAGTGCATTACTTAATATGATAAGAATACTAAATTATTGTTATAAAAATCAAATAAATGACTTATTATGGGAAAATAAATACAAAGAATAATATTGAGAAGATTTGAAAGTAATTTAGGAATAATTAAGCAACTACTACGTCATAACCGTCGAGTATCTATTTGGTACTTGTTAACACTTTATTGTCAAGTCCTCCCTCTCCCTTTTCCACACAATTCTGTCTTTGCCGGCCAGTCCTTACGGTGGGAGTCAAGCTCGTCCCGCCAGTCAATGGTGCATATGATACAACGGGGCCATCTTCGTTTCGACCTGCCGCGGTGGCGTCGTGCGTTTAGAGTGTATACTATGTCCGGGCACGCCTAATAAATTAGTTGCGGAGACAAACGTTGCTCGTGGGCGTCTTTAATGTTCGCTAATAATAAAACAATCAAATCTCTTTAAACTTCATATTCAATTTATTTAAAACGTACAATATAGTACATGATGAAACCAGTATGTCGAAATAGCCAAGAAAAATAACACTCACTGCGATAATAAAAACATAAATCTACAATAGTTTGTTTTCGCAGTTCGACCATTGAGCTATAAGGGAGGGCGCCCACGAGCAACTCAGTTGCCCAGCAACTTTTTTGTCTCTCACATCAAGTCTACGGGTTTGAATGTAAGTGCGCGCATGTAGCGACGCGACAAAGACAGCATTTTCATACAACAAATGTGAGACACAAATAAGTTGCTGAGAAAAAAGTCGCTCGTGGGCGTCGTCTCTAATTATTAGAAGTAACAATAAACAAGTAACTAGAATTATGCTAAAACAAATACAATGACAAATACACGCACCAACTGAAATAACTGGTGTAAAAATACCCTCGACGAAGCCGAGTCATTTAATCTTCTCGATTATCATCAGCTACAGCAGTCTACTGCCGGACATAGGCCTCTCCAATTGCACGCCATTCAACTCCATGCTCGGCAACGCTAGAGCTCCTACCAGCCACCTTGCGAAGACCGTCGCCCCACCTACCCTGAGGGCGTCCCACCTTACGTTTACCGATTCGCGGTCTCCACTCAAGAACACGTCCCCGACAGTCATCGGTCATTCGTTGTTATCGTGATAATTTTGTTTGTACACACGGCTACACATCAAGCTATGCATTTCCAGTTTTAGCTGACCTCGCATTGTATAGGTTTTTCGTACAATCAGAAGGCAGCTTATACTGGTTTTGTATAGCTTGATGTGTAGCCGTGCGTACTGGACCATACCTTCTGGCTAGGGAGATATTGAAGGTCGAAGTCACAACTTTTATTGCCGTTTTCTTACGAAAACTAGTTTTAAATATAACTTTAAATACTCTCACGATACCTGCCCACACTGCGCACCCATACGCACGTTTTACATGCGTTACATTGCGCACTGTAAACAGCGAATTTTCAGCGAATGTTAAATTATCTTCTAGGTAATGTACAGACGCCAGCAGGTCAAGCTATCCGAAACTGTCAAATTTTCCCAATCAACCTTGAACCTTAATGCTTTAGTGATAAAGTTGAAAATCTATTAAAGAAATTTGACAGATTGTAGTAGCTTGATGTGCTGGCGTCTGTACCCGGTATACGGGTTGAAAAGAGTGTGCTTATAACGGATGCAAAAAGACACTTAACTAAGTCACTTGTACTCCTTGTCATTGTGATATTTTTTTTTTTTTACTGGACCATACCTGGGAACCTTCTTAAATACCTCCACGACCCCTGTACCGTTAAGTGACGGGGTCCGCTAGGGCCGATGCCTGCCAGGGCCGCGGGTTTTCGAAAGAGATACCGTGGTCCCTGGCACAGGCAACTGAAGGAACACGGGTGGTTTTTAGTCAGTAAAAGTCTGACACGCCCTCCTGCTCCGCCCAGAGCGGGAGAAGTCATATGATGATTTCCCACCCAGAAAAAAAAACCCCTGTACCGTTACATGCACCCATAAGCACAGTGTGTTGCGTGCATTGGATGTGTCTTTTTACATCCTGTATGGATGAATGAAAAGATTAACGCGACTAACAAAGGTACATATTTACAAGGTATATATGAGTGGAAACGTGTGGAAGGGACGCCCTTGACTGACGTATAGTGACCGTATTGGTGACGTTCTGCAGAAAGGATAGTTGCTTAGTATTCGCAACCGACGTGCGTGTATCACCAGAAGGCCAATTCTCGTAATTTAAAACGTTCACAATCTAGTTGCAGTCTCATCTCGGCGACAAAGAAATGTCAAAAACTTGTCAAAAATTTAGGGAAATTAGAGGTATTTTTGACAGGTTGAGACTGAGATATTGGCGCCGATTCCCCGAGAAAAGGACAGAAGATAAATATTAGTTTAGTCCTGTCAAATTAGTCAGCGCCTGTCGTAAATTAACGTATTTTTAGTAGACATGTTTTTAATCACGTCTAATTTATCTATGGAGTATCTTAATTTGACAAGACTAAACTAATATTTATCTTCTGTCCTTTTCTTAATGAAATAGAAAGAAAAAGATGCACTGAACTTAAATTTAGTTTAGTTTGTGAACAAGGGAATCGGCGCCAATTATATAATTCTATTTTAATTTGGACCAATATTTATAATTAATTTTTTTTTATTGTAAGTCACATGTAGTATAAATTTACAATTCATCTGACAATTTTTATTTTTTAATTTAAACTTTTGATAATAATCCGATTTTTTTTATTATAATAATTTTAGAATAGATTAACAATAATATAAATAAACACTTGCACACCTTATTAAGTAACGATACAGTGTACTTAATATATATATTTGTAACATCTGTTTATTAAGCAAATAAATTATTTGATTTGATCAGACTGTAAACGTTCTTAAAATTACGAGAATTGCTCCTAAGATGTATGAACGTAAAGTATATAAGGTAAAGATCGTAGCAGATGGCGCTCCGCAGTTTCTGCCTACCCCATGGGAAGGCGTCAGTTTATGTATGTATCGTATATCTTAACCTATCCGGAGACTATGGAACAAGCTCTAAATGTACTGATTGATACTTGTCGTGAAATGAATGAAGTCAAAACTCAATGTCTTAGTCGTAATTTTTTCTTAAAGAATGGGTTTATAGGGGATGGCGTTGATGGCTTTAAATTAGTCTTACTAGGCTTTTTAGCGCTGTCAAAGGGTATACTAGGGCTCTGCCTAACACTTTTATAATAGTCCACTGGCTGTTGCATAGAATTGTTTTTCAACGCGAATTTCACCTTTTTCGGCGTATCAAAATCATTATTTTCAGATTTTTTGTCAAATTTTTTTGTTTGCTTCTGCAATTCAGTTTTTTTCTGAAACTGTTTCACTTTGTTCACTAACAGGGTTGGGTTTTTTGCCGTTTTTGTTACGTTTTTCTCTGATTTTGTTAAGTTTTTCTCAATTTTCATGTTTTTATTTTCTTTTTTTGATGAAGGGCTTTCCGGTTTCTTGTGTTTGTCATTTATTATTACCTTGTCATTACCCTTCCGCGTCTTGTTATTACTCTTACTGCGGTCACTGTTCTGTGTCTTACTATCTAGTACCTTAACACTAATTTTACTTTCATCATTCTTTATACTATTTTCAGTAATTTTCGTCACTTTTTCTTTATTTTTTTTACCACTTTGACTTATTTTATCTTTCTTTCGCTCATTTCCTATCCTTTTACTATTATCTAAGTTATTAAATACAGTATTGTCTGCTGCAGCTCTTTGTTTCTTGTCAACTTTAAGTTGCTTGTGTGTGGCGTCTCCGTTGACTGTGGCGTCAACTTTGCGTTGCTTGTTGCTGCTCGAGTCATTGATGTTGTTCTTGCGTTTTTTATTTTCTTTATTGGTTGTGTTCTGTTTCGGTTTCTTGGCTTCGGGTTCTGCTGTCTCCACCTGCCAGCCGCCGTTCTGTGAAGGGTAGTTGAATATAAGTTATTTAATATGAGACATAATAAACTAATATAGGGCCTGCATTCCCCGAAGGGTTTGGCAGAAGTGCATATCTACGTAAGTCATCATTCTCCTGCCCTTATCCCAATTTATTCGTGGTCGGCGCAACATGTCTTTTTCTTCCATACTTCTCTATTAGTCGTCATCTCGGTAGTCACCCCCTTTCTAACCATATCATCATTCCCCTACTCTTATACCCATCGACATTCATACTCAAAACTCTCCTCACGACATTTTCCTCATTCCTCCGTAACACATGCCCATACTATGACAACCGATTTCCACACAACTTTTCAGTTATCGGTGCCACTTTCAGACTTCCTCTTATATACTCATTTCTTATTCTATCCATTCGTGTAACACCAAACATCCCTCTTAGCATTCTCATCTCAGCTGCATGCAATTGCCTTGCATTCATCCCTTTTGTAGCCCAACATTCTGATCCATATTGCATATCTATGTAAGTACTATCTCTAAAATCTATATCTCGACCACCGTAAGGACTATTCCTGCTTGCAGCGCATATTATCAGTCGATCTAAAAATGATCCTCTTTTGTTTTACTTACGGACGCAGCTGTGGTCATCATGTGCACGGGATTTTGTTTTCAAAATGGTTCAGATATATAGGTTTTGGCGATAGTACATATCTATTATTACCCCACATTTCGCCAGATATATTAAGTACAATGTAATAGGGGAAGCCTATTGCCATGAACCGGGCACAAATCCAGCATCTTGGCTGCAACTGAAAATTCTTAAAAAGTCAATAAGATTTCTGATCTAAAGATCAAACCTAGGACCCCATGCTTAGCAGCCTCACTTACGACCACTACAGCATCGGGGCAGACACTACATACATAACAGACAGGCTTAGGAAAATTCTTGTTTCGAATAACGTAACTTTCAATCAAATAAAATATCAACTTTATATGCATGTTGATTAGGTTGATATCAGAATGACTCATGTGTCTGCCTTTTCCCAAATGTGTCGGGGTCGGATTCCAGTCTAACTGGATGCAGCTGAATACCAGTATTTTATATGGAGCGACTGCCTATGACTTCCACAACCCAGTTACTGGGTAATACGATACCCCTCGGTAAGACCGTTTGTCAAACTTTCGGGTTTCTGACGACCCGTAACGACTGTCAAAGATCCACAAATGACAGCCAGGACCAACGGGTTAACGTGCTTTCCGAGGCACGAAGGGGTTTCGGTATGTAAAGAACCACCCATCCACAGACCAACCGTGGCAAGCGTAGCTTAACCTGATCGATCGACCTGTGCAGCTGTCATTATTTAGCCAAGGACCTGAGATCAGAATGACTATCACTATTGAAAAGGTCACTAAAAAAAAAAATAAAAAAAAAACTTTACTGCGTAGATTTTACAGTTGCTTTTCCAAACTAGTCATAGTTTAGGTAAAATACTTACGGTAACATTGGTGCTAAGTTTCTGCCTGACGGTCTCCACTTCCTCCACGATGCTGGTTCCAGAGCGACTCTTAGCCAGTAACCGCTTCCTGTGCTTGCGACTTAGACCTGCAACGTTACAAATAATTCGTAACAATTAAACTGTTAAATCATCCACTCAAACATTACATTAACTCAAAAAACACAAAAACATTACTTAAGAAACAGATACAAAATAATAGCAACTCGACGAACAACAAAATAACGCGAAACGAAAATGAAGTAATAGCGTTAGTACGGACGCCAGCAGGTCAAGCTACCCGAACCTGTCAAATTTTCCCAATTAACCTTGAACCTTAATGCTTTATCGATAAAGTTGAAAATCTATTAAAGAAATTTGACAGATTGTAGTAGCTTGATGTGCTGGCGTCCGTACACTGACTTACGGCAAAACAAACATAATGTTTGAGGGATTACAACTTTACAACAGCCTGCCTAACGACATAAAAATGTGTGACAATTTAAATATTTATAACAAAAAAAGACTAAAATCGCATATTTACAGTCACTATTGCTAATGAGATGCTGCTGACCAGATTGTGAAATAAAATTATTTAGTTGTAATATTATGAAACTTGTCACCCTAAGCTAAAGCTGTATTTGAATTTAATAAGATATTTTTGTGAATCTCATTTTAAGTGAACCATGTTCTTATAAAGAAAGAAAAAGAAAGAAAAATATTTTAAAAAAGAAAAAAAAAAAAGAAAAAGAAGAAAGAAAAAAAAAGAAAAAGAAAGAAGAAGAAAAGAGAAAAGAAAGAAGAAAATAAAGTTCTTTTAACCTAAATATTGAACCTAGGACCTACAACTCGTAAGTCGCGGAAGTAATCTCTCTATTACTACTTTAACATCAAAACTATACTACGTCAAAATCAAAATCAAAAGTCATTTATTCAAATTAGGCTGAGAATCAGCACTTTTCGAAGGTCAAAATTACAAAAGACAGTCCCCCAAAAACGCCCGCCCTTCACCACTTCCCAGTCCTTTCGCTTGGAAGAAGTGGCGCAAAAAACTCCCTAGCATCACAGCTATTCAGTTAGAAAATACTTGATTGTATACAATACTAGGATGATAGGACGTCGATGCTTGGATATGTTCTACATACCCCGTAAAGCCAGCTCGTCACTGGCCGCGACAAGTTTCTTCTCCAACGCGTGCAGCGACTGCGCCGACTTCTTCTGTTTGATCGGCGGAGCGGGACTGTCCTCAGAGTGGGTCGACACGCGGAGCGGGTACTCGGAGCGGGACAGCTGCTCGAAACTGGCAAAATATTATGGATATTTAGCGTTTAGAGGAATGAAACACTAAATTGAGATGTACTAAATTATATGGGTTGAAGTTGTTACCAGGAGGCTAATTGTAATTAAAAACGTTCAAAATCTAGTCGCAATCAATGTCAAAAACTTGTCAAAAATGTAGGGAAATTAGAGGTATTATTATTCTATTTTTTTTTTTAAATCTTGCTCCACGCCAGGAATTACTCCTGTATCGTGGGTGCGTTTACAAACATTTAAACACACAAACAGCCAGACCCGGAACAACTACCTGTAGGCAATGCAAATATTTGCTCCGTTCGGGAATCGAACCCGCGACACGCAGCGCAGCAGTCGATCGCTCAGCCACTGCGCCAACCGTGTCGTCAACATCGTATTATTGACAGATTGAGACTGAGATCAGACTGTGAACGTTTTTAAAATTACGAGAATTGCCCCTCAGACTCAAACATCATTGAATAATTTTCCACCAATAGCGACGAAGTACAAAATACTCAAAAATATATCGGTTTAGTTAGGCCGACCGAGGTTATCTTGTGGCTAAGTAATAACCGCCGCACGGGTCGATCGATCAGGTTCCCACGGACCCATCCACGGACTAACCGCGGCAAGCGTAGCTTACGCTTGCCGCGGTTGGTCCGTGGATAGGTGACGCTTCACATATCAAAACCCCTCCGTACCTCGGATAGCACGTTAAGTCGTTGGTCCCGGCTGTCATTCGTGGATCTTTGACAGTCGTTACGGGTCGTCAGTAGCCAGAAAGTCTGACAACCAGTCTTACCAAGGGGTGTCGTATTACCCAGTAACTGGGTTGTGGAGGTCAGACAGGCAGTCGCTTCATTTAAAATACTGGTGTTCAGCTGCATCCGGTTAGACTGGAAGCCGACCCCAACATAGTTGGGAAAAGGCTAGGCAGGTGATGATCGAGGTTATACATATGAGTCTCAAAGGACAAAGGCCATCATTACGGTGTCGAACATTTTGTACCAAAAATATTAAAGTGCCGTGCAGTGCCAGAACAAAACAGTAGGTACTGTTTTCTTATGGGGAATAACATCTTAACTTAACTCCACAATGAAGGTCTACAGTTAACCCCCTGGCTGCTGCTTGAGGTTGAAAATTACAAAAATCATTTAAAGAAATATATATTTCTGAGCATATGGTACAGTCAACAAAAGAGATAAGTATGCAGCGTCGTCGGATACAGTTGAAGTTTAGTAAGAAACCGATGCATGTTTTCGAATGAAATTTAGTTTGATAAATGATCTGCTTGTTTTCTATTAATTAAATAAAATTTTATCCGAAAACATCAATCCGTTTCTTGCTAAACTTCAACTATATCCGACGACCCTGGATACGTATCTCTTTTGTTGACTGTACATATTTCATACATATTTTTATTTTAAATGTTATAAACATAATCCTTAAAAAAACGATTTTAAACTGAGAAATCAACATACAACCTGACATTCACTTGCAAATTGGAAAAAATCGTAAGGAAATTTGAATTTCGCGGTTTACCTAGCGCATCTATATTTAAGCTTACCGCTCCAAACAAATCTTGACTCTCTTGTGCCTGCCCGAGGTGGCAGTAGTGAGCAAGTCTCGCAGCATGTCGGCTATCAGCGCGGCGGGGACCGGCAGGCAGGGCAGCTCCACGTTCACTCGGCCGGCGCGCGGGTCCAGGGGCCGCTCTGTGCTGCGAAGAGACACAGAAAGGGTTACAAATCATCAGAAATGCACCTGAATGAAGTAGCGGGCTCAGCTAGTCTCTAAAATAGAGAAAGCAAGAAAAATATTTTATTTGGGGGGGACAGGAAATTCAAATAGTAACTAAAAAAGTTTAAAAAAAACAAAAAAATTAAAAAAAAAAACAAAAACCGACTTCAAAAACCTAATAAACACTAAAAACTTAAAAATAATAAATGGCAAACGCCCTTTCAAACATCAAAAAAATATTTTACTAAATCAGTTGATGCCTACTCCTTACTGTTAAGGAGTTGTACCTTCCATCATCAGCTCAGCTACATGAGATGATGATTACCATACGCAAGTACTTAAATTACTTCATAAGATTTGCGAAAAACGATGTGTGGGCCCATAAAATTTGAGGGTTGCCCTCGATTTCTCCAGGATCCAATCATCAGATCCTGTCTTGGTGACTATGCGACCACTTCAGAAGTATCTCCTTTTGAACAAAAAAAGAATTTTGAAAATCGGTCCACAATTGGCGGAGTAATCGCGTAACAAACACACAAAAAAAATAAAACATACCGTCGAATTGAGAACCTCCTCCCTTTTTGAAGTCTGTTAAAAAGAAAGACCTGTGCGAGGCCAAAAAGGCTGTCTATCTCAGCATAATGCTGTGATATTCTACTAATATTATAAACGCGAAAGTTTGTATGGATGGATGTTTAATACTCTTTCACGCAACTACTGAACGAATTTGGATGAAATTTGGCACACAGATAGTTTATAACTTTTTATCCCGATATTCCCACGGTATCGAAACGTATGTGGGTGAAACTGCGGGGCGTAGCTAGTTTAAAAAATAAATACCGCAACGCTGGTATTCTGCCCGAAAATATTTACCTTTCGTTGTCTTCATCAGTGCTGACATCCCTGTCCTCATGACCGTCGTCCTCTGAATCAGACACTAGTTCCAGCGCCTCTGGACCACCCTCGGGACATCCCATCTGAAATATAACACGGAATATTAATACAAGTTATTTCTTTACTAACGCCCCCTACCTCCTCAGTTTTTACGACTGGACATAACATCCGTACCGCGTAAATACATGTACATGAAAATAACAGGCTGGTAAATATTTTGTAGGATAATAACGATTTCTGCTCACTTTTTGCCAAGCTGCCGTAGCATGCTGGTACCGAAGCCCTTGATCGCTCTGCCGCACTAGCGCGGTGAGGAGCCGCCGGGCTGCGGCACACAGCATGGGTGCTTCGCCCCCGCTCATATAAGTGCACAGTGGACGGATCAGCTCTACTAGGCTCGCGTCGGGAATGTCACCGCTTGAGACCTGTTTGTGGAAAGTTAACATATTGTTAGGATCAAGTTTGTTTTACTTTTACCAATAATTAAAAAAAATAGCCGCCCGACCGATTTCGGTCACGGTGCCCAACCTCAACGAAGATTAGCCAGGTACGCAGGAGATATTATAGTGCACAAGTGTGTGCGTAAACACAGGTGCTCTCTGTTCCTTTACTCTCATAGTCCGATGGGACGGCAATCCGACACGACCGGGGAGAGATCAGGCGCAGGACCAACGGCTTTACGTGCTTTCCGAGGCACGGTGGCCACACACCACCAAATTCTAAACTTGGAGCTGTTACTGAGACATTCCTAATGGAAAACCCAAACCCGGGAATCGAACCCAGCTCTGCCCCTGCTGAGCATCCGGGATCCGATTCCCAGGATTCCCAAGTGTTGTTGGGTTTTCCATCATGAATTTCTCAGTAGTAACCCGGAGTCTGGATTTGAACCCGGTTCAAGGCTCGCCCCCTGTTACATGAGATTTAAACATAACTAGTGAAATGCGGGTGTTACCGGTACTTGCCCGTGGTCCCCCAGTCTAGTTCCTCTTGGGGTACTGCGAGCAAATATGTTTGCCCGTGGAACCCCCAAGGGGGACAAAGGGGTACCATGGGCAAATTATTTGGCCAGTGGTACCCCCCCCCCCCCCGCTAATCACCAAATAAAATAAATAAAATGCAAATACAATCTCTTGACCTATGATAAAAAAAACTTCCTCTTAATTTTTCTAAATTCTTCCAGCGTCAACATTATGATTTTTATTGAAAATCTCATATGAATTGAGAAAACAATTTATTTGTATTTCTTTATTTGTCAAGCAACAGTTCGTTTTTTAAATGATTTTTTTATAAGGTATCATGGGCAATAGAAATATATTTAATAAGAAGATTGTTATTCAGGGGGTTCCACGGGCAAAAATATTTGCTCGTAGTACCCCAAGGGGAACTAGACGGGGGGACCACGGGCAAGTACCGGGTGTAACTACAGGTACACCTCTGCCAAGTGTTCGGTGGTTACAGGCGTGTTGTTGATGTTATATTATATAAAACTTTACATACCTTAGCAATTTCTTCGAGGTAGCAGTCAACGATGTGAAGCAACATTGACATGGAGTTGCGCGCGTAATGGGGAGTCTTCAGCGCGAATATACCTGAACAAAGAACATTTAATTTCAGATCAGTGGTGGCCCAGTGAACGGCCCCGGACTTGCGAGTTGTAGGTCGTGGGTTTCGAGCCTAGACAGGGGTTTTATTTTGTGTAAATTTCATCACCACAGCTCTCAAAACGGTGAAGGAACATTATAGGTTGATTTTGCTAATCAAAATTTTGTATATATATGGTCATTGGTAATTAATATCTCACCGTCACTCCCGGATAAGGTGTTGGCGTACATCTGACAACTCCTGAGGCTCCACTCACTGCGCAGCAAACATCGGAGACTGGCGCGCAAGTAGCGTCGGACCAACTGCGGACAAGCAATAATAATATGTATGTATTTTTTAGGAGGAAAATAACGAATTATGTATTACAATTATTATATTATTGACGTTATCTTTTGCTGCTCTGGGCTTTGGATCTGCCTGCCTTTACCCAACTATGTTGGTGTCGGCTTCCATTCTAACCGAATGCAGCTGAATACCAGTATTTTACATGGAGCGACTGCCTATCTGACCTTCAGAACTCAGTTACTGAGTAACACCCCTTGGTAAGACTACTGGTGAGACATTTTTGGACTCGTAACGACTCTCAAAGATCTACGAATGACAGCCGGGACCAATGGGTTAACGTGCTTTCCGAGGCACGGAGGGGTCTGGAGTGTAGCTTAACCTGCGGACCTTTCCAAAAGGTAGTTCCGAATGCAGAAGAATGGGCGAGAAACTTGCCTTGCACATGAGTAGAACATGACGCAGGTATTCCTCAAGGGACAGGTCCAGGACTCCTGCCATACGTAACTCAACAGTACATACCATAAGAAACTTATCCGTGCGATGCTGGTCCAGTCCGTACCACTCTGTAGCGAGCACGCGGAGCCCTGCCTTGTACATGAGTAGAGCATGACTCAGGTGATCCTCAGGGAACAGATCTAGGACTCCAGCTATCTTCTCACTCAGCTCCTCCTGTGATTGAAAGTAAGGTAACAAGTATTACAATACATGCAATCCGTCTTGAATGTTAGGACATTCGTTCATTTCTAAAACAATCTTACCTAGGGGTAAGATTGTTTTAGAAATGAGATTTAAAAAAAAAATGGTCAAGTGCGAGTAACACAAGGCAACAAACGCCAAAAAATAGACGGTGTTTTTTCTTCTTTCATTTTTTATCATGGGTTGTTATAGCGGCAGTAGAAATATACATTCTGTGAAAATTTCAACTGTCTACGGATTATGGTTCATGAGATACAGCCCACTGACAGACAGACAGATGGACGGCCAGCGATAATGAAATTAAATCATACTTAATTATTGCTTACCTGTACAAGAGGCTTGTCTGACATCCACACAGCATAAAATAAACCTTTCCACACTCTTATAAAGTCATCTTCTTTGAATTCTGAAATAAACAATATTGTATTCCTAAATGTAAGCCATCATTTTGCTCCTGCCTGCATCCCAAAATCAAATGATTCATATTTTTTTCATTTTATATTTTTAAAATGCTTTCATTAGATATTGAAGTTTATTTTTATTCATTCAATTAGGTAACATTATATAAGCTACTATTTAAAATAATAATTATTTACATGTGAAAAAATAAGCAAAACAATCATAGGGCATCAAAAAATTCCTCCGCGTCGCTGTCAACAGGAACAGTGCCCAAGAGGCAAAGTAATAAATAATGATTAAAGTGATATCTAATTAATACATAAGAGTGTCTATGTATGTAAGAGATTGTCTTGTGCTATGTGTGTATGGGTTTTAAATATTTTTGATCTTTTTTCATGTGGTGTACAATATTTTTTAATAATTCTGTAATAAAATAAGTAAGTATAATAATACGTCAGGAGGCTCTCATTGCGCGGCTGGGTCAGGGTTTGATTCAGAAGGCAGTACTCCTAGAGACGGCACACATAGTGAGGAGGTTCCTTTCTCTAGAGCCCTGACCACTGGCAGCTTGGACTTTGTTTGGGCTACTATTTTTTATTAGTTTATCTTTTTTAATATTTAATAATGTAAATAATATGTATGAAAATGTAATAAAGGAGAGTAAAATAATAATAATATTCTGCAATAGTCCTTCACCGACCGGAGGCTGTCCCTGGATGCACTTGCATAATGCATAGTGGGATAATCGTAGATTGGTACCGAATTAGAATTGTCAAAGGGGGTCTGTGAGTTGGTTTCAGACACTAGTACACCTTCCAAAGGACCAGGGCCCCATGGTCCCAAGCTATGTTAACATATATAATAGTCACCAGGAAGGACTACTAGCAATATATTACTAAGTAGAAAGAAATAAAGAATCAATTTGACCATATGTTTGAACCTAAACAAAATCATCTGAAAATGAATGACATTCAGTCATAAGGCAACAGGTCTACCCTCACAGGACAACTCTTAGTCATAGAGATCAACAAGTTAGTGTACGGGTTACTCAATAGAAATAACGAAATATTTTCCTTTGAATCTCATAAAAGCATGGCATGTTTACACTGTAACTGTAAAATCGTTATTCTTTTACTTAGAATGCCTGCAAATACGTATGCAGAGGACACTCATGGCATCCTTCAGTCAATGATACGACTTTAGTTACAAGAAAACAGCGTGTAAAATACATACAACGCTCATTTGTAATGTTTTGAGGTTAAGTATTGAGGGACATTAAAATGTTGGTTTTTCTAACAAAATAGTCGTGTAATATACAAAATATTGTTACTGAAGTAATAGTTACTAACCATATCCTTTCTCAAAGCAGTTTAGTAGCCATTTTTTCAGTGTGTTAAGCACTTTATCACGGGTTTTCTTCTCGTTGCCCGATAGAAGACGTGCGAACTTTATCTCTTGTGCTACAATTAAAACATGTTCTTTTTTGGGCTTTATCTTCTCCTTCTTCTTTGTTCTCTCCTTCTTTTCTTGAGTTTTCTCTGGGACCTTCATTTTAGTAGTATTTATTGAGAAAAACAAACGACCACCGTATGAATGCCATGCGACAGTGGCGTTTTAATTTGACATTGACACACTGTTCTTTATTGACGTATTCGTTTCTAAACTGCCAATGTCAAATATTAATTGCATGTTGTTGTTAGTTAGTCGATTTTTGTTAGTTTTAGTCGAGTTCTACGACTATAAGAAATCAGTCCTATAACAGTCAAGCTTAGATTAGGTCTTTCGGTCTTCGGAAGAGAACTATGTGCTAGACAAGCGAAACAAAACTGATCTTTAACTAGGCGAACATTTTGGTCAACATACAACGCGTAACGTAACTTAATTGGACTTCCTAAAGCCGTGTACGCACAAACGAACAAAAACATGGTGAACACGAACATCAAACACTTTGTTCGCACGTGCGCACCTTTAACGAACATCAAACACTGTGTTCGTTAGTGGTACGCACGTGCGAACAAAGTGTTCGATGTTCGTGTTCACCATGTTTTTGTTCGTTCGTGCGTACACGGCTTAAGGCTGATCTCACACTACAACGCGCCACGCATCCACGCGACGGCGACAGAGGCGTAGATTTGTACCATCATACTTGTGCACTACATCTCCGTGCGGGACCGCAGAATTCGATATCCTCGAAAAATGAACCTGTCGACATCGAGTTCCATCGTGGACACGTCTATTATTAGCACAAATCTGCGCGTTACGTTACTGCAGATCCCAGTGCGCCATACCTTGCGGGACTGCACAGCACCCCCGCGCGGTCAGCAACCATGCGTGTCGATGCGTTTTCAGTGTCCTACGGTCAACGTTAAAAGCGCAGCCCTGCGCACCTGAGTGTGGCGCGTGGTAGTGTGAGATCCGTCTAAGGCATTTGCCTCTACTGATAAACATACATTATAAAATTTTCACGGAGGTTTTAAGGTTCAAAATAAAAATCCCAAAATAAAAGTATAACATTTTATTACATTTCATACAAGAATAATTCCGTAGGCACTTTGTATAGCAAGCTGTAACGAGCCAATAACAAAATAACAATAGAAACAACATTATTTACAATCATAATATATCATAATTATTATTAAAATTAAGAAAAAAACATATATTTATTATTATCTTTTAAATTAATCTCCATAATTTCATTTAGCTGGGTATACATGATATTAATTATGAAACAACTAACCAATGAAATCATTAAGTTCAGGGAAATTAATTATTATTAAATTGACTGCAATACGGCCGATCAGTCATGGCTAGTGTGACGTTCAGCACCAAAATTGCGTAACACAGTATCAATCTCAATCTGAATCATTTTGGATAAGGATATTGCTAATCCATTGCTTCATAAATGTTCGAAAAATAGGTCTGCTGAACAACGTAGATAACGCAATGAATGTTGTTGAACTGTCAAAATGAAAGCCATTGCTACAGATAGTGTGTTACGCAATTACCCCGCTGACCACCATGCGCTAAAGTTCGGAGAGCCTTTCTTCAGATTAGAATCGAATACTCTTAACACAGACTCAGAACAAAGGCTCGGGAGGCCTATGTCCAGCCTATGTCTATGGGACTTCTTTCGCAAGCACCTCCACTTCGACCGGTTTTGTGCTTCTCGCATCAAACGGGTTCCTGCGGCTGTCACAAGGTCGTCGGTCTACCTTGTGGGAGGCCTTTCAACGCTACGTCTTCCGGCGGTTTGCATGCATGCGTTAATACAATTAGGTACGCACGCTATATCAAGCGATACATTTCCAGTATAAGCTGACTTCTCATTGTCCGAAAAGGATCTTACAATTCGAGGTCAGCTAAAACTGGAAATGTATAGCTTGATGTCTCGTCATGTGTACCAACAAAAGACGCTACTAATTTATGTTGGTTGTCCGACTTTCATTCTTTGACAGTTGCATAAAATGGTCACAACCACTGACCTATAATAAACAAGTACGCTGGACTTCATACAAAAAATGATGACAAAACGAAGACATATTTTGATTTTCGCCATTTTGGCGCTGATAGCAACGTGAGCGCCGGTGGAACTAATATTTTTGAAAGCGAGTTTTACAAATTGCGCATACTCTCATGATAAAAATGTTCTAAATATCTCATAGTAAACACAAAATACACAAACATGTCTTTTTCCACGATTTAGACCTAAATCATCAAAGACGTACCAAAACAACACAACGGCCATTTGCAACATGTGTCAATTTTAGTTCCTCAGACGCTCGAGCGGGGCGCTTTGAATCGGCATAAAAAACTACTGTCATTTCGTATAGTATATTTAGTATAGCGTACCGTACTTGTATAATAGAGCTCAGTGGTTACAACACAAAAAATTTGACGTAGTGTCAATTTGATAAAAAATAATTAATTATCCCGAGTTTTCATTATTAATTTAGCAAAAACATATAAATATAAAGATTTCAAGTAAAATTAAATAACAATGGAATGTCTCGCTCAGTAGCAGAAGCACAATGAGGAGCTAAATTAATTCATTGTCCTTTTAATACTACTAATTATATTTTAAACTAGCTGTGCCCGCGACTTGGTTGCGTGTCGGAAAACAAATTGTATTTCATGGTTTTTGTTTTTTTTACGTGGAACGCTAATTTAAAAGAATAAAGCCTAGTTACCCCCTATAACATCAGCTATATGCCAGTGAAAGCCCCGTCCACATCGGCAATCAGCAGTTTCGGAGATTAGCCGGAATGTAAAAAGCTGTTATTTTATTTATTTGTATAGATGTGTATACATAACCTAAATAGGCCTATTTTATTGGCCTAAACTGCGGGATAATTGCGTAACACACTATGACTAGCAATGACTTTCATTTTGACAGTTCAACAACATTCATTGCGTTATTTACGTTGCTGAGCAGACAAATTTTTCGAACATATGAAGCAATGAATTAGCAATATCCTTACAATGATTGAGATTGATAGTGTCATACGCAAGCTGGCCACACTTTGATGTACAGTCAGGGAAATGCGTTGTTCTGCAAATCCTATCCTACTAATATTATAAACGTGAAAGTTTGTATGGATGGATGGATGGATGTTTGTTACTCTTTCACGCAAAAATTACTGAACGGGTTTGGATGACATTTGGCACACAGATGGTTTATAACCAGGATTAACATATAGGATAATTTTTATCCCGATATTCCCACGGGATCGAAACTTATGCGGGTGAAACCGCGGGGCGCAGCTAGTTGACTATAAGCTAAAATTGTCTCTACTTAATTCAAATTATACTGTAATTCTTGATCAGTCGTACCTAAGAAATGGCTTTAAGCCCGGGGTAATTGCGTAACACACTATCAGTAGCAACGGCTTTCATTTTGACAGTTCAACAACATTCATTGCGTCATTTACGTCGTTGAACAGACAATTTTTTCGAATATATATTTTTGTATTTGATAGCCCAACTCTTGAGGAAGGCTATAGGCTACCTAACATTACACTATTATTAGGGGCCGAGCAAAAATAATGTTAAACGAAAACGAAGTAATAGCGCGGACAGGCGATGCGATGCGACGGGGTTCTGGGGGGAAGAAGTTTCACGCGGACAAAGCAGTAGTAACTGGCGAGCGCCGCGTTAACCAATAGAGTTTCATGAAAAAAATGGGGATATTTTCCGACATCCAACGTAGGGGAAGCCGCGGGCAAAGGTTAGTTATAAATAAAAACCACCTCACTCCTTGGACTGTTAGCTAATTCTGAGAACTAGCTAGGACAACGCCATTTTGACTGTTCCCTTACCCATCATAATTCTCCTGCCCTTATCACAATTTATTCGTGGTCGGCGCAATATCTCTTTTTCTTCCATACTTCTCTGTCAGTCGTCATCTCGGTAGTCACCCCCTTTCTACCCATATCATTATTCAGACATTCCATCCATCGTTTTTTACGGACAATGTTTGAGTTGATCGTCAATCTGCCAAACAATGAGATTCCGTGACTGTACATTTAAGAACCAGGGGATCTACTACGAAGTGCAAAGTGCGAATGTTCGGATCGGACCGACACATGGCCGAACCGAATATTATTGAAAAATGCGAAAAAAGTTCGGATCGGCTCAGTTGGGTCGGGACCATAGTCAATATTCGAAAGAGTGTAGGAGTGTAAGATCGGGAGCGACCGAACCAAATAGTAACTTCGTAGCAGAAAACGGCCGAACATTCGGCCGATACCACTTCGGAGTAGACCCCCAGTACACCACCTGTCCTGTCCCAGTCACCTGAGGAGCAATTCTCGTAATTTTAAGAACGTTTAGTCTGATCACAGTCTCAATCTGTCAAAAAAATCTCCTATAATTCCCTACAATTTTGACAAGTTTTTGACATTGATTGTCGCTGAGATGAGATTCTTATTAGATTTTGAATGTTTTTAATTACGAGAATTGGCTTTCTAATATAAACTCCGTTTTTTAAGTAAACATTTTTTTTAAATTCTCTTAATTGCTAGCTAAAAAAACCAAAACAAAAATTACTTTCAAACAACATTTTTTAAATAGACTTTACATATACTATAAAGCATTTTAACAAACCAATAATTTAAGCCTGTTTAGTAAATAATTTTAAAAAAACGTGTGCGGTCGGGGGACCCCCGACAGTAACTCGTTGCTGACGCGATACTCGCACACACACACACACACTCGTATATAGATTATAGGCTGAATGGTAATTAGTGGCCGATATTTTTTGGGGTCATTGACCGCAGTTAATGTCAGTTTTTTTTCGGTTAACACAAAAAAAAAATATTTCAAGTGATTCTTTCACAGACAATTTAATTTGACCTTGTATACAGGTGTGCCAGTGCGCGCGAGTTTCGCGCAAGGAACGGATTCCTGACGGAGGTCCCGCGACCGCGCACTTTTTTTTTAAAGACATTGTTTAAATCTTCGAGCCAGTTTTTGTAACAAAACTAACGACTTAATCTGTTACTTAGAAGTATGAAAGACAAAAAGAAGAAAGATAAATAGGTTTATTGTAACAGGAGCACACGCACCGCGCGGCGTGCGTTATACCACAAAATTTTACAGTATTTTCATCTCAAAAAGCGACGCGCGGTTTACTTGCGGTAACCAAGTGTACAAACACGCTGTGAAGTCGGAGCTACGTGTGTAGCGTCAGCACATGACGCGCACACAGCGTGTTATTTGCTGACGCTAATCGTCTTCACGCACACATTCACATCGTGTTTGTACACTTGGTTACCACAAGTAATTTAATTTTTGCTTCTAGGACATGCCGGTTTCCTCACCGTTTTGAGAGCAGTGGTGATGAAATTATCGACACAAAGTAAAGCACCTGCCTGGGTTTGAACCCACGACCTACACCTCGTAATTCGGGGCCGATACCAAAAGGCCACCACTGCTTTTAAGATAATTTAGATCGAATAAATGATACTAAGTTGTCAGTTTTGTATTAAGAACTTTACTTTAGTTAGAATAAAGTTCCTTATTAAAAAAATGGCTCCATGATTTAAACCTGGGTCTAGAAATATATTTCTTTATTTTAATACGACGGTGTTTCATACAGCCGCGTACTGTACTCAAACCTCCACAGACACTGGCGCCACCTAGCGTCAGAATCTGACACTAGTCGTCATCACCAAACATTGACAGCGGGTCTTCAAACACAGGTTCAGCAGGTTTAGGAGTTTCTTTAGCTGTCGACCTGGATGACTGGGGTTTTTGATCTGTGGAAAATGTAACAAAACATCAAGATTGTATTCTATGAAGGAGAAGGCAGAGGTGGACTTATTTTACCAGATTTTTTACAGACATACATACACGCCTTTTTCTCGTGGGGGTAGGCACAGAACGTCTGCCACGATCCTCACAGACTCCTTTCGCTTCGTTTATGTTCATGCGAGTACATCTGCAAGCCAATTCTCGTAATTTAAAACGATCAAAATCTAGTCGCAGTGTCATCTCGGCGACAAAAAAATGTCAAAAACTTGTCAAAATGTAGGGAAATTTGACGTATTTTTTGACAGATTGAGACTGAGATCAGACTGTGAACGTTCTTAACATTACGAGAATTGCCCCTCTGGTCAAACACGCACGGGGGTTACGAGTACTACACACGTACTTTACTTCGAATTTTAATTGTATTCAGATTTCGATAAAAAAAGATAGTGAGGTGGTGCAAAAATGAACGAAATTGAATGAACTTAAATAATGTACAGACGCCAGCAGGTCAAGCTACCCGAAACTGTCAAATTTTCCCAATCAACCTTGAACCTTAATGCTTTAGCGACAACGTTGAAAATCTATTAAAGAAATTTGACAGATTGTAGTAACTTGATGTGCTGGCGTCCGTACTTAAATGCAAACTTTTTATTTTTTTAATAACTTGTCTTAAAAGCACGATATACACTATTAAAAATTGTAGAATTTGTTATACAAGGTTATTGGTAAAACACCAACAACCTCTTAAGAGGTCATTGTACTCATCATTATGAACAACTTTTACTATGGGACCAAACCAGAAATCGCGAAAAAAAATCAGCTGTTCCCTACATTTATATTCGTCTAACTCGTCAAAATATAGGGAACAGCTGATTTTTCTTTCACGATTTCTGGTTTGGTCCCATAGTAAAAGTTGTTCATAATGATGAGTACAATGACCTCTTAAGAGGTTGTTGGTGTTTTACCAATAACCCTATATATTTTGTTTCTCAGTAGTACAACTTAGTTAGAATGTATTGATTATTATTATTATTCAGCCACTCTTGAATGTCTTTTTTCTTCCAGGACACCTTGGGAATTGTTTCAATTTTTCGAATATTCGACGAATTACGAATATTTAAATTAAACCATTTTTATCATTCGTTCGTTACGCAAAATCGTTCACTACCCCAACACTATTAATTTTAGTATGGTAACATTATTTTTCTTTGAACTGTCAAGTTACTGAATACAATTAAAAGTCGAAGTATAACAGTCATTTTATGTGCCATGTAAAAGACATAAGCAAAGCATAATAATCCTAGAATGTTTCCACTACTGGGACACGGGTCTTCTCTCTGTGAGAGGGAGTGGGCCATAATCCAAAAACTTACAAACAAACAAACTCTTTATAATTATTCTCTGTAAGTAGGTTTGCACAAACACTTTTACACGTCAATCATATTTTAAAAACTAGATGAGATCGGCGTTTCCTATCTGAGAAGAAAGGCCGAAACAAACTCAGAGGTCACAGTCTCTTTTAAAGTCCAGACATAATCTTGGCCAGATCATGTGAAGACCATGTAGATCGATGTCTGAGATGGTCTTTTGAGGAAAGAACCACACAGATTGAGTGGACCTGTCCAGACATAATCTTGGTCAAATCATGCGAAGACCATGCAGATCGATGTTTGAGATGGTCTTTTGAGGAAAGAACCACACAGATTGAGTGGACCTGTCCAGACATTATAATTATAGTATAGTCTAGATAATTCTCTTACCAATAGTTTTCTTAGTTTTAACGCCAAACAAATCATCGTCATCGTCTTCATCACCGAACAGAGATCCCTTCACGACTTCTCTTTTTATCTCTCTCTTTATTTCTATCTTCTCCACTCTTCTCTCTCTCTTATTCGTTCCAAATAACTCTTCTTCACTATCAGAATCGAATATTGTAGATTTTTTTACTGCTGTTTTAGCTTTAAATATTTCTTCATCGTTTTCGTCACCGAAAAGTGATGATTTTGAATCTTTTTTTGAACTATTTTCTTCATTTTTATCGTAGACTTTACCTAGAGTAGTTACGCCTGTATTTGAATCTAGATTTTTGTTCAAACTTTCAGGCTTTTCAACAGGACTAGTATTGAATATATCTTCGTCATTTAAGATATAAACTACTTTAGCTTTTACATCTCTTGAGTACGAAGGTTTTTTTGTAATTTCAGGCTGTCTTTCTATGCCAACAGGTTCAATTGCAGATTGTTTTTCTACTGTATTAGGGTCTATTTCGGCTTGTACAGTAGTGTCACCAACCTTCGCTTGTACGTGAGGATTGTCTATAATTGCATGCTGTATATTTTGTTTAATTTCATTCGGATTTGGTTCATCAACATTAAGCTTTTCGCTACGAGTATGTTTCCTAGGCGGATCATCGATAGAACTAGAATTATCTGTAGAGTCTTCACCAAAATCGATTCCAGATTTTCTGACAGCTTCTTTCCGAGCCCTTCGAGTAGAAGGACGTCTTTTAACCTGAATCTTAGCCCTCTCTTTAGACAATTTATTATCTAGCACATCCGATTCAGGGTTCCCATCAAAACTCACAGGTTTTACCAACTTAGAATCAGAGTTTTGACTTTCCGCTTTTTCAGGTTCTGACTTTTGAAATTCAGGTTGGGTTTTTGGTTCTGGTTTTTGACTGTCAACTAAACTTTGACTTTGGCCATCTGGTTGATCGTTTGGCTTGACCTTTTTAGGTGATGCTCCTGGTAGTAAAGCATTTACGTTTATATTTAGACCCACTTTTAGTTTCCCAACTTTCCTTTGATCAGGTTTTTCTGGTTTTGATTCCGAGATCGTGTTAATCGGCTTAGGTATAAATTCAGGTTTTTTGAACAAGTCTTCATCCGATTTTGAATCTTCTTGAAGCAGTTTATCTTCAGTAATTAAAGGGTTTTCCGATTTCTGTAATGACGCGAATCGCTCGTCATCAGAAGATTTATTTACTGATTCTAGGTTTTTATTTTCACGTTTAGGTATTTCTTGTTTAAATGCTGTAGGTTTTTCTAATGAAGGTACTGATGCAAACAAGTTTTCGTCATCAGATAACAAATCAGCGGCAGGTTTATCTTCAAAAGCTTGGTTTTTATTTCCCCTTTCTTCTTTAGTTGATGTCAAAGAAGTAGGTTTTTCTAATTTAGGTCCTGATGTGAACAGGTTTTCATCTTCAGAAAATAAATCAGTTTTATTTTTTAAAGTAGGTTTAATGGGTTTAGTGGGTACATTAAATAGTTGTTCATCATTAGTTAAAGACTTTTGTCGTTCATCAACATTTTCTGTAGTTGGTATTTTAAATATGTCTTCCTCTATATCTAAACTAGATTCTTTTCTAACTTCAACAGTCGGTTTTATTTCATCTTTCGGTAAATCACTGAATATGTCTTCAATTGGATCTAATTTACCAATTTCAGGTATAATATTGTGAGAAGAATTATCTTCGAATTGTACGGTATCAGGTAAGGGAGGTAAATCATCATTCTGCGGAATTCTAGGCTTAGGTACCGTAGAAAACATATCATCATCGAATTCATCACTGATTTTACTAAAACCATCATCGGGTGGTTCATCGGTAAACAAACCAAAAATCCTATCCTGAGTCGGAGTAAAATCTTCCGGATTTTCTACAAATATTGGATCATTCTTCTTGAAAAATAGGTTCTCATCGTCAGAATCATCGTCAAATAAAGCATTGACGTTTTTACTTCTTTTAGATTCCTTGGGTTTCTCAAAAACTGGTGGTTCAGTTAAAATGTTACTGAAAATATCTGGTTCTATAACTTTTGTTGGGATTTCAACAGTTTTATTGTCTTGTGCAGTCTTGTTATATATCGTTTCTGTAAAAACTGGATCTGTAGCTTCAAATATTGTTTCAGGATTGTCAGTATTTTGTTGACTTGTTGCAAATAGTTTATCAATATCCTCTTCTAACGTGGTTTTATCAAAAATATTGTGAATTTCACCAGTTTCGGTGACCATGTTACTATTTTTAATTACATTTCTATTAGTTTCTTCTTTTGGGGGTAAATCATCGAAATCTTGATCACTGAAATCATTGTTCGTATCCGAAGAACTTTGTTCAACATTTTTTATATTTTTATGTATATGGTCAAATATTTTAGCTGCATTTGTTTCTTCATATTTATAAGAACTTGTATTCATGCTATCTACATTTTTGCTTACAGGTAAAACTAAAGCGTGCTCATTTTTTAAAATGTTCATAGTTTCAGAATTATTAACAATTTTATCTACAACAGGTATGCTAGTATCTTTAGTTACATCATCACTTTTAACAACTATTTGTTCCGTTTCATCAGTTTTAACCGAACTTGAAGTCTTTACCTCCACATTTTCTTTAGGAATTTTTACTTCAGTCTTGCTTGACAGTATTTCTACATTTCCTTCAGGAATTTTCTTGTCAGCTTTGCTTGGCAGTTTTGTAATTTCTTTAATAGAAGCTGCTACGATATTTGGGACGATTGAAGATTTAGCTGGTTCAACAAAAAGAGTACTCGTGTCATCATCTTCATCGAAAAGCGATGGACTTTTTAAAGTTTTATTTATTAAAGTTTTAGCCTGTGCAGTATTTTTCATATCCTCTCTACCAAAATCTAGAGGTTTTTCTATACTAACTGAACTATTTTGTACTTGAGTAACTTCATTAGTTTTTAAATCACTAAACAGTTCATCTTCGCCGTCATCAAATATATTTTTAGTGATTTCTTTACTTTTGTTAGAAACTTCGTTTATTTTAGATCTTTCAGCTACCTTAGGTTTATTAGTTTCTACAGGTTTAGGAGTATCTATAGGTTTATCAACCGGTTTATTCTCGGAAAATAATTCATCGTCACTGTCAAATAAACTCTTCTTATTAGTACTACTATTCGCTACTTCTATTTTCATCGGTTTTGGCGCAGCAATCTCCGAGAAGAGATCGTCATCATCTTCGAAAATCGATTTTGACTTGGAACTATCTTTTGCTGGCATTTTAACAACGTTCGTAGAAAAGATATCGTCTATATCATCAAAAAGATTATCACTGAACAGATCTACTTTTGGCTTTTCTACCTTTTTTTCTTTTACCTTCTCCACGCTTTTCTTTTGTATTACAGTTTTTAAATCTTTACTAAAATCTTTATCTTTCGTGACTGTTTTACTTTCAGACCTAGCAAATAAGTCATCGAATATATCTTTTTCTTTTCTTATCTGCTGGTTTGACTGTGACTCTGAACGGGAGTCACTTCCGCTGTCGTCACCGGAAGTGGAAGATTTTCGTTGATTACGTTTCAAGATGGCGGCTCCAATACTTTCGGTTCCTTTGTTGCCGAATAAGGAAATTCCGCCAATTGGTTTCTGTGGAAAAAAGTTACATAACATAACATCTCGCTTGTATTCAGCAAAGGGTTACGCAGAGATGTACAGAACAATCACATTTAGCTAGTTAAATTTAAGTCCTATTTAATAAGGGACGAGCCTATTACTGTCAACTGGGCAGAAATAGACTAGACTCGGGCTTTTGAGACCCAATTACACTTTGCCCGACCTGAGGATCGAACCCAGGACTTCATACTCAGCAGTCGCACTTACTAAAGAGGCAGTCAAAGTTAAAAATTCAGTTTTAAATCATCTTAATAATGTTCTCAGTGCTGAGACACAGGCCTCCTCTTTGTGAGAGGGAGTAGGCCATAATCCGCCTCGTGAGTGGGCTCGCGTGGTGGATTATGGCTCACTCCCGCGCCACCCGCCTCCCTCTCTACTGACGCGGTTTTATGGATGAAATATATCTTGTGACTTTTTTGTTTATTAGTCGTATTGGAATGGGCAACTACCGACCGATTCCTGGACAATTCAAAAGTACCTGTGCCTGTTAATTTGCGTTTGAGTTTGGAGTGTTACTATTGGTTAAAAATATATTTAAAAAAAACATACCTTGACCCCCCTTTCAGCCCCTCCATCACCTCTCGCACTCAAATCATCAGCATTACTCTCCTGCTTATACACATTCCTACTATCATCATCATGCTGCGCTCTATCATCATTGTGATATACATTTCTTCTATGATTATCATCATGTATATTTCTTCTATGATTGGAACTATGATCATCAGACTTGTGATGCTTTTCAGTGTGTTTGACAAACATGTGCGGTGCTGGGCCAGAGTCGAAGAGAGAGGTGGGGTTGGCACTGGGGTTTGTCGCTGGCTGTGGGAAAGAGTAATGGTTTTTGTCTGTGGTTATAATTTTTAAAATAATCTCAGCGGAGACCAGCCTTCGGCGCGGGAGATATTATAGTGCAGGCGTGTGTGCGCAGAGACAGGTGCACTCCCTCTACCCTCACTCTCATAGTCCGATGGGGGGCGATCCGACACGACCGGAGAAAGATCAGGCGCAGGACCAACGGCTTGACGTGCTTTCCGAGGCACGGGGGTATCACACCGCCAACTTCCAAACTGCGGGCTGTTACTAAGAAATTTCCAATGGAAAAAACCTAATAACACTTTACCCGCCCCGGGAATCGAACCCAGAACCCCCCGCTCAGCAGTCGCGCTTGCGACCACGAGACCAACGGGGCAATTAATAGTAAGAATTTATTAGAGTTAGTGTGGCAGTTAGTTGTTATTATAATTTATTCAGCCTATAATGTTCCCACTGCTGGGACACAGGCCTCCTCTCTGTGAGAAGGAATAGCGAAATAGAATAGAGAAATAGAAATCCACCACGCGGGCCCAGTATATGATTTTGACAAAATATGATTCGCGAATGTTACAAGTATGTATTTACAGAATGATTATATTTTCCTGTAAATACACTCTTTTTACGATCGCGAATCATATTTTAATCAACATTCAACTTGACACTGCCCTGAAAATTGCAAAAAAAAACATAAGAAAATATTGAATTTTTTGGGCTACCTTCTTCTTTTTTTGTCGATGGTACTCTTCTTCGATATTTTATATTGTTAGAGCCCAGTAGGTGGCCACGTTGATTGCGGCATCAGTGGCATTCATTAAGTCATCCAAGGTGCAGGTGAACTGGCACTTAGGGCACTCCAGCAAGTGGGACATGGTCTGATTAGAGGCACCGCACTCGCACTGGGTGTTGGATGGGTCAGTAATTCCCCATTTTGAAAAGTTGTGTCAGCATGTAACTTACGACTATTTAATTATAACATCTCCCTTACCTTAGCAGCAAAATCGCTGAAGATATCTCCGTCATCACTATCCCTCTCATTGGCAAACAGATCGTCTGCGCCGTGAGTCCTGGCGTACGGCTGAGCGCGGTGCAGGTCGGCGAATATGTCCGAGTCCTGGCTGTCCGAGTGCTCGGAGAGCGGCGGGGGCTCGTCTAGGAATATTGTGCCTGGAGACGGATAATGAGATAGTGATAAAAATCGGCCAACGGTGAATCGAATTATTCATAGATTCATTTTTTAATGTACGCACATATTGGGTATTTATTTTAGTTTTCACAATAAAACACACAGGATAGTTGATATTTTTAACCTTATATTTTGTTTGAATTGTTTCTTAATTTTATTTTTTTACATTCATCATCTGCCTAGCCTTTTCCCAACTATGTTGGGGTCAGCTTCGAGTTTTTTAAACCCTAGCTGGAGGCCGTATTTTATTGAGGCAACCACAAGCAAGTCCTGTTAAGCAGCTGACAACCTCGTAAGCTGAACTGTGAGATGCCATTCCCAAAAAAAAGCTATCTTGTGGCAGTTGCCCACCCGACACGACATCCCTGCCGAGGATCCTGCCTTCCCTATGGAGGATGAGTGAACTTTACACCCTGTTCCTCATACCACTACAAAAGTTAAAATCACTTACTCGAGACCGGGTCCTGTGGCCTGTAAATCTTGCGCACTGTGGGTTTAGGAGGTTCCTCATCGTCCGGCTCGCTTTCTACCATCTGGGGATTAGGTCACAAAAATAAAATAAAAAGGTATCAGTCTGCCTATCAATCAACTGGTCATAAACAGAGAGAAGTGGAAAGGCCTTTGCCCAGCAGTGGGACATTACCACGGGCGTATCTTGACTTTGGCGGCAAGGGTGGGCAATTTCCACTCTAGAAACTTATTTGCCCATCCTAGAAAAATGGACAGTATAGAAGTACTTACTGTTTAACCGCTTTTTATTGGGGTTCCGTAACCTCAAAAGGAAAAGACAGAACACTTTACGGTACGGTTTGTAGAGTTGGGCTCTCAATAATTGACTGTTGTTAGATAAGCAGGACTGCTAACCATCCACGAATCGACCGCAGCAAACGTAGCTTAACCTTCGGTAAAAAGCCCCTCTAAAATAAAAAAAGGTATTGACTTACGTAAGGAACAGTAAAAACATTGTTGTCCGAAGGTTTTGCTTTTGTACCGATGCAGTTCTGTCTACCCCTACAGGAGATGCGTGGCGTAATGTTATGTTAAACATACCTTAGCCGGTTCTCTAGCACCTAACCTCCTGGCGATCTCGCTGGCCACATCTGAGGGAGTCGGTTTCGGTGCGGAGCCCTGTTCAGATGGCGGCTCTGAACTTGTTTCTGATATCTGCAAATTATACAATATGTAGTTACTGTTTCCTAAAAAAGCGGTGACCGCAAATAACGGCTGCCATGAAAATGATCTTCATCATCTGCATGCCTTTTCCCAACTATGTTGGGGTCTGCTTCCAGTCTAACCGGATCCAGCTGAGTGTCAGTATTTTACATGGAGCGACTGCCTATCTGACTCCCACAACCCAGTATGGGTAATACGATACTTCTTGGTAAGAATGGTTGTTAAACTTTCGGGCTTCTGACGACCCGTAACGACTGTCAAAGATCCACGAATGACAGCCGAGACCAACGGCTCATCGTGCTCTCCAAGGCACGCAGGGCTCCACGGACCAACCGCGGCAAGCGTCGCTTAACCTGATCGATCGACCCGTGTGGCTGTTATTACTTAGCCACAAGCCCCTCTCATGTCATGAAAATTATGACAGTAGCAAAGATTTGAATCGCCAGATACGTCCTCCCGACCAGCCCCTTCAGCTTGCTTACTCTGCAAGCTATCTCGGTAACTCCGGTTCTTTTCCGGATAATTTCATTTCTGATTTTGTCCTTGCAAAGAAACTCCGAGCATAGCCCGCTCCATAGCGTGCTGAGCAACCTTGTCTCGTCTATCATCAGTATATTTGAATGCTTATGACTGTTACTTACAGTGGTCTGTGTGTGAGGCACTGCTAGTTTGTCTGTGTGCGTGTCTTCCGGTTCCGACTGCGAGTACTGGTCGCTGTCGTGTTCTGCCTTAGACGCCGTGCTATCCGAGTCGCTGTCTTCGAGGAGCAGACCTTGGAAAGTAATGAAAATATGTCATATTGTTACGAACTTCGGGGTTCGTGACAATTAAAACTGCCGATATAAATTAGACTTTAATTAAAACACACTTATAACAACTCAAACACACTAATTATAAAACACAATTGCACTTAAGTCGCACTTGGAGATCGCTTTCGATGTATTCGCTTGTATCGCTTATCCAACTCTGTGTCTCGGTCGTCTTATCCCGGCCTTATATAGTGCCGCAGATAGTTCTAGAACCCTCTATTGTAGAAACATCTAGAATGTTCGAGTACATACCGGCCCCGACTGACCAGATGTCGATAATTATAGAAAGTGCTAGCATCGAAATATCTGAAAGGATCTATTAGTTCTGCTATTCGATAGTAGATGGCGCTAGTGGTAACTTGTGGCGCGCAACAATATTATAAAGTCATCATCTACCTAGCCTTTTCCGGGGTCGGCTTCCAGTCTAACCGGATGCAGCTGAATACCAGTATTTTACGTGGAGCGACTGCTTATCTAACCTCCACAACCCAGTTACTGGGTAATACGATACCCCTTGGTAAGACTGGTTGTCAGACTTTCGGGCTTCTGACGACCCCACAAAATAATGTATGATACAGGATGAAATTGAAAACTTGTGCCAAATCGAAATAGGAGGCGCAGTAACTGTTACATTATCATTATAAATGTCATTTTCCGAATCTAAAAAAAAATCGTGTAATTATCGTTTTAGATAGGGCAAACTAAGTAAACAGCAAATGATGAATTCATTTGCTGTCATGAAGTTTTGCGCAAGAGTACTATTTATAACGAAGGTGAGCAAGGAAGGAAAGGGGTTAAATAGGGGATGAAAGTTCGTAATTTTTTGCCGACGGGGAGTCTCATAATTACTAAAGTAAGTAAAAGTTGTGAAACAGTTTTTTTATGCAATACTAGATTTTGCCCGCAACCTCACCCGCGTGAATGTCGGAAAATCACGGGAACGTACTACCTACCGAGATTAAAGATACCCTATGTGTCTTAATCTATCCAAAGGTTGTCTTTAAAAAATCGCTCTTAGCGATAAGACCGCCCATTGTGTCACCCTTTGTAAAATTTCTATATTTATCTGTAATTTATATGGTGTACAAAGAGTATTCTTTTCTATGTGTTAAACCAGGGGGTGTACTACGAAGTGCAAAGTGCGAATGATCGGATCGGACCGACACATGGCCGAACCGAATATTATTGAAAAACGCGAAAAAAATTCGGATCGGCTCAGCTGGGTCGGGATCATAGTCAATATTCGAAAGAGTGTAGGAGTGTAGGATCGGGACCGACCGAACCAAATAGTAACTACGTAGCAGGAAACGACGGAACATTCGGCCGATACCACTTCGGAGTAGATCCTCTGGTTATAGACTATAACATATGGGTATCTCACCAGCATGCCACTTGTTCTTCCACGGTTGTGATCCGATGATGTACGGGAGAGGCCGGGATGCGTACATATCCTTAGGTTTCAGCACCATTCTGGAGACAAGCAATATAGTCAGTACATGGTCTGGTCATCCACCTATCCGCACTGATTACGGCCCATTTCATCTTACATAGAGAGAGAAAAAAAGAAAGTAAAAAAATGTATTTATTTGGCACAAACCAAAAGACACACCATACACCAATGCCATCGCTGCTGACAGTGTGTTACGCAATTACTCTCTCTGTCACTAAATGATAAATGATTTTATTTCTGTAAGTAGGTTTGTACAAACTCTTTTACACGTCAATCATATTTTAAAAACTAGATGAGGTCGGCGTTTCCTATCTGACTCTGAGAAGAAAGGACGAAACAAACTCGGAGGTCACAGTCTTTTAAAGTTCAGACAAAATCTTGGTCACATCATGTAGATTGATGTCTGAAATGGTCTATTGAGGCAAGAACCACACAGATTGAGTGGACCTGTCCAGTCAGTGCACGCATTTGTCAGTAATCGTGCAGCTCAACTCAAAACTTAAGGAGCTCAACGATCCGACGAACAATACCAAAGAAAGGACATTTGGGTAGGCCACATAAATTACTCAAACTGGCAGACCATGTTCCTGCAGTACAGTGTCAATCTCATGAGCTGACGTCAGCTTATCTGGCACTTCCAGAATATGCACATTAACAACATACGAATAAGGTCTAAACTCACCTGGCAGGCATTTCATCGTCGGTATCGGAGTCAGTGTCACTGTCCTGCAGTATGTTGATGATCTCATGAGCATTCTCTAACACCGATATACTGCGCTTTAATGACGTCAACTCATCTCGTACTTCCGGTTTAGGCTGCTCCTGAAAACGAATAGGAGATGAATTAACTACAGTTTTTTCCAGTTAAACGAATATAAACCTTATAACGTTGTAAATTAGGTTGATTTCTACTTAAACGAATATCAATCTTATATTATTTCAAACATCCATGCCAAAAGTCACCCAAAGAGTGGATTGCAAGTGCAATTGAGTGGGCTATGCTTGGAGTTTCCCTGCGTGATCGAATCGGAAATGAAGAGATCCGCAGAAGAACCAAGGTAACCGACATAGCCCGAAGAATTGCCAAACTTAAGTGGCAGTGGGCAGGGCACATTGCTCGCAGAACAGATGGCCGATGGGGTCGCAGGGTTCTGGAGTGGCGACCGCGTACCGGAAGACGTAGCGTTGGAAGGCCTCCCACAAGGTGGTCTGGCGACCTTGTGAAGGCCGCAGGAACCCGTTAGATGCGAAAAGCACAGACCGAAAAGTCAACATAAAAAAAAATGGCCGGCAGGTACCTAAGTATGCCACGGACCACGGACAAGGTTATTATAATAGCGAACCCTCATTTAGGTTGTCCCAAGTTAGGAACAGGGTCAGTATTCATTATAACTTTCAACTTTCTTGACCAACATTTAAACATTCGAAGACAAAAACGGTAGACTTTGACTGACACACATAACAACACCTATAAGGATAGCACATGCAATGGACAGGTTTGCCAAGATGGAATGCAGCGCAGTATTCTAGACGTTAAATTGACAGACCATATCCAAAACACAGATCACTGACGTTGCTCAAAAAGCCGCTAAGCTGAAGTAGGACTGGGCTGGTCTGCCGTATGCTCAATGAGCTGTAGGCTAAAATAACCACCACGTAGAGCCCTGACACAGCTGGAAGGAGTCGCGGCAGACCCCGTAGAAGATGGCGGGACGAGCTGGACAAAACTAACGACCAGTGGTCCACTTTAGCCCTTGAAGTCATGGGGAGAGGTCTTTGCCCAGAAGTAGGATGATGCAGGCTAACAGTAAGGATAGCATACTCTTAGATCCACATATGATAGCGATTTCACTTATCTTGGGGCCCTACCATAATCATTAGCAGGGCAGGTCAAGGTGACAGTTAACAGTTGCACCGCAAATGATACAACGTCAGAAACAAAAAAGAAAAGAAAGAAAAACGCGTTTATTGGCACTACAGCAAAAAAAAACACACCTTAAAACTGTAAACAACAGAAAACAAAGATGCCAAAAGGGCCTCAGCTCAGCATAATGTCAGATGACAACACAAGGTGTACCACCTGACGCTGATTTTCAGATGCAACTCAAAGTGCCATACGCTAGAATAACAAACACATAGGTGTGGCTGTTATAATAAATTAGTGGAATTATAAACTAACAAAGTTACATTAAAAACCACCAAAAATAAATTTAAAAAAAAAAACCTGTGCGAGGCCAAAAGGGCTCCTGTCTCAGCATAATGCTGCGATATTTAAAAATAAATACCACAGCACTGGGGATCTACTCCGAAGTGGTATCGGCCGAATGTTCGGCCGTTTCCTACTACGAAGTTACTATTTGGTTCGGCCGGTCCCGATCCAACACTCCTACACTCTTTTGAATATTGACTATGGTCCCGATCCCGACCCAACTGAGCCGATCCAAACGTTTTTTCGCATTTTTCAATAATATTCGGTTCGGCCATGTGTCGGTCCGATCCGATCATTCGCACTTTGCACTTCGTAATAGGCCCCCTGGTAAAAAAATCTTAAAGGAATAAATACAGCCAAATGAGGGTACTTCTTACCTTGACGACGGGCACGTCGGTAGACAAGTCATCGTCATCATACACGCGACTTTCTATAAACTGACTGCTACTCAACGCCATGAATCTACAACAAAAAACAACATGCATAACATCACTCTTTGAGTCCCAAAAAAGGTTGGCAGAGGTGTGTAGTTCACCCAGACTTCGACGGTTATGTTTAATAGGAGGTTAGAAGCTCGTGGCTAAGTAATAACAGCCGCACGGATCGATCGATCAGGTTAAGCTACGCTTGCCGCAGTCGGTCCGTGGGTGACCATCTTTACATACCGAGATCCATCCGTGCCTCCGAAAGCACGTTAGGCTGTTGGTCCCAGCTGTCATTCGCAGATCGTTGACAGTAGTTACGGGTTAGAAGCCAGAAAGTCTGACAATCAATCTTAGCGAGGGGTATCGTGTTACCCAGTAACTGGGTTGTGGAGGTCAGATAGGCAGTCGATCCACATAAAAAACTGGTATTCAGCTGCAACCGGTTAGACTGGAAGTCGATCCCAAAAATGGTTGGGAAAAGGCTAGGCAGATAATGTAATAGGATGTTAGAATATTGTCATTAACCGGGCACACATCAAGACTACGAGCTGTTACTGAGAAATTCCTGATAGGAACATCCAGCAATAACTTGCCCTTCTCGCGAATCGAACCGAAGATCCTACGCTCAAGTCTTTTGAGCATGCAATGACTAATTAGACAAATAAACATTCAAGACTAAAATCCCTCTATATCAAAACTAGCTGCGCCCCGCGTTTTCATCCGCATAAGTCACGATCCCTAAGGACATAAGACACAGGGTTTTAAATTCGCCCCTAAATAATTCCGATCCAGCCTGTCCCTTGCTGCCCTCTCCCAGCGACGCCCTAAGCCAAGATCCGTTCCCCGCAGGGGGTGCCGTTAGCAAGTAGTCGCTTAGTTTTTAAGCCCTGGCTGGAGGCCTAAATTTATTGAGGCATCCACAGGCAAGCCTGGTTAAGAAGACTACAGTCTCATAGGTTGAACTGCGAGATGCCTAACATAAAAAAGGAAACGGTAAACCTTCCAATGATAATTATAAATGGTTACATAACAGTATAAAAGTGCTAATTATAAGCAGTGAAATCTCATTAGTAATTCAAATTAGAGCTAAATTTGGAGGAAAATCAACGAGTGTGAAGAGAGTCTGACAGTTCGTGGCCATTCTCTTTACACGATACTATTAGATGGCTGGTCAGGAGAAAGAATGTAATGAATCTAAACTAAAATATTACAAAAACTAGCTTCTGGTCGTGACTTCGTCCGCGTGAAATTTCTTGTTCCCCGACCCCCGTCGTATCGCATCGCCTGCCCTACTTCGTTTTTATTTAGCGTTCTTTTCGACTTATATTCTTTTTACTCGGCTCCTTGGAGTCTTAGCGTGATGTTATATAACCTATAGCCTTCCTCAAGAATTGGCCTATCAAATCATCATCTGCCTAGCCTTTTCCCAACTATGTCGGGGTCGGCTTCCAGTCTAACCGGATGCAGCTGAATACCATTAATGTACATGGAGCGACTGCCTATCTGACCTCCACAGACCAATCCAATTGGGGCCAATTGGGCTATGAAATGTTAAAACATTTTTTGAAACCTGACTGGTAGTTCCGGCGATTACCCCCTACATACAAAAAAACTTTTACTTCTTTAGAATATTATATACATACATACATACATTATCAGCCTATAAAGTTCCCACTGCTGGGTCACAGGCGTCCTCTCTGTGAAAGGGAGTGGGTCGTAATCCACCACGCGGGCCCAGTGCGGGTTGGTTATAATATTAGTAAAGAAGTATAGATAAATAAAACTTACTGGTTATTAACGTTCTGCAAGCTGATGCTGGCGTCGTTCAGAGCGGTGGCCATATGTTCCAACTGACAGTTTGCTTCTTGGCATTTAGTGAGGAGCCTCTGGAAACAAGAGTATATTGGTTAGGAGACTATTCAGTAAATCTACGACAAGGTCAAGGTACAAGATCGCAGAAAGCGATAAGACCGCCCATTGTAAGTTTTGTAGTGTTCAAGTTAATTTTTATAATGTATTTTTCTGGTTCACAATACAGTACATAACGGCAATGGAGAGGGCTCTGCTTGTAGTTTCCCTGATTGAATCAGGAATGAAGAGATCCGCAGGAGAACCAAGTTAACCGACATAGCCCGAAAAATTGCCAAACTTAAGTGGCAGTGGGCAGGGCACATTGCGCGCAGAATAGATGGCCGATGGGGCCGAAAGGTTCTGGAGTGGCGACCGCGTACCGGAAGACGTAGTGTTGAAAGGCCTCCCACAAGGACCGATGACCTTGTGAAGGCCGCTGGAATCCGCTGGATGCGGGAAGCACAGAACTGCTCGAAGTGGAGGTGCCGAAAGACGTCCACTGCTGGCATAGGCCAGGGGAGGCCTATGTCCAGCAGTGGACGTCTTCCGGCTGAAATGATGATGATGACATAACGGTGCACAAGTGACAGTCACTTTATCAGAGCGTCGCATCGATGGTTGCGTGGCGGCCGTCTTCTGGTGACAGAGATGATATCAGGAGTCGCTAACGTACCACGTCCACGAAGAACTGCTATATTCCGGCACAATCCAGATGATATACAAGCTGCTCAACCACTAATACGATGACCACTTCTGGTAAAGGCTATCCTGAGCCATTATATAATATAAATAAATAAACAAGAGAAACTGCTAAGAGGGATGTCTGTTACACGAATGGATAGAATAAGAAATGACAGAAAAGGAAGTCAGGAAGTGGCACCGGTAACTGAAGAGTTGTGTGGAAATCGGCGGTCATGGTATGGGCATGTGTTACGTAGGAATGAGGAAAATGTCGTGAAGAGAGTTTTGAGTATGAATGTCGATGGCTATAAGAGTAGGGGAAGACCAAAAAAACGACGGATGGACTGTGTGGTTATAAAGGGGGTGACTATGACTACTGAGATGACGACTAATAGAGAAGTATGGAAGAAAAAGACATGTTGCGCCGACCACGAATAAATTGGGATAAGCGCAGGAGAATGATGAATGATGATGAAGTGAAAAGGGGAAATTCAAACGCGATCACTTTCGAATAGAACCGCACTAGTACCTGAGTGCGCACTCGAACTGAAGAAGATTTTTCAATAACTGGTAAGTGGCGCGAATATTGGTAACCGTTATTATTATATAATACTCGCCACAACTGACTATTATACCAATAATAAAATAGTTGTTATTCTGACCAACCAATCACAAAAACAAACGCCTTTAAATCCCAAGCCCCAAGCGAACCATTTTGAAAACAATAGGATTTCCTATTTGTGTAGTTATAATAAATGAAATGATAAATAAACAAGGTAAATTTGTGGAAACAATAGCAGAAAGACAGATGAGTAATAATATACTTGTCTATGATCATACATCTTTACATACCGAGACCTCTCCGTGCCTCGGAAAGCACGTTAAGCCGTTGGTCCCGGCTGTCACTCTTGGATCTTTGACAGTCGTTACGGGTAGTTAGAAGCCCGAAAGTCTGACAACCAGTCTTACCAAAGGGTATCGTATTAACCAGTAACTGGGTTGTAGAGGTCAGATAGGCAGTCGCTCCATGTAAAATACTGATATTCAGCCGAATCCGGTTAGACTGGAAGCCAACCCCAACATAGTTGGGAAAATGACAGTGGGCTTTTAAACGCACCTAAAAAAGTTTTTACTTAAAGCCTGTTACAAAATATAGAATCTGCAAGAGCGAGCGAAGCAAACTCGGGATATTGGGCACCCCGCTCATACGTAAGGTTTGAAACGCTTAGGTTAAGGCCAGATTCCAAAACCTAAACTGCTGTACAGTTTAGGTTTTGGAATCTCGTTGAAGCTTTTCGTCATGATTTGATAAAGTAAGTTCTCTTTCCGTATGATGGTTAAAAGAAAACGGACTATTCAAGGTGGGGTGGTAAAATTTTCAGGATCGCTTTTGCGATCTACATTCTGTTCATACTTGAGCTTTTCTTCATAAGTCGACAAAGCAAGTATTTTCTAGTCCTTTTGGAAAGAACATCGAACCTATCCGAGTGTGCAAAATTTTCGGTAAGTAAAGATGGTCATCCATCCACAGACCAACCTCGGCAAGCGTACCTTGACCTGATCGATCGACCTGTGCGGCTGTCATTATTTAATCGCAAGCCCCTCTTGTGTATGTATTATGATGACATAATGGGTGTTATGTGGTGTACATTAATTCCGGGACATGTTGTTTAATTCAGAATCTTACCTGATGCGTGTTTTGCAATATGCTAAGCAATTGCTCATCTCCGGCGAGGGTCCAGCTTGGAGCCAGTTTCCGTAAGGCATCCGTTCCGGGGTCATCCATGATGAAGACTTAAGGCTGCTGTAATGAAGGTGATGGTGTTAAAGTTAAATCATTATTTTGATTAGACAATTAACAGGAAAACCAATTTCTAAAACAAAAGTATTGGATGTGTGCAATGAAAATGAAACAGAACCTGAGCACTATTCGTAATAGATTTAGGGAGGGTTGTTTCATATCCAACTATCTATATGTCAAAAGTGGCACTAACTATCATCAAACCAAAAAAAGCATTGTTTCAAATTACAATTATGACCTTACTGTACGTCAAATCTCTCTCTCTCCAGTTCATGTTGGGAACACTACACTTGAAGTTGTTGACCATTACGTATACCTAGGACAGGCAGTCCAGCTAGGTAGGTCCAACATCGAGAAAGAGATCTCTCGTCGAATCCAACTTGGGTGGGCAGCATTCGGGAAGCTTCGAAAAATCTTCGCGTCCGACTTACCTCAGTGTCTCAAGACAAAAGTCTATGAACAGTGTGTGTTGCCAGTGATGACTTACGGCAGTGAAACATGGTCGCTAACTATGGGTCTCATAAGAAGGCTCAAGGTCACCCAGCGTGCAATGGAGAGAGCCATGCTCGGCGTTTCCCTGCGTGATCGAATCAGAAACGAGGAGATCCGCAGGAGAACTAAAGTAACCGACATCGCTCGAAGGATTGCTCAGCTGAAGTGGCAATGGGCGGGACACATAGCGAGTAGAACCGATGGCCGTTGGGGCGGAAAGGTTCTGGAATGGCGACCGCGCACCGGACGACGCTCAGTGGGTAGGCCCCCGACAAGGTGGACCGACGATCTGGTGAAGGTCGCGGGAAGCCAGTGGATGCAGGCAGCGCAGGACCGATCGTCGTGGAGATCCTTAGGGGAGGCCTATACCCAGCAGTGGGTGTCGTGCGGCTGATATGATGATGATGATGTACGTCAAATAATAACGAGTATGTAATCATTAATATTTTATATATAGAAATTAATCCCTATTTCCCTTGGTCACGCTATAGCTTGAGAACGACTTTACCGGTTTCATCCATGTTTTTTTTTTTTTTAGTTTTCTAATACTTTGTAGAAGGTTCTGACGGAAATAAAATTAAGAAAGTTGCGCAGAAAATTAGAAAATTTAAGAATTACGCTTTGATGCCAAAACAGCTGAACGGATTTAGATGAAATTTGACACATGGGTAGACCATGATCTGGAGACATAGTCTACTTTTTATCCTGGGGGTCTACTACGAAGTGCAAAGTGCGAATGATCGGATCGGACCGACACATGGCCGAACCGAATATTATTGAAAAATGCGAAAAAGTTCGGATCGGCTCAGTTGGGCCGGGACCATAGTCAATATTCGAAAGAGAACCAAAAAGTAACTTCGGAGCAGGAAACGGCCGAACATTCGACCGATACCACTTCGGAGTAGACCCCCTGGATTGCAGACGAAGTTACGGACAACAGCTTTTATATAGTATACATATATTTTACGTATGGTATGTTAACCAACCATTTGAAACAACCAGCCCTTGAGGAAGTAAAAGCTGTTTTTATTTGTATAACTTTTCTTTTTAGGATTTTATTTTAGGATAGCCAAAGGGTGCCAATGGAACCCTGTTACTAAATCCCTGTTCACTCTTTCCACTTTTCCCGGTTTACTGTGAACGTGGGGTAGGAAATAAAGAAACAAAAGAGTTTATTTACGTGACCACTCCAACTTATTAATTTACTTAACTTATTTTATTACATTTTTAAAAATTAAAATTAAGTATTAATAAAAAAAACATTATTTATTTTTTTATTTATAATTTTTTTTTTTTTTAATGTTGCCCCACACTAGGAATTACTCTTGTGTCGTGGGTGCGTTTACAAAAAATTAAACTCACATTCACCCACACACAGCCAGAACTGGAACAACTATCAATAGGCAATACAAATATTTGTTCCATGCGGGAACCAAACTTAAAATATCTTATTTGCCTAACATGGAACAATGCAATTAATTTAATGAATATTTATGACAAAAAATTTCTACACAAGGGGTAATCCCCTAGCATAGATATATTGTCAGATATCAAAAAAAATAGCTGTAACCCTGAATTTTTTTAAGTTAACTGTGCTGTCTAGTTCAAGGAGAAATATTCTAGTTTATAGTTAAGATAGTTATCTTATCTATAAACTAACTTAATAAGAGACGAACCCTGGCATTTCAACATCGCAACATAATCTCACAAAAAATATCATAGAACACAAGAATGTTTTTTAATTATTCAAGTTTACATAATTGAGATACAATCTCATAAACTCCTCAACAAAGTATTTATTATATTAACTGTGCTAAATTGAATCATATTATTAAAAGGTCACCCCATTTATCACTACAAAACTTATTTACATCCGAAATGACAATTGAAAACCGTAGGCGGATCACAGTGCGCTCAATTGAGATAAAATTACAAGCGTCCGCGAATCAAATAACACAAATAATCAACATAATTTGTTGAATGAATGATCAACACCAAACCGCTTTGTGTATAAACTTTTTACGACGAATAGCTTACCGTATCGGCGTAGTATCCTACTCTCACATCACTGTTATACACTTTATTGGTTTAATTTGTAGTTAAAACTTTCTTTATTTAAAATAAATAAGGTTTTTCTTATTTATTTCGAACAGAAATAAAAGTGACGAGTGTGATCAACAAAAAATATTATGACAATAGCAATTGACAGTGACAGCTGTAGTGTTGCCAGATTGAGAGTGGAAATACCTACGATTTGTAGTTATTTATAATTTTTAAATGAAATATTTCTACTTTAAATTGTTTGTCAAATTATTATAATTTTGACAAACAATAGTTTTAGTTTTTAATTGAAGCGTTGTATAACCCTACAGCGCAGACTATATGTATCTGAAATACTTCAAACTGTTATTTTCACATAGAGTTAAAAATAAATTAATAAAACTTCAGTACTGTTAAACTCATGTTGTTACCCTTTTTCAAGCATTTGGTCAAAATGTGGATTTTAATTTGAACAGAATTAACTTTATTAATCTCCATCATCTTAATGTTAGTTAAGTTTTTCCTCTTTGCTAATTTCCAGTGGTTTAGATCCGTTTCACTGTACAGACGCCAGCAGGTCAAGCTACCCGAAACTGTCAATTTTTCCCAATCAATCTTGAACCTTAAGGTTCAAGATTGATTGATTTATCGCTAAAGCATTAATGCTTTAGCGATAAAGTTGAAAATCTATTAAAGAAATTTGACAGATTGTAGTAACTTGATGTGCTGGCGTCCGTACATACAAAGTCAATAAAACAGAATCATTAAAACACCAATAACGTTGTTCTTTATGTCAATGTTTATTGCACTTAAAACTTTATTTATTAACGCTCGCAACATTGCAATTTACAGTTAAACTTTTTCTACTTTCACGTAAACTCGAGTAAGTATTAATGCATACAGCCAATTATCTTTTATGACTTCCTGAATAAAATATGAATTTTAACTTTTAATGACGATGTGATGTGTAAATGTCATTTAAAATGAGTGAAGATTAAACTCAGCTTGATTTATGGTCACAACACTACTACTTTAGAATGTATACTTATATTTTAATGAGTGTTTCGTTTTAGACGCATTTATTTTCACATATAAGTTTTAACTCATGTTTGTTTAACACTAAAATACACAAAATGAATATACAGAATATGAGTCGTCGACACGATTTTTCTACATGCTATTATGACTCGAAGCCAATCAACATGAACACAGATGCTGCTGCTGCTGTCCTCAAAAGGGAAGCGTCACAAGCAAACTGGCATGTCGTATCATCCAATGTGGTCCAGAGCAATCGAAGACATGACATCTACCAATCCAGACTTGGCCCGCATGACGGATTATAGCCCACTCTCTCTCACAGAAAGGAGACTTGTGTCCCAGCAGTGGGAATATTTGGTTGATTATGCTTTAATAATCAATTTTGGCAATAGGGAAAGTCTGGATAATCCATAGACATAGAGAAAAGGCTGAGGGTTCTGTATTCAGTTATGCAGTGAATAGAGACCGATATGTACGAGAGAGACAAACCGAATCTGCGGCCAGTAGCTGTCTCTTTCTAGAATTCTGATTGGTTCAATGATGTCTTGACTTGAATGCTTGTAAAATATCAGTATAATAATCGTTCTTTCAATCAGATAAAAATAATAATCAATCAAATAAACCCATCAAGATCGTCTTAAAGGAGAAAATAAATCTATTATTTATATTAATTTACAAATTCGCAACACCACAATAAGCTCTAAGACAGGTATCGCCGATGTTGGCTATAAGTCTGCGAGGCTGAAGAGGGACTGGGCGAGTCAAACTTATAGGTAGGCCGCATCCAGACAGATGGACCAAAGTCGTTCCACAGTGGTTGCCTGAAGGCGGGCGTCATCACCGAGGTAAGCTTAAGAAACGCTGGCGTAACGATTTGGATTCGTTCCTAATCGATTGTACGGAAAAGGCACAGCACAAATAAAATTGGAAAAATATCGTGAAGACCTTTGCCCAGCAGTGGGACAATATAGGTTAACGGAGAAAAAAATATTATAATAAAAATAGAGCTTGTTTACACAAGGTACAGACGCCAGCACATCAAGCTACTACAACCTGTCAAATTTATTTAATAGATTTTCAACTTTATCGTTATAGCATTAGGTTCAAGGTGGATTGGGAAAATTTGACAGTTACTGGTAGCTTGATGTGCTGGCTTCTGTACTAGGATCTTTTGGCGCGTGGCCAAAATCGGAACTAACACCGCCATCTTGTTTTTTCAACACAATTTCTGTGACAATTTTATAAATGTCAAATTAAAAGAGCTAGCAAAACTCGTTATTCGTGATGAGAATCGATATCTAAACACGATAAAACAAGAAATAGAAAAATTGATGATAATTTATTTTGAGGTCAACGACCGTATTTGCTTGAAATATTAGTTCAAAAATCGGTTTTTGTGTCTGTACACTTCACCGACGTCATGGGATTTTCACAACTAACACTTCATGTAACAACAATACCAGCGGTCGTTGACCACAAAAGAAATTATCATCAAATCTGTTTTATCATCTTTAGATATCGATTGGCATCACGTCTGCGGGTTTCGCTAGGTAATTTCATTTGACCTTGTATACTATACGTCATTCCTCAGCTGTCTACAAGGTAATAAGAGAGTACCTAATCAATAAGTAAGGAAGTTACAACTCTCCCACGGCGCGGCGCGGGCGCCGAAAGTTTTGCTCCACAATGCAAAGGTGAATGATTCGCAAGCATTTTGTTTTGGCGCGAGTTAAAAGATTTGAGCGATAAGGGCTGCGCCTAAAAATATTCTTCGTTCTATTTTCGTATTTTCGCACTGGCTGGAGAGACATTCACAAAAAAATATGTTGAAATCTCTGTTTTCCGTCAATTTATTTATTGATTTTCCTACTGGAACTCCATACAGCAATTACTCCAACGAAGCAAAAAATATGAGTTTATGGAAAAATAATGTTAATTCTTACACATTAGAGTTCCATTTGAGCTACAACTTCAAACATTTTTATAACTTTTTCAAGAGTTCTAGTAATTCTGAAATCAAATTGAAATAACATAAATTTGAAACATGAACAGACTTTACAGTCAATATATATCGCCCGCGTTCGCATTGTCATATACACATAGTTGATCCGTAACTTTTTTTGACGATTCATATAGGAAATGTTTCTGTATACATTTTGTAACATGTTTCGATGTTTACCATCTTATTTGGAAAGCACCATAGTAAACACTAATCAGTAAAGCAATACAGCGTTCGACAAAAATAATGACTTCAAAACGTCATGTGTCGCGCGACCGCGACGATGGAACAGTAATTGTCGACAAAATGGCGGACGTAACTGTGGTTACTGTGGTAACCGACGGAGAGTGGCTAACTTTTTCCCCATTCTTCATCTGTGCGTAAAAACGCACTAACGCTAATACTAACGCAAACTACTAGACGCTAATGAAAACATTAGCGTCTAGTAGTGTACGTTATCTATCTTACACCAGCAGGCCAATTCTCGTAATTTAAAACAATCAAAATGTAGTCGCAGTGTCATCTCGGCGACAAACAAATGTCAAAAACTTGTCAAAATGTAGGGAAATTTGACGTATTTTTGACAGATTGAGACTGAGATCAGACTGTGAACGTTCTTAAATTTACCAGAATTGCCCCTCAGTTATGTACACCACATACCAGCAATAGATAAGGTAGCCTGCGGGAGTGACAGCGGCGCGCGGGGGCTCTGTCACTCCCGCAGTCTAACTGATCTACTCGTATTACTTGTGCGCGGCTGCTCGCTTCTTGTACCATACCAATCCCTCAGCCGTTAGCTGGTGAAAGTAGTTTATTTATCGATACTTGTCTCAAGTAAGTACTTGTCTTGTCGGATTAGCTCAAGATTGTGTGGACACGGTGAAATGGCCGCGAGTGAGCCGTCTGTTCGCATACCTAAACAACAAAATAAATAAGTTGATTTCTTTGTAATCCGCGGACGAGCCAGCACCATTGGTCGCCCTTTCAGCCATTGTACTCGTAGCTTTTAATCAAGCTTTTTTTCACATCAAAAATATTCTTGGCTGTATAAATTTCAATGCTTTGCTTTTCCTACAGTTTTAAAAAGTTTGACTTATGACTTAAAACCCTTCGGATGCGCGCGTAAAGTTCCAGACGAAATACTTGCCAACAATTTATTATACATTTTTAACAAGTGTAAGTCTTGTATTTTGTACGGCGAACTTTTACCGCGAACTTTTGCCAAGTGCTTTATTATATTAATCAGTGTCGGCATTTTGTATAACTTAATAGTGGCTTAGCATTTCCAGTTAGCTGATCTATCGAGGATATCACCGTTGAGGTAGACCACGGCTAAGGTGGTGTGACGATCTGACGAAGTTTGCAGGGTCAACATGGCCAGAGAGGTTTAGAAGGAAAAAGGGGAGGCCCTTGCCCACCAGTGGGACACAATATAGGCAAACAAAACAACTATGTATATGTCTAAATATAATAAACCTGAAGAGTTTGTTTCTTTGAACGCGCTAATCTCTGGAAATACCAGTCGGATTTGTAAAAATATTTTTGCATTTGATAGCACAATTCTTGAGGAAGACGACAGGCATCACGCTACGATCTTTAAGAGACCAGCAAAACGAAAGAAAGTCAGAAGGAACGCTAAACGAAATCGAAGATACAGCGCGGGCGAGCGCGATGTGATGCGACATCGGTGGGTCGCATCCCTCGATGCGAGCCAGCGTGTTTATGTTTATGTTTTATAACAATGTTGTTGTTGCTTTAATAATACCAACGTGTATACCTACATGGATTCTTTATCACACTTATGAATCATACATGCAAGCCAGTTTACTTACAAAAGTATATTGTTTTGATTCGAATATGCATGGATAAATACCTACATACTAGTTGGCGTAAGTCATCACCCTATCGGAAGATGCTATAATTTGTGTTTGCAAATGACAGCAATTATAAATTTTATCTACTTTGACATTATTGAAGTAAACAGATACAAAATACACGTCAACATGACATGAATCGATACACCGTGTTCTTTACGTTATCCACAAACTTTGGCAAACGCTTCTATAGCTTTTACAAATCAAATCTTACAGAGGAAGTAGTACTTAAAAAGGTTTCGTTACAGAGATATTTGTAATTTCATTAAATGAAATTTAATTGAGCTATGCAGTAAGAAAGGGAATTTGGCCTATGTTACCACTTAGTGCAATTAAAATGATAAATTTATCAAATGCTATTTGCTTTTCATTTGCACGTACGAGAGGAACCCGAGAGTTAGCGAAGAAAGACGATCATTTACGTCAAGGTATTTAGTTTGTATGAAAATTATCGTAAAATAAGAATTCATTAATGTGTCCTTAATGAAAAATGCTTATTTCCATGGTCTGAACATTCGACGTTTATAAATATCGTCAGGAACATGGTAAAGAACTCAAGGTCGCCTAATTTCACGTTTTTTTCGATTTGCGCTGACCAGTGTAACACACAATCAGAATCATTTTGAAGAATACCTATTGCTAATTCATTGCTTCATTAGTTCGAAATATTTGTCTGCTCAACAATGTAAATAACGCAATGAATGTTGTTGAACTGTCAAAATGAAAGCCATTGCTACTGATAGTGTTGACTGTTGACAACTGTTGACGGCACGGTTGGCGCAGTGGTTAAACGGTTGACTGCTGCGCTGCGTGTCGCGGGTTCGATTCCCGCACGGAACAAATATTTGTATGACCTACAAATTGTTGTTCCGGGTCTGGCTGTTTGTGTATGTGAGTTTAAATGTTTGTAAACGCACCCACGATACAGGAGAAATTCCTAGTGTGGGGCAACGTTTTAAAAAAAAAAAAAAAAAATAGAAATAGAAATAGTGTGTTACGCAATTACCCCGCTGACATAATCTTGGTCAGATCGTGTGAGGAGCATGTAGATTGATGTCTGAAATGCTGTATTGAGGAAAGATCACAGATTGACAGTTTTGAGTAGACCAGGGACCTTACCACCAGCTCTTATAGCAGGGCAGAAGTTGAACTGCACTGCTGTTTTGTACTTAGTCATAGAACAATCAGTGGTGGCCCAGTAGTAACGGCCGCGACTTACGAGTTGTAGGTTCGAACCCAGTCAGGTGCTTTACTTTGTATAAATTGGACGTAGTTAAGCAGAAAGGACTCAACCCACATTCTTCCCAATAACTTGAAAATTGCGTTAGTCTATGTAATACAACTTGACTCGTAAAAATATTGGTATATTTGCCCGGAAGTGACAATATTTCAAAAGATTCCATATACAACATCATTGCAGCAATACACACCTAAACTTAAAACCTCGATAACTCAAAAATTCCTTTTTGTGGTTTGAGTCCTTTCTGCTTAACTACGTCCAATTATTTCATCACTACTGCTCTCAAAACGATGAAGGAAAACATCGTGAGGAAACCGGCACGTCCTAGAACCAAATATTCGAAGACATGTGACATCTACCAACCCGCACTGGGCCCGCATGGTAGATTACAGCCCACTCTCTCTCGGCAGAAGGTGGTATCTTATAAAACACAGTTCCTACCTGAGCTTTTAACTTTCTGATTTTTACACAAGGCCAGGTGCCAGTTTCCATTCGGTATGACTCGACAGATTAATATGGCAAATTCTAAACATAATTATAACTCCATCAAAAACTCTAAAGCTTTGATGTAGGAAGAAAGTGAAATTATTTTTAAATTAGCTATAGTAAAAGTATTTAGTGACGGCGTGGGTACCTGTCTATTTAATTACGATATTGTACGTTTATTTGTTAATCCATTAGATTTTTGAAGATGCGGAGTCATTGCGTGTCACACTAACAATAGGAATGGCTAAAATGGCTTTCATTTTGACAGTTCAACATCATTCATTGCGTTATTTACGTTGCTGAGCAGATTTTTTTCGAACATGTGAAGCAATGGATTAGCTCAATCCTTCAAAATGATTCAGTTTGTGACTGATAGTGTGTTACGCAATTATTAGACGAAAAGCAAAGGGTTTGTCTTTTCCCAACTATGTTGGGGTTGGCTTCCAGTCTAACCGGATGCAGCTGAATACCAGCATTTTACATGGAGCGACTGCCTATCTGACCTTCACAACCCAGTTACAGGGCAATACGATACCCCTCGGTAAAACTGGTTGTCAGACTTTCGGGCTTCTGACGACCCGTAACGACTGTCAAATAATAATATGCAAGAATGACAGCCGGGACCAATGGCTTAACGTGCATTCCGAGGCACGGAGGGGTCTTGGTATGTGAAGATGGTCACCTAACCACGGACCAACCGCGGCAAGCGTAGCTTAACCTGATCGATCGACCCATGCTGCTATTATTACTTAGAACAAAAGGTGTCTGCAGATTAGATTTTAGCAGTGGAGAAATCAAGAGACAGCCTTTTTTGGTGGGATTGGGATTAATACAATACATTCTACTACACCCTCATTGCGTAACGCACTATCAATCACAACCTGGTTGATTTTGAGGCCTCTTACAGTCCACTAGCGCCGCCAATCGAAAAAATGTCATAACTCGTAAATAGAATCAAAAATACAAAATATGTTCTATTATTACTGTGGAAAAGGCAATAACGTAATTGTATAACACCTTATCAACACTTGAAATATAGCTGTTTAGCTAAATCGTGCATTCAAAACATAAACGGCCGTTTTTGTTACAAATGCACGATTTAGCTATTATTTTTTCGATTGGCGGCGCTAGTGGACTGTAAAAGGCCCCTTAATCCATTGCTTCATATGGAGGCATGAAATCCACCGAGCCGAGCGTGGTTTGACCAGCCACCACTACCTAGTACAGTAGCAGTGTAACATATTTAAATGAACAGCACCCTAATTGCGTAAAACACAATACATATGGACACAATCAATCGGGATCTGAATCATCTTGAAGCAAATTTCTAATCCATTGCTTCATATGTTCGAAAAATGTGTCTGCTCAACAACGTAAATAACGCAATGAACGTTGTTGAACTGTCAAAATGAAAGCCATTGCTACTGATAGTTTGTTACGCAATTACCCCGCTGTACTGAATTTGACATTGAGTTAAACATAGAATTTGACAGGTTTTTGACATCTTCCTTCTCGAGCAACGTCACTATTACATTACAAGGTATAATATACGATGCAAGCCTACCTAAGAATAGGATGCTTGTGGGTGGACTGCCAGACGCTTAAACACAAACGACAAACAAGTTTTCAGTGTTAAGTGGGTGGACTATGTATATTTATGCCTTGTCTTGACAAAAGGTTACTAATTAATGCTTCAGTTAAGCCCGTGGACATTTTTTTAAGCTTGCTACTATCCCGTGAGGTTTTAGAGAAAGAATATTATGCTAAGAATATATTATATATAATATATTAAAGAAATATTGTTGCAAGATGAGGATGATGCAGAGTTGCAGCATTCTTTGGTCAATTCAATGGCAATATTAAAAAACCAGGCAAGACCAGACTCGCATAGGAAGGGCTCTGTACCACCGTACAATATTTAACACTTTTTTATACACGTTTCTATTATTATTTGTTGTTATAGCGGCATTCCGGTACTGTGAAAATTCCAACAGTCTACCTATTACAGTTCATGAGATAAAGCACGCTGACAGGCAGACGGATAGACAGCGGAGGCTTAGTAATAGGGTTCCTTTGGCACCCTTTAGGTACGGAACCCTCAAAAGCCTCCACTTGAGACGATACTGAAGTATTTGTGTCTGAAGTACCCTAGGCAGTGGACTGCTTTTTAACTTAACATGGAAGAAAGTGGTAAAGTTAACAGGAGGAATTTCAAGAACGTTTACAGTTTGAAGTCAGTCTCAATCTGTCAATAATATCTCTAATTTCCCTACATTTCTGATAAGATTTTGACATTGATTGTCGCTGAGATGAGATTGCGACTATTTTGAACGTTTTTAATTACGGGAATTGTTCTTCTGTTAGTAAATGTGGCCTCTCGTATACAGGATGGCAGGGCAATCGACGCAACCTGTTACCATTGTATATCGATGTCTCTGCCATCCTGTATAAAGGAGACATCCTTTCTACAGGGATATGGTATAAAGAAAGAATCATGGAAGAAGAAGATATGCTGCCCCGACCCCAAATAAATTGGGATAAGGGAGAGAGAATAATGCTGACGATGAAATATGACCTATTTTTGATCGGACCATGGACTGATGACACACATTATATAGTCCTGCAGATCGTATTTCGGCCATGACGGCTGAGACTAGCCTTCGGCGCGGGAGATACTATAGTGCACAAGTTTTTGCGCAGACACTCACACTCATAGTCCGATGGGACGGCAATCCGACACGACCGGAGAGAGATCAGGCGCAGGACCAACGGCTTAACGTGCTTTCCGAGGCACGAGGGTATCACACCGCCAGCTTCCAATCTCCGGGCTGTTACTGAGAAATTCCTAATAGAAAAACCCAATAACCCTTTGCCCGACCTGGGAGTCAAACCCAGAACCCCCACTCAGCAGTCGCACTACCCCGTTGGTCTCATGGTTCAATACACTATCCATAGCAGCTCTATAGAAAAGTGATAGTATGAGAATCAAACCACACCATTCTTCGTCTGACTAATTATCGTAGACTAGACTTGAAAGTGGTCAGCTAGTCAGCTGTACTTTCGTTGCAATTACAAGTTACAACCGTTCCTGGTACCGGTAAACAATGCTGTGGGAATATGTAACAACATTGTAGGTACTGCTATACTATCTGATAGTAAATAGCACGCGAGTTGTGGTGGTGCCCCAGTAGTAACGGCCTCGACTTACAAGTTGTACAGCTTTTTTTTTTACTACCAATTGTCCGATTCTCTCTCTCAATGAATTGTTGTATTCTTAACCCGGTCCACAAGTTTAATACCCAGAATACTCCGTTCCATAGCTCTCTGGCAAACCTCGAGCGTGGACCTCTGCCGAATTGTCAAAGATCATGTTTGAGAACCGTACGTGAGGATAGGAAGAATATACATGTTGATGAGTCTTCTCTTGCGGGATAGTGGAAGATCGCCCTTCATTAGGTATTTCATGGCCCAATAGCTGTTCCACGCATTTTCGGTGTGCCTTGCAATTTCTTTGTAGCGCTTTATTTTGTGTAAATAATTTCATCACAACTGCTCTCAAAACGGCGAAGGAAAACGTGAGGAAACCGGCATGTCCTAGAACCAAAAATTCGAAGACATGTGACATCTAAGAACCTGCAATGTGGTGTGGACCACGGCCCACTCTCTCTCACAGAGAGGCCTGAGTCCCAGCTGTGGGAACATTATAGGCTGATTATGCAAGTTGTGGTGAATCAAACCACTATTACGGACACACTCACATTGACATTTAGTTTGACAATACAATGAAATCCATTGCTTCATGTGTTTGAAAACTTCGCCTGTTCGACGCCAAATGTAACGCAGTGGATATTGTTGAGTTGTCAAAATTAAAGAGTTGTCATTCCGATTCTGCTTCGCACGTAGGCTGTTGGACAGATAAAATAAAAGAAACATTTAAATTGTTGCAGAGTTGGCCACATTTTACGGTTAATCACGCAAAAAAACTTAGCTTCAAATCGCTTAGTTACGAGTACAACATTAAACGGTTGTGGATTTGATCATTTTTTTTTTTTTGCAATGGCGTCTCAATTCAACCTATGAAGTTGTCATCTGCTTAACCGAGCTTGCCTGTGGATGCCTTAATAAATTTAGACCTCCAGCCAGGGCTTAAAAATCTTAAAAACTAAGCGACTAGACTATACGCTAAGGGCCCTGTGGGGTACAGACCTCGGCTTAGGGGGTCGCTGGGAGAGGGTAGCAAGGGACAGGCTGGATCGGATTTAGGAATTTGATCATCGGCATTGCTCGTAGATGTATCTAAGTACTCGTACTAGCTTCTGCATGCGACTTCGTACGCGTGTAATTTCTTGTTTTAACATAAATATATCCCATTGCCTCGTAAATTAGTTTTCGCTTAGCGTTCTATCTGATTTATTTCTCTTTTTGCTCGGCTCCTAACGGGCGTAGCGTGAATAACCTTCCGCTTAAATAACCTTCCGCAAGAAATAGACTATCAAATGCCATTTTTTCAAATCCAAGATTAGCGCGTTCAAACAAAAAAAAAAAACAAACACTTTAGCTTTATTATATTGTTATAAAGCACTAAGTAGTTCAGCGGGATTGTCCGAAAGGGTTACCGCTACCCCGGAACATAAAGGGCAAAGGAAGGAATATGGGTGGGTTTTAGTCAGTAAGAGTCTGACACTCCCTTCCGCTCCACCCAGAGCGGGAGGAGTCATTTGATGATTTCTCATCCGGAAAAAAAAGGCTAAGGAGTATCTAATTGTTATATTAATACTTATTATTTATTTATCATCCTTACAATTATCATTACAGGCCTTACCCTAATGAGACAGTGTAGTTATCAACTTGAAATTAACTTATTTAACCTTACATACCTAACAACAAATAATATAACTATTTACCTTACATAACTGACTACATTTAAGAAAACTCTCTTGCGAATTCACTCAAAGAGCATGACACGGATTGTTCGGGTGAGGGGTGTTTTCGACAGTAGATTGGTTCTGGCCACGGGCACGTTTAGCAGTTGCGGGCGCCGCGGCCTCCACACGTACGGTCCGGCACTCTAAGTTCCAGTTGACGCAGCACTCCCGGGAGTCCCGGGTTATGTGCTACGCCACGCAGTAGCTCCGCTAAATACGCAGCAAGACTGAACTCCTGGCGAACCCTGAGCTCTTATTAACACAACATTAGACACCAGGTAAAATTAGAAGAACTAAGGAAATACCTTTAAAATTCACTCGCCGATAAAACAAAAATAATATCGACTATCTCATCACCATCAAGCCAACAAGAGGAAAAACTTGACAACAAAAAAAAACCTAAAACATTTCCATTTGTTTTGCGGTTAATTTCTGTAATCGTCAACTTTTTTTGACAACTAAGCGCCTTGTTTTTCTACGGTAGAAAGTTTTGAATGATTGATCAATTTTGTTGTTACAACCTTGCGGTCAGTCGGGAATATTCGGCGTTGTTCGTGGATCCGAAGTTTGATACGATTCTTCTTTCATTTCGTCGTTATCGATTTTGACGTAAGTTGAGTAGACAAAATTATGATACAATTCTTTTTTTTAAACAAGACATTTTCATAATTAAATATATTTATTTTAGTCTTAGTTTTCTATAGTTTCTTTAACACTTGTAGGTGTATCTCTTAAAATATTTCGCGTATGATATGAAATAGCTTTATATTGTACAGACGCCAGCAGGTCAAGCTACCCCAAACTGTCAAATTTTCCCAATCAACCTTGAACCTTAATGCTTTAGCAATAAAGTTGAAAATCTATTAAAGAAATTTGACAGATTGTAGTAGCTTGATGTGCTGCCGTCTGTACATGCTTCCAGCACGCTAATTGCGTAATACACTATCAATCACAGTCTGAATCATTTTGAAGGATATTGCTAATCCTTTTTTTCCCCCACACTAGGAATTACTCCTGTGTCGTGGGTGCGTTTACAAACATTTAAACTCACATACACAAACAGCCAGACCCGGAACAACTACCTGTAGGCAATAAAAATATTTGTTCCGTGCTGGAATCGAACCTGCGACACGCAGCGCAGCAGTCGATCGCTCAGCCACAGCGCCAACCGTGTCGTCCATTGCTTCATGTTCGAAAAATTTGTCTGTTCAACAACGTAATATATCGCAATGAATGTTTTTGAACTGTGTCTTACGCAATTACCCCGTAGCTTCCAGTTGTCCTTAAAAAAATACAAACCTCACCCGATCGGGTCGATTTCTGCAAAAATTGACGACGGAGCAACGCAAAAGAATTTTTTCCCCGAAAAAATGCCTTGTTATATTAATAATACCTTCATATTAAAATATCTAGACCACAAATGTGGACTAGATTACATTGTGGACATGACAAGCGAAATTACAAAAAACTGTTATTTGAAAAAAGAACACTCTCCTTTTGGGGTTATCTGTCAATTTAATGGCTGCTTTACAAAATGGCCGATTAAGGCGCATTTTTGACGTTTAAAAAGTTATAGACTTACTGATCATCACGCTAGGGCGAAGTGAGGTAGACTAGCAGTCAGGTCAGGGCGGTCATTTAATTGCCAGTATCTAGATAATCAAGGTAAAGTAGGAATTAGGATAATATAGAAGTCTAGCCTATGAAATTCTACGCTGGCCACCGTTGGTCTGTGGATGGGTGACCATCTTTACATGCCAAGACCCCTCCGTGTCTCGGAAAGCACGTTAAGCGGTTGGTCCCGGCTGGCATTCCTGGATCTTTGACAGTCATTACGGGTAGTCAGTAGCCCGAAAGTCTGACAACCAGACTGACCAAGGGGTATCGTATTACCCAGTAATTGGGTTGTGGAGGTCAGATAGGCAGTTGCTTTATGTAAAAATCAGCTGCGTCCGGTTACACTGGAAGCCGACCCCAACGAAAAGTCTAGCCTATAAGACTAGTCTTCTATCATCATCTACAGTCATCTGACTCTACTGCTAAACTCTATTCAAGTCCCTTTTTTCAATTGATGTTACATATTTCCACAAGTACGAATATCAACTTTATGTCAGTTTAAATTAAGTTGATTTCAGATTGACTAGTACTATTGAAAATGTCATTTTTTTTTAATTTTAGTACAGACGCCAGCACATCAAGCTACTACAATCTGTCAAATCTCTTTAATAGATTTTCAACTTTAACGCTAAAACATTAAGGTTCAAGGTTGATTGGGAAAATTTGACAGTTTCGCGTAGCTTGACCTGCTGGCGTCCGTACATACAAACTGAACTTTGTTTTTACAAAAACGCATATTTGTTTACATGTCTGGAAATTAAATCGCGAACGTAGTGTAGTCAGAAGTACAGTAGGACGCATGTCGTTGGTGGCCTAGCGTAGTACAAAGTTTCAATAGAAAAAAGAGGTCAGTTTAAACTGGTTTTATTGACACTGACTGTACGAATAATTTGTATCCACCTACGATCTATAGACAAACAGTTGATGGTATTCTCCAATGGGGGTGACAAACATGTCACCTGCTATGCTGGCTGCAACGAAACAAAAATTAACATACGGTAGATAGGTGATTTGACAATTCAACCGTCAAAAGCGTTACAAACATTCAAATTTTAAATAAATTCAAAGCTAATAGAGTAGGTAGGTTTATTTTTTGTATACTTAAAACATTTAAAACAATGGTTTTCTTTTAATCAGGTTTAAACCACCAAGCTAGTAACTATAGAATTATGAACCTAAATGTTAAAGTAATGCAAGTCTGTATACAAAAATTACAGCTTAGTGCAGCGCTAAGTTGTCATTTTAGTATTAAGAACTTTACTTAAATCGAAATAAAGTTCGAAATACTAATACTGGCTTAGAGGGTTAGGTTAGAACTAAAGTTATATTTCATTTTGTAATAAGAGTCTACGTCCAAAATAGTTTTAAAGAATGCGGATAGAACAAAGTTACCTGATCTAAACTCATGTAAAGGAAGAGTTGTATTTTAGTAACACAAAATAATAAAATACACTTCTTCTGTTTTCGATCTGACTGACCGTTGGAGCCGTGAACCGTGGAGCCGAACTTAGCCGGAGTTATACGAAGTTGCACGAGCGCGCGTTGAAAGTTGTATCTTTGGGGTTGCCAGACAATAAGTTTTCATAGAATTTGGATAAATTTGTCGTTTTTTTCATCTAAGCATATTAATAACGATTAAAGTCTAAAGAATAAATATTTATTCTTAATTCTTTTATTGATATGTAGTTTTGTAATATCTAGAGTAGTTTTTTAATTTTTTTTACATAAATATTTTGGATTAGTTTTATTTTCTTAAAAATAAGTTTTTATAATTTTATTGTACATACACAAAAAAGTTGATATCATGCAGTATAATAATGGGAATGAATGAATTAATGAAATGCACCGATCCCAGCGTGGTTAAACCAGACTCGATTAATCGAATGAAACCCAAGATTCGCACTAGCCCCTGTAGCCTCATGTTTCATGGTGCTATAGAGGCCATTAACTATTTATTATTTTAATTTATTGCTTAATTTTAGTACCTAGACAGCTCAGAATGAGTTGACGAATAGGGGTTTCGAATATCGGATTTTTTCAATACCAGTATTAATACCGCATATAAAATTTCCAATACCCTGGTATTGGAAATTTTATATGCGGTATTAATCCAATACCAGGATCCCGGGATAAGATACAATTTTTTTTTCAAAATTCTTTTTTTTGTTAAATAACTAGGTACTATGTTTCACAAAACAATACAATATTGTTTTTTAAATACTAAATCACTTTTTTAATATAACTATATTATATTGTAGGCCAGTCAACGTAGACATAAAAATACGCGTTATTGCATAAAAATTTAACCAACAATTTATTTAATCATTTCGCCTTGCAAGCTGTGTTTTAATACTATTCAATATTAATCTAAATAATGTCTAGAAAATAACAATAACATATTTTACTCATATTACTTATTTAACTACGATAAATTAATAATTTGTTTTTAAAATGAGAGCGAAAGTAAAAGTCGGATCCGTTAACACATCGGAACTGGAGCAAGGAATAATTTAAAGCAGAAAAGTCAAGGCCAAACATAAACAAAACATTACACTAATAATTTACACTAATTTCAAAAGATAATGCTTTAATTATTCAAAAAACGTACTATTTCGTAAACGTACGTTTTCGAAACCCGCATTGGCAACACAGCTTATCTTTTTTTTTCTCCAGCCAGTTCCACTGTGTTGTTCGTTGGGAGGCCACGCGTCGCTCCCCGTTCGCGATACGTGATACTTTTACGTGGTTTCATACAAAACCGGTTGGCGGTTGGAAAGTGCCTGAGGTGTGGCGTGGGCGAACAGTGCCGCGTTCAAGCATAAAATACTCTTGTTACAGTTCCAAAACTACACTTTTTGTGTTTGAAAATTAACTTTTATAGTGTTTTGTGAGTAATCGGATCCCTGCGCTATCAATCGAGGTAATCAAAATATAGATAATAAACTCTTTTGTTATCATTTCGTTTCTTAGTAACGAACTTCTTTTAGCCGAAATCGTACAGGTGTCGGAAAGCCGGTCGCAATTGCTTGGCTCTCTTTTTATTATTAAAAAAAAGTGAGCAATTTTCAAGATGGCAAGTTGGCGATGGACTTTGTGGATTTCACGAACTTGGATTGATTTGCTTTAGCAAATATTTGTTGTCCAGTCATTAGATTGGAATGTCTTTGTGCCGTGTACGCCTTAAATGAACGTGTACCGATCTTATTTAATACGCTAAACTTTGGATTACAGCATGTTACGTGCAATTTAGCGCGGGTAGGTACTTTTAAAAACTGCAAAGTCGTATTTTTTTATGATTTTACCTACTTTCAACCCACGTTAATGACTTATCTGGTAAGCAGGAAGATCCTAGTTAATCTTAGAAGCGTATAACGACATCCTTGTCTAATTTTAGACTAATAAAATTACTTTTTGGGTGTGTCATCATTCATCATTTTACGCATAAAATGCTTGTCGTCCATTGCACAATAATATTTAACATCGCTTTTCTTCAATGAGAACGTTGCAGCGTTGCTAAGTTTTTTTTTTCGGGCAGAGATGTATTTTGAAGCCTTTTAGGTAAAAAAAGCGGTACTCTTTCGTCACAAGCGGGACTTAGTAGAAAATAGACTCTCGAAAAATGTAGTGACGACTCCCACAATGAACTGCTTCTAGAATCGACTGGACAGATTAAATATCTCCAAGCTATACGAAACACGCATCAGCTAATTAGATGCTAGTGTCTAACAAAATAATAATAATAATAATAAAAACGTACCTAGTCTAAAAGGCACTTTTTATTGTTTACTACCTGCATATCGCAGGTAGTAAACAATAAAAAGTGCCTTTTGAATTTCAAATTGTTTTTACAATGATCATAGATGGACCTAGAAACCTTATTTCAATGGCAATACATTTCTTAAATAAACCTATTTTTAACATTAAATTTTTAAAGTGTCGTTTTTTTCGTTAGTGAAGTTGAGGAACTTGCACAGGATTGAGGATACACCATCAGGTAGTTATCTCTGAAAAGCGTGAATTTTAATATTGTGCTAATACTTCGGGACGTCGGGACATCGGGAGTTCGGGACGTCTAGCAACGTTCGTCGAGGGTAACAAAATCGGTGAAAGTCGATAAAGTTCGCTTATTTTAGTCTCAATGTTCAGATTCAGAACTTTCACTATAAAGTACTTAGGAGAACATGAACTTAGCCGAGTTGGCACGTTATCTTAATTTCGCGGAGGTACCTAACGTCTTTTTAAGTACATAGATATCTGTGGAGATAGTAAGTTTACTGTACTTTTATGAAGGTTATAAACGGGCATGCATATTCCTGTGGCATATTCCCTTATCTTAGCTACTTAGGGTAACTGTACTACTACCGAAGCACGAAATCCGTAGTTCAGCACGAAGTTACGTAAATATCCTTCTCCAAAAAAGAAAATAAAATCAATAGTCATTTATTCAAATTAGGCTGAGAATCAGCACTTTTCGAACGTCAACATTACAAAAGGAAAGTCCCCTTCATCACTTCCTAGTGCCTTCGCTGGGAAGAAGAAGTGACGCAACAAACTCCCCAGCAGCACACCTGTCTGTTCAGTTATAAAATACTTGATTTTATACAATACCAGGTAATCTAAATACTCCGTATCACTTATGGACATAATTCGTCGTACTCAGCGATACTCCTCCACATTTATTATGCGCACAGCCAAAGTGTGGAACTCTCTGCCAGCGTCCTGTCGACATTTAACCTGTCTGCCTTCAAAGCAAGAGTGAACAGACATCTTCTGGGCACGCTCGTTCCATCAGACCTCATTCATCGCTTTCCATCAGGCGTGATCGAGGTCAAGAGCAGACCCATTCAGCAATAAAAAAATAATGGTACGATTAGTTTGGGCCCTAAAAAAGAATGAATGACAACACGATTTCACAGTAATCCCTACTCCCGATATGGAATTTCCCATCCGAATAATTGAATTTGGCACTTGTATTGACGGATCCACTACTTTCGGGCCCGTATCTTCGTTAACGGACTTTTAGACGGTAAGCGAATGACTTTGCGTTACTTTAATAATACGAAGTGTTCATAGAAAACTAATTTAAAGTATTTGTCCGGGTACCAGATATAATCAAGATTTATAGAAGCAAAAAATTGGGGGTAACGACACTGCAGTAGTTTTAGAGGAACGAAATCGAAAAATATGAAGATATGTTAGTTAACAACCATTTTTGTTCTATGCATTACATATTTATATCCATTTTTTTATGAAAATTTCATAAAAAACATTCCTGATAAATATACGACCACTTTTTTCTTGTTTACGACCACTTGATCGGAAGACCAATTGTACATAAAAACGTTCAAATTCAAATCGCAATGTCATCTCAGCGAGAATCAATGTCAAGAACATGTCAAAAATGAATGTAAATTGTTAGTACACACCGCTATCCATTTCCAGTTTTAGCTGATCTCCCGTTGTATAGGGTTTTCGTACAATCAGAAGTCAGCTTATACTTGCTATGTATAGCTTGATGTGTAGCCGTGCGTATTGTTGACATATTGAGACTGAGATTAGTTATTTATTTACCATTTATGTACGGACACCAGCACATCAAGTTACTACGATCTGTCAAATTTCATTAATAGATTTTCAACTTTATGACTAAAGCATTAAGGTTCAAGGTTGGTTGGGAAAATTTGACAGTTTCGGGTAGCTTGACCTGATGGCGTCTGTACACACATTATATAAACGGACAAGAAAAAGAAACAGAACAGAAAAATAGGTGCAAAGGTGATGCTTATTTCATAAGAAATCTCTTCCAGCATACCTGCGATAGGACAATAGATAGGGAGAATGCGAGCATTCTTAAAAATGCGGGAACTGCCCCTCTGCTGTACACTTTTTATCTATGGTATAAACAGGTTACTTATTGCATAAAAATATAGTAAAATCTAACTAAGTAGGCTATACAGCCGTCTCAGTTATCGAAGCAAAAAACCTGGGCGACTGTAAGGTAGGTAAAAACTGGTACCTGCCTGTAGCTAGTTATGTATTTTATATTGCAACAGAATATCTAGGTACCGAGGTACCGCTAGGCAACGTAATATAGTATAATATGTAATCATAGATACATAGGCAGGTACCGACTTTACGTTCGCAACGAAATTGCCGTCAGTCTGTAGCTAGGTGTGGTCACTCACGCCGTTTTGGCGCAAAGGGTATGGGTAGTAGACACTAGGTACTTATTATTTTGCTGTGCCCACGACTGTTCGGGTGCATGTCGGAAAACGAACTGAATTTCATGGCTTTTTTTTGCTTGAAACCCTAATTCATTTTCTAAATTTAAAAGCCTAAGTTACTCCTTATAAGATTAGCTATCAGCCAGTGAAAATCCTGTCCAAATCGGCCCAGCCTTTTCCGAGTTCCTAAAATCAAAGTTGTGGACTTCGGGCAGTGTCGTTGGGTTTTTCACCGGGAATTTCTCAGTAGGAACATGGAATTTAGACATTATATATGTACCCGGTTGATAAGAACCTATGACATTACGCGCAGTGTGACTACTGGGTTGACCTCAGCCGACCCCTTTGGGGAATACAGACAAGCCCTATGATGAAGACAAAGACTGGAGTCCTAGATACGCAGTTTTGAATTGAGATTATTAATTATCTTTGTGTAAATAATTTCATCACCACTGCTCTCAAAACGGTGAACGAACAAAAATTCGAAGACATGTGACATGTCTCCCGCACTGGGCCCGCGTGGTAGATTACGACTCCCTCTAGATTTAAACCCTCTTTAAATTAATAAAGAAAAAAAAAGGGTTCAAAAATAGGTCCTATTAATATTCTCAAAAAAAAAAAAAAACTAAACGCTATCGTATACAAATTGGTATAGTTTTACAAATAGCTTGCCCTCACAATATACGTTATTCGGGAAACAACGGAAAAGGTAGGAAAACCTTTTTGGCAATATTTTTCTAAACTACCTAGGTAGGTGCTCCTACCTCCTTGGATATTCAAGAAAAAATGAGAAGTTTTCGAAGGTAAAGATATTTTCATTATGCTTATTTTGTTTTACCTGTTACGGAATTTGGTAAAATTGAGTTCGGCTTTTTTTCCATAAATCTTTACTATGTAAGAAAGAAAATTGGATATTTTTTTAAACTTTGCCCATTCTTTCGGCTCATTCATTCTGCTGGGCAAAGGCATACGGTCTGACAACCATGAGTTCTGCTTCGACTTTTATTGAATTTTGGATTTTTTATACTGTCCCTGTTCCCACTACTTGGCAAAGGCACTATGAGTAAGACTAAGACTCTTTTTTGTCTCTGTTTTTTTACTCTTCTTTGTCTCTGTTTTTTTTTACTCTTTTTTGTCTCTGTTTTTTTACTCTTTTTTGTCTCTGTTTTTTTTGTTAAATTAATTGCCTAAATAAAATTGTTCCCATGTTTTAATAGTTATTCTGCTAATCGGGGCGGAGATAAATCCAACAATTCAAAGATCATAAAAATCGGTCCAGCAGTTCTGGAGTTGAAATGCTGTAACTAACCCGACTTCGCCCTTCATCTTCTTCTTCGTGTCGCTGGCGTGACTGTATTTTAAATGCTGCTTTCCCAAAACTTTGCCACTTCCACGTCGTCGTCGGAGGCAGCTCAGAGGTCACTTTGACTGCATGTTTTGGGACACAGAGGGCAGGATAGGAGGTGGAGCATGGCTTGTGGCATAGCTCCACAAGCACACCCTACTGCCGTTCCGTCAAGGTAGCCCCACTTTACCAGGTTGGACTCACATCTTCCCACTTGTGTCCGACTTCATCCTAATAATAATCATTAGTTTAAAAAAAAATTCCTGCGTCCTCCAGTTTCCCTTTCACAAATTTAGTGATAATGGCCATAATCCCTCAAAAAAGTTAATATTCCACCGCATACTCGCATAAAATGAAAGTTCATATAAATAAATTGTAAACTTAGTCCGTATAACATTAAAACTACAAGAGAAACACGATACTTAAGTAAAACAATGAATCTTTGTATAAAACTTTAGCTAATGTATAACATAACCCTACTTATGTAACCATGGTCAAACGCTTGTCAGTATTTTAATTGAACTACGAAAATAGCCCTTTTTGCTGCGAAATAAGGGCGTTGTGAGCGTACCATTAATCGGAACATAACATCACGACTGTAATCGCCGAAGGGTTAGGCAGAGGTGCACCTATATACATAGTACACCCACATTTCGCCAGTTATAATTAAGTCACGAGATCTAGGATACTTACTGCCGCGCCATTTTGAAAATTGCGACCACGCATGACACCTATACAAATCGATAGCTGACATCAATGCAAACAGAAAACATAATGAGACCAAACCCCGTAGTGTCACGTTTCCGAAATATTAACTAACGTCCAAAGTTGATGATTGAATCACGTGATCAACTTTGAACATTTATTTAGGTCTCATGCGAGGTCGCCATTTCCAAAATGGCGCGACAGTTGGTGTGCTCCATATAAAAAGCTTCAAACCCCTGTCAGATGGAAATACCCAAATACACTGCCCGACTCTGAATCGAAGCCCTGCTCAGCAGTAACGCTTGCGACCACTGGACCAACGAGGCAGTCACGGTTGATTGTCCTACGTTACAAAACTCAATGTAACCTACAAAATACACATAAAAAACCGCGTTTGAAGATGGTAACACTTTGCTAGATGCATCAAAGATGGCGTCTTTTTTTGAAGTGGTCAGTTGCTTTGATGTTTCAAATGCTGGCAACATTAAGTATGGAGTTACTTTACCCGATTCCTATATTTGACTGATTGTAATTGGTTGATTTTACTGTCTTGTTATCCTAGACAGCGTTCATTAAGGTGTGAAGGGTGGGTAGGGTTATTTTTGGACGGATATATTCGGAACAGCATTCTTTAGTAGTACTGTGAGTGGTTCAGTGATTCAGCCAGTATCATAATTATTAGCAGGGCATTTTATAACAATTGCACCGTACATGCTACAACATCGTATGGCATTCCAAGTTGCTATAAGACGTATATGTACGATATGTCAGAAGCCCAAAGTGGTCTGTCCACCGGGCAAGGGGTATCATGTTACACGTTTTATAAAGGTACAAGGATACCGGGGGTCCGTCCCATAATCACTAGTAAGGCAGGTGATGTTCAGGGCAAGTCAAGGTTATAGTTGCTAACACCCGGGATTATTACTGGATCTTGATCCGCGGTCTTTGACGGCTGCTTGTGGTTCGCCATCTTCAAATGTCAAAGACGCAGATTGGCCAATTCGGCCGTTGATTGGCAAATATCGGCATCCTAATTCCGTAACACACTTTCAATAATCTAAATAGTTTTGAAGAATATTGCTAATCCATTGCTTCGTGCCAATGATTCCGGACCCAGGTTGGCCGAAGCAAGGAAAACCTGTTCAGGCGGAGATTCATAGACGACTCCACCTTGAAGTGTAATTATGTGGTGCTGTTTCACAAACGATGGGACACTTAACATCGTGTCCTGCGTGTCCTGTTAGCTGCACGTTACAGGAACTGATGGACGCTGGTGATGGCGCCAAACAAGTAGCCGAATTCTGGGCCGAGTCCATTTAGATTGCTATCGACTCGCTAAGAAGATGGCTTCATATGTTCGAAAAATTACCTCGCCGTGTCAAGATCGGGTTTGCGATACATTATTAATTTCGGGGGTAAGTGCACTGACTTCACTGTAAATGGTAGCTTAGAATTTCTGCATTCAATAAGAAAAAGATAACTCTGCCCGGCAACTACAAAATTTCACACAATTATATAAAAACAGGTACAACTGTTACTGATCCACATCCGAATAAAAAACCGCTCAAGTGCGAGTCGGACCGAGGGTTCCGTGCAATTTTGTAGGTATGTAACTACAAATTTACGGTTTTCGGAATTTTTCCTTTACCTGTGCTACATGACATTGCTTCTTGCCAAATTTCGTGATTCTAGGTCAACGGGAAGTACCCTATAGGTTTTGATTCCCTTGCGAGTGTCAAAATATGCGGCATAAACGGAACATAAACGCCCGTATCTTTTGATTGCGTTTACTTAGAAGTTTGATTTTTTCACAGCTCCAAGGGACAGTAGACCTGAGTATTTGATATAAATTTCAGTTTGATACCTCCACACGTTCCTGAGAAAAGGGGTCTCGACAGACGGACGGACGGATGGACAACGAAGTGATCCTATAAGGGTTCCGTTTTTACCTTTTGAGGTACGGAACCCTAAAAATGGCGTCTACATTAAATGCTCAAAAAACACCGTTGTTCTTATTTCCGTTATCTAAGAACTAAGTCCATTAAAATACTTAACACCGTCTAATTTTATCACGAAGACACGATCGATCTAGCCAACTCATTTGTAAGGGAAGTTGAAAGACCTCATTCAAGATCGCCAGTGAGAAAATAACAATTTTTAATGAGCTTACGATTCGAGCGTGCACTGATTGGACAGGTCCTCTCAAATCTATGTGATTCTTTCCTCAAAAGACCATTTCAGACATCAATCTACATGGTCTTCACATGATCTGACCAAGATTGTGCCGACTTTAAAGGCTTTACCTCAGATTTTTTTTCGCACTTTTTCTCAGATTACGAAACACCAACCTCGTCTAATTGCTGATAATTATCCTACTAATATTATAAACGCGAAAGTTTGTATGGATGTATGGATGGATGTTTGTTACTCTTTCACGCCAAAACTGAACGGATTTGGATGAAATTTGGAACACAGATAGTTTATAACCAGGATTAACACATATGATACTTTTTATCCCGATATTCCCACGGGATCGAGACTTATACGGGTGAAACCGCGGGGCGCTGCTAGTTATTAATATACATACTTCTTAAACTACGAGTATAAACTGTGAAGACCGACCGCTGTAGGGCTTCATCATTTCCTTAGCTAACCATACAAGGTACGGAGCTTCCACGAATACGATTTCTACATAATTTTCTCCGATTACGGGTAACCTTTTCACCGATATGGACGGACGCTTATAGAAGTATAGAGTATCGTCGAATGGCTTCGTTAGCAGACTGTTTCGGCCTTATTGCTGCGCCCCGCGGTTTCACTCTCATAAGTCTCAATCCCGTGCGAATATCGGGATGAAAATATCCTGTGTCCTAATTTAGGTCATGGTCTACCGATGTGTCAAATTTCATCCAATTCCGTTCAGCCGTTTTAGCGTAACAAACTAAAATACAACAAAATCAAATCTTTTCTCTTTAAAGTATTAGTTTAGACAACGTTTATCTTTACTTCTCTAGACTCTGAGGGGCAATTCTCGTAATTTTAAGAACGTTCACAGTCTGATCTCAGTCTCAATCTGTCACAAATACCTCTAATTTCCCTACATTTTGACAAGTTATTGACATTTTTTTGTCGCCGAGATGAGACTGCGACTAGATTTTGAACGTTTTAAATTACGAGAACTGGCCTTCTGGTTTCATCGAGCCAATATTTTTGGATTTAAAATTTTATTCCGACAAAGTTAGTTCTAAATACAATAATTGGCGTTAAACCCGAGTCTTTTTTCAATGTTATATTAGGAACTTTAAATAATATGTCGGATTCGTCAATATTCTCCTGCCCTTATCCCAATTTATTCGTGGTCGGCGCAACATGTCTTTTTCTTCGATACTTCTCTATTAGTCGTCATCTCGGTAGTCACCCCCTTTCTACCCATAATATATCATCATTCACACAGTCCATCCATCGTTTCTTTGGTTTTCCCCTACTCTTATAGCCATCGACATTCATACTCAAAATATAAAGTTTAAAATACAATAACTGGCTTGATGGTTTGTGGCTTACACTGAAGTTGGAACCCGTTTTGTAATGAATATGTTTAGGTTTACCAGAACATGATAAACTTTTGGTGCAAAACAAAAAAAAAACATGAAAGACCAGCTTGTTACTGTTCGGCGTCATGCTTATCAAGTCATTTTATTCGATTCCAATGTTACTTTATTTAACATACCGGAAATCCACATTCAATTCTAAAACACTCAACCGATATTGTACATCCGCGGGGTAATTGCGTAACTCACTAACAGTAGCAATGGTTTTCATTTTGACAGTTCAACAACATTCATTGCGTTATTTACGTTGTTGAGCAGATAAATTTTTCGAACCTATGAAGCAATGGATTAGCAATATCCTTCGAAATTATTGAAATTGATATTGTGTTACGCAATAAGGTTCCTGGTTTATCTATGGTAACGAATTGGAAACCAAAGACAATTTGTACTAAAGTAGACTCGCTACAGCTTCCTCGAAGAAAAAAGAAAATCGTATGATCTTTAACGATTAAAATTGCTCTTTTTAAGTTAAGGAGTTGAAGGACTTGTTTCATAGGCCGATCTTACCAGGTAACACAACACCCCGATTGTCGGTTACAAACATATTGAAGTACCAGATAAGTTCAAACCGCTTCCGGAGATAGCGAAACAAAACAAACTGACAAAGTACATATTTTATTTATAGCAAGAAAGATCACTCTACAACTATCACCATCCATTGGACTATTAGGCCAATAAACTACTTAAATGGTCTCTAAGCAACGAATAGTTTGCCAGAACGAGACGGGTGCACTCCGAGCGAGAAGTCCGATGTCCTAGGAAGATTTAAAAATAATACTACACACAGGAAACCCGTTTTCGATGTTGTCCGGACAAGATGCTAGAAGATTATGGGCGGTAAATAAGCGTGTGGCTTTCGCCCGTGATTTAAATTTCGAACTCAACCGTCGGGCAGAGTGTTCTATTTGTTTTTTTTTTCTTGGTGGCCATGCTTATATATTTTTTTTGAAGATGACTTGACAAAAGTTTTGGGTATGAATGTTGATGGCTATAAGAGTAAAAGAAGATCAAAGAGACGATGGATGGTTTCTGTGGATGATGATATGGATATGAAGGGAGTGAGGTTCGCTCAAGTGTTCATTTAAAAGACTAACATCTATCATTCAAAAATTGACAGCGAATGTCACTTAGAAAAAGTCTCTATTTATAAATACAGGGAAGGAAAACTCAAACTCAAAGCATTAATATCAATTAACAGGCACTTTTGAATTGTCAAGGAGTCGGTCAGTCAGAAATATGAAGCTAGTTGCCCAGTCCAAAGCGTAGTAGGTTCGGAGAAGAACGGTCAAGAAACTCCCGACTGTTCATACCCTCTAACACTCCAATGATATGACATATCCATTGCTGCATCAATAATAACGTGTCATAATATGATTGGTTTTACGTCAATATTTCTCTCAAATTTCTAGAGTTCTCACTGAGTGAGAGGAAAAAGTATTGGACTGCGGTTTCTTGGTTTCTACCCTTTAGAGTGATGCCACATGGGCATTGCCAGTGCGTTGCGCCGTCGCAGCGCAGTGATTTCGACGCCACATGAGCGCTGCGATGTCGCAACACAACGCAGCTCATCCTGACGTCGACGTCCAACTTTGATATTCTAAAAAATACTTCGCTGTGCTCCGTTGTCGCTCCGTCCTCAGGCGTCGCAGCTCATTGGCAAGACCCGTGTGTCGTAAAATAAACTGTCAAATTTTACTTCGTCCGAATCCTTGTGGTCGCAGAAAGCAGAGGTTAATATCCAGCTTTGGAACCTTGGCTTTAACTAATCCATAAACTGACCAAACTTAGTGTTTCTTTCGTTTATGGCTAATATAACAAATGAAACTGAACACGATCAGCACTCCTAATTGCGTAACACATTATCAATCACAATGATGAATCATTTTGAAGGAGATTGCTAATCCATTGCTTCATATTTTCGAAAAAGTATATAACGCAATGAATGTTATCGACATGTCAAAATGGAAGCCATTGCTACTGTTAGTGTGTTACGCATTTACCCCACAGCACTTCTATTCCACAACAATGATGAGACTGACAGCTCAGAACGCGGTTTAGATCGCGTTCAGAGTCATTGGTGAAATTTGCCCTTAGTCGAGCGAAGTACTTTGTCAACCATTACATTCCGTCCGTCCACAACTGCGCAGGCACGTCATTTTTTGCGCGTATGTACCTGCTAAATGTACTAAAAGACATCTCTTTGTATAGCAAACCCAAGAACAAAAAAAAAAACAAAAGATGAACACTCAAAAATAAACTTTATTCTTCTTTAATATCCTAAGAACTTCTGTAAGTCCCCACAGTTCGTCGCGGAGCCACAGACAAGTCATAAGACGTCCAAATGACATAACGCAGACATTTACACTTATAATAACAAAAAGTCTTTGCCTCAGCCACATTAGTAAAGAAAAAAGGTATATTTTTCTTCCCTCTCCTTATCTATGGCTACCGGGCGTCCGTAAAAAGGTACGTTTGAAAAAGGAACAAAAAAAATGGCGGCAAGCGCGGGTTAGCGGGTTTTTAATTGGGTCTGTAGGTTAGGTTTAGAATTTTAACGTTGTAAAATGTCTATTTTATGCTTAAGTAATTATTTAATTTGTATCTATAGGCATAGTGTCTGCTATTTATTTTTAAATTAGTATTGCAAACGATGTCTTGAATTTGAATTGTATGCATGTATTTCTAATAAAGGAGTTGTTAATTTTACACGATTGCCTAAAAAAATGAGTTTTCAGGGTTAATGTATGTGAGTTTCTTCCACGAGCAGATTTTGCCCGCGTGGATGTCGGAAAATATCCCACAAGAACGTATTTCTTGTAAAAACCTAGACCAATTTATCATTTGCATTTTCCCCCGAGATGTTGCCTGCGTGGGTTTCGAATTTGCTTTTATAAGGCTCAAAATAATTTTCGTTAATAATAATACGCATGCTGTATTTCGCGTTGTTGCCGTTCAGTGCCAATTGACAAATATCACAACGTGATTGGAATAGAGGCGTGCAACATCGAGCGGTTATGCCTGTACGCGTTTCGATTAAAGTTAATCGATTATGCTGTGTCTTTGGTCGAGCTAATGTATTCACAGGTCATTTCTGAGAGCCAAATAACCGATGTGACGTCAACGTTTCGGCTTTGCAAAGAGCTTTGATGGTCCGTGGAATACCTACCGGTCTACCATTGTTATTTTTTTTTTCAAAATGGCGGCCACGCGTGGAGCCTTTATAAAACGATAGCTGACATCAAAGCAAACAGAAAAGTTGATCACATCCATATTTTTATGAACTTTCGTATATATCTTGTTCTCTAGCCGCAAAATAATGTCTAGTGATAATTTGGCAGCCATTTTGAAAAAAAAATGGATAGGTAGGTATGGCCAGGCTTCATATAAAAACCTTCAATACCCTTTTGTTTGAGGCATTTTGTGTCAAGCCACATGACCTTTCGAAAATAAGTCAATTTTTACAGTCCAATGTATGAAAATAAATGTTTGCGGTTAAATGATAACAGCCGCGCGGGTCGATCGAAGGTTAAGCTACGCTTGCTGCGGTCAATTCGTGGGTGGGTGACCATCCATCGCAAATCGAGACCCCTCAAAAAGTCGTTGGTTTCGGCTGTCATTCGTAGTTCTTTGACAGTCAGAAGCCCAAAAGTCTGACAACCAGTCTTACCAACGGGTATCGTGTTACCCAGTAACTAAGTTTTGGAAATCCGATAGGCAGTCGCTCCATGTAAAATTCTGGTATTCCTGGTATACCTGCATTCGGTTAGACTGGAAGCCGACCCGAATATACAGTTGGGAGCATATAAATGTATTCCTATATGTATAGTTGGGAGGCTAGGCAGATTGATTATATAAAAATAATCGCTGTAACGTAGATAACAATTTAATAGATGCCAAAATGAAATGAGCTCGACAAAACTAAAAAAAAAACACCAATTTAATACAAACTGGGCGAACAGAGGTCAATATAAGATCATGCGATTTTGTGCCATGTGTGCACCAGCTGACAACCGCGACCCATCCATCTATCTATACTAATTTATATCTATGTTTACTAATAATTATAAATCTGAAGAGTTTGTTTGAACGCGCTAATCTCTGGAACTACCAGTCGGATTAAAAAAATATTTTTGCATTTAATAGCCCAATTCTTGAGGAAGTCTATAGGCTATATAACATCACGCTAGGAGGCGAGGAAAAAGGAAAAAAATACACTAGCTTCTACATGCGACTTCGTCCACAACAATTTTTCAAATCCGACTGCTATTTTCAGAGAAACCAACAAACATAAAACACAAAAAATTTCTTCAGCTGTATTAGTAGTATATAGGAAATATTAATATATAATACATACATGTAATAAAGAACTCTCAATGTTTTTCAAGCTGTACATATCGTGCGAAGCCCAGACGGGTCGCTAGTTTCAAATAATATGCATAATATATCACCGGTGACGTCACAAAACATGCTTACCAACCCTGCTGACGTTTTTACAACTCCATACCATGTTTAACTTGGCAACACTGAAATAAAACAAAACTTATGAAATAAATCATGCTGGCAACTGGAATTCTTCTCCCCCGAGCATCATACGGGACCCTAAAAAGTTTGTACATTAAAAGCCTACTCGAGCAACAGGTTAAATTATTGTTACTTTTTTCTGGGCAAAAAAATGTAAGTCGCCAAAAAAAATTGGCATTTGTATGTTGGCAGTGGGATGTTCTTTTTTCAAGATTTGAATGAAGTGAAATGTGTTGGCGGTTAATGTTGCTAGTCTAACGACTTTTTGTACTTTTGAAGAACGAGAGCGATGACCTTAGATTCTCTCACGGATGCTTTTAAGTGCTTATGAGATTACATTACTTGGGTCTTACTTGGGTTTAATTCAATCACCAAAGTGTTTTAGGGGTTTGTCAATCATTTTGTCAGCGGACGCCCTGAGCATTAGGCTCTCCAATAGTTTTTAACAAATGTAACTCGTGCAATGTCTACCGACTCTAAGGAGAACAGCCAAGAGCTTCGACCTACCATCCTCCCTACCTGCCTTTCGGTGAGCAGCTGGATTAAGGGCTTGATTCAGGAAGCGGTACTTTTAGTTACGGTTCGCATTGTTAGGACTGTTAGGAAGTTCCCCTCTGCGGAGCCCTGACGCGCGTAGCGTGGACCTTGTTTCCGATACCGGTGCTCCGGTCGGCTTCTATTAAAACAGGGAATGTGCCTGTAACAGTATGTTCTCATCCCAATTTCCTTTCCAATTCCTAAGTGGGAACTTTATAGGCCGATTATCCTACTGCTAAACCCCTAAAACACATGACCAGTGGTGGCCCAGAGGTAACAGCCCCGACTTGCAAGATGTAGGTCGTGGGTTCGAAGACTTCGACCCCAGGCAGCCGCTTTACTTTGTGTTAATAATTTCATCACCATTGCTCTCATAACGGTAAAGGAAACGTAAGGAAACCGGCATGTCCTAGAACCAAAAAGACATGTGACATCTACAACCGGCACTGGGCCCGCGTGGTAGATTACAGCCCACTCTCTCTCGAAGAGAGGAGGCCTGTGTCCCAGCAGTGGGAACATAATAAGCCAATGCTAAACCATTTTTTTACTGACACATTTAAAAGCCTACCTCAACAAAATTCACACATTAAATTAAAAACACAAACTAAATACAAACATTACAATTTCCATTCCCGTCAATAAACAGTGTTGCCAACACAATAAAACTTCCCACGTTCGGTGGTAAAATAAAAACTGACGCGACATGGAAAGTGATTGTCTATGGAACGTTGGTAGACGGTGTCGTTCCGCACTATTGTCTTGTGTGTAACAAGCTTATGTAATTACAACCTCTTTTTTCACGTAAGGTTGATCATTATCTCTATGCTCTTCGCATTTTGAGGTTAGGTGAAGTGCTTTTGGTTTATTCGCGGTTAAATAATAACAGCCGCACAGCCGGGTGATCCATTACTTGCACTTAACGAAATCGCGGAAAGGGTGGATTTATTTACCTGTTCTCTGAATGAGTTCACAAAAAAATACTTTACGTGTGATAAGTTTTACTTAATGGAAAAAAATATTGTTTAAGACCACGCTACCGATTTGGGGCAACCTGTAATGATAGTTGTATTGGGAAAAATAAAAAATAAATTACATATTGTAGACCTCTCCGTGCCGAAGCACGTTAAGCTGTTGGTCCCGGCTGTTATTCATAGATCGTTGACAGTTGTTACGGGTCGTCAGAAGCCCTAAAAAGTCTGCCAGCCAGTCTTACCAAGGGATATCGTGTTACCCAGTAACTGGGTTGTGGAGGTCAGATAGGCAGTCGCTCCATGTAAAATACTGGTATTCAGCTGCATCCGGTTAGACTGGAAGGCGACCCTAACCTAGTTGGGAAAAGGCTTGGTAGATGGGCCACTTTTGGTTTCTTGGCTTTGCATAATGTATAGGCTGACCCTTACTAAGTGGTTGGGAGTCTTGGGACTTGGGACCGAATAATTACTTCACCCTTCTACTTACTTAAGATTAGGGGAGGTCTTATGTATCTATACTAATAATAAAGCTGGAGAGTTTGGACGCGCTTATCTCTGACACTACTGCAGGGTAATTGCGTAAGACGACACTATCAGTAACAATGGGTTTCATTTTGACAGTTCAACAACGTTCATTGCGTTATTTACGTTGCTGAGCAGACACATTTTTGAACATATGAAGCAATGGATTAGCAATATTCTTCAAAATGATTCAGATTGAGAGTGTGTTACGCAATTAGAGTGCTGTTCATTTTAAGATGACACACTGTTACTGCACTAGGAAGTTGTGAAGGGTGGGCGTTTTGGGGGACTGTATGTATTTTTTTTTAAATAACATTAATTGCGTTATTTTTGTACCGTTGTTGAGCAGACACATGCTGAGCCGTAATTCTCTATGACACAATGAACGAAACTGCGCTAAATGAACGCGAGATTGGCGGGATTAGCTAAGGAATTGACGTGGTTTCGAAGTAAGGAATCGTTATGTGGTCATTGTGAATAAGGGACCTGGTCAGATTTGAAAAAAAAAATGTATTGATAGCCCATTTCTTGAGGAAGGCTGTGGGATATTCAAAGTCACGTTAGCACTCTTAGGAGCCGTGCAAGAAGTTATAAAGTCAAAAAGAACTAAGTGAAGATGAAGTAATAGCGCGAGCAGGCTATGTGATGCGATGGAGTGGGTTGAAGGACCAAGAAGTTTCACGCGGATGAAGTCGCGGGCAGAAGCTAGCTGTTAGTCCCAGTTTATGAGGTCCTCTGATTAACTCAGTTATTTGCTACTATTTTCTGCCCGGGGCTTCGCCCGCGTTGATGTCAGAAATCATCCCACGGGAACGTGCTACCGGGACAAAAAGTTTGGCAAGGAGATAGATGGCATCCTGGGGAAAGATGTCATCTGTCTCCTTGCCAAATTTTATCGAAATCCCTTCAGTGGTTACTTTTGAATTTATAATACTAATAATAGTACGAGTATTACAGTATGGATTAATTCGACGTTTTGTATTTGAAAGAAAGAAAATACGTTTATTTGTATCGGTAAACATGACGCAAAAAAGAACATAAAAAACAAAAAAAACAATAAGAAAAGGTTGACATGCGTCACATCCACGCAAAACGGCTATCGCTCAGCATTATGCTGCGACCCTATGCAAGACAGAGCCCCAGCGCAGGTTTTCAGCGACAGCCGGCGCCGACGTCATGACGTCGTGCGGTGCAGCAAACAATTATCCATCAACAAGTATTAAAATAATTACTTATATTTTTAAAGCAACCAGTTATTAGGACGCGTTGGTTATTTCTTTGTTTTTTTATGTTAATTAATCCACAACACCGGCCCAGTGCGAGTTGGTAGATGTTACATGTCTTCGAATTTTCTAGAACATGCCTGTTTCCTCACGATGTTTTCCTTCACCGTTTCCAGAGCAGTGGCGATGACACTTTACACAAAGTAAAGCGCTTGTCAGGGTTCAAAAAGCTCTGCCAGGGCCGCAGGTTCTTCGAAAGAGATACCGTGGTCCCTGGCATAGGCAACTGAAGGAACACGGGTGGGTTTTAGTCAGTAAAAGTCTAACACGCCCCCCTGCCCGGCCCAGAGCGGGAAAAGTCATGTGATGATTTCCCACCCAGAAAAAAAAAAAGGGTTCAAAAGCTACGACTCGGTAAGTCGCGGCCGTCATTACTGGGCCAACCACTTCTTCTTCTTCCTGTCGATGGCACGACTGAATTTTAAATCTTGTTGGCCCAAAACTTTGCCACTTCCACGGCGTCGTCAGTGGCAGCGCAGAGGTCACTTTGACTGCATGTTTTGGGACACAGAGGGCCACCACTGCTCTACAGTTACCTCTGCAAAACCTTCAGGGAAATAAAGCGTGGTGTTATGTAACTATATGAGCAATGCTATTCTATTATTATTACAGCTGCAAATTCGGTGTAGCACCAGAATTCAGTAATTACAAACTAATAGCCAGAATGTTCAAAGACTAATTATTATTATGTTAATTTTGTACAAATACCTTCATTGCGGAGAATTAATTTCTATGTGCTACGAAATTTAAAACCATTTGCGAGCGAAGAGCGGTTTTCCTCCATATTCTGGGGATTTCGAGATAACTCGAGAATGTTGTGATGATGAATTTTATCCTCAAAATTCAAAATTGATAAGGTATGAGGAATAGGGTGTAAAGTTCACTCATTCTCCGTAGAAAAGGGAGGATCCCCCGAACAGACGGGTGTCGTGTCTAGTCGGCAACAGCAATCAAAATCGGAATCATTTTGAAAGATATTGCTAATCCATTGCTTCATGTGTTCGAAAAATGTGTCTGCTCAATAACGTAAATAACGCAATGAATGTTGTTGAACTGTCAAAATGGAAGTCATTTCTAGTCATAGTATGTTACGCAGTCACCCCGCTCGTCAAATCAAGCTTTCCTTTTTCTGTACGGTCCACAAAACGAAACAAACCAGATCTTAAACCTATCTAAAATGTCGAGTAACTCCGCCATTGAATAGTTATTAAACAAGCTCAAACTACGTTTTACACCCGACTTGTCTTGTAAAGCGGAAGGTAGGAATATAAACTGAGTAAGAACAAAGTTCTCAAGTAATTAGGAACGGGACAGACTCCGTCCATTTGAGGGACCCAAGGGTTGCCAAGGAGAAAATGTTTGTCTTAATAAAAATATGTACTTCAAAACTTATTAGATATTTTTTTTAATCTTTCTTTCAAGAATAAAGACTATTTTTACTGTCAATCATACACTCACTTAGGGACATTATTTATTACTTACTTTCACCCTAAGGGTGCTAATGGGACCCTATTACGTAGGCTCCGCTGTCCGTCCCTAACAGGGCTGTATCTTTTGAACAGTAGACATTTGTTCCCAGAGTATGTACTGCTATGGCCGCTATCGCTATAACAACATACCTATAATAAAATAAAGATGTAGTGTTAAACATTGTATGGTTGTACGGAACCCTTTGGCCACTTTTTTTTTGTTTAACGTAAATATGTAGAAAAAGAAAAAGATACACAAATACAGATCACCAACGAAAACTCAACACACTAGTCTCATTTTTGTTCCATCCTATTTCGCAATTTCTCAAGTGGCAACCCTAACGAACACGTGCAGCTATGATAAATGACGGTTAGAAACTAGAAAATACATTTCCCGCGTTTTATTTTCTACTCTATACTCTGTGGTTCACTAGTGACGGGAGCGGGCCAATGATTTGCATAAAACGACTAATTTATGAAAACGATTATTGTTTGACAAACGTTGTGTTTTGTTAATCAGCGGTTTAGGCCTAATTTTGATGAGTTATTATCTGTAATAGTCTATTTGCGGGTTTATGTAGGGATTAAGTATTTCAAAGCCTGGATTAGCGCCAGTTTCTGACTGCCTCGTTGGTCAAGCGGTCACTCGGTCGTTTGGTTATCTGGTCCTGTATTCGTTCCCCAGGTCGGGTAAAATACAGTCTCTCCAGAGATGTGCCCTAACAGGCGTCGCAAAGAGGCGGTTCAGGATCGGTCTTTTGAGAGGTAACGGTGCCCCTTCCACGTGCAGATTGTGACCACCGGGGTGGTTTTAGTGAGTTAAAAATACCACACTCCCTGGTCTTATCCTCAAACACCGGGCGCATTTTGAAGATTTCTCCCAGAAACAAAAAATAAAAGGGAAAGTACTATTAGGTTATAAAGTACTATTACGATGAGAATCTAAACTGAGTCGGCCCAGAATCTGTCTACGAGTTTGGAGATTCACAGATGACTTTGCCTGGGGCCTTATTCTCTAAGACGCAATGAACGAAACCGCGCGAAGTGGACGCGCGATTGGCGAGATTATTTATTTATAAGTAGGAGAACCAACAGCTGAACAAAATTAATAACAATTGTATAAGCGACACAGAGCCAATTACAGGTTCTCACGAGTAGACCACGGATAAGGTAGTAGAAATCTTAGGATCACTAAGTAGCAAGCACGATAAAAATACAAATAAAAGGAATTAAAACAAGCAATAAGCACTAAATTCATTCATTAGCTAAGGAATTGACGTGGTTTCGAAATAAGGAATCGTTAAGTGGTCATAGTGAATTAGGGTCCTGAAGTGGTAAAAATAGTGCTGTTCCATAAACGCTGAGACACTTAATATCGTGCCTAGGGTCCTGGGGGTCTACACCCTAGATGAAATGAAGTCCGTAGATTCTCCTGAAGTACGGGCGTTACCTAATCCCTCGTGTCACTTTCGGAAATAAGATTATTTTGGGGCCCGGACTAAGAATGAACGGTAACCCGATCCGAATTTGTCTTGTCCGGTCCGTAAAATTGAATCTGTCACTTATTTTGACGGATCAGGTACTTTTGCACTACGCGAGTGAAGCCGCGGGGCGCAGCTAGTTCAACATAAATACGGAAACAACAGAGTTCTATAATTGAGTTGTTATTCTTTCAAGAATTTCTCAGTAAAAGCCCGAAGTAAAGACAAACAATATGACAGATAGTTTAGGTTATAACCTTTGACCTAAACCAAGGCTATTATGTATCACATATGACAAAAGGACAAAACAGAGGACCACCCTTTTCCTTCTATACTAAATAGTCTAAAACAAAAACCTTTGTTTCTATCCCTTTGTTACTCTCCACAGGACATCAGTCATATAGCGGGGTAATTGCGTAACACATTAACAGTAGCAATGGCTTTCATTTTGACAGTTCAACGACATTCATTGCATTATTTATATACTTATGATTTTCATCCTCCATAGAAAACGAAGGATCCTCCGACCAGACGGGTGTCGTGTCTGGCGGGCAATTGCCCAACGATTGATGTTGGGAAATTGTATCTATGCTAATTGCGCGGTAAACTCTGCTTGCGAGATGCAGGATTTGCGTGACGTCAGTATGACGCGTTGTTCGCATGTGGCGTTGTAGATACCGCTACATGATTATATATTTGTAAATTAAAACAGTAGCACACAATGTTTTTAGGTTATAAAATAATGAAATTGTCAGCTTAGTGCTATCTTCGAGATACAGGGCTCGCCTAATTCAGATCCCTCTCTTTATTATTGTATAATGTATATGACATTAGTATACAAGACTTACCTAGTAATAAGTATTTTTTTTATATGTAATCCTTGTTGCTATTCTGGTGAGAATAAACAATTTTTTTTTTTATGTACGGACGCCAGCTCATCAAGTTACTACAATCTGTCACATTTCTTTAATAGATTTTCAACTTTATCGCTAAAGCATTAAGGTTCAAGGTTGATTGGGAAAATTTGACAGTTTCGGGTAGCTTGTCCTGCTGGCGTCTGTACTTTGTTGAGCAGACAAATTTTTTGAACATATGAAGAAAATTTGCAATATCCTTCAAGATGATTCAGATTTTGATTGAAAGTGTGGTACGCATTTAAAGTGCAGGATTCCTTTTTTTTTGTCATTGAAACATTTTATTGCAATACCACTTTTGAGTCGACCTTGTGGCTGTAATAGCCCAGTAGATATGGCCCGGCTGTCATTCGTGGATCTTTTACAGTCCTTACGAGTCGTCAGAAGCCCGAAAGTCTGACAACCAGTCTTACCAAGGGGTATCGTATTACCCAGTAACTGGGTTGTGGAGGTCAGATAGGCAGTCGCTCCATGTAAAACTACTTAGGCATTTTTTTTTTCAAACTCTGTTTATTGAACTATGTATTTATATACATACATATAAACAGACAAGTAAAAGGGAACAAAAAAGTACGTACCACCGTAAAACCTAGCATACTAGAACCAGACGTTATTTTCAGCAAGAAAATTTTTATTTACTGAATAAATACGACGCCTGAACGATCTCTTTCTGACATTCCACAGTCCACCACACAGGCTCGTAGCAAAAAGTATCTAATTTCATTAACAGTTCGTGGCTAATTGCGAAACAAAGGAACCTCCGTAAAAGAAAGAAACGTTGTAATAGAAAAGAAAAAAAAGCTTTAATTAAGATAATTGAGGTAGTGTCAGGAATTTAGGGTGTTTACGTAGTCGGCAACTTTTTGTGGCGCAGTACTGTGGCTAGCAACATTGTGGTGTATTGAATTAAGCGCAACTTATTCAAATTTTCTAAAGTTTTTTGCAATTTTCAGGTCAGTGTACTGATTCATATTTCATGAAATGGTCATTCCATACGGTTATATGAGCTTAGAGGGTTGTATTGATGACTTGAATGATTATAATTCTGTAAAATCACATTTGTTACGGTCGCGAATCATATTTTAATCAACATTCAACATGATACTGAACTGCAATTTTCAAAAACGTAAGAAATTTGGATTTCGCGGGTTACCTAGCGCATCCCCCTCAACACAGTTTCCGCAAAAGCTTTGCCTACTACAACAATTAAAATTTGAAAACAATTATGTAATCTTGTCAGAGAACTTCTCTCTTGCAGCCTAGCCTTATAGAATTTCAATTAGGGTCGGCTCCACTCGTCTTTCTTTGCCAGTAGTGTCTTTTCTAGGTTCGCTGCGACATCTACTTATGTTTGCCAGTGTGCATACACACGAGTGACACTCGTCAACGATAGAGACAACTGCAAGCGTCAACGCGTGTCAGCGACAACCGACGACGTGTCGCTCGTGTGGTTGAGTACGGTACTCAAATACACGAGCGACGCGTTGCGAAGACGCGTGACGTATACACACTAAGTTAACCGGAATTTATCCGTAGGTGGTTAAGCAGACCATAGGTAACAGTATAACTTAACCTAACTACTGCTACTTTATCTAATCTTATGCTGCACCGGTTGACGTCATCACGTCTGCGTCGGCTGTCGCTGAAAACCAGCGCTGGGCTCTGTCTCGCATAGGGTCTTTGCATTATGATGAGCGATGGCTGTTTTGTGTGGACGTGACGCATGTTTTCCCCAACTTGTTTTTTTCTTTCTTTTTATGCGTCATGTGTACTGACCGCAAATAAACGTATTTTCTTTCAACAGTTGGCATACCGAGTATTAGTTGCCCAAAGTTGCAACTTAAGTTGCTCAGTGTGTACGTTTATTTTTATGGATTATTTCAGTCAATTAATTTGCCAACTTGTATTCAGGTAGGATCAAAAGTTTCCATCTTTTCAGTTCGTTTTTTACAGTCTGGTTTTTACCTTACCTTTCTAAACTGAATAGAATTAATTTGAAGTTTGTTAGTTCAAGTATACCTTTCCCTCGAGTTTATTTCTTCAAAAGCAACGGACGGTGTAAAAAGGTTTTATAAAATTGAGACCTTTTTTGTGTTAATTTCTTCCATGGCTAGCCGAAGAAAAAGGTTTCGACTGAGAAAGTAAATAAGGTCCAATCATTTCTGTGTTCCGTTTTGAAGGGTATAAGTGCCGGTGACATTACAGGTACACCGTATTTTCTATGCTACAGTCCTTTGACACACCGAGGAGTTTCTTGTCCGTTCTTCATCTTTCTGCCTGACCGAGCCTTTGACAATTCAAAACTGTTTATAATTGATTTATTTTTTAAAATGGTTTGAGTTTGACAGTTGCAACTAGTAGAACAATTTTTGTCTCCTTTACTCTTTCGTACGCTGTCTACATCTCTGTAACTATTGTCCTATCGCAGGTATGCTGGAAGAGATTTCTTATGAAATAAGCATCACCTCTGTACCTATTTTTTCTGTTCTGTTTTTTATTGTCTGTTTATATATGTATGTACAGACGCCAGCAGGTCAACCTACCCGAAACTGTCAAATTTTCCCAATCAACCTTGAACCGTAACGCTTTAGCGTTAAAGTAGAAAATCTATAAAAAAAATTGACAGATTGTAGTAGCTTGATGTGCTGGCGTCTGTACATAAAAGTTTAAATAAATTAAATAAACAATTTCTTAGAAAACATCATGGAAATTGTTCTACAAGAATCGCGTCGCACCGTCGCGTCGCGCCTGTCTGTGAGACCCTAAACCCAACATCAATAATAAGTTTTTTCATTAAGAAATCAATTAGTATTCACCTATTACGCTCCAGGTCATATTAACTGAATATTTACCTTAATAAATAAGTATTTCCTTTGCTTATTTCTGTGGTATTAATTAATTATCACTACATAATATAAAACTCAACAACAACGTAGACGCTAAAGGCCACCCACAAGGTGGAACGACGAGCTTGTGAAGGCCGCAGGAACCGGCTGGATGCGGGAACCACAGAACCGGACCAAGTGGAGGTGCTTGGGGGAGGCGTATGACCAGCACAGGACGACTATCAGCTGAAATTATGATGACTGATAATATAAAACTAACTCCCCTCGCCGCGTCTACCTGTCTGTCTGGCCGCGATAAACTCAAAAAGTACTGAACGGATTTTCATACGGTTTTCACCAATGGACGGAGTGATTCATGGGGAAGGTTTAGGTGTATAATTCATTAAAGTTTTGTGTAAATTGGCTCATATATGATTGTTGAAGATGTCGGAAAAAATCATGTCATCTCTATCATTATCCCAATTAATTAGTATTCGGCGGAGCATGTCTTCTGTGTTGATCGAACCCAGGCAATTAACTTTGTGTATTAAATTTCATCACCACTGCCCTCAAAACGGTGAAGGAAATATCGTGAGGAAAGGTGTCCTAGAACCAAATTCCAATTCCCAACCAAAAACAAATTCGAAGACATGTGTCATCTACCATTCCGCACTGGACCCTCGTGGTAGAGCCCTCTCACAGAGTGGAAACCTGTGTCCCAGGGGGTCTACTCCGAAGTGGTAAATGTATCGTATCGGCCGAATGTTCGGCCGTTTCCTGCTACGAAGTTACTATTTGGTTCGGTCGGTACCGACCCAACTGAGCCGATCCGAACTTTTTTCGCATTTTTCAATAATATTCGCTTCGGCCATGTGTCGGTCCGATCCGATCATTCGCACTTTGCACTTCGGAATAGACCCTCAGCAGAGGGAACATTATAGGCTGATCTGATTTTGTAGCATTTCTTCTTCTTCCATACTACTAGCCGTCCTTTTAACCATAAAACCAAACTCAAAAGTCATTCATTCAAACTAGGCTGAGAATCGGCACTTGAACGTCAAACCCCAAAACGTCCCCCTTCACCACTTCCTAGTGCTTTAGCTGGGAAAAAGTGGCGCAACAAACTCCCCAGCAGCACAGCTGTCTATATCATCTTTCACACCTTTCTTTGGTCATTATATTTATATTACATTGGCCCAACGTGTAAAAGATTTTGTTACTCGTTGATAATGTGCTGTATGACACACAATATCCCCCTTTAAACTACTAATGTGATCACAACTCTGCCAGTACAATGTAACCGCTCCCTGAGTTCCCTTACACACGAGAAATGACGTCATAACGAATTAATTACTCTACAAACATTAATTAAGAGCAACTGAATAGCGACAGCACCCGACGACGCGCCAGGCTGTTTTAAAAAAATCGACTAAAAAGAAAACAGGACTCGACGTGGTCGCGTTTGTTAGTCGATTTAAAAATTAAAATTTGAATAGAGTTGCCAGGGTTAAAAATAATGAGGAGAGGTGTGAATTGTATTCAGTGTGGACTGTGCTCAGTTGATAAGACGGGCTTAGTCTATGCAGTTGTGTTATTTTCTTTTTCAAAGAGAGAAATATCTTTCATTGCAGTCAACTGTTTCTAAAGCTTGTGAAAGGCCATTCACAATACAATCAGCTATTGAATTAGAAGGGTTTCTGCTTAACTTCAGGAAAGGCAGCGAAAAGGCCTTCACGCACCAACTTTGACCCCAGAGACCTTGTTATGGGCCAGGAAGAAACATGTCAAAACATTTGCTTTATGTTGATTGAATACAAGTACAAAATGATGGATTACATAAGTGGATACTTTCTAATATCTCTTTACCTGTCTGAATATCTTCGTTCAATGTTTTACGGCACCCATGGGAACCGGAACTGACCTATTTTCCGCATTAGCTATTCTCCTCAACCGGCAGCCATACATAACACTCGAAAGTTAATTAATTTCAATACTAAAAACACAATACACACCCACCATTTGTTAAAATACAGAGTACGCAATAAATCGTTGAATATTTATTACTGGCAACACCGCGAGCGGCCATTTTGGACGCATCTGTCAATGACACGCGGGAAACTCTTAGGGTTCCTTTTTTAAAAATTCCTTCCTGTTCGTTGGCGCGTTACGTCGGCGCCGTCAGCTGTGCGGATGTGTGAAGCTGAGAATTTTCAAGAATAATGGAAGATCTGATATTTTATGATCTCATATTGGATTTTCTGTTTTTTCGGAGTTTATGAAGTTTAAAATTGAATATGACTATGTCATAATAAAAATAAATAAATAAATAAATCCCTGGACATTTCACACAGCACCATTTGTCCCAAGCTAAGCAACCTAATGCTTGTGTTATGGTAACAAGATGGCTGATAAACTACTTATATACAATTTTTTTTTGTAAATACATACATATTATAGATAGAAAAACACCCAGACTCGGAACAAATACATGTAGGTCATACAAAATATTTGTTCCGTGCGGGAATCGAACCCGCGACACGCAGCGCAGCAGTCAATCGCTTAACCACTGCGCCAACCGTGCCGTCATGATCAATCAATAGGATTATATCAACTTGGAGGGTTGTATTGATGGTTTTAAGGATTATAATTTTGTAAAGTCATATTTTTTACGCTCGCGAATCATATTTTAATCAACATTCAACCTGACACTGACCTGCAAATTGCCAAAAACGTAAGAAAATTGGAATTTAAAGCTCAAATTCTATTTTATTATTTAACTAGTTGTTGCCCGCGATTTCGTCTGCGATCCAGGATGAAAAGTAGCCTATGTCCTTTTCCCGGTCATGGTCTAATCATGTACCAAATTTCATCTAAATCTGTTCAGTCGTTTTAGCGTGAAAGCGTAACAAACAAACATACTTTCGCATTTATAATATAAGTTTTTCAATATGGCAATCAAAGCTCAAAGAGCACTCATAATTAATTTTGACACATGTCATTGAAAAGATTTTTATTACATTTGACAGTTCTGAAACCCCGAGTTTTCCCTAAAACTGCTTTTAACAAGACAGTTAGAAGTATTTGATAAACACGATGGAGGAACTTCTTCAGTCCATAAATACATATTAATTAATACTTTCTTAATGACTTGCTGGCTAACTAATTAATTGGCATGAAGTGGCCGATATTCGTCCATATTCGATAACAACGAGCCTATCTGTAATTAAATGCAATTTATTATATTAGTCCAACTCTCGTCTTATTTCAGAAAAGCACTCAGGAACCTTATTAATTTCCGTTAATATGGCTTATCCCAAATTAAATGATGTACATTAGGGTATGAATAAGTACTTGTAATAGTCTTTGTAAGCCCTCCTGGAAAGTAGTGGTAGCTCCGACTTACGAGTTGTAGGCCGTGGGTTCGAAGTTTCGAACCCACGGCCCATCGTTGCTCTCAAAAACGACCCACGGCCCACCGTTGCTCTCAAAAAACGGTGAAGGTTATCCGTCACCATTTTTATGTGCGCCGTGCGTATCGTTTTATCGTGAGGAAACCGTCTTAGGACCAAAAAAATCGAATACATGTTACATCCATCAACTCACACTGGGCCTGCGTGGTGGATTCCTACCCATTCCCCCTCACAGAGAGGAGGCCTGTATATGTCCCAGCAGTGGGAACGTTACATGACGTTTTTTTGAATATAAGCACTCAATCAATCAACTCGGCCTATCGCAGTACATATCCACTGCTGGACATAGGCGTCTCCCAGGCTGCGCCACAACACCCTGTCCTCCGCTTGTCTCGACCACTCTGTCCCAGCCACCTGAAGACCGTCGCGTCGGTCCATCTAGCTGCGAGGCGTCCTACACCACGCTTGCCGATACGACGTTTGCTCGGTCGTTCGACAAACAAGACATAAGCGCTCCATAGCTTCTTAATACCCCCTGGTCTGATAGTATTGATTATCAATTACTTCATAGGGGGATGACTCCCCCCCCATAGCTCCATACCAATTTAATTAACACGAATTCGTAAAATCATGTTAATTTATTAATTAGCAATTTAATGAGACTGTTTCTGATCTTGTCAAGCGATGCTGTGGCCTGATAATAATTTTAATACCTATAAATATATATATGTATATTATATATCGCGCGTTCGTAACAAGTTTTGGTTTGATTGTGTATTTAAATTACTACATAACACTTTGCTTGATGTTTATGTCTCATGTAATTCACCAATTTAAATTCTGAACAAATATTTATTATTCAAAAATAAGTAGGGGGGCGATCTTCACAAATCCAGAATTTATTAAATACCTCGAGCACATAAATGTACAGACGCCAGCAGGTCAAGCTACCCGAAACTGTCAAATTTTCCCAATGAACCTTGAACCTTAATGCTTTAGCGATAAAGTAGAAAATCTATTAAAGAAATTTGACAGATTGTAGTAGCTTGATGTGCTGGCGTCCGTACTAAATTAAACAGACAGGCCATTATCAAGATTTTACAAGGAAAGAGCACCCACTTATGTCAGATGTCAACTGCGACAGACAAAAACATTTCCTTCTGTCAAATTTTACAAATATTACAAGGAAGCTGTTACTAAAAAAAATTCTCAGCAATTAATCAAAATATTTATTCATTTGAAATAAACACTCGAAGAAGAGGAAAAATTTTGATTCATTTTATTATTTACAAAACTTGCTTCAGCCTGCGACTTCGTTCGCGTGGAAGTCTCATGAAACACAATGCCTGTACGCACGGCTACACATCAAGCTATACAAAACCAGTATAAGCTGCCTTCTGATTGTACGAAAAACCTATACAATGCGAGGTCAGCTAAAACTGGAAATGCATAGCTTGATGTGTAGCCGTGTGTACTAAATGAACAGCGACATTTTTATATCTCACCGTCGCGTCGCTATTGCTGAGTTTTAGCTAAAAAAGGTCCGAAGGCACTTTATGCCTTCTGACCTTTTTTCGTATTGCTCGGATCCTATTAGTTCATAATCATAATCATTCATTTATTGCATTTCATGTTGTTTACAGGTTGTTACATTATGATAGTTCCAAACAATGAACCCTGCGGCACAGCAATGTATAGGCGATAGGTTTTAATTAATTTAACATGCTATCATTATTCATATAATTTGTTAATATAGATTAATTTATAAATTATTAATTATTATTATACGGACGCCAGCAGGTCAAGCTACCCGAAACTGTCAAATTTTCCCAATCAACCTTGAACCTTAAAACTTTAACGATAAAGTTGAAAATCTATTAAAGAAATTTGACAGATTGTAGTAGCTTGATGTGCTGGCGTCTGTACATTATGTCATTCTTATAAACTAAATAAATTATCATTTTCACATTATAATCTCATACTTACTACAATTTATGTCATTTGCAATGAGCCTAAATGTCATTATTATCTCAGTTAATTTAATGTCAATAGATTAGTTTTACATTATAATATGTCACATGTTCTAGCGTGATGTTAAATAGCTGATAGCCTAGGTAGGTACAGAACGTTACCTGCTACGAAACTTATAATCTCCTTTTGTTTCGTTACGTTCAGACTTCAGACATAAATTTAGTACAGACGCCAGCAGGTCAAGTTACCCGAAACTATCAAATCCTAATCTACCGACGGCCGCCATGGCCCACGTACAATGGTCCACCTGAAGGACTAAGTGCGGAAACCAATCCCATAACATAGAACATCCTTAATCCTTTAGCGATAAAGTTGAAAATCTATTAAATAAATTTGACAGGTTATAGTAGCTTGATGTGCTGTCTGTACATACATTTAAAAGAAAGAAAGAAAAGAAAATTATTTTATTTGGGCCACAGGAAATACAAATAGTAAAAAAGGAGCATTTAAAACTAAAAAAGATATATTAAAAACAACAAAAAAAAATAACACCTGTGCGAGGCCAAAAAGGCTCCTATCTCAGCATAATGCTGCGATATTTAAATAAATAAATACCACAGCGCTGGTATATTTAGAGTCAACGTAGCCCGCAAAATACAAATTTTCTTAAGTTTTTTTTTTGCAATTTGCATGTCGAGTGTAATGTTGTATGTTGAACAAAATATGATTCGCGAGCGTAACATGTATTTACAGAAAAATATAATCATTAAAATCGTCAATACGACCCTCTAATTTCATGAAATACTCAATCAATAGGCTTTGAATACTTACCGAAACACGGAAGACTGTCACCATCCACGAACCGACCGCGGCAAGGGTAGCTTAACCTTCCTTCGTTATTGTTTAGCCACGAGCCACCCTAATACCTATTTAATATCGGACATTTTATAATTAAAAACAAATTTATCCTTCTACTAATTACTTAATCCTCCACGTTCCGAAGTATTAAAGATCCATAAATAAAGAAAAGCTACGGTTTCCCACCAAAAGATAAATTGAAAGACAAAAAGAGTTATTCTTTTTTGATGTTATTACTTATTTATAATTAATTATTTCGAGGGGAGAGGTCGAAAGGAAATACGATAGCTTCCTACTTGTAATGTCAAGTTGAAATTATTGTTGTTTTAATATTTTATTGTGTGTAATACTAACTTCTGTCAACGGCTAAGACACGCGATTTATGATCTACTCAAATAACAGTCATATTTTTTATAAAACTCCTTTTGATTGGTGACGTCGCATCGAATCGCCTACCCGCGTATGGCTCAATTTACACTGCCGCAGAACGGAGTGGAAGCGATTTCTTTTTGTACAAAGCATAATGAACTTTATGCCAAAAGTGTAACGCACAAATTAGATACACAGCTATACGCACAGGTCGCGCATCTTCTGGAGAATTATCGCGCACTCTCGGGAATTCCGGCAGTAATAAGCTCGTATCTAGTTTGTACGTTAGATAATTAACATAAAGTTCGTTTTATAATAATAATAATAAAAAAAATATTTCAGACGAAGTCCATATACTGTTAGTAACACAAAAAACCTTAAAAAAACTATTGTTAGTATGTACATACAAATCCACAGCAAAAATCAAAATCACAAAGTGGCACCGCCCAAGAGTGCCAGTTTATGGCAAACCCTGGATGCGTCCACCCACAGTGTGTAGTCGCATCCAGTGCCTCCACATCGGCGAGTCCCAGCGGCCCACAAACACGCTCAGAAGGCTGTTAGAGCTGGCCCGCATGCGCCTCATAAGAGATGCACAACGTTTCCGCATGATGGCATGAAAACCATCCACGCTTTTCACCGCAAACATTGCTGAAGCGCTGCAGTGGCGCGGCAGTCCGAACAGCACCCTGAACGCGTTATTATACTGTACTCTCAAAGCACTGTGTGTACGCTGCGTGTACTTAGTCCACAGGCTGCAGGTGTAAAAAGATTGACAAAAGGCCCTAAATAATGTCACTTTGACTTGCTCGGTACACCGTGCAAACCTGCGGACCAGCATGTTACAGCGCACAGACAGCGCTCTGCGTTCCCTCTCCAAATCAATCTTGTCACACATATCCTCTGAGACCCAGATACTTAAATTAGTCACTCTGTGCTATAATATCGCTACAAAAACTCGTTTCCATTCCGTTTCGCGGCAGTGTAAATTGAGCCTAATACTTCGTTTTCGCTTACCATTCTTTTTGCTCGTCTCCCAAGGGTCGTAGCGAGATGCTATAGCCATATTCCTCAAGAATTGGGCTATCAAATTCAAAATGAAATCCGACTGGTAGTTTCAGAGATTAGCAATCAACTCAGCCTATCGCAGTCCACTGCTGGACGTAGGCCTCTCTAAGGCTGGGCCACAACACCCTGTCCTCCGCCTTTCGCATCCAGTCCGTCCCAGCAACCTTCTTTAGGTCGTCCGTCGTCCATCTAGCTGTAGGGCGTCTCACACTACGCTTGGATTTGGATCTTGGACCGCAGAGCCAGTCCTTTCGCATCGTTCCGAAAGGATTGGCTCTGCGGTCACCAACCCGCATGCCCAGCGTGGTGACTATGGGCATAAAACCTCCCATATGAACAAAAAGCCAAAACAGAGATTAGTGCGTTCAAACAAAAATACAAACTTTTTAGCTTTATTATATTAGTGTACAGATACATCGCTGAGGTTAGCGTGATTGGAATATATTTTTGGTTGTGTCGTGCCCTCGTCTTTTGCTCTCTGGATGAAATTGGGCCACCTCATTTTAAAATCATGGAGTTTCTTGCCCGTTCTTCTCCATAGAGATCTACGTTTTGGAATGGGTGGCTAGCTTCAACTTTCTGAATAAGTGTCCGACTCTTGGACAATACAAAAGTAAGGTAAATGGACCACTTACCATCATGTGGGATGTCTTGACTTGATTGCCTTCATGACATTAAAATAAAGGAGATGATGACGACTTCTAAGAGGATTCATTATTTACCGAAACTTTGTGTACAATACTTTGTGTATTATGTGAGTGATCGTGCTACGAAATAGGTTAGATGCTATAAGGCGATAAGCTGGCAACACTACGACTGTTAGACATGCAACTCTGACATTACTGAACTAAACTTCTAATCGTCTAAGGGTCACCCCTACTATTTGTTTCTGGCTGGAACAGGAAAAAAAGAAATGAAATTCGAAATTTGAAAATAAAAAATAAAAACAAGTTTTTGAAAAAGTATAGTAAACCACACGTATAGCTGTACAAGGATCATTTGGCGCGTGGCCAAAGTTGGAACTAACGCCGCCATCTTGATTTTTCAAAATACTTTCACTAATGTGTTCATGAACATACGGTTTCGTTGCATCAGTATCACGCATGCGTTGCATCAATATCATGCAAGAGCCAAAAGATCAGCCTATAAAGTCCTACTGCTGGGACAAAGGCCTCCTCTGTAAGAGGGGGTGGGCTGTAATCCACCACACGAGCCCAGTGCGGGTTGGTGGATATCACTTCTTTATTTGTTTTATTATAGACCGACACAGTTAATTAATATTCTTATTTATTGCTCAGTAAGTACTAAGTTTTCTAAACATACATTTTAGCGTAAACTAAAACTGTAACATAAAAATCATTCAACACGCTCATGTAGGCCGGGTCGTCACTCACGGCTGACCTATGCTTAGCCTATTGTTATACAACAATAGTTATAACAGTGTGAATCAAGCCTTTTAATTCACCGGTTGCTATTGTGGCCCGGATATGTTATACTGATGTTATACTGTAATAGATTACTGCATTATACTGTGTAGGTAGTCAATGGCTGTAAATAGGCCACCTGTGGTTGTGGTGGGAGCTTTCTCACGTCATCAGCAGTCTAGGAGTCTACTGTCGGAGACTCAATTGACTTCAATTATCCGAATTATCAAATCCAGTTGCCATTCTTCAGCACCTCATCAGGCATTTATATGGCTATAACACGGAAATAAGTTAAAAGTAGTGTGTCAGCTTAACTACGTATTATTAATCTGAGTTTGTTCCGTCATTTCTTCTCATGGGTAGATAGGATATGTCGACTTCATCTAGCTTTTATCAATACCCAATCTTTTCTCATTTTACGTCGGTTGTCTAAAATATTTTATATGGGAATAAAATACCTATTAATCCAATTATTTCTTTGACGTTGCTATACCAACGGAGGGGACGGCTAAACATTCAACGACTTTCACAACTGTTGATATTTCGTGCTTGACAAATTCGCATAAATTGCTAGTTAATTAGATTTAAATTAATTATTGGTAGGTATTGGCAAATGTTTTTCAATATTTCAAGGCCATTTTCTTCTTAATAATGGGTCAAAGGACAATCGAGTTCCTTTCTTAAAATTGGAATGCCAAAACCACAAGCACACAACAGGCAAGGCAAGGCAATGCTTGGCATCAAATCCGCCTTTGAACCTGTTTGTGCGAAAAGTTTAAATAAATAAATAGTGCCGAACCCACTTTCTGTTCCCAGTAGGTACCTACTTTTTAAAATTCAAAACATGGGTATATGATTGCTTTCCCATTTTATTATTACCGTGACTTTCATTCAACTTTCGTACCAAAAAAAAAGTTTTCCTGTGTCTAAAATGGGCACAGAACGCGAGCCACAATTTTAATTGCTAAGCCAACAAATAGAACAATTAGTAGCCGTATCGCACCTCATTTTATTTGTAAAAATAGATTTCACAATAAAAAAAATATAGGACTTACGCCACGAGCCTTTGCCTCGGCAGCCATATTGTTTGCGCGGGAAATAACGGTGTTCTCCGTTAGCGTAGGTTAAAGACCTCGCCTGCCAATTTGTATTTGCATCTTTCATAACCTCTAAAACAATCTAGACAGGGTTCAATTTTGATTGTTGTATCAACTTTAATTTTGTTAATCTTTTGTTTGCGAAATTCGCTTTGTAAGTTTGTAGGTTATGTTCGTTTGTTAAAAAAATGTGTTCTGAATAGTGTTTTGTTATAATGTGGAGTTTTTTTTACGAGATTTTAATTAGTTTGTGTATTTTTTTTGCTGAAATTTTGTACTGAAACTGTTTGGGTTTAATAAATTATTACGGCAAAAATAAAAACCGTTTTACTTGAAACTATCCACCGGTGGTTATGGGGAAAAAAATGAACTCAGAGTTTTTTTTTTTACGAGATTTTAATTAGTTTGTGTATTTTTTTTGCTGAAATTTTGTACTGAAACTGTTTGGGTTTAATAAATTATTACGGCAAAAATAAAAACCGTTTTACTTGAAACTATCCACCGGTGGTTATGGGGAAAAAAATGAACTCAGAGTTTATACAAATGTAAGCTGTTGGTCCCACTGTTGGGATATATTGATGGAGCAAAGTGGACTAATCCAATATTTGTTTGTAGCTGAAATGCTTGTCAAGTCGAATGACTGACAGTTGCATGGAATGAAAGAACGTGACTTGACAAAATAAAATAAAACTTTTAAATCGTTGACATTGTCATAGATATAGGAATGAAGGAGATATGCCCCGGTATCGGTAGTTGAAAATGTATCAGAACTCCATGTCGCTAAGACGATCCCACTACTGCACCACTACTACACATGCAGTTCAGTAAAAGCAATAGATACAAAGTCGCGCACACACTTGCAATTCATAAATCAGAACGTACTACACAAAGCGTGCATTTACCATGCACCGCACAAGTTACTCACACAAAAACATCTATCGCTATCGTTGTGTTTTGCAAAAGCCATTTATTTTACGTATACGCTAGTGATTGACTAAATCAGAAAGTTATCGATGTCCAAAAAATATTATATTACAAACCATTAACCACCATTTTTTGTATTTGTTCCGAGTCTGGGTGTTTTTCTATCTATAATATGTATGTATTTACAAAAAAAAAAAAAATGTTTATAAGTAGTTTATCAGCCATCTTGTTACCATAACACAAGCATTAGGTTGCTTAGCTTGGGACAAATGGTGCTGTGTGAAATGTCCAGGGATTTATTTATTATTTATTTATTATTAAAAAAAAGCAAAAAAAAAAAGTAAATAAAAAAAATTAAACATTATTTTACATCTTCTCAAGGGTCTTCCAATCCAACCGGATTTAAACGTCATCAGTTTAGGTCTTCTATCGGGTTAAACGGTTGAAAAATTGTAAAATTAACTATATATTCGTAGGGTAATCGACATTGTTGTCGATAGCCTACGTTAATGGATCTGCACAGCCACATCACTAGCTTGCCGCAAGAAGCAGCGGCCGTACCATGCGATGCACCGCATAAATAAAGTATCGTTTTGTGATTTTTACATTGCTGGTCTAGTCACTTAGCGACATTCTCAAGTAGTGGTTAAAGAGCAATGTATTTACTGCGCAAATAGTACAGTCGCTGTGATATTTGAAAACAGAATTAACGTGGTAAAAGCAAAAAAATATTTTGCAATGTTGTTTTTCATGATTTTAAAGAAAAATATATGTATGTAGTAAAATACTTTTATTTAAGTATATATGGTGATTCAATAATTTACAAAGTTTTGGTTTTGGCTTCGGTTTTTACAAGAAACCACTCACCAATACACCATTCTTATATTTTTTCACGATCACGGTCGAAAGTGCACTAGTTCGCGGAGACGGCCATTTGACTAGAATATGGTCATTTTTAACATACCGCGACGACACAGACACGCCCCCTTGCCACTTCTCCTGTTTTTTACATTTATATGGACATTTTGCATTGAAATCAGTTTGAATCGAAAAAATCTTTAACTTGAAACATAATTGAATTGAATTGGTTTTGGATCTTTGAGTGAATCGTCAGCCGTGAGACTTAATTGAATCATGCATTTTTTGCGATTTCCGTATCCGTACGTGACTGCGTAAATTCGCGACTCAAAGCAATTTCACAGATTTTAAGACCGTCTTTTATTCCGTTGGTCCCGGCTGTCATTCGTAGATCTTTGACAGTCGTTACGGGTAGTCAGAAGCTCAAAAGTCTGACAAGCAGTCTTACCCTAGTAACTGGGTTGTGGAGTTCCGATAGGCAGTCGCTCCTTGTGAAATAAAGGTACTGCATCCGGTTAGGAATACGCTACGAATCACAGCCGGGACCACCAGCTTAACCTGCTTTCTGAGGCACAGAGAGGTCTCGATAGGTAATGGTGTGGTAATTTTAAAATATAAATAAATGAAGAAAAAAACGATAACGCGCCAAAAGTCAGCCATCTTTGTTGCCTCTTTAAAATTAAAGCAGTACCAGCAAGCAATTAGCAGAATCGTCAAAACTTAAACCAAAAAAAAAAAAATAACAATGCAATACTTTCATCAGCTACCTTTTATTTCTGTGGTCGCCTCGCTCATCGAGTATTTAAAAAGTTTACCTAACTGCGCGCACGCAGATTGGAAATTCAAAAGATAATTAAAATAACTGTTGTGCGACCTTCTAAGTTTTTGTTTCTGGCAATGACTTCTCATTTAGGTGAGCGGCGAGTGATTCATTTGTAAAGACGCAGACGACCTTGTGGTGTACTGGTGTTGCCATACTGTAAATTGTAACGGGGGTTGCTACTTTGAATTTTAAAAAGGTTATGTCATTGGTAGAGTTTTATAATATTTTTGACATACTTTTTTGGTTATAGACTGCGTCGTTAGTCTAGTGGTCGCAAGCGCTACTGCTGAGTATGTGGTCCTGGGTTCGATTCCCGGGTCGGTCAAAGTGTTATTGGGTTTTCTGGAATTTCTCAGTAGTAGCCCGGAATCTGGATTTGTGCCCGGTTGATGGCAATAGGCTCGACCCCTATTACATGGGACTTAAACATAACTGGTGAAATGCAATGATAGGTACACCATTGCCCAACCCTTCGGGGAACAACGCCGAGTCTCCACTCCAGGACTCGCCTGCTCCACCGGCCATGGGTCCTTCGACAGCCATGGCCAGCCCAATGCCACTTCAGTTTATATTCTTATTAGTCCCATAAAAATCTCTGCTCTTAAAACGGTGAACGAAAACCGTAAGGAAACTGGCATGTCCTAGAACCAAATTTTCGAAGACATGTGACATCTACCAACCCGCACTGAGCCCGCGTGGTGGAGTACAGCCAACTCCTCGAAGAGAGGAGGCCTGAGTCCCAGTACCTAGTGGCTGATTATGTATAAAAATCCCTTGCCGTGCCGTGCCGTCAGGGGGCTAGAGAAAAAGCTAAGTCCTACTGTTTTAATTTACATAAAATAACCCAGAACCTACTTCCATTATTATTAAAAACTTTAATATTCTATAATAAAAAGGTTGGAGCTAAAAATACATTGGAAAATATCCATTAAAAAGCTATTAAGGTATAATCCGATAACCGATCACTGCCGGAATAAGCCGATGATAGCCGAACGGAGTTATTATTCATGCGTTATTTTTGTAAAAGCTATTTGGATTTTAAATGGACTTTTTCGTTGGTCTACGAGTAGTAGCTGTGAGCGAGACTGCCCAGCTTCGTTTGGTAGATAGATAATAGATAAAACGTTTATTCAGTGCAACAAAAGACACAATACAAGAATTAAAAAAAAAACAAAAAAGGTGTAGCAAAAAAAAAAAACAAAGATTAAAAAGATAAATTGACCCATAGACACCTCGTATAAGTAAATCTATAGGTAACGGTCGATCACTACTGGGCGGTGTGTCTCATTGTTGCACCAAATGGGAGTCCAGCTCAGCATATGGTACAATACATGTCTTGGGTACGGTCAGAGCGAGCAAAGTTGGTTTTTAACCGACTTCAAAAAAGGAAGAGGTTCTCAATGTGATTGTATTTTTTTTTTATGTTTGTTACCTCAGAACTCCGTTATTTATGAGCCGATTTGCAAAATTCTTTTTTATTTGTAAGGATATACTTTCAGATTGGTCCCGTAGAAATTTAATCAAAAATGGTTCAGTTGTTTGGTTTTTAAACCAAAATTACTGGTAAAAATTACAACTTAAAATTGAAAAATAAAAACTTTTTTTTTCAAAAAAAAAAACAACCGACTTCCAAAAAAGACACTACAAAGTGAAAAATAACTTTAATTTGGGAAGTCGGTGGCAAACAACGAAAATGCGGACCCAACGACACCGACTTCCGAAATTAGTTATTTTTCACTTTGTACTCGACTCGTAGTGTCTTTTTGGAAGTCGGTTGTTTTTTTTCCAGGGGGAATATCTCAGTAGCTGCCCGGAAGCAGACTGCCTCGTTGGTCCAGTGGTCGCAAGTGCTACTGCTGTGCCTGAGGTCGTGGGTTCGATTCCCGGGTTGGGCAACAGGCCTGCCCTGTTACTAAGGATGTAAGCATAACTGGCGAAATATGGGTGTACTATTATTATTGGCTATAAATAGATTATTATTTAATATCACGCTAGGGCAATTCGGAACCGAGCAAAAATAAAAAAGGTCGGAAAAAACGCTAACCGTAAACGAAGTAAGAGCGCGGGTAGGCGATGCGATGCGATGCAGCCCGTCGCATTGGAAGAACAACAAAATTTACGCGTACGAAGTCGCAGACAGAAACTAGTAGATAGATCTGTCATACAGGTTCCGAGCCTAGTTCAGACTCCAGCTCTCACAAAGGTTCTAGCATAAGGGTCAGTTCACACCGAGACGCGACGCGACGATACTGGAAGAGGCCAGTGATTTCGCGCTGCGCCGCGCGCCGCCGCGAGACGCATCGCAACGTCGCGAGGCGCAGCGCTGCACGGCGCAACGTATCTGAACTCTCACAATGCAATGTGTACCTTTTCGTGTAGAAAATAAAGTATATTTTAAGTCACTCTTTTAAAGCGTGCGCGCAGCGTCGCGTCGCGTCGCGTCTCGGTGTGAACTGACCCTAAGGCAAAATTGTATATACACACTACTGTAACAATGTACCTTTATGAGAGAAAATAAACTGTATTAATATTAAGATAAACATGAAACAATTATCTGTAGGACATACTAATATATGTTTCTTGTGGGAATTGAACCCCGTGACCCTCGATACGGAACTTCCGAAGTTCGACTCACCCCAGGTTCTCATTCTAACATAGATCATAAAATATGGGGTACTAAATCACCCCATTGTGGAATTTTGACGTGTATCTCGACCTACATCTTCTACATGCATTAGTCACAATAAAATAGTCGTGAAGCGTGATTATGATTTAACTTATACAGTTGACTGCATCGCAGTAGTAACAAATGAACTACAAAACGTCCTTACAGAACCCTAATTGCGAACACATTATCAATCTGAACCATTTTGAAGGATATTGCTAATACATTGCTTCATATGTTCGAAAAATTTGTCTCCTCTACAACGGAAGTCACGCAATGAATGTTGTTGAACTGTCAAAATAAAAGCGATTGCTACTGATAGTGTGTTACGCAATTATGACGGTTTATGTGTAATCCAGTGTAAGAAAGAGAGAGGCGGAGCTATACATGAGCGATAGCACCATCTCTTTTTCGCACTGGAATCTTATTGGCATTAATACTTCGTAATACAGCCCTAGTATGTAATAAAAGCAATCCGTCTGTTTGCCTTTTCACAACAATGTTGGGGTCGGCTTCCAGTCTAACCGGATGCAGCTGAATATCAGTATTTTACATGGAGCGACTGCCTATCTGACCTCCACAACCCAGTTACTGGGTAATACGATACCCCTTAGTAAAACTGGTTGTCAGAATTTCAGGCTACTGACGACCCGTAACGACTGTCAAAGAAAGATCCACGAATGACAGCCGGGACCAACGGCTTAACGTGCTTTCCGAGACACGGAGGGGTCTCGATATTCACTGGATGGTCACCCATCCCCGAACCGACCGCGGCAAGCTATCTTCGGCCTAAGAGACACACAGTAGGTACACCAGATACATACATCAGAAGGCCAATTCTCGTAATTTAAAACGATCAAAATCTAGTCGCAGTCTCATCTCTGCGTCAAACAAATGTCAAAACCTTGTCAAAATGCCTTGTCAAGAAATTAGACGTATTTTGACAGATTGAGACTGAGATCAGACTGTGAACGTTCTTAAAATTACGAGAATTGCCCCTCAGATAAAAACAAATAAAAAGGGTAAAGTCCGATGTAAGAAATTAGCAGGAAAGTGTGCCTCACAGCTGCGCTAAAACGGCCCAGTTAGCCACGAGCCCCTCGTAATAAAGGCTATGTCAAAACATCATTACTTCAACGTGCTGTTGATTGTACAGCTAGATTGGTTTTTAATGGGTTATCCTTTGTTAGACAACGTATGGAATGCGGGATGATGTTATTTTTATTGTTACACTGATTTTGAAAGTAAGGAGGGGCTCGTGGCTAAGTAATAACAGCCGTACGGGTCGATCGAAGGTTAAGCTACACTTGACAAGGCCAGCCCATGGATGGGTGACCATTCATTACATACCGAGACCTCGGAAATCACGTTAATCCGTTGCACATAGATAGGTTTTTAGGTTTTATGCGGCCAAAATTATTTTAATTGCTATAACTATTCTAAATGACATAAATGATAATAAAAAACAACTTTCTGTTGAAATTTTAAATATTTATTCAAGAAAATATCATATTTATGAAAAAAAATGTCAAAAACCTAACGTCACAGACATAAAAAAATATATTTCATAAATGTACATTTTAAACGTTAGTGAGTAATGAATTGACGTATCCCCTCGACAGTCGACACATACTCCATGCCAATTCGTTACTCCAGATCCTCATCATCCGAGGATTCTGGTGAAGCGGAGTCTGGTTTGGTGGGTAAAAGCATATCTAAAGTCTCCGGAGAAAAGGATTTAGATATTTTTTTTCTCCTTCTTTGTTTTATACTAATACTGCTAATGAGCGGATCAGAGCTCAATAATAGTCGATTATAGATGTCGCGGTTACACTGTTCGCGGGTAAATTTTCTTGCATAATTTTCTTTATACATGCGAAAGTGCTTATTTCTGGCCTCTTGAGCCTCCTCCGACAATTGGCCTATTGGGAGAAGTGAATTCTCTATTATGGCAGCACCATGTATGAGCACTTTGTGCAAAGTAGGGGTCATCGTGTGCCACCCATAATGCTGCACGTATAATTTGGCGGTATCTAGTGCATACTCATCATATTTCTTGACGTCAATAATGTTGGATACATTATTGACGATTTCTGATGCATTTCGAAGTCGAATCGCCTACGGCCGAGCGAACCACTTCAGTTTTGCGACGCTTGCTTCTCTCACTTGACTCTTCAAATGATTTTGAAGGGCGGCCTGGGCGATTTTGGGCTTGGAATGGGATTTCAAACGTCCCATTTAACCATGAGTGATTAGATTTTAAGAAATCCTCTTCTTTTCTTTGTGCTTTAGACCATTTTTTCTTTATGGCAGTCTTGAAGTAAGCAATATTTCGCTTTAGTTTTTTTATATTTTCCTCTGTGTCACCGTAAGAAGAAAACAGGTAATTTTCTAAATAGGCCAATTTTTCATCCATTGTTAATAAATTTTGGCTTTTCATTTTATCGTAGAGAAATTGACGGGTGCCTAATTTTGTTCCGGATGAGCCAGGAGAACCTACGACGAAAAAGAAAAAAATATATTTTTTGGAACATTTTTCAACATAACTTTTTTTACCCTACCTGCACCTACCTGCAACTGATTTTTATCAGAATTATAAGAAAAGAGTATTAAGTATTATAATAAATAATAATTTTGAGGCGAGAGGAAGCGATAATATAACTAAATTACTTTTAAACTGAAAAATCAAGAATTTTTTTTCAAGAAAACGTAATATGTTTTGAAGGTTTAAAATAAAGGTTTTTTAATTATACTAGGTTGACAATTTCTATAATAAATAATAGTATTTACCTGAAGCACTCGAATCCATATTGTTTACTTTGAAAACTGTCTTCAAATCAAAAATATTGACGACGAAAAACAAGTCACTTTAAAAGCGTAAAGAGCGAAAGCGCGTGCGTAGCGGGAGACTAACAAGTTCCGACTACCTGCATACGTACCCCGCGCGGGTATTGAAGCCGAGAAGACCGGTTTATTATCGTCTGTTCTATTGTTAACGTAGAAAGATATTACATTTTGTATTTGTAAGTAGTTTAAAATCTTCAATTTTGGCCGCATAATTATGCAAAATCTATGTTAGTGCGTTGGTCCCGGCTGTCATTCGTAGATCTTTGGCAACCGTTCCGGGTCGGTTGGCAAAGGTATGACAACCAGTTACAGAGTTTTCCCAAGGGGTATTGTGTTCTGCCAGGGCCGCGGGTTGTTCGAAAGAGATACCGTGGTCCCTGGCATAGGCGACTGAAGGAACACGGGTGGGTTTTAGTCAGTAAAAGTCTGACACGCCCTCCTGCTCCGCCTAGAGCGGGAGAAGTCACATGATGATTTCCCATCCAGAAAAAAAAGGGGTATTGTGTTACCCAGTAACTGGGTTGTGGAGGTCGGATAGGCAGTCGCTCCATGTAAAATAGTTCCGGAGATGACCACCAAACAAACAAATACCTCTTGATAATATTAGATAAAGCTGAAGAGCTTGTTTGTTTGTTTGAACGCGCTAGTCTCTGGAACTACCAGTAAGATTTGAATTAAAAAAAACTATTTCTGCATTTGATAGCTCACTTCTTGAGGAAGGCTACTTAACATCACACTACGACCCTCAGGAGCCGAGCAAAAACAAAAGCAGTCAGAAAGACCGCGAAACGAAAATGAAGTAGTAGCGTTAGTACGGACGCCAGCTGCAGGTCAAGCTACCCGAAACTGTCAAATTTTCCCAATCAACATTGAACCTTAATGCTTTAGCGATAAAGTTGAAAATCTATTAAAGAGATTTGACAGATTATAGTAGCTCGATGTGCTGGCGTCTGTACTATTAGTTATTCCGTGTTAATAGCGCAAGCGATGCGTCTGAGTGGGTTGGGTGAACAAGAAGTTTCACGCGGACGAAGTCCCTTGCAGAAGCTAGTGTAGTATATTTCACAGGATTTTTTACGTTTACCTTCAGAAGTAGCAGCCATCCACGTTAATTTATTGAGAGCCATGTACTGTATCTATAATTCTATATGATTGATTCGTCATATTTTTATCAAGCTTATCAGTAAATAAATATTAAGTATCTTGCGCTGATGACAGGGAGACGTCCATTTTTATCATTATCTTTGTTTTTATCTTTATCAGAGCATTCTTTTATTGATGCTTGAACTTTCATGTTTATAGTATGCGCGATGTCATATCGCTGCGTATGTTCTAACACTCAAGTTAAAGTTAAAAATATCAACTTTACAGGGGAGAGATCTAATAGATACTATACATGTGTATACTAATATACAGGGTTATTGGTAAAACACGAAGAAAAACAGCTGTTCCCTACATATATGTTCGTCTAACTCGTCAAAATGTATTTAATATAATAATTGCTATTGACTTGCCTTCGAGAATCGATATGTAATAGTAAACCAACTTTTTTTTCCTTTTACCTGCAATTCACCATAAGTAATTCTTATATTTAGTTTTAAGATTACCTTGTATTTCTCATATTAAGTGAATTGTATTCTTTTTGAGAAATAAATGTCTTAAACCGTAAAATGTAGGGAACAGCTGATTTTTTTTTCGCGATTTCTGGTTTGGTCCCATAGTAAAAGTTGTTCATAATGATGAGTACAATGACCTCTTAAGAGGTTGTTGGTGTTTTACCAATAAACCTGTATACTATGTGTGTATACTAAAAAATAAAGTGACATATTTAATAGATCTAATTTGAAGTGTACACACAAATTATAAAATAGTATTGTCATGGTATCATGGTAGGTAAAATTATGCATTTTTTTCACTCTAGTGTAATGTTGATATTTTTGACTTACGTGGTGTTAGAACTTAAGCGACGATATCAGATATACATTTACAGTATAAGCTGACTTCTCATTGTACGAATAACCTATATAATGCGAGGTCAGCTGAAACTGGAAATCTTATAGCTTGATTTGTAGCAGTCAGGGGCGTACCTATAGAAAATGGCGCCAATGGCACGTATCATATGTAGTTGCGCCCCTTCGTAAATTATATTACAGTTAAGTGGGACCTGGATAAGTGAGAAACCTCTATTATTGAGAGTTGCAATGAGGTCCCGGTTTTTATTCATTGAATTACCTCTGTTAATGGGACTTTTTGAATCTGGTTAAATGAGATTTGAATTCTAAGACTTTTTCGACTCTATAATTGAGACTCTGTAGTTCAATTACCTTTATAAGTGAGACAAATTAATCAGGTTTTAACACGTATTGACATGTTTGTTTACATACATTTCGCGTCGTCTTTCGCGCATGCTTTGTTTGCCAGTACTATCTCAGGTTTTGACCTAAACAATAACCAGCAATCAAGTACAAAGAAACTATTGTTTTTTTTTTTCGACGCAATTCATTATGTATGTATATTCATACCTACATGAAATTCATAACACCAAAAATACGCATTTTTATTAACATTTCCACCTCTAAAAATGGAATAACGGCACATTTCGACCTCTGTAAGCGGGGCCTCAGTAAATGAGACAACTATAATTTTAAACCTGCTTAATTGGAAGACTGGATTATTGGAAACCCTCAATAATCGGTACATATGTCTTGGTCCCTTGAGATCCCAATTAACCAGGTTTCACTTTGTAATTTATCAAACAGATACACTAAATAAAACAGCCATAAATCTTACTTACAAAACATAAAGTATTTATTTTCTTTTTTATAACGAAAGTAAACCCGCAAAAGCTATACGTTTACAACTGCACTTTCCTGGGGGTCTACTACGGAGTGCAAAGTGGATCGGACCGACACATGGCCGAACCGAATAATATTGTAAAATTCGAAAAAACGTTCGAATCTGCTCAGTTGGATCGGGACCATAGTCAATATTCGAAAGAGTGTAGGAGTCTAGGATCGGGACCGACCGAACCAAATGGTAACTTCGTAGCAGGAAACGGCCGAACATTCGGCCGATACAACTTCGGAGTAGACCCCCTGGCTTTCTGCGACGCAAACATATCGATGATGTTTTCAAAATTAGTTTAATCCGTCTCCCGCTCTACACTGCAAACTAGATCGCATTGGGATTAACAGAAGCCTTCCCATCAATATGAAGTAAAGCAGCTGTTCCAATATATGTATTAAAACACTAACTTTCACTAACAATAGCTGTTATCTATTTACTGTCGATGTTTATCAGCTTATCAATCCGTTATCTCTGACCTACAGAACTTAATACGTCATGATATATCATTGTGTGTCCACTTAATATCAATCAACAGTGCCTTAGAGTTAATAATTATGATAGATCGAACAAACTAAGTATTTATTTCAAACCAGCTTTTGTCCCCCCTGGCTTCGCCCGCGTTGATGTCAAAACATATCCCACGGGAACGTGCTACCTGGATTAAAAGTACCCTATGTGGTAATCCAGGTTATAAACTATCTGTGTGCTAAATTTCATCCAAATCCGTTCAGCCGTTTTTGTGCCAACCCAGAACATACATACTGACAAGTGGACAAATATTATAAAAAAAACTATATTTTCGGCATCTGATTCGTTCCCACACCTCGTAGTAATTACTTTTTTTCAAAATATTCAATGTACAGTCGCCAGCAAGTCCAACTACCCGAAACTGTCAAATTTTCCCAATCAACTTTGAACCTAATGCTTTAGAGATAAGTTGAAAATCTATTAAAGATATTTGACAGATTGTAGTAGCTTGATATGCTGGCATCTGTACAGTTTTGACTTCGTTATTATTTTATTAGACGAACTAAAAACATGTAATTAATTTTTTTTTTTTTTGTTTCAGGTAATTACAAAATATGAAGATGGTTAAAATGTAAAGGATGGGAAGTAAAGCGACCCGGCAATATTTCTTATGCAAATATACTTTTTTTTTTCCGGATGGGTAATCCTCAAATGACCCCTCCCGCTCTGGGTGGAGCGGAAGGGAGTGTCAGACTCTTACTGACTAAAACCCACCCATGTTCCTTCCTTTGCCCTTTATGTTCCGGGGTAGCGGTAACCCTTTCGGACAATCCCGCTGACCCGGCAGGCTTCGGCCCTAAGGGGCCCCTCGAATTATGCTGACAACTCTTTGAGGCGCGCGTGGAACACTTACGCGCCGTCCGGCACGGGCCTGGTCCTGATCGGGCGGTGAGCTACCCATTGCTCTCCGCCCGCAGGCCCGCGCCTACGGTGGCCGGGAGTCGCCACGCGGCTCATGCAAATATACTTAACAATTACTTCCCCTGACTATACATACCACCGATTTCATTCACGGTGGCCAACCTCAACGGAGGTAGAAAAAGAAAAATAGGTTTATTTGTCACAGAAACGTGTGCACACAAAAATATATTTAATTCTAATAATAAGGAAAAATAAAAACAATATATTTTATATCAATAATCACGAGCACAAAGCAGATATAGTTGACGGTTGCACGTCATGACTGTGACAAGCAGGCTTCCACTCAGCATGATGCTGTGCTATAGGGGACCAGCACAGAGGACAGCGCTGAGTTTCAGTGGTTACCTGAAAAGGACGAGGAGATATTATGGTGCACAAGTGTGTGCGTAAACACAGGTGCACTCTCTGTTCCTTTACTCTCATAGTCCGATGGGATGGCAATCACCACGACCGGGGAGAGATCTAGGAATCTAGTCTAAATTCTATATGGGTATTCTTGAAATGAAAATGTTTTGATTTGATGTTAGAAAGAAAAAGTATATATTGGCATCGATTCCCTTGTTCACAAACTAATCTAAATTTAAGTTCAATGCATCTTTTTCTTTCTATTTCATTATGAAAAGGACAGAAGATAAATATTAGTTTAGTCCTGTCAAATTAGTCAGTGCCTGACGTAAATTGACGTATTAAGAATACGTCAATTTACGTCAGGCACTGACTAATTTTATTCGCCATGTTTTTAATCTCGTCTAATTTTTCTATGGAGTATCTAAATTTGACAGGACTACCTAAACTAATATTTATCTTCTGTTCTGTCCCTTTCTTAATGAAATAGAAAGAAAAAGTTGCACTGAGCTTAAATTTAGTTTAGTTTGTGAACAAGGGAATCGGCGCCATTTTGACTCGTACAGGAAGATCACAAACTAAACTAAATAAAAAATAAATTATATAAAAAAAGTAACAAAAAGAATGAATGATTTGAATGTTCAATAATATTTTTAGGAGCAAAAAATGAGAAAAGAGGTTCGTTCGATTAAATTCATGCCTTAGCAATTGAGCACAAGAAACCATGCATATCTTGGTACCCACCAACACATCGAAACGTACACCATGCGTCACCATCGGGTAATCATCGTTAATCACCGGCTGACCCACATACTGCAGCGAAATGATCGCAACGTACAGCCGAGATATGAATCAACACGGATATTGAACAGTCAACAAAAGAGATTGGTTATACAGGAACAGTTGGAAGGAAATCGTTTTGCATGAGATGAGGAGCACATCGTTAAACTATCATTCCTAGTTCCACCTATTTTATATGAAGTAGAGACAAAAATAACCATAGTTAGTACTAGAGCCTTGCCCTGAACCTGAGCTCTTTGAGGGCCTTGTGGCTAAGTTATAACAGCCGCACGGGTCGATCGATCAGGTTAAGCTACGCTTGTTGCGGTTGGTCCGCGGATGGGTTCGTGGGTTCCCTCCGTGCATCGGAAATCACTTGGTCCCGGTTGTCATTCGTGGATTCTTTGACAGTCGTTACGGGTCTTCAGAAGCCCGAAAGTCTGACAGCCAGTCTTACCAAGGGGTATCGTATTACCCAGTGACTGGGTTGTTGAGGTCAGATAGGCAGTCGCTCCATGTAAAATACTGGTATTCAGCTGAATCCGGTTAGACTGGAAAACGACCCCAACATAGTTGGGAAAAGGCTCGGCAGATAGGCAGTCGCTCCATGTAAAATACTGGTTTTCAGCTACATCCGGTTAGACTGGAAGCTACCCCAACGTAGTTTGGAAAAGGCTAGGCTCATCTAGGGCAACCCTCATTTAGCCAGTAATGTTCATGTCTGTTGCCATCAAACAGGCACAAAACCAGACAGACAACTAGCCAAACGAGGCAGGCAGACACGTTTCATAAAAAGTCTATCGGTTAACAGCCTTGTTGGTTTAGTGGTCGCAAGCGCTTCTTCTGAGTGCTGAGCACGACGTCCTGGGTTCGATACCCAGGTCGGCCAAAGCGGTATTGGGTTTTTCCGTCAGGAATTTGTCTGTAGCAGTCGGGAGTCTGGATTTGTGTCCGATTGATGACAATAGGCCCTATTACATGGGACGCCCCCTATTACACCTCTGCCTAGCCCTTCGGAAATTACAGCCGTAATGTTATGTTAAAGTCTATGTAATCTGCGTTGTCGCGATTTAATTGCCAAAATTGTAAACAAATATCATTTTATGGAAAAATTACTCTAATTCCTACACAATAAAGTTCGGTTTACGCTACAACTTCAAACATTTTTATAACTTTTTCAATAGTCAAAGTTGAATTGGAAACAAACATTTGAATAGATCTCATACCGTGTCCATTGGGTTACCTGTTGTTTGACAGCTGTCTTAGAACGTACATATTCCAGATTAGGTAAAAGTCAACTTTAAAATGCGTAATAAAACTCAAACTCAAATCATTTATTTCAACTAAGCCAATTACAGGCACTTTTGAATTGTCAAAGGGTCGGTCAGTCAGAAAGATGAAGCTAGTTGCCCATTCCAAAGCGTAGGTACCTATGGAGAAGAACGGACAAGAAACTCCATGGACACTCTTTTAAATCATAAAATTGTTACAAAATATTTGATTACATCATTCGTGTTGAAATTAACCATGTGAGAACGATGTAGAGTGACGTGCACATTAAAAGCGTCCGTTATAGAAAACATAAAAACAATTCAGAAATTAAAATAAGCCGTGGCAGCTAAGAGATGACCAGTCCCCACTGACGGCGCCCGTTTACTAACATGACGTATGGATCAGCACCATTCAGCTCAACCATTTTGAAGGGAACTTAATGATCCAACACACGCCACCACCAGCGAGACATTAGAGTGAGCATGACATACTCTCAGCCGCCAGGGCACATTCAAGTCGATGAAAGACTTACCCAGTAAATGGTAGCTTTATAGAAAGTACAAAGTGCTCACACGTGTGCTATGCAATTATACAATACTAAGAAATTGAATTTGTACAATGCAAAGATGGTTTTTTCCAATGTTCAGCAGCTCCAACAATGTTTCCGAATGCTAATTAGTTTATGCGCCCCCGTGGAGCAGGACCAGCATTGAGCCAAGCATTTTTGTCAGCGATGTAATCCCCTAACTTATAATATGCTTGGCTACATAGTGTAAAATTAATATATAAACATCATTATCTTATTGAATTATCTTATTCATTACCTCTTACAGACATTCTAATACCGTACGTGTATCAGTTTTGACAAAAAATATAATCTTTATGCGTATTCCGTCTGTCAAAAAACGGTGTACCTAATGAACAGGGTATAGATACATTTTGGTATGTGTTGGTCAATTTCTCCTTTGTTCAGCGATATGATTGGTGTCGCAATTATGACTAGTCCACCATACTTTCCCATACAGCAACAAATACTAAGAATTGGTGTAATTCCAACGAAAGTACTGGCTTACTGACCGATTTCATGTGGATGGTAATTTTGAGAACAATGTGGTTTTGTTCTCATATAGCTGTTTTCTATGATATGCGAGTATGTAGTTGGTGAACATATTATTATACCTACATCATCATTATCATCATCTACCTCCCTTTTCCCCAACTATGTTGGGGTCGGCTTCCAGTCTAACAGGATGCAGCTGAATACCAGTATTTTACATGGAGCGACTGCCTATCTGACCTCCACAACCACTGGGTAATACGATACCCCTTGGTGAGACTGGTTGTCAGATTTTCGGGCTTCTGACTACCCGTAACGACTGTCAAACATCTACGAATGACAGCCTGGACCAACGGCTTAACGTGCTTTCCGAGGCACGGAGGGGTCTCGGTATGTAAAGATGGTCACCCATCCATAGACCAACCGCGGCAAGCGTAGCTTAACCTGATTGATTGACCTATGCGGCTGTTATTATTTAGCCACGGACCCTAATTAATTGCGTAACACACTACCGATCACAATCTGAATCACTTTGAAGGATATTGCTAATCCATTGCTTCATATGTTCGAAAAATGTGTTTCAACAACGTAATGAATTTTGTTGAACTGTCAAAATGAAAGCCATTGCAACTGTTAGTGTGTCGTACACATACGTCGATTCCGAGTACTACGTACCTGCTGTTCGATTCTGTAACCATCTCACCGTGAAAACTTAGGTGAAGTGAGCGGTGATTGACAGCTCACCCTCACACTCTAAGCTCACTTCACCTAACTTTTCACGGTGAGATTTTTCCAGAATCGAGCGGCTGAACTTTCTGAAGAACATCATCAAGAAGGTCACTGAAGGTATATTACAGTTTTGCCTTCATCATCAGCAGCAGTCCACTGCTGGACACAGGCCTCTCCTATTGCACGCCATTCAACTCGATTTTCGACAACTGTCATTCAGCTGTTACCAGCCATCCTGCGAAGATCATCGCTCCACCTAGTTTTTCCTTATTAATGTACAATTGACATCGATAAGAGGACTTGTTTGGGGTTCCATAAAATGCCAAAATGGCCGCGTACTGAATGCACAGACGCCAGCACATCAAGCTACTACAATCTGTCAAATTTCTTTAATAGATTTTCAACTTTGTCGATGAAGCATTAAGGTTCAAGGTTGATTGGAAAATTTTGACAGTTTCGGGTAGATTGACCTGCTGGCGTCTGTACTTCTTTACCTCAAACTGCAAATACTCAAATACTATACAAACCGGTAGACCAAACCACGGTCCGTCAGTAGGACATAGCATTGCAATCGGAGCTGCCCTTCGCGAGTGAAAGGCGGTCGGCGTACGCGCATCGTTGCTTAGATCACGGGCTAGGATCTACGAGTTGTTGTTTGGGGGGGTAAGCAGCCTAACTTGTAACTTACTTGGTAGTTTAAAAAATAAATGCTTCCTTAAAGGCCGCAAGTGCGACAGCTGAGTGTGTGGGCTAGCATCCTAATTTCGTAACACACTATCAATCTCAATCATTTTGAAGGATATTGCTAATCCATTGCTATAGATGTGACATCTTTATTGTGACATCCAATAAAAAAAAATACAATTTACGACCACGAAACTGACATTAACTATACGATTGACATTTTAAAAGCTACCCGAAACTGCCAAATTTTCCCAATCAACCTTGAACCTTAATGCTTATAATCTATTATAATCTATTAAAGAAATTTGACAGATTGTAGTAGCTTGATGTGCTGGCGTCTGTACAAGGGATACGGGCGTGATGTTACGCTCTGTAAATCATCACTTTAACCCGACAGAAGCGTGAAACACAACTAGTTTTCTTCTTGCATCCTTTTCAACTAACTCCCGCGCAATTAGGGGCAACCGCCATCTTGGATCAAGAATGTTGCCACAAAAAATATAACCTCACATTATAGGTTGCTGACCTCTTGTAGAGGAGGCTAGTTTAAATTATGTTTAACTTAACTGTGTCTAGTACTACCTACAGTCAGGGAAATGAGATTGTATCAGCCTTTTTCCAATTATGTTGAGGTCGGCTTCCAATTTAACCGGGTGCCAGAATTTTCAGATTATATTTTTGTTTTTGTAGAGATAATTTGACTTAAATTAATTATTAAGTAACCAAGTTGCCCATTGGTAACAGCCGCAACTTAAGATTTGTAGGTCGTAGGTTCGAACCCAGACAGGCGCTTTACTTTGTGTGTAAATTATTTCATCACCACTGCTCTCAAAACGGTGAACCAAAAAAGAATCAAAAATAACCCGCACTGGGCCAGTGTAGTTGATTTTAGCAAATTTTACATGGATATATCCAGGTAATTTTTGCCGAAAAAAACAAGCAATATTTTCTATTACAGCCAAGAAATAAATCGACATTTCTAGCGTGACCACAGCATAAAAAAAATCAGTATACCCACCCGTCTAGCGTGACCACAGTATAAAAAAAGATCCAGTATACCCGTATCAAGTTCCTAATCGTGTTCTAAAATAAATGAAGTGAAAACTCGTAAATCTAAACAAATACAGTGTACGTTGATGTACACTGTAACTGACCTACTCCTCGTATTAGTATATAATATGTTATGTAGCTATTATGTGCTACATTGTTATGATTTGCCTGCACTTATTGAACTGGGTCAGATTGAGGACTAGTTGTTTCACGCGAGTTTGCTTTCGTTTTTATTTTCTTTGTTTATGATATTACTAACAGCGCCCTGTGGTTTCACCTGCATAAGTCTCGATCCCGTGGGAATATCAGGACAAAAAGTATCCTGTGTTAATCCTGGTTATAAACTATCTGTGTGCCAAATTGCCATCCATCCTCAAAAACTTTCGCGTTTATAATATTATAGGAGGATTTCTAGTGATGGTAGAGATTTTTGATAGGTTTTTTTCTGCTCCATTGTTGGTCTAGTGGTCGCAAACACTGCTTGTTTATATGGTAACTGGCTGACTAGTTAACATATTTACGTAAGTTTACATTACGTGAATCACGCTTCTTTAACGTTACCTAACAGATGTAAATAATAGGAAGACAATAATGCTTGATTCATCATTCTCCTGCCCTTATCCCAATTTGTTTGGGGTCGGCGCAACATGTCCATTTCTTCCTTAAATCTTTATTAGTCGTCCATCCCCGTAGTCACCCCCCTTCTAGTCATATCATCATTCTCATAGTCTACCCATCGTTTCTTTGGTCTTCCCCTACTCTTATAAGTTCTCCACATCATCATCTGCCTAGCCTTTTCCCAACTATGTTGGGGTCGGCTTCCAGTCTAACCGGATGCAGCTGAATACCAGTATTTTACATGGAGCGACTGCCTATCTGACCTCCACAACCCAGTTACTGGGTAATACGATACCCCTTGGTAAAACTGGTTGTCAGAATTTCAGGCTACTGACGACCCGTAACGACTGTCAAAGATCCACGAATGACAGCCGGGACCAACAGCTTAACGTGCTTTCCGAGGCACGGAGGGGGCTTGGTATGTAAAGATCGTCCCCATCCACGGACCAAGGGCGGCAAGCGTAGCTTACCTGATCGATCGATCCGTGCGGCGGTTATTACTTAGTCACAAGCTCCTCCTTATAAGTTATATAAAAATAAATTAGAACACATTACTTGGTAATTGTGCTACATTTATAATAATGAAAAATGTTTTTTAAGCGAGTAAAGAAATAAGCTAGACCAGCATATAAAATACCTACTAATAGAATACGTGAATGAATGGAAATATAATTACATAGGTATAAAATAATTAATAGGATATAAAATAATTGTAACTAAATAACAAAGAGAATTAACAAAGCGCTCTTCCTCTCTCTACTTATTTAAAAATTTGCTGTGCCCGACAGGGTCCATAATTGTTTCTATTATTTTTCTTTTATTTACCACCTGTAATTGTATTTACGTTATGGATTGCAATAAACGATTTGAGATTTGAGATATATCCACATCCATTCTCAAAATCATTCTTGATCGTCTTGCTAAATACTGTTTACATTTTTACCCTCACACTTCTTTTTCTTCTTCTTTCGACTCTTCACATGACCAGAGCCTTTTTTTGGTCAAAGAATCAGCATCAAAATCGAAATATTTTATTTCACATAAACCAACATGGGCACTTATGAAACGTCAGAAGCTAGGTGCACGGTTCCAATTGGTCGTTTCCTATGGAGAAGAGCCGGCAAGAAACTCCACGGTTACTCTTTTAAAAATAATTAGCTTTTACAATGTTTTCAAATTACAGTAGGTATGGGAGGACAGCGTAGGCCTGTCAACAGGTACTAGGTACTTGATAAAAAATGGTCTACAGATCTAAAGTCTGCAAGGCCTACAAAGTCCTCACATTTACAAAATATAGAAGAATCCATCAAAAGGACAGATAAAATATAAAAACCTATTAAAACCAAGTGATACAACGTGGCACTGCTGCCAGCCGTTTGGATACTATTGACAGCGATGAGGACGAATTTCTTAATGCCCTTTGATTCTTTCCCCCTCCTGCTCATATATTATGTAAATATGTATTACCTTGGAAATTAAAACAAAGTTGGGAATGTGATTATTTTACTCAGTGGCACCTTAAAATTTGACACCCCCACCGAGTTTCCCATATCAGTAAAGTTCACCTGTTTTAACGACTCTGCTTCCCTTCCATAATCTATTTGTGACATAACCCCCTTGTGACGTCACAAGTTGTTTCCGCGACACTGCGACACATGTCATCTCGTTCTCAGGGATGACAAGATACTTATTGTAAACACATGTCTTTTGTTTTGTTGGAGAAATTCTGTAATGTGCTTGTTGCTTGTACAGACAAGGGCGATTTCCTCTTAAGTATTGATTGAAATTATGAGGTGCTTTGTGAATCGTAGCACATTTCAACCATTGATCCGATACTCTACGAGAAATTCGCTTCTGAAAGTGTATATTTGGTGCGGTTGACTGAACATTGTTTGTAAATAATGTATTGTAATGTATATTGACCGTCTTGTGCGTGGTACTCTCCCAGACTTTGATTCCCGATAGCTGTAACCAGTCTTTAAGTAACTTCTAAGCAAGCGAGCAGTGATGGCCCAGTGGAAAAGGCCGCGACTTACGAGTTGTAGGTGGTAGGTTTGAACCCAGACAGGCGCTTTACTTTGTGTAAATTATTTCATCACCACTGCTCTCAAAACGGTGAGGGAAACCGAGGAAACCGGCATGTCCTAAAACCAAAAATTCCAAGACATGTGACATCTACCAAGCCGCACCGGGCCCAGAGGAGGTCGGTCCCGGCAGTGGGAACATTATAGGCTGATTAAGTTAAGCAATCGTGCACTATCTTCGACCACATCATCGCTTACGATCAGGAGAGATAGCGGTCAACTGCGAAGTTCTCATCTATGGAAAAAAACTCAACCTAACGTATCCGGTACGGATGGAATTTCCCTTCTTTCTTTACATTCATGAATGCGACCTTCTGAGAGCTCCGTTATAGGAGTTAATGCATATTAAATGACTTGCCAACAGTGCGTATAAAATTATATACTCATCCATAGAAATTGTTTGGTTGGAGCACCGTTACTGGGGGGGGGGGGGGGGGGCATTATTGTCATTGCCATGGGAAAAGTACTAAGACGGCGCGCACACAAGGAATGGATTTGGTTCAGATCAGACGGGTCTAAAGGTAGAACTACCCATTAATAGGTAGCCTTAAGGCGATTAACACACTGACTGCATTTGCGTTTGAGCGTATCAAAATCTTATACCCCTTTGTCGGTGATCCGTCGACTCTTGACAGGTATCCGCGCGGACAGTCCGCGAGGGTTTTGATCCGCGCGACCGCACAAAATGTGCCCGTCCGCTCCGCGTGGTAATCTGTTTTCCTACTGTATCCTACTAATACTCGTATTATAAACGCGAAAGTTTGTATGGATGGATGGATGTTTGTCACTCTTTCACGCAAAAACTTCTGAACGGATTTGGATGAAATTTGGCACACAGATAGTTTATAACCAGGATTAACACATGGAATATTTTTTATCCCGATATTCCCACGGGATAGAATCTTATGCGGGTGAAACCGCGGGGCGCTAGTATTCTATAAACAAACCGACTCCTCATAAAATTCCTGAATATAAAACCAAGAAAATAGCACAACCCGAACGATAAGTCAATCTTACCGTCAACACAGCACTCGTAAAGTTTATCTTGGACCTAGTTGTACTTGATTAGTTAGTTTACTTACATTTCTAAGTAAATAACGAGATTTATAATACCGTATTGTTTCACCCAACCTATTTCCATGCTCATTTGAATTTATAATTAACGTATTAATTAAAAAATGTAATGCTTTCATATTTTTAGGGTTCTGTAATTAATAATTAAGGGTTCTTAGGGACTGTTTACATCATCCTGCTCGTGTCCTTATCCCATTCCAATTATTTTTGGTCTCAAATCAAATCAAAATTCGTTTATTCAAATTAGGCTGAGAATCAGTACTTTTTGAACGACAAAATTACATAAGACAGTCCCCCAAAACGCCCGCTCTTCACTACTTCCTAGTGCATTGATTGGGAAGAAGACGTGGTGCAAAAACTCCTCAGCAGGTCTTCAGTCTTCAGGCAGCATGGCTTCTTCCATACATCTCTATCAGTCGTCATCTCAGTAGTCAACCCCTTTCTTGCCGTATTATCTTTCACATTCCATCCATTGATTCTCTGGTCTTCGACGATGTATAAGCCGCCAAATACCTAATTAGTTTTATCCGAAATGATAGCAAAAAAAAACCATTTGCTTCTGTGATTACTTTTAAATTATTACAGAAAATGACGAAGTTGTCGGTTGGAAAAGTGTCGACGACAGTATCATTAGGGCGCAGAAACTTGCTCATAAGATACGGAACTCACGGTAAATATTTCGCACTCGTGCTTGCCCATTTATCACTTTAGTCTTCGACAGATCGAGTCGAGGAGGGTAATTGATAGATAGGTCATTTGTAGAAAGTAGTGCTATAGTTAGGACGTGGGGAAGACCTGGAAAGATATATACCTATGTAAGTAATTCTTGAAAGTCATCATCATCTGCCTGCCTTTTCCCAACTACGTTGGGGCCAAAGTCAAAGTATTTATTAGTGTGATTTTTGTTGATACAGTAGGTCTTATAGTTAGACTAACTGTGCCCCGCGGTTTCACCCGCATAAGGTTCTATCCCGTGGGAATATCGGGATAAAAAGTATCCTATGTTTTAATCCTGCTTATAAACTATCTGTGTATCAAATTTTATCCAAATCCGTTCAGTAGTTTTGGCGTGAAAGAGTAACAAACATCCATCCATCCATCCATACAAACTTTCACGTTTATAATATTATGTAGTTAGATTAGATTATGGTAACTCACTCAAAACAAAAACTCTCCACACTATTTAACAATAATTATAAGAATTTAATATCGATATTACATACAAATGAAGAAAAAATTTCAATGCTTATTTTTGAAAAAAAAAAATTATTTACAATATTTTTTCGCTCTGCGTCCTTTCTGACCTTTTTTCTTTTTGCCCGGTTCCTAAGGGCCATAGCATGATGTTAAATAGCCTATAGTCTTCCTCAAGAATTAGGCTATCAAATTCAAAAAGACTTTTCAAATCCGACCGGTAGTTCCAGAGATTAGCGCGTTCAAACCAACAAACTCTTCAGCGTTATTCGAAAAAAGATTAGATTTTTTTAGAGAAGACACTCTTTTCAGTTTTATTATTAATATAGATATAGATTTTCTTGCTAATGCCGCTACTACGAATAGCATTAATCTAAAAAAGCATTTATTTATAGCAAAACAAAACTTACCTACTTCAATAACTTATAAAAGCATTTTTCTTTCTCACAATATCTACCACAGCAATGTCCCAGTTATTTTTTATATCCGCACCACAACATAACTCATTCGTTCCAGCTAACATGGAGTACCTACCGTTCAATTAATTCAATACCTTTATTAATAGCAGGAAAAACAGAAAAACACTACCCTGCAACCACCCCTTGGCGGCCATTTTTGATGACGTAATTGTTGTCACTCAGTTGCTAAGCAGCCATTGATCGCGGTCATTCACCTGTATAGATTGTATAATAAAAAGCTAATAACTCGATACATAACTAGTATTTCAAGCAAGCCACATCATAGATAGTTATTACCGAAGTAACAGGTTTCGTAAAAAGGAACTTTTCGTTTCTGCAATGTATCTGGCTGATTGGACGCGTTTTTTTTTTTTTATGTTATTTATAACGTTGCATTTTTGGCGGTTATTTTGAAGCTGTCAAAACATTTTATAGATTTTTGTTCAGAATGTGGCGATGATGCAAAGGTCAGCTTACTATCAGGGACATTCAGAAAGGTTTCGGCTTGTTTGCCATCCAAAAAAATATACTTATTATTCAATATGACAAAATTGAAAATGTCGTGAGGAAAGTTTTGGGTATGAATGTCGATGGCTATAAGAGTAGGGGAAGACCAAAGAAACGATGGATGGACTGTGTGAATGATGATATTGTTAGAAAGGGGGTGACTACCGAGATGACGACTAATAGAGAAGTATGGAAGAAAAAGACATGTTGCACTGACCAAAGGGCAGGAGACTGATGATGACCCTCGGCAATATTGAAGAACGTTCGGAATGGGATCAGTAACCGAAGATTACCTATACATACAAACTCTTAAATTTTACCTCTTTCCTATTAGTGTAATAAAGTTAATAACTGGATACATAACTAGTATTTCAAGTCACCCAATCACAGATAGTTATTACCGAAGTAACAGGTTTCGTAAATAGGAATTTTTCGTTCCTGCAATGTATCTGGCTGGTTGGACGCGATTTTTTTTTAAACTTTTTTATTTTTGTTCTTAGAACGTTGCATATGGCGGTTATTTTGAAGCTGTTAAAATATTCCATAGATTTTGTTCATAGAGATATTTTATAATATGGATATTTGATCATAGAGATGTTTATTTTCCTGCTGGAATATTTTGGCGCCTGAGTGACATTGACAGGATTTTTAGTAAATATTTGTGAAGATGTCACAGAAGTTGTTTTGAAATACAAGATGGCGGCGTTAGTTCTGATTTCGTCAAGATCCTTGTAGCGTTGTATGTGGCGATGGTCACTTAACATCGCGGGCAATCAGGGAGGCTCCGGCTTGTTTGCCATCCAAAACAATTTCATCATCATCTGCCTAGCCTTGCTAACTAAGTTAGGGTCGCCTTCCAGTCTAACCAGGTGCAGCTGAATACAAGTATTTGACATGGAGCGACTGCCTATCTGACCTCCACAACCCAGTAACTAGGTAAGACTGGCCATCCAAAACAATATCTAAACTAATCTTACAAAGAGAAAAGATTTTATTTTTTGTTTGCGTTTTGTTTTAAGCGTTCACGCTAAAACGGCTGAACGCATTTGGATGAAATTTGGCACGTGGATAGACCGTGACCTGGATTAGGACATAAGATGCTTTTTATCACCATATTCCCACGGAATCGAGACTTAGACGGGTAAAACGGGGGCGCAACTAGTACTCTACAAAATTACTAAATTACCTACTTCTATATTGTATTGTTAGACCATCAGCAATATTCTAGAAACGTTTCTTTATCTTGCTTAAACATGTTGTGACTAAACTGTTAATATTATACGTAAAAGACCTAATTATTGATATTGCAATAACTTAAATATGTCTTCATAATAATTATAATAATATGTTGCCATTTCCACTATCATCGAAAATTATCATAATTTCCATGAACACGTGTGCAATATTCATATTTTAATTTAGTGGTCGTAAGCGTTACTACTGAGCATGAGGTCCTGGGTTCAATCCGGTCCCTGGTCCCGGTTCCGGCAGTGTTTTGCATCTGAAATCTCTCAGTAGCAGCGCGGAGTCTGGATATGTGCCCGGTTGACGGCAATAGGCTCGCCCCCTATTACATGGGACTTAATCATAACTGGCAAAATGGCTGTACTAAAGGTACACCTCTGCCCTAAGCCAATACAGGAAAACAAAGCTGGGAGGACAGGCTAAAGGGTGACATGCGCTCGCTGTGTAACGGAAAGTAACCAGCGCTGGGGCTCTGTCTCGTATAGGGTCTTACATTACACTGAGCGATGGCCGTTTTGCGTGGATGCGACGCATGTTTACCCCCAACTTGTTATTTTTTTTGCGTTATGTTTGCCGCAAATAAATGTATTTTATTGCTTTATTTCTAAACTCTATGAAACTTTAAAATATTCGCTCCTAGCGATTCCTCCTTCGCTACTACGCGACCTCATTATCGTACTGGTCAATTTCCTGCAAAGTTTTTCTATTTATCTCTGTTACACGTCCGTGGTACAAGTAAAAGTCTGTTGCAATTTGTGCGCGGCCAAGCGTGGCCACAGTATAACTACGTAGCTATCGAAATCAGCCGGCGAATTGAAAATATACGCCAGAATAATGGAAGCGGCTGCTTTGTTGGTTTGGTGGTTTTAAGTGTGGCGGTAGATCATAGGGTCCTAAGGGGTAATTGCGTATCACACTCATCATCTACCTAGCCTTTTCCCAACTATGTTGGGGTCGGCTTCCAGTCTAACCGGATTCAACTGAGTACTAGTATTTTACATGGAGCGACTGCCTATCTGACCTCCACAACCCAGTCACTGTGTAATACGATACCCCTTGGTAAAACTGGTTGTCAGACTTTCGGGCTATTACCGACCCGTAACGACTGTCAAGGATCCACGAACGACAGCCGGGACCAACGGCTTAACGTGCTTTCCGAGGCACGGAGGGGTTATGTCATTTGTGACGTAATAATTATCTTTTGTTATAGTTCAATAATGGAATACAATAGTCTTTTTTTTTCTTTTTTCTAGATTTTCGTTTGTGTATGTATGGTGAGAGGGTTGTTAGATATACTTGTATTGTCTTTTCCATAACATACATACATAATCAGCCTTTAATGTTCCCACTGCTGGGACACAGCCCTACTCTCTTCGAGGGGGTGTGAGCTGTACTCCACCACGCGGACCCAGTGCGGCTTGGTAGATGTCACATTCAAATTTTTGGTTCTAGGACATGCCGGTTTCCTCACAATGTTTTCCTTCACTGTTTTGTTGAGAGCAGTGGTGATGAAAGAAAAAGAAAAGAAAGAAAATACGTTTATTTGCGGCAAACATGACACATAAAAAAGAACATAAACACAAAAAAAAAATAACAAGTTGGGGGTAAGCATGCGTCACATTCACGCAAAACGGCCATCGCTCAGCATAATGCTAAGACTCTATACGAGACAGAGCCCCAGCGCTGGTTTTCAGCGGCAGCGGCAGCCGGCGTTAACGTGATGACTTCAACCAGAAAAAAAAAAATGAAATAAATTAGTCAAAGTAAAGCGTCTGCCTGCCTGCCTGCGTGGGTTCGAACCCACGACCATACTCGTAAGTCGGGGCCAGGCCACCACTGCCAACACCCCTATGTTTCCATCAAAATAGACACGTTTTATTACAAGTAGTTTTGTATGAACAAACATTTTCAATTCTCACCGTTACGCGTACTCTGGTCGTGTCTCGTGGTTGCTAGACGTTTTGCATAAAAAAACCGTCTTTTGCGAAACACGGTTTTTTGGTGACTGATAATTTTATGAATCACTAGCAGCGCCCCGCGGTTTCACCCGCATAAGTTTCGATTTCGATCCCGTGGGACTATCGGAATAAAAAGTATAATATATGTTAATCCGGGTTTTAAACTATTTGTGTGCCAAATTTCATCCAAATCCGTTCAGTAGTTTTTGCGTGAAAGAGTAATAAACAAACATCCGTCCATCCATCCATCCATCCATACAAACTTTCACGTTTATAATATTAGTAGGATTTTGCAAGTTTTATGTGGTGATCACGACTTGAGAACCTCTTCCTTTTTTTCGTCGGTTAAAAATGAAGGAAAACATTGGTAAAGAAACCGGCATGCCTAAAACAAAAAAAAATTGAAGACGTGTCACATCCACCAACCCGCACTGGTCCCGCGTGGTGGATTATGGCCCACTTCCTCTCGCAGAGAGGAGGCCTGTGTCTTTGCAGTGGGATATTTATTTATTTATTTATTTATTTATTTATCCATTTATTTCAGGCATCAAGGCCCATAAAAACACATACAATTCAATATTAATATAACTTAAAAATACTATAAATACATACAACATTATAATTACACTAAACTAACGCACACGAAGTGTCTGCGTCGTGTTTCGCTGACTGGTGTCATGTAGCCGACCACGAAACCGGCGGTACACAATACCCTTCGGCCAGAACTCTTCCTTGAGGAACTTCTCGAGATGATGTGTCGGAACACGCACCACGAACGACTTGAAGTCCGAGTTGTGACGCGACTCCAACTTCTCGACCCTCAAAGTCCAGTTGGTCTTCACACGCATATACTCCACGATCTCCTCAACCTTCGTGGAGTGGTGCAGTCTGGACACGTACAGCTGCGTCGTCGGGATTGCTGGACGCAGCAGCATGTTGGGTCCTGCCAGCGCGGTGCCGCACTGGTTCTGACAAGGAGGCTTCTTCTTCTTCTTCTTCTTCTCCACCTTGATGAAACCGTCCTCGTTGCACGTGTCCTTCTCTGGACCCTGCCTTTTCAAAACCTTGTTGGGTTTCGACGGGCTCCGTGTTTATAGGCAGATTATTTATCCCTGATGCACTACAACGCCACGGCTGCCGCAGCAGTACTCCCCGTTCATTATTATATTGAACAATAACAATACCAGCTTCTCATTGTCCCACTTCAGGACAGAGGCTTCTTCTCATACAGAGAAGGCACGAGCATTGATTACCACACTTGTTCAAGACGGTTTGGCGGTTGCTCAGCTCCTGGCGTGATGTTAAATAGCCTTTAGCCTTCCTCAAGAACTGGGCTGTCAAATGCAAAAAGAATTTTTCAAATCCGACTGGTAGTTCCGGAGATTACCCCCTACATACAAACTTTTTAAGTGAAGTATTAGACAAGTAAGTCCAGGGGGTCTACTACGATGTGCAAAGTGCGAATGATCGGATCGGACCGACACATGGCCGAACCGAATACTATGGAAAAATGCGAAAAAAGTTCGTATCGGCTCGGTTCGGAGTTGGGTCGGGACCATAGTCAATATTCGAAAGAGTCTAGGAGTATAGGATCGGGACCGACCGAACCAAATAGTAACTTCGTAGCAGGAAACGGCCGAACATTCGGCCGATACCACTTCGGAGTAGACCCCCAGGTTTCTTCACGATAGTTTCTTCACCGATGTATGTTAGTAATGTCCAAGATAAACTTAAAAAGTATAAAACATAGCCAGACTGTTTGGATCGTCTGATAACACAACATTTTACTTCCAATCCAACTGAAATCAACAATCAAAAACAAAGAGAAACCACTATAAATAACATTCATTTGCTTTCAAACGTATTTACGTTCGTCTGCGCTCGCGCATCGCCGGTTATTTTTGATGCAGTTCACCGCGGTTTGGGACAAAGAAGGGCTATTTCTGAGCCAACGGATGCCGCGCACCCATCCTTGGTACAGACGGAATTAATGATAAGTCAGCAGAAAAAAAGTTTAAAATGACAGAACTTGTTTTTTTTTCCATCTTTATCTTTAACGCAAATTAAGCTAAGAATGGAAATCATCTCCTTTTTTTTTGAAGTCGGTAAAAAATAGAACGTCATTATATGAAGTTTATGAATTACTGAAGCTACGCCCCGCGGTTTCACCCGCATAAGTCTTGATCCCGTGGGTATATCGGGTTAAAAACTATCATATGTGTTATTCTGATGTAGAAGTTATATTACTGTAAGGTTTCTTCAAAATCTGTGCAGTAGTTTTTATGTGAAAGAGTAACAAACATCCATCCATCCATATCCTCACCAACTTTCGCGTTTATAATGTTAGTAGGATAGTAGTGTTGTAAAACTAGGGCTTGGGGTCCGAGTGCTCATCGAATCTTTCGGGGCATCGCCAAGCGGTTGGTTGACTCTTTACGTGACCAGAAGGCCAGGCTATTTTTGGCCCAAAGAATCAGCATTGCCATCCAACGTGGTAATGCTGCCAGCCTTTTGGGTACTTATCCCATTGACAGCGATGCGGACGAAGTTTTTTATGCCCAATGATCTCCTCCCTTTTTCTTTAATTATTTATTATATGCTTGTATATAATATTATATATATTTTAGTGTTAGCTTGTAAATTGTAATTAAGACATGTTGTTCGTTGTAAAATTAAGTTAAATAAAAAATAGAGCCATTATTTGACAGCTGTTCTATTTGCCGTGTTGCCAACTCTCAGAATGCACCCTTGCGGTCAATCAAGGTGAGATAAAACTTTAAAAGAAATGGATCGGAAGATAGACACAAGGTTATCAAAGTTAAAGCATTTATTTCAATTAATCTTTTAACTTTTGAACTGTCAAAAAGTTGTAAAGTTAGTCAGACAGAAAATTGAAACTAGCTGCCTGTTCCAACCAACGTGAAGATAGGTATCTAACCTATAGAAAAGAACTATGGTTTAAATTGCCTAACACACTAAAAGTAGTGGCTTTCAATTGACAGTTCAACAGCATTCATTGCGTTATTTACGTTATGAGCAGACAATTTTTTTGAAAAAATGAAGCAATGTATTAGCTATAGTCTTTAAAATGATTTAGATTGATTGATAGTGGCGCCGATTCGAAGTAAATTTAAGTTCAGTGCATCTTTATCTTTCTATTTCATTAAGAAAAGGACAGAAGATAGATATTAGTTTAGTCCTGTCAAATTAGTCAGCGCCTGCCGTAAATTGACGTATTTTTAGTAGCCATGTTTTTAATCACCTCTAATTTGTCTATGGAGTATCTTAATTTGACAGGACTAAACTAATATTTATCTTCTGTCCATTTCTTAATGAAATAGAAAGATAAAGATGCACTGAACTTAAATTTACTTCGAATCGGCGCCACTATCAATCAATCTAAATCATTTTAAAGACTATAGCTAATACATTGCTTCATTTTTTCAAAAAAATTGTCTGCTCATAACGTAAATAACGCAATGAATGCTGTTGAACTGTCAATTGAAAGCCACTACTTTTAGTGTGTTAGGCAATTTAAACCATAGTTCTTTTCTATAGGTTAGATACCTATCTTCACGTTGGTTGGAACAGGCAGCTAGTTTCAATTTTCTGTCTGACTAACTTTACAACTTTTTGACAGTTCAAAAGTTAAAAGATTAATTGAAATAAATGCTTTAACTTTGATAACCTTGTGTCTATCTTCCGATCCATTTCTTTTAAAGTTTTATCTCACCTTGATTGACCGCAAGGGTGCATTCTGAGAGTTGGCAACACGGCAAATAGAACAGCTGTCAAATAATGGCTCTATTTTTTATTTAACTTAATTTTACAACGAACAACATGTCTTAATTACAATTTACAAGCTAACACTAAAATATATATAATATTATATACAAGCATATAATAAATAATTAAAGAAAAAGGGAGGAGATCATTGGGCATAAAAAACTTCGTCCGCATCGCTGTCAATGGGATAAGTACCCAAAAGGCTGGCAGCATTACCACGTTGGATGGCAATGCTGATTCTTTGGGCCAAAAATAGCCTGGCCTTCTGGTCACGTAAAGAGTCAACCAACCGCTTGGCGATGCCCCGAAAGATTCGATGAGCACTCGGACCCCAAGCCCTAGTTTTACAACACTACTATCCTACTAACATTATAAACGCGAAAGTTGGTGAGGATATGGATGGATGGATGTTTGTTACTCTTTCACATAAAAACTACTGCACAGATTTTGAAGAAACCTTACAGTAATATAACTTCTACATCAGAATAACACATATGATAGTTTTTAACCCGATATACCCACGGGATCAAGACTTATGCGGGTGAAACCGCGGGGCGTAGCTTCAGTAATTCATAAACTTCATATAATGACGTTCTATTTTTTACCGACTTCAAAAAAAAAGGAGATGATTTCCATTCTTAGCTTAATTTGCGTTAAAGATAAAGATGGAAAAAAAAACAAGTTCTGTCATTTTAAACTTTTTTTCTGCTGACTTATCATTAATTCCGTCTGTACCAAGGATGGGTGCGCGGCATCCGTTGGCTCAGAAATAGCCCTTCTTTGTCCCAAACCGCGGTGAACTGCATCAAAAATAACCGGCGATGCGCGAGCGCAGACGAACGTAAATACGTTTGAAAGCAAATGAATGTTATTTATAGTGGTTTCTCTTTGTTTTTGATTGTTGATTTCAGTTGGATTGGAAGTAAAATGTTGTGTTATCAGACGATCCAAACAGTCTGGCTATGTTTTATACTTTTTAAGTTTATCTTGGACATTACTAACATACATCGGTGAAGAAACTATCGTGAAGAAACCTGGGGGTCTACTCCGAAGTGGTATCGGCCGAATGTTCGGCCGTTTCCTGCTACGAAGTTACTATTTGGTTCGGTCGGTCCCGATCCTATACTCCTAGACTCTTTCGAATATTGACTATGGTCCCGACCCAACTCCGAACCGAGCCGATACGAACTTTTTTCGCATTTTTCCATAGTATTCGGTTCGGCCATGTGTCGGTCCGATCCGATCATTCGCACTTTGCACATCGTAGTAGACCCCCTGGACTTACTTGTCTAATACTTCACTTAAAAAGTTTGTATGTAGGGGGTAATCTCCGGAACTACCAGTCGGATTTGAAAAATTCTTTTTGCATTTGACAGCCCAGTTCTTGAGGAAGGCTAAAGGCTATTTAACATCACGCCAGGAGCTGAGCAACCGCCAAACCGTCTTGAACAAGTGTGGTAATCAATGCTCGTGCCTTCTCTGTATGAGAAGAAGCCTCTGTCCTGAAGTGGGACAATGAGAAGCTGGTATTGTTATTGTTCAATATAATAATGAACGGGGAGTACTGCTGCGGCAGCCGTGGCGTTGTAGTGCATCAGGGATAAATAATCTGCCTATAAACACGGAGCCCGTCGAAACCCAACAAGGTTTTGAAAAGGCAGGGTCCAGAGAAGGACACGTGCAACGAGGACGGTTTCATCAAGGTGGAGAAGAAGAAGAAGCCTCCTTGTCAGAACCAGTGCGGCACCGCGCTGGCAGGACCCAACATGCTGCTGCGTCCAGCAATCCCGACGACGCAGCTGTACGTGTCCAGACTGCACCACTCCACGAAGGTTGAGGAGATCGTGGAGTATATGCGTGTGAAGACCAACTGGACTTTGAGGGTCGAGAAGTTGGAGTCGCGTCACAACTCGGACTTCAAGTCGTTCGTGGTGCGTGTTCCGACACATCATCTCGAGAAGTTCCTCAAGGAAGAGTTCTGGCCGAAGGGTATTGTGTACCGCCGGTTTCGTGGTCGGCTACATGACACCAGTCAGCGAAACACGACGCAGACACTTCGTGTGCGTTAGTTTAGTGTAATTATAATGTTGTATGTATTTATAGTATTTTTAAGTTATATTAATATTGAATTGTATGTGTTTTTATGGGCCTTGATGCCTGAAATAAATGGATAAATAAATAAATAAATAAATAAATAAATATCCCACTGCAAAGACACAGGCCTCCTCTCTGCGAGAGGAAGTGGGCCATAATCCACCACGCGGGACCAGTGCGGGTTGGTGGATGTGACACGTCTTCAATTTTTTTTTGTTTTAGGCATGCCGGTTTCTTTACCAATGTTTTCCTTCATTTTTAACCGACGAAAAAAAGGAAGAGGTTCTCAAGTGAGATAAAACTTTAAAAGAAATGGATCGGAAGATAGACACAAGGTTATCAAAGTTAAAGCATTTATTTCAATTAATCTTTTAACTTTTGAACTGTCAAAAAGTTGTAAAGTTAGTCAGACAGAAAATTGAAACTAGCTGCCTGTTCCAACCAACGTGAAGATAGGTATCTAACCTATAGAAAAGAACTATGGTTTAAATTGCCTAACACACTAAAAGTAGTGGCTTTCAATTGACAGTTCAACAGCATTCATTGCGTTATTTACGTTATGAGCAGACAATTTTTTTGAAAAAATGAAGCAATGTATTAGCTATAGTCTTTAAAATGATTTAGATTGATTGATAGTGGCGCCGATTCGAAGTAAATTTAAGTTCAGTGCATCTTTATCTTTCTATTTCATTAAGAAATGGACAGAAGATAAATATTAGTTTAGTCCTGTCAAATTAAGATACTCCATAGACAAATTAGAGGTGATTAAAAACATGGCTACTAAAAATACGTCAATTTACGGCAGGCGCTGACTAATTTGACAGGACTAAACTAATATCTATCTTCTGTCCTTTTCTTAATGAAATAGAAAGAAAAAGATGCACTGAACTTAAATTTAATTTAGTTTGTGGACAAGGGAATCGACGCCATTGTGTGACGCAAGGGCGAAGGTCCTGTTAACTGGTATTCATGTGTATCTTCTACCTTAATTCACCATCTGCCTAGCTTTTTCCCAACTATGTTGGGGTCGGCTTTCAGTCTAACCGAATGCAGCTGAGTACCAGTATTTTAAATGGAGCGACTGACTATCTGAGGGGCAATTCTCGTAATTTTAAGAACGTTCACAGTCTGATCTCAGTCTCAATCTGTCAAAATACGTCTAATTTCCCTACATTTTGACAAGTTTTTTGACATTTGTTTGTCGCCGAGATGAGACTGCGACTAGATTTTGATCGTTTTAAATTACGAGAGAATTGGCCTTCTGACCTTCTAACTTAATTATACAGGGTTATTATTTTTTATGTAACAAATTAACTTAAAAATATAATGTATTTCGTTACATATAATATGTAATATAAGTTTGTTAAAGCTGTATCTGATTTAATTTGTCATGCATGTGTGTGCGTGCTCAAACACATAAAACAGCTGTTTACATCATTTTGTAGTATTTTTTTTTAGTAGTAACAGCCGCACGGGTCGATCGATCAAGTTAAGCTACGCTTGCCACGGTTGGTCCGTGGATGGGTGACCATCTTCACATACCAAGACCCCTCCGTGCCTCGGAAAGCACGTTAACCGGTTGGTCCCGGCTGTCATTCGTAGGGTCGTCAGAAGCCCGAAAATCGGACAATCAGTCTTACCAAGGGGTATCGTATTACCCAGTAACTGGGTTGTGTTTTTTTTTATAAAAACGATTTTATATAAATAATTTACACAAAGTGAAGCGTCTGTCTGGGTTCGAACCTACGAACTACAACGCATAAGTCGCGGCCGTTACCACTGGGTCATCACTGGCATACCATTCCATAAACGATACCATGTATTTATATTCGGGTTGCCGGATGCTCAAGTACCGTCAGAAGCTAACGGTTGATTGGTTAATTTAATTAACCTTATTTTTCTTGACTGACAGTATTTTGTCGTAAATTGTCAATGATACTTGATAGTAAATAACTTGGTTAGGATTCAATTGATTTTATGGGGACGGCTGGTGGCTGAACAATAATAGCTGCACGGCTTGACGGAAGGTTAAGCTACACTTGCCGCGGTCGGGTCGTGGATGGGTGACCATCCTTTATGTATCGAGACCCCTCCGTGCCTCGGGAAGCACGTCAAGCCGTTGGTCCCGGCTGTCATTCGTGGATCTTTGATTGTCGTTACCGGAAAAGTCTGACAAGCAGTCTCACCAAGGGATATCGTATGCTGCACTGGTTGACGTCATCAAGTCGACGCCGGCTGTCGCAGAAAACCAGCGCTGGGGCTCTGTCTCGCATAGGGTCATAGCATTATGCTGAGCGACGGCCGTTTTGCGTGGATGTGACGCATGTTTTCCCCCAACTGGTTCTTTTTTTTTCTGTTTCTGTTCTTTCTCTACGTCATGTTTGCCGCAAATAAACGTATTTTCTTTCTTTCTTTTCTTCTACATCGTGTTATCCAGTAACTGTGTTGGGTAGATCAGATAGACAGTCGCTCCATGTAAACAGCCGACCCCAACATAGTTGGGAAGAGGCTAGACCTTGTATCATAATGTTTACTAAGATAATTAATTAATCGAATCCCGCGAGTCCCTTTGACATTTATCGGTAAAAGAAACTCCGATTAAATCTAATCACAAAATACCTTCGCTACATCACCTAAAAATCCCTGTACGGACAGCAAAACAAACATTTGATGTTCAATCAACGCTGCGCTCTCCAATTTATTTTGCTATCGCTCCGCCACATGTTCGTGAGAACGGTGGCTGGGACACACAAATAAACACAAAAGTTTCAGAGTCAATGCTCTGGTGTGAATGGTTCTAGAGGTAGGTAGAGATGAAGGTTAAATTATACTTGTATTAATCAAGGACTGCTAAGTGTCTAAATGATAAAATCCGCACGATTCCATCTAAGTTTAACTACGCCTGTTGCGGTCGGATCGTGACCCCACTTGGTCCCGGCTCTCATTCGTAGATCTTTGACAGTCGTTACGTGTAGTCAGAAGCTCAAAAAGTCTGACAACCAGTCTTGTCAAGGGGTATCGTGTTACCGAGTAACAGCAGCAAAGGCTTTCATTTTGACAGTTCAACAACATTCATTGCGTTATTTACGTTGTTGAGCAGACACATATTTCGAACATATGAAGCAATGGATTAGCAATATCCTTCAAAATGATTCAGATTGAGATTTATAGTGTGTTACTCAATTAGGGTGCCGGTCCGTCGACCGCGCAGGTTTTTTTTTTTTAAATGATGTAGGAAATGTAGGAATCCTTTCTCTCAAGATTCAATCCCGATCATTTAATTAATTAATGTATTCGTTCAAAAGTTTCCCTCTTAATGTACACGATTACGGGTTAGCAACAGAATTCAATTAGCCAAGTATAACAGAAAGTAGCGGCCATCTACAGAACTTTCACAAGGAATTGTTAATCTTTACAACTCACCGAGCTCATACATAAGAGAACACAAAGACTTCCGAGACTCCAGAAACTTCAGATTTGTCTCTGGGATGGCAATGCGTCTGTGATGACAGATGTAGACAACGGTGGCCACTAAGGGCAGGTTGTTTCACGTTCACATGACGCACGCGTAAACACAAAAAATGGCGCTAACTATCGTCAAACAAAAAAAAGCGTTGTTTAATATTACAATTACAAAATTATGGCCTTGACGTACGTCAAATAATAACGAGAACGTAATTGTTATTATTTGCCGTACGTATGTTACGTTAACCAACTGTTTGAAACAACCGGCCTTTAAGCTCGGTTCCTATTTATTTATTTTGGTTAGCCAACAATTTTACATTTAGTAGTACACTTGGCTGTGCCCCGCGGTTTCACCAGCGTAAGATTCGATCCCGTAGGAATATCGTGATAAAAATTATCCTTTATGTTAATCCTGGTTATAAACCATCTGTGTACCAAATTTCATCCAAATCCGTTCAGTAGTTTTTGCGTGAAAGAGTAACAAACATCCATACATCCAACCATAAAAACTTTCACGTTTATAATATTATTTAGTTATTTAAGGAAAAACAAACAGTAGCACAATAAGAAACAGTCATAAAATCTTAAATATAACATTTAAACCAATATTATGCTACCCACTACGTTCTCCACAGATTACAATTTAAAGTACTTAAAAACTAGCTAGTAACACAGATACATAACTCATACATTCATAGCTCATACTCATACATTCATAAAATAAAAGAAAAAAGAAAAAGTAAATTTGTGTGCGTACACTATTAGACATTACTTTATTATACTAGGTCCACCCGAGAAAAACGCAAGTCAAAGAAAGTAAAATCCTATTACAAGGAATAATACAAAAGACAAGGCAATATGAAAAAAAAAAGTAAGACAAGGCAATAAAAAAAATAAGTAATGTACATTGTATTATGCTTTTAAACTCAATACTCTAATTGGGGTGTATAAGGTCTTGCGTCAAATATGTCACACATTGTATATTGGATTGTTGATCTCTCAGGGTATCATATTAGTAGGATTGGAAATCCATGCAATAAACAAAACGAGTCGTTTTACCAATTGGTAGCAGTTTTTATTGCCAAACTGGGCATATAAAGAGATTAATTAGCTAATTTTACCTGTGATAGCTACTTCCATATGGGAGGGTGGGTCTACTATGCAAAGCTATGAGGTCTTTGCTTACTTATTGGTAAAGATACAAGAGTCTTAATTTTAACAAATTACTGTCTGTAAATTATCAGAATCGGCCATAAGCCGGTGAATACCAGCGTTGCGACACTTGTTTTTAAATGTCGAGGCCTCGTACAGGACTTGAGTTTCCATCCATCTTTTCTTTTGGCCTTCCTCTCCCTCTCCATCCATCAACATTTATGTTCATCACTATGGGGTATGGGGCTGTGAATGTACCCCATACCAAGCCAAACGATTTCATTTAAAATTTTCTGAACAAAGTGTATATTACCGTCTAAAAATCCTTCTAATTCACTACATAACAAGATATTACTCAATGTTTTTACGAAAACCTTAATTTACTTACCTTCTTTTTTATTTTTCCCCCAAGCAAACACACAACTATAAATAAGAAGAGAAAATTACCAACTCACACCTGACCTTTTTGTATGGAAAATATAACCTCAAAAATATTTCCCGCCAATTTGAGGCGCCATCTTTCATAGACAAAGAACCAGGTAGGGATTGACCTAGTGGCTCGTCTTTATACTAGGGGTGTACCGACAAATTACGGTTTACGGTTTTTATAAGAATGCTTTATGAGATGTTTTTAGGTAGGTACTTATTAGGTTTAGCTTTATTCATTTTAATTAATTTTAGGTTGGGTTGTTTCGTAAATTTTTTACTTTAAATTTTGATGTCCATAGACATAAAAAAATAAAAAATTTAAAGAGATAATTGGCTGAATAATAACAGCCGCACTGCTCGTTCGAAGTTTAGGCTACGCTTGCCGTAGTCGGTGCCCGGATGGGTGACCAATTGACCATCCATTAGGAATCGAGACCCCTCGGAAAGCATGTTAAGCCGTTAGTCCCGGCTGTCATTCCTAGATCTTTGACAGTCATTACGGGTAGCCAAAAGCCCGAAAGTCTGACAACCAGTCTTACCAATAGGGTAAACCCCTGGTAGTTATTAATCAACTGGGTTTTGGTTAGATACGCTGTCGCTGTCGGTAGTCAGCTGCATTCAGTTAGACTGGAAGCCGACAGACGAGACGAGACTGGTTGTCAGACTTTCGGGCTTTTGACTTTTGACAACCCGTAACGACTGTCAAGGGTCAACGCATGACAGTCGGGACCAACGGCTTAACGTGCTATCCGAGGCCCGGAGGGGGTATTAGTATGTGAAGATGGTCACCCATCCACGGATAAACATAATATATTATATTTCGTATTTGTTGTTGAATAATGTTTACATAATTATATATACATTAATAAGGCAGAGTTTTTCCTGTGTGCTGTTCCGTACTTCATTAAAATTTATGTTTTAAAATAATGATGTCCTCGTCATCAAGCTATTTAAATATTACAATCAAAACAGCGGAGTAACTGCGTAACATAATAACAATAGCTATGGCATTGATATATTAAAAGGAGAAAAATAATATTTCAATGAGCTATGGCTTACATTTCGACAGTGCAACAACATTAATTGCGTTATTTACGTTGTTGAGCTGACAAATTTTTCGAAAATATGAAGCAATGTCCTTCAAAATGATTCAGATAGTGTGTAACGCAATTAGAGGGGAGGTGGTCAGTGGGATTGTCCGAAAGGGTTACCGCTACCCCGGAACATAAAGGGCAAAGGAAGGAACATGGGTGGGTTTTAGCCAGTAAGAGTCTGACACTCCCTTCCGCTCCACCCAGAGCGGGAGGGGTCATTTGATGATTTCCCGTCCGGAAAAAAAAAAGAGGGTGCAGGTGTGTAGTATAAGGTTCGTAGATTTCATCATCAGATCATCATGGGCAGCCTTGTTCCACTCACTGCTGAGAATTAGGCCTCCTCCCTTTTGTGCCATGCTTCCTTGGTCTGTATGTGCGAGTCCCATCCCGGTCTTCTCCACGATCTTCTGTAGGTCGTCCACTAACGGGTCTACTCCGAAGTGGTATCGGCCGAATGTTCGGCCGTTTCCTGCTACGAAGTTACTATTTGGTTCGGTCGGTCCCGATCCTACACTCCTACACTCTTTCGAATATTGACTATGGTCCCGACCCAACTGAGCCGCAGGGAAATTTTTTCGCATTTTTCAATAATATTCGGTTCGGCCATGTGTCGGTCCGATCCGATCATTCGCACTTTGCACTTCGTAGTAGACCCCCTGGATATTGGTCTACCAACACGCTCGGACTTCTATCGTTTAGCTTTTCTTTAACGACAGATTGAAGTATTGTTATGATTAAGTTTTACTAGGACACCATGGTGGCGCAACCATGGTCGCCCTGTTAGCAAAATACACAGCTTCATGGTGGGTGAGCAGTGGTGGCCCAGTGACGAGCAGTGGTGGTAGTGGGCCAGTGTTAACGGATTTACGAGTTGTGGGTCCGAGCCCAGACAGGCGCTTTCCTTTGTGTAAATAATTTCATCACCACTGCTCTCAAAATGGTGAAGGAAACCGGGATGTCGTAGCACCAAAAGTTCGAAGACATGTGACATCTACCTACCCGCACTGGGCCCTCGTGTTGGATTACAGCCCGTCCGCTCCCTCTCAAAACGAGGTCTGAGTCTCAGCAGTGAGAACATTATAGGCTGATTATGCCATGGTGGGTATCTCACCAGACGTTGGTCGGTTGGCACCCAAGCACACATTTTGTGGCAGTGCGGCCATGTTTACCCCTCCACTCCACTCCTTGTCAGATAGGCCCCCAAGGGCAACAGTGGCTAAATATCAAAATCTTTTACACAAAATTACGTCTGTAGATAGATAGGTCTAACTTGGTGTAACTTGAAACTATTCCAACTCTTCTGAGTTAGTTGATCACGTAATTAAAAAGTTTTATCTTAATTTCAGCGCTTAATATCTACGCTGCCAGAATAGCAAATTAAATTATCCACTTGAATTCGTACTCAAAGTCGTTTTCACTAAGTTTTGAAAGCTCTTAAGCTTTTGTTCTGTAGATCTCATCATTCTCTTGATTTTTTTTGAGGTATTACACTTGAGAGCACTGATTTCAACAGCACTTCCTCGAACCGCACCTAAGCACTTCCACTAACCGCACTGAAACAAAATTTTGTAACGTGCGGTTCGGAGGATTTGTTTATCAATATCGTTTTCATTTTCCGAACGGTACCTATGTAAAATATTTTTTTAGTGATGGTTAGCCTATTTTGTGTCCGTAACTGGGCAAAGGCCATTCCTTTCCCTTCTAAACCTCCCCCCCCTGTCTTGTGCGATCTCTGGCCATGTTGGCCCTGCAAATGTTATCAGATCGTCACACTCACACTACCTTCGCTGTGGTCTACCTCGACGGCGCTGTCCTCGCTCAGGCGTCCAGTGAGTGACGATCTTTGCCCTCATCCCAATTTATTTGTGCTCGGCGGAATATGTCCTTTCCTTCCATACTTCTCTATTAGTCGTCCCCCTTTCTAGTCATATCACCTTCCACACAGTCCATCCATCGTTTCTTTGGTCTTCTACTCGTATAGCCATCCACATTCATACTCAAAACTTTCCTGACGTCATCGAAATTTTCCTATTCCAGAAACATGCATGCTATATCTAAGACATTTACTTTCTCTGCGCACCGATCAAATAACAAAATGATGGGCCAAGTCCAGTCCCCTTTGTAATAGAAAAAGCTACGCAGTCATAAAAACAAATAAACAGACAATCAACGTAAATCCATGGTAACAATTTGACTTCGACAACGACTTTATTTCGTAGCCAAAAGAGCGGTTTTCGCAGTTCAACTTTTACTACGGAGCTTGACCGTTCGCCCAAAGCGTTTAATTCTTTCTAAAACCACCCTGTCCCGCTCAGCCATAAATTACGTAACATGAAATAATCCTACACCTTGCCTACAAAAAGAAAAGAAATCCCTACATCTTTACCTTTTTGTTACAGAGTGAAGGAGACGGCGATAGATTCAACACAAGTGCGAGCGAGAGAAAAGTTTTGAATCAAACCGGTTACCGAGTGTCCGTTTTGAAATTCGAACGCATCGCCTAGTATGCTAGTTCGAATTTCGAGTGCTATAAGTGTCTTGTGATTGGTTAAATTGAGAGAGTGATTCAAGATGGCTGTTGTTCCCGCGCTTTTTGGACTTCTGTTGGCTGTTGTTGTGTCAGGTACGTTGTTATTTTATTTTTTTAATAGTTGACCCGAGAAACGCTGACGTTGTCTTGTCTAACTAATAATTTCATACAAAACTCATCCAATTTTTCCCGAATTTGAACATTTTCCGGGAAACTTTTGCAAATTTTCACCACACCAGTGCTTTCGCTGGGAAGAAGTCTCATCTCGCAGGTCAACCTAGGAGGTTGTCGCACTTACCTGTGGGTGCCACAATAATTAAAAACTAAGCTACTACACTCTAAGTGCACCCCCTTTGGTGTACGAACCTCGGCTTAGGCCGTCACTGGAGTAGCAAGGGACAGGCTGGCACTAGAACTTCCGTCGTTAAACAAAATTAATATCTATTCTAGAAGCCTTTGAGTCGAATTTCACCTAAACCAGCGTTAACTTTTACGAGTCCTGAAAGCTGAAGACCCCGACTTTGGCCGAGGCAATATCGCTGTGCAGCTTATACCTTGTTTTATATACCATTAACAGTTTGTCCGCGTTGGAGTTAATTCAAAATATTACCCATCTTACGGGATCCTCAGACGTCGGGTAGAAACCCCATAAAAACCATATGGGTTGATTCCTAAAGACATACGTTTGTTTTTTGTGATTTCTGATGTCTCAAGTCTGAGCAGTGGTGACCCAGTGGTAACGGCCGCGATTTACGAGTTGCAGGCCGTAGGTTCGAATCCAGACAGGCGCTTTACTTTGTGTAAATTATTTCATCAGCACTGCTCTCAAAACGGTGAAGGAAAACATCGTGAGGAAACCGGCATGTCCTAGAACTAAAAATTCGACGATATATGTCATCTACCAACACGCACCGGGCCCGCGTGGTGAATTACGGTTCTCTCCCTCTCACAGAAAGGAGGCCTATGTTCCAACAGTGGGAACATTATATGCTCATTATTCAAAGTCTCTCTAACTTAAAGAAAAACAGATTTTCTGTACAGACTCCCATCTTCATTTCTTCTTGTGATTAGAATATTCTCGCCCCCTATTACATGTGACTTAAACATAACAAGCGAAATGTTGTTGTACTTCGGTTACACCTCTACCTAACCCTTCGAGCAATACGGGCGCAAAATTATGTTATATTTTTACGCCAAAAACTCTTCTCAGCCATTAATATTCGGCGAAAAAAGCCAACAAAACATTATGTTAGCAAAATGGTAATATTTATTAGTTCCCCATTCGTATTCAGCGGGCGGAGTCATAACCTGACTCAGACTCTATTGTAATTTCTCCGCAATTGTTAGCAGTATATATGTTTCTTGAAATTTCGTGAACGTGCGGTATATTTTTTTAGGGTAATTTAGCGAGGTCTTGTACGGCAGTGTTTTATTGTGGACGCTAAACACGTAAATGTACGAGTGTTTGGAGATACTTACTTCTTTGGATAGGGTTTATACCTTGCTGTGTTGTATTGGCGAAAATAAATTAGCATAATTGTTGACATCGCGCATCGGTAGGCCCCGTAGAAGATGGCGAGACGGGTTGGACAAAACAAATAACCAGTGGTCCACTTTAGCCCCGGCTCGAAAGAGCTGGAAGTCATGGGGAGCCCAGCTGTGAGATGATGCAGGCTCACAGTAACAGTAACTGACATCTCTTTAGAATTGGATGAAAATAGTGGGATGAGCTGCACAGCTCGAATAAAAAATGACACATTTTCAATTACTATATAATTTACCGTGCCCCCAACAGTAAATAGGTATCGGAAGAATGGCGGTCGTCTATATGATTTAGGGCTGATTTTTCAATCATCTGATAACTTTATTCGATAGTTTTTGTATGAAAAACTGTCAAAATTTCGATATTATTCCTCGAATAAAGTTGTCTGATGATTGAAAAATCAGCCCTTAAACTGACAACTTGTAAGCTAATTTTACCTGTGATAGCTACTTCCATATGGGAGTGTCTACTATGCAAAGCTATGGGGTCTTTACTTCATTGTTGGTAAAGATACAAGAGTCTTAATTTTAAACAATAACAGCCCGTAAATTATACGAATCGGCCATAATACGAACTTTCGACTAACTCGGTTAGTCAAAGACCAAAATCACTTGTAAAAGCATTAATGAATGTACCTCAAGCAACTTAGCCTATTGCAGTCCACTGCTGAACATAAGCCTCTCCCAGGCTGCGCCACAACACCCTGTCCTCCGCCTTCCGCATCCAGTCTGTCCCAGCCACCTTCATTAGCTCGTCCTAGACGGACGAAATATTATTGAAAAATGCGAAAAAAGTTGGATCGGCTCAGTTGTGTCAGGACCATAGTCAATATACGAAAGTGTGTAGGAGTGTAGGATCAAGACCGACCGAACCAAATAGTAACTTCGTAGCAGGAAACGGCCGAACATTCAGCCGATACCACTTCGGAGTAGACCCCCAGGACTCGTCTGCTCCACCCACCGGTCATCGGTCTTTCGACAAGCATGGCCAGCCCACCGCCACTTCAGTTTGCTTACTCTGCAAGCACCAATGAAATGAAAGCACAAGTTTATTATTGAAACCGGACCACTGTTATCCTTAAAACTATAATTTCTGTCATCGACACGCGCAGACACAAACAATCTCTTCCGCCGTGCACCATCGACAACTTTTTTTGTGCTTTTTTCTAGAGTAGGGTTGTCGAAAATATACAGCGTATTTCTTTTGTTGGTGAATCTTCACAGGTATCTATGACATACCTATATATTGAACGAAACCGCGCGAAATGAACGCGAAGCTGGCGCGATTAGCTAAGAAATTGACGTGGTTTTGAGTAAGGAATCATTGAGTGGTCATAGTGAATTAGGGCCCGATGTAATTGATATCGGTATAAAGATCGACAAAACAAAAAAAAAAGGTTTTTGACGTGAAAACGTATTTTTTGCTCGGCGGCAAGATTAAGATTTCAACCGCTTATAACTACGAGATATTTAATGCTAGAGTAATGGTTAAGCATTCAAAAGATAGTTCATATTTGTAGTAATCTTTTTTTTTTTTCCGGATGGGAAATCATCAAATGACCCCTCCCGCTCTGGGTGGAGCGGAAGGGAGTGTCAGACTCTTACTGACTAAAACCCACCCATGTTCCTTCCTTCGCCCTTTATGTTCCGGGGTAGCGGTAACCCTTTCGGACAATCCCGCTGAATTTGTAGTAATCTTGAGGCAGGATATAATTTGCCTATGACGTCACGTGGCGAAAGCAGGCGCATGAGTGCGACTCTCTATTTTTGTCTAAATAATTATTTCAACTTAAGTACGTATACACAATGACACATCAAGCTATACATTTCCAGTTTTAGCTGACCTCGCATTGTATGATGCTTTTCGCACAAGAAGTCAGCTCATACTGAAAATGAAATGTATAGCTTGATAATAATGTCGTTGTTCATACTGCAGCTAAACTACGTGTATTTTGAATAATTATAAAGAGTCTGTATGGAATTTCGAGTCCCAATATTCGGTGTCGTATCAATACACGACACACATTCCTGCCTACCTTAGTTAATACAGTCGCGATATTAACACACAAGGTAACTCCAGGTCTTTAGCCTACAATAGCCGTCAAGCTAAACTGACGCATACATTATGCATTCCTACCGCCTCAGTTCGTATTAGTCCAATATATGTCAGTCCGTCTCGAATTCTCGATGGTTGAGCGATGACCGAATGGTAATTTGGTCTAACTAGTGATATTTAGTTGATTTCAATCAACTCAGACTATCGTAGTCAACTCATCATCTACCTAACTTTGTCCCCAACTATGCTGGGGTCAGCTTCTAGTCTAACCGGAGCGGCTGCCTATCTGATCTCCGCAACCAAGTTTCTTGGTAGTATGACTGGTTGTTGGATTCTCAGGCTTCTGACCACTCGTAACGACTGTCAAACGTCCATGAATGACAGCCGGGACCAACGGTTTAACTTGCTTTCTGAGATACGGAGGGGTCTTGGTATGATCACCTATCCACGGACCAACCGCGGCGAGCGGCGAACCTGATCGATCGAACCGTGCGGCTGTTATTACTAAGCCACAAGTAGTCAACTGCTGGACATATGGTTTTTTGCAAAAGTATCTGAGGAAATGTAAACAAATGAATCAGAAAACGCACCTGTGTATACTGCGAGTAATTTGTAGGCCTTGTTGACTGTAGATTTGTAGACCAGTACTTGTTGCTAGGCCCACACTGTCCTCCCATACCTATTAACACTGTAATTTGAAAGCATTGTAAAAGCCAATTATTTTTTAAAGAATAATCGTGGAGTTTCTTGCCGGCTCTTCTCCATAGGAAACGACCAATTGGAACCGTGCACCTAGCTTCTGACGTTTCATAAGTGCCCATGTAGGTTTATGTCTGTGAAATAAAATATTTTTGTTTTGAGTCCCACTTACAAATCGACTGTTTTAATTTATTACATAGATTCTTATTATTATAAGTACTAAAGTTAGACCGTACGCACTACATCCGTCTAGGTCTGTCCGTTACCTTTTCACGCCTTAACGGCTGAACAGATTTCGACGGAATTTGACACACAGGTAGACCATGACGTGGGTAAGGGCATAGGGTAATGGATTTGTATCTCGATAGTACCTTCCTGTAGGAGAATTTCCACCCATCACGCGGCCGAAACCGAGGGCAAAAGCTAGTATGCAATAAATATTGGCAGGTCGGACGGGTCGAATGGTAGCCGCCTGGGTAATCCGCTTGACGTGACAGTGACAGGTAAAGGGAAACCGTCCATAGTAGATTGGATCGGGATTTGAGAAGGTTTTGGATGTTAGATATCTATACATCTTACGATATTACGATACAAACAGCGGGGTAATTGCGTAACACACTATCAGTAGCAATGGCTTTCATTTTGACAGTTCAATAACATTCATTGCGTTATTTACGTTGTTGAGCAGACACATTTTTCGAACATATGAAGCAATGGATTAGTAATATCATTCAAACGTCGTTACGCAATTAGGGTGCTGTTTCAGTTTGTAATATCAAAATAACAGCTTTTTACTAAATGCATGTAAAAGTATATACGGTACTTATAACAGTTTTTTTTTTTTTTTTTTTTTTTTGTCTCTCTGTCTGTTTGTTCCGGCTAATCTCAATACTCAATACTCAATACTTTCATTGCTTTCCACATGTAGGTATTCTTAGGTGGTAAACTTATAATTAGATCATATGGACCCTGTCGGGCACAGCAAAATAAGTGAGTTAGGATCTCCGAAAAGGTTGGGGATACTTTGAACCCTGGGGAAGAATCCATGGTTGTGCGTCGTTACCCCTGCCTACCTGTATTGTCAACAATTGTAACAATAACTAATTTTCATCTTATTTATTAATTCCATTTAATCCTTGTGGCTTTTCAGTCCTATTGTTTACCCCCTATTGTTTACCCTTAACTCAACTTTGTTAAAAGTAAAACATAATATTTTAACAGATAAAAAAAATCTTTAACAAAAAAATATTAAAATACATTTTTGCGTTACGGTTTTTTGATAACATCATGACAGGACAGCCCTATTTTTTTCGGTAAACGGCCACAGACAACTCTGTCGGTCGGTGTGTTTACAAAGTCAGATTTAAACTTGTTAGGTAAACATTTACGGAGTCAGTTACAGGTTGTTTGTTTTTTTTTTTGTTAGTTTTTGGTGTATTGATATTTTAATTATTTTTCAAGTTTAAATTTCGTAGAATTTTTGTTAGATGTAAGTACGTCACATTTTTTGTGCGAGTCCTGTATATTGAAAATCGCATCGCAATGAGAACGCATAGTGTACTTTACTGAGCTCTCCAGCTTCAATTGCCCCTCAAATCATTTAACATACGAGCACGGAGTCGGAAGAGCATCATAGGGCTCATGCTCTTTTTGCCTCAAAATCTTCACCTACTATGCAAAGATTTGGCTCACAGGGCTGAAATAGCACAACTCACACAAAGAACTAATTACAAACTTCAGCGCAGCGTAGTTCCTAAGGAGAAGAACGGACAAGAGACTCCATGGAAATCTTTTTAAATTATATCGTTTCAAAATATTAGTTACAACATTCAAATATCGTCTTTTACATCATCATCATCAGCCTATAGCAGTCCACTGCTGGACATAGGCCTCTCCTATTGCACGCCATTCAACTCGATTTTCGGCAACTCTCATCTTGCTGCTACCAGCCATCCTGCGAAAATGTCGTTACTTTACGTTTACCGAATCGCGGTCTCCACACAAGAACACGTCTATCCCAACGGTCATCCGTTCTACAGCTAATATGGCCTACCCATTCCCACTTCAGCTTGCTTATTCTGTAAGCTATGTCGACAACTTTGGTTCTCTGCCGGATCACCTCCTTGCGGATTCGATCCCTCAGAGAGACTCCAAGCATAGCTCGTTCCATAGCTCGCTGAGCGACCTTGAATTTATGGACCAGCCGTACCAACTTTAATTTTACTTTTACATCGTCTGTAAAAGTCAAATTGCTAACATGGACGTACAATAGACTGCAAGCCATAAAAATAAAAGGTCCGTTCACAGTTATTTTACACCTGACTGCAGCAACCCAAGAGCAACCTTATTGTTACGACAATAAAGATCTTTGTGAATTTGACAAACCTGTCAATGGGAGAAATCCAACAGCAACCTTATTGCAACGGTAATAAACATCACTGTGATGCAAACTCTAAGGTAAAAAAGGTGTCTGTTGTAGGACTGTAAGGCGGCTGACCATGTGCTAATGTCAATTCGTAAAACACCAGGCAACAAGGCGAGAACATGTAAACAAGCCGTGCCGCTAAACCCAACACCCTGTACACAACGGTGTTACTTCCCAGACATGTGCGCCTGACCGTGGCACTGGGGCAGGTTCAACGTAAACACACCTCGCACTTGAGACTAAACAGAAACTATGCTATGGATACCTGCTTCCTTTTTAGGAGACAATAGTCAAGTTCGACATGACTCAGCGAGTTTTAGACAAAGTTAGGCTTTTTAGAGCGTTGTCTGTGTGGCTTGTGGCTAAGTAATACCAGCCGTACGAGGTCCGTCCGAGGATGGGTGAGCATACCAAAACCCCTTTGTGCCTCAGAAATCACTTAAACCGGTTGGTCCCGGCTGTCGTTCGTAGATCTTTGGAGTATCATGTTGCTGATAGGGACTTGTAGTACAATCACAATTATTTTGATGGTTTAAAATCCATTGCTTTATTTGTTTAAAAAATTCGTTAGGTCTACGACGAAAATAACGCAATGAATATTGGCGCCGATTGCCTTGTTCACAAACTAAACTAAATTTAAGTTCAGTGTATCTTTTTCTTTCTAGTGCTGTCAAATTAAGGTACTACATAGACAAGTTTAGTCTTGATTAAAAAATTGGCTACTAAAAAAATGTCAATTTACGTCAGGCGCTGACTAATTTGACAGGACTAAACTAATATTTATCTTCTGCCAGAAAAAGATGCACTGAACGGTTTAGTTTGTGAACAAGGGAATCGGCGCCATTATTGAATTGTCAAAACGAATGACATTGAGATCGCGCGTGTGTTAACCAATAACTCCGCTAGTTTCGTTTCCCAGAACAAGGTCAATTTCATTGGGTTTTCCCATTTGGCGTTTTTTTTTTCAACTGCGGCCCGGCGTTTGTAACATTCCTTCTTGTTAATGGTAATAGGCTCGCCCTCTGTGACATGACTCATGCAATGAGGGTGTACCATGACATCGCCACTTAGGTATCATAATCAGACCCTGTTTCCACTACTGGGACACAGACCTCCTCTCTGTGAGGGGGGGACGTAATCTACCACACGTGCCCATTGCGGGTTGGTAGATGTCTTTGGATTTTTGTTTCTACGACATGCCGGTTTCCTCACGATGTTTTCCTTCACCGTTTTTAGAGCAGTGATGGTGAAATCATTTACACAAAGTAAAACGCCTGATTGGGTCCCATTAAACGCACGACGCCATCGCGGCAGGGCAAGATGAAGGACGAGCTTGACTCCTACCGTAAGGACTGGCCGGCACTCGCAAAAGACAGAATTGTGTCGAAAAAGGTAGCCTTTGCCCTGCAATGGGACAACAGAGGCTAGTTAGATTGCGGGCGGAGAGCAACGGGTAGCTCACCGTCCGATCAGGACCAGGCCCGTGCCGGACGGCGTTACGCGCCGTCCGGCACGGGCCTAAGCCTGCCGGGTCAGCGGGATTGTCCGAAAGGGTTACCGCTACCCCGGAACATAAAGGGCAAAGGAAGGAACATGGGTGGGTTTTAGTCAGTAAGAGTCTGACACTCCCTTCCGCTCCACCCAGAGCGGGAGGGGTCATTTGATGATTTCCCATCCGGAAAAAAAGGCTAGTTAGATTAGATTAGAAAGCGCCTGTCTGGATTCAAACCTACGACGATCAACTCGTCAGTCGCAAACGTTTCCATTAGGCCACCACTGCCCCCACCTCTAATTCCCTCTTCGGTAAGTACACACGTGTGTTATTCTGGTATGCATCGGGCCCAAAGGCCTTTGCCCCGGTACACAGTCAGTTATTATTGTTGACCCATCCAACGACCGTATCACCTCGCAGATCGATCTGAAGTAATTGGTACATGAGTCACAGCAGCCAGTCATCTGCTACGTGACATAGCGGTGAGTCAGGACGTGATAGCGTGGCCAGAGATCTAAGTTAATTAGACTGGCCATTTTTAAATTAAGGTCTTTTTTTAAGAGGCATTTCGTGGGATAAAAAGCGGTAGGTAGTCTATTTGGAATGCTAGCTTCGAATCGTCTTTTTAGTTGATTTTCTTTTGTTTTTATTATGGATTCTTCTATTCGGTACTGTTAGTCGAATCGTCGAGCTCCGTTGACCTGCACGATTACTGACAAATGCGTGCTTTGACTGTACGGGTCTCGTCAAATTTGTGTGGTTCTTTCCCCAAAAGACCATTTCAGGCACCAATCTACATTGGTCCTCATATGGTCTGACAAAGATTGTGTCTGGAATTTAAAACAGACTGTGACGTCGGAGTTTGTTTCGACCGTTTTTCTTAGAGTAGTCAGATTGGAAACGCCAACCTCATCTAGTTTTTAAAATATGATTGACGTGTAAAAGTGTTTGTACTACAGAAATAAAATCATTTAACATTTAGCATTTTTCTTGCCAATCTTTATTCGCAGTGGTGCAAAACATTTTTCGATCGGTGTCGCAATGAAACTGCAATGCTACCTAATGTCGAGACCACGTAATTGTCCGAAGTGAGTCAATTCCGTGACTTGAAGCCATTGCCACAGTCTGCAGTGCTGACTCATCCATTGCTCCTTTGTTCCGATCGGAGGCTCGATGCAGGCTAACTGGATTTGAAAATGCTAATAATTATATGTATACAATGTGTAAAAAGACACATCGCATAGCCGCAAACTACGCATTCTGTACATCAAACTAAGTAACATTGCATAAAAATAATTGCTGGGAAACGACTTTTAGTTTTGTTGTCAAAATGTACGCAAAACATTGTGCTTGTGGGAGCATGCAACGGTACAGGGGTCGTGGGGGTATTTAAAATTGTGTTTCAACATTAAAAACTTGTTTTCGTAAAAAAATGTCACTAAAAGTTGAAATTTTGACCGGTAACCGGAAGGTGTCCAGCTTCTGGTTACGGAGATATTGAAGGTCAAAATTCAAACTAAGACCCTACCCACGGTCCAGTACAAAAAAAAAAAGATCACAATGACGGGGAGTATTTTAGAGTGCAGGCGTAATTATTATAATATAATTTCTGTATTGCTGCGACATCATTTTTTCGAAAACGATAATGTTATAATTACATAAAAATGGAACCAAACCATTCGTAGTAGCTCTACGGTTTATGAACTATACAAACAACAAGAGTATTAATAAGCGATGGAGGTGACCTTGAGCGCTCGGACATTGCACAAAAATCGAACAAACGGCATCTTGAGTCATCTGACGCGAAAGCGTACCGTATAAAGGCCAATTACATTGAACCCAGGACCCTCAGCAGCCGCGCTTACTACAACTAGACCAACGAGGCAGTTTAAGTTTATTTGTTTGGTCTTGACGCAGAACGTGTATAATTTGTATGGTGTACAATAAAGAGTATTCTATTCTGTTCTAATGTCACTTTCGCAAAATGCCATCGTGAATTTTTTTTTGACATTTTCGCATAATATCACTTTCGCAAAAAGTAATTTTCGCTCAACGTAATTTTCTCAAAACATCATTTCGCACAATATCACTTTCGCAAAACGTCATTTTCGCAGAATGTCAATCAAGCCATTTTTTTCTCAGGAGAGACCTAATCAAACATCAAACTTTTCCAATAACGCAAATGTATTTTTGTTTCTCCTGTTTACACTGTCACAAGTCACAAAACCATGAAATACTCAAAGATGTAAGCAAAGTGATATTTTGCGAAATTGACGTTCTGCGTCAAAACCTTTTGTTTCTTTTTCTCAAATTGGTCATAGCATATAAAACTCTCCGCAGTGCAATAAAACCTCATTGGTCGAGAATTTTATCGACAACGGTCAATAAACAACGTAATTAGCCACTCTGTGATTCAACTGTGACTCATTAGGTCAGCTTCCTCCGTGATGATGGTGACACATAATAGTAATCTTGCTAGCTAATAATAATCGTCCATATTTCCGGTATGTGATACGCTTGCACTGCAGCAGCCGCAAATCTTGAATTATGACGTTGTCTTTTATTTCTGTATTTAGGTTTGTACTAACACTTTTACTCGTCAATTATATTTTAAAAACTATACAGTGTGGTAGGGACATCGACGCTCAAACTGAAACCATGAATATGGTGTTTTATTCCCATTACTCTGAGTAGAAAGGTCGAAGCAAACTCAGAGGTCACAGTCACTTTTAAAGTCCAGACATAATCTTAGTCAGATCATTTTGAGGAAGAAATGTCCTTTCTTTGGTATTGTTCGTCGAATCGTTGAGCTCAGTTGAGCTGCACGATTACTGACAAATGCGTGCACTGACTGGACAGGTCCACTCAAATCAGTATGGTTCTTTACTCAAAGACCATTTCAGACACCGATCTACATGGTCCTCACATGTTCTGTCCAAGATTATGTCTGGACTTTATAAGAGACTGACCTCTGAGTTTGTTTCATCCTTTCTTCTCAGAGTAGTCAGATAGGAAACGCCGACCTCATCTAGTTTTTAAAATATGATGGATGTATAAAAGTCGCAGTACAAACCTTCTTACAGAAATGAAATCATTCATCATTTACATATACAAGTATAACCACTTCCCCTACCCTTTTTAATGTATCCAGATCTTATGATTTATTGTTTTGCCTTTGATCGACCGATAACAATGATTTCAGCCTTTCTGAAACCGTGGCCTTTCCGCATTTATAAAAAGACCCTTTTCTCTTTCCTATAGAATATGGAACCTCCCGAAAAAGGCCTGAAATTCCTGACTTCGATCCAATATCTTTCCATATATCATCGCGTTTTATTCCGGATCGAATAAGCGACGTCATTTTCCATCTGCGACGGATGTGACGTATGAACGTGATACAATCTGAAAACATAAGAAATATCAAGGTTGAAATATGGAAGATATTATTTATTGGTCTCTGTTGTATCTTACACCTTTTTGGTTAAGGGACATACGCTACGGTAGCCGATAATCAGCCTATACTGTTCCCACTGCTGGGACACAGGCCTCCACTCTGTGAGAGGGAGTGGGCCATAATCCACCACGCGGGCCCAGCGCGGGTTGGTAGATGTCGCATGTCTTCGAATTTTTTGGTTCTAGAACATGCCGGTTTCCTCATGATGTTTTCCTTCACCGTTTTGAGAGCAGTGGTGATGAAATAAATTACACAAAGTAAAGCGCCTGCCTGGGTTTGAACCCACGACCTACAATCGGGTCGCTACTACTGGGCCACTACTGCTCCCCAATAATAGCCGGAGTCTGAATTTGTGCCCGGTTGATGACAAAAGACTCGCCCCTAATAACATAGCACTTGTCTATATATTTTAATTTTAATAAATTTTGATGACGTGACTTGCCTTGCGGGGGACAGCAAACAGCTGTGGGAAGAAAGCGGTCGTCTATTTGATTTAAACTGACAAAGATGTTCTGTAAAAAATTTAAAATCTTACCGTGGAAACTTAAGTGAAGGCAGAGTAAGTTGCCAATAGTGTCAATCCCACAGATTTATAAACTAAAGGGAGATATGGTGTGGCTGCCCAACTGTTCGAGTCCGGCTGTCGCCTTCAACTACATATGCACTACAATACGAACACGCGCTCACTCACACTATAACAGTCACCACACTCAACACGAGCCAATCGCGTAACGCAGATCGCAACGTTGAGACACAGAACTACATTCACAATTCTTATTGACAAATCAACGGCGCCCGCGTTTGTTTCTGTTTTGTGCATACATTGTTCGCCCCCTTGACATATCTCCCTTTAGTTTATAAATCTGTGGTCAATCCCTAGCATCAGTGGAAATAACAGAAATAACATATTTTCATCAGTCTAGTAGCTGTGCGCGGTCGCAACTCAAGCTATATAAGGACTAGTCTAGAAAAAAAAAGAGAAAAATACAACATTGAGATTCTGACTGAGTTTCTGTTTTGCTATTTTATTTTACAACCCCACATAGTAGGAATGTTTTGACAACTAAAATACTAGCTTTGAAATTATATAAAATGACCAATAGAATTAGCATAAAAATATTATTAAAATCTCGATTATGATTGTAAATGTATGCTTGGTCAATCCCTAGTATCAAGTGGAATGACACGGACACTTCACTCCACGCTCACTTCACTTAAGTTTTCACGGTGATATGGTTACAGAATCGCACTGCAGCTCACTTTAAACTCACTTCAACTAACTTTATACGGTGCGATTTTTACAGAATGGATCGACTGTGTAAGCGACGCAACTCGCATGTACTTTTTGCTGTAGACTTTTTTGTAAACGGTCAAATACTTTTTGTATTCTTTTTAACCGTCAAAGTGATGTGCACGTTTTTATGTTGTCTGTCGTCGTCGATAAAACCGATTGTACTATTTTGCTAAGGGACGGTTGTTTCAAACGGTTCGTTAAAGTAAGATACGTACGTTAAATAATAACGAATACGTAATCGTAGTTAGCGCCATTTTTGACGTTTACGCGTGCGTCAAGTGGACGTGAAACAACCCGCCCTAATTAAAGTTATTTATTCGTTTACGTTATAAACCCGCCATTTTCTTGTACATTGAGCTCTTTATGACCATTAATTACAGTAGCTGACGTTCAAAGCGTTCTTCCGGCGCATCTTAAGCAAAAATTGCTTCAACAAGTCTCTTTTTAGCGTCATTATGTCAAACATTCTTCCATCTATTAGTTTTAACATCCATTTTATTTAGTGGACTGTGCATGAACAAGTGGCGCCCTCTGTAATGGCGGCGAGACTGCACGTTGTGTACTGTCTCCATTGTTATTTACACGGGATTTTTCGGCCCGTCATACCTATTTTCGTCTTTTCCGCTTTTAGCGATAAGACCGCCCATTGTGTAAAATTTCTATATTTATATTCTGTAATATTTATGATGTACATAATAAAGAATATTCTATTCTATTTTTACCCATTTTCAAAAGTTTTGAAACATTGTTGAATTGTCAAATTATAAGACTGCTGATTGAGATTTATTTATTGTAATGATATAATCTAATCAGTAGGCAAAGTGATGGCCGCAGGAACCCGCTGGATGCGGGATGCACAGAAGTGGAGGTGCTTGGGGGAGGCCTATGTCCAGCAGTGGACGGCTTTCGACTAAATGATTATTATCATAAAATTATTATTTAATTATTATCAAAAACTTGTCAACAAGACCTACACCCAGTACCTTGATTTCTTATGCATTGAAAAGGTTAATGATAACGAGATAAGACAGAAAGAAAATACTGTTATATGCGATAAACATGACGCATAAAAAAAACAAGTTGGGGGAAAACATGCGTCACATCCACGCAAAACGGCCATCGCTCAGCATAACGTTAAGAACCTATGCGAGACAGAGAAAGAAAGAAAATACATTTATTTAGCACAGACTAAAATACATACAATACGAGAGAGGTAGAGAGGTAGCTGACAAGTAAGAATGGTAGACTTTTTTGCGGTGACCCCACTACCCCAAATGACATCGTATAAGGGTAAGTAGAAAAAACAATGGAAACAAACACGAATACATTAAAGTTGCCTGAAAATGTAGCCTCCCTGCCTTTCACAGGCAATAAGTCTACAATTTCCATTTGTTTCGCCTTTAAAAAGTTCACGAAGCTTCCACGCTAATTTTAGGATGAAAAGTAAAAACAAAAATATTTGTTTTTAGTCGCCTTGTCTTACTGAGCAAGAAACTTGATCTCGCTGAGAGAATACTTAATGTTTTTAGGGTCACTCGGTTTTTCGCTGCTCCACAAGTGCTTTTTTGGATTCAAACAGTTAGGAAAGATAATTGATAAGATGGAAGAGACAGGGTAGCGCGCAAAATTCAAATTACCTTACGTTTTTTGCAATTTACAGGTCAGTATCGAGCAGTGGTGGTAACGGTCGCGCCTTACGAGTAGGTCTTGTGTTCGTACCCAGGCAGGCCTGCTTTACTTTGTGTAAATTATTTCATCACCACTGCTGTCAAAACGGTGAAGGAAAACATCGTGAGGAAACCGGCATGTCCTAGAACCAAAAAATCGAAGACATGTGACATCCACCAACCCGCACTGGGCCCGCTTGGTGGATTAAAGCCCAGTTCCTCTCGAAGAGAGGAGGCCTGTGTCCTAGCAGTAGGAACATGAAAGGCTGATTATGTACGACATTGTTGACATCGTGGGCAAAACCTGGCTGGCAAAGGAGATTGGTACAAGAAAAGAGAGGCTTGTGTTTTAGTAGTGGGGGAAGTCGGGCTGTGGATGATGATGACGATGATCAAGTTTTTAGTACCCTTTGGAGGAGGCCTTCGTCCAAACTTGGGTTCTTGCAGAAGAAGAAATAGAAAAAAAAAACAACTTGCAAATTGACACTTTACGCCAATTGACCGTGTTTTACAGCCTTCTCATACAACTGTCTAAATGACTGTTGTGATTTGAATATTTCAAATCTGACTGGTACTGGTAGATTAGTTCGTATAAACAGACAAACTCTTCAGCTTCATTATTAGTATAGAGGTTCTCCCGAATGTCGCAGCCCACTGCTGGACATGGACACGCCATCCAACAAGCTCCACTCTTGTTCACAATGAGCGTGCTCCTCAAAGGATTTAATCTCATTTCCGTACGAGGGTATGTTAGTCAACACGACTGAATGCTTCTCCAAAGTTATAAGGACATATTGGACCGTTTAGCTATGTAAATTGGACTTTACACAAGATGTAGGTGAGACAGAATATCCACTCGATATGACAGGCAAAACTGAAAAATAATGTCCTAGAACCAAAAATTCGAAGACGTAAAATATACCAACCCGCACTGGGCCCGCGTGGTGGATACGGGCCACCCCCTCTCACCGGGAGGAGGCCTGTGTCCCTGTAGTGGGAACATTATAGGCTGATTATGTATGACATGCAAAATTCATACGCACAGGAACATTTTATGAATCCCAAAAGTGTGATCTACAGTCCAACCAAGGGGTATCGTAATACCAAGTAACAGGGTTGAGGACGGCGGATAGCTCACTCCATGTAAAATACTGGTATAGAGGTGTGAGGAACAGGGTGTAAAGCTAACCAATCTTCTATAGACAAGGGAGGATCCTCTGGTGATGTGTCTGACGTATATTCTAGTCGCACGGTAAACTGATGAAATGTGTATGGTGGTAGTACTTCCCTGGACCAGCTCCTTGACGAAGAGCTCTACTAGCGGCCAGCTGGTGGCTCAGTGGCGCTGTGGCTCCGTTTCCTATAGGGTCACACTCACAGCATTAGGTATGCTGAGCGATTACCTTTATGCGTGGATGTGACGCATAATTTCGCCCAACTTATTCTTCTTTGCGTCATGTTTACCGCTTATAAACGGATTTTCTTTCTATCTTCCTCCTACTTCTAAAACGTGCTAGTTCTAATTGGTAAGTTAATATTCTGCCCGTACTTGTCCAGTGTTCAGCATACTGCTAATGTAATCGCAGATGGGAAACTCAATTTGTTACAGTGACAATCACAACACAGTCAGCGCATAACATAATTCCACCGCAAACTAAACAATAGTGTCGTACGATTTGACGATTAACCATTTGTATTGTGACTAGTTTTTTCTCTCGTATCATCACTTGTCTAGCTGACATATGGCAAATAATTTAATTTAATGTTCTGTGTCTCATAATGTCAATTACTTTGCATACCTACTATTGTATAGAAGCAAGTTTTTTTGAACTGAAAATGTCCAGCAGTAGGTCGAAGAAGAGATGAAGTGTCGCTCGTCCGGCGGCGAGATGGGTGGATGACATTGTTACAATCACGGGTAGAACCTGAATGAGGCTGGCACAAGAGCGTGTGGATTGATACATGAAAAGACAGGACATACATGACATAATACAGTCCCCCAAAAGTGCTTTAGTTGGGAAGTGGCGCAACCAACTCCCCAGCACACAGTTTCACATGCAGTTAGCAGTATATAAAATCAGCGAGCAGTTCAACTGTAACAGTTCTTATCGTTCGACTTGAGCGTGACAAACGGCTAAATTGGCACAATTTGTGGTAGCGATAAACCTTGCTAGTAGAATTTTCATCAGCGCCATTGTTGCGAGTTAGTGATGTGATTTTATATCGATAGTTTTTATTGATAAGCTATTTCATACCGTACGCTGGTTCAAACATGTCGATGGTTATCAAAGTAGGGGAAGACTAAAGAAACGATGGATGGACTGTGTTGATTATGATATGGTTAGAAAGGGGGTGAGTACCGAGATGACGTCTAATAGAGAAGTATGGAAGAAAAAGACGTGTTGCGCCGACCACGAATAAATTCAGCAAGAAAATGATGGCGACGCTGTTTGACAACCTACCTCAATTTACTTAATTATATTGGACATAACATACGTCAGCTTGTAGCTGTTGTGTTATAAAGTATTCATGAAAAACACCAGTTATTTTCCTAAACCTTACGTAAACTCAAGAGCACTCGTCAATACCATCGCTCTATCCGTCATCCTCACAGTGAATTACCGAATTATTCGAATTATGCGAAACTTTGAGCCACTATTGTTAGACGGGACGAATCGATTTTATGTCCCACTGAGAATTTTATTTGAAATGCGGAAGATGATCGCTATGATTTGTTGTTTATTTTGTTTTAATATTTTGTGACGAAAATCAAGGCTAGGTAAAAAGGAATACTTAAGAAATTTTGTTAATTTCATTGCGTGTTGACGATTCATTTATTTATTTAACAGTTTGTTCCAGTCAATCACTCAACTTAGCCTATCACAGTCCACTGCTGGACATAGGCCTCTCCCAGACTGCGCCAAAATACCCTGACCCCCGCCTTCCGCATTCAGTCTACCCCAGCCACCTTCTCTAGGTCGTCCGTCCATCTAGCTGGCGGGCGTCCCACGCTACGCTTGCCGATACGCGGTTTCCACTCCAGGACTCGTCTGCTTCAGCAGCCATCGGTCCTTCCAGTTTATTTACAGTTTATTTACTCACATATAAACAGATAATATGAAAGGAATAGAAAATACGTACTATGGTGATGGATGGTAAGGTAATGTGATCTCCAAATGATGGCCTGAAATCTCCAACTTCCACTGTGGTCTTCACAACATTATGCGGAAATCATATTGTGTCTCACGTAGTTCTAATGTCCGGCCTTACCAAGATTACGGTCGGGTTACGGAATTTGATACGGTCTTTAAAGTTGTAATTTTTCTCTTAAACCACTTTTATCGATAATTCTCCCGTAGATCTTCATCATCTTTATTCCGGCCAGATCAAGGGTTAATATGGTTATGAACGTCGACATGACTGTCCCAAAAACATCGATAGTTTTCCTCTACAGCGACTCTTCCCATCCCTAAACAATTCCGCGCACAGCGCTAACTTGATTCTCACAATTCCTAACTCTCGAACTAGTTCATACTTTCTCGGTTAGTTCTATAATTAATAATATAACGCTTTATTAAGTGAGCCAGAAGTTTTACACTGTTTTGTGTTATTACATTCTCTTCAACGTCGGGGGCTTGGCAGAGGTCCAGGGTTGCAACAAGTGGCCGAAAAGATAAACACGAGAACTTTTTATTAGGTACTAAGTAAGCCATTTCTTCGGGGTAATTGTGTAAGAGACTATCAGTAGGTTTTAATTTTGACATTTGAACAACATTCATTGCGTTTTTTACGTTGTTGAGCAGATAAATTTATCGAACATATGAAGCAATGGATTAGCAATATCCTTCAAAATGATTCAGATTGAGATTGAAAGTGTGTTACGAAATTATGGTGCTGGGTAATGAGAGTTGCCGAGAACCGAGATGAATGGTGTGCAATTGGAGAGGCCTATATCCAGCAGTGAACTGTCGTTGGCTGATGATGATGAAGCCAATTTCTCTTCCCAAATATTGGCAATACTATCTAACTGTTAGTGGCAGAGCTCTTTGTGGAGGAGCTCGTCCGGGAAGTACTACCACCACACATGTCTGCCGCCAAGCAGCGCTGCTGTGTTCCAGTTTGAAGAATGAAGGGCTGAAGGGTATGTGTGTACGGCGCGTAAGTGTTCCACGCGCGCCTCAAAGAGATGTCAGCATAACGAGGGGCCCCTTAGGGCCGAAGCCTGCCGGGTCAGCGGGATTGTCCGAAAGGGTTACCGCTACCCCGGAACATAAAGGGCGAAGGAAGGAACATGGGTGGGTTTTAGTCAGTAAGAGTCTGACACTCCCTTCCGCTCCACCCAGAGCGGGAGCGGTCATTTGATGATTTCCCACCAGAAAAAAAAAAAGGGGTATGTGTGTCGTCAGGCACATGACACATTACAGCTGTGTCTCTGGGATGACAACACGCGATGCCTTTGGTGTTGCAGATGTTCATAAGCTACGGCCTAATGTAAAAAAAAAACTCAAGTGAAACTGTAATACTTTCAATTGTGGGTAGTTTCACAGTCAGTGGGCTTGTTGAGTGGTGTCGACGACCATTTGCCACTGCTGTGACTGCACGTGGTGGCCAACTCACCGTGAAAATACGTCACGCTTCTGGTTCCGGGGACCGGCAGAGATGTATGTGTTTCGTCGTCCATTTACAGTTCAGGGGGCTCATCGAACAGTCCTATAGTCGGTGCTATTCTGTAAAAAACTCACCGTGAAAACTTAGGTGAAGTGAGCTCTGTCAAGTGTCAATAGCATCAAGTGGAATGACAGCTCACTTTAAGCTCACTTCACCTAACTTTAAACGGTGAGATTTTTTTGTGACCGGCAGGTCAATATTCGACGGAAAGTGAAGTGTCACGCGATGTTGTATCATTTGCGGTGCAACTGTTAACTGTCGCCCTGACCTGACCTGCTAATGATTATGGTAGGAGCTCTGAAGGCCTTGCCCTGCCCTGTATTATGGTAGGACCTCTGAAGGCCAACTTCCGTAACTAAAAACGTTCAAAATCTAGACGCAGTCTCATCTCAGCGACAATCAATGTCAAAAACTTGTCAAAAATGTAGGGAAATTAGATTTTTTTTGTTATTATTTAGCCACAAGCGAACAACGTAAATAACGCAATGAATGTTGTTGAACTGTCAAAATAAAAGCAATTCCTACTGTCAGTGTGTTACGCAATTACCCCGCTGATGTATTTGTTGCCTTGTGAATTAATAAAAGCAAAAATCTTTCACAAAATGTCGCCGAAATCACGTATGCTCAAACACGAGCATGGCAGAGACAAGGCATTCCATTTCCTGGAGTACTCAACATGTTATGAAGAATAAATTCGGCGGTAGCGGGTACGCGTGACGGCTCGTTGTTGGTAGCTGCTATCTGGAGCGCGACGACATGCCGCAGACAGATGGGCAGGGCTGGCGCGCGACGGTTCTTTATGCTGTTGGGTGGCTAAATAATAACAGTCATCCAGGTCAATCAAAGGTTAAGGCTACGCTTGCTTATGTTGGTCTGTGGATGGGTGATCCTTACATGCCAAGACCCCTCCTGTCCGCGGAAAGAATGCATGTTGAGTAGTTGCGACTCATGACAGTCGTTCATCATCATCATTTCAGCCGAAAGACGTCCACTGCTGGACATAGGCCTCCTCCAAGCACTTCCACTTCGACCGGTTGACCGTTGACATTCGTTACGGGTTGTTAAAAGCCCGAAACTCTGACTACCAGTCTTACAAAGTATCATGCAGGGTGACAGGGTTGTGGAGGTCAGATAGGCAGTCGCTCCATGTAAAATACTGGTATTCTGCTGTATCCGGTTAGACTTGACAAAAAGTAGAAATAGGAATGGTGGTTAAGGAAACACACCACAACCAAGAAATATTTGCTCAAAACACACCAAGTCCACAACCCACGGTTGTGGTGTTTTTGCTTGACACTTGTCGTAAGCTTTGTATTCATATATCGAGTAGGACTGCGCAGACTAGATTAAGACTTCTCGTTAGAAAGAAAGAAAGAAAAGAAAGTACGTCTATTTGCGGTAAACATGACGCAGAAAAGAACACACACACAAAAAAAAAAATAACGAGTTGACACCCTATAGATTTTATGGAAACAATGACTCGGTCTCATGGTCAAACCTGTCAAAATAAACTGAAAAGCCTGATGAACGTCTTTAGTTTTAAATCCGTGTCCCGTACAGCCTTTTTTTTTTTTTTTTTCTGGTGGGAAATCATCAAATGACCCCTCCCGCTCTGGGTGGAGCGGAAGGGAGTGTCAGACTCTTACTGACTAAAACCCACCCATGTTCCTTCCTTCGCCCTTTATGTTCCGGGGTAGCGGTAACCCTTTCGGACAATTCCGCTGAGTCCCGTACAGCCTGATCCAAACTTTGGGACCGCTCTGAAGTGCGCTACACGCTGCGCAGTACCTCCCCCCTCACCCCCGCTGACACTTGAATTTGTTACTGCGCAGCGACTCGCCTCATGTTCCGAGCCGACATAAAGTTTGAAACGGGCTGTACAGACTCCAGCACATCAAGCTACTACAATCTGTCAAATTTCTTTAATAGATTTTCAACTTTATCGCTAAAGCATTAGGTTCAAGTTTGATTGGGAAAATTTGAAAGTTTCGGGTAGCTTGACCTGCTGGCGTCTGTACCTATGCTGCAAGACTCAGATTCAGTCTAGTTTAAATCACACTTTACCAGCGGCAACCCTAGCATGCTGTAAACCGATTCGCTGAGTACATGAAAGGAACGTCGCTATCATGTCGCTGACTTAATATAGGACCTGCAGAGGTGCTGGTGACAGTTACGATTACGACTTGCAACTTGGAAGACAGTAATGTGTATCTGAAACTCGTAATATCACGCTTGTATTCCCCGGAGGTGTTGTAAGAGGTCATAGTCATCTTGAGACACCTATATTTCGCCAATTTTCTTCGGGCTTCTTCGTTTCGTGTCGATGGTACTTACGGGTAATAGTAGAACGGCTCGTGGCTAAGTAATAACAGCCACACGGGTCGATTGATAAAGGTTAAGCTATGCTTGCCGTGGATGGGTGACCATCTTTACAAATCGAGACCCCTCCGTGCATCCGAAACCACGTTAAGCCGTTGGTCACGACTGTCATTCGTGGATCAATGACAGTCGTCATTGGTAGTCAGAAGCCGGAAAGTTTGACAACCAGTCTTACCAAGGGGTATCGTGTTATGAGGTGAGGTATGAGGAACAGAGTGTGAAGTTCATTCATCCTCCACAGAAAATAGAGGCGGATCATCCGGTCAGACGGGTGTCGTATCTGTAGGGCAACCGGACTGCCGGACTATTCATGTCGGGACGTTGTATATTATGCTAGTTGCGCGGTAAAGTCTGCTTGCGCGATGCAGGCGTGACGTCAGTGTGATGCGCAGTCTCTTGTTGCGATGTAGATGCCGCCACAGATGTTTTCAGTGTTGTAATCAAAAACGACATTCAAAATTGCTGTATCAAATTGGATGAAACTGTGAACCAGCAACAACAGTTACTATTAACTCATTGTTTAGATTTGAACCGTGAACAGCGCATGCATCTAATCGGTCAGCTATTGATGATTCGATACAGTTTTGAACAATACCATAATCAGCCTATAACGTTCCCACTGCTGGGACACAGACCTCTCTGTGAGAGGACTCGTAATCCACCACGCGGGCCCAGTGCGGGTGAGATGTCACATGTCTTTGAATTTTTGGTTCTAGGACATGCCTTTGATGTGTTCCTTCATCGTTTTGAGAGCAGTGATGATGAAACAATTTACAAAAGTAAAGTGCGTGGGTTCGAATCTACGACCGACGAGTCGTAAGCCTCGGCCATTTGCACGACTGCTCTGATATGATAACGCTGAAGAGTTTGTTTGTTTAAACGCGCTAATCTCTGGAACTGCCAGTCGGATTTGAAAAATTCCTTTTCCATTTGATAGCCCAATTCTTGAGGAAGGCTATAGGCTATTTAACTTCCCTCTATAACCCTTAGGAGCCGAGTAAAACGAAAACAAAATCAGAAAGAACTCTAACGCGAAGTAATAGCGCGGGTGGGCTATGCGATACGACATGGTGGGTCGGGAGCCGAAAATTCACGCGGTCGAAGTCGCGAGCAGAAGCTAGCTGTTTAGATTCGAACCGGGAACAGAGCATGCATCGAATCGGTCATCCATTGACGATTCGTTATTCTTTGAAACAATGTTTAATTTCAATGTCAATGGGAAAGGATGCTTCTGCGTTATTTTTGTCGGTTTGAGAAGGTCGGGCGTTCGAAGCTGGCTGAGGTATTTCTGTAAGATTTTGGAGAAAAATAATCTTCATTTTACACTAGGAATTTCTACACACAATCATAATATGAACGAATTTTTAATAAATTCCTAATACGTTTCTTCATATGTTTGATAAATTCGTCTTCTCAACAACGCAAATCATCATCATTATTCTCCTGCCTTTCATCCTATCCCAGCCTAGCCTTTTCCCAACTATGTTGGAGTCGGCTTCCAGTCTAACCGGATGCAATTCCTGCGTCGACGCAACATGTCTTTTTTTCCATACTTCTCTATTAGTCGTCATCTCGGTAGTCACCCCTTTTCTAACCATATCATCATTCACACCAAGTCCATCCATAATTTTTTTGGTCTTGAATGTTCCCACTGCTGGGACACAGGCCTCTTCTCTGTGAGAAGGAGTGGGTAGTAATCAACCACACGGGCCCAGTGCGGGTTTGTAGATTATTGTTATTATTTATTTATTCACCCCAATAAGGAAAACATCTTACAGTATTCCAAGGCGATGTTATACACACTTAATAAACTATCTATAAACTATACAAACATAAAAAACACACACATAGATGTCACATATTTTCGATTTTTTCTTCCTAGGACATGCCTGTTTCCTCACGATGTTTTCTTTCACCGTTTTGAGAACAGTGGTGATGAAATAATTTACACAAAGTAAAGTGCCTGGGTTTGAATCGATGGCAGCTGTGCCATATGAGGACCAAAACTTTTACCCAATGTAAATAAATACCGACTCAATAAAACAAACTATTTGCTCTACAATCCAGTGCGATATGTAATTAAACTGTGATCGTTCCGGTTCCTATATTTATATACCCGATACCGGTACCTATATCGATATACATTTAGTATCAAATTCGAGTGCACTGGAAACATTTCTCTGGACGCTGGCCAAACGCGTTTCCAACCCGTTATTGGAATACTTTTACAAGTGATATTATTTACCGATTATGCTGAACTGGGGTTTAAGGAAATATAGTATTTCTGTGTAACTGTCTTTGTAAACGACGCTTTTACAACTGAGCATGAGGTCCTTTTTTATTTTCGTGGGTATACCTTCAAAAGGGAGTGTGGGATTTTTACCTCATTAAAACCACCCCGGTGATCACCATCAACACATAGGGGTGGTCCCGGTTCCTCTTAAAATACCAATTCTGGAACCCTTGCGCAACGCCTGTAAGGCACATCCCCGGGGAGGCTGGAGCATGAGGTCCTGGGTCCGACTACCAGGTCGAACAGTGATATTGGGTTTTCCAATTAGGAATTTCTCAGTAGCAACCTGGGGTCTGGATTTATGCCCGGTTGACGGCAATAGGTTCGCCCCTATTACATGGGACTTAAACATAACTGGTGAAATGTGGATTTACTAAATAGGTACACCTCTGTCGAACCCATCGGTGAATAAAGACGTGATGTTCTTTAAAAAGGTGGCTGGGAAAGACTGGATGCGGAAGGAGGACAGGGTGTTATGGTGCAGCCTGAGAGGCTTATGTCCAGCAGTGGACTGCGATCGGCTGAGTTGATTGAAAGGTCAAAGTCAAATCATTTATTTCAAATAGGCACATAAAAAAGGCGTCAGAGACCGCTTACCAACATTCGACATTGACAAAAGAAACCTGACTGGCAATATTTAGATAGCCATTAGCGCTAAGATGTAGTTTAAGATCAAAAGCAGACACAACTTTGAAGACTATCTCCACCTCCATTCCCTTAGTCATTTAAACAGCTATCTCCTAGTCTGCTCACTCCCTCACTTCAACGTAGCATACAAAGCTGAGGTAACATTACAAAGGGATTGCATTTGTTACTACGATTGTAACCGTATCACACACGGTTAGATAGAACGGGCAATACGGTGAATGAACTTAGAAAATGGTGTTGATTTTACAGTTCCATGACAATTGCATCCAAAAGGATGCACTGCATACATACAGACTGGGTGGACTAAATAAGTTTAGTAATAACAAGTCTGTAGCGGTAACTACAACGCCACATGCGAACGACGCGTCATACTGACGTCACGCAAATCCTGCATCTCGCAAGCAGAGTTTACCGCGCAATTAGTATACTTACAACTTCCTGACATCAACCTTTGGGCAGTTGCCCGCCAGACACAACACCAGTCTGGTCGAAGGATCCTCCCTTTTCTATGTAGGATAAGTGAACTTTACACCCTGTTCCTCATATCTCTATAAGTCAAAGTCAAATCCAATGCCAATTAAAAGGCATTTTTGAACGCCAAAATTGAAGAGAAAGTTGATTCTAGGCGCTCCATCCAAAAGTTAGTTTCGTATGGAGAAGAATGGGCAAGAAACTTCATAGTTACTCTTTTAGGACGTTTTTAGGGTTCCGTACTATCGAGATCCAAAATCCGCAATAATTATAAACTTTCTCAAACAAAACTCATATACATACTCGACCCAAATGTAGAATAGAATAGATTTTATTTTTCTAAGGGCTAATTATTCCAACGCCAGATAAGTTTATCCGAGAAATAATTTTGAATTTTTGACAGTTCTTCCATACAAAAACTGTCAGACGTCAATTTTATTCCACGAATAAAAAATATCTGTCGATTGAAAAATCAGCCCTTGAATGGTTGCTTGTTTTTCGCGATAAAGATGATGGTCCCTTGTAGAAAATGGTTTAGTTCGATGGTCTGTACCACACCCTTAAATTTGACCACACCTTTCTGGTACAACCTGTATAAAATATACAAATACTGTACAAACCTCACTCGAAAACTAAAGACGACCAAGTGTTCGTTCACCGAACTCCATAACTGCATGTATCTCGTAATCCACGTACACATAATTTGCTTTATATACGACGTAACATCTTATGTACTGTATTATAGAGATTTATCGCCATTCAGACGAAGGAATTACTTGCTTACTCGCCTATCTTAACCTGTAATATAAGATTAAGTAATGTTTCTATCTATATATCTGTACACAAATAAATAAAATTAAAGATGTCAAAATCACAGCTTTTTACTAAATGGTATAAGTACTGTATCGTGCGATCGTGTGGATTCGGTACTAATAAAAAAAAAACACATAAAAAAATTGTGTCTGTTTCGGTCAATCTCGGAAACGGCTGGACCGATTTAGACAAGACTTTCACGGGCAGAGAGCTGATATTTAAAAAATCTAAATCGACTTGTATACGTGTATACCTACATATATGTACATACAATACATACATACAAATAAATAAAATTAAAGTATCTGTTTCTAATGTCAAAATAACAGCTGTTTACTACATGCATGTGAAAGTATATACGGTACTTTTAACAAAAAAATCTTTTTTTTTTGTTTGTCTGTTTGTACCGGCTAATCTCCGAAACGACTGTACCGAATTTGAAGGGACTTCACTGGCAGATAGCTGATGTTATTAGGAGTAACCTAGGCTACTTTAGAAAATTATTAGGGTTCCGCACGTAAATAAGTAAACCCATGAAATCCAATACCTTTTCACACCTAAACCACTGAACGGATTCCGATAAAATTTGGCCATGGCGACCAGTCTCAGCGGAGACGGAGACCAGCTTTCGGGGTGGGAGATATTATTGTGCACAAGTGTGTGCGCAGACAGGTCACTCTCTCTTCCCTTTATCTCATTGTGTCCGATGGGACGGCAATGCGACACGACCAGAGAGAGATCAGGTGCAGGACCAACGGCTTTAGGTGCTTTCCAAGGCACGGGGGTATTAAACCGCCGACTTCCAAACGGTTGTTACTAAGAGATTCCCAATGGAAAAACCTGATAACACTTTTGCCCGACCCGTGAATCAAACTCAGGACCGCACACTCAGCGACCAGGAGACCAACGGGGCAGTTATCATCTAGTAACTAGATGTTAGTGATGCGACTAAAATTGTGACTAAATTCTAGTTAGACTGAAAGCCGACAACGACCTTCTTCAGTCCTTGACAAGAAAGGCTTTCGTAACAAAATGGAAGGTATTTAATAAAAATACCCCGCCTGCGGTAGCAGGGTGACTCACCGGGAATTCAAACCCACGCCCTGCGTACATACACTACAAAACATACCTTTATGTTTGTGGCGATATGAATAACCTAAGTTATTCATAGTTGGTGCGTTTAGTTAGTTATACTTGAGGAAGACTGCCTATTGTATTCTTTTAATACATGAATTATGTAATGAATATTTTGATATAAGAATGTCCACGGAGTTTCTTGCCCGTTCTCCTCCATAGGAACCTACTACACTTTGGAATGGGCAACTAGCTACATCTTGCTGACTGAACGACCCCTTATCAGAAAGCCAATTCTCGTAATTTAAAACGTTCAAAATCTAGACGCAGTCTCATCTCAGCGACAAAAAAATGTCAAAAACTTGTCAAAATGTGACTGAGATCAGACTGTGAACGTTCTTAAAATTACGAGAATTGCCCCTCTGGTCAAAAGTGCCTGTAATTGGTTTATCTAAACTAATATTATAAAGAAAAAAGTTTTGATGTCTGTTTGCTTCGCTTTCACGCTGAAACGGATGAGCAGATTTAGATGAAATTTGGCACATGGGTAGACCATGATCTGGATTAGGACATAGGATACTCACTCCTACAGGTTCGAGATGTATGCGGGTGAACCGCGGGGCGCGAAATACATAAATGCTTTTGAGTTTGAGTTTTCTACCATAAAAGCCAACAAAGGGGTTATCACTTCTGTTCAGTTCTTGGCAGGCATTTGTTGTCTGACAGCAAACAAGCCGACAGTCAGCAGCAGTTGTGGCGTGGTCGGTGGTGGTAACGACCGCGACTTAAGAGTTTTTGCTAAGTGCAACAGAACCTTTTCTGCGTAACTGCCTCATTGGTTTGGTGGTCGCCAGAGCTACTGCTGAGCATGAGGTCCTCACTTCGATATTCGGATCAGACAAAGTGTTGTTGGATTTTTCTATCTTACATTTCTCAGCCCGGAGTCAGGAGTTGTTGAAGGCAATAGGCTCGCCCCTTATTACATGGGACTTCAACATAACTGGGGAAGTGTACGAGTACTATATGTATACCTCTGCCTAACTCTTCCACGATTAGCGTGATGTCATGATATGAAGAATCTTTTCTATCTCAAACAATTGTTCAGTAAAATAACCTTAGTGGCAGTGCATTGACTGACAGTACGTTCACCTTGGGTTGCAGACACAAGCTTTATATACTACGCTATGTATACAGTATATACTCAGTCTGGGAGATCCAATAAAAGACATGAACTCGAGGTAAATGGTTTCACTTTCTTTTGAGATGGTAAGGTTTCCTTTTTAATTATATACTGTCGTGTTTCGTTCGGTAGAAAGTTCTTTTTGATTAATCATTTTTATGTACTTAGAAAATATTCATGAGTACCTATAATATAACGCCTGTTTTTGCAAAGGTTTCGGCAGATGTGTACGTATATGTGTGTGTGTGTGTGTGTGTAAATTTTGTGTATGAATGTAGATGGCTATAAAAGTAGGGAAAGACCAACGAAACTATGGATGGACTGTGTGAAAGATGATATGGTTAGAAAAGTGGACGAGTACCGAGATAACGACTAAAATAGAGAAGTCATCATCTGCCTGCCCTTTCCCAACTATGTTGGGGTCGGCTTCCAGTCTAACCGGATTCAGCTGAATACCAGTATTTTACATGGAGCGACTGCCTATCTGACCTCCACAACCCAGTTACTGGGTAATACGATACCCGGTGATACGACTGGTTGTCAGACTTTCGGGCTTCTGACGACCGGTAACGACTGTCAAAGATCTACGAATGACAGCAACAAACTAACTATAGTATACTCATATGGAATTTCTCGGTAGAGCAGAGTCGGGATGTGTGCCCGGTTGATGACAATAATCTCGCCACTCTTTACGTGGGACCGCGTAATTAGTCTCTGCTATGGTTAGACTTCTGCCTACGCCACCAGGTACACAGGCGTGATGTTATGTCTAAGACTAAAAGAACAGATGTGCACAATAAAGGCACAAAGACGGACTTAATGCCTTAGGCATTCTCTACCAGTCAACCAAGATTCACTCATTCACTCAAATATTTTAGATTATTCAAGTTATGTGACGTTTAAACATCAAAAATGTATGGTTAAACAGTCGCTAATCACTACTTAACTTTAACTAACAATTGTGAATAAAGAGCTCTAACTGAACCGACAGCTGTGCTGCTGGGGAGTTTGTTGCGCCACTTCTTCCCAGCGATAGCACTATAAGAAGTGGTGAAGGGCGGGCGTTTTTGGGGGACTGTCTTATGTAATTTTGACGTTCGAAAAGTGCTGATTCTCAAACTACATAATTTGAATAAATGACTTTTGAGGTGTATCTTCGTTTCGCCGTAATCGGGCCAGAACAGCAGCCTTCAAGATTTTCTTTCTTCTGATTGCTTTAAATATATATTTACCTGTAGGTTCATAAATAGGTAAAGTAACATAAAAAGGTATACTTTCCTCAACTTTTTCTAACATAAATTGATTACATCATAATTTCCCTAAGGGCACCTGAATTTATAAAACTGAAGATCAACAGTAATGTAAAGTATGAAGTTGGTTACGAACTTCGAAATTATTAAAATATGTATTTAGGGCTGCCACAGAGAAATTCCTGAAGGAAAAACATTTGGCCTGGTCTGAGGGTCAGACTCAGGACCCTAACGCCCAATAAACTTGCGGCCACTATACACACGAGATAGTCACTCGAACAAACAAAGAATGCCAGGTCTCATCGGGGTTACAATTAGTTTCCGGTTTCGGCTAGTTTCGGGCAAAAATTAGGTTTCGGCCGCAGTTTCAGTTTCGGCCCGACCGAAACTGGCGTCTGGCGTTAGTGAGCTGTTGGTTTTGATGGAATACGAACGACTGACAGATAGAAAGTCAGTGTAGACTTAGCAATGGGCTTATTTTTCAATCGTTATCTGGAAATTTTGACAGATTTTCACACAAAATCAGGCAAAAGTATTTTTTTCTTCGGATAAAACAAATCTGATGATTGCAAAATGAGCGCCCTTAAACAAATTATTTGTAACAAATCTACGAAAAACGACGGGTCTCAGAAAATAATGACGTTTAATTAACTAACTTCTTCTTAACTTCATAAGTTTCGGTTTCGGTTTCGGCCGAAACTAGAAGAGGAGCCGAACGTTTGGTTTCGGTTGGAAATCGCGTTTCGTTCGGACACTAGTTACAATACACTCATAAAGCTGGTCGAGATTAGACGTAAAAGTGACAACTGCCACCTTGACCAGCTCTGCACATCATCATCATCAAAATCAGCTTAAAATTTTCCCACTTTTGGGACACTGGCTTCCTCTTTTCGAAAGGGAGTGGTCTACAATCCACCATGCGGGCCCAATGAGGGTTGGTAGATGTCACATGTCTTCGAACTTTTGGTTCTAGGACCTGCCGGTTTCCGTCCGTTGCACATCATGTGCCCTGCCAATGGTTATGGTATGCCCGTGGGAGCTGCCATGGGTTAAGGTGGTGTTAGAAATATTAGTCAGTGGACTAGGTTGGCTGACCAGGGTGCTCACGCCCACGTACGAGTTCACGAGCGTCTCCACCACCACGTGGAAGTTATTTTGAACCACCCCAAACATACTTAATCATGTAACATATCAATTTATTTACGATATTTTCACTTTGTTTATTAACATCTATATTTAAATCTTAACTTCAAGTGTTTAATTCAATGCTGGAAGCTTGCCAAAAGCTTGCATTCGCATTGAGTGAAAGATGAAGAGCATTTTGAACTTGTTTTGTACTTCTGAGGGGCTCTTGAGCAAATGGCTTTTTTTTTTTTTTTTTTTTTTTTTTTGGGATGGGAAATCATCAAATGACTCCTCCCGCTCTGGGTGGAGCGGAAGGGAGTGTCAGACTCTTACTGACTAAAACCCACCCATGTTCCTTCCTTCGCCCTTTATGTTCCGGGGTAGCGGTAACCCTTTCGGACAATCCCGCTGCCCCGGCAGGCTTCGGCCCTGAGGGGCCCCTCGTTGTGCTGACATCTCTTTGAGGCGCGCGTGGAACACTTACGCGCCGTCCGGCACGGGCCTGGTCCTGATCGGGCGGTGAGCTACCCATTGCTCTCCGCCCGCAGGCCCGCGCCTACGGTGGCCGGTAGTCTCCAGTGGACTCCCGACGCCCGGGGCGTCTCCCGCGGCGGCTGGGACGGGAGGCTCTCTCCCTCATCCGTCCCGCCACGAGCAAATGGCTTGTGGCTACTGATTGATTTGCGATATGAACACATGGTTCTTCCAAGTTGGGGCTACCATAACCGTTATCAGGGCAGGTGATGCGCAGACCAGGTCAAGGTGACAGTTAACAGTTGCACCGCACATGATACAACATCGTGCGACACTTCACTTACGTCTGATATTGACCTGCTTTAAAAGTTTACGGTAACCAGGGGGTCTACTACGAAGTGCAAAGTGCGAATGATCGGATCGGACCGACACATGGCTGAACCGAATATTATTGAATAATGCGAAAAAAGTTCGGATCGGCTCAGATGGGTAGGGACCATAGTCAATATTCGAAAGAGGACCGACAGAACCAATTAGTAACTTCGTAGCAGGAAACGGCCGAACATTCGGCCGATACCACTTCGGAGTAGACCCCCAGATCTCTATATTTATTATTTATCTACCTTCTGCCCTCGACTTCGTCCGCGTGAAATTTCTTGCTTCCACGACCCAGCCCGTCGCATCGTATCGCCTTTCCGCGCTATCACTTCGTTTTCGCTTACAGTTCTTTCACACTTTTGTTGTCGTTTTTGCTCGGCGCCTAAGGGTCCTAGCGTGATGTTAAGTAGCCTATAGCCTTCCTCAAGAATTGGGCTATCAAATGCAAAAAGAAATGTTCAAAGACGAGTTCAAACCAACAAACAAACTCTTCAGCATTTTTTATTAGTATATAGAAAGAAAGAAAGAAAATACGTTTAATTGCGGTAAACGTGACGCAAAAAAGAACATAAAAAACAAAAAAAAAAAACAATAAGAAAAGGTTGACATGCGTCACATCCACGCAAAACGGCTATCGCTCAGCATTATGCTGCGACCCTATGCAAGACAGAGCCGAGATATATAGATTTAATATAAATAAGAGGGTTCAAGGACAAGTAACCTTTGTTGTTCATTACCTTTCGTGCCGTGGAGATTTCCGGAGAGTATATTCAATTGGCCCTGACTTCCGTACCCTCATTGCGTAATATCCTCGTAAGACGTAATTCTAAATCATTTTGGCAATATTATAAATGTGAAAGTTTGTATGTTTGTTAAGTACTCAATAACACCAAAACTGCTGAGTGGATTTAAATGAAATTTGGCACTCAGGTAGTTTATAACCAGGATTAACACATATGATACTACTACACTTTTTATCCCCATATTCCCACGGGATCGAAACTTATGCGGGTGAAACCGCGGGGTGCTGCTAGTAAAACATAAACTTTTCTTTAGAAAAGCAAATAAAAGTTGCAGGAGAATTGTAATAAACAATTTATACGTTGTATATCCACTGTCAAATTAAAGAAGCAAACAATCTAACAGAAGTGCGGCCATTACATTTTTCCATCGGATTACGTTGTGAAGTAACTTTCTTGCATTTAATTATTTTACAACACAAAGAAAAACTGCAAAAAAGTTGTCATTTTACAAACAGGATGTTAAAAGACCATCACATAGCCGTCAACCACGCATTCTGTACATCAAACTTGTATCATTTAGCACAAGTAAAGGAAAAAATCTGAAAATCGTAAATTTTTTGTTACATACCTACACATTTATACGGAACCCTCGGTGCGCGAGTCCGACTCGCACTTGACCGGTTTTTTATGGTACCGCGCCGTAGAAAAAACGTGTCTGTCAACAGGCTTCCATAGTGATCCATACAATACTAACGACCGTGCTTACACACGGAGAATAAACCGTAGCTTTTCACGGCAAAAAAAAACGTGTCTACAAAGGTCGTCATCTCAGTAGTCACAGTCCATCGATCGTTTTGGTCTTCCCCAACTCATATAGCCATCTGCATTCATACTCAAAACTGTCCTGATTGTTTATGTAATTTAAAATTCATTTTTAAAACCGCCATGTTTCGGGACAAACCCAGCTGCAACCGAAGCATCACAATGAGGGATTTTAATTAAAAATTCCGATGTGTTATGATACCCGTACGACTCGATGCAGTATTGAGGCTGTCTGGCTGACTGCCAGCTGTAATATCCAAAGTAATCATGCAATTGCATTGATAAAAAAGTGAGAAGCTTAATCATAATCAGCCTATAATATTCCCACTGCTGGGACACAGGCCTCGTTTCTGTGAGAGGGAGTGGGCTTTAATCCACCACGCGGGTCCAGTGATAGATGTAGCATGTCTAGAATGTTTGGTTCTAGGACATGCCGGTTTCCTCACGATGTTGCCTTCACCATTTTGAGAGCAGTGCTGATGAAATAATTTACACAAAGTAAAGCGCCTGTCTTAAAAAGGTGGCTCGGACAGACTGGATGCGGAAAGCGGAGGACAGGGTGTTGTGGCGCAGCCTGAGAGAGGCCTGTGTCCAGCAGTGGACTGTGCCAGGCTGAGTTGATCGAGAACTCTTTGTGAAGGAGCTCGTTCTGGGGTAGTATTACCAACATCCCTTTTTCTGCCGCCCAGCAGCGTTTCTGCCGTTACGGCGCCCGAAAGTCTGATAACCAGTCTTAGTTGGGGTATCGTATTTCTCAGTAACTGGATTGTGGACGCCGCTTTGTAGATAGGTGACCATGGGGTCTTGATATATGTATATCGAGACCCCTCTTCCGAAAGTCTGACATCCAATCTTAGCAAGGAGCATCATAATATGTTACCCAGTTATTGGGTTGTGGAGGTCCGATAGGCAGTCTCTCCATGTAAAACACTAGTACTCAGCTGACCCCAACATAGTTGGGAAAAGGCTAGACAGATTTTAGTTTAGGAGCATTTACGGCACGATTCCGACTCGCTATTATTCCTATGTTTGGTACTGTCACAGCGGGGGGTAGTTATGAAAGCTTCTACGCCATAGAGTGGAGTGACGCACGAGTGCTTTTAGCGTCGTCGGTCGCCGTTGATGTTGCCGCGGTGACGTCAGAAGGCGGATTTATTTGTTTTCTGGCTGTACTATGTTCTTGTGTGAATGTTTGTTTGGAGATGGGTGTGTTTCTTTGTATAAAAGGATGGATCTCATTATTATGAACTTGCTTCTGCCTGCCTTCGCCCGCGTGAAATTTCTTGTTTTAGCATAGAAAATGTACTCTATTACACTCGGCAATACTGATGTAGCGGCATCTACAACGCCACATGCGAACAACGCGTCATACTGACGTCACGCAAATCCTGCATCTCGCAAGCAGAGTTTACCGCGCAATTAGCATACATACAAACTTCCCGACATCAGTCGTTGGGGCAATTGCCCGCCAGACACAACACCCGTCTGGTCGGAGGATCTTCCCTTTTCTATAGAGTCTGAGTGAACTTTACACCCTGTTCTTCATACCTCTAAACTATTGCTTCGGAAGCGGATCAGTAGTTCCGAAGATTACCCCTAGTAAGTACATATTTAAGTATAGTCAAGTCAGTAGCCGCCCGGAGTCTGGATTTGTGCCCTGTTGCTGGCAATAGGCTCGCCCCCTATTACATGGGTCTTAAACATAACTGGCAAAATGTGGGTGTAGTGTACAGACGCCAGCACATCAAGCTACTACAATCTGTCAAATTTCTTTAATATATTTTCAACGTTATCGCTAAAGCATTAAGGTTCAAGGTTGATTGGGAAAATTTGACAGTTTCGGGTAGCTTGACCTGCTGGCGTCTGTACACCTATATACAATAATATACATGTTATGTTATGCTATTATGTAACAGTGCCGTTAAAATTTATAATTATTTTAAAATCCAGGAATCCATAACAGAATTTCCTTGTTTAAGTTAAAATGTCGTATCATTCAAAATAATGTAACGACCACCCATCATGGCGGTCGTATTAAAATAAAACTGATAGCTGTTACGGCGTCATTTCATCGGTTTTTCATTGTGGCCATTTGTGTTAGGAGACTAGCTTCTGCCCGCGACTCTGTTCGCGTGGAAGTTGTAAGATACTCAATACAAACAAGGGGGCAGGAACATCGACGCGCTACCGGTTGCCATGGATTCCGTACGTCATGATTCTGAACACCCCTGCGGTCAATTTATTTAGTTGAATTCTTGGTCACAGTTGATGTCCTTGCCTCGCCTCGGTCCCCGAACCACCGCGTCGCATCGCATCGCGCGCATTATTACCTACTCCATTTTCGCATAGCGTTCTTTCTGTCTTTTTTTATTGATCGGCTCCTTTGGGTCGTAGCGTGATGTTAAATAGCCTGTAACCTTCCTTAAGAATTGGGCTATCAAATATATATATTTTTTTATAATCCGACTGGTAGTTTCTGAGATTAGCGCGTTTAAACAAAAAACAAACTCTTCATCTTTATTAATAGTTTAGATTTTATGTTTGGTAATAGTTGGGTTCCTTTGATGTGCATTAAAGAAGCCATTACGAGAGACGATACTACCGGCACACTCCGAGCTGTCTAAACAGACAGCTGTGCTGCTGGGGAGTTCGTTGCGCCACTTCTTCTTCCCGGCTAAAGGACTAGGAAGTGGTGAAGGGCAAGCCTTTTGGGGGAGTATGTAATTAGGTGAGATGGGCAGTCGCTCCATGTAAAATACTGGTATTAAGATGCATCCGGTTAGACTGGAAGCGGACCCCAACAAAGCTGGCAAAAGGCTAGACAGATAATGATGACATGCACATGTTATGACAATTGACAACCGATTTTCGCACATAATAATGATATTCGCAGTCTTTTCGCCGAGCAGTTATTATGACATAAACGTCCAGCACAGGACATTTACGGTCTATATCATCAGCACCATCGGTAGCCTAGTTCTATCCAGAGCAGAGAATAGGCCTCCTCCCTTTTGTGCTCTGAACTCATCCAGGTATTCCCTGTAATCTTGTCTAAATCGTCCACCCACCTGGCTATTGGTCTGCTAACTCCTACCGTTTCTCGGCAACCATTCCGTTAGGGCTCCGCTCCACCTGCCATCACCACGTCTCGCCAAGTCATCAGCACCTCTACTTCAACCGGCTCTGTGCTTCTCGCATCGTCGTTGGTCCACCTCTTCCAACGCTACGTCTTCCGGTACGCGATCACCAAACCAGAACTTTCAGGCAAGGCACATTGCTCGCAGAACAGATGGCCGATGGGGCTGAAAGGTTCTGGCGTGGCGACCGCGTACCGGAAGACGTAGCGGTGGAAAGCCTCCCACAAGGTGGACCTACGACCTTATGAAGGTCGGATTATTAGTGTCATGCCCTAATATGATTCATATACGACGTATTTGCCTTTAAGGCAAATAAAAGAAAGAGCATTCTGCTATCTGAAGTTAATATCCTAATGGAAAAGCGACATTTGATAGCTTTTATACCTACTGTTTATGTGACTTTTCATGGGGCTGTATCAGATACGAAGTTTTATACCTCTAAATAGCAGGTGCCTGATACTCTTGACTGTCATAATATTTATATAGGCTTCTACCCGCGGCTTTTTCCGCGTCATCATCTGCCTAGCCTTTTTTGAACCCTTCAGGCTAGAAATAATACTGTGCCCGAACTAGGAATCGAACCCAGGAACTCATGCTCAGCGCTTGCGACCACTTGCGCCACCAACAAGGAAGTTCTTATCTACCAATTAATAATATTGTACTCGCGTTCATGGAAATTATGATAATTTTCGATAATAGTGGAAATGCAAACACATTATTATAATTATTATGAAGACACATAATTTATTACAGAATTAATAATGAATACTTTGACATTTTATATTAATAATTTAATCACAAAATGCTTAGGCAAGATAATGAAACATTTCTAGATTATTTCTAAAGGCATTTTCATTACTTAATCGAAGTAATTTATGAATAATAATTTTATAGAGCTAGCTGCGCCCCGCGGTTTCACCCGCATACGTTTCGATCCCGTGAGAAAATCGGGATAAAAAGTATCCTATGTGTTAATCCTGGTTACAAACTATCTGTGTGCCAAATTTCATCCAAATCCGTTCAGTAGTTTTGGCGTGAAAGAGTAACAAACATCCATCCATCCATACAATATTAGTAGGATATTGGTTTTGGATGGCAAACAATCCGAAGTCAATTTGGCAAGTCAAAAGTAAAATGCTTTGATTGAATTAAGGGTGGAACTCTTTGCCAGCGTCTGTATTCCCTTCCACGTAACCCGTCTGCCTTCAGAGCAAGAGTGAACAGGCATCTTCTGGGCACGCTTGTTCCATCATAGACCTCATCCATCGCTTTCCATCTAGCGTGGTCAAGAACTGGACCATTTTGCAATAAAAAAGACAGTCGCTTCATGTAAAATACTGGTATAGCTGCGAACGGGTAAAATAGAAGCCAACTTTTTTTTTTTTTGTTTGTTTACGTTGATAACCTTCAAAAGGCAAATAGCACATAAAATACCAATTCCGGAACCCCCCCCTGTGCAATGCCTGTAAGGCACGTCCCTAGGGAGACTGTAAAGGGGCCTCCCCTGAGCCTCGCTATGCACGGCAGCACGTGACCACTGTGCCACCATCTTCCCTGGGGTCACTTGGTGGGCGGACAGAGTCCCCACTCCAGCCTACCTACAACAAAGTTGAGTTCCTAAAGTGCCTGTAAATGGTTTAATGGAAATAAATGTTTTGAGTTTGAGTTTTTGAGTTTGAGTTTGAGAAAAGGCAGGTTTTAACGCCTCTGGGCAAAACAAAGGATCTACTTATCTGTAACACCTCGCACACTACTGTAATTTGACCTTTGTTTACAAATAAAGCATTCTGATTCTGATTCAGGCAGATGACGATGTTCAAGGAAAACTAATTTTTATTTTGAAGCCACGTATCTTAAAATCGCCATTTATTTCAATAAAATAACTTACGGACCATTGACTCTTCGATAAAAGTCCGTGCACACATTCGCGATGCCAACTGACATGAGATATGTACAGACGCCAGCAGGTCAAGCTACCCGAAACTGTCAAATTTTCCCAATCAACCTTGAACCCTAATGCTTTAGCGATAAAGTTGAAAATCTATTAATGAAATTTGACAGATTGTAGTAGCTTGATGTGCTGGCGTCTGTACTTATAACAATGGTACACGTTTTTAGAAACGGCGAGCTATTCTTATGCAAAGCGGTGGTCAGTGTGGGGCTGTGGAAACAGCGGGGGCATAGGATGAGCGGGGAGCGATTGTGGTAAAGAGGAATTTTTTGTGTAGGGTTCGAAAATACCGGAAATTAGGCTAATTATTGGCAAGTTATGAAAATATGAATACTTAATTACTATTCAGTTGGAAATAAAGACATACAAATCGTATTCACACATTCGGGAAAATAAACCCGCAATGGACTCTGAATTTTGACAATATTTGCGATTTTTTCAACAAAATTGCTTTGTTAATAAACCTAATTTGGCGCGCAATGGGAAAAAGACAGCCAATGGCTCCGATTCCCTTGTTCACAAACTAAGCTAAATTTAAGTTCAGTGCATCTTTTTCTTTCTATTTCATTAAGGAAAGGACAGAAGATAAAATCTTAGTTTAGTCCTGTCAAATTAAGATATTCCATAGACAGTTTAGACGTGATTAAAAACATGGCTACGTCAATTTACGTCAGGCACTAACTAATTTGACAGGACTAAACTAAAATTTATCTTCCGTCCTTTTCTTAAAGAAATAGGAAGAAAAAGATGCGCTGAACTTAAATTTAGTCTGTGAACAAGGGAATCGGCGCCAATATCTTCATTGTCCAAATAAATAAAAGTCAATATAATCTGCATATCAAAGAACCCATATAATTTACTTTCTAACATACTGTAAAAATAGCCAATCATAATAAAATGACCAATGTATAATTAATTACAAATAAATAAGCCAAGGTGTCAGTCACCCGTATGCGCAAAACTGTCAGCTATTAATTCGCATAAATTATAATTATTTTAATCTCCATAATTAACATTCTGTCAACGTCGCATAACTTCGACGTTTGTCACCAGGCGCACCGCAACGCATTGTTTTACGTGTTGGGCCATGAGAGGCGCGGTTTCGATATCGATATCATCAATTTTGCCTAAAATCGAGTTGAAGAGAGAGATGAGAGAGATGATGATAATCATCAATTAACCAATCTGCCTAACCTTTTCCCAACTATGTTGGGGTCGGCTTCCAGTCTAAGCGGACGCAGATGATTACAAGTATTTTTCATGGAGCGACTGCCTATCTAACCTCCACAACCCTGTTACTGGGTAATACGATACCCCTTGGTAAGACTGGCTGTCAGACTTTCAATGTTCTGACGACCCGTAACGACTGTCAAAGATTCAAGAATGACAGCCGGGATCATTAACGAGCGTTCCGAGGAATGATCCTCCCGTCCTTGGAAAGTAACCCCGGCAAGCTTATCTAACCTGATGGACCCATGTGGCTGTTATTACTTAGCCACGAGCCCCTTCCTTGAACATGTATTTATAATTTTATTTTATTTTGTTACAGGTATGTACTACATCATTAAATCATCATTGCAAGCTGAAATATTGGTAAGATATAAAGCCATGGCCACATGATGGGAATTTCCCAGTAGGAGCCCGGAGTTTGGATTAGGAAGCTTTATCCAAGTTATCCAACAGCAGTGCGATTCTGTAACCATCTCACCGTGAAAACTTAGGTGAAGTGAGCGTGGAGTGAGCTGTCAGTCCAACTAATGCTAGGGATTGACACTATTGACAGCTCACCCTAAGCTCACTTCACCTAACTTTTAACCACCAACCACCAACCCACCAACCCACCAACGGTCTCCTGAGCGTGTTCTCAGATAGGTGGGATTCCCCTCTGCTGCGTCACTGGGTAAGAATCCATACCAGCTGTAATTTTATTTGTATCTCTTATTAGTAACAGTTGTTACTATGGACCCAAGTCTGAAATAAAGAATTTGTATTTGAATCTTCACGGTGAGTATTTTCAGAATCGATCGGCTGCTTATTTATTTATAGGTTGTTCCAGAAGTTACTATTGAAACTGTAAACAAACTGTTCTATCTGCAATCACTCACTAAAGGCAATGAGTACCCCATTCATCTCTATTGGGAAATTTGGGAACGGTTCAACTTTATATCTCTTCATCACTGATTCCAATAATGATTGTTTGAATAACATATTTACGTAATTTAAAAAGCTAACAGTCTTAAAATAATAATAATAATATGTACGGACGCCAGCACATCAAGTTACTACAATCTGTCAAATTTTCCCAATTAACCTTGAACCTTAATGCTTATTGGCGATAAAGTTGAAAATCTATTAAAGAAATTTGACAGATTGTAGTAGCTTGATGTGCTGGCGTCTGTACAAGTATATATATAAAAAGAAGGGGAAATAATCAAAGGGTATTAAAAAAATTCATCCGCATCGCTGTCAATAGGAAACGTGAGCAAAAGGCTGGTGGCATTGCCACGTTGGATGGCAATGCTGATCGACTCTTCACACCTCTAGTGTGAAGAGTCGATCAACCGCTTGGCGATGTCGCGTAAAACTAATAAATAACAGCAGTATCACCTCACACATCAGGTTCAGTTGGAAACCAGCGTCAGGCACTAGTTGTCTGGCATTTTTTGCTGAACTGGGCCTTTTTGGTGCAGCCGTGAGGCACACTTTCCTGCTAATTTCTTCGGTCTTTATACTTTCTATTTGTTTTTTTATTAGTTGCTATCTGATGTATGTATTTGGTGTATTGTGTCTTTAGTCTGTAATTGAGGTTATAAAATTAACCTCAAAATGAAAAACGGTGATTTAATATTGAAATTTCGGGTTTATGTATTGAGATAATAAAATCAAGGCACTCAATTTGTTAGTGGCACTACAAATTGGCATCCACGGGTATGTTTTCTGATCCAATTGATTACATTTTTATCAGATACTAGCAGCGCCCACGGTTTCACCCGCATAGGTTTCGATTCCTTGGGAATATCGGGATAAAAAGTATCCTTTGTGTTAACCCTGATTATAAACTATCTGTGTGCCAAATTTCATCCAAATCCGTTCAGTAGTTTTTGCCTGAAAGAGTAACAAACATCCATCCATCCATCCTCATAAAATTTCGCGTTCGTAATACGATTTATCGATCAAACCATAGGTACTCCTGTCTCTTTCTAGTTTCACCAGAGAGAAAGAGACAGCAATATCCTAAATCAAGTCTAGTTGGTGCACCACAGAATTAGCACCCCATATTTTTGCTCTAACAGTGAATCCTATAACATAACTTAGTAAAACTTAGACGCCTGGTAACCTACTTACCCCCTAAGTTAAAGTTAAGCTAGTTATGCACAGCAGGGTGCAAGTAAAGTCGGGTGCTGCTATGAATATTCTAGTAGAATTAAGCTGTTAAGTTGATTCAGTCAAGTTACTGCATTTTCATATATTTTTCATTAAAATACTCTAGCTCTAGATAGTAGAACTAGAGCCCTTTTTGCTCGCTATGAGGGGCTCGTGGCTAATTAATAACAACATCACATGTCGATTAATCAGGTTAAACTACGCTTGCCGACGTCGGTTCGTGATTGGATGACCATCCATTACATACTGAGTCTCGTGGCTCGGAAAGCATGTTATGCCGTTTTACCCGGCTGTCATTCGTAGATATTTGACAGTCGTTACGAGTAGTCAGAAGCCTGAAAGTCTGACAATAAGTCTTGCTAAGGGGTATCGTGTTACCCAGTAACTGGGTTATGGAGGAGAGATAGACAGTCGCTCCATGTAAAATACTGGTATTCAGCTACATCCGCGGGGTAACATACTATCAGTATTAATGGCTTTCATTTTGACAGTTCAACAACATCCATTGCGTTATTTACGTAGTTGAGCGGACAGTTTTTTCGAACATATGAAGCGATGGATTAGCGACATCCTTCAAAATGATTCAGATTGTAATGGATAGTGTGTATCGCAATAAGGGTGCCGGTTAGAATGGAAACCGACCCCAACATAGTTAGGAAAAGGCTGGACAGATTGTACAGACGCCAGCACATCAAGCTACTACAATCTGTCAAATTTCTTTAGTAGATTTTCAACTTTATCGCTAAAGCATTAGGTTCATCGGGAGCCGCGTGACGACTCCCGGCCACCGTAGGCGCGGGCCTGCGGGCGGAGAGCAATGGGTAGCTCACCGTCCGATCAGGACCAGGCCCGTGCCGGACGGCGCGTAAGTGTTCCACGCGCGCCTCAAAGAGATGTCAGCATAATCCGAGGGGCCCCTTAGGGCCGAAGCCTGCCGGGTCAGCGGGATTGTCCGAAAGGGTTACCGCTACCCCAGAACATAAAGGGCGAAGGAAGGAACATGGGTGGGTTTTAGTCAGTAAGAGTCTGACACTCCCTTCCGCTCCACCCAGAGCGGGAGGGGTGATGATTTCCCACCAGAAAAAAAAAAAAGCATTAGGTTCAAGGTTGATTGGGAAAATTTGACAGTTTCGGGTAGCTTGATGTGCTGGCGTCTGTACTAAGTATGACTCCGTATGATATATTGAGCTGCCTCGTTGCAAAATAGCCACACGAAACTACTGACAATACAACAATATGTGGGAATTTATTATGTAAGATGTCGCCAACATTGATGTCAGCAGGATTTTTACTTACAACTAACTTCTTTTTACTAGGTGGGCTCATTTGCACCGACTGACTATGCCCAGGTCGGACAGAAGTCAGGCTGCTATTGGGAAAGATGTTGTGTACAGTCAATAACAACATCAGTACAAGTGATTCAAAAGTATGTGATTTATAATCACATACTTTTGAATCACTTCGACGCCGACTTCACGTCGCCGCGAACTCCGTTCATTGGTATTAAATTTGTGATTTTGATCATCTATTTTTGCTGTTGACTGTACAGTACAGTCGGCCCCAAAAAGATGTATACACGGACAAGGAATTATTTTAATGTCAACAACCTTAGTGCCATAACATTGTATACACCGTATAGGTACATAGTGTAGTGTACAATGTATTTGACCAAATCAAAGTAATCATTATGTCCCAAAACCAGAAGGCCAGTTCTCGTAATTTAAAACGTTCAAAATCTAGTCGCAGTCTCATCTCGGCGACAAACAAATGTCAAAAACTTGTCAAAATGTAGCGAAATTAGAGGTATATTTGATAGATTGAGACTGAGGTCAGAGAGGCAATTCTCGTAATTTTAAGAATGTTCACTGTCTGATCTCAGGCTCAATCTGTCAAAAAATTCTCTAATTTCCCTACATTTTGACAAGTTTTTGACATTTGTTTGTCGCCGAGATGAGACTGTGACTAGATTTTGAACGTTTTAAATTACGAGAATTGCCCCCCAGGTATTCGTCACCAGTCCAGCAAATAAGTATCGTTTGATTAAGGATTTAATTTTTTGTATGTCTGTTACGGTTTCACGCTAAAACGGCTGAACCGATTTGGATGAAATTGGCACGTGGGTAGACCATGACCTGGATTAGGACATAAGATACTTTTTATCCCCATATTCCCACGGAATCGAGACTTATACAACTGAAACCGTGGGGCGCAGCTTGCAAATTATATCATCAGTGCTCATTTCCGGGGTACTCCTGTACCCCACACTAAATAACAAGTCACAATAAACGAGTACAATCATACCCCACACCAAAATAAGAAAAATTACTACAATTTAGGGCTGACCAATTTTTACTTTTTTACGGTAAACAAAGTCCGTTATCTGTCCATCTCATTTCCCGCCCTGTTTTACGGTTCGGCGGTGCCAGCTCACGCTTGACCGTTTTTGTACCTTTTTTGCAGGTAATTTTATAAATGATAAAGGACTGTCCGTTTGTCTATTTGTAACAAGGGTGACCGAATTCATTTTGATTTTCGGGTCGGAACAATTTAAACGAATTTCTTGCTTTTGTAAATGTAATCATAAACTTCTGCGAAGATTTGTAAAATATTCTTGGTCTATGTCCAGCAGTGAACTGCGATACTGGGATACAGAACTTTTACCAGCGTCTATGCTGTTTTACACCTGTCTTAAACTGTTTCTTGTACAGACGCCAGCAGGTCAAGCTACCCGAAACTGTCAAAATCTTCCAATCAACCTTGAACCTTAATGCTTCATTGATAAAGTTGAAAATCTATTAAAGAAATTTGACAGATTGTAGTAGCTTGATGTGCTGGCGTCCGTACTTTTTGCAGGCCGTATCACAATTTTTTTGCCACTGCTCCTACTGCTGGGACACAGGCACAGTAAAGAGTTACTGTGAGAGGGAGAGATCAGACAGGCAATCGCTTTATGTAAAATACTGGTATTGAGCTACATCCGGTTAGATTGGAGGCCGAAGCCAACATAGTTGGGAAAAGGCAGGCAGAAAAGTGGTGCTGCTAGGGCTAACTGCATGTTTCCACTGCTGGGACACAGGCATCCTCTTTTCGAGAGAGACTGGGCTATAATCCACCACGCGGACCCAGTGCGGGTTGGTAAATGTCGCATGTCTTCGTATTTTTGGTTCTAAGACGTGCCGGTTTCCTCACGATATTTTCCTTCACCGTTTTGAGGTGATCCTCGAATCGTACATCAGTACGATTCAGTAAGTCGCGGCCGCTACCACTGTGCCACCACTGCTCCTACCTAAAATCCATCTACCAATTTTTGTAATGGGTATGGTGGAATTTTAGGTACAGACGCCAGCAGGTCAAGCTACCCGAAACTGTCAAATTTTCCCAATCAACCTAGAACCTTAATGTCTTGGCGATAAAGTTGAAAATCTATTAAAGAAATTTGACAGATTGTAGTAACTTGGTGTGCTGGCGTCCGTACCTAGAGGTTATTCTTTTGTCGCCCAAAAGCTAAAAATAAATGCCAATCAATTTGACTAAGCCCGTAGGCCTCCCATAACTTTATTCTACCAATATTGAACAATATAAAAAAACCAAGAACATTCTAAGTCTACCCAAAGAAGCCAAGCTTTATTAAAATTCGTTTTTTCACAAAAAGATTAGGCAGGTAGAGTATTAAAATTCAAATTCACCTCCACACGAAAACCACCCTAACCGTCCACCATTAAAGTAGAATTTCCTTTGTAAGGTAACCTTTAACCCACATGCTGCGACAGGTGGTCAGAAAGACCCTTCCTTTTATTGTAAGAATATTTTTTTTTTGTTCTTTTTTTATTTCTTCGTATATTTGGGTACATTTCATCCAGCGGGTGTAAAGGGAGCGAGCTTTTATGTGGTGAATGTTCAAATAAGGAACAACGATGCAGTTACAGAAACAAAGGGTTTTCTGAGTAAATTATATGATGAAATTGTGTTATTTTACTTGTTTATTTACTTATTAAAACTTTATGCACAAGTAAAAAATACTTAAATGGAATTGGGCTGGACAGATCTGCCATCTCCGTGCCTCGGAAAGCACGTTAAGCCGTTGGTCCCGGCTGTCATTCGTAAATCTTTGACAGTCGTTACGGGTAGTCAGAAGCCCGAAAGTTTGACAACCAGTCTTACCAAGGGGTACCGTATTACCCAATTAGTGGGTTGTGGAGGTCAGATGGGCAGTCGCTCCATGTAAAATACTGGTATTCAGCTGCATCAGGTTAGGCTGGAAGCCGACCCCAACATAGTTGGGAAAAGGCTAGGCAGACGATGACATCGGCCACATGTCAGACGATCAATAGGCCAAACTTACGACCCAGTGGCAAACGACATCGCGGCAGGCCCAGACGGAGATGACGGGATGAGCTGGACTCCTTTGATAAAGAGTCCTTGGCAGTTCTGGACGGAGAGAGGTGGAAAGAGATTAAGGAGGCCTTTGCCCAACAGTGGAACATGAAAGACTAGTAAAAAAAAAGTACTGTACAGAGGCTGACTTAATGCCTGAAACATTTTCTACCAGTCAACCTTACGGTGATGCAGACATATTCTTCAAGTTTATAATGAATTTATTTGTCTGTATTGTGTACAGCAAATTATTTTGACTGCATCATTGTTACAGTGGTCGCAAGCGCTACTGCTGAACATGAGATCCTGGGGTCGATTCCCGGTCGGACAAAGATTGGGTTTTTCGATCCGGAATTTCACAGTAGTAGCCCGGAGCCGGTTGGTCGCAATCGGCTCGTCCCATTACATAGACTTTAACATGTCTGGTCGCCCATCCCCAGGTTGTCGCACTCGCAAGCGCTACTGCTGATCATGAGGTCTTGGGGGTCTACTCCGAAGTGGTATCGGTCGAATGTTCGGCCGTTTCCTGCTACGAAGTTACTATTTGGTTCGGTCGGTCCCGATCCTACACTCCTACACTATTTTGAATATTGACTATGGTCCCGACCCAACTGAGCCGATCCGAACTTTTTTCGCATTTTTATTAATAATATTCGGTTCGGCCATGTGTCGGTCCGATCCGATCATTCACACTTTGCACTTCGTAGTAGACCCCCAGGGTTTGATTCTCGGGTCGGCCAGTGTTATTGAGTTTTTCTATCTGTAATTTCTCAGTAATAGCCCTATTACATGGGACTTAAACATAACTGGCGATGGGTGTCGTATAGGTACACTTCTGCTTATCCCCAACTAGACCAACGAGGCAGTCGAAAGTAATTTCCCTAACAGTCGAAAAAAAAAACTGTAGTTATTATAAAACCATTATGTGACCACGTCTGCTGTAACCGGAAATACGTACTGATTATAACGGACGGTACTTCCGGCCGACACGGTTCGGCTACTGTACGGTGGGAAGGGACTGAAACATCACGCTTATGGGTAAAGAGGGTATGCAGATGTGGTGTTTATGCCCCCCTTTCTCTACACATTATGTACACAAGAAGCGCCAAATGCGCAAGTCGCCCAAAACCTTCAAGCCACCCTGTCAGGACACCGACGCGTAACCTGTTACCATGAATTCTGCACATGACTCTAGACCCTCTAGCGTAGAAATATTACGCTTTCTCATAAAAAAAGTGCCGTACCTACGCGGTCAAAATGTATGGAACAGCTAATTTTTGGTTTCCGTACCTTAAAAGAAAAAACGGAACGTTGTCCGTCTGTCAAGACCCTTTTTCTCAGGAACGCATGGAGTTACCAAGTTGAAAATAATCTGCAATCCCTTGAAGCAGTGACAAAATCAAACTTCTAAATTAACGCAATCAAAAGATAGGGGCGTTTATAAAACCTATAGGGTACTTCCCGTTGACCTAGAATCATGAAGATTGGCAAGAAGCAATGTATCATGTAGCACAAGTAAAGGAAAAAAAATACGAAAACCGTACGTTTACATACCTACAAATTTGTACGGAACCCTTGGTGTGCGAGTGGAACTCGCACATGATCGCTTTTTTTTTTTAATTATGAACATCAGAATTATGTACTCGTATTGAATCCATGGTTAAAGTTTGCGCGTAGATGTCCCTGCCACCCTATACGTACAATGATGCTGATCATCTCTTCTGCACTCTGCAAGTCATCAGAGAGCTCACGAAAGGAATCAAACGTAGTCTGAGTCGCTTTCGCCGGATACGATGAAGAGGACTATACCCTAGGCGACACTTAAATAAATGGAAATCCAATAACAGCGCGCTTTTACTTCGGTTAAAGGTTATTTCCGCGTTGCAAGGCCTTCCGCAAGGACCGGCTGAAAGCTGAAGGCCGCAGGAACCCGTTGGCGGTGCTTGAGGGAGGGCTATGTCCAGCACTGGACGTATTTCGGCTGAAATGATGATGAAGGTTCCTTTGACTGCATAAGCTGCCTAGTTGGTCGGTCGCAAGCTCGACCCAAGCATGAGCCTGAGTTCGATCCTCAGGCCGGGCTAAGTGAAGATTCGCAGGAGCAGCCGAGCCGACCAGCCATTCGATACGCTTCCGTACCATATCGACGTAGGAGACCTCTAAACGCTGTTCACAAGTCCAGAACCTGAAATTTTGTCAGTTTACATCAAATAGACGACCGCCTTCTTCCGACAGTCGGTTCGGCTTGTCGGGAGCAAGGCAAATCAGGGGGTCTACTCCGAAGTGGTATCGGCCGAATGTTCGGCCGTTTCCTGCTACGAAGTTACTATTTGGTTCGGTCGGTCCCGATTCTACACTCCTACACTCTTTCGAATATTGACTATGGGTCGGGAGACCCAAATGAGCCGATCCGACCTTTTTTCGCATTTTTCAATAATATTCGGTTCGGCCATGTGTCGGTCCGATCCGATCATTCGCACTTTGCACTTCGTAGTAGACCCCCTGGTTATCAAAATCTGTCATTTTCGACACGATAGCCTCTCGGATTGCTGTGAATACCTATGCTGATTCCTGCTCGGTCGATGGCAATTCAATCCTCAATTTCTCGAACGGTTAACCGTTCGGGGAATGCACGCGTGAGGATATGCTATTGAGGGTTATAAAGTAGAAACCAGTGATCTGCGTTTTATACAGTAAGTCAAGTAATGATGTAAATAAGGTTTTTTTTTTACATCAGGCTCAACACCCATCGGTGTTCAGTCATGGTAAAAATTACCTCCACGTACTGTTCATTATTATACACTTCACTGACATACAATAAAGGGGACGGTTTTAAATAAAAAATCCAAAGATTTTGTTTGGGCAATGCCCCTGAGAATCCCAAATGTGTAAAAACCTAGGTTGTCCTTGTGGCTAAACCTGCAATCCTGAATTTTTTTTTTCCGGATTTGAAATCATCAAATGATCCTTCCCGCTCTGGGTGGAGCGGAAGGGAGTGTCAGACTCTTACTGACTAAAACCCACCCATGTTCCTTCCTTTGCCCTATATGTTCCGGGGTAGCGGTAACCCTTTCGGACAATCCCGCTGAATCCTGCATATTTGGTTTTTAATTTTTCTGATATGAAAACTACTTTATATAATTCTTCAAAAGAACCATTAGCAGGTTATGTGCAGGACTGGGCCCGTGTGGTGGATTACAGCCCACTCCCTCTCACAGAGAGGAGGCCTGTGTGCCAGCAGTGGGAACATTATAGGCTGATTAATTTGATGATGATCGGCAGCTATAAAATTGGTAATCCCCTGATAACTCTCTCCAGCTGATCAAGCAGAAAGAAATTGTGGCAATAACGCCATATTTGTCCAAGTAACGAACGTTTGTGTTTGTCAGTTCATTAACAAATCTGATTGCGTCTTGTGTCATCAACATATATTTGTGTATATGAAGATAATACGATGGCATGACCCAATTCCGGAGTTGGATGACATCAGTATGTTTTATGAAGACATCCTTATGTCTTAAAGAATGCTCTCTTTCTTGGTTAAATCGAGTTCAGAAATTCCTCACGCATAATCAGCCTATAATGTTCCCACTGCTGGGACACAGGCCTCCTCTCTGTGAGAGGGAGTGGGCTGTCTGTAACTACCACGCGGCCCAGTGCGGGTTGGTACATGCCACATGTCTTCGAATTTTTGGTTCTAGAACATGGCCGGCTTCCTCACAATGTTTTCCTTCACGGTTTTGAGAGCAGTGGTGATGAAATTATTTACACAAAGTAAAACGCCTGCCTGGGTTTGAACCCACGACAAGTGGTAACCGGTTACCACTGGTCACGGTTACTCGAGAAATTCCTAATGAAAATACGCAATCATTGTGGCGTATTATTAACATAAAACCACCCGAAAACTTTTTCAGATGTCCTATAACACTTAAAGTCATCCCAAAGGCTTCAATTACTTTTTTGTACCCCAATAATTTGCTGAATACAGTTGGTAATTACGAATTCTCCCCGCGGAATACTATCAGAATGACGCAAAATAACCTATAAAACGAAATATCGTTGATTTTAACACGAAATTCCCGCGGTCCGAGCTCTATAGTTGCACAAAGCCAGTCCCAAAGGCATAATGGGTTTAATCCTTTGCCCTGCTAATGAGTCTCGGCCCGCCATCTTGCGCCGTTGACAGCTGTCACGGTTCCCGCTTTTTGTCGCGTCATTTCACTTTTATGGGGGAATATTTTTTTGAATTGGGCGCTTTCTGAATTTTTATCGGGAATAATTAATTTTGGCTGTGGTATAGTGGTCACACCTGTCAAATATGTATGTTCGGAATAATTGTGGGAACGATCTCATTGTTTACGGTGTATACGTGATGTGCTAGAATGTATGTACACAATTAATCAAAGGAAACTGAGCAAGCTAACAACAAACTTAGTGTTGTATTCCAATTCCTAGTGTTCTATAGTATAAACATAGCATAATCAACCTATAACATTCCCACTGCTGGGACACAGGCCTTGTCTCCGTGAGAGGGAGTGTCCGTAATCTACGAGTACCACGAGGACAGAGCAAGCGGACGGAAAGTGTTCTATGATGAATTAATTGAAAGGTTTCAGGGGGCTTACTCTCTAATTCCGTCAACGAAAATACTGTGCGGTACCCGTCCGGAAGTAGTTCGTGACATCGGAATGAACCCTACTCCCGATTAATTATCTTACATCGGGAGTAAGGACAAAGAACTGTCAAATCGTGTTGGCATTTATTCTTAGTTCGGGCCACGGAGTAATCTTATGTAGGTGATACGGATTAGGAATCGCCCGTAACTTCGGATTTTAGGCTTGGAAAAGCTTTTGCTCCAGGAAGGCAATTCTCGCGCATCTCGCATCCGATATTGTCGTTCGATTCGAAGTTTTCCCTCATAAAAATCAAGTCGAGCTGTTCTCGTGATTTACGATAGACTTGAAATGAGAATATATGATTCTGGATAATGTCTACATTTTATAAGCGACATAGGAGACGAGCGGCAGTGACGTATGCGTCATGAACGAGTGTGAGCGCGAGAATTGCCTTCCAGGAGTCTGGACCCATGCTCACCCGTAATCGCGCTTGCAACCTTTTTAATTCTTCTTCTTCTTTCCGTGTCAATGGTACTCTTCTTCAATATTTATAAATTGTTTGAGCCAAGTAGTGGCCACGTTGATTGCGACATCAGTGGTATTCTTTGAACCAGCGTCAGGCACTAGTTGTCTGGCATTTTTGTGGAACTGGGCCTTTTTGGTGCAGCCGTGAGGGCACACTTTCCTGCTAATTCCTTACATCGGACTTTGCACTTTTTTATTTGTTTTCATCTGATGTAATTATTGTTATTATTTGGTTAGACACGCTAGCAGCTAATTAGCTGATGCGTGTGTTTCGTATAGCTTGGAGATATTTAATCTGCCCAGTCGATTCTTGAAGCAGTTCAGTGTGGGAGCCGTTACTACGTTTTCCGGGAGTCTATTTCATGCTGTTACAACTCGGTTCGAAAAGAATTGCTTCAAGGGCTTTTTTTTTGACGAATGTATGGCTCTGCAGTGCGATTCTGTAACCATCTTACCGTGAAAACTTAGGTGAAGTGAGCGTGGAGTGAGCTGTCATTCCAACTAATGCTAGGGAATGACACTATTGACAGCTCACTCTAAGCTCACTTCACCTAAATTTTCACGGTGAGATTTTTACAGAATCGATCGGCAGGTGTACTGTGTATCTTTTAGCATGTGTTAAATAAATGTATTTTCTTTGTTTTCTTTCTAAATCATCCAGAGTGCAGCTGAACGGGCACTTAGGGCACTAGAACTATTTCATAAACCAACGAGAAAGTCTTTAATCTGTTTACGGCAATAAACACAAACAAGAAATAATATTTATACTGGTATCATTATATACCTTTCACTTGAACGTCAAACTATCAATCATGCTAAACACAGCTATTTATAAAGCATGTAGAAAGTCTTGTGTTCTCGATGCCATTTTTACCGTTTTTCTCATGCTTGTTAATTGATGGCTCGCAAGTCGAAGGCCAACCCACACTGGGGCAGCGTGGTGGATTATGAGCCACTACCTCTAAGAGAAGGCCTTTGTCCCAGCAGTGGGAACGATGTAGGTTGGCAGGACGAACTTCACGCTACTTGGAGGGATTTGTCCAAATTGGTTAGTACGTAATCAGCCTATAATGTTCCCCCTGCTGGGACACCACCACGCGGGCCCAGTGTGGGTTGGTAGATGTCACATGTCTTCGATTTTATTGGTTCTAGGACATGCCGATTTCCTCACGATGTTTTCCTTCACTGTTTAGAGAGCAGTGGTGATGAAATAATTTACAAATAGTAAAGCACCTGTCTGGGTCCGAACTTAAGACCTTACAACTCGGTAAGTCGCGGCTGTTACAACTGGGCCATCACTGTTCTTAATTGGTTAGTAGGTATTGTGGACATATCTCATTCCAGAGACAAAGCTGAAGTATCTCATGTGCCTGTAACAACACTGGCACACATACCCTTCAAACTGGAACACAGCGACGCTGCCTGGGGGCAGACATATGTGTGGTGATAGTATTTCCCTGGACGAGCTCCAGCACAAAGAGCTGCTACTAAAATTGCAGTAACTAACTATCGCGAACTGCCGTTATGCCCGGCTGTCATTCTTGAAAGTCTGACAACCAGTCTTACCAAGGGGTATCGTGTTACCCAGTAACTTGGTTGTGGAGATCAGATAGGCAGTTGCTCCATGTAAAATACTAGCAACAGCAACCCGGTTAAACTGGGAGCCGACCCCAACATATTTGAGTAAACGCGGATGATGGCCCATCACGCGTATAAAGTTTCACCAACCAATTAAAAAAGGTCCTGCATTACGTGAAAGTTGAAAGTGGTCTAAACATACCCCACTGCAATAAATTTCAACATTTAATTCAAGAGATTTAATTAAACTACACCTACATAGACTGATGGCTGCAATAAAACTTGTCGTTAACCTGTTAACTTGGACAGTTAACTTTAAACTGTTACTAATGATGGACATTTTTAACTCCCCTCTTATTAACTACACCCTGGAGTTAATGTAATTCGTTTAAAAAAGAAATGTTGGGCGAAAGGGACGAATTAATGGCGTCAAGGGGAGATGGTGTCTAATGATAACGCTGGTTCGATTTTTTTAGGAAAATGTTGTGCTGCAGCTACTCCAGGGACGAAGCTGAAATGTCTCATGTGCCTGTAACTGCACCGGCACACATACCCTTCAAACTGGGACACTATGACCGACATTCCAATTTCCCATATCGTCGCCCAGCAGTGAAAACCTCGGATGTCCCATTTCCTCAAAAAAAAAAAATATTTGTTCTTTGGATTTATAAACTCGGTAAGCACAGATTACTCTAGCAAACTTTCGAATCAGCTACTCCTAGCGCATAGTTAAATCTAAAAAAACAAAAGGTAATATCTTCCTCACTCATACTCGTACATTTTTTTTCAGTTAGACAGTTTTTTCTTCCTCCTGTAAAATTTAGTTATAAACACTTACGAGGTTTTTACTGCTGGGCGACGATATGTTGGAGTGTGGATTGATACACCAGCACTCCTGAGGACCTAACAAACGCCAGAAATGCCGCGATCTAGGCCCAACTCATCTAAAATAATCAAATATTTTCACTTCGACTCGAAAAAAAGATGAACTTCCCCGGACGATCCTTTACAATGTGCTTAACTACTACTTTGAGAACACGATAACTGTGCTTAAGATAGCTATTATGGGCCTTTGACGAAAGCAAGTCTAAAAAGGGCTTTGAAGTTCCGCCGCATACCTATTGTCGCGCCATTTTGAAAATGTTGGCCACGCATGTGACGTACCTATATAAATCGATAGCTGACATCAATGCTAACAGAAAACACAAGACCAAACCCTGTAAAGTGTCACGTTTCCGAGATATTAACGTTCAAAGTTGATGATTGAGTCACGTGATCAACTTTGAACGTTGGTCTTATTAAGTTTCCTGTTTGCATTGATGTCAGCTATAATAATAATCTTTATTTTTCTCTCCTCACAAAGGTTCACATAGCTATAAACAGGGACAAGAAATATCACGTTTTGACAAAAATGCATAAAATATGATCCTTTGTGAGAGACTGGCGTCCATACTAGGATACCCTGTGTGACGGATCACCAGGCTTTCACCCCGAACTAAACCTAATTAACATTAAAATTACATTACAACGGTCAATTTTATAACTGTAGACAAATTATGAAGGAAAAAAAAATATAGAAAACATGTACAGACGCCAGCAGGTCAAGCTACCCGAAACTGTCAAATTTTCCTAATCAATCTTGAACCTTAATGCTTTAGCGATAAAGTTGAAAACCTATTAAAGAAATTTGACATATTGTAGTAGCTTGATGTGCTGGCGTCTGTACTTATTATTTTCGAGAGGAAAAAAAAATATAGAACAATATAAGATAAAAAAAAGGTAATGTGTGTGTAGTGTGCCGTTGAAGTGTGCGAAGATCTTGAATGATGGTGTGAATGTGGGTGTGTAGGGTGTTAGTTACAGTAAAGTATCCGAAATTATTAAATATTACGAATCTATCGCTATCAATTTATATAGGCCTCATGCGTGGCCGTCATTTTCAAAATGGCACGACAGTAGGTATGCCAGGCTCCATTTAAAATTCTTAAAACCCCTTTAATTACATATAACTAACGATGTATAACTACATAAGCACTACATTTGGCAAATGAAGTAGGTATAATTAACATTATATAGGATGGCCTCTACCCACTTAAGAAAAGTCGTTAACTCTAAAATATGGTCTAATCTAGACATGTCAGGCCTCTCTCAATAAATCTAACCTAAAATTATTTTCAGTCTAGACAAGATTGCTTGGATATACTCGGATGTACTCTCAACTGCTCAAAATTTCGGTTGCGTGGCGTCCATCTTGCGTGCTGCACGCGATCTAAAATAATCATGTTGCTATGGTTGCGGTCGTGAAATGGAACGAGTAACGGTGTCTATGGGCTGTTACGAACTTTAGAGTTTTAGAGTCCTCGTATAAAGTTTGTTGGTTTTAAAATGTGTGCTTGTTTTGTTGAGAAAACGTGTTTTCGCTCGTTTTGTTAGTTGTTCTTTACTTTTCTTTGTGTACTCTCACATTTCTGGTGATCTATTCTGTAAAAAAACTCACCGTGAAAACTTAGGTGCAGTGAGCTTGAAGTAGCTACCCGGAGTCTGGATTCGTGTCCTGTTGATGGCAATAGGCTCGCCCCCTATTACATGGGACTTAAACATAACTAGTGAAATGTGGGTACACTTCTGCCTAACCCTTCGAGGAAAAAGGCATGATGTTATATCATTCTTGCAATTTGTAACACTGACATTGCATACGCCAATCAACGTCCCCCATTGACAGACCATGTCTCAGCTAATCAACTAATAGAACGATACACGCGATGTCCGGCGCACGCGCACACGCACTTACGTCAAGACATAGGTCTGTTGGAAATAGGAAGGTACAAGGGTGACCGTGTTCTTCAATTGACTTCAATACGTTTTAAATCTAGACTAGCTTCTACCCGCGACCTTCGTCCCCGTGTAAGTTTTTGTTCCCCTGACAAAACTCGTCACGCTAAGAAATTGCTATTGAAGAAATTTCTGATGGAAAGACCCATAAACATTTTCCCGGGAATTGAACCCAAGACCTCCTGCTCAGTAGTAGAGCTTGCGATCACAACACCAACGAGGCGTACGTTTTCTCGATGCGCCATATTGAGAGCAGTCGTAGCGCATTGGTAATGGCCGCGATTTAGAAGTTGTAGGTCGTAGGTTCAATCCCAGACAGGCGCTTTACTTTGTGTAAATTATATAATCACCACTGCTCTTAAAACGGTGAAGGAAAACATCGCGAGGAAACCGGCATGATGTTAAAATAAATAAATGTCCTAGAACCAAAAATTCGAAGACGTGACATCTACCAACCCGCACTGGGCCCGCGTGATGGATTACGGCGCACACCCACTCACAGAGGCCGAATGTTCAGCCGTTTCCTGCTACGAAGTTACTATTTGGTTCGGTCGGTCCCGATCCTACACTCCTACACTCTTTCGAATATTGACCATGATCCCGACCCAACTGAGCCGGTCCGAATTTTTGTCGCATTTTTCAATAATATTCGGTTCGGCTATGTGTCGGTCCGATCCGATCATTCGCACTTTGCACTTCGTAGTAGACTCCCTGTGTCGCAGCAGTGGGTTTGTTAGAGGCTTAATATATGTATATCCATCAAGAGGTGATTCTACCCGTCGTACTAAAACCACTTTCGCTATGAAACTCAAAATCAATTCGTGAAACGTGATCCCAACAGTGGGAACGTTATAGGCTGATTGTGTACATTGACGGGCGGGTACTATACGTTGTGTACGCGTATACATTGCGTGTATGTTACGTATCACTTGATTAGTGTATTGAGTACGTTTGCGGTCGTGAGAAGAGGCCGCCCCGTGACCCAGCTAGTGCCGGGACTTGCTGGTATCGAGGTGTCTGTCGATAGTTATTTAGTCATTATTATCCGCTCGTGGCTAAGTAATAACAGCCACACGGGTCGATCGATCAGGTTAACCTATGCTTGTCGGGGTCGGTCCGTGAACCATCTTCACGTGTGTAAAGATGGTCCACGGAGTCTAGGGGTCATAGGGGTCCATGCCTCGGAAAGCACGTAAACGAAACGAACGAAATTTCTAAATGGGAGTACTATAGGTACACCTCTGCCTAACCCTTCGGGGAAACAAGGCGTTATTAATTCTGAAAAGAAAGAAAGAAAGAAAAATAGTTTATTCCGCACAAACAAAACGCAATTCTGCAATTTAAAAACATTGTAAAAGCCAATTACTTTTAAAAAAATAACCGTGGATTTTCTTGCCGGCTCTTCTCCATAGGAAACGACCAATTGGAACCGTGCACTTAGCTTCTGACGTTTCATAAGTGCTCATGTTGGTTTATGTGACATAAAATATTTTGATTTTGATGTTATATGATCAATTACTGACTAGCAGCCCGGATCCTAGATTTTTGGGAAACGGGCACCCTGTTGCGTGGGAATTAATATTACTGACGAAATGTGGGAGTACTATTTGTGTCATAATCTGTCCCTGGAAACTGGTCCCCGGAAATACAGCTGCTCTAACCTAGCTCTGAAGCCAGGGCCAGCCAGCCACATTTTTCTGTAACCAGTGTGTTTATAGCAATAAAGAATTTTTTTTTCTGCCCGCGTTTCGTCCGCATGTAATTTCTTGTCCCCCCCCCCCCCCCCCAATCGCATCGCAACGCCTGCCCGCGCTTTTACTTCGTTTTCGCTAAGCGTTTTTCTTTTTGCTCGGCTCCTAAAAGTTCTAGCGTGATGTTACATAGCCTATAACCTTCCTCAAGAATTGGGCTATCAATTGCAAGAAGATTGTTCAAATACGACTGGTAGTTTTAGAGATTAGCTCGTTCAAACAAACAAACTCTTCAAGTTTATTATTTTATTAGTATAGATACTACCAACACAAACAACACACACAACAACACAACAACACACCAACACCAACACAACATACCAACACTTCCTTCCTAATAGATTATTATTTTAATCATAGTCAACTTTTCCTATTCCTTCATGGAATAAAGGCATGATGTCATATATTACGATGAGGAAAAATAATAAACAAGTGAGTAACGCTATGTGTGTAAATCGATAGTGACTCACATCACTAGTGACCGGTTTAAGCCTATCGACACAGTTCGCTGCTTTCACTACAACTCTATAAATACTACAACACTATTACTTATACGATAGGGCGTGGAAAAGCAAAAAGTACAAGTAAGTTACCAAATGTCCTCTCTTTGGTATTGTTCGTCGAATCGTTGAGCTCCTTGAGTTCCGAGTTGAGCTGCACGATTACTGACAAATGCGTGCACTAACTCTGCAGCCTCCTAATTTCGTAACACACTATCAATCTCAATCTGAATCATTTTGAAGGATGTTGCTAATCCATTGCTTCGTATGTTCAAAGAATTTGTCTGCTCAACAACGTAAATAACGCAATGTATGTTGTTGAACTGTCAAAATGAAAGTCATTCCTACTGGTTCACTCAAATCTGTGTTTCTTTCCTCAAAAGACTATTTCTAGTACCCATTCTACATGGTTCTCACATGATCTGACTAAGATTATGTTTGGAATTTAAAAGAGACTGTGACCTCAGTTTGTTTCCACCTTTCTTCTCAGAGTAGTTGGATAGGAAACCTCATAAAAATATGATTGACGTCAAAAGTCAAAAAAACTTGTTTGCCATCAAATACAATAAAACAAAAATGGTTTTCAATTAAAACTGATATTGGATAGAAACTGTAATGAACAGAGAGCAAATTCCTTTATTAATAAATATGTTACAGGAAATTTCCACCATCCATTTTGACAGCAAATTAATCCAATTTAAGTCACTCAAAAACTAATAACTCCGAGCACGCACTCTAAATGGAATCGCCAACGTACGAGTGAAAATATAACATCTATATACTTACTATATTTATATATAATATACTAATAATTAATCTGATGAAATTGTTTGAACACACTAATCTGGCTGGCATCTAGCAGGCTGGTTGTGTATGTGAGTTTAAATATTTGTAAACGCACCCACGATACAGGAGAAATTCCTAGAGCGGGGCTACGTTTTTTTTTTAAAAAAAAAATCTCTTGAACTACCAGTCACATTAAAAAAAATCTTTTGTATCTTGATAGCTCAGTTCTTGAGGATGGATATAGGATATTTTACATCACGCTATGACCTTAGGATCCGAGCAAAATGAAAGAGAGTCAGAAAGAACACCACACAGCACAGCATCACCTCTGTACCTATTTTTTTCTGTTCTGTTTTTCTTGTCTGTTTATATATGTGTGTACATAAATGGTAAATAAATAAATAAATAAATAAACGCTCAGCGAAAACGAGGAGTGTGTCGGAAGCCAAGGGAGTTCTCTCACGTCCGGCCCTCGTCCAGGCCATGGTACGGAGCGAGAGTGCATGGGAAGCCGTCATCTCCTTCTGCGAAGCAGTAATGCTCGCAAAGGAGGAGGCGGAGCGCGTGAGGGAGAGGCAATCTCTGCGTCCTCACGCCCCTAGTCGCCGCAGGAGACGCCCTGGACGTTGGGAGTCACCAGCCGACTCCCGGCCACCGTAGGCGCGGGCTTGCGGGCGGCGAGCAATGGGCAGCTCGCAGCTCGCCGCCCGGCAAGGACAAGGCCCAGGCGTCGACGGCGTGTTGTGTTCCACGCGCGCCTCAAAGAGATGTCAGCACGAACTGACGGGGTCCTCTAGGGCCGATGCCTGCCAGGGCCGCGGGTTGTTCGAAAGAGATACCGTGGCCCCTGATATAGGCAACTGAAGGAACACGGGTGGGTTTTAGTCAGTAAAAGTCTGACACGCCCTCCCGTTTTATAAAAATTTCGCTGTTATTTTAGTGCCTATTCTGCATTCGCGATTTATTCGCCAAAAATGTAAACAAATATCAGTTTATGGAAAAATAACTTTAATTCCTACACAATAAAGTTCAATTTACGCTACAACTTCAAACATTTTTATATCTTTTTCAATAGTGCTAGTCACTCTGAAATCAACTTAATCGACATTAAAATAAAGTTGATATTTGTTTAACTTGAAACAACATCAATTTGAAACGTACATACAACTTCCACGCGATAAAAGTCGCGGGCAGACGCTAGTATACAAATAAAAAGTTCGCGTGTCTTGGTTTATTAAAAGCCAGTTTACGAGGCAAGGTGTGACAGCGGCCGAGCCTTGAAAACACCCCTTTGTGGGCCTTTTAGACCCCCCATAGGGGGAAAGAGTATTAATTTACTTTCTTAGAAGTTTATTGGTAGTAAAATTGTACTGAGATTTATCAAGTTATCCTTTAATTACTTAATTAATATAACAATGGTTGTATGTCCCGAAGGTGTAAGCAGGGGGGATGTTAGTCCCATGTTGTCGAGGGAGCTCCTTGCCATTAACTGTGTACACAACACAAATAAACATGGCTGGCGAAAAGTGGGTGTACTGTACATTTACCTTTGATTCTCCTCCTCCTCTGATTCTTCTCTTTTTTCTCCTTTTTCTTCTCTTTGATTCTCTTTTTCTTCTCCTCTGATTTTTTTTTTTTATTTCTTTTTTGTGCGTCATGTTTGCCGCAAATAAACGTATTTTCTTTCTTTATAACCCTCCGGGGATTACAGTCGTGATGTTATGTTCACAACATAAATCTAGACTTCAGGTTGCTGCTGAGAAATTCCTGTTAGAAAACCCTGTAACATTTTGCCCGGCCTGGGATCGCATTCAGGACCTTACTCTTAGCAATTGTGCTCGACGAGGCAGTTATGTCTTCATCATCATCAGTTCAGCCGAAAGACGTCCACTGTTGGACATTGGCGTCCCACAAGCATTGCCACTTCGATTTCTGTACTTCTCGCATCCAGTTACCAGGGCTCGTGGCTAAATTATAACAAATAAAACAGCATATAAAACAGCCACACGGGTTGGTAGAAGGTTAAGCTACGCTTGCCGCGGTCGGTTTGTGGATGGGTAACCGTCAGTTACATATCGAGACGCCTCTGTCTCCGAAAGCACATTAAGCCGTTGGTCCCGGCTGTCATTATGAGTAGATAGTTGGATAGTCGTTACGGGTAGTCAGAAGCCAAAAAGTCTGGCAACCAGTCTTTCCAAGGGGTGTTACCCAGTAACTGGGTTGTGGAGGTTCGATAGGCAGTCGCTCCATGTAAAATACTGGTATTCAGCTGTATCCGCTTAGACTAGAAGACGGCCACAAGATGGTTGGGGAAAAGCTGGGCAGATGATGACTTCAGAGGAACCACATTACAACTATTCTGCCAACCAAGCCAATTATATATAACTAACTATGCGAAATAATCCTCATATACCTACCCAAACAGAAATAATTACTCTTTTACAAATCGGGTCGGGGGCCAAATGGACGCATTACGCCGAACCCAATTAGCGGACACCACGACACTGGGTAAATACTGGACATAACACATATTTCAAGTGTAGGAAGACGGCAGAAGGTCCACGTATCCACAATACAGGGTGGCAGGACATTGACGCGAAATCTACAACCATAAATTCAACAAATGACTTGATGGTAAACAAAAAAGAAAGAAAAATGCGTTTACTGGCATTACAGCAAAATTAAAAAAAAACATAATTGTTCAAAAGCGTACTATTCCATCAACGACTACTTACACGATAAGAATAGTTGGTTGCCTTAGTTAACGCAATACAGGCGCCGATTCCCTTGTTCACAAACTAAACTAAATATAAGTTCAGTGCATCTTTTTCTTTCTGTATAATTAAGAAAAGGACAGAAGATAAAATATTAGTTTAGTCCTGTCAAATTAAGATACTCCATAGACAGTTTAGATGTGATTAAAAACATGGCTACTAAAAATACATCAATTTACGTCGGGCGCTGATTAATTTGACAGGACTAAACTAATATTTTATCTTCTGTCCTTTTCTTAATGAAATAGAAAGACATGAACTGAACTTAAATTTAGTTTAGTTTGTGAAGAAGGGAATCGGCGCCAATGTTTGTGTTCTTTCTCCAGAATTAGCTTACTGACAGGTTATTGTTATTAGTATTAACTTATTTATTTATATTACTTCGATTGGTCCTAGTTTATCATTTGTGACTTCAAGTGACAGCTATGAGCTATGTGAATAGAACCCAGCAATGCATAAATATGTAAGCTGTCACGCCCTTTATGCCTGGTGGCTTTTATTTACATTTTAATTTAAATTAATATTTTTTTAGCCTGAGTACGTATAGTTTTTTTTATAATATTTGTTGATATATTGGCGAAGCTAGCTGACTTAAGGCAAATAATTTCATTTTATGTTCTGTGTCTTGTAATGTTAATTACTTAACATAGGTACCTAGTATTGCATACAATCAATTTTCTAACTGAACAGACAGCTGTGCTGCTGGGGAGTTTGTTGCGCCACTTCTTCTTCCCAGCGATAGCACTAGGAAGTGGTGAAGGGCGGGCGTTTTTGGGGGCTGTCTTTTGTAATTTGGACGTTCAAAAAGTGCTGATTCTCAGCCTAATTTGAATAAATGACTTGATTTTATTTGATTTTAATAAAAAAAAAAAAACTATAAAAACAGAAAACAAAGATTGTAATTTAAAAAGGGCTGAGCAAAGTTCAGCATAAGCAATAAGCGTCAGCACACGACACACACACTTCGCCCTTGTCTCGGACGGTACCGCTTCTGCACTAACATACACTTTCACAGCGTTTGGTAACCACAAGTAAAGCGCACGTCGCTTCGTGATACAAGCGAGTAATCACTCGCCAACATCACGCACTCGCTGCTCGGGAACTCGTTTTTAGTTGTGTTTAAAGATTCTTTATTTATTAATACATAACTAAGGTAAGTGACGGCACGGTTGGCGCAGTGGTTAAGCGATTGACTGCTGCGCTGCGTGTCGCGGGTTCGATTCCCGCACGGAACAAATATTTGTTTGACCTACATGTATTTGTTCAGAGTCTGGGTGTTTTTCTATCTATAATATGTATGTATTTACAAAAAAAAAAAATTGTATATAAGTAGTTTATCAGCCATCTTGTTACCATAACACAAGCATTAGGTTGCTTAGCTTGGGACAAATGGTGCTGTGTGAAATGTCCAGGGATTTAAAAAAAAAAAAAAAAGTGTAGTTGCTAGCTCTACTGGCTTCTCGTTGAACGAATGGCCAGACGAAATGACCCTTCTGTGATTCCCTGTTGCTTGTCACTTCGTATGTGTTAATCTGTATGTTTGTGGTAACATGGGGAGATTTGCTCTGTATCTTTGCGGCGGTAATCCCTGCGGTGTGGGCAGAAGTGCTAGCGGCAATTATGTGGTCAATATTGCTGTTCATCATCTTCATCAGCCTACAGCAGTCCTCTGCTGGACATAGGCCTCTCATCAACTCTCATCCAGGCACCCTAGGAAGATCGTCGATCCACCTTACCTTAAAAGCATCCCACCTTACGTTTGCCGATTCGCGGTCTCCACTGAAGAACTCGTCTACCCCAACTGTCATCGGTTCTTCGGCTAATATGGCTGGCCCGTTATTGCCACTTCAGCTTGCTTATTCTGCGAGCTATGTCGGTAACTCCGGTTCTTTTCCGGATAATTTCATTTCTGATTTTATCCTTCAATGAAACTTGACAACTATTCCCAGTAAATTGAAACTTCACTAAAGTTGAAACTATTTAACTGTCACGTACAGACGCCAGCACATCAAGCTACTACAATCTGTCAAATTTCTGTAATAGATTTTCAACTTTATTACTAAATCATTAGGGTTTAAGGTTGATTGGGAAAATTAGACAGTTTTGGGTAGCTAGCTTGGCCTGCTGGTGTCTGTACACAAATAGAACTTGTCGTTTTACGACGTGTAAGCGACAATCAACCTTAGAGCTCTAAGCAATAACGAAGACGACGAGACATCACCTCACTGAAGTTGTACTAGTACCTACATTTAATTTGCGCTTCTATAATATTCATAGTCCCATTGGCTTGTGGCTAAGTAATAACAGCCGCACGGGTCGATCGATCAAGTTAAGCTACGCTTGCCGCGGTTGACCCGTGGATGGGTGACCATCTTTACATACCAAGACCCTCTGTGCCTCGGAAAGCACGTTAAGCCGTTAGTCCCGGCTGTCATTCGTGGATCTTTGACAGTCGTTACGGGTCGTCAGAAGCCCAAGTCTGACAACCAGTCTTACCAAGGGGTATCGTATTACCCAGTCACTGGGTTGTGGTCAGATAGGCAGTCGCTCTATGTAAAAACTGGAACTTCATCCGACGGCAGACAGATTGATTGAGTATTGACAGTTCCATTGGTCCCACACCGTCGGGAATGGGGTGTGAGTTTTTTTTAATATTTCCGCCCAAAATTGCTTATATTTATGACACCGTGCCGAGCCTTATACTATTTAGCTGTTCGGCCCAATTATTTATATCATGCGTAAAAACAATTATTTACGTTAAAAAAAAAAAGAATTTATTTGCCAACCACACGCAAGAAATGTCACGTTAGCAAAAAAGGTGACAGTTTTAATTAAATTAATTAGAATTTCACTAACTAATGGGCGAACACAGTTGGTGTGTCATTAACCTACTTTGCGGAAGGCGTGTACAGTTTTGAGTTACACGAAAATTTTGCTACACCCTGTAGTGTAATTTCTAATAGACACACCCTTTCGACTTGTTGACCGATTTCCGAAAAAGGTGCGTTTTACCGCAAAAAAGGAGCGGCTGAATATTTTATTTGAAGCCACTGCCCGTTGTACCGTATGCACCATTGACCTGCACCATCAAAGGTGCAGAGGAAACTAATTACTTTCATCATCTTCCTAAAGTTCGAAAAATAAAAAAGTATTATTTAAAAGGTAAGAATTAATTGTAATATAAGCTGAGGATTTGCAATGTCATAATAACAAAAGACAGTTCTCCAACACATCTGTTACTCCTCCAGACCGAAGGCAGGCAGCCAATCTCAAAGGCACGAAGGCCGCCGCCAATTTCAAAAGTCCGGGCTGTGAGTGCGAGAGCAAGCGTGATCAGTGCTCATGCCTTCTCTGTATGAGAAGAGCCCATTGACCTGCAGTGGGATATTAATCGGCTTATGCCGTATATCGGCTAGCGTAGTGTGGGACGTCCCCCAGCTAGATGGACGGACGACCTAAAGAGGGTTGCTGGGACGGACTGGATGCGGAAGGCGGAGGACAGGGTGTTGTGACGCAGCCTGGGAGAGGCCTATAGACTATAGGGCTATAGGTTATAGGCTGAGTTGATTGATTATCATATGACACACCTCTGCCTAACCGTTCAGGGAATACATTGGCGTGGTATTGTTTCATTTTCGCTCCAACATAATATCCAACTCTTTCAATCAATTTGCTAAAGTACCTCTCTTTCTTCCGAACGATAAAAGGGTCGTTTCTTTCACTTTTATGCATTCGGTGTACCGTTTCATACTTCGTTTGGCGCGCCTGAGTGCCGGCTGTAGGCCGCGCCTGTGACCTAAATGTCGCAGGCTATGACACTTAGTTTATTTTACTTTACATCGTAAACTAAGAACATACTTGAATAATGTGGAAGGCTATATAAGAATTGCGCGCCAGGTTCGAACCCACGACTTCTATGGCACAACATTTTAGTTGATTTTTTGTATAAGATACTAGCTTTTGCCCGCGACTTCATCCGCGTGAAATTTTGGCCCATCGCGTGGCGTCCCACCGCTCGCCCGTCCTACTACTTCGTTTTCACTTTTTTTCATTTTGCTCGTCTCCTATGGGTCGTAGCGTGATGTTAGATAATCTATAACCTTCCTCAAGAATTGGGCTATCAAATACAATAAGATTTTTTTAAAATCTTAGTTCCGGAGATTACCCCACATACAAACAAACAAATAAATTTTACCTCTTTATAATATTAGTATAGATTTTATATTATAACTAGCAGCGCCCCGCGGTTTCACCCGCATAAGTTTCGATCCCATAAGAATATCGCGATAAAAAGTATCCTGTGTTAATCCTGGTTATAAACAGTACTGTGCCAAAATTCATCCAAATCCGTTCAGTAGTTTTTGTGTCAAAGAGTAACAAACATCCATCCATCCATCCCCACAAACTTTCGCGTTTATAATATTAGTAGGATATATTAAAACGGACTTACCCAGGGGTATCGTATTACCCACAGAACAGATAAAAGTAGTGTATTACCCATTAACTGGGTCGTGGAGGTCAGATAGGCAATCGCTCCATGTGAAATACTGGTATTCAGCTGCCGGTTGAAGCCGACCCCAACATAGTTGGGAAAAGGCAGGCAGATGATGATTAAAACGGACTCACACTTCCCTGTGTTTATTATTCTAGTGTATGACGTGTTGTGGGTTGCAACTGAAAATCAGCGTAGCGTAGCATAATCAGCCAATAATGTTTCCACTGGTGGGAAACAGCCCACAGGCATCTTTGTGAGTGTGAGTAGGCTGTAATCTACCATTCGGGTCCAGTGCGGGTTGGTAGATGTCACATGTCTTCGAATTTTTGGTTCTAGGACATGCCAGTTTCTGCACGATGTTTTCCTTCACCGTTTTGAGAGCTGTGGTGACGAAATAAAACTCCAAATCAGCATTTTTTTTTAAATTAAACCAATTACAGTCACAGGACAGGATGGAGCCAGTTGCCCATTCCAAAGCGTAGTAGGTTCACCATGGACACTCTTGTCAAAAACTATATTTTGACTATATTGGTGTGTGTCAAGTCGGGGTCGTTACTACTGGGCTACCACTGCTCACTGCTCACTATAATAATAGTTTGTGGACACAGGCCACCCCTTGACCCGAATATGTCCAAGTTACGCACGACACATATTTTTTAACATTAAAGAGACATTCCAAGCTTTTACGTTGACGGAGTCAAAGTGCTCATATTTTTAGTTTAACAGAACTAAATGTTGCTGAAAGTAGGAGTCGTAAATGTTAATAGGGAATTAAACACAGAATACTTAAGGTTCCCAGTTGCAGACAGGCGCGACGCGAGTCTCATCTCGTGTAACAATTTCTATGGAATTTCTACTTCATGGAATTAGCTCTAGCGGAGTCGCGTCGCGTTGAAAATAATATTTTATTAACAGCTTGATGAAAATATTGAGGTTACAGAATGCAGAACCTCCACTTTATGTTTAATTTGGGTTAATTGCGGACTCACAATCGCAGAATTTTGATTAATCAATCTAAGGTAGATTGATTTATCAAAATTCATTATGAATTTTTTATTTTTTATTACATTATCATCAGCAAATAATGTTCCCACTGCTGGGACACAGGCCTCCTCTCAGTGAGAGGGAGTGGGGTGGTAATACACCACGCAGGCACAGTGCGGGCTGGTGTATGGCTATGGTGGGTTGCAATATAGCAATTAGTGCTTATTGCTAACTTAAACGTAACTTAGCTTTCTACTTCATAAGTTAAAGGTTACATTTAAGTCGTACAGTCTTACTGGTAATAAATCTTAGTAGGTTTATCTATAATCTTGTTGAAAGGGGCCGGCGCGGGCGCAGCCTCAAATGTGCAGTAGAAAGTAACTTTATGTACTATAGTTACTTCGATAAGTTACAGTCTCGGCTGCCTCTTTGGAGAAATGGTCGAGTGCGATTACAGAGCCCTAATTCACTATGACCATTTAACGTTTCCTTACTTCGAAACCATGTCAGTTTCTTAGTTAATCCCGCCAATCTCGCGTTGATTTCGCGCGGTTTCGCACATTGTGTCATAGAGAATTACGGCCATGAGCACGAGGTCCTGGGTTCCTGTATGGGTCACGCGTATCGGCAATTCGGCAAGCGTAGTGCGGGACGGCCCCCAGCTAGTTGGACCGACGACCTTAAGGTGTCTGGGACAAACTGGATGCGGGAGGCGGAGGACAGGGTGTTGTGGCGCAGCTTGGAAGAGGCTTATGTCCAGCAAATGGACTGTGATAGGCTGAGTTGAGGTCCTGGGTTTGATCCCGAAGTCGGTCAGTGTTATTGGTTTCTTTTCACATTCATTTCTCATTAGGAGGTGGTCGCATCATGTCCTCTTACATGAGATTTAAACATAACTGACGAAATATGGGAGTACTAAACCACCTCTGCCTAATCCCTTTAAGATACAGGCGTTATGTTATGATATTTTGTAGTGTCTTAGATGTGAGGTAAACTGCAGGCAGGTTAAAAAAACAGATACATAAGCATTTAATTCTAGAAAGTACAATCATCAACAAAACTGTGCAGCACAGAACAAAAGTACGCTCACAACCAGACACCTTTCAAAACCTTTTATTTCGAAATTCGAACAAACAAAGTACTATCGCGAGCAAAAGTGCTCGAGAGTTCGACGAACAAAACACTCTTGTGAAACTCTGGCACTCGTTAAATTTTCTAACGAGTGTGTTGTACACGGGAACGCTTTTATACACGATTGCACATACGAAGGAGTTTCGCGAAGTTTTATGTTATATCACGTTTATTTGATCCTCGGGTACTTTTTGTTCTAGTTTTTGGAAAAGAATGAGTGAATAAACTATAGGATACACGGTTCGTGGCCGTTCTTCTTCTCCGTGTTGTGTCGATAGTTGATACAATAAGCTTTAGAAAGAGTCTTTTCAATCTGTCAAACACTAACCTGTACCTATGACAGAGAAAAGGTGCTACTAAGCCGAATTTTTTCTAACTTTTGACATATCATTTGTTTTTTGTACATATTTTTGTTTTGGCGTACAATAATGTAAGTATGTATATATAAATAAACAATAAAAACGGCCTCGTACTTTTCTTTCTACTGCCCTTATTACAATTTATTCGTGGTCGGCGCAACATGTCTTTTTCTTCCATACTTCTCTATCATTTCGGTAGTCACCCCCTTTTTAACGATATCATCTTTCACACAGTCCATCCATCGTTTCTTCGGTCGTCCCCTACTTTTATAGCTCTTCTTAAATACATAGTTTTGGCCATGAAGTAACTTGACCATCTTTACATATCGAGACCCCTCCCCTCCGTGTCTCAGAAAGTTCTCCGTTGGTCCCGGCTATCATTCGTAGGCAGTCGTTACGGGTAGTCAGGAGCCCGAAAGTCTGAAAACCAGTCTTTCCAAGACGTATCGTATTGCCCAATACCTGGGTTGTGGAGGTCAGATAAACAGTCGCTTCATGTAAAATACTGGTATTCAACTGCATCCGGTTAGACTGGAGCCGACCCCAACATAGTTGGGAAAAAGCAGGCAGATGATGATAAAGGAACTAATAAAAAATACTTTATTCCTGCTTTTTTCATCCGCAAAACCTCTTTTCAATAAAAAACAATTCGTCAGTTTAAAACCCAGCAAAATAAAATAATTCCTCACAAAAATCCCAACTACGTTTTACACTGAAAAAATATTCATTTTTGCTAATGAAGAGAACCACGAAACGCAGCCGTATTACCGAGAAATATTCTTTTAAAAACTGCAGGGAAAATAATAAAAAAACTTAATTAAATGTATGAATATTAAATTCAGTTGTGTGCTCTGAAACTGAACTGAAACCTGAGTGCGCTCTGAAACTACCCAGAGTGTACACAGTCTGGGTGTTGTAGTTCGTCGTGTACTTGACTGTACTTTCGTGTCAAAGAATACTACAGAAGGTCCATACGACTACTATTACTAAGCCTCCGCTGTCCTTCTGTCTGTCAGCGGGTTCCAAAACTTTTTGATGAAAGTGTGAAACTGTGAACAAACCCTCAATCAACTCAGCCTATCGCAGGAAACAGCCGAACATTCGGTCGATACCACTTCGGAGTAGACCCCCAGGGTCGTTTTCTGACACATTTGTTTTAATTTAATCAAATAATTTCGAACAGAGTGTGGCCGCGTCGTACAAGGCAACCTCTACAACATCTTAAACAAATGACAGTCGCGAGTGCGCTTGCACTCACTGTACGTAAAGCGTGCGTGTGTTTTCGCTTGATGTATGAAGCTGACCTTCTGAACTATACTGTGGTATTGTACTATTGTGTATCATAGTACACTACTGTGTATTGTGCATTGTGTATTAAAGCTCATTGTTTTATGGCGGCTCATTAGTATTTCGTTGCGGTTTTACAAGATTACGTTTTTTTAACCAACCAGCTGCGCCCCGCAGTTTTTCCCGCATAAGTCTCGATCCCGTGGGAATATCGGGATAACCTAACAGGGTCATGTACTCACTAGTTTAAGCCTAGGATGTATCTATGATTGTGTACATTGTGCATTAAACAAATAAATAAATAAAAATTAGTCCTATGTCCTAAACCAGGGGGTCTACTCCGAAGTAGTATCGGCCGAATGTTCGGCCGTTTCCTGCTACGAAGTTACTTCGTCGGTCCCAATCCTACACTCCTACACTCTTTCGAATATTGACTATGGTCCCGACCCAACTGAGCCGATCCGAACTTTTTTCGCATTTTTCAATAATATTCGGTTCGGCCATGTGTCGGTCCGATCCGATCATTCTCACTTTGCACTTCCTAGTAGACCCCCAGGTCATGCAGGAAGTTAGCGCCGTCGGAAAACACGCAAATCCTTTTGTCCTGCGCCTGATCTCTCTCCGGTCGTGTCGGATTGCCTTCCCATCGGACCATGAGAGTAAGGGAAGGGGTTCTTGTGTCTGCGCACCTACTTGTGCACTATAATATCTACATAGATTGCCCCGTCCCGTCTCATTTTCGCAAGCGCGACTGCTTAGTGGGGTCCTGGGTTCGATTCCCGGGTCGGGCAACGTGTTATTGGCTTTTTCTATTAGGAATTTCATAGTAACAGCCAGGAGTTTGGAAATGCCTCGGGAAGCATGTTAAGCCGTCAGTCCAGCGCCTGACCTCCCTCCGGTCGTGTCGGATTGCCTTTCCATCGGACTATGAGACTGAGAAGAGGAAATGCACCGGTGTCTGCGCATATAGTTGTGTTCTAGGTATAATATCTACAACCTAATTGGCTAGTCTCCGTTAAGATGGCCGCTATACCGAAATTCGGTCAGGAGGATATATTCATCAAATAGAAAGTCTTTCTGATGTTAATCTGTAAATTTTGACAGATATCTTCATTGTTTCGGAGCCAGCATTGTCTAACTGTATCTTATCTGTTTCATCGAAAAACTGGTAGGTACTGTAGTAAGAAATAAATCGAGTATTTATGTCATTATACCTTTTACAAGGCATTCAATGATTCGGTTAACATCGGTACAGTATTTTTATCTCACGAAACGACGCGCACTTTACTCGTGGTAAACAAGTATACAAAACGCTGTGAATGTGTGTGTGTGTTGTGTGCTGACGCTACTTGTCCTCACGCAAACATTCGTTTCGCTTGTACACTTGGTAACTACAAGTAAAGCGCGCGTCGGTTCGTGAGATAACAATACTGTGCAGGGAAATCATGTTCTTAAAAATAATTAAGAGTACGCTATGCCGTGCCAGAAGGTGTATGAAATATAAGTCAGAATTTGAAATAATTTAACTACAGTCGCCAGCACATCACACTGTCAAATTTCTTTAATAGATTTTCAACTTTATCGCTAAAGCATTAGGTTCAAGGTTGGTTGGGAAAATTTGACGGTTTCGGGTAGCTTGATGTACTAAAAAAATATGTCATCCAGTTTTAAGATGTCGAAGAAAATACAAATGTATTAATGTATTATTTCTGTTTTGTTTCAGGTAAATGATTGATTTCTCGTCCGGAACAACCATCCAACGGTTCCATCAAGTTTGTCTGCTGAATATGCTGATGTAAGATATTTTCGAAAACACGACAGAGGGTTTATTTATAAACGACTAGCAGCGCCCCGCGATTTTACCTGCATAAGTTTCGGATAAAACGTTGTCGTATGTCCTAATCCAGGTCATGGAGGAAATTAGCGCCCTCGGAGAACACGCAAATCCTTTTGTCCTGCGGGTGGCGATCACCGGGGTGGTTTTATTGAGGTAAAAATCCCACACTCCCCGACCTCATCCCCGAAGGTCGGGTGCCTTTTGTAGGTTTCCCCCCGAATAGTAGGAAGTAAGATGAAGAAAGTAAAGTGACATTTAAACGTCAAATTGTATGGTTAAACAGTCGCTAATCGCTCTAAGCAACGTTTATGAATAAAGGGGTAAATCATTAAGCTTTAATCATATTTAAAACGACATTCTGTCTTAAACTTTAATGATTTACAATAGAACGGATGTTTTAAATTCCGTTTATCGCCAAATGTATTTAGGAATTTCTGATAAATGTCTAATTAATTCTATACAACAAAATCAAAAGTCATTTATTCAAACTAGGCTGAGAATCAGCACTTTGCGAACGTCCCTTCAACACTTCCTAGTGCTTTAGCCGGGAAGAAGAAGTGGCGCCAAACTCCCCAGCAGTAAACAAGGAGTATTAAGTTGATGGTGGTTGAATCAGCTGGATGCAGGAAGCACAGAACCGGTCGAAGTGGAGGTGCTTGGGCGATGCCTATGTCCAGCAGTGGACGTCTTTTGGCCGAAAATACGATGATTAAGTGGTTGATGTACAGACGCCAGCAGGTCAAGCTACCCGAAACTGTCAAATTTTCCCAATCAACCTTGAACCTTAATGCTTTAGTGATAAAGTTGAAAATCTATTAAAGAAATTTGAAAGATTGTAGTAACTTGATGTGCTGGCGTCCGTACAAGAACATCAACGTCAGAAACCCTCGGGACACCCAGATCTTACACAGATGTTCTCAACAAGCCCTGACACACACAACACACACCACATCATCGCACCCCTCACACCCACACACACACACACAAGAAAGAAGAACCCCCCCCCCCCCCGCCCCAAAAGAAGCCCCTCCCCGTCCCTTCAGAAGTTGGCTAGTTGGAATAACCACCGACGGCCACCACGCACAATGGTCTGCCTGAAGGAATAAGTGCGGAACCCAAACCCATAAAATAGCTAGGACTTGGACCAACCTCTTAATCCAACTTATCCTCGTCACTAAAACCACAAATTAAAATCCGTGTGAAAATCCACCAAAAATGCACGCGTAGGCGTTCGTAAACCAAATAGTCCAAGAGCTTAAGAGATGACGCGTAAATTAAGCCTATTAACATTGTCGCCTCATTCAGTAATTGATATCTAAGATTGGCCTCAATTGGGTGCAGACTCCCGGACTATTCACACGGAGTTTTTATATTGTCCCCAATTGATCCGGTGGGTCATTGTGAAAACATGTGATTAGCTCATTGAGCTCCTGGCCTAGGAAAATGTAAGGATCCGCATCCTTACATTACCTATAGTTAAAAACCGAACAGGTGACATCTCTGATAAGGGGAACTATCGCCCTATCTCTCTCGCTACTACAATTGCCAAAATATTGGATAGTATTCTTGATTCATGCTTGAAAGAATATCTGCATGTGCACGATGCACAGTTTGGTTTTCAGTCCAAACTATCGACGGAGAGTGCTATTTTAAGTCTCAAGAATACTGTCCAATACTATACTGACCGCAGAACCACGGTGTATGCCTGTTTCCTGGATCTCTCCAGAGCCTTCGACCTCGTATCGTATGATGTGCTCTGGAGAAAACTGAGGGACAGGAATATACCGGCTGGAGTTCTCGGAATTCTGCAGTATTGGTATGCAAACCAAACAAATGTTGTGAAATGGTCAACAACACTCTCTGATCCGTATAGGTTGGAGTGCGGTGTGAGACAGGGGGGGTTGACGTCTCCTAGACTCTTCAACCTATATGTGAACGATCTTCTGGCCGGGCTCGGTAGCATGCGGGTTGGATGCCGCGTGGGTGGTGTTACCATTAATAATATCAGCTACGCGGACGACATGGTGCTGCTGGGCCCGACTGCGGGATCGATTGGAGAGATGTTGAGAGTATGCGAGAACTATGCAGCTACACACGGACTCGTTTATAATGTGAAGAAGAGTGAATACATGGTTTTTAAGGCCGCTGGTAAGGCCCACGACTATGTACCAGGTTTTACTCTGAATGGCTTGAGTATAAGGCGAGTAAATAATGTTAAGTACTTGGGGCACATACTTACCGACGACCTTAAAGACAATGTGGATATAGAGAGGGAGCGCAGGGCACTGGCGGTCAGAGGGAATATGTTGGCGCGCAGGTTTTACCGTTGTACTAATCAGGTTAAAATAACCCTTTTCAAAGCATATTGTCAGGGTATGTACACGGGAAGCCTGTGGGTCAGCTTTACCAAAAGATCGCTGGAGGTCCTACGCATCCAATATAATAATGTTTTCAGAATGCTGTTGGGACTGCCCCGTTTTTGTAGCGCATCTGAGATGTTTGCGCTGAATCGAACAGACGACTTTTATGCGGTCATGCGAAAAAAAATCTCGTCCCTAATAGCAAGACTGCGGGACAGTGACAACAGTATTCTGAGGACAGTGGCGGAGAGCATCTACTCTCCTATTCTGAGACGTTTTGTGGGGGTGATGAACAGGTGAAGTACTTTCCCTTCGCTTGTGCGTCGTCCACTTGAAATGATCTCGGAAAAACAAATGTGAAAGGGTAATATGGCACTAACATTAGGTATAAGGATTTTACTAACACAGTGGATCTTACGTTGTCCGAAATAAAGAATTTATTTATTTATTTATTACAAACTGCTCGTGTAACCGCTTACACGAGCAGTTTGTTCCGTAATTATTGCCCTACTTGACGGCACGGTTGGCGCAGTGGTTAAGGGGTTTTACTGCTGCGCTGTGTGTCGCGGGTTCGATTCCCGCACAGAACAAATATTTGTATGACCTGCAAGTAGTTGTTCCGGGTCTGGCTGTTTGTGTATGTGAGTTTAAATGTTTGTAAACGCACCCACGATACAGGAGTAATTCCTAGTGTGCGGCAACGTTTTTTTTTTAAAAGAAAAAAAAAAAAGTGCACCCAAGGACAACCCACGGTTGGTGCAGGACTATTGCAGAACATGGAAACAAAATATACTGGGCTATGGGTTTGGGTGGCTATAGTGGATCGGTTACCTTGAACTATGGAAGGTCTATGTCCCCTGCCTGACCAATGATAATTATAATGTTCACAGATGAAATGGCAGGGGGTGACTTGCACACTCAATAATGGGCCCCCGAAAACGGTCGCTAGCACATAGTATCGTAGCGACAAGGGAGCAACATGTCCTGAGGTGCTCATGAGGAGTGGAGAGGTATTCCACGGCTATCAGGACAATCCCCGAAGTACGGTCAAGATACCAGCATCTTACTGAAATACTTCCTTCCTCCGAGCACGTTTGCTCTTGCTAATCTCCACTCAAACCAGCCAATAAAGGCAAGAAAGAGGTGGGAGCTCTGTTCCTCCTCAGTGTTCACTCCAGCCGGCCAATAAAGGCAAGCCAGAGGTGAGGAACAAGACTTCTCCCGCGAGATAGGGTCCGTGGGGTCGCTATTACCCAACAGCTCGCCACATGCTGCCCTGCGGTTTTCTGTATCTCTCTTGGTTTGGCTCACCCTAGACCTGTTTCGGCAAAGTAAACTCTTCCGACACAGGCCTAGAGTTCGGAGCGCACAAGCCCCACCACGATGTCAACGTAGAGATACGGCGGTGGGGTTATTATTATTATTATTAACTAGTAGTAATGGGCCGACTGAAGGTTTTGCCGACCTTCGATTAGCTATAGTGATTAAAGTATTGGATAAATTTGATTGAATTTTTGTATATGTCATTCGATATACGCAGTTTAATTCAATTTCGTATTGTCGTCCCTGCCTTGTATATTATTCTGTATTGTTAGTTAATGTATTGCCTGGTTTATTGAATTGCTCCATATCCTACTATTATTATAAACGCGAAAGTTTGTGAGGATGGATAATGGATGGATGATTGTTACTCTTTCACGCAAAAACTACCAAACGGATTTGGATGAAATTTGGCACACAGATAGTTTATAACCAGGATTAACACATACGATACATTTTATCCCGATATTCCCACGGGATCGAAACTTATGCGGGTGAAACCGCGGGGCGCAACTAGTAGCTCAATATGGAGTGTCGAGCAACAATTTCTTACGTCATAACGTTATATTGCGCAGAACTAAGCAATCTTAGTTATCTTTACCGTTCATTTTTGCAAAGACAAAAATAAAATACAGTGAAACTTTCACTACATCATTAAAATAACAGCAATTAAAAACTTACATTAATTTTCGAGGTTGCCAATGACAAACATACTGATAACTTCATTCACTTGAACTACTTTCTACTTGAAAGTAATACAACATTAATTAATTAGGTATAATTATTATTACAAGCCGTGTACCCGGATCGGAATACTCATCGAAAACATTACATACTTTCATACAACCATTGAACTGCAAAATTTCATGCTTCTAGATGCAGCAGTGTAGCTTGTGCGTTGTCTGTCAGTGATACCATTTGTTCGATGCACAACCCAGTTACCGGGTAATACGATACCCCTTGGTAAGCCTGTTTGTCAGACTTTCGGGCTTCTGACGACCCGTAACGACTGTCAAAGATCCACGAATGACAGCCGGGACCAACGGCTTAAAGTTCTTTCCGAGACACGAAGGGTTCTTGCTATATGAAGATGGTCACCCATCCACGGACCAACCGCGGCAAGCGTAGCTTAACCTGATCGATCGACCCGTGCGGCTGTTATTACTTAGCCACAAGCCCCTAGGAACTCTTGTGCAAAATTTCATGCTTCTGGACCCACGGTTAAGGCTGAGCGTTGTCTGTCAGTAAATTAATTAATGAATTATGATTTTTATTAAGTAGATGATTAAATAATGGACTGACTCACTTGCTCATTGGTAACAAGGCTGCTGAGCGTGACATCATGGGTTCGTACCCCAGGTCAGAACAATATGTTATTGGGTTTTCCCAATCAGAATTTCTTAGTAACAGCCTGGAATATGGATTTGTGCCATGGGACTTAAACATAACTGAGGAAAAAGGTGTGGTCATCATCCTCCCCCCCTTCTCCTAAATTATTCGTGGTCGGCGCAACATGTCAGTTTCTTCCATACTTTTCTATCAGTCGTCATCTCAGTAGTCACCCCCGTTCTAACCATATCATCATTCACACAGTCCATCCATCATTTTTTTGGTCTTCAATGTTCCTTGGCTTGGCTTGGCTTCAATGGCTTGAAAGTGGGTGACCCTTTCAAGCCATATCATATTTCACTAAATCTAAAACTGATAACCATAGATACCAAGGGGTATCGTATTTCCCAGTAACTCGATTGTGGAGGTCAGATAGGCAGTCGCTCCATGTAAAATACTGGTATTCAGCTGCATCCGGTTATACTGGAAGCCGACCCCAACATAGTTGGGAGAAGGCAGGCAGATGATGATGATGAATCGTATTTTAAAGCACCATTTTATCAAATGTTATTGGAGTAGTGGAAGACCAAAGAAACGAAGAATGGCCTGGAATGGTTGTAGCGTCAAAGACTCTCCATCAAAACGCATAATCAGCCTATAATGTTCCCACTGTTGGGACACAGGCCTCCACGCGAGCCCAATGCGGGTTGGTAGATGTCACATGTCTAATAATTTTTGTTTCTAGGACATGGCCGCTTTCCTCACGATGATTTCCTTCACCATTTTGAGAGCAGTGGTGATGAAATTAACACACAAAGTAACAATTACACAAAGTAAGATGTCACATGTCTTCGAATATTTCATTAAAATGAATGTACCGAAATTGATTAAACTCTCAATAAACTACAGCTCGGTCATTCGCTGTCAAGCAAACCGGTTTGTTTATCGTCTGCTACTCATTGTCAATGGTTACGCTCTACTTGTCTTTGACTCGCATCCGGCAGCCATAATGTTGGTATTTATGAATAGTAGCTCTAAGACATGTTAAGGTACAGTCCGTTCACACTAATTTTACCTCTGATTTAGCATCACTGTCCAAATCACAGTGATCTTTATTCTCATTCCAATAAGGTTGCTGTTGGGTTACTGGCACTGCAAGGTCTGTCAAAATCATTGTGATCTTTATTCTTGTCACAATAAGGTTGCTGCTGATAAAGATAAAATAACTGTGAACGGACTGTAGGCAGCAGGATAACGATATATTGTCTTTGTTTTAAAGAATGCTATGAGCATTTTCCGGTAACTATCAGACCAGCCCTTCAATTTAGCCATCGTCATCATCTGCCTGCCTCTTCGCAACTCTGTTGCTGGGGAGTTTGTTGCGCCACTTCTTCTTAGCGAAAGCACTAGGAAGTGGTCAAAGGCTGGGACTGTGTTGTCATTCTGACGTTCGAAAAGTGCTGGTTCTCAGCTTAATTTGAATTTTGATTTTAGTTGAGGTCGGCTTTCAGTGTAATGCAACATATTAGTATTTGTAGTAGTGCTTTAAAATACGATTCTCGAATTAAACCAAAACATGCAGAATATACGGTACATTAACAATTTAACATTTTGCACATGGCTGAATATATTTCCACTCCTCCCCCCTTCACCCCCTGGTGGTGAATACATAATAACTCATTCAACCCCCATTTGATGGTAATACGACGTTCACCCCTGAATATGTATGGGGAATTTCTTTTGTGGTGAAAACATACGGGGGAAGATTTGGAGCGTGGCTGCTAGTGTACAGTGAAGAACTTGACTGCGCTGTTGGCCTCGTGGTCGCAAGCGTTGCTGCTGAGCGTGGGGTCTTGGGTTCGCCAAACATCGCTGCAGTGCTTCAGTTTTAAAGGTATGTGTGTGTAGTGACAGGCACATGACACACTTCAGATTCGTCTCTGGGATGAGATAATTCCATAATACATTTTTACTTTAACAATCGCTTTCATAGTTTTTAAATCTATTAAAAGGTAAGGTACCTTTAAAAGCTATCCAGACTAGCCTTTGCTCGCAGCTCCGCCCGCGTGGAAGTCGGAAATTATCCCAGGGGAACGTGCTACCGAAATAAAAGTATGGCCGTGGTCTGACCATGGCCTGACAGTAGCCTTGTGTGTCAAATTTCATCCAAGTCCGTTCAGCCGTTAAGGCGTGAAAAAAATAACAAATAAACACAGTCACTTTCACATTGACAATATTAAGCATGGATTTGCAATTATTTCATGTGACGCCATTTTCTATCAACCCAGGCGGTCCCGTCCAACGCACCCATCCCTGTATGTTACCACAAAACTGCAATACCGCATGCATAGTACATTAGTCACTTAAAGGATTCCGATATGAAGCAAGGCTGTTACCCAGACAGGCACGGAGCAATCCAGACATAGCTGAGCTACTCGTATAATAAACGCATAATCTATGAGGTATAATAGTCGCAGTGCTAAAGCTGGGCATGAGGTCCTGGGCACGATTCCCGTTTCCGTAAGTGTCTGGATTAGGCAAGTACATAGTTAAACGTTAGCGATCCAAGCCTAGCTGTTTGATTGAATGGCTGAATATCATACATGCCGCTAGTTGAATGGCGCCGTTTAGCTAAAAGGCTAGGCAGTTAACTGAAAGGCTGATTAAGCTAATTGGCTTCGACATATATGTATATAGTCCTCCAGACCGTATTTTGGCCCTGGAGGCCAATCCCAACGGAGACTAGTCATCGGCGCGGGAGATATTGTAGTGCACTGGGACGGCAATCCGACACGACTGGAAAGAGATCAGAGGCAATTCTCGTAATTTTAAGAACGTTCACAGTCTGATCTCAGTCTCAATCTGTCAAAAATACCTCTAATTTTCCTACGTTTTGACAAGTTTTTGACATTTGTTTGTCGCAAAGATGACACTGCGACCAGATTTTGAACGTTTTAAATTACGAGAATTGGCCTTCAGGCGCAGGACCAACAGCTTAACGTGCTTTCGGAGGAACCAGGGTATCACACCACCGACTTCCAAACTCCGGGCTGTTACTAAGAAATTCCCAATGGAAAAACCCAATACCTCTATGCCCGACCCAGTATAAAGGTATGAGGAACAGGGTGTAAAGTTCACTCATCCTCTATAGAAAAGGGAGGATCCTCCGGCCACACGGGTGTTGTGTCTGGCGGGCAACTGCCCGATGAATCATGTCGGGGTGTTGTATATGCTAATTGCGCGGTAAACTCTGCTTGCGCGATGCAGGATTATGCTTGACGTCGTCATTATGACGCGTAGTTCGCATGTGGCGTTGTAGATACCGCTACACCAGGACCCCACGCTCAGCAGTCGCGCTTACGACCACGAGACCAACAGGCAGTCATAATAATCTGAAATACTGTCATGCCAAGCAACTTAAAGAATAAGAAGGTAACTTCCTATGCCAATCAAAGTCACGTCACAGAGCCAGTGAAGTTAATCTAACCGGATTAACTGAAATAACAATTAATCTCGTCAACTAGTCTCCCTGACAAGGGTAGAAACACCCGATCAGGCTGGTATTTGGTTAATTAAATCTAACTTGATTGGGGTTAAGATACTTAGGGAGTCTAAGAGCTTTGGGTAAGTTGCGATAGCCTGTCATAAGTTATTGATTAGATTGTGCGCTGATTAATATTTCCAGATTTTCCGTCAGGAATTTCGTAGTTATAACACGGAGCACTGGACATTTGCATCAATAACTCAGCCTATCGCAGTCCTCTGCTGGACATAGGCCTCTCCTAGGCTGCGCCACAACTTCCTGTCCTCCGCCTTCCGTGTCAGGTCTGTCTCAGCCACCTTCTTGAGTACATTTTCCTGGTTGATGAGAATACCTCCTCCTTACCCTTTGAAAATACAAGGTGGCAGGGACAACAAACATTGGTCCTTGGCAGCTCTGGACAGAGAGAGGTGGAAGGAGAGTAGGGAGGCCTTTGCCCAGTAGTGGGACAGCAATGGCTTTTTTTTTTTTTTCTGGTGGGAAATCATCAAATGACCCCTCCCGCTCTGCGTGGAGCGGGAGGGAGTGTCAAACTCTTACTGACTAAAACCCACCCATGTTCCTTCCTTCGCCCTTTATGTTCCGGGGTAGCGGTAACCCTTTCGGACAATCCCGCTGACCCGGCAGGCTTCGGCCCTAAGGGGCTCCTCGAATTATGCTGACAACTCTTTGAGGCGCGCGTGGAACACTTACGCGCCGTCCGGCACGGGCCTGGTCCTGATCGGACGGTGAGCTACCCATTGCTCTCCGCCCGCAGGCCCGCGCCTACGGTAGCCGGGAGTCGTCCCGCGGCGGCTGGGACGGGAGGCTCTCTCCCTCATCCGTCCCGCCACCTAATTCGCTAGCATGACTGCTTCGCAGAAGGAGGCGACTGCCTCCCACTCCTTCTCGCCCCGGACCATGGCTTGCACCAGGGCCGGGCGCGAGAGGCCGCCACCGCTGCCGATCGCCTCTACGAGGACACGGCGGTGCTCCGCCCAGTACACCTCTACCAATGCAATGGCTAACAAAAAGGGACAACGACGCCCAAACTTTAACCATGAACTCCGCACATAATTCTAAGGCCCTAGAATTGATGAATTCATGATAACAGGTTGTGCGTCAATGCCCCTGCCACCCCGTATAGGCGTGATGTTTTTTACAAACGTAAGCGAAACCGCGGTTACAGCTAGTGTTCAACACATCTAACATATAGAACTGCCGGTCGATTCTGTAAAAATCTCACCGTGAAAACTCAAGTGAAGTGAGCTTGATCAGTAGTGTCAATCCGTAGCATTAGTTGGAATGACACCTCACTCCACGCTCACTTCACCTAAGTTTTCACGGTGAGATGGTTATAGAATTGCACTGCAGTACAGGCACATGCACGACTCGCAATAGTTCTCTTAACTTTAATACGAGTATCCTGGCGCTAAGTTTACGCTCAGTTGTGCTGAAGTTCCTGAACATTATGCTCGAACTGTCGTCATGTCATGTTAATGTAGATTTACGCTGGTTGCAGAAGCTAATGTAACATCACGTCTGTGTTCCCCAAAGGGGTTGGCAGAGGTGTCTTATACACACATTCCTCCTTTATACGTTCCATGGAGGCTAGTATCATCATTTGCCTAGCCTTTGTCCCAACTATGTTTGTCTCGGCTTACAGTCTAACCGGATGCAGCTGGATACCAGTATTTTACATCAGCCTATCTGACATCTCAACCCAGTTTCGGGGTAATATGATACACATTGGTAAGACTGGCTGTCAGACTTACAGGCTTCTGACGACCGGTAACGGCTGTGAAAGATCCACGAATCCTCGAAAACATTTTTTCTTTTTGTTCGTTTCCTAAGGTTATAGGCTATTGTTAGCTACAGCTAAGAAATGAAAAAGGGTTCGCAATAAAACTGAACACATTATCTAGACCAAAACACATTTACTTCCTTTTCCACAATATCTGTAAAAACAATCAAACATCGCCGAAACAAATAAATTCTACTCCGAAGTAGTATCGGCCGAATGTTCGGCCATTTCCTGCTATGAAGTTACTATTTGGTTCGGTCGGACCCGATCCTACACTCCTACACTCTTTCGAATATTGACTATGGTCCCGACCCGGCAACTGAGCCGATCCGAACTTTTTTCGGATTTTTCAATAATATTCGGTTCGGCCATTTGTGTCGGTCCGATCCGATCATTCGCACTTTGCACTTCGTAGTAGACCCCCTGTACTTACTCGCTAATTGCAGCGACTTATTACACTAATGCCGCAGCTTTTCTGCACGTGTTCACTGCTTGGCGTCTCGAGCAAGAAGGCCGACTATCAGTTATATCCCATAGAGAATGGCAGCGAATGTCCCCATGAACAAATAATTGTTTGAGTGACATACGAATATTAGTCGATTTAATAAATAGGGTATTTTATCCGTGTCAATGACCTCAATTTATGATGATTTTTGTGTGATCGTTTCTGCCCATATTTGATAATCTAATTAACAATATTTTTAATTTAGTTATTTCAGTGTACCTACCCGTCAACAAGTTTCACATTAAATTCAAAGTGTTAACAATTAACTAGTATTGGATTTAGAATTTAAAGTTTTTTTTTTGTTTTCTCCGCACGTTTTCTCATATCACATCTGATATTGGCAGAATTGTCGACATTGGCACCATTGCCATAGAGGAAAATAGAATAGAATAAATAGGGTTACCTTAGACAAGCTAACACTATTTAATATCACGCTAGGACCTAGCGTAACCTCCCTCAAGAATTTGGCTATCACATGCAACAATATTTATTCAAATCCGACTGATAGTTCTAGAGATCAGCGCGTTCAAACAAACAGCTCTTCAGCTTTAGTATTAGTATAGACTACTATAGATTCTCATATAATTCGTTACGCTATCGACATGGCTCTCCTCTTCTAACTACCTCTCAACTCAACACAATCCAGATAGTTCAATCAAAATATTTCCAACACGTACCCACAATCTACAATAGTTTAAGCAGTTAACTTGAACCGTGGAAGTTAGACTCTGGAGTAGCGCCTGAACTCTAGTTAATTTCCTGAAGCAGTCGCGAACGGTCGGTTAAGTTAACATGCAGCTCGTAATATAACTACAGTTTATGTAAGTTATGCGCAGGTTGCTTAACTGTTACCGCGTTACTGTGTAACTTGACCTGAGTAGTAGCTAGTGTCTAGTTTAATCTCATCTATACTAAAAATAGCGGCGCGGTTTCACCCGCGTAAGTTTCGATACCGTGGCAATATCGGGATAATATGTATCCTATGTGTTAATCCTGGTTATAAACTATCTGTGTGCGAAATTTCATTCAAATCCGTTCAGTAGTTTTTACGTGAAAGAGTAACAAACATCCATCCATCCAAACTTTCGCGTTTATAATATTACTAGCTGCGCCCCGGGGTTTTGCCCGCATAAGTTTCGTTCCCGTGGGAATATCGGGATAAAAAGTAAGCTATATGTTAATCCTGGTTATAAACCATCTGTGTGCCAAATCTCATCTAAATCCGTTCAGTAGTTTTTGCGTGAAAGAGTAACAAACATCCATCCATACAAACTTTCGCATTTATAATATTATTAGTAGGATACTAATTTTATAAAGAGGTAAGATTTTGTTTGTTTGTAAGTTTGTTTGAACGCACTAATCTCTGGAACTACCGGTCGGATTTGAAAAAAGTCTTTTAGGCTAATTCTTGATGAAGGCTATAGGAGCCGAGGAAAAAGAATAATAATCAGAAAGAAGGCTAAACGAAATTGAAGGAATAGCACGAGCAGGTGATGCGGTGCGACCGGGGCGGGTCGGGTACCATCATGGTACAGACGCCAGCACATCAAGCTACTACAACCTGTCAAATTTATTTAATAGATTTTCAACTTTATCACTAAAGCATTAAGGTTCAAGGTTGATTGGGAAAATTTGACAGTTTCGGGTAGCTTGGCCTGCTGGCGTCTGTACACAAATTGACAATTACAGCGCGTTTACTACTAACATGCAGTTGATTATACCTCCACGAGCTTCATCAACCATCATTCCAGATTGTCACTCGAATAACAATAACACATTTAATAATAACACAAAGAAAAAAACTCTCACATTGAAAAATCACTCCATTTGTATTTGTACTTAAATTAATAAGGTTCAAATTCCCCCAACTCGTTGCAGAGACAATAAAATGCTTAAACGGCAGTTTTGTCACGAACCAGCGCAGTTGCAACATAACCTTCTGTCCGCGAAGTAGGTCTAACATTGTTATCATCGAATGAGTCATGCGTGAGAAAGCCTGCCTTCAAATTTTGTACTCTGCCCATTAAATTAACCGTTTTTTGACAGCTGCCTTAGAACGTTACTATTCCAGATTACGTAAAAGTTAAGTTAAAAAAAAATACGTCATAAAATAAATATGTATAAACTGCCTAATCTTATTGAACTATCTTATTTATGATTTCTTACACCGTACATCATCTGCCTAGCCTTTTCCCAACTATCTTGGGGTCGGCTTCCAGTCTAACCGGATTCAGCTGAATACCAGTATATGACCTCCACAACCCAGTTACTGGATAATACGATATCTCTTGGTAAGACTGGTTGTCAGTCTTTCGGGCTTCTGACTACCCGTAACGACTGTCAAAGATCTACTAATAACAGCCGGGACCAACGGTTTAACGTGCTTTCCGAGGCACGGAGGGGTCTCGGTATGTAAAGATGGTCACCCATCCATAGACCAACCGCGGCAAGCGGAGCTTAACCTGATCGGTCGACCTGTGCGGCTGTTATTATTTAGCCACGGGCCCCTCCACTTCTCCCACCGTACTTGTGTCACCGACTTCTTACACTACGTGTGTCAGTTTTGACAAAAAAAAAAAAAAATTGCTCACTAGTTCGATCTGTCAAAAAATGGTTAACCTGGTGGACAGACTATAGTATGAGCTTGTCAAATATATATACTGTACAAGTATATAACAGAAAAATATTAAATAACTAGCCTTTTGCCCGGGGTTTCGCCCACGTGGAGGTCGGAAATTATCACGAGACCGTACTACCGGGGTAAAAGGTATCATCATCATCAGCTCTATAGCAGTCCACTGCTGGACATAGGCCTCTCCTATCGCACGCCATTCAACTCGATTTTCGGCAACTCTCATCCAGCTGCTACCAGCCATCCTGCGAAGATCGTCGCTCCACCTAGCCAGAGTGTAGCCTAAAAAGTATCCTATGTGTTAATCCAGGTTATAAACTGTGTGCCAAATTTCCAGTTTCAAAGTTACTTATCTCTTTTGGTGACCGTACATGGAACTATGAGGCTAGTCGCTCAGTGTAAAACACTAATAACCTTAAAATAATGAACATTTCTATGATAACTGCTTTACGACATCGGAGCGGCAATTCTCGTAATTTTAAGAAAGAAAGAAAAGGATTTATTGCGACTCGTACAGGATTATAAACTAAACTAAACACAGTTAAAAATAAAAATAGAACAAATTATATTAAAAAAAAAACAATAAAAGGTAAAGGTGATGTCATGGGCAATCACAGTAATAAATAAATAATAAAATAGATATAATTATGTAAAATATTAGCAATAAAATAAATATTATTTGTTTTTAATCCGCGCCAGACGTAACCTCATTACTTGTCTATGCCCTGAGTGTCAGAAGCACTCTGTGGCATTGTTGTGACCAGTGATCTGTCCCAATCTGTCAAAAATACCTCTAATTTCCCTGTATTTTGACAAGTTTTTGACATTTGTTTGTCGCTGAGATGAGACTGCGACTAGATTTTGAACGTTTTAAATTACAAGAATTTGCCTTCTTACTACACAAACATAAAAGACTTAACTTCTGGGTTTTGAAAGCAATAATTGTGCTGTGTTGGTGGCCCAGTGATATCAGCCTCGAATTGCGAGTTGTAAGTCGTAGGTTCGAACCCAGTCAGGTGCTTTACTTTGTGTAAATAATTTCATCACCACTGTTCTCAAAACGGTGAAGGAAAACGTCGTGAGGAAACCGGCATGTTCTAGAACAAAAAATTCGAAGATGTGACATAACCCAACCCGCACTGGGCCCACGTGGTAGATTACAGCCCACTCCCGAAGAGAGGAGGCCTGTGTCCCAGCAGTAGGAACACTATAGGCTGATTGTTCTTATACTTACTAGTAAGTTATCCATAAGAACTGGCCATATGCGCATGCACATATACAAAGGTACCATATAAGTGTGTTTGTCGTTTCGATTCATTTTTCTGCGAATTGGAATCATGCTCGCGATCTTGAATGCATAAATATTATGTGACGGTACTGTGTCCATTGTTTCAGACGGCCGTTGACCTACTCGAGACAGTGGCGTTGACTGTTGAGAGATCGAAGCTAGTTTCATTAAAGAATTCTGAATGATGTGGTATATTAGTCTTTGTGTAAATAATTTCATCATCACTGCTCTTAAAACGGTGAAGGAAAACATCGTGAGGAAACAGGCATGTCCTAGAACCAGAAATTCGATTACATGTGACATCCCTCAATCCGCACTGGGCACGCGTGGTGGATTATGGCCCATTCTCTCTCACAGAGAAAAGGCCTGCGTCCCAGCAGTGGGAACATTACCGGCTGATTATGCTACGTGCGTGCCTGCCCTCGTTGAGTAACCCGACATCTGCAGTTCTGGGTTTTGAGCCCCAGGTTGGCCATTGTTTGTGGGTTTTTCAATTGTCCTCTTAGGGTGAATTCAAACTTTTATACTTACAATAAGTCTTATCCTGAGAATAAATTTTGAGTTTGATCAGTTTTTCCATACTAGAACTGTCAGACGTCAATTTTATTCCACGGATAAAAGATATCTGACTTTGGTAAAGTCAGCCCTTACTAGCATAGAAAAAAGAAAGAAAAAAAAAAAAGAAAAGAAAAAAAGAATGAAAGAAGGAAAAGGAAAGAAAGAGGAGGAAGGAAGGAAAGGAGGGGGGAGGAAGAAATTTTATTATTATTATAGCAGTTTCGGCCAATACAAGCCAACAAACAATTGGCAATAAGTTTGCTCCATAAATCATCATCATTCTCCTGTGCTTATCCCAATTTATTCGTAGTCGGCACAAATGTCTTTTTCTTCCATACTTTTAATCGTCGTCTCGGTAGTCACCTCCTCCCATCTTTCACCCATTCTTAAAAGCCATCCACTTCAAGACTTTCCTCACGATATTTTCCCCTCTCTCCATAAAACATGAGATTTAAAAATAACTCGTGAAATGTGGGTCTACTATACTCTCCTGTCATCCATGCTGTAACAACAGAATATGAAATCGACACTTGATTTCCGTGCCATGTCAGGCCCTTTGTACACGGCGCGGTTTCTTTACGGTACGGCTTATAAACCGCGCCGTAGAAAAAATGTATGTGTCAACAAGCTTCCATAGTGATCCATACAACACTGACGGACCGTGCCTAGATACGGCGAATAAACCGTAGTTCTTCACGGCAAGAAAAACGTGTGTCAGGGCCCAGTCATGTTGGAATCAACACATGATTCTCGTACCGTGTGACAGTGGACACGCGCACCTAACGGAATGTCCGCGGCTTCCAATGTCTGCTATGTGGTACAAGTAACTGCTACGACTACGTGAGGTAGGCAGACACGTAAGTATCACACAGTCATACTATACTATCATAAAAAAGGCCAGGAGAAAGGACCTATCGGCTTTCAACATCTAGATTGGCCTTTTGGCCTTTTGATACCCTACCTTTTTAGCATTGAAATATTTTTAGAATGAGACTAGTGGTAGCCCAGTGGTAGTGGCCCCGACTTAGGAGCTGTAGATCGTGGGTTCGAACCCACGCAAGCGATTACTTTGTGTAAATAATTTCATCACCACTGCTCTCAAAACGGTGAAGGAAAATATCGTGAGGCAACCGGCATGTCCTAGAACCAAAAATTCGAAGACATGTGGCATGTACGGACGCCAGCACATCAAGTTACTACAATCTGTCAAATTTCTTTAATAGATTTTCAACTTTATCATTAAAGCTTTAAGGTTCAAGGTTGACTGGGAAAATTTGACAGTTTCGGGTAGCTTGACCTGCTGGCGTCTGTACCAACCCGCACTGTGCCCGCGTGGTGGATTATAGCCCAGTCTCTCTCGAAAAGAGGATGCCTGCGTCCCAGCTGTGGGAATATGCAGTTAGCCCTAGCAGCACCACTTTTCTGCCTGCCTTTTCCCAACTATGTTGGCTTCGGCCTCCAATCTAACCGGATGTAGCTCAATACCAGTATTTTACATGAAGCGATTGCCTGTCTGACCTCCACAACCCACTGGGTAATATGATACCCCTTTGTAAAACTGGTTCTTAGACTTTCGGGCTTCCGTAGCGTCTGTCAATATCAAAGGTCTACAAATGACAGCCGGGACCAACGGCTTAGCGTGCTTTCCGAGGCACGGAGACGTCTAGATAAGTAATGGATGGTCACCCATCCACGGACCGACCGCCGCAAGCGAGGCTTAACCTTCGACCGACCCGTGCGGCTGTTATTATTTAGCCACGAGCCCCTCTTTTTATCACGCATAGAAAAATACAAATACACTCAAATACCGGAAATGACGAATGCACAGACCATAAACAAATGCATGGAGTATAGAGGAGCTTATGGACCGAAAATCTATGACTTCCGGTTCCTGTAGTTAAGGAGTAAGGAAGATATTACGCTAAGGGTCGGGATTCGATTCTCTTTTGTTATGCTAAAGAAGTAATGGGTATGAGGGTGCAACATCTAAGATAAATAGCTATCTTAATGGCAGTATTTTTTGCTGAAGGGAATGTAGTGGAACTGCTGAGGTGGAATCAATTCCCATGTCGGACAAGATATAAATAATGACTATAATGGTGGTCGAGAAAAACTTTTTCCTTTTTCACAATAGCACCTACCACTGTTTGTCTCTGCGTCACCCAAAGGTAGCCTATAGCAGCCCACTGTTGAACATAAGCCTCTCCTATTGCACACCATTCAACTCGATTTTCGACAACTCTCATCCAGCTGCTACCAGCCATCCTGCGAAGATCGTCGCTCCACCTAGACAGAGAGTAGCCTAAAAAGTATCCTATGTGTTAATCCAGGTTATAAACTGTGGGCCAAATTTCCAGTTTCTAAGTTACTTAACTCTTTTGGTGACCGTACATGGAACGACGACGCTAGCTAGAAGACCACCCAAAGGTTGACTGGTAGAAAATGCCTATGAAATTAAGTCGGCCTCTGTACGATTGTGTGCTTAAATTATTTAATGAATAAATAAATATTATTGGTTTTTTTTCATCAGGAATTTCTCAGTAACACGTAGAGTCCGTTTCCCGAAAGAACCAGACACCTTTCTCTATTTAAGAATGTGCATTTTATTAACCAATAATCAAGCCTGCTACTCGTATATGATGTGGAGATAAATAAATAAATCAATATTTATGATTCCGTCCTACGACAGTGGCGCCGCGTTTACGAGACTTCTTTTGTGAAATGGACTTTAGTTTGTGTCACAGCAGTGGTCGACCAGTGGTGTCGGCCCCGACTGACTAGTTGTAGGTCGTGAATTTAAACCTAGCCAGGCACTTTACATTGTGTATTTAATTTCGTCACCACTGCTCCCAAAAACGGTAAAGGAAAACATCGCGAAGAAACCGGCATGTCCTAGAACCAAAAATTCGAAGACATGTTACATCTACCAACCCGCACTAAGCCTGCGTGATTACAGCCCACTCCCTCTCTCTCTCTCTCACACTGATTATGTATACGGAGTTTGTTTGTTGTTTCAAACAGGCTTATAGTAATAGGCTCCCCCCCTATTACATGATACTTCAACATAATTCAATAAATAAAATAATTGGCAATACCGGGAGTATACTAAACAGCTCTGCCAACACCATAGAAGAATACTTGGCGTGATGTTACATTATATAAACTAAAAAAGAAATAAAATTATAAATACATGTTCAGGAAAGAAAAGCAAAGAAACATGACGCAGAGAAAGAATACAAACACAAAAAAGAACAAGTTGGGGGAAAATATGCGTCACGTCCACGTAAAACGGCCATCGCTCATGATAATGCTAAGACCCTATGCGAGACAGAGCCGCAGCGCTGGAACTAGGTAAACGCCGACAACGAATTCAAACACCAACGAGTGACTGTACACACTGCCAACCTCTTCGCGGAATACAAGCGCGATGTTAATACAATCGTACAACAATGAGGAACGTAACAATATCTTCAATTTGAACACGTCTGCAGAGGATTCCTTTCTAATACGGTAGCAGTAACAAATTACAGACGAGCACAAAGATATTGGCGCGTTGACGGATGCAAATTAGAACTCATTGACTTGTGAAACTGACTCAGACCGTTTTGTAACGTAATGAAACAGTTTTGTTTTGAGACTGAAGAATATTCAACGTAACGGTGACATCAGAGGGGCAATTCTCGTAATTTTAAGAACGTCCAGTCTGATCTGTCTCAATCTGTCAAAAATACCTCTAATTTCCCTACATTTTTGGCCTGAGATGAGATTGTGACTAGGTTTTGAACGTTTTTAATTACGAGAATTGGCTTTCTGACATCAGTCAATGACCACGTTACAGAGCGTTTCAAAGAGAGCACATCAGTACATTCACACACCAAGCATCTTAACGCGGCGTACGACAATACGCTGTAGAGATGATGATATGTCCTCCAAGTCGAATTTCGGCACATGACGACCAATCTCAGCGAAAACCAGCCTTCGGCGCGGGAGATATTATAGTGCACAAGTGTGTGACACATAGACACAGGACACAGGCACTCTCAACACACTGTATGCACACGAAGACTTTATAGGAGAGTTCACCCTAAAAATTATCAGGTCTGCAATTAGACAGTTTCACCTTCATGGCTCCCTAATTCACATGTAACGGTAGTGAGCCTATTCCTCAACTGAATGCCAAATTATCATTTTTCATTTCGTTTTTCATTACTTTTCTTTTTTCACTTTATTCCCTTTTCATTTCATTTCATCGTATCCTGCATTATTCTTCGGCGCGGGATCCTTTGGAATCCCATAGGATTCTTGAGCGTTCGTATATGTCATGATTTTCATGTTCGTGAGCCATAAATTATCCGTTAGGTACATTGCGATCTCGTCGGTGTAACAGACGGACGTCTTCGAATAATGAACCGCCTCATTTTTCCGCATCGAGCGCCGACCCCCACTCGTCTATATTGTTCGTATCTTAGTATTTAAATAAGATCGTGTCCTCGGCCATAATTGTATATTTTAACCAGCTGTGCCCCGCGGTATCACTCGCCTTGTTCGGTTTCTAAGGATCGTAGTTTGACGTTAAATAGCCTATAACCTTGCTCAGAAATTGGGCTCAATCAATCAACTCAGCCTATCGCAGTCCACTGCTGGACATAGGCCTCTCCCAGGCTGCGCCACAACACCCTGTCCTCCGCCTTCCGCACCCAGTCCGTCCCAGCCGCCTTCTTAATGTCGTCCTTCCATCTAGCTGTGCTAAAATTGGGCTATATTTGATAGCAAAAAATATTTTTTCAAATCCGACTGGTATTTCCAAAGACTAGTACTACAACATCGTGCGACACTTCACTTTTCATCTAATATTGACCTGCTGACTGGTCGTCAGATTTTCCGGCTTCTGACTACCCGTAGCGACTCAAAGATCCAAGAATGACAACCGGGACAAACGGCTTAACGTGCTTTCCGAGGCACGGAGGGGTTTCGGTATGTAAAGACGGTCACTCATCCACGGACCGACCGTGGCAAACGTAGCTTAACCTGATCTATCGACCCTTGCGGCTGTTATTACTTAGCCACAAGCCCGTCTATAAAATGTATAATCACATACATGTTACCTAACAAATGCTTTTGAACCGTAGAGTTGAAAGTTTCAACTCTGCGGTTCAAAGCATTTGTTAGGTAAAATTACAAACCTTTCAACTTGAAAGGTTTGTACAGCTATGACGCCTGTATTGCCTACAGGGTTAGACAGGGGTTTATATTGTACCCACATTTCGCCAATGATGTTGTGTTGTGTTTATTTCATGTGTATACCATCTTTTAGAACTAGGTAATGTATATTTATTTTATTTCTTATTTTGATTGTGATTTTCATTTATATCTAATCGTATGCTGCGTTGACGTCATCATGTCAACGCCGGCTGTCGCTGAAAACCAGCGCTGGGGCTCTGTCTCGCATAGTCTTAGCATTATGCTGAGCGATGGCCGTTTTGCGTAGACGTGACGCATGTTTTCCACCAACTTGTTATTTTTTTTTGTATTCTTTTTCTGCGTCATGTTTCTTTTCTTTTCTTTCCTGAACATGTATTTATAATTTTATTTCATTTTGTTACAGGTATGTACAAAATTACGAGCTGAAACTGAAAAAAGGTTAGGTTTTTGAAAGCTTTGTTAAGTATACACTTTACCCATTTAACTTTTCTCGTTTAAATTCTGTTTAACAGTATTAAAACCCTAAACCCTAGCATGAGGTCGACATCATAACAAGATTACGGAACCCTTTAAAATTATAATCTTTTATGAAAGAGAACTGTCACGCTTGCGGATCCCTAATCCTGTATTTATTGTTAAAAAATTGTAAGCTTGGATTATCTTTTAGTATTAAGTTCCCTCCGTATGTCACTCTTATATGCACGACATCTGTAGTTACGGGCTCGTTCACGGACATACGATTACTCGGGGCCCGTACTATGAATGACAACATGGTTTGACAGTTGTCCCTACTCCCGATACGTATTTGCCGAAAAATTCTCCGAAAAATTTAATTTGACACACTTTCGGTACGGACCGTATCTTCGTTGACGGTCGTAGAGAGTTCTGAGTTGGTAGACCCCCTCGTACGAGCTTCGCGAGGATATATTTAGAGTTAATAATAAAACCACACCTGGAGGTCTACTCTGAAGTGACACATTCGAATGATCGGATCGGACCGACACATGGCCAAACCGAATATTATTGAAAAATCCGAAAAAAGTTCGGATCGGCTCAGTTGGGTCGGTATCATAGTCAATATTCGAAAGAGTGTAGGTGTGTAGGATCGGGACCGACCGATCCAAATAGTAACTTCGTAGCAGGAAACGGCCGAACATTCGGCCGTTACGATACATTTACCACTTTGGAGTAGACCTCCTGTATTCCCCAAACGGATAGGTAGAGGTGTATAGTACATCCACATTTCGCCAGCCATGTTTAAGTCCCTTGTAATATTTACGGCCGGTCATCAACCGGTCACAAATCCAGACTCCGTGCTACTGAGAAATTCCTGATTGAAAAAAACCCAATAATACTTTGTCCGACCTGAGAATCGAAACCTAATCAACGTTACCACGTAACATTTGCGACCACTAAACCAACGAAGCGTTACACGATCACTTACAGATTTAAGGACAGTGTCAGGGTCAGAGTCGGAATCTTTATTTGTAAACATAGGCAGAGTTCAGTGTCGCCATCGCGTCAGTCATCAGTCAATCATCATCCAGGTCAGTGTCGTGATGGACCAATGGTTAAGCCTTCTTATGGGCCAATGGTTAAAACCTTCGTTTCTTCTTAACGTGTTGATGGCAAAAATATAGTTTTTTCTTAAAGTTTGTTTGGTCCAAAATTCAGCAACGCGGATAGCATTCGCTGACGCAGCCATTAGGGTGCGTTTCCACTGAGGAGAGGACAAGCGGAGCGGAGAGGAGACGTGCAGTAATCAATGAATCATGGGTTGAAATCCACATCACGTCTCACGCGTCTCGTCTGTGATTGGTTGATTCCTGCACGACTCTGCTCCGCTCCGCTCGTCTCCACCTCAGTGGAAACGCGCGCTTAGGTCCTCATGTGTGCAGGTGACAGGGCATGCGGTGCAAGATGGGAGGTGAGCCATTGTCTTTGACACCGCATACACACCGGAGGTCAGAGCCTTCCATGAACCCCCACTTGTGGAGGTTGTCCTTGCTGCGGCCTACGTGGGTACGAAGTCTATTTAATGTCACGGTAACTTATGCCCGGATGAGAGAGACTCTCTGATGGGTAACAAAGAGATCAGGAGGATTAAGTTGTTCTTTCCAAAGATCACATCTTTCCGTGGAGGGATTGGGGTCATGCTCGTGGGATCAAATCCGGGCAAATACAAACATGACTTTTTCATTTTCGAGTTTCTCTTGGACATTAGGAAACTGACTTATAGTTTATATATGTCTAAAATAACCAACCCGTCTTGAGCAAGTGTGGTGATCAATGCTCGTGCCTTCTCTGTATGAGAAGGGGCTGGGAATAGGATGAAATTATTTTATTTTTATTTTTTATTAGCCTATACTGTCCTACTGCTGGGCAAAGCCAAAAATCCTTCCAGGAACTCTATTCCCGCGCCACATCGAACCAGCCCTCGTGGTACGAGTCCAGATCGTCTCGCCATCTCTTTCTGGACCGGCCTCGGCGGCGCCGTCCATCTTCAGGCACCCATTGTGTGGAGGCCTTTGCCCAGCGGTCATCGTGCATACGGCTGATGTGACCCTCCCAATCCCATTTGAGCCTGGCAATTCTGATGAAATTATTATTAAAATTAAAAATGTTTATGAGCTACCAACTGATACCACTAAGATAAATGGTTTAAGGCTACCAACCATTAGAGAATACCAACTACTGAGTGACAGAGTCACCTGAAAAAAAAGTCTTCATCATCTGCCTGCCTTTACCCAACTATGTCGGGGTCGGCTTCCAGTCTAACCGGATGCAGCTGAATACCAATATTTTACTGACTTCCACTACCCAGTTACATGGTAATACGATACCCCTTGGTAAACCTGGTTTTCGGAGTTTCGGGCTTCTGACGACCCTTAATGACTGTCAAAAATCCACGAATGACAGCCGGGACCAAGGGCTTAAAGTGCTTCCCGAGAAACGGAGGGTCATGGTACGTAAAGATGGTCACCCATCCACGGACCAACCGCGGCAAGCGTAGCTTAACCTGATCGATCGACCCGTACGGCTGTTATAACTTAGCCACAAACCCCCTATTTGAAAAAAAAAGTATAACCCAATAAGATCCAAGCTACCGAAACCGCTATGCAAATGAATTCCATACAAAAAATATCCCATTAAAACAAATTGTTTCCAGTTCAGTAGCTCCTAAGTACAGCTAATTTCACACGTCCATACTCCTATTGCTGCCTACCCCACACCCCTTGCAGTGAGCCGTGAATATACAGGGGCCGGTCTCTTTACATGTTTGCAATGAAGGGTTTTGAAATGTAAGTAGGTATGTTAGATATTTTGTACATTTTTCGGAGGGTAGTTCTAAGTAAAAGTGATCTAGAAGTTGGGTATCTGTATTTAACAGTAGCAATCGGTTTCATTTTGACAGTTCAACAACATTCATTGCGTTATTTACGTTGCTGAGCAGACAATTTTTTTTAACATATGAAGCAATGGATTAGCAATTAGGGTGCTGTTCTTTATTCAAATCAATTGACGTTTATTTCAATCATTTACAATACCTAGGGCCCTAAAATAGGAATATATTTGAAGTTGCAATAAAGAAAGAAGAAGTATTTCTTGTGACTCGTACAGGAAGATCACAAACTGAACTAAACACAGTCAAAAACAAAAATAACATGCAAAAATAAAAAAAGGGTTCCGTACAATTTTTTAGGTATGTAACTACAAATTTACGGTTTTCGGAATTTTTCCTTTACCTGTGCTACATGACATTGCTTCTTGCCAAATTTCGTGATTCTAGGTCAACGGGAAGTACCCTATAGGTTTTGATTCCCTTGCGAGTGTCAAAATATGCGGCATAAACGGAACATAAACGCCCGTATCTTTTGATTGCGTTTACTTAGAAGTTTAATTTTTTCACAGCTCCAAGGGACAGTAGACCTGAGTATTTGATATCAGTTTGATACCTCCAAGCGTTCCTGAGAAAAAGGGTCTTGACAGACGGACGGACGGATGGACGGACAACAAAGTGATCCTATAAGGGTTCCGTTTTTTCCTTTTGAGGTACCGAACCCTAAAAATGCCAAATCTAAGACAGATTTGGCAAAAGGGCTTTTCAGACATGCACACACACTCACATAAAAGCCTAGTAATGTCATAGTTATTCTGTGGTAATGTCTGGACTTTAAAAGAGACCATGACCTCTGAGTTTGTTTCGGCATTTCTTCTCAGGGAACAGTCCGATAGGAAATGAGGATCCTGATGATGTTATGACTGCGTCAGTGAGCGGAGTTCACGCAGGTGAATCTTGGGCCAAAGTTGTTTGAATTTTTTGCCATCGATGCGCTAAGAAGATGTTACCACTCGGGTACTAATGAACATCTTTGTAAAGGTTGTTAAACTTAAGTTAATCCTTAAACTTAGCTTTAAAGTTACTTGTTCAACTTGCCACTATAAAGTTTTACACGGCACAGTAATATAACAAACTGTTGAACGAAGTTTTAACTACATTCTCGTATGATAATGGTCTGAACTTTCGACTTGGTAGATATCTTGGAGAAGTTTTACAAAAGATTTGAATAAGAATTTTTGTAGTTTAATTAATTGGAGCTTAATGAGTAACTTTTATGACGGACTGGCTGCGCCCCGCGGTTTCACCCGCGTAAGTGTCGATCCCGTGGGCATATTGAGATAAAAAGTAAAGATAATAGTTGTTCTGATGTAAAAGTTATATTACTGTAAAGGTTCATTAAAATCCGTTCAGTAGTTTTTGCGTGAAAGAGTAACAAACATCCATACATCCATCCTCACAAACTTTCGCGTTCATTACATTATTATTAGGATAGGATTAGTAGGAATAAGGATATTAGTAGGATACTTGCATAGTCCTTTAGCATCGGTTACGTTACGTTTATACCTCCAAACGTATCTACGAGTATACGTGTACACTAAGATGTAATAAACCTGAAGAGTTTGTTTGTTTGAACGCGCTAATCTCTGGAACTACCAGTCGGATTTGAAAAAGTATTTTTGAGTTTGATAGCCCAATTCTTCAGGAAGGCTATAAGCTATTTAACATTGCGCTACGACACTTAGCAGCTGAGCAAAAAAACAAAGTCTGAAAGGGCGGATGGGATGCGACGCGATGATTCGGGGGCCGAAACTTCACGCGGACAAAGTCGCGAGTGGAAGCTAGTGTAAAATCATCATTTAACTGTGTTGTGGTCAGCTTCCAGTCCAATCAGATGCAGCTAAATACCAATTTTACATGGAGCGAGTCGTAATTAAATAAAAAATCAAGACAATTTCACCAATATTCCCTTCATCATGATATACCTTGCAGGCCACTACTGCCTTTCCAAACGCACACCATTGACGTCATTCAGCTCGATCCTCAGCTACTCTACTCCAGCTGCTACCAGCTGCCCTGCCAAGCTACCATGATAAAATAAAACACTGTGACCCCAAAATCTGTCCAACATACTACAGTCGCCGATGGGGCGATCTAATCTCTATTCAAAAAGATAATACCATGACGAATCTCTTTATTGACACAGAGATTATCAAAAAAATTGTAACGAGATAAAAAATACGGCCATGTGTGGTTTGGATTCGCGCTCTGAGGGTTCCGTGCCTTTGTAGGCAACTTATGAAAAGTATTTTTTTTTGTGACCACATAACCTTTTCGTTATCACGATTCTTGCAGATTTTTAATACTAGTGAGACGCCATAATTCGTTTTTTTCATGTAATAGGTACATATTAAAGTGAATGATTTTTTTTTTAGTTTGAAGTTTAAAATTTATTTGCACTAGATACTAAATTAAATAACTAACTAACTAACTAACAAAGGTATTTACATTATATAAGCTAACATTTAAAATAATGATATGTGAAACCAAGGACACTTAGGCGTCGAAGTACTCGTCCGATGGCCAAAAAACGACCCAGCGCAAGAATGTTTATCAAGTCTAATTACTTATATCAGATTTTCGATCCCCTATTTCGGCCTGTCTTGCAATAAAAACAATAATATTTTAATATTTTTTTTAAATTGCTATATAAAAATTGGCAAGCGTCTAAAAAAACTAATCAAGCGAAAAACGGATCAAGCCACACCATAGGGGTCGTTTTTTTACCAATTTTGTTACTGATCCCTAAAAAAACCCTAAAAACCACATCTGTCCTTTATAAGTGGTTATTGTGACAATTTTCAACGAGATACTGCCGGGGGGCGACCATAGCCGGCTAGGGATGAGAAATCGAATTAAAAGTATCGATATTGGAATGTACTCGAATTAAAAGTATCGATATTGGAATGTACTCGAATTAAAGTACTAGGGCTCTGATCTGCCCCGGTCATGGCAGATTGCCCATGACGCCTCCTATTTGATTATATTTGACAAGAGTGTGAACTATCTAGCCAACTATCTAGGAGATATTATAGGGCAGGCTTGTGTGCGCAGACACAGGTGCACCCTCTTTACCCTCACTCTCATAGCCCGATGGGACGGCAATCCGACACGACCGGAGAGGGCTGAATATTGGCATTACGTGCTCTACCTGGCACGAAGGTGTCACACCGCAAACTTTCAACTCCGAACTGCTACTGAGAATTTCTTGATAGAAAACTTCAAGATATTTTTATACAAGATTAAATAAAATTAATTGGCGAAACCTCATAGACGTGATGGGCTGATATTGCTCAGCTGTGTAGTTTCGCTAGAAGTTTTGTCATAGTCGAAATATTTTATTTCGCATAAACCAACATGGGCATTTAGAATATGAAACGTCAGAAGCTAGGTGCACGGTTCCAATTGGTCGCTTCCCATGGAGAAGAACCGGCAAGAAACTCCACGGTTACTCTTTTAAAAACTATTGGCTTTTACAATGTTTTCAAATTACAGTGTTAACAGGTGTAGGAAGGACAAGTGTGGCCTACACTTGTCAACATGTACAGACGCCAGCAGGTCAAGCTACCCAAAACTGTCAAATTTTCCCAATCAACCTTGAACCTTAATACTTTAGCGATAAAGTTGAAAATCTATTAAAGAAATTTGACAGATTGTAATAACTTGATGTGCTGGCGTCCGGACCAGCAGCCTAATTGCGTAACACACTATCAATCACAATCAGAATAATTTTGATGGAAATTGCTAATCCAATGCTGTAAATATTCGAAAAATTTATCTGCTCAACAACGTAAATAACGCAATGAATGTTGTTGAACTGTCAAAATGAAAGCCATTGCTAACGATAGTGTGTTACGTAACTACCCAGGATGTACTTAATAAAATAAAAAAATGGTCTACAGATCTATAATCTAAATTGTATCGATAATACTCTGTTATCGATACTTTTTACAATCTCTATCGTGAATACAGTGGAGAGGCAATTGTTAGGGCTGTGGCTTTGATATTTGAGATTATTTAAAGGGCGGTTTAGTAGCTGCAAGATGAGTATTTTTATTAATTGCGACCTTATTGATAGCGGAATAGGAAGCTTTACGAAATAGACGAATCTCTGCGTAATATAAATAACATACCACAGGCTCCTTATTAAGAATTACCAATAAGAAACATAAAATATTTGTAAGCGTACAATTACGACGTTAAACCTATTATTTTTTTACTCAGTTTGCCAGTTATTTTAAATCCGTAAATCATGTAATCTGGGCTATGGAACCAAAATCCAAGTTCCAGGCAGCTCTGGTCAAATTCCTAGTCGAAAACCAAATATCGCTTTGCCCGACTTAGGAATCGAACCCAGGGCTCAGGATCCCAAGCAGTCATACTTTCTAAAGCTAGTCTATTCCAGTAACAAATCAAATAGTTTAAAATAATCACTCAAATAAAACACCCTGTATACAGTTCACGGCTTAAAACTAGGGTGACCACATTACACAACAAAAGAGACAAAGAGTCTCAAATAAAAGGATTCGCCCCAGTCTATTTGAATACCTACTGGGGTGACCAGGCTTTGTAGCGACCAGTAATTGGACACGGACGCGCTAATCCGTGGACAAATACGCATTATTTGTATGTGGGGTTCTGTAGGGATTATGACTGGAGTGGCCACACGTGTGACGTGTGGTCGTATAGTGGTCCTGTGATTTATTATAGGATTATTTTCGTGGTCTCTTTTTATTGGTGCGTTTTTTTTTATATGGACTAGTTTTATAAGTGTTTTGTTTCATAACTGCAGTCTCATTGTAACGATTTTCATTTGATTTTGTATTTTGGTGTACCTAATGCAACTCTTTTTGTCAGGTTTACATCCTGCAGTGGACGTGTTTCCACTACTATACGTAATCAGCCTAGCGGATGAATTTTTAGACGCTTTATTTTAGTTTGTAAATAGTTTTAAGTCCTACTAATAATATTATAAACGCGAAAGTTTGTATGGATGGATGGATGGATGTTTGTTACTCTTTCACGTAAAAACTACTACATGGATTTGGATGAAATGTGGCACACAGATAGTTTATAACCCGATTTACCCACGGGATCAAAACTTATGCGGGTAAAACCGCGGGGCGCAGCTAGTGTTTTATATAAATAACACACATAAAATAGCACTGACGATAATCATTCATAACATGAATGAATTTTTTTATAATTATTGTTTGTATTGTTCAGGCTTATTGTGTTTTGTTTTATCATTGTGATTCGGCTGGCTTGTTTACTTAATTACAAATATTTGTACGCCCTCTGGCATAACATAGCTCACTCTTATTATGTTTGTATACCATTATTGGTGTTTTATGAATTTTATAAACAATTGAATTATGAAGATTGTAAATAGCACGCTGACTACATCTCTCGATCTATTGTCCTATCGCAGGTATGCTGGAAGAGATTTCTTATGAAATAAGCATCACCTCTGTACCTATTTTTCTGTTCTGTGTTTTTTCTTGTCTTTTTATATATATGTGTGTACATAAATGGTTAAATAAATAAATAGCTCAATGGTGTGTTTAGTCATCCATGATACAAAATTCCGAAAATTCGAAGACATATGACATCTACCAACCCGCACTGGGTCCGCGTAGATTAAAGCCCACTGCCTCTCGAAGAGACGAGGCCTGTGTCCCAGCAGTGGGAACATTATAGACTGATTATGCTTCAAAATTATAGAGCTTGCCTTGGTCCTCCTGAGAACCTCCTCATTTCTGAATCTTAACTTATCAAAACGCATACTTGCCTTTGTTCTTACCAGTAACAAAGGCAAGTCGTGAACTGTTCGTCGGACATGGATTATAGATGGATACAAAATTCATCTCTCAAAACCAGTTTTCAATTAAACCCTTAAAGGATTTTCTATCTATACGACCTATAACAGGATAGTCGTGGTTTTAAAAGCTGTAAAAGATTTATTTATTCATTACCGATTCGATAAAGCTCAGATTTTCAGCAGATAAATGGATATTACTTTGACCCGTGTTTTGCCATAGTCCATACATCTCTATTAACCGTTATCTTTCACACAATCCATCTATCGTTTCATTGTGCCGACTCTTTTCTTATAGCCTTCACTTTTTCATACTAAATACTTTGGCTGGCTATGGCTAAATACTGAGCCCTACTCTCTAAGTTAGTACAATGAAAATACGGGCCCGTCCGAAAGTAGTTTTTTCTGAAGGTTAGAAACACATCAGAAGGCCAATTCTCGTAATTTAAAACGTTCAAAATCTAGTCGCAGTCTCATCTCGGTGACAAACATATGTCAAAAACTTGTGAAAATGTAGGGAAATTAGACGTATTTTTGACACATTGAGACTGAGATCAGACTGTGAACGTCCTTAAAATTGTGAGAATTGCCCCTCTGGAGTAAGGACAACTGTCAAACCTGAGATGATATGGGGTAGGATACTCTCGAAACTACGAATTTCGAGTAGACCGTCATAAACGGGTCGCTAGTTAATAATACAAATTCAAATACTTACCTCGCTTACGTTAAATTACCAAAACTAATTCCACAAACGTCCCTCAATGTCATTCACATATCATGATGAATGTCGCGCAATTATATGTGGACCATTACAATCAATATAATACTATGAACACTTGGACAGCCGTAACCATGGGGTGACGTAATCATTGCATGTGAGACCACACGAGGGTGCATATGTAATTGTGCATTATCTGTGACGTCCCTTGAGGATGTGAGATTGGAGAGATGGTATTATGTGTTTACTAAAACACACAGTGTTGCTATGTGAAGAAGCTGATGTAAATCTGCCTTTATATTGATATCTATGGTTAAAACTTACCGAATTAATAATTCGACAAGTTTTCTCGGCGGCGGTCCTTCTTGATTAGAAAAGGATGCATGCTGGTGAGAGCACCAGCATGCGTCCTTTTCTAATTAAGAAGGACGCCGCGAACCTGTCGATGTCATAGGGTCTTCAGCTCACCAGCTAGAGAATAGCTGCAACACTATGTTTTATTCACACGTAATACCTGTTTTGTTGGAATGCAAAACAGTCATATTATTATCTGTTTGTAAAAAAAGCTTTTCAGTAATCATTGTTTGGCAGATGAGTCACCGATGACGTTTTTCCACGTGTTTTTTTTTCGTGTTGAAGTGAAGACACGCCAAAAACAAGTGGAAAAACTGCGTCGATGACTGTTTAGTTGGTCTAGTGGTGGCAAGCGCGACGTTCCTGGGTTCGATCCTTAGGTCGGGCAAAATCGAGAGCTGGCCCATACAGCAACAAAAAAAATATAAAGTGTTATTGAGGTTTTCTATCAGGAATTTCTAAGTAGCATCCCGAAGTCAAGATTTGTGGCCGGTATATGACTTGCTCCCTTTCACAGAGAGGAGGTCTGTGTCTCCCAGCAGTGGGAACAATATAGGCCGATCATGCGTAGGCTCGCCCCCTACAGGCTAAAACATGGTACTTAAACAATTTGTTAAATGTGGGTGTAGCATACAGCTCTATCCCTTCGGGGAATACTGGTGTTATACGTATCTTCTGAATCTTTTTGAAGTCTCCATAAAAATACAAATCTTACCACCATCCATGTTTGCTAACTAGCCCTTAACGCCAAGGGTGGCTAAGGGTTGATCATGAACACAAGGGTGCATATATTTTCTACTGCCCTTTGTATCATGTACTGCAGTAATTACTGATTGCTCTCTTGGCAACGATACGACGGTGTTAATTAGTTGTATATTCATTAAATCGTGCTTTGATTCTTGGTGAGTGATCCTACTGTATCTTTGAATATTGCATAACTAAGCCCCATAATATCACAACTGTTATCCCTGAAGGGTTAGGCAGAGGTGTGCTTATAGTAAACCCTCATTTCGTTTATATATTTCATGTGATAGGGAGCAAGTCTATTGCCATCAACCGGGCAAAAATCCAGCCTCTGGGTTGCTACTGAGAAATTCCAGATATACTCAATAACATTTTTCCCGACCCGGGAATCGAACCCAGGACCTCATGCTCAGCAGTAGCGCTTGCGACCTCTACACCAACGAGGTAGTCACAGGCAGTGACTAATCATACCTTAGATATTTAGATTATCACGAACTAGGTACGCCCCGCGGTTTTACCCGCATAAGTCTCGATCCCGTGGGGATATCGGACTAAAAAGTATCCTACCAACTAATCCAGCTCACACACACACACATGGGTAGACTATGGTCTACCCATGTGTCAAATTTCATCCAAATCCGTTCAGCCGTTTATTCAGGCAAGCGTAACATACAAAAAATCAAATCTTTTCTCTTTTTAATTAATATTAGTGTAGATTTAGATACACAATGATCTCACCTGTAATATAATTAGGTAATTTAATTTTAAACTATTTTCTGGTCACATGAATTCAGTAGCAAAAATTGTAAGTTAATTGTTTTTGTAATTCAACTTTTAAGGTATATTTTGCATGCTGAAGTGAGTAAGCAAAAGCAAAATATGCATGGTAAAGACATTGCACACCAAGCTACCCGAAATTGTCAAATTTGCCTTAAAGATAAAGTCGAAAATCTATTAAAGAAATTTGACAGATTGTAGTAGCTTGATGTGCTAGCGTCTGTACATAAAAATATAAATTCTATTCTACACCTCACCGGCTCTGCTAATTATTATGGTGGGATCCATGAGCGCTTATATATCATCACAATAAAAGTCCAACTCACAAAAAACAAATAATAAAAACCGGTTTTCAATATCAAGTTCACCACAATCCACAAAGCATGGTCACAGTACCTAGGGTGATATTACAATGATAACCGCACTTGCCAAACTAGGGTGAATATATTATTGCACATTTTATCTCGGACAGATCTCGTTCTGGTAATAATGTATCATAATTACAGAGGGATGGAGTCCCTTGTGAGGGGATGATATTGATAATAAAGTTATTGGTAGCATTGTGATAATGGTTCTTCGTTTTTAACCGACTTCAAAAAAGGAGGAGGTTCTCAATTGTTTGTTGCGCGATTACTCCGCCAATTGTGGACCGATTTTCAAAATTATTTTTTTGTTCGAAAGGAGATACTTCTGAAGTGGTCCCATAGTCACCAAGACTGGATTGGATCCTGGAGAAATCGAGGGCAACCCTCAAATTTTATGGGCCCAGACATCGTTTTTTTAAACCAAAATTACTGGTGAAAATTACAACTTAAAAGTGAAAAATAAAAACATTTTTGCAAAAAAAAAAACGACTTCCAAAAAAGACACTACAAAGTGAAAAATAACTTTAATTTCGGAAGTCGGCAAACAACGAAAATGCGAACCCAACGACACCGACTTCCGAAATTAAAGTATTAATTTTTATTATACAGGGTTTTTATATTATTAATTATACAGGGTTATTGGTAAACAAAACCAGAAATCGCCAAAAAAAGTCAGCTGTTCCCTACATTTTGACGAGTTAGACGAACATAAATGCAGGGAACAGCTGTTTTTTTCGCGATTTCTGATTTGGTCCCATAGTAAAAGTTGTTCATAATGATGAGTACAATGACCTCTTAAGAGGTTGTTGGTGTTTTACCAATAACCCTGTTTATCAAATTTAATTTGCCGCCGTAACAAATATTTATTTATAGAATTATAATCTTGCGAATCATCAATACAACTCATCATCTGCCTAGCCATTTCCCAATTATGTTGGGGTCGGCTTCCAATCTGACCGGATGCAGCTGAATACCAGTACTTTACATGGAGCGACTGCCTACCTGACTTCCACATCTCAATTACTGGGTAATACGATACCCCTTGGTAAGACTGGTTGTCAGACTTTCGGGCTACTGACGACCCGTAACGACTGTCAAAGATCCACGAATGACAGCCGGGACCAACGGCTTAACGTGCTTTCTGACGCACGGAGGGGTGGGTCTTGATATGTGAAGATGGATGGAATCATGACTTTTGTTACGGTCGCTACTAATATTTTGTTCAACACACAACCTAACAATGACCTGCTAATTTCACACACTCGATGGTTTTTTTCGCCACAGAGCAGGAAGAGATTGTAAGTATCATCCATGGTTTGAAGTCTGATTGTGCTGTTGGCTATGACAACATCTCTACCAGCATTCTGAAGAGATACAGACAGATCCTCGTGTCTCCAATCGTGTTTATCTGCAACCTTGCCATTGACTCCGGTAAATTCCCAAACGCCTGGAAAATAGCAGAGATCCGCCCCATCTTCAAAGGCGGCGACGGAGCCTGTGTCAACAACTATAGACCAATTTCCATTCTGCCAGCCTTATCTAAAGTACTGGAGAGGATCATGAAGAAGCGCTTGGTCGATTACCTGGAAGACAACTCACTACTATCTCCTTCTCAATACGGTTTCCGATCTGGCTTGTCGACCAGCGACGCCATTCACGGTTTAACTAAGTTTGTTTCTGAAAAACTCGACAAAAACAAAAAGGTTATAGTAATCTTTATGGACCTTGCCAAGGCTTTTGACACAGTCTCCGTCCCTCTGTTGGTGAGGAAACTGGAGAACATTGGTGTGAGGGATGCACAGCTCAATCTTTTTTCCGACTAACTCACCAACCGATTCCAGAGAGTTAGGGTGGACGAGTGGACTAGTAGTGATCTTCCTGTCGTGCACGGTGTTCCACAGGGCAGTATCCTCGGTCCCCCTTTATTTTTGACGTTCATCAACGACCTCTGTGAGCTCAACATGCCCAGTGGAAGGATCATAACTTTCGCTGATGACACAGCGCTTTTGTTTGAAGCCGACACCTGGCCCGAGGTTTACAATTGTGCTCAGATGGGGTTGAACTTGGTGTTGTCATGGCTAGCTAATAATGGACTCGCTCTCAATGTTGATAAGACAAAGTATATTTCTTTCTACATAAAAAAACCTACTTATCCACTCCTTAATCTCAAAATCACAGCTCATTCATCCTCGTGCCTTTTGTCTCATAATACTCATTGCTTATGTCCCCATCTTCATAAAATAGATTCAATAAAGTACTTGGGCGTCTTTCTAGATAGTACACTAAGTTTTCACCCGCACATAGATGCTCTTTCCACTAGAATCCGTAAGCTAATATTTGTATTTAAAAATCTTCGTCATGTTGCGGACACTGGCTTATTGCGATCAGTCTATTTTGCATTATGCCAATCGCTAATCTCTTACTGCATAACTGTATGGGGTGGTGCGTCAAAAACATCAATGCTCCGGATCGAACGTGCACAAAGAGCCGTTCTAAAGGTTACAAATTTCCTGCCTTTCTTATTCCCCACCAGAGAACTTTATGAGCGAACCAGACTGTTAACTGTACGCCAACTTTTTATTCTAAATACGATCTTGCGCAAACACTCTCTTCTTACCTATAATTCTAATCTATTTGATGGTAAGCGACGTAAACACGCAGTTTGTCCCACAACTCGGTTCCATACTGCTTTCTCTCGTCGACATTTCGGGTTTCTTGGAAACTATTTGTATAACAAAATTAACGGAATTTTGTCTATATACGCCTTACCCAAACATCGTTGCAAAAAAACACTCTCTGCCTGGTTACAAAAATTGGACTATGATGCCACGGAGCAGCTACTCATAGTTCCTTCGTAATATTTTTATTAATCATTTCGGATACTGTAACTAACACCCTACACGCCCACATTAACTCCATCATTCAACATCTCTGCACACTTCACCAGCACACTACACACACATTACACTTTACCTTTTTTTATTTTTTTAATGTTTTATTGTTCTATATTTTTTTTCCTTTGGAAATTTTTTTTGGAAGTCAATAAGTACATGCTTTCTATGTTTTTCTTTTTTTCTTTTTCTTCATAATTTGTCTACAATTATAAATTTGACCGTTGTAATATGATTTTAATGTTTATTATGTTTAGTTCGGGGTGAGAGCCTGGTGATCCGTCACACAGGGTATCCTAGTATGGACGCCAGTCTCTCACAAAGGATCATATATTATGCATTTTTGTCAAAACGTGATATTTCTTGTCCCTGTTTATAGCTATGTGAACCTTTGTGAGGAGAGAAAATAAATAAAGTTATTATTATTATTATTAATTTCAAAAAACGTATGAAAATTTGAATTTCGCGGGTTGCCTTAGCGCATCACCATCACCATTAATGGATCTACCTAAACTAGCCCCCATTACATGGGACTTAAGCATAAAAGAGCAGTGGGGGCCCAGCGGTAATGGATGCGACTTAACAGTTGCAGGTTCCAACCCAGACAGACTTTGTGTAAATTATTTTATCACCACTACTCTCTTGACGGTGAAGGAAAACATTGTGAGGAAACCGGCATGTCCTAGAACCAAAAATTCGAAGACATGTGACATCTACCAACTCACACTGGGTCCGCGTGGTAGGTTACAGCCCACAGCTTGGTCACAGAGAAGAGGCATGTGTCCAAGCAGTGAGGGTTTTTTTTTTTTTTTTCCGATGGGAAGTCATCAAATGACCTCTCCCGCTCTGGGTGGGAGAGGTCCTCCCGCTCTGGGTGGAGCGGAAGGGAGTCTCAGGCTCTTACTGACTAAAACCCACCCATGTTCCTTCCTTTGCCCTTTATGTTCCGGGGTAGCGGTAACCCTTTCGGACAATCCCGCTGACCCGGCAGGCTTCGGCCCGAAGGGGATCCTCAGACCATGCTGACAACTGGGGTTATAGGCTCATTGTGTTAAGCAGAACTAGCGCAATGTGGGTGTGATATACACATCTTGTTTCACGTACGGGCAATTAGGCCCTTATTTCCAGTGTACCATTCTGCCCTACCTGTCCAGCAGTGCGATTCTGTAACCATCTCACCGTGAGAACTTAGGTGAAGTGAGCGTGGAGTGAGCTGTCAGTCCAACTAATGCTAGGGATTGACACTATTGACCTAAGTTTTCACGGTGAGATTTTTACAGAATCGATCGGCTGGACAATTTTTATGGCTTCATTGATTTCTTCATCATCGGCCTACAGCAGTTCCCTGCTGGACATAGGCCTCGATGCTCGGCAACTTTCATCCTGCTGCCATCCTGCGAAGATCGTCGCTCCACCTACCCTGAGGGCGTCCTACCTTACGTTTGCCGATTCGCGGTCTCCACTCAAGAACACGTCCCCGACAGTCATCGGTTTATCGATAACAGCCAATATCATATCTCTTAAAAAAATACGAAATCACATTTTCTATCCCCGACTCGAACTCCGTACCACAAACATCCAACACCCCACTCCACTAGATTGTCAAAGGGGCGAGTAATCAAAAACCCGCAATGTAACACAAAGGGTGTTCCAAAAGTGATTTTATTAAGTGCGCCCCATACAGGCTGGGGTCGATTAGCAATTAGTCCGTTTGAGAGCAGCGAGGGGTGGTTTTTAATATTATTTATTGCTTTTTTGTGGTTCTTTGTCTGGTGGATTTTTATTGGTTGATAAATTGTAATGTAACTTGAGGACTTAAGTTTTTTTTCGTGGAATTTTTCGTGTTTTGGACGTTAAAACGTCTTTACTACGTGATATAAATGGGCCTTGAAAAATGGGGCTCAGGGGCTTGTGGCTTAGTAATAACAGCCGCACGGGTCGCTACGCTACGCTTGCCGCGGTTGGTCCGTGGATGGATGACCAACTTCACATACCAAGACCCCTCCGTGTCTCGGAAAGCACGTTAAGCCGTTGGTCCGGCTGTCATTCGTGGATCTTTGTCAGTCGTTACGGGTCGTCAGTAGCCCGAAAATCTGACAATTAGTACCACACATCTTACCAAGGGGTATCGTATTACCCAGTTACTGGGTTGTCGAGGTCAGATAGACAGTCGCTCCATGTAAAATACTGGTATTCAGCTGCATCCGGTTAGACTGGACGCCAACCCCAACATAGTTGGGAAACGACTAGGCAGATGATGACAATGACCTAGTAATATAAATGTAAGTGCTAAGCATTTAGAATAAATAGCTTTTAATCATCGTCAGTAGTTAGTTGTGTAAATGAAAAGTATTGAATAATTAAAACGTAGTATTGGCGTCATTGGTCTAGTGGTTGCAAGTGTTACTGCTGAGCATGAGGTTCGATTCCCGGGCCGGACAAAATGTTATTTAGTTTTTTTTTATCAAAAATTGGTCAGAGCCGCGAAAGTCTGACAACCAGTCTTAACAAGGAGTATCGCATTACCCAGTAACTGGGTTGTGAAAGTCAGATAGGCAGTCGCTTCATGTAAATTACTGGTATTCGGCTGCATCCGCTTAGGCTGGAAGCCAACCCCAACATAGTTCAGAAAACGTCTAGCGGTCGCAAGCGCTACTGCTGATCATGTGGTCCTGGGTTTGAATCCCGAGTCGGGCAAAGTATTATTGGGTTCTACCATATGGAATTTGTCAGTAGTAGCCCGGAGTCTGGATTTGTGCCCGGTTGACGGCAATAGGCTCGCCCCCTATTACATGGGACTTAAACACAACTGGCGAAATGTGGGTACACCTCTGCCTAACCCTTTAAAGATTACAGGCGTGATGTTATGTTATGTAAAACATAATATAATTCGTTGTATACACAATCTCAAAATACGCGAGTTTCAGTCTTTAAAAAGCCTTAAGAATTTCATAAAAAGTCTCCGGTGAGAATTTTAGACTAGATGTGATTTTTTTAAGGCCAGACTAATTCAATAAGACGCTTGAGAATGTTTTCCAAGAAAAGCTTTCCCTTTCCTGCCTATTTTCTAACTGTACTAACTGGTCCAAGATCACTTGGTTCAGTTACTTTCTTACGTACCCCGCATTCCATAGAAATAATGTATTTCCTGCCCATCTATCTCGACGACTCTTAGACAGTTCATCATCTGCCTGCCTTCTATGTTAGGGTCACCTTCCAATCCAACCCGATGCAGCTGAATACCAGTTTTTTACATGAAACGACTGCCTATCTGACCTCAACAACCTAGTTACAGGATAACACACTACCCCTTGGTATGGTTATCAGACATTCGAGCTTCTTCTGCTGGTAAAGTTCAGTAATTTGATAATGTTTAACCATTAAAATTTAATCAGCAGCTCCCGAAACAAAGGCAACTCTCACATGAAATTAATTTATTTAAAACAAGCTTAACCGTAGACAATATTCAGACATACTTACGCAAATAAAAGGAAAATAACAAAATAAAATTTTATGCAAATTTCGTTTGCGCGATTCAGCGCCTCAAACAAATTGTTCTATTTTCAAATGTTGCGCCATACTTGTAACAACGCCATCTATTGAGGAGCGTAAGTGGCAATTCCGTTTGTAAGGGTAATTTGATGAAGTCTTTGAGAATGTACAATAGGGTTGGCAAAGTAAGAATGTAAATTAAATATATATCTGAACATTTTATCATTATTTTCTTCAAGTTCAGTTAGTATTCAAATGTTATTAAAATACTCTAGTTATGTTAATGTAAGGACTATGGTTGTATGTCCCTACTGTTAATTTAAACATCACGACTGTATTCCCCGAAGAGATGGGCAGTGGTGTACCATAGACAAGATTTCTGGGGCTGTACCTAGTACACCCATATTTCGCAAGTCCCGTGTAATGCGAGTCTATTGGCTCTATTGCCATCAATCGGGCACAAATCCAGTATCCTAGCTGATACTGACAAATTCCATATGGTAGATCTCAATAACATTTTGCCCGACTCGGGATTCAAACCCAGGACCACATGATCAGCAGTAGCGCTTGCGACCGCTAGACGTTTTCTGAACTATGTTGGGGTTGGCTTCCAGCCTAAGCGGATGCAGCCGAATACCAGTAATTTACATGAAGCGACTGCCTATCTGACTTTCACAACCCAGTTACTGGGTAATACGATACTCCTTGGTAAGACTGGTTGTCAGACTTTCGTGGCTCTGCCATAACGACTTTCAAAGATCCACGAATGACAGCCGGCACCAACGGCATATCGTGATTTCCGAGGCATGGAGCGATTTTGATATGTGAAGATGGTCACCGCTCCACTGACCAACCGCGGCAAGCGTAGCTTAGCCTGATCCATCGGCCCATGCGGCTGTTATTACTTAGCCACAAGCCCCCAATGTTAACAATAGTATCATCCAAGTCATAAAAGTAACTTTGAAACAAATCTAAAGTAACGGTTTCCTCAAGTATTTTGTTTCCCCATTTCAATAGGCTTTAACGATCAGAAAAGTACCACTAAGTACATTAACACAAGCACTCTTTATTTCTACAATATCAGTAAGTAATTTCGCCACATACAGGCGGCCATTTAAGAGCAAATATACACGTAAATACCATTCAATAAAAAGCTAGGGCTGTCTCGGCTCCTAACTCGACTTATAATTATTTTATTTTTAACCGTTAATGTCCCACTGAAAGAAAGAAAATAAGTTTGACCCAGCATAGCAAGGCATACAATATTCACACAACAACAAAAATTAAAAACAATCAAAACAGTGTCGCGTGCCTCACGGCTGCGCCAAATAGGCCCAGTTCAACATAAATATCAGACAACTAATGCCTGACGCATTGATGACTGATTTTCAACTGGACCCTAACTGCTGGGCATAGGCCTCCCTACTCTCTTTACACCTCTCTGTCCAGAGCTACCAAGGACCAATGTTTATCATTTTCATTTCATTTTTATTTAATTTATTCATAAAAACAATTTACATTATGTTGAATATGATATACACATGCAATTTATAAAACAAATACAAAGAACTATGAATTATTAATTAACATTCCAACTGAAATTCAAAAACAGTTTTAAAATCTAATGTTAAACACTTACAAATATAAAGTCAACCAGGTTTCAGATATAATGTCAAACCGTTCAAAGTAGTATCAAAGGAGTTCAGCTCATCACGCCATCTCCGCCTGGGCTTATCTCTAAGTACTTAATGTTTTTTTTTTGCTAGATGGGCCTGCTCTTGACCCCGATCTCGCCTGATGGAGAGCGATAGATGAGGTCTATGATAGAACAAGCGTGCCCAGAAGATGCCTGTTCACTCTTGCTTTGAAGGCAGACGGGTTTAATGTGGCTGAACACAGACGCTGGTAGACAGTTATGTGGAGGCTGGCATACCTAATGTTACGCCATTTTGTTTTTTTTTCAAAATGGCGGTCACACATGTAACCTATATAAATCGGTAGCTGACATTAATGCAAACCGAAAATAATGGGACCGTCACGTTTCCGAGATATTGACACTCAAAGTTGAACACGTGACATCCATATCAACTTTAACATTAGGTATGCCACGGATTTTCAAAGCCCTTTTAAAATGGACGCTGATTGTACTGTACCTACTTAATTAATTATCACCACAAACAAACAACAAAACTGAATTACTATATCAAAACCTCCCTTTGCACGAAAGTTAAAGTAACCACAACATTAAATTAATAACAGAATATTACAAAACTCACTCAATATTAATTATAATGTAACTTCGGGAGTCCGTGACAACCCTGCGAGTGTCCGCCGATGGTTGCCACGTAATAAAAACAAATTGTACGATTTACAAATGATATATGAATATTATTGGTAGCCCTAAGGATTAGGGCTAGTAAATTCGATTGCTCCAAGTCCCGGGCAATTATTTAGCTTTTTATGATGTTACGAGGGTTACCGGAATTGCTAAGTGGTTTAGCAATAAAAATAATATTATTGATTTTATTTGTTGGGCTGATTTCTGAATCGACTGATAATTTTTATTCGTGGAATAAAATTGACGTCTGACAGATTTTGTATGGAGGAACTGTCAAAAATTCAAAATTATTCCTCGGATAATATTATCTGGTAGGTCTGGTGGTAGGAATAATTTTGAATTTTTGACAGTTCTTCAATACAAAAACTGACAAAATTTCAAAGTTATTCCTCGAATAAAATTATCTGGCGTTAGAACAATCATCCCTTTAATAGTTATTCTACACTGTGTGAAGGTGATATGGTTATAATCCAATTTAAATAAAAACTTTTTGCAAAAAAAAAAAAAAAACAAAAACAGACTTCCAAAAAAGACACTACAAAGTGAAAAATAACTTTAATTTCGGTAGTCGGTGTCGCTGGGTTCGCACTTTCGTTGTTTGCCACAGACTTCCGAAATTAAAGTTATTTTTTACTTTGGAAGTCGGTTGTTTTTTTTTTTCATTTTGCAAAAAGTTTTTATTTTTCACTTTTAAGTTGTAATTTTTTCCAGTAATTTTGGTTTAAAAACCAAACTACTGAACCATTTTTGATTAAATTTCTATGGGACCAATTTTGCAAATCGGCTTATAAATAACGGAGTTCTGATGTAAAAAAACACAAAAAAAAAATACAGTCGAATTGAGAACCTCACAACAAAATCATTGTTTTAAGTTAACAATTACCATGGGATAAAGCCTTCCCTGTATATATGCAATATGTTTTTGACACCTATCTATTACTGGTTGCGGACCTTAAAACTCCAACTTAAAACATTTATTTCAATTAAACCAATAACAGGCACCTTTGAATTGTCAAGGAGTCGTTCAGTCAGTAAAATGAAGCTAGTTGCCCATTCCAAAGGTTCCTTTGGAGAAGAACGGGCAAGAAACTCCATGGACACTCCTCTGTCACGGACATAAAGGATACAAGGATAGGGGATAGGGCCCTATTTTTGACAGTCAGCATTATCCACATTATTGACGTATTTATTGGATATCAAATCCCCCAATTTTTTTACTATTATTTGGTACGCACGGCTACACATCAAGCTATACAAAACCAGTATAAGCTGCCTTCTGATTGTACGAAAAACCTATACAATACGAGGTCAGCTAAAACTGGAAATGCATAGCTTGATGTGTAGCCGTGTGTACTAGTGACTTTGTCCTCGTGGAATTTATTGTTCCCCGATCCATTCCGTGGCATTGCATCGCCTGCCCGCGCTATTACTTCCCCGTCGCATCGCATCGCCTGCCCGCGCTATTACTTCCCCGTCGCATCGCATCGCCTGCCCGCGCTATTACTTCCCCGTCGCATTACATCGCCTGCCCGCGCTATTACTTCCCCGTCGCATCGCATCGCCTGCCCGCGCTATTACTTCCCCGTCGCATCGCATCGCCTGCCCCCGCTATTGCTTCGTTTACGCTTAGCGTTTTTTCAGACTTCTTTATTTTTGTTCGCCTCATAAGGTCGTAACGTGATGTTAGATAACCTATAACCTTCCTCAAGAATTGGGCTATCAAATACAATAAGAATTTTTTAAATCAGACTGGTAGTTCCGGAGATTAGCGCGTTCAATCAAACAAACTCCTCACCTATTATCTATACTAATAATAAAGCTGAAGAGCTTGTTTGTGACTTTGTAGATAAGAATCGAACACCGAATACTTTCTAGATTTCTCTCATCTGTTCCCTACTCGTCATCATCATCCGCCTGCCTTTTTCCATGTTGGACTCTGCTCCCAGTCTAACCAGATGCAGCCGAATACCATTTTACGTGGAGCGACTGCCTATCTCCCCTACTATTTCCTACGACTATTTCGCTAAAGGCTATACAGACGAACGGTACAGGCAAACGCTCTCAAACTAAGCCTTTAAACCGGGCGGAGTGTGGAATGGCACTTATGTGTAGAATGGGGCTCATGCTTATCCTAAAACATCGCGCTACTATCCTTGCGAAGAGGGCAGCGATGGTACAAAGATCATGTTTTGATCAACTTTGTGTTATAGTGGAAATAGTGTGTTGGTCAACGTTTAGTACATATTTGTATTAATTTTCGGCCTGCATATCTGCTGATCGTGTATTCACCGAAGGGAAAGCCAGAGATATATAGTACACCCTCATTACCTGGCAAATGAGGGTTGCCAGTTATGTTTATTCCTATACTAGCTTCTGCCCGCGACTTGGTCCGCGTGAAATTTCTTGATTAATTAATCATGATTCGAAAGACACGTGGCGCCATCTATTATCATAATAACGTTATTGTTGTATTCCTCGGGAACAGCATTTTTTTTCGGGATGAAATACCTAAAAACAAGACGATCGCTTTGAAAACTTGTCCGTTTCTGTACAACGTATATGCAAAATTTCAGGATGATCGGTTCAGTGGTTTAGGCGTGAAAGGGTCTCTCGCGTCCGGCCCTGGTCCAGGCCATGGTACGGAGCGAGAGTGCATGGGAAGCCCTGTTCCACGCGCGCTTTAAAGAGATGTCAGCACGAACTGACGGGGTCCGCTAGGGCCGATGCCAGCCAGGGCCGCGGGTTGTTCAAAAGAGATACCGTGGCCCCTGGGATAGGCAACTGAAGGAACACGGGTGGGTTTTCGTCAGTAAAAGCCTCACACGCCCTCCCGCTCCGCCCAGAGCGGGAGAAGTCATATGACTTCTCCCATGATTCCAGCATGATTATGATACTCCATGATGATTTCCCACCCAGAAAAAAAAAAGGCGTGAAAGGGTAACAAACAAACTTACTTTCGCATTTATGATATTAGTTAGGATAATACTGACCAGCCATCAATGCCAGCCATCAGTCTGGCACAAATTCTAAACTTCAGACTGCTATTGAGTAATGGAAATCCCCCAATAACAATTTGCCCAACCTGACGATCCCAGGATCCCTCAGCCAGCAGTCGCGCTGACGACCACTAGACTAACGCAGCAGTAATATAGTTAATACTTCATCATAATCAGCCTATAATGTTCCCACTGCTGGGACACAGGCCTCCTCTCCGTGAGAGGGAGTACTTTCTGAGAGTGTAGAGAACAGTGTTGGCCCAGTGGAAACGGCCGCGACTTACGACTTTTAAGTCATAGGTTCGAACCCTGACAGGCGCTTTACTTTGAATAAATTATTTCATCACCACTGCTCTCAAAAACGGTAAAGGAAAACATCGTGAGGAAACCGGCATGTCTTAGAACCAAACACTCGAAGACATGTGACATTTACCAACCCGCACTGGGCCCGCGTGATGGATTATGGCCCATTCCCTCACAGAGAGGGGGCCAGTTAATACGTATGACATTAACATTACAATATGGCAAATAACGAGCAGAACCGCATGACGAGATCATATGCTCCACAATCAAGTTTATGATATACACGCCAATCTGGGGGGGAAAAGAGAGGCATGGAGTTGCCTTCCTCTGACAAAGTTTTTGTGCCAGACAGTTTTTCCTTTCTATTAAAATTAAAATCAAACGTCATTTATTTAAATTAGGCTGAGAATCGGCACGTTTTGAACGCCAAAATTACATAAGGCTGTCCCCCAAAACGCCCGCCCTTCACCACTTCCTAGTGCTTTAGCTGGGAAGAAGTGGCGCAACAAACTCCCCAGCAGCACAGCTGTCTGTTCAGTTCGAAAAACCCGTCGCATCGATTCGCCTGATTTCGATTAAGTTTTTTTTTTTACTTTAGTTTTGCTTGGCTCCTAAGGGCCGTACCGTGATTTTTAATAGCCTAAAGCCTTCTTCAAGAATTGGGCTATCAAATGCCAAACGATTTTTTGAAATCCGCCCGTTAGTTTCACAGATTAGCGCGTTCAAACAAACAAAACTCTTCAGCATTAGTATAGATTTGCTAAACAACCCATTTCCCTAACTGTACTCCCATTAAAACAACACGACAATAAACATACATCGCCAAATAATGAATTAGGTTGTCAAAAACTTCCCCTTATTGTTCTTTAGGGACGCATCAAGTAGTTTACAGTTTGTATAGTCCCCTTGGGACAAACAGATTGGTTGATAGACCCACTTGAGGACATTGTCGCCATCGGGTGGAACCTGAGGGTTCTGAGGGCCTAGACAAGAGACGATCGCTTTGGAAACGTTTCAAATTTCTACAACGACTTTCAACAGTCTTTCCAAGGGGTATCGTATTACCCAGTGACTGGGTTGTGGAGTCAGATAGGCAGTCGCTCCATGTAAAGTATTGGTATTTAGGTGCGTCAGGTTAGAGTAGAAGACAACCCCAACATAGTTAGGAAACCAAATCAAAAGTAATATATTCTAACTAGACTGAGAATCAGCACTTTTCGATCGTCAGAATTAGATAAGACAGTCCCGTAAAACGCCCGCCCTTCACCACTTCCTAGTGCTTTCGCTAAATGGCAGGCAGATAGCGTTATCGCTGATAGAATATAACCAAATCAAAAGTAATATATTTTAACTAGGCTGAGAATCAGCACTTTTCGATCGTCAGAATTACATAAGACAGTCTCCCAAAACGCACGCCCTTCACCACTTCCTAGTGCTTTCGCTAAATGGCAGGCAGATGGCGTTATAGCTGATAGACTGTTACTTTGTCCAGCCTCTGAATGAGGCTGGCACAGGAACGTGGAGATAGGCACAAGAAAAGAGAAGCTTATATTCAGCAGTAGTTGAAGTCGATGCCGATGATGATGATGACCCACCATTCTATTCAGCAGGTTGAGTTTTGAATGATAGTAAGTTGAGGTAAGCTGAACTGAAATTAATTTTGCTTGCGATATAAACTCTTATTACTATGACAGCTTTGTAGCCAAGAATACGGCCGCAGAAAGGCCATGATCAGCATTATACCGCCTCACTTTTGCACTCAGATTTGTTCACGTCAGTGGTAACAAAACCAGTACAAGTTGGCTGTTTATTGTCTTATTTCTAATACAAACTCCGTACTACGCAAGTTCAGCTCAAGATCAAAGTGTATTTTAGTTTAAAGAAAAATCATAAAAAAACTACATCAATTTTTCGACTCCACCGCACTCCTGTCCTTATTTTCGTCAACCCAATTGCTTTTAACGAAGTCATATCAGTGCTCTTCAATCAAATATTCGACGTGAAGCCTCGCAGATCACACGTGATTGTCATATCAAATCTATTACATTCTATTTTTATCAAATGGCAAGCAAAGTCGACGTACAGGGTGACAGGGACATCGAAGCGCAATCTATTACCACGGGTTCAGTACATGATTCCAACTACTTGTTCAACCCGCTGAAGACCTCCCACCTGGAGATGGGACCTTGGGTAGTCTTTAAACAGACTCCGGACCCAAGTTGGTCGAAGCAAGGAAAACCTGTTCAAGTGGAGATTCATAGACGACTCCGCCTTGGAGTGTAAATGTGGTGTTGTTCCACAAACGATGGGACACTTAATATCGTGCCCTGCGTGTCCTGTCAGCTGCACGTTACAGGAACTGGTGATGGCGCCAAACAAGTAGCCGAATTCTGGGCCGAGTCCATTTAGATTGCTATCGACTCACTAAGAAGCAGAGTATATGATTCGGAACGACGCGAAGAAATATTTCGTCAATATTTAAAAAAAAATTGCTGATCTACCGTTGACTGCGTAGCTATTACATTTTTCTATGAAACTCTGCTGTTTTGTTTGTTTTTTGATAACCGACTACAAATTTCTACGCTAGGGGATCTAAAATCATGAGCTGAATTCATGGTTTGCGTGTCGATGCCCAGATGCCAGCACATCAACTTACTACAATCTGACAAATTTCTTTAATAGATTTTCAACTTTATCTCTAAAGCATTAAGGTTTTTTTTTTTTTTCTGGTGGGAAATCATCAAATGACCCCTCCCGCTCTGGGTGGAGCGGAAGGGAGTGTCAGACTCTTACTGACTAAAACCTACCCATGTTCCTTCCTTCGCCCTTTATGTTCCGGGGTAGCGGTAACCCTTTCGGACAATCCCGCTGAAAGCATTAAGGTTCAGGGTTGATTGGGAAAATTAGACAGTTTCGGGCAGCTCGATGTGCTGGCATCTGTCCATGCTATCCTGTGTAGAAACTAGATGCTATCAAACTCTTAAAAGGTTCCTGAACTGTTACCGCCGCCTCAGTCGTTCATACAAAGAGATCATTCATTAATTCATTCAACGAGTTCTAACTTTAATCCAAGCCCAAAACTTCGACCCAGTTTTTGAATAGTGCATGAAATTGATGCGTCACGCTCTTGTGACCCTGAATCGGCTCCAGTTAATCGGTGACGCTGCATTGCGTATACTCGGCTTCAGTCGGTCGGTGACGCTGAATCGGGTATACTCGGCTCCAGTCGGTCGGTAATGCTGAATCGGGTATACTCGGCTCCAGTCGGTCGGTGACACTGAATCGGGTATCCTCGGGTCCAGTCGGTCGGTGATGCTGAATCGGGTATACTCGGGTCCAGTCGGTCGGTGATGCTGAATCGAGTATCCTCGGGTCCAGTCGGTCGGTGATGCTGAATCGGGTATACTCGGCTACAGTCGTGTAACTGTTCACTGTTATCGTGTGGTCAAAAGCGTATGAGTACTTGCAATTTGAAACGTTTTTTTTTTACCCGACTACGGCAAATCAAAAAAGTGGGTGGGTGGTTAAGTGGGTGGGTGCTTTTAGTAGTTACACTAGCAACCACTAGCTTTGAGAATATTAGAGTATCGTCAACATAGTTTCAAGTGTCCAAAAAAGCAAAAACTCATACTGTACAGGGTCAAATTACATAAATTAGCTACCGGAATTCTGAAGACGTAACTGTTTTCGGTATACAAAACCGATAAAATAAAAAAAATAAAGATTTTATGATTTTTTTTTTGGGTCAGCGAGTTTTGGTACAGACAGCCAAGCTAGCCGAAACTGTCAAATTTTTCCAATCAACCTTGAACCTTAAAGCTTTAACTTTAAAGTTGAAAATCTATAAAAGAAATTTTGGTAGCTTGATGTGCTGGCATCTGTACTTGAAGTATGTGTTGTAAAAATTTGTTTTCTTTTGTTTTATCGTATTTAGTTATCGATACCCACCACGTCTGTAAAGTTAACACAAATAAAAACTGATATTTCAACTGACTACTCCAAACATCCCTCTCAACATTCTCATATTCCGTGCAAAAACACACAAAACTAAAACAAAAAAAGCAATGTTTACTAAACAACAAAATAACAAACAACATAGTTTCCAGTGTTGCCAGCAGTTTCGATCCAAAAATCCCTTAATCGAGTTGAGGACCTCAAACCTCGGAAACAAAAGATTTTCCAAATACCCTCGGATTAACTTGCGAAAGTTTCCTCCTACCTTCATGTGGGTTCATACTAAAACTACAACAGAACATCTCGCTTATTTACCCGATAGGGTAGGCGGGCAGGGGCGTATATAATACAGGACCTTTTTAAATTACTGATTATATTGGCTACCTCGTTGGTCCAGTGGTCGCAAGCGCTACTCCTGAGCATAAAACCCAGGGTTCGATTCCCAAGTCGGGCAAAGTGTTATTGAGATTTGTTCATCAGGAATTTCTCAGTAGCAACCCGTAGGTTGGATTTGTGTCCGGTTGATGGCAATAGGCTCTGCCCTTATTACATGGGACTTAAACATGACTGGCGAAATGTGGGTGTACTATGATACACTTCTGACTTTCAGGATTATAGCCGTACTAGCTGCGCCCCGCGGTTTCACCCGCATAAGTTTCGATCCCGTGGGAATATCGGGATAAAAAGTATCCTATGTGTTAATCCTGGTTATAAACCATCTGTGTGCCAAATTTCATCCAAATCCGTTCAGTAGTTTTTGCGTGAAAGAGTAACAAACATCCATCCATCCATACAAACTTTCGCGTTTATAATATTATACATAGTAGGAAGTTCACCAAAAAAACACAATTCACCGCTGGATATACCCCTTTAGGCAATTCCTTGAAATAAAATTCAATAGTTTACAGTAAATAGAAATAAAATTTCGAAAGAGTATTTGGTATAAAACTACTTTTATTACCCGGGGCTCGGGGCGAACTAACTATTTGTTGAAAACAGTGGTTCTCAAACTTGCACACTTTACTTAGTACTCTCGAATTAAATTCTAAAGTTTCGTGGAGGAGTTTTTAAGTAACTTTTTATTTTTGAGACCGAACCAGGCGGTCTGTTGTTCGGAATTTTAATATTAAATCAGTGGATTGTTGTTAGGAATAAGGAGAGATAGTTAGGAGGGGCTCGTGGCTAAGTAATAACAGCCGCACGGGTCGATCGATCAGGTTAAGCTACGCTTGCCGCGGTTGGACCATCTTTACATACCAAGACCTCTCCGTGCCTCGGAAAGCACGTTAAGCCGTTGATCCCGGCTGCCATTCTTGGATCTTTGACAATCGTTACGGGTCGTCAGAAGTCTGAAAGTCTGACAAGAGGTGTCGTATTACCTAGTAACTGTGTATTGTATAATGTAAAATACAGCTGCATCCGGTTAGACTGGAAGCCGACCCCAACATAATTGGAAAAAGGCTAGGTGGGTGTTAGGAATAAATAATTTTGAAATGGTGACAACATAACATCACGCCTGTAGTCCCCGAAGGGTAAGGCAGAGGTGTATTTATAGTACAGCCACATTTCGCCAGTTGAGTTTGGATCTGCCTATGTAGTGGATGGTGATGTAAATTATGATTACAATTCTGGTCCAAGACTTCAACTATTGTCAATTTTGTATAAGAAGTTCCCGTATCCAAGCACGGTAATCAGGCTGTATTGTTCCCACTGCTCGGACACGGGCCTCCTCTCTGTGAGTGAGAGCGGGCCATAATCCACCACGCGGGCCCAGTGCGGGTTGGTGGATGTCACATGTCTTCAAAATTTTGTTCCCAGGACATGCCAGTTTCCTCACATTTTCCTTTATCATTTTTAAGAGCAGTAGTGATGAAATAGATAACACATTAAAGTGATGTTACCTGCCTGGGTGCGAACCCACGACCCGATGATATGGACGAAAATTTCCACTACGTAAGACCCAAGGTATTCTCATAACGTAATTCCCTATTAGAGCTATCTTATGATCCCCATTTTCCGTTAATGGAGCATAATTTACTCCCCTTTCCCCCTTGTTGGGGGAGGCAAGGGCTTAATGATTATTTATATTTTAAATTAAACGTTACTTGTTGTTCATTTTAGTTGAATTACGAATTGTCTACAAATAAGTTCACTTGTAAACTGTATTTCTGGTTAATTTAATTCGTCACATTCACGCAAAACGGCCATCGCTCAGCATAATGCTAAGACCCTATACGAGACAGAGCCCCAGCGCTGGTTTTCAGCGACAGCCGGCGTTGACGTGATGACGTCAACCAGAATCTTCTAATACTTACTACTTCCACTACAACTTCCTTCTTATGCTTTCTAGAAACTTTTGTTGTGAAAGCAGAATAAAACATGTCTCCGATAATTCAGTAAAATACCGCTCAAAATAAACGTCAACTAGACTCCCTTTCGCAATTAATCCTAATATATAAAAGACTAGCTTCTGTCCGTGACTTCGTTCCTGTGGTAGTCGTAAGGTACACACAATGTCTATACTAAAACAAAAGCCACATTTTTATAAAACTCCCCGTCGTTTTACTTCGTGTTCGCTTCGCTGTTATTCTTTTGCACGGCTTCTATTGGTCCTAGCGCGATGTTCAATAGCATTATAGCCTTTGTCAAGAATTAGGCTATCTATCTATCATATGCAAAAAGATTTTTTTGAATCCGACTGGTAGTTCCAGAGATTAGCGCGTTCAAACAAACAAACTCTTCAGCGTTATTAGTAGTATAGAAAAGTCTCAACTCACTCACTCACTCACTGACTCATCAACGGTCAGACCCAACCTTTGGACCTAGAAATAGAAAGCTGGAAGATTACACAGAAGTTCCCTTTTTGGGAATTCCTACGCGATAGAGAATTTAAAGCAGACGAAGTCGCCGGCAAAGTACTAGTTAACGATATTATAAACCTCCATCACACTTATCTCGACCTGGGTCCCAATTCTGTATGGTTATTATTCCCCACGTAATCTTACCACATGCAAACCACATACGGTTGTCAAGCGTTGTATTTTGACAGTTCCAACCACGCCAACTTCGCGGTCATTTCGCGCGGTTTCGTTCATTGTGTTATAGAGAATACGTCGTTAGCCGATGTCGTGATTAGCTAAGAAATTGACGTGGTTTCGAAGTAAGGAATCATTAAGTGGTCATAGTGAATTAGGGCTCTGGAAATCGATAGACAGAATTTTCTATTTCCTCATAATTTAAAAAAACAGACACAACTTTGAGAACCTCAACTACAATATCCTTTCCGCCGCGGGCCACATCGTGACTATGTTCTGTAAACTTCCTCGCTCCCATGTTAGGCCACGCTGGGCCATGTTGGGCCATCGCCCCGAGGTGCTCAGTTTTTAATATACATTGTAATGTGTGGAGTGCCTCGTTTGTGATCTGCAAATAGGGCACAGTGCGGTCGGGTTTTTAGCCATTAGTAATTTTCTCAAAGCAGCCCGGTTTCTGGATTTGTGCCGAATAATAATCAGCCTATAATGTTGGGACACAGGCGTCTTCTCTTCGAGGAGTAGGCCGTGATCCACCACGCGGGTCATCATTCATCTGCCTAGCCTTTTCCCAACTTCGTTGGGGTCGGCTTCCAGTCTAACCGGATGCAGCCGAATACCAGTATCTGTAATTAAAAATTATGAACGAATAACTGTCACATGTCTTCGAATTTTTGGGTCTAGGACATGCCGGTTTCCGCACGATGTTTTCCTTCACCGTGTTTTTTCATTAGTCTAAAATAAATTAATTTAATTTTAGTCTGTGTTACGGAATTGCGGTCCTGGATTTGTCCGGTGCTTGGCAATAGGCTCGCCTCGTCAAACTTGAACTACATGAAACTAAAACATGGCCAGTAAAACGTAGATATACTGGACATTCCTGCCTATCCCTTCGGAGATTACAAGGCGAGCTAGCAATATTACTTCTTAATATCTCAGCAAAGTCTCTCAGAAGCTATCCACCTGTATAGTACGCTAGGAACTTCGCTCATGCTTGGGAAGTATGCAGAATATCCAGATAGTTTGTTAAGCGATATCGAAATAGTTCGAGCATTCAGTTTCAAACATGTATCACATCTCTAGTGGTCTGTAGTCTTAGTGCCATCGCGCACTATGTGATATGCGACTGCGACAACTCGGTGACTAGACGCAACGACAGGCTGCGGCCGACAATTTTCATATATTTTGTTCAAAGCTAAGGGAGTCACATGCTCTCGCTACTTGTCGCAGCGTCTAGACGCACGGTGCACGCTCACAGTCGCACACGACAACTGACACAGCGTGTTGTCGTCGAGCTGTCGCAGTAGCATGTCGCATAGTATGCGTGATGGTTTAGTGCTAGCGCAAACTGTGCGTCTTGTACTGTAGAGGTAAAGTGGTCGTATGCATCTGCGTCTTGTCGCTGGGACTGGAAACAGAGCTGTTTCCGTCTGCGACTAGTTATTACGACAGACGTAGTGTAGGAAGCTATCTTTTTCTTTGAGTATTCTAGAAAGACGGTCGTGTTATACTTCTAGTTGCACTTGACTTAATGCTTATCATGCAAAGTCAATATAAACACAACTCATAGCAAGACTGACTACCCTGTCGCATGCGACTGTCGTCAGTGTGCGCGTAATCCGTGCGTCTAGTCACTGCGACAAGTAGCGGGAGCGTGCGACTCACTTTAGCAAGTTTGTGTGCGGAGCTTAAAAATAAAATCGGCCGCACCCAGTTGTTGCTAGGTGTCGCAGTCGCATGTCGCATAGTGTGCGCAATCTTATGCATGTCAGCTGAACAGACTTGAGTTGCATGCTTTCTGTGTACGGACAGTTCTAGTAGTACACCTCTTTGTGAACTTCGTCGGGAGTAATATTTCTTGAGTGTCGACGCTAACCAGTGTTGTTGTCAGATAAAGGGTTGCGTCTCGGTGTAATTACAGCCAACTTAACCTCGTTAACTGCCCCGTTGGTCTCGTGGTCGCGAGCGCCACTGCTGAGCGTGGTCCTGGGTTCGATTCCCGGGTCGGGCAAAGTGTTATTGGGTTTTTCCATTAGGAATTTCTTGTAACAGCCCGGAGTTTGGAAGTTGGCGATGTGATACCTTTGTGCGACGGCAACACATCTGCGATGCCTCTGGTATTGCATGTCCACAGGCGGCGGGGACCATCTACCATCAGGTGTGCCGTCGTCACCTTTTTTGTCATCCTACAACTATATCTAAATCTGCCTAGCCTTTTACCAACAATGTCGGGGTCAAGTTTCAGTCTAACCAGTCAGTATTTTATAAGGAGCAACTTCCTATGTAGTTAGTTTAGTTTAGTTTTTAGTTAGTTTAGTTTCTAATCCTTGTACGAGTCGCAATAAATACTTTTTCTTTCTTTCTTTCTATATAACCTCCACTACTCAGTTACTGGGTAACACGATACCCCTTGGTAAGGCTGGTTGTCAAACTTGAGCTACTAATTACTCGTTACGCAAAGATCTACGAATGAACGCCGGGAGCAACGGCTTAACATGCTTTCCGCCTGTACGAAGGAACGATTCTATAATGAATAGTCAACTATCCACGAACCAACCGCGGCAAGTGAAGCTTAACTTTCAAACGACCCGTGCGGCTGTTATTATCTAGCCACGAGCCCCTTTAAATATGTCTCACGAATAAATCAAACTTTTTATACACGTTGAGAGCCGCTGTCTCGTGTACAATATCCTCTACGCCGCGAGGCATGCGGATGCATCTCGCATTCTGTAAAATGTTCTGTGCGTTTGTGATTTATACTGAACTTCCTTTTTGATATACGGTGAAATGATATAACCTAGTCACATAACTGTGACCTTATGTATTTCTGCTAGAGAGGAATAATAAGCATTAAAGCCACCACGCGGGCACAGTGCGCGTTGGTAGATGTCACATGATGTGTTCGAATTTTTGATTCTTGGACATGCCGGTTTCCTCACGATGGTTTTCTTCACCGTTTTGAGAGTAGTGTTGATGAAATGGGTTACACAAAGTAAAGCGCCTGTCGTTCGAACCTACGACCTATAACTCGATAAGTCGCGGCCGTTACCACGAGGCCATCACCACTGCTCCGACCGGATCATACATAATTAAAACAGTTACAAACCAATTGACGACACGGTTGGCGCAGTGGCTGAGCGATCGACTGCTGCGCTGCGTGTCGCGGGTTCGATTCCCGCACGGAACAAATATTTGTATTGCCTACAGGTAGTTGTTCCGAGTCTGGCTGTTTGTGTAAGTGAGTTTAAATGTTTGTAAACGCACCCACGATACAGGAGTAATAACTAGTGTGAAGCCACATTAAAAAAAAAATACTATTAAGACACACATCCACAATAATAGAACATTCTAAAGTTGAGGTTGACCACCCACACAGTCTCACCCTATAATACATACATAAACTTGGAGTAACCAGAAACTACAGAACGCCACCTGGGCCCTAATTCACTATGACCACGCAATTATTCCTTCGAAGCCACGTCAATTCCTTAGCTAATCACGGCAATCTCGTGTTCATTTCGCGCGGTTTCGTTTTTCACCTATTTTCATCTCAAACTCACCACTTACCACCCCATAAGTGGCAAAAATCTTTGACAATCACTGCCTCCTGTGTGCCTCGGGCTATGTGTCTGTACAGTGACATCTAGAATTCCCTCAAATGTTACATTACTCACGTATTTTAGAGGTCCGCCTCAGGTATTTAAGAGCATCTTGTTTATGGCCGTGTCCAGTCAGGCAAAACGGACTGTTAAAAGCAGTTTGACTATTAATTTGACCAATGTTCCTACAACCTCTTCAGTTTGCCAAAAACTTTGACAATCATTGACTCGCACCATAACCTCCTTCCTAAAATGTTATATTACTCACGTATTTGTGGGGTGGCCGATAATAAAAAGCACCTTGTTTTTACCCAATAACAAAGAAGAGGTATAGGTGTTCCGTGCGTATTTTTCCATTCATCATTCATTCATTCATACATACAGGGAAATGTATTGTTTTGCCATCTGACTATCAATTTAAATTGTCCCTTTTTTCATTTCACAACTTACATTTTGTATCAATCTAAACTTTGGTTTCCAAAGAAAGCTGCGATCCGTCACACAGTGACGCCTGTCCTGTCAAGAATAAATCTAATTTCCCAACATCTTTGACAAGTTTTTACATTGAGATGAGATTGCGACTAGATTTTTAACGTTTCTAATTCGGGATTTGGCCTTCTGATCTCAGTCTCAATCTGTCAAAAATATCTCTAATTTCCTAAAATTTTTGACACTGATTGTCGCTGAAATGAGATTGCGACAAAATTTTGAACGGTTTTAATTACGGGAATTAGCCTTCTGGCATATGGACAAACTACACACATCTGTCTACCCATTCGGGGAATAGAGGCGTGATGTTATAACTACAAAATGTTGGGAAACAACGCTGTTGCAAGTTTCTGAACTGTATTAAATATGTTTGCACCAAAATGTCTGTTTTATTGAAACACACTGCATTTCGCTACGGTTTATAAAAAGTTGCTGTTTTTTAGAAAATAAACAACATGTTTCGGGTTTTTGTTTTCCATTTGATTCACTGCAGATCGTATATAAAGTGCCATGCCATGCTGACAGACGGATTAAAGATCTTTTTGTGTATGTATGTAAAACCATGGTGAAAAATTATCTTACTTTCAAACTCAAACCGTTAATTACAATTCAACCAATTACAGACACTTTTAAACTATCAAGTGGTCATTCAGTCAGTCAGAAAGATGAAGCTAGTTGCCAATTCCAAAGTGTAGTAGGTTCCTATGGAGAAGAACGGGCAAGAAACTCCACGAACACTCTTTAATATGAAAATATTGGATGCATCATTCAGCTTGAAGTCGATATCAAAGTAAACGAACGATACCGACTTCCGAAACTAAAAAGGAATTTTCCCCAACATCTGCCTATACCAAATCACAAGTATGTAACATATCACAAGTATGTAAGCTCTGTCCATCTAAGTTTGGAACTTGGGCGCAAAGTTTATCCATCTCAGTCTAGAATCTAGATGCAACGTATCCATTAAGTTTCGAATGTCCCAAGTTTTGAAACTAGGTTCCTCCTGCAGTACTATGCCAGTTTCAATACTCAATTTTTTTATTGCATTTCATGTGTTTAAATGGTTATATACAAGGTAAAAGATCAATATGGATCCTGTCGGGCACAGCAAAATTTAAAATTTTCATTGCACTTCTTAAGCTAGTTATAAAAACCATCGACCTGCCTGCCTTTTCCAAACTATGTTAGAAAAGAAGGAAAAAGTATTTATTAGCACAAGAATATCACAAACTAAACTATAAAAAAAGTAAAATGAAAATAAAATCAGAAAGTCCTGTACGAGGCCAAAAGGCCTGTCTCAGCCCTATCTCAGCATGATGCTGCGACATGTTGCAGGCAGCTTGGGTTAAGCTACGCTTGCCGCGGTCGGTTCATGGATGGGTGACCATCCATTACATATCGAGACCCCTTCGTGCCTCGGAAAGCATGTTACGCCGTTGCTGTCATTCATAGATCTTTGAAAATTGTTACGGGTAATCAAAAGCCCAAAAGTCTGATAATCAGTCTTGGCAAGGGGTAATGTGTTACCCAGTTACTGGGTTGTGGAGGAAATTTCACGCGGACGAAGTCGCGGGAAAATGCCAGTAAATATATATTCTCACACAAAGAGCAACGCATCTAAACCTACATGGCACGCCATTTGCATTGGACCGGTTTATTCCGGCGCAATCCGCTTCTATCCGGTTGTATCCGATTTCGGCCGGTTCTCACCGGATATTCACAGAATGATTCATGCGGAGTTTAATATTTTATTGATAACTTCTCGTAATGTTATATTTCTCCTTAAATCCTTTTTCTACTACTGGCTCGCCCCCTATTACATTGGACTTAATCATAACTACCTCATGGGTCGTTAGCGCCACTGCCGAGCATGAGATCCTGGGTACGATTCCCGGGCCGGGGAAAATGTTTTTGGGTTTTTTATCTGGAATTTCTCAGTAGCAGCCCCGTGTCTGGAATTGTGGCCGGTTGATGACAATATGCTTGCCCCCTGATACATGGGGCTTAAACTTAAGTGAAGAAATGTGGGAGTACTCCACACAGGCATAGAATAATCAGCCTGTAACGTTCCCACGCCGGCCCATTGAGGGTCACATGTTTTAGAATTTTTGGTTCTTCGACATACCGGTTTCCTCACGATGTTTTCCTTCACCGTTTTGAGAGCAGTGGTGATGAAATAATTTACACAAAGTTAACCCACGACTTTTTGTTTTTTTTTTTTTGTTTTCGTGGGGAAACCTTCAAAAGGTACCGGACCTCGGGGTGGGAGGTCGGGGAGTGTGAGATTTTTACCTCACTAAAACCACCCCGGTGATCACCATCAGCACATAGGGGTGGTCCCGGTTAAACCCACGACCTGCAACTCGTAAGTCGGGGCTGTTACCATTGGGCCCCACTGCTCTGCAACGTCGAGGCATACAGGTGTGATTTTATACATATTTGTCCATCTCATTCTAATTATGTCCTTTTCTTTTGTTTGCAGGTCAACATGTGGACATTACACCTGTCGAGGCGGTGAGACGAATCGGAGACCAGCTCACCGTGCTGTGCAAAGTGCCCTACCCCATAGACTCGTGCAGGTCAGTTGGTTTTTATGTTATTGTATGGCAAACTCTCCCTCTCTCTCTCCTATCTATATAAAGGGTGTAAAAAGACCCATCACATAGCCGTCAACTACGCATTCTGTACACACGGCTACACATCAAGCTATGCATTTCCAGTTTTAGCTGACCTCGCATTGTATAGGTTTTTCGTACAATCAGAAGGCAGCTTATACTGGTTTTGTATAGCTTGATGTGTAGCCGTGCGTACATCAAACTAAGTAACATGGCACAGAAATAATTGCTGGGAAACGACTTTTTTTTGGGGTGAAAATTTGCTGTTTGCGGTAGCACACGTGCGCAACGTAAAACACGCAATACTTTGTGCTTATAGGTGCATGCAACGGTACAGGGGTCGTGGGGGTATTTAAAGTTGTGTTATCTATAAAAAAAAATATAGCATTAAAAGTTGGAATTTTGACCTTATGATACCCCTTGGTAAGACTGGTTGTCAGACTTTCGGGGTTCTAACGACCTGTAACGACTGATAAAATTCCGCGAATAACAACCGGGACCAACGGCTTAACGTGCTTTCCGGCTCTCCGTCTCGGTATGTAAAGATGGTCACCCATCCACAGACCAACCGCGGCAAGCGTAGCTTAACCTGATCGATCGAAATGTGCGGCTGTTATTATTTAGCCACGGGCCCTAGAGGTACAATATTAACTGGTTTTTTCCTTATGTTTCAGGATGAACGTAGGCGGAGTTCCTTACAGACTGATTCCTGATAACTTGCAAGGAGATGTGGTCTACACAGGCCAGGGCCTTCAGGTAAACTTCTTACTCTTTCTTAAGGTCATATAAGACCTTAAACAGCAAAATTTTCGGGCTACCTTAGCGTAGAATTTGACCAAATTCTACGCCGTAGCCCGAAAATTTTCATACACTGTCAGGTTGTATGTTGTTGAATATATGCGCGACCCATAATGTTCCCACTGCTGGGACACAGGCCTCCTTTCGGTGAGAGGAGGAACATCGAGGAAACAGGCATGTCCTGGAACCAAAAATTCTTATATGAAAAAAGAAAGAAATAAAATACGTTTATTTGCGGTGAACATGACGCAAAAAAAGAACATAAAACACAAAAAAGATATGGTTGGGGGAAACATGCGTCACATCCACGCAAAAAAAGCTATCGCTCAGCATTATGCTGCGACCCTGTGCAAGACAAAGCCCCAGCGCTGGTTTCCAGCGACAGCCGGCGCCGACGTAATGACGTCGTCAATCAAACATGTGACATCTATCAACCCGCACTGGGCCCGCGTGGTGGATTACGGCCCACTCCCCTAACAGAGAGAAGGCATGTGTCCCAGCAGTAGGAACATAACAGGCTGATTATGAAATAAATGCAATGGATGGCTTATCGACAGTTTGTGTGTCAAGTTTTTGTGTTAATTAATGCAACTTCGATTATTTTTTGAATTGGCATGCGGGCTTAAAGGCCGTCGTAATTTGATAAAAAATTATAAGGAAAGAGTTTCGAAAAGAAGTGTGTTGCAACTATGTTTACCATACTTAAAAAATTTATTACTGCTTCGCTGGCACCCAGGAAAATAAATAAATAAAAAGTGATCGCAAGCACAATTGCTGAACCTGAGGTCCTAGGTTCGATCCCCAGGTCGGTAAAAGTATTATTGGATTTTTCCATCAGGATTTTCTCAGTAGCAGCCCTAAAGATTCGTCCCTTAAATGGGATTTAAATATCACTAGTGAAATGAGGGTATGGTGCAGGTGAGGTGTTCCTCTGCCTATCCCTTCGGATAATACAGGCATGTTACATCGTCATCATTATCTGCCTGCCTTTTCCCAACTATTTGGTCGGCCTCCAGTCTAAACAGATGTAGCTGAATACCAGTGCTCTAATTGGAGCGACTGCCTGTCTGACTTCCACAACCCAGTTACTGGTTAACACGATACCCCTTGGTAACCTCGTTATCCCTCGGTAACCTCGTTATCAGACTAGCTGTGCCGACTGCCAAAAATCTTCGAATGACAACCGGGACCGGACGGATTAACGACCTTTCCGACACACGGGTGTCAAGGGTCTTGATAATATCGAGGCTTCCATTTCGTGGATTACATACTATGTAATGGATGATCACCCATCCACGATTCGATCGACCCGTGCGGCTGTTTAGCATTTAGCCTGGAGCCCTTCGGCTGGCTATACCAAATGATAAGCCTAACAGATGATCTTCCTCTCTCCAGATGGGCGAATGCGGTGCGTTGATGAAGAATATCAAGGAAGAATGGAATGGGAACATATCCTGCGCCCTTCCGCCGTCCACGGGCAACATTGAGCTGGTGGGGAATATGAGACTACTGGTGGCACGTAAGTATTCGTCTATACGAATCTATACTATACCCTATCCATTCGGTAAACCGTTTTTTGACAGATGGAATTAGTGATTGCAGCAACACACAATACATTGATTACGTACGGTATTATAATGTCTGTAAGAAGCCATAAATAAGATAATTCAGATAAGACAGTTTATATATTTATTTTATTACGCATTTTAAAGTTAACTTTTACGTAATCTGGAATATGTACGTTTTAAGACAGCTGTCAAAAAACGGTTACCCTAATGGACAGGGTATAATATTAAAGCAGAACAGTTTGTTTGTTTTGTTAATTTATGATCGGGCAGAACTCCGTCGTATATACACATAGACGGATTTGAAAAAATATTTTTTTTATGGATAAGATAGGCAAGGTAGGCTCTTTCTTATTGTGTAGGAATTAAAGTTATTTTTCCATAAACTCATATTTGTTTACATTTTTGGCGAATATGTCGCGATTCAAATTTACAAGAGCTACGATCAGTGACAACAAAAATATCATCCAATATTTTTTGTTTCATCTTTTTTAGATAGCAATACCCGTCACGTCTGCGGAGTTTCGCTAGCTAATTTAATTTAAACCTATATACTAAAATCACCAATACATCTATACCCTCAGGAGCGCCAGGAGAACCCACCCTGATCTCCACATCACAGCAACGGTTCAAGGATGGAGACAAGTTCAGTGCACAGTGCGTCGTGCCCAACGGAAGACCTGCTGCGAAGATCACCTGGTTCTTAGGTAGGTAGACCTGTCGATCATCAGGTCACAGTTCACTCCAGGACATAGGATTCTCCAATCGTATGCCATTTCAAATTGATCCTGTTCCAGACACATGTAAATTGTGCAATAGAATAGTTGACTGGATTATTTAGTAACTGTCCATTTCTCCACTGTGTGTCCACTTCTCCAGACTTTGTGGACAGAAGTGGTTCATTATTTGGTATAAGTTTATTACACCGTTGTCAATGGTAATTCTGGTACACTATGATGTACTGCCCCGTTGGTTTCGTGGTCGTAAACGCGAATTCTGAGCGTGGGGTCCTTGGTTCGATTCCCGGGTCGGGCAATGCTATTGAGTTTTTCCATTAGGAAATTCTTAGTAACAGCCCGGAGTTTGAAAGTTGGTGGTGTGATACCCCCGTGCTTCAGAAAGCACATTAAGCCGTTGGTCCTGCGCCTGATCTCCAAGGTCGTGTCGGATTGCCGTCCCATCGGACTATGATAGAAGACTATGAGGGAAGAGGGGGGGCACCTGTGTCTACGCGCACACTTGTGCACTATAATATCTCCCGCGCTGAAGGCTGGTTGAAATTGACCGCCGTGGCCGAAATACGGTCTGGAGGACTTTACACTATGATGTAAAGAAAAGGAAAGGAAGAAAAAAGTGTATTCATTTGATTGGCATTACACAAATGTGAAATGCCAAACAAATGAATACACCTTAAAACTATAAAAACAGAAAACAAAGATTATAATGCCAAAAGGGCCTCAGCTCAGCATAATGTTAGATGACAACACAAGTGTACCACCTGACGCTGATATCTTGATAACAGCGAGCAAATAACAGCATTTCTTAAACTGTATTAACAAGAATTGCGTAGGTAATTTAAGTTGCCCATGTAAATGTCAATTATTGCTGGCAAGTGTTGCACCATTGGTCTAGTGGTCGCAAGCGCTACTGCTGAGCACAAGGTCCTGGGTTCGATTCCCAGGTCGGGTAAAATGGTACTCATTGGGATTTTCCATCCGGAATTTCTCAGTAGCAGCCCGAAGTCCGGATTTGTGTCAGGTTGATGGCAATAGGGTCGCCCCGTATTACATGGGACTTAAACATAACAGGCGAAATGTGGGTGTACTATATTGTTATGTTATTCTAAAACCCCCTTTCTCAGTTCCAGGAGTAGAAGAACCCCTCCTCCACGGCATATACCAGCCAGTGGTGACGTCAGACCCAGGATCGGACCTTCAGACCATCAGTCAGAACGTCACTCGTACCCTGACGGATGAGGATGACACCAAGACTCTGATCTGCCGGGCGGAGCACGAGGCGTTGGAGAAGCCTATGGAAGCTCGGAGGCAGCTCATTGTGCAGTGTAAGTGTGACAGATTCGGAAATATAATAAAACTAGCTTTTGCCCGCGGCTTCGCTCGCGTTAATATAGAATTTGACAATCAATTCGGTTTGTACTCTGCTTGATTCGAAAAACACGTGGCGCTATCTATTATCATAATAACTTTATTGTTGTTTGCCTTGGAAACAGCACTTTTTTCGGGACGAAAGGTACCCTATGTCCATTTCTGTACACAACAACCTATATACAAAATTTCAGGATGATCGGTTCAGAGGTTTAGGCGTGAAAAGATAACAAACAAACAAACATACTTTCGCATTTGTAATATTAGTTAGGATTCTATTTAAGGGGATGTGTCTTTATAATTGTCATTTTATGAGGAAAACATCGTGAGGAAACCGGCATGTCCTAGAACCAAAAATTCGAAGACATGTGACATCTATCAACCCGTACTGGGCCCGCGTGGTGGATTACGGTCCACTTCCTCTCACAGAGAGGAGGCCTGTGTCCCAGCAGTGGGAACATTATAGGCTGAGTACGTGCTATAAATGAGAAATGGACGTGGGAAGTCCAGAGATGACAGGTGGAAATAGGACAGCATGTTGTTATTTTTGGAAGGGAAATAGAGACAGACATAGGTTGCTTCTGTTGACGCCGCTTAGTGCAGCAGTGCGATTCTGTAACCATCTCACCGTGAAAACTTAGGTGAAGTGAGCGTGGAGTGAGCTGTCATTCCAACTAATGCTAGGGATTGACACTATACGTAGCTAACCAGCTCACTTTACCTAACTTTTCACGGTGAGATTTTTACAGAATCAATCGGCAGGTGTGCTACCTAGCCCAGTAATAAATGCTTCGTCTTTTATACGCCCTCTTTTTACTGTAATTTTATTTTTTGCAATTTATGTGGATTAAAATGTGAGTGGCGACCGTAACAAATATGTATTTACAGAATTATAATTATAAGAATCATCAATACAATTCACTTTGTTAGCATTGGCCTCAAATATTAATGTGATGCAATATATTCACTGAATCATTTATTATTACCGTTTAAATTACCAACAAGGCAAATAGCAAATAGAGGGATCCTGACTCGTGACAAGTCATATTTGCATGTAATAATCATTATTTTTCCTCTCCATATTTGTTATTAATTTGTTATGTTGTAGGTCTTGTTATGTACATTTTGCCACTGATTGTTTTTCCTTAACAAATGTTTAAAAAAATCTATAATATGATAAGGCTGAAGAGTTTGGTTTGTTAGAACGCGCTGATCTCTGGAACTACCAGTCGCATTTGAAAAAATTTTCTTGCACTTGCTAGCCCAATTCTTGAAGAAGGTTAGGTTAGGTTATTTCACATCACGCTACGACCCCCAGGAGCTGAGCAAAAAGAAAAAAAAGTCAGACAGAACGCTAAGCGATAATGATGTAATAGCGCGGGCGAGTGGCGTAAAATATAACCTTAGGAATGTTAACTGTTGGGATGTTCATTCACGGTCACACACTAGTTGTACAGACGCGAGCACATCAAGTTACTACAATCTGTCAAATTTCTTTAATGGATTTTTAACGTTATCATCGCTAAAGCATTGAGGTTCAAGGTTGATTGGGAAAATTTTACAGTTTCGGGTAGCTTGACCTGCTGGCGTCTGTACTTTTTAGAACAGTCCATCTTACTTACTGACGATTTTGCTGCGGCACTTCTTCCTAGCTAAAACATTAGGAAGTGGTGACTTGGTGACAAATGAGCGCTTTATCTTTTTCTTACTTTTTTATATATATTTTGTTTTTTTTTTTTTTTTTCACTGTGTTTAGTTTAGTCTATGCTCTTCCTGCAGGAGTTGCAATAAATACTTTTTCTTTCTTCTTTATAGGCGCACTTCTGTAACGTTCAAAAAGTACTGATTCTCAGACATAAAAATGGTTTTAACTTTTAATTTCCCCCACAGACCCACCAAAACGCCAAGAAGCCGGCCCGATCACCATCTTCGGCTTGAAGCTGGGGGCTGAGGGACGACTCAACGTGACCGTGAGGGCGAACCCTAAGCCCAGCGCAGAGTGGACCATGGGAGACCAAGTGTTGGCGGCGCCCAGGCAGAGTGACGACGGACAGTTCACGGCTATTGAGCCATTGTTACTGGTAAAGTTCACGACTCCTGAGCCATTGTTGAAAATTGTCTGCGTCACGTCAGCATGAATGCAACGAGAGAAAATTTTCGTACAATGATTTTTTATGACTTTCGATGTCATTTAAGTCAACAAGAAACTTATGATAGACTTCAATTGGCCTTTCACGATGAAGCCCCATCTCGTGCCACTGTTTACAATTGGTTTAATGAGGTTAAACGTGGTCGCACCAATCTCACCGATGATCTGCGTGAGGGACGGCCTCCTACGGCGACGACTGAAGATAACATCAGTGTTGCGCGGCGTATGATAGAGACTGACAAAAGAGTGACTTATCAGCAGATTCGGACAAGCTTAGGTATCGGTATGAGTCAAGTGCACAAAATTCTCCATGAACATTTAGCGGTCAGGGAGCTTTGTGCCCGGTGGATACCTCATAATTTGACAGAGGCCCAAAAGCTCCGTCGTGTTGATTGGTGTCGTGAAATGGTTCAAAGATTTAACAGAGGTGACTCAAATGCTGTGTTCGACATACTTACGGGTGACGAAAGCTGGATTTATTGTTATGATCCTGGAACTAAGAGACAGTCTGCTGTCTGGGTGTTTCCTTCCGAGGAGTTGCCAATTAAAGTTAAGACAGGTCGAAGCGTGGGAAAAAAGATGGTGGCCTCGTTCTTCGGAAGGACAGATCATTACGCAACAATTGTTTTAGACTGCAACGTCGTCCGGTGCATCAAACAATTATTAGGACGCTGTACCGGTACAGCGTACTTAAAGAAAAATAATTTAATTTAATTTAAATATGATAGAAAAAAATAGGAATATAAAGAAGGGAAACATGCATGCTAAGAGAATATCATCCTCAATAAACGTTTTACGCTGGTAGTGGCAACATTTCGAAACCTTCTATTTGACGTACTAAATCCATCAATTTTAACATTTCTTTCGTATCCTCAGGGTAACGGCTACTACAACATCACTTTGATACTGGCCCGCATCACGAAGGAGGACGTGGACCGGACATACTACCTGCGAGTGGACAACGGACTGGGCAGGGAGGAGTTTGCAGTCAGGATCAGCACTATGGACGAACCAGCTGGTAGGTTCATTTTGTCCATAGTTTAAAATGGGCCACGGTTATTTATTATTGAAAAGTTGGACTCGCACTTGACTGCTTTTGTGTTGTTAAGAGGGCGATAAGGTAGCCCGCGAAATTCAAATTTTCGTACGTTTTTATAGCAATTTAAAGGTCAGTATTAGGTTGATTAATTGTTGATGTATTTATCGATTTTCGCCGGTTATTTATTTTCGGCGCATGCGACCGTTCACTTGTCACAACAATGCCACAGAGTGCTTCTGACACTCAGGGCATAGACAAGTAAAAACGTTACGTCTGGCGCGGATTAAAAAAAAATAATATTTATTTTATTGCTAATGAATAATTATATCTATTTTATTATTTATTTATTACTGTGATTGCCCGTGACATCACAGCGGGCCCTATCAGAATACCAGTGCTGCGACATTTATTTTTTTGGTTGTCGAAGCATCATGCTGAGATAGGAGCCTTTTGACCTCGTATAGGACTTTCAGTTTCATTTTTCCTTTTGACCGCGCGAAATGAACGCGAAGTTGGCGTGGTTGGAACTGTCAAAATACCACGCTTGAGAACCGTACGTGGTTTGCATGTGGTAAGATTACGCGGGGAATAGTAATTAACGTACAGAATTGGTGTCCAGCAGTGCGATTCTGTAACCATCTCACCGTGAAAACTTAGGTGAAGTGAGAGTGTAGTGAGCTGTCAGTTCAACTAATGCTAGGGATTGACACTATTGACAGCTCACTCTAAGCTCACTTCACCTAACTTTTCACGGTGAGATTTTTACAGAATCAATCGGCTGTTGATCTCGTCGGCGTGCTTAAGAGGGCTGAAGGGGCCCGCGAAATTCAAATTTCTTACGTTTTTCTGCAATTTGCAGGTTAGTCTCAGGTTGTACACTCATCAAAAGTGTGTAAGGATCAAGGTATTTTTAAACACGCATTTATTAGCTTCAATTGTAAACTAGTTTACAATGTAATGAAATCTTAGAAGACAATTTTAACGTACTTTTAATTATCGTACCGAGATGAAACTTTGTATGGGTGTGTAGTTCGGATGACAATACTATAATTTGATATCTTGGAGCTGATCTGATGATGGATCCAGGAGGTGGATAGTGAAATTCTTCAGTGGCTACTAGTAAAGCCCTCGAGTTTGGGCTCATATGACTTGTACGAATAGTATCTGGCCTCATACTAAAGCGAGATTCGTCAGAAAAACACACAAAAACACCACTTTTCTTCTGCCAAATTTCTGTGTTCACGAGCACAATAGGTGGTACACTTAACAGCCTTCGGGAACGCAGATTGACGTTATGCAAGCGATTTCTTATGGTTTGATCGTTTACTGAAGAGCTATGAAGCCTCGTAACCAACATCATCAAGGTCGTCGATTTCTTCGAGCAGTAATTTGTATGTAACGATCTTGTCTGCGTGTGGTGATGCGAGCTCGCCCTCCATGTCGCTCTGCCACTTTGCCAGTGATGAGGTAACGTGTCCCAAGTCGACTTAGTCACTCTGCGTAGTGCCCAGAGCGATTGCTACAGCACATTGCCGAGAACCAGCTTCCAACATTCTTACGGCTCTGATCATTTCTTCTCGGCTCAAATGGCGTTTTCTCTCCATAGTAACGTTATTTTATACTAGCTGTGCCCCGCGGTTTCAACCGCATAAGTTTCTATCCCGTGGGAATATCGGATATAAAAGGATTCTATGTGTTAATCCTGGTTATAAGCTATCTGTGTGCCAAATTTCATCCAAATCCGTTCAGTAGTTTTGGCGTGAAAGAGTAACAAACATCCATAGATCCATCCATCCATACAAACTTTCACGTTTATTATATTAAATAGGATTAATTCCACTCAGAAATATGGCAGAAATTTTACTGATTTGGGTCCTCAAACCCGTTGCACGAGTATATACGAATACGACTTGAGAAAAAATTTTCATCTTTTGACCGAATTTAAAAAACTATTCCCCTTTTCCAATAACAAAAACTAAAATGTATCCATAGGATTTACAAAAAATATAATAAAAAAACCTGATATTTAGTAACTAGTAAAAACCTGCTTGATCCCTAGGCACTTTTGATGTGTGCATGTTGATTAAATATGATTTGCGACCGTAACAAATATGACTTTATAGAATTAAGAGCATTAAAATCATCAATACAACTCTCTAAGTTCATATAATCCTATTGATTGGTATTTTATGAAATAGTCATTCAATAGGATTATATAAACTCTGGCGCTTCCCTTTAAGGCTCAATTTATATTGCCATGGAACGGAATGGAAGCGATTTTCTTTGTACAAAGCATAATGAACTTTATGTCAATAGTGTAACGCACAAATTAGGTACACACATACGCACACGTCGCGCATTTTCTGGAGAATTATCGCGCATTCTCGGGAAGTCCCGCAGTAACAAGCGTACAACATCTAGTTTGTACGTTAGACAATTGACATAAAGTTCATTTTGCTATGTATAATATCAATGCTAGGCAATGTAAATTGACCCTTAAAATGATGAATTTAGAAATTATTACTTGTTCTTGTTTTTACTTGAGTTGATGTCCATTGTGAAGTTTCGCTCACTAATTATTAACCCTGTATAATTGTATTTACATAAAATAAAAGATATTGATTAGTTTTGTATTCCCTACAGCTCGGAAAGCGAAGTCGCCATATTTACTAGAAATCTATGGTAAGACTTTCATTCAGGAATGATAACTGTAAATGAACGATAGTGAATGAACGAAGTTTTGTTTTTGGATTTTTATTCGAATGATTAGTCTTTTTTGGTAAAGTATGTTTTGTTTTTTTAAATTGCGTTTTTTTTATGTTGAATTGGTCTTTTAAAAGAGTTTTTTTTTGTCAATAATTTTCATTGGATTTTCCTTCGTGATATCTAAAACTATTTTCCTATCTTTTAGAAGCATGACTATGTCATTTTCTTACTTTCTTCCTGCGTTCAAATTGCTGTCAGAATCTTTTACATATTATTTTCTTCTATCTTCGGATCGTCTACGCATGATTTGAAATTAGGCATATATTGGCTGACTTTTTTACCGTCTGTACAAAAATAGGGTATAAAAGGTGAACTATATTATTTGTCGATTTATTCGTTTTTTTTTTGGGAAAAAATAAATAAATGTCTGTCTGGCTTCTACTCCGTTCACCTTTTTTACCCTATTTTTGTTCAAACGGTAAAAAAAGTCAGCCGTTATACAAATTCTTTTTTAAGTAAGCATGAAAATCGGAAACTCTTTGGTTATTAAAAATAAATATTTTGAATATTTTTTTGTAAATTGCATGAAAATATTTAAAAAATCGGTAGTGTCATGACCTTAAGTAAAACTTATTAACCCACGTTATTAAGGACGTCGTATCGCGAGAGGACTTTATCGCGCATTGGATTTAAACTCTCAAAAAACACTGTTGGATTTTCAACTCTCCGCGCTAAGCAGAGAGTTAAAAATCCAGTGCGGGAAAAAAAATCGCTACGGGAAAAACGCGCCGATGCGAACCTGCACCCTAAAATTGCGTAACACACTATCAATCTCAAACTGAATCATTTTGAAGGATATAATTGCTAATCCATTGCTTCATATGTTCGAAAAATGTGTCTGCCCAACAACGTTAATAACGCAATGAATGTTGTTGAACTGTCAAAATGAAACCCATTGCTACTGACAGTGTGTTACATAATTACCCCGCTGGGCTTACTTTAGTGGTAGTTAGTCTCGATATTTAAAACTAACTTCTCATGTCGTTGTAGAAAATAAGATTCTCAGGGTTTTGTTTTTAACTTTCTATTTTATTCAATTATGGGCAAATTTTTCAATCAACAGATATATTTTTTTCGTGGAATAAAATTGACAATTTTATATGGAAGAACTGTCAAAAATTCAAAATTATTCTTCGGATAAAATTATCTGGCGTTGGAAATATCGGCCCTATGTCAAATTGTATTTTCTTTTCGTGTCAATAAAGTATTTTCGTATTTTCTTCTATACTATTTGTCACTAAACTGCTTTAGGAATATACATTTTGCTAAATTATTACCGTATAGGTTTACCTTTACCTTTTTACATCATTTCTCCGTCATCGTCATCTTTTTGTTCTCGTTTCAGATAATTATGTTTTCAGTGGTAATTTTTGTGTTTTTTATTGGGTTTCATATATTTTCCCACCATTTTGACATTTATGAAGTTATAAAACATACCAAAAAAAAAAAAAAGAAATATCCCAGTATAGCAATACTGGGATATTTCTTGTTTTTTTTACCTACTGTTACTATTAGCCTGCATCAGCCCGCTGCTGGGCAAAGGCCACTCACCATGACTTCCAGCTCTTTGGTCGTTTTTTTTTCTCCAGCTCGTTCCGTCATCTTCTACGGGGTGTTCCGCAGCGCCTTCTGGGTGTGTCAGAGCCCCACGTAGTGCTTATTTTGGCCCACAGCTCATTGGGCGTAGTCCCACTTCAAGGCCCTAATTCACTATGACCACTTAACGATTCCTTACTTCGAAACCACGTCAATTCCCTAGTTAATCACGACGTCTGCTATTAACGTATTCTCTATGACACAATGGCGTGGTTTGAACTGTCAAAATACATGTTGTCCGTACGGTTGACATTTCGATTCCTTGCCGTTAACAAAACACGATATTGACGTGGTTTGCAGTTGGTAAGATTTCGCGGGGATACAGAATTGGGAACTGCTTAGCGGCTGTTTGAGCAACGTAATTTTATAAAATGTTTTTTTTTTTTAACGTTACACTTTTATTTCCCTAGGCGTGGAGCTAGACACCGGAGCAATTGTAGGCATCGTCATCGGGGTCATAATCCTACTAGCCGCCATAGTTCTAGTAGTGTTTGCCTTCGCCACCGACAGATGGTGCTTCGCTGGTAAGTCACACTACTTCTTCTACCTACTTTGTTGAATTGTTAATATTTTGGAGCATAATCTTTGTCATTTTTTTAACCGACTTCAAAAAAGAAGATTCTCAATTCTTGTTTACTCATTTGCATGGAAAGCATGTTGAAATTGATTATGTTTAACATGCATTTTTGTTTGTTTGTTATTAATGTTTTTGTTAATGTAAAAAATATATACTCATTTTCATAGAATTTGTAATCATAATAATTTTTGTTGCTCCATTAATGTTGATGATTCTTTAGTTTAGTTGTGATGTCATTTCCCTTTTTTGTGCCATTAGTCCAAGAGCCTTGATAAAAATTTACGTCATCATTATTAATAATGTTCTTGAAAACGTGGAATATCAATAAAATTATTTCCTTATTATTTATTTTTATTTTTTTTGCTGAAATATTTTTATTGATATTTGCATTATGATTTTGATTTTGACCATGCTTTTTACAATCGCTTTTTTACAAACATTAGGCATGCGTAATAATTCCTTATTCCTTTTAAATAAATATATTATTAATAAGTAATACATTTCTGGCAGGCTCGCGGGCTGTTGGTCGATAGGTAACGTTGGAGAAAAAATAGAAAAAGTAGCAAAAATAGAAGAAAAAAAAACACAAATCACACTAACTGTTTGAGGCTCGCACTGGTTGAATTTATATCTTAAAACGTCAAGTTTTTTTTTTATAAAAAAAATCCCTATTTTAGTAAAAATGTTTGGCTGTTGTAGATTTAGAATGAAAAGAAATAAAAAGTGCAACTTTTTGGCAGTGTTTTGGCTTTAATATGTAGTAAATATAAGTGTTTAAAATTAAGTGAATAAGCATAGCAATATTTTGAGCGATCAAGAACGAAAAAAGAATAGCAAAAAATTATAAAATGCATGATTTTATTATTATTTTTATATTAACTGTTTGGCGCATGTGAATGATAATTGATATATTTATAATTTTCGAAAAAAAAAGCATGATTTAAGAATTATTTATTTATATGCATGTGACTTTCCAAGATTTTATTAAAATTGATTACAATTTCTTCTTCGAAATGTCCCTTAGTGACTTTTCAAGCAGGTGGTGGTTTAAAAATATGTAGTTCAGGTGTTTTCACGTGTTGTAGCTAGTATTTTGGGCCTTGAGCTTATTTCAGATGTCATTATTTCTGGAATCTATCGATGTGCTTTCAGTAACTAACATGTTTTACTGGGTAATATTCTGGTTTACTTTTTGGGGTTCATCAAAATCTTCCATTTCATCATTGTTTCTAACTAAATGATTATTGCAATAGGTATTAGTGAAGTGTTGGTCTTAAAATCAGTATTTAAGTTTCCTATTACATAGTCAGACATTTGACATGTAAAACTTTTAAATATAATTGCATGCTTTAAATGCAATCGATTTAGTAACTGTTTCTTGTAAAATTTATTGCGAAAATTTTAATTTTAGTTATCATATATTTTCTCTTATGTGAACAATGCGATGAATTGCTTTGTTTTCACACAACAAGCTGACCATAACAGTTATGAAATACTGTCATTATTACAATATACTCACTGTCAGTGAAAAAGTCCTAGTTGTTATCTGAGTTTTATATTACAAATAGACTCATACAAAAAGGAAAAACATCCCTGTCATTTTTAACCTCGCGAGACCAATTTAAGGTCATTTTTTAGAAGGAAAATGAACGTGACAAATTATCAAGCGCACGTAAATTACTGGGATTCGCTGCTGATAAATCATTCGACCAATATCAGTAGTTTACGCGCGCTTGACAATTTGTGTCAGTCATATTCTTTCTGCGATCACTTTTGTTCGAGAAAATGGCCCTATATTAGACAAAAAATCCGCCACACAAACATCTTTTGTTCGTTACTCTCTTGGGAGTCATGTCCGTAGGTCTCGAAAGTTTAATGGATGAAGTGGGACCAAGTTATCATAGATAGCGATTATTTATATATATCTATGATAATGTGGTGTCATCTGTCACCATAATGACAGATATTAATGTAGACATTTTTCATAGAGTAACACAATGGGCAGTCCTATCGCTAAAAGTGATATTTTAAAAATAACCTTTTGATGGATTAAGGGGAAAAGGAGAGACAATACTCCAGGTAGTTTGTGGTGTACCATTTAATCATGTACCGACAGTGTGCCGTAGATAATGTCACTCATTCATTGATAAAATAAGCAGAAGGCCCAACCAACTCACAACCGACTCACATTCACACTTTTCAAACCGCTCACGCACCAACACAGCCTTTTAACAAAGCTAGACTGTAAAAAACTAGCCAAGTTCTTGATCGCTTAATGTATTGTATGGCAGGACGTTCTCACCGCACGGACATTCCGGACGGGGTCGACTCTGAGGCCCCCCTCCCCTCCCACGAGGACATCAAGGGCTCGGAGAACCCCTCGCATGACCACGGGGACTATATCAGCAATGGGGACACGAAGCATCCGGAAAAAAAGCCAGACACGGCTGTTTAAGCGTAAGTCGGTAGCTGTCGCTTGTGTGGAGGTGAAACTCGGAGGATTTTTTCGAACTTGGCGATTTCTTTTGTCGAAAATATTTTTTTGTGTGAGAGAAACATACAATTGAAACGTTCTTCTTTTTTGTATTTTTTTCGTAAATCTTGCGGTCTTGCCCAACAAAATGTTTTGTCAATATTTCATAGATATTAGACGTGTACAGAAATCCAAAATAATGAGAAAATACTAACAATCTATTTAAACTTAGTAATAGTACTCGTAAAAAATCTATGAAATATTTATTTGCAATTACTTAATATATTTAAGTATTCTTCCTTTTTTGTATAATTAAAAACAGTGTCTAGGCATATTTTACGTTCTAATTTGATAATTATTAAAAGTACCTCCACGAGTTTCACCAAAAAAAAAAAAAAAAAATTAAATCTCAATAATTCGACCTCAAAAAGTGACAGATTAATGATTATTTTGAACTTAAACGTTTGATTATTAAGTGTCGTTTAGTGCCAGACGTGTTTAACATTGTTACTTATTAATAAATATTGTATTTAAATAAATAAAAATATGTACGCAATTTTAAAAGTAAAATTCTAAAATATTAAGAGAAATTTTTGAAAAGATATTATTAGAAATGATGAAAGCGCATTCAGAAGTTATTTGCTTTATCTTTTTTTCCACAATACTAAATGATAAGCATGAATTATTTTTATTATTTTAAGCTCAGCTCCCCTAAGTCCTTCCAGGAACTCCTTTATAATACAAGACTTTGAAATAAGTCGAATAAAACATAACACAACACCACGCCTATTATCCCCGAAGGCTTAGGCAGACGTGTACCTCTAGGACACTCACATTTCGTCAGTTATGCCCAAGTCCCATGTAATAAGGGTGAGCCTTGAAAAAAACTTGCCAGACATTCCACAACGCATTTGAGTATTTAAACCCCAGGCCAGGCCCAAGATTTGCAAGTAAACTCTGAACGCGCTCGAAGCGAAATTCTAGAATAATAGGTTTGTAATTTGACGAAATAAATAGTTACATACACATGTATACCTGTCTCTCTTATGTACAACAGGATCTGAAATTGGAATCGAGAAAAAGAAAACATTCATACATACATAAACTCTCGCCATGGGGAGAATTCCCGTTGGGTAGGCAGAAACCACAGAACGGCACCTGCTACGATTCTTACATACTCCTTTTTCTTCGTTTACGTTTTAAAAAGAAAACATTTTACTATTTTTACCGAAGCGCTTTTTTAACAAAGCGGTTGATTTGTGACTAAAAGGTAACGGACGTGGCGAAGCGATAAAAAAGACGACAGCAGACATAAATTTAAACGGACGACCGTTTTTTCAGTTTTTTTCTTCTCGATTGCAATCACGAAAGTAATAAAAAGTTTTTATGTAGATACGTGTACGCCTAAGAATCTCATTATAAAAATAAATTTTTCGAAATATACTTGTGTAACAACGAAATCCCAACGCGTATGTTTAAGGCATTTTTAAATAAAAATAGAAAAACATATTTGGAGCACATTTTTTTTGTAAAACAAAACTTTCTTGAAACATTTTATGAGACTTAGCCCAGGTTTGCACGGGCGATTTTTTCTCGCGGCGATTTTTTTTCGCGCACTGGATTTTTAACTTACTGCTTAGCGCTGAGAGTTGAAAATCCAACAGTGCGTTTTTGACGCTCTAGGATGTGCTCTGTTGGATTCTCAACGCTCGGCTCAACACCGAGAGTTGAAAATTCAGTGCGCGATAAAATCCCGCCGCGATATTTTTCAGGCCGTGGGGCTTATTGCATGTTTGCAACTTAGCTTATTGTGTAACTAAATAATTATTTTGCGAAATATTGTTTATTGAAAATAGGTTTTTTCACCTTTCGAATGATTTCATATAGGTTTAAGAAAGGTGGAGAGACCAATTATTGTCGGCCTAGACTTCCTAGCAAAATTTTTAGTTATACTTCTTTTTGAGATAGGAAAATAAAACATGTCTAAAATTTAACAGATTTTAAGAATTATTAACTTTTCTCAGAAGGAGGTTTAACTTATATCTACCTAATTTTTATTCTGTATGGCTGGCAATTGGTGCCTCCACCTTATTTTAAGTTACAATGTGTTCGTACCACCATATTAATATTTTTGTATATATTATGTAGTAAAGAAATAATTTCTTAAAAATAAGTTTTATCCAGTTCGAGTAAGCATTATTTTATTGGTACATTAAAAACTTTAAATTAAATAATCTCTTTTATATTTAAAAATCATATGTTTAATCATTTAATCAATTAAAATCATTTAAATTTCTTGTAAAAATGATTGTACAACTGATACATTATCGATATTTTTCGTCTTTTTAACCGACTTCGAAAATGGAGGAGGTCCTTATTTTGTTTAAGTTAGTTTTATAGGTCACCATGATTGTGATTTTTAAGTATTTGTAATTAAATATAATTAAGAATTTATTTTTGTACCAATTTAGTTTTTACTGTATTGTTACTTAGCGCCCCATTACAGAAATAAGGTCAACTAGTAATAATAAAAAATAAAGAAACTGAAGACACTGCCATTTTGCACCTTTTGCCAAAACATTGCGTCTTTTCAATCTATAAGCTCAAATTATTTCTAAGCTTATACCTTTTTTAATGTCCGCCGAACTTTTTTACTAAAAAAAAAAAAAAAACATTTGACATGACAAAAAAAAAAATCGCTTAATTTTTTTTTTCTGAAAAATCCCTCTCCTTTTTTACTTTGTTTTTTTAGATTTTTTTTTGGTCATGTCATATGTGTAATTTTTATAAAAATTAATAGTTTAGTCTCATCACTATCAATGTCTATGAGTAAAGTTATGACGAAATATTATTGAATATAAAGTATTTATTAAATAAGAATTTGATGTTTCATTTTTATCCATACTTCATGAATTATCATCAGTAAAAACATACAAACTATCAAAATAATAAAAGACTTGTTTTCACCTAGCTCTTACACTATAAGCAAGCAACTTGAGCAACTTGGTAAGACCCAAAATCTAGTATTTTCTGACGAAACCCTGTGCGGTTTAACAATTACATACTCGTTGAATAAATTAAACAGTATACAATTAAGTAGTACACCTATTTTTATTTTACTTTAGGCTGATTTTTGCAATCAACCGACAATTTTTATTCGTGGAATAAAATTGACGTCTGACAGTTTTTGTATGGAAGAACTGTCAAAAATTCAAAATTATTCCTCGGATAAAGTTATCTGGCGATGGAAAAATCAGCCCTAAGAAGATGATAATAAAAATATTCGGATGATAATAATAATGCTAAATTACCGGGCCCTACATGGACCCGATGTAGATCTACTAGCGTCCGTAGCCTGGCTGCGTTTCGGTGACCTCTTTGAAGAAACCGAAGGTTTTGTCTGTGCAATTATGGACGAAGTTATGATGACGAACAATTACCGGAGATTCATTGTGAAAGACGGCACGGTTGACATCTGTCGGGCATGCCACCGGCTGGGAGAATCAATCGGGCATATTATCTCCGGGTGTTCCCGTCTAGCTAACGGAGATATTTGCATAGACACAACCTTGTAGCCAGGATAATCCATCAGCAACTTGCTCTGAAATACAGCCTTGTGGAATCTGAGGTGCCGTACTACAGGTATGTGCCCGACCCAGTTCTCGAAAATGGAAATATCACGTTGTACTGGGATCGATCCATCATCACTGACAGGACTATTGTTTCCAATAAGCCTGATATAGTGGTGGTGGATCGATCAGAGCGGCGCGCAATGATTGTTGACATAACCGTTCCGCATGATGAGAACCTCGTGAAAGCCGAGAAAGATAAACAAATCAAGTATCTTGATTTGGCTCGCGAGGTTGTCGACATGTGGCATGTGGACTCAGCAATCATTGTGCCGATAATCGTGACAGCCAATGGGTTAATAGCCAAGAACCTCGACAAACACCGACCGCCGATAACTTGGACCCTGTTCCCGATACCGGTGGGCTACTATTTTTTATATTTTAAAATATTTTTTTTATCTTTTGTTTATAAAAATATTTAAAAATATAATTTGTAGGTATTTAAATGAAATAAAGGAAATAATGCTAAAAAAGGATTGTGTGGTTTTATGAAACCACGGTAAAAGTGAAATTTTTAAAAATAAATAAATAAATAAAATAAATAACAACATTTACATTAAACACTGACAAAAACAAACAAAATAGCGTGGAGCACTGGCACAAATGAGTAATAGTCTATACACCATAGAGAAAGTAAAATTATCCCTACTCCGCGGCCGACCGTCACGCGACATGCAACACACAAACGAAAAAGTGTGAGACGATGTAATAAAAGTTTCACTTTAAAAAGTTTGTTTGTTTGCTTCAACGCGCTAAACTTGGTTTGGGGTGAACGTTGATGAGTGAGTCGAGACTTTTCTATAGGTACAGACGCCAGCAGGTCAAGCTACCCGAAACTGTCAAATTTTCCCAATCAACCTTGAACCTTAATGTTTTAGCGATAAAGTTCAAAATCTATTATAGAAATTTGACAGATTGTAGTAACTTGATGTGCTGGCGCTGGCGTCCGTACTACTAATAAAGCTGAAGAGTTTGTTTGGTAAAACGCTCTAATCTCTGGAACTACCGGTCAGATTAAAAAAAATATTTTTGCAATCGATAGCCCAATTCTTGAGAAAGGCTATTTAACATCACGCTAGGTCCCTTAGACGCCGAGCAAAAAGAAAAAAAAGGTCAGAATGTACGCTACGCGAAACCGAAGGACAAGCACGGGCAGGCGATGCGATGCGACGGGGATTTTTTTCTGTCTTAGAATAAAATTATAATCGAGCTTTAGAACAAGACGCCAGTGACAGACGAGATTTACAAGGAAAAAAAAAACCGCAACTTTTTCTATAATTCGATATTATGTATAGTGTAATATATAATGACGGAGCTTACCTACAATATCAACTGTAGAATAGCGCCGGACCTGGCTTATTTTTGGACCAGCAAATATCGCCCTTATTACTACGACATACAGTCGCTAACAATATCAAATCGTTACCATTGATGTGAAGTTGTGTGTACGATACTCGCATATTGTAGCGAGGCGAGGCGATCAGAGGATTAGATTTGGAAAAGGCACAAGGGATAATTTAATTACTTTAAAAAGGCAAAAGGGTCAAAGGAATTACATACGCATGCCTATTTCAAGTTGACGACAAACGATTTAGATCGAGGTCCCAATTAATTAATTAAAATGCCTCGACGTACATGCTTAGATTTAACGAAAGGGTTTTTCGAATGATCGATTTCATTGTTCGTATTTTGGGCCAAACATAGAAACAGAGGGGCTCGTGGCTAAATAATAACAGCCATATGGTTTGATCGAAGGTTTTATGCTACGATTGGCGAGGTCGGTCCGTGGATGGGTGACCATCTGTTACATATCGAGACCCCTCTGTGAGCCGCTGGTCCCGGCTGCCATTCGTAGACCTTTGACAGTCGTTACCGGTAGCTCATAAAGTCTGACAACAAGTCTTACCAAGGGATATCGTATGTTCCTCAGTAACTGGGTTGTGGAGGTCACTTTAATTACGGAAGCGAATGGTACGGACGTGTCGATAACATTTTAATAAAGTAAGTAATAATCTCCAAATAAAAGTGAAACTAAGTGCTCACACACAAGCGCGCAAACGCATTTGCGAAACTTCGGTCGTTATTGCTTCTCATCAACATCCATGCGAGCGGTGAGTGGCAAGTGTTCTCCCCTCGGACCCTACCGGTGAAAAGAGACGGGCTACGAATATTCATCTTGCTCTCGTCGAGGTGCTGCGCGGGTCGCTCCGAATATACCAAGTAAATATCTTTGCATATCTATAAAAACAAAAACACACGATGAATGTCGCTCGATCGCCACCGCAGTCGCCTAATGCGTATAACGAAGGCAATACAGATCCAACAATAGCATCTATGCAGCAATAACAGTGGTATTGGGAGATCTGAAACGGCTGGTGGTTCGCAATCAGATTTGCGTAAAATTGCCTTATCTGACTCCATCACCCAAGTAACCCATCGTAGCAAAAGAAAACAATCACATGACGAGTGTGTTCTTAGTTATAACATAATCTATCTCGTAAAATATTAAGTTAGAGTTAAATTGCTTATTAGTATGTTAGGCTAGATTGTAATAAATTACTAGGAACACTAGTTCTTAATAATAAAAAAAAAAAAAAAAATGACGAGTTTGGTATACAATTCGAAAGATTCCAAGACAATGGAATCGCTTATAAAGGGTATGGCCAAACCCAGGCTGAAAATCTTAACAAAATATCCCAAGATGTTTCGGCTCTAAAGGAAGACATAAGCCAGATTAAGCTAACAACTGACCTCCTGTCCTCGGATCAGGTCAAAATAAAATCTGAGTTAGCTAATATCTCAAGCTTCCGAGCTAACATTGAGAAAAAAGTGGACACCATTGAAAATCAAATAGCTTCACTTAAATCTGGGTCCGCTTCCGCAAATACCACACCTCTGCTTAACTATGAAGACGTTATATCGGAGACCTATGACCGATCTCAGAGGGAGAAAAATGTCATTGTACGAGGGATAGTAGAAGCAAGATCCTTAAACTCTGAAGAGAGACAAATTCATGACAGCCAGGAGGTAATGAAGATTATAAAAATGGCTGTCTCAGACTGCACAGAACCAACAAAGACCATACGACTCGGAAAATTTAATCCTGATGCATCTAGGCCTATGAAGGTCATATTCCCGACATCTGAACCAGCAAGATCCATTCTACGCCATAAATCAAACATGCGATATGAAAATATCAAGATCTACTCTGATGAGACCCCCTACCAACAAAAGTATCGGAAAAATAACGGATATAACAATAAAATATGTCAAAGGAACAGCTACAATTACGAAAAGTCAGCCAAAAAACTAACGACACAAGATTCAAATGATGCAACTCCAGACATTACATACGAAGTAACCAACTCTTCTTAAGAGCAGTGGTGGCCCAGTGGTAACAGCCGCGACTTACGAGTTGTAAGTCGTAGGTTCGAACCCAGACAGGCGCTTTACTTTGTGTAAATTATCTCATCACTACTGCTCTCAATAGGGTGAAGGAAAACATCGTGAGGAAACCGGCGTGTCCTAGAACCAAAAATTCGAAGACATGTGACATCTACCAACCCGCACTGGGCCCGCGTGGTGGATTACGGCCCACTCCTTCTCATCGAGAGGAAGCCTGTGTCCCAGCAGTGGGAACATTATAGGCTGATTATGTTTATGTTATGTAACCAACTCTTATAACAACTTAATAAAAAACACTAAATCACAAAAATTTCTTAACGCTAACGCACGTAGCATAGTGAAGCCACTAAAGCTAGATGAGTGAAATTGCATTATTCAACACAAGTGCATGTGATTGTAGGTACTATCGGAAACTTGGATCAAGTCCGAATCTGAAGCCAAAACTTTAAACCAGCCAAACTATTCGCATTATTATAATTTTAGAGAAAACTCAAGAGGCGGTGGAGTATCCATATTTGTTCATGATTGCTTAAAGCACAATTACATTGAGGACCTACCCTGTATTTCCGAAACATTACAGTACATATAAATAGTTTAATGTGTAATTGCAATTGACTTGTCTTCAAGAATCGATATGTAATAGTAAAAAAACTTTTTTTCCTTTAACCTCCAACACTGTAAACAATTTGTGTCTAATAACTAATTTATTTACGAATACCTACCCTCACCATAAGTAATTCTTATATTTAGTTTTAAGATGACCTTGTATTTCTCATATTAAGTGAATTGTATTCTTTTTGAGAAATAAATGTCTTAAACCGTAGATAGGTAGTCGATCCATGAAAAAATCTGGTATTAGCTGCGTCCGGTTGGTCTGGAATCCTTCTCCAACATAGTTGGGAAAAGGCTCGGCAGATTGATCCGAGTTTGTACAAAAGTAGTATTTGCAAACACATCTTGATGCGAATAAATAAGTACCCAAGTCTCAAAAACATTTCAAAATGAAATGCGTCGCTCACAGTCGCTTGTAAACGAGGCATTTTTTTTACTGCAAAGTCTTGCTAAAATAATAAGTGAGTACAGTTAGACCAACAATCACAACAATGGCTCGTGAAACCGAAAGACACGAAAATAACCTCTCAGTAAGGTTGTCTTGTGACGATAAATGAAATGATAAATGATTTTATTTTGTAAGTAGGTCTTTTACACGTCAATCATATTTTAAAACTATGTAGATGAGGTCGGCGTTTCCTATCTGACTAGTCTGAGAAGAAAGGCCAAAACAAACTCAGAGGTCACAGAAATTTAGTTTACCAGTACTTCGAGCAACTGACCTCCACAACCCAGCTACTGGGCACGATACCCCTTGTTGAGACTGGTTATCAGACTTTCGGGCTTCTGACGACCCGTAACGACTGTCAAAGATCTACGACCTCCACAACCCAGTAGCTTTCTGTGCTTACCCTCATACAATAATATGTATGGCCTTGACATACATAGTTAAGGCATAAAATGAAGCAATAAAAGTAATACGCAATATTTTCAATGTCATTGAAAGCGGCAATAGCCGAAAATATTGCTGCACGGTGTTGGTGGCAGATAGTGCATTGCAGCTAGACAGGGTTAAATTAAATTAGCTAGTGAAACTCCGCAGACGTGATGGGTAGGTATCTACAGTCTGACTTTTAATTAGCTGCAGCAAAACGACCACTTTGTGTTACCACTTTTTAACGAAAGGAGACCAGTCACGTTACATACAAAGTTGGGACCAAAAACCAAAGTCATACGTAGATAGAATATTTGATTGTTTACGGTTATATCAAAATTGGTCAACCTAGAATATCTAAATTAAAACGATGTTCCGTTGCGATTTAATCACATCACTAGTAGAGATAGTGTGGCAACATTTTTTAACGAAATGACTGTAAGAAGTGTCATTTTACTTCAACTAATTAAAACTCTGATAATGGCGCCGATTCCCTTGATCACAAACTAAACTAAATTTAATTTAAGTTCAGTGCTTCTTTTTCTTTCTATTTCATTAAGAAACGGACAGAAGATAAATATTAGTTTAGTCCTGCCAAATAAGATACTCTATAGACAGTTTCTAGACGTGATTAAAAAATTGGCTACTAAAAATACGTCAATTTACGTCATGCGCCGACTAATTTGACAAGACTAAACTAATATTTTCTTCTGTCCTTTTCTTTATGAAATAGAAAGAAAAAGATGCACTGAACTTAAATTTAGTTTAGTTTGTGAACAAGGAATTCGGCGCCATTTTATCTAAACATGATAAAACAAAAACAAAATGATTTAATGACTACACTGGTGTAGTTACTTGAAATGTTTCTCGTGTTCTCTCATACTGTAAAAAATAATCCATTTTTTTTGTTTACCATCACTTCTGCGTAGTTTTGCTAGCTAATTTAATTTGAACCTGTATACCCAATTCAGTGAAAAGATGGCCGGTTTAGAAGCACTTTAACTTAGAACGAATACGTTTATCTTACAGGCAGAAGACGAGACAATACGAAGAGTTCGGGAGAATCGTAAGTATAACTTCTTTTTTATGGGAATTGTTATGTACAGACGCCAGCACATCAAGCTACTACAATCTGTCAAATTTCTTTAATAGATTTTCAACTTTATCAATAAAGCATTAAGGTTCAAGGTTGCTTGGGAAAATTTGACAGTTTCGGCTAGATTGACCTGCTGGCGTCTGTACAAAGATATCTTATATTATATACTTTTGTAACTTATGTACAGTACCCGGGGGTAATATGGCACCTCGAGTTTTAGGAAGAGAAGAGGCTAACTCACCCCCTCCGACTACAAGGTGTAAAAGGACCATCCCATAGCTGTTATCTACCCATTTTGTACATAAAACTATACTCCATTGTTTTTTTTTTTAATATTAATAATTAAATTTATTAAACAAGCTAATATTTACATAATATATATTAGCTAACAGACTTAAAATAGTAATATGTACATGTAAGTATATAAAACAAAATAAGAGTAAAGTATAGGGCATCAAAAAATTCGTCCGTGTCAACGGGAAGTGCCCAAAAGGCTGGCAGCATTGCCACGTTGTATGGCGATGCTGATTCTTTGGCCAAGAAATAGGTCAGACTTTTGGCCACGTGGAGAGTCGACCAACCGCTTGGCGATATCTCGATAAACTTAGTGGGCACTCTGACCCCATGGCCCTAGTGTTTCAACCCCAAACGGCTCGAACATAACTCCCAATAAGGTTGGAATAACTCCATTGGATAAATAACTTCGTCAAAAGTGCGTTTGAATAGATTTTGGTGAATTTCGTTATTTATACTTGTAACCCTGTTCAAACATAAAATCATTTTAAAATTTCTAACAAAAGGTTTAGCACCCATGAATCATGTGCTTATTTGTTTTCCTTTAGTTAACTACCTAAACCAACGGAATATAATTGTTACATTGAGCAAAAATTATTCCTGGGAAACAACTTTTATTGTTTACTGTAGCGCGCAATGTGACACACGCAAAACATTCTGCTTATGGTGACAATGTGGTTGTTGTAACTTTGTGCTCATGCAACGGTAAAGGAGTTGTTGTGGGGCTATTTAAAGTTAAATTATAGGTACCATTCAACACCAGTTTTCGTAAAAAACAATGAAAATAGAACCAGAAATAAAGTATGCATAATTCAGCCTGTAATGATCCCACTGCTGGGACACAGGCGCCCTCTCTGTGAGAGGGAGTGGGCCATAATTCACCACGCGGATCCGCGGTGGCATACAAGGGTCTTTCGGCTTCGTCTTTTTACTCCCGTCATTCTTCAAAGCCAAACTCTTTCTCAAACTCGATGTGCCTTCTTTTTTTATTATTGTAAATAAAAGGGTATTTTTCTGTAAATGTATTTTTTATTTTTATTTTTACACAAATCTTCGAGAATGTCTACTTTTTGATTGAATGTGCTAACTGAACCCTTCTTATTATACGTTTTTTTACATATTATTATAACTAGATTATGAACACAAATTGGTCAGTTCCTAAAACAAAATTTCTGGTAAAGTTAACCTAAAAATATTGTTTCAAGGGACTTTTCTCAAAATTGTTGCCATGTACAATAATATTTTTTCCCGCAAGGACGCCGGCCGGGGATGTGCTTTTAGAGTCTGGCAACTCGCTTCCTAGAACGTACGTCTAACATTACTGTAACTAGCTTGGCTTTGCATCACAACAAAAGGATAAAACTCTGAAGCTGCATCCATCTTTGTGACATTTCAACGGACCAAACTCCGTGACCGTGACAAATACGCGTGACAAAACTGCATGCATCATGCTGAGATAGGGGCCATTTGGCCTCGTATAAGACTTTCTGTTTCATTTTCCTTTTCGTTACTTTTTTTTATTTATGTTGTTTTATTTTTGACTGTGTTTAGTTTAGTTTGTGATCTTCCTGTACGAGTCGCAATCAATACTTTTTCTTCCTTTCTAAAACAGTAATAATCTTATGGCATACAGGCATCCTTTCCGACGAAACACAGACAACGTCATGACTCACTCCCGTCCACATACTGCTGGTAAAGTGCCATTCCCACGGAGTATTGTCCATTGAAATGTCACAAATGTGGACACAGCTTTAAACAAATAAGAAATATCGAGCAACAGCGCCCTAATTGCGTAACTCACTATTAATCACAATCTGAATAATTTTGAAGGACATTGCTAATCCATTGCTTCGTATGATCGAAAAATATGTCTGCTCAGCAACGTAAATAACGCAATGAATGTTGTTGAACTGTCAAAATTAAAACCATTGCTAAATGTTCCCCATGCTGGCACTCTGGCCTCCTCTCTGTGAGAGGGAGTGGGATGTAATCCACGACGCAAGCCTACTGTGTAAAAATACATAAATCATTTTTTTTTTTAATAATCAGCATTTTTATATCAACTTCTGTTCGATATTTCTTATTGTTTTAATAGCTTGGCTGTACTCACTGCTAACTATTTATACTACAAGCGTTTTATATCTGGGGAGCGGTGGTGTGTTTTTAATTCATCGTTTTAAATGTTAGATTCATGTTTTATACACTTACTTATTCTCTACTTCGTTGGTCCAGTGGTTGCCAACTACGTGTTTTGTGTGGAAAAGTGTTAGTTGCCACTGTTGATAGTACTGGACCAGCTAACTCTAAGTACTAACAAGTAATGCCTGTATTAAGGGCGAATTTCACAAATGAAAAGAAACGCGACCAGAACATCGAAGCCGCGTTTAAGAGCTGTCAGTATCAATATTCCACAACTATGATGACACTGTTATACCCTGTCCGTTAGGTTAACCGTTTTTTGACAGCTGTCTTAGAACGTACTTACATATTCCAGATTGCGTAAAAAATAACTTTAAAATGCGTAATAAAATAAATATATAAACTGCTTTACCTTATTGAATTATCTTATTTGTGGCTTCTTACAGACATTATAATACCGTACGTGTATCAATCAATGTATTGTGTGTTGCTGCAATCACTAGTTCGATCTATCAAAAAACGGTTTATCTAATGGACAGGGTATAAGTATCACTAGCTCTTGAACGTGGCTTAGATCGCGTTCAGTTTCACTGTAGAAATTGGCTCTAAATGTTTCATAGTAGAGATTAATCAATAGAAACTTCCTTTCTTCCTGACTGGGATAAGGACAGGAGAATAACAATGAGTTGGTTCTGTTTGCCAGCAAAACCAAGTAAGAGGTTACTTGGTTGGTTGCTTTAACCAATAACAAGTGCATACAAAAGTGGGGTTCCTTATACAATTCAAATGCCTCAAAAATGTTGGATAACCAATTGCAACTGCCCAACCTCACATATACATATATTTAACTAAATTCAGTAACCACTTTTCCACAGTAGTCCCATTACTCATAATCATGACCGTAGCACTTGGGTGCCGGCACAATTAAACATTTATCTCGTTAGTAGCGACACTGAGAGCGCGGTTGGCGGCCGGGAGCGCTCACGACTGGCGGGGCTGAGCGCACGCATGAGGGCGGTGCTGCCCAGAGCTAAGGATAAGGTGCAGGCTACTGAGGCGCAGACTGTTGATACTGAGGACAAGGTTAGTAAAGACAAATATGTTACTTACAACCAGTTAATTTTAGTTGTCGTTGAGTTTTTTGTGAGGGGCTTGTGGCTAAGTAATAACAGTCGCACGGGTCGGTCGATCAGGTTAAGCTACGCTTGCCGCGGTTGGTCCGTGGATGGGTGACCATCTTCACATACCAAGACCCCTCCGTGCCTCGGAAAGCACGTTAAGCCGTTGGTCCCGGCTGTCATTCGTGGATCTTTGACAGTCGTTACGGGTCGTCAGTAGCCCGAAAGTCTGACAACCAGTCTTACCAAGGGGTATCGTATTACCCAGTAACTGGGTTGTGGAGGTCAGATAGGCAGTCGCTCCATGTAAAATACTGGTATTCAGCTGCATCCGGTTAGATTGGAAGCCGACCCCAACATAGTTGGGAAAAGGCTAGGCAGATGATGTTGAGTTTTTTGTGAAAGACCTCGTCCGGAGAAGTACAGACGCCAGCACATCAAGCTACCCGAAACTGTTAAATTTTCCCAATTAACCTTGAACCTAATACTTTAGCCATAAAGTTGAAAATCAATTAAAGAAATTTGACAGATTGTAGTAGCTTGATGTGCTGGCTGGCATCTGTACTTCTCCCACCACACCTATTTCTACGGCTAAGACAAGATCAATATTAGTTGGCAAACAAGCCGATGACCCACCTGATGGTAAGTGGTCACCGCTGCCTGGGACATCTGCAATATCAGAAGCGGCGTAGATGCGTTGCCATTCCAGAGATGAAGCTGAAATGTGTCATGTGCCTGTAACTACGCCGGCACACATACCCCTCAAACCGGAACACAGCGACGCTGCTTGGCAGTAAATAGTTATGCTGGATGTAATTCCCTAGACCAGCACGTAGACGTAGTTTTGATCGGTCTCTGACTATATGGACTGAAGACCTGGTGAAGGTCGTGGCTATCCGCTGGATGCGAGAAACACAGGAGCGGTCGTTATAGCGATGCACGAAATAAGCCAATTTCCAGCAGTATACGGTCTTTCGGCTGTAATTACATATAGCCCTCCACACCGTATTTCGGCTACGGCGACCACAAAAGCAACAGAGATTAGCCTTCGGCACGGGAGTTTTTATATGGCTGCAGAGATACGTACGCAGATAGTTTTGAACACTTTTCCTTCTTCTTAAATCATGTATTTTCTCATTACAGCCTCTCTCAGACGACAAGAAGGGCGTAGTATATGCTGAACTGGCGCTCGGCGATCAAACTTCAACAGAGAAACCACCCCCTCCTTCTACGGAGTACGCAGAAATCGTGTACACAGACCAACCGAAGGAAAACAAAGAAACCAACTAGATTATGACAACGTGAAACTTCTATTATAAATACTACACTACTGTGTGCTTTGTGACATTTCAATGAACTAGACACTGTGACAAAGAAGGGAGGCCAAAAAAAAACTTGCGCCGTAACTCGTTCCTTACGCGATAGCACGCACACACACACACACATACACTCGTATATAATAGAAAGAGACAGGGAGACAAAGAAAGAGAAGTCGTATGGGGGAGGCATAACGCGTTTTCCTGAAGTGACGATTCTGTCTATGTTCTATGTTACGGGTTTGGTTTCCGCACGTAGTCCTTCAAGTGGACCATTGTGCGAGGGCCATGGCTGCCGTAGGTGGTTATTCCAACCAACCCACCTCCCTCAAAAAGCTGATTAAGTTTCCTGGCCTATTGAGAACCTCTGTGTAAGATCTGGGTGTCCCGAGGGTTTCTGACCTAATCTGAGTGACGACTGTGCACTCAAAGAGCACATGCGCAACGGTTTCCTCAGCCTCCATGCAGGACCTGCACAGGGGACAAGTTAAGTGACGATTTCTACCAGTCAAATCCTTCCGCAAGCCGCGTTATGGAACTTCGTTCCAATAATGTCACAGACCAACCTATTCCGAAGCCTCGTAATATACAATGTCACCACCCCCGTCCACATTAAGCCTGACTAGAACCGTTGCTTTGTTCGGAGTTCTGTCCGTTGAAGTGTCACAAGTATTTTCGCAGCTTTGACAATCAACTATGAAGTTTTGAACAGCTATTATGTTAAGATTGATTAAATTCTGGTTATGTTAACCAGAAGGATACGGTTACAGGAACCAAGCTCTTCAGTTTTACTTAAGATTTTCTGACAGTTATATTTTACCAGCACTCTAATTGCGTAACGTACAATCAATCATAATCTGAATCAGTTTTAAGGATATTGCTAATCCATTGCTTCATTTGTTCGAAAAAATTGTGTGCTCAGCAACGTAAAAACTGCAATGAATCATGTTGAACTGTCAAAATGAAAGCCATTGGCGCCGATTCCCTTGTGCACAAACTAAACTAAATTTAAGTTCAATGCATCTTTTTCTATTTACTAGGACTAAACTAATATTTTATCTTCTGTCCTTTTCTTAATGAAATAGAAAGAAAAAGATGCACTGAACTTAAATTTAGTTTAGTTTGTGAACAAGGGAATCGGCGCCATTGCTACTGCTAGTGTGTTACGCAATTACCCCGCCGGTTATGTTAACCCAAACCTATGGTTACAGTAACGTAAGACTTCTCTAATATTCTTAAAATATTATGTAGTCCTAAGTTTCGACTAGTTTGTATCAGATTTTTTCTTGATGTGAAACTTCTTAGTCTATTATTTATATATATTGTAACTCTCTCTGCCTCTCACACTAAATCTCTCTTATTCTTTATTTTTGAAGAAGTTTCACTGTACGCGCAATTTTTTTCCTTACCATAGATATTTTTAAGAAAAGACGCATATTTCCAAAATGCGATGCAGCTCTGTCCATGTCCATGCTTTGGGCGATTCATAAAATATTATATGACTAAATTAAAAATAACATCACAAACTACAGTATACCTATATATAATATTTTAGTATTGGAATTATCCACCGAAACAAATGATAATTTTCATATTTATTACTTTTCTTTTAAAATAAGGAAGATGTTACTTTTGTATTAGATTTTTAAGGTAATTTTTAAGCGTATAACAAGTTGACTTTATAGTTCAAGAGACCGGGATACTAAATTTCTTTAATTTATGGTTATTTAAAACAAATGAATAAATTTAAAAAAAATAGGCAGTCATGGGGAGTGTCGAAAGAAGTGACAAAGAGAGAAAATACATTTACATATTTGGCACAGACTAAAAGACACAATACACACATCAGATAAAAACAAATGAAAAAAATGTAAAATCCGATGTAAGAAATTAGCAGGAAAGTGTGCCTCACGGCTCCGCCAAAAAGGCCCATTTCAGCAAAAATGCCAGACAACAGTGCCTGACGATGGTTTTCCACTGGACCTGATGTGTGATAACTTAAAACTGACGCGAATCCAATAGATCTTCCCCTACCAAAAATCGCTCAACGCTCCTGAAGAAGTTTTCACTTTAACAAGTAGGTGGTGTACTTAAATTTTGAGAGATGTTAAAGTTTTTAGGCAAAAGTGGATGAATAACTAAAACAACGTGCCTTTTTTCTGTCTAAAATATATCACCTTTGTAGAAAAGTAGGTATATTCTAGGTCCCAGTTTCCGTACCATAAAAATTACATAGTAATAATAATATTCCCACAATATTTTTCGTAATAATTTTTTGAAAGAAACGGGCTCTCAAACTATAAAAGTCAATTTGGTCGAGTTGGAGTAATCTCGCAAACTATTTAATTATTTAATTATGATGTAAACGTGTGTGCTTCGAATGATATTATCATTTTTGTATATTTGTTTATTTATAAATTGGCGATCATAACGTTTTCTCGGTTCTTTAAACATTACCGAATTGTTTTTCCTGCCAATCGTAATTTGATAAATACGATAACTTCGAATCCTTGATAACAACAGGAAAGTTATTGAAACCGAATAATTTTAAAAGGAATACCAGTAGAATTTATCGCCAATTTATAAAATTAAAAGCTTGTGTATACTGCCTTTTTGCAGATTTATTACGTACAAAATATATTATTAGTATTAAGTACATTAAAGATATTATTATTGTCATTGTATCTGTCCAATGTATGTCGTATTTTAACATAACACGTTCACTGCCAGAAAACTGCACAAAAACACGATTTAAAAAAGTTTTTTGTAAAACTAAAACTTTCTGAAGATAACTTTTACTGGCACACACTGTCATCTAGTAGCAATATCTGAAACCTTCTGTGTTAGTTTGAGTTATTAGATGGCGCTGTTATCAACTTTTAAATGGTAGCTTTTTTCGATGTACGTAATGGTAGATTATCCGTATTATTACTTTGTAACATTATTTTCCTTATCCATGATAGAAGAAATACCTTTTTTATAAAGTAAAATTATGCGTTTTATAATAATATGTAAGGTAGATAAAAAAGACACATCTATCATGGTGTAAGAAAGATAAAATATTTCAGTTATCATTAATTTAGGTACAAATAGAAACTTATTTTTATTAGTTGTGAGAAAGGCAGAGTCAAATGTAGTACAAAGTAAAGTGGAAATGTTAAGATTAAAAACATTTTTCCTTATCTATCCTTTGAACATCATAATTATTGTAACATTTTACTAACGTATCATTTATTTTCAAACTCATATATCAATATCATCCAACTTCTGTATCATTCAGGTTTTATATCAACCAATTTTTACATCGTACAACTTCCGTATAATTTCATGTTATTATTTTTTTGTATCACTCAATGTTGTGTCATTGAATTCATAAATCATTAATTGTCCTTTTCAATAATCAGCTAAATAATGACTAAATATTTAACATTTCCACCTAACTAAAAACTACGATCCGTCCAGATTTATATTAATTTTAAAGAAAATATTTTATTTTTGTAACTATTTTAAGTTTTTTTACTGTGCTATACATAGGTGCTTAGGTGCAGAGACAGTTTTATATCAGCTAGCGTACGATTACGAATTTGATAATATAAATATTTGTAATTTTGACACTTCAACTGCGTATAAGAATTTGTGCCGTATTAATGGCAATAGGAGCATAGGTTTTAAACATGACGGCAAAATTTGGTTGTACCCCAACCTCTGCTTACCCCTTCGGGAAAATATAGGTTCTGCTAACTGCCTAGAACAACTCTAAAAATGTTTCAATATTTCAACGGACTGTTATATTGTATGGCTTATGTCCTGAAATAGAAATATTCACAGTCAAAGTGTCAAAAATGTCTTTCTTTTGTAAAATAATATTATAAAGGGTGCTCACTTACGCAACTCGACACAAACTAAAATGTTATAAGAATATTATAAACGGTGTTTCCTCTTGCAGCTACACAAATGGATATTATATAGGGTGCTCACATTTGCAGCTCTTCACAAATGAATGTTAAAATAAGGACAATTCGTATTTATTGAAAGCTTTCTCGTGTACTTATTCCTTTACCTTGTATTTTTAAATAAAAATGTGTCATTTTAATTCTTGTTTTATTTTGAGAAACTACAAACATACACCACATATCAGAAGGCCAATTCTTGTAATTTTAAGAACGTTCTTAGACCAGAGGTGAAGAATTTTTTTAGACCAGAGGTGGTCTAAAAAAATAGGAACCCTAACTATGATAAAAAGAGAAATACTATTTTCAAATAATTAATTCACGCAAATTTTCTTACGTTTTGACAAATGTAACTTTACCTTCTAAAATGTTACTTGAGAAAAACAAATGATAATTAAATAAATCTGCCTGCCTTTTCCCAACCATGTGAGGGTCGGCTCACATCGACCGGGTCGGCTCGAGTCTAACCGGATGCAGCTGAATACCAGTATAAATCTATACGATATAGGAGAATGAGTAGAGCGTACCCAGACACAAAGTTAATTGTAACTATGTCGATCTTTGTTGCCCTGGGGGTTTACCACCAGGTCTTTTAGCAGGGCAGAAGTTGAACTGCACTGCTTTTTTTTTTCTTTGACTAAGTACAAAAAAGCAGTGCAGTTCAACTTCTGCCCTGCTATAAGACCTGGTGGTAAGCCCCCTGGGCTGACCACATCTATCGGCTGAGATGGCAGGCTGGAATCCTCTATAAAGGATTGGCCCATAACCGCATTAGACCGGGAAAAGTGGAAAGAGGGTAGGGAGGCATTTGCCCTGCTGTGGGACAACACAGGCTTATATGAAGTACTCCAAAATAGGAATTATTTGACGTTCACAAAAAGAAGCGCAATCATTATATTAGAGTGTTCAATAATATTATTATGGAGGTTCATTAACTTCTAAAAGTGTCCATCATTAGCAGGCGTCGTTTAATAAATCTAACTTCCTGACTTAAAGATATGTTCTCCAAGTGAATTCAGTTAGACATGGTTTATGCCATAGTTCATAATGATAGATTCAAACATTTTCGGGTACGACGGGGATAACCCATACAAAATGATCCATTGTCCTTTACTTTATTTTTATCTACTGACTGAAATATAATATTACTGCGCGGACGTAAGAAAACTTGAATTCCACGGGCTATCTTCGCTATTCTACGCCTTTTGATAGGAATCAATTGATTTTCCTTCCATAAAAATACAGCACATGGTAGTATTTTCTAACCAATACCTGTCCACACTAATCTTATCGATTGATTTACTTTGACATTAGTGGAGTTGTCAAATTCGTCGTAGGCGGATTTCAAAACTTGATAATTTCATAAATAATTTAATTTTGTGCCTAAAAACCATACAGAATACTATTACTTTTTCAAAAAAACATTAATTATGACAACCTAATAGAAGTGCGGTGTCCATAACCAAAAAAGGTCATGTAAATTGGAGTAAACATAAAATTCATTTTTTTTTTGTTGATTTTTTCATTAAATCTTGTAGAATGACGAAGAAGAAAAACAAAAAGAATGTATCACGAGGTAAATAATATATTTTTTTATGTAATACCTCGTTCCTATGCAATTCCAGCGCCGATCCTGCTTATTATAGATATATTTCATAGGTTTGATTTTTTTTGGATGCTTTTTTTTATTTATTTTTTCAGCTCAGGGTTCTGTTTGTACAATTGTCGAGTTCCTGATTTCATCTGTAGTTAATCATAGGTTGGCTTTCTAGGAATACAATCATCCTTGTGTTTTAATGCTGGCTTCCCAATTGAGAGGTTTTTTTCAATCTAAAAAGATGACTGAAAATAAAAGACATAGTAGATATATTTAAAAAAAATATAATTATTTAGACAATTATAACCAAGTTTTAATAACGGCTTCTGTCAGCATCATCATCTTCATCAGCAGCAGCTTTGTCTCACCCACTGCTGTATAGGCCTCCTTGTTTTAGCGCCATGCAATGATGATGGCTTTCGAAGATGTTCCAATATATAGATTCAAAAGAATATCCATTGAGTTTTTTGCCCGTTCATCTCCATAGGAACCTACTACACTTTGAAATGGGCAACTAGCTTCATCTTTCTGACTGACCAACTCCTTGACAATTCAAAAGTGCCTGTTATAAAGTTGATTTGGGCTTTTAGCTCTAACGCCATTTACATTAACAGAAATCAGTACCTACAAAAATTGCAGATTCCATTTCCCACATTATCATGTGGGAAATAGTGTCTGCGGTTTTATTACATTACATATAACAAGTATTATTATTACAAATTATTATGAAATGATGTAGTGACCAAATAGTCACTATCTTCCACTACTTATTGATTGCAATCAGGTTAAATCAGCTGAAAAAAAAATACAGCATTAATAGTTCCCTAAATCAGAGGGGCAGTCTGATCTCAGTCTCAATCTGTCAAAAATACGTCTAATTTCCCTACATTTTGTCAGGCTTTTGACATTTGTTTGTCGCCGAGATGACACTGCGACTAGATTTTGATTGTTTTAAATTACGAGAATTGTACTTCAGATATCAGAAAGCCAACTTTTGTAATTAAAAACATTCAAAATCTAGTCTCAATCTCATCTCAGCGACAGTCAATGTGAAAAACTTGTCAAAAATGTCGAGAAGTTAGGTATTTTTGACAGATTGGGTCCGAAATTAGACTTTGTATGTTCTCTAAGATATGAGAATTGCCCCTCTGACTGTTGAACAAAATAAATCTAAAATGAAAAATTGATTCATTAGTAGTACGAAGATGTGGGATTCTGGCTTTCAGCTTCTTTTCTTCGCCTATGGGATAATTGAAAAATAAATCAGAGCAGATGATCATTTATATACATAATTTTAAACATTCACTCAAGTGAAGTGTCTGTAATCAACTTTAATAAAATAAGATAACAACTATCAGAACAATTTGTTTAATCACAATCAAATCAAATTGTAGTCTACTACTATACTACTATACTTACCCAAACTTACATACAAACACAGCATGTGTCCATGCATGTGAATATGTATGTACACACACACACACACACACACACAAGAAAAAAGTTAATACAGACGCCAGCAGGTCAAGCTACCCGAAACTGTCAAATTTTCCCAATCAACCTTGAACCTTAATACTTTAGCTATAAAGTTGAAAAGCTATCAAAGAAATTTGACAGATTGTAGTAGCTTGATGTGCTGGCGTCTGTAGATTAGAATTTAGTTTTTTTTTATTTTATTTTCGCGCTTCTGGCTTAGTCCTGCCTATTATTCTAATTTTTTAAAGTATAAACTGGCTCTAATGATTGATTTAGTGACCATGTTTATCAGCCGAGCCTTTTCCCAACTAGGTTGGGGTCGGCTTCTAACCAGATGGGAGTGAATGTCAGATTGTTAGACGCAGCGACTGACTTCTAACCGCTACCCAGTTACTGGGCATTACCGATATTCTGAGGTAAGACCGGTAGTCAGAATTTTAGGCGTTTAATTTTAAGTGATTACATTAGGATCACTTGTAGAAAATGTATAAATATATAAATAGACTAACGATGCTATAGCTTAAGGCGAATGCTCTAAAAAAGCCCGCGAAATTCTAATCTTAAAGTGATCCTTTAATGAAGCTCGCGTTTTTTTTTACGTTTTTTGCAATTTGCGGCGCAGTTCTACGTTGTATGATGATCAAAATTTATTAAAGATTAAGAAAAAGTATTTATTGCGACTCATACAGGATCATAAACTAAACAAAACACAGTTAAAAATAAAACAAATTAAATAAAGAAAAATGAAACTGAAAGTCCTATACGAGGCCAAAAGGCTCCTATCTCAGCATGATGCCTCGACATTACGCGGCTATTATTAAAAAAAAAAGAAAAGATGATTAATAAAAAAAAGTTGTTCTTTTAAAAGACTATTTCGTGAAAATAAGACGATTAACAGCAAATGATAATTTCGTATTAATCACCTTAAGTTTTTTGCTCTGCATTTGACCATAGAGCAGTTACGTCTCTCTTTTTAAGAATTATTTCTATTTCATGAAAACGCGATGTTTAACTACTCTAGTATAAGTTAGAGAAATATGGATGATTTTTATTATGAATATTATAATCAGCTGCAATTTGCAAAAAAACGCAAGAAAAAAATAATTTCGCGGGCGATCATAGAGCATAACGACCTAACTGTCATTAGCACTTCGATGTTGTGATCAATCTACCTTCGAAAAAAAAGTAATCTATCAAAAAAAAAACTTTCAGATTTCACAATCAACGACTGTGCAAACGCGCCAAAACCGATTAAAGCAATCAGGAAACCGGCTCCGGTTCTAAAACCAGCCATGGAACCAACCTGGGACGAAGTCAGTGACGACACCGATGTCGCCCCAGAGATCGCTGACGATGGTACTAAACAATTAGTATACAAGAAAAAGAAGGACAAGACCCCTATAGAAGACCGCCCGGGCATTGAATACCCGGAAATCATATTCTATCTCCTATCAAGGTACATTAAACCAGAAAACATCGGAACTTTCGCTAAAATCAACAAATCCGCGTACGCAGTGACGAAGAGCAAAGCGTTTTGGATCTTACAATACAAGAGGTACTGCGAAAATCATCCAAAGTTGCCTGACAGGTTGCGTTCAGACAGTCTGAAAGCTTACGGGTTGAGGCAGACCGTCATACGGGCCCTCTATCACACTTACGACCGGTTCACCCGTCGAATTTGCCGGAAAGACGCCCATCCTAACGTCTTAGTGAGCTGGGTATGTGTGAACGTCTGGTACGACCGAGGGTTGACGTATTGGAACGTGTATTTCAAGCTGAAGAAGCCACAAATGCTTAATAGTCAGCCTACTATTGAAAAGGATTTTATTGAAGAGCTGGGCAGGGTGGACGCGAATCCGGAGGAAGGGGCGCAGGTTTTGATGGTATGTATTTTTGGCATTTTATACTTGTTGATGGATAATTGTTTGCTGCACCGTACGACGTCATTACGTCGGCGCCGGTTGTCGCTGAAAACCAGCGCTGGGGGTCTTGCATAGAGTCGCAGCATAATGCTGAGCGATAGCCGTTTTGCGTGGATGTGACGCATGTCAACTTTTTCTTAGTGTTTTTTTATGTTCTTTTTTGCGTCATGTTTACCGCAAATAAACGTATTTTCTTTCTTTCTTTCTTTCATATCTCCAAGTTAGATCTTGCGGCTTTGCTAAGCAGTCTATTTTATTGTTTTACTAGCCTTTGCCCGCGGCTTCGCGCGCGTGAATATCGGGAAACATCCCACGGGAACGTACTAAACTGAGTACGGGGATTTTTACCGGGGTTTTCATATAACTCTATTGGTATAATTTCCGACCTCCGTGCGGGCGAAGCCGCGGGCAAAAGGTAGTAATAACTAACAGTGTTTACGAGGCAGTGATGTATACAGTTAGTGCCGAAAATATGTGCATTTAGCGAATTTTAACAGCCCTTTTCTGCTAATCGTCGAAATATACAGGTATTAAATGTACGCTCAGCCGCAGTTTTGTAGTATCGCAACGAAAACCACTCTTCTGCTACTATATAAAGACCCTGCCAAAGACAAATATTGTTCCCATGGCTGCGCGGTTAACTTTACCGTACAACATCCAGCCCCCTGCTGGAACACAGGCGTCCTCTCGGTGAAAGAAAGTGGGCCGTAATCCACCACACGGGCCCAGTGCTGTTTGGTAGATGTCACGTCTTCGAATGTTTGGTTCTAGGACATGCCGGTTTTCTCACGATGTTTTCCTTCGCCGTTTTGAGAGCAGTGGTGATGAAATAATTTACACAAAGTAAAGCGCCTGTCTGGGTTCGAACCTACGAACGTCGACCTAAGTTGCGGCTGTTACCACTGGGCCACCACTGCTCTAAACTTACTAGCTGTTAACTAAAACTGTTAACGCTTGCCTCGTTGGTCAAGCGGTCGCAAGCGCTACTGCTGAGCATGAGTCGTCCTGGGTTCGATTCCCACGTCGGGCAAAGTTTTATTAGGTTTTCCCATCAGGAATTTCTCAGTATAGCAGCCCGGAGTCTGGATTTGTACCCGGTTAATGGCAATAAGCTCGCCCCCTAATACATGGGGACTTAGACATAACTGGCGAAATGTGGAATCCAGGCGTGATGTTATGTCCATTGGAGACTACCGGCCACCGTAGGCGCGGGCCTGCGGGCGGAGAGCAATGGGTAGCTCACCGCCCGATCAGGACCAGGCCCGTGCCGGACGGCGCGTAAGTGTTCCACGCGCGCCTCAAAGAGATGTCAGCATAACGAGGGGCCCCTTAGGGCCGAAGCCTGCCGGGGCAGCGGGATTGTCCGAAAGGGTTACCGCTACCCCGGAACATAAAGGGCGAAGGAAGTAACATGGGTGGGTTTTAGTCAGTAAGAGTCTGACACTCCCTTCCGCTCCACCCAGAGCGGGAGGAGTCATTTGATGATTTCCCATCCCAAAAAAAAAAAAAAAGGCGTGATGTTATGGTATGTTAGAACAGCATAAACTAACAAAAACCCTTTCAACCCTTCCAGGTGACATGCAAAGGTTTCGACAGGATTCCACCGCTCCAAGGTATGACCTTATCCACCGTCAAAATGGTGTTATCTGAAAGCTACAGGCACCACACCCTGCACCTTGGGTTCAACAGTTCCTGCTATGCGGTCAAAGGTATAGTGCCAGAATGCGAGATCATTCTCGATGCTGTCGTGAAGGCAATAGTGTGCAATTGGTGGCACCCCCAGTACCCACATTCGGGTAATTTTATCCCCAGGCAAGATCGTCCAGCCTTGTTGAAGGACTTCTTTGACGAAGAAGATGGTTCTTGAGTATCTTTTGGGTAGGCATTACGCTTTCATGGATTCGGAATTGGACACTGGTTAGGTAATGAATGGAGTGCTTCGTTTTTTGGAAATATTTGGAAGTGTGAAAATTATTTCAATAATGTTTTTATGCTTCCAAATGCCGAATAAGTATTTTAGATACTGAATGTCGTATCTATTGTAGTTTTCAAAAAAATCTGTTTCTTAGAAAAAAAACTTACGAATTTTGTAAGTTAACGTTTTTAATAATTAGGTATTTGGTGTCTATTTAATAAAGGGCTTTTTTACCACTTCCGTATAGTTGCAATTATTTTTTTTTAAATTCAGAATTTGTGTGAAATCATTGGATTTAGAATCGATTTTTCAATCTTCAGATAACTTTTATCTGAGGAATAAAATTGCGGTTTGACAGCTTTTCAGATAAAAGTTATCTGACGATTGATAAATCGGCCCTAATAACCGGAAGTTGTGAAAAAGTTTTTTAATATTATAGTTAGTGTCTTACCATAAGATTCTTGCATTTATATACTATATACGAAGTGGAGACAACAATAAATTAAACAACGTATATCTAATTTCGTTCTCAGTCTGCAAACGAAAATTTAATCAAATATAGCTAGTCAAAGATTGGGAAAACCCATAGTCAGCCCATCACTACTATTTAGTTTGTTTGAAAAATCCATTTTTTATTTCGATGTTAGGATTTATGTGACAGTTTCAAAATACTCCTATGTATTGTCAGTGTTTTATTGTCGTATTGTCGTCTCCATGGTATAAACAAGTTTTGTATATAAATCTATGTGTGCAATCCAATGTGCAGTTTGCACAAAAATTCTGTGTGTATTGTATGAATGTCCTAATTGTCTATTACAAGGGCAATTATTGAATAAAACAATATTTGATGTTTGTTATATTAAAAAAAAAAAAAACTGTTTTGATAAAGACATTTATTTAGGCCTTCCTCTATACGTCTTAAATTGACGATAATTTAAAAATAAGTGGAATACTAACTACTTATAAAAAATAATAATAGATACTATATTGATATTGTAAAAATCTATGTTTTTTAAAACTTATTAGGATTTCGACCAATCAGAAGCATCCTGAGGATCTAGTCTTGGCATTCTATTGTACAAAGCTTCATTATTTATTGAATATTATAACAATTAATAGGCTCAATAAAGACCGAAAGGGTAGGTTTTCTGATGACATTCAATAATTAACCTAAAAATCAGGTTCTTAAAGTGCAAACTCGAGGAAGCTGTATTTTCTGGGATGCCTGTATAATTTTGCACCTTGTGTTTCAAGGAATAAAGTGTATTTTTCAATGTCATGGGTTACTCTCGGTCTGAGCGAAGCCTTGTGTGTAGACTAGTGTTATTCAGTCTTAAGGTCTGATGTCTAATTTATAACAAAATAATATATGTTTAATCGTGTAGTATAGTAGTTATCGTGCCTCGGAGGGCACGTAAAGCCTTCAGTCCTGCGCCTGATCTCTCTCCAGTCGTGTCGGATTACCGTCCCATCGGACTACGAGTGACCCCAGGGAGTGCATCTGTGTCTACGCACACACTTGTGCACTATAATATTTCTTGCGTACTTGGCAAATCTCCGTTGTGATTGGCATTCGGTAAGGAGGATAGTATGATATTGCTCTGTTTAAAATACAGATATTTAGGTGTATCCAGTTTGACTGGTAATGTAACAAAACAACATACTAGTTGGGAAATACCTGGAAAGATTGTATGGAATCTAAGTGTGATGTTTGCAAAATTACTGTGGTACTGTAATATAAGGTTTTGGCTAAGAGATTAAATGAAATTGTTAAATGAAGGTAAATAAACCGCTTGTTGGGTAACCGTTTGATCAAACGGAACGAGATTATACATCGGGTTTTACTAACCTAATTAATTGGTTAAATTAAGTGTTTTGCAAGATGTATTTGGGTAAAAAAAACGGAATTTTAACCGGTGTCCGAGCCTCGGTTTTGTCAAATACCCGAATGGCCGATGTTGACTTAATACTCCATTTGTTACCTACTCCATATTAATATAAAAAGTAAGCTCAAAACAAGTATTTAAATCATTAGATGTTCCTCACCGTACAAAAAGTGTCCATAGAAGAGTGAGCGAGACAAGACTATTCAAATGTCATTGTCAACGGTTCTCTATTGTGTTACCTAACCTTTTTATCCATAATCTAAAGTTCCATATTTTTGTTTGTCCTGATCATCATTTTTCCGAATAATAACTTGCCCGAACTTAATGTCACATAATATCACATGCCAAAAATTGAAATCCCTAAATAAAATATGCCCTAAATTTGTTTATCATAAATATTAGAAACTACTTAAAATCGTTTTCAATAAAAGTTATAAGTCCTAAAATCAAATTACTTAATGTTTATGTATCCTAATAATGTTTTTAAAACAAATATTTATTACCAAGCTTTTGCTATCAACTTCTCTCAGGCGTTACGTAGATACGTAATACAAAATCACAACATGTACGTATTACAATTGTTTATTATTTTACCGAATCCAACTCATAAAATACATAAATAGTAAAGATGCAAAAGCAATATGGATTTTGTCGCAGCTCCGGCGCTGCGGGTCTCCGGCGGCCCTACGCGTGCTAATTGTCGCAGACGACTTTCGCTCACCACCGCGGCTCTCTCGCAGCCTCCTGCTCCTCAGCCCGCGGGCCGCCTCGCCCCTACGCGCCTACGCGATTCTAAATTACACTCTAGGGGTAGGGCAGACAAGACTGCGTGGAGTCGGGTTTACAGCGATTCGTTTCTGTCACTAAAACCTAGTTTTTAGCAAATGTTTTAGGGCTAACAATTTCATTATAAATGAACATTCGGAATAATACACATTATATAACACAATACTTAGGACATATGACTTTATTTCATGCAAATTAGGAGATTAAATTATTATAGTACTCGATATTATGACAGAATAGTTTTAGAAGTCAAGATATTTATGTAAAACAAAATTTTGAATTTTTGGACATTATGGTTACTGAAGTTTATAGCAAACGTGTTATGGATAATGATTTTCGGACAAACAATTTTAGGAGAAGTAAGGGAGTGTCCTTGTCAACGAGACAGAAATGCGATCACTTTTTGACGCGGTCGGGCGAATCTGACGATTTAAATCTTTGTCTCAAAATGTGTAGTTATAGAATTTTATGTGTATTGTCTGTGAAATTCAATGTGTAGATGAAAATAGTCTTTATTGCACGCCAAATAATAGACAAACAAAATGATTCTACAAAAATATTTCTGCCAAACTACCTTAGGATGACAGAAATGACTATGTAACATGCAGGGCCAAATTAAATTAGCTAGCGAAACCCCGCAGACGTGATAGGCACAGATATGTAAACAAATAAATTTGATGATTTTTTTTTTGGGTCATCAACCGCAGTTTGTGGTCACTTGAAATATCATTTTTTTTTTGTTAACTCAACAGACGTGGTCGATATCTATACACGATAAAAAAAAAACAAAAACAGATTTTCGAAACTTCTTTCTTCAAGTACGATAACAATTCTGCCAGTGGTCATTAACCCCACATTTTTGTCTTGTTTTTTTTATCACGTCTGCAGAGTTTCGCTAGCTAATTTAATTTGACCTTATATATGTGTTTATGTGTGCATTTAAATAAGTACCTACTATCGCCAAAATCTATATCTCGACCACCGTAAGGACTATTCCTGCTTGCAGCGCATATTATTAATCGACCTAAAAAGGATCCTCTTTTGTTTTACTTACGGACGCTGCTGTGGTCATCATGTGCACGGGATTTTGTTTCCAAAATGGTCAGATATAGGTTTTGGCGATAGTACATAACATTTTGTGTACCATGTGCGTAGGATGAGTCCTAGGATTTGTTTATAAAGAGTTGGTTATGCAATGAGTATTAAATATTCCAAAAGAATAAAACAGCAAATAAATCTTTCATTCAAAACTTTTTGGCCAAAGCACTTTAAATTACATCTTGGCCAAACCACTTCAAATTACATCTTGGCCAAATCAATTTAAATTACATCTTGGCCAAACCACTTTAAATTAAATCCATATTCTATGCGGTTTAATTAAATTAGCTCGCGAAACTCTGCAGATCCACAGACATCTACGGAGTTTCGCAACCTAATTTAATTTGATCCCGTATACAGTAAGGTTTTCAATCTTCAGATAAGTTTTAGCTTAGAAATACAATATAAAAATGCAGTTTGACAGATTTTGTGTGTATAAATATGTCAAAAGCTGAAAGATTGGCCCTTATACCCTGTCCGGTAAACGTTTTTTTGACAGCTGTCTTAGAACGTACATATTCCAGATTACGTAAAAGTTAACTTTACAATGCGTTATAAAATAAATCATATTAACTACCTTATGTATGGCTTCTTACATACATTATAATACCGTACGTGCATCAATCAATGTATTGTGTGTTGCTGCAATCACTAGTTCTATCCGTCAAAAAATGGTTTACCGAATGGACAGGGTAGTATGTACACAACGCAAAACATTGATGTTAATTGCATACATTTGTATAAATTATAACCAAATACTCAAACAACAGTGCATTATAATCTCAGACTCATCCTACATAGAAATACAGTAGTGTATCGTACAGAAATCTATAGTTATATGATTATGTACAAGTAGCGCAAATGTGTTTAAATATCATAAATGTTTTAGAAACTACGCATATAAACAAGTACATTTGTATTGTAATATTATCGTAATAGTGTAACTACATCTACAAGTTGTTTTTAAGAAATTCTTCCATGAAATCAGGGGCCTACCAATCTCATTAGCAGGGCAGGGCCCCAATTCTGTATAAATCTAAGGACGTGCAAACCACGTCAATGTCGTGTCCTGTTCACGGCAAGGAATCGAAATGTCAACCGTACGGATAACATGTATTTTCACAGTTCAAACCACGCCATTGAGTCATAGAGAATACGTCAATAGCAGATGTCGTGATTAATTAAGGAATTGACGTGGTTTCGAAGTAAGGAATCGTTTAGTGGTCATAGTGAATTAGGGCCCAGGGCAGGTCATGGTGTCAGTTAACAGTTGCACCGCACACGATACAACATCTTGCGACACTTCGATTATCGTCTAAAATTGACCAGCACCCTAATTGCGTAACACACTATAAATCTCAATCTGAATCATTTTGAAGGATATTGCTAATCCATTGCTTCAAATGTTCGAAAAAAATGTCTACTCAACACCGTAAATGACGCAATGAATTTTGTTGAACTGTCAAAATGCATGTCCATTGCTACTGTTGTTGTACCGTATACTCTCATAGCATGAGAGTATATGGTATGGTGAGCTCTCTTTTTAAATATTAAGGGAATGAACCCCTAAATAAAAAATGTTTTAAAAATACTAAAACGTTGTAAAATCACTTTTTTAATGTCTAGAAATATATCATTAAGCGTGAGATGAAGACTTGAAAACGACTGGATTGTGTAAGGGAAATATATAAGTAATATATAATAGAACGAAAAGGTCTGATCTTAACATAACGGCTCGTTTATTTGACTAAACAACATTATGCTGCGCTGCGCTATGCTGTGTTTAGCTATAAGCTAACTTTTTCGTCCTATGATTTTTTTGCAAGCTACTTTGAGCTTAGCGAGGAGTGCTGTGCGACTGTGTCAGATTATTTAACTCTTTATGCTGTCACCTAATTAATCAAGAAATTATCTTAAGGGGGATGCGCTTAAGGTAGCCGGCGAAATTCAAATTTACTTACGTTTTTATGCAATTTGCAGGTCAATAGCTCCGATTCCCTTGTTCACAAACTAAACTGAATTTAAATTCAGTGCGTCTTTTTCTTTCTATTTCATTTAAAAAAGGACAGAAGATAAATATTAGGTAGTTTAGTCCTGTCAAATTAGCCAACGCCTGACGTAAATTGACGTATTTTTGGTAGCCATGTTTTTAATCACGTATAAACTTGCTTTGGAGTATCTAAATTTGACAGGACTACCTAAACTAATATTTATCTTCTCTCCTTCTCTTAATGAAATGGAAAGAAAAAGATGCACTGAACTTAAATTTAGTTTAGTTTGTGAACAAGGGAATCGGCGCCAGTATCAGTTTGTATGTTGATTTAAATATAGTTCGCGGCCGTAACAATAATATATATTATGTGGACTCAGCGATCATTGTGCCGATAGTCGGACAGCCAATGGCTTAATAGCCAAGAGCCTCGACCAACACCTGAGGAGGCTCTCGTTGGGCAGCTGGATCAAGGGCTTGATTCAGAAAGCGGTACTTCTGGACACGGCTCGCATTGTCAGGAGGTTCCTCTCTCTGGAGCCCTGACCGCCGGTAGCTTGGACCCTGTTCCCGATACCGGTGGGCTACTATTTTTTTTTTGTATTTTTAAATGCTTTTTTTATCTTTTTGTTTACAAAAATATTTAAAAATATAATTTGTAAGTATTTAAATGAAATAAAGGAAACAATAATAAATATACATTATATTTAAAGAATTATAATCATAGAAATCATCAATATCTCTTCAAGTTCATATTACCCTATATTGAATGACTAAATATTTCATGATATCATGACATTTGAGGTCAATTCTAACTTAAGGAGTCGAGAGGTCGCGAATCATATTTAGATCAACATACAACGTGATACTGAGTTGACCTGTGAATTGCAAAAACATATGAAAACTTTAATTTCGTGGACTAACCAGTCGCGAGCTCGACCTCATTGGTGGGCATGGCCAAAAAAGACGCTGTCTTACCTGGCATTGTGTCCGACAGAGACAGTATCAGTGATAAGCAGTTAGACGCTAGTCCACACGCACATCAACGTCAGGTTCGCAGGAACACAAACACCTTTCCGAACTAAAACGCGCGTAAAAAAATACGAAAAAAAGAAAATGAAATGTTTTATGAAAAAACCACCGCATAAATAAATTACTAATAAATAGTTTACTGAACTCTTCGATAATTGAGCTTTGTCGGCGCCGACTTTGTTTTGAAGATCTTACACTTCTTTTATTACATATTTACACCTAAAGTTACGTTAAAAATTAGCAAGAAAAACGAATCTGTTGGCTCATAACTTTAAATTTTACTATTCTGTTTCCGCACTGCCAAAATAATAATAAGACAAAACGATTAACTTTGGAGTGCCACCCTAAAGTCAGCACGTATCCAGTAATCTCTGCTGAGTTTGTATCAAAGTGTACACAGGGCATCCCAGCACATTTTGTTTGTTTCCGCATTATAATCTAAAGAGCGAATTTGCTAAATAACACAGCGTAGCGCAGCGCAGAGCATAATGTTGACTGGTCACCCTTAAACACCACATTTGGTTGACGGGCTAGCAATGTTATTGGCGTACGGAAAGAAGGGTCTAAATCTTGTCAATATATGTAATTTAATCATGAACAAAATTATAAATGTTTAATAATAAAATGTCGTAACAGGAATGAAGAAAGGTAAATGTAGTCGCTTAAATGGCTGATTTTTAGGTGACAATTGCTCATTGCACACAGGCCTCCTCTCGGTGAGAGGGAGTCGGCCGTAATCCACCACGCGGTACCCAGTGCGGGTTGGTAGATGTCACATGTCTTCGATTTTTTGGTTCTAGAACACACCGGTTTCCTGAAGATGTTTTGTCACCATCCGATAGGCTATCGTATCGAAAATGACATATATATATTTCAATAACCTGACTTGCCTTGCCCCCAACAGCAAACAGCTGTCGGAAAAATAACGGTCGTCTATTTGATTTAAACTATTAAAATTTTCGGGTTCTGGACTTGTGAACAGCGTTTACAGGACTCCTACAATAACATTGATTGATGTTCGATACGATACGGAAGCGTATCGTGTGGTTGAGTGGCAAGAAATGTTGCCATGCTTGAAAATTAGATTTTATGTAAATCTACCTTTCTTTATTAATTCCTGTATTTCAAAATAATTAAGAAGTAAAATTGATGTTGTTGCTATCATAAGAGATGTGTTCCATGTGTAGAATTCTGTGTATTTTTTAATTATGTATTTGTTTTGGTTGGAAATGTAATGCAATTTATACAGATGTGACTTTTGTTACCGTCAGCATATAAATGTTTCCATTGCTGGGGTCTCTGTGGGGAGGTGTATAATTTTCCAATTAAAAGCCAATTATTTTTAAAAGAGTAACAGTGGAGTTTCTTTCCGGCTCTTCTCCATAGGAAACGACGAACTGTGCACCTAGCGTCTGACGTTTCATAAGTGCCCGTTAGGTTCGAATTTTTGGTTCAAGGACATGTCGATTTGGTCACAATGTTTTCCCTGCAGTGTTAACAGAGATGATATAAACTGAAAGTTGTCCAAAATCCACGCTAAAAATATTCCACAAATGAATCATTTTATCCAACTTCCCGCCGTAGCCCGCGAAATTCAAATTTTCTTACCGTGTTTTTTTGCATTTTGCAGGTTAGTGCCAGGTTGTGTATTGAACAAAATATTATTCGCGACCGTAACAAGTATGTATATACAGAATTATAATCATTAAAATCATCAATAAAACCCTCACTTCTTGAGGGTTCATATAACCTTATCGATTGATATTTCATGAAATAGTCATTGATAATATTCATATTTTAATCAACACACAATCCTGATACTGACCTGCAAGTTGCAAAAAAACGTTGGAAATTTTGAATTTTGTGGGCAACCCCTGACCCATCCTTCTTAAATGAGCATAGTGAAGTATCAACATCATCAACAACAAGTCTCCTCTGTATAAATTGCTCGAAGAAGCAAAAAGGGCGGAGTCAGTGCGGTGCGCAACACCAATGCAACGCTAAGTACAACGAAATAACGGCTCGTTTACACGAAGCAAGTTTCTCTATAGAGGCGATAATGCCCTGGTTAGACTCGCCAGGAATATCGCCCAAGTCATCATAAATCATTTATTTATTTATTTATTTGAACATCTCGTGTACGGACGCCAGCAGGTCAAGCTACCCGAAACTGTCAAATTTTCCCAATCAACCTTGATCCTTAATGTTTTAGCGTTAAAGTTGAAAATCTATTAAAGAGATTTGACAGATTGTAATAGCTTGATGTGCTGGCGTCTGTACAATAAGGTACAGACGCCAGCAGGTCAAGCTACTCGAAACAGTCAAATTTTCCCAATCAACCTTGAACCTTACTGCTTTAGCGATAAAGTTGAAAATCTATTAAAGAAATTTGACAGATTGTAGTAACTTGATGTGCTGGCGTTCGTACAGCGGTGGACTTAATGCCTTAGGCATTCTCTACCAGTCAACTAAGGGTGGTGAAGAGTTTAGACGGGAGGGGAGATAATAATTTCATAGAAAGCAAAAAAGAAAGAAAACAAGTTTATGAATGACGCAGAAGAACACAAACAAAAAAAAAACCTAATTTGGGGGAAAACATGCGTCACATCCACGCAAAACCGTAATCGCTCAGCATAATGCTCTAAGTCCCTCTCTGAGACAGAGCCCCAGCGCTGGCCCATCACATATATTTCTCCCCCAAGCTTCGCCACATCGTCGGCCGGTCCTATGCTTCCCGCATCCAGCGGATTCCTGCTGCCTCAAAAAAGAAACAAAAACTCGAAACCATGTATGGCATACAATTGTTTTATTCGAACTGTGTTTACTGTTAGCCTGCATCATACTACTGCTGGGCAAAGGCCTTTCTCCCCATGACTTCCAGCTCTTTCGAACAAGGGCTAAAGTAGACCACTGGTCGTTTGTTTTGTCCAGCTCGTCCCGCCATCTACGGGGTTTGCCGCGAGGCCTAGCTGTGTCAAGGCTCCACGTGGTGGTTATTTTGGCCCACAGCTCATTGGGCATACGGCAGACGTGGCCAGCCCGGTCCCACTTCAGCTTTGCGTTCTTAAGATCAGCGCAGCAAACTGCTCGAGCAGTTTTTCATTGATAGTGAAAACTAAATCAATTCTTGCTTTTCGTCATGCGTCACCTTACACCAAGTAAATCCTACATCGCACAAGCAGAGTTGTCCGCATAAATATTATACAGAAACCCGACACCAACCGTTCGGGCAGTAGCCCACCAGACACCGCCCGTCTGGTCGGATGATACTGCCTTTTCTATGGAGGACAAGAAACTTTGCACCCATTTCCTCATACCTCTACGTATAAGTTTTCTTCGTCGTGTGGATGACACGACAGTGCATTAAATCTTGTTGGCTCAAAACTTCGCCATTTCAACGGCATCGTTAGTGGACAGCGCAGAAGTCGCTATGGCTGCATTTTTTAGGGCACAAGGGGCAGGATAGCAGGTAGGACATAGGTTGCGCGACATCTCCACAGCCAGACCCTGCTGCCGTAACGTGGAGATAAGCCCACTTAAGTATACAGTACATGGTCTCACGTGGTCGTTCATATTCTTACGTGTAGGTAGGTCGACCTCAGGATAGGTGGAGCGACGATCTTCGCAGGGTGGCTGGTAGCAGCTGGATGAGATTTGCCAAGAATCGAGCTAAATGGCGTGCTGTAGACATGATGGAGTATAAAAGCATAAAAAAACGAGTATTTTTAGGACATCAAAATTGGAAGTATTTGGGTACAGATGCCAGCACATCAGCTACTATAATTTGTCAAATATCTTTAATAGATTTTGAACTGTATCGCTAAAGCATTAAGGTTCAAGGTTGATTGGGAAAATTTGACCTGCTGGCATCTGTACCTAGCATTAAACACATACAATTTCATCTCCTTTCTATCGCATATTCAAGTAAAAAAACTCTTCGTGTAAACGGGCTTTGTGGTCTGAATTAATCAAAATGTATGTAAAACTTATGCTGTACATTGATTATGTAAAGCGTTATGTGATAATGATCATAAATATATATATTTTTATTGTTTCTTTTGTTGTTTTTATTTGCTTCCCTAACCCTAAGGCAGATCTCACACTACAACGCGCCACGCGAAGGGGTGCGGGAAACGGAGCGCCAAATGCGCAAAAGCACGGAAACGCGTATGTAGAAGTTATGCGCATGTTCCGCGCACGCACACCTGAACGTGGCGCGTGGCGCATGGGATTCGCCTAATGCGATCTCAAAGGGAGTCAATCTCCTTAAAAGGGTCATGATCAAAAATATATAAAGCCTGGTACTCTGCCCAATAGCCATAATATATATGTATATCATTGGAAAGGTGTTTTTACAAGGGTTAATGTTAACCGAGTCGCTTGTCTCCATTTGCTGTCGGAACGGAGTTATTTTGTGTTAAGTATTTAATATATTTTTTAGATTTTTTTGATTTTATGTTTGATTTTGTTAAGGTAATGGTGATATTATATCGTTGTCTTGTTCAGAATCATGTGTGTGTTGATTAATAGGTACTAAAATGAATAAACACTCAGGTAAAAAAAGAAAAAAAAATAGAAAAAGTAAGAAACGTTATTTATTTTTTTAAACATTATTATCAATAATGACATTGTTGAGGAACGCTGCAGGAGCAGTGAAACCTTCGTCTGGCATAACCTAGATACCACACGATTGAAAATATATGAGAACAATTGAGAATTGAACAATTGAAGCAGAATTGAGGCAGCTCTTCCCAAGCATTGCTCTCAAGGTGTTGTCCACACACTCTAGCACCGTCAGGAAACTTATATTCACAGAAATGATGATGATGTGAATCTTGATCGTCTCAGGTATTCGATGGCGGGTTGCGTTTTGGCAAGTGAAGTGAAGTTAAAGATACAATGCCCTGGAGTGTTTGGAGCTCGAGTGTAACCTGGAACCTGAAGCTGTCGTACGTTCCGTTCTACTTCTGGTATGACAGGTGGTCTTCCTACAACGTTGTCAATTCTCTGCCAACATCGGTGACACACACGTCGTGTGTTGTTGAACTCCACCTGAAAATGGTAAAATACGATCTTGTTGATGTTATGTTGTATTTTTATGAAAACATTTAAAACAATCCGGTCTGTAGGTGTTCAGGTCTAAAGTCATGGCGTACTTGTACATTTTAAGTACACACGGCTACACATCAAGCTATGCATTTCCAGTTTTAGCTGGCCTCGCATTGTATAGGTTTTTAGTACAATCAGAAGACAGCTTATACTGGTTTTGTATAGCTTGATGTGTAGCCGTGCGTACCTAATGCAAGTAAAAAAATATCTTATGTATAGCCGAACTATAAACGTGCGAACTGAGTCATAAAAGGATCTAAGAATTGTGAGAAAGCTGCACAAGTCATTATTGATATAAAGGGATGCCGCTCGGCCACGCTACATAGAAAATAAACACGTGCAGTTGTTAGTCTGCATTTCGGTTCGGAAACGCACTTTTACACACGACACTAGAGCAGTTCAAGAAGACCTGTAAGTGCGAGGAAGAGGTCCGATTAAAATGATTTATGACTCAGTTTGCACTTTTGTAATGGCTCAAGTATAAAAATATAATCTATACTTATAATAAATCTGTAGAAGTGAAAATTCTGTACATTGAAAATATCAAAAAAATAAATGGCAGGGGGTGTTAATAGACCGACACCGAACCCAAAAATGTGATTAAAAAAATTTTTGTCTGTCTGTCTGTCTGTTTGTTCAGGCATCACGCAAAAACTACCGGTTCGATTACGATGAAACTTGGTATAATTATTCTTTAATATCCTGGGCACCACACTGGATACTTTTTATCCCGGAAAAGTATATACAATAAAAAACAAACTTAATTTTGCGGTTCGATCCCTAGACCCGATTACTGTACCAACCGCAAATAATAAGTTTTTCGTAGGTTACGTCACCCGCAGTGGATTTCAATAACGGCGCTGCACACGGCTAAGAAACTATAATATTTTATCTTAAGATACAATATCGCTCGCCATACAATTCAATGGACTATCACACACGACGAAGATAATAAATAATATTTCATATTTTCGTATCTTAAGATGAATTTGTATGGCGAGCGATATTGTATCTTAAGATAAAATATTATATGTAGTATCTTAGCCGTGTGCAGCGCCCCTAAGTTATGCTGTAAATGTAGTGCTGAAGGTTGAATTTGCCTTGCACCGATCGCAGCACACGCGTGGCGCGCGGCCGCCACGGATCGCTACCGTAAGGACGGAGTTTGAGCGCGCGCATCATACATTTTTTGAACTTTGATTTGAACGTGTCGACGTGTCGAATGGCGAGCGTTCGTTCTTATTAGCATTCTATAAATTGTATGTTTTAACTGCTACTTGCAATTCTAAGCCGTGCTTTTCAGTGCGACCTTTTTATTCCTGTTAGTTTTTAAGTTAAGGTAGAGTTATTTAGGTTTATTTTTATAAGTCGTAGGTACTTATAGATTTTAATTTTAAAGTATAGGTAGTATATTTGATAGTGTAAGTAGTGACCGTAGGTTATTTTATAATACTGTTAGGTAGGATTAGTGATTCGTATAGATATTAGTTTTTAGGGATTTTGCTTATTTATTGAGTTATCATCAGAAATAGGTTTATTTAGATAGGTAGGTATTTTATTTTCTGTTATTGACTTTATTTATTTTTTAATTAGGTAGGTACTTAGGTTTACTTTTATAAGGCGTAGACCGTATAGATCGTTACCATTATTTTTGTGAGCATTCGTTGCAATGAACGTCAGCTTCGCTATCGGTTATCCTGCTAAACAGGTACCAAAGTAGAAATCTACTACAAAAAACTTACAGAACGCGAGCGATGCCGCGAACAAAGTTATCATATACCCTCTTAATCACCGCTAATGAGACACAATTGATTTTCTATGTTGTAATTAGCCACAAAGGGCCCGCGCCGGGACAGAAGTATTAATACCGGTATGCTCGATAGATAATGTTCTACAGAAATAGCACTTTACACAAAAAACTCATTGATAAGTTTCGTCATCCACGCGAACGAAGTCGCGGGCACAGCTAGTAGACAATAATAATATAAACAAACCGCTTCTAAAAAGAAAAACTGAAGCTTGTGAAGTGCGATATAGTTTAATGAAGCACTAACCTCCAAAACGGTGTGTTCTCGTATATATGCCACAAACTCGGGGCGCATTCTTGGAAGATCATCAGTTAAAACATGCTGTTAGTATCTAGCACGATGTAGGCCTCGCCGACACATCACACAGTTGCGATGTTCTTCCATAACGATGTTCCACTCGATAAGCACAACAATAGTCCACAACACTAGCCAAGATAAACGTTTATAGCGGGTAACAATGTCCAAAAGGAGCGCCGGGGTCAGTGATGAAAACGGTATAAGAAAGTACTAGGTAGAATAAACAGCTGCGGAACGTCGTCTCAGTCTCACGCACAGAACGATACAACGACTAATGAATGACGCGGCACAAAAGGCTGACAACTGGCACCGCCACGGAATAGATAATATCTGTTCCGTGGGCACCGCGTACCGCCCGCCCCAACCCGCGGCTGGTTCCCTATCCCAGAGGTCTAAACAGAAAAAACAGAAATCTTAAAAGTAATACTACTTTTTATAAGTAAAAAAACATTTTTTCAAAAGTCATCACCATTATCATATCATATCACGATATAATTATGCATGAATAGTAACTATACATTTCTCGTTTTAAATAATGTAGTTTTACATTGATAATTTTCGTATTTGCAATTATGATATCAACTAAAACTGGAACTTTGGGGGCTTCCCGTGGTTTTCGGACAAGGTTTTGGGACAAGGTTTTGGGACAAGTCGCCATAGTAAATATTTTTCCTGATTAAAAGACCTATTCAATGACACCGCAATGATTGCTATTGGAGCGAGTACCAAAAGGCCCATTCTCCTTTCCTCATTTTTTACATTAGACGTCTAGTTTTTGAGATATTTACGATAAACTATTTGTAAAAACAAAACGAAGTTAATCATTTACTTAACGAATACAAATACATATAAGACTTTAATTTAAATAACCAAAAGCGTTATCGACGGTTATTTTGTCCGATCTTTTGGTTAAAAATTAAAGTGAAGGTGGACTAGCCAAAGTTACGAAATTATCTTAGTTACTTGTTTCTAGTTCAGAATGTTAGAATGACACCACGAGCTCCTATAACCCACTAATCAGTGATTAATGGACGTAAACTGTTCACGGTTTTGGAAGGCATTTACCCGTGCTACGTATATATGCGTGTTCATTTCACACAGTCTATCTCTCGAATTGAACAGTGTTGTGATTCCTGACACGACCACGACATGGAACGGAGATTTTACTATGGTACAAAATGGTTATTTTAATTGTCTTTTGTTGTGCCACTTATCCCAGGAATTTGTGCCTTGTACAGACGCCAGCAGGTCAAGCTACCCGAAACTGTCAAATTTTCTCAATCAACCTTGAACCTTAATGCTTCAGCGATAAAGTTGAAAATCTATTAAAGAAATTTGACAGATTGTAGTAACTTGATGTGCTGGCGTCCGTACTTTTTGAGTAATAAGAGTACGGTACGGTAAGTGAAATTTGCGGCTAAGGCATTCCAAGGCTTATTAACAGGGGTCCCGGTGGCATCCTTTGCATAGGGAACCCTAAAAAGGAATTGGTACCTAATAGATAATTTGACTTTCGACAGCGCATTAATTCATAGGTAAGTTTTTAGAGGATTTAGTTAAATATTTCTCTATTTAACTAGGTAATCCTCTAAAAACTTAGGTACCTATGGATCTTTCAGTGATGGACACTTATTTAAATTAATGTTCTCTAAAAACTTTTTTCAAATAATGGAGCCTCTTTTTAACCCCGACAAAATGGGTTAGACCTGTGACCAACCGCTACATACAAGTTGGTTGCAGTCACATGGCTATTTAGTATTTTTACATAACAACATCTGAAGGCCAATTCTCGTAATTGAAAACGTTCAAAATCTAGTCGCCGTCTCATCTCGGCGACAAAAAAATGTCAAAAACATATCAAAAATACCTCAGGTGTACCTACATTACACCCAAATTAGGCCAGTTATGTTTTTGTCCCATATATAAGCAAGCCTATTATGACATCAACCGGGCACAAATCCAGGCTCCGGGCTGATATTCCAGATAGAAAAAAACCGATAACCCTGCCCGATTTGTGAATCGAAACCAGCACTTCACGCTTGCGACCACTAAACAAACTAAGCAGTATTTGAAGAACCACAAAATATGAATTATTTGCGGTTCACAAGATGAGATATGTGTTCAATAATATTTTTGGGAGCGCAAAATGGGAATTATTAAAGATTCGAATAAATACATGCCATTTCATGCCACGCCACATGCGAACAACGCGTCATACTGACGTCACGCGAATCCTGCATCTCGCAAGCAGAGTTTACCGCGCAATTAGCATAGATACAATTTCCCAACATCAACCGTTGGGCAATTGCCCGCCAGACACAACACCCGTCTGGTCGGAGGATCCTCCCTTTTCTATGGAGGATGAGTGAACTTTACACACTGTTCCACCACCCCTCCAAAGACGTAATTGCGGCTTAGGTGGATAAGAGCAGTAGTGGCCCAGTGGCAATAGCCGTACGTGATTTACGAGGTGTAGGTCTTAGGTTCGAATTCAGTCAGACGCTTTCAATCAATCAACTCAGCCTATCGCTGTCCACTGCTGGACATAGGCCTCTCCCAGACTGCGCCACAACAGAACAACCACCTTCTTTAGGGTTTTCTTATCCGTCCATCGGACTGAAGACATGTGACCTCCGCCAACACGCACTGGGCCGCGTGGTGGATAATAGTGGCACACTCCCTTCCTCATAGAGGACGCCTGTGTCCCAGCAGTGGGCACATTATAGGCTGATTGAACTTATGCTGGGCGGTTCTCGTAGTTCAACTGTTATCACCGACGTGACTGACAATCTTCTGAATAAATTGTAATAAAAAAAACATCAATAGGTATTCGACACACATTTTATTGTTCATTACAGTAAGAATTGACACAAACATTACCTAATTTAAATGAGAGAAAAATTATCACAAATATCAACTATCGCTACGAAACTATTTATTAATATTAGGTACTACTTAATTATAAAAATGCAACTATGACCACATGTGCAGATTTTTTTTACAATAGTTTATTGAATTACTATAATAAATTAACGTTCATCAAACGTAGTTAGGATGGGTCAACATTAAATAAAAACACAACTCTTTTCGGCAGTCGGGTAAAAATATGAGATCTTGACAGTACCCCAATACCCTTTGTATTGGGCTCATGCGTAGCAGCCATTTTGCAATAAAAAATGAAAATTAAAAACAGGTAGCTATGGCACGGACCTTCACGGACCCCCAACTTGTTTTTTTTCCTTTGTTTGTGTTTTTTTTACGCGTCCTGTTTGCCGCAAAGAAGCGTATTTTCTTTTTTTCTTTTTTCTTTCTTCAAGCCCTTTTTATTTGGTTTGTTGACGCTGCTAAATTTCGAAACATAATCATTCAACCGCTTAAAATCTGTTACATTTCTTACTAATTCTATTTAAACATAATTAATACCATGACATAAAACATACTACTATTAATAAATACGGAGGAGCTTTTCTTTACAACCATTAAATGTAACATCGAGTGTCTGCCACTAGATAGCATTATTAATACTACTGAATACAACTAAGAGATGGCGCTGCTAATTACGAAAATGTTAATAACTATCATTGTAACTATTTTATTCTTTATAATTTATTAATTGATTTATATTACACAATACGAAAACTATTTTACCTACACTATAAAGTCCAAAACATTTTGCTCTTAAAAAAAAAAATTGCTTCACATAATCTTACTGCTACTTAATTATCATTTAGAAAACTACACACAAATGACAAACAACACAAAATAGTCTACGCATTGAAAGACTAGAAGATTTTCATTAACAATCAGTTTTCTAAAATACATGATTACATTATTTTCAACGCGTTTAACTCAAAACTACAACACTCGTACATTTCTAAAACATTGATTTAAGTATACGCTATCATAACATTATAATACTAATTTAAAAAGAATACAATAATAAAAGCTTTAGTTTACAAGCACACCACTAGATGGAGCTACTGCTAAAGCTACTGTAATAAAACACTTCCTGTGAGTTATATCGGTTCTAAAATAAAAAAAAGACCCGTCACCAAGAAAGTCACATAATTACCTTTTACAAGATCCTCCCCGCGACTTTCTCCACGTAAAATTTCTTGTTTTAACATAAAATATGTCCTATGACACTCGGCAGGACTGCAGCTTCCTATTAGTGAAATAATTTTCTGAATCGGACAAAACCACAAATACCTCTTTGTATCTTCCTGTCAGTCCGGATCTGAATTCTACCTGGTTTAAAAAATGTTATAACATAACATAAAATCACGCCTGTATTCCTCGAAGAATTAGGAAAAATGTAAAATAGGTGTAATGTGTACTAAATGTGTGTGGAGTGCATGTAAAATGTTACAACTAAACTTTATTTAAGAGAGTAAATTAAAATACAGATGTGCCAGCGACACGAAGAAGAAGAGTAAATTAAAATAATAATAAAATAACAACCCAATAATACCTAATTAATTGATAAAAATATCAAAATTAAATCCTAACTAAAACTAAAATATAACACAATAACTTTAAATGCCCCCAAATTTTCTTATACTGTTACTGTAAATAGCAGTTTTTCACCAAAAATTGAAGTCGCTTCCCAGAAATAATTTCTACTCATTCATCATCATCAACAGTTTACTTAGAGGAAAAGAAAAGAAAAAAAAAATTAAAAGAATGATGGTGAAATGTACAGAATGGGAAAGAAGAAGAAAGAATGGGAAGAATGTGAAGAAGAAGAAGAAGAAGAATGGGAATGGGATGGGTGTATGGGAATGAGTGTGTGATGGATCTTATTACAAACTTACTACTTAGTAATGCTATAAAAACTCTTTCTGAATTTGTCCAAACAATCCGATCCGAGTTGACTCCGATCCGAATTCCGAATTCCGAATCCGAACTCCGAATTTCTATCGGATTAAGAACATCATTGCATTTTTTTTAACATTGTCAAATTGTCTTTTGGATTATAATTTTATTCTTTCCAAAATATTTCGCGAGTATTCTGCCTAGAACCTCCTCAGTTTCTTCATCACAAAATCTCTTTTTCATCGTGTCCCACTCTTTCGCCGCGACAGACGCATCCGTATCTGTACACTCATACGTTTGTCCCGGATGCTTCCTAGTATAATGTCTTACAACATTCTGCTTATGAGAAAACCGTTTTGGAGAAACTTTACACAAGAAATACTTCTCATTGACATGGGTTTTCAATTTACTCTCTACCGTAATCGACCCTAAATTGATTCCCGAGGAGGCCGGCTTCAGACCAGGTAAGTCATGCTCCGGGAAAATCCTCCGACTGTCGCAATATATAGAGGATGGATATGAGGCAAGAAAGATCACTGGCGTCGTCCTTGTCGACTTGTCAGCGGCATATGATACTGTCAATGTCAAGAGACTATTGGCAAAACTGTCTGGCATGATCGACGACCAGGGCTTTATCCGGGTACTGGGTGAGATGCTGCGTAATCGACGTTACCAAGTCCTTCTGAACTCAGAAAGAAGCAGGTGGAGATCACAGAAGAATGGCCTGCCCCAGGGAAGTGTTCTGGCGCCCATTATTTTCAACATCTATACCAACGACCAACCTACTGTTGAACACTGCGAGAGGTTCCTATACGCTGATGACCCCGCCCTGGCTACCCAAACCAATACCTTTGGGGACGCCGAAAATATCCTAGAGGCAGGCTTAGAAGTTCTCGGAAAGTATTACTCTGATAATGCTCTCAGACCGAACCCCACAAAAACACAGGCATGCGCTTTCCATCTCCGCAACCATTCGGCAAGACGCACTCTGAACATCAATTGGATGGGTGTCACCGTTGAACACTATAGTAACCCTACCTACTTGGGAGTCACCCTTGACAGGGCGCTGACATTTAAGAACCATTGCCTCAAAGCAAAGAAAAAAATCGGATCCCGTAACAACTTGCTCAAGCGCCTAATCTCAACCACCTGGGGTGCTTCACCTCAGGTACTCCGGACTACTGGCCTAGCACTCTGCTTCTCCGCGGGCGAATATGCATGCCCAGTGTGGCACCGTTCCGCTCACGCCAAGGAAGTAGATGTTGCTTTAAACGAGACCTGCCGTACGATCACGGGCTGTCTGCAACCGACCCCGGTCAGCGCACTATATCCTACAGCTGGCATAGCACCACCACAAGTCCGAAGAGAAGTTGCAAGCGCAGTGGAGAAATCCAAACAGGAATCGGATACCAGACACCCATTATCTGGCGCACAGCTACCAACGCAACGGCTAAAAACCAGTCACTGCTTCCTGAAATCGACAGCGTCTCTGTCAGGAAACCCGGCCGACGCCCGTTGCAAACTATGGCAGGATACTTTTCCCCCTCCTAATTACTATCTACCACCAAAGGAGCATCTTCCTGCAGGGTGTAACCTTCCGTGGTCCACCTGGAAGTCCCTGAACCGTCTCCGGACACAAGTGGGAAGATGTAAGTCCAACCTGGTAAAGTGGGGCTACCTTGACGGAACGGCAGCGGGGTGTGATTGTGGAGCTATGTCGCAAACCATGCTCCACCTCCTATCCTGCCCTCTGTGTCCCAAAACATGCAGTCAAAGTGACCTCTGCGCTGCCACTGTCGACGCCGTGGAAGTGGCAAAGTTTTGGGCCAACAAAATATGAAATTCAGTCGTGCCAGCGACACGAAGAAGAAGAAGAAGAATCTACTCTCTCTAGACAACCCTTTATGACAAATACATACATATCACACACAATATGCTTAATTTGCTCGTGCCCTAGCATGTCTCTGCATATTGTTTCGGAGTAAATTTTATGTTTCAAAGTTTGCAGGAGTGAGGTTTTTCGCCAGTATGGATTCGCAAATGAGGCTATAACAACCCAGAACTGGTGAACGTCTTTCCGCAGTGTGGGAAGGGACATGGCCTTTCCGACTGTGGACGTGCATATGACTTATCATCGAATTTTTACTCTTAAAAGTCATTGAGCATTTATCACAAGCTTATGGCCGTTCACTATCATGTTCCTTCTTATGACATTTTAATAAAGACTCATTTTCGAAGACCATTTCGCAAATTTTACATTGGGTAGGACCGTCAGAAGTTTTGTTACAGCTATGTAGGAGATGTCTCTCCAAATTGCGCTTGGCTGTGAAGGTTCGACGGCATTTGGAGCATTGAAAAGGTTTCTTGTTTAAATGTGTTTTTTTATGTCTATTTAGACATGAAGACTTTTTAAATTTTTTTGAGCATTGATCGCAGGAGTATTTACGAGTTACGGTGTGGCAGTTAAAAATATGAGTGTTTAAGCGTAATTTGTTGAGAAAATGTCTATTGCACTGATTGCATTGTACAGCGTTTGCGGAATGGGATATTAAGTGCCGTTGGAGGTGCGCGTTCCTTTTGAAAACTTTTCTACAAATCTCGCATGCGAATCTGTCTGATCGTGGCTGGTGGTGCAGTTCTGGAAGGTAATACAGTTATTAGCTTTAAACCATAACTATACCTAGTGCGTAGTTGGTATATTGTAAAAAAAAAATGGACCATGCTCAGCAGCGGGTGAAGTCGGATGAAATAATAATGATACCTTCTGGGTGAGATCCGAAAGGGCAATTCCCGTAGTTTTAAGAACGTTCGCATTATTTTAATCTGTCTTAAACTGCCAAAAAAATACCTTTAATTTTCCTTCATTTTTTAAAAGTTTTTGACGTTAATTATCGCTTGTATGACATTGCGATTTGCGACTAGATTTGGACGTTTATAAAAACGAGAATAAGCCTTTTGTTGATATGAGCATAAATGTCACTAATTAAACACAATTACTTTTTCTATAGTTACTGAACTTAATAAATTGTGTAACAGACGAGGCAATATTTTCAATAATAGCCGATTATTTTGTCTTCTTTTGCAGTCAAAGAGAAAATCGCTGGTGAATTCGAATGAAACCACGCATTATTTATTGTTCTTTCCGTCATTCAATAATTAGGATTAAAATTACTTCTAAATTAATTAATTAATTTCTTCTTCTTAATTAATTATATTATTATGTCGTTTATTTATTTTGGTGTCTTGTTTTATTACATTTACAAAAAAAAAATATAAAAAAGTAGTGATCCACCGGTGTCGGGAGCAGGGTCCAAGCTACCGGTGGTTAGGGCTCCAGAGACAGAAACCTCCTCACAATGCGAGCCGTATCGAGGAGTACTGCGTTCTGAATCAGGCCCTTGACCCAACCGCCTAACGAGAGCCTCGATAGATGTTGATCGAGGCTTTCGGCCATCCCCCCTGGTGGGTTCCCGCATTGTCGAGGCGGGGGGGCTCAGTAGCCGTGGCTTGGACAACCACGGTGAAACTAAGAGGAACCCGAGGAGGGGCCGCTCGTCAGGGCTTTGCCGGTAAGCCGACGACGTAGCGGCCAACAAGTAGGTTGCGGTGCCGCTTGGGCGACATCGCAACTGAGGCGGGCCGTGATGTGGTATGGGAGGCATCACGGCTGAGGGTTGGAGGCCGCGGCAGGGGAGGAGTGCCGGTATTGCGGTGCGCCGCTCTGCCTACCTTCCGCGGCCTTGACGGGGTCGCCACCGTCTGATGGCGGACACGGTGGGGCCGCAGGGGAAGAGGAGTGTTGGTATGACGTTGGCCACTCTCCCTATCCTCTGCGGCCGAAAATTGGCAGACGGCGGGGCCAATGACCTGACCCGTCGCAGGGGGACCAAGGGTGCCCAGACACGGGGTCGTCTGGCGAGCGTCTGAGAGCAAAAATTAATACGCACATTGACAATAACTCGATTATGTCTGCCTCTTAAAATGGATGTAAGAAGTTTATAAGCTGTCGACAAACATGTGATCGGTCTATAATTCTTGGGTTCCGCGGGACTTCCTGAGTTATGGAGCAGGTGGGTAACGCCTGTTGTTAAAAACTGCGGTAGTGACCCAGATTCTAAGGATGACTGGAATTGAGATGCCAAACGACTGTGTGAACTAATTAGCCCTATTATTATTATTATACCTGGAATCCGACTGGTAATAGTATTTTGTACTGGTTTAAAAAATGTTATAACTAAACTTTGAAGCGACCGCGCATCGGAAGATGTAGCGTTCGAAGGCCTCCCATAAGGTGGGCCGATGACCTTGTGTTGGCCACAGGAACTCGTTGGATGCGAGAAGCACAGAACCGGTCGAAGTGGAAGTGCTTGGGGAGGCCTATGTCCAGCAGTGGACGTCTTTCGGCTGAAATGATGATGATGAGATGTAAAGAATGTCTTGGTGATGGATCTTTTTACAAACTACTACTTAGTAATGCTATAAAAATACTTTTTAAATTTGTCCAAAAGTGTAAACAGCTTTGGCTTCCTAGGAAGGCGGTTTCCGTCATATTTTATCAGCCGTCAAGAAAATCTGTCATTTTCATCAGAAATTGACATTAAGGTGTCAAAAAAGGCACAGCATTTGGACAGCTGTAATCGTGTGACTGTTCACTGATTTCTTAGAAAACCAAAGGTGAATCTCGGAATAACGCATGCAAACGAAGTAGCACCTACGTCAACTTATACCTAATAATTGAGACGGGAAATAAATCAATTTCTAACGGATTAAGCCCCGTATTTGTTTATAAACAAAGTTTAATCAACATGTTGCTGAGTTGCTGTCAACACTGCGTGTTACAGAATTGATCACGGCATGTTCACAACAGCGACAACAATTGTTGACGTGGGTGGACATGTTGGCAACGAGTTTATTAACATGCCAGTAGTGTGCAATACATTAGATACAAAAAACACAAGAACACTATTTCCTCGGGCAACATTTTGACGCACACTGGCGTGTGGACAAGATACATTGATATAAACCTCGTTTTCAGCAACTTTTGAACGTTGTCAAAGAAGATTGAAGATTTTTATATGGAGATATCTACCTGCCCGTCATGTTTTTCAAAATGGCGGCCACGTATTGAACCTATGTAAATCAATAGTTGACATCAATGCAACTAGAAAACATAATAGAACCAAACCCCGTAGTTTCCGAGAAATTAACGTTCAAAGTTGTTCTCGTGACATCCATATTTTTTTAACTTGCGTACATCTTGTTGCGTAAATGTTTGACAATGACGCCATTTTGATAAAAGAAATGACGGACAAGTAAATATACCATAGACCTCCGAAGCCCTTTCTTTTGAACTATAGAATAGAATAGAAATAATTTATTTCAGATAATTAAAATCCATATCTTGTTAGTATATATTAGCAACAATATTGGCTTACAATTATGTTAGTATTGTTACTACTTATCTTTATGTAGACTACTTATACAAAACCATTCACTACCCTCACCCAGTGTTTTTGAACGGGGCAGTCAAATCTAGCAGCAATGACTTTCAGAATGCCATTTTTAGCACCCCGCAGACGCTGCAGCAAAGAAGATTTTTTGCGAATTATGGCCGTGAAGCCGTCTCTGTGGGCTTCTGCAAACATCCCGGAGGCACTGCAGCGCCACGGTAGCCTTAACAACATTCTGAAAGCATTGTTATATTGAACCCGCAGGGTGTCATAAGATCGTCGCGTATAGCTCACCCACAGGCCACTCGAGTAAAAAGATTGACAATACGCTTTAATAAGCGTTATCTTTACTTGAGTTGTTCATCGAGCGAACCTGAGAGCAAGCATATTACTTCTCACCGCCAACGCCCTGCGTTCCCGCTGTATATCCTCGTCATCCTTGAGGTCATCCGTCACAATATGACCCAGATATTGAAATATGTCAACCAGTGTGTGTGTGTGTTTTTTGTTTGTTTGTCAATTATGATTTTCTTCTTTCCAAAATATTTTACGAGTATTCAGCCCAGAATCTCCTCAGTTTCTTCATCACAAAATCTCTTTTTCATCGTGTCCCACACTTTCGCCGCGACAGACGCATCCGTATCTGTACACTCATACGTTTGTCCCGGATGCTTCCTAGTATAATGTCTTACAACATTCTGCTTATGAGAAAACCGTTTTGGGCAAACTTTACACAAGAAATACTTCTCATTGACATGGGTTTTCATGTGATATTTCAATCTACTCTCTCTAGGAAACCCTTTATGACAGATATCACACACAGTATGCTTAACTTTCTCATGTCCTAGCATGTGTCTCTGCATATTATGTTTATGAGCGAATTTTTTGTCACAAAGTTTGCAGGAGTACGGTTTTTCGCCAGTATGGACTCGTAAATGAGGCTTTAACAACCCAGAACTGGTGAACGTCTTTCCGCAGTGCGGGCAGGGATATGGCCTAATCCCAGTATGGACGTGCATATGACGTGTCAATGTGCTTTTATGCTTAAACGCCGTGGAGCATTCTTCGCAGTCAAACGGCCGTTCGGTATCATGTTCCTTCATATGCGTTTTTAACAAAGACCAATTTTCGAAGACCTTTTCGCAAACTTTACATTGGGTAGGACCGTCAGAAGTTTTGTTACAGCTATTTAGGAGATGTCTCTCCAAATTGCGCTTGGCTGTGAACGTTCGAAGGCATTTCGAGCATTGAAAAGGTTTCTTGTCTAAATGTGTTTTCATATGCTCCTTTAGGAGATATTTAGATTTAAATTTCTCTGGGCAGTGTTCGCAGGGGTGTGGGGTTATAAGAGTGTGGCGGGTAAAAATATGAGTGTCTAACCGTAGTTTGTTGAGAAACTGTCTGTTGCACAGATTGCATTGTACAGCATTTGTGGAATGAGATTGCAAATGCCGATGGAGGTTGGCGTAAACTGTGTAATGTTTTCCACAAATCTCGCAGTCCAGGTCTGAAAGGTAATACAGATTACACCATTACTGCACTGGGTAAGTTTTTGAATAGTTATTTTATTATAGAGCATATAGAGCAGAGCAGCAGCAGAGAGGTGTGGTCAAAAAGGAAGATGCCGATGCGTTCCACCAGCTTCTAAGACATTTTTTTTTACTGTTCAAGCAGTACGGTTGTGGAATAACTTGCCCGTGTCGGTAAGGCGCGCTCAATCTTTGTCTAGTTTTAAAATGATGATAAAAAATCACTTATCAATATTATTATTCTATTGTATATATTAAAAATTAATCGTTCCAAAGGTTGTCTTTAAAAGATCGCTCTTAGCGATAAGACCGCCCATTGTAAAATTTCTACATTTATACATGTATTGAAGTTTTATATGTGATAGTTGAAAATTCTTTCGCGGTTACGATGTTGGTCCCATGGAGAAATTTGTTCAGTTGGATAGCCTGTACCACACGCTTAAATTTGCGCACACCTTTCTGATATTTATGCTGTAGTAACTGGATTTCAAATGGTTACAGAGAGAATGGCCTTTCACGTATGGCTGAAGAGCGCCATGTTTAGAAATGTAAGGTAGAGCCCACGAGCAACTTAGTTGCCTACCAACTTTTTTTACTCTGTCGCTGTCCCCTCGCCGGGATTTGGACGATGCGCACACGGGAACAACAGCAACGCTACATTTTTATTTTCGGTTGAGCGGCAACTAGCTAGCCACTTTTTTGTTGGCGTGCGCGCACTTGCATCGCAACCAATAGACGGGCGACAGTTGCGTCAAAACTCGCGGACAAAAATGTCTCCAAGCTGTCGCAACTCTACATGCAAACCCGAAGACTTAATGTGAGAGACAAATTAGTCGCGGTGACCCAACTTGCTCGTGGGCGCCGTCCCTAAGTAATGGCTGACGCAGTACGATTTTCACATGTCTTGTGCAGAGGCAGCCATTCCTGCCCATGTCCCATGTTAGTTAAAGTCAGCACAACATCTTTTCTTCTTCTATTCTCCCCTGTCAACCGTCACGCTATCATTCACTGCCTTCTTTTTCATATTATTTCTGTTCGAGCAATTTACCAACTAGGTGCCAATTTCTCTAAGAGATTTTTTTTGAAGATATTGGTATTCTCACGGTTACATCACAATTCATCTTCGCCAATATCTTATATATTAGACAAAATATACACTTGTACACTGAAAGCAGTGATATTCACAATATTAACACTATTATAGAAATAGTGTGCGTGTTAGTTTTTTAGTTAAAAGTTATGTTGTTGGCTTGTTGCCCGCTTTGGTGTCTACTGTAAGTGCAGCAAGCAATTGTTATATAAATAAATAAATAAGAACAAACTACGTACACCCTTTCATCGGCTTCATAAGGTTCACAACTCATTTGTTGGGCTTGGTATAACCTTTTATAACAAGCTTCCCTTCCCTTTTGCTAGATATGCCGTTTAAAAGTAAAATCCAACCTTTGTTCAAAGGCATACTATTCCACCAACGATTACTTAAACGATAAGAGTTGGTCGCCCTGATTAACTCAAGCCAATCTTTATGTTCTTTCTCCAGAATTAGCTTACTGACAGGTTATATGAGATCATAATATATTTTTTTATTTTATTTGACTGTATAAGTTAATTCAGTTTAATTTTATTTTAATTTATTTAAATCATCATTATCTGCCTAGCCTTTTCTCAACTATGTTGGGATCGGCTTCCAGCGTCCCTGCCGTGCCTGCTCCCTCCTGCTGCTGTGCTACGTCCTGCTCCTGCTGCGTGGGCCCCCTACGGGTATCCTTTGGGCCGCACACGCACTAGCACCTGCCCTCACCTGCACCTGCACCTGGCACCGGCACCTGCCTCGCGTCGGTCTACCCCGTCACCTACATCTGCAACTCCACCTCAGCCTCCTCAACCCATCTAACACGCATCTTCATCCTTCCTCACCCACACACTACACACCACTGACCAGTCCATCTCCACCTTTTATATACCTTATAAATAAAACTTTAATTGACTTCAATTTCCCTTTCTTTAATTCCTTAATTTAAAGTTAGGTTCTTGTCGCTACACGACATTTTAATTTATGGAAATAATCTACTCATTTCAATGTTTTTTTAATGAGCTGATTGCAATATGTGGTTAGCTAGCGACCTCGACATTTGATCATATTATTCTTGCTTGAGCAACCGGCAACAAGATCGTTATGCTCCCTTAGATGTCACTGCTTGCTGTAGCGTCGGGGGTCGGGTTGCCTCTTTCCCTCAAATATAGCGAGGGGGGTAATGACTGATGTTTGCGTTATGCTCGTGAACGGGTGCTGCTTGTGGTGACTGGTCGTCTTGCTGACCATGGTTTTATTGTTGTTATTAATAAATAACTTGTTTCTTTATTTTACCTCGATGGTCCTAGTTTATCATTTGTGACTTCAAGTGACAGCTATGTGAACAGATCCCAGCATTGCACAAATATGTAAGCTCTCATGCCCTCAATACCCCGGAGGCTTTTATTTAGGTAGTAAGTTTTGTTTACATTTTAATTTGTATTTATCTTTATTTCAACTAAGTACATATAAATTACATTTTTAAATATTTTTATAAACAAAAAGATAAAAAAAACATTTAAAAATATAAAAAAAAAAGGAACCCACCGGTAGCTACCGGCGGTCAGGGCTCCAGAGAGAGGAACGTCCTGACAATTCGAGCCGTGTCCAGAAGTACCGCTTTCTGAATCAAGCCCTTGATCCAGCTGCCCTCAGGTGTTGGTCGAGGCTCTTGGCTATTAACCCATTGGCTGACACGACTATCGGCACAATGATTGCTGAGTCCACATGCCACATGTCAACAACCTTGCGAGCCAAGTCAAGATACTTGATTTGTTTATCTTTCTCGGCCTTCACGGGGTTCTCATCATGCGGGACGGTTATGTCAACAATTATTGCGCGCCGCTCTGATCGATCCACCACCACTATATTAGGCTTATTGGCAACAATAATCCTGACAGTGATGATGGATCGATTCCAGTACAATGTGATATTTCCATTTTCGAGAACTGGGTCGGGCACATACCTACAGTACGGCACCACAGATTCCACAAGGATGTATTTCAGAGCAAGTTGCTGATGGATTATCCTGGCTACAAGGTTGTGTCTATGCAAGTACTCTCCGTTAGCTAGACGAGAACACCCGGAGATAATATGCCTGATTGATTCTCCCGGCCGGTGGCATGCCCGACAGATGTCAACCATGCCGTCTTTCACAAGAAATCTCCGGTAATTGGTCGTCATCATAACTTCGTCCATAGTTGCGCAGACAAAACCTTCGGTTTCTCCAAAGAGGTCACCGAGACGCAGCCAGGTTACGGACGCTAGTAGATCTACATCGGGTCCATGTAGGGCCCGGTAAAAGCGTCCGTGAAACTCCTTACTCTGACATACATCAATGCGATCATTAGTATCAAGCACTACTGGCTTGCGCCAGTTCTCTTTAGCCAAGGAGAGCGGGGTGATGCCCTTATCCACCTCGACCACATCTCGATGCATCCCCACGTCGGTTTCTAGGAAATGTTCCCTGAGACTGCATATCTCGCGATTGTGGAGGGTCTTAGCGTTTAAAAAGCCGCGACCTCCACATTTTCGCGGGATATACAGCCTCATTACCGATGACCGTGGGTGATGCATTCGATTTGCAGTCAGCAGCGTACGGATCCTCCTATCCAAGGCCTCAAGTTCGGTCTGAGTCCATTTGAGTATGCCGAAAGAGTACATCAAAACCGGCATGACCCAACTATTGAAGGCGCGCACCTTGTTTCCGCCTGATAAAAGACTTAAATACTTTTTTCAGGCGGCCAAAGAAGCGCTCCTTCAAAGATTGCTTCATGTCAGTAACATTGATGCCCAATGCTTCCGACATACCCAAATACTTATAGGTTTCGGCTGCGGAGAAGTCTCTAAGGTTTGTGGAATCCGAGAGTTGGGTTCCCACGGATTCCACAAACTCCCCTCGCTTTACATGCATAACCGCACATTTGTCCACACCAAATTCCATCCTGATGGCGCTACTGAATGTTTCAGTAATTTTCAGTAGCTTCATCAGTTGTAAATTGTTGGGGGCAATAAATTATTATGTTTTGCTTGAGTACGTATATAGAAAGAAAAGAAAGAAAGAAAATACGTTTATTTGCGGCAAACATGATGCGGCGGATGTATATTGTATTTGTTGGTATATTGGCGTAGCTAGCTGACATATGGCAAATAATTTAATTTAATGTTCTGTGTCTTGTAATATTATCTACTTTGCATACCTAGTATTCTATATAATCAAGTATTTTCTAACTGAACAGACAGCTGTGCTGCTGGGGAGTTTGTTGCGCCACTTCTTCTTCCCAGCGAAAGTACTAGGAAGTGGTGAAGGGCGGGCGTTTTGGGGGTCTGTCTTTTGTAATGTTGACGTTCGAAAAGTGATGATTCTCAGCGTAATTTCAATAAACGACTTTACGACTTTGAAAAAAAAAACATTCCTCACAAAATTCATCCATCTTTTCTTGACCTTCACCTCCCTGTCCAGTCCATCCATCAACATTTATATTCATCATTCTTTTACATGCGTTTGGTTTTCATTGGGAAACAATCTCTTAAATTAAAGTCGAAAATAGGTTAATAGGCAACCTTAACCGCGTCTGCGTTGATGATCTTTTCGATGGGAGTTAATTTATTTTCAATTTTATTTTTAAGGAGCATAAGGTTGATTTCTTTATTTGTGAAAACTGCGCCGCGCTGCGCTTTGCCAGGATTGTTAGAAGAACTTACCTTCAGAAGAAGGACCCCCTATTTGCATACCCGAGCCATCTGATGATATGATCTCATCTGTTGGCTCATCCTAAAATGAAAACATGTGAAATATTAATACTATCCTAGAGAAAAAGTCAAAAAGTCTTTATGCCAGACTGCCAGTTAAGACTGCCTCTTTGGTCTAGCGGTCGCAAACGAAACTGCACAGCCTGAGGTCCTGGGTTTGATTCACCGCTCGGGCAGTGTAGTTTGTTCCATTAGGATTTATCCCAGCAGGAGCCCGGGATCTAGATTTATGCCCGGTTGATGTTAATAGCTGGTCCCATATTCATCATCATCATCATTTCAGCCGAAAGACGTCTACTGCTGGACATAAGCCTCCCCCAAGCACCTCCATTAAACCGGTTCTGTGCCTCCCCGCACGGATTCCTGTGGCCTTCACCAGGTCATCGGTCCACCTTGTGGGAGGCCTTCCTACACCACGTCTTCCACTCCAGAACCTTTCGGCCCCATCGGCCATCTGTTCTGCGAGCAATGCCAATAAGTTTGGTAATTCTTCTTGTATTACCTGGGACTACAACATAACTGGCGGAATGTGGGCGTTACTATACACCGCTGCCTGGCCTATATGGCATGTGGCTGTAACTACACCGGCACACATACCCTTCAAACTGGAACACAGCAACGCTGCTTGGCGGCAGACATGTCTGCCGCCGGACGAGCTGCTTCACAAAGAGCTAACTTACCTCCCTAGATTCTGGAACTTCTTCTTTGATAGTAACTTCCAGGTATGTTTCAGGAATGACTTGTTTCACCTCCTCGATTGGAACAAGCCAGGAGTCATCTGGTGAGCGCGGAGGGTATATTACTTCCGGGTTTATGCTGAAAAAATCAAGCAGACGTATGTTTAATATATGCGTTTTTTTTTGCAATGTTACTCAATATCCCACAATTTTTACTATCTATGATTAGATATTCGTTAGTGTTTTTATCTGACACAACATACGTCATGTTGCAGTATAAAACTGATTCACATCTGTCACCTCACATATCAGGTCTAGTTGAAAACCAGCGTCAGGCACTAGTAGTGTGGCATTTTTGCTGAACTGGACCTTTTTGGTGCAGCCGTGAGGCACACTTTCCTGCTAATTTCTTACATCGGATTTTACGCTTTTTATTTGATCTTTATTTTTTTGTTTTTTATCTGATGTATGTATCTGGTGTATTGTGTGTTAGTCTGTGCTAAATAAATCTATTTTCTTTCTTTCTTTATTTTCTTTCTTCTAATAATATTCTCCGCCCCGAATTTCTGACACGGCGGCCAATCTCAACGGAGACTAGCCAAGTACGCAGGAGATATTACAGTGCGGCCAATCTCAACGGAGACTAGTCAAGTACGCAGGAGATATTACAGTACGGCCAATCTCAACGGAGACTAGCCGAGTACGCAGGAGTTATTACAGTGCGGCCAATCTCAATGGAGACTAGCCAAGTAAGCAAGAGTTATTACAGTGCGGCCAATCTCAACGGAGACTAGCCAAGTAAGCAGGAGTTATTACAGTGCTGCCAATCTCAACGGAGACAAGCCAAGTAAGCAGGAGTTATTACAGTGCGGCCAATCTCAACGGAGACTAGCTAAGTACGCAGATATATTAGGGTGCCGACAATCTCAACGGAGGCAAGCCAAGTACGCAGGAGTTATTACAGTGCGGCCTATTTCAATGGAGACTAACCAAGTACGCAGGAGTTATTATAGTGCGGCCAATTTCAACGGAGACTAGCCAAGTACGCAGGAGATATTACAGTGCGGCCAATCTCAACGGACACTAGCCAAGTACGGTGGAGATATTACAGTGCGGCCAATCTCTACTTTTGTAATACTTTAATGGCCCCTTATATCCATTTTTTTAAGCAAATTTTATTCAATCGTAAAAGACTATAAGTGATATCAGCTGGGTTACTTTTATTTTTAGAATTTTCCAGGATGTGTGTGCTTATTGTACAATGTCATGTATTTGATAACAATGTTTTATTTCCCCAATTACAGTAATCCTGATTATAATCTAAAGTTCAAATTGTTGTTAAACACGCGTATAGATTCTAAACACATTATTCGCGTAAAACCGCGTTTTCACTAACCAGCAAGCGAACATTTTGTCTGAGCAAGTGTTTGCTGTTCTGCCGATGTTCGCTCAAAACAGAAAACATCTGAGGGCCAATTCTCGTAATTTTAAGAACGTTCACAGTCTGACCTCAGTCTCACTCTGTCAAAAATACCTCTAATTTCCCTACTTTTTTGACATTTGCTTAAAACAAAATGTCCGCTCGGCAAAGTAGTTAAAACGTGTCTTTAATGAGCGAACACTTATCGATGTCTGATAAAAAGATAATGTTTCCATGGAGGAAAATGCCTGTGTTAGATATTAAGATTATATCCAATCTGATTATTATTTATATCTCTACCTACAGAAGTTCTTTCTCTGCGTCATGTTTACCGCTAATAAACGTCTTTTTTCCGTTCTCTTTTTCTACATAGTGTAGCGGTATTTACAACGCCACGTGCGAACTACGCCTCATACTGACGTCACGCAAAATCCTGAATCTCGCTAGCAGAGTTTACCGCGCAATTAGCATATATACAACGGCCCGACATGAATCATCGGGCAGTTGCCCGCCAGATACAACACCCGTCTCAACACACTAGCTTCTCCCCGCGACTTCGTCGGCGTACGAACCACCCCGTCGCATCACATCGCCTGCCCGGGCAATTAGGTCGTTATCGAGTTCTTTCTTTCTTTTTGCACGGCTCCTAAGAGACCTAGCGTGATGTTAAAATGCTGGGGAGTTTGTTGCGCCACTTTTTCTTCCCGTGGTGAAGGGCGGGCGTTTTGGGGGACTGTCTTATGTAATTTTGACGTTCGAATAGTGCTGATTTTCAGCCTAGTTTGAATGAATAACCTTTTTTCTTTATGTTCTTTAGATATCGATACCCATTACGGGTGCGAAGTTTCGTTAGCTAATTTTATTTGGCCCAGTATAAACAAATTTCTTTCGGCTCACTCAGAAGAAAGAGCTAATTTTGAAAAAAAAAAAAGGCTAAATGTTTAAAAAGTTGATTAAAAAACTTTGGCGCCCACACTGGGACTATATTTTTGTCGTTCCCGTCACTTTAGTTGCACTTGCTACCCGTATCTTTACAATCTACTTAAGTATTACTAGCACATTCACGTTGTAAAAAAATCATTCATTCATTTTTCCTATACATTGAGTACTAGGCTGGAAAATACGTGATACCTGTTATCACAACAAATATAGATAACTTATCGAATTCCCCGTAAGTCTTTGTTCTACATTATTGAACAAGGAAAATAGTTGATATTAGTGTTCCGTATCGAGCTTGAATATAAGATTTGCAATCTTGGGTTCTAAAGACAATTTGGCTGATTCATGATGTACCCAAACTTTAGTGGCAGTGGGCAGGGCACTTTGCTCGCAGTACAGATGTTCGATGCCAGTATTTTGAATGGAGCGACTGGCTATCTGACCTCCAAAACCCAGTTACTGGGTAATACGATACCCCTTGGTAAGACTGGTTTTCAGACTTTAGAAGCTTCCTACCTATCACCAATTATGGAGATTTTTTTAATAAAACATGTACGTACGGAACTCCTAATGATTTTTAAAAATAATCACCGGATGCTGAAGACAAAATCATAATAAATCCGATAAGTATTTAGATAATATGATGATTCAGCATCTTGATTCAATAGCTGTTTGAGTCAGCACCCAGTGCTGACTCAGATCCCAGATGTAATTACTGAAATTAGGAAACACAACAGTATGAGGAGCAGGAAGTAAAGTTCACTCATCCTCCATAGAAAAGTGAGGTTGACAACTACCCGACGATTGGTGTTGGGACGTTGTATATGCTTGTTGCGCGGTAAACTCTGCTTGCCCGATGCAGGGTTTTGCTAGACATTAGTGTGATGCGTAGTTCTCATGTGGGGATGTAGATGTTGCCACAACAGCATGCGGGTTATCTACTTAACACTCGTTAAGTCGACACCGAAAGCTCGACGTCTTTCAAACGCTCGACTTGACTGGACAGGTTATCAACATGAACGGCGAGTAGATATCACACCTTCTCTTTACCATCTTCATAATGGCAGACACGCTGGAACAGTTGGACCAGCGGGATAATTGCGTAACACACGAACAGTAGGAATGGCTTACATATTGACAGTTCGACAACATTCATTGCGTTATTTACGTTGTTGAGCAGATTGAGCAGGCAATTTATTCGCGGGCAAGTATCGGAACGAGGGGTGAAAGATTGGGAAAAAATGTTGCGTTCTTCGACACTTTTACTGAGTGGAACAAAATATTCCCAGTCGTTAATAGTGTTAACGACGGGGTATTGACGAGCGGGAATGATCGGCTTGCATCTACAGCCGGCGAAGACTTGATGACGTCAAACCTGTGCAGTATATAAATAACACAATAAGGAATAAAAAATAAAATAAATACACAATGCCTAGGTCTAAATGTTCTAATTTTCCGTGATAGTCAGCGCCACTGTGGCGGATCAAGATATTTTTTGCACTATAGGAACTCGGTATCTCTCATATTTTTATTAATATTATATCTAATCTCAATGCTGATACTCTATATGGTAAAGCAAAAAAATCTATTTAGTGAGTGTCGGACAACGAACGAAAACAGTTCTTTTTTAAAAAAAGTAAAGAAGATAAATCAAAATGTGTTGCTTAGCGGAATTTATAGTGAAATATACTTTAATTATAGCTAACATTGTGTTTTCTGTAAGTACATGTTTTTTTGTTTATTTAATATGGGCAGAGTTTAATTAAATGTTTAAGTATACAGGAAAAATATGAACTTTTTATGAATACTATCCTACTAATATTAGAAACGTGAAAGTTTGTATGGATGGATGAATGGATGGATGTTTGTTACTATTTATGCTTGGTTGCAAGCTAAGCAACCAAGCATTAGGTTGCTTAGCTTGGGACAAATGGTGCTGTGTGAAATGTCCAGGGATTTATTTATTTTATTTATTTATTTATTTCACTGAACAGATTTGAATGAAATTTGGCACACATATGGCTTATAACCAGGATTAACATATAGGATACTTTTTATCCCGATATTCCCACGGGATCGAAACTTATGCGGGTGAAACCGCGGGACGCAGCTAGTACAAAATAATAATATTAACAAAACGTTTATTTGTCAATAGAATAAATACATTAAAAATATGCAAACACTCAAAAATCTTACAAAATGAATGTATTACAAAGAATTGGTCCTAACTTCCAAAAAAACTATAAAAATAATAACCGGACCGACGACCTTGTGAAGGCCGCTGGAACCCGTTGGATGCGAGAAGCACAGAACCGGGCGAAAGCACCTTCATTTCGGCCGGTTCTGTGCTTCTGCGGGTCTTGCGGTTCTGTGCTTGCCTATGTCCAACAGTGGACGTCTTTCGGCTGAAATGATAATGGAGGAAGGAAGAATGAGGAAAATGTCGTGAGGAAGGTTTTGAGTATGAATGACGATGGCTATAAGAGAGAGGGGAAAGACCAAAGAAACGATGGATGGACTGTGTGAAAGATGATATGGTTAGAAAGGGGGTGACTACCGAGATGACGACTGGTAGAGAAGTATGGAATAAAAAGACATGTTGCGCCGACCACGAATAAATTGGGATAAGCGTAGGAGAATTATGATGATTTGTGGTAAATACGACTTTTTTTTTACCAGGAAAAATAGCCACTCCGTTTTAAATGATTTCAACGAACAATATGTTGACGTTATTTCCACTATTCATTGTATTACCGGCTTTTTCTATTCGTATATTTTTTAGTTATTAATATATCTAGTATAAGAGAATAATAATTTAAATTAACTGTTTGCGTTTCAACTACGGGCTGATTTTTCAATCGCCAAAATTTTTTTTTTCGCGGATTAAATTTGACATCTGACAGTTTCTTTTTTTATGGAAGAACTGTCAAAAATTCAAAATGATTCCTCCAATACAATTATCTGGCGTTGGAAAAAGCAGCCCTACAACTAATATTTTTTTCATTATAAGTCAACTTAATTTACACGACCACAAAGTTGATATTTATTTAAACTGGAAACAAGGACTTGAATAGACTCAAGGCTGCTGATTATTATACTTTTGTTTTAAATTCTTTTTTATTCTTTTTCAGCTTGCAGGCCTAGCAATCATAGGTTTGGGTTCAGCAGCCCATGTGAACCTGAATGAACTTCATGAAGTGATCCCAGGGGGCCTCAAGTTACTTACGATTAGTATTATTGTCCTAGGATGCATAATCTTCGTCATTGCATTCTGCGCCTGCTGTGGGGCTATCAGGGAGTCTACCTGTATGCTTATAACTGTAAGTATCTACTTCTATTTTTTTGTAAAAACCGTTTTTAGGCTAGAAGTGTTACTACAGGTTAACCAGAAAGAGTGTGCGCTTCGGCAATGTTCGTTTTTCCGAATTAGCACAAACGTTGCACCACAGTGTAATTCACTGAAGCTTTCTAGTTTCCTAGATGAGCGGTGACCACGACATAACGGCTGTATTTTTTTTTTATAAGTGACGTTTGTCATATAAATGATGCCAGGTTTGATTTTACGGTGTCAAAAACCGCTCTCTAGGAAAACACACAAACTTATTTTCATAAACAACATCTCAGTGAAGTCATTCGTCTGTAAATTGGAAACCGTAGCATTAGATCTAATCATTGCGCGTTCGTTTTTTCGAAGATTAACGATGATTTCCGAAGCGCAACTTTTCTTTATAAAGCATTTCTTCTACACTCTTTTCACAGTTATTTAACAGAGACTGCAACCGAATAGCAACCTTTAAAGCAAGGAGAATAAAGATCACTGTGATGCAAAATCAAAGAGAAAATAAACGTAACTGTGAAAGGACCGACTTGAGGGGCCATTCTCGTAATTTTAAGAACGTTCACAGTCTAATCACAGTCTCAATCTGTCAAAAATACACGTAGTTTCCCTACATTTTCACATTGATGGTAGCTGAGATGAGATTGCGACTAGATTTTGAAAGTTTTTAATTACTGGAATTAGCCTTTTGATTCGTTCGTGGTCCTCCTAAGGAGATCTGCAACACCTGAAGGCCAATTCTCGTAATTTAAAACGTTCAAAATCTAGTCGCAGTGTCATCTCGGCGACAAACAAATGTCAAAAACTTGTCAAAATGTAGGGAAATTTGAGGTATTTTTGACAGATTGAGACCGAGATCAGACTGTGAACATTCTTAAAATTACGAGAATTGCCCCTCAGAAGTATTGCAGATGCTTAGTCGGAAACAGAGCTGAAATGTGTCATGTGCCTGTAACTACACCGGCACACATAGGCATTCAAACTGGAAAACAGCTACGCTGCTTGGCGAGAGAAATAGATATGATATGAGATGATGATAAATAATGATGACGACGATGATCATCATCACCATTTCAGCTGAAAGACGTCCACTGCTGGACCCTCGCCCAAGCACCTCCACTTCGACCACAGCCATCACAACGCCAAGGTAACTGACATAGCCCGAAGAATTGTGCCAAACTTAAGTGGCAGTGGGCAGGGCACATTGCTCGCAGAACAGATGGCCGATGGGGCCGAAAGGTTCTGAAGTGGCGACCGCGTACCGGAAGACGTAGCGTTGGAAGGCCTCCTACAAGGTGCACCGACGACCTGAAGGCCGTAGGAACCCGTTGGATGATGATGATATGAAAGCATAGATAAGTAATGAGGTTACGTCTGGCGCGGATTAAAAATGAATATTTTATCTGCTAATAGTTTACATATATCTACGAGGGCGACACTGAAAGTTTTTAGAACTGGCCACTTGTAAACGATATAATAAAAAAAATAAGTTCAAATTTTGAAAATGGAACACTTTGTCAATGTTATTGTGTATGTATTTTTTCACTTGTTATTTGTTTACGATTTGGCGGCAAATTGAAAATTGTCTGCGTCACATCAGCATGAATTTAACACGAGAAAATTTTCGTACAATGATTTTTTATGACTTTTGATGTCTTTTAAGTCAACGAGAAAGTTATGATAGACTTTGATTGGCCTTTGACGATGAAGCCCCATCTCGTGCCACTATTTACAACTGGTTTAATGAGTTTAAATGTGGTCGCACTAATCTCACCGATGATCTGCGTGAGGGACGGCCTTCTACGGCGACGACTGAAGATAACATTAGTGTTGTGCGGCGTATGATAGAGACTGAGAAAAGAGTGACTTATCAGCAGATTCGGACATACTTAGGCATCGGTATGAGTCAAGTGCACAAAATTCTCCATGAGCATTTAGCGGTCAGGAAGCTTTGTGCCCGGTGGATACCTCATAATTTGACAGAGGCCCAAAAGCTCCGTCGTGTTGATTGGTGTCGTGAAATGGTTCAAAGATTTAACGGAGGTGACTTAAATGCTGTGTTCGACATACTTACGGGTGACGAAAGCTGGATTTATTGCTATGATCCTGAAACTAAGACATAGTCTACTGTCTGGGTGTTTCCTTCCGAGGAGTTGCCAACTTTAGTGAAGAAAGGTCGAAGCGTGGGAAAAAAGATGGTGGCCTCGTTCTTCGGAAGGACAGATCATTACGCAACAATTGTTTTAGAGGATCGAAAAAGAGTTACTGCAGAGTGGTACACTAACAATTGTTTGCCACTTGTCTTGGAAAAGATCGGGAGAAACGACCTCGCAGTAGGATCCTCCTTCACCACGACAACGCCTCGTCGCACACCGCCAAGCAAACAATCGACTACTTGGCGATGTCAGACGTGGAATTACTGGGTCACCCAGCCCCGACCTCGCACCTAGCGATTTTTATTTATTTCCGACAATAAAAGAAAAACTTCGAGGAAAACGTTTTATGGACGCCGAAGAAGCAGTGGCTGCGTTTCAAAATGCCGTCGAAGAGACGAGTGGGCAAAGTGCTTTTCTCAGTGGTTCCATCGGATGCAGCGATGTATTGATGTAAATGGACACTATTTTGAAAAGAAAACTAATAACTTGCTAGTTTGTTAAGTTTTTGATTTTCTAAGAACTTTCAGTGTCACCCTCGTATTTTATTATTTATTTATTTCTGTAAACTGCCCGTGACATCACAGCGGGCCCTATCAGAATAACAGCGCCGCGACCTTTATTTTTTAAAAGTCGCGGTATCATGCTCAGACAGGAGCCTTTTGGCCTCGTACAGGACTTTTACGACTGTTTAATTTTTCTTTTTGTTAATTTTTTTTTAATTTGGTTAATTCAGTTTGTGATCTTCCTGTACGAGTCGCAATAAATACTTTTTTCATTCTTTATGATGGTAATTAGTAGGTACTTCCCTGGACGAACTTATTCACAAAGAGCTCTGCTACTATACCCAGTCCATGTCAACCGTTTTTTGACAGCTGTCTTAGAACGAACTATTCCAGATTACGTAAAAGTTAACTTTAAAATGCGTAGTAAAATAAATATATAAACTGCCTTATCTTATTTGTGACTTCTTAGAGACACAATACCGTACGCGTATCAATCAATGTATTGTGTGTTGCTGCAATCACTGGTTCCATCTGTCAATAAACGGTTTACCTAATGGACATGGCATATAGATGACGGATTTTTTATTTATATATGGCATCTTGTATATGGTGTATAATAAAGAGTATGTAAAGACTTCTATTCTATTCTTGGGGTTGTCGGCTGCTTAACCAGGGTTTGTTTGTGGGTGCCTCCGGAAAGGGCTTGAAAACTAAGCGACTACACGCTTAGGGCACCCTTTGTGGGGTATGGACCTTGGCTTAGGGCGTCGCTGGGCGAGGGCAGCAAGGGACAGGTTGGATCGGATTAATTTAGGGCGAATTAAAAGCTACAGGCTCAGCGGCGCGGGCTGGCTCGAGCAAGGGTCGCAGCGGAGGACGGAAGGAGCGCGGTCAGATTAGGTTGAAGGAATAATAAGACTTAGCTAGCTGTTACAGCAAATAGGAGAACAATGGTCACCCATCAATACATTAACCTTGACACGTAGCTTTTCACAAATCGCAGTACATGATGAGGTGTCATAAATACATATAACAGATTGTAAATGTTTATCTGTTAGATAAGGCTCGCCCAAAAGTACTAAACAAATAAACACCCTTTTTATCTATCAGATAACATATAATTCAACGTGCTGTTTAGCGGAAATGCCGAGATCGCGTGAATTATTTTAGATTTTAAATAAAGATACATATTTTAAATAATTATAAAGATATATTTTGAATAAAACTGGAGAGTTTGTTTGTTTGAACGCGCTAATCTCTGGAACTACCAGTTGGATCTCAAAAATTATTTTTGCATGTGATAGCCCAAATCTTGAGGACGGTTAAGGCTATTTAATATTACGCTATGACCCTTAGGAGCCGAGCAGAAAGAACAAAATACGAAAACATAGCACGGGCATGCGATGCCACGTGACGCGACTGCTGGGGAGTTTGGTGCGCCACTTCTTCCCAGCGAAAGCACTGGGAAGTGGTGAAGGGCGGGCGTTTTTGGGGGACTGTCTTTTGTAATTTTGACGTTCGAAAAGTGCTGATTCTCAGCCTAATTTGAATGACTTTTGATTCTGAGACTACGGTAGATAGCTTTACAACAATTATGCGCAAGCGTTGCACCTCCATCCTAACACGCATGCGTGCTAGTTCCAACGGCATCTTGCGCGTATTGGTAGATCGATGCTCCGATGCTTGAGCGCTGGATACGACTGCATGCAGTCAAGTAAACAGAAGGCCAATTCTCGTAATTTAAAACGTTCAAAATCTAGTCGCAGTCTCATCTCATTCTCAGCGACAAACAAATGTCAAAATGTAGGGAAATTTGAGGTTTTTTTGACAGATTGAGACTGAGATCAGACTGTGAACGTTCTTAATATTACGAGAATTGCCCCTCTGGTTTACTGGTGTCAGATTGTCCGAAAAATTGTTTTATTTTTATTTTTTGTTCTGTATACTAATTTAGTTTATAAGTATTTTTGTGCTACTAACAATAATATGGATGTGAGAGAGAGTCCGAAATACATTATTTATTATTATTATTAATATTAGTCAATTTAAATGTAAGATTTCAGAGAGACTAAGCACTATTGAAAAAGTTATAAAAATGTTTGAAGTTGTAGCGTAAACTGAACTTTATTGTGTAGGTGTTAAAGTTATTTTTCCATAAACTCATATTTGTTTATATTTTTGGCAAATAAATCGCGAATCCTGTATAGTTTTAACTATGTAAATCTTTTCTATTTTCCAGTACGCAGTATTCATGGGAATCCTAGCGGCCGTGAAGATATACATTACAGTGGTTATATTCAAATTCTTGGGCACCGCACTGGAGACAGTTACCACATGGATCACGACCGCTTTCGATAAGCCCAATGCGCGGCCAGGTTTTCAAGCTATGGAAACTCTGGTAAGAAAATCTAAATTATCCTACTAATATTATAAACGCGAAAGTTTGTATGGATGGATAGATGTTTGTTACTCTTTCACGCAAAAAGTACTGCACGGATTTCGATGAAATTTGGCACACAGATAGTTTATAAAAAGGATTAACACATAGGATATTTTTATCCCGATATTCCCACGGGATCAAAACTTATGCGGGTGAAACTGCTAGTTATTCTATATAGGATGGGAGCGGTGGTGGTCCACTGGAGCGGTGGTAGCCTAGTGGTAACCGCCGCAACTTACGAGTTGTAGGTCGTAGGTTCGAACCCAGACAGGCCCTTAATTTGTGTAAATTATTTCATCACCACAGCTCTCAAAACGGTGAAGGAAAACATTGTGAGGTAACCGGCATGTCCTAGAACCGATAAAATGGTTACATGTAACATCTACCAACCCGCACTGGGCCCGCGTGGTGGATTACGACCCACTCCCTCTCACAGAGAGAAGGCATGTGTCCCAGCAGTGGGAACATTATAGGCTGATTATCAGTGATAGGAATAGGTAGTGCCTATTTGCCTAAACTTCGAAGAACAGAGACAAGAAACGGAGACTTCCTTAGGACAAAATTTTTTCAGGGACATCTGTCCCGAAATTCGGGACAACACTTAAATACATTTAAAAAATATGTTATTTGGAATAAGTAATTCGTCGCACATAAGGATCACGGGGCCCCTGTGTAGATAAGCAAAATTCTAAAATTATTCAACAATTATATTTATTGCTTTACAATTGGGCTCGTGGCTAAGTAATAACAACCGCGCGGGTCGATCGATCAGGCTAAGCTACGCTTGCCGCGGTTGGTCTTTGGATGGGTGATCTTTACTCTAGTTCTTTTCCGAGGCTCGAAGGGGTCTCGATATGTAAAGATGGTCACCCATCCAAAGACCAACCGCGGCAAGCGTAGCAAAATCGTCAATCAGTTGTTCAAAGTCTATGTTCTTTAACACATCCATTTCTTAGAGACATTAGCGACTAACTGGTGAATCTTTCTTGTAGCATTGTACGGACGCCAGCACATCAAGTTACTACAATCTGTCAAATTTCTTTAATAGATTTTTAACTTTATCGCTAAAGCGTTGAGGTTCCAGGTTGATTGGGAAAATTTGACAGTTTCGGGTAGCTTGACCTGCTGGCGTCTGTACTAGAGAGCAGCGGTGGTCCAGTGGTAACAGCCCTGACTTACGAGTCCTTGATCGTGAACAATAACGTAAATAATTTCATCACCACTGCTCTCAAAAACGGTGAAGGAAAACATCGTGAGGAAACCGGCATGTCCTAGAATAAAAAAATCGAAGACATGTGACATCTACCAACCCGCACTATAGATTACTGCCCACTCCCTCTCGAAGAGAGGAGGCCTGTGTCCCAGCAGTGGGAATATTATAGGCTCATTACACTACTTAATTCATTTTTTAATCACGATACAGGAGAAAATCCTAGAGTGGGGCAACGTTTTTTAAAAAAAATAAAAATAAAATAAATAAATAAATAATAAATAAATCTTTTCTATTTGGAGAAGGAGCATTCTGCACTGCAGTTAGTTACAATCACGCTTGCATGATTTTATTGAGGGCAGGCCGGGGGGTCGACCCCGGGGTCCTGGGCCCAGACTGCTACAATGGAAAAGAGGGGGCCTGGGTAGCTCGTATCTGCCATGAGTAGTGTGGGACACCCCCAGCTAGATGGTCTGACGACCTTTTCACGGCTTAACGGCTGAACGGATGTAGATGAAAGGGCATTATGTTTTCTTTTTCAAAATGGCGGAAAATTTCGTAATATTTTGGTCATATTATATTTTCCGTTTGCATTGATGCCAGTTATCGATTTATATAGGTTTCAAGAGGGGCCGCCATTTTGAAAAAAATCAAAATGGCGCGACAGTACGTATGCCAGCCTCCATATAAAAATCTTCAATCACCTTATGTCTGTCTGTCAACGTAGCATGACCTGGGTTAGTACATGGGATACTATTTATCTCGGTAGGTAGGGAAGCCGCGGGCAAAAGCTAGTAGGTAGGTACCTACAGGTACCCCATAAACATGTCCTCAATTTTTTTAACAGGTTTTTTTTTTCTAATAATTCCAGTTCCAGTGCTGCGGTACTAACGGACCTTCTGCCTATTTTACTATTGGGGAACAAATCCCGGACTCTTGTTGCGCCACGGCAAACGCTCAGTGTACCCTGGTGAACTCCTACCCGGGATGTATCAGTACGGTTCGCGACTACTTCACGAACTTCGGCGAAGCTATTGGAATAGTTCTTATTGTGATTATTATTGTTGAGGTTAGTTTGAAGTTTTTTTTTTCGAGTTTTTAATCGCCACAGTCATGAGTGTACTATGTACAGACGCCAGCAGGTCAAGCTACCCGGAACTGTTAACTTTTCCTAATCAATCTCGAACTTTAATGCTTTGGAGATAAAGTTGAAAATCTATTAAAGAAATTTGACAGGTTGTAGTAGCTTGATGTGCTGGCGTCTGTACACCTCTGCCTAACACTTTGGAGAAGCATTTTATGATGTTATGTTATTCAAATGATATACCATTTTGTGATGTTATGTTATGTGTTGTGATGATGTTGTGTTGTTATTACTGACTTATTGAGGACATTTTAATGACGGTGTTCATGAATTAAGAACGGGCTTGTGGCTAAGTAATAATAGCCGTACGGGTCGATCGATTAGTTAGACCATCTTAACATACCAAGACCCCTCCGTGCCTCGGAAAGCACGTTAAGCCGTTGGTCCCGGCTGGCATTCGTAGATTTTTGACAGTCGTTACGGGTCGTCAGAAGCCCGAAAGTCTGACAACCAGTTTTATCAAGGGGTGTCGTATTACCTAGTAACTGGGTTGTGGAGGTCAGATAGGCAGTCGCTCCATGTAAAATACTGGTATTCAGCTGCATCCGGTTAGACTGGAAGCCGACCCTAACATAGTTGGGAAAAGGCTGGGCAGATGATGAGATCTATCCCTACATGTAATTGGTACTATCATAATCAATTCAAAATCAAAATATTTTATTTCACATAAACCTGCATGGGCACTTAGGAAACGCCAGAAGCTAGGTGCACGGTTCCAACTGTAGGGTATTTGCATAACACATTAACAGTAGCAATGGCTTTCATTTTGACAGTTCAACAACATTCATTGCGTTATTTACGTTGATGCGCAGACAATTTTTTCGAACTTAAGAAGCAATGGATTAGCAATATCCTTGCTTACTCTTTTACAAATAATGGTAACTGATAAGTTTATGAACTTTTACTAATCACTTTTTTTCCTTTTTCCAGTGTGTCTGCCTGATCTTCAGTTTGTTCCTGTCCTGTCAAATCAGGAACAAAAGATATAGATAGATTTTTAAATTAAGACTTATAAAAAAAACATTTATCTTAATCATTTTTTTTTTTAAATTGATTGTTTTTTTTTTGTATTTTTTTTTATATTATGTGCTGTACATGGCTCTCAAAATAATAATGTAACATTCAAATTTAATTTGTGTACAATAAATAACAAGGAGTATTTTGAATTTATCTGACTTTTTTCAAGAGGCGTTACCCACCCCTTTACCATTATTGCGTTACCCAGTAACTGGGTTGTGGAGGTCGGATAGGCAGTCGCTCCATATACAATACTTGTATTCAGCTGCATCTAGTTAGACTGGGAGCTGACTGGTTGCGCGTGTGCTCTTTGAGTGCACAGGCATCACCCAGGTTAGGTCAGAGACCCTCAGGACACCCAGATTTTACACAGAGGTTCTCAACAGGCCAGGAGACGTATTCAACTTTTGGAGGGAGGTCGGCTGGTTGGGATAACCACCGACGGCCGCCGTGGCTCATGCACAATGGTCCACTGTAGAACTAAGTGCGGAAACCAAACCCATAACATAGACGGCTAGGCAGATTGATTTGTCTTTCTTAATTATTTACTACTTTGTTGGTTGCACATGCTACTGCTGAGCATGAGGCCTGGGTTGGATTCTTATGTTGAATAAGCTGACAGGACTAAACTAATATTTATCTTCTGTCCTTTTCTTAATGAAATAGGAAGAAAAAGATGCACTGAATTTAAATTTATACTAGTAACTACTCTACTCTTTCTGTTTTTTACTCTACTTTATTTTTTTTATTTTTTTTTTATTTTTTTTAGTTTGTGAACAAGGGAATCGGCGCCAATGTATTTTTAGATTTAGCTGAAGTACTCATAATAGTTGCGAGAAGTTCCAGGCAGATCTATACAGGGTTATTGGTAAAACAGCAACAACCTCTTAAGAGGTCATTGTACTCATCATTATAAACAACTTTTACTATGGGACCAAACCAGAAATCAAAGTTTAAAAACAGTAACAGTCTCAGGTTTAGGCTAGATCTAAAGTTAGAAAACTCGTTTTGTAATAATACGGTTTGTGCCGGTCGACCAGCACTTTTGTTCTTATTTTTATTAAAATATATATCAATGGCGCTATATTTGTTTATACACTAAGGTTCTGTTCGCGACTTCGTTCGCGTGGAAGTTGTAAGATGTAGAATATAGTAAAATAATCTCCAGACCCACCGTGTCGCATCGCATCGCATCGAACTTCGTTTTAACCTTTCTAACTTTTGTCGTTTTGCTCGACTCCTTAAAGTCATAGCGTGAAGTTAAAGAAAACGTTCCTTAAGAATTGGGCTATCAAATGCATAAAGAATTTTTCTAATCCGACTGGAAGTTCCTGAGATTAGCATGTTCAAACAGACAAACTCTTCAGCTTTATTATTACACAGGGTTATTGGTAAAACACCAACAACCTCTTAAGAGGTCATTGTACTCATCATTATGAACAACTTTTACTGACCAAACCAGAAATCGCGAAAAAAAAATCAGCTGTTCCCTACATTTATGTTCGTCTAACTCGTCAAAATGTAGGGAACAGCTGATTTTTTTTTGACAACTTCCACGCGAACGAAGTCGCCTGCAGAACCTTAGTGTTTAAACAAGTATAGCGCCATTGATAAATTTGAATAAAAATAAGAACAAAAGTGCTGGTCGACCGGCACAAACCATATTATTACAAAACAAGTTCTAAATTTAGATCTAGCCTAAACCTGAGACTGTTACTGTTTCTAAACTTTATTCCTATAAACATAAAGTTCTAAATTGACAACTTAGATTCTGTTTCAACGTCAGTTTCGTAATAAAAGATAGAGAAATAAAGAAAATAAACACTTATTTAGCACAGACTAACAGAGAGGTAATTCTCGAATTTTAAGAACGTTCACAGTCTGATCTCTGTCCGGTCTCAATCTGTCAAAAATACTTCTAATTTCCCTACATTTTACAAGTTTTTGACATTTGTTTGTCATCGAGATGACACTGCGACTAGATTTTGAACATTTTAAATTATGAGAATTGGCCTTCTGATACATACATCAGATAGCAACAAATAAAAATCAAATAGAAAGTACGAAGTCCGATGTAAGAGAATAACCGGAAAGTGTGCCAAAAGGGTCCAGTTCAGCAAAAAGTACCAGACAACTAGTGCCTGAGACTGGTTTTCAACTGAACCTGATGAGTGTGTGGTGACGGATATAAACCAGTTTTACACTGCAACGTGACGTGTGTATGCATACTTAAATAAAAATATGTAGTAATGAATATGTACATAACAGCACAATATGTACATATTCATTATCATCCATCCGTCCATCCTCACAAACTTTTGCATTTATAATACTAGCAGCATCGATTTCACCCGCATAAGTGTCGATCCCGTGGGAATATCGGGATAAAAACTGTCCTGTGTGTGATGTATAAGCTATATTACTATAAAGTTTCATCAAAATCAGTTCAGCAGTTTTTGCGTGAAAGAGTAACAAACATTCATCCATCCGTCCATACAAACTTTCGCGTTTATAATACACTAGCTGTGCCCCAGTTTCACCCGCACAAGTTTCTATCCCGTGGGAATTTTGGGATAAATAGTATCCTCATATAGGATACTCATATTATAATTATGTCATAACCCTATGTATTTTACTGTGTACATAAATAATAAAATAAATGGTGAGAGTTTAGTAATATTGCAAAAATAAACCAAAAAATACTGACAAATATAATGAGAGGGCCACATGATAGGCCTTCGTAAATATGTAAATAAATAAATTCAAAACAACTCAAAACAACAAAAGCTTTTAAACGATGCCTGCCTTCCTAGTTCCAACAACATATTGTCATAATTAATTAATCCGTGCAATTCATGGCACAATACGCTGCAAACAGCAGAGCGCAGCGGACTATTTACGGACAGTTTGCAACTTGTGTATTTTGAACTTGTTGGTATGGTTTGTATTGGGTTTAGCCCAATATGATGGATATAACGTCTTAAATTAAGTCAGCAAACAATGTTGGTGAAAGTCGACAAGGAATTAAAACATGCACAAATAAACGAAAAATATAAGGATGAAAGGTAAGCACTACTCGATAATAATTATTATTATTTGCAGAAAAAACTCGTCATGGATTCTTGTATATTGTGAAAGTCCACTTTTCTTAATTTACCCACTTATTTTAATAAGAAATTTAACATTGTCTTGTCTTAACTGCCAGGGCTTGTTTTTAAACATAAATATTGAATAGTTTCTTCGTTTGTTTTTTAAATTGTTCTTACATATACTAGAAGCAACAAGAATAACATACTCAGGATTTTGTAATAATATCTTGATTTAAAAGAGTGTCCTTGGAGTTTCTTGCCCGTTTTTCTCCATAGAGATCTACATCTTGGAATGGGCAACTAGCTTCAACTTTTTGACTAACTGACTGACTATTTAATTTTGACAATTCAAAAGTGCCTGTAACAGGTTAAATTGAAATACATACATGCTTTGAGTTTGAGTTTGTCGTATTATAGTTCGAAATTTAGAAATGGCTCGGTAGTTTAAACCTGGCTCTAAAGATAAACCTTGTTTTGTAATAAAGCCGAAAGAGTTTAGCATAGCGCACATTTAGGACCAAATAAATATATAACAGCTATATGCATGAGCCACCACTCAGTGGATCCCGAATGGCAGGAAACAACCGCGCGGCAGGCCCAGAAAGAGACGGCGGGATGAACTGGACTCCTTAGAGGATTGACCATCAATCGCAGTAGACTGGGAAAAGTGGAGAGAGGGAAGGGAGGCCTTTCCCCTGCAGTGGGATAACACAGGCTCATAATAACATAATAAAATTATTTACCTCGTATCATCTGGTATTAATACGTCGATTTCCACTTTATTGTTTATATTATTATATTCGGGGTCATTTTTCCCCTGTGCAGATAAAACCTCTGTTTTGGCGTCCTCATTTAAGTCAAATTCTTCTTTCACAACGACACACTCGAAAGCCATTTTGATTTAAACAATTTTATCTACATTTTAATTTAAAAAGTAGTTTTTTGCGAAAATCCAAAACCGCGACCAATTACCGATTTTGTATTTTGACAGTACACCACAGAACTCATCTCTAGAAATAGTAGTCTATGCCACAGACAGACAATCACTTAAGCAAGACACTAATCACCAGTGCTGCCAACGATAATTTTGAGATTACGTCTACTTGGTTATACATTTTCCATGTTTACGCAGTTACGGTTGCGTATTATATTTTTAATTTATATTTATTTTATTGAGTACCTACAACTTCCAATCTACAGCCCGACAAGGCTCTCTATGAACGTGGTCAAATATGAAACTAACATGAAATGTACTGGATTTGACAGCAATTTTACATCTTCCTGCACATTCTGGTAGTAGTTATTTGGTGTGAGGTTAAAAATGCGATAACCTGACTAATTTATGATCAATAATTACAGAATGGTTAAAAACTGGAAAAATAAATTTATAATCCGTCAGCCGTTAGACACAGTTTTTTCCCGTTTCCATCTCACACAAGAACCGCCAAACGCATTGTAAAATGGATGACTCACTTTTAAAGTTAAGTTGTGATTAGCGACTGTTTTGTTTAACCATACATTTTTGACGTTTGAATAGCACTTATCTTTAATCATCATTTATAAATAAACCTCTGTAAGTCAAAACATTGACGAATTAAGAGCAGTGTTGGCCTAGTGGTAACGGCAGCGACTTACAAGTTGTAGGTCGTAGGTTCGAACCCCGTCAGGGGCTTTGCTCTCAAAACGGTGAAAGAAAACATCGTGAGGAAACCGGCATGTCCTAGAACCACAAATTCGAAGACATGTGACCTCTACCAACTCGCACTGGGCCCGCGTGGTGGATTACGGCCAACTCCCTCTCACCGAGAGGAGGCCTGTGCCCCAGCAGTGGGAAGATAATAGGCTGATTATGAAGTCAAAACATCAGTTAATTCCCATCCAGCCTGTCCCTTGATGCCCTCTTCCAGTGACACCCTAAGCCGAGGTCCGTACCCCACAGGGGATGCCCTTAGCGTATAGTCGCTTAGTTTTTAAGTTTTTTAAGTCCTGGCTGGAGGCCCTAATTTATTGGGGCGCCCACAGGCAAGCCCGGTTAAGCAGAAGACAACCTCATAGGTTGAAACGAGAGAAGCAATTCCCATTAAAAAAAACCGGTTAAGTGCTAGTCGGATTTATGCACCCAGGGTTCCATACAAATTTTTAGGTACTATATAGTTACATAGTACGGACGCCAGCACATCAGGTTACAACAATCTGTCAAATTTCTTTAATAGATTTTCAACTTTATCGCTAAAGCATTAAGGTTCAAGGTTGATTGGGAAAATTTGACAGTTTCGGGTAGCTTGACCTGCTGGCGTCTGTACCTAAAAATTTGTTTTGTATGTTTGTAAAAGAAAAAAATCCGAAAACCGTAAATTTGTAGTTACAAATTTACGGTTTTCGGATTTTTTCCTTTACTTGTGCTACATGACATTGCTTCTTGCCAAATTTCATGATTCTACGTCATCGGGAAGTACCCTATAGGTTTTGATTCCCTTGCGAGTGTCAAAATATGCGACTTAAACGCCCGCATTTTTTTTATTGCGTTTACTTAGAAGTTTGATTTTTTCACTGCTTCAAGGGATTGCAGCCCTGAGTATTTGATATTAATTTCAACTTGATAATTACACGCGTTCTTGAGAAAAAGTGTCTTGACAGACGGACGGACAGACAGATGGACAAAGAAGTGATCTTATAAGAGTTCCATTTTTCCTTCTGAGGTACGGAACCCTAAAAACAAAACATTAGTGGCCCAATCAGAATAATTCTAGAAATAGACAACTACTGACCGCACATACGGTTTGTCTCTCTCGTACTTTTCTCGGTCGGTATTCACTGCACGACTGAATAGAACGTTCAGTCCATTATCCTATGTCTACAGTCCTTTCACAGTGATTTGACCTCTGTCAGCTGCAACCCAACAGCAACTTTATTTATTACAACAATTGTAAAGATCACTGTATCCAATAATAACAGACTTGACAGTTGCAGCAACCTTATTGTCACGAGAATAACGATCACTGTGGTAGTGACTGTGATGCAAAATCAGAGATAAAATAACTGTTGAATGGACTCTATGCATGGGCGTAGCTAGGGGAAAGGGTGGGCCATGCCCACTCTAGACACTTCTTTGCCCACCCTAGAAAAATCCACAATGGCGCCGATTCCCTTGTTCACAAACTAAACTAAATTTAAGTTCAGTGCATGTTTTTCTTTCTATTTCATTATGAAAAGGACATAAGATAAAAATTAGTTTTGTCCTGTCTAATAAAGATAATCCGTAGACAAGTTTAGACGTGATTAAAAACATGGCTACTAAAAATACGCCAATTTACATCAGGCGCTGACTAATTTCGCGGTTTCACCCGTCACGGGATGAAGACTTATGCCTCAATCCCGTGGGAATGTCGGCATAAAAAGTGTCCTATGTGTTAGCCTGGTTATAAACTATATGTGTGCCAAATTTCATCTATATCCGTTTTCTAGTTTTCGCGTGAAAGAGTAACAAACACCCATCCATCCATCCTCACAAACTTTTGCGTTTATAATATTAGTAGGACTACAATTGTCACATTGACAGGTGTCAGCGGGGTAATTGCGTAACACACTATCAGTAGAGTCCGTTTCCCGAAAGAAGTCCCGCGGCAATAAGTGGAACTAATTATTATTATATAGTTAGCAACATTCCAACAACAACTCTCCTACCCCAGACACCTTTCTTTATTTAAGAATGTGCATTTTATTAAACCGCGTCTACGAGACTTCTTTTGTGAAACGGACTTTAGCAATGGATTTCATTTTGACAGTTCACCAACATTCATTGTGTTATTTACGTTGCTGAGCAAACACACTTTTCGAACATATGAAGCAATGGATTACCAATATCATCATCTGCCTAGCCTTTTCCCAACTACGTTGGGGTCGGCTTCCAGTCTAACCGGATGCAGCTGAATACCAGTATTTTACATGGAGCGACTGCCTATCTGACCTCCACAACCCAGTTACTGGGTAATACGATACCCCTTGGTAAGACTGGTTGTCAGACTTTCGGGCTACTGACGACCTGTAACGACTGTCAAAGATCCACGAATGACAGCCGGGACCAACGGCTTAACGTGCTTTCCGAGGCACGGAGGGCAATATATCCTTCAAAATGATTCAGACTGAAATTGATAGTGTGTTATGCAATTAGGGTGCTGGGACGTATTCTCTCAACGGAAGGACTGTAAGTTTTACTATTGTCAAAGTTTTCATTTATTGTCGTATTGTTGTGTCCACATTAGAAAGTAAAAGGCATTATATATTATACTTCAGTTTTATTCAAATCATGATAATATGCACGAAATAAAATATTCAGGGTCTTTTTAGTAGGCGGTTTAGGGCAATTTTATCCAGTTTTTGCTGTTTCTGGAGTTCTGCTATTTCCAAGTCTACTGGATCTGGTGTCGACGGCGTTGGTTTTCGAGTTGTCAATACGAAGGGAGCAAATTTCTTTCCTCGCTGTACAACGTCCCAATAATCGTATTCCATCTTTTTGAAAGCTTTCAATTCCCCACAAGTTCCTCTATACATAGGATGCCAGGCTGAAGAAAACATTGAATTGCTTCATTTTTGGAACGAAGTTCCTTCAGGGGGTGAGTGGGGCTAGGGTAACCCGCGAAATTCAAATTTTGTTACGTATTTCGTAATGTGCAGATGAGTGTCAGGTTGTATATTGAATAAAAAAAGATTTACGTGCGTAATAAGTACCTATGTATTTACAGAACTAACCATTAAAATCATCAATACAACCCCAATTATACTTTTAATGATTATAATTCTGTAAACTCATATTCGATTTGTTACGCTCGCGAATCATATTTTAATCAACATTCAACATGACACTGATATGCAAATTGCAAAAAACGTAAGAAAGGGCATTGAAGATTTTTATATGGAGCCCCACTATACTTGCCGGCGCGCCATTTTGAAAAAAGTGTCACGTTTCCGAGATTTGGCGCCGATTCCCTTGTTCACAAACTAAACTAAATTTAAGTTCAGTGCATCTTTTTCTTTCTATTTCATTATGAAAAGGACAGAAGATAAATATTAGTTTAGTCCTGGTCAAATTAAGATACTCCATAGACATTTTAAACGTGATTAAAAACATGGCGATTAAAAATACGTCAATTTACGTCAGGCGCTGACTAATTTGACAGTACTAAACTAATATAAATTTATCTTCTGTCCTTTTCTTAATGAAATAGAAAAAGATGCACTGAACTTAAATTCAGTTAAGTTTGTGAACAAGGGATCACGTAATTCAATCAACAACTTTGAACGTTAATGTCTCGGAAACGTGACACTTTACGGGGTTTGGTCTTAGTATGTTTTCTGTTTGCATTGATGTCAGCTATCAATTTATATAGGTCCCATGCGTGGCACATACCACACGAGGCAGTAGGTATACCATGGATTTTGAAAACCCTTTGAATTTCGCGGGCTGCCCTGGCTCTTCTCCCTAGCCATCATTTCAGCCGAAAGACGTCCAATGCTGGACATAGGCCTCCCCCAAGCACCTCCACTTCGACCGGTTCTGTGCTTCTCGCATCCAACGGGTTCCTGCGGCCTTCACAAGGTCGTCGGTCCACCTTGTGGGAGGTCTTCTAACGCTACATTTTCCGCCACTCCAGAACCTTTCGGCCCCATCGGCCATCTGTTCTGCGAGGCATGTGCCCTGCTCACTGCCACTTAAGTTGGGCAATTCTTCGGGCTATGTTGGTTACCTTGGTTCTCCTGCGGATCTCTTCATTTCTGATTCGATCCATTTATTTTTTTGATATTTTCAATGTACAGAATTTTCACTTCTACAGATTTGTTAAAAGTATAGATAAGGTTATATTATACGTCGGCGGCGGCCTCTCGCGCCCGGCCCTGGCCGCCCTGGTGCAAGCCATGGTCCGGAGCGAGAGGGATTGGGAGGCAGTCGCCTCCTTCTGCGAAGCAGTCATGCTAGCGAAGGAGGTGGCGGGACGGATGAGGGAGAGAGCCTCCCGTCCCAGCCGCCGCGGGAGACGCCCCGGGCGTCGGGAGTCGAGTGACGACTACCGGCCACCGTAGGCGCGGGCCTGCGGGCGGAGAGCAATGGGTAGCTCACCGCCCGATCAGGACCAGGCCCGTGCCGGACGGCGCGTAAGTGTTCAACGCGCGCCTCAAAGAGATGTCAGCATAACGAGGGGCCCCTCAGGGCCGAAGCCTGCCGGGTCAGCGGGATTGTCCGAAAGGGTTACCGCTACCCCGGAACATAAAGGGCGAAGGAAGGAACATGGGTGGGTTTTAGTCAGTAAGAGTCTGACACTCCCTTCCGCTCCACCCAGAGCGGGAGGGGTCATTTGATGATTTCCCATCCGGAAAAAAAAAATGGTTATATTATACGTATGTGGGAGGGTGAATGTGTGTGTGTGTGTTAGTCACTTTGGGCTTGTGTGACTGTTTAGTGATAAATATTACACCATAGAGGTAATTAGGTTCTCAGTATCATCATAATTTAGTTGTTGTAGTAAGGCAGTAACTTGCTTTTTGCACATAGTTTTAGGGAGGTTGACTATAGATGACATCCTGTTAATTTTGTTATATAGAAAACCAACTAGGGGGCAAAAAAACCATAGTGGTGATAGATTGATTAGCCCGCCGCACAATGATTGTGAATGTTACCAATCCACATGACGAGAACCTCGTGAAAGCTGAGACAGTTAAACAAATCAAGTATCTTGACTTGGCTCGCGAGGTTGTCGACATGTGGGAAGTGGACTCAGCTCAGAGGTTAATAGCTAAGAACCTCGACCAACACCTGAGGAGGCTCTCGTTGGGCAGCTGGATCAAGGGTTGATTCAGAAAGCGGTACTGCTGGACACGGCCCGCATTGTTAGGAGGTTCCTCTCTCTAGAGCCCTGTTCGGTATACAGCTTGGACCCTGCTCCCGATGCCAACGGACTACATTTTTTTTTTATTTTCCAATGTTTTTGTTATGTTTTTATATTCTTATATTTAAAAATATAATTTATATCTATTTAATAAAAAAAAAGGATTATTTACCTGGTTCTGAAAAATAGGATAGGTATCAATTAGATATTTTTATTTGATTCTAAGTCAACGGGAAGTACCCTATAGGTTTTGATTTCGGAACATAAACGCCCGTATATTTTGATTGTGTTGACTTAGAAGTTTGATTTTTTCTCTGCTTCAAGGGATTGCAGCCCTGAGTATTTGATATTAATTTCTACTTGATAACTCCACGTGTTCCTGAGAAAAAGGGTCTTGACAGACGGACAGACAGACGGACAACGAAGTGATCTTATAAGGGTTACGATTTCCTCTTGAGGAACGGAAAACTAAAATGAAAAGGAGGACTTCCCTCACCAGGGTTTTGTGTGTTTCGGCTCTAATATGGCTGATCTCTTTTGTCCGTGTACTGTAAACTTGGAATTAAACAAAAATGAAGACTCCTCGAGTGAAGCGTGTCTGATATCGACTTTAAAAATATCTTAAATTCATTCATTCACTGAGAATCGCCATTCAAAACCGCGGGTCTTAAAAGAACAAGCGTTTTTGGTTATGCGTTGTACGCACGTCATGAACATGTCATGAACCGCAGCGTTGTATGCAAACAGAATTGCATACGACGATGTTCCATAAATAGGCAATCGACGCATTTTGAATTTTATGCAATGAATTGCCTATACATATTTCTGGAGTTGTCAACTCGCCCACAAATAAATTAACTTCGTGCGAGTGGCTAGGGAAAAAATAACATTATTTAATTCGCCCGTTTCTGGCGAGTAATTTCGTGCGAATAGACTTAATTGTAAAATACTGATATTCAGCTGCATGCGGGGGTATTTTACACGGAGCGACTGCCTATCTGACCACCACAACCCAGTTACTGGGTAATACGATACCCTGTGGTAAGACTGGTTGTCAGACTTTCGGGCTTCTGACGACCCGTAACGACTGTCAAAGATCCACGAATGACAGCTGGGACCAACAGCTTAGCGATAAACTAAAAATCATACTTACTTACGCCAACATGTATACAATTTTCATGGTCTATATCACAAATGTTTGCATAATTCCTATATTCATTCGTATAAAGCATCATGTTGTACCGATGTCCACACACCTTTCCGTAACTAAAAATATTAAAAACGTCATCATCATCTGCCTAGCTTTTTCCCAACTATGGGGTCAGCTTCCAGTCTAACCGGATGCAGCTGAATACCAGTATTTTACATGGAGCGACTGCATATTTGATCCTCCACAACCCAGTTACTGGGTAATACGATACCCCTTGGTAAGACTGGTCATCAACTTTCGAGCTTCTGACTACTCGTAACGACTATTAAAATAACTATAGTATTTATATATATAGTAAAAACAGCCACACGGGTCGATCGGTCAGGTTAAGCTAAGCTTGCCGCGGTTGGTCCGTGGATGGGTGACCATCTTCACTTACCAAGACCCATCCGTGCCTCGGAAAGCACGTTAAGTCGTTGCTCCCGGCTGTCATTCGTGGATCTTTGACAGTTGTTACGGGTCGTCAGAAGCCCGAAAGTCTGACACTGGTTGTCAGACCACTACTTACCAAGGTCAGATAGGCAGTACCTCCATATAAAATACTGGTATTCAGCTGCATACGGTTACACTGGAAGCCGACCCTAACGTAGTTGGGAAAAGGCTAGGCTAGGATTTATATATATCAGGCTTACACGCCCTACCGCTGGCCTCGTCACCATCGAGGCGGTCCGGCCGGTGCTCGAGCGCTGGCTCGGGAGGCACGGCTCCCGGTCGTTTCGGGTGACGCAGGTGCTCTCGGGGCATGGTTGCTTCGGGAAGTAACTGTGTCGCATAAACAGGGAGCCGGACGCCCGGTGTCACCACTGGGTTGACTGCCGGGACGACACGGCGCGGCATACGCTGGCAGAGTGTGCCGCAAACGAACACGCGCTCACTCACACTATAACAGTCACCACACTCAACGCGAGCCAATCGCGTAACGCAGATGGCAACGTTGAGACACACAACTACATTGACAATTCTTATTGACAAATCAACGGCGCCCGCGTTTGTTTCTGTTTTGTGCATACATTGTTCGCACGCGCCACGCACCCTTGGCATATCTCCCTTTAGTTTATAAATCTGTGGGGCCACCACTGCTCCGAATAATGGGTTTAGCTATAACTAGCTTCTGCCGGCAACTTCGTCTGCGTGACATTTGCTGTTCCCCGACCCACCCCGTCGCATCGCATCGCCTACCGCTGCTAGTACTTAGTATTCACTTAGCGTTCTATCTGACTTTTTCGTTTCTCTTTGCTCAGTTCCTTAGGGTCATAGCGTGATGTTATCAAATGCAAAAATAATTTTTCAAATCCGACTGGTAGTTCCGGAGATTACCCCCATGTACATACATACAAACTTACAAACAAATAAACAAATACCTCTTTATAATATTCATAATCAGCCTCTAATGTTCCCACTGCTGGGACACAGGCCTTCTCTCGATGAGAGGGAGTAGGCCATAATACACTACGCGGGCCCAGTGCGGGTTGGTAGATGTCACACGTCTTCGAATTTTTGGTTCTAATAATAAATATATTAGTATATATAAATGTTTTAAGTTTTAGTTTGACTATTTAAATGAACTTACGTTTTAAAATAATAGTTACAAGTACGGTCGCAGCCTCTAAAGATTTGCATTGGATTAATTTTTACTGTAACACCTATATCAAAAACAAAAAAAAAACATATTTCATGCTGGTGAGAAATTCTATCATGTAATACATTCACAATCAGCATCCTAATTGCGTAACACACTATCAATCACAATCTGAATCATTTTGAAGGATATTGCTAATCCATTGCTTCTTATGTTCGATAAGTTCTTCTGCTCAACAACGTAAATAACGCAATGAATGTTGTTGAACTGTCAAAATGAAACCCATTGCTACTGATAGTGTGTTACGCAATTACCCCGCTGAATAATTTTTAAAGGATATTGCTAATCCATTGCTTCATAATTATGTTCAAGTAATACGTAAATAACGCAATGGATGTGGTTGAATCGTCAAGATGAGCCATTGCTACTGATAGTGTGTTACGCAACTACCCTGCTGATGCGCTACAGAGCAATGGCTTTCATTTTGATAGTTCAAAAACATTCATTGCGTTTTACGTTGTTGATCAGACAATTTTTTCGAACATATTTCTGAAGCAATGGACAATATCCTTCAAAATTATTCAGTAGTGATTAATAGTGTTTTACGCAATTATGGTGCAGGGATTAATGCTGACTCGTAAGTAGACAGTTTTTATAAAAAAAAACATATCGTGGGTGCGTTTACACACATTTAAACTCACATACACAAACTTTTAGGTCACCGTGCGGGAATCAACCCGCGACACGCACGCAACGCAGCAGTCAATCGCTTAACCTCTGCGCCAACCGTGCCGTCAAAATTATAAATTAATTAGTTATTGTGACTATGAGGACGTGGGTTATTTTTTTTTCTACATAATATCTCTGTTAGTTTTTTTTTGGTCTGGCAGTTTGAGTACTTCAAATGTGGCCTACCCAAATGTCCTTTCCTTGGTATTGTTCGTCGAGTCGTTGAGCTCCTCAAGTTTTCTGAGTTGAGCTACACGATTACTGACACTGACACATGCTTCCACTGACTGAACTAGTCCACTCAAATCTGTGTGGTATTTTCCTCTAAATACCACTTCAGATTTTATCGTGTTTAGATATCGATAGGTAGGTACGCAGAGGCGATACCGTGCCTCGGAAAGCACGTTAAGCCGTTGGTCCCGGCTGTCATTCGTGGATCTTTGACAGTCGTTACAGGTCGTCAGTAGCCCGAAAGTCTGACAACCAGTCTTACCAAGGGATATCGTATTACCCAGTAACTGGGTTGTGGAGGTCAGATAGGCAGTCGTTCCATGTAAAATACTGATATTCGGCTGCATCCGGTTAGACTGGAAACCGACCCCAACATAGTTGGGAAAAGGCTAGGTAGATGATGAGATGATGAGGTACGCAGAGGCGATGAAAGTTAGAAAAACCGATTGCGGTTGGGAACACCGAAGGCAGGCGATCGCGCGGTCGTTCACCAACACGATGGACCGATCAGGTGAAGGAAGGTTTCGGGTAAAATTTGACAGTTTCGGGTAGCTTGACCTGCTGGCGTCTCTACCAAAAATCATATTTTTGCCAACAATATTTTGTTCATTCCTTCTTCTTCTTCATGTCACTGGCACGACTGTATTTTAAATGTGGTTTTCCCAAAACTTTGCCACTTCTACGGCGTTGTCGGTGGCAGCGCAGAGGTCACTTTGACTGCATGTTTTGGGACACAGATGGCAGGATAGGAGGTGGAGCATGGTTTGTGACAGCTCCACAAGCACACCCTACTGCCGTTCCGTCAAGGTAGCCCCACTTTACCAGGTTGGCCTTACATCTTCCCACTTGTGTCCGGAGACGGTTCTGAGACTTCCAAGTGGACCACGGAAGGTTACACCCTGCAGGGCGATGCTCCTTGAGTGGTAGGTAGTAAGTAGGAGAGGGAAGAGTACCCTGCTACAGTTTGCAACATCAACGTTTGGTCATATGTTGAAAGACGCAAATAGAGTATTATTTGCGTCATTTTTTTTTTATTATTTATTTGTGATTAGCTGGTTTTTCAGTTCTAAGCCTATTACTCCATAGTATAACATTTTCGACACTTGAATGATGTCCTTTCTTTTTGTGTTATCATGTTTAAATGATAAATGATTTTATTTTGTAAGTAGGTTTGTACAAAAACTTTTACACGTCAATCATATTTTAAAAACTAGATGAGGTCGGCGTTTCCTATTTGAGAAGAAAGGCCGAAACACTCAGAGGTCACAGTCTCTTTTAAAGTCCAGACATAATCTTGGTCAGATCATGTGAAGACCATGTACATATGTATGTAGATCGATGTCTGAGATGGTCTTTTGAGGAAAAAACCATACAGATTCAGAGAAACTGTCCAGTCAGTGCACGCATTTGTCAGAAATCGTGCAGCTCAACTCAAAACTTAAGGAGCTCAACGATTCGACGAACAATACCAAAGAAAAGACATTTGTGGAGGTTCACTAGCTAAGTTCACTTGACCCTGTTTAGTATACCTTACTATTTCACCTTCACTTACCCTTTTTATGTGTGGGGGTGGGAGATCCAGTCCTGGAATCAAATGATATTTATCTACATAGCTTTCGCCCGCATTGAGTTCAGACATTATCTCACGGAAACATACTACTGCATTTAATAGATCATTAATTATTTAACAGAACAGACAGCTGTGCTGCTGGGGATTTTGTTGCGCCACTTCTTCCCAAAGAAAGCACTAGGAAGTGGTGAAGGACGGGCGTGCAGGGGGACTGTTTTATGTAAATTTAACGTTCGAAAAGTGCTGATTCTCAGCCTAATTTGAATAAATGACTTTTGATTTTGAATTCCGTAATATATTGTTGCCTGTTGTATTAAAACTATATTGGTTTACGTGGCGCACGCCAGTAAAGCTTGGGAGCTTTACTGGGTCTCTAAAGTCTGTTAACGAACATATGGGCCGCCCGGTCCGAAAGTTGTTCGAAACTTTGGAGTGAAACTACTCCCGATTAATTAACTTATTGACGAGTAAAACACATCAGTAGTAGGGACAGCTGTCCAATCGTGGCGTCATTCATAGGTATTCTTAGGTCCGTAGGTGATACGGAGTAGGAAACGCCCGTAACTATGGTTGAAACAATGGGTTTCGTATGGGTTCCTCGATTGTTGAAGATGTCAACAATTATCGTCATATTTCAGCCAATTTACACAAAACCTTAAATTAAACCTTCCTCGAATCGCTCCGTCTATTTGTGAAAGCCGTAAGAAAATCCGTTTGTTAGTTTTGGGGCGTATAAGAAAGAAGGAGATATGCCCTGTAATTCAAAATGTATCGGAAACCAGTGTCTCTAGCGTCGCCCCTCCACGCGCCCCTACTACACATGCAGTTCAGTAAAAGCAATAGATACCTACGAAGTACTGTTTTTAAGGTTCCGTACCCAAAGGGTAAAAACGGGACATGGTGTTCACATATTATTCACAGGACCCTATCAGAATACCAGCGCTGCGACATTTATTTTTTAAATTTTAAATGTCGCAGCCTCATGCTGAGACAGGAGCCTTTTGGCCTCATATAGGACTTTCTGTTTCATTTTTCTTTTTGTAACATTTAAAAAAAAAAAAAATTGTTGTTTTTTTTTACTGAGTTTAATGTGTGAGTTTCCTGTGCGAGTCGCAATCAATATTTTTTCTTCCCACTAATATTATAAACGCGAAAGTTTGAACGGATGGATGTGTAGCTGCAATGCATGAATATACAGACGCCAGCAGGTCAAGCTACCCGAAACTGTCAAATTTTCCCAATCAACCTTGAACCTTAATGCTTTAGCGATAAAGTTGAAAATCTATTAAAGAAATTTGACAGATTGTAGTAACTTGATGTGCTGGCGTCCGTACATCCGTTCGCCGCCGCAGTTCGCCAATTACTCTTTCACGCAAAAACTACTGAACGGATTTGGATGAAATTTGGTACACAGATAGTTTATAACCAGGATTAACACTTTATATATATATATATATATATATACTTTTATATACAGATACTTTTTATCTCGATATTCCCACAGGATCGAAACTTATGCGGGTGAAACCGTTTTAACAAAGATTATAAAAGTTATAGTATAGCTAGAAAGCAGCGGCTCACCTTAAAAATACATAATCTCCTCCCTTCCAATACGGTTGGCGAAACCCTTCAAATCTATATTTAGATTCTTCAGCTTGTATTTGTCCCATAACACCCGGCAAGTTAGGGTCCACTTGCTCACGCCACTTCCCTGTAATTTTCCGCCGCCTTGAGTGAGAAAATATCGACAGGGTCGCATTAAAATAGCCAGCAAAACTCCGCAGGCGCATCAATATTTAAACATTGTAAAACAAAAAGAAAATAGTTCAATTAAAAAAAAAAATGGGTCATTGACCGCAAACAGGGTCTTGAAATATCAGTTTAAAAAATCATTTTTTTTCTCCCAATTCTGTATTATATCCCTCGAAATCATACGTGCAAACACGTGCAAACCACGTCAATCATGTCTTGTTGACGGCAAGGAATCTAAATGTCAACGGTACAACATGTATTTTGACAGTTCAAAGTCTACGCCATTGTGTCATAGAGAATACGTTAGAGGAGGGGCAATTCTCGTAATTTTAAGAACATTCACAGTCTGATCTCAGTCTCAATCTGTCAAAAATACCTCTATGTTCTCTACATTTTTGACAAGTTTTTGTCATTTGTTTGTCGCCAAGTCGCCAAGATGAGACTGCGACTAGATTTTGAACGTTTTAAATTACGAGAATTGGCCTTCAGATGTCGTGATTAACAGAGGAATTGACGTGGCTGCACGTGGTAAGATTTCGCGGAGAATAATACAGAATTGGGGCCTTGATCAGTTTTAGGGTTCCGTAGTCAACAAGGAACCCTTATAGTTTCGCCATGTCCGTCCGTCTATCCGTCCGCAGCTTAGCTCAGATACTCTTAGTACCTACTAGAAAAGTATAATTTGGTATGGATATACATATTAATCACGCCGACAGTGGCAAAATAAAATAATGTAGGCAAACAAAATAAAGCAATGAAAAAAAATTTTTTTTTAGGGTTCCGTAAAAACATTTTTTTTTTCATGGTCTTCCTATACACGTAAAGTGGGGATGGTTTTTTTTTTCTCTTCTACCCCGTAGTGTGGGGTGTTGTTTAATGAGTCTTTCAAAAAAAATTGCGGGTTTGTGAAAACAATTTTTCGATTAAGGGATCCGTTTCTGAAATGTCATCAAAAAAAAAAAAAAAACTTACATGACATGGACAGTTCTGTTCTCCCCGATTCCATATGGCCGTGCTCCTGGTGTTGGAGTAAACTCAGTATTTGATGCTGCCGCTCCTCCTATGCCATTGCTACTTTCTCTGAATGCCTTAATTCTAAAAAAACAACATGTATCGATATTTTAGCTAAAAATAATAGTCCTCCAGCCTGGTAGTTGCGTAACACACTAATACAGCTCAACAACATTCATTGCGTTATTTACGGTGTGGAGCAGACTAATTTTTCGAACCTAAGGATTAGCAATACCCTTCAAAATGATTCAGATTGTGATTGATCGTGTGTTACCCAATTAGGGTGCAGGCCGAATTCCGGCCAGTCACAGCAGAGATTAGCCTTCGGGACGGGACAAATTCATTTTTTTGCCTAGCCTTTTCCCAACTATGTTGGGGTCGGCTTCCAGTCTAACCGGATTCAGCCGAATACCAGTATTTTACATGGAACGACTGCCTATCTGACCCCCACAACCCAGTTACTGGGTAATACGATACCCCTTGGCAAGACTGGTTGTCAGACTTTCGGGCTTCTGACTACCCGTAACGACTGTCAAAGATCTACGAATGACAGCCGGGACCAACGGCTTAACGTGCTTTCCGAGCCACGGAGGGGTCTCGGTATGTAAAGATGGTCACCCATCCATAGACCAACCGCGGCAAGCGTAGCTTAACCTGATCGATCGACCTGTGCGGCTGTTATTATTTAGCCACGGCTAGGACGGGACAAATTATAGTGCACAATTGTCGCACACACAAGTGCACTTCCTCCTCCCATACTCTCATAATCCGATGGGACGGCAATCCGACACGACCGGAGAGAGATCAGGCGCAGGACCAACGGCTCAACGTACTTGTCGAGCTACGGGGATATCACACCACCAACTTCCAAACTGCGGGCTGCTACTGAGAAATTCGAAACGGAAAACCCAATAACTTTCTGCCTGACCTGGGAGTCGAACTCTAACTGCGTGACACGACACTATTAATCACTATCTGAATCATTTTGGAGGATATTGCTAATCCATTGCTTCACCATCCTCACACTCCTACCCTTATCCCAATTCATTCGTGGTCGGCGCAACACGTCTTTTTCTTCCATACTTCTCTATTAGTCGTCATTTCGGTAGTCACCCCCTTTCTAACCATATCGTCAGTCACACAGTCCATCCATTGTTTCTTTGGTCTTCCCCTACTCTTATAGCCATCGTCATTCATACTCAAAAAAACCAATCGGTTTTCACCGATTTTCCACACAACTTTTCCGTTACCGGTGCCACTTTCAGGCTTCCTCTTACCAGTGGCGTAGCTTGTCCTAGAGAGGCCCTGTATGAAAAAAAATTGGGGGCCCTTTTCACCTTTGATTTGTTTTTTTGGAAATACTCATAGACACCCTTCGTCTGGGAAGAACGGAGGGTTATGTCGGACTCCTACCGACTAAAACCCCACTGTTCCTTTTAGTACCATGAGTCGGGGGCCCGGGAGATACTTGTACATTCGCCGCACCTCCGACTCGGCGAAGCTCTAAGATGGGGTATTGTTTTTGCAAAATAAGTAAAATAGCACTGAAGCTCCCACCTGGACATGAGTTACGAGTATCTTGGGTAACCTGGAAGTCTTTAAATCAGTCAGATTGGCCGGAAGGAAAACCTGTTCAGGTGGAGATTCCTAGACGACTCCGCCTTGGAGTGTAAATGTGGTGCTGTTCCACAAACGATGGGACACTTAATAATGTGTCCTATCAGCTGCACGTTACAGCAACTGATGGACGCTGGTGATGGACGCTGGTGATGGCGCCAAACAAGTAGCCGAATTCTGGGCCGAGTCCATTTAGATTGCTATCGACACGCTAAGATGAAGATATAGCATACTGACTTGAAACATAAGGGCTTGTGGCTAAGTAATAACAGCCGCACGTGTCAGTAGAAGGTTAAACTATGCTTGCCGCGGTTTGCCAGTGGATGGGTGACCATGTTAACATACCCAGACCCCTCCGTGCCTCTGAAAGTACGTTAAGCCGTTGGTCCCGTTGTAACAATAAGAATTTTAGGTTTGGGATATTATTTTACGAATGTTTGCTTCCACAAATCGTGTCGGAGGGCCCCTGTAACCTGGAGGCCCGTATCATTGATACAGCTGATACAGCGGTAGCTACGCCCCTGCCTCTTACGTACTCATATCTTATTCTATCCATTCGCGGTTATGTTCGAAAAATTTGTTTGCTCAACAACGTAATTAACGCAATGAATGTTGTTGAACTGTCAAGATGGAAGCCATTGCTACTGTTAGTGTTTACGCAATTACCCCGTGGATTTGTGCCCAGTCGATGGCAAAAAGTTCCGAGTGCTGATAAAGCTGCCCCCGATTCTGTAGCGCATCAGCGGGGTAATTGCCCCGGAGGACCTCACGCCGAAGAAATCACGATAAAAACATACTTACGTCTCAGTAACAGCACTCTCCTTATCCATGGCAGTCGTCCTCTTTACGTCTATGTATGGCGTGAATTCGGGCCATTGAACTTCAGCCAAATACTGTACCCATACTCTTTCCAGCTCAAGGTCAACGTAAGCATCATATATTTCTTTTTTAGTTTTGTTTATGGAAGTCCCGTTTTCATTAGCGGTTACATTTGAATTTTGCAATTCTGTTGATGCATTTGTATTGGAAGTTACAGTACTTACTGTAAAAGAAAATATTAGTTAGTACGCAGGTATTTACTGCCTGCGGGGTAATTGCGTAACACACTATCAGTAGCAATGGGTTTCATTTTGACAGTTCAACAACATTCATTGCGTTATTTACGTTATTGAGCAGACACATTTTTCGAACATATGAAGCAATGGATCAGCAATATACTTCAAAATGATTCGATTGAGATCGATAGTGTGTTACGCAATTAGGGTGCTGGTCCAAAATCATCTGAAGGTCATTTCCCGTAACTAACAACGTTCTAAATCTAGTCGCAATCTCATCTCAGCGACAATCAATGTCAAAAACGTAGGGATTTTAGAGGTATTTTTGACAGATTGATACTGACATCAAACTGTGAACGTTCTTAAAATTATGAGAATTGCCCCTCTGATGAAAGTGTAAACAAACCATTTCCCAACTGGGTCGGCTTCCAGTCTAACCGGATGCAGCTGAATACCAGTATTTTACATGGAGCGACTGCCTATCTGACCTCCACAACCCAATTTCTGTGTAACACGATTTTACACGATACCCCTTGGTAAAACTGGTTGTCAGATCTTCGGGCTTCTGACGATCCGTAACGACTGTCAAAGATCTATAAATGAATGCTGGAACCAACGGCTTAACGTGCTTGCCGAGCCACGGAGGAGTCTGGATATGTAAGGATGGTCACCCATCCACGAACCGACCGCAGCAAGTGTAGCTTGCCCTTCGATCGACCCGTGCGGTCGGGCAATGTTATTGGGTTTTTTTTTAACAGGTACTTATCAGTAGCAGCCTGGAGACTGGATTTGTGCCCGGTTAATGGCAATAGGCTCGCCCCCTATGACACGGGAAAGTCCTATGTATAACATACGAGCGAAATGTGTGGGGTGGGTGTATTATAGGTACACCTCTGCCTAACTCTTCGAGGAATACAGACGTGATTTTATGTTATGAAAAACAATCGAATTATTAGAAAAAAAAAACTTACAAATGGTCACGAGAAAAGCACCTGTGAAAAATAATTTTCTCAAATCTAAATTAAACAAAATAATGAAGTAATTCATTTTGTTTTGAATTTATCAAAAGAAAATGAATTATTTGTTATTTTTTTTTTTTAATTGGTATGAAACATTTATTTCTCTTATTAGCTTTAGTGTTTTCAATTATAAGCTCAATTTAATTTCAACATTAATTGTATGTATGAAATTCGTAAGAAAATGTACAATCAAATACAATGACTCTTTCCATAATAAAAATATTGTTGATTGAAAACCATCAAATGCCGATTAAAGGCGAATTTCACCATTGAAACTGAACGCCTCAGCACATCTAAACTGCGTTCAAGAGCTGTCAGTGTCAATTTGTCAAAGAAAGATGAGGCTGACAGCTCTTGAATGCTGCTGTGCTGATTGGGTCCAGTTTCATTGGTGAAATCAGCCCCAAATACAATAAAAATAGGTATAAACGACCTCACCCCTAAGGTTGAATGTAACTTGTACGTTGTACTAAATAATAATAATAATAATATGTCTCTGGAAACCCATTAAACATGACCCGAGGGCAATCGTCGGGGCGCACCCGGGGCCGATGCTGGGTGTCTCAGCATGCGACCCATCGGCGGTGGGGGACTTAGCAGGTGGGTTCTCCCCGACAAAAATACTACAGCCGAACAAACAGACAGATTAGACGATAGTGATGACAGTAGAGCTGTTACATCCGCCTTGGATGTTTCGCAGGCAGCGTCAGCAACTCAGCCTGTGACTACCAAAGCGGGAAAACCCCGAGTGCGCATGAAATGGACTGAAGATATGAACATATTCATCTTGCGCACTTACTATCATATTACGAAACTTGAAGAGGACAGAACCATGTACTGCACACAATTATTACATAAATTTAAATTACAATACCACAAATTAATGTAACAGAACAAAGAATAGCTGACCAAAGACGGATTATTATTAGGAACAAGCTTTTATCAGATGACACTTAAAATAGAATAAAATTTGAAATAGTAGAACAACTTAAAAAAGAGGAGGAAGAAGAAAATATAAATGTTTCACAACAAATAAACATCTTACAGATGACTTAATCGCTTACACCGTATGATATCTCCTCACAGCACGACACGAGTGCCTGATTTTGATACTGAACTATCTGTAAACACACCACACACCATTCAATCAACTACAGATGATTCCGCATCACTACAAACACAAACTGTGTTTGACCCTTCTTTAGTAGAGGCACTAAATAACGAATTAGAAACAAATATATTAAAATACAATTGAATGGATCCTGCGTGAAGGCCGTTACTGTCGAAAATGAGATCAACTCGTACATTATCGGATATCATTAGCATATTTAATCAAAAAATATCCCGCTTAAAGTTTCAGCTCTAGAAAATTTATCCGATACACATTCATTAATTTATTGCATAGCTCTCACAGTTGCTAAACACTTTAAATTAAAAATTAATATAGATAGATCTAGCTATAATACCAGAGTAACGACCGAACCACCATGGCAAAAAAGGTTAGAAACAGACATAGACCAACTAAGAAAAGATATAAATAGATTAACACAATATAAAAACGGTAACACATCGAGAAAACTTGAAAAAAAAGTCAAACAAGTCATTGAAAAAACCAAACAACACAGCTCACATGAAAATTTTAATAAGAGAACTGAAGATCCTAAACACGTTAAAACAAAAACTTTTAGTTAAGAGTCATAGAATAAAAATATACGAAAAAGCCAAAGAAAGAAAGGATAACAATAAATTATTTACAACAAGTGAGAAACAATTTTATAGAAAGCTTAAAGGTGACGATACCACAATCCTAAACCCCCCATCTCAAGAAGCCCTAAAAGAGTTCTGGCATGGGATTTGGTCAGACAGCACTGAATATAACAAAGAAGCTAAATGGATACAAGAAGAAATAGTTAGATCAGAAACAATTAAAAGAAATGCCGTTTAAGGATATAGATGCTCTTGAAATAAATACAATTATAAATAAAACGCACAACTGTGAAGCAGCGGGAATAGACGGCTAACGTAATTTCTGGATAAAAAGATTACATGCACTACATAGAATATTATCTGAACAAATTAGTGATAGTTTGAAAGGGAACCAAAACCTCCCAGAGTTTTTGACTAAAGGAATCACATACATGATTCCAAAATCGAGTAGAACCCAGGATCCCTCGCGGTATAGACCGACTACTTGCCTCCCAACTATGTACAAAATCATCACATCATGTATTACTAATAAAATTAATAGACATACCGAACAGTATAACAAATGATTTATACCAAACACATGTAGATAAAGAAGCTTCAAACAAATGGCTGGAATTAAGTGGACTATTTCCAGAAAAATAAGGATTCATGCTGGCCATTCAAGACCAAATAATAAATACGAAGAATTATAGAAAATATATAATTAAAGATGACACAGTAAGAAGCGATTTATGCAAAAAGTGCCACAGCAAACCTGAAACTATACAGCACATCACAGGAGCTTGTAGCACACTCACCCAAAACGATTACACTCACAGACACAATCAACTTGTTAATATTATGCACCAAAAACTCGCAACAAAACACAATCTCATGAAGGACCCATAATAATAATAATAAATAATAATAAGCAAATCGATTGCATCACCCACGGTCATCGGTAATGAGGCTGTATATCCCGCGAAAGTGTGGAGGTCGAGGCTTTTTAAACGCTAAGACCCTCCACAATCGCGAGATATGCAGTCTCAGGGAATATTTCCTAGAAACCGACGTGGGGATGCATCGAGATGTAGTCGCGGTGGACAAGGGCCTCACCCCGCTCTCCTTGGCTAAAGAGAACTGGCGCAAGCCAGTAGTGCTTGACACCAATGATCGCATGGAAGTATGGCAAAGTAAGGAGCTTCACGGACGCTTTTACCGGGCCCTACATGGACCCGATGTAGATTTACTAGCGTCCGTAGCCTGGCTGCGGTTCGGTGACCTCTTTGGAGAAACCGAAGGTTTTGTCTGTGCAATTATGGACGAAGTTATGATGACGAACAATTACCGGAGATTTATTGTGAAAGACGGCACGGTTGACATCTGTCGGGCATGCCACCGGCCGGGGGAATCAATCAGGCATATTATCTCCGGGTGTTCTCGTCTAGCTAACGGAGAGTACTTGCATAGACACAACCTTGTAGCTAGGATAATACATCAGCAACTTGCTCTGAAATACAACCTTGTGGAATCGGAGGTGCCGTACTACAGGTATGTGCCCGACCCAGTTCTCGAAAATGGAAATATCACATTGTACTGGGATCGATCCATCATCACTGACAGGACTATTGTTGCCAATAAGCCTGATATAGTGGTGGTGGATCGATCAGAGCGGCGTGCAATGATTGTTGACATAACCGTCCCGCATGATGAGAACCTCGTGAAAGCCGAGAAAGATAAACAAATCAAGTATCTTGACTTGGCTCGCGAGGTTGTCGACATGTGGCATGTGGACTCAGCAATCATTGTGCCGATAGTCGTGACAGCCAATGGCTTAATAGCCAAGAGCCTCGACCAACACCTGAGGAGGCTCTCGTTGGGCAGCTGGATCAAGGGCTTGATTCAGAAAGCGGTACTTCTGGACACGGCTCGCATTGTCAGGAGTTTCCTCTCTCTGGAGCCCTGACCGCCGGTAGCTTGGACCCTGTTCCCGATACCGGTGGGCTACTATTTTTTATATTTTTAAATGTTTTTTTATCTTTTTGTTTATAAAAATATTTAAAAATGTAATTTGTAGGTATTTAAATGAAATAAAGGAAATAATAATAATAAAGTATTTATTTGCAAAAAACATGGTGTTTCAGTAATTACAATAAAGAGCTTACATGTTTTGCCAGAATTGTACTTAGCATGCAAAGTTTTACTTAAAACTAACATGAGAATTTCTTTGCCAGAAATTATTAGAATTCAACCAATCAAACAATTTTCCCTTAAATAATCTAGAGTTTAAGTTTTTTATGTTACTCGGTATCTTATTATATATACGAACACAAGTATATAAGCAGCTTTTATTATATTTAGCAAATTTGGGAAGATCATGCAGAACGAGTCTCTGTGGATCACGCCGGCTCCGTGGATTAATATCGTTATCTGATATAAACAAAGCTTTATTTTTATTAACGAACATGCATATTTCAAATATATAGAGGGACGGCAGAGGTAACAAACGTAGTTTTTTAAATATAGGTTGACATGATTCCTCCGGGTGCATCCCGTGAATTGCCCTAATGCACTTTTTTTGAGCAACAAATGCTCGGTTTATATCTGTGCTATTTCCCCATATTATAAGCCCGTAGCACTATACACACCATACTACAAATACTTACCTAGGGCTTTATTAGAAAACCAATCTTACAAATTGTATTACGACCGCACTATAATTACAGATCATACAATATATAACAACAGGCCCGATATAACACTTATTGATAAAAAAAACAAACACACAAACATAATAGATATAGCAGTCCCAAACACCAATAATATGCAAAAAACTATCACCGAAAAAATCACGAAATATACAGAACTACAAGAAGAAATTACCAGAGTCTGGAAAATGAATAGAGTAACAAACATTTATTTTTTAAAAAAACGTTGCACCACAGTTGGAGTTTCTCCTGTATCGTGGGTGCGTTTACAAACATTTAAACTCACATACACAAACAGTCAGACCCGGAACAACTACTTGTAGGTCATACAAATATTTGTTCCGTGCGGGAATCGAACCCGCGACACGCAGCGCAGCAGTCAATCGCTTAACCACTGCACCAACCGTGCCGTCAATAGTCCCAATAGTGGTATCAACGACGAAATAGTGATATCGTCCCGAAACAACTATTTATCAGTTTAAAATTAATCTTTCCAAATATACATACCTTACACTACAGACAGCAGCTATATTAAACACATGTCGCATAGTTCGGAAATTCCTACAATTAGATTTAGACAATAATCTCAGTGCTCTTAAGCACATATCGTTCACTCTTTAGCGTTTCAAACCAACAGCTGTTGCTATTACATGATAGTGGAGTTACGCAATACGAAAATCGTAAAATGAAACAAAAAGCGATCGAAACGAAACCAATTAATCTCAATCATTTGCCGAAAATGTGTTACGCAATTAGGTTGCTGTTCAGCTTGTTATAACGGTATGGGCCAAGAAAGCAGTACTATAGTACGCACGGCTACATATCCGTAATTTTGCAGTCAACAGCTGAGCAACGATATTTACTAAACGAAGTCGTTTGTTTACAAAAGATGTATGGATAGGGATAGTGACAGCAAGCTGTCAATTTCTTGGACTAGTCATAGTAGCGACATCAGAAGGCCAACTCTCTTAATTTAAAACGTTCAAAATCTAGTCGCAGTGTCATCTCGGCGACAAACAAATGTCAAAAACTTGTCAAAATGTAAGGAAATTTGAGGTATTTTTGACAGATTGAGACAGACCAGATGTGAACGTTCTTAAAATTACGAGAATTGCCAACATTTTATTTGCATTTTAGTCAGTAAGAGTCTGTCACTCCCTTCCGCTCCACCCAGACCGGGAGGGGTCATTTGATGATTTCCCATCCGGAAAAAAAAGGGTATTTTGTTACATGTTATTTTGTGAAGTTTAGTCAAAACTCAAAAGTGATGATAAGCTACTATGAGGTACGGTATGGTCTACCTCGTAGTTGCATAACATCACCTTATTCACACTTCATAGGTATAGTCCATACCTAGGGCCAGGGTCAAAGGTTCCATCGGTTATCTTTTTTTCATTTGGCTACGGAACCCAAAAAGTGAATTTCTGAAATGAATTTAAAAAAAAAACTATGTTTCATTGTTAAAATTAAATAATTTATTAAATATAAAAAAAAATAGATTACAATAACCTTAGAAATTAATTAAATAAATTAACATGATTATAATTATTGATAAATAATAATAATAATTAAAATTTCTTATAAAAAAAAATTTATCTACTTAGTATTTTAGCATGTAAGTACATTTTCGATTATGGGATGATGTTAGTGTACATTTTTAAGGGGGGTATCATCGCAAACAAGGTCGTAAACCGCGTGAGCAACGCCACAACCAACCTTGCTGTCTGGTGTTTTCACCACGGCATGAGCTCGGTCACCTCGTGCCGAAATGAGATATGAAAATAGACGATTAGGAACTTAAACCATCTCTTTTACCAACATTAGTACACCTATGTCTTTTCAAACCACTGCTTTGAGTAAATTGACTATTACATATCTCACAGGCAAACGGTTTTTCCCCCGTATGAATTCTCATATGCAATTTCAAGTTGCCGTTTATAGAAAATTGTTTATTACACACGTTACAACTGTATGGCCTTTCTTCAGAGTGGACCCGCATATGTTTGGATAAATTACCAATCTGTTTGTTGCAAATCTTACACGTATACGGTTTTATACCCGTGTGTACCCTCATATGCCTTTTTAACTGACCAGTTTCCCTAAAACACCTTTTACAAATCTCACATGAAAAAGGTTTCTCTCCCGAATGCACGCGCATATGAATTTTCAGATACCCGTTATCAGAAAACGGTTTTTTACATATTTTACATGAAAACGGTTTTTCCCCTGTATGTGTGCGCTGATGCAGCTTAAAACTCGCCATTTGAGCGAATTGGCGATTACAAAATGAGCAAGTATACGGTTTAAACCCTGTATGCACACGCATATGAACTTTTAACGTTGTATAAGCAGTGAAATCTTTCTTACAGACTTCACAAGAGTACGGTTTCTCCCCTGTATGTTGCCTTTCATGTATTGATAAATAGCTTTTGCTAGAAAATTGTTTGTTACATGTATTACAAGTATGTAGTTTAATGCCCGCGTGAATGATAAATATATGTCTTTTTAAATGAGATCTTTGAAGGAATCTTCGCCCGCAAACGTCACAGACATATGGTTTTTCCCCTGTATGGATATACATATGAGATTTTAACGTCTGATTATGCCCGAAAGCCTTATTACAGACCGAACAACTAAATTTCCTCTCCCCTGTATGTGTTTTCATATGTTCTTTCAAACCTTTTTTCCTTTGAAATTCTTTACTGCATTCTGTGCACTTGAATTTTTCTTCAAAATGTATTTTTATATGCTTTTTTAAGAGTCGAGCTTTCTCGAAATTCTTTTCGCAGATCGTGCAGGGGTATGCGTTGTTAACTATGTGTGCAATAGTTATATGTTTTGTTAATTCTTTATTGTTAGTGTGCGAAGTACTGCATAGATGACAGGTGAACGGTTTCTCGCCATTGTGTGCTTTCATATGCACCTCCAAAGATCCGTTGTATGAGAATTTCTTTTGGCATATGTCGCAGGAATATTTTTGAGTTTTTTTCTTTTTCTGCTTTCTGTGGTCGTCTGTAATGAAGGAAAATAGCATGTAAGTTTTATGTTAAAGGAAAATCGGAAAAAATGTATGGATGCTGGAGCACCAATGGCAACCACACTAACCCTGCTTTGCAATTTATTTGCCAAACATATAAAAAAATATGAGTTATTGGAAAAATAACTTTAATATTACCTACACAATAAAGTTCAGTTACGCTACAATTTCAAAAAAAATTATAACTTTTTTAATAGTACTAGTCACTCTGAAATCAACTTAATTATCACTTAACTAAAGTTGATATTTGTTTAACTTCATTCATTCATTCAACATCAATTGGAAACATGAATTTATATAGACGGTTAGGTCCGTCGCCCCCACACATCAGGACCCGAGGTGGCGGCGCGTAGTGTTCCACGCGCGCCGCTCTTAGACGTCGCGGGGGGAGTCAAACACCTCACTCCCCCCCCTGACCCGAGGAGGAGGCACCACGAGGGGGTTGCGGAAGGATCGTACGTTCCCGCGACCCCCGGCGTAGGTGTGAGATGGAACACTGGGGTGGTTTTTAGTCAGTAAGAGTCTGACAGACCCCGTCGCCCGCCTCAGGGCGGCGGACATCCATGAGGATTTTCCACCCCGGAAAAAAAAGGTATGTCATTAGTTAGGTATTTTATAATAACTATTATGGCTGCTTATTTCAATTCGCTGTGTAAAAAAAGTTATGGCGATATTTCGTAGGACTGCCCAGGGGGCCTACTCCGAAGTTGTATCGACCGAATGTTCGGCTATTTCCTGCTACGAACTTACTATTTGGTTCGGTCAGTCCCGATCCTACACTCCTACACTCTTTCGAATATTGACTATGGTCCCGACCCAACTGAGCCGATTTTTCGCATTTTTCAATACTATTCGGATCGGCCATGTATCGGTCTGATCCGATTATTCGCACTTTGCACTTCGTAGTAGACCCCCTGGACACTAGACAACGGAACCCTTGCATAGTTAATCACTTCTAGTGGTGTTAGTTTGAATATTTGCAAATGTATGCTTTCCAATGATAATCCTACTTATAATTATACATATAATTTAATATTATAAACGTGAAAGTTTGTATGGATGGATGGATGGATGTTTGTTACTCTTTCACGCAAAAACTACTGACCGGATTTGGATGAAATTTGGCACACATTTGGTTTATAACCAGGATTAACATATAGGATGCTTTTTATCCCGATATTCCCACAGGATCGAAACGTATGCGGGTGAAACCGCGGGGCGCAGCTAGTATTAAAATATGAAATAAAAATCAACCTTACATTTTGTCGAATTATACGAACACAAATATTTGGAGCAGCTGTTTTTTTCCTGCTTTTCGGGTTTGTCTAACATGAGATTTCATTAGCTTGGACGTGGAGTTGCGAACACCAGCCCGTCATACTTTACACGCCATTAAAGTGCCCCTCGTGTAAAACGTATTGTTAATAGTTACAGAAAGTTTTCTCACCATCACCCAAGTCCGGGGCTCCCACCCACTCTGCGTCCGACTCCTCTGTAGGCTCCGCTCTCGAACGGGACCTTCTTAGCACCGACAGGGGCTGGTCATCATCTTCTACCGGGGCGATGAATATCTCCATCGAAGGGAGGCTGTCATCTGTGGAAAATCAGCTTTATGAATAACCAAATGAAGTGCTATAATTATAAATACACATAACATCACGCCTGTATCCACTTAAGAGGAAGACAGCAGCCTAATTGCGTAACACATTTTCGGCAAATGATTGACATTAATTGGTTTCGTTTCGATCGCTTTTTGTTTCATTTTACGATTTTCGTATTGCGTAACTCCACTATCATGTAATAGCAACAGCTGTTGGTTTGAAACGCTAAAGAGTGAACGATATGTGCTTAAGAAAATCGTAAAATGAAACAAAAAGCGATCGAAACGAAACCAATTAATCTCAATCATTTGCCGAAAATGGTTACGCAATTGGGCTGTAGATTAGCACTGCACACCTTCATTTTGCCAGTTATATTTTAACACCTATACCGACTGATCCTTTTTACCGTATGGACAAAAACCGGGTATAAAAGGTGGACGGAGTAGAAGCCTATGGTATAATTCCGGTCCTGTCCGTTGCTGCCCTCTCCCAGCGACGCCATAAGCCGAGATTCGTACCCCGACAGGGGTGCCCTTAGTGTATAGTAGCTTAGTTTTTTTAAGCCCTTGCTGGAGGCCTTAATTTATTGAGGCATCCACAGGCAAGCCCGGTTAAGCAGACGATAACCTCCTATGTAGAACTGCGAGATGCCATTAAAGCCATTGGGACAGAAACGTCTTTTTATTCACAAAAATAAAAATGAAAATCTCCTTTTTTTTACATTCAATCTTTTGATTGAAGCTATAGGCCGGGTTTAATCAAAGGATTGAATGTAAAAAAGTCGAAGCAGAAAGTATTACTTCAACTTATCATCGTCTGCCTGCCTCTTCCCAACTATGTTGGGGTCGGCTTCCAGTCTAACCGGATGCAGCTGAATACCAGTATTTTACATGGAGCGACTGCCTATCTGACCTCCGCAACCCAGTTACTGGGTAATACGATACCCCTTGGTAAGACTGGTTGTCAGACTTTCGGGCTACTGACGACCCGTAACGACTGTCAAAGATCCACGAATGACAGCCGGGACCAACGGCTTAACGTGCTTTCCGAGGCACGGAGGGGTCTTGGTATGTGAAGATGGTCACCCATCCACGGACCAGTCTCTGCAAGCGTAGCGTAACCTTTTCGATTGACCCGTGGGGCTGTTATTAATTAGACACACAAGCCCCTCGTAGTATCACTTCAACTAAAAGTAGTTATTTATTTTGTAAAGAATATAATCTTACCATCAGATTTTATTTCCTGATCGTTATGATTAGATTCTACTTTTAACCCTGAAAATAAAATTCAAAATTATAATACTGAAAACATTAAACAATTTGAATGGCAATGGAATATAAGCTTTGTTGCGTGACATTCAGGTTGAAATTAAGGTTTTTGAGCAATATAAATTTAATTTTTTTCGACCTTTTCGAAGTGTGTATGTGTGTGTGTGTGTGAGAGAGAAAGAAAACAACTTACCATCCCCTGCAAATTCCTTTTTTACATCTTTGTCTACAAACACAGATTCTGAAACAAGACGAAAATAATAATAACAAATCTGCCTAGCCTTTTCCCAATTATGTTGAGGTTGGCTTCCAGTCCTACCGGATGCAACTGAATACCAGTATTTTACATGGAGCGAATGCCTATCTGACATCTACGAGAATAATAATAACATAATATGTAATTGGGTAGTTGCATGATATTGAATACTGTATATTTTATTCACATGCGTGATACGATAACAGAATTCGAAATCAAACTTGAAATCGGTCGAAAAATAAAAAAATTATAATTTATAAAAGCTTTTTGTCTATCTCTTTCTCGCAAAACGAACTTTTGCATGTAATTTATATGGCGATACTGAACTATGATGTCACAATTCAGTATTTCCCTCTCTGTCTAATTGAGAGTTTTGAACGCTTATATCTTTTTAATTTCCGAAGATATTAAAAAACTGGTTATACCAAGCTATTGGTGAGGTAAAAAAGCTTCAATTTAAATAATAAAATAAAAATTAGTAAACTAGCCAATTAATTCTTTTGTTGATGCTAATTTTATTTTTATTACCCAGGGTTTTTTTTTGATAATCCTACTGTAGTTTAATTATGCTTAATAAGAAAAGAAAGAGTTCTGGAAGGATTTGTGGGAGGCCTTAGCCCAGCAGTGGGACAGTACAGGCTAAAAAAAGTGGTCAAAAAAGCAAATACTAAGGGCTTTTTTTTCCGGATGGTAAATCATCAAATGACCCCTCCCACTCTGGGTGGAGCGGAAGGGAGTGTCAGACTCTTACTGACTAAAACCCACCCATGTTCCTTCCTTTGCCCTTTATATTCCGGGGTAGTGGTAACCCTTTCGGACAATCCCGCTGAAATACTAAGGGCTGATGTTTCAATCAGAACAGAAAATTTTTATTTGTGGAAAAAATATTATATCTGACATATTTTGTATGGAAGAACTGTCAAAAATGCAAAATAATTCCTCGGATAAAATTATCTGGCATTGGAAATACCAGCCCTAAATTAAAAAATGCTTAATAGTGTGTCTTGTAATATTAACTACTTTGCATACCTAGTATTGTATACAATCAAGTATTTTCTATCTGAACAGACAGCTGTGCTGCTGGGGAGTTTGTTGCGCCACTGCATCTTCTCAGCGAAAGCACTAGGAAGTGGTGAAGGGCGGGCGTTTTGGGTATCTATCTTTTGTAATTTTGACGTACACAAAGTGCTGAGTCGCAGCCTAATTTGAATAAATGAATTTCGATATTGCATCCAGTTACTCTGGAAACCGACCCCAATGTAGCTGGGAAAAGGGTAGGTAGTTAGATTATTGTTGATTGTTGTTGTTGTTTATTTTTTTGTTGTTGTTGTTGTTTATTATTGTTGTTTTGTTGTTTGTTTTTTTTTGTTTTGTTTTTTTTTTTTGCCTTTTTTTTGTTGGTAGTTAAATTACAAAACATCATAAAAACCTTTATAACCACAACTGAACAAATACTGCTTCAGCTTATCTTCACATAGTGCCACTTGCTTCTTGAACTCGGCCGCATCTCTAAGTCTTGGTTCACATATACTGCATACGGAGTAGGATCCAGCATTGTTAGGTAGAGGATTTAACTGCAATAGAAAATATTTTCATTAGTGATCTATAGGCCGACCGCTTAACTGAGGGTGTTGCCTGAGGTAGCAGTGTGGGAAGAGTGTGGTGGAGTGATGCGAGTGCTTGTGACAACTATCAACAGTCGGCAACCGGTTCTCCTTTAGTGGTAGTTGCAGTGGGGAAAGTGTTATTGGGTTTTCCATCTGGAATTTTTCAGTTTTAGCAGCCCGGAGTCTGGATTTGTGCCCGGTTGTTGGCAATAAATAAATAAATAAATCCCTGGACATTTCACACAGCACCATTTGTCCCAAGCTAAGCAACCTAATGCTTGTGTTATGGTAACAAGATGGCTGATAAACTACTTATATACAATTTTTTTTTTTTTTGTAAATACATACATATTGTAGATAGAAAAACACCCAGACTCGGAACAAATACATGTAGGTCATACAAATATTTGTTCCGTGCGGGAATCGAACCCGCGACACGCAGCGCAGCAGTCAATCGCTTAACCACTGCGCCAACCGTGCCGTCAAATAATCAATAAATAATAGACTTGCCCCTTATTATATGGGACTTATAACTGGCGACATGTGGGTGTACTATATGTACACCTCTGCCTAACCCTTCCAGGATTACAGGGGTGATGTAATGTTAGTGAGTGGTCTAGTAGTCCCTTGAATGTGTGGTCCACGTTTGGTTCCCAGGTTGGGCAAAATCTTGTTAGGATCTTTAAATTGGGAATTTTGCTGAGAAATTCCCAATTTGAATCTGTGTCTCTGTTATGTTAATGACAATAGTGTCTTACAGGGGTAAAACTGGCGAGAGATATACTCTGAGTACCTACCCCTTGAAAAATAGGCGTGATGTTTTAAGATGACGTGAGTGCCCAAAACTAAAATAAATAAATACGAAAATAGTAAGTTCTATTTAATTGGGTCGTGAATTGGAAAATGTGTGGGAATAAACTTGTATTAATTAATATTCATTAACTGAAATTATAATCATAAAATTACTCACAATTATATCGAAAGTATCCCTCAACAAAACATAACAGTCTTCTTCAATTCCTTCGTTCGAATACACGTTTAAACTCTTTAAATTGCTTTCAGCATGGCAGCAGCGGCACAAACTACTAGTTTTCCATATCACAGACATTTTTAAAACATCATTTAATTCATCTTTAGTTAGTTTACGATACAAAATGAATGGAATAAAGAACCGGAACCACAACAATAGATGAGAAACCGCTACTATTGTTCTACGATTACCACGTAACTCGATTTAAAAATCGCGGCTGTGATTAATTTGTATGAGTAAACCAGAATTTAAATGGAAAATCGAGTGTTTTGAGAGTTTGTTTACCGTGGTAGGTTATTGTAAAATTGCGTTTGACACTGACAGTTGAAGTGATGTACGGGGTATCAAAGCTAAAAATAGAGAAGATGTTTAGTCGCCTATTCAAATATTATGTCAATTTTGTGAATATTTCGATGCCAGTTGCCGACATTGTATGTTTTTGTGTCGGTGAATGGACACATAATAACAGCTGTCCAAATACAGTGTTTTTTGACACCTTTATGTCAAATACTGATGAAAATTACTTTTTATTTTGTTGGCACCACTTTCCTATTATGCTGGAAACCAAAGCCTTACGCCTTATCTACGGGTTGTGTGTGCCAATTTGTATCGAACCAATTGTATTTTTTTCTACTTTTAACACTGATTAAATAAGTAGATAATCCTTGTTTATAGTTATTTCAGTCAAATAACAATAGTTTTGTCTAAATACCGAAAATCAATGAACAGCCAATAATACTTTTTTTAAAAGTACTATTTAGTCCATTTCAAGAACAGCACTATTTTGACGTATTCATATTAATTATTTTTCCATGGCAACAATGAAGAAATAAATAAAATATGGCACATCTCGAAGTTTGAGCGCGCACCTGCCAAAAATCGATAATATTGTTCGAAAAATCACTTTAGTTTTATTAAGAAACACCAAAATGCCAGAAACAATAATAGAAAGTGTCCTTACGGGAAAGTTAGACGCCACATTGCTAATTAAGTGGCTAAACGATGAATCTTTGGAGGTAAAATCCTAACCTACAACAAAATGAAAAATTTTGCATATTTTTACAGTATTTTCATCTTATTTATGTTTTTAGGACACACCTGAGGACTGTATACTAAATTGCTGCAACAGGAACGAGTTTGTGACGTGTTTTTTGTCGTATTTAAGGAATCAGACTGATAGGTAAGTCACTTTGAAATTTTGTAAACAATGGATTTTGCTGTCATTATTTTAATAAAATGGTCCATTATTTTAGTGAAGTTGATGGAATTATCCTAATTGATCACATAGACTCAAGGTTTAATTAGAAATTGCTCTTACATTTGCTAAAAACTTGACCACTTACATATTTTATCCTGATAATGTGCTAAAAATAATTATTTTTCATATTTTGTTTGGGTAATAAATAGTTTACCGACTTTTTTACATCCCAAATACATACATAGTACTAACTTTTTCATGAGTTTTGCATGTGACATTTAGAAGCTTCAGTAGTTAAATACATAATAATCACCACATGAAATGTCATGTGGTTCAGCGGGATTGTCCGAAAGGGTTACCGCTACCCTGGAACATAAAGGGCGAAGGAAGGAACATGGGTGGGTTTTAGTCAGTAAGAGTCTGACACTCCCTTCCGCTCCACCCAGAGCGGGAGGGGTCATTTGATGATTTCCCATCCGAAAAAAAAAAAGTCATGTGGTGATTATTTTTAATTGTTTTGAGATGAGATTGGAACTAGACTTTGAAGGTTTTTAATCACGGGAATTGGCCTCCTGATAACCTATCTTATTTTTGCCCGCTGGCAGAATAGTCGACACGGCTCAGTTGCCAAAGAAGATAAAAAAAAAAAAAAAAAAAATAAGGTAGGTTATCAGGAGGCCAATTCCCATAATTAAAAACTTCAAAGTCTAGTCCCAATCTCATCTCAGCGACAATCATGTCAAAAACTTGTAAAAAAATAAAGGAAATTATGAGAACTGCCCCTCTGGTCTTTTACACATTTTATAAATATAAATTTCAATGATACTTTTCATATAAAAAACCTAAAATAACATGAAGACAATAATAAAAATTCATAAAAAATCAAAATCAAAAGTCATCTAGGTAATAGACAATACAGGCGTCCACAACTTCACGTCTATTGCGTATGCGCCTATTTTGCGTATGGGTGCGAAAATCGATTATACGATCCACCCCAGCTCCTCAAGGAAGGCCATCAACGCCTTAATTTTACTGACTGTCTCACTTTTATTTTGGGCAAAGTAGGATTACCGAAGTACTTTGCCCAAAATAAAAGTCTATTCAAACTAGGCTGAGAATCAGCACTTTTTAAACGTCAATATTATAAATAAGATGATATGACACCCCACAATAACGCCGCACTTCACCACTTCCTAGTACTTTAGCTGGGACGAAGTGGCGCAACAAACTCCCCAGTTCAGCAAAACATTTCCTAACCATAATATTGTCATTACGTTACAGCATACTACAAACCAACAGCAATGCAGTACAAATACTCCAACACAGTACGCCAGAGAAACTCCTCAGTGCTCGAAACTCAGTACGGAAACACAGACGGTCCATCAGTGATCCGACCAGCGAAGACCGAACCATGGACAGTCTTACCGTCAAAATCGGTTAGTATAATATCATTCATTTGTATAAATTTAGTGCTCTTATTTAGGGCAAGTGAACACGCACAATGGTCCACTTTTAGGACTAAGTGCGGAAACCAAACCAGTAACATAGAACAAAGGGCAAGTGAAATTAGGCTATTTTTGGGATTTTTGTTGAGCTATGATGTCTTAGCAATTTACGAAAACTGTAAGATTGGGGCAATCGTATATTTTTCTATTTATTATTTGTGTACAGACGCCAGTAGGTCAAGCTACCCGAAACTGTCAAATTTTCCCAATAAACCTTGAACCTTAACGCTTTAGCGATAAAGTTGAAAATCTATTAAAGAAATTTGACAGATTGTAGTAGCTTGATGTGCTGACGTCTGTACACATAGTAAAATAAATAGAGCAACGATATACAGCGTTATAGACATTCCTAGCCTATCTGAGCTCAATAAACATAATTTTCTTTTTTCATTCTTTCAAAACAGATCGCCAGCGCAGCCACGAGTCCCCGAGCAAAGACCGCAAACGAACCGGCAGGCGAGTAAAAACGAAACTATTCACCGAAGATAAAAGCATAAACCAATCAGCGTCGTCCGATGAATCTAGACTCAGTACCGGTGTAGACAGACTGGTACTATCAAGTACACCAATAAAGAACGGAATCAAACCGTCCGAGTATCCAAACTTACCCCTTAGCAGCCCGGTAACTCCAAGAAGTTTTGTTAAAGAACATTATGAACGCTGTGATACACCACGTTTGAGTCACAGACATTCGAAATCCCAGGAAAAAAGCTGCTTAGGTGATTATATGGTCAACATCCAGAAAAGTAACAAAAAGAAAAAAGGGAGAGGATCTACAGACAACGTTGACAGTAAAGTGGAACTGGATTTGACTAGCTCGGAAATGTTTCCTGTAATCGGTGCAAGAAAATCAAGTTCACTGCGGTCCGAGAAACGTAGAATCAAACCGACAAATATAGATAAGTCACAGAAAAGTGTGTCTCTATCAAGTTTTAGTCCGGAATCTTTTCAAACCTCACCGTTAGTCGGTGAAGAAAATTCTGCGTTCAAACAGCAACGTATACAAGTGAAAGAGACAAACAACTTTGAAACGGAACGCAACATCTTGAAACAAGAAAGACATAAATTGATGGAGAAATTTAATATTTTAAACACTTCTATGCCACAGAAAGATGTTGCTACCCCTCAAATTAAAATAACACAAAAAAACTCAATAGAAAAATCGCAAAACTACATAAAAAGTGACGTTACCAAAGTCATTTTTAAAGAGAAACTCGATTTACTAGTAGATATTTATGAGATTTTGATAAAAAATAATCTAATAATGAGTTTAAATACTGAGATATATTTTCTGATATCGATTTTGATATCTAAACAGTTCGAAGAAGATTATATTTTGGCGGAGAGTAAGTTACATGACGGGGACGTGGAGTTTTTGATGAAGACTATACATAATAGTACATATTTTGCTGTTAAGTCGCTGTGGCATCAACGGGTGACATTGGAAGTTATACTGGACAAGAGTTCTTTGAAAACTTTAGGTAAGTGTCAATTTAAACTGCGGAGGAAGAATAAGAAAGCAAAGTGTTACATATTTTATATCATTGCATTTTGAACTTTATCTCCATTGTGAAGCGTTCAGCTTATAAATGAGACTAAAAACAGGTAGCAGCGCGTCTTCCCTAGAATTCCCTAGCATTCTCGAGATTCCTTGCGACTTAGATTTGGCATGCGTTAAAGTAACTCGCTTAATTCATTCCTTAAGTTTTTTGTAAATTGCAGCTCTTGATTATTATTATTCAGTAAATGCAAAGATTTAAATGTACAGACGCCAGCAGGTCAAGCTACCCGAAACTGTCAAATTTTCCCAATCAACCTTGAACCTTAATGCTTTAGCGATAAAGTTGAAAATCTATTAAATAAATTTGACAGATTGTAGTAACTTGATGTGCTGGCGTCCGTACTTGGTCGTGCAAAAAAAATTGTTTACTGAGAAGAGTGAGCTCGCACTCCTCACATAGAATGATACATACGATTTTCAGTACGTGTGAGCGAGACAATACTATTCAAAGGTCAATGAAATAGAAAAATGATCAAAGTAATTAATTTTGACGATCGAAAAGTGCTGATTCTCAGATCAGGGGGTCTACTCCGAAGTGGTATCGGCCGAATTTTCGGCCGTTTCCTGCTACGAAGTTACTATTTGGTTCGGTCGGTCGATTCTACACTCCCACACTCTTTCGAATATTGACTATGGTCCCGACCCAACTGAGCCGATCCAAAATTTTTCGCATTTTTCAATAATATTCGGTTCGGCCATGTGTCGGTCCGATCCGATCATTCGCACTTTGCACTTCGTAGTAGACCCCCAGCACTTTTCGAACGTCATAATTACATAAGACAGTCCCCCAAAACGCCCGCCCTTCACCACTTCCTAGTGCTCGCTTGGAAGAAGTGGCGCAACAATCTCCTCAGCAGCACAGCTGTCTGTGTGATCATTTTTGGACTCGGTATGGCGGATGTACAATTTCAATCTTTGAGATAATGTATGACTTATCATAACTGTCCCGTTTGATTATTTTGACCACATGACCTAACAGAGTTGAAATTTCCAAAAAACTTAATATCCGAACATTAATTTAGAATCACTACAGCCAGTTACTCAACTTTAGAGTTATGTAGTTTAAGTTGATTTTTGGGTGATAAAAAAGGTAAAAAAAAAAATTGCAATGAAATGTGAGCTTTGTGTGTACGACATTGAGTTTGTTGTTCTAAAACTTATAATTATCTAAGTAATTTGCAAACTCAGCAATAAAAACTCCTCTTTCCAGGTGAAAACAAAAAAGTCCGTTCGTTCTACCCGGAGCTAGCTAAATTCCTGCTAAACTGCTACGGACTTCGCTGCGAGGCTGAGACCAACCAGGACCGGTCCAGACAGACGGAGGCAAGGTCACATGGAGTGGTGTGCTTTAACTCGGAGACGGACAACGTTGATAACTTCCCCAGTATGATGAGCTTTCAGAACTTTAAGAAGCAACGGGATATGTTTTATGAGATTTGGAGGTTAGTGATTTTTTTTTTGTTTATCGTTCAATCGGTTGTAAACATTTAGTAGATTTTTTGTGCGGATATTGACTGCTGAGGTCCATTCTTCCAGCGAAGAATCTGCCTCTTAAAATTGTTTAGGCTATATTCAATAAAGTCCCATATGTGGTGTCGTTTGAGCCTTTCCATGGTGTTAGTGAAATATAATCTTATTTATTGCAAAACCAAAGACAAAGCTTTCTCTAACACCCGGCATCGCCTCTATGCTGTGAAATGTTATGTTGGATTTTCAACTTTCAGCGTTAAGCGGAGCCTTGATAATCCAACAGCGTAATTTTATTTTAAGTATATTCAAACTTGTTTCAAATTGATGTTATTTGGGCTTGATTAATTTGAATTGATGAGAACTTTACACCTAGATGGGTTGTGACTGTCATTAGGGGTCTGATGATGAAGACGAAGGACAGTTAAGGGAACTCCTGAACAGTAGCTACTTTGTGTTAGGACTTAATTCACTTTTGGGGTACCTACCTCTAATCTAGCAAGTATACCTATATGATTTTGTGTGGGGTAGGTAGGTACAACTAAAAAGAAAAAAATAAAAAAAAAAACAATCAACCGATTTCCAAAAAAAAAAAAACACTACAAATTGAAAAATAATTTTAATTTCGGAACCCGGTGTCAAAAAAAACGAAAATACGGAACCAACGACACGTCCGGCTTCCGAAATTAAAGTTATTTTTAAATTTTTGTAAAAAAGTGTTTTTCGCTACAGAAACTTATAAAAAAAAAAACAAAATAATCGAACGAGAAAATTATAAGACCGTTATTTATCCAAAATAAATTTTTGATATACACTTTACAGAACCATTGATACCAAAAATGCATTAAACTGAATGATGCAAAATATATGATTTTGATATGTCGTCTTGTGACGCACAACATTTTCTGGTGATTTAATCCCTGCTTTGTTTTTATTGAATAACGGTTAAAGGTCGTAATTACAGAAAAAAATAAAAAGCCATTGTGTCGCGTGGATCCACGTGCCAGAACGTGGATCCACGCGGTTCGTACGAAAGGTTAAACATGATTAAATGACTTCCAGATGGTACCAAGACACTCAGTCAGGCGGCTCATCTCGCTCCTCGTTCCGCGCGCGAGTCAAAGCGCTCATCTGTAGCGGCGCGTGTCCTTCCAACCACGCACATTTGGCTGCCTTGTTCACTAGCCACATGCATCAGCATTGTCTGCCTACCACCAAACAGGTAAATAAAATAACATTTTTGAAGTGAAACTTCTTCAAAGAAACAAAACGCACATTACAAATAAAAACAGACATAAAATATACACATACAACATAGTCAAAAGCCTCGTACTCAAGCATATAAAATACTGTCAATTTTGCCCATGATCGAGAATTAAAAGCAAATAAAAAATAATAAGTAAGTCATCATCATCTGCCTGCCTTTTCCCAACTATGTTGGGGTCGGCTTCCAGTCTAACCGCATGCAGCTGAATACCAGTATTTTACATGGAGCGACTGCCATCTGACCTCCACAACCCAGTTACTGGGTAATACGATACCCCTTGGTAAGACTGGTTGTCAGACTTTCGGGCTACTGACGACCTGTAACGACTGTCAAAGAACCACGAATGACAGCCGGGACCAACGGCTTAACGTGCTTTCCGAGGCACTGAGGGGTCTTGGTATGTGAAGATGGTCACCCATCCACGGACCAACCGCGGCAAGCGTAGCTTAACCTGATCGATCGACCCGTGCGGCTGTTATTATTTAGCCACAAGCCCCTCAAAAAAAAAAAAAAATTAAGTAAGTATGACAGCAAAAAGGGGAGGCTTATTTTTTTTTTCTTATCATGTCAGGAATCGAAGCTAAGTAAACTACAGCGTCGTCTGACGTGCTCCAATGCGCCCGAGTCGCATCGCCTGCCGCAGTTTACATCGCAGGAAATGTTCTACAAGTCAGTATTATTTTTTTATTTCTCCTTTAAATATGAAAAATCCTTTAGGGCTGATTTTTCCAACGCCAGATTAACTTTTATTCGAGGAATAAAATTGAAGTTTGACAGTTTTTGTATGAAATAACTGTCAAAATTTCAAAATGATTATTCGAATTAAGCTATCAGATAATTGAAAAATCTGCCCTTAAAAATATAAAAATAGTTGCCTACTAGAGGCTCCAAGATTCAGGTGGCCAGGGCTCCAGAGAAAGGAATCTTCTAACAATGTACATATTTAACTGTACTTGAAATTCAGCACCTTTTGTTCTAATTTAGTCATTCATGAATTCATCATCTTCCTGCCGCTCCATCCATCACTCTTTTAGTCTTTTAATAATTTATACAGGCTTGAGGAACAGAGTGTAAAGTTCATTTCCATTCTCCATAGAAAAGGGAGGATTCTCCGACCAAACGAATGTCGTGTCTGGTGGGCAACTGCCCAATGATTCATTTCGGGCTGTTGTATATATGCTAGTCGCGCGGTAAACTCTGTTTGCGCGATGCAGGATTTGGCGTGACGTCAGTATGATACGTACCTCGCAGATACCGCCACATCCCTCCCCTCGAAACCGGAGGTCGATAGTAGGCTGCAGCAATGAATTATTAATATCTTAATAATATTTGTTACAGAGAATTCATAATAAACGCCGAAAATGAATCATTTCGAGTACATTTAAGGGACGCCATTGCTTCAGAAATAGTTACTTTGGACGCAACGCATATGGCGCTCGATGAACGAGGAAATTGTAAGTAGAACTCTTTTATTCAGTCTTGCAGGTCGATTAGAGCAGTGATAGCCCAGTGGTAACGGCCGCGAATTACGACTTATAGGTCGTAGGTTCGGTTCGTCGGTACCTGTTTGGGGGCACCCCAAACCACCCACTTAACTTTGTGTAAATTATTTTATTACTCTCAAAACGGTGAAGGAAAACATCGTGAGGAAATGCACTGGCAATGGCATGTCCTAGAACCAAATATTCAAAGACATGTAACATCCACCAACCCGCACTGGGCCCGCGTGGTAGATTGTAATCTATCCCACCCACTATAGAAGAGAGGAGCCCTGTGTCCCAGCAGTGAGGACATTAATAACAAAGATTTAAATCGTTACATTCTCAGCGGGATTGTCCGAAAGGGTTACCGCTACCCCGGAACATAAAGGGCGAAGGAAGGAACATGGGTGGGTTTTAGTCAGTAAGAGTCTGACACTCCTTTCCGCTCCACCCAGAGCGGGAGGAGGGGTCATTTGATGATTTCCCTCCAGAAAAAAAAAAAAAAATCGTTACATTCGCCCTACTGCGACAAAATATACTCGCGTTTCTGTTTCGATCTGACACCAGTGACTTGACTTGATTGTCATGGAAGCCCTATTTAATAATGTGTGAGCTCACTCTTCTCTCAGTATGACCACTTTTTCACGTGACTAACTACAGTGAGCGCAAAACTAGCGATTTAAATATTTGGGTAGCGGGGGTTGATTTAATATCAAATACTGGTGTAAATGACAGATTTTCATGACGACGTTTTTCAAGGAAACCAAAGCTTTGCATAAAAACCATGCCTTTAAGCATAATCAGTCTATAACGTTCCCACTGCTGGGACACAGGCCTCCTCTCTTCGGTAGGGAGTGGGCTATAATCTACCACGCGGGCCGAGTGCGGTTTAGTAGATGTCACATCTTTGAATTTTTCGAACTATGCTTTTGCTCGACTTTAATTCTAAAAAATGCCTTTTATTTCAGCAAACCCAGACATAATAAAGGAATACCTAGCCCTGTCTAAGAAGCTGGCCCTCCTAGCCAAATTCCTAGGACTACTGGCCTCTCTGCCGTACACCCAAGTGGCCACAGACTCTAGTAACAAGAATGCGATAACTAAGGTTGTACAAAAAGAGGTTTCTTACGCCGCGCCGAAGGAAAAGGTGCTGGAGAATGATCTGGTTTTGAGGAATTATGTGAGTATTTTCATGCTAATTAATATAACTTTAGTAAGTCTATGTGCAAAAGTGAATCTTGCAAGTGCGATCAACTGCACGTCACTGATATCAATCTAAGGACAGAGCCTTTATTTCGTAGCAGATTTGAGTTTACTTCTATAATTATTTTAAACGGTCAGGTACGGTCAATGGGACGTAGTTTAGCAAAAAGGACTCAACCCACATTCTTCTCAATAACTTGAAAATTGCGTTAGTCTATGTAATACAACTTGACTCATAAAAATATTGGTATATTTGAGCATAAGTGATAATATTTCAAAATATTACATATACAACATCATTGCAGCAATACACATCTAAACTTAAAACCTCGATAACTCAAAAATTACTTTTTGTGGAGTCCTTTTTGCTAAACTACGTGCAATTGCACATCTGTGCTACAACATCCACCCTATCTTGTAGTAAATATGTGCGATTGACCGACGAAAAGATCCAGTCGGGTTGGGCGGCGTTTGAAAGACTTCGTCAAGTCTCCTCGTCTCCTACCTCGCAATGTCTTCAACCGAAACGTGAACCCTGACAGTCGGGCTGGTCCACAAATTCAAGGTCGCTCAGCCTGCTAAGGAGCGGGCGATGCTTGGAGTTTCTTCGATGGATAAAATCAGGAATGAAGTTATGAAGGCGACCTTAAGAAGGCTGCTGGGTCGGAATGGATGCGGAAGGCGGAGGACAGGGTGATGTGGTGCAGCCTGGGAGAGGTCTTTGTCCAGTACTGTGGACTGCGATAGGCTGAGTTGATTGATGCGACAGACACGGCCCAGTCCACTTAAGTTTAGCGGCTTTCTGGGTAACGTCCGTGATCTTGGTTTTGGGCGCCGTTTTGGGTCCGTGATCTTGTATTGTGTTCCTTTTTGGACATTAAGGATATTTTATCTTTTTTCTATTTCAGAGCCAACCAACGATCGATCTAAAAGGAATACTAACAAATGCACAGGAAAATGGCCGATTATCATTTACAATACCCTGGATAGTGCACTACCTCTCAATGCTAGACTACACATCCCTCCGAATTAATTACTACCAAAATCTACTAAAAACACTATTCGATATCTACACACATCGCCTAAAAATCGATAACAACACTATGAAGAAAAATACAATAATTTACCTCAAATCGATTCTCGGCTGGCTATTCGATTTACCTCACTTCCCACAAGAATTATTCTTCGAAAATCGACTAATTGTTAGTGTTGGGGGTGAACTAAATATCGATAGTTGTGATTTAATCGATGAGACGGTGATTATAGAGCTGTGCCCGTATCTGAGGGACTTGAATGTATTGTTATCGACTTGTCGAGTTTCTCAAGAACAGAAAGATATGGGAAGTTATAGGCATATTACACCTGTTAGCTTGACTTTGAACCCTGAGGATCGGATTAAGAATAAGGAGAAGGAATTGCAGGTCAGTGCTTACATTTTAATTTCCTTCACCTCCATCAGGTCCAGTTGAAAACCAGCGTCACAGTTGTCTGGCATTTTTGCCAGACAAGCGCTTTACTTTGTGTAAATTATTTCATCATCATTGCAAACCGGCATGTCCTAGAACCAAAAATTCGAAGACATGTGACATCTGCCAACCCGCACTGGGCCCGCGTGGTGGATTACGGCCCACTCCCTCTCACAGAGAGGAGGCCTGTGTCCCAGCAGTGGGAACATTATAGGCTGATTATGTATGTCTGGTGTACTGTATGTCTTTTAGTCTAGGTGCTAAATAAATGTATTTCTTTCTTTCCTTCTTTCTATTTTTGTTATATTTTTTAGGTTTAACATGCTGATGTAATAATAATAATAATAAATAGTTTATTTCGACCAGCGCAGGATCATAGTAGGCAAAAAAAATTACAAAATTTAAAAAATAAAATAATGATCTTGCTTAGGACATATTGCTTTATGCCCAAAATTAATATGTTTCCTAGACTCCTTTATTGTACACGTCTTTTGACATTGTTCTCATAAGTTTAAACAAATCTTGGTTTACCAAAACCCAAATTTTGTAAAATATTTTGATTTAAAAGAGTGTCCATGGAGCTTTTTTTGCTCGATTTTCTCCATAATAACCTTCGCTTCAGAAGAGGCAATACCTTCAACTTTCCGACTGACTAAAAGACTAAACTCCTTGACAATCTAAAAGCACATGTGAATAGTTTATTTTTATTTTTAATAAACGCTTGGAGTTTGCGTTTAAAAAATCGACATCTATTCAACGTTTAACCTATAAAAAAAATCCGATTAAAAATCTTTCCTTCCTCCCCAGGCTCGTCTCGAAGAAGAACTCCTGAAGAGCCAGCCGTCGTCCACTCGACGCGTACTAGAGCTAGTAATAGAACGCGTGACATCAGCATGTGTACGCGAGCTAAGCGGTCATACGCTCAGCATGCAGCGAGCGAGAGCGCGCAGCCACGTGGCCAGGCTGCTCAGTACCACGCAGCTAGACCAGGTAACAAATAACTTTACTTGACCCCGATTGACCCCCCATAAGTTCCCGAATACGCCTGAGAAATGACCCAGGAAGTTCTCGAATTGACCCCAAAAATGAACTAGAAAGTTCTCGAATTGACCCCAAAAATGACCCAGAAAGTTCCCAAATTGACCCCCAGAAATGACCCAGATAATTCCAAAAAATTACCTAATGTTAGCTGTTATCTACTCGACGCGTACTAGAGCTAGTAATAGAACGCGTGACATCAGGATGTGTGCGCGAGCTAAGTGGTCACACGCTGAGCATGCAGCGAGCGAGAGCGCACAGCCACGTGGCCAGGCTGCTCAGTACCACACAGCTAGACCAGGTAACAAATAACTTTACTTGACCCCAATTGACCCCCAGAAAGTTCCCAAATACGCCTGAGAAATGACCCAGGAAGTTCTCGAATTGACCCCAAAAATGACCCAGAGAGTTCTCGAATTTACCCCAAAAATGACCAAGAAAGTTCTCGAATTGACCCCAAAAATGACCCAGAAAGTTCTCGAATTTACCCCAAAAATGATCAAGAAAGTTCTCGAATTGACCCCAAAAATGACTCAGAAAGTTCCCAAATTGACCCCCAGAAATTACCCAATAATTCCCAAAACTTACGTAATGTAGCCGTTATCTACTCGACGAGTACTAGAGCTAGCAATAAAACGAGTAGCGCGTGCGAACTGAGCGGTCACACTCAGTTTTTAGCGAGTGAGTGCGCGCAGTCATGTGGCCAGGTTGCTCACTACCGCACAACTAGACCAGGTAAAAAATAACTCTGGGTGATCCCGTGCGACCCGCAGAAAGTTCCCAAAAAGACCCCAAAAATGACACACAAAGGTACTAAAAATTACCCAATTTCACCCCAGATATTACCCACAATGTTCCCAAAGTTGATCCATAAAGTTCCCAATAATTACCTAATTTTTATCTCCTGAAATGACCTAGTGTTTACTAAAAATACCCAATATGAATCTAAAAATTACCCAACTACCCGAATCTAAAAATAACCTTACGAGAATAACAACTCAATGGCCCTGATTACCTTGTTCACAAATTAAACTAAATTTAAGTTCTGTGCATCTTTTTCTTTGTATTTCATTAAGAAAAAGACAGAAGATAAAATATTAGTTTAGTCCTGTCAAATTATGATACTCCATAGACAGATTAGACTTGATTAAAAACATGGCTGCTAAAAGTACGTCAATTTACGTCAGGCGCTGACTAATTTGACAGGACTAAACTAATATTTATCTTCTGTCCTTTTCTAAATTAAATAGAAAGAAAAAGGTGCATTGAACTTAAATTTAGTTTAGTTTGTGAACAAGGGAATCGGCGCCAATGTCAGTCTTCTAAAGGTATTAATTTTTTAGGCTTATAATAAAATCATTAATTTTAATTAAATTTTTTATAAAATATAAGTCTCCTAAAGACATAGTGGAACTATCGGTGGAAATAGCATCGAACTATCCTGTCTTGAGCTAGATAAGCATTTTATAGTGTGCGTATACAGACCTCCTCCAGAATTAACAGACGTGGATACCGCGAGACTGGTCTATTTTAGTAACTTCCATAGCATCATGTCTTACAAGCCAAGGCTTATTTTTAATATTATATTTTAAATTGTTTCTTTTTTACATTGTTCTCACATATAGAATCAATAAGAATAATGTACCCAGGATTCTGTAATAATATCTTGATTTAAAAGAGTGTCCGTGGAGTTTCTTGCCCGTTCTTCTCCTTAGAGATCTACGTTTTGGAATGGGCAACTAGCTTCAACTGTCGGGACTAACTGACCGACTATTTAATTTTGACAATTCAAAAGTGCTTGTAAATGGTTTAATTGAAATAAATGATTTGAGTTTGAGTTTATGTACATTATGTTACACAGGTCAAAAAATACCTTAGCCATTTCCCAAAAATAACCCAAATTGATCCCAAGTGTCCCCGAAAATACCCAATTTTACCCACAAAAAAGACCCTTTTTTTTTTCCTTGGTGGAAAATCCTCATGAATGTCCGCCGCCCTGGGGCGGGCGACGGGGTCTGTCAGACTCTTATTGACTAAAAACCACCCCAGTGTTCCATCTCACACCTACGCCGGGGGTCGCGGGAACGTAAGATCCTTCCGCAACCCCCTCGTGGTGCCTCCTCCTCGGGTCAGGGGGGGGTGAGGTGTTTGACTCCCCCCGCGACGTCGGCGAGGGGCGCGCGTGGAACACTACGCGCCGCCACCTCGGGTCCTGATGTGTGGGGGCGACGGACGTCCCCGAGTCCATCGCCCCTGGACCCATTTAGGGGGGCTGGAAGAGAGCGTTGTCCGCCCTCCGCCGACGCCCGGTGCGCCTGCTGTGGGCCGGGTGAGAGGACGAGATCTCCCTCTCCCTTTCCGCAGCCTCCTTCTGCGAGACGACCGTTTCGCAGAAGGAAACCACCGCGACCCAGGACTCTTCGCTGCCGACCATCGACTCGACCACGGCCGGCAGCGACAGGTCACTGCCTACTTCTGAGATGAGGGCACGGCGCGGCTCCTCCCAGGCGGCACACTCTGCCAGCGTATGCCGCGCCGTGTCCTCCCGGCAGTCGACGCAGTGGTGACACCGGGCGTCTGGCTCACTGTTTGTGCGACACAGGTACTTCCCGAAGCAACCATGCCCCGAGAGCACCTGCGTCACCCGAAACGACAGCGAGCCGTGCCTCCTCCCGAGCCAGCGCTCGAGCACCGGCCGGACCGCCTCGATGGTGACGAGGCCAGCGGTAGGGCGTGTGAGCCTGTCCCGCCATTCCGCCACCAGGACCTCGCGAAGCTGAGACCGACGCAGCTCCATGTGTCACTGCATCGGTCGCTCGCCCCGCGCCCTCGCTTCCTCGCGCCACCGATACAATGACGTGAGTACTTTCGCCTCGAGGTCCCAGGGCGGGGATCCAGCCAGTACGCAGGCCGCCTCGTAGGAGATCGTGCGATATCCTCTGATGACTCTGACGGCCATCGCTCTCTGCGGTTTCCGCAGTATCGCGATACTGCCGGCCGTCAGGTCAGAGGCCCACACCGGGGCCCATACAGGGCCATCGATCGCACGACCCCCACGTAGAGCCGCCTACAGGCGGCGCTCGGGCCCCCCAGATTGGGAAGCAGCGTTGATAGCGCCCCAGCCGCGCCCAACAGCTTGGGCGCCAGCCGCCGGAAGTGGGGGCCAAAGTCCCACCGGCTGTCGAGCACCAATCCCAGGTACTTCATGGTAGACTCGACAGCGATCCGAGCCCCCCCCCCCGACCACGATGTGTGAGCCGGGCGGCGGCGCCCGCCGAGGGCCATGATACACCATGGCCTCCGACTTGCTGAGGGCCACCTCAAGGCCTAGGCGACGTATGCGCCCCACCACCTGTGAGACTGCAGCCGTCGCCAGCAACGCTGCCTCCCTATGCGTGCTCCCCCGGGCAGTGACCAGCGTGTCATCCGCGTAACACATCAGGTCTACCCCCGGTCTGAGCTCGCCCCTCAGCACCCAGTCGTACCCGACGTTCCACAGGAGCGGTCCTAGGACCGAACCCTGGGGAACGCCGCACGACATGCGGTGCTGGTTTCCGCCATCGCGTCCCATGTAGGTGACACACCTCTCCGACAGATAGGCCCCAACGATGTGGCGGAGGTAGGGAGGCACTCGATGATACCGCAGTGCCTCCCGAATTCAACTCCAGGGCAGGGTGTTAAATGCGTTGGAGATGTCCAAGGACACCGCCAACATCACCCCGCCCCGGGACACCGCTTCCTCCGCCAGGACTCTCACTCGCGACACAGCGTGTATGGTGGAGCGCCCATGCCGAAACCCGAACTGACTGTCTTCCAGGTCCGGCCCCTCTCTGCACAAGTGGCCGACGAGGCGGGCTGCGATTATTCGCTCAAACAGCTTACCCACCCCGTCTAGCAGCACTCTGGGCCGGTACGCGGACGACGAGTCCGCAGGGCGCCCCGCCTTCCTGAGCAGGACCAGACGACCAGATTTCCACAAAGAGGGAAACTGGCCCTGCTCAAGACACGCCGTGTAGAGTCCTCTCAGTTTGGGCTCGAGCTCCTTCAGAGCGAGGGTTAACGCGCAGCCGTGGATCCCGTCGGGTCCCGGAACCACGTCCTTGGCCCGGAGCCGCATCACGGCTGCCCCCATCTCTGCCTGTGTCACCTCTGGGACGCTGATGGCATTCTCCTCTGTGGACTCTGTGGCTGTGGACAGAGCCATCGGCGGCGGCGTATGCTCCGCTCTTGCCGGGAAGAGGGCTGCGACCACTTCCTCCAGCAGCTCGGGTTGGAGACTCCGTAAGAGTCCTTATCGAGCCGCGGCGCCCCCGCCGCGGCTCGATAAGGGCGCCCCCACGGATCCCCGCTTAGAGTCTCCAACATCTCCTCCCTGGCTCGCGTCTTCGCCTCGCTGATGGCCAGCCACAGAGTCCCCTTCGCCGCGTGGTACACCTCATACAGCGCGGCTTCTTCGTCAGGGACCCGACGACGTCTCCTCCGGTATCGGGTGTACTGGCGCCTGACCGCCACGCACGCGATGCGCAGCTGCGCGATCTCGGCGGTCCACCAGTACACCTGGCGCCTTGCTGTCTGTGCGTGGACCCGGGGCATGGACGCATCGCAGATTTGCGTCATCGCCCCGCGGAACCACAGCGCCTCCTGCTCGACGTCGGAGAGCCCCCGGCAGCCTTGGCACCCCCTCTCTTCTTGGTCTGGGCGGGCGCGCCACAGGCCTTTCCGCCCGCTCTGTGCCCGGCGGGCCTCCCTGCAGCTGTACAGAGGCTGCAGTTTGGCGCCGCGGAGCACTGGGCCGCCTTGTGGCCGGCCTGACTGCAGCGGAAGCACAACTCGCTGCGGTCTATTTCAGCGGTGCACCGTGCCCTGACATGTCCAATGCCGAGGCAACGGTAGCACCGCAAGGCCCTGGGTTGCAGCGGCTTCATCCTCGCTGCCACCCACCCCACCAGCAGACGCCCAGCGTCGGCGACTTTGTTCGCCGCCGCCACCGGGCACCGCACCCAGATCGCGCCGAGCCCGGAAGCGTCGACGCGAATCTCGCCCGGCCGCACGTCGTCGGGCGAACATCCGCCGATTCGGGCGACGGCCGCCACGACCTCGGCCGGAGTCGTCGAGTCGTCCAGACCGTCGATGTGAAGGTCTGCGGTCTTCACCGGTCTGGACACTCGAACGTCCTCCGCGCTGAGGACCTCCCTCAGCTTGGTGGCCAGGATGTCCGCCTTTTCGCCGCTCGAGGCACAAACAGCCGCGCCCCCGTCATTGCCGGCCTCATCTTGAAGCCGGTCGGTGTGCCAAGGTCGGGGAACGCGACTTTGGCTCTCGCCTCCGTCAGGACCGCCTTGTATGTCAGGCCCCTTTTGATGGCTCCGGGTAATCACTACAGCCGCGGAGCGACCCACAAAAAAGACCCTTTTTTTTTTTCCCGGTGAGGTGTAGTAGTACTACCTATAGTATAAGGTCTATGACCCTATCCATATGAATGTATCTTCTATTAATATATCAACACATTTATACTCTTGCAGTCAGTAATTAAAGGTAATCGCTTGAGAACAGTTGTTTCAATAACACTACATCCCCACATGGCGACCCTTGCCATTTTTGGGGCGCGTGACGCGGCTTCTATCTCGGCGTAGTGTTACGGCTCCAAAGCAAAGTAAATAAATTAAACTCTTTGTAATAAATTGGCGTGAAAATATTTGTGGATAATGGAACTTTCGTAATTAAAATGAATCAAGTACATCTAAAAAGTTAATTTAACGTCCGGAAATCAGTGAGAATGTGTCGTTCCAACGTAGAAAAGGAGACGGTCTTCGTGAACCAGAATTCTGCTGGTTCCAATAATGCACACGTTGAAGAATTGAAGGCACATATTTCGACGATCAGTATTATCCTCATAGTAATTTGCGTTTTACTGGGTCTTGGCATTATATATTTTGCGTGGAAGCAGTACAGGAATTGTCACCATTCCTGGATCAGGGACCAGATTTTGCAGAACAGCCTGCGACGATCGTTCAACCGTTCCAGAGCAATTCGCGGAGAAGAGCAAGCAAATCTTCCAATGACGTAGAAGTCGGAGTATTCATCATACTCATATGGCAGCTGTGCGGTATCATTTATTTAGTGAAGTGCATACTAAGTGCGTCTCAAGTGCGTTGTGCGTATTATAGTGCGTAAGATGAATTCGCGAATCATCATATAAATAAAGAGACAATAAAATGATAATAGACATTAAGAATTAAAATAATGAACTCTAAGATAAATTAGCAGTTTAAGTTTGTTTTGAGTGATCGTATATCATCATGTATCATCTTACACGCTGTGTCCCCTACTACAGTAATTCACTGTGAGAATCGGGTATGTATTAAATGGTTTAATTAATATATTCTACTTTTGCATGGGGGAATGGAAGATGAATTGTTACTTTGTTTAAATGATCTTATATCAATAAGGAAATATTTAATTAAAAAGGGAAAAACACGATTTAAGGGTAATATTGTTAAGAATAAATTATGTGAGGTTGAAACAATTTATGAGAAAAGTAAAGGATTAATAAAGTTATTATCTACAAAACCAGGAGTAAAATCAGAATTGTTAAAATCATTATCAGTTACGAAAAGCGAAATAGAATCGTGTTATTCGCAAATTAATGTTTTGTGCGCTGTAATTAAATCAGACTGTGATAGTGACAGTGATATTTCTGAAGCAAGTCCAAATTCAGAATCAATCATGGAGTTCGATTTAAAAACGGCATGTAGTTTGATTCCTGTAATGACCAATAACGAAAATAATATCAGAAGTATCATTGACTCTATAGAAATGTACGCAGACATGTTGTCGGAAACGGGGAAAAAGTTACTAATGACTTTCGTTTTGAAAAGTAGATTATCAGAAAATGCAAAATTACGTATAACCAATAATTACACATCTGTGAACGATTTTGTCAGAGATTTACGTGTTGCACTTTTACCAAAAAAAATCGTTTACTGCAATACAATCACGATTACAAAACGCAACGCAAGGCTGGCGTACAATTGATCAGTTTGGAACAGAATTAGAAAAGTTATTTACTAATCTGACCATATCGCAAGCAAATGGTAATTCTGATAGTTATTCCGTACTCAAGCCCGTAAACGAAAAATTGGCAATTAAGCGATTCGCAGATGGATTGAAGGATTCGAGACTAAGTACGATTATTGCTGCACGTAATTATGACAGTTTAAAGGACGCGATCCAGGCAGCGAAAGATGAAGAGTTGACATCGGCATCGACTTCGACCAACGAAAATGTCATGCAGTTTTCACACCGCGGAAGAGGTAAGTTTCATAACAATAACAACAACTTTAGGAATGGCCGTGGTTCTCATAGTCAGCAGTTAAACCAACGCAGTCGAGGACATCATTATCAGCATAATTCAAATAATTTGAGAGGTAGTTTTAGCCATAATTCGAATAACTTCGGCAGACGTGATTTCAATAACTCACGTGGGCGATCATCCCATAACTATCGTGGTAACGGACGTGGACGAGATTATCAAACTTCGAACGAGAATCGATCGAGTAATGAAACTCGTAGTAAAGGTCGTACCAATAGAATATTTTATTCCAGCAATGAACAAGATAAGAACGATAGTATGCCTACAACAAACGAAATGCAGTTTTTTCGATCTTAAACATAACATTTTAGCTTTGCAAGGTAAGGCAAAATTTTTAGCATTGTACATAGGTAATAGGAAATATTATTGGTTAATAGATACCGGAGCATCTTTGTCCGTAATTAAAAAAGATGCGTTACCATACGATAGTGCAGTAATTAGAGATGAAACCATCATAAATGGTATTGGAGGTAAAATTAGTTCATCAGGGTTTGTTCAACTTAGCTTGACTCATCGTGATGACCAACACTTTGTTGACTTTAATATCAAGCTTCATGTTTTTGATAACATACCATTAAAGGCAGATGGAATATTAGGTTTAGATTTTCTTTGTCAGTACGCTTCAAATATAAACTTAGAAACTAATGTCATTAACCTATCTAATTATGGAAAGTATTATTCATTAGAACTAAGTGATGTCATAGATTACTCAGCTGAGGTGTTACATATCCCAGCACGAAGTGAGTCGATACATTATTTGCTATTAAATATTGAGAATATGAATGACTGTATTATCCATAGCCAACAGTTAGCGGAAAATGTTTTTCTAGCGGGATGTATTGGACGAATAAAAAATAATAGATTACCGGTTAAAATTTTGAACACTAACGAGCATGATATTTACCTACCAACTTTTCAACCACAGATATATTCAATTGAAGAGTTTCACTTATGCAATTTTAAATCAAACGCTAACAGTTTAGAACGAGCAAAGAACTTATTAAACATTTTAAATTTAAATCATTTAAAAATGGACGAACGGAAATCAATTGAAGAATTATGTTCTAAATATTCGGATGTTTTCTTTTTACCAGGTGATAAGTTAACGACTACAAGTGTTTATGAACAATCCATAACTATAAAACCAAATACAAGTCCGGTTTATACGAAGCAGTACCGATTGCCGCATTCTTTGAAAAATGAAGTAAAAAGGCAAATTCAAAAAATGATTGACAATGACATTATAGAAGAGGCGAAGAGTGAATGGTCGAGTCCTGTTTTACTGGTACCAAAAAAAAGTAGCAACGATAAAAAATGGCGACTAGTGGTCGATTATCGGAAGCTTAATGACCGTATTGTAGACGATAAATTTCCTTTGCCAAGTATTACGGAAATTTTGGATTCGCTCTCTGGCTCAGTCTATTTTTCGCATTTAGATCTTAATCAAGGATATTACCAAGTAGCTTTAGATAAAAACAGTAGAGAGTATACAGCGTTTACAACTAGTACTGGGCAATACCAGATGAAGAGGCTACCTATGGGATTAAAAACAAGTCCGAGTGCTTTTAGTAGAGTAATGTCAGTTGCTATGTCTGGGTTAACATACGATAAATGTTTTATATATTTAGACGATTTAGTAGTCTTTGGGAGAAATTTAGATATCCATAATAAAAACTTAACAGACGTCTTGGAAAGACTTAGGAAAATTAATTTAAAATTAAATCCAGAAAAATGTAATTTTTTAAAGAAATAAATTCTTTATTTAGGGCATTTAGTATCAGAAAATGGAGTCTTACCCGACCCAATTAAAGTAGAAGTATTGAAAAATTACCCTGTACCAAGTAATACCGATGAAGTAAAAAGATTTGTAGCATTTTGTAACTATTATAGGAAATTCATTAAAAACTTTGCAAGAATAACTTGTCCATTAAATAAATTAACTAGAAAACATGTACCATTTGTTTGGACTGAAGAGTGTCAAAGTGCGTTTGAAGCAATGAAACATGCTTTAAGTACACCACCAGTATTAGATTTTCCAGATTTTTCAGAAAATAATGAGTTTGTCATTCAAACAGATGCGTCAGGGACGGCTATTGGAGCAGTCTTGTGCAATCAAAATATGAAACCTGTAGCTTATGCTAGCAGACCTCTGAATAAAGCTGAACTCAATTATCCAACCATTCAGAAAGAGTTAGTTGCAATTGTTTGGGCTGTAAAGTATTTTAGACCCTATGTATACGGTAAATCATTTACAATTATGACAGACCATAAGCCTTTAATATATTTATTTTCAATGAAGGACCCATCTAGCAGACTACTTAAATTTAGACTAGCACTAGAAGAATACGATTTCAAAATTTTATATTTAAAAGGAAAAGATAATAGCATAGCAGATGCATTATCTAGAATTAATATAACATCGGATACTTTAAAACAGATGAATAATGAAATTTCTTTAGTTATGACTAGAGCACAGAAAAAACGTTTAGATGTAGGAAAACAATTGGATACACCTAGTTTTAGTAAACGAGACGAAACGTGGCCTGATCAACCACGAGTAGTTGAGGTACTAAAAATTCCGAATAATTCTGTAGAAATGAGTTTTATAGGAAGTGATGAATTAAATAAATTAAAAAGACAAAATAATATAGATGAAGAAAAGGAATGTTTCATTTATAACAATCGAAAGAAGATGTTGTATATTAATCTTAACTTTAGAGCACAACTTACGCGAGCCGAATTTGTGACTAAGTTAGGTCATTTTTGCAAACGAATAGGTATAAATGAGCTATGCATAGTAAAAAATAAGGAATATGAGAGTTTTATTAAAGATGTATTAAAAGAGATAAAAGACAATAAGGATTGGACCGGTCCACGTATTTATGTATTGAGAGGAGTTAGGAGAATTTATAATGAAGAAGAAAGAAAGTATATTTTACATGACTTTCACCTACTACCTACCGCAGGACATGCAGGAGTACGTAGGATGACCAATAATATTAAGAGACATTTTTACTGGCCAGGCTTAGACAACGATATTAGACAATTTGTGAGTAAATGCATTAAATGTCAGAAAATGAAGCATTGTAGGTATATCAAGGCGCCCATGGAGATAACTACAACGGCTTCACATGCTTTTGAAAAAATTTATCTGGACGTCGTAGGTCCATTAGAAAAAGACATTGAAGGAAATTGTTATATTTTGACACTGCAGTGCGAGCTTACTAAGTTCGTAGAGGCCTATCCTTTGAAAACGAAGGAAACCGTAAGTATTGCTAAAGCATTAGTTAATAATTTTATTTTAAGATTTGGAATACCTAATACCATCGCAACTGATCGTGGAACAGAATTTGTATCGTCAGTAATGGAACAGGTATGTAAACTTTTATGTATAAATAAATTAATGTCTACAGCGTATCACCATCAATCCATCGGTGCGCTCGAAAATTCACATAAAAATTTAGGATCGTTTTTACGAATACAGTGTAATGGTCAAAAAGACACATGGAGTCACTGGCTACCATTTTGGTGTTACAGTTTCAACAATACAGTTCATACAGAGACAAAGTACACACCATTCGAACTGGTATTTGGTAGAGCTAGTATAGTACCATCTAGAGTTAGTCAGTACATAGAACCATTGTATAATCCAGAAAGTTATCCTTTAGATCTTAAGTATAGGTTACAAGTAGCACATCAAGATGCTCGTAATAATCTACTTATAAGTAAACAAAACCGTAAGAGTTGTTATGATAAGTCTTTAAATAATGTGACATACAGTAAAGGACAACAAATTTTAATTAGAAATGAAATAGCTAATAAGTTAGATCCTCAATGGGAGGGACCATTTGTTGTTTTAAATGATTTAGGTGTTAATGTAGAAATATTAAAATTTAATAAACCCTATTTAATCCATAAAAATAGAACCAAACCTTTGGTAACATAAAAAATGATATTAAGTTATATTTACGTAAAAAAAAAAAAAAAAAAAAAATTTGTAAACTATATATTTTTTTTTTTTTCTATCACCCCTGAGGTGAGGTGTAGTAGTACTACCTATAGTATAAGGTCTATGACCCTATCCATATGAATGTATCTTCTATTAATATATCAACACATTTATACTCTTGCAGTCAGTAATTAAAGGTAATCGCTTGAGAACAGTTGTTTCAATAACACTACATCCCCACACCGGGGTGGAAAATCCTCATGGATGTCCGCCGCCCTGGGGCGGGCGACGGGGTCTGTCAGACTCTTACTGACTAAAAACCACCCCAGTGTTCCATCTCACACCTACGCCGGGGGTCGCGGGAACGTAAGATCCTTCCGCAACCCCTCGTGGTGCCTCCTCCTCGGGTCAGGGGGGGGAGTGAGGTGTTTGACTCCCCCCGCGACGTCGGCGAGGGGCGCGCGTGGAACACTACGCGCCGCCACCTCGGGTCCCGATGTGTGGGGGGGTCGGACGTCCCCGAGTCCGTCGCCCCTGGACCCATTTAGGGGGGCTGGAAGAGGGCGTTGTCCGCCCTCCGCCGACGCCCGGTACGCCTGCTTCGGGCCGGGTGAGAGGACGAGATCTTTTTTTTTTGTTTCCTGGGTCAGACTCTTACTGACTAAAAACCACCCCAGTGTTCCATCTCACACCTACGCCGGGGGTCGCGGGAACGTAAGATCCTTCCGCAACCCCCGAACAAAAAAGACCCTGCGTTAACTTAAAAATTACTCAAACTAACCCATAGAAAGTACCCAATAACTACGCTACTCTACTTCCAGAAATGACTCAAAATGTTCCCTAAAAATGACCCAACATGAACCTACAATGACCTCAAGTATTCTTCAAAAATGAACATATAGGCTCGCCCCTTTCGCATAGGAGTTTTAACGTAACCGGGTGTCGGTCCGCAGGCCTCCCTGCTGCCGGCCGTGCGCGCGGTGTACGCGGAGCAGCTGCAGCAGCTGCGCGCGCTGGCGCTGCAGGCGGGGCGCGCCGCCATCCGCGCGCGCGCCGCCGCCGCCGTCAGCGCGCTGCTGGCCGCCGCGCCCGCGCCGCTCGTGGCGCTGGTGGTGCGCGCGGCCGTCACGAGGCTGGGGAAGTGGCTCAATGACAATTGGAATAGTACCGGTAAGTTTCCCCATCATAAACCTTCTTCCCTTCATCGTCTGCCTAGCCTTTTCCATCCGCGCGCGCGCCGCCGCCGCCGTCAGCGCGCTGCTGGCCGCCGCGCCCGCGCCGCTCGTGGCGCTGGTGGTGCGCGCGGCCGTCACGAGGCTGGGGAAGTGGCTCAATGACAATTGGAATAGTACCGGTAAGTTTCCCCATCATAAACCTTCTTCCCTTCATCGTCTGCCTAGCCTTTTCCATCCGCGCGCGCGCCGCCGCCGCCGTCAGCGCGCTGCTGGCCGCCGCGCCCGCGCCGCTCGTGGCGCTGGTGGTGCGCGCGGCCGTCACGAGGCTGGGGAAGTGGCTCAATGACAATTGGAATAGTACCGGTAAGTTTCCCCATCATAAACCTTCTTCCCTTCATCGTCTGCCTAGCCTTTTCCATCCGCGCGCGCGCCGCCGCCGCCGTCAGCGCGCTGCTGGCCGCCGCGCCCGCGCCGCTCGTGGCGCTGGTGGTGCGCGCGGCCGTCACGAGGCTGGGGAAGTGGCTCAATGACAATTGGAATAGTACCGGTAAGTTTCCCCATCATAAACCTTCTTCCCTTCATCGTCTGCCTAGCCTTTTCCATCCGCGCGCGCGCCGCCGCCGCCGTCAGCGCGCTGCTGGCCGCCGCGCCCGCGCCGCTCGTGGCGCTGGTGGTGCGCGCGGCCGTCACGAGGCTGGGGAAGTGGCTCAATGACAATTGGAATAGTACCGGTAAGTTTCCCCATCATAAACCTTCTTCCCTTCATCGTCTGCCTAGCCTTTTCCATCCGCGCGCGCGCCGCCGCCGCCGTCAGCGCGCTGCTGGCCGCCGCGCCCGCGCCGCTCGTGGCGCTGGTGGTGCGCGCGGCCGTCACGAGGCTGGGGAAGTGGCTCAATGACAATTGGAATAGTACCGGTAAGTTTCCCCATCATAAACCTTCTTCCCTTCATCGTCTGCCTAGCCTTTTCCATCCGCGCGCGCGCCGCCGCCGCCGTCAGCGCGCTGCTGGCCGCCGCGCCCGCGCCGCTCGTGGCGCTGGTGGTGCGCGCGGCCGTCACGAGGCTGGGGAAGTGGCTCAATGACAATTGGAATAGTACCGGTAAGTTTCCCCATCATAAACCTTCTTCCCTTCATCGTCTGCCTAGCCTTTTCCATCCGCGCGCGCGCCGCCGCCGCCGTCAGCGCGCTGCTGGCCGCCGCGCCCGCGCCGCTCGTGGCGCTGGTGGTGCGCGCGGCCGTCACGAGGCTGGGGAAGTGGCTCAATGACAATTGGAATAGTACCGGTAAGTTTCCCCATCATAAACCTTCTTCCCTTCATCGTCTGCCTAGCCTTTTCCATCCGCGCGCGCGCCGCCGCCGCCGTCAGCGCGCTGCTGGCCGCCGCGCCCGCGCCGCTCGTGGCGCTGGTGGTGCGCGCGGCCGTCACGAGGCTGGGGAAGTGGCTCAATGACAATTGGAATAGTACCGGTAAGTTTCCCCATCATAAACCTTCTTCCCTTCATCGTCTGCCTAGCCTTTTCCATCCGCGCGCGCGCCGCCGCCGCCGTCAGCGCGCTGCTGGCCGCCGCGCCCGCGCCGCTCGTGGCGCTGGTGGTGCGCGCGGCCGTCACGAGGCTGGGGAAGTGGCTCAATGACAATTGGAATAGTACCGGTAAGTTTCCCCATCATAAACCTTCTTCCCTTCATCGTCTGCCTAGCCTTTTCCATCCGCGCGCGCGCCGCCGCCGCCGTCAGCGCGCTGCTGGCCGCCGCGCCCGCGCCGCTCGTGGCGCTGGTGGTGCGCGCGGCCGTCACGAGGCTGGGGAAGTGGCTCAATGACAATTGGAATAGTACCGGTAAGTTTCCCCATCATAAACCTTCTTCCCTTCATCGTCTGCCTAGCCTTTTCCATCCGCGCGCGCGCCGCCGCCGCCGTCAGCGCGCTGCTGGCCGCCGCGCCCGCGCCGCTCGTGGCGCTGGTGGTGCGCGCGGCCGTCACGAGGCTGGGGAAGTGGCTCAATGACAATTGGAATAGTACCGGTAAGTTTCCCCATCATAAACCTTCTTCCCTTCATCGTCTGCCTAGCCTTTTCCATCCGCGCGCGCGCCGCCGCCGCCGTCAGCGCGCTGCTGGCCGCCGCGCCCGCGCCGCTCGTGGCGCTGGTGGTGCGCGCGGCCGTCACGAGGCTGGGGAAGTGGCTCAATGACAATTGGAATAGTACCGGTAAGTTTCCCCATCATAAACCTTCTTCCCTTCATCGTCTGCCTAGCCTTTTCCATCCGCGCGCGCGCCGCCGCCGCCGTCAGCGCGCTGCTGGCCGCCGCGCCCGCGCCGCTCGTGGCGCTGGTGGTGCGCGCGGCCGTCACGAGGCTGGGGAAGTGGCTCAATGACAATTGGAATAGTACCGGTAAGTTTCCCCATCATAAACCTTCTTCCCTTCATCGTCTGCCTAGCCTTTTCCATCCGCGCGCGCGCCGCCGCCGCCGTCAGCGCGCTGCTGGCCGCCGCGCCCGCGCCGCTCGTGGCGCTGGTGGTGCGCGCGGCCGTCACGAGGCTGGGGAAGTGGCTCAATGACAATTGGAATAGTACCGGTAAGTTTCCCCATCATAAACCTTCTTCCCTTCATCGTCTGCCTAGCCTTTTCCATCCGCGCGCGCGCCGCCGCCGCCGTCAGCGCGCTGCTGGCCGCCGCGCCCGCGCCGCTCGTGGCGCTGGTGGTGCGCGCGGCCGTCACGAGGCTGGGGAAGTGGCTCAATGACAATTGGAATAGTACCGGTAAGTTTCCCCATCATAAACCTTCTTCCCTTCATCGTCTGCCTAGCCTTTTCCATCCGCGCGCGCGCCGCCGCCGCCGTCAGCGCGCTGCTGGCCGCCGCGCCCGCGCCGCTCGTGGCGCTGGTGGTGCGCGCGGCCGTCACGAGGCTGGGGAAGTGGCTCAATGACAATTGGAATAGTACCGGTAAGTTTCCCCATCATAAACCTTCTTCCCTTCATCGTCTGCCTAGCCTTTTCCATCCGCGCGCGCGCCGCCGCCGCCGTCAGCGCGCTGCTGGCCGCCGCGCCCGCGCCGCTCGTGGCGCTGGTGGTGCGCGCGGCCGTCACGAGGCTGGGGAAGTGGCTCAATGACAATTGGAATAGTACCGGTAAGTTTCCCCATCATAAACCTTCTTCCCTTCATCGTCTGCCTAGCCTTTTCCATCCGCGCGCGCGCCGCCGCCGCCGTCAGCGCGCTGCTGGCCGCCGCGCCCGCGCCGCTCGTGGCGCTGGTGGTGCGCGCGGCCGTCACGAGGCTGGGGAAGTGGCTCAATGACAATTGGAATAGTACCGGTAAGTTTCCCCATCATAAACCTTCTTCCCTTCATCGTCTGCCTAGCCTTTTCCATCCGCGCGCGCGCCGCCGCCGCCGTCAGCGCGCTGCTGGCCGCCGCGCCCGCGCCGCTCGTGGCGCTGGTGGTGCGCGCGGCCGTCACGAGGCTGGGGAAGTGGCTCAATGACAATTGGAATAGTACCGGTAAGTTTCCCCATCATAAACCTTCTTCCCTTCATCGTCTGCCTAGCCTTTTCCATCCGCGCGCGCGCCGCCGCCGCCGTCAGCGCGCTGCTGGCCGCCGCGCCCGCGCCGCTCGTGGCGCTGGTGGTGCGCGCGGCCGTCACGAGGCTGGGGAAGTGGCTCAATGACAATTGGAATAGTACCGGTAAGTTTCCCCATCATAAACCTTCTTCCCTTCATCGTCTGCCTAGCCTTTTCCATCCGCGCGCGCGCCGCCGCCGCCGTCAGCGCGCTGCTGGCCGCCGCGCCCGCGCCGCTCGTGGCGCTGGTGGTGCGCGCGGCCGTCACGAGGCTGGGGAAGTGGCTCAATGACAATTGGAATAGTACCGGTAAGTTTCCCCATCATAAACCTTCTTCCCTTCATCGTCTGCCTAGCCTTTTCCATCCGCGCGCGCGCCGCCGCCGCCGTCAGCGCGCTGCTGGCCGCCGCGCCCGCGCCGCTCGTGGCGCTGGTGGTGCGCGCGGCCGTCACGAGGCTGGGGAAGTGGCTCAATGACAATTGGAATAGTACCGGTAAGTTTCCCCATCATAAACCTTCTTCCCTTCATCGTCTGCCTAGCCTTTTCCATCCGCGCGCGCGCCGCCGCCGCCGTCAGCGCGCTGCTGGCCGCCGCGCCCGCGCCGCTCGTGGCGCTGGTGGTGCGCGCGGCCGTCACGAGGCTGGGGAAGTGGCTCAATGACAATTGGAATAGTACCGGTAAGTTTCCCCATCATAAACCTTCTTCCCTTCATCGTCTGCCTAGCCTTTTCCATCCGCGCGCGCGCCGCCGCCGCCGTCAGCGCGCTGCTGGCCGCCGCGCCCGCGCCGCTCGTGGCGCTGGTGGTGCGCGCGGCCGTCACGAGGCTGGGGAAGTGGCTCAATGACAATTGGAATAGTACCGGTAAGTTTCCCCATCATAAACCTTCTTCCCTTCATCGTCTGCCTAGCCTTTTCCATCCGCGCGCGCGCCGCCGCCGCCGTCAGCGCGCTGCTGGCCGCCGCGCCCGCGCCGCTCGTGGCGCTGGTGGTGCGCGCGGCCGTCACGAGGCTGGGGAAGTGGCTCAATGACAATTGGAATAGTACCGGTAAGTTTCCCCATCATAAACCTTCTTCCCTTCATCGTCTGCCTAGCCTTTTCCATCCGCGCGCGCGCCGCCGCCGCCGTCAGCGCGCTGCTGGCCGCCGCGCCCGCGCCGCTCGTGGCGCTGGTGGTGCGCGCGGCCGTCACGAGGCTGGGGAAGTGGCTCAATGACAATTGGAATAGTACCGGTAAGTTTCCCCATCATAAACCTTCTTCCCTTCATCGTCTGCCTAGCCTTTTCCATCCGCGCGCGCGCCGCCGCCGCCGTCAGCGCGCTGCTGGCCGCCGCGCCCGCGCCGCTCGTGGCGCTGGTGGTGCGCGCGGCCGTCACGAGGCTGGGGAAGTGGCTCAATGACAATTGGAATAGTACCGGTAAGTTTCCCCATCATAAACCTTCTTCCCTTCATCGTCTGCCTAGCCTTTTCCATCCGCGCGCGCGCCGCCGCCGCCGTCAGCGCGCTGCTGGCCGCCGCGCCCGCGCCGCTCGTGGCGCTGGTGGTGCGCGCGGCCGTCACGAGGCTGGGGAAGTGGCTCAATGACAATTGGAATAGTACCGGTAAGTTTCCCCATCATAAACCTTCTTCCCTTCATCGTCTGCCTAGCCTTTTCCATCCGCGCGCGCGCCGCCGCCGCCGTCAGCGCGCTGCTGGCCGCCGCGCCCGCGCCGCTCGTGGCGCTGGTGGTGCGCGCGGCCGTCACGAGGCTGGGGAAGTGGCTCAATGACAATTGGAATAGTACCGGTAAGTTTCCCTATCATAAACCTTCTTCCCTTCATCGTCTGCCTAGCCTTTTCCATCCGCGCGCGCGCGCATACCTCTAAACTGGTGACCCCGAGTATGAACGTCAGCGCCGCCTTCGACAAATTACATTTATAAATAATTATTATATACTCTGTAAATAAGAGCTTGATTCCCACGACAGGTGTCATCGAACAACTTTGAACAAGCATTTAGATTCGAACTAGCTGCGTCCCGCGGTTTCACCCGCATAAGTTCCGATCCCGTGGGTATATCGGGATAAAAACTATTCTATATGTTATTCCTGGTTATAAACCATCTGTGTACCAAATTTCATCGAAATCCGTTCAGTAGTTTTGGCATGAAAGAGTAACAAACATCCGTCCATCCATACAAACTTTCGCGTTTATAATATTAGTAGGATTTTTAGCCTATGTTGTCCCACTGTATTGCAAAAGCCACACTTTTCACCTTTCCACTCCCCTCTGTCTTGAGGTAGTGTGGACCAATCCAGTCTGTAGGCATCAAGCTCGTCCCGCCATCTTCTCCTGGGTGTGCCTCGATGGCGCCGGACGTTTTCTAGGACCCACATGGTGGTAGATTTGACCCATGATTCGTTCGACGCTCTACAGAGCTGAACTTTATCTTAAACTCGATGAGCCGGGATTTTCCATCACAGTGGTCTTTATTCTCGTTACTATAAGGTTGCTCTCAGAATAGCTGTGAAAGGTACACTATAAAGCCGCGTGACGACTCCCGGCCACCGTAGGCGCGGGCCTGCGGGCGGAGAGCAATGGGTAGCTCACCGCCCGATCAGGACCAGGCCCGTGCCGGACGGCGCGTAAGTGTTCCACGCGCGCCTCAAAGAGTTGTCAGCATAATTTGAGGGGCCCCTTAGGGCCGAAAAGCCCCTTAGGGTCAGCGGGATCGTCCGAAAGGGTTACCGCTACCCCGGAACATAAAGAGCAAAGGAAGGAACATGCGTGGGTTTTAGTCGGTAAGAGTCTGACACTCCCTTCCGTTCCACCCAGAGCGGGAGGGGTCATTTGATGATTTCCCATCCGGATAAAAAAAGATGATACACTATAGAATACTCATATACAATATTTTCCCCGACAGCGGTCCTCTGCAAAGACATAGAAGGTGAGATGAAGACTCTTATCGCTCTCGGCGAGCTGGCGACGTCGTCGTGTCACAACACAGTCGTCGACGTCACCGCGATGACGTCAGCCGCCCCTCAGTTCGCAGCGCAACACGTCAGCGCGGCCGCTTGCGTTATTAACTTGAAGGTAAGGAATAGATAGACCAGCCTTAAGGTAGCCCGATGGGGTTTCCCGTTGGTATAAATCTCGAACTTCCATACAAGCTTTCATCCCCTATTTAACCACTTAAGAAGACGAATTTCTAAAAATCCCTTATGAAGAAGGGATTTTTACCTCACCATCGTTTTATAAAGAATAGGCAAAAGACGGATGGGGCGGGTTAAGTTGAAGTTGTTCTCTCCTTTCAATCAACAAGTTCCCAAGAAGTTTTTCAACGTTTCCTTTCAATCTGTGTGGTTCTTTCCTCCAAAGACCATCTCAGACAACTATACATGGTCGCCGACATCATCTAGTTTGTAAAATAGGCAGGCGCGGTCACAGCCCAAGTTTTGGGGGGTCACCGAGTAGTAATTTAGTAAGGCAAGCGAATTATGCAGACTCTCGACAGCTTGAATGATTGGGGGGGGGGGGGGGGGGGTCATGACCGCCACGACCCCTCGGACCGCGTCTGATAATAGGGTTGACGTGTAAAAGTGTTTGTACAAACCTACTCACAAAATAAAATCGTTTATCATTAATAACAAGAAGGATATGCATCAGAACACAATACGTTTTCTGTTGTCACAGGAACAAGTATGCCTCCTCATCGACGGCTCAGAAACCCCCACACTGATGCGCGTGCTAGCAACGTGCGCCGTGGCGTGTTCACCACACAACATGTTTGTGCGTCCGCCGACACAGAAGGCTATACTGCAGCTGAGCGTCGATCTGTGTGTTATGTTCGGTAAGTGAATACCTTATAATTGTTCCGAGATGTCCCTTTAAAATGACCCCACATCAACCTTTAAAAGGACCCAACGTTACACAAAAATGGGCTTTTGTGAACTTATAAAATGACTCAACGTTACCAAAAAATGACCCAATGTTAACATTAAAAATTACTCAACGTAACCCAAAACTGACCCAACACGAACCTCTAAAATGACCCATAGTTACCTGAAAATACCTGAGTATTCTATAAATTACCCAACAAACGGAAAATTCATGAACCTCTTTACCTAAAAAATAACCGAAGTATCCTAAATTACCCAGCAAACATAAAATTTACCCAACATGAACCTCTAAAATGACCCAACATAACCCTCTAAAATGATGACTCAACATTACCCAAAAATTACCGAGTGTGAACATTAAAATGATCCAACGTAACCCAAAAATGACCCAATGTAACACAAAATTAACCCAACACTAACCTCTAAAACGACGCAACATGACCCTTTAAAATGACCCAACTTGACCTAAAATGACTCGACGGTACACAAAAATAAACCTTTAAAATAGCCCAGACACTACCACCCATAAAAAAAAAATCAGGAAACAAAAATAACCCACATCCCTTGTCCACAGTAAGTCGAAAACCGCAAGAAGTCAACGAGTCATTCCTTTCAAAACTCCACGCGATCTGGAACATATGCTGTCCCGACCGAAAACGGTCACCGCCCCAAGAAATCACTCTCCCAGAAAGACGGGCAGAACTCTCACCAACATTCAGAAACTTCGAAGATGACGAAAGGATACCCACACCAGTCAGCGATGGCGAAATACCCACAAAGATTATAATAATCAACCAAGTCCCCGAAATCACGGAAAAAAGTGCTCAAACGCTAGAAGTGACTGAGAAAAGTGCTCAAACGCCAGAAGTTATGGAAAAAAGTGCTCTTGAAAGTGAAGATAGTGATGTGAACTTGGAGTTTTTCGATCGTATCTTGTGTCCGCGTAATATAATGCTGCTTAGTGATGGGAAAAGTGTCGATGTGTGGGAGGCCATGGCTACCGTGTTGGTGTTTTTGTTAAAGCATGACTATTTGAGTGAGGATTCGTTGACGGAGCAGTGTCTGGCTGTTTACAGGCAGGATTGGAATCAGGTGTGTAATAATTTAGTTAATTGATAATTTTTTAGGGTTCCGAACCGAATTTAGTAATGGTTCCGAACCTAAAGAGTGCTGACAGGGGTCCATTACTAAGTCTACACCGTCTGTCCAATGGTCTGTCGGTCTGCCTGTCTGTCACAGGGTGGTAAGATTTAGACAGGGATAGGCAGGGAGTTGAACTTTTCAGAAAATGTGCTAGTACACCCACATTTCGCCAGATATGTCCTATGTGATAGCCTATTGCAATCAATCAGGCGCAAAAACAGCGCTCTAGGCTGCTACTGAGAAACTAAATATAAAAAAAAACACAACAAGGTGTCTTTGCCTTGTCCCACCTGTGGACCAGTGGGCCTAGCACGAACGTGCGAAGTAAATTTAACGTAAATACCCGTTTCACACATAATAACTTAGTTTTATGACCACCCATAGGTTGACTAATTGTGCATATCGCAAAGATGTTGACCAAAATTCTATAGAATCACAGATTTATAAACTAAAGGGAGATATGGTGTGGCTGCCCAACTGTTCGAGTCCGGCTGTCGCCTTCAACTACATATGCACTACAATACGAACACGCGCTCACTCACACCATAACAGTCACCACACTCAACGCGAGCCAATCGCGTAACGCAGATCGCAACGTTGAGACACACAACTACATTGACAATTCTTATTGACCAATCAACGGCGCCCGCGTTTGATTCTGTGTGCATACATTGTTCGCACGCGCCACGCCCCCTTGGCATATCTCCCTTTAGTTTATAAATCTGTGTATAGAATAGTTTCATTTTCCATTCAAAGCGACCAATGACGAACGAGGGTCTTAAATACCTACCATTTATTTCAAATCATTTTTCTTTCTCTCCACAGAACATACTCGAAAGTCTATCAACCTGCATGAAGTCAGTCTCCGCCCGCTGGTCAAGATCTTCAACGGGCAAGTTTACCTTATTTCTCGACTTCTTAGCCGAATATTGTGGCGACATGGACTATGAGCCCTTAGAATGATAATCATCATCTACCCAGCCTTTCCCCGGATGCATCTGAATACCAGTACATGGATGGACCGACTATCTATCTTAAGAGTCACAGCACAGTTACTCGGGTAACTCTGCCAGCGTCTGTGTTCCCTTCCACATTTAACCTGTCTGCCTTCAAAGCAAGAATGAACAGGCATCTTCTGGGCACGCTCGTTCCATCAAAGACCCCATCCATCGCTTTCCATCAGGCGTGATCGAGGTCAAGAGCACGCCCACACGGCAAAAAAAAAACACTATACCCCTTGGTAAGACTTGTTGTCAGACTTTCGGGTTTTTGTCTACCCGTAACGACTGTCAAAGATCTACACATGATAATCACCATATGGTTTTAAATCAGAATTGTCTTAAACAGTGATTAGAAACCGCATTTGATTGCTGAGAAAATAAAAAAAAGACTGTTAGCTGTGATTGCAGTGAAAAGTATTGATATTGTCATCCGAGTCGGTTTAGAATTAACATCAATAAATTATAACTATATGTAATGTCTGTTCAAAAACTATCAGATGAAAATGTAAACAAATGGATCAGAAAACGTACCTGTGAATGCCAATTTGTAGTGCCACTTACAAATCGAGTGCTTTGATTTGATTATTTGGACACTTAACGACGACGAAATTCTAATTATAAATCACTTTAAAGATGATTTTCATTTGACAATTGAGGTTAATTTTATAACCTCAATTTTCTTTGATGACTTTAATTACAATTTAATAACGTTATTCCAACAATAATTGTTGGATAAAGTGTTAAGATATAAAGTTGGAACCTTCTAACTACAGATAAATGTGTTACTGATCCCCTTTAGTGGGTAATTGAGTAGGAATTTAATTTGAACAGGGTTTGTTTACACTTTCAACACATACTTTTGGAACAGACCATAGTGCTTCCATAAGTAGCTAACAATTTTGAATTCATCACCACTCTTTAAGGGCCCGACACATACCACACCATATCGCAGCGACAATATGTAGGCAAGCAGCGTTTACGCGTGAATAGCGTCGCTGCAGCGTTTTGCAGTTCCGTTGTGGCAACTACAAGCAACGGTGTGGTTGCGTTGTGGCTGCAATGTGGTCGGTATCGCCCACACGGTTAATTTTGACGGGCAAATGTGGTCCGTGTATTCATTTTCATACAAGCCCGCCCACGTGTTGTCGTCATGGTGCGTGTGATCAGGCCCTAAGAGAGGAGGGGGGGGGGGGGTGATTAATGAAAACAACTCAATTATAAAATGGACTCTCTTAATATTGAACACCAATATAACTATAATTATATAACCTATTGATGATTAGTGATTATCTACCCGCCAAACGGAAATGTACGCTGCCTGAAGTTTGGCACTTTGAGCTTTCGAAAAAGTTCGGATTTATAAAGCGTGGTCTCTGTCACTCATACTTGTGGAACAGTCTCTAATGCTCGATACTGCAGGGTACTATAGGGTATTTGACTACTATCATAAATATACATGAATTAAGTCTAAATAATAAAGATCAACAAAAAAAAAAATAGAAAAAGAATTAATAAAAAAGCAGTCAAATACCCTATTATAACAATGTGTATTTGTGATAATCACCACGCTTGGCAGGCTGGTAGTCACCATCACCGAATGCGGTGATTTCTTAAAAATATAGTGACAAATAAATTATATGAATATAATTAGATAAATGATTAAATGTCTATTACGTAACAAATTTTAAAACTACCATCGTATAATTAGCTTCGAAAAGAAGTCACTCTTAGATAAATATTAAAAAAAAAAATAAGTTGAGCTAGCCACACTGCTCGTGTGGTGGATTACGGCCCACTCCCTCTCACAGAGAGGAAGCCTGTCCCAGCAGTGGGCACATTATAGGCTGATTATGTTATGTATAAATCAATATACAAATGTGTTCTGTATGTACAGACGCCATCACATCAAGTTACTACAATCTGTCAAATTTCTTTAATAGATTTTCAACTTTATCGCTAAAGCATTAAGGTTTAAGGTTGATTGGGAAAATTTGACAGTTTCGGATAGCTTGATGAGCTGGCGTCTGTACTATAATATAATGTTCGAAATACAATTTTTTTTGGGTGTTCATCATTTTGTCTCAGACAAGACAGGTTTTGATAAAAAAAAGTTAATATTAGTCAAAAATACGAAAAAGTATAGGATATGTATAATAATTTCTTTGTATCAACGAATCTCATCTATGATCGAAATAACATCGATGATATTTTAACCAATAAACAGCGATGTTATGTGCATTGTATGAAAATATTTCTGATATTTGACCAAAAACAAAATAAAGGCATTTTTTTTTCTCAAGCCGACGGCCCTTCTTTTCCCAACTATGTTGGGGTCGGCTTCCAGTCTAACCGGATGCAGCTGAATATCAGTATTTTACATGGAGCGACTGCTTATCTGACCTCCACAACCCAGTTACTGGGTAAAACGATATTAAGATTGGTTTTCAGACTTTCGGGCTACTGACGACCCGTAACGACTGTCAAAGATCCACGAATGACAGCCGGTACCAACGGCTTAACGTGCTTTCCGAGGCATGAAGGGGTCTCGATAGATAATGGATGGTCACCCATCCACGCACCGACCGCGGCAAGCAAAGCTTAACCTTCGATCAACCCGTGTGACTTATTATTTTGGCATGAGCCCCCACTTGCCCTCATTGCCATCCCAGATACAAAGCTAAAATGTTTCAAGTGCCCTTCACTAAAAACTCAGAATGTCATGTCTAAAATCAACAATATCGTTTTAATATGTATCAGAAATATTTTCGATCAAAAACAATTTTTATTTTTTTATTTATTAATTAAAATCTCCCTTACAACTATCATTACAGGTGTATATATCCAATGCGACAGTGCGGTCCTTTTACAAATCTATACTAACTTATTATTTATAATATAAAGAACTAAAGCTAACAATCTAAAAAGTAATAGGAACTTTAACACAATACCTTATATACCCGTTGTAGTCAACGTACGGACGCCAGCACATCAAGTTACTACAATCTGTCAAATTTCTTTAATAGATTTTCAACTTTATCGCTAAAGCATTAAGGTTCAAGGTTGATTGGGAAAATTTGACAGTTTCGGGTAGCTTGACCTGCTGGCGTCTGTACTTCTGTCGGTCTTTCGTTCGAGTGCAGCCAATATTTGCCAGCTTCATTAGCATTACATCATGGTCTACGGTATCAAACGCCTTTCTAAAATCAAAATATGCCGCGTCTATCTGCACACCAGCATCGACGGCTGGCACCACCCTCGCTATGAAGTTAAGCAGATTTGTGGCAGTGCTGCGCACCGGCCGTAACCCGTGCTGCGCGTCCGACAGCTGTGCGCTCACTTGAGCCTACACGCAGTGTTGGATGGCAGACTCGAACAGTTTTGCAGGTGTCGACAATACTGCTACCGGTCTGTAGCCACTGACTTCCGAACCTGACTTACCCTTGGGAACCGGAATCACTCGCGTGATTTTCCACCTAGGCGGAAACGTTGCTTGTTTTAAACAAGTATTAAAGATATGATGCAGGGGCTCAGCCAGCACCCTGCCACAGTCTCGGAACAGAAAAGCTGGAATGCCATCTGGGCCAGATGAGCGCTTTGGCTTGAGTTTTATGAGCGCTTCCCTTACGTCTTGAAGACTGAGGGTCTCGATGTGCACTCGCGCCCTATTCGCTTCCGCCTCCGCCCGCGCCGCCCGCGCCTCCAGCCGCGGGCGCTCTTTATTATACACCGACTCGAAAAATGACGCAAATTGTCGAGGACACTCCTCATCCGAAAGATTTTGACCCATTCTTTATGATAATTTGCCTGTTTAACCTATTTCGTTTGGATCTAATATACTGCCAGAATGATTTTGGATCTTTTGCAAATTGTATTTGTAAATTGCACATATGGAACATGTGTAGTAGTATATGTGTTCTAATAATTTCTATAGATTTTTTAATACGAGCTCTGTACTTTGAAAATTCAGAATAATTGCTATCCAGCTTAGTTTTTTTTTTTTTTAAGTTTTATGAGATCTCGCTTTATTCAATAAAGTATTCAGTAACATCGATACAAAAATGTTTTATAATTCTTCTATTTTGACTGAAATTTGTAAAATTGTATTTTAACCATACAAAAATGTCTTATGAAGACCTTTCAAGAATTCTTCTATACAATTAAAAAAAAACACCAGTTTTTGAGTAGTTGAATAATACATAAGTAGAAGAAAATAAACGTGAGTAGATGCCTTATATATATGTATTGTTGTATAGTCAAAAGACTTCTAGAAAATGTCAATATTTTATCAATTTAAATTATAGCTGCATAACTTTTGCCCAACTATGTTGGGGTCAGCTTCCAGTCTAAACGGATGCAGCAGTTTACATGGAGCGACTGCCTATCTGTAGACTAATTTCCGTAATTAAAAACGCTCAAAATCTAGTCGCAATCTCATCTCAGCGACAATCAATGTCAAAAATGTAGAGAAAGTACAGTTATTTCTGACAGATTGAGACTGAGATCAGACTGTGAACGTTCTTAAAGTTACGGGAATTGCCTCTCCGACTTCCACAACCCAGTTATTGGGTTGGATTCGGTTGAGTTAACTATAGAATATGTTATTATGTTCGTGGGGACGAACCGTGGGCAGTGAGCCCTGCTACCTCTTTACCGACTGGGTCATATCTATACCATGGCATGTTATACAGTTTTCCAAAGAAAAGTTGCGCTTCGGGAATCATCCTGTTTCCGAATTAGCACGAACGTAGCCCCACAGAGAAGCCCCTCAAGCGGCAAACGTCCAAATTTTGTTTTATACCGCGCTGTACTGCACCTGTCATTGTGCGTTTGTATAAAGTTTTCCTTCTGTCGGGTTACCTACCCCGGTCTCAGATCATCATTTCATTTATCACTCAACATTCATTTTGTAAACATTGCAATACAAAATAGGCAAGTACAGACGCCAGCACATCCAGCTACTACAATCTGTCAAATTTCTTTAATAGATTTTAAACTTTATCGCTAAAGCATTAATAAGGTTCAAAGTTGATTGGGAAGATTTGACAGTTTCGGGTAGCTTGACCTGCTGGCGTCTGTACTTCCATGGTTTTAAGAGCATACATATACAGGGTCAATTTAATTTAGCTGGCGAAACACCACAGACGTAATGGGTACCGATACCTAAACATGATAAAAAAAAATTTTTGATGATAAATTTGTTTTGGGATCAACATAAATTATCATCATGTTTATACTTCGACTTTTAATTGTATTCAGTATTGTTGACAGTTCATAGAAAAATAATGTTACCATTCTAAAATGAATAGTGTTGAGTTAGTGAACGATTTTGCGTAAAGAACGAATAATGAATGTGTTTAATTTAAATAAAACTTGAAATATTCGTAATATTTTCGTAATTCGTCGAATATTCGAAGAATTTAAACAATTCCCAGGCTGTCCTGGAAGAAAAAAGACATTCAAGAGTGGCTGAATAATAATAATAATCAATACATTGTAATTAAGTTGTACTACTGAGAAACAAAGTATATAACAAATTCTACAATTTTTAATATCATATTTTTAAGACAAGTTATAATAGAACGTAAAAGGTTTGCATTTAGGTACATTATTTAAGTTCATTAAATTTCGTTCATTCTTGCACCACCACACTATCTTTTTTTGTCAAAATCTAGAATACAATTAAAAGTCGAAGTATAGGTATCAATTCCCATCACCTCTGCTGGGTTTCGCAAGGTAATTTAATTTGACCTTGTAGATCTGTTCATAGCGCATTCGTATTTCCGGTGATAGACGATGATTTCCGAAGGGCAAACTTTCTTTGGTAAGCTGTAAGCTATTTTCGTATAGAGAGAAGATGCAAGTTCAGTCCGTTCACAGTTATTTTACCTGTGACAGCAGCAACCTAATAGAAACCTTATTAGAATGAGAATAAAGATCACAATGATTTTAACCGACTTGTCAGTGGTAACAACCCAACAGCAATCTTATTGGAATGAGAATAAAGGTCACTATGCTTCGGACAGTGATGCAAAATCAGAAGGTAAAATAATTGAAAGGACTGCAGTCTGGAATTAAAAGCTACAACTAAAAAGCTTTATTTTTCTTACGCACAAATATTATTGAGGCTTAAGGAAACTAGCTATAGCACGATCGCTTAACTGAGATTTTGCCTGAGGTAGCTGCGCGGTGCGGGAGGGGCAAGTTGACGAATCACTGAGCTGTCACCACACCCCTCCCGCACCGCGGTGCTACCTCAGGTAACGTCTCAGTTAAGCGGTTGGCCTATAGTTCTCAAATTGACGTCCAATATATCTTGATGTACGGTCTGGAAAATACATTGTTTAGCAAACTGACTTCTCATCTGCCTAGCCTTTTCTCAACTATGTTGAGGTCAGTTGCCAGTCTAACCGGATGCAGCTGAATACCAGTATATTACATGAAGCGACCGCCCATCTGGCGTCTTCAACTCATATTGACCAAATATTCAAATCAGAACTGTCATTCTTTGTCAGTCGTTTTAAATCGCTATCATCATTCTCCTGCCCTTATCCCAATTTATTCGTGGTCGGCGCAACATGTCTTTTTCTTCCATATTTCTCTATTAGTCGTCATCTCAGTAGTCACCCCCTTTCTAACCATATCATCATTCACGCAGTCCATCCGTCGTTTCTTTGGTCTTGTCCTACTCTTATAGCCATCGACATTCATACCCAAAACTCTCCTCACGACATTAAAAGGCTATAACAGGGCAAATTAACATCGTGTGTCAATTTGCTAAATAATACATTTTCCTGACTTAATATACTATTTTAAATTTTAAATAATATTTGTATTGTTTTTAAGGTTGCGTCCTCATATTGCGAAGATAGGACGGGGCGATTGCAAATTAGCGATACCAACATGATTTAGTATCTATAGAACCGCTCCGCTAGCCGCCCTGCTTCCGCTTATATCTCAGAACGCAACCTTAAGCTTTGGTTTTCTAAGCCCACGTTTACACAGATGTTAAAATATAGCAGCGGGAAACTATCGCGCGCTGGATTTTCAACTCTCGGTTGGATTTTCAACTCTCGGTGCTTAGCAGAGCGTTGAAAATGCAGTGCGTCTAAAAAAATCGCCGCGGGAATACGAATCTACGAAGTAATTGCGTAACACACTATCAGTAGCAATGGGTTTCATTTTGACAGTTCAACAACATTCATTGCGTTATTAACGTTGTTGAGCAGACACATTTTCTCAACATAAGAAGTAATGGATTAGCAATATCCTTCAAAATGATTCAGATTGAGATTGATAGTGTGTTACGCAATTCGGGTGCTTATCTTTACATAGTTATATAAGTTACTGCCAAAAGAAAGTGTAAATAATGTCTATATGTTAATATTTTACAATAACATAAATAAATATATAGGTAACAATAACATATTCTCGTAACTAAGTACAATAAAATTATAATTATCGAGTGTGCTGGCGATTTCAAAATAATAATGAAATAAATGTGTCAATTTTAAAAAGTCCCGATTGTGGCCGATGTTGCCAGTTTATAATATCAATAAGATAAGCTGGCAACACAGTCCACTGCTGGACTAGCTCCATTTAAAATCGTCTTAATATTATCGTTCTGGGAATGGTTGACTATTATTATTTTGAAATTTTTACACTTAATACCTATTGTTTATTTTAATTTTTTATTAAGTCATTTTGTTTTTATCATTGTACTACTCATATATAGATTATTAAATGACATCTTATCTCTAGTGAAATTTCTACACAATGTATATTGTTTTGAAATAAATGACATGACTTAAGAATGGCTAGCACACTCCAGTGTATGCCTTTATGTATTTAAAAATAGAATAAATATATGCTGTAATAATACTATTTTACACTCCAGGACTCTTGACACCTATAGCTTTTTAACACCAATTTTTTTTGACACCATAATGATGGCCAGTCTCGTGATCAAAACTACATAGAAACTTTTTTTTTTTATCTCCACTGCTCCCAAAACGGTGAAGGAAAACATCGTGAGGAAACCGGCATCCTGGAATCAAAAATTCGAAGACATGTGAAACCTATCAACCCGCATTGGGCACGCGTGGTGTATTATACCCCACTCCCTCTCGAAGAGAGGAGCCCTGTGTCCCAGCAGTGGGAACAATATAGGCTGATTATAATTATGCATCATTATGTTGTCACATCATGTTGATGTTTAAATTGCACGGTGGCTGGATTTACGAGTCAGGGAGTGTATTAAGTCTAGTTAGTAAGGAAGCAGCTGGAATAATAGAATTATTTTGCATATACGCTGCAAGACGAAGATCTTCTAACTGTTGTGTTTAGTGGTAAAGCTAGGATCTTTTCTCAATTAATTTTTAAATAAAACTTTTATCTAGTTTGTTGTTATTGTTATAATATCTGTAATAAACCGGGTATTGTATTGTTAAAAATCTCTGAATTTTCTAAAATCGACTAAGTTTGCATTTTAGTCGTTTTTCGATATTTTGAAGTTGAATATTGTTGTATGTCTTGTAAATATCGTTTTGTAAAATATAATTTTTAATAGGTTAAGTGTGCCTTTTTTATATACTTGTACATTTTATTATTATGTTTAAGTCTGTTAGCTTAAATGTTATGTAAATGTTGCCTTCAATTATATGCCACTAAATACTACATTATATATTACGAAGTCCATAGCAGAATGTACATCGCTTTTGCGAATAGTTAAAATGTAATAAAAACAAGTTTTTTTTAACCATGTTTTTTTTCTTGAAACCTCCCAACTTCTGTGCTTGGAGTATCTGTTAATACGTCAAGAACTACATTTTTCACATCATCATCAATATCATTGGCAGTCTTGTTCCACCCATTGCTGACATAGGCCTTTCCCTTTTGTGCCATCCTTCCCTGGTCTGTGCGAGTCTCATCCAGGTCTTCCCCCCGCGATTTTCTGTCGGTCGTCTACCCACCTGGCCCTTGGTCTGCCAGCGCTTCTACCATTTCTTGGCAACTATTCCGTTAGGACTCAGCCCCACCTATCAACACCACGTCTAGCCAAGTGTCCTGCCCACCATTTCTTGGGGCTTATCGCCAGCTCTTATAGCAGGGCAGAAGTTGAACTCTACTGCTTTTTTTTTCTAAGTCATAGAACAAAAAAGCAGTGCAGTCAACCTCTGCCCTGCTATAAGAGCTGGTGGTAAGCCCCCAGAGCCGCTACCCTTACTCTCACACAGCACGCGCAAATGGGACAGAATAACTGCCTTGCATCATGAGTCCTATCCACAAAGGTCCTTTAATATCAAATGCTGAATATGGATATGCTTAAGACAGAAGAGTCGTAATGTACAGACGCCAGCAGGTCAAGCTACCCGAAACTGTCAACTTTTCCCAATCAACCTTTAACCTTAATGCTTTAAATATAAAGTTGAAAATCTATTAAAAGATATTTGACAGATTGTAAAACAGCTTAAATAGCTTATCACCTTCCTCAAGAATTCTATCACATGCAAAAAGAATTCCGTTCCGAAATCCGCCTGGTAGGTTCCGAAGATTAGCGCGATCAAACAAAAACAAACTGCTCTGCTTTATTATTAGTAGCAGCAGTCTAGATATCTAGTCTTTACAATTAGGTCGCTGCCATTTGACAAGTCTGACAAAATCACCACCACCAGTGGTGGTTATTAGTTAGGTCATCACAAATTGTTCAAAAAAACGTCTTAATAATTTAAACATAAACGAACGTTAAAAATCGATTGAAAAGTTTAATCGACATCGACAGGTATGGAAATAGTCGATCTTTTAATCGACTAATTTTTATTTCGAAGACATGCCTCCATCCCTAAGCTATCTGTCAGTGTCAGTGAGTCTGCTATCGGCTTCCTTTTTAGATAGACTATCGATCCGGTATCAGTTTTAAACAAAGAAAGCTTCCTTACTCTAAGGGTATCAGTACTCCATAGAGTAAAGTAATATGGGTCCGACGCTGTGGCTGTAACTCATAAAGTAATATATCGGCAGTACTCTTTGCTATCGATTTGTGGAGTCGGCTGTCAACTTGTTTACAAAAATCCTTTTAGTCTCCTGAAAATTCCAAGGTTTACCCAATAAATAATGTCGGAAATATGGAATCTAAGTACTTTATGTCGTTGTTGCCACGCCTATAGCGAATTCAAGAGCCATTATGAAGGCAAAAATGATGTCGAAATATACAAGACTATGTTACAAGAAACATTGGGGATCTTTGTAAGTATTCATTTGTCGAATTACTTCCTTAACGAATTTTTATTATGTCTAATACGTATACAAAGTTAAGAAGGTCCTCCAGACCGAATTTCGCCCTTGGCGGTCAATCTCAGCGAAGACACAAGTGTGTGCGCAAACATAGCTGCACTCTCTGTTCTCTAAACCTAATAGTCTGATGGGACGGCAATCCGACACGACCAGAAAGAGACCAGGCGCAGGGCCAACAGCTCCACGTCCTTTCCGAGGCCGAGAATCATATTTTGATCAACATACAACCTGACACGGACATGCAAATCGTGAAAAGCTTTAGAAATGTTAAATTTCGCGGGCTTCCTCAACGCTTTGCGTTACATCATTACTTAACTACATCTTCATCACCCACATGTTTCAGATATCGACTGAACCAGTACCGCTGAAAGCGAACTACACAATATGTGATAGCTGCATCTTTAACCTGAGAAATGCAAGTGAATTCAAGAAGCAAGTGCTTATGTGTGAAGAGAAATTCAAGTCATATTACAATAGTAAGTTTATCATTTCTTCAGTTATTACAATTACAATTAGACAAGGAAGTGTTAAGAGGAACCGAAAATGCCTCTAAGAGCTACTGGTCCATGAAAGAGCTAATAGAATAGAATAGAATAATTTATTTCAGATGATTAAAATCCATATCTTGTTAGTATATATTAGCAACAATATTAGCTTACAATTATGTTAGTATTGTTAGTACTTATCTTTATGTAGACTACTTATACAAAACCATTCACTACCCTCACCCAGTGTTTTTGAATGGGGCAGTCAAATCTAGCAGCAATGACTTTCAGAATGCCATTTTTAGCACCCCGCAGATGCTGTAGCGAAGAAGCCGATTTTTTGCGAATTATGGCCTTGAAGCCGTCTGTATGGGCTTCTGCAAACATCCCGGAGGCACTGCAGCGCCACGGTAGCCTTAACAACATTCTGAAAGCATTGTTATATTGAAGCCGTAGAGTGTCATAAGATCTTCGCGTATAACTTACCCACAGGCCACTTGAGTAAAAAGATTGACAATACGCTTTAAAGAGCGTTATCTTTACTTGAGTTGTACATCGAGTGAACCTGCGAGCAACCTTACTTACTTCTCACTGCCAACGCCCTGCGTTCCCACTCTATATCCTCGTCGTCATTTTCTAATGAAAGGAAATCTGCCTTTGACACTAAAGCAAAAAATCATTGACATGTGCATAAAGAAAAGAAAGAAAGAAAGAAAATACGTTTATTTGCGGCAAACATGACGCATAAAAAAGAACATAAACACAAAAAAAAAGTAACAAGTTGGGGGTAAGCATGCGTCACATTCACGCAAAACGGCCATCGCTCAGCATAATGCTAAGACTCTATACGAGACAGAGCCCCAGCGCTGGTTGCATCCTTCCCATTCTGACCTATGGATCCGAGACTTGGTCTTTGACAAACATTCAAAAGTCCAAACTCAAGGTTTATCAACATGCAATGGAGCGCAGTATTCCAGGCGTCAAATTGACAGACCATATTCGCAACACCACACTGCGCTCCAAAACACAGATTACTGACGTTGCTCTAAAAGCCGCTAAGCTGAAGTGGGACTGGGCTGGCCATGTCTGCCATATGCCCAACAAGCTGTGGGCCAAAATATCCACGTGGAGCCCTGACACAGCTAGAAGGCGTCGCGACATACCCCGGAGAAGATGGCGGGACGAGCTGGGCAAAACAAACGACAAGTGGTCCACTTTAGCCCTGGATCAAAAAAGCTGGAAGTCATGGGGAGAGGCCTTTGCCCAGCTGTGGGATGATGCAGGCTAACAGTAACAGTATTACAATTACACCTTGTATACTTTTTAAAGTTGACGTTGAGTTTGACGGCGCGATTGGCGCAGTGGTTAAGCGATTGGCTGCTGCGCTGCGTATCGCGGGTTCGATTCCCGCACGGAACAAATATTTGTATGACCTACAAGTAGTTGTTCCGGGTCTGGCTGTTTGTGTATGTGAGTTTAAATTTTTGTAAATGCACCTACGATACAGGAGTAATTCCTAGTGTGGCGCAAAGTTTAAAAAAAAAGTTACTTAGTAGTTTTAAGTTATATTTAAATTACTTTTTAGCTAATAGGCTAGATTGTAATGTAAATAAAGTATCACCAATTAAAAAATACTTTATAAAAGGGAAAACATAAATAAATAGGGGCTAATAGGGGAAATCACAGGGTATCAAAAAAAATCGTCCGCATCACTGTCAACAGGAAAAGTGCCCAAAAGGCTGGCAACATTTTTTTTTTTTTACTTTGTCCCGCTCTAGGAATTTCTCCTGTATCGTGGGTGCGTTTACAAACATTTAAACTCACATACACAAACAGCCAGACCCGGAACAACTACCTGTAGGTAATACAAATATTTGTTCCGTGCGCGAATCGAACCCGCGACACGCAGCGCAGCAGTCGATCGCTCAGCCACTGCGCCAACCGTGTCGTCGAAACATTGCCACACTACATGGCAATGCTGACTAGCCAAAAAAAGACCTTGTGACCTTGTACTTGATTGGAAATCCCATCGGGTCCACGGCTTATTAACTAATCAATATAATATGGATATTTTCTTTCCAGATGAACAATTAGTTACGACAAGTGATATAAAGTGCGAAGGAGAAAATAATGAAATTGACTTATGTAATGGTAAGTATTTAATAAAAATCTCATTGAATCCCGTGGTAATCCAGTTCACAGACCGAACTCTTTAAGTGTTTCATACAAATATAAACATTGTTTGTATAACACTAATGTTCATATTCATATGACATGCTTGTTCACATTCGCTTATACGAATATGAACATTACTGGAAAACGAATAAGTCTCATATTCGTATAAAATGCTTAGCAATCTTTCTCCAAGGCCTACTTGCACCACCAATCACTCTAAATTCATGTAGCGTTAAACGAATTTAAAACATCATGCTATTTCAACGAATCGTTTGAAGATGACAGAGACAGAATTATTATTTGAATGCTTAACGTCACGCCTGTATTCCCCGAAGGGTTAGGCAGACTCTATTGTATACCCACATTTTGCCAGTTATGTTTAAATCCCATGTAATATAGAGCGAGCCGGGCGTAAATCCAGCCTCCGGGCTGCCACTGAGAAATTCCAGATGCAAAAACCGAATAACACTGCACCGACTCGGGAATCGCACCCAGGACCTCATGCTCAGCAGTGGCGCTTGTCCCCACTAGACCAACGAAGCGTTAAATTCATTAGTGATTCTTAGTGCAAGTGGGCTTAAGAATCTCGCATAGATTTGTATGTTTAAAATACATAATTTTCTTTGCAGATCAAGAAATAGAAGAAAATCCGACAGTGGATATCAAGAAAGGTAAAGTTACTTTAAGTTATTACAAAATGCAGACAAGACCAAAGAAAAGATGGATGGACTGCGTGAAAGATGATATGGTTGGAAAGGGGGTGACTACTGAGATGACGACTGATAGAGATGTATTTAAGACACGAGCGTATCAGCCGTATTATTCGTATGACTTCTGATTCACCCCGCGACTTCTTCCGCGTGACATTTCTTGTTCCCTCGACCCACCGCGTCGTATCGCATCGCCTGTCCGCGCTGTTACTTCGTTTTCGCTTAGCGTTCTTTGTTACCTTTTCTCTTTTTGCTCAGCTCCCGAGACTCTAGGAGTCTCGGGAGCTGAGCGTGATGTTGAGTAGCCTATAGCCTTTTTTTTTTTTTTTCTTTTCTGGTGGGAAATCATCAAATGACCCCTCCCGCTCTGGGTGGAGCGGAAGGGAGTGTCAGACTCTTACTGACTAAAACCCACCCATGTTCCTTCCTTCGCCCTTTATGTTCCGGGGTAGCGGTAACCCTTTCGGACAATCCCGCTGACCCGGCAGGCTTCGGCCCTAAGGGGCCCCTCAAATTATGCTGACATCTCTTTGAGGCGCGCGTGGAACACTTACGCGCCGTCCGGCACGGGCCTGGTCCTGATCGGGCGGTGAGCTACCCATTGCTCTCCGCCCGCAGGCCCTATTGCCTTCCTCAAGGATTGTGCTATCAATTGCAAAAAGATTTTTTCTAATCCGACTGGTAGTTCCAGAGATTAGCGCGTTCAAACAAACAAACTCTTCAGCTCTATTATTAGTATACGAGTAGATACGGGGCCCCGAGCTACAGGGCTTCCGATGTGACGTGTGTATGAAACATTCGTAAAATATTATCCAAAACCTCAAATTCTTATTGATAAGCGACCCGTAATGAGTGAATTCCTAATAAAAATATGAAAAGTAAAAGTTTTTTTGAGAATACCAGCGTCAGGCACTTGTTGTCTCCAGCGCCGCGGGTTGTTCGAAAGAGATACCGTGGTCCCTGGCATAGGCAACTGAAGGAACACGGGTGGGTTTTAGTCAGTAAAAGTCTGACACGCCCTCCTGCTCCGCCCAGAGCGGGAGAAGTCATAATAATATGACGATTTCCCAACCAGAAAAAAAAAAAAAAAAAAAGCACTAGTTGTCTGGCATTTTTTGCTGAACTGGGCCTTTTTGGTGCAGCCGTGAGGCACACTTTCCTGCTAATTTCTTACATCGGTCTTTATACTTTCTATTTGTTGCTCTCTGATGTATGTCTGGTGTACTGTATGTCTTTTTAGTCTGGGCTAAATAAATGTATTTCTGAAATTATGATGATGAAGTAAACGAAGACATTACCAACCCGCACCGTGTCCGCTTAATGGAGTACGGCCCACTCCCTCTCGCAGGGAGGACGCCTGATATTTTATTATTTATTTATTTCCGTAATTGCCCGTGACGTCACAGTGGGCCCTATCAGAATACCAGCGCTACGACATTCATTTTTTTTTAAATGTCGCAGCTTCATGCTGAGATAGGAGCCTTTTGGCCTCGTATAGGACTTTCTGTTTTATTTTTCTTTGTTAGTCAAAATCAAAATCAAAAGTCATTTATTGATTTATTTATTATATTTATTTTTTCATTGTTATTGTATTTAAGTAGGTACTAACAATAGTTTCTAAGTTTTGTATACTAACCGGTGGATCTAGTCGTCCCAAAATAAATAATTTTGAATTTGAATTTATTCAAATTAGGCTGAGAATCAGCACTTTTCGAACGTCAAAATTACAAAAGACAGTCCCCAAAAACGCCCGCCCTTCACCACTTCCTAGTGCTATCTCTGGGAAGAAGAAGTGGCGCAACAAACTCCCCAGCAGTAATTTTTTTATATAATTGATTTTTTTATTTTTGACTGTGTTTAGTTTATGATCTTCCTGTACGAGTCGCAATAAATACTTTTTCTTTCTTTCTGGATACATTGGCATTGGACTAAACTAATATTTATCTTCTGTCCTTTTCTTAATGAAACAGAAAGAAAAGGATACACTGAACTTAAATTTAGTTTAGTTTGTGAACATGGGGATCGGCGCCATTGTTGGTCGATTATTTTGAAACTATTTTTCGTTTTATTTTTTAGAAAACATACTAAACATTGAGATCGTAAAGAAACAACATAAAACGGAAAAAGAGCCAGAAATACCAAAGAAAAATGTAAAAACTGAAAGAAACACAAATAGACAGGAATTTACAAAAAATGAAGAACAACGTAAGTGTTATGAACTTTTCCTCCTCGTTATTTTTTACTAACAAATTCTGTTCGTAGCAATATACTAAACTAACCCCCTTATATTTGTGACTTAAACTTAATTGGCAAAATCAGACAGGCTTTTTTTGGGCTTCTGACTACTCATAACAACTGCCAAAGATCTTCAAGTTCTGAGTTGAGCTGCACGATTTTTGACAAATGCATGCACTGAGTAGACAGGTCCACTCAATCTGTGTGGTTCTTTCCTCAAAAGACCATTTCAGACACCAATCTACATGGTCTTCACATGATCTGACCAAAATTTGTCTAGACTTTAAAAGAGACTGTGACCTCTGAGCTTGTTTTGGCTTTTCTTCTCAGACTAGTCAGATAGGAAACGCCGAACTCATCTAGTTTAAAAAAAATATGATTGACGTGTAAAAGTGTTTGTACAAACCTACTTACACAAAATAAATAATTTATCATTATCATTTATACAAATGACAGCCGGCACCAACGGCTTAACGTGCTTTCCAAGGACGGAGGGGACTCGATATGTTTTGCATGGTCACCCATCCTAAAACCGACCGCGGCAAGAGTAGTTTAACCTTCAATCGACCCGTACGGCTGTTATTATTTAGCCACGACCCCGTGATGCGATGTCACCTAAAAGTATTTTTTTTAAATTTTCAGGTAAAAGTCGCGAAAATCTCGACCACTCCTTAATTATTCAAATGGACACTAACAGAGGGTCCCAATTTTCTTGCAAATATTGTGGGGGACTATACCAAACGGAGAAAGATATCAACAGACACATTTTCAAAGCACATGCAACCTTATTCAAGTGCGACTACTGCCCAAGACTATTAAAATCATTGGAGACTTTAAAAAACCATCAAAAACTGCACACAGGAAAAGAATTTAACTGCAGTTTTTGTCCAAAGGAATTCGCGTCAAAACACGCCTTGAAAGATCATCTAAATTGTCACACTAAGGAAAAAATCTACAAGTGCCATTTGTGTGACAAAGAATTTAAATACAACCAAACGTTGATTAGGCATTTACAAGTACACGCTGGTACTAATAAAAAACTATTGTGCGATCTTTGTGGTAAGTCTTTTAACGATAAATCAAATTTGAACGCTCACATAAGAACGGTTCATGAAAAACTACGACCCTTTCATTGCAAAATATGTCAAAAATCATACTCTAACAAAAGACATTTGAAAGATCATTTAAAACTACATAATGGCGACGAAAAACCCTATAAATGTGAGGTTTGTAACCAAGGACTATCTTGCCTAAAGACAATGAAGATCCATAGACTAAAACATGAGAATAAATTCATGTGTAAGTATTGTTCTATAATATTTGATGATGCAGCTTCGAGAATAGAGCATGTCAAAGCTGTTCACAACAAGAATTTACCATGGCTTTCTTGCCCTCTATGTGGGAAGGTATTTTCTGGGAAGTTTTCTCTTAACCGTCACATAGACGAACATAAAGGCATAAAAAAGTTCCCATGCGATGTCTGTGGTTTAAAATTCACCCAAAAAGTTGTTTTGAATCGACATATTTTTCGCAAACACAACCCTGAAGCTGATATAGATATTGGTAAAACGAAATGTGATATTTGCAAGCGTAGTTTTAAGAATATAGTTGTGCATATGGAAAAGCATAAAAATCGGTCATGTGCCTGTGAAATATGTGGGAAAACATACCCGGATACGAGTGCATTGAACAGGCATAAGTCTTTAAAGCATTTTGGTAGGAGTTTCGACTGTGGTATCTGCGAGAAGAAATATTTGAAGAAGTCTTCGTTAAATATACATAGAATGAAAGTGCATCAGATTAAAATTGAAAAAGAATGTGAGGAGGGTACTTGAAAAATTTAAGGTTATATGTACAGAGCCAGCACATCAAGCTACCCGAAACTGTCAAATTTTCCCAATCAACTTTGAACCTAATGCTTTAGCGATAAAGTTGAAAATCTATTAAAGTAATTTGACAGATTGTAATAGCTTGATGTACGCAACTTTATTGGCCTTTTTTATTACCTCCTGATAAGTTCTGGTTAATTTATCTTACAGGTATACATAACATCACGTTTCGTTACCCCGAAGGGTTGCGTAGAGGTGTAACTATAGTACACTGAAAATTCGTCCGTTCAAGCCCCATGTAACAGGGGGCGAGCCGATTGCCATGAACCGGGCACAAATCCAGACTCCGGGCTGCTGTTGAGAAATTCAAGATGAAAAACCCAATAACACTGCCCTATCCGGGATTTGAACCCAGGACCTCAGGCTCAGCAGTAGCATCTTACATATTTATAATCTATACTAATAAGTAAACTACATAATTTTGTTTCCATGTTCTGCAATAGTCCTGCACCAACCGGGGGTTGTCCTTAGGTGCACTTGCATGGTGCATACAGGGATAATAGTCGGTTGGTGCCTCCTCATCATTTAAAATTATGTAAAGGGCCTCTGCGAGTTGGCTTCGGTTCCTAGTACGCCTTTCAAAGGTCCGAGATATGTGAAACTATATAATAATATAAAATAAATTAATTTAAAATAAATAATCTTAGTATATATATATATAATTCTTCTGTACGTGTGTTTGTCACCTATCTCCTCCTAAACGGCTGGACTGATTTTGATGAAATTTTGTGTGTATATTCCAATGGGTTTCCGGATGGTTTCAAAACACAATTGGACCCGGTAGGTGGCGCTGCTTTTCCGGGCAGGACGACATCTGCCGGGTCCGCTAGTATTGTATAAGAACTAAATATAATTTAAATCTTAAATGTAACTCTAATAAAAGGTAAAGTATGTAATAATTAATCGAACATACTCGTAGAATGCAATTAGGATTCAATATGAATTGGTATTGTAATGTGCATGGAAATGTTATGGAATTATGTATGTTGTATTTTGGGAAATAAAGGCTTTATGAGGGCCACACTGAAGGTTTTTAGAACTGGCCACTTGTAAACGATATAATAAAAAATAAGTTCAAATTTTGAAAATGGAACTGCATTTGTTTACGATTTGGCGGCAAATTGAAAATTGTCTGCGTCACGTCAGCATGAATTTAACGCGAGAAAATTTTCGTACAATGATTTTTTATGACTTTCGATATCATTTATGTCAACAAGAAAGTTATGATAGACTTTGATTGGCCTTTCACGATGAAGCCCCATCTCGTGCCACTATTTATAACTGGATTAATGAGTTTAAACGTGGTCGCACCAATCTCACCGATGATTTGCTTGAGGGACGACCTTCTACGGCGACGACTGAAGATAACATCAGTGTTGTTCGGCGTATGATAGAGACTGAAAAAAGAGTGACTTATCAGCATATTCGGACAAGCTTAGGCGTCGGTATGAGTCAAGTGCACAAAATTCTCCATGAACATTTAGCGGTCAGGAAGCTTTGTGCCCGGTGGATACCTCATAATTTGACAGAGGCCCAAAAGCTCTGTCGTGTTGATTGGTGTCTTGAAATGGTTCAAAGATTTAACGGCGGTGATTCAAATGCTGTGTTCGACATACTTACGGGTGAGGAAAGCTGGATTTATTGTTATGATCCTGAAACTAAGAGACAGTCTGCTGTCTGGGTGTTTCCTGCCGAGGAGTTGCCAACTAAAATGAAGAGAGGTCGAAGCGTGGGAAAAAAGTTGGTTGCCTCGTTCTTCGGAAGGACAGGTCATTACGCAACAATTGTATCAGAGGATCGAAAAACAGTTACTGCAGAGTGGTACACTAACAATTGTTTGCCACTTGTCTTGGAAAAAGTTCAGGAGAAACGACCTCGCAGTAGGATCCTCCTTCACCACGACCACGCCTCGCACACCGCCAAGCAAACAATCGACTACTTGGCGACGTCAGACGTGGAATTACTGGGTCACCCGCCCTATAGCCCCGACCTCGCACCTTGCGATTTTTATTTATTCTCGAAAATAAAAGTAAGAATGCTAAGCGAAATAAACAGTACCGCGGACAGGCGATGCGATGCGACGGGATAGTATAATTATCATAATTTTATCATATATTTTTTAATTTATCTATAAGATATTGCTCATCTGATACTGTGAGTTGCTCTGTCTCATAACCTCCGGATAAGTTCCGCTCAATTTATTTAGCACATAATTTCATACACATTCATGATCGTAGCAGGTGACGTCTGTAGTTTCTGCCTACCCTTATGGGAAGGCGTGAGTTTATGTATGTGTGTATTCTGTTATCAATATTTTCGAGTTTCTCTAGGAAACAATGCCTGTCTAGTCATTAATGTACAGACGCCAGCAGGTCAAGCTACCCCAAACTGTCAAATTTTCCCAATCAACCTTGAACCTTAATACTTTAACAATAAACTTGAAAATCTATTAAAGAAATTTGACAGATTGTAGTAGCTTGACGCGCTGGCGTCTGTACGAATAACATAGAATTAAGAACTTAATTTATATTATAATAAAGCTCATTTTACATTGCAAAACTGTTTTGACTTTTAATTTTGTCAACCTCAAACTTTCAATCACTTATTTCTTTAATTTAAACGGTTTAAAAACAATTACCGAAATTAAAGACGTGTAATAATATTCCTTTATAGGTACTCCTGCAGGTGCACACTGCTCTCGTGACGGTGAAGGAAAACATCGTGAGGAAACCGGCATGTCATACAACCAAAAATTCTAAGACATGTGTCATTTACCAACCCGCGCTGGGCCCGCGTGGTGGATTACGGCCCACTCCGTCTCACCGAGAGGAGGCCTGTGTCCCAGCAGTGGGAACACTATAGTCTGATTCAGACAGTCATCTATCTGGTTTTTCATTCATAATGATTTATAATGCCTCTTCTCCAAACCGACCAATCGACTGCTTCATTAGTCCTAGTAGACTTTTGGCAGTTTTGACACACTGGAGGTAGAAAACATATATATATATCTGGTTTTAACGTCCCAATAATCTACGATTTATACTGGCTACCATCAGTAGTGATCTGTCTGTAACTGAAATAGGTTATAGGGTTCGGTCGTTAATAGCTGAGACTGGTGAGTATGGGGTCCAGGGTTCGATTCCCAGGTCGGGCAGTGTTATTGGGTTTTTTGTTTTTCGGTAGCATCCCGGGAGTCTTATTTGTGTGCGACCTACTATAGTGGGAACATAACTGCCGAAGGCGCAGCGTGGGAAAGCTTCCCACAAGGAAGACGCATGAGGAGGTCTTCACCAGAAGACTGCATTAATCAGCTGGATGCGAGAAGCACACGACCGATCCATATGACGACGCTTAGAGGTGGCTTATGTCTAGCAGTGGACGTCTTCCAGCTGAAATGGTGATGATGATGTTATAGGAAAATGTGGGTGTACTATACATTTCTGCTTATCCTTTCGGGGAATACGGGCGGGATGTTATCATTAAATACACTAAATACTACATTATATATTACGAAGTCCATAGCAGAATGTACATCGCTTTTGCGAATAGTTAAAATGTAATAAAAACAAGTTTTTTTTAACCATGTTTTTTTTTTTTCTTGTAACCTCCCAACTTCTGTGCTTGGATTATCTGTTAATACGTCAAGAACTACTTTTTTCACATCATCATCAATATCATTGGCAGTCTTGTTCCACCCACTACTGAGTATATACCTCCTCCTTTTTGTGCCATCCTTCCCTGGTCTGTGCGAGACTGCGAGTCTTAACCCGTTCTTCCCCGCGATCTTCTGTAGGTCGTTCACCTACCTGACCGTCGCCTGCCAACGCTCCTTTCTCTCAACAACCATTCCTTTAGGACTCTGCTCCTACCCTCACTAGGTCTGGCTAAGTGTCCTGCCCGCTTCCTTTTCAGACTAATAATAATTCTCCTGACCGGTTTCAGTCATGGTGGCCAATGTCAACTGAGATTAGCCAGGTTTGCAGGAGATATTATAGTGCACAAGTGTGTCCGCAAACATAGGGGCACTACCTGTTCCTTTACTCTCATAGTCCGATGGGACGGGAATCCGACACGACCGGGGAGAGATCAGGCGCAGGACCAACGGCTTTACGTGCTTTCCGAGGCATGGGGGCTTCACACCACCAACTTCCAAACGCCGGGCTGTTACTGAGAAATTCCTAATGGAAAAACCCAACAACACTTTGCCCGACCTGGGAATCGAACCCAGAACCCATGCACAGCAGTCGCGCTTGCGACCACGAGACCAACGGAGCAGTTAACCACCCATTTCAGACTACTCGTAGTCTGAAATCGTCTTGATGTTGTTTCTCAATAATTCGGTTGACAGCACATCATAAGGGAGGATCAATGGATCTTATATCACAGCTTAGTTCACATAATTTTACATAAAAATAACTGTGTTAATGATGGTACCACAAAACCTTTACGGATGTACTACCTACATACTGACTTAAGCAATAACTAACCTTACGTTGTAAAAAACAAAGTCTAATTTGTACTACACATTGAAAGTGGTTATTAAAACCATACAATGTTAACTATGCCATCAAAAAGTCTAGTCAACATTCGATTGTAAACGTTCCTACGTTGAATTAAGATAGGGAAAGTATTTTCTATGATCCTATAACAAGTTTGTAGCACACCGCAGCGTAAGATTCGAAAGTGGACACGAGACTTTAGTCCGGCTGCTTGGCCGAACGGCGAAGACGCGTCGCTGTCTCGATTCGAAAAAAAAAACTTTTTCCTTAGTGGTGCATTTGACAGCTGTCAAAATTTCATTGTGTATGTCTTCCAGTGATATTTTGTGTACGAAAAATTAACAAAATAATTATAGTGTACGCCGTATTTGGATTTTAAATGTTTGTATTTTGAATACCGGCTGCATCGTGGAGGTAAGTTGATGACTTTATGTTGTGTAGCTAAGAATTTGCGTATGTACTTAGTGACAAGAATATGTAAGTACTTCTTTAGACGACCGGTTTCGCTTGCGTTCTGGAGTTACCTAGCGTTTGCATTTATTTACTACTTGTGTAGTAAAAGTTTAATTGTTATTTGTTGAAATGTCGGTGTTAAATCATTTTTTTTATATATGCATCTAGTTTACCAATCCTGTGCATACTTTATTTTAACTTTAACACTCGGGGTAGGTACGGTTTTTATTTACCTACTGCGTACTTCAACACACGGTTTTAAAACTACCCACAATCTTTAAAAAATAAAACAACTACAATAATTTGTAATTAAAATATTGCTATGTTTTAAAGTGTGGAGATATCTTAATGACCCAGTGGTTAAGCAGCCGGCTTTTTAAGCACGAGGATGCGGGTTCAAAACACTTTTAGAAAAACGACTTTTCTAATGTAGGTTTACTTACGATGATATTTTTTAGGATTTGTGACTTTTATTCTATTATAGTGTTGGATCAGAAGAGTATTTTAATCATTATACAAAACCGCATCGAATGGCATCGTTAGCACGAAAGAATTGACGTTTCTCTAGCTGACTGTATCACCCAAGTGTACCCTGATGTACCCAAAATCTGTGAATGCACTTAGCAATTACTCAAAAAGTTACGGACAGTCTCCTAAGAACGTTTCCTGTTGCTAGCTGCAATCGTGAAAAATCCATCTTCAACCCTAAGGAGGATGCAATTTACAGGTCAGTATCAGCGGGGTAATTTCGTAACACACTATCAGTAGCAATGGCTTTCATTTTGAGAGTTCAACAATATTCATTGCGTTATTTACGTTGTTGAGCAGACACATTTTTCTAACATATGAAGTAACTAGCTGCGCCCCGCGGTCTCACCCGCATAAGTTTCGATCCCGTGGGAATATCGGGATAAGAAGCATCCTATATGTTAATCCTGGTTATAAACAATTTGTGTGCCAAATTTCATCCAAATCCGTTCAGTAGTTTTTGCGTGAAAGAGTAACAAATATCCATCCATCCATCCATCCATACAAACATTCACATTTATATTATTAGTAGGAATAGTAGGATAACTACAAAACTCATCAATAAGTCTCTCTAAGTTCATTACACACATTCACATACACTTGGTTATCACAAGTAAAGCGCGCGCCCCTTCGTGAAATAAAAATAATGTACCTACTATACTATTTATTATTATTAACACGTTTAACGTAAAATACTGGTATTCAGCTGCATCCGGTTAGACTGGAAGCCGACCCCAACATAGTTGGGAAAAGGCAGGCAGATGATGAACACGATAAACGGGAGAAAGCATGCAAAACAAACAGACTTTCCTATTGTGACATAAGTATAACTAAGCAAGAATTTCATGCAAAATAGTTTAATCAAATAGTTTAATCAATTTACAATGTTGTTATGAAATCGTTGCAACATACACATAACATCACGCCAGTCTTCCACGAAAGGGTAAGCAGCACCCTAATTGCGTAACACACTATCAATCTCAATCTGAATCATTTTGAAGGATATTGCTGATCCATTGCTCCATATGTTCGAAAAATGTGTCTGCTCAACAACGTAAATAACGCAATGAATGTTGTTGAACTGTCATAATGAAAGCCATTGCTACTAGTAGTGTGTTACGAAATTACCCCGCTGATACTGACCTGTAAATTGTAAATAACGTCGTTTAAATTTCGCGGACTACCTAACGCTTCCTCCTTAAGGTTAACAATTAACCAGCAGGGCACTGGTTTATTTGACAGCGGCCTATACAGGGTGACAGTTCCATATATTTTGACCGTGTAGGTAGCCGAGTGCCGGTGACTAAATAATAACAGCCGCACAGGTCACTCGATCAGGTTAAGCTACTCTTGCCGCGGTTGGTCTGTGAATGGGTCCTTTACATACCGAGACGCCCTCCGTGCCTCTGAAAGCACTCTAAGCCGTTGGTCCCGGCTGTCTTTCGTGGATCTTTGACAATCGTTACAGGTCGTCAGTAGCCGAAAAGTCTGAAAACCAGTCTTATCAAGGGGTATCGTACAGTAACTGGGTTGGGAAGGTCAGGTAGGCTGTCGCTCCATGTAAAACACTGGTATTCAGCTGCATCCGGTTAGACTGGAAGCCGACCCTAACAAGTTGGGAAAAGGCTAGGCAGATGATCATCAAGATTAAAGTTGAGTTGAGCGACTTGGTTTAATTAAAGAAAGAAAGAAAAAGTATTTATTGCGACTCGTACAGGATTATAAACTAAACTAAACACATGCCACAAACACAAACATCACACACATCTCATCTCTTCTCATCTGACACATGCGTGCCCTAATTGTCAGCTCCACTCAATACTGTGGTTCTGAGCTTACTGTTGAAATTTTTGGAACTGTTAAAAATCCTCTATGCTCTTGAATTTTTGGCATCAGACTTGTTCCCACACTTCGTAGCTATTAATTTTGTTTCCTTTTTACTCGGCTTCTAAGCGTCGTTGCGTGATGTTAAATAGCTTATAGCCTTCATCAAGAATTGGGCTTTCAAATGCAAAAAGAATTTTTCAAATTCGACTAGTAGTTCCAGAGATTTCCGCTCTCAAACAAACTCTTCATATATAGATTTAACTTTGAAACTGCGATATCTACGGCGACATGCAAAGTGCCAAAGTGCCTCTGTTATGAGTCTACGGCCGGCAAGTCAAGGCAACATGGGTTTAAAACAAAAGCTTACGACTGTGAACTACTTACGTTCTGGTAAAAGTTTCAATGATTTTCGTGGTATTGTTTACGAGATTTGAAAGGACATGCGACTGAGTGCCGCTTGAAATTGAGAACTTTTGTGTCGAAACCGTATTAACTACTGTACTTTTATTAAAATCAATTGTTGTACGTTAGATTGGATTCTGGGTAGTTCATTTTGCCTTTTTATCCGCCTGCCTTTCAATCAATCTGCCTGCCTTTTCCCAACTATGTCGGGGTCGACTTTCAGTCCAACCGGATGCAGCTGAATACCAGTTTTATGTGGACCGACTGTCTATCTGACTTCCACAACCCAGTTACTGGGTAACACGATAGGTACCCTTTGGTAAGACTGGTTGTCAGACTTTCGGGCTACTGACCGAAACTGACTGAACCACGAAAGACGGCCGGGACCCAACAGCTTAGCGTGCTTTCTGAGACACGGAGGGGTCTTGGTATGTGAAGATGGTCACCCATCCACTGACCAACCGCGGCAAGCGTAGCTTAACCTGATCGATGGACCCGTGCGGCTGTTATTACTTAGCCACACTTACTACCTAACAATATTCAACACAGATTCTAAAATTATATTTTTTCTATGTACCTACATTCTTGGCACGAAGTTACTTGACAACTAAAGTAGTTAGTAAAGGCTGTCCCAAGGACTCGAAGTACCTACTCGGGCTATAAATAGCCCGGCTAGGGCAGCCACCCCAGGCCAGAGCTATGAACCTGTTGTTGCTCATTGATGCCTGCGTGATTGAAATTCTAAAATGTTGTCGTAAAGAATTTACTTACATTATATAATATGTATAATTATGTAATTTGGCCGTAGAAGGCAATACTAAGGAACATTTCAGACCCCAATCTACGTGGTCTTCACATGATCTGACCAAGATTATGTCTGGACTTTTAATGAGACTGTGACCTCTGAGTTTGTTTCGGCCTTTCTTCTCAGGTAGTCAGATAGGAAACGACGACCACGTCAAATTTAAAAAAAAAATATGATTCAGGTGTAAAAGTGTTTGTACAAATCTACTTACAAAAATAAAATCATTTATAATTTTATCAATGGAAATCTATGCCCAGCCGTGGGACAGATAGTCGCCATTTTTGTTAATGAGCACTTCATGCCATGCTACTTGTAAATTTAAAATACTGGTGTTCAGCTGCATCTGGTTAGACTGGAAGCCGTCCACAACATTCTTCGGAAAAGGCAGACATATGATAATAATGTTGCTTCATTTTGTAGTTTTAAATAGCAATATAACACCACGCCTGTAGGTATTCTTCAAAGGAGTAGGTAGAGTGCATAGTACACTCACATTTCTCAACTTATGTTTAAGTCCCATATAACAGGGGGCAAGCCGATTGCCATCAACCGGGCACATATCCAGTCTCCGGGTTGCTAACGAGAAATTCCAGATGGTAAACTCGATAACGTTGGGCTTTTCCCGACCAGCACCCTAATTGCATAATACACTATCAATCTCAATACGCTGATATTGCTAAGACAAACTTTCGAACATATGAAGCAGCGGGCTTCATATGTTCGAAAAGTTTGTCTGTTCAACAACGTAATTAACGCAATGAATGGTGTTGGACTGTCAAAAGCCATTGCTACTGACGGTGTGTTACGCAACACCTCACTGCGGGGTAATTGCATAGCACACAATGGAAATGCCGCTAATTTTGACAATTCAACAACATTCATTGCGCTATTTCAGTGGTCGAGTAGACGAATTTTTACAACATATAAAGCAATGGATTGTGATTGCAGGTGAGTTACGAGGTTGGGGTTCTAGGAAACCCTATGTACAGCAATCCGTTTACGACCAAAGGCATATTAAAATAACAGAAATAAAAGCAAAATGGCCTCCACAAATACTTTACTTATCAGAAACTAAATGAGTGTCTTTGAACAGTAAAATGAGGTCCTTCACACTGACATTATCTTTAAGTTAACGACAAAGGTAATCCCATGTATAATTAAGGGCAGATACTCGTATCATCTTCTGCCTAGCCTTTTCCCAACTATGTTGGGGTCAGCTTCCAGTCTAATCAGATGCAGCTGAATACTAGTATTTTACATGGAGCGACTGCCTATCTGAACTCCACAACCCAGTTACTGGGTAGCAAGGGCAGATATACAGGGTTAAATTAAATTAGCTAGCGAAACTCTGCAGACGCGATGGGTATCGATCGATATCTAAAGATGAAAAAATAATATAAAATTGATAGTTTTTTTGCGGGGTCAACGATTCGTCATGATTTTTTCCGACATCTTCAACAATGATCGTCGTATTTCAGTCAATTTACAAAAAACCTTTAATGAATTATACACCTAAACCTCATGAATCACTCCGTCCATTGGTGAAAACCCTTCGATCAATAATTATTGATCGAAGTGAAAACCGTATGAAAATCCGTTCGGTAGGTTTTGAGTTTTTCGCGTTTAAACAGACAGACGCGGCGGGGGGACTTTATTTTATAATAATTATGTATTTGTATGTGTATTTATAAAAGCATAGATATAAGAGTAATATTGACTCATACCATAGAAATATAAATTACTAGCTTCTGCCCTGGGTGAAATTTCTTGTTCCCCCGGACCACCCCATCGCATCGCATCACCTGTCCGCGCTATCACTCCGTTTTCCCTTAGAGTTCTTTCTGATTGTTTTCTCTTTGCTCGGCTGCTACGGGTCATAACGTTTTAAATAGCCTGTAGCCTGCCTCAAGAAATGGGCTATTAAATTCAAAAAGAATTTTTCAAATCCGACTGGTAGTGCCTGAGATTACCCCCTACATACAAACAAACAAGTTTTGCCTCTTTATAATATTATTAGTATAGATAAAGTTTACCTACACCTAGAAATATTTCTTACTACCGGACCCGGCAGACGTCGCCCTGCCCGAAAAAGCAGCGCCACCTACCGGGTCCAATTGTGTACACAAACCTTGTCCTGACAATAACAAACACAAAAAAAAAGAATAATCCAATTTGGTGCAGTCGACCGGAAGTTATGCGCGTAGTACATACGTTTTGGTGATTCATTTTTATTTTTTATACTGAAGGATATGTACCTATGACTTGACGGTTAGGTTAAGTTTTACTTACAACCTAACTGCAAAGTATAAATATGGACTAAGTACATATGTTAGTACTTAGTAGCTATTTACAAAAACGATAAAAATGTAAAGAAGGTATTTATTAAAAATACATTATAGTCTTGTGTAAATTGTAACACACTTGATAAGTCAAGCAGTCGCTCCATGTAAAGTCATCATCATCTGCCTACCCTTTTCCACCTAAGTACGTTGGGGTCGGCTTCCAGTCTAACCGGATGCAGCTGAGAACCAATATTTTACATGGAGCGACTAACTGACTTATCAAGTGTGTAACAAATCACACAAGGCAGCTGCGCTGCTGAGAAGTTTGTTGCGCTGCTGAGGAGTTTGTTGCGCCACTTCTTCTTCCCAGCGAAAGTTAGTACTTTACTTCACCACTTCCTAGTGGAAGTGGTGAAGGGCGGGCTTTTTGGGGGACTGTCTTTTGTCATTTTGACGTTCGAAAAGTGCTGATTCTCAGCCTAATTTGAATAAATGACTTTTGATTTTGACATTCTTCACGACATTTTCCTCCATGACAACCGATTTCCACACAACTGTTCAGTTACCGGTGCCACTTTCAGACCTCCTCTTAGTGTGTTTAGTTGAAATAGAAAGAAAGAAATACATATATTTGCGGTAAACATGACGCGTAAAAAGGACACAAACACAAAAAAAATAACAAGTTGGGGATGACATTCGTCACATCCACGCAAGACAGAATGCGAGACAGAATGTATAAATGAAATCGATATTCGATTCTCAAAGATGCTCCACAAATTACCGCACCCCCCCACTAGTGATGTAAACGAGTCCCACTTACTAGTGTTGCGCCACGCGACGTACGTAACGCAACGTAAGCGTCACGTAATAATATCGTTTAAAACGTCTCTGCCCTCCTTTAGTTTCCTGTTTTATGGATACGAGGTATGTGTAATTTTACTTGCATTACCGGATCAAAATGGCGGACTAGCTAAAAATATTTTTTTTAATGCAGGTTTGGTGAACACAGTTGCCGTACGCTCTTATAGAAGGAGGGGCTCGTGGCTAAATAATAACAGTCGCAAGGGTCAATCGCCGCTGGTCCCGGCTGTCATTCGTAGATATTTGATTGTCGTTACGGGTAGTTGGAAGTCCAAAAGTCTGACCCAGTTAAAGTGTTACCCTGTAACTGGTTGTGGAGGTCAGATAGGCAGTTGCCCCATGTAAAATACTGACATTTAGCTGCGTCTGGTTAGACTGGAAGCGGACCTGCACGGTGTCGCACGATGTTGTATCATGTGCGGTGCAATTGTTAACTGTCAGCTTGACCTGCCCTGCACATCTATGTTCTATGTTATGGGATTGGTTTCCGCACTTAGTCCTTCAGGTGGACCATTGTACGTGGGCCATGGCGGCCGTCGGTGGTTATTCCAACCAGCCCACCTCCCTCCAGAAGCTTATTAGGTCTCCTGGTCTGTTAAGAACATCTGTGTATGATCTGGGTGTCCCGAGGTTTTCCGACCTAATCTGGGTGATGCCTGTGCACTCAAAGAGCACATGCACGACGGTTTCATCAGCCTCCATGCAGGCTATGCACAGGGGGCTGTCCGTTATACCTATCGTGTGAAAATGTTTGTTTAGTGAGCAGTGCCCCGTGATGGTCCCCGTCACCAATCGCAGGCTTTTCCTATCCAGGCGTAGTAGTCTTTTCGTTAGTTTGCCATCTAGTAATGGCATGGCCTCCTTGGACTGCCTGCAGCCCGGCGACGAGGACCACCAGTTCTCCGCTTGTGTATGGGTGTGCTCCTGTAGCCACCTGCGTAGCTGATTAGAGGGGATGGGCACGACTGGTTCTGGACCATAGACTGACGTGCTGGATGCCCTTCTGGCCAGCTCGTCAGCCGCATCATTACCTAGTGATTCACTGTGTCCTTTTATCCATTGTAGTATCACTGTGTTGCGGCTTGTTACAGTCACCTGTTCAAGCGCCTTGTGACATTCTAATATTAGATGCGATTGCCCTGCACATCACTTGCCCTGCTAATTTGTACGGTTGCCGAAGGCCCCTGATGTCGCTTAGGTGTGTTACACACTTGTTCGTTTCTACATGATTCGGCTCAGTCGGGCGACAAAATCAAATACACATAAATGTAGACTTATGTCCAAGAAAAGCCGTTCGGCTTAGTTAGAATTGTGCGAACCACCTCGAATGGAATCAAGCGAGGGTAGTCGCTATAGACAGGTGGAGTCTTTGCCCTGCAGTGGGACAACATAGGCTACAAATCCTATCCTATCCTACTATCCTACTGATATTATAAACCTGAAAGTTTGTATGGATGGATGGACGGTTGGATGGATGTTTGTTACTCTTTCAGGCAAAAACTCCTACACGGATTTGGATGAAATTTGGCACACATATAGTTTATAACAAGGATTAACATATAGGATACTTTTTATCCCGATATTCCCAGGGGATCGAAACTTATGCGGGTGAAACCGCGGGGCGCAGCTAGTAGTTAAATAAATAAATAACTTCTGACTTCAGACGGTTACTGAAAACTTTCTGCTTTAAAAACCCACAGTTCCACACCATCGATTTTTCTATAACCTTGAATCAATTATTTGTACAAGTTACTTAGTAAAGAATTTGTACAGACGCCAGCAGGTCAAGCTACCCGAAACTGTCAAATTTTCCCAATCAACCTTGAACCTTAATGCTTTAGCGATAAAGTTGAAAATCTATTAAAGAAATTTGACAGATTGTAGTAACTTGATGTGCTGGCGTCCGTACTACAACAAAAAATGATAAAGCCTATGTTATTTGCTTACAAAAACATTACCTCATCTTCTGTGGACAAAAACTTGTTAACAATGGGCTTAGAACTCGTGAAGGTCATATAAAAGTTACAAAGTCACGAAACTTTACTTCTTGGTAGTAGATGGTATAAGACACCATAGTCTCATGGTTAAAATCTATACTTCTATACATAAACTACGAGTATTACTTTATTCCTACTAATATTATAAACGCGAAAGTTTGTATGGATGGATTGGATGAATGGATGGATGTTTGTTACTCTTTCACGCAAAAACTACTGAACGGATTTGATTGATATTTGGCACACAGATAGTTTATAACTAGGAACACATAGGACATACTTTCTATCCCGATATTTTCACGGGATCGCAACTTATGCGGGTGAAACTGCGGGTCTCTGCTAGTAATATTATAAAGAGGTAAAATTTGTTTGTATGTAGGGGGTAATCTTCGGAACTACCAGTCGGATTTGAAAAAATCTTTTCGCATTTGATAACCCAATTCTTGAGGAAGATCCCCGACGATGCCACGACCCTCCTCCAGGAGAGTAGTAAGGCCACCAGTACTCTTAGAAAGTACAAGTCCCGACAGCCATCCGTTCTTGCCGCCGAGGCCCGTGATGACCCCATACCATCCATGTCCGCTCCAGCCTATGCTCGAGCCAGCCCACGCCGCTGAGTCTATACTTTTAAATTCGTCCCTAAATAATTCCGATCCAGCCTGTCCCAGCGACGCCCTAACCCGAAGTCTATACCTCACCCCTTAGCGTGTAGGCCATTAGTTTTTAACTTCTTTTAAGGCCTGGCTGGAGGCCTTAATTTATTGAGGCATCCACAGGCAAGCCCGGTTAAGCAGACGATAACCTCATAGGCAGAAATACGAGATGCCATTCCCAAAAAAAAAAAAAATACACGAGCGGTACGTTGTCGACGATTGCAGTAGCCGCTGCCGATGACGCGTGCCGCTCGTGAGTATGAACATTTAGTTCCACATTTACCTTCCGAACTTCCCAATTACGCTTCAAAACACGTACAGTATAATCTCCACCAGTATTTTCCCGTTGTGCGCGTCATATGTTTCTCATGCGGGACACGTCCTCGTGTCGCCGAGGTGATATCACGCAACAGTTCTGCCGACCCTCAGGTAGCTTTATGGTTGTGTTGCCACACGTGCTCAAGGTTTGAGGAGACAGGAGCCACAGGGGACAGGATTTGTTGGTTGAGGCTGTTGCAATAGAATCCTTGGGTTTTTTTTCTAAAAAGTTTCCGTTTTTTTTTTCGATTGTGGTTGATAGCGGTATCTACAACGCCACATGTGAACAACGCGTCATACTGACGTCACGCAAATCCTGCATCTCGCAAGCAGAGTTTACCGCGCAATTAACATAAATACAATTTCCCAACATCAATCGTTGGGCAATTGCCCGCCGGACACAACAAAAATCCTCCCTTTTCCATGGAGGATGAGTGAAATTTACACCCTGTTCCTCATACCTCTATACATAATCAGCCTATATTGTTCCCACTGCTGGGACACAGGACTCCTCTCTTCGAGAGGGAGCGGGCTATAATCTACCACGCGGGCCACGTCTTCAAATATTTGGTCATACAACTCGTAAGCCGCGGCCGTTACTACTGGGCCACCACTGCTCACTCATTCGCCGATTAGTCTTCCTCTGATTTAATAAGGGGCGTGCCCATTGCCGTCAACTGGGTACAGTCTCCGGGCTGTCCACCAGTCATAAAGAAAACATAGAGCCACGCATGTAAAATGGAAATGCGCCTATAGTTATGCTCCAATAACTGGTATAATGGGGACATTGCGTGCTAACCACAGTGGTATTCTCCGCCTGTTTGATAGGAACTCTGCCGCGTACGTTGTATTGTCGGCGTGATATTTGGGAAAAGAGACGGTCACATATGTGAGTGACAGAGACAACGCTGTACAAAGCCAAACGTTTTTTTTAGCTAATTCACTATCATATTATTATATCTAGGATCATATCATTCTCGTATCCTATATGATAATGTGTAGTTAAGAAAAAAGTACACGTTTTAGAATTTAGAATATTTGCGAATTGCCTAAACACATGTATTTCTGGAGTTGTCGATTCGCTTAAAGGGCAAGTAAATTCGTGCGAAAGCACTAGGAAGTGGAGAAGGGTGGATAAAGTTCTCAGCCTAATTTGAAATAATAACTTTTGATTTTGATAGCGTAATGTCCTCCTAAAACTCGTTGTGTCTATCTATTGCCTGCCGTGTACTGCAACGCTCTTTGGCGTCAAGCCCTTGACCCAATCGAACGAGAGCCTCCGTAATGAGGCTCCTGGCCCTCAAGCCATTGGTTGTCACGACTTGGCACAGTTATAGACAAACCTTAGTTTGCCAAGTAGACCTATTTCATTATAAGTTCTGTTAGAGACGAATAGTGAATATTTTTGCATATTATATCATCATCATCTGCCTAGCTTTTTCCCAACTATGTTGGGGTCGGCTTCCAGTCTAACCGGATTTTACATGGAGCGACTGCCTATCTGACCTCCACAGCCCAGTCACCGGGTAATACGATACTCCTTAGTAAGACTGGTTGTCAGACTTTCGGGCTTCTGACGACCCGTAACGACTGCCAAAGATCAACGAATGACAGGACTAACGGCTTAACGTGCTTTCCGAGGCACGGAGGGGTCTTGGTATGTAAAAATGCATCCAGGATCAAATGTGGCAAGGGTAGCTTAACCGGATATATCGACCCGAACGGCTGTTATAACTTACAGCCTATATCCTAGGGCTGATTTTTCCATCGCCAGATAACTTTTATTCCAGGAATAAAACTGACGTTTGACAGTTTTTGTATAAAATAACTGTCAAAATTTCAAAGTTATTCCTCGAATAAACTTATCAGATGATTGAAAAAACAGCCCTTAAACAAAAAAGATTACTCATCTCTGCAAAAATGAAAACAATGATAAATGAATAATTTTCCATCGCTTCCTCTTCATCACTTTAACGAATCATTTACATAAACACAATGAATTATAAAAAAAATGAATCATTCTCTGTTTTAAATGCTAGGTGCGTCAAATACCTATAAGTACATAGAGGAAGAAAAACAATATAAAATATTACTCATTTGCAAATATAAGATACTGCAAATTCTGCCTGCGAGTTCGTCCGAGTGATTTTTCGGCCCCCGATCCACCGCTCGGTACCATCGTTTATCACTGCTTAACTTCAAGCAACGATTATGAATAAAAGTATGTTTGTTTGGACCCGCTAATCTTTGAAACTACTACTCGGATTAGCAAAATTATTATGCATTTGTTGAGGAAGAGGTCATCGCGGACGCGGCGACGGTCGTCAGGCCCGTCAAGACCGCAGCCTTGGAGGTGGCCGATCTTGACGACTCGGTCACCAAGGAGGATGTGGTGGCGGCCGTCGCGGCGGCTGGAGGCTGCGAGTCGAGCGCGGTGAAAGGCGGAGCCGTCCGGCCCGGCCGCCGCGGCATGGGCACCATCCGCGTCGAGTGCCCGGTCGCCGCGGCCGGGGCCGTCCTTGCAGCGACCAAGGGGCGGCTGCTCGTGGGGCTCGGCTCGGCTGTGGTCCGGGCACTTGAAGACCAGCCTACGCGCTGCTTCAAGTGTTTCGCGTTCGGCCACACCCGAGCCACGTGTCCCTCCAAATCCGACTGGGGAGACGCGTGCTACCAGTGCGGGCAAGAGGGACACAAGAGCGTCAACTGCCGCGCCACCACGCCACACTGCATGGCGTGTGCCGCCAGTGGCCGCCCCGCGGGCCACAGGATGACGGGCAGGAGCTGCAAGCCCCCCGTGCGGAAGGGCATAGTGCCGGCGCAGGTTCGCCCTGCTGCCACCACCGCTGCCGTCGTCGCCGCCGCTGCAGCTCCAGCGGCGGCAGCTGAGGATGCAGGTGCAATGTCGGAATAATGGTTTCCGACTACCGCATCCTCCAGGCGAACACCAACCACTGCAGAGCGGCCCAGGACCTGGTAGTGCAGGTCATGGCCGAGTGGTTGGTGAACGTAGCGGTGGTCGCCGAGCCCTACTCGATCCCAGGCAGCTGGCTGGGTGACGAGGACGACTCGGTGGCACTAGCGGCGCGGTCTTCCACAGACTCCCCTCCCCTCTCGCTATTAGAGAGGGGACCGGGATACGTGGCCGCCGCGTGGGGAGACTTTGCCCTAGTGGGGGTATATTTCTCCCCAAACCGCCCTCTCCAGGACTTTGAGAATTTTCTCGGAGTCCTGGCCGCCGTGGTCGGCAGGGCGGTGCCGCGTCAGGTCTCCGTGCTGGGAGACCTGAATGCCAAGTCGGTGACCTGGGGCAACCGGGCCACCGACGCACGGGGGCGGGCGGTGGAGCTGTGGGCAGCCTCCTCTGGACTCTCCCTCTTGAACAGAGGAAGCGTCCAGACATGCGTGCGGCGTCAGGGTGGCTCGATAGTGGACGTCACCTTCGCCACCCCTGCGTTAGCCGCGCGCGTGCTGAACTGGCGGGTGGACCTGGGGGAGACCATGTCGGACCACCGCTACGTGCGGTTCGACATCTCCACCAGTGGCCCCGGAGCGGCGCAGCCCCTCTCGGGGCGCTCACCGTTCCCGCGGTGGGCTCTAACCCGCCTGGACAGGGAGGCAGCGGGGGAGGCGGCGTTCGTCCAGGACTGGCTGTCGCCGCCTACCGCCGGCCTGGACGTGGACACCGTAGCGGGGCAACTGAGGGGGTCTCTAACCGAGGTGTGCAACTCCAGCATGCCTCGGTCTCGCCGACCACCGCCCAGACGCGCCGTGTACTGGTGGTCGGCGGAGCTGGCGGGGCTCCGAGCGGCGTGCGTGGAGGCGAGGAGGGCCTACACGCGGAGCCGGCGGCGGCGTCGACGGAACCGACCCGACGAGGACCGCCTCTATGAGGTATACACGGAGGCAAAAACGGTCCTCGGTCGGGCCGTCGCCGCCGCCAAAGACTCGGCGAGAGCCGAGCTGCTGGAGGGTCTCGACAACGACCCTTACGGGAGACCATACAAGGCAGCGCGCAACAAACTGCGCCCCTTCGGTCCCCCGGTTGCCGAGACCCTGGAGCCCTCATTTCTGGATGGGGTGGTTCGGTCCCTGTTCCCGTGCAGGGACCGCTTCGCCCCGCCAGAGATGGGCCCACCGCCAGACGACGAGGAAGAGGAGGCCCCCCCCGTCACGGAGTCGGAACTCGGCGCGGCGATTCTCCGCATCCGCGCCAAGAAGACGGCTCCGGGCCCCGACGGTGTTCCCGCAAGAGTGGTGGCGATCGCCGCCACTCGAATGGAGGAGAGGTTTCGGGACCTCTTCAGCGCATGCCTTGCGTCTGGGAGGTTCCCGAAACCTTGGAAGGAGGGGCAGTTGTGCCTCCTTCGCAAGGAGGGCCGCCCGGCAGATTCCCCCTCGGCATACCGACCCATCGTACTGCTTGATGAGGTCGGCAAAATGTTCGAGGGGATAATCGCCGCCCGCCTAAAGGGCCATCTGCGGGACACCGGGCCGGACTTGTCGGACGCTCAGTTCGGTTTTCGGGCTGAGCGTTCCACGGTGGACGCGCTGGCCCGCCTCAAGGGCCAGGTGAAGGAGGCGGTGGAGGCGGGGGACGGATTGTTGGCTGTGTCATTCGACATAGCCAACGCCTTCAACTCTGTTCCCCACTCCACCATCCTAGAGGCGCTCCGATTCCACGGAGTGCCTCGATACCTGCGCAGTCTGCTGGCCAGCTACCTGGAGGATCGGGCGATCCTCCTGGTGAATAGGGCTGGCCAAGTCCGGCGGTACGCCGTCGAAGCCGGCGTTCCACAGGGGTCAGTCATAGGACCACTCCTCTGGAACGTCGGCTACGATTGGCTCCTGCGGGGAACTCTCCTCCGAGGCACGAGTGTCGTCTGCTACGCGGACGACACTCTCCTCACCGCCCGGGGGGGGAGTTTCAGGGAGGCGGCCAACTTGGCCTCGGCGGGCGGATCCTTGGTCGCGGGGAGGATCCGCCGCCTAGGACTAACGGTGGCGCTGCACAAGACCGAGGCCGTGTTCTTCCACGGACCTCGGCGGCGCCCCCCGCCTGACGCCCACATCTTCGTGGAGGGCGTCAAAATCGGGGTCAAGGCCCAGATGAAATATCTGGGCCTTGTACTCGACAGCAGGTGGCGCTTCGGCCCGCACTTTAGCGGGCTGTCGTCGCGCCTGCTGAAGGCCGCGGGCGCGCTGTCGTGGCTGCTTCCCAACCTGGGGGGGCCCAGCGCCCGATGCCGGCAACTCTACGCCGGCATCTTGAAGAGTATGGCCCTGTACGGGGCCCCTATCTGGGAGGACTCCCTCCAAAGGAGGGAGAACGCCGCTGCCTTGCGGGCACCCCAAAGGGCCATAGCTCAGCGGGTGGCGCGGGCCTACCGCACGGTGGGCTCCGCTGCAGCTTGCGCTCTGGCCGGCACCCCGCCTTGGGAGCTCGAGGCGTGGGTGCTCGCCAGAGTGTACGAATGGACGGCGGGGCGGAGGGCGAGAGGAGAACGCCCCGCCCCGGAAGAGCGGGAGGCCGTCCGGCGGGAGGCGAGGGATGCCATCGTCGTCCATTGGACGGCGGACCTCGCCACCGCAGCCTTCGGCCGCCGAACCATCGACGCGCTTGGGCCGGTCCTGCGAGACTGGCTCGAGCGGTCGCATGGGTTCCTCTCGTTCCGTCTGGTGCAGGTGCTGTCCGGACACGGTTGTTTCGGATCGTACCTGCACCGGATCGGACGGGAGGAGACGCCGTCGTGCCACGACTGTGGCGCGGCGGAGGACTCGGCGCAGCACACCCTCGAGGTGTGCCCGTCGTGGTCCGAGCCGCGCCGTAGTCTCATTGCGGTGATCGGACAGGACCTCTCACTCCCCGGTCTGGTTAACGCCATGCTGGTGGATGAGGGGTCCTGGGCGGCAGTCGCCTCCTTCTGCGAACACGTCATGTCGCAGAAGGAGGCGGCGGAGCGCACGCGGGAGGACGACCCTCACGCGGCGGCGCTCCGAAGGCGGAGGAGGGGTCGAAGAAGACGTCAGTTTGACGGTCATCTCCGACTCCTCCCAGGTGGAGGCCAGCAGGCAACGGGTGCGGGGGCACCCTTGCCTGTATTGCACAGGCCTCCACCAGTGTCGGACGGGAATGGCCAGGTGTTCCCGGCCATTCCCGTAGCCCCCCAGCCAGGGGGGCATGCGGGGCCCGCCAGCTAGGCGGGCATGCGCCGGGAGGGCTGTGGAAGTAAAGGCTGAGCCGGTTTCCCACGGCCCTCCCATCACGGCGACGCGGGAACACCGCTGAGTTTTAGTGGGTATACTGTCGGCGCGGTTTCGACAGGAGTCCCACATACCCCGTCTCGTCCCCCGAGCGAGCGGGCATGCATAAAGCATTTCTCAGGGAAAAAAAAAAAAAAAAAAAAAAAAAAAAAAAAAAAAAAAAGGCTATTGAACATTATATTACTTACGAGACCCATTGGAGCCGAGCCAAATGAAAAAAAAAAACTCTGAACTAAGCGAATACGGGGTTAAAGCGCGGGCGGACGATGCGATGCGACACGGTGGCTGACAAAAACTATAAACGCAGTATACGGGGAAGTTTTATAACAATGTGGCTATTATTTTAATATATTGTGAAGTTACGACTTCTTTTTTACAAAAAAAAAAAAAATACCTTAAACGCAAACGAAGTCGCGGAAGAAATTTGACGATAGGTCATCATCATAATCTGCCTGCCTTTTCCCAACTATGTTCGGGTTGGCTTCCAGTCTAACCGGATGTAGCTGAATATCAGTTTTTTTTTTTTTTTTTTTTAAAACCTTGCTCCACACTAGGAATTTCTCCTGTATCGTGGGTGCGTTTACAAACATTTAAACTCACATCCACAAACAGCCAGACCCGGAACAACTACTTTAAATTGAGCGACTGCCTGTCTGACCACAACAACCCAGTTGCTGGGCAATACGATATCTCTTGGTAAGACTGGTTGTCAGACTATCAGGCTATTGACGACCCGTAACGACTGTCAAAGATTTACGTAGTAGGTACGTAGTTTCGACTATAGGTATTAACTTTAAAAAACGTAATGTCTAGAATCTAGAACAGAACCCACAACAATAGTGTCCGGCGTGGACTTGACATGGTTACTAAATATTTATCAGAAAGTGATGCGCCGGGCAAATATGCCGCTATCGGTGAAAGCTGTTTCTTGTGTGGTTCAAGTGATGGGCGACTTGAATGTCGCGTCTTGGCGTCTAATCGTATGCTGCACCCGTTGACGTCATTACGTCTCGCATAGGATCTTAGCATTATTCTGAGCGATGGCCGTTTTGCTTGGATGTGGCGCATGTTTCCCCCAACTTGTTTTTTTTTTTTGCGTTTGTGTTCTTTTTGTGCGTCATGTTTACCGCAAATAAATGAATTTTCTTTCTATATTTCTATTGTAACGCAAAATTCTATAAAAGAGAGAGGTAATTGTGAAACCTACCAACAGTAGGAATGGCCTTGATTTTGACAGTTCAACAACATTCATTGCGTTATTTACGTTGTTGAGAAGATAATTTTTTCGAACATATGAAGCAATGGATTATCAGTATCCTTCAAAATGATTCAAATTGTGATTGATAAAGTTGTCAAAAAAGAAAAGGTCCGTTTTGACATTTGGGAATGCGTTCTTGACACCTGTCAGTTTCATACAAACGAATACGTGTTTTGCGAATTTGATCCTTATTAACTACTGGAACTGTCAATGTCAAAGCGGGCCTTTTATTTTTGACAACTTTTAGTGTGTTACACAATTAGAGTGCAGGTGTGAGTGACAGAGACAACGCTATGCAAAGCCGAACTTTAAAAAACACAATTTGTCATCTTTACTGCCGGTATCTAATCTGAATAAATCGTTTTTTCAATCAATCAATCTGTCCCGATATAGGTTTACTGTTGTGTTGTATTTGTAGTGTAGGTCACGGAAAGACAAAATAAAAAGATTTTTTGACCTAAAGAAACGAACCTGTGGCAGATACATAGACAGACAGACGGAAAGATGGGAAAATAATCCATTAAAATTGACAAATGTAAATGTATTTTCATAAAATAAATACGAGTATAAAAGAAACAAACAAAAAATAAATTAAAACAAAACTCACACTTTTTCTCGATACTAAAATATTTATTTGATTTGTGCAATTCATTCAAAGCCATAAGAAATCTCGATATAGACCCGAGTTCTTTTCCCTAATCCATATTTAGTTTTCTAAGTAAAGAAAGAAAATACATTTATTTGCGGTAAACATGACGCAAAAAAGAACATAAAAAACAAAAAAAAAACAATAAGAAATGTTAAGTATCTAATTATTATGTAAATATGTCAAGTATATGTGTATAATCCGACTAATATTATAAACGCGAAAGTTTATGAGGATGGATGGATGTTTGTTACTCTTTCACACAAAAACTACTGAACGGATTTGAATGAAAGATCATTGGGCATAATCTGACCCGGTTTGTGAAAACTTGCGTACAAAAACGTTAAGCTAAACCCCACTTTTAATTTCATGTACTTTTTTTTGTTTAACTATGGGAGTAAAAATTAACAGGTCGATAAAAAATCAATGTTTATACCGGCCGTAACGCATATTAAGAAACTCTGATACGGGACATACAGCGGCCGTAACGCACAGACGAGCAAACTCTGTCAGAAGCTTGGCGCGTTGAACGTGTTAAAAAAAGTTTTATTTATTTTTTTATTTTTCAATACTAAAATGTTTAGTTAATAGACAGTGCCCACACTAATGCAACCCATACTATCGTAAACTTGAGACATTATTTTGTCTATTTCACCCTATTTTGTTTCTGTACAGAGTGGGTATAGTTTCTATACAATGGTGCCCAGTGATTTTTGGCACACAGATAGTTTATATATAACCAGGATTAACACATAGGATACTTTTTATCCCGATATTCCCACGGGATCGAAACTTATGCGGGTGAAACCGCGGGCGCTACTAGTATAGCATAAAATATATAATGGTGTAGCACAAATTTTATTATGATAATATTAATATGTAGATTTATGAATATACATAAACATTATTTCTAATTCCGGACGTGACCAATGTGTTATACAAACGCATATATGCATAAATTCAAAATAAAACAAACATTATGGCATCCATAACTTGATTTATTTAAAAAAAAAATTTAATCTTTTTTTTTTTCTAAATGTTTTGCTAAATCGCTCAATATTGATTTGTTTTTTGTTTACATAACAACAACATAATCAGCCTATATTGTTCCCACTGCTGGGACACAGGCCTCCTCTCTTCGAGAGGAAGTGGGCTGTAATCCACCACGCGGGCTCAGTGCGGTAGATGTCACATGTCTTCGAATTTTTGGTTCTAGGACAAGTCGGTTTCCTCACGATGTTTTCCTTCACCGTTTTGAGAGCGGTGATGAAATAATTTACACAAAGTAAAGCGCCTGCCTGGGTACGAACCCATGACCTACAACTCTTAAGTAACACAGCTCTCTAGAAAAAAGAGCTTTGTTCCAAAAATCGCTATATCGTTACTCGCTACCGGCTATCCCTTGCAGCACACACTGACCGTCTCTCCAACGATTGTTATGCTCCCCGCATTTGTTTTGAACTTAAACTTGTCTCCATCGATCTACATTTTGTCTTCATTCTGAAACACTTGTTACTAACTACACTTTAAAGTTAAAAAACGTTCGTAAGTAGGTCGGTATGCTTTTTTGTGACGTGTAAAGTAGGTAGGTGTATATTTTTTTTTATCGTAGAAGTGGTCGTTCCGTTTTTTAATGAATTATGTTCATTTTTAATATGCAATTGGCATGTTTTATTTGGATTGTTGTTGTTTTGTTATTATCTCGTGGCTAAATAATAACAGCCGCAGGTCGCAGGTCAAGCGGTCAGGTTAAGCTACGCTTGCCGCAGTTGGTCTGTGGATGGGTGACCATCTTTATATACCGAGAGGCACGGAGGGGGTGCCTCGGTAAGCACGTTAGGCCGTTGGTCCCAGCTGTCATTCGTTGATCTTTGACAGTCGTTACGGGTCGTCAGTAGCCCAAAAGTCTGACAACCAGTCTTACCAAGGGGTATCGGATTACCCAGTAACTGGGTTGTGGGGGTCAGATAGGCAGTCGCTCCATGTAAATTACTGGTATTAAGCTGCATCCGACACTGGAAGCCGACCCCAACATAGTTGGAGAAAGGCTATACAGATGATGTTTTGTTGTCATCGGATTAATTTATATTGTCAATGTCAATTAATGTGTGTTGTCTTTGGTCCCTGGCCCTGACATCAAGCAATGGAAAATAATTTCAACTTTTTATATGCTTGAGTACGAGGCTTTTGTCTACGTTGTATGTGTTTAATTTTATGTCTTTTTTATTTGTATCTAATGTGCGTTTTGATGGTGCAGAATGAACTATTTTTCTTTCTTTATTTCTAGTTTTTATCAAGGTTTTTGAAGTGAAACTTCTTTACGCACGCTTGACTTGGGGAGTAAGCTGGCGAACGCGTGACGTAAGCGTTACGAAAAGTGTGATCGGGCGAGGCGAACGGGAGTTGAGTGGGGGATTTAAGCAAGAGAAAGCAGTGCGCGCACACTTTTTCTTTCTCTCTTCTTCTCATAGCCAAATACGTTCCGTATATCTAAGCACAGTGCAGGCCTGTTGTCTGTATCACAGTATAGGAGCAAGAGAGAGCAGTGCGCGCGCACATTTTCTTTCTCTCTTTCTCTTATAGCTAGTAAGTGAAATATATATATATCTCAGTCAGTAGTTCGTTTGCGAGTTTACTAGCGTTACGCGAACGGTGATTCTTTGGTTATTTTTCGTAATTCTATTTCGTTTTGAACAATTTAATGAATTAATATTTTGAGAAAGAAGTTTCACTTCAGTCGTGTGGTCATAAGCACACTCGGTTTTTTTTTAAAAACATTCGTAGGTAAGAGGTTGATTTTAATGATTGGAACGAAGTTCCTTTACGGAGCTTGCAGTAGGAGTAAACTGGCAGAAATCGTCACGTTACAAAAGCGTTATGCCCCCTTCATGCGACTTTTGATTGCATATACATATATTGCATATATGTGTATGTGAGTTTAAATGTTTGTAAACGCACCCACGATACAGGAGAAATTCCTAGTGTGGGGCAAAGTTTTTTTTTTTTTTAAAAATAATAATAGTAGAGAGAATCCGAGAGAGAGAGACTTTTCATGGTTTTCGAGGGTGTTGAAGCCGATAGTGACGTCAAAATGAAAATCCAAGATGGCGGATGCAAAATTTTTCATATTTTTCGTCATGGTTATCGTTTTCATGGTTTTCAAGGGTGCTAAGCCGATAGTGAGGTGAATATGAAAACTCAAAATGGCGGCAGTGAATATTTTCAAATTTTCGCTGCTGCCATCTTGGATTTTCATTTTGAACTTCGTTCCTGCCGGGGATCACCCCCCCCCCCCGACCCCACACGTTATTTTTATAAAAAGAAAAAAGAAAGAAAAATATTTTATGCTGCACAAACAAAACGCACAATTACTAAGTAATAAAAAACGAAAAAAGACATAAGATACACATAGTCAAAAGACTCGTACTCAAGAATAAAAAAATGTTGTGTGTGTGTGTGTTTATATACCCTCTCCTGGGCAAAGGCACTCCCTCCATATTTCGCGAACCCGCGCGTCCTCTTTCCAGTTTTGACGGGCTCCGTCAAAACTGGAAAGAGGACGCGCGGGTCTATACATATTATAATATTATTTGCAATAAAAAAAAAATTTTTTTCTTCATGACAATATTTATGGCAAGACTAGGTATTGATTTATCTTCTATCCTTTTCTTAATGAAAATAGAAAGAAAAAGATGAACCGATCTCAAATTTAGTTTAGTATGTGAACAAGGGAATCGGCGCCACTATCTCAGGGCGCACATCTAAATTTAATTATGCACTTTGACGAAATAGTAAATTGATAAATATTTTGCCTATTTTTTTAATTCAGATTAAACCATTTTAATTTGGTGTAAAATTGACAAGATAGAATTCTTTGTCTAGAACTTTTTTGCACAAAAATATCATTAACTTTTTTAACTAACTTGTCAATCTTTACCGTAACATTCTATGGGCACAGTACAGTCAACCGCTCATCCATGTCATCAATTTGACTTTATCAACGCCTTTAATTCCTAGGAGTAAGGGCGATATTCGTAGTTCAAGCGTAAATACTGATGTGCGGTTGACTATACTTTAATTTGATGTCTTAATTATTACGCCATTAACTTTTTAAGATACTTTCCAACCTTTTTTTTAAAACATTTTGCTTGGCAGTGCATAACTCTCACTCAATCCAACCTTTTTTATATCACTTGGTGACAAACAGCCTACCCACCTGATGCCATGTGATCACCGTCACCTATAAAACGTGTATCAGAAGGGTGTGGTCATATTTAAGGGTACAGACCATAAAGATAACTTTCTCCGGTGTGACTAATCAGTAGTAATCAGTAGGTCAATTCTCATAATTTAAAACGTTCAGAATCTAGTCGCAGTCTCATCTCAGCGACAAACAAATGTCAAAAACTTGTCAAAATGTATTTTTGACAGATTGAGACTGAGATCAGACTGTGAACGGTCTTAAAATTACAAGAATTGCCCCTCAGGTATCGCGTACAAAACTTCAACACATTTTCGACCCAAATGTATGGGACAGCTTAGATAATTTTTTTGCGATTACGATGTTGGTTCCATGGAAAAAGTTGTTCAGTTTGTCGCCTGTACCACACATGCACACCCTTAAAAGAAAGAAAGAAAATACATTTATTTCCGGCTAGCTGCACCCCGCGGTTTCACCCGCATAAATTTCGATCCCATGGGAAAATCGGGATAAAAAGTATCCTGTGTATTAACACATAGGATACTTTTACACCTACCTACCTGCTTTTAACATAGGAGACCAGGATTATCCTGGTTATAAACTATTTGTGTACCAAATTCCATCAAAATTGGTCCAGCCGTTTGGGCGCGAAGAAGTAACAAACACATACACACAAATTTTCGCCTTTATAATATTAGTGTGGTGGAAATTAGTAGAAAAGTGTGTCTCACGGCTGTGCCAAAAAGGCCCAGTTCAGCAAAAATGCCAGACAACTAAGTAAGTGCCTGATGCTGGTTTTCATCTAGACCTTGGCCATTCGGCGTAATCTGACCCGGTTCGTAAAAACTTGCGTACAAAAATTAAACTAGATCTAACATGTTAAGTTTGTTAAAAGTACTTTTTTTTGGCAGTAAAAATTCACAGGTCAATAAAAAATCGATGTTTATACTGGCCGAAAAAATCGATGTTTAAACTCTGGTACGAGACATACAGCGGTCGTTACGCACGGACGAGCAAACTCTGCCAGAAGCTTGCCGCGTTGAACGTGTTAAAAAAAAGTATTTTTTTATTTTTCCTAATACATAAATGTTTAGTTAACAGTAATAATTAATGGCGCAAAATAATTAAAAGTTAATAATAATGCGTGTTTAAAAAGTTAATTGTTGTTAAAAAAAATATATATCGACTATACACTTGGAAAAATACACTTTCATTTTTTTTTTGGCTTAACAGATAGTGCCCACACTAATGCAACCCATACTATTGTAAACTAGAGACATTAATTTGTCTATTTCACCCTATTTTGTTTCTGTACAGCGTGCGTAGGGTATAGTTTCCATACAATGGTGTCCAATGATCTTTGACAACACATTTCTGATACGCGCTGTAGACATCTGCAATACCAGAGGCATCGCAGATGGGTTGCCATCCTAGAGACAAAGTTGAAGCTAGTACACTAGAAATAGCTAAATAAACTTTTTGCCTATTTTGGGCAACAAAAGAAAAGATGCATCATTAAAAATACATCAGTTTAAGCCATCGTCACATTGGCAAGATGACCCGCGGGGTAATTGCGTAACACACAATCAGTAGCAATGGCTTTCATTTTGACAGTTCAACAACATTCATTGCGTTATTTACGTTGTTGAGCAGACAATCTTTCGAACATATGAAGCAATGGATTAGCGATATCCTTCAAAATGATTCGGATTGTGATTGATAGTGTGTTACGTAATTAGGGTGCAATTTTTCTTTTTCTTAGTAACAATATGGACATGTATTTACAATGTTTTAGTTTTATTATTCGTTTTTAATTGATTAAATAAATCATCATCAGCATTCCGAGGGGGCTTGTGGCTAAGTAATAACAGCCGCACGGGTCGATCGATTAGGTTAAGCTACGCTTGCCGCGGTTGGTCCGTGGATGGGTGACCATCTTTACATACCAAGACCCGTCCGTGCCTCGGAAAGCACGTTGAGCCGTTGGTCCCGGCTGTCATTCGAGGATCTATGACAGTCGTTACTGGTTGTCAGAATCCCGAAAGTCTGACAACCAGTCTTGCCAAGGGGTATCGTATTACCCAGTAACTGGGTTGTGGAGGTCAGATAGGCAGTCGCTCCATGTGAAATGCTGGTATTCAGCTGCGTCCGGTTAGACTGGAAGACGACCCCAACATAGTTGGGAAAAGGCAGGCAGATGATCATTATCAGCATTCCCTGGTGGTAACGGCCGCGACTTACAAGTTGAAGGTCAGACAGGCACTTTAATTTGAGTATTTAATTCCATTATCACAACTACTCTCAAAACGGTGAAGGAAAACATCGTGAGGAAACCGGCATGTCCTAGAACCTATCATTCGAAGTCATGTGGTATTTACCAACCTGCACTGGGCCCACATGCTAGATTACAGCCCACTCCCTCTCGAAGAGAGGAGGCCTGTGTCCCAGCAGTGGGAACATTATAGGCTGAATATAAGTAAAATTATTAACCCTGATTTCTTATCTGCTTTGGTTGACCGTACACCTCTGCTTAATCCTTCGGTAATTTTATACATATATACAGGCGTGATATTATCCTTTTGTATTATGTAGTCGGTTAAAAAGAGCTAAACAGCTAATTCTAATGCTCTACATGTGCCCCATTAAAGTAATGACCTTCTAAGGAAAAACACTGCTTCAACTTTGTACGCCATCTTGTTATATAGTTAGGTATGTTATTAAAATGGAAATAAGTATCTCAGTCTGTTTGTGGGTTTTTACTTCAAAGTCTCTCGCGTCTCTGTCAGGAAGCCCGGCCTATGCCCGTTGCAAACTGTGGCAGGATACTCTTCGCCCTCCTACTTACTACCTACTACCAAACGAGCACCTCCCTGCAGGGTGTAACCTTCCGTGGTCCACTTGGAAGTCTCTGAACCGTCTCCGGACATAAGTGGGAAGATGCAACTCCAACCTGGTAAAGTGGGGCTACCTTGACGGAACGGCAGTAGTGTGTGATTGTGGAGCTATGTCACAAACCATGCTCCACCTCCTATCCTGCCCTCTGTGGCCCAAAACATAGAGTCAAAGTGACCTCTGCGCTGCCACCGACGACGCCGTGAAAGTGGCAAACTTTTGGGAAAACAACATTTAAAATACAGTCGTGGACTGCTGCGTGACTATAGCGACACGAAGAAAGATCCCACTCCCTGTCACCGAGAGGAGGCTTGTGTCCCAGCAGTGGGAACATTACCTATATGAATAGACTAGCTTTTGCCCACGACTTCGTCTGCGGATTTTTTTTGTTCCCCCGACCCACCTCGTCGCATCGCATTGCCTGCCCGCGGTATTTATTACTTCGCTTTCGCTCAGCGTACTTTCTGACTTTTTCTTTCTGATCGGCTCCTATGGGCCCTAGCGTGATGTTTAATAGCTTATAGTCTTCCTCAAAAATTGGGCTATCAAATGCTAAAAGATTTTTTCTAATCCGACTGGTGGTTCCTGAGATTAGTGCGTTCAAACAAACAAACAAAAAACATAAACAAACTCTTTAGCTTTATTATTAGATTAGTATTACTATAGCTAGCTTAAAAACGTCAATGACCTTCTCTGCTAACCCGCAACGGAAGACTAGCGTGAATTTAATCGCAACCAAATTAGCTGCGACGAGTTTCGCAATTGATTTAAATATTTACAAATTTTCGAGATGACCCCTTTAAATTGCTAGTAAGTTGCTAAACTTGATATTTCTGGTTTTTACTGCTTCATTGGTTGGCTAATTGCTGGGTTGAATTTGGTGTTAACTGTCCTAGATTCGATGCCTAGGAGGGGCAAAATTCTCGTTGTCGGCAACTCTCATCCTGCTGCTACCAGCCATCCTGCGAAGATCGTCGCTCCACCTAGCCTGAGGACTTACGTTTACCGATTCGCGGCCTCCACTCAAAAACATGCCTACCTCATCGGTTCTACGGCTAATATGGCCGGCCCATTGACCCTTATATGTAACTTTTCTGTGTCTCTTCTCAGAGTTGTAGGATAGGAAACACGGACCTCATATTGTTTTTAAAATATTATTGACGTTTAAAAGTGTGTGTCGAGAGCAGTGGTGGCCCAGTGGTATCGGCCGCAAACTACGAGTTGTAGGTCGTAGGTTCGAACCCAGACAGGCGCTTTACTTTGTGTAAATTATTTCATCACCACTGCTCTCAAAACGGTGAATGAAAACATCGTGAGGAAACCGGCATGTCCTAGAAGCAAAAATTCGAAGACATGTTACATCTACCAACCTGCACTGGGCCGCGTGGTGGATTGCGGCCCGCTCCCTCTCACCGAGAGGAGGCCTGTGTCCCAGCAGTGGGAACGTTATAGACTGATTATTTAAAAGTGTTTGTTTGTACAAACCTACTTACAGAAATAAATTATAAATGTTTATCGTCACGCCAGCGTTACTTAGACCTGCCTCGGTGACGACGCCCGTGTTCAGGCACTGTGTGACGACTGGCCTATCTGTCTGGATTCATCCTACATGTGTGACACGCCGAGTCCCACTTCAGGCTTGCAGACTTGCCGCCAACATCGGCGATATTGGAGCGTATTTAGATTCGTTCCTAACCGATTGGACGGAGAGCACAGCACAAGGAAGGAAGCATATAAGGAGGCCGTTGCCCAGCTGTGGGACAATACAGGCTAACGGAAAAAAAATGTTTATCATAACTGGCGAAAAGTTGGTGTACTATACCACCTCTGCCTTCCCCTTGGGGACCCACTAGCGTGATTTTATGTCGAAATTTTTGTTTTATTTTTCGATTCGATTATAACACTTTCGATTTCGACAGTATTTCCGGTAATTTGGCTATATTTGGTACTAGTCTTTAAATGGCAGTGTTGATGATTCATTTCATTGCTTCCAAGATTTTAATACGAAAAGGCTTTCCTTATTGTTTGCGGTTTCGCTCGTATCCTAGGATTTCTAGATACATCTTCGTCTGCCCAACCTTGTCCCAACTATGTTGGGGTTGGCTTCCAGTCTAAACCGATGCAGCTGTATACCAGTATTTTACACGGAGTGACGGCCTATCAAAGATCCACAAATGACAGTTGGGACTGATACCTAAACGTAGGTCTCTGACGCACGAAGGGGGGGGGGGGGGGGGGGTATGGAACGGAATGGAATAATCTTCAACCGTGTGTAACATAATAAATAATAATAATATATTAATCTTTACCAACATCTCAGCTGATCCCATTATCAGATAAAACAATGCGTAATATTTACATCTGACTCACGGAAGGACAATAACTTGATACTTAAAGCAAATGTTTTGTAAAAAACATGCGAACACTTTGCGTACAATTAAAATAAGATGGCGGAATGTTACCATAATGGCGATGGTAACGAGCGCGGCTGCTAGGAAAGGGTCTGAGGTCTCCTTCTAAAGTACAGACGCCAGCACATCAAGCTACATACTAAAATCTGTCAAATTTCTTTAGGCCGTGTTCAGACGACACGCGCCGACCTCGCACACGCGTTGTGCCCGCCTTACACCCGCGCTCGGCACGCGCAAAATCTCTCCCTCGGTGAGCGCGGGGTTGGCATAAGGCGGGCGCGAGTCGGGCGCGAGGCAGGCGCGTGGCGTGTGCGGTTGGACTTCGATAAAAGCAATTTGAGATCTATTGATGTGTCATAAGACTCAAATTATATACAAAAAAAACCGAGTGGGCTTATGACTGAAGTGAAACTTCTTTCTCAAAATATTAATTCATTAAATTGTTCAAAACGAAATAGAATTACGAAAAATAACCAAAGAATCACCGTTCGCGTAACGCTAGTAAACTCGCAAACGAACTACTGACTGAAATATATACATATTTCACTTACTAGCTATAAGAAAAAGAGAGAAAGGAAATGTGCGCGCGCACTGTTCTCTCTTGCTCCTACACTGTGATACAGACAATAGGCCTGCACTGTGCTTAGATATACGGAACGTATTTGGCTATGAGAGGAAGAGAGAAAGAAAATGTGCGCGCGCACTGCTTTCTCTTGCTTATATCTCCCACTCAACTCCCGTTCGCCTCGCCCGATCACACTTTTCAGTTAGACGCGGTTGCTGACGCGCGTGGTGTGCGCTTAGCGGGCGCGTGTCGTCTGTACGCAGCCTTAATAGATTTTCAACTTTATCGCTAAAGCATTAAGGTTCAAAGTTGATTCGATAAATTGGACAGTTTCGAGTGGCTTGATATGCTTGCGACTCCTGAATGCATATAATATGTAAATTTAATAACAACTGTTACCTTGAGTCAGACAATAGGGTTATTACAGCCAATGCCTAGCCATTGTGACTCACCGTTCTATTGTAGATGGCGCTAGGTTCTTTCAAGAAATGACAGTAATCAATTGTTAAAATTAGCCTTTTATTATCCCACTTCAGAACAAAGGCGTCTTCTCCATACGCTCATCCTCATCTGCTTGCCTTTTCCTAAGTACAGCCGCCAGCACATCAAGCTACTACAATCTGTCAAATTTCTTTAATAGATTTTCAACTTTATTGCTAAATCGTTAAGGTTCAAGGTTGATTGGGAAAATTTGACAGTTTCGGGTAGCTTGTCCTGCTGGCGTCTGTACGTTACTGTTAGCCTGCACCATTCCACTGCTGTGAAAAGGCCTCTCCCCATGACTTCCAGCTGGTCCCGCCTTCTTCTACGGGGTGCAGACGCCTTCTAGTTGTGTCAGGGCTCCACGTGGCATCTCTTCCACTCACCCGGCCCGCAGCAGGCGCACCGGGCGTCGGCGTTGGGCGGACAACGCCCTCTTCCAGCCCCCCTAAATGAGTCCAGGGACGACGGACTCGGGGACGTCCGTCGCCCCCCACACATCAGGACCCGAGGTGGCGGCGCGTAGTGTTCCCTCTTAGACGCCGCGGGAGGAGTCAAACACCTCACTCCCCCCTCTGACCCGAGGAGGCCCGCGGTGGCGGGCCGGCACCAATCGGGGGTTGCGGAAGGATCTTACGTTCCCGCCACCCCCGGCGTAGGTGTGAGATGGAACACTGGGGTGGTTTTTAATCAGTAAGAGTCTGACAGACCCCGCCGCCCCCCCCAGGGTGGCGGACATCCATGAGGATTTTCCATCCCGAAAAAAAAAGGGCTCCACGTGGTGGTTATTTTGGCCCACAGCTTATTGGGCATACGGCAGATGTGGCCAGCCCAATCCCACTTCAGCTTAGCGGCTTAATTACGTTAAGCTCGGTTAACTATCCCATTGGTCTCGTGGTCGCTGTCGCGACTGCTGAGCTGTCTTGGGTTCGGTGCCTGTCTCGGGCAGCATTATTCGGTTTTTCTATCAGGAATGTCTTAGTAACAGCCCGGAGTTTGGAAGTTGGCGGTGTGATACCTCCGTGCCTCGGAAAGCATGTTAAGCCGTTGGTCTTGCGCGAGATCTCTCTCCAGTCATGCCCGATTGCTTGCTATCCCATCGGACTATGCGCGTGAGGGAAGAGAGAGTGCACCTGTGTCTGCGCACACTATAATGACTCCCGCGCCGAAGGCTAGTCTGCTTTGAGTTTGGCCGAAATACGGCATCATCTGCCTAGCCTCCCAACTGTGTTGGGGTCGGCTTCCAGTCCAAACCGGATGCAGCGGAATACCAGTATTTTATATGGAGCGACTGCCTATCTGACCTCCACAACCCATTTATTGGGTAACACGATACCCCTTGGTAAGACTGGTCGTCAGACTTTCGGGCTTCTGACGTCTCGATACGGTCTGGAGGGTTATTTACCGGAAAACCGATCCAAAACCTTTTAAAAACTAAAAAATTTTCGCACGCCAAAAAATTCAAAAAGAAAAAAATCTTCCTGTAACTCCAGTACGCCAATAAAACTACAAAATAACGTGGGAATTCAGTACCAGACATGGTAATTAACAATAGTACCTGGTAATTTAGACAACAATATAGGATCACACGCCGCCGGTAATCAATTCAAAAGTTCTAGTGATCTGTGTTAGGCAACTGTTGCATACTCGATGTGGTTTGATGAAAGTAAATGTGAATTCGGAAGGTCAAATGTACCGTACTTGATTGTGATAATTATTCGATTCGGCAATGGCGTGTGATTCGCTATCCTCCATTGAGGAGCTGCATTCTCAATCGACGAAGGTCTTAATCAGATCTTTACCATAGTTAGGATACATGATTTTATTTATGTAAGAACTGGTCTTTCAATCGACAGATAATTTTTATTCGTAGAATAAAATTGACGTTTGACAGATTTTGTACGGAAGAACTGTCAAATATTCAAAAGTATTCCTCGAATAAAATTATCTGGCGTTGGAACAATCAGCTCTATTAAGCGGGTTTGTAAAAATGAGGGGCTTGTGGCTAAGTAATAACAGTCGTACGGGTCGATCTTTCAGGTTGCTGCGGTTGGTCTGTGGATGGGTACACATACCAAGACCTTTCCATGCCTCGGAAAGCACGTTAAGCCGTTGGTCCCGGCTGTTATTCGTGGATCTTTGACAGTCGGTACGGGTCGTCAGAAGCCTGAAAGTCGAACAGCCAGTCTTACCAAGGGGTATCGTATGACCCAATAACTGAGTTTCGAAGGTCAGATGCATGTCCTAGAATAAAAAAATCGAAGACATGCGACATCTATCAACCCGCACTGTGCCCGCGTGGTGGATTACGGCCCACTCCCTCTCACAGAGAGGAGGCCTATGTCCCAGCAGTGGGAACATTACAGGCTGATTATTAGCTATGTGAAATAGACCGTGTCAGTTACCCTGTATCTGACAACCTGGTGGAAGGAGTAATTAGAGGAAACGTTATTAACATTTCCTTCGATAACTCACAATATGGTTGCTGTTGCAATTTCTCGGAGCGAACTGTTGCTACTGCTGAGCATCAACTCAATCAATCAACTCAGCCTATAGCAGTCGGGCCTGCGGGCGGAGAGCAATGGGTAGTTCATGGGCATGAGCAATGGGATCAGGACCAGGCCCGTGCCGGACGGCGCGTAAGTGTTCCACGCGCGCCTCAAAGAGTTATCAGCCTAATTTGAGGGGGCCCTTAGGGCCGAAGCCTGCCGGGTCAGCGGGATTGTCCGAAAGGGTTACCGCTACCCCGGAACATAAAGGGCAAAGGAAGAAACATGGGTGGGTTTAAGTCAGTAAGAGTCTGACACTCCCTTCCGCTCCACCCAGAGCGGGAGGGGTGGGGTCATTTGATGATTTCCCATCCTAAAAAAAAAGCAAAGTAAAGCCTATAGCAGTCCACTGAGGGACATGGGCCTCTCCCAAACTGCGACACAACACCCTGTCCTCCGCCTTCCGTATCCAGTCTACCCCAGCCACCTTCTTTAGGTCGTACGTCCGTGTAGCTGAGCATGAGGTCCTTGATTTCCAGGTCGGGCAAAGTGTTATTGGATCTTTACGTTACGAATTCTCGGTAGCAGCAAGGAATCTGGATTTGTGCCCAGTTGTTGGTGATAGACTGGCCGTTTATTCATCATCCTACACAGCCTGATTTCACCTACGTCCTACCCGTGATAGCAACAATATCGTTCGCCCTATACGCCGCCGGACTACCGATACTTCGTCTTCCAGTCCTTGGACACCACTCAATTACTGCTTGACTCCATCTGCCATCACCACACCTTGCCAGGTGCCTTGTCTAACTCCATTTGAGTTCCATAAACCCCCCTTATTATATGGGACTTAGATATAACTGGCGAAACATGCGTGTGTTATATATACATCTCTGCCTTGCCCTCCGGGGAGAACAAGCGTCATGTTATGTTATGTAAATGACATTTTAAGTACATAGGCTACCAGGCAGGTGATGTGCAGGGCAGGTCAAGGTGACAGTTAACTGTTGCACCGCACATGATACAACATCGTGCGATACTTCACTTTTCGTCTAATAATAATATCCTCGCCACCGATTTCTGTCACGGTGGCCAATCTCAACGGAGATTAACCAGGTACGCAGGAGACATTATAGTGCACAAGTGTGTGCGTAAACACAGGTGCACTCTCTGTGCCTTTACTCTCATAGTCCGATGGGATGGCTATGCGACACGACGACTACGAGAGAGATCAGGCGCGGGACCAACGGCTTTACGTGCTTTCCGAGGCACGGGGGTATTAAACCGCCGACTTCCAAACTCCGGGCTGTTACTAAGAATTTCCTAATGGAAACGCTCAGCAGTCGCGCTTACAACCACGAGACCAACGGGGCAGTTTCGCCTAATATTGAGTTGCTTTAAGAGTGCATGGTAACCACCAAGGTTTCTTCGAAGTCGTGTAATAAAAATTACTTCACATAAAGAGTCGTCTTGGGCGTCCAGTTGCAATCTAATGAGACGATTGACCACCTTATGTATAATATGAGCGTTATATATTGTATGTCAGGCAGGGAGCTCCGTTCGCTAATGGTTCCGCAGGTAAAAGTCAAAGTAAAATCATTTATTATAAATAGGAACTTAAAAGGCACTTTGGAACGTCAAAATTTACAAAAAAATAGACTTGATTCTTCCAAAGGTAGTTTCGTATGGAGAAGAATGGGCAAGAAACTCCACCGTCACTCCGGAATTTTATTGAAGAACCTATGCTTGGTTTATGTTTTTTGTTAACGAGATTTTGACACGCTGGTAGATTGAAATAAAGGGACCATAGACTATTACAGAAGGTCAATATTTGACGAAAATTGAAGTACAAAGCGATGTTGTAGCATGTGCGGTGCACCTGTTAACTGTCACCTTGACCTGCAAACTCAAACTCAAAGCATTAGCTAATTATACCATTTACAGGTACTTTTAGATGAGTCGGTCAGTCAGAAAGATGAAGCTAGTTGCCCATTCCAAAGCGTAGTAGGTTCTTACGGAGAAGAACGGTCAATGGACACTCTTTTAAAAGATATTGTTACAAACATATTAGCTACAACAATAATTACCGGCTGACTATTTTACCGTCATCGTCAGGACAAAAACAGGGTATAAAAGGTGAACGGAGGCATAGAAGTCTCTTTTTTTTACCTTCAATCCGTGATTGAATCCAACCGATGGTTTCAATCAAATAATTGAAGGTAGCTACGAATTTATTGATAATTTTCGCGCGTAGAGAAGCGTACATACCTATAAGATGATATTTTATATTATATTTTTTTCCTTGTATGATAAGTTTCCTTCAAATAAGTAATAGTATTTATTAATATGTTCATTTCAGTTTACGTTTTCGTAAAAAGCGATTTCTGTACCATATGCTTCTACTCCGTTCGGTTAAAAGAGTCACCCGGTATAAGTCCTGAACATTACTTGTCCTGCGAATGTTTTTGGTAGTGTCATGGCCTGCTGGGAGCTCTTCTGCAGGCTTAAAATAATCAGCTGGCGATAGCAGGATCAGCACCCTCATTAAGTAACACACTATAAATCACAATTTGAATAATTCTGAAGATAATTCCTAATCCATTGCTTCATATGTTCGAAAAAATGGTCTGCTCAACAACGTCAATAACGCAATGAATGTTGATGAACTGTCAAAATGAAAACCATTGCTAGGTACTGATAGTGTGTAGTAAGTACCCTGCAGGTTTATGAACAGATTTTTTTGTATGTCACTAACTGCCGTCGTTAAGTGGCTTTGTTTACTTGAGATAACAGCCGATCGATTCTGTAAAAATCTCACCGTGAAAAGTTTGGTGAAGTGAGCTCAGAGTGAGCTGTCAATCCCTTGCATTTAAATGGAATGACAGCTCACTCCACGCTCACTTCACCTAAGTTTTCACGGTGAGATGGTTTCAGAATCGAACTGCTGTATGTAACTGACATAAAATCTACTATTTCCTATTACATCTATAACTATACGAAATAACATGCCTCTGCTACTGCTTAGTAACCAGTCATCATATCATCTACCTAGCCTTTTCCCAACTATGTTGGGGTCGGCTTCCAGTCTAACCGGATGCAGCTGAATACCAGTATTTTACATGGAGCGACTGCCTATCTGACCTCCACAACCCAGTTACTGGGTAATACGATACCCCTTGGTAAGACTGGTTGTCAGACTTTCGGGCTTCTGACGACCCGTAACGACTGCCAAAGATCCACGATTGACAGCCGGGACCAAAGGCTTAACGTGCTTTCCGAGGCACGGAGCGGTCTTGGTATGTGAAGATGGTCACCCATCCACGGACCAACCACGGCAAGCGTAGCTTAACCTGATCGATCGACCCGTGCGGCTGTTATTACTTAGCCACAAGCCCATCTTACACAATTAACATCGACTTTCGAAATTGAAGTACTTTTTCACTTTTTTGGGAGAATGTTGTTTTTTTTTCTAGTCTTTATTTCCTCAATCAATCAACTCACCATATCGCAGTCCACTGTCAAACGTAGTCCTCTCCCAGGCTGCGCCACAACACCCTGTCCTCCGCCTTCCGCATCCACTTTATCTCAGCCACATTCTTGAAAAGTGGTCCATCTCGCGGGCGCTCCACACTACGCTTGCCCATACATAGTTTACACTCCTGGGGGTCTACTCCGAAGTAGTATCGGCCGAATGTTCGGCCGTTTCCTGCTACGAAGTTACTATTTAGTTCGGTCGGTCCTGATCCTACACTCCTACACTCTTTCGAATATTGACTATGGTCTCAACTCAACTGAGCCGATCCGAACTTTTTTCGCATTTTTCAATAATATTCGGTTCGGCCATGTGTCGGTCCGATCCGATCATTCGCACTTTGCATTTCGTAGTAGACGCCCTGGTTCCTACTTCAATCAAATTAATATACTTGCTATGTAACAGTGACAGGAAGTTATAGCATCATAAAAATACACCAAGTGTATGAATACATATCATTGAAACTCACTTAAAAACTACTCAAGAAAAGTTATTAAAATTTTATATTTATGCATAGTGAGCCAATAATTTTCCCACTGTTGGGATACAGACCTCCTTTCCGTGAGTTTCCGGTTTCCTCACGATGTTTTCCTTCAACGTTTTGAGAGCAGTGGTAATGAAATAATTTATACAAAGTTAGGGTTCGAACCTATGACGGGGTTCGCTAGGGCCGATGCCTGCCAGGGCCGCGGGTTGTTCGAAAGAGATACCGTGGTCCCTGGCATAGGCAACTGAAGGAACACGGGTGGGTTTTAGTCAGTAAAAGTCTGACACGCCCTCCTGCTCTGCCCAGAGCGGGAGAAGTCACATGATGATTTCCCACCCAGTAAAAAAAAAAAAAAAGTGTTCGAACCTACCTCCTACTACTCCTAAGTCACGGCCGTTACCTGCCCCTGGGCCACCACTGTACTTACATCTATGACTATGCCAAAATGTATGCCTCTACCTTACCAAAGTACTAACAAACAACTTCTTACATAATTACCAGATAATTAGCCCAAAAACCAAACACACAAGTTCACCGTTTCGTAACTTATGCTTACGGAACCCCAAAACAAGTGGACCAATGGCGCGTACGCTCCGATTTGGAACGCGACCAGTCGACCGGCGCGAGCGCATAGATGCGTACTTGTTTAATTATGTAGTAGGTAGGTACCGATATGTTGCTTACTTAGTACGGTCAGACGCATGTTAATAGGAAGACTGAATTACGAAAACCGTTGTACGAAAAATGTCCTCCGTCCGCGTGGTGGATTACGGCCCACTCCCTCTCAATGACAGGAGGCCTGTATCCCAGCAGTGGGAACATTATAAGCTGATTATGTACCCTAATTGCGTAACACACTATCAATCATAATCCGAATCATTTTGAAAGATATTGGTAATCCATTGCTTCATAATGTTCAAAAAGTTGGCCGCCTATCAACGCCCATAACGCAATGAATGTTGTTGAACTGTCAAAATGAAAGCCATTCCTACTGTTAATGTGTTACGCAGAATTACGTACTCCGCTGGCTTTTTCACAAAAACTGCTCTTTTGTTTTCCTCCAAATTGAAAGCCATGGTTTGTTTGACCACTTTGCTCTACTACCCACAGTTCCGGATTTAACCCTGACTCAGCCTATAGCAATCCATTTGCTGGACATAGACCTGACCCAGGCAAAATCAAAATCAAAGTCAAAAGTCATTTATTCAAATTAGGCTGAGAATGAGCACTTTTCGAACGTCAAAATTACAAAAGACAGTCCCCTAAAAACGCCCGCCCTTCACCACTTCCTAGTGCTATCGCTGGGAAGAAGAAGTGGCGCAACAAACTCCCCAGCAGCACAGCTGTCTGTTCAGTTAGAAAATTGATTGTATACAATAATAGGTACCTATGTTAAGTAATTAACATTACAAGACACAGAACATAAAATTAAATTATTTGCCATATGTCAGCTAGCCACGCCAATATACCAACAATATAATAAAAAACTATACGTACTCAAGCTAAAAAATAATAAATTAAAAATAATGGCTGCGCCACAACATCCCATCTTCCGCCTTCCAAATCCAGTCTGTCCCAGCTACCTTTTTAAGGTCGTCGGTCAATCTAGCTGGGGGACTTCCCACACTACGCTTGCCGACTCATCTGCTCCACCGGCCATTGCTTCGATAAACATGGCCATTCCACTGCTACTTCAGCTTGCCTACTCTGCAAGCTATGTCAGTAACCGCAGTTTTTTTCAGGACCCCGATATTCCAACACAAAAATCACCCTATTGTATAAACTGATTTAACTCAGATATTGATACCTAGTTTTCAACGTTTAATTAATGGCTTTTTTGTTAGCCTTTATTATGTCCCACTGTTGGGAAAAGGCCTCCCCTTTTTCTTTCCAAACCTCCCTGGCGTGTTTGATATCTGGCCATGTTGGCCCTGCAAACGTTATCAGATCGTCGCACCACCTTCGCCGTGGTCTACCTCGACGGTAATCTCCTCCCTCAGGCGTCCAGTGAGTGACGATCTTTGCCCATCTCTCCGGGTGCATTCGCGCAACGTGTCTGACTCACTCGCACTTCAGCCTGGCTGTTTTTTCTCCAAGGAGTCAAGTGAACAGACCGAGTTAGAAACACCATCCTGCGCTCCATAACTTAGGTAGCAGATCATCCTACTTAGCCTTTTTTTACTATGTTGGGGGTCGGCTTCCAGTCTCACCGGATGCAGCTGAATACCAATCTTTTACATGGAGTGACTGGCTATCTGACCTACACAACCCAGTTACTGGGTAATACGATACCCTTTGGTAAGACCGGTGGTCAGACTTTCGGGCTACTGACGACCCGTAACGACTGTCAAAGATCCACGAATGACAGCCGGGACCAACGGCTTAACGTGCTCTCCGAGGCACGGAGGGGTCTTGATATGTAAAGATGGTCACCCATCCACGGACCAACCGCGGCAAGCGTAGCTTAAGCTGATCGACCGACCCGCGCGGCTGTTATTACTTAGCCACAAGCCCCTTTAGTAGCAGATGTTGGAGAAATTAATGGCTGCGATGAAAAAAAAGGCACATTTGCTCCATACATTATGGTCATTGCCTTTTGAACTCTCAAATATGTCTACATTGAACATCTCAATTCTGACAGCACGATTCCTTTGTCTGACAACAAGTCAAGGACCAAACTTTGACCCTATGGCCTTGACGAATGACTAATTAATGACGAACAAAAGAAGTCGGTCCGTTTGTTTTGAACAGGTATCGGAAAACCGCGGAACAATGGAATGTCATTTTTATATGAAAAACATAACAGAACATCAATTCTGTAATCCCTGAGGGGTTAGGCAGAGGTGCACTCTATAGTACACCCATTTTTCGCCAGTTATGTTTAAGTCCCATGTAATAGGGGGCGAGCCTATTGCCATCAACCGGGTTCATATCCAGACTCCGGGCTGCTACTGAGAAATTCCTGATGGAAAAACCTGATAACACTTTTCCCGACCTGGGTATCGAAACCAGGACCTCATGCTCAGCGGTACCGCTTGCAACTACTACACCAACGAGGCGAACATTCCCGATCGTCACACCTTGTCGTCCATACTGTTGACGATCAGGAAAAAAAAGTTTCATTCGTTCGTAATGTATACTAGACTGTTCCCATTGCTGGGACACAGGCTTCCTCTCTATGAGAGAGCGCCATAATCCACCGGGCGGGCATAGTGCGGAGTGGTGGATGTCATCTCTTGTCGAATTTTTGGTTCTAGGGCATGCCGGTTATGTCACGATGTTTTCCTTCACTGTTTTACGGTTTTAGACATTTATTTTCTCAAAAGATTTACAATCACTTACAGAGAAACCTCAATATTATATTCAAAAATACTTATAGCCGATTGGCGCAGTGGGTGAGGTTACTATGACAAAATTACATTAACATTTCTTAATAGTTAAAGTAGTGGTAAAAGGGCAGTTGCAAAGAAGTTCACACAAAACTAAGTGCACGAGCACGTCGTATGCGTATCGCCACTGCGGGTAGGTGTGCATGAGTTGGATTCAATACATGTTTAAAGGTATGAGGAACAGGGTGTAAAGTTCACTCATCCTCCATAGAAAAGGGAGGATCCTCCAACCAGACGGTTGTTGCGTGTGGCGGGCAATTGCCCAACGATTGATGTTGGGAAATTGTATATATCGACGCCTTGGCTTAGAGTGAAAACCTCGGTAAGTGTAAAAGAGGTAACTTTTCAAGAGGAAAAAAAAACAATATTTTGTGTACAGTTCAAACCGACTCCGCGTCGGTAAGTATGGTCTTAATCTCTTAAGTAAAACATTCAACAGCTAATGCCTTATCAATGCTACAGAAGTACTTATGAATTAAAGTGTAAATGATTTTTTATATAAACGTCTAATTTTATGATGATGCGAGTATTTACGAGGTTCTGATTTACTGTCATAGATGGCGCTATGAGTATCGAATGAACAAGTGAGTCAGATCAGGATGTGCGTTGCGAGGTTTCCTTCCTAGAAACGCAATAATATAAATTTGAGCAAGAATGCAACCCCGAGGTTTTCACTCTAAGGTGACGATTTGCAAATTGCGCGGTAAACTCTACTTGCGAGATGCAGGATTTGCGTGACGTCAGTATGACGCGTTATTCGCATGTGTTGTAGATACCGCTACACATGTTTATTAAGGCCCATGACACAGTGATTGTTTCACTGCATTTAAAGTACTGAGATGGTTGTTATTAATGTGTTTTGCGAGCAGTGGTGTTGATATTAAATAAACAAAGTAAAGTGTCTGCCTGGGTTCGAACTCACGACTCGTAAGTCGGGGCCGATACCACTAGCACGCCACTGCTCACCAGTAAAATGAACTCACTTAAGCTGCTTTTCCACCAGAGATGTGCTGTGCTACGTTGCTATGGATGCGTTTGATATCCACCAATCATATTCATTGGTCCACTAGCATATCACTGGTGGAGACGGGTTCAACTAACCTGTTTTTTTATATGTGGCATGGATGGGAGCTATGGATGCGCGAGTGGTGTAGCTATGTGCAGAGCAGAGTACTCCCCGTGCTTTCCCTACTATCGATGCATCGTATTGCTCGAGTTGAGCATCTTCCTTGCACAGCTACCTCGCGGCGGCGCATCTTCATTGCACATCTTACTGGCTCCGATACACAGCTTAGCATTAGTGGAAACGGTCGCACAGTTTCGTAGCTTAGCTTTCACATCCTCGCAGCTTAGCTGCATAGGACATATCTGGTGGAAAAGCAGCCTTAAGGAGGATGTTAGGTAGCCCGCAAAATATTTTTTTTTTTATGTTTTCTGCTTTGCTGGTCAGTGTCCAGCAGTGCGATTCTGTAACCATCTCACCGTGAAAACTTAGGTGAAGTGAGCGTGGAGTGAGCTGTCATTCCAACTAATGCTGGGGATTGACACTATTGACAGCTCACTCTAAGCTCACTTCACCTAAGTTTTCACGGTGAGTTTTTTACAGAATGGATCGGCTGTTGTATGTTGAACAAAATATGATTCACAAGTATCAGGGGATCGGCAATCGTATTGATTGAATAGTCATTCAATAGGATTATTTGAACTCTATTATACAGGGTTTCAAATTAGTCAGCGCCAGACGTAAATTGGCGTATTTTTAGAAGCCATGTTTTTAATCACGTCTAAACTTGTCTATGGAGTATCTTAATTTGACAGTACTAAACTAATATTTATCTTCTGACCTTTTTTTAATGAAATAGAATGAAAAAGATGCACTGAACTTAAATTTAGTTTAGTTTGTGAACAAGGGAATCGGCGCCATGGCCTGCAAATTACAAAAAAAAACTTAAGAAAATTTGAATTTCACGGGCTACCTTCGCACTTCCCCTTATTTACTAACTTCCTTCCGCATTCAGAAAGGCTATTGAACATTATATTTGCCAATATTAATATCCAAAATGGACGGGTGTTTATTATTTTCGCGCTACACTCTTATACACAGGGCATTGCCTTCAGATTATTATGATAAGAACCATTATTCTTTGACAATAACTTATTGTGGTGCTCCTTAAGCCTCAACCTGATGTACTTATAACACCCATTCAGGCTCTTATAATAATAACATCTATATAGTATGTTGTTAGTTACGAGTTGTATGTCATGGGTTCGAACCCAGGCAGGCGCTTTATTATTAAGAGCCTGTGATGTGCCACTGCCGCCCAGTAACTGGTGTGTGGAGGTCAGATAGGTAGTCGCTTCATGTAAAATACTGGTATTCAGCTGCATCCGGTTAGACTGGAAGCCGACCCCAACATAGTTGGGAAAAGGCAGGCAGATGTTGAGATATCGATACCCATCACGTCTTTTCGCTGGCTAATTTTATTTGACAGCGAAGTCGAGAGGCGAGAGTCTACATCATTGTAACGCCTTCTTCCTCCATTTTGGACGCGTACTTACGAAAGTCAACCTTGTGCGTTCAGGAATAGCGCAATGGAGGCGTATTTCCAAACGCTGGTATTAATTAAAGGGTAATTACTTCGTCATCCGGGCTGAAGGAATACAGTTTCCTTGTGTTGAAATATGCTGACGTAGACCTACAGTATACGTACTAGTAAAATGCTATAGAATGCATTTTATCGAACACCAAATAATTCCCCATTTGACACTCTAATGCAATAAATGAGCCTCTTTTTGTGATCCTCTTGTGATTGTGATTATCATATCATAATCAGCCTATAATGTTCCCACTGCTGGGACACTGGCCTCCTCTCGGTGAGAGGGAATGGGCCATAATCCACCACGCGGGCCCAGTGCGGGTTGGTAGATGTCACGTGTCTTCGAATTTTGGGTTTTAGGACATGCCAGTTTCACGATGTTTTCCTTCACCGCTTTGAGAGCAGTGGTGATGAAATAATTTACACAAAGTAAAGCGCCTGCTTGGATTTGAACTCACGACCTTACAACTCGTAACTCGGGGCCGATACTCCTGCGCTATTACTTAGCGTTTTTATTGATTTATTTTTGTTTTTGCTCGTCTCCTAAGGGTTTTAGCTTAATGTTTTGAGTGGCAATGGCTTTCATTTTGACAGTTCAACAACATTCATTGCGTTATTTACGCTGTTGAGTAGACAAACTTTTCGAACACATGAAGCAATGGATAAGCAACATCCTTCAAAATCATTCACATTGACATAATGTGTTACGCAATTAGGATGCTGGTTCATAAAGGCACTCTCGACTCTACAACGTCCAGCATTCATTCATATTCCAAAACCGATCACTTTATATGCAAAACTTTCACGCTCTTTGCTCACTAATTCATTTGTTTCAATGACGTCACCACTTCGTAATGTCATTTACGTCATTGAGGTAGGTAATGATATAATGATTTTGTATTTAATAGTTTACTCATTAGGGATTTAAATGGAGCTATCTGGTTAGACTGGAAGCCGACCCCAACATAGTTGAGAAAAGGCTAGGCAGATGGGCTAGGTAGTAATGGGCTTCGTTTTGACAGTTCAATAACATTCATTGTGTTATTTACGTTGTGGAGCAGACACATTTTTCCAACATATGAAGCAATGGATTAGCAATATCCTTTAAAATTATTCAGATCGAAGTTAATTATGTGTTATTAGCGTGCTGAACTGCTCTCAAAACGGTGAAGGAAAACATCGTGAGTAAACCAGCGGGTCCTAGAACCAAAAAATCGAAGACATGTGACATCTACCAACCATTACTGGGCGCGTGGTAGATTACAGCCCACTCCCTCTCGAGAGGAGGCCTGTGTCCCAGCAGTGGGAACATTAAAGGCTGATTATGTATACAACGTGTATCAGAAATATGTGGACATATTCAAGGGTGTGGTACAGATCAACACACTGAACAACTTTCTCCATGGGATCAACAGCTTAATCGTGCAAAAATTATCATCAGTCCCATACAAAACTTCAATACCTCTTCGACTCAGATGTATGGGACAGCGTCATCATCATTTAGCCTCGTGCCACCCACTGTTGTGAATATGCTTCCTCCCATATCATCATCTGCCAGCCTTTTCCCAACTATGTTGAGGTTGTCATCCAGGCTAACCAGATGCAGCTGAATACCAGTATTTTACATAGAGCGACTGCCTATCTGACCCCCACAACCCAGTTACTGGGTAATACGATACCCCTTGTTAAGACTGGTTGTCAAATTTTAGAGCTTCTGACTACCCGTAACGACTGTCAAAGATCTACGAATGAGAGCCGGGACCATCGGCTTAACGTACTTTCCGAGGCACGGTGGGATCTCGATATGTAATAATGGATGATCACCTATCGCCGAACCGACCACGGTAAGCGTAAACTCAAACTCAAACTTAAAGCATTTATTTCAATTAAACCATTTACAGGCACGTTTGATCTGTCAAAGAGTCGGTCAGTTAGTCAGAAAGTTGAAACTAGTTGCCCATTCCAAAACGTATATCTCTATGGAGAAGAACGGGCAAGAAACTCCACGGGCACTCTCTTTAGAATAGAATAATATTTATTTGCTTTAAAACATGGTAATTAAGGTCTTATAAATAAAGTTATGATCTTACATGTTTCGCCATGGACTAGCATACAAATATGTATTAAACGTTAATGTTAAAAATAAAATTACAACATTAATTTCTAATAACATTATTAGGGTTAATAGAGTTTTATATATATATAAAGTAATATAATTAAATCTCAGTATCAAAAAAGTAGCAGATAAAATAATATATTATTATTAAGTTCTGGTTTAAAGCGTTTTAGAGGGAGTTCCCTTATTTATTTTGGAATATTGTTGAAAATTAGCCGAAGTTTAACCTTCAAACGACCAATGTGGCTGTTATTAGTTAGCCACGAGCCCTACAATGTAAACGAAATGATAAGCAGGCTTAGAAATGTAAGTCAAATTCAACGTGTTCCACTTTTAATACGTGTAATAAAACCTGACTCGTGTCTTATGTCACATTTGGTACCACATAACCAATGTGAAAGTTGGCAGTACCGGTTATGTGATTTGCCACTCAAATGTCACCTTTATAAGAAAGGAATAAGGGTCTTATGTGATGTGTATGGTTATGAGGCATATTATCTTCACGCTTTTTAGTTTTTTCGGACTGAGCAGATGTAATCTTTGACGTGTTTTTACTTTTTCGATACGCATGATATTGTCTGTACGAGGGTTCCCGAAATGGTACAAAAATCAAAAGTAATTTATGCTTATACTAGGCTAAGAATTTTGAACGTCAAAATTACATAAGACAGTCCTCCAAAACGCCCGCCCTTCACCAGTTCCTAGTGCTTTAGCTGGGAAGAATAAGTGGCGCAACAAACTCCCCAGCAGCACAGCTGTCTGTTCAGTTAGAAGAACTTGATTCTATGCAATAGTATGCAAAGTATTTGACATTACGAAACGCAAAACATTACATTATTTGCCATATGTCCGCTAGCACACGCCTCCTCTCTATGAGAAAGCATCATCATTTTAGCCGAAAAACGTCCACTGCTGGACATAGAGCTCCCCCAAGCACCGCCACTTCGACCGATTCTGTGCTTCCCACATCCAGCGGATTCCTGCGGCCTTCACAAGGTCATCGGTCCACCTTGGGGGAGGCCTTCCAACGCTACGTCTTTCCATACGCGGTCGCTACTCTAGAATCTTTCGACCCCATCGGCCATCTGTTCTGCGAGCAATGTGCCCTGCCCATTCTTCGGGCTATGTCGGTTACCTTGGTTCTCCTGAGGACCTCTTTATTTCTGACTCAATCACGTATGGATACCACTTATCCTACTAATATTATAAACGTGAAAGTCTGTGAGGATGGATTGATGTTTATTACTCTTTCACGCAAAAAAATACTAAATGGATTTTGACGAAATTTTACAGTGATATAGCTTATACATCATAATAACACATAGAATACTTTTTATCCCAATATTCCTACGGGATCGACACTTGTGCGGGTGAAACCACGGGGCGCTGCTAGTCTAAAATAATATTACAAAGAGAAAAGATTAGATTTTTTTTTATGTTTGGTTGTTACGCTTTCACGCTGAAACGGCTGAATGGATTTACACCAAATTTGGCACAGGGGTAGACCATGACCTAGATTGGGACATAGGACAATTTTATCCCGATATTTCCACGGGATCGAGACTAATGCGGGTGAAACTGCGGGGCACAGTTAGTTATTTGTATTTCTATAATTCACAGCCAACGAAAAGGTCACTATAGAAGTAAGACAAACACTCTTTTGCCTTTACAAAAATACTTATAAAAACTTGTTTTTTAAACTACTTGTTGCTTGATTTTTATTATTATTTTATAGTATAAAAACTTGTTTAAATAACTGCTCTCGTAGTTCACCTTTTTCCTCTCTAAAGTTTGTTTTGGTCGTCTTCCAATCTTGCAGTATCCGAGTCAGTTAGTATCAGTTCCTATCTTTAACCGGCTTCTATGTTAGAACATTCAATAATCACTAATTGGTGTCACTTTGATTAGCATAATCTGCCCATACTGTTCCCACTGCTGGGACACAGGCCTCTCTGTGAATAGGAGCGGGCTGTAAACCACCACACGGGCCCAGTGCGTTGGTAGATGTCACATGACTCCGAATTTTTGTTTCTAGTACATGCCGGTTTCCTCTCAATGTTTTCCGTCGCCGTTTTGAGAGCAGTCGTGATGGAATAAAGTATACAAAGTAAAGTACCTGCTTGGGTTCAAACCCACGACCTATAATTATAAACTCCCGCCAGCATTGCTCGCCGTTACTCGAAGTAATAATTTGGAAAAAAATATAATATGAGCAACCTTGGTAATTGTACAGACGCCAGCACATCAAGCTACTACAATCTGTCAAATTTCTTTAATAGATTTTCAACTTTATCACTAAAGCATTAATGCTTAATAAAGTCAACTTTTTCCAATCAACCTTGAACCTTAAGGTTCAAGGTTGATTGGAAAAAGTTTACAATTTCGGGTAGCTTGACCTGCTGGCGTCTGTACCTAGTAAAACCTAAAATCTTCAAGGAAAAGCAAATAAACATTATATTAATAAGTAAAATCCATGATTATGAGAACATTTTAAACATTGTGTGAAGCGATTAACAATTTGAAATATTTATATAATTTTTTATCACCATAGACTCCGATTCACATGTTATCTTCAAATACAAGGTTGGTAGGAAATCAAATCTTAATTATTTAATTTATTTAATAGGTACCTATTCATTCAAATTTATTTCTATAGGTATTTTTTTATCATAATTTACCGCCGACTTTGTCATCGAACAATTAAAAAAAAAATACACCATTTTATTAGTTGAGAGAGTAGGTAGGTACTACCTACCTACTCTCAAGCACCCTGATTGCGTAATACACTGTCAATCTCAATTTGAATAATTTAGGGCTGATTTTTCCATCGACAAATAATTCTTATTCGTGGAATAAAATTTACGTCTGACAGATTCTGTATGGAAGAGCTGTCAAAAATTCAATATTTATAATTATTCCATTGTTTCATATGCTCGAAAATTTTGTCTGCTCATCAACGTAAATAACGCAATGAATGTTGTTGAATTGTCAAAATGAAAGCCAGTGTTACTGTTAGTGTGTTAGGCAGTTACCCCGCAGGTCATCAATCCACCTTGTGAGAGGCCTGTCATGAAGGAAAATAAGGAAATAAACAATATGTCAAGTTAATGTTGAGAAACCGCAAATTACACTATAATCTAATAAGTAATTTAGAAGACTTAAGGCTGATGTTTCAACCGACAGATAATTTTTATTCGTGAAATAAAATTGACGTCTGACAGTTTTTGTATGGAAGTACTGTCAAAAATTTAAAAAAATATTCCTCCGATAAAATTATCTCGCGTTGGAAGAATCAGCCCCAACCCACACACTAAATTATTGGTGGCTAGAATCAGTTCTATTTTTTTTTTTTATATGTTGACGTTCAAAAATGCCTTTTTATGTGTCTATTTGGAATAAATGATTTTACTTTGACTCTTTCTTCGTGTCGCTATAGTCACGCAGCAGTCCACGACTGTATTTTAAATGTTGTTTTCCCAAAAGTTTGCCACTTCCACGGCGTCGTCAGTGGCAGCGCAGAGGTCACTTTGACTGCATGTTTTGGGACACAGATGGCAGGATAGGAGGTGGAGCATGGTTTGTGACATAGCTCCACAATCACACCCTACTGCCGTTCCGTCAAGGTAGCCCCACTTTACCAGGGTGGAGTTGCATCTTCCCACTTATGTCCGGAGACGGTTCAGAGACTTCCAAGTGGACCACGGAAGGTTAAACCCTGCAGGGAGGTGCTCGTTTGGTGGCAGGTAGTAAGTAGGAGGGCGAAGAGTATCCTGCCACAGCCTGACAGAGACGCTGTCGACTTTGAAGTAAAAACCCACAAACAGACTGAGATACTTATTTCCATTTTAATAACATACCTAACTACATAACAAGATGGCGTACAAAGTTCAAGCAGTGTCCTTAGAAGGTCATTACTTTAATGGGGCACATGTGGAGCATTAGAATTAGCTGTTTAGCTCTTTTTAACCGACTACATAATACAAAAGAATAATATCACACCTGTATATATATAAATTGTATATGTATAAAATAACCGAAGGATTAAGCAGAGGTGTACGGTCAACCAAAGCAGATAAGAAACCCAAGTTAAAATTTTTACTTATATTCAGCCTATAATGTTCCCACTGCTGGGACACAGGCCTCCTCTCTTCGAGAGGGAGTGGGCTGTAATCTAGCACGCGGGCCCAGTGCGGGTTGATAGATGTCACATGTCTTCGAAAGTTTGGTTCTAGGATATGGTTTCCTAACGATGTTTCCCTTTTGAGAGCAGTGGTGATAAGATTATTTTACACAAAGCAAAACGCCTGTCTGGGTTCGAACCACAGATTTATAAACTAAAGGGAGATATGGTGTGACTGCCCAACTGTTCGAGTCCGGCTGTCGCCTTCAACTACATATGCACTACAATACGAACACGCGCTCACTCACACTATAACAGTCACCACACTCAACGCGAGCCAATCGCGTAACGCAGATCGCAACGTTGAGACACACAACTACATTGACAATTCTTATTGACAAATCAACGGCGCCCGCGTTTGTTTCTGTTTTGTGCATACATTGTTCGCAAGCGCCACGCCCCCTTGGCATATCTCCCTTTAGTTTATAAATCTGTGGTTCGAACCCACGCCCCACAATTTAACTTAATTAATAGAAAAAAACCAGTACATTTATCAAATCCACAACCCACAAGCCTACTGTCGTCAAACGGAAAAAATCCAGACTCTGAGCTACTACTGACTGGCCTTTGCCTGCGGGACTTCATGTTCAGGCTTTAGCAGTAGTGCTTGTGACCACGAAGTGCTCGTATACACGAGTGGCACGCGTCAACGGAAGAGGCAACTGCAGCCGCCGACACGCGTCGACTAAGACAAGGCAGCGTTATGTTTATAACGCAGCGTTTTGTTAATATGTGTTTGTTTAACTGAAATGGACTATTCCATCTACATAGCCTTTTTCCAACTATGTTGGGGTCGGCTTCCAGTCTAACCGGTTGCAGCTGAATGCCAGTATTTTACATTGAGCGACTGCCTATCTGACCTCCACAACCAATTACTAGGTATCACGATATACCTTAGTAAGACTGGTCAGACTTTCAGGCTTCTGACAAATAAAATATGTAATACTAACAGCGCCCCGCGGTTCCACCCGCATAAGTGTCGATCCCGTGGGAATATCGGGATAGAAAGTATCATGTTTTTCATTCTGATGTATAAGCTATACTACTGTAAAGTTTCATCAAAATCCGTTCAGTAGTTTTTGCGTGAAAGAGTAACAAACATCCATCCTCACTAACTTTCGCGTTTATAATTTTTATTTTTTTAAACGTTGCCCCACACTGGGAATTACTCCTGTATCGTGAGTGCGCTTACAAACATTTAAACCCACATACCCAAACAGCCCAGACCCGGAACAACTATCTGTAGGCAATACAAATATTTGTTCCGTTCTGGAATCGAACCCGCGACACGCAGCGCAGCAGTCGATCGCTCAGCCACTGCGCCAATCGTGTCGTCTATTATATTATTAGGATAGGACACGATATATTTAATGAAAACGATCAAAGCAGGTACGGACGCCAGCACATCAAGTTACTACAATCTGTCAAATTTCTTTAATAGATTTTCAACTTTATCGCTAAAGCATTAAGGTTCAAGGTTGATTGGGAAAATTTGACAGTTTCGGGTAGCTTGACCTGCTGGCGTCTGTACCTAATCAGCTACTAGAAACTCGCTTTTGAGTTCTGCTAACATATCTATGCCCTTGTCTGTTCCTACATAATTTATTAAATGAATGTAATTATTTTTTGCTATAAAGCTGGTTTTATGTAAAAACTGGTTGGCAATCAACGTGACTCTTTCAATGTCACCTAATTATACATACACATTCTCTATATTAATCTAACGCCTGAAATTATTAATTATGCCTATTTACAAGATCTATTTTTAATGTCATTGTCATTGTCTAATGTCATTTTGATTCTTTTTTAATTTCAGTAAATGACATTTGGACATTTTTTTAGAATTTCTTTAAATGTCATTTTGACATTTTTGTAATTTCATTAAATGTAATTTTGACATTTTTTGTCATTTCAATCAATTGTTTGGCTGATGCTTGCCAATACCCAATCCTTGGATTGTGTGCGTATTTTTAATCTTTGACCATTTTGACAGTCAGAATGACAGTTTACCAAGGCAGCCAATAATGTTCCCACTGGCGGGATACAGGCCTCCTCTCTGTGAGAGAGAGAGTGGACCGTAATTCACCACGCAGGCCCCAGGGTTGGTGGATGACAGTTTGTGGCGTGTTTCAAAATTCGATTTGTTAACTTCAGGCTTAAAACACAGATTATTATTGTTCTTATAAATTAAGGAAACATAATAAATCAACAATATTTAGAATATTTAGTCTTGTGGTCGCAAGTGCTACTGCTGAGCATGAGGTCCTGAGTTCGATTCTCGGATCGTGCAGTGTTATTGGGTTGTTTTATCTGGAGTGTCTCCATAGTAGCCCGGAGCCTGGAATTGTGGCCGGTGGATGGCAATATGCGCACCCCCTATTACATGTGACTTAGACATAACTGGCGACATGTGGGTGTACGGACGCCAGCACATCAAGCTACTACAATCTGTCAAATTTCTTTATAAGCTTTTCAACTTTATCGCTGAAGCTTTAGGTTCAAGGTTGATTGGGAAAATTTGACAGTTTCGGGTAGCGTGATGTGCTGGCGTCTGTTCTATAGGTACACCTCTACCTAACCCTTCGGGGAAACAAGGCTTGAGGTTATGTTTATGCGTTAAATTAAGGAAACATACGCAATCAACAATATTTAGAATAATTAAACTATAACCTTTATAAAGGCGGTTACTCTAGGATGCATATCCGGCGCACAGGGAAGCAGCGTTGCTGGCGACGGCTGCGGTCTCACAGGTGGTGGGCCGCATACGTCGCCTAGGCCTGGAGGTGGCCCTCAGCAAGTCGGAGGCCATGGTGTTTCATGGCCCCCGGCGGGCGCCGCCGCCCGGTTCACACATCGTGGTCGGGGGGGCTCGGATCGCTGTCGAGTCTACCATGAAGTACCTAGGATTGGTGCTCGACAGCCGGTGGGATTTTGGCCCCCACTTCCGGCGGCTGGCGCCCAAGTTGTTGGGCGCGGCTGGGGCGCTGTCAACGCTGCTTCCCAATCTGGGGGGCCCGAGCGCCGCCTGTAGGCGGCTCTACGTGGGAGTCGTGCGATCGATGGCCCTGTATGGGGCCCCGGTGTGGGCCTCTGACCTGACGGCCGGCAGTATCGCGGTACTGCGGAAACCGCAGAGAGCGATGGCCGTCAGAGTCATCAGAGGATATCGCACGATCTCTTACGAGGCGGCCTGCGCACTGGCCGGATCCCCGCCCTGGGACCTAGAGGCGAAAGTACTCGCGTCACTGTTTCGGTGGCGCGAGGAAGCGAGGGCGCGGGGCGAGCGACCGATGCAGCGACACATGGAGCTGCGTCGGTCTCAGCTTCGCGAGGTCCTGGTGGCGGAGTGGCGGGACAGGCTCACACGCCCTACCGCCGGCCTCGTCACCATCGAGGCGGTCCGGCCGGTGCTCGAGCGCTGGCTCGGGAGGAGGCACGGCTCCCTGTCGTTTCGGGTGACGCAGGTGCTCTCGGGGCATGGTTGCTTCGGGAAGTACCTGTGTCGCATAAACAGGGAGCCGGACGCCCGGTGTCACCACTGCGTCGACTGTCGGGAGGACACGGCGCGGCATACGCTGGCAGAGTGTGCCGCTTGGGAGGAGCCGCGCCGTGCCCTCATCTCAGAAGTAGGCAGTGACCTGTCGCTGCCGGCCGTGGTCGAGTCGATGGTCGGCAGCGAAGAGTCCTGGGACGCGGTGGTTTCCTTCTGCGAAACGGTCGTCTCGCAGAAGGAGGCTGCGGAAAGGGAGAGGGAGATCTCGTCCTCTCACCCGGCCCGCAGCAGGCGCACCGGGTGTCGGCGGAGGGCGGATAACGCCCTCTTCCAGCCCCCCTAAATGGGTCCAGGGGCGACGGACTTGGGGACGTCCGTCGCCCCCCACACATCAGGACCCGAGATGGCGGCGCGTAGTGTTCCACGCGCGCCTCTCTTAGACGTCGCGGGGGGAGTCAAACACCTCACTCCCCCCCCTGACCCGAGGAGGCCCGCTGCGGCGGGCCGGCACCAGTCGGGGGTTGCGGCCAGCTAGGCGGGCATGCGCCGGGAGGGTTGAGGAAGTAAAGGCTGAGCCGGTTTACCATGGCCCTCCCATCACGGCGATGTGGTAACACCGCTGAGTTTTAGTGGGTATACTGTTGGTGTCATTTCGACAGGAGTCCCACATACCCCGTCTCGTCCTCCGCGAGCGGGGCCGCGTAATGCGTTTCTCAGCGATAAAAAAAAAGATGCATATCCTTTAGGCTCTTAAATCCTACCCTTTCCTACGGGCACGTCTTCCCTACAAAAACCGCGCCTCCCGGTCTACTTCTTGATATACAATGGTCGCTGTAGCACCATGAACATGAGGCTACAGGAGCTAGTGTGAATCTTGGGTTCATTCGATTAATCGAGTCTGGTCAAACCACGCTGGGATTGGTGCAATTCATATTCATATTCATATAACCTTTATAAAGGCGGTAAAAAACTCGACCGCCATCTTGGATTACAAAATAACACAACTTGTTATTCCTAAGGTTGCCTTGATCACTAATACTTAATCGATAGTCATTAAAAATAGATTGTAGGTCGAGCATTTATGACCTATTAATATGTATATAAATCATGTTAATGTATATACGTTTTTCCTTTAAGTCTGTTAAATGATAAATGATTTATTCTCTATAAGTAGGTTTGTACAAACACTTTTACACGTCAATCATATTTTTATAAAACTAGATGAGTTCGGCGTTTCCTATCTGACTCCTCTGAAAAGAAAGGCCAAAACAAACTCGGAGGTCAGTCTCTTTTAAAGTCCAGACAAATCTTGGTCAGATCATGTGCAGACCATGTAGATTGATGTCTGAACTGGTCTATTTAGGCAAGAACCACACAGATTGAGTGGACCTGTCCAGTCAGTGCACACATTTGTCAGTAATCGTGCAGCTCAACTCTAAACTTAAGGAGCTCAACGATTCGGCGAACAATACCAAAGAAAGGACATTTGGGTAGGCCGCGTAAATTACTCAAACTGCCAGATCATGATAAAAACTAACAAATGTTGCTATCAATGCTAAATTATTTTGCACCTTGCTTCTGGAAGGCTACAGCCTGGCCGTCGAGAGAATGCGTACCTGACACAGTCATGTCAGTGCGACAATTCTACTAACATTATAGAAGACTCAATAAAATTGTAAATATTTAGTTTTATTATAATTTATAGTCTTTAATAATAATGAAAAATAAAGAATAATGTAAATCGTGCAATATATAATATAAATATAACTTAAAACCAAATATATAAATACTTATATAAAATATAAATACCATAAAAAGCAAATAATGATACTATTTTAATTTAATAACTATTGATTTTTTTCTTAACAAAAAGCGCCTTCATCCTCTCTCCTATTAAAAACTAACTTTATTGTGCCCCAATAGGGTCCATAATTGATTCGATGTTTTGACATACCAACTATCAAATGTATACATTATGGATTGCAATAAAGTATTGAGTATTGTCCATTAGGTTAACCGATTTTTGACAGCTGTCTTAGAATGTACATAAGTATTCATTGTAAAAGTTAACTTTAAAATGCGTAATAAAATAAATATATAAACTGCCTTATCTTACTGAGTTATCTTATTTATGGCGTCTTACATACATTATAATACCGTACGTGTATCTATCAATGTATTGTGTGTTGCTGCAATCACTAGTTCCATCTGTCAAAAAACGGTTTACCTAACGGACAGTGTATAATAAAGAACAAATTCGCAAAACACGTGTTCGTTTGTTTGAAACTGACGGGTGTCAAGCACGCATTCTCTCGTCGCCCGGACTGTAGCACTCAAACATAAGCTGACAGGTTGTCAAACTGATGTAGCTTCTGTGAATGACTCGGGTTCTAGTCTATTCTATTTTATTTAAATGACAAGCAAAGCCGATGTCGACCATTCTACCAATGTCTCAAGTGAGTTGGAAAAGTACTCAATGAAACTGTGTAGCCTTTGCCTATGTTGGGGTCGGCTTCCGGTCTAACTGGATGCAGCTGAATAACAGTATTTTACATGGAGCGACTGCTTATCTGACCTCCACACCACAGTTGGTAACACAATACGATTGTTTGTCAGACTTTTGGTCTTCTAACGACTGTCAAAGATCTACGAATGACAGCTGCAACCAACTGCTTCCGGAGGGGTCTCTATTTGGAATATGGTGACCCATCCACGAAGCGACCGCGGCCAGTGTAACCTAACCTTCGATCGATCCGTTAAGCTGTTATCATTTAGCCACGAGTGTGACTAACTTTTACCAAATATTTTCACTGATTTGACTGGGTCTTTCTCCACAACATGAGAATTTTCGTACAGCTCATGGCGACACGACACAGGAAGAAACAGCGTTGAAAATGAGTGGGTCCATCCATTTTCGCTGGCGCTGTATGCCGAGATGCAGGACTCGTCCAAGTTCGGCTACAGATGCTCTGATGTTTATACTCCCAAGTACTAGCCCGTAGTATTATTTTTGGTGAAGTAAATAAATAATAATTATTATTTATTTTAAGAGCTATGGAACGGAGCATTCTGGTTATTAACTTGTGGACCGGGTTAAGAATACAACAATCCGTTCCATCATTAAAATAACTGATGTCACTCGGATAGCTGCCACGCTTAAATGGAATTGGGCTGGACACATCTGCTGCAAGTCAGACGATCAATGGGCCAAACGTACGACCCAGTGGGTCCCGGCTAATGGCAAACGACATCGCGGCGGGCCTCCTTTGATAAAGATTGGTCCTTGGCGGGATTGTCCGAAAGGGTTACCGTTACCCCGGAACATATAGGGCAAAGGAAGGAACATGGGTGGGTTTTAGTCAGTAAGACTCTGACACTCCCTTCCGCTCCACCCAGAGCGGGACGGGTCATTTGATGATTTCGCATCCGAAAAAAAAAAAAAAGTATCTTGACTTGGCTCACGAGGTTGTCGACATGTGGGATGTGGACTCAGCGATCATTGTGCCGATAGTCGTGACAGCCAATGGCTCAATAGCCAGGAGCGTCGACCAACACCTCAGGAGGCTCTCGTTGGGCAGCTGGATCAAAGGCTTGATTCAGAAAGCGGTACTTCTGGACACTGCTCGCATTGTTAGGAGGTACCTCTCTCTGGAGCCCTGACCGCCGGTAGCTTGGACCCTGTTCCCGATACCGGTGGGCTACTATTTTTTATATTTTTAAATGTTTTTTTTTTAACATTTTGTTTATAAAAATATTTAAAAATGTAATTAGTAAGTATTTAAATGAAATAAGGAATAATAATATTATTTATTTCCAAATCTGTTTCTTCTCATGATGATTTCTAAAATTTTAATAATAAATAACAGTTATATTTGCCGTGTCGCAACAAACTGTGGAGTATCGATTAACACTATTACTCATAAGCATGGCTACTTTGACTCCTACGTGACTAAGCTCCGAGTGAATGAACTTGTTGTTAATAATGTTTTGCAAAGCTTGGAATGTACCTACTGTAGTAGGTCTAAGCGATATTTTGATTGGCATGTTTTTAATCGAACCTTTCAATCCACCTGCTCGCTAACGTCAAGTTAGGTACGAGTATACATATGTCATGCAAACCTAACCTTTTTTTTTATCGCTGCGAAATGCATTACGCATCCCCGCTCGCGGGGGACGAGACTGGGTATGTGGGACTCCTGTCGGAATGACACCGACAGTATACCCAATAAAACTGAGCGGTGTTCCCACATCGCCGTGATGGGAGGGCCATGGGAAACCGGCTCAGCCTTTACTTCCACAACCCTCCTGGTGCATGCCCGCCTAGCTGGCGGGCCCCGTATGGCGGGCCCCCCAGTGCAAACCTAACCTAAAGCAAGTCATTTAAGCCCTCGGCTCTAGCCGGGCATTAATATTGTACTGGAATTCATTATGACCCGCTGGCCGCTGGTCATTAATGGGATTTGAATTTTGAAACATAAACAAAAAAAATTACCTGCTCACGAAAATTGAATCTATTGACAACTCATTTCACCAAAGTTTTCACAGTAAGATTTTTACAAAATTTTTGGTTTTGGGGACTTTTTTTTTGGTTTTGGGGAAACCTTACAAAGGCACCCGACCTCCGGGGAGTGTGGGATTGTTACCTCACTAAAACCACCCCGGTGATCACCATCAGCACTTAGCTGTGGTCCTGGTTCCTCTTAAAATACCAATTCCAGAACCCCCCGTGCGCAACGCTTGTAAGGCACATCCCTGAGGAGACTGTAAAGAGGCCTCCCCTAAGTCTCGCTATGCACGGCAGCACGTGACCATTGTGCCACCGTCTTCCCTGGGTCACTTGTCACCGGCTGGGATCTACCGATCTATTCTATTAAAACCTCACCGTGAAAACTTAGGTGAAGTGAGCTGTCAGACGTTAGGGATTGGGACTATTGACAGGTCACTTCACCTAAGTTTTCACGGTGAGATTTTTACAGAATACACCGGCTGAGTCGATGTCTTCCGGTTGACATGATGATGATAACAATTTCTTTCCTGACATTGATGTTAATTGTTTTAATTATAATGAAGTAGGTGTTGGCATTTCTCGAGGCACCTGACAGGGCTCCGATGGTAAAGTGCAAGGAGAAGACAGAATCAGTAATGCCAAGGAACCGTAAAGGTCATACAGGAAACTAACGAGTCATTTATTTTAACGCCACCTTTCAACTAATTGTTTTGACGACCTTATCCACGCAAGCGAAACCGCGTCACTCTACTATACTATAACATTTTTCTCAAACACATTATCTTGTTCACAGGTTGCGCGTACGCACGAATCGCGACGCTCTATACACGTCGAGCATCAGTCGAAATCAGGACGCCTCGCGAGTGGGACGTGCCGGTAGCCAACACAAATAACAATAAATGGATAAAAATTAGTGCAGTGTAGTGAAGAAATGCGACAGTGTTGAGTGGCAGTGTTTTCTTTTTGTAAAAATATTTTTTTAATTAATTCAAAATGCAAGGTCGTGATAAGTTGTGTGCTAAGCTCACGAGCGCGTTTTTGAGGAAGTGGTGTAAGTATTTTGCAAGCTTTTTTTATTATCTAAGTTCACTGAGTAATTAGAGATTTCAAAGTACTAGACTAGAACATTCATTATTGTTCGTTTTTAATTATTTATAATTACACTTAACGCAATGACATTACTTGTCTCATTACTTAATAATAAATACTTCATCATTTAATTAAAATTGTCTAAGGGACCTCTGCGAGTTGGTTTCGGGCCCTGGTACGCCTTCCAAAGGTCCGGCACCCAAGGGTCCCGAGATATGTCAAGAACAAATCCAAATATAAACTCCAGCCAACTATTAATTAGTTTAACTAATGTTTTATCTAACCAAATCTAACTCACCAAACAAAATTTTCACCAAAAACAGTCCAGCAATTTCTGCGTAATAAAGCAACAGGCACACTTATACTTTGGAATCTGTCTGTTTGTCGGTACCTCCAACTGTGTGTATAACTCTCGAACATAATTGGAATGTCCAACATTTACATATAAGTATGTATGTACCCGCGTGTTTAGAATACTTATAGTACAAGAGCTCCGTAACGGGTAATGCACAGACTAAACTATTGGAGATTGGAGCATGGAATTTGGAAGATTATTATGTTTAGGGAGCCACTGAGAAACGATTTTTAGGAATTGCAGTTTCATCTGAGAGCACTGGTGGCCCTGTGGGAACTACCGCGACTTACCGAGTAGGTCGTGGGTTCGACCCCAAGCAGGCACTACTTTGGGTAAATTATTTCATCGCCACTGCGTTCAAAACGGTGAAGGAGGAAACTAGAATGTTTTAGAACCAAAAATTCGATGACACGTGAATCCGAAAATGTCAATTAGCGCGTGTCAAAAAAACTACTTGTTCACTTTGACATTTCGATATTGGGATAACTCATCATCTCCCTAGCCTATGTTGGGGTCGGCTTCCAGTCTAACCGGATGCAGCTGAATACCAGTATTTTACATGGAGCGACTGCCTATCTGACCTCCACAACCCAGTTACTGGGTAATACAATACCCCTTGGTAAGACTGGTTGTCAGACTTTCGGGCTACTGACGACCCGTAACGACTGTCAAAGATCCACGAATGACAGCCGGGTCCAACGGCTTAACGTGCTTTCCGAGGCACGGAGGAGTCTTGGTATATGAACATGGTCAACCGCGGCAAGCGTAGCTTAACCTGATCGATCGACCCGTGCGGCTGTTATTACTTAGCCACGAGCCCCTCCAAATAACACTTGACACAATAACACTCAATAATTGGGATAACTCAGTTAAATTATTCATTGACATAGCGATATGTGATCGATCGAAAAAAATGCAAAAGTCAGCAGTCATATGCCCAGCAGCCGAAAGTAGTAACCAAAAGACGTCCATCTTTCGGTTAAAATGATGAGTAAAACTCAGCAACCGGCTAGAAATGACCCCTGCTCCTCTAGAATCACCACATCTTGTAATTTGTTTTCGTATGTTTTGTAATAGTTTACACAAGCACTTTACTAAAGGCTAATATGATCAGTTGTTCAGTTAAGACAGGATTGAGCAAAGATACTTTCAATTTAATTTAAGATAATTGACAATATGATGGTACTAGCTGCGCCCCGCGGTTTCACCCGCATAAGTTTCGATCCCGTGGGAATATCGGGATAAAAAGTATCCTATGTGTTAATCCTGGTAATAAACCATCTGTGTGCCAAATTTCATCCAAATCCCTTCAGTAGTTTTTGCCTGAAAGAGTAACAAACATCCATCCATCCATCCATACAAACTTTCGCATATATGATATTAGTAGGAATAGTAGTGACATATGGTGTTTTTGCAATTTATTATTTATTTATTTATTCATTTACATTTCAGGCGACGCAGGCCTATAGATAAATATCTAAACCTAAACATACATATTTTTTGCAATGTTGTGGTAAACCTAATATAGTGCACTAAGCTGAAGGCAAAAGTGCTATACTATGGTAGACCCAGAAATTCAAAATCTCGAACGTTTCTTGCCATTTTCAGTCTGTATCAGGATGTACGTTCAAAAACTGATTCGCGACCGTAACAAATATATATTTACAGGATTATAATCATTAAAATCATAAATATAATTCTCGCCTGTTAAAATATTTTTCTCGTGTTATTTGTTTTTTCAATTAGCCTGCTCTGTCCTACTGCTGAGCAAAGGCCTCCCCCAAATCCTTCCAAGCATCCTTTTCTAGAGCCACCTTAATCCAACCCTTGTGGTACGCGTCGAGGTCGTCTCGCTACCTCTTCCTGGGCCAGCCTCGGCGCCATTTTGTTTTAAATAAATCCTTCAAGATGATTCAGATTGTGATTGAATTTATGTTACACAATTACGTGTTCTTGAGTGGAGAGCGCAAATCGGTAAACGTGAGGTGGGACGCCCTGAGGCTAGGTGGGGCGACGATCTTCGCAGGATGGCTGGTAGCAGCAAGATGAGAGTTGCCGAAAATCGAGTTGAATGGCGTGCAATAGGAGAGGCCTATGTCCAGCAGTGGACTGCTATAGGATGATGATGAATGATGAAGTCTCGTGTAATAGGGGGCGAGCCTATTGCCAACAAAGGGACACAAAACCATACCCCGTGCTGTTACTAAAAAAATCTTGATGGAAAAACCCAATATGTCCAGCAGTGGACTACTATAAGCTGATGATGATGAATCAGGGTGCTGACTTGTCAGAAATGAGGCCTACTTCCTCATACCTGAGATGACCTCTCTAAAGATATCCGTACCTTGCTTCTTGTATATAATTAACATATTTATTAACCACCTGACCTTAACTTGTAAAGTTCAAGATCATTTGTACTTGTCTTGTAATTATTATCTCGAACTGTTCGTAGCCAAGTCAAATAAACAAAATCAAAGGAGCAATTCTCGTAATTTTAAGAACCTTCACAGTCTGATCTTATCGTCACCAAAATGTTTCCACTGCTCAGAGACAGGCATCCTCTCTTGGAGAGGGAGTTGGCTTTAATCTACCACACGGGCCCAGCGCTGCAGCCTAATTGCGTAACCATTTTCGGCAAATGATTGAGATTAATTGGTTTCGTTTCGATCGCTTTTTGTTTCATTTTACGATTTTCTTAAGCACATATCGTTCACTCTTTAGCGTTTCAAACCAACAGCTGTTGCTATTACATGATAGTGGAGTTACGCAATACGAAAATCGTAAAATGAAACAAAAAGCGATCGAAACGAAACCAATTAATCTCAATCATTTGCCGAAAATGTGTTACGCAATTAGGTTGCAGGTTAGTAGATGTCACATGTCTTCGAATGTTTGGTTCTAGGACATGCCGGTTTCCTCACGATGTTTTCGTTCACAGTTTTGAGAGCAGTGGTGATAAAATAATTTATGCAAAGTGCCTGTCTCAGTTCGAACCTACGACCTACCGCTCGTGAGTCGCGGCTGTTACCACTGGGCCACCACTGCTCTAGTGACTACACGTAAAGACGGTCAAAGATCTACGAATGACAGCCGGAGCTAACAGCTTAACGTGTTTTCCGACACAAAGAGAGGTCTACGGACCGTCGTCGGCAAGCGTTGCTTAACCTTCAAGATTGATCCGTGCGGCTATAATTATTTACCCTCTGCCTAATTCTTGGTAGTTGTGTTAACTATACTGAGTATTTTCTTAAGAACATACCCAGCTCGTAGGTTGTTAAAGAAATACTTAGTATTGCTTAAAATCTTGTTGAAGAGTTTGTTTGTTTGAACGCGGTCTTCTTTCTTCTCGTGTCGATGGTACTCTTCTTCGATATTTTATGTTGTTTGAGCCCAGTAGGTGGCCACGTTGATTGCGGCATCAGTGGCATTCATTAAGTCATCCAAGGTGCAGCTGAACTGGCACTTAGGTCACTCCAGCAAGTGGGGCATGGTCTGATTAGAGGCACCGCACTCGCACTGGGTATTGGATGGGTCAGTAATCCCCCATTTTTACAAGTTGTGTCAACGCCCTGCTTGGGTACGCAATCGATTGAGAGGTTTCCATATATACCACTCATGGTTTGAACGCGGTAATCTCTGGAACTACCAGTCGGATTAGGTATTAAAAAAAAAAACTCATTGCATTTGATAGTCCAATTCTTGAGGATGGCTGAAGGCAATTTAACACCACGCTAGGATTCTTAGGAGGCGAGCAAAAAGAAAAGTCAGAAAGATCACTAAGCGAAAATAACGGCACGGTTGGCGCAGTGGTTAAGCGATCGACTGCTGCGCTGCGTGTCGCGGGTTCGATTCCCGCACAGAACAAATATTTGTATGACCGTAGTTGTTCCGGATCTGGCTGTTTGTGTATGTGAGTTTAAATGTTTGTAAACGCACCCACGATACAGGAGTAATTCCTAGTGTGGGGCAACGTTTTTTTTTATAATAAAAAAATGGCATGCGATGCGACGCGACGGGGTGGGTCGGGGCAACAAGGAAAGAACACGCGGACGAAGTCGGGGGCAGAAGCTAGTAACTAACAACTACCTTATACAGTATGTTAGTTTTCTCAGAAGGATGCTACCTTGTTTTCGATACTCATCTTAACATTGCTCATTTTTTGTCTCTGCACACAAGACAGGCGCGTTTTTGCGACTTTATTTTTTTTAGCAAACAATCGAATGGTTGTCTGTTTTGTTTTTTAGTGTAACATGGTTTGTATTTTTATAGCCTGAGATATTTATTGTTGATTTGTTATATGTTATTGTGAATCTCTGTTCTATTTTGAAATGGCTACGCTCGAGGCAACGCTCGCGTGTACATATTTTAATTTTCCTGCATGACAATAATTTTAAAAGCCTGTATCTCCTGCTCTATCTTGATTCTAAATCTTTGACAGCATCTATCGCAGTCCACTGCAGGACATAGACCTCTCCCGAACTACGCCACAACACTCTGTCCTCCGCCTTCCGCATCCAGTCTGTCCCAGCCACCTTCTTTAGGTTGTCCGTCCATCGTCACTGATGGGCGTCCCGCCCTACGCTTGTCCATACACGGTCTCCAATCGAAGCCTCGTTTGCTCCACCGGCCATCGGTCCTTCAAATCAAAAAACATTTATTCAAATTAGGCTGAGAATCAGCACTTTTCGAAAGCCAAAATTACAAAAGACAGTCTACCAAAACGCCCGCCCTTCACCACTTCCTAGTGCTTTTGCTGGGGAGAAGAAGTGGCGCAACAAACTCCCTAGCACAATGACAAACCAATGGCAATAACTCAACTCAATTAAGCCCAGTGTCGAAATGTCAGCTGCATGCAGACTGCAGGCCGGCCCCAACGTACTTGGGAAAAGTCTAAGCAGATAAATGAATCAGAGAAATGACCAAACTAACAGAAATCGATGGAATAATAATAATATAATAATAAATTCTTTATTTCGGACAACGTAAGATCTACTGTGTTAGTAAATTCCTTATAATTAATGGCAGTACCATATTAACACTTAAAACACTCGTTCATCACCCCCACAAAACGTCTCAGAATAGGAGAGTAGATGCTATCCGCCACTGTCCTCAGAATACTGTTGTCACTGTCCACTTGCTATTAAGGACGAGATTTTTTTCCGCATGACCGCATAACACTACACTATACAATACACACACTGCACTACACTAACACACACTACACACACACACACACACACACACACACTACACTAACACACACACACACACACACACTACACACAACACACTATACACTACACTATATTGTTACTAACACTATGAGTCTTGTTGCTTTAATTAAAATTATTATTATTACTATTATTATTATTATAAAAGTCGTCGGTTCGATTCAGCGCAAACATCTCAGGTGCGATACAAAAACGGGGTAGACCCAACAGAATTCTGAAAACATTAAATGGAATGTCTCTCTCTGAAGTTTTTTTTATCAACTTCCGTTCACACTTTTCCTATAATACTACGGCTTTTTTTCTCCATTTCGTAACTTCCTCGTGCTCAGATGTAATATCACATTCCAAAGTTTGTTCTCATTATTGAATAAATACAATAGACAGAATGTAAAAAGTTTCTTATGTATTATGTAAGCGTATATATACCGCAGAATACAAATATGGCAGTTCTATCTTACGATTAGATTATCGTGACTTAACATGACGCCTGTAACCTCCAAATAGGTTCGGCAGAGGTGTCAAGGAGTACATCAATCCGCCTTTTTTTTTTTTGTTTTTTGTGAGGTCAGGGATTGTGGGATTTTTATCTCACTAAAACCACCCCGGTGATCACCATCCGCACATAGGGGTGGTCCCTGTTCCTCTTAAAATACCAATTCCGGAACCAACCCTGCGCAACGCCTGTAAGGCTTATCCCTGAGGACACTGTAAAGGGGCCTCCCCTAAGCCTCGCTATGCACGGCAGCACGTGACCACTGTGCCACCGTCTTCCCTGGGGTCGCTTGGTAGGCGGACAGAGTCTCCACTCTATGCACCCACGACCCCAAAGGTCCACCTACCTAAATTGGTAAGCAGGTTTCGGCGTATTAGGCGCCAAGGCGGTGACTTCCCTGACGCCTCTTTCTCCGAGCAGGATCAGCCCTCTCCCGCTCTCCCGGTCGGCGGCCTCCTTCCTGACCATCACAGCCTCACAGAAGGAGGCTACTTCCGTCCAATTCTCTGTCTCTGCCAGCACAATCAATCTGCCTAGCATCATCATCATCATCATCAGCCTATAGCAGTCCACTGTTGGACATACATAATAAGCCTATAATGTTCCCACTGCTGGGACACAGGCCTCCTCTCTTGTGAGGGGGCGTGGGCCGTAATCTACCACGCGGGCCAATGCGGATTGGTAGATGTCGCAAGTCTTCGAATTTTTGGTTCTTGGACATGCTGGTTTCCTCACGATGTTTTCCTTGTGGTGATGAAAATGATTTACACAAAGTAAAGCGCCTACCTGGGTTCGAACCCACGACCTACAACTCATAAGTCCGGGCCGTTACCACTAGGCCACCACTGCTGGACATAGGCCTCTCCTATTGCATGCCATTCAACTCGATATTCGGCAACTCTCATCCAGCTGCTACCAGCCATCCTGCGAAGATCGTCGCTCCACCTAGCCTGAGGGCGTCCCACCTTACATTCACCGATTCGCGATCTCCACTCAAGAACACGTCTACCCCAACGGCCATCGGTTCTATGGCTAATATGGCCGGCCCATTGCCACTTCAGCTTGCTTGCTTAACGTGCTTTTCGAGGCACGGAGGGGTCTTAATGTGTAATGGATGATTTCCCATCCACGAAACAACCGCGGCAAGCGTAACTGTACCTAAGATCGACCGTGCGACTGTTATTATTTAACCACGAGCCGAACTAAAGTGTTAAGTAGTACATACACCCTTATTTTACCAATCCATGGATCAGCTACAGGCTGGAAGCACCCATAAAATTACCAATGGGTGTACAATAGGGTACAACTCTGTCTAAACCTTCGGGGATTAAAAGCGTGATGTTATATTATATCTTTGTCTATTATAGAAGTAGGAAAACGTTTCAAAACTTCACCAAACTCGTAGCACGTCTCCAAGTTTACAGATAAACAACTAAATACCCCAAAACGACTGAACGTAAAAAACCGCTTTAAAAATAATTAAATAATTCACTTCAAACTATAAAATGTTAATCGTTCGGTTAACTAATTGCTTTAGAATTGGGCACAGGCGAATTAGAACTATTAACTCGTTCAATAATAATTAGACAAGAGTGTCGTGCGTTATTTTAATTAAAACGCATTTCTAGCTGGTATGCTATGAACCGCACGTGTTGATCGCTACGGTACCTACGCTTCCCGTGGTAGCTTTGTGGATGGGTGACCATTCATTATACAGGTTGACAGGGAAACTCTACGTATTACTTTGAAAGGGGTTATACTAGAGGTGCATTAGCAACAAATATAGTCCAGTCAACTAGGGTCAAAACTGGATGGTTAAAAAATAAAAATTTTGCTATTAAAGACCTTTTATTTCTGAGATTATGTAAGTTCTGCAAGCATTTTTTTTTTAAATGATCATTAATTTTTCAACTTCCAGAAAAGTATCAATTAAATCTTTGAAGTGGAGTAGTTTTTTCTCATAATTAATAACAACAAAAGGTAACAAATCAGAAAATTTCTAAAAAATCGAAGAACTGACACAGCTCGGTAACCATCCAGTTTTGAACCCTAGTTAACTGGACTAAATTTGTTGCTAATAACCTCTAGTATAACGCCTTTCCAGGAATACGTGGAGTTTCCCTGTCACCCTGTATATCGAGAGCTTTCCGAGGTACGGAAGGGCGTGCCTCGGCAAGCACTTTAAGCCGTTGGTCCCGGCTGACTTTCATAGGTCTTTGATAGTTGTTATGGACGAAGTCCGAAAGTCTGACAACCAGTCTTACCAAGTGGTATCGTTTTACCTAGTTGTGGTCAGATACGAAGTCGCTCCATGTAAAATACTGGTATTCAGCTGCATCCGGTTAGACTGGAAGCCGACCACAACATAGTTGGGAAAAGGCAGGCAGATCGGGACTGGGTGATGCGTCATTTTAATTAAAATTTACTAGGTATTTTTTCAAGAAAATTTACTAGGTATGCCCTAGTAAATTTTCTTGGAAGGCGGAGACACCACAAAACGATTAAGGAAAACATCGTGATAAAACAATATAATAATTATCATAATTATCAACATCATAAACAGCTTATAATGTTCCCACTGTTGGGACACAGGCCTCCTCTCGGTGATAGGGACTGGGCCGTAATCCACCACGTGGGCCCAGTGCAAGTTGGCGGATGTCAGGTGTCTTAGATTTTTTGGTTCTAGGACATACCGGTTTCCTCACGATGTTTTCCTTCACCGTTTTGAGAGTAGTGGTGATGAAATACTTTACTCAAAGTAAAGGTCCTGGCTGAGTGCGAACCTACGACCTACAACTCGTAAGTTTGCAGCCGTTACCACTGGGCCACCGGCCTAATAATGATAATGTTCTTAAAATCAAGTTTCATGACTTGGCTCGCGAGGTTGTCGACCTGTGGGATGTGGATTCAGCGATCATTGTGCCGATAGTCGTGACAGCTAATGGCTTAATAGCTAAAAGCCTAAACCAACACCTAAGGAGGCTTTCGTTGGGCAGCTGGATCAAGGGCTTGGTTCAGAAAGCAGCACTACTTCTGGACACGGCTCCCATTATAAGGAGGTTCCTCTCTCTGAAGACCAATCTTTATTAAAGGAGTCCAGCTCATCCCGCCATCTCCGTCTGGGCCTGCCGCGATGTCGTTTGCCATGAAGTGGGACCCACAGGGTCGCTCAAAAACTTTTTCTGTATATTTCCTATTCTAGAGTTAATACGTACACGTGTAATATAAAATTATACTAACATAATAATAAAGTGCAGAACACAGATAAAATAATAATAATTTTATTATTCTTTTATCTATGATCTGTTCTTTCAAACATTAATAACGTATGTAAAAACACTATAATTTCAGAGTTTCTTGTTTAATTAAATAACTTGTGGGACTGGTTTGTCAGAGTAGTTGATGTTGTTAGGAAGTTTTGTAGGTTCAAAGTTCGTTCGCGCAATGTGTAGAAGGCAAATATTGTGAGTTGTTCATTTAAAACTCTGGGTTTTAAACTATTTTCGTCTTATTTCTTTAGCCTATACTGTCCCACGGCTGGGCAAAGGCCTTCCCCAAGTCTTCCAAACTATTATCTATACTAATTATAAAGCTGAAGAGTTTATTGTTTGTTTGAACACGGTAATCTCTGGAACTAATAGTCGGATTTTATAAAAATCTTTTTGTATTTGATAGCCCAATTCTTGAGGAAGGCTATAGGCTATTTAACATCACACTAGGACCTTTAGTGGTCGATAAAAAGTGGTGGATGATTTTCTGTCATTCGTAGATATTTGACAGTCGTTACGGGTCGTCAGATGCCCGAGAGTCTTACTAAAGCGTATCGTATTACCCAGTAACTGGATTGTGGAGGTCAGATAGGCAGTCGCTTCATGTGAAATACTAGTACTCGACTGCAACCGGTTAGATTGGATACCGACCCCAACATAGTTGGGAAAAGGCAGATGATGGGTTATAGATGAAACAGTCGCGTAAAAATCATAACAACACGACTGTATTCCTCAAAGGGGTAGGCACAGACACAGTATTAAAATGGTTGCGGTTTTGGCCAGCATCCTATGTTTTTCGTGAAAAACTCCCATCACAACTTCTGGGTTCGATCCGTACCTACGTCAATGGTGTTATTAAATTTTTCCATTTAGTACCTATTTCTCATTTATAACCTGAAGGCCAATTCCCTCAATTAAAAACGTTCAAAATCTAGTCGCAATCTCATCTCAGCGACAATCAATGTGAATAACTTGTCAAAAAAAGTAGGAAAATTAGAGGTATTTTTGACAGACTGAGATCAGACTGTGAACGTGCTTAACCGCCGCCGCCGCCGCCGTGCTCGGCTAATGGCATAAGACTCACCCCCTATTACATGGGACTTAAACATAATTGGCGAAATGTGAGTCGACTATACACCTCTACCTACCGTATCAGGGAAATACTAGCGTGATATATTGTTTTATAGACCATACGTTGTCCTGATAAGACAAATAGAAACAACAATCTCCACGCAAGCATTCCTCAGTCATCGTTTATTATTATTTTTTGTTGTAACATCGGTCACGCGCGGCGAGCGCTGCCATTTTTGTCGTTAATATAAGAGCAATTTATTTTATTTATGAATTTTGATGCTAACTTTTTTTGTGTAGGCGTTTTAATATTACTTGATTAGTGTGTGAATATGAAATTATTGTCCTTTAAGTTTCGTTCCGATATTTCTTTTCAAGGATCAGTCAGCTAGGAAATGCCGGCGCCATCTAGTTTTTAAATATTGACCAAAAATTTACGTGTAAAAGTGTATAATTTATTAATAATATAAACATTTTACATAAATAGATATCTATTTTAAGTATTTATTTATTTCGGTAACTGTCCGTAACTTCACAGCGGGTCCTATCAGAATACCAGCGCTGCGACATTTATGTTTTTAAATGTCGCAGCGCATGGAACGCGGACAGTCATGTCGGAGTCTGAGATTTTGGCCTTGTACCAACAGCACTTCTTCTTTTTTACTTTATTTTTATATAATTTTGTTTTATATTTATGATTATGTTTAGTTTAGTCTGTGGTATTCCTGTACGAGTCGCAATAAATACTTTTTCTTTATTTGTTTCACATCGAGCTCAACTACGACTGATGATAATTATCGTCTTTAATACAACAAGGATCTTGATGTTTGTAAATTAACATGTCTTGTCCATCAAACAGTTATATTTTGCATTCGAAATGTTTGTATCATCGTCACCAGTTCGTACCTACGCACAGCATAATATATTTTGTAAATAATTGTCTCATGACGGTCCTATTACTTTTGCCTGCGGTTTCGCCTGCGTGGAGTTTGGAAATTATCCTGCAGAAGGTGGCCCAGTGGCATCGGCCGCGACTTACGAGTTCTAGGTCATGGGTTCGAACCCAGCCAGGCGCTTTACTTTGTGTAAATAATTTCATGACCACCTGTTCTCAAAATGGTGAAGGAAAACATCGTGAGGAAACTGGCAAGTCCTAGAACCAAATATTCGAAGACATATGACATCTACCAACCCACACTGGGCCCGCGTGGTAGATTATAGCCCACTCCCTCTCGAAGAGAGGAGGCCTGTGTCCCAGCAGTGGGAACATTATAGGCGCCCTGCTTGGGCGATGCAGGATTTTTGTGTGACGTCAGTGATCACACTGACGTCAGACAACACGCATAGTTCACATGTGGCGTTGTAGATGCCGCCACAAGCCTACTGTCGTCAAACGGAACAAATCCAGACTCTGGTCTGCTACTGACTGGTCTTTGCCTGACCTGGAAATCAAACTCGGGACCTCATGTTCAGCAGTCAGCAACAGTGCTTGCGACCACTAAGACGAACGAGGCAGCATAAACATATTTAACTGAAATAGTCAATTCCATCTACATAGCCTTTTTCCAACTGTTTTGGGGTCGGCTTCCAGTCTAACCAGCAGTGTTATTCTGCAAAAATCTCACCGTGAAAACTTAGTTGAAGTGAGCTATCAATAGTATCAATCCCTAACATCAGGCGGAATGACAGCTCACTACAAGCTCAATCCACCTAAGTTGTCACGGGGAGATTTTTACAGAATAGATAGGCTGATGCAGCTGAATATCAGTATTTTACATGAGCGACTGCCTATCTGACCTTCACAATCTTGATACTGAGTAACCCGATTCGATACGACTTTCAGCAGACTTTCGGACTACCCGTAACGACTGTCAAACACCTACAAATGACAGCCGGGACCAAAGGCTTAACGTGCTTACAAAGCATGGAAGTATCTCATTATGTAATCAATGGTTCCCCATCCACAGGCTGACCTCGGCAAGTGTAGTTTAGCCATCGATCGACCCGTGCGGCTGTTATTACTTAGCCATGAGCCCTCTCCTGACCTCTAAACTGTAATCACAAGTGTTTATGCTCAACTACATATTTTAATATTTAACAAGTAAATACTTTATGGTAATAAGAGTTACTCAAATTACAACGACCTTGTGTAGTAATGGCAGGTGATGAAAGCAGCACCTCTCTACGCGCAGTCGGTTAACAAAACATTACAAGCTTGAGTGGCAATATGCCATTGATTAAAGAGACGGAGGAACGAGGTCGAGTGTTTGACACGATGCTCTTTTTTTCTTGTACTGACTATTTGAGAAAACAATTTTTTGAGCTAGGTACTATTACAGCGACCTACGCGTTCAATATAATAATACACTGAGACTACTGCTGCGGCTGCCGTGGCGTTGTAGTGCATAAGGGCTGTTTGCGGATAATAATATTAATGGGTTTGCCGCCATTATTAGGAATAGATGCGCATCCCTGATAACGCGTGTTCGCGGCAGCACCAACAGTATGTGTGTCCGCAGATCGGTGGGATTCTTCGATATTGCGGAGGTGGATGCAGATCCACGCTGAATTTTAATTGTAAATAAGTCTGTGTCTGTAACCTACTAACACTACTAGTTAATTAAAATTGTTACGAACCCTATGGACCTCTGTCTGAAATAGAACTTTTCTTTTCTATTCTATTACTGCTTGTAAGGCTGGCTTCCGCCACTAATCATTAGCTGTGGCAGAAGCTGGAGAGTGATACGGAGGTGTCTCGGGAGGTGATTTCATTGCTTAGGTTCTGGTACGCCAACCAACGCAATAGAGTGCGGTGGGCGGGTGCATATTCAGATGTATACGGTTTGGAATGTGGGGTTAGGCAGGGCGGCATTAGCTCCCCCCACCTCTTTAATTTATACATGAACCGGCTCATTGGTGAGCTCAGTGACGCTGGTATTGGTTGTTCCATAGACGGAGTAAGTGTTAACAACATAAGTTACGCGGATGATATGGTGTTACTGAGCCCATCGATTGCAGCGCTACGGAAATTGGTGTGCATCTGCCAATCGTACGCGGAAGCCCATGGGCTCAGATACAACGCGAAAAAGAGTGAGTTCATGTTGTTCAAGTCAGGAAGCAAAGGCTACTCCCATGTTCCCCATGTAACTCTATGCGGCATGCGTTTAAAAAAGGTAAGTGCCTTTAAGTATCTGGGTCACTGGGTGACCGAGGACCTGTGTGACAATGACGACATCGAGAGGGAGCGCAGGGCGCTGTCCATCCGGTGTAATATGTTGGCTCGTGGGTTTGCACGTTGCACTAATCAAGTAAAGATATCATTGTTCAAGGCATACTGTCAGACCTTCTACACGTGCAGCCTATGGACTAATTTTACATTGCGGGGGTACAGTGCTCTGCGTATCCAGTATAACAATGCGTTTAGGATATTGTTGGGGCTGCCACGCTTTTGTAGTGCTTCCGCTATGTTTGCTGAGGCGCAGACTGATGATTTTTTCGCCATAATCAGGAAAAGGTGCGCCTCGCTGTTAAGGCGTGTGCGTGGCAGCCCGAATGGTATTCTTAACGCTTTGTCCCAGAGGTGGGACTCACCAATGTTGATGAGGTGGATGCGGCTGCACGCTAGCGGCCCCTCATACTTATAATAATTTACTTGTTATTTTATGTGTTTTTGACTATCTATTTATTTCTGTTTAAATTATATTTTGATTATTATTATTATTTGACAGTTTAAATTATTGAATTATATTTGACTGACACATAATTAATTTACCTGTCATTGCTTTATTGTTGGGGCTGCCTCGGTTTGCAGTGCATCGGGCATGTTCACGGAAGCGCGAATAGATGACTTTCATGCCCATCATATGCAAATGGTGTGCGTCGATGTTGCGGCGATTTCGGGGTAGCCCGAACAGTATTTTAGCTACACAGGCGGACAAGGCTGACGAACCTTTTATTAGGCTCTGGGCTGGCAGACATGTGCGTGCACATGTTCATGTACCCAATTAGTTTATTTTTAAGTTATTGTTACTTGTTATTTACTAGCATAGGATAAGTTCATACTAACACTATATGGATCTACTGGTCTGAAATAAAAAGTTTGAATTTGAATTTGAATTTGAATTAGCCCCTTTATTTATAAACGATGCTGAAAGTTAAGTAGTGTTTAGCGACTGTTTAACCATACATTTTTGCCGTTTAAACGTCTGTTAACTTAGCATTTTCAGCCTATAATGTTCCCACTGTTGGGACACAGGCCTCCTCTCTTTAAGAGGGAGTGGGCCGTAATCTACCACACAGGCCTAGTGCGGGTTGGTAGATGTCACATGTCTTCGATTTTTTTGTTCTAGGACATGCCGGTATCCTCACGATGTTTTCCTTCACCGTTTTGAGAGCAGTGGCGATGAAATAATTTACACAAAAACGCCTGATTGGGATCGAACCCACGACCTACAACTCGTAAGTCGCGGCCGTTACCACTGGGTCACCACTGCTCTCCACAAAAGCCATTAATGAAGATTAAAAGTTGTATATGGTGATTTTTGGTGCATGAAACCTTCGACCATATCTTAACTGTTCAACATTTCAAAATATATAATCTGTTAAAGTGAAATTTGAAGGCCGAATTTGAGTCCATTTCCGCCGGATACCTTTATGAACTTTGTTGTCAAAATACGTAGATATTTAGTTAGATAACATTATGTATCTTTAAATATAACATGACGCTTTTTCTCGTAAAGGGTAGGCAGACAAACAAATATCCTGTACAGTTTGAGATGACGTTTGATACATACATACATACATAAACTCACCCCTTCTTCCCATGGGGGGTAGGCAGAAAATACAGAACGCCACCTGCTACGATCCTTACATCATCATCATCAGCCTACAGCAGTCCACTGCTGGATATAGACCTCTCCTATTGCACGCCGTTCAACTCGATCCTCTCATACTACTTTCGGTATTCTCAAGATTAGATACAGGCTAATATGAGATATGAGAGCAGTGGTGGCCCAGTGGTAACGGCCGCGACTTATGAGTTGCAGGTCGTAGGTTCGAACCCAGACAGGCGCTTTACTTTGTGTAAATTATTTGTGTGAAAATATCGTGAGGAAACCGGCACGTCCTAAAACCAAAAATTCGAAGACATGTGACATCTACCAACCCGTACTGGGCCTACGTGTTAGATTATAGCCCACTCCCTTTCGAAGAGAGGAGGCTGTGTCCCAGCAGTGGGAACGTTATAGGCTGATTATGATGAATATGCGATTACAAGTTTTCCATTTAAATCGTTTATGGAAGTACATACAATGAAGTGTCGAATTACAACAAAACATTTACTTTAAACATAGTTTCTATTAATTTATTTAAACAAATGTCTTCTGTGTAGATTGTTGAACAGTTGTTCCAACAATTCTTGCGTTACGTTCACGGTTGTGCTTGTTAAAGGATAATTATTTTAATCCGTTTTATTTCAAAGAATTTTTGAGTAGGCAATCACTAGGAAATTAAAATGAATTTTATTTAGTTGCTGCTGCACTGCTGGGCAAAGGCCTCTCCCCATGACTTCCAGTGCTTGTGATCCAGAGTTAATGCGGACCACTACGCTATGTTGCTAAGGGCTGATTTTTCCATCGCCAGATAACTTTTATTCGAGGAATAAAACTGATGTTTGACAGTTTTTGTATGAAATAACTGTCAATATTTCAAAATTATTCCTCGAATAAATTTCATTATCAGATGATTGAAAAGCCCTTAGACAATAGAAAAAGTGTGTTTTTGTGGAATTAAGATGACGTTTACAACGTTACGGGACATCTTTGGGGCGCCCATCTTTAGTTAAATACTTAGTTAGTTCTATTACGATCAGTGGCGGCCCAGTGGGAGCAGTAGAAACCCAGTGGTAACTGCCCCAACTTACGAGTCAGACGTTTTAATTTGTGTAATATATTTCATCACCACTGCTCTCAAACTGTGAAGGAAACCGGCATGTCCTAGAACCCAAAATTAGAAGATATATGACATCTACCAACCCGCACTGGGCCCGTGTGGCTTTAGAGCCCACCATGGTATTACGGCCCACTCCCCCACAAAGAGACGTTGAGACAGGTACTTACCTACTTACACATATTTCTATATGGTCATATTCTGCTTAATCGTAAAAATGGCTCCACAAGGCATCTATATTGAATCCGCTTTTTCTTTCCAGATTCGGTTAATGTTTATAGGCCATTATACTCGTAGGCTGATTTATGCTACACATTTCGATCGACGTTTCATCAATACCTTGATGTAATGGCTCAGGCTTAGGATGACCGATTATTGTGGTTTGTAAAACTGGCTGAGCGACAATCGACTGACAACCTTGTACGAGTACTAGTGTGTTGCAGTGCTATACCTAGATATGTATATATAGGATGTTAATTCGGAACACATCATAATTTTAAGAAATATATAGTAGTACTAGCTTCTGCCCGCTACTTCGCCCGCGTGAAATTTCGGCCCATCGTGTCCCATCCCATCGCTCGCTCGTCCGTCTACTTCGTTTTCGCTTAGTGTTCTTTCTGACTTGTTTTCATTTTGCTCGGCTCCTAAAGGTCGTAGCGTGATGTTAGATAGCCTATAACCTTCCTCAAGGATTGGGCTTTTAAATACAATAAGATTTTTTAAAATCTGACGGGAAGTTCCGGAGATTACCCCCTACATACATACAAACAAATTTTACCTCTTTGTATATAGATGAATGCAGCGATGAGTGTATGAGTGGGTATCTGTGGGAGGAAGAGCAAAAAAGGATAGGGAGGAGGGCGAGCGAGCTATGAGAGGAATACGACGATTCCTACGTTAAGAAGTTTAAAAACAAAAGATTTCAAGTTGTATATAGTTTATTTCGGTCATCCACATACATACATATATTATGACAGGGCTCGTGGCTAAATAATAACAGCCACACGGGTCGGTCGAAGGTTAAGCTACGCTTGCCAAGGCTGATACGTAGATGGAAGACCATCCATTACATATCGAGACCCCTCCGTGCCTTGGAAAGCACGTTAAGCCGTTGGTCCCTGCTGTCATTTGTACATCTTTGACAGTCGTTACGGATAGTTAGAAGCCCGAAAGTCTGACAACCAGTCTTACTAAGGGGTATCGTAGTAACTGGGTAGTGGAGGTCAGATAGGCAGCCGGTCCATGTCAAATATTGGCATTCTGCTGCAGTTGGTTAGACTGGAAGCCGAACCCAACATAGTTGGGAAAGAGCTAGGCAGATGATGACCTACATACACACATACATATGTAGCGGTATCTATAACGCCACATGCGAACAACGCGTCATACTAACGTCACGCAAATCCTGCATCTCGCAAGCAGAGTTTACCGCGCAACTAGCATAGAGATCAACCGTTGGGCAGTTGCCCGCCAGACACAACACCCGTCTGTTTCTATGGAGGATGAGTGAACTTTACACCCTGTTCCTCATACCTATATACATACATAAACTTACCTCTTCTACCCATGTGGGTAGGCAGAAACTACATTGCGCCACCTGCGATCTTTACATACTCCTTTTTGCCTCATTTACGTTCCCACATAATTATATAGACACCCACTCATTCGCCTATAGACAAATTTGGATGACAATACGAATCTATTTTAGTCAAGGCTAAGCTATTTATAATATATAGTTTATTTCTTAAAATAATATTAGTTATGTGTCAAGGAAAAACTATAAAGTCAAGGCTGGGGTCTCCCGTTGAAATGAACGGTAACAGTAAGTAAATTCGTTATGTCATACAGGAAAAACTTAAATGTCAAGCTTAGGTCTCTATAATGATATCGGTGACGACTCATGTCCACCAATCCTGAATTTGATCTGTTTGCCGATGAATGAAGTAGAATTATGCGTACCTATATGTCTGATGTTTTGTGAGATGAAGTATGACAGGGTGTCCTCTATTACATGTTAGTAGTTGAAATATATTTTTGTATACCTACCATACCTGTTTAAATCTTTATGTTAATTAATGTAATTGGTGTTACCGTTTTAATTATCAATAACAAATAGCAAGAATTTTGACGCGGTGTACGACAACACGCTGAATGCAATGGAGTTTGTAGGCTCAAGTATACAAGGTGCTTCATTAATTTTTGTTATTTCCTAGTGTTACATTTTTTTTATTTTTTTTTATTTTACCTAACCTACTTAGTATGGATTTGTGTCACTTTTTAGTTTGTAAATTGCGCTGTACAACGCCTTGGGATTCAATTCTGTAAAGTTGTGCATGAATCTTAAATAAAAATAAATAAATAAAATAAAGGTGTATGTGAAGTAACTTAGACACGGAGATGGCCGATGGAGTAAAACTGTGACCGAATGGTGGCCAAGGTTATGCCAAAGAAACCAGGGCTGTTCACAAGCGTGTTGGATTGACGATATCGTCAAAGTCGCGGGAAACACTTGGATGAGAGTCGCACGGAACCGGGAAGTATGGCAGAAGAAAGGGGTGGTATATTCCGGGCTGAAATGATGATGATTATGATGTGAAATAACTAAAACCTCTTAAGGGGTCATTGTTCTCATCTTTATGAACAACTTTTACTATGGGACCAACCGGGACGAAAATGGAATTCGCGAAACAATAAAATATTTTTTTGCCCCATTCATTTTTGCATAACTTGACAAAATATAGGGCACTGCTGATGTTTTTTCCTGCTAGCTGACCTAGTATGTTCGGTGACTCAAGCCTAGCTTAATGCCGTAGCTGTTAAAATATCTAATGCTATCTAAAGGTCGTGGGTTAGACGCCACTGAACTCTTGTGCAACGAAAAGATTTGAATAATTTCGCTCAAAATTCAATTAGCTCGTTGCTCAATTACTAATCTTCACGCCATGGTCATTCCGAGGTGTACAGAGTAAAATTTCGACATCATTTGAATATTTGTTTTTACTACAATAAATGTCAGGTCGATCCAATTTGTAGACCTTTACCAACTTTGCAGAAAAAAATATTTAAGACAATGTCAAAGAAACGACATTACTGGTAAAAAATGTGGTGAAGGTCGTGGTGATCTGTCAAGCTGACAATCAAAATATTGATGAATGAACATCGTGAGAGGCTCGTGGTTAAATAATAACAGCCACACGGATCGAAGGTTAGGCTACCATTACATATCAAGATGCTTTGAAAAGCAAGTTAAGCCGTTGGTCCCGGCTGTCATTCATAGACATGTTTCCGGCAGTTGGGGAAAAAGCTAGGCAGATTGATTGATAGATGAATGAATATTATGCTTAGATAGTAAATAGCGAACTTCTCCCACAAGCCGTGCGCCCGATGGGATTTACCATCGGCAAACATGACGAACTTCCATCCCCTATTTAACCCGTGTAGTGGATGAAATTTCAAATATTCTTCCTTAGTGCTCACCTTCGCTATAAAAAGAACTCTTGTGCAAAATTTTATGCTTCTAGAATCAGCAGTTTAGGCTGTGCGTTGTCATCTGGCAGTGAATTTAGGATTTTTATTATGACTATCCAATCAAACAATACCATCATTAGCATCATCTTCCTGCCCTCATCCCAATTAGCGTTCGGCGCTGCATGTCTTCTTCTTCCATACATCTCTCTATCAGCCGTCATCTCAGTAGTCACCCCCTTTCGAGCCATATCATCCTTTACTCAATCTATCCATCGTTTCTTAGATCTTCCTCTATTCTTATAGCCATCTTTAAGAAGCCACGTATGTCTGATAAAACTCCCTTTTGTTCTATTAATTCTTGAAATCACAACAACAGAATGAAGACAATACTATATTCATATAGGTATTGTTTTCAAAACGTTGCGGCGGTTCTAAGAAATGATGTGACTGTAGCGCCAACGGAAATGCGAGCTGGGTACAGAAATATTGTTACTGCAAATTCTACCTTGTGTTTCCTTTTTTTGTGTAAATATAAAATAAAATTGGAATGCTGTGATAAGGCAACGTTGCGGCTTAGATGGTTTATCCGTTGAGAGGATGAATGAAAGACGGTTAACAAAAGGTTCAACATTAACAAGGCAGATGTGAGTGGAAACGCCTGGAGCGAATGCTCTAACTAAAAGGATATATAGATAATGTTTTTCAGAAAGGTTAGGTGCATAGTACTTGCAACCGGCGGGCGTGTATTACCAGATGTATGAAAGTAAACAAAGCAAAAGGAGTATGTAAGGATCGTAGTAGTTCTGTAGCTTCTGTCTACCCCCAAAGGAAGAAGGCGTGAGTTTATGTATGTTTGTATTCTTTCTTTACCTAGACTACCTTGGTCTAGTGGTCGCATTGTGCAGAACTGCTGAGTATCCATGATGTTTTATGATCTATTTTGTTGCTGTGATTCCCATTTACCATAGATTCTGAGATTGTACGCACGGCTACATATCAAGCTATACATAACCAGTATAAGCTGACTTCTGATTTTACGAAAAACTGGAAAAGTAGCCGTGTGTACGAGGACGGACGGGATAGAAAAACCTATAATATGCATAATATTATAGGTCTTTCTTTCCCGTCCTCCTAGAATCCCAGAGAGACATCCTTTATATATTATAAAGATAGCACTAGGAAGTGGTGAAGGGCGGGCGTTTTTGGGGGACTGTCTTTTGTAATTTTGACCTTCAAAAAGTGCTGATTCTCAGCCTAATTTGAATAAATGACTTTTAATTTTGATTTTAAAATAGAAAGAGATGCGTGCAGTCAGGGAAATTAATTGCTTAGCAGATTGACATACGTCGATTTGGCATTGTAAAGTAATTTCAGTTTGAAGATTTTTCTTTTCTCACTTAAGTTATGCTACTAAACGAATTTTCTTATATTAATTACGTGAGGACAGTTTTGAGTATGAATGTCGATGGCTATAAGATCATTGAAACGATGGATTGACTGTGTGCTTAGAAAGGAGTGACTACCGAGATGACGACTAATAGAGAAGTATGGAAGAAAAAGACATGTTGCGCCGACCACGAATAAATTGGGATAAGGGCAGGAGAGTGATGATGATTTCATACGTCTTTGATATACACAGTAACTCGGTGATTCGCTAAGCAATCATTTTCCCAAACTTTACAGCATCCGCGCACCCACTTTAATAAAGTTTCTCGCTTCGAACTTAATTGCACACTTCAAGATTTTATGAATGGTGTTTATTTTCTACACATAAATTAACCGTGTAATTGCATAGTCTATAGTGCAATCCGAATTAATTATTGTATTTATAACTGCATTTAAGCCGTTCATGATCTATGTATGACGTACCATGTACCTGCGTATGAGTCCTGACCTTCTAATTAATACGACACCATACTTGATCAGCAAAATATATCCACATTTTAACGCGTATGAAACGTAAACACAAAACACAAGTTTCCGCGTTAAAACCGTACTAAACGGAACTCTAAAAAAAATACAACAGAATAACGTAAAATGTAACGTTTCGACTGGCAGCGGCCAGTCACTCTCGCGCATTCGGGCCGCGTGATGCCGCGCTAAACCAATCGCGGATAATTCCAAATTTGAAAAGTTTGTAAAATTTTCGCTCATTTCCACAATGGCTATCCGCTCTTTAGGACGTATGATCGATTATGTGAAAGCTAATAGAAAAATAAGTGAGTGATATTTTTTTTAATGTGCGATTTTTTTCTTTGTTTAATTTTCCTGTGTTGCGTGTATTGTTCGTTGTTGAGTAACTTGTGACCTTTGGTAATAGTTTAATGTGTGGTTCACGTTCTAACGCGAGTTTTGGAGTGAAATTATACGATTTATGTTCAACCTTCCGAAGTAATCGTGCGGATTAAGAAATCATTGGTTTTTTCTTCGCTTACCGATTTGATTTGCAATTAAGTGTCATTGCTTTGCTTAACTGCTAGGTTTTTTACTGGGTTTTGACCCAGTTTTAGGCTGAAGTTTTCTGCAACTATTACGGCGTTTTTGGGTAAAGCGTTTAACCTGTATTAGAAGAATTGAGTTAGCTTTCGAACAGTGAAAATATTGTCATAATCTAACCAGTAGTTTAGGAGTGACTTCTTTTTAAATATAATTTACTTTTACTCGTCGTATGGATGGAATTGTAGACCGTCTTAGTATTATAAGAAGAATCATCCAGATTAGTGTGTAAAACGGTATAAAATTGCGAATTTTAGTTTCTTAAAACTCTTATACAGCAAACTTTTGATTATCTGCAAGTTTATTTTAAGAAAACGGGTTCGAATCGAGCGCAGACCACTTCTTACGGTTAATGTTGTCTTACTATGGTACCTGTTTAGGATAGCGAGAAAAAGGGGTTTATTCTCTTCGAAATAATCATTATTATTTCTAAGAGAATACTACTTACTACTTATAGTATACTCACATTTCACCAGCTGTGTTTAAGTCCCATGCAATAGGGGGCTAGTCTATATCCATCAGCCGGGCACAAATTCGGACCCCGGGCTGCTACTGAGAAATTCCAGATGGAAACACCTAATAACACTTTACCCGGCTCTTTATCGAACTCAGGCATTATTATTGTCTAATAAAATCCCATAACTTTTAAACAAACAACTATACGAGTTTCATACAAGAACACCTCAAAAAACAACAAAAATACGTAATATTTTTCATAAATATTTCACGCCCAGCATTAAGCTGCATGACCACAGACTACCAATGACCCAGTTCTTTATAATTTCCGCTCAAACTCGCACGGGAAAGTAAAAGGCACACTAGACGCTGAACGGCAACCAACCGTGAATCCTAAGCTTAAGACTGACAAAACATCTAAAGAAATTATTACTGAAATATTTGTCTGAGATTGCTATTTGCAATCATAGTAATAACACACTGTAGTTATACCGAGACAAAAATATACAGTTGGTTAATGTCAGTGTTTTTTGTAAGACAGTCGTGATGATCTTGCTGGACTGTGGCATACAAAGCAAGAATGCGTTATTTGGGGCAACCATACACTCTTACTGTTACAGCAATAATATGTCAATATTAGACGAAAAGTGAAGTGTCGCACGATGTTGCAGCATGTGCGGTGCAACTGTTAACTGTCACCTTGACTGCCTGCACATCATCTGCCCAAGAATGATTATTACACCTAAATGAACACACAGCTTCAATTTTCCGAAAATGTAATTAAAGGACATCATTCATTTCGTACTCAAAAATCTTAATATGATTAGATCCATACTAGGGATGGCCGTTGCGATGACGAACCGTTTAGAAAGACCGTTCTGCATTCTGCAACGATGCAAAACCAGTCTTCGAATTACTTAGTGCGATTTTTTATTTTACGCGTATGAAAATACAGTTGAGAATACAATGGTTCAACTCTCTCACTTGTCCGTCGCATCGTTGCGTCGTCTCTCGTTCCACGTTCGTTTTCGTTTACAAAACAGTCCTTACAATAAAAAGTGAACTTTTTATCAATGAAGTACAGTTGTCAATGCTGTCGTTCGTTGGATAAAATTCGTCCTTTAAGCAGTCTTCACCGATTTCTGCAACCGTTTTCGTCGTCGGGAGAACGGTTGCGTTTCGTCCGTCAAAAATTCGATAACGACCCACCACTCGTCCATAAATTATTTTCGACAAGTCTAAGAAAAGATTTTGTTGATAAAACAGACATTGCTAAGATACCTGATCTGTGAACGTAATTGTACCTATATCTTGTGCAGTGATCAGATTAGTAAACACATTCATTGTGCATGGTAAAAATGAGATAATCCTTACAACTTTTTAATTATTGTTTACAATGAATACTGCACTAATTGCGTAACACGCTATCAATCTCAATCTGAATCATTTTGTAGGATATTGTTAATCCATTGCTTCATATGTTCGAAAAATGTGTCTGCTCAACAACGTAAATAACGCAATGAAAGTTGTTGAACTGTCAAAATGAAACCCATTGCTACTGATAGTGTGTTACACAATTACCCCGCTGAAAACAAACATCAGTGGCGAAATGTGGTCGTTACTATACACCTTTGCCTACCCCTTCAGGGAATAGTGCCGTGATGTTATGACTGAAAGAAAGGAGGTCGCTCCTTTCTTTCAGCCCATCATAGATAAGACCAACCCATTGTAATGTCAAAGAAAATAATAGCTTTACAAACTGCCTTGCTTTACAATTTACTAACAATGGACTTAAATATTGTCTGTGAATTCAAACCACAACGGTGAAGGGCGGGTGTTTTTGGGGGAGTCTTTTGTAATATTGCCGTTCGAAAAGTGCTGATTCTCAGCCTAATTTGAATAAATGACTTTTGGTTTTGATTTTCAACAACTGCCATACTTTAGCTGTCGAATTGGATATAACACGCCAAGTTTACCTAGATTGTCTAGCTGCGCCCCGCGGTTTCACCCGCATAAGTTTCGATCCCGTGGGAATATCGGGATAAAAAGTATCCTATGTGTTAATCCTGGTTATAAACTATCTGTGTGCCAAATTTTGTCCAAATCCGTTCAGTAGTTTTTACATGAAAGATTAACAAGCATCCATCCATCCATACAAACTTTCACGTTTATAATATTATAGTAGGATTAGTAGGAAATAGGATTTCCCTGGCTATATGTACGGACGCCAGCACATCAAGCTACTACAATCTGTCAAATTTCTTTAATAGATTTTCAATTTTATCGCTAAAGCATTAAGGTTCAAGGTTGATTGGGAAAATTTGACAGTTTCGGGTAGCTTGACCTGCTGGCGTCTGTACATTACTAATTTAACTAAGGTCCTATTTTTCTATCATCGATTTTTTTTTGTAGTGTATAATTATCGTGGTTTGACATTATTTTCTAGACAAAAACTGTCAAACTGTCATATATTCTGACTACTAATTACTCAAATAAAAGCTGCCTGACGAATAAAATCTGTCTTCATCATCATCATCATCAGCCTACAGCAGTCCACTGCTGGGCATAGGCCTCTCCTATTGCACGCCATTCAACTCGAATTTCGGAAATTCTCATCCAGCTGCTACCAGCCATCCTGCGAAGATCGTTGCTCCACCTAGCCTGAGGGCGTCCCACCTTACGTTTACCGATTCGCGGTTTCCACTAGAGAACACGTCTACCCCAACGGTCATCGGTTCTACGTAAATCTGTCATAAGTAAGATTATTATAATGCTGTTTAATAAAGTGTAGGTAAAAAATAAATTAAATGATTCATCATCATCATTCTCCTGCCCTTATCCCAATCTATTTGGGGTCGGCGCAACATGTCTTCTTCTTCCATACTTCTCTATTAGTCGTCATCTCGGTAGTCACCCCCTTTCTAACCATATCATCATCCACACATTCCATCCATCGTTTCTTTGGTCTTCCCCTACTCTTATACCCATCGACATTCATACTCAAAACTCTCCTCACGACATTTTCCTCATTTCTCCGTAACACATGCCCATACCATGACAACCGATTTCCACACAACTTTTCAGTTATCGGTGCCACTTTCAGACTTCCTCTTATGTACTCATTTCTTATTCTATCCATTCGTGTAACACCACACATCCCTCTTAGCATTCTCATCTCAGCTGCATGCAATTGCCTTTCATTCATCCCTTTTGTGGCCCAACATTCTGATCCATACAAGACAGCAGGTCTAATCATGGTTTTATATATCTTCCCCTTAAGTTTAAGGGGAATGCGGGAGTCACAGATTGTTCCCGTGACCTGTGATTACTTAAGTATAAAATACACTAGACCTCTGTCGCACCTGCAAAGGAAACGACATAAGAATATTAAAAGTAATCCAATCGATTCGTGAGACATCAGTAATGTCAACATTGCATAAGTACAAATATTAACATAAACGGAAAAATGTAATTTTCTGAGAATATCGACCGCACATGACATGTTGATTACATTTTATGTAAACACGGTAAAAACATGTTTAACAAACTCATCAATTTGTTAAACATGTTTTTACTGTGGAGAACTTTGAGTACTGAAGCAGGAATGGACATCCTAAATCTATTTTGTAGGTATAATATTTTGCATTCACAATAATTTCATTTCTAAAAAAATTCGTGGTTTGCAGCTGAAAATCAGCGTCAGGTGGTACACCTTGCGTTGACATTTGACATTATGCTGAGCTTGAGGGCCATTTTGGCATCATAATTTTTGTTTTCTGTTTTTATAGTGTTAAGGTGTACTCGTATTTATTATCCCAATAAACGCATTTTTCTTTCTTTAATTTTTTTTCTTTAAAATTTGTTTTAACTCAAAAAAATATTGCAAAAATACGACAACAAATAATAGGCAAAAAAATATTGGGGCGAAGAAGGAATGTTCCTGTGGGGCGAAACTTTGTGGGGCGAATATGGAATAAATTAAAAATAATTTTATGTTCAGAAGTCGTCAGGTATGTTATTCTTCCACAAGCTTTTTATTATTTTATTATTTTATTTTTAGTATTTTGTCATTTTATCACACGAATGAAAAATAATCCCGTAATTTGGGAATAACACATAGGATTGCAAAACCTACTGTAGTAAAAATATAGTAAAAAGTTACTACACCTCCTTAATTAGTTACACAATTAAACAATTAGCGTAATTGTTCCATAAATTAGCCAAATTAAGCTAAGAACGTCGGTATTCATTGCGTAAGTGTTGGTGAAAATATCAAGATTGTACACAAAGTATGAATTAGACTCCAATCTCACGTACGACTTTCCAACGACATTAGAAGTAGAACTAAAAACTTATCGCTCTTAGCGATAAGACCGCCCATTGTGTCACCCTTTGTAAAATTTTTGTATATTTATGTTCTATAATTTGTATGGTGTACAATGAAGAGTATTCTATTCTATGGCTAAGTAATAACAGCCACAAAGGCCGATCGATCAGGTTAAAGTACGCTTGCCGCGGATAGATGACCATCTTTACGTACCGAGACCCCTCCTCGGATAGCACGTTAAGCCGTTGGTCCCGGCTGTTATTACATAGTAGATCTTTGACAATCGTTACGGGTCGTCACAAACCCGAAAGTCTGACAACCAGTCTTACGAAGGGGTATCGTATTATCCAGTAATTGGGTTGTGAAGGTCAGATAGGTAGTTGCTACATGTAAGTACTGGTATTCAGCTGCATCCGGTTAGACTGGAAGCAGACCCCCCTAATCCCTCCATGCACCAAACCGCACTGTGCCTGCGTGGTGGAAAACAGCCCGTTCCTTTTCACAGAGAGGAGGCCTGTGTCCCAGCAGTGGGAACATTATAGGCTGATTGTTGAATGTTATCACTATCTTCTGCCCTCGACTTCGTTCGAGGAAGATACACAATATACTGAAATTACTCCGTTTGCGCTTGCGTTCTTTCTGCCATTTTTTCTTTTTGCTCGGCTCCTTAGTGTCGTAGTGTGATGTTAAATAGCCCATAACCTTACTCAGGAATTGGGCTATCACATGGAAAATGCATGTTGCAATTTTTCCAATCCGCCTGGTATTTCCAGATATTAGCGCGTTCAAACAAACAAACTCTTCCATCTTTATTAAACTAGTACAGATTTATTGAATGAAAAGTAAACGCACTCATCAAGGTTACATTAAAACAATGTCAATGTTTTTAAACCCAGTGACACGAAATTGACGGTCCATGATATAATTAGATCGGTTGATAAAAACCTATTGTTTTTTTTAGTTAAAATTATCAACAATCTGTCCTTCATATTACCTCTGGTCTGGTGGTTAGCTTTGAGTGTGAATGTGGACGGCTATATTACCTCTGGTCTGGTTAGCTTTGAGTGTGAATGTGGACGGCTATATTACCTCTGGTCTGGTTGGTTAGCTTTGAGTGTGAATGTGGACGGCTATATTACCTCTGGTCTGGTTAGCTTTGAGTGTGAATGTGGACGGCTATATTACCTCTGGTCTGGTTAGCTTTGAGTGTGAATGTGGACGGCTATATTACCTCTGGTCTGGTTAGCTTTGAGTGTGAATGTGGACGGCTATATTACCTCTGGTCTGGTTAGCTTTGAGTGTGAATGTGGACGGCTATATTACCTCTGGTCTGGTTAGCTTTGAGTGTGAATGTGGACGGCTATATTACCTCTGGTCTGGTTAGCTTTGAGTGTGAATGTGGACGGCTATATTACCTCTGGTCTGGTTAGCTTTGAGTGTGAATGTGGACGGCTATATTACCTCTGGTCTGGTTAGCTTTGAGTGTGAATGTGGACGGCTATATTACCTCTGGTCTGGTTAGCTTTGAGTGTGAATGTGGACGGCTATATTACCTCTGGTCTGGTTAGCTTTGAGTGTGAATGTGGACGGCTATATTACCTCTGGTCTGGTTAGCTTTGAGTGTGAATGTGGACGGCTATATTACCTCTGGTCTGGTTAGATTTGAGTGTGAATGTGGACGGCTATTTTACCTCTGGTCTGGTTAGCTTTGAGTGTGAATGTGGACGGCTATATTACCTCTGGTCTGGTTAGCTTTGAGTGTGAATGTGGACGGCTATAAGAGTAGGGGAAGACCACAGAAAGGTCAGACGCATAGTACTCGCAACCGACGTGCGTATATGACCAGCCGATCGATTCTGCAAAAATCTCACCGTGAAAATTTAGTTGAAGTGAGCTTAGAGTGAGCTGCCAATAATGTCAATGCCTAGCATTTTGTTGGAATGACAGCTCACTCCACGCTCACTTCACCTAAGTTTTCACGGTGAGATGGTTACAGAATCGCACTGCAGCTCGCGTAGAATGACCAATTCTATCTCTATTCTACCAAAAATCAAGAATAGACAATGTTCTTTTTATCCAACTCGACATCTCTTCTGCCCGAGCACGGAGCGAGCCGTAGACTCGCGTTTCAATGAAGACAAAGACATTTATTTTTTCCAAAGCAACGAAGAACAATTTTAAAATCGATTTAGTTTCTTGTCTAAGTTCAATGTGATATTGGCTATTTGACACTTGGTGAGAAATGTTTCTACAAGTGTCAAAAGTAGAGAAAACTAATTCTTGACATAGTAGACTTTTATCGACTGAAGAATGGAAACGTTTCTTTTAAGACGGCAGAAATTTATCTACAATCTGTCATTTTGTCTATTCTTTCGTCGACAAAACCCGTTTCTATGGTGGTATGGACAGTATGAACTTCTTGCTAACGGCGTTAGAGAAAAAATCTGGTAGCTAGTTTTGCATAATCAGCCTATAATTTCCCCACTGCTGGGACACAGGCCTCCTCTCTGTGAGAGGGCGTGGGCGGTAATCCACCACGCGGCCCCAGTGCATGTTGGTAGATGTCACATGTCTACGTATTTTAGTAGGTACGTTTACCCATCAGCAAATACTTAATGGATTTGCAAGTACCATGCGATTAGAGATAATGTAACCGACCCAGTTTTTGAGACATTTAATACAGAGTAAAGAAATCTTTCTAAAAATGGCCATTAGAACTCGCACTTGACCATTTGAATGACTGTGACATAACGAAAGTAGATCCAAATGATAATGTTGCCATTATTATAAATGAATTTTGTCATTTCTCTTTTTTTCGTCATTGCAACATACCGCTGTTCCGCTTGTGTGGACTTTCCTAATGATGTATGAGAATATTCGTGGAGTACTATAACAACCTAGTCTCTTTCGGTAACACCGTGAATATATGCTAATATAACCCGGTCTAGATTTAGTACGAACTAGGTTCTAACTTCGTTGCTTGGAAATCTAGGGCATTCATTAGGTTCCATTCTCTAGGAGTGGGGGCAGGGGTGTCGCGCACGCGCAGTTTAGTATTACGTATCCATAATCTTATCTTTTTACGGAGCTCGTGGCTCGAAGGTTAAGTTACGCATGCCACGATCGGTTCGTGGATGGGTGACCATCCATTACAAATCCAGACCCCTCCGTGCCTCGGAAAGCACGTTAGGCCGTTGGTCCCGTTTGTTACGGGTAGTCAGAAGTCCAAAAGCCTGACAACCAGTCTCACCAACGGGTTTCGTGATACCCAGTAACTGAGTTGTGGGGGTTAGATAAGCTCCATGTAAAATATTAGTATTCAGCTGCATCCGGCTAGTCTAAAAGCCGACCCTAACGTAATAGGGAAAAGGCAGATTAATTGAATCATAGAAATAATTGACATACAATTCTCTGAGTTATGGTCGAGATAAAATATGTCTATTACATGGAAACACTCATCATCATCACCCACAGCCGGACTTCACGCACTGCTGCATAAGCCTCTCTTTTCAAGTCCCATTCCCCACACTCCTGTGCCAGCCTCATCCAGGTTCTACCCACGATGGTAACTATGTCGTCCGCCCATCTCGCCGTCGGACGAACGACATCTGCTGGTCCTTGAACGTCACTCGGTCATTGCCTTACTCAACCTGTCATCACAGCCTTGCCAGGTGTCCTGCCCAACTCCATGGAAATATTACGTTTTCCTTGAACATGACTTCGTGAAATGTTGAACTGTTGATGGTTTCCTTCTGTGTAATCAACAAACAAACTTAGCACACATGACATATCTCAGTCTTCTGTAAACAAGGAAAAATATCGATTTCTTGACCGGCAATTGCGTAGCACATTATCAGTTTCATTTTGACAGTTCAACAACATTCATTGCGTTGTTTACGTTGTTGAGCAGACAAATTCTTCAAACGTATGAAGCAATGGATTAGTATACTATCAATCTCTATCTGAATCAACTTAAAAATAAGCCAAAACAGAAAAAAATATACAGGGTCAATTTAAATTAGTTAGCGAAACTCCGCAGACGCTATGGATAGCAATGATCTAAACACGATAAAACAAAAAAAAAACGGATTTCTCAATGTACTGTATGTAAATATATTACAAGCGGCCGTTAACCCCAAAAAAATATATACTTAATTCAATTTTATTTTAGTTTTTTTTTTTATCTTGTTTAGATATCGATGCATATTACTTCTGCGGAGTTTCGCTAGCTAAGTTAATATGACCCGTTATATTTTCCTTTCATACTTATTATTTTTTTCATTCTGCCCGTGACTGTCAGCCCTAGCTGTAAGCTACATACCTTTTATGGAGTTTGCGTAAACGCTCGCTTACCTTCACGCTAGTTATCACTCAGTGGGTCAGCAGACTTGATTGTACTCTGGTTAAGTGCAAGACAAACATTGTCTGTGTTTCTCACGATTTAACAGAGCTCTTTGTGATGTAGCCCGACCAGCATCTTAATTGCGTAACACATTATCAATCAGAATCTGAAACATTTTGAAGGATATTGCTGATCCATTGCTTCATATGTTCGAAAAATTTGTGTGCTCAACAACGTAAATAATGCTATGAATGTTGTTGAACTGTCAAAATGAAAGCCATTGCTATGTAATATTATCTGCCTAGCCTTTTCCCAACTATGTTGGAGTCGCCTTCCAGTCTAACCGGATGCAGCTGAATACCAGTATTTTACATGGAGCGACTGCCTATCTGACCTCCACAACACAGTTACTGTGTACCCCTACCGATACCCCTTGGTAAGACTGGTTGTCAGACTTTCGGGCTTCTGACTACTCGTAATGATTGTCAAAGATCTACAAATGACAGCCGGGATCAACATTGCTCTCAAAACTGTGAAGGAAAACATCGTGAGGAAACCGACATGTTCTTGAAACAAAAATTCAAAGACATGTGACATCCATCAATTCGCTCTGGGCCCGCGTGGTTGATTACGGGCCACATCCTCTCACAGAGGAGAAATCAAAAGTCAATTAAAATTCAAATTAGGCTGAGAATCAGCTATCGAACGTCAAAATAACATAAGACAGTCCCCCAAAACGCTCGCCCTTCACCACTTCCTAGTGCTGGGAAGAAGAAGTGGCGCAACAAACTCCCCAGCAGCACAGCTGTCTGTTCAGCTAGAAAAACTTGCTTCTATACTATAGTAGGTATGCAAAGTAATTATCAGGCTTGAGACCTAAAGAGGCCTGTGTCCCAGTAGTGGGAACGTTATAGGCTGGTTGTGCTTATGCTAACCAAGCTAGCTGTTTGTTTCGCTTCTCCGTCAACACGAGCAGTCTCCAATAACAGTGTAACATGAACACAAACTCATAACAGGCAGTTCTTCAGTTCATACAAGATGGCGGATGTTTTCATAATAGTCTCATGTTCCAACTGACGTTTCCTCCAGTTTCTATGTAATGGCGTGGTGATGTCAATATGCGGAGCCGAAACGTGGACACACCACGGTACGGCTGGTCCATAAATTCAAGGTCGCTCAGAGAGATATAGAACGGGCTATGCTTGGAGTCTCTCTGAGGGATCGAATCCGCAACGAGGTGATCCGACTGAGAACCAAAGTTGTCGACATAGCTCAAGGAACAAGCAAGCTGAAGGAGCAGTGGGTCGGCCATATTAGCCGTATAACCAATGACCGTTAGGGTAGGCGTGTTCTTGAGTGGAGACTGCGAATCGGCAAACGTAAGGTAGGACGTCCTCAGGCTAGGTGAAGCGATGATCTTCGCAGGATGGCTGGTAGCAGTTGGATGAGAGTTGCCGAAAATCCGTATATGTCCGCCAGTGGACTGCTTTAGGCTGATGATGATGATGTTGGTGTCAATATCGTTATCCTGCTGAGGAGTTTGCTGCACCACTTTTTCTTCCCAACTACAGCAATTCCTCAAATTCTGAGTTCAGCTACGCAGCATAATAATCAGCCTATAATGTTCCGACTCCTGGGGTACAGGCCGCCTGTCTAAGAGAGACTGGGCTACGATAATCCACCACGCGGGCCCAGTGCGGGTTGCTAGATGTCATATGTCTTCGAATGTTTGGTTCTAGGACATGCCAGCGACTGACCGACTCCTTAACAATTCAAAAGTGTCTTCAACTGGTTTATTTGAAATAAATGCTTTGATCTTAAGTTGTGCTAACCTCTCCGGGAAATACACGGGTGATAATATTTTTTACGTTAACAAGGAAAACAACACGCAAATAATGTATTCTCATGCCTCTACGCACGGAATCATAATCTGTCAGCGTGTCTATCACTGTTAATCTTGAAAACTGCTAGCCGCCATTCGAAAGTGACCCGCTTACAAAATTTCATAACGCTAGCTTTAAATGTCATATTGTATAAGATGTCAAAACTATTTGCTAGCGTGTGTTTCATAGTTGATTTTATGAAGATGAGTATTATACTGTACAGGCAAGATTACGTTGCAAATTATTGCCCGGTAACCTATAAGTAAATTTAGTTTAATTTTTAAAAGCTGCAGTGGTTTTGGCAATTTTAAATACATGTTTATAGGTCATTCAAACCAATCAATCAACTCAGCCTATCGCAGTCCACTGCTGGACATAGGTCTCTCCCAGGCTGCGCCACAACACCCTATCTTCCGCCTTTCGCATCCATTCTTATATGTAATTTGCCTGTAATGCTCCATATGTTGGGGTAAGTTCGAGATCTTACTGAAGATATACTTACAACATTATTCTGTGTTATCAATTTTGCCGGGGCAGAATAAAATGGCGCAGAGTTTGATTCGTACGGTCTTTGCCCAGCGTCGAATCTACCCCAACATATATTCTACTAAGGGCTGATTTTTCCAACGCCAGATAATCTTATCCGAGGAATAATTTTGAATTTTTGACAGTTCTTCCATACAAAATCTGTCAGACGTCAATTTTATTCCACGAATAAAAATTATCTGTCGATTGAAAAATCAGCCCTAAAGTAAGTAATTCTGACCAATTATCAGATTTGACCAATTTGATATTGCCCAGAATTGTCCTGTGTGTGTACCGTTAAAATGGGCTATATTCGAACCAGAATTTTTCCGTAAACTTTTTAGTTATTTAACCTAAATTATGTCGATAACTCGAGACATTCAGCTAACTATGTAGTTACAAAGCATTTAAGCATAATCTGCCTATAATGTACCCGCTACTAGGACACAGGTCTCCTCTCTGTGACAGGGAACGGGCCGTAATCCACCACACCGGCCCAGTGCGGGTTAGTAGATGTCACATGTCTTCAATTTTTGGTTCTAGGACATGCAGGTTTCCTCACGATGTTTTCCTTTACCGTTTTGAGAGCAGTGATGATAAAATAAGTTACACAAAGTAAAGCGTCTACCTAATTTGAAACCTACGACTCGTAAGTCGCAGCCTTTACCACTAGGCCACCACTGCCTAGGATTACTTGGTTAACCTCAATTATTTTTAAATAATCAAGCTCTCTGCCAAACTCCATCAAAATCTATTGAGTAGTTTAGCTGTAAAAACGTTGCAAAGTAACAGACACATTTTCGCGTTTATAAATTACCTATATTATATAAGTTTCTATGGCATTGGCTAAGCAATAACTTAACTATCAAGGTCAATGTGTTATGTCACTTGAATATTACTTAATATAACTTTACATACCTACAATTCGGTTAGCAACTAGTTTTCTAGGCCTTTGTAACTTGGAAAGCGGATAGAGGGGCAATTTCGCTTAAGAATATTCTATCCCTAGAGTCCGTAACAGACTATTAGAGATTACGTCCAGTGGATAGTCAGCAGAGTCCTCCTGTCAAACTCAAAGCATTTACATCATTTACAGGCACTTTTGAATTGGCAAGGAGTCGGTGAGTCAGAAAGATGAAGCTAGTTGCCCATTCCAAAGCGTAGTAGGTTCCGGTTTAGCTCAAAGAACGGGCAAAATTATCCAAATAACAACAAACTGCAAGAGATCGATCGCCTTCGACGGAAAACCGGAAAGATGCACTACCAAAACAACCTTGCTTACCGACAATTATTACCATGACTTGCTTGAGCTCTATCAAGTCGGTCGTGCTGACATAAGAACGATAGACAGGGCATTTATTCTGAAACAGAATAAACAAAGCTCTTTCCGCTTTCTACCTAGCATAGGGTTCTATAGCAATACCTACACTAACATCAACTTTCGACCCTGAAATTATAAGACCATGATAATGTTGATAAATTAAATTCACATATCATCGAAATATGTATGTTTATTCAAAGTATTTTTATTTAACAGACGTCTTGTTTGAATATCTACATAATAGACTTTGGTTCGTTCATAAAAACTAGGAGGTAAAGAATGATAATATTAGGCCCTTCAGTAATTTTAACTTTACTTAACAATTTAATATGTTTATGAAAATGAGCAGAAATAGTGGTTAAAAACTCCTTCAACCAAAGTCAAACTTATTCAAACTAGGCTGAGAATCAGCACTTCTTGATCGTCACAATTACAAAAGACAGTTCCCCAAAACGCCCTTCACCACTTCCTAGTGCTTTAGCTGGAAAGAAGTGGCGCAACAAAATCCCCAGCAGCACAGCTGTCAGTTTAGTTAGAAAAACTTCGTAAAATAATACTCTCCATGACCTGGCCTAACGCCGAATCTGACGCTGAAACTCCACGTCTAAGAATTCCAAACACAACGCAAAACGTCAACCACGCAAACATCGCAACATTACAACACTTCAAAATATCAACTTTCCAAATTGACAACGTCGCAAAATGACAATTACATAGAATGACAGTCGCTATATGGCAACGTCACAATTTTGTGACGTTGCCATATTGCGACTGATGATATCACCACAAAATGACAACGTCACAAATTGACAACGTCGCAAAATGACAACGTCACAAAATGACAACGTCACAAAATGTCAACTGTTTTCTAACATGTTTTTCTTCTTCTTCTCCAGGGTTTGTGCTGGCTTCAGCGGTAGTGTTACTGCTCGCGGGCATCATCTGTGCCATCTTCTTCGGGTCATGGGTGCGGATGTTCATAGACCACGTGAGTATATTTTTTTTATTGTTTTATAAGGCTGTGCGTAGACCAGAGTCAAGTCTTGAATGTCCAGACTGTTCTAAGATAACTGACGGAAAATCTATACTATTTTTTCGGTTTTATTGTGAACTAGCTGACCCGACAGACGTCAACAAAGCTCAAAAATTCATAAAAAAATCACATAGAAAACTCAATTTTCAGTTTTTCTCGAATTTTGCTATTTTTAGCCGATTTCAAAAAAGGAGGAGGTTCTCAATTCGACTGTGTTTTTTATGTTTGTTGCCTCAGAACTCCGTTATTTATAAGCCGATTTAGAAAATTCTTTTTTTATTTGTAAGGATATACTCTCAGATCCCATAGAAATTTCATCAAAAACGGTTCAGTAGTTTAGTAGAACCAAAATTACTGGTAAGAATTACAACTTATTATAAGTGAAAAATAAAAACTTTTTTGCAAAAAAAAAAAAAACAACCGACTTCCAAAAAAGACACTACAAAGTGAAAAATAAGTCGGTTGTTTTTTTTTTGCAAAAAAGTTTTTATCACACAATTTTTTACAATTTTTCTAAGGGGTCGGTCAGTCAGAAAAATTAAACAAGTTGCCCATTCCAAAGCGTAGTAGGTTCCTATGGAGACGAACAGGCAAGAAATTCTACAGACACTCTTTTAAATCAAAATAAGATTTTGTAACCATATTTTACAAAATCATTCAAATCAAAATTATCGAACAGAGATTAATATTCTTTACACACAAAAAAAAAAACTTACCTATATGGGGTTTTGTCAGTTCTAAAAGAATTAGCCACTGTAGCGTGTTTTGAGATAAACAAGCAGTATTTAGGTACCTATATTCATCTGTAAACATAGGTACTGATCATGTCATACTACAAAAACCCAGCTCGTCTGCAGATTGACAAGATAAGCCACGTAAAAACCAAACCAAAATGTTGCCAAGTCATTATTGAAAGTTTATATGTCCGGCTGGAATAGGTAACTTAGTAAATAATACAAAAAATAACATGTAATTAGCATAACATTTAAGTCTATATACCCCAGCCTTGCTGAAGTACCCTATACCCTGTTCATTATGTAAACCGTTTTTTGACAGCTGTCTTAGAACGTAAATATTCCAGATTATTTACAAGTTAACTTTAAAATGCGTAATAAAATAAATTTATAAACTGCCTTATCTTATTGAATTATCTTATTTATGGCTTCTTACAGTCATTATAATACCGTACGTGTATCAATCAATGTATTGTGTGTTGCTGCAATCACTAGTTCGATCTGTCAAAAAACGGTTTACCTAATGGACAGGGTATAAGTGCCCATTCACCTGCACCTTGGATGACTTAATCTTCTTCTTAGTATCGATGGCACGACTGAATTTTAAATCTTTTTGGCCCAAAACTTTTCCACTTCCACGGCGTCGTCAGTGGCAGCGCAGAGGTCACTTTGACTGCATGTTTTGGGACACAGAGGGCAGGATAGGATGACTTAATGAATGCCACTGATGCCGCAATCAACGTGGACACCTACTGGGCTCAAACAATATAAAATATCGAAGAAGAGTACCATCGACACGAAAAGATGAAGAAGCCATAGTGTTCCTACTGCTGGACTACCGAGATGACGATTAATAGAAAAGTAATGGAAAAAAAATACATGTTGCGCCGACCTCAAATAAATTGGGATAAGGGCAGGAGAATGATGAATGTTCCCACTGCTGGGATACAGGCCTCCTCTCTTCTAATCCTTAAGAAATGGTGATCAATGCTCATGCCTTCTCTGTAGGAGAAGAGGCCCTTGCCCTGCAGTGAGACAATTATAGGCTGGTCATCATCATCTGCTTGGCCATTTCCCAACCATGTTGGAGTCGGCTTCCAATCTAACCGGTTGCAGCTGAATACCAGTATTTTACATGGAGCGACTGCCTATCTGCCCTCCACAAGCCAGTTACTGGGTAATACGATACCCCATGGTAAGACTGGTCGTCAGACTTTCGGGCTTATGACGACCAGTAACGACTGTCCCCAAATGACAGCCGGGACCAACAGCTTAACGTGCTTTCCGAGGCACGGAGGGGTTTTGGTATTTAAAAATGGTCACCCATCCACGGATCAACTGCGGCAATCGTAGCTTAACCTGATCAATCGCTCCGTGCGGCTATTATTACTTAGCCATAAGCCCATATGCTGGTATTTTTTATATTATTACTAGCTGCGCCCCGCGGTTTACCCGCATAAGTTCCGATCCCGTGGGAGTATCGGGATAAAAAGTCCCTAAAAAATTTTATGTGTTAATCCTGGTTATAAACCAACTGTGTGCCAAATTTCATCCAAATCCGTTCAGTAATTTTTGCGTGAAATAGTAACAAACATTCATCCATCCATCCATCCATACGAACTTTCACGTTTATAATATCTCACGTTTATAATCGTTTTCGCTATCCTACTATCGTACGGACGCCAGCACATCAAGTTACTACAATCTGTCAAATTTCTTTAATAAATTTTCAACTTTATCGCTAATACATTAGAGTTCAAGGTTGATTGGGAAAATTTGACAGTTTCGGGTAGCTTGACCTGCTGGCGTCTGTACTAGGATAGTAGGATAGCGAAACCGATTGCAGACACATATTGCAGAGGGTCTTTACTTGATTACTGTGATTTTTTCTTTTTTATGCAACTGTAATGACGTTTTCGGTTCATTACGGACGGAAGACAGTAATACAGGCATCACTACAACTATGCTTTTAAGTATGTGTGTCGGTGTCCAAGGATGGTTGCGCTCGAGCGCGCGTATGCGCATCGCTTTCCACCACCGGCACAGTAGCCAGTAAACCGTGTTTCAATGCAAGTTGATCGAAACGTAAACAAACTCGTTTTATCATTCTAATACAGTGACTCGGTAAAGGTTTATAGTAATATAATCATCAGTATTTCGAAACATGACAAGTCCTAGAAATAAAAATTCAAACATATGTGACAGGGAAAGAAACTTGTGAACAATCCGTTCACTAAAACAACTGAGGGGCAATTCTCGTAATTCTAAGAAAACTTTCTTAGAAGTCACAGTCTGATCTCAGTCTCAATCTGTCAAAAATATATCTAATTTCCCTACCTACATTTTTGACATTCATTGTCGCTGAGATGAGAATGCGACTAGATTTTGAATGTTTATAATTACGAGAATTGACTTTCCGATGGCACTCAGAAAGCTGCCACGCTTAATTGGACACATCTGCCGCATGTCAGACGATCAATGGGCAAACTTACGACGCAGTGATTCTCGCGTAATGGCAAACGACATCGCGGCAGGCCCAGGCAGAGATGGCGGGATGAGCTGGACTTCTTTAATAAATATTGGTCCTTGGAAGCTCTGGACAGAGAAAGGTGGAAGGAGAGTAGGGAGCCCCAGCAGTGAGAGAATAATGGCTAAGAAAAAAAATGTGATAACAACCAACCCGCATTGGGCCCGCGTGGTGGATTACAGCCCTTTCTCTCTCACAGAGACGAGGCCTGTGTCCCAGCAGTAGGAACATTATGGGGCTGATTATGTTATGTATGCTGCTATGCAGGTTTATGTAAGCGTGAGCTGTATGTATTAAGTAAATTATTTTTATACTCATCCGGTTTCATGATTTCGCAGAAACAATGTCATGCCGTGATTGGAAACAATTTGTTGAAGATGAGTTAACAGAATATAACCTTTACAAAATGTCTATGTTTTCCTCTTAACTATTTCACTTTACTACTTCAAGTATAACTTATATTGTTCTTTGCGTCGGTCAAATTCACAGTTTGCGGGACACTAAATGCCCCCAGCAGGTGTAGCATGACCACTATAGAAACGGGTTTTGTCGATGGAAGAATAGACAAAATGACAGACTGTAGAAAGATTCTACCGTCAGCATGACGATGAAGAGAATGTTTCTAATCTTCAATCGATCTTCTTCTTCGTCGTATCGCTGGCACGACTGTATTTTAAATGCTGTTTTCCCAAAACTTTGCCACTTCCACGGCATTGTCGGTGGCAGCGCAGAGGTCACTTTGACTGCATGTTTTGGGACACAGAGGGCAGGATAGGAGGTGGAGCATGGTTTGTGACATAGCTCCACAATCACACCCTACTGCCATTCCGTCAAGGAAGCCCCACTTTACTAGGTTGGACTTACATCTTCCCACTTGAGTCCGGAGACGGTTCAGAGACTTCCAAGTAGACCACTGAAGGTCGAAGGTCCTTTCAGTCGATAAAAGTCTACAATGTCAAGCATGACGACCAATTTTTCTCTACTAGGGAGTAGAAAAATTTCGTCTCAACAAGAGTCAAATAATCTACACCCCATGGACCTAGACAAGAATCTATATTGGTTTTAAAATTTGCTCCCCGTTGCTATGGAAAGTATAAAAATATGTCTTTGTCTCCATAGAAACGCGAGTCTACAGCTCGCCCCGTACTCGGGCAGAAGAGATGTCGAGTTGGATTAAAAGAACTTTGTCTATTCTTGGTAGAATAGAAATACAATTGGTCATGCTACGCGAGCAAATGTCATCATCTGCCTAGCGCCTTTTCCCAACTATGTTGCGACTATGCATACTTTGCATCCGCAACTATGCGTATTACCCAGTAACTGGGTTGTGGAGGTCAGATAGGCAGTCGCTCCATGTAAAATACGGTCCCCAACATAGTTGGGAAAAGGCTAGGATGATTGCCCGACCTAAGAATCGAACCTAGGACCTCATGCTCAACAGTTGTACTTGCGACCACTAGGTCAGAAGAAAAATTACTCTCAAATCTACTGTTATTATAAACAGTTTTAAAAGCACATTACTATTACTAGTGTGCCACAAATATTGGCGGTACTCGTGTACCCAGCATTGTCTTTCTCAGATGTGGTGTCGACACCAGCGTGTGACTCGATCAGCGCCTTGACCGAAATGCTAGCATTGTGTGTTGGTCATTAAGTAACCTAGGAACGCGGGTTTTCGATGAAAGAATTTTAGTAAGAGGAATAAACTACAGTCAGTGAATGTCAAATGTGTAACTGAATTAATGCATATTATGAAAGTAGTTTGTTCAGAATCGTTTACTGAATCGATTTCTGTCATTTTTTTTAGAGAGTAGTAGTGGCCCAGTGGTAACGGCCGAGGCTTACGAGTTGTAGGTCGTGGGTTCGATCCCAGACAGGCGCTTTACTTTGTGTAAATTATTTCTTCACGGCTGCTCTCAAAACGGTGAAGGAAAACATCGTGAGGAAACCGGCATGTCCTAGAACCAATAATTCGAAGACATGTGACATCTACCAACCCGCACTGGGCCCGCGTGATAGATTATTGCCCACTCTCTCTCGAAGAGAGGAGGCCTGTGTCCCAGCAGTGGGAACATTATAGGCTGATTATGAGGTAATTTTTTTACCCGAAAAAAGTACGAAAACTAGAGTTATCCTCCCTCTGTATAGTCAAAACAAACCAAAATGGACGAAGTACAGACGCCAGCAGGTCAAGCTACCCGAAACTGTCAAATTTTCCCAATCAACCTTGAACCTTAATGCTTTAACTATAAAGTTGAAAATCTAATAAAGATATTTGACAGATTGTAGTAGCTGCGTAGATTTGTAATGTGCGCACGATTTTCTGCCACAATCAGTATAAGTAATTTAATAAATAAGCAATGTTTTATACATAATAGTAACAATTCAGTGTATTTATTATGACCATAACATAATGTTTTAATTGCGGTTTTTGGTGGTGCGCGTTAATTCCGGGACATCTTGTATATGTCCGCTCAGGTCCGTTCCTGTATGGAGTATTGCAGCCACTGATGGAATGGCTCAGCAAAATACCAGCGTGCTGCAAAAAGACTCATAGGCGACTGGACCGGATTATGGATGACTCCCTCTCACAGAGAGGAGCCCGGTGTAGGAACAGCAGCAGGAACTGCCCAGCAGTAGGAACATTATAGGCTGATTATGTTATGCAGTGCTTTTCGAGGATACGGTGGAGTTTATCATCATCATCCTCAGCCCGACCACCACAGCTGAGGACAGGTCTCCCTTTTCGTGTGCCAATCCCCACGCTCCTGTGCCAGTCTCATCCAGGTTCTACCCGCAATGGTAACAATGTCGTCCGACCACCTCGGTGGGGTTACAGTGTTGTTAATAAACCACGTTGTACTCGTAAGTAATAATTTTAAAACGCGTCTAATATGTTACAACGTTACTTACAACATCACGGAAACTCGTACTTTTACAAACACTCGAACTAAGGAACTTACGTCATAGCATATGACACACACACGATATTTACACATTACACACAACATGTAAACGATGGGGCTTGTGGCTAAGTAATAACAGCCACACGGTTCGATTGATCAGATTACTATGCTTGCCGCAGTTGGTCCGTGGATGGGTGACCATCTGAGACCCCTCCGTGCCTCGGAAAGCACGTTAAGCCGGTGGTCCCGGCTGCCATTCGTGGATCTTTGACAGTCGTTACTGGTCGTCAGAAGTCCGAAAGTCTGACAACCAGTTTTACCAAGGGGTTTCGTATTAGATATTGTGGAGGTCAGATAGGCAGTCGCTCGATGTAATTAATACTGGCATTCAGCTGCATCCGGTTAGATGGGAACCCGACCAGGCAGATGATGACTTTTGGAACAGACTGAGGTCCTCGGGAGCTGATGATGATGTTGCTAAATGTATTTTCTTTCTTTTTTCTTTTTGCTTAAAAAAAGGATAAGGGGATGGACCCCTTATTTTTTATGTATTTATAAGCCTTTTGTGTTCCACTTCAAAGGCCTCCCTTCTTCCTTTCCTCTGTCCCCGGTCTATTGCGATTGCGGGCCAATCCTTTAAGAAGGACTCCATCATCCGCTCATCCCCTTGACTTACCTTTTAAAACAGTTACGGCTAAAGATTTCAGCTATTCTTTTGTTGTTCAAGACGAGTAATTTCATGCAAATTGTATGATGTAAATTAATCATACATGCACACACGTTCCCACGCGAGTATTATTATAATTAGCCGTGTGATGTACGGTATGAATACAGTAAGCTTAAGGCTCCGCTCTGATGGTTAGACACGCGATTTTTTTCCATCACTATCTGCCTAGCCTAGCCATCAGCATCTGCCAAGTATGTTCGCTCACTGAAGGAGTCATCAAGTGTACAGGTGACGACATGCGGCGCAGGATGGTAGGTGGGCTATTGTCTGTGGGGAGGTGCCGCAAACGCACTTGAGATCTGAGCCGTCCGTGAACCCCCATCTGTGGAGATTGCCTTTGCTCTGGCCGGCTTGGGTTCGAAGTCTAGAGTTTTCCAAGTCGGGCACGGTAACGCGTGTCCAGGTGGAAGGCTCTCAGATCATCATTTGTCTAGCCTTTTCCCAACTATGTTAGGGTCGGCTTCCAGTCTAACCGGATGCAGCTGTATACCAGTATTTTACATGGAGCGACTGCCTATATGACCTCCACAACCCGGTTATTGGGTATCACGATACCACTTGGTAAGACTGGTTGTCAGATTTTCGGACTTCTGACGACCCGTAACGACTGTTAACGGACGCGACACGCGATTTTGTTATGCGCGTTTTTTGCATTTCAAACGGTAATTTTAATTGTATTTATTGAAATAAACATGCATAACGATACAGGTAATTAAAGTGTTGAGTAATTGCAATCATAACGTAGTTAACTTTGGGCAATCGACAGCCCGATTGATGGGAATGCCGGTTGCAAATAACAACTTTTACAGATCACAAAGAAGCATTGCCAATCTTAAATCGAATGTCTCGTGTGCTGATGAGCCGGTAATTTCAGCGGCACAAGCTTATTTCTTTTAAAACAGCATTGCTGATAGATGAGCGACATAGAGATGAAGAAAGAAAGAAAATAAATTTATTTAGCACAGACTAAATGAAAATATGTATCCAGTGTTACTTCCCCGAATAAACCTAATTTAAAGAGCTTTACATATGACTTTTTCCCCAAAAAGAACGCCGCGATGAACTTTCTTACCGCCTCTTTTTCCACCGCTGTTCCAAGGATTGCATTCGGCCATACTATTCACAAGCAATGTGTCCCACCAGTCACCTCAAAGTTCGGAAGTTTTTGGAACAATGGTTGGTGGTAACCTTTCTTCAATTTTGATTCAGTCAATGCTAAATGAAATGTCAGCTACATAGAATACTTACCAATTCTTGACCAGCATAAAAAAAAAGTTAAAAACACCAAGAATTTCCTAGCCGCGCGTGTCACAGTCTGTGTCCACCTTAAGTGAAGGCAATCCATTGCTGCCCGTCGCAACAGTCGATCAATGCCAACCAGTCAGGTTTTTAGATAATAGAAGTGTCGTAAAATATGAATTACAGTATTATTGTGAAGTTTTACGTCTTCACGAGTTTTTGTAATTGATCTTTGTATCTGCTTTTTCGTGGCATTGGAAGGTCTTACCGTCTTTACGTAAAAACAACTCTTAGATGGGAATCGTGACGAAATGTACGGACGCCAGCACATCAAGTTACTACAAACTGTCAAATTTCTTTAATAGATTTTCAACTTTATCGCTAAAGCATTAGGGTTCAAGGTTGATTGGGAAAATTTGACAGTTTCGGGTAGCTTCACCTGCTGGCGTCTGTACGAACACCTCCTACCTGACTGTGTTATGCCACTTGTCACATGTCCCACTGTAGGGCAAAGGCCTCCCTACTCTCTTTCCACTTCACTCTGGTAAAAGCTGCTGAGGACCACTTCTTGTTGAAGGAGTTTAGCTCGAGCGAGAGAGAAAGAGATAGTTGTCATGGTTTTCGTTGGTGCTGAAGCCGATAGTGAGGTCAAAATGAAAATCCAAGATGGCGGCTGCGAAAATTTTCAAATATTTCGTCATTTTGATATTTTCTCAACCGCCTTCTAGCATTTTTTTTAAATTATAGTTTTAAGGTGTATTTTTTCGCATTTTTCTTTCTTTCTTTCAACATTCCTCTTATCCACAGGAGCTGGTCCTCAGACAAGGTTCCATGACGTTCGAGTGGTGGGCGCGCCCCCCCGTGCGGCCCACGGTATCAGTCTACGTATACAATGTCACCAACGCTGATGAGTTCCTCAACAATGGCTCCAAGCCTGTCTTGAACGAACTGGGGCCTTATGTTTATTCGTGAGTATCTTTTCTTAATCTTGTGCCTCGGAAAGCATGTTAAGCCGTTGGTCCCGGTTGTCATTCGTGGATTTTTGACAGTCGTTACGGGTCGTCAGAAGCCCGAAAGTCTGACAACCAGTCGCACCAAGGGGTCGTATTACCCAGTGACTGGGTTGTGGAGGTCAGATAGGCAGTAGCTCCATGTACTCAGCTGCATCCGGTTAGACTGGAAGCCGACCCCAACATAGTTGGGAAAAGGGTAGACAAATGATGGGTCCAGAATCATGTACTGAATCCATGGTAACAGGATGCGCGTCGATGTCCCTGCCACCCTGTATATTTTTAAATCAATTTATGGGATTTTTTTTCGCATTTCACATCACATTATCGGCATTAGGTTTATTTTCCTTTAGACTTTATTCAAATAAAGTTATAATATTAAATATTATACCCTGTTCAATAGGTTAACCGTTTTTTGACAGCTGTCTTAGAACGTACATATTCCAGATTACCAGATTACGTAAAAGTTAACTTTAAAATGCGTAATAAAATAAATATGTAGCGCTATCTACAACACCACATGCGAACAACGCGTCATACTGACGTCACGCAAATCCTGCATCTCGCAAGCAGAGTTTACCGCGCAATTAGCATAGCTACAATTTCCCAACATCAACCGTTGGGCAATTGCCCGCCAGACACAACAACCGTCTGGTCGGAGGATCCTCCCTTTTCTATGGAGGATGAGTGAACTTTACACCCTGTTCCTCAAACCTCTAAAAATATATAAACTGCCTTATCTTATTTATGGCTTCTTACAGACATTATAATACGATACGTGTATTGTGTGTTGCTGCAATCACTAGTTCCATCTGTCAAAAAACGGTTTACCTAATAGACAGGGTATAGGTACGTTATTTCCATGTAAGCGTAATACTAATCACAGTTACCTACTTTACAGTCTCACTATAAGATTTTATAATAAGAAACTTGTTATTTAGTTATAAAAACCAACTTAACCTATAACTAAGTTAAATAAAATTAAAATCAAAAAATGACCTCGTTGCTCCTGATAACGGAAAGCGCTCATTGCGTTATGCAATATAAAATAAATGACTTGATATAAATGCAAGTTACACTTCCTTCCAAACAGGTTGGTTGTACGGACGCCTGCAGAGAAAACGGACCCCCCCGCCTTACAAATGTGAGCGTTGAGGGGTCCCGTTTTCTCTGCAGGCGAGTGTACACTAATCCAAATTAAGATAAGTGCAAAAAACTTGCCTTCAGCAAAATTGGCAAATTATTCTTGAAAATTATTATTCCAGTCGTTAGCATTTAAGCGGAAATTGGAGAGTTATTTTTTGAAACAAATAGCGTTGTCGTCTCGACACCTCTCTCCCTTGAATTTGTTTTAATAATATAATAATAATAAAAAGGTTTATTTTCTCCACAACAGAATGAAACGTTAGTAGGTACAATACATAAGTGTATACAAAAATACATTGATGTTGTGGAGAATGGAGCCTGTACAACATCAATGTATTTTTGTATACACAATTATAAGTATACAGGCTGTATACTTATAATTGTATATAAATGTATTATAAGTATACAGGATGAATTTTGGGCGTGGATGGCCAAATCCGAAACCTCATAGTTTCGGATTTGGCCTAGGACTAAAGAAAAGTACTTAAAGGAGTCTCGGGCTCGATTTTGATAAAAACTAAAACTGCATCATTATATGTATTTTTGAAAAATCAATATTTCTAGCCAACAATCGAACCCGTTGATTTTGAAAAAAAAACACTGTTTTATTACACCATTCGATAGTGTCCCTAATAAGGATCGAATTCTGGAAAGTAATGACATACGGCAAACTAAAGAAAAGACCTCATATATAACAAAATACTTTCTTTTTAAATTTTCAAGCCATTTTATGCTCTGCTTCTCCTCCACAGCGAAGAATGGGAGAAGGTAAACATCACAGACAACGAGAACGGCACGCTATCATTTCACTACAAGAGGACGTACACGTTCCAGCCGGATTTGAGCAACGGGCTCGACGATGACGCCGTCGTGGTACCGAATATACCTATGTTGGTGAGTACCGTATACTATTTATATGTTTAATATTTTAGGACAAAAATACGACTCGACAGTATCAAAAATGTATATAATACTGCGTTCGCGATTTAGTTGCCAAAACTGTAAACAATGTAGCGGTATCTACAACGCGTCATACTGACGTCACGCAAATCCTGCATCTCGCAAGCAGAGTTTACCGCGCAATTAGCATAGATACAATTTCCCAACATCAATCGTTGGGCAATTGCCCGCCAGACACAACACCTGTCTGGTCGGAGGATCCTCCCTTTTCTATGGGGGATGAGTGAACTTTACACCCTGTTCCTCATACCTCTAAAACAAAACTGTTTATGGAAATACAACTTTAATAGTTCAGTTTACGCTACAACTTCAAATATTTTTATAACTTTTTCAATAGTGCTAGTCACTCTGAAATCAACTAAAATACAATTAAAATAAAGTTTGTTTTTACTTGAAATAACATCCTTAGGTAAGTTGGAGGTTTTTTTTAACAGAATGAGACAGAGAATGCGAACATGCTTATATAGTATACCTGATTCAAGTGACGTGCAGATGACTGTACTAGTCACTCTCGTTATAAAAGTTTAGGTATACTGAGTACATATTTCGTTTGAATTGTCATTCAGTGAGAATAACATTGGTATTCTGGAACTGTCAAAATGAAATCAGTTTTATTGTAACTGATGGGGTCCGCCACGGCCGCAGGTTGTTCGAAAGAGATACCGTGGCCCCTTGCACAGGCAACTGAAGGAACACGGCTGGGTTTTAGTCAGTAAAAGCCTGACAGCCCGCTCCGCCCAGAGCGGGAGAAGCTATTTAATGATTTCCCACTCAAAAAAAAAACAATTGGAAAAATATTTTGTTTAACTGTCAAAATGACATGAACTGAACTGGATTCCGAGTTTGAGACGCAAATAGCAACAGGAAGAGTATTAAAGATCATTTTATATGATACCTACCCCCCCCCCTTTTTGGTGCCTACCCCCTTGAGGAAACGGCATCGTATAATTCAAAATCAAAAGTTAATAAGTTAAGTTTATTTTTATTTAATCAAATTAGGCAGAGAATCAGCACTTTTCGAACGTCAAAATTACATAAGCCAGTCTCCCAAAACGTCCGCCCTGCACCACTTCCTAGTGCTTTCGCTGGGATGAAGTGGCGCAACAAACTCCCCAGCAGCACAGCTGTCTGTTCAGTTAAAAAAGCCTTTTTCATTAATCAATCACTTCAAAACATGAGAAGGTCGACGTATCACCCGACATGATCTTTATTACGAACTGTTTTTTAATTTAAAATAATACAACAATGGGCCCTTAAAATTTCAAGAAAGACGGTTTAAGTAACCTTCCTTCTTCACCACCATATAAGTTTTAAACAAGAACCGTAAATAAATCGTTAAAACATCGGTATTTTCCGAAATGTTGTAAGGTCAACTTGGATCGAGGAAGTAACTTTGACAATTTAACATTGAAAGGAAAATTATTATTTTAATTTTATGGCAGTTTTAGGAGCAAGTAATGTGCTGTATTGTCTTCCTTACATATTTGTGTTATTGACAATATCTAAAAAACTACAGACTTCCAAAAAAAACAGTACAATAGTGAAAAATAACTTTAATTTCGGAAGTCAGTGTCGTTGGTTCCGCATTTTAGTTTTTTGACACCGACTTCTGAAATTTTTCACTGCGTAGTGTTTTTTTTTTTTTGTAAAAAGTTTCACTTTTTAGGTGTACCTTACACAAATACATTATATGACACTACTTGCTATGTAAAAATCAGTCACAGGAAGTTATTAAAACATCATCAATATAAACCAAGTGGAAAAAAGTTGTATTATTGAAGCTAACTCAAAAACTACCAAAGCAAAATTAATAAAATTTATATGGATGGGTACACACCTGAGCATACCTGATCCATTAATAAAATAATTTTGCAAACGTCTATATGTATATGACGGTGTTAAGCCTGAACATGAAAAAAAAAAACAAATTGAGAACTTCCTTCATTTTTTGTATCTCTTTTGCAATAACTTCAAATAAAATTAAGGAAAGGAATGGGTGTATTTTGTCTGCATAAACAATAGACTTGCCATTTTGACAGCTGTCACATAATATAAAAAAATGTGCGATTAAAAAATCACAGTATTTAGTAGTAAAGTACAGACGCCAGCACATCAAGCTACCAGAAACTGTCAAATTTTCGCAATCAACTTTGAACCTAATGCTTTAGCGATAAAGTTGAAAACCTATTAAAGAAATTTGACAGATTGTAGTAGCTTGATGTATCCGTACACGAATCATGATACAAAAATAAGTTTTACGCATTCTAACCACTGCAAATCAAGAATAAACATTGGAAGACTATTTTTATCTTTTAAAACAAAACCCAACTCAACAAAAACACGTCACTTTTGTTAAGTGCCTTCATGACAGTGTCAATTTGTTAGATAATTAACTTTAACAGGTACAAGACATCTTTAGTTTACGTTGTAGCTTCGGATCATGAAGAAAACCGATCTCAGGAAAAATTTACATAGTACAGCGGGGTAATTGAGTAATAGTTTTCATTTTGACAGTTCAACAACATTCATTGCGTTATTTACGTCGTTGAGAAATTTTTCGAACACAATTATGAAGCAATGGATTAGCAATATCCTTCAAAGTGATTCAGATTGAGATCGATAGTGTGTTACGCAATTAGGGTGCAGAGGCTGTCGTAAGAAGTACTAGCTTCGGCCCGCGACTTCGCTTTTCTGAGTTGACGATGACGACGTCGTCGAAATTTCTTGTTATCCCGACCCACCTCGTCGCATCGCATCGCATCACCTGCCCGGGCTATCACTTCGTTTTCGTTTAGCGTTCTGACTTCTAAACTACGAGTACTATATAAAGAGAAAAGATTAGATTTTTTGTATGTTTGTTCGTTACGCTTTCACGCTAAAACGGCTGAACGGATTTGGATGCAATTTGGCACATGCGTAGGCCATGACCTGGATTAGGATATAGAATACTTTTTATCCCGACATTCCCACGGGATCGAGACTTATACGGGTGATACCGCGGGACGCAGCTAGTATAGAGTAAATACTAATTACATGGCGTAGTGTTTCAATTATGATGTTACAAAATAACAGGACAATAATAATAATTAAGAAATATTTTAAATGGCCATCATTAACCAAGTTTTGCAAAGTCAGTGAATTTAAACGACAGATTATTATAACTAATGTTTCGTAATTAAACGTCTTTAGTTATATTAACTGGAATTATTTGCATGCAAGAACATGAGGCAATTTTAGCAACTGGTATATAGTGTACTGTCGTGATGGACTAGTGGTTAAGAGGGATGCGCTAAGTAGCCCGTAAAAGGGGATTGAAGATTTTTTTATGGAGCCGGCATACCTACTGCCGCGCCATTTTGATTTTTGTCAAAATGGCGGCCACTCATGTGACATTTATAAATTGATAACTGACATTAATGCAAACAGAAAACGTAATGTGACCAAACCCCGTAAAACGTCACGTTTCTGAGATATTAAACTAACACCCACGTAAACTAGTACCCTGATTCCGTAACACACTATCAATCACAAACTTGAATCATTTTAAAGGAATCCATTACTTCAAATGTTCGAAAAATTTGTCTGCTCAAACAACGTAAATAACGCAATGAATGTTGTTGAACTGTCAAAATGGAAGCCATCACTACTGTTAAAGTGTTACGCAATTACTCCGCTAGCGTAAAATGACTTTATTGTAGGTACACCTCTGCACAGTCCCTAAAATATGTATGTTAAAACATTCAGTCAAGTAGGTACTAACAGCTTGCCAAAGTAATTACTTCGCGGTCACCTTCTAGTTCGCGGCTGCAACGCGCGTTGCTTAACTTTGATGACCTAATCAGTAGCTACTGGCAAGATTACACAAAATATGCAAAGTGGGCCTTGAAAGAATACGAGACATTTCTGAGTAAGTGGCTAGGACCAACTGTCTTAGTACTTAGCAACTTATTTTGTTACTAGCTTCGCCACGCGGTTTCACCCGCATAAGTCTCCATCCCGTGGGAATATCGGGATAAAAAGTATCATATATGTTAATCCTGGTTATAAACCATCTGTGTACCAAACATCCAATTCCGTTCAGTAGTTTTTGCGTGAAAGAGTAACAAACATCCATCCATCCATACAAACTTTCACGTTTATAATATTAGTAGGATATTCATTTATAGTAGGACTTACCAACTTACAGATAAAGTAAGAAATAAGTACTAAGGGGTATCGTGTTACCCAGATACTGGGTTGTGGAGGTCAGATAGGCAGTCGCTCCATGTAACATACTGGTATTCAGTTGCATCCGGTTAGACTGAATGCTGTGTTTTTTCTTCTCTTTCATTGTGAATGCTGTGCACGTCTGTAATTGACGTAAACACTAGTCCATGTCTCTGTTCTCTGTTATTTGTAAATGTTTGTGTTTGTGTTTGTGTTGTTGATGTGCCTTAATAATAATAAATAAATACAGCCGCCCTAACATAGTTGGGAAAAGTCTAGCAGATGATCACAGGAATTTTGAAGAGGCGTCATTGACAGAAAACTTTTAAAACGGAATCGATGAAGACGGATGAAATGCAGAGAGAGCTATGCATATATGGTATTCATATTATATAATATATTTTATATGTAAATGTCGATGAAGGAGTGGGAGACAGAAGAATATGTAAGCTGTCACGCCCTTTATGCCTGGAGGCTTTTATTTAGGTATTATATTTTTGTGGTCTGTGGATGGGTGACCAGCTTTACGTACCGAGACCCCTCCGTGTCTCGGAAAGCACGTTAAGCCGTTGGTCCCGGTTGTCATTCGTGGATCTTTGACAGTCGTTACGGGTAGTCAGAAGCCAGAAAGTCTGACAACCAGTCTTACCAAGGGGTATCGTATTACCCAGTAAGTAGGTTGTGGAGGTCAGATAGGCAGTCGATCCATGTAAAATAGTGGCATTCAGCTGTAGCGGTTAGACTGGAAGCCGACCCCAATATAGTTGGGAAAAGGCTAGATAGATGATGATTTTATTTGCATTAATATTTTTAGTTTTTCTTTTGTTTGAGTATAGTTTTTATTGTATTTATTGATATATAGGCGTGGCTAGCATATACATATGGCAAATAATTGAATTTTATGTTCTGTGTCTTGTAATGTTTATTACTTTGCATACCTAGAAGCAAGTTTCTCTAACTGAACAGACAGTTGTGCTGCTGGGGAGTTTGTTGCGCTACTTCTCCCCAGCGAAAGCACTAGGACGTGGTGAAGGGCGGGCGTTTTGGGGGACTGTCTTATGTAATTTTGACGTTCAAAAAGAGCTGATTCTCAGCCTAATTTTAATAAATGACTTTTGCTTTTGAAACAAAGTTTGATGGAATGTGTGATATAAGAATGATATGGCTAAAAAAGAGGTGACTACTGAGATGACGACTGATAGAGATGTATGGAAGAAAAAGACATGTTGCGCCGACCACTAATACATTGGGACAAAGGCAGGAGGATGATGATGATGTACAGACGCCAGCTCATCAAGCTACCCGAAACTGTCAAATTTTCCCAATCAATCTTGAACCTAATACTTTAGCGATAAAGTTGAAAATCTATTTAAAAAAATGACAGTTTGTAGTAGCTTGATGTCTGTATTTCAGTCTCAACGCTGATAATATAACCTAGCCTCCATTTTCTTGTTTTTAAGATAATATAAGTAAAAACTGAATAACTACGTAACCGCGTCACTTGTAGGCGCGAACAGAGAAATCGTTGCGCTCTGATTCTGCTGAATTAATGTAATATTACACTTGTTATTACTGGGAGGTAGGCAGGGTATGGTGTGATAGAAAGGTGCAAATTAACCTACCTACAATACGTGGTCGTTAATATAACACATCGGGCTTTCGAAAGAGACTGACAGAGGCAAAGACAATGTTTCAAACTCAAACCCCAAAGCATCTTTTTCAATTAAACCATTTACAGGCACTTTTGAGTTGTCAAGGAGTCGGTCAGAAAAAGATGGAGCTAGTTGCCCATTCCAAACCGTAGTAGGTAATTATAGAGAAGAACGGACAAGAAACTCGGATCAATGGATACTCTTAAATTATATTTTTACAGAAATATTAGTTTTCCGGATACTAACATTTCTGATTTTATCCTTCAAAGAAATTCTGAGCATAGCCCGCTCCATAGCGCGCTGAGCGATCTTGAATTTGTGGACCAGCCCGACTGTCAGTGTCCGCCTTTCAGCACTGTCTGTCATGACGGGCAGGACGCACTAGTTGATGAAATTAGTTTCGAATCATTGCGGGATAGACGACGAGAAGATTTGACGAAGTTTCTTGACTTGACAAACTTCGCCAGCCCACAGCCACCTCAATTTGGTTACTCTGCAAGCAAACAACGCTATGACGTTTACAGCATTATCAGTCTATAATGTTCCCACTGCTGGGACACAGGAATCCTCTCGGTGAGAGGGAGTGGGCCGTACTCCACTACGCGAGCCCAGTGCGGGTTGGTGGATGTCACATGTCTTCGAATTATTGGTTCTAGGACGTGCCGGTTTCCTCACGATGCTTTCCTTCACCGTTTTGAGAGCAGTGGTGATGAATAATTTACAGAAACTAAAGCGCTTGTCTGGGTTCGAACTCACGACCTCGTAAGTCGCGGCCGTTACCACTGGGCCACCACAGCTCCCCTGACGTTTAGAGACGTCACCGTTTAAAAGAAGCCGTAATAATAACTGAAATCAAATACCATAGACACGTATAATGCCGGAGTAATTGACGCGTTAACACAAAAATGCACTAAGACGTGATATACGGCTAAATTCTATTCTCTCTGGCTATTAACAGAGCGTGATGGGGGAGGCGAAGCGCGACGGCTCAATGAGCGATTTCAGTCATTTGTTTTCAAGTACATTTTCGGTTTTTATCGAGAACGAACTTCTCCCCGCGAATTCGTCCGTGTGAAATTTTTATTGTTCCCCCGACCCACCCCGTCGCATCGCATCGCCTGCCCGCGCTATTACTTCCCCGTCGCATCGCATCGCCTGTCCGCGCTATTTTGTTTCCGCTTAGCGTTCTTTCTGACTGTTTTCTTTTTGCTCGGCTCCTAAGGGACCTAGCGTGATGTTAAATAGCCTATAGCCTTCCTCAATAATCGCACGTTCAAACAAACATACAAACACAGTCTTCAGCTTTATTATAAGTAAAGATAGATATATAGATTAATGGCAAATAATCCGACTGCTTTCCTAGGGGGGGAGGGGCTGTTCATATAATACGTAAGACTTGAGGGGGGAGGGGGTTCAAACTAGTCTTATTTTTTCTTACATGGGGGGAGGGGTCTGGATTATTCTTACGTAAGATCACAAAAATAAGCAAACGTATAAGTTTAAAAAAAAATTGCTTCTTTTTCTTTACAATTTTGGTAAATACTGATCTTACGTAAGAATCAAAAGGGGAGGGGGGGGGGGCTTATTCAAGTTTTATGTTTTCTTACGTAGGGGGGGAGGGGGATCAGAAATTGGTTCAAATTGTCTTACGTAATAAATGAACAGCCCCTAATGGGCACTGCCGCCTACATCTGTAACACCAGAGATATCGTACATGCGTTGCCATCACAGACACAAAGCTGAAATGTGCCATGTGCCTGTAACTACACCGACAGTCCTCTTCAAACTTGGACCTTGCCATGCTGCTTGGCGGCAGTGGTATCTCTTTAAGCTGCAGTGAGCGTTTCAAAGAGAGCACATCAGTACATGAACACAGCAAGCATCTTGATGCGGCGTACGACAACACGCTGACTGCGACTGATGAAGTTTATAGGAGACTTCATCCTAAGCAAACCCTTGGTTTTTGATAGCCTGTTCAGTAAATGATAAATAATTTGATTGCTGTAAGTACCTACATAGGTTAGTACAAATACTTTTACATGACAAAAATATAATTTCCGTGTTTTCTATCTGAGTACTCTGAGAAGAAAGGCCGAAACAAACTCAAGAGGTCTCTATAAAGTCCAGACATAATTTTGGTCCGATCATGTAGATTATTGTCTGAAATGTTCTTTTTACGGAAGAACCACACAGATTTGAGTGGACCTGTCCGGTCAGTGCACGCATTTGCCAGTAATCGTGTAGTGACAATACTTGATTACTTACTCATGTAGGATGAGTAAGTAATCAAGTATAAAGTAAAACTGCCGAGTCTAAAGTTATGCAACTCACTTAGAATGACAACCCACGTCTTCAATCCCCGATCACGATCTAATATAAGCCCATAATGAAATATGCAAACATACATATATACCATGACCGGGCGTTCAACTTGACAGAAACCCCATGACAAGAGAAAATAGACTTTACTTCTTAGATCCAAAGTAGATTTTTCTAAAAATAGAAGCGAGGTTCTATCAGGAGTATTTGTTTAAGAGAAATTCAACTTCCTCTGTGAGAGAATAGAGTTCAATTCAGGTTAGTTATGTAAACTCAGGTGTAATGTTCTTGGCTAATTGATTAAGCGCTCATATTGTGCTAGTGAGTATGTTTACGACTGTTGTTTTAATGGAGGATGGGCAGAGTTGGAAGTCGAAATGAAACTATGTATGAAATAGTAAGGGGAAGGACTTTACGAGTAGGGGAAGACCAAAGAAACGATGGATGAAAGAAGAAAAAAATGATATAAGGCTAGAAAGGGGATGACTGCTGAGATGATGACCCTAGGAGACGAATTCTGTCCTGTCTTTTTAGACCCAGAATGCTCCGTTCCCTCGCTCTCGGCAGCCTCCAATACCAGAGGAGCAATTCTCGTAATTTTAAGAACGTCCACAGTCTGATCTATGTCTCAATCTGTCAAAAATACCTCTCAATGTCCCTACATTTTGACAATATTTTGACATTGATGGTAGCTGAGATGAGATTGCGACTAGATTTTGAAGGTTTTTAATTACGGGAATTGTCCTTCTGGTCTGAGCACCCTAGGGTAGGACGGACAGGATACACATGTCGATAAGCTTGGGCTTCAGGGAGATCAATAAAAAACAATTCGGCGCTAATTTGACAGATCCGCGCTGGACCCGCGTGGTAGATTACATACAGCCCACTCCCTCTCACAGAGAGGAGGCCTGTGTCCCAGCAGTGGGAACATTTTAGGCTGGTTATAGTTATGTTTATTTCACTTTATAATATTAGTTTTGAAAAATAAGGATGTTAGATCAAATTAAAAGCTTTTCTATTATAGACTTAGGGCTGATTTTTCTAACGCCAGATAATTTTATCGGAGGAATAATTTTGAATTATTGACAGTTTACAATACAAAAACTGTCGGACGTCAATTTTATTCCACGAATAAAAATTATCTGACGATGGAACAGTCAGCCCTAAGATATTTATCTGGAGTTATCTACTAACCGCTAAGGGACTATAACAAAAATACTACACAGCTGCGCTGCTGCTGCTGCTGTGCTGGGACACAGGACTCCTCTCTGTGAGAAGGAGTGGGGGCCCAGTGCGGGTTGGCAGATGTCGCATGTCTTCGAATTTTTTGGTTCTAGGACATGCCGGTTTCCTCACGATGTTTTCCTTCACCGTTTAGAGAGCAGTGGTGATGATATAATTTACACAAAGTAAAGCACCTGTCTGGGTTCGAACCTACGACCTACTACTCGTAAGTCGCGGCTGTTACCACTGGGTCTCCAGTGCTCTTAAAAGACATACATTTCAATTAAAATATATACCCAGTAATTTCTTAACGCCAGCTGTACTTATAATCACAAAGTACAGACAGGCCATGAGCCAACGAATGGAGTCGTTGTGTGGCCCACTTTCACTTACTGCCTGTGCGCCTGCGCCGCGATGACGATGACTGTTTGTGACGGTGGCTTTGGAGTTTTAGAGGCAGGGAAATAATTGTGGAAGGTATTTAAAAGAAGTACAAAATTTATTAAAAGAAGAGTTCGCAGAAAGCGATAGAGCCGGCCATTTTATGTTATTCAGTGTTAAATGTCTTGTTATGTATTTTCTGGTGTACAATAAAGTACCTAAACAGTAAAAAGTACAATAAATCCTACTAATATTATAAACGTGATGGATGGATGGATGTTTGTTACTCTTTCACGCAAAAACTACTGAACGGATTTGGATGAAATTTAACACACAGATGGTTTATAACCAGGATTAACATATAGGATACTTTTTATTCCGATATTACCACGGGATCGAAACTTATGCGGGTGAAACCGCGGGGCGCATATAGTCAACAATAAACTTACTTTATTTTATTTTTTGCTTGACTCCTTAGACTCCTAGCATGAAGTTATCTATATAATATAGCCTTACTTAAGAATTGTGCTATCAAATGCAAAAAGTTTTTTTTTCAAATCCGACTGTTAGTTCCAGAGATCAGCGCGTTCAAACAAACTTCAGCTTTATTATTAGTATAAAGATTGAAAACATTAACTTAATGTTTGATAATTTTTAAATGGCGTCCTCTGCATGCGGAAATTAAAGCTATAAATTAAAGTGCTTATGTGGAATAAGCTTTACCTACAGCCTAAATTCGTGCACTAAGTGTGTTACAATCTAAAATACTGTTACTGTTAGCCTGCATTATCCGACTGCTGGGCAAAGGCTTCTCCCCATGATGTCCAGCTCTTTCGATCCAGGGCCGAAGCGGACCACTGGTCGTTTATTTTCTCCTGCACGTCCCGTCGTCTTCTAAGGGTCTGCCGCGACGCGACTAAAATACTTATTTCAATAACAAATAAAAGTGCCTAATAAAACATTTCGTAAATAATGTTATTAAAACACATAATGCGGTACCTATTCTTTACATAACATTGCGTAAAACTTATTTTTGTAACTTGATTCTCGTATATTTTGCAACGAAATAATTTAGTGAATTTTTCAAGCCATAATTTTTTATATCATCTGACAGCTGTCAAATGACAAGTCTATTGTTTATGGAGACAAAATACACCTATTCTTTTGTTTATAATTTATTTCAAGTTATTGTAAAATACGTTATTTATGTGTGTATAAGTACCCTGTTCTTCATGAGAAAAATATTTTTTATACCATCTATATGTATAAACTACTTCCTTCCTCCTGCCACATTGCCCCTTTGACACATGGCAATCAATAATGTAGCTTCAGTGAAATAAATTTTGTAATCGGATCAGTTGTCCAGAGGTTTTTTTTTTCGTTTGTTAGCTTACACCTAAATCTATCCAGGAACTCTTTTCCCGCGCCACCTCGAACCAGCCCTCGTGGTACGCGTCCAGGTTATCTCGCAATCTCTTTCTGGGCCGGCCTCGGCGGCGCCGTCCATCTTCAGGCACCCATTGTGTTGAGACTTCTGCCCAGCGGTAATCGTGCATGCGGCTGATGTGACCCGCCCAATCCCATTTGAGTCTGGCGGTCTTCTTTCCTAAATCCAATATGCCCGTTTTGGAGATTACCTTTTACAAATATATGAACACGCAATTTTACATCTTGTAATTAGTCCAGCTCCGTCATTGCGTAATACACTACCGATCTCAATCTAAATCATATTGCAGAATATGGCTAATCCACTGCTTCATATGTTCGAAAAATTTGTCAGCTCAACAACGTAAATAACGCAATGAATGTTATTGAACTGTCAAAATGAAAGCGATTACTACTGTTAGTGTGTTACGCAATTATAATACGAGTGTTCGTTATTTACATGAAAATTACTTAACAATAATTAATGTAAAGTAATTATCTGTATAAATGAGTGTGCTTACTGATTACTATATAACCTTAAAAAGCCGTGAACATATAGCATTATCAGCAATATGCATTGTGCAGTCAGATGAAAAGAAAGCATTCTGTTGGAACCAAACGGCTAACTTACTGTTAGCATTAACGCATGGTTAAATATAGCGTGTATCAGAGAGGTGTGGACATATTCAAGGGTGTGGTACAGACCATAACACTGAACAACTTTCTACATGGGACCAACATCGTGGTCGCGAAAAAAAATTCAACTGACCCATACAAAACTTCAGTAACTACTCTACCCAATTGTATGGGATAGGTGATATTTTCCCAGTGGATGGGTGACCATCTTTACAAGACCAAGACCCCTCCGTGCCTCGGAAAGAACGTTAAGCTGTTGCTCCCGGCTGTCATTCGTTGATCTTTGACAGTCGTTACGGGTCGTCAGTAGCCCGAAAGTCTGACAACCAGTCTTACCAAGGGGTATCGTATTACCCAATAACTGGGTTGTGGAGGTCAGATAGGCAGTCGTATATTTAGCTGCATCCGGTAACACTGGAAGCTGACCCCAACATAATAGGGAAAAGGCTAGGCAGATGATGGAGATGATAAATTTTTCGCGATTATTACGGCAGCGACTTACGAGTTGTAAGTCGTTGCTTCAAACACATTACTTTGTGTAAATTATTTCATCACCACTGCTCTCAAAACGGTTAAGGAAAACGTGAGGAAATCGGTATGTCCTAGACCTAAAAATTCGAAGACATGTGTCATCTACCAACCCGCACTGGGCCCGCGTCTTAGATTATAGCCCACTCCCTCTCGAAGAGAGGAGCCCTGTGTCCCAGCAGTGGGAACATTATAGGCTGACTATGAAAAATTCCCAGTGTCTAACCTCAGGGTCTCGATTTCTACCCGTTTCAAGCCAAATAGTCTCATCTCCCTATGACACGGGACTTCTCGTTGGTGTAGTGGTCGCAAGCGCTACTGCCTGGTCCTGGGTTTTTTATCTGGAATTTCTCAGTAGCAGCCCGGAGTCGGGATATGTGCCTGGTTGATGGCAATAGGCTCGCCCCCTATTACATGGGACTTAAACATAACTGGCGAAATTTGGGTGCACTGAACACATCTGCCTATCTCCTCTGTGTATACAAACGTGATGTTATGTATGTATGTTATGATGAATGGATGAAACCTACGCCTCTATCTACCCCACATGTGCTAAAAGCGTATCCGCCGTAGTATTAAATAGAAAAGTGTCAATTTGTGATAGCCGGTCAACCGCGCACACGCATCGTCGAGTTTCGCCTTTCTACGAATATGTATCACTTTTTCTTGGGCTTGGCTGCCCCCCATCCCTACCATGATCGTCGTGGTTTTCGCCAATTTTCGACCGAAATATCGTAGCAGTTGTCGACATAGCACAGAATAAGCAAGCTGAAGTGGCAATGGGCCGGCCATATTAACCGTAGAACCGATGACCGTTGGGGTAAACGTGTTCTTGAGTGAAGACCGTGAATCGGTAAACGTGAGGTGGGACGCCCTCAGGCTAGGTGGAGCGACGATCTTCGCAGGATGGCTGGTAGCAGCTGGATGAGAGTTGCCGAAAATAGAGTTGAATGGCGTGCAATAGGAGAGGCCTATGTCCAGCAGTGTGTATCCATTGCCAAGGATTTTCCAAAATAGATTTAAATTGCAGTAATTGATAAACATTCACAAACGTATTCGTAATGTCAATTACTTTAAAAATCATTAGGAGTTCCGTACGTACATGTTTTATTTAAAAAATCCTCCATAATTGGTAATAGGAAGGAAGCTCGAAAGTCTGACAACCAGTCTTACCAAGGGGTATCGTATTACCCAGTAACTGGGTTGTGGAGGTATTACCCAGTAACTGGGTTGTGGAGATATTACCCAGTAACTGGGTTGTGGAGGTATTACCCAGTAACTGGGTTGTGGAGGTATTACCCAGTAAATGGGTTGTGGAGGTCAGATAGGCAGTCGCTCTATGTAAAATACTGGTATTCAGCCGAATCCGGTTAGGTTGGAAGCCGACCCCAACGAAGTTGGGAAAAAGGCTAGGCAGATGATGGTATGGTGAATTACTATGCATACCTACTATTGTACAGAAGCAAGTTCTTCTAACTGAACAGATAGCTGTGCTGCTGGGCAGTTTGTTGCGCCACTTCTTCTTCCCAGCTAGAGCACTAGGAAGTGGTGAAGGGCGGACGTTTTGGCGGACTGTCTCATGTAATCTTTACGTTCAAGTAGTGCTGATTCTCAGCCTAATTTGAATAAATTACTTTTGATTTAGATCGCATGACAATTCACTTTTCGTCTGATATTGATCAGCACCCTAATTGCGTAACACACTATCAATCTCAATCTGAATCATTTTGAAGGATATTGCTAATCCATTGCTTCATACGGTTGAAAAATCTGTCAGCTCAACAACGTAAATAACGCAATGAATTTTGATGAACTGTCAAAATGAAACCCATTGCTACTGTTAGTGTGTTACGCAACTACCCCGCTAGTCTGCATTCACGTGCTGGTTGCGAATACTACGCACCTGATCTTTCTGAAGAACATCACCAAAAAGGTGATTTGCCATGTAAATATCTTTTCTAAGTCGCCTTTCATCCTCTCAACATGAGCAAACTTAGGCAAGTCTAAATTTACGCCTGCTATGTGACGTGTAGGTTCATTAGTCAACGGTAAAACATGCAAATTTTTACCGCTACGCGAATTTACGTGGGTGTCACTATATTGACCATTGGGTTAATGACCATACCTTCCTTTATAGGAATATATCGGTTTCTGAGTAATAGGACCTATCAGCTGTTCTGTTACACACATAGCAGCGGGGTCTTTGCGTAACACACTAACAGTAGCAATGACTTTCATTTTGACAGTTCATCAAAATTCATTGCGTTGTTGAGCAGACAGATTTTTCGAACATATGAAGCAATAGATTAGCAATATCCTTCAAAATGATTCAGATTGTGGTTGATAGTGTGTTACGCAATTACGGTGCTGATGTATGATCGTAAACGAAGCAAAAGGAATATGTAAGGATCGTAGCAGTTGGAGTTCTGTAGTCTCTGCCTACCCCATGGGAAGAAGACGTAAGTTTATGTATGTATTTACACTTAGTAGTAGTAGAGTTGTATGTGAAGCAGCTCGTCCGGGAAGTACACCATACATATGTCTGTCGCCAAGCAACGTTGCTGTGTTCCAGTTTGAAGGGTACGTGTGCCGGTGTGGTTACAAGCACATGAGAGACTTCAGCTTTGTCTCTGGGATGGCAACGCATCTGCGATGCCGTTGGTATTGTAGATGTTCAAAGGAAACGCCGAACTCATCTAGTTTAAAAAAATATTTGTTTGACGTGTAAAAGTGTTTGTACAGACGCCAGCAGGTCAAGCTACACGAAACTGTCAAATTTTCCCAATCAACCTTGAACCTTAATGATTTAGCGATAAAGTTGAAAATCTATTAAAGAAATTTGACAGATTGTAGTAGCTAGATGTGCTGGCGTCTGTACAAACCTACTTACAGAATATAAATCATTTATTATAGGCGGTAGTAGGGTAGTTTAGGACACTCCTCAGCTGGATGGACCAACGATCGTGTTTAAAAGAGTGTCCGTAGAGTTTCTTGTTCGTTCTTCTCCATATCTACTACGCTTTCTACCCCTACGCTACGCTACCCCTCCCGCTCTGGGTGGAGCGGAAGGGAGTGTCAGACTCTTACTGACTAAAACCCACCCATGTTCCTTCCTTGCCCTTTATGTTCCGGGGTAGCGGTAACCCTTTCGGACAATCCCGCTGAATACCTACTACGCTTTGGAATGGGCAACTAGCTTCATCTTACTGATTGACTGACCCCTTGACAATTCGAAAGTGCCGTAATTTGTTTATTTAAAATAAATGATGTGATTTTGACTTTGACCTTAAAAAGGTGGCTGGGAAAGACGATGCGGAAGGCGGAGGACAGAGTCTTGTGGCTCAGCCTGGGAGAGGCCAATGTTCAGCGGACTGCTTTAGGCTGAGTTAATTGAGTTGATAGTAGTCTGTGCCCACTTAACATTACACGTGCCATCGACCTGTTTGATATCTGACAACATTAAAAACTAATCCGTCTGCCTATACTGATGATTATTTCCATATTATTACGATTAACCAATCAAACAAATGTATTTTTCCACACGGTCTGTACCTACCAATAGTTTAAAAATCGATTAATACAAGGCTGATCTATTCTGTATATATGACGATATTATGATACCTGATCAGGGGGTCTACTCCGAAGTGGTATCGGCCGAATGTTCGGCCGTGTCCTGCTACGAAGTTACTATTTGGTTCGGTCAGTCCCGATCCTACTCTCCTACACACTTTCGGATATTGACTATGGTCCCGACCCAACTGAGCCGATCCGAACTTTTTTCGCATTTTTCAATAATATTCGGTTCGGCCATGTGTCGGTCCGATCCGATCAGTCGCACTTTGCACTTCGTAGTAGACCCCCAGGTCATTTCAGGTGTCATTAGTTCCTCGTTAAGTGTTCTAGTTGTTCAAAATGGTTTGTTTGCTGGTTGATGTAATGATGATTTGAGTATGAATGTTGATGGCTATAAGAGTACTTATTTATTTATATATACTTTATTCTACGGACGCCAGCACATCAAGTTACTACAATCTGTCAAATTTCTTTAATAGATTTTCAACTTTATCTCTAAAGCATTAAGGTTCAAGGTTGATTAGGAAAATTTGACAGTTTCGGGTAGCTTGATCTGCTGGCGTCTGTACACCACAAAAATGTATAACAAAAAAAAATTTATCGAACATTAAAAATATAAAAAGGGCGGCCTTATCGCTTTCGAATGGACAGTAGATTGGTGGAGTAGTAGGATGAATGAAAGCCAAGCATGCAGCTGAGATGAGAATTCTAAGAGGGATGTGTGGTGTTACACGAATGGATAAGATAAGAAATGAGTACATATGAAAAAGTGTGAAAGTGGCACCGGTAACTGAAAAGTTTTGTGGAAATCGGTTGTCATGGTATGGGCATGTGGTGTGGGCATTTACAGAGGAATGAGGAAAATGTCGTGAGGAAAGTTTTGAGTATGAATGTGGATAAGTAATAAGAATAGGGGAAAGACCAAAGAAACGATGGATGGACTGTGTGAAAGATGATATTGATAGGAAGGAGGTGACTGCCGAGATGACGACTAATAGAGAAGTATGGAAGAAAAAGACATGTTGCGCCGACCGTAAATATATTGGGATAAGGGTAGGAGAATGACCTGCCAGGGCCGCGGGTTGTTCGAAAGAGATACCGTGGCCCCTGGCATAGGCAAGGAACACGGGTGGGTTTTAGTCAGTACAAGTCTGACACGCCCTCCCGCTCCGCCCAGAGCGGGAGAAGTCATATGATGATGTCCCACCCAAAAAAGAAAAGGGTAGGAGAATGATGGTGATTGACAGTACCTAGAGGCAGGTTTAATCTAGTGCAGCCAGAACTTTAAAAATGTATGTAAGAAAAAACGTTTATTTTCGGTAAATATGGCCCAAAGAAACAACATAAACACAAAAAAGAACAAGTTGTGGAAAATATGCGTCACATCCACGCAAAACAGCCATCGCTCAGCATAGTGCTGCGACCTTATGCGATACAGAACCTCAAAGCTGGTTTTCAGCAACAGGATGTGCTGCTGTGTGTGGAGCTGTGGTCCAAACTATGTCCCACCTGCTATCCTGTCCTCTGTGCCCCAAAAGCAGCCATAGCGACCAACGCGCTGCCGTGGAAGTGGCGAAGGAAGAGGGCCAACGAAATTCAATACAGTGTCCTGCCAGTGACACGACCAAGAAGAATTCATCATCATCTGCCTAGCCTTTTCCCAACTATGTTGGGATCGTCATCCAGTCTAACCAGATGCAGCTGAATGCCAGTGTTTTAGATGGAGCGACTGCCTATCTGACACTACCCAGTTACTGGGTAACACGATACCCCTTGGTAAGACTGGTTGTCAGACTTTCGGGGTTCTGACGACCCGTAACGACTGTCAAAGATCCGCGAATGACATCCAAGGAGAAGTAGATATGTCATAATATTTCGCTACGTGTCTATCCGTACTTGGCATGCTAAGCTACTTCAAATGTACAACACGTTTAAAATTGACACGGACGTAATGAAATGACGTCAGCGGAGTTATACTTACATACTAACTTTGTGTAGTTATGTAAGACTAAATATGATCGTGTTAATTTAGCCTGAACTACGAGTGCGATACTCAAATGTTGGCAACCTGCTCGTGCGGGGTAATTACGTAACAGACTTACAAACTTACAATGCATTGTTGGTGTAGTAGTCGCAAGCGCGATGATGTGTCCTGGGTTCGATTTGGGTAAAGTGAAAAACCCTAAAACATTTTACCCAACGGCGGAATCGAACACAGGATCTCATCTTAGAGGCAGTCGATTATTCCGTTTATTCACCCCGAAATATACCCTAAGTTAGTAAAAATCCACCCTAGGGTGGATACGAGGAACCACATGTCCGAGAATCCACCCTAAGCCTATAAATTCCGTTTATCCAAGTAGGCCTAGGGTGGATTCTTGGACATGCGTTTCCGCGTATCCACCCTAGGGTGGATTCTTGGACATGCGTTTCCGCGTATCCACCCTAGGGTGGATTTTTACTAACTTAGGGTAGATTAACCCGAAGCAGTCGAACTTTCATTAAAAGGAAAAATAATTAGGTGCAAGTTTTTAACCTCGAGTTGCTAAACATTTTATTTTAATTTAATTTTATTTTATTTGATATGATCACCAACGACCTATACACTAGAACATTAACATAATAGAAAATAACATAAGAGTTATAGTGAATCAGTCATTTACAGGCGTACACAGCACTTACATAAAAAATAGCTTCTTAAATATTGCGTTCTAACAAGATTTTTTACTCGTAGTGAAGATAGAAAAATTAATTAGAAACAAAAAATAAAACATTATGTAAAACGCAAAACCACAATCGAAGTTAGAATCAAAAATTAAAATCAAAATTATCAATAGAATCAAAATTAAAACATTAAGATTAAAATTTAAATGAAAAAATAAACAGTACAATTGATTTATAAAACTCAAAACGGTAGAACGAGTAAGAACGAAGAGATAACGAGTGCAACAAAAGAACATTCCAAAATTGTTATAGTGGCAGGTACGTGTGGCAAAAAATTAAATAGTAAACGACAAAAAGTACCTAGATTATGAAATTATGATCCTAATCCTAATCGCTAATAGTTATAAGTTTTCTGCGAAATTTGGAAAATGAGTCTGTAAATATATCAATTTTGTTGCAGATATCTATTTTATTATAATTTAATTCGTTAACTGTACTTATAGTTATTTTAATCTGATAGTTACATAAGAATGACCTTCAGTTTATAGTGAACTCGGCAAAACACACATGACACCACCAAGGTTCAGTATACAGGAAGATCTGTAAACCCGTCGACCTTACTTCGTGCAACAGATTTAGGGTTCCGTCAAAGAGCGGAATAATAAAACGGTTTTGTGTTGATGCAACTTTATTTTCGAGTTTTTAAAGGCCTACCTATTGGCAAGTTTTATTTTTTTTTTATTAATGTTGGTTGGCTATTACATAATTATAAAAAAATCTAACCGCGTCAAATTTCTTGTTGTCGCGACCCACCGCGTCGCATCGTCCGCGCTGTTACTTCATCTTCGCTTAGCGCTCTTTTAGACTATTTTTGCACGGCTCCTGATGATCGTAGCGTGATGTTAAATAGCCTGTAGCCTTCCTTAAGAATTAGGCTATCAAGGGCACAAAGAGTTCTTCGAATCCGACTTGTAATTCGAGAGATTAGCGCGTTCAAACAAACAAACTCTTGAGCTTTATTATTAGTATACCTGTGTGCCAAATTTCATCCAAATCCGTTCAGCCTTTTTTGTGCCAAGATATCATCATCTGCCTAGCCTTTTCCCAGCTATGTTGGGGTCGGCTTCCAGTCTAACCAGATGCAGCTAAATACCAGTATTTCACATGGAGCGACTCCTGACCTCCACAACCCAAGTTACTGGGTAATACAAAACCTCTTGATAAGACTGATTGTCAGACTTTCTGGCTTCTGACTAGCCGTAACGACTGTCAAAGATCCACGAATGACAGCCGGGACCAACGGCTTAACGTGCTTTCCAAGGCACGGAGGGGTCTTGGGTATGTAAAAATCCTTTTTTGTGCCAATCCGGAACATAAATCCAGACAAATAATATTCGATACTATTGTATTATATGTAGGTATGTATAGATATAAATATGCCTACACTTTTGCTGGTCTATAATTTTTTTCCATATAGGTACATGTAATAACATATTGCCGTAATAACTTTGAAAACGTAGGTAATCTTACGATTAATTTCAAGATATTTTTTACCGACACGACAGCTGTTTAATATTTAAATGTTAATGCTAATAAATCGTCGTTTTTCTGTGTTCTTATTATTAATCATGGTATTATAACAATAATATTAATAGAATAATGTCTGCCGCCTGTTTTTTTAACCAAAACACAACGTCACGGCTTGAAAAAATCATTTAAAAAAAAAACAATGCTTCCTTGTTTGTCTCGTGGTCGCAAGCACTACTGCTGAGCATGAGGTCCGATTCCTGAGACGGGAAAGTTGGAATTAGGATTATCTATCCGGAATTCCGTAGCAGTCCGGAGTCTGGGTTTGTGCCCGTCCCCTATTACATGGGACTTAAACATCATCATCTGCCTACTATTACTGGGTAATACGATATCCCTTGGTAAGACTGGTTGTCTGAATTTCGGACTACGGACTACCCGTAACGACTGTCAAAGATCCACGAATGACAGCCGGGAGCACCGGTTTAACGTGCTATCCGAGGTATAGAGGGGTTTTGGTATGTGAAGACGGTCACCCATCCACGGACCAACCGCGGCAAGCGTAGCTTAACCTGATCGATCGACCCGTGCGGATGTTATTACTTAGCCACGAGCCCCTCAAGTAATTTACTAGCGGAATGTGGGTGTACTATACATGGTAGCAGGGACATCGGCGCGCAACTCGTTACCATGGATTCAGTTACTCAACATAGTTGGGAAAAGACAGGCAGATGATGATGACCTTCGAGATGACTTCCTCTGTATTGTAAAAACGTCACGGCCATGTACTGAGTTGGCATTTAAAGTACATGTGAATGAAAATGACAATGTTTATTTGTCCCAAAACAGTTACATGGATTATAAATGAGACATCCCCAGTAAGTAATTGATGATACTTGTGTTGCGGCTATCTCGCTCTTTCCCTTAATTATTACAATATTGAGAAGATTTTTTTATAAAAGTTGACCAACATAAATAAAATATAAAATCTAGGAATAAAAGATGACAGTAAATGATTTATAAACTAATTAACAGCTCTTTGTGTAAGTGTGGTGTATGCCTATATGAAATTATATAATTATGTGCATCTTATTTTTAAACAGTGTTTGTGATGTTGTGTGTGTGAGGGTGCGTGTGCGTTGTGTGTGTGTGTGTGTGTGTATGTGCGTCTGTATGTGATTATGAGTGTGAGTGTGTATGTCTTCTTTGAAGTCTTTGAAGTGCCGATGTGTTCGAAGCGCGATTTATACATTAAACTCGGTGAGCACTTACATTATTGATAAGAAGGCAATAAAAAGAAATTGTCTAAGCAATTCTAGCTAAAAATTGTTCAGTTTCCTCGTATGTTAAGGTTTTTAGCCACTTGGCTATTACCTTTTTGCCTGCGTGTGAGATTTCCTGGTGGAGCCCTGATTTTTCGTTTATTTTATTGTATAATATACATACATGTAAGTAGTTACTTCCTCAATTTTTACTTAAGTTTTCGCACTTAAACCTGACCTTACGTAGGCAGTTCAAGTTTATGTTGTTATTTTTAATTGAGTTCAAAGAGCGAGGTTAAATATTAAATAATTATTATAAGTCTTCAAAAGCCAGTCTCTTTACATTGCCAGTCGACAGCGATGCGAAGGAATATTTCGACGCCATATTTTACTTTGTTAATAATTTTATTTAGGTTTAGGATATTATATTTTTGTATAAATAGTTTGTTAGTTTCATAGCAAACAACGCAATAATTAAAAATAACTCATTTAAATTCAGTAATTCTCCCGATAATTTCCCGTAATTTGGTATCGGTATTTTTAATATCAGCGTCGGATTTTTATCGGTATTTAAAAAAGATTTCGTAATTTATATTTGAATATGTGGCATTTTAGATTATCTTATAAAATCTATAAGTATATTATAGAGGTAAAATTTGTGAGTAACCTAGGGGGTGATCTTTGGAACTGCTAGCACTAGGAAGTGGTGAAGGACGGGCGTTTTCGGGCTGTCTTTTGTAATTTTGACGTTCGAAAAGTGCTGATTCTCAGCCTAATTTGAATAAATGTCTATTGATTTTGATGTTTGCTGATCCGATTCCGAAAATTCTTTCACTAATAGGAAGCTACAGTATTGCCGAGTCATGAGATATATTTTATGTTAAAATAAAACTAGATATTTCACGCTGACGAAGTCGCGGGCAGAAACTAGTTTTGTAATAACTTGAACATGTCCTGCTACATTTGAGGATTAAAAAGACGAAGGTTTCTGCAAAAAAAAAAGTTGACATCTATACATAGCCAAGTCATTAAGATTTTTTGCGACAATCATTTTAATAATTTGTTGTCAAACAAGTTTGCTTAAAATTGCTAAATAATTAATTTACTTTAAAGATTTAGCTCGGGATGGTTTTGCACAAGGACTTTTTACACGTTATTCGAGTTCCAAATGACCTTCGTAAAAAGTTGATCAATCCAGTATTTTTGTACTTACAAGTCTGTGATACCTAATGTTGTCTTATTGTATCTTATTCCGTGAGGGCCAAAGTTTAATATTGGTTAATTGGTAAGAAAAGATTTCGAGAGAATCTCGAAGTGCTAATGTGACCCTATTGAATGACTATATCATGAAATCGTGACACTGAGGCCAAAACTCACACATTGATGATTCCAATGATTATTATTTTGTAAATCAATATTTGTTACGTTCTCAAATCATATGTTGATCGACATAAAACCTACTACCAATCATCATCATCATCAGCCAATAGCAGTGCACTGCTGGACATAGGCCTCCCCCAAGCACCTCCACTTCGACCGTTTCTGTACAACCAAATACTGACCCGCAAATTGGATAAAATTCAATAAAATTTGAATTTCACAGGTTACCTTTGCGCATCCCCCTTAATAGGAAAACCCAATAACTCTGCCCAAACAACAACTTTTTATGTGTTTAGCTTTACAATTGTTCTTTTTGTGTATTCTATTTTTTACTACCTAGATATATTTTTTTTGCTTATTTTTTTTTATCCTCTTTTGTTTTCTGCGATACAAGTCTTGAGCTTGGTGCAGACACCGCTGTGATCACATATGTACCTATCTAAATGACTTATTTTTCCAATAATTATTAAATCGCCTGTGATCGAACGCTTTTCTTTTATTTGTTGCGTGGTGGAAATCCTCGTGGACTTCCTCCATCGTGGAGGTGACAGAGGGGTATGCCAGACTCTTACCGGCTAAAACCACCGCGGTGTTCCACCTCTGCCTATGGCCGGGGGTGTGGGATTCGCATAAGCATTCACCACTCCCCTGTGATCGAACCCTGCAAAATTACATAAAACACTCAGAATGACAATACTTTTCCTTTTGACAATTCTACAACAGCCGTTGCGTTATTTTTTGCGTCGAGCTGACGAGGCGATCAAAGCTTCAGAAGGCCAAGTCTGGGTCTCACCGCTATGGGTTTTTGACTGATTTTTCGTAAAAAAAACTCTCAAAATTACAATTGGGAGACCATTGCAAAGTTTTTAAATAACGTAGTGGACTTAGGCCCCAGCACCTTCATTGCGTAACACAATTTCAATCACAATCTGGACCATTTTGAAGGATCTTGCTAATCCATTGCTTCATATGTTCGAAAAATGTATCTGCTCAACAACGTAAATAAAGCAATGAATGTTGTTGACCTATCAAAATGTACGCTATTGCTACTGTTAGTGTATTACGCAATTATCCCGCAAATCATATCAAATGTTATTCCATTCTAACACCCCAATTCTCTTCTCTTCCAGAGTGCGACCTCCCAATCGAAGCACGCAGCACGTTTCCTCCGCCTCGCCATGGCATCCATCATGGACATACTGAAGATCAAGCCGTTCGTCGAAGTATCAGTGGGACAACTCCTCTGGGGATACGAAGATCCTCTACTCAAGTTAGCTAAGGATGTGGTGCCTAAGGAGCAGAAACTGCCGTATGAAGAGTTTGGGCTGTTCTATGGGGTGAGTTTTGAAGGGAAAAAGGATTTTAGTTGATATTGTTTAGACTTGGGTTTTCTTAGAAATGCTCAGGGCTACAATCCCTTGAAGCAGTGGAAAAAAAACAAAACTTCTAAGTCAACGTAATCAAAAGATCCGGGCGTTTATGTTTCATTTATGCCGCATATTTTGACATTCGCAAGAGAACCAAAACCTATAGGTTACTTTCCGTTGACCATGAAATTTGGCAAGAAGCAATGTCATGTAGCACAAGTAAAGGAAAAAATCCGAAAACCGTAAATTTGTAGATACATACCTACAAATTTGTACGGAATCTTCTGTGCACAACGTCGGTCGGACTTGCACTTTACCGGTTTTTTTTAATAATATATTATGAGAACAAAATGTGAAAGCCATATAGAATAACATTAAACTCCAGTAGAACTACAAATTAAACCATACCAGATAAATAAATAATTTGCAAATTCTCATCCTCAGAAAAACGGAACAAGTCCAGACGTGGTCACAATGTTCACTGGAGCCACAGACATGTCCAAATACGGCATCATCAACCGCTACAACATGAGGGACAAGCTGCCGCACTGGACCACTGACCAGTGCAACAGCATCGCCGGCTCTGATGGCTCCATCTTCCCCCCGCACATCAGCCCCAACGATACACTGGCTGTGTATGACAAGGATCTGTGCAGGCTGTTGCCACTCAAGTAAGTTGAATTGAAATGACATCATTCATTTCGTACCCAAAAAATAAAGTAAGGCCAAAAAAAAATGTACCGTTTTCTTATGGGAAATGATATTTTGAGCATTTTTACTATTACAACGAAATTCTACAATTAACTCCGCGGATGATATTGGAGATTAAAAATGCCAAAAAACATATTTTTTTTATCAAGTGTTTTAAACATAATATTATAAAAATACCTACTTTTAATTGAATTTAACATCCTGGACATGTTTTAACTGTAAACTTGTTATAAAAATATGGTTTTTAGCATTTTCAATCTACTCAATCCTTTTTTTGTTGTCTTTAAAAGATTTCCCTTAGCGATAAGACGCCCATTGTAAAATTTATATATTTATGTCTGTTATTTATATGGCGTGTACATAATAAACAGTACCTATTCTATTTTATCATTTTGAGCATGGAAAACTGTAAACAAATTAAAATTGGCTCAATTATCAAGGCTCAATTCTCTGTAAACTCTAAGTTTCAAGAAATTGTCGCTAGGTAGTAGGCGATTGTCGATGAAATCTTGAAAAATGTTATTTCAAAATGTAGGTATATTTTCTAATAACCACATGTGTAGTGACATAGTCGTTGTTTACGATATAAAGTTTTGTTTACACTGACTGTTTAGACTCGCATACCTAATGCTGTATCAACAGCGGAAGATATTGTCATATTGCGCATATTATTATTGAGTATGACTCATCGTATTTAACAGGAATTTGTTAGTTTATGTTAAGTGGGCTAAATTCCATTTCAGTGTCGCAGTTTCTTGTGGTCATAATCGCGACTGCTTACTCAAACTCAACGCATTTATTTCAATTAAACCAATTACAGGTACTTTTGAATAATCTGTCAGTCAAAAAGATGAAGCTAGTTGCCCATTCCACAGCGTAGTAGGTTCCTATGGAGAAGAACAGGCAAGGAACTCCATGGACACTCTTTTAACTTAAAATATTGGTTACATCATTCATGTTGAAATTGTACATGTAAGCACGATGTAAAAAGACGTGCACGTAGAAAGCATCCGTAATGAAAAGATAAAAACAAATTTAAAAAAACACAAACAAACACACACAACAAACTAATATAAGCCGTGGCAGCTAAGAGATGACCAGTCCCTACTGACGGCGCTCGTTCACGAACATGACGCATGGATCAGCACCATTCAGCTCAACCATTTTCAAGGGAATTTAATGATTCAACACACGCCACCAACAGCGAAACAAGTGCAAGTGTGGCTGGGTTTTTCTGTCAGGAATTTTTAGTAGCAACCCGGTGTCTGAATTTATTACACACCTAATTATTTATTTACACTTGCGTAGGTAACTAAAAAACTGTGGTAAAAAGGCTGACTTACCCCTTTATTCATAAACGTTGCTCAAAGTTAAGTAGTGATTAGCGACTGTTTAACCTAATACATTTGACGTTTAAACGTCACTTAAATATAACCATCGTTTATAAATAAACCCCTTAATGCCTACGCATTTTCTACCAGTCAATACTTACGGATATAAGGTTTACACATAACTGACGAAATAAGGGTGTACAAGAAAGAAAGAAAGAAAAATAGGATTATTTGTCACAAAAACACGTGCATACAGATAAATAATTAATTAAGTTAAGGAAACAGAAAAATAAATATAATCACGATCACAAAGCAGAAATAATTGACGGCTGCACATCATGACTGTGACAAGAAGGCTTCCGCTCAGCATGATATTGTGCTTTAAAGGACCCACAGCACTGCGCAGATTTTCAGTGGTTACCCGAAAAAGACGTACGGAAACAAAGTCAGATCAAATCACAATGACTACAGACCTCTGCCTACCCCTTCAAGAAATACAGACTTGATCATCATTCTCTAGCCTTTGTCCAAATTCATTTGTAGTCAGCGCAGCATGTCTTTCTTCTTCCGTACATCTCTATCAGCCTAGCCATATCATCTTTCCCACAGGTCATTCATCGTTTCTTTGGTCTTCCCCTACTCTTATAGCCATCGACATTCATACTCAAAACTCTCCTCACGACATTTCCCTCATTTCTCCGAAACACATGCACATACCTTGCCTTTACCAAGCTTATTTATTTAATGTACATCTTCTTTATTTCCAGGTTCTTAAAAGAAGTAGAATTAGGCGGCATCCAAGGTTACCGTTTCACTCCTCCAGAGGATGTGTTCGCTAACGACGAACATAACCGGTGCTTCTGCCCTGCCGGCCCGCCGTGCGCACCCAACGGACTTTTCAACGTGTCCCTGTGCCAATATGGTAAGTTCTCAATGCAATCAATCAATTCAGCCTCTTGCAGTCCACTGTTTAGAAAAGTTAGAAAGAAAAAGTATTTATTGCGACTCGTACAGGAAGATCATAAACTAAACACAGTTAAGTCAAGTCAAGTTAATGGCCGCAAGCGTGACTGCTGAGTGTGGATTTCTAAATTTTTCCATAAAATTCCATAACAGAATTCACAATATCACCCGGCTCGCCCTTTTGAGGGGAGGGGCTTGTGGCTAAGTAATAACAGCCGCACGGGCCGATCGATCAAGTTAAGCTACATTTGGTCTGTGGATGGGTAACCATCTTCACATACCAAGACCCCTCCGTGCCTCGGAAAGCACGTTAAGCCTTTGATCCCGGCTGTCATTCGTGGTTCTCTGACAGTCGTTACGGGTAGTCAGAAGCCCGAAAGTCTGACAACCAGCCTTACCAAGGGGTATCGTATTAGCCAGTAGCTGGGTTGTGGACGTCAGATAGGCAGTCGCTCCATGTAAAATACTGGTATTCAGCTGCATCCGGTTAGACTCAAAGTCGACCCCAACTTAGTTGGGAAAAAGGCTAGGCACATGATGACCCGGCTCGCCCTTTTTTAGGTGCATGGGATTTATAAAATAAATAGTGAAACATGAGTATGTATTATAAGCCCCTGACAACCTCTTTGAGGAATACACTCGTGATTAATTTGTATTATTTTCTTGCTTTTCCAGACTCTCCGATAATGCTATCATTCCCCCACTTCTACTTGGCTGACCCTGGCCTGAGAGAGCAAGTGGAAGGTATCTCTGAGCCCGAACCAGAGAAGCACAGACTCTTCATCGATGTTCAACCGGTAAGGGAGCTACTGTCTAATAAAACTATTTATTTTCAAATAAAAATACCGAAAATTATCGCCCTGACTGGAGGCCTTAATTTATTGAGGCATCCACAGGCAAGCCCGGTTAAGCAGACGACAACCTCATAGGTTGAACTACGGGATGCCATTCAAAAAAAAAAAAAAAACGTAAATTATCGAAATACCGGGAATACCGGATAACATTTCTAATACCGATTTAGTACCGGTATCTAAAATCTCGAATACCACTATGGCCTATGACCACTTGTATTTGATTGTATTTGACCAAATAGTAAATAAAAAATATTATAAACAAAAAGTCGAACGGACCAGCAATGGAGTCGTTAAAAAAAATTTGTCGGCTTTTGACAATTCTACCATAAAATACCCGGTTTTTTTTACATTTAAATTAAATAAAGTGCCTGCTTTTCTACAACATTTCCGGATATGTTTTCATCATAATCATAATCAGCCCATAATGTTCCCCCCACTGCTGGGAAACAGGCCTCTCTATGAGAGGGAGTGGGCCGTAATCCACCACACGGGCCCAGTGCGGGTTGGTAGATGTCACATGTCTTAGAATGTTTGGTTCTAGAACATCCCGGTTTCCTCACGATGTTTTCCTTCACCGTTTTGAGAGCAGTGGTGATGCAATAATTTACGCGAAGTAAAGCGCCTGGCTGGGTTCGAACCCACGACCTACAACTCGTAAGTCAGAGCCGTTACCACTGGGCCACCACGGCTATTTTTTACGTACAGACGCCAGCACATCAAGCTACTACAATCTGTCAAATTTCTTTAATAGATTATCAACTTTATCGCTAAAACATTAGGGTTCAAGGTTGATTGGGAAAATTTGACAGTTTCGGGTAGCTTGACCTGCTGGCGTCTGTACCAACAATACAATTCACGGATTTTTTTTTCATTTGAACCACACAATTTCCCTAAATTACGTTCTAACCTTACATTTATATTTCGTTCCTAGGAGATGGGTATAGCGATGCACGCTCGCGCTCGTATCCAGATCAACTTGGCTGTGTCGCAAGTTGTGGACATCAAGCAGGTCGCCAACTTCCCCGATATCGTGTTCCCTATTCTCTGGTTTGAGGAGGTAAGCAGAAATACATTGAACTTATCCAGTTTAAAAGAAAATAATTTAGAAGTATCATTTTATATCAACTTAGGCACAGACGCCAGCACATCAAGCTATTACAATCTGTCAATTTTTTTTAATAGATTTTCAACTTTATCGCTAAAGCATTGAGGTTCAAGGTTAATGGTGAAAATTTGATCGTTTCGGATAGCTTGTTTGCTCCAAAAAGAAATGTGAAATCAGTATCCGGGTGAAAATTATGTCACATGGATGCCTTCTTCAGAGACTGTCAAACAGCGTGGCAATTGCAAACACACTAACAGTTGCAATGGGTTTCATTTTGACAGTTCAACAACATTGAAAGAAAAGAAAGAAAGAAAATACGTTTATTTGCGGCAAACATGACGCATAAAAAAGAACATAAACACAAAAAAAAAGTAACAAGTTGGGGGTAAGCATGCGTCACATTCACGCAAAACGGCCATCGCTCAGCATAATGCTAAGACTCTATACGAGACAGAGCCCCAGCGCTGACATTCATTGTGTCATTTACGTTGTTGAGCAGACAAACGGTGAAGTTTCTTGCCCATTCTTCTCCATACGAAAACTACCTTTAAGAAGGGGCGACTAGAATCAACTCTATTTTATTCTAATTCAAAAGTGCCTTTTATGTGCCTATTTGAAATAAATGGCTTTGAGTTTGCTTCCCCATTTACACAACATGTTAGAACCACCACACTAACGCATGCCCCCCCCAGGGTATCGACGAGCTCCCCGAGCAGGTGACGTCCCTGCTGCGCCTCGCCACGCGCGTGCCGCCCGTGGCGCACTCGGCGCTCGGCTGGGGGCTGTCCGCGCTCGGCATCCTGCTCATACTGTTAGCTGTTACTTGTCTCATTAGGTAAGTCATTTTATTACAAAACTAGCTTATGCCCGCGACTTCGTACGCGTGTTCCCCCGACCCACTGCATCGCATCACATCGCCCGTCCGCGATATTACTTCGTTTTCATTTAGCATTATTTCTGATCTCTTTCCTTTTTTCTCTGCTCCTAAGGATCGTGGACCTAGCGTGATGGTGCAATATATAGCGTGAAATGCAAAAATAATTTCTCAAATCCGACTGGTAGTTCCAGAGATTAGCGCGTTCAAACATACAAACTCTTCAGCTTTATTATTAGTCATTTTCTAGGTTCGATTCCCAGGTCGGACAAAGTGTTATTGTACACTACTATAAGGTTAAAATATAAAAAGAAAACCTTATTACTTTTCAAGAAGGCAGTAGCAGGCAGTATTCTCATTTCAATGCTCTTTTTCCAGGTCATCCCACCGTCAAAGCACGTTAAGACTAGAAGGCCATGTGGTTGCGAAGCCTCCACCAGCCAAAACCCCAAGCAAAGACACGAACGGCTACGAGCTGAACAGCCGAAGATAATCTAAGTATACTCCAATCAATCGTACTGTAATGTTCATCGCGAATTTCTGGTCAGCTGGTCAAAGGTCGTTTTGTAAACTTAGTTGATGTTGAAAGGTTGTTTTGTAAACTTAATCGATCTTGACAGGTGGTTTTGTAAACTTGGTTGACATTGACAGCTGGTTTGTAAATTGTTAGTTAAAGTTGAAATATACTGTTTGTTAGTTGTTAAATGTTTATGCGGTTTGTTTTAGATAACTATGACTGTTACAGAAGCTTGTTTAAAACCGTATTCAGCACCTAAATTCAAAAGACTCGGATTTACAGTCGCTTTGGGAAAGCCCTCCGAAATAACTGAGATAAACAGTAATCCAGATCATAATCTACCTGTGTGCCAAATTTCAGCCAAATCGAATAAGTCGTTAAAGCGTGATTGAGTATCATACATACACACATAAAAATGTATAATGTTTTGAGATGTGACATTTGTGTGACGTGATATGTGACACTGTAAAATGTTGTGACATTAGACCTTTCAACTATGTATCCCAAATATCAGCTTTTCAGAAATTCGTTCTAAAAGAAAACTGTCTTAAGACTACGATTATTTTTATATTCGTAATTAGAGAAATCACTTGCCCAGGAGTCGAATCTCAGACCTCAGTTTGGAGCGATTTTAAAAGATCTTATTATTAAAGTGATTTTTTTAAACGATTATAAAAAAATATAGCTGAAATACCTTCTTACCTAGTTTTATTTTTAGAATTATAATCTGTAGTCACAAAGTATTTTTAATCTATGTTACAGTTGTGTTGCCAGACCAAAAAATATTTCCAATATGGCGACTAAAGTCTTAAGACAGTGGTTTTTTTTACAATTACTATTATTTGATATTTTAATTTGACATAGATATTGTGAATAATCGATGTATCAAGAGATGCTTGACTATTATAGCCTTTTTAGTTGTCAAAAGGCTATAATTGACTACCTACAAAGGCTATTATAGATACAATTCTTTGCAATATCAAAGAAAAATGTACTCAATATCCTAAAGAAAATATCAGTAATGGGAAATCTTTAAGACATCGAATAGAAAATGATCATTGTGTAATTTAATTACTATGTAACGGTATTTCCAGCTTGTAACACTGTTAAGGCTGTTGTGCATTTGCGATTTAGTCGCGCGATTTTGTGACTTATTTAATTTTTAAGAAGGATTGTTTAATTTGATGTAAATATTTTTTTTATTGTTGCTGACATTTCATTAAACTTTTTTATTTATTTGTACTTTTATATTTTGCTATGGTTCAATGAAGAACACATCACACACACATCGCATCACATTATATTTAACCTCGTTACAAGAGCCTTCTTTCGGACTAATCGCGTTTTTAAATCGCAAGTGTGTAATCAGCATTCAAAGAGAGAATTTCATAGTTTGATATTTTATGAACGTATTAAGCATTTGCGATTACTTTTGTACCACCTTACTTTTAAGCTAGAGCTTATGAACTGAAGGCGGTAACTCTTTAAGCTTCCCATACATGGTCAGATCTTCCTTCAGATCCGTCAAAACTGATCAAAATCGGTACCGTGTGTGGCTGTTATGACCTCAAGATTGCTCGCGTAGGCTTTCGCTTCCTAGCGGACAACAGTCACACAATAACGGCTTTCCAAATACCGAGCGTTTTTGACAGCTTAGTGCCAGATTTATATGACGGCCGTTATGATATGAAGGAACCGCTTCCAAAGCATTTCGATGGCCGTAACGAGCGCCATTAGATGCAATAAAAAAATGAGTTCGTGGTTCGTTTAATTTCAATAATCCGATAATTCAAGTACTAAAATACCGCCTTCAGTTCAAAAAGCTCTTCAACCTTTTTATAACTAGGTGTCTTCGAATGTGATAAGAAATTTTCCATGTTTTTGTATTAAATGAGTAGAATTATATTGAACAAAATATTGTAAAACGTTATTAATACGATTTGACATTTTATAAATGAGAAAATTTTATTTTTTTAGACACAACGTTGACATATCACTTTGACTGTATTTTTTAATCTGTAAATATTCATTGGTGGGGCTCGCTGCGGCTATGATTAAGGCTATAAATCATTTATAGATTTTTTACGTCTTTGCTCAATAAAATACAAGTTAACATAATTCTTTAGTAGTTTTTACAATATGAACAAATCAAAATAGTAGTAGTATCTCAAAATAGGTGATTTTGGCTATATAACATTCAGAGCCGTAACCATAGCCAGCAGTGGGGCAACATTATACTTTATTATTTTTAATCCTCTGGGCTTCGGGTTGCCATTAAAATCTTATTGTATCGGTTATAAAATAAGAAAGGTGTTATTGTTGGGACTGCGAGAATATCGATACCTATTTTATCGATTAAATTGTTTAGTCTTATCTCTTACTAAAAAAAACTTTTTTTCTTTTACAAATCTTGGCTCTTGACTATTCTAAAACTGGACTAAAAGGTTTAGTCGATGTATCGATAAAATTGTAGCGGTTAGAAAAATATTATTTTTTATTAAAAAAAAAACTAATTTACCGATAGTTGCTAGTCTATTACTTGTGGGTCCGTCCATTAGATTTCTTAGCTTAATATATTTTTACCAATTATCAAAGTTTCGTAGTTTTATAAAGGAGCGGTTACTACGTATGTTTTAAGTTTTTTTCTGGGCGTGCAAATGTCGAATAACCCTTTTTGTAAAAACTTGGCCTAGCTGAAAAAAATAATTTAAAAGACACTCTTGGCCAAGTGTAATGTTACATTGAAATAACTTGGCAGCAAATTTACAAGAACAAATTATTATTCTAGTAGGTATATTTCATATAATGGTTATTACATTATCACTCAAGTTTTGACCAAGTTAACATTTGCAGGTCCAGACTTTTACGAATAGTTAATCAATTAGAAAATATCAAAAACTATTTAGGAATATGACAATGACAATATTATTATGGTGTTGCAACCATACGTTGGAAGGTGACTAACTTATATGTTAAAGACAGCTAGAACAAGGTGCTTATATTATTGTCACTATTTAAAACTGGCACTAAATATGATTTGACTTTACTATTACTTTAACAATGGTCGGCCGTAAATATGGCACATCGACATTTAGAAAAAGTTCGGCATTCTAGAGCGTTGTCTCTGTCACTCACCTATGTGAAAGTCTCTTTCTAAACCCCGATGTGTCGTGTTAACGGCCGGGAACATGAATTGAAATCATTATGTGCCACTGCTAATGCGTGGCATTATTTCTGAATTTTACAGACGTGCACGCACTAAAACATGGCACACAATATGCGACATGCAACTGCAACATGCAATGACAGGCTGCGGCCGACAATTTTCATATATTTCGTTCAAAGCTCTGCACAACAGGCTAGGGGAGTCACACGCTCTCGCTACTTGTCGCAGCTTCTAGACGCATGGTGCACGCGTACACCCGATGACAGTCGCATGCGAGAGGTCAGCGATTTGTGTCGAGCTGTCGCATATCGCATAGTATGCGAGGTGGTTAATATTCCATGCTATGATTCGTTGCATCAAACTCGGTGCTATAAAGGCGCGAAAGAGAGATTGCGTTTACTCGAACTTTACAATAAAAATAAAACATGTTGAAAATCATTTTTGTTCTACGGTGTAAGCAGAAGTCAAGGATTTACCACAATTATGTTGTAATAATAATACGGTGCCTATACAGACACAAAATAACAAAAAATCCTGTTAATTAAAGAGTTATGTTCAGTTCTTTTTTAAAACGAGTCTTCTTTTTCTAAAAAACTGAAAATAAGTATTCGTGCTTTCCAAGCTTCTGCTTACTCCATAGAAAAAAAAAAATTATCCTGTAAAAAAACTACAGCAACTTGATCTTGATTTTCACGATCAATGTTCTTCCAATAGTATAATTATGAATGTTTATTGAAATGCAATTCTTTGTTAAATTTAATGACAAAATTTTTTTCATACTTCATTGATTAGATTAAAATATAAAATATTTTTGTACGAACTTGAGATGTGATTAGTGTACACACAAGAGACACGCGTTGACAGCTCTCACCGACACGCGTCGACGGTTGCAGTTGCCTCAGTCCTCGACGTATGTCGCTCGTGTGTATGTACGGACGCCAGCAGGTCAAGCTACCCGAAACTGTCAAATTTTCCCAATCAACCTTAAACCTTAATGGTTTAGCAATAAAGTTGAAAATCTATTAAAGAAATTTGACAGATTGTAGTAGCTTGATGTGCTGGCGTCTGTACACTTAGACTAAATTGTTTCATGCAATAGATATCTATTTTTGTAGTCGGTTTTTATCTTTTTTAAGTTTATATTTTTTGTTACTTAAATTATACAACGTATCCATCATTATATTCTTGGCATTGTAAACTTGACTATGAAACTTGGCCAAGTGACTCAAACTTGGCCATGTTTTGGTCACGGGCCAAGTCATCAGAACTAAACGATTGTTGCTCAAATTCAGTAATTAAGAACATCACTTAACTATATTTTTTAATATTAAAATTGTTCGTAATTTGTAAATAAATGAAGGTGTAAGATATAATATGAATGAGTTTTTTTTTCAAAATTATCATTATGGCTGAGATTCATAGACCGCACTTTGACTTTTTTTTTTTGGTGGGAAATCATCAAATGACCCCTCCCGCTCTGGGTGGAGCGGAAGGGAGTGTCAGACTCTTACTGACTAAAACCCACCCGTTCCTTCCTTCGCCCTTTATGTTCCGGGGTAGCGGTAACCCTTTCGGACAATCCCGTTGACCCGGCAGGCTTCGGCCCTAAGGGGCCCCTCGAATTATGCTGACATCTCTTTGAGGCGCGCGTGGAACTCTTACGCGCCGTCCAGCACGGGCCTGGTCCTGATCGGGCGGTGAGCTACCCATTGCTCTCCACCCGCAGGCCCGCGCCTACGGTGGCCGGGTGTCGTCGCGCGGCTCCCGACGCCCGGAGCGTCTCCCGCGGCGGCTGGGACGGGAGGCTCTCTCCCTCATCCGTCCCGCCACCTCCTTCGCTAGCATGACTGCTTCACAGAAGGAGGCGACTGCCTCCCACTCCCTCTCGCTCCGGACCATGGCTTGCACCAGGGCCGGGCGCGAGAGGCCGCCGCCGCCGCTGCCGATCGCCTCTACGAGAACACGGCGGTGCTCCGCCCAAGCGGGGCAGACCTCCACCGTGTCCTCTGGGCGATCCTGGCAATGATGACACCCGGGCGTTTCCTCCCGCCTAATTATGTGCAGGAACTTCCCGAAACTTCCGTGTCCGGTGAGGATCTGCGTCAGGCGGTAGGTGAGGGCGCCGTGGCGCCTCTCTAGCCACTCCTCAAAGAGGGGTCTTATCGCCGCTATCGCGGCGTGCCCTGCGCTGGGTTGCGACAGTCGCTCTTTCCATGTCGCCATGAGATCGAGCCGGAGATCCGTCCGCTCCACCGCAATTTGCCGCGGGAGCGGACTTTCCCCCCGGCGCAGTGCCTCCGCGCGCCACTCATACAGGCCCGCACTTTGACTTTACTTTCCTAATTACAGTTAGCCTTGCTTAGCTTTTTTTGGCTGACAACATTGCGCTAGTGTCAAAATTTTATTCCGTAATAGAGAATGGATTGCTCCATTCGCAGTTAATTTATCTCTGATTTTGCATCACTGTCAATATCACAGTGACCCTATTAGGTTGCTGAAACTGTCAAGTCTGTCAAAATTATAGTGATATTATTATTGTTATTGTAATAAGGTTGCTGTTGGGTTGCTGGCTGCAAGCTGCAACTGTCAAGTCTGTCAAAATTAGTGATCTTTTTATTTGTTGTAATAGGTTTGCTGTTTGGTAGCAGCTGTCAGAGGTAAAATAACCGTAAAAGACTATAGTTTTAATCTGCTGGAAATTTTGGAACAAAAACTCCTAGCATTTTAAGACGCATTTGATTATGGACGCAAATTTCAATGTGACGAACACCCGTAGTCCCTTTGTCGTCCGTGCAATCGACGTCATAATAAAATTGTTGCAAGGTGCAAACTGTGCTACGAGTATCAGTGTTGCGAAAATCACGTTCTAACGTAAGCTCTCACGATGTGGGCTCTCATCTCACATAATCTCATGAAACCATGCATGACAAATTACGCAAACGTCGTATTTTTTTTCTTCCAAATAGTATCTTGATAGGACAACATAAAAAAAATATTAAAAACGTGGCGATACACATCATAGTCATGCAGGGATGCCTCAGATTCCCCAGTATACAATTTTCCACACATCTATTCAATACTAGCGGAAATTAACTGTCAGATGTTGAGAATAGAGTTCAATATTATGCAACTACTAAGAGAACGAAATTCTGTCTGAACCTAGGGAAACATCATAATTATTTTTAAATGTTTGTTTTTGTTAGCGTACAATTGTGTCCCACTGCTGGGCAAAGGCCCCTCCCCATGACTTCCAACCCTTTCGATCCAGGGCTAAATTGGACCACTGGTCGTTTGTTTTGTCCAGCTCTTCTCGCCATCTTCTACGGGGTCTGCCGCGACACGTGCTAGCTGTGTCAGGGCTCCATCTGGTGGTTATTTTGACTCACAGCTCATTGGGATAATATCATTATTTATGTAATAACCATAATACATAGTTTCTTTAACTTCTGCAAATAATCTAATCAGTCTTTTATTAAAACCTTGTTCTACAAATCATAACATAAATTATACAGATTGTGTTATTTTAGAGCAGTGGTGCTGGTGTCTGTGGTAACGGACTTACGAGTTTTTGGTCTTAAGTTCGAACACAGACAGGTACAGACGCCAGCAGGTCAAGCTACCCGAAACTGTCAAATTTTCCTAATCAACCTTGAACCTTAATGCTTTAACGATAAAGTTGAAAATCTATTAAAGGAATTTGACAGATTGTAGTAACTTGATGTGCTGGCGTCCGTACTTTACTTTGTGTAAATTATTTCATCACCACTGGTCTCAAAACGGTGAAGGAAAACATCGTGAGGAAACAGGCATATCCCAGTACCAAAAATTTTAAGAAATGTAGATCCACCAACACCGCACTGGGCCTGCGGGTTAGATTGCGCATTACAGCCCACTCGCTCTCACAGAGAGGAGGCCTGAGTAGGAACATTATAGGCTTATTATGCTGTTTTTTAATTATTTAAATATTTTTTGCACATAAGATAAACCTTTCTAAATCTCACTTTTGCAACACTGCACAAACAGCTGTCCTTTATCCTATTACGTCTGTGGTTTGAGTTGACGTTTTATTGTTGTCATTCTCATCATTCATCACAGACTGTCTGAGTATAGTTGTCATTTTATTTAAGAAGTAAACAGCGAAAAACTTGTTACTGTTATTAATAAAGAATGAATTGTGAGATAAAAGTTAAAAGATCAGAGAAAAAAACGAATGCACAGAAATGTAAAGAATATCGGGAGAGAAAAAAGCTAGACAACGTAAGAGCACAAAAAAAAAGTGCACAACAAGAATTAAAAAAACCAAAAACCGATGGAGAAAGATCTAAACTATATCGTGAGAGACAGAAAATAAAGAAACTTAATGAATTAGAGCAGAACAATGCGAAAAAGTAAGATATAAAAATTATTTACATTTTACAGTTGTTATTTTATTACTCGCTCGTGGCTAAGTAATAACAGACGCACGGGTTGATTGATTAGGTTAAGCTACACTTGCCGCGGTCGGCCCGGGATGGGTGACCATCTTTACATACCAAGACCTCTCAGTGCCTCGTCCCGGCTGTCACTCCTGGATCTTTGACAATCGTTATGACGGGTCGTCAGAAGCCTTAAAGTCTGGCAACTAGTCTTAACAAGGGGTATTGCGTTATCCAGTAAAAGGGTTGTAGTGGTCAGATAGCCAGTCACTCCATGTAAAATATTGGTATTCAGCTGCATCCGGTTAGACTGGAAGCTGACCCCGAAAATAGTTGGGAAAGGCTTGGCAGATGATGATTTTATACCTCAATAGTGACCCACCCCAGCTTTGCACGGATGCAATTTACATGTGAAGACAAACAATATTCTTTTCACAACTCATTGTGCACAAGTTCTGAGCAGTAACCTAAGAAAAGCACTAGGCTTGCATAAATAAAAGATAGCATTTCATTTCATATTATGTAAATATATACAATAAGAATTAAACTTAGTAATACTAATAAAATGCTATCTAGCGTATGTCCATCTGGAACAATGCACTATTGAGGAAACTTACGTCTGACCAGTTTGAAAACAAAATCCTGTGCCCACGATGATCACAGCTGCGTCCGTAAGTAAAACAAAAGAGGACCCTTTTTATGTCGACTAATAATATGCGCTGTAAGCAGGAATATTCCTTACAGTGTTCAGATGTAAGTTTCATCTATTGTACCTGCCAAATGGTGAAAAAAAATCAAATTGGAGCTGTGTTTCCGGACACTACCTGTCACATAACTCATTGGTTGTCATGGGCATGTGATACGGAGGAATAAGCAAAATCTTGCGAGGAAAGTTTTGAGTATGAATGTTGATGGCTATAAGAGTAGAGAAGATCAAAGAAACGATGGATGGACTGTGTGAATAATGATATGGTTAGAAAGGGGGTGACTTTACTTTGTGTAAATTATTTCATCACCACTGTTCTCAAAACTGTGAAGGAAAACATTGTGAGGAAACAGGCATGTCCTAGGAAGAAAATATTGAAGATATGTGACATCTACCAACCCGCACTGGGCCCGCGTGGTGGATTATGCCCCACGCACTGAGAGGAGGCAGGTACCCAGCAGTGGGAACATAGACCAAAAAAATGATGGATGGACTGTGTGAATGATGATATGATTAGAAAGTGGGTGACTACCAAGATGAAGACTGATAGAGAAGCATGAAGTAAAAGACTGCCGACCCCATAGAATAGAATAGAGTAGTCTTTATTATGTACACCATATAAATTACAGACATAAATATATAAAATATACAAAGGGTGACACAATGGGCAGTCTTATTGCTAAGAACGATCTTTTAAAGACAGCATTTGGATGGATTAAAAAGGGGAAGGAGAGACAAATACTGTAGGTAGTCTGTGGTGCACCATTTACTAAAATAAATACATGCATAAAGTATATTATACTAATCTAAATAAATTAATACATATAATAATAAACATGAAACAGGAGCAAACTTTAAAGATGATGTTTAAGAAGAGAGGAAATGCCATATTAATTGCAATAAGGGCCTCCGCCCTTAATATGGCATTTCCTCAATGATGACAATACAGAAACTGACAAAATTCGGCCTCTTTCTTTATAATATTAACCATAAAATTAATTATGATCATTTTCTTTCTAGAAAACCAAAACTGACTCGTGCTGAATATATGAAAGAATATCGACGGAAAGCGAAATTAAAAAATGTAATTATTAAATTAAATGGCTTGCCACCAAAAGATCATTCAGATGTGTAAGTAATTTATTTATCTTTCTAGTATGCGAAACACAGATGTTCTTACTAGGAGATGTAATTAACTACCGGAGAGAGGTGGGCTGGTTGGAGTAACCACCGACGGCAGCCATGGCCGACACACAATGGTCCACTAGAAGGACTAAGTGCGAAAATCAAACCCCCCTAACATAGGGCATCAAAAAATATTTCTGGCATTTTTGTTTAGTCTGAATGTGGCAGGTATTTGTTATTTTTTTTGTCTCAATTAAGTAAACAAAATGTTTTTTTTTCCGTTAGCCTATATTGGCCCACTGCTGGGCAAAGGCCTCCCCCATATTCCCCAAATAAAATGTTTATAGACTAAAAATAAAAAAGCACATTTACAGAATTTAAAAATCAGTAATCTTTTTTTTTTAAATTCCAGTTTTGTATATCTACCTACTTATTTTATTAATATATTTTTAATTGAAAAAAAAATTCTCATGTCTGCTTAATTCACAAAATTTTTAAAATTGTTTTTTTATTAATAATTAAGTATATTTTCTTAATAACATTCACTATGTTTATTTTAGAAAAAAAAAGAAAACGGTAGACGTGCAGCAGCGAAACCAAAATAAAAGAAAATGTAAGAAGTCAGATTCTCAAAGTGAGTGTCCGGAACCAAAACAAAATCAAAAGCGAAGGTACGGTATATTACTAAGCTAAATCTTTGTCTTCCATTATTATTTATTACGATTTGTCTTTGACATATCTCGGGACCCTGGCAAAAGGCGTACCAGGGGCCGAAGCCAACTCGCAGAGGCCCCTAGGCAACTTTAAATGATGAGGAGGCACCAACCAACGTCTCCCTGTATGCACCATGCATCTGCACCCAAATAACCCCCGGTTGGTGCAGAACTATTCCTCTTCTCCTTGGTGTCGCTGGCACGACTGTAATTTAGATGCAGAACATGGAAACAAAATATACTGGGCTATGGATTTGGGTGGCTATAGTGAATCGGTTACCTTGAACTATGGAAGGTCTATGTATGCCATTTTATCTGTGACCAATGATAATATAATACACAGATAAAATGGTAGGGGGTGACTTGCACACTCAATAATCTCCTCCCGAAGACGGTCGCTAGCACACTTTTCCCAGTCTACTGCGATTGTCTTCTATATATTTTATTTTTTGTTAAACCTAGAAGAATACAGGGTGGCAGGGACTTTGACGCGCAAAGTGTAACTATGAATTCAGTAGGTACAGACGCTAGCAGATGAAGCTACCCGAAACTGTCAAATTTTCCAAATCAACCTTGAACCTTAATGTTTTAGCTATAAAGCTGAAGATCTATTAAATAAATTTGACAGGTTGTAGTAGCTTGATGTGATGGCGTCTGTACGTAGTTCTAGACTAGCGTAGAAATTTTTTGTTGGTTATAAAAAAAAAAAACAGGTGTTTCATAGAAAACAGCTTACGCTGTTAAAATGTATGGCAATATACAGCTTTTTTTTTAATAACCCACATAAATTTCAGTGTCCGAGAGTTTGGGCATTGCCACGTTGATTGGCAATGCTAATTCTTTGGCCAAAGAACGAGCCATCCCTCTAATCACGTCAAGTGTCGACCAGTCAGAAAATTCCTTACAAGGAGACGCGCATTCGGGCCCAAAACCGGCTTAAATATTTTTGTTATAATTAGTAATAAAATGTTTATTTTTATATTTAAAAAAGAAATACAATTCTATTACCATTCATTCTTTCATTTAATTTTGTGACACTCAAACGTCGTTAATTTATTTAATAGTGCCTGTTATTTAAGACATAATGTACAGTGAGAGGTAGGTACTCTGTTCCTCTAAACCTTCATGATTGTTTCAGAGCAAAAACGAAATTAATAGATCCTCCGCGCACAACGGACGACTCACAGACTAGCGAAGGCTCCTTGCTTGTTCCAATCCAAGAGGAGGTGAAAAAGGATCTCCCTGAAACATACCTGCAAGTTACTATCAAAGTAGAAGTTTCGGAATCTGAGGATGTAAGTCTCAGAAGCAGTGGAGCCCTTTGTGAAGGAGCTGGGCCCCAGCCTGTTCTGATCAAGAAGGAGGCGAATGAAGTCTTCTCTGAGATTAATGTGGAAGTTACTATCAAAGAAGAACTTCCAGATTCTGAGGATGTAAGTTAGCAGTAGCAGTAGAGCTCTTTGTGAAGGAGCTCGTCTGGGGAAATATTACCACCATACATATATACTTGAAGTTGAGCTGCTCGCTCAGACTAAGACTTGTGATAAAAGTGAAGAGAAATGCAAAATCAACACTACTCGCATTGACAGTCAGAATCAAAGAAAAAGTATTTATTGCGACTCGTAGAGGTAAGGAAGGATCAGGAAGATCACAAATTAAACTAAAAACAGTCAAAAATAATAAACCAAAATTATATAAAAAAAAAAAACATGAAACAGAAAGTCCTATATGTGGCCCTCAGCATGATGCTGCGACATTTAAGAAGAAAATGTCGCAGCGCTGGTATTCTGATAGGCCGGCTGTGATGTCACGGCAATTACAGAAATAAATATTCATTTATTGCGAAACACATTATGGTTCGCAATAAATGAATATGAATAAATGAATATGAATATGAATATGAATAAATACGTAATAAAATAGATATATGTAAAATATAAGCAAATAAAATAAATATATGTAAAATATTAGCTAATAAAATAAGATATTTATTATTTTTAATCCGCGCCAGACACCTCGTTACTTGTCTATGCCTTGAGTGTCAGAGGTACTCTGTGGTATTGCTGTGTGCAAAGCAAAAGTTCGCTCGCGCCGATCCTCCGAATATCCTGAATATTATATACGAAATGCCATGGATATTTACTTTGTAAAATATTTGTATAGTGTTGTAACGTGGAGACAACAATCCTACTAATATTATAAATGTGAAAGTTTGTATCGATGGATGGATGTTTGTCACTCTTTCACGCAAAAACTACTGAACGGATTTTTATTTTATTTTATTTATTAAGGGATAATAAACAACTACAACATAATATATAATACATAATTTTAACAAAAGCTTAAGTAGTAATGTTGTTGATAATACAGTGGCATTATCCGCAGATAAGACATATTAAAAGATCAGTGGTTGCAACTAGACAAGCATTACCAAAATTAACAAATAATTTGAAATTAATAAATAAGTTACTATAAGGCTAGCTATAGTTACATAACCAAATCATTTACTTAAATTATGCCATAAATAAATAATAATAATAATAAGATTACAATTAGGATAAAAATTTTATAATATTAGATTTAGATTTATTTTTTGTGCATACAAATATATCAATATCAATGAAATTTGAATTATAAGATTCCAACATTCTATGAATAGGGCAGCGTAAGCCAGAGTTCGTATGACAAGAATTTAGCGCGAACAGAGTACGTGAACGAACCTGACGCACATGAACAGTTTGGGGGACAGAATAACACAGCTTACTCGTCAGATCAATGGCATCAAAACTGTTGTGAACAATATCATGAAGCACGTTGGCCTCCAGGTATTTGCGCCGGTTCTCCAAGCTGAAAAGCTTGTACTTATCAAGAAGTTGAGAGTATGACAGTTAAGTCTTAGTCCTATAAAATCTGTAATACATAGCACGGAGGTACTTGCGCTGGACCCTTTCTATTCCATCTACGTACTTTTGGTAGAAGGGGTTCCAAATAGGGACCGCATATTCTATCTGAGAGCGAATTAGTGTCTTATACAGATAGATAGGTTGAGATGCGCTTAAATTCTGTTGAGGATCTCATCACAAATCCATACATTTTAAAAGCTCTATTGACTATAGCTTCGATATGCTGGTTCAAGGACAGTTTGCCATCAAAGAGAACACCTGGATCCTTCACTATAGACATATTATTTAAGGGGATACAGTTAAGGTTATAATTGAAATTCCAGATGAAATTATTCTTAGTAAAGTGTATATAGTTACACTTGGGGATACTAAGATGCAGCTTATTGTCAATACAGTAGGCGGTTAGTCTGTCTAGGTCCTCCTGAAATGACTGGCAGTCGTCCATAGTACGTATCGATGGAAACGCCTTGAGGTCATCAGCGTATATCAAGAATTTGGACATTTCTTAATGTCGTTGATATAAATAACAAATAATAGCGGTCCCAGAATAGAGCCCTGTGGAACTCCGAAACTAATATTAACAGAGACAGACTGATGACCATTAACCACAACCCTTTGTGACCGGTTGTCGAGGTACGACATAAACCAAAGCAATAAATTTCCGCGTATTTCATTGTACGCAATTTTATTCAGGAGAATTTCATGATCGACGTTGTCAAAAGCCTTTTTGAAATCAGTGTAGACCGCATCTATTTGCAATCGCCTGTCAACATTTTCAAAAAGGTAATTAGCAAATATTAACAGGTTAGATGTCGTGGATCGGCGCTTAACAAACCCATGCTGTTCAGGAATGATAATATTATGCAGAAGAGGATAAATCTCATTGTGAACAAGTCTTTCAAAAAGCTTTGACAAGGTCGGCAGGATCGAGATGGGTCTATATTGTTCGACGTCATGCTTTGAGCCACCCTTATTCACTGGCGTTATGTTAGCCCGCTTCCATACCACCGGGAACACACCTTCATGCAGACATCTATTAAAAAGGATATAGATCGGCTCACAAATATCCTCAATTAGCTGTAACCTTAAAAAAGGCCGCCGGAACTTAGAGGGGTCCAATTGTTCGGATCAGATTTGGATGAAATTTGGCACACAGATGGTTTATAACCAGGATTAACATATAGCATACTTTTTATCCCAATATTCCCACGGGATCGAAACTTATACGGGTGAAACCGCGGGGCGCAGCTAGTATTATATAATGTTAACGTGTAAAGGTGTTTTTTATAACCAATTTACAGAAATAAATATAATTTATCATTCTGTTGCAGTTTATTATTATTAACCATTCATGTCCCTGGCCCTCACTACTCCATTTCCACCTCTCTGTCCAGAGCTGCCAAGGGCCAATCTTTATTAGAGTCCAGCTCATCCCGCCATCTCCGTCTGGGCTTACCGCGATGTCGTTTGCCACTAAGCGGGACCCACTGGGTCGTAAGTTTGGCCCATTGATCGTGTCACATGCGGCAGATGTGTCCAGCCCAATTCCATGTAAGCATGGCAGCTTTCCGAGTGACATCAGTTATTTTAGTGATGGAACGGATTGTTGTGTTGGTAACCAGCACCCTAATTGCGTAACACACTATCAATCAGAATCTGAATCATTTTAAGAGAATTTGCTAACTCATTGCTTGATATGTTCGAAAAATTTGTCTGCTCAACAACGTAAATAACGCAATGAATGTTCTTGAACTGTCAAAATGAAAGCCGTTGCTACTGTTAATGTGCTACGCTGGTCCACAAGTTTAATACCCAGAATACTCCGTTCTCTGGCAAATCTAGAACGTGGACCTCTGCCTACCGGACTCGTTTTCTCCACCTGCCATCGGTCCTTCGACCAAAATGGCCAGTCCACTGCTACTTTACCGGTTACGCTGCGAAAGCCTGATTCTTTCATCGAGTCATCGGATAGCCTTTCACCTGGACACACAGTCGTGGCCGACTTGATAAACTTTAAATAGACTTCGCACCCAAGTCGCAACAAAGACAATCTCCACGGGTGGGGTTCCTCAGATGGTTCCCATCCTCAATGTACCTATATGCGGCGTCTCCCCGCAGACCATAGCCCACCTTTCATCTTGCACCGCATGTTCTGTCACTTGGACACGTGAGGACCTAACGGTATGCGCGTTGCTGAATTTTGGGTCAAACTAATTTATAAAGCTATAAAATATAACTATTACTATGGGACCAAACCCGAAAACCCGAAAAAAAAATCAGTTGATCCATACATTATGTCGAGTTATGTTAACATAAATGTAGGGAACTGCTGATTTCTTTTCACGATTTCATGTACCCGTAGTAAAAGTTTTTCATAGTGATATGTACGGACGCCAGCACATCAAGCTACTACAATCTGTCAAATTTATTTAATAGATTTTCAACTTTATCGCTAAAGCATTATGTTTCAAGGTTGATTGGGAAAATTTGACAGTTTCGGGTAGCTTGACCTGCTGGCGTCTGTACAATGACCCCTTAAGAGGTTATCCATTAATTAGGCTCAGTTCACACCGAGACGCGAAGCGACGCGACGCCGACGCGACGATACTGGAAGAGGCCAGTGATATCGCGCTGCGCCGCGCGCCGCCGCGAGACGCATCGCAACGTCACGAGGCGCATCGTAAAATCGTTGGCAACACGAGCAAGACGCCTCGCGGCGCAGCTAGATGCCGCGTGGCGCAGTGGGACGTGTCTACATTCGCTACGTGCTCCCGCCCCGGGCCCCGCGTCTACCCACAGTCTACCATTTGCAAGCGCATGAGAACGACATATATTTGGCGGGTGCTTTATGAGATCGAGGAGAAGTTAATTTTTTTTGTGCAGCGCTACGAATGTTTGTATAATGTATCGTCAAAACAATATAGTGACAGAAATGCAAAAAATAATGCGTGGGATAAGATAAGTGAACAAATGGGTTTATCGGGTAGGTTTTGAACTTTTGTAATCGATTTTGTAATAATCATAAAAAAAATTCTGGATAATTGGCAATGTGGTCCTAAGCCAAGGTATGAAATTCACCATTAATTAATCTATTTCTCCATAAATTATGCACCCAAATACTCCTGTGTGATGTCTTCTTTTTAATTTTATTTTTGTATTCTTCCTCTTCCTCTTCTGCAAGAAGTCCGATTATAACAAGATCCCAGTCTATCATTATAATATCACTCGATCACTCGACCGTACTGCATCAATTCTGCACGAAGTCTGGACGGAAATAGTAGAGACAAGTCGCCACGGCGGCCTCGGCTGCTCCTCGCGGCGTCGCGCTGCGCCTCGCGGCGTCGTGAGGCGCAGCGCCGCTCTCGCACGCCGCGCGTACCCGCGAAGTACCGCTGCGTCGCGATGCGTCGCTCTACGCCGCGAGGCATCACGAGGCACAGCGCTGCACCGCGCAACGTATTCTGAACTCTCACAATGCAATACCATAATGCAGTACCTTTTCGTGTAGAAAATAAAGTATATTTTGACTCGCTCTTTTAAAGTGCGCGCGCAGCGTCGCGTCGCGTCTCGGTGTGAACTGACCCTTACCGGACATCCTGTATACCTTTTCGTGTTATTTTTGCCACCGACACGCTAAGAAGTGGAATCCAAGGTAAAAATAAAAATTCAGAAAATATGTTTTTAAATTGATTATTTAAATTAAACTAGTAAGACAATAATAATGCATTGCTATACATAAATTATCACATATACACATACATAGGTACAGATAATTTTTCGAAAGAAAGAAAATCTATTAAAAAATATTTTTACGTTATTTCCAGATACATCTAACAAAAAAAAATACGTGTAAAATATGGTATTTCTAATCTATGCGACATTTTAGCCAAGATTCGACAATTTTTTCTTTTTAGTTTTTGTTTTATATTACCTACTCGGAGTTAAAATAATATTAAGTGTTAAAGTATATTATTATAATATAGTTTAGCTGCATGAGATAACATAATATTACAATAATGCTCAAAAACTATGTATTAACCAAACTAATTGCAACCTGCCTAAAATAAAAATAACAAATCCCTAAATAATTAGGTATACAAAAAAAAAAAATATAACTCAGCCCCGGACCGCGCGGCGACTTTTATTTAGGACACTGGATTTTCAACTCTCTGCTTAGCGACGAGAGTTGAAAATCAAACGGTATGTTTTTTTTTTATGGGCTCTGTTGGATTTTCAAAGCTCGGCTCTATATTGAGAGCTGAAAATTCAGTGTGCTATAAAAAATGGCCCGTTGACCTGGGCTTAAAGAATAATAAAAATGAACATAAAAAAGACAGCGTAAGCTACTACAGGTTATTATCAACATTGCCCTAGCATCGGTAAACTGGGTATTACCCATTTCGTGATTACCAAATTTAAGGGTGTGGTACAGACCATCAAACTGAACAACTTTCTCCATGGGACCAACGTCGTGATCGCGAAAAAATAATCAGCCGTCAGTCCCATACAAAACTTCAATATCTCTTCAACCGAAACGTATGGGACGGCTGATTTTTATCGCTATTACAATGTTGGTCCCATGGAGAAAGTTGTTCAGTTCCATGGTCTGGTCTGTACCCTTAAATTTGGCCACAGCTTTCTGATACACGTTGTATTGAAGGTTTAAGAGTAAAGGCCTCGGAAAGAGGGTTCAAACAGAACCGAATCCCGCTCGGGACGCAAGATACAACTGCACGCTTCGATTGTCTTAATGCTTAGAAAGTCACGTGAAAGGACTTTGAAGGTTCTTGGTATACCTACCTGTCCGCCATTTTGATTTTTTTCAAAATGGCGGCCACGCATGAGACCTATAAAAATCGATAGCTGACATCAATGCAAACAGAAAACAAGAAGATCATGGATGTCACGATATCAACTTTGAACGTTAATATCTCGGAAACGTGACACTTTACGGGGTTTGGTCTTACTATGTTTTCGGTTTGCATTTATGTCAGCTATCGATTTATATAGGTGTCATGCGTGGCCATTTTGAAAAAAAACAAAATTGCGGACAAGTGGTATGCCAGGCTCTATAATATAAAAATCTTCAATTCCTTTTTCGCGTAAGTGTGAACACTTTCATACAAGTTATTTGAACAATACAATCGGTGCGAGCAAACTTCGTCCCGCATCCGGGATTCGCCTCAGCTAGCTAGAGCTTTAAGAGTAAATCTAAAAAGCGATGTTAAACAAAAAATGGTAATTATTCCCAAATTCCTAAAATAAATATTACCTATTTATATACTATCATAACCAACTACAGTGACGTAAGTATAAATATTATTATAATTTTGACTTAATTCCAAGATTTACATATTAATTTCATAAACCTAAAATGTTCCAAGCAATGCAGTTAAAAAGTGTTTAAAAAATATATCATCACTACATTTTTAAACATAATAAAATAAAGACAATACAGGGTGGCAGGGGCATCGACTCTAAACCTGTCACCATGGATTCAGTACATGATTCGGAACCCTATGTTGAAATTGTTCGTCGGTTATAAAAAGCAATTTGCTGTCCCATACATTTTGACCGCGCAGGATTTTTGTACGGACGCCAGCACATCAAGTTACTACAATCTGTCAAATTTCTTTAATACATAGATTTTCAACTTTATCGCTAAAGCATTAAGGTTCAAGGTTGATTGGGAAAATTTGACAGTTTCGGGTAGCTTGACCTACTGGCGTCTGTACTTTTGTAGGAAACAGTGGATTTAAAAAAAAATAGCGTACAGACGCCAGCACATCAAGCTACCCGAAACTGTCAAATTATATGTCGAAAGCAATAAAGTTGACAATCTATTAAAGAATTTTGACAGATTGTAGTAGCTTGATGTGCTGGCGTCTGTACTCGCAATAACCCTGATATTTTTTTCAGTTTTTGCTGACCTCACATTTTATATGTTTTCGTACATTAAGAAGTCAGCTTATACTGGTATAGCTTGAAGTACGTACATATAAATTAATTGGTATATACTAAAAAAACAATACAATTTAAAATTTACTACGAAACTCGTCAGTCACAGATTTAATTTATTTAATCCTAATATACCAGCTAAGTTATTTTTTATATAATTAAAAGTGCTTGGATCGCTAGTCTATATTATTCAGAAATTTTAAATTAAAAAGGTACCTAAGCCAATACAAAAAAAATAATATTAGTTATTAAATTCAAAATACCTTTTACCAAAGATTTATATCGCTAGATTTGCCCTCACCGTACTTAGTCGCGCGAAAATGTGTCCATACTGAGAAGAGTGAGCTCTCGAAATGACTTGATATTTACGGGCCCTTCGAAAAGTAGTTGAATCGTCAAATCAAGTGGCAAATTATTTTTTTTGGATGGGGAAATCACATCGGGCTGTCAAATTGTGTTGTCATTCATTCTTAGTTTGGGCTCCGAACTAATCTTATGTCCGTAAGTGATACGGAGTAAGAGCAGCCCGAAACTACGGACTTCGTGATAAAGTAGTAGACTCTCTGAGGTGTTAAATCGAAACAGACACGCGACTATCTTTTGACACGGTAGGGCGAATCAAACAACTTAAATCTTAGCCTTTTACACTAATCTTAACGGATGGGCTATTTAAAATTTTAAATTTGAATCGGCTATAAAAAAAACTGATTATTTTTTCAAATTTCTGATTTTCTTGGAACGGTTGAACTTGGTCATTTATGAATGGAACACAATATCATTCACATGACTGCCACGACTGGCTCGGCAGTACCCCATCCGATCCACACAATTTCGAAAACGCATCGGGTGGTCATGAGGCTTCAGTTCTTGGACCAATTGAACTTTGTAAGCCTTCATACCGAGGTCTTTATGCAAAATTCTTCTCAGAGAAGTGCGAGAAATGTTCAGTTCCTGAGAACGATGACGAGTTGATGTTGATGGATGTTCTTGCACATTCTGAGCCACAGCAGCAATGTTTTCGGTTGAACGCACTGGACGAGAACGTACACGGGTTGCTTTGTCCAATAACGATCCATTTTCACGAACTCGCTTCACAAATTGACGCACAAACTGAACTGAAGGCAGATCATTTCTCGAAAATTTTCCACGTAAATTTCTTACAGTTTGCGTTAAAGACTCACTACTTTGGAAGTAAGTTTTTAATATTTCCCAATTTTTTTCGAGCGCATAGCGTCCCATTTTGCAAATGTCAAACATAAAACTAACTTCCCGTCAAAAAAATAATGTCATTCTACCTTTCAAAGTCAAAGCAATCGGTAATTCAAATTTAAAACACTAGATGGCCCACCCGTAACAACACTAAATTATCCTAATTTTCTCGTAATACCCGTTTTGTTTTTCTCCAGTCATTTCGCGCAATTTTAATTGTTTAGTGATCAATTCGTATAATTGATCTTATATATATATTTTTTTTTAATATACAGGGGTCAATTTAAATCAGCTAGCGAAACTGTGCAGACGTGATGGGTATCGATAGCTAAACGATAAAATAAAAATATAAATCATTTGATTTTTTTCAACAACCGCTCGGGTGTTGTGAGTTGAGAAAATATGTTTTATCGTGTTGAAATATATGTAGATACCAAACACGTCGGTGAAGTTTAAAAAAAAAAACCGGTCAAATGCGAGTTGGACTCGCGCACCGAGGATTCCGTACAACTTTGTAAGTATGTAACTACAAATTTACGGTTTTCGTATTTTTTCTTTTACTTGTGCTACATGACATTGCTTCTTGCCAAATTTCATGATTCTAGGTCAACGAGAATTACCCTATAGGTTTTGATTCCCTTGCTAGTGTCAAAATATGCGGCATAAACGAAACATAAACGCCCGTATCTTTTGATTGCGTTTACTTAGAACTTTGATTTTTTCACTGCTTCAAGGGATTGCGGCCCTGGGTATTTGTTATTAATTTCAACTTGATAACTACGCGTTCCTGAGAAAAAAGGTCTTGCCAGACGGACGGACAGACAGACGGACAAGTGATCTTATAAGGGTTCCGTTTTTCCTTCTGAGGCTGGGTTTTTATGCTATGTATTTTTGTGGTGTACAATAAGTATATATATAAATATACCCTAAAAACTGATTAATATCGTTTTTTTTTTGTTTTATCATGTTTAGATATCGATACCCATCACGTCTGCGGAGTTTCGCTAGCTAATTTAATTTAACCCTGTATTATTTTTAAGGTTATAGTTAATATAAGTCTGACATTGCCAACCCGTCTTGAGTCATGGTGATCAATGCTCGTTCATTCTGTTTATGAGAAGAGGTCTTTGCCCAGCATTAGGATAATATTATGGTATGATAATTATAAGCTTGGTATACGAAATACGAAACTAAATTTAAGTTCAGTGCATCTTTTTCTTTTTATTTCATTAAGAAAAGGACAGAAGACAAAATATTAGTTTAGTCCTGTCAAATTAAGATACTCCATAGACAGTTTAGACGTGATTAAAAACATGGCTACTAAAAATACGTCAATTTACGTCAGGCGCTGATTAATTTGACAGGACTAAACTAATATTTATCTTCTGTCCTTTTCTTAATGAAATAGAAAGAAAAAGATCACTGAACTTAAATTTAGTTTAGTTTGTGAACAAGGGAATCGACACCAATATATTCTAGAATGATTTATAAGAAGGGAAGTCCTTTTTTTTTAAACGGGAAATATTTAACTGAACCTAAGATGTTCAGTTAAATATTTCTTTGACTACTGTTGTGTTTTTGACCCCTGAGTTTGTGTCGCCATTTCTTTTCAGGGGTAGTCACATAGAAAAGCTTCTCCACCGAGCCTTTTTCTTTTTGTGACTCATAAAAATAATTCTGATATCGTATATTTACAGAATAAACCATTGCATTTCATTTCAATAAAATACATATTCGACTATTTTTAAAAACAGTGTGTTTATGTGGATTATTTTGGCGTTTACAATTTACACCGTATATAAAGCATTAGGTACACAAATGTATCTAAGATGTATATCACAACATAAGAATATTTCATTAAAATAATTGCAAACTTAAATAAGGTAAAAAAAAAACGTTGTATACAGGAACTATTTGAAAATCGATAAATTCATGGAATTTATTACTCAGTTTAAAAAAGCATAGCCATCTTTTACCTGACTGCAAAGACGGGTTATATTTTTTGGCGTTATGAGTCATCGTGTAGCTCAACCACAGAGTACGCACACGCTCGACCTCTGCTAGAAGCGGCATTATCAAGTTTACTCGCACTACGACACTAATGGCGTATAGAAATTTACGGCTTTGAATGTCGTCTGTGACAGTAGACTTAACGCAATTTCGGTTTCACAAATTTTATACTAGTACTGTTGTGTCTAGACGCTGCCGTGACGATTCCGTGCTCTGTGAGGTCAAGAGTTATCGTGTAGCTCAACAGCTCAACTCAAACTTAAGGAGCTCAACAGTCCGTTTTACGTTGTATAATTATAAAGTGTATATTATTTTATTAATATTTCCTAACATTAATCCGTTATTGGCAGTATTCGTTACTTACTTAACACTTAATACTTCGCGTATAAATTCCGTATTGAATCACGTGTTTTAGGTTAGTTGAAGATACGGTTTCCTTGAAGAGCGTTGGCCGCCACATAGCGTCCGTAATTCACCGGCCACCGCTCTTTTAGGAAACCGTCGATTTAGCGACATTCGTTATCAAAATTTGGTAGCGAGACAAGCGTATATTGTTTTCTTAAATCCACGTTATATAAGGCATTATAGTCAGATGTAGTGAAGGGAAATGCTTTTATCGACACCGTAGGTTTTTTGATTTTTATCGATATCGATTTTATGCATTTGCAAATTATTTTCAGTCGAATAGTTCGTTTATTGCTCTCCGAATATGCAAACTAGTTTTATTTCGCTTAAATTTGTCATTGTTGGCAATGCTTAATAATGTTTTTGTGAGCTTTATTTGATTTTATGTTCTGACAACCAGTCTTACCAAGCAGTATTGTGTTACCTAGTAACTGGGTTGTGGAGGTCAGATACGCAGTCGCTCCATGTAACATACTAGTATATAGCTGCATCCGGTTAGATTGGAAGCCGACCCCAACATAGTTGGGAAAAGGAGAGGCAGATGAAGATTTGATGTTCAAACTCCTCATATCGAGATGTTCAGTGACTTCTTTCATGTTTTATAAACCAAAGAAATCATTATTTCCTCTTGTTCTGTTGTAATTCACGTCTAAGTGTCAAATGACAGCTGTCATTTATGAAATTCCCAACGATTGTTAGTCATTTTTATTGGGTTTCTTACTTTTGCCCGAATCAACAACAATGTCCAATTTTCTTTTATTATTCGTTATTTCAGTAGTAATTAGTAGCGGTTTATTCAATCTGAAATTCTTTACCATTGGAGTATTAATTTGCGTAATTTTTACCAGATCTTGCTTTGCCTGACCAATATCGACATTACCCGGAGCAACTTTGACCGTGTGTTTTAGTAAAGGTTTAGAAACGGAAGGTGTATTAACTTTGGCCGGTTTATATTCAACATTTTCAATAATAATAGGGGAAGTTTTAGTCTTTGTAACGGTGGGTTTAGTAACATCAGTTTTAACCTGGGGTGTTTTAGCTGAAGTATCTTTTGGGACATATTTTCTCCCTTTTTCTTCCTTCATATCTCTTAAGTCAACTTTCCCTTGTTCGTCTTTGAAAAGCATGAAATCACTGCCTTTTATACCATTTGGTAATTGTCCGTCAAAATACCGAATTGAAGTTAGTTTGTTAGCTATTAACATAGATAGTTCTGCGATGTTGAACTCTGTTAATAGGTCATTAACACTGGAACCTGCGAAGTTGTCGATTCCGGGGTCGGCGCCGTTTTCTACTAGTATTTCGACGGTTTTACTGAAGTGATCCACTATTTTCGCTTTGTTGCCTCGCTCTGTAAAGATAAATAATAAAATGTATTAATTTTCTTGTGCATGTAATGCGGAGGAATGGGGAAAATGTAGTGAGGACAGTTTTCAGTATGAATGTGGATGGCTATAAGAGTAGGGGCAGACCAAAGGAACGATGGATGGACTGTGTGAAAAATGATACGGCTAGAAAGGGGGGGCGACTACCGAGATGACGACTTATAGAGAAGTCGTCATCTACCTGCCTTTTCCCAACCAATATTGGGGCCGGCTTCCAGTCTAGCCGGATGCAGCTGAATACGAGTATTTACATGGAGCGACTGCCTATCTGACCTCCACAACCCAGTTACTGGGTAATACGATACCCCTTGGTAAGACTGGTTGTCAGACTTTCGGGGTTATGACGACCCGTAACGACTGTCAAATATTTATTTATTTATTTATTACAGCATGGAAGACTAACAGCTAAGAAAAAACAAAAAAAAAGGAAACAATAGTCGACTGAAAGCCAATTACAAGTCTTCGCGTTTAGACTTCCACGAAAACGATCCACAAATCTTGGGGTCTTGCTGTGTAAAGATGGTCACCCATCCACGGACCAACCGCGGCAAGCGTAGCTTACCTGATCGATCGACCCGTGCGGCTGTTGCTCCTCCTAGACTAGATACTAAATTTGATAAGGACAGGTGAATGATGTTTTTTAAGCCAAAATAACTTACCAGCAGCATCCATACACGCGGCGCCCACAGCGAGATACAGCGCTGTATTCCCGCTGTTGGGCATGGCCAGGTTCACGGTCGCTCGACAACTCTCAACCAATGCCATCACGTTGTTGTACTTCCCCACTTTACTGGCCAGCATTAGGGGAGTGTAACCTGAAATAATAAGGAGTTATAAAGTTTATATATTTATTTATTTATTTATTTATTCATTTCAGAGTTTATCCTGGACATTACTGACATTGGTGAAGGACAACGTGACATACTGGCTTCCGCCCGCGTGGTTTGTCGATAAAAAAACTTAGCGTATGTCCTTCCCCAGGGTTCAGAGTATCCCCATACCAAATTTCATCAGAATCGGTCCAACCGTTTCCGATATTAGCCGGAACAAACAGACAGACAGACATTTTTTTTTTAAAGTGCCGTTTATCCTACTTCCTATCCTACTTTCCTACTAATGTTATAAATGTGAAAGCTTGTATGGGTGGATGGATGGATGGATGGATGGATGGATGGATGGATGGATGTTTGTTACTCTTTCACACCAAAACTACTGAACGGATTTGGATGAAATTTGGCACACAGATAACTTATAACCAGGATTAACACATACGATACTTTTTATCCCGATATTCCCACAGGATCGAAACTTATGCGGGTGAAACCGCGGGGCGCAGCTAGTACTTTCATATGCATTTAGTAAAAACCTGTTATATTGACATTATAAACAGACACTTGAATTTAATTTATTTATATAGATTCTGAACGGTTTGTATAAATATGACTTACCTTGATTGTCATATAACTTGTTGATATGGGTTAATAATATCGGTGCCAACTCTTCATCAGGCTTATATTCATAGGCTGGACTCCACATATGTTCATTTTCCTGTAGTATTTTTCTGAAAACACACAAAAAATATATAAAGAAGACTGGCATACATGGGAATTGGTTTAGGAATGAATTTCGGTATGGGGTAGAATTTTTTTTAAGAAAAAAAAAAAATCATTGTAACGCGTGCATAAAAAAATATTAAGTATGATACAGCTGTTTTTTTTTTTAGTTCAGCAGATCTATCCTGTAATTTCTGTAAAATCTGGAAAAATCTCACCGTGAAAACTCAGGTGAAGTGAGTTGCCATTCCATTATTGACAGCTCACTTCACCTAAGTTTTCACGGTGAGATTTTTACAGAATAGATCGACAGATCATGATTCTGGATGCACCTGCGTTGAAATTTTTCGTTGGTTATTAAAAAGACGGACGATCGGGCAATATGGATGATGCGCAAAGTCGTAATCTAGTTAAAACTTTTGTCGGCGCGGCAGGATCGCGGTTTTCCTAAAATAGATTATGCGAAAGCGGAGATTCTTTCGCATAATCTATTTTCACGATTGGCGCTCCATGATCGTGGGTCATGGTGTTCTGATCCAAATTTAGATCCTCCAGTGTGGACCCAGGAAGTTGGCTGTACTATCGCCAAAACCTATATCTGACCATTTTGAAAACAAAATCCCGTGCACATGATGTGATGACCACAGCTGCATGCGGAAGTAAAACAAAAGAGGATTCTTTTTAAGTCGACTAAATAGGCGCTGCAAGCAGGAATAGTCCATACGGTCAGATATAGATTTTGGCGATAGTACCTTGTTAGAAAGAAGGAAATATTGTTTGTTTATTTGCGGTAAACATGACGCAGAGAAAGAACACAAAAATAACAAGTTGGGGGAAAATTTGCGTCACATCCACGCAAAACAGCCATCGCCCAGCATAATGCTACGGCCCTATGCGAGACAGAGCCCCAGCGCTGGTTTTCAGCGACAGCCGGCGTTGACGTGCAACCGGTGCAGTCTAGAAAGGGTTCATGTTCCTTTGAAAATGAAGACACACACTCACCTAGCATTCTGTTGGCAGTGATTAATTAATATCTGAAGGTGGTCGGTCGCCAATTCAGAAGCAATATGGAAGGTGGTCCTATCGTCATCGTCTGAGTCAAGAGGGTCGGCTCCAAAGTGCAGCAGGATTGCCGTAATTTGGGCGTTTTCTTGGAAGAGTGACATTCTAAGGGGTGTCTGGAAAAAAACAAATAATAAATAAATAACAAAGGGGATTAAAAATTTTTATATGGCATATGGCTATCGCGCCATTTTGTTTTTCTTTTCAAAATGGCGGCCACTCACGAGACCTATATATAAATCGATCATAATCAGCATGTTCCCACTGCCGAGACAAACTCTCTTCTGACTTTCATATACACACACACGCACACACACACACACACATACTTTCATATACTAGTGTGTGTGCGTGCGAGCATCGCGTGAGGAATTACGTTTCTGACGGGGGTTCCCGAGCGCCCACGTTTTTTTATAATCAGCAGTAATATATCATAATTACAACTGATTGCGGTATCACCTGCCACTGGAAGTGTAACATGAAATAATGAGTTAAGAAATCTTTTTTTTTTTGTTTAATCGCCATTCTCATTACATATACCCATCAGGTCTGAGAAGTAATTAGCACATTTTTGGAAGCTTCCATAAAGTTATCTTGGATTTTCATTTTGATCTCGCTATCGGCTTTAACAACCTCAGAAACCATGAAAACGAATCCACAAGTTTTCGCAGCTGCCATCTTGGATTCTCATGTTGGCCTCAGTATTGGCACCCTCGTAAACCACCCAAATTCATTTTGAGCTCGTTATCCGCTTTAGTCTAATTTAATTAGACCCTGGGCCTATAACCATCCACATATTCAAAACTTTTCGCACGACATATTACACATTTCTCCGCATCACATGTCCATATCATGACATCAGATCTCCACACACTCGCAAACAATGAACCATAAACACACAACACCACGTTCTTGCGCAGTCGTGTAAAAAAAATAACCATTAGGGGTATCGTGTTATCCAGTAACAGGATTGTGGAGGTCAGACAGGCAGTCGCTCCATGTAAAATATTGGTATTCAGCAGCTCCATCTGGTTAGACTGGAAGTCGAGCCCCACAGAATTGGGAAAAGGGCTTCGACAAAGACTATCCACGTTAGGCAAATGATGTGTAAAATCAAAAGTCATTTATTCAAATTAGGCTGAGAATCAGCAGAGGGGCTTGAGGCTAAAAAATAAGAGCCGCATGGATCGATCGATCAGGTTAAGCTACGCTTGCCGCGGTTGGTCCGTGGATGGGTGACCATCTTTACATACCAAGACCCCTCCGTGCCTCGGAAAGCACGTTAAGCCATTGGTCCCAGCTGTCATTCGTGGATCTTTGTCAGTCGTTACGGGTAGTCAGAAGCCCGAACATCTGACAACAGTCTTACTAAGGGGTATCGTATTACCCAGTAATTGGGTTGTGGCTGGGCATATATAGGCAGTCGCTCCATATAAAATACTGGTATTCAGCTTCATCCGGTTAGACTGGAAGCCGCCCCCAACATAGTTGGGAAAAGGCTAGGCTACTTCATATATTATAGTAATAGTATGTACATATGTGTATATAACCTATTTATATTATTTTATTTATCATATATTTTATATTATTTATCATTGTCCCTCTCAACCAAAGCACCTGCCATCTAATCTCTTCACCACCCTTGGTTGACTGGTAGAGAATGCCTTTGTACCTTTTCGTGCGAAAAGCTTAAACAAATAAATTAATAAATACATGAAACTGAGAATCAGCACTTTTTGAACGTCAAAATTACAGGAGACAATCCCCCAAAACCCCCGCATTTCACCACTTCCTAGTATTTTGCTTGGATGTGACGCATATTTTCCCCCAACTTGTTCTTTTTTGTGTTCGTGTTCTTTTTCTGCGTCGTGTTTACCGCAAATAAAAGTATTTTTTTTCTTTTCGCTGGGATGAAGAAATGGCGCAACAAACTATCCAGCAGCACAGCTGTCTGTTAAGTTAGATGAACGTGATACTATACAATAGTAAGGAAAAACCGGCCAAGTGCGAATAGGACTCGCGCACGAAGGGTTCCATACCATTATCTATAAAAATCACGTCTGTTGTATGGGAGCTCCCGTTGTTTTTTGGGGACAGTCAATTAATAGAGAACTCATATTCAGGATGCAAAAAAGATGTATACGATCAATGTGTGGTCTAAGAACAACGGATAGCTGCGTTCATTACCTACTTTAAAAAAATTAAAATTACTAACTTTTCTTCGAAACTGCATTATTTGATAAAGCGAATCAAGACTTATTTCAAAAGTTTTGCTTTATTGAAAAAGAGTTTCTTTGGTATTTCTCCAAATATTTATAATAAAATACCGGATATTGTTAAATCTATGCCTCTAAACTTTTAAAAAGTCCCTTCAGGGGTTATTACTAGAGAAGTGCTATTACAGCGTAGATGGATTTTTAAACGATATTTTGCTTGTATATAATTCTGATTCTGACTGTGCGTATCTTATTTTTTTCTGTAAGTTACTCAGAATAAATTTAAATGTTGACGTTGTATTTTGAATTGAATTTAAATTTTAACATTGTAATTGTGAATGAAATTTAAATTTTGACGTTATTTCAATTTAATTTTAATTTTGACATTGTAATTGTTGTTTTTTTTTGTTTTTGTGCAACTAATTTTGTATGCCATAAATGGCAAAACATGTAGCCACAGATATTAATTATAAGAACTTCATACTGTACTCATGTTTTAGAAAATAAATATTATCTTATTTTAAATATTTATTTTAATTTAATTATTTATTTTTAAAGTTAATATACAACTACATATTCTGTGAATATTTCAAGTGTCTGCCTGTTGCCGTTATTAATATCGAGCAAAAAAAAAACGCCAATAAATCACGTTCGTTGTATGGGAGACCCACTTAAATATTTATTTTATTTTGTTTTTAGTATTTGTTGTTATAACGGAAATACATCATCTGTGAAAATTTCAACTGTCTAGCTATCACGGTTCATGAGATACAGGCTGTTGACAGACAGACGGACAGTGGAGTCTTAGTAATAGGGTCCCGTTTTTACCCTTTGGGTACGGAACCCTAAAAAACGAATCTTTGGCGACCATAACATTACGCCATAGGTATTCAATATGGCGAAAATAAAGTCACTACAAATCCGGTAAATATTTTTTGTACAATCTGAGTCATGCCGCGTCATCAAAGTTCTTTTTAAGAGGACTCTGACAATGTTTTCGTAGAACAGATACTAAACAAAGGTCGAGGCCACATAAAGAAAGAATATGAATATGAATATGAATATGAATTGCACCATTCCCAGCGTGGTTTGACCAGACTCGATTAATCGAATGAACCCCAAGATTCACACTAGCTCCTGTAGCCTCATGTTCATGGTGCTACAGCGACCATTGTATATCAAGAAGTAGACCGGGGGGCGCGGTTTTTGCAGGGAAGAGACGTGCCCGTTAGGAAGGATAGGATTTAAGAGCCTACCGGATATGCATCCTAGAGTAAGCATTGGACTAGTGGAGAGATGGGTGATATTTGTCTATGGATGGGCATCTTTTAAAGACTTCGCGGCCAGGTGTTTCAGGTCGAGCTTTACCCGCGACTCTTTTGGCCGGGTTCTACTGCTTTCTCGGTTCTTTTGTATGTCGTGTGTTAGATGTTGTTCTCAATGTCGTCGTCGGAGTTCTCGCTACTATCCGTTTCCGGTTTTTTGTATATCTTTGCTAGCAGCAATCCTGATCTTCTTTTTGTCTTGCGCCGTATCCATCCAAAAATGAATTCCCTTGTCGAAGTACTTCATGTCCTGTTTTAGGTTGTCGTTCCATGTGTAGATGGGTCGACCGACCTTCTTGGTTTTGGCCTTGTACTCCATTGCTGCCTGCAGCAGATGTGGTACGCGGCGCCTATAGATATGTGCGAGGTAGCACATCCTGTGTTTCTTGATGCGTTTGGTTACTGTTTTTCCGTCTAAGATTGCATGCATTTTCTTTTGTCTTGGTTTATTCCTAGAGTGGTTTATCAAGTCTCTCATGATAACTCGCTCATATTTTCGAAGTCTTGACCTGTTAGCTTTAGTAAGTGCCGATACTTTTAAACCATGTATCATGCACGGAGCGATCACCATTCGATACATAAGTCTGGCTAATTTCTAGTCCATATTTGAGTGTTTTATGAATGGTAGTAACGATTTGGCGTTTCTTATGGCCTGTTTGCAACGTTTTTTAATAGTGCATTTTCTGTTTAATGTAGATGTTATATATGTACCTAGGTATTTTATATCTTCACATGTCGGTATGCTTATTCCATTAAGGGTCACGTGGGTCGTTTTCTTTGTAGCTAGCGGGTCCCTAATTAGTATTTTTGTTTTTGTTTCGTTTACTTGGAGGCCTACACTATCTAGTAGGGGTTTAATATGGTATAGGATACCTTCTAGCCCTTCTAGGTCATCTGTAATAAAGATGAGGTCGTCCGCGAATGATAGTACCAGGGGGAGTGAGATTTCACGATCCTGGTCAAGTTTTATTAATTTGGGTTTCCTCCTCCAGGGTTCTAAGGACTTCATCGATGACCAGTGTAAACAGGCGAGGGGACAGAGGGCAGCCTTGTTAGACTCCCATTCCTTTAATAATCCAACTGCTTTGCTGGCCACACCATTTGATGCATGTTCGTTCATTCATGCATACCTTGATTATCCTGTTAGTTAGTGATTTGTTAGTTCGTTGTAATAGTATATCTCTAAGTGCATTGAGGTCGACGTTGTCAAAGGCTTTTTCTATGTCGAGGGCGAGTACATAAATTCTTTTGCCTGCTCGCCATTCCTCGTCTAAAACCCTTTTGTGTGTAAAGATGTGGTCGTCTGTTGATCTATTGTTTAAAAAGGCCGCTTGGTATTTGCCCAATTCCGTTATTATATCATCTAGTTTTTTTTTTTAGTACGTACGAGGCGTAAATTCTGTAACCCGTATTGCAAACCGATATGCGGCGATAGTCATTCGGATCTTTAGGTTTATTGTTTTTTGGGATTGGTATCTGCACCGTCTCCAGCCATGTGTCGGGTGCTTCGTTCTGTGTCCTCGCTTTGTTCATGTGTTTGGTGACGGCTTCCTGTAATATTTCGGGCATCGCTTTGTAAAGCTCGATTACTACTTGGTCAGTTCCGGGAGCTGTCCCGTTCCGCATTTTTTTGATGATTTCAATTTTTTTTTTTTTTTTTTTCGTCATCTGTTGTGGGTCCATCACTTTCGACTTCGGTTGTCGGCTTTTTTTATATTAACTGTTGGTATAAGACGACCCTAGGAATTTTTTAAAATTTGCTCCAATTTGGTCATCGGTATATAAGTAGATCTTTTTCGCAGTTTTGTTTGAAGTTTATTTCTCCTGTAAAAAAAGTACAGCATTTGTATGCGTTTTGCAGGGTGGTTTTTCCCCAGTCCGCTGAGGCTGGTCCTGCATGCTTTTTGTTCCTCGTGATATTTAATCTTTTGAAGTGTTGCCTGACATTCTTTTACGCGGTTATGTCTATTTGGGTTATCTGGTTGCCTATTTTGTAAGAATTTTGCCTTTTGTAGGTTAGCAAGAGCTAGTCGATGATCTCTGGGGAGAACTGGCTGAAGAATTAGACTTTCCTGGGCAGCCGCTTTCAATACTTCCGTTATGGTATTCCAGGGTATTTCGATGTTTTCGTCCGTTGAGTTGATTCCTATATTTTTTAGCTTTTTTGGTATGCAATCTTGGTATTTTGTTTTGGTGAACTTGCTATTGAGGGCGGCATAATCGCATTGTTTATAGTTGAAGTCCTTGACCATTGTCTTCACGGGTATGCTTTGTGTATGTTTGGTGTTTTTATTTTTTGTTTTGTTTGAAATTCGGTTTCTCCTTAGCAAACCCCAGACTATTTTATGATCGGATAGTCTCCTAGCGGCCCATTCACCTTTAATAAATTCAAAGAGTTTTTCTGTGGCGTGTGGTGTTATAATGTGATCCAATTGGGACTTTTGAGTGCCCTTTGACCATGTCAGCCTGCATGATGATCTCGCTTTTGTCGTTTCTATTTGCAGTTTTTCCCTGTTGGCTATATCCAATACCAGTTCTCCGTTGCAGTGGAGAAGTCATGATGTAGGTTTTGTTGAATTAGCCCTTTGCGTTGATAATTTAGTGTATCATGTCGACCAATGTGGGCGTTAAAGTCGCCAAGAATTATTAAAGTACATTTCTTAGGTTTTTGTCTGATCAAGTTTAATAAGCCTGTGAAGGATCTGTTTGCTATGGATGTACAACTGTTGATGTGAGAGTTTATTATGTACAGAGGAGCAGGCTTGTCATTTCCCCTGTCAACTATAAGAGTAGCTGACATCGCGTCTGTATTTTTTTCCTATGAACTAATTCAATTTGGGCATCTTTTCTGATTAAAATTGCAAGTCCCCGGTGCGTTTTACCTGTAGTTCCATAGAGGTGCCATTCGTAGTGTGTGGAGTTGTATGCTCCTGAGTTCATCCCTGTTTCTTGTATGCAGGCTACATGAATGCCCCTGAGTGAAAGTTCAGCGTCTATTTTGTTTTTTTGCCGGTTTTGAGGCCCCACGGACGTTCCAGGTTGCAATACGCAAGTCTGGGCAAGTGTATTTTATTGCGGTAAACGGCTGGTTTCTTAGTATTGTGAACCCAGTGACATCTGCGACCACGTCTGATAACGGTGTATATAATGATGCTTGTTGTTCATTCTGTGTTAATTGGCTAGACAATTGGGTGTTGTTAGTTTGAGACTGGGATTTCGAGGGTTGTCTGTTAATTACAGGCTTAGTATGTTGTGATGTTTTGACATTTTTTGTTTCTTGCATTAGATCCTTGTAATGTTCGTCGTCGGTCATAACCCAGCTGTCATAGTGTTGGTCGTTGTAGAGGACGTGTATGTTGCCGGGTACTGGTTCACCAGTAGGTGAATACACTAGTGTGTTTCTTGTATCCGTGTGCACATGCACATTCACTAGATAGAACTCTGACGCGGCGATTAGGATATCCTCTCCGCCCCAGAACGACTTGTTAAATTGCATTGTTATGTAATTTGTTATCCTTTGTTCCTGGGAGAGATTGCTGTTAGGGAGGAATTCCTGTATATTATTTAAAAGTGCTAGGAGAATTCTGTCATCATATCGATGCTCCAAAACATATAAGGCTAAGTCATGACGGACAGACATGTGGTCGAAGGTTAAACCCATTAAATTATTTATTTGGTGGGCTAACGCCCTAAACAAACAGTTCCCATCTTTTGTCATACGCACAATTCTAGTCATCGTTTTTATGGTTTTAGTAGAACTTTTAGTCACATGTGCGGCTCTGTGTTTAGAAGACAATAGAGAGAGCATACTGTGTAAGATTTATGAGCTTCGCTTTTTGTTGATCTTTGGAAATATACTTCGTTATGCAAACTTAAGAGTTCGGGGTAGTCTTTTTTGTTCCCTTTTTTTTTTTTTTTTTTGTTCCACTGAGGGTGTCCTATACCGCGCGTGGGTACCCAAACTTGATTTACAAGCTAGAAAATTGGTAACTTATTCAAGACAGTTTTGGTAATTTAGCACTAGGAAATCTACAGCGCTACCGTATTTTAGGCTAGAATATTAAGGCGTATTAGTTTTTTCTTCTCTCCTATAATATGAAGACTTATTCCTAAAACTCATCTATGGCTTAAAATGATGTTGAATTCGCGCGTGTCTTCAAAAGTCCTAATTAACAGTCTAGAACACAAACAAACAAAACAACAGGATCAGTTTCCAATGGAGATCCCTGAAATAAACGGAAAGATCTCACCAGATTGGCCCGCAAAGGGCCCTCAGGGTCACTCGACGTCACCAGGAGGCCGGGGAGCCGAAAAGCCTAGGCCTCGGGCTGAAGATCAGGATCACACTTATGCCACTTTACCACCGTTTTAAGGTGTTTTAATTTGCAACCACAAAAATCCGAGGCCACATAAAGAAAGAAAGAAAAATATTTTATTCTGCACAAACGAAACGCACAATTACAAAGGCTGCGATGTGTGATCCATATATGTAGTATAAGTGATTGAATGTCTTGCCCATTCTTCTCCATACGAAAACTACCTTTTGGAAGGGGCGACTAGAATCAATTCTATTTTATTGTAATTTTTGACGTTCAAAAGTGCCTTTTATGTGCCTATCCTACTAATATTGTAAACGTGAAAGTTTGTATGGATGGCTGGATGTTTGTTACTCTTTCGCGCAAAAACTACTGAACGGATTTGGATGAAATTTAGCACACAGATGGTTTATAACCAGGATTAACATATAGGATACTTTTTATCCCGATATTCCCACGGGATCGACACTTATGCAGGTGGAACCGCAGGGCGCAGCTAGTTTGAAATAAATGTTTTAACTTTTATTAATATTCACGTGTGGCTACAATGTATGTTCTTAAAATCTAACTGCTACGTGCTAACTATCAGGACCGCCGCGGGGTAATTGCGTAACACAATGACAGTAGCAACGTTGATCGTTGAGCTCCGTAAGGGTCAGTTCACACCGAGACGCGTCGCGACGCGACGCTGCGCGCACACTTTAAAACGACCTACTGCACCGCGCAACGTATTCTGAACTCTCACAATGCAATGTGTACCTTTTCGTGTAGAAAATAAAGTATATTTTGAGTCACTCTTTTAAAGTGTGCGCGCAGCGTCGCGTCGCGTCGCGTCTCGGTGTGAACTGACCGACAAATGCGTGCACTGACACTGACTTAACAGGTCCACTCAATCTGTGTGGTTCTTTTTCTTTTGAGGGTCTTCACATGATCTGACCAAGATTATGTCTGGACTTTAAAAGAGACTGTGACCTCTGAGTTTGTTTCGGCCTTTCTTCTCAGAGTAGTCAGATAAGAAAAGGCCGACCTCACTAGTAAAAAGTATTTTTACAAACTTACTTACAGAAATAAAGTCACTTATCAATGGCTTTCATTTTGACAGTTTAACAATATTCACTGCGTTATTTACATGGTTGAGAAGACAAATTTTCCGAACATATGAAGCAATGGATTAGCAATATCCTTCAGAATGATTCAGATTGTGATTGTAAGTGTGTTTCGTACGTAATTAGGGTGCTGGGTGTGCTGACCATTACAAGAAATTGTGTGGTCTTTGGCTACATCCTATCGGCGAATTTACTAGGTTTTTTTTGCAGATCATTTTAAATCGCTGCATAATGTAGCCGCAGCCTTATTGTGACTTCCACGTAAGCCTTATGGCGTGGCGTGTGACGTGTTCGCGAAATAATGGAAGACTGTCTTGTCTTGTCGACATATAGTCCCAAGAAGTGGCTTAGTAAATCAATCTTCTAAATGAAGTGTATATACCTATATATCTCGCTAGTTCAATCTGTAATAATATATTGTATCTCCATTTGGGGGGGGGGCGCGCGTAAAACACGTTTCCTTGATGTTGAAAGAGCGCAACGTAAAAAAAGTAATGTACGTGGTGGTGGTGTGTGTACGTATTAAAAGTAACGTACTTAAAAAAAAAAAGACGTTTTCCACCTATGAGCCCACCAAATGAGTAATTAATTTATTATCAGTCCGAAAATTATATATTATACACACATTGTATTTAAAAAAATATAAAACCCTACCCTTAGACCCTCCTACTGTATTTGCTACAAGAAGGAAACACAATATTGCTTCCACCCCTTTTGTAAAAACAGAATTTGCAAATATTCAGTACGCCAAACGGTCGTCTTTCTTATGTAATAAAATAAATAAATAGATATACATACTATTACATACTAAACCTTTTAAAGGATGCAAATCGTTGCTGATTATGTGGATAAACAAGTTAAGCTACGATGAAGTAGAGAATGTTCTATTAAATATAAGGTAAAAAACCGCTTCCGTATGAAACAACCACAGACGCACATACACATACACACACACACTCTCACACACACACAAACGCACCCTCGCACACATACACACACTCACAAACAGACTAATGATAACAAATAATAAGTATTCATTCATAAACTTTTACTTAGTAACATGTAACACTAATTGTAAGATATAAAGGAGCGGCGCCTCCTGGCACAGGCATCTATATGCTTAAAAGGAGACGCAATGTGTTGGAACACATTGGAACGTGGAAGTCAAGCATCGTTTAAAACAAGTTTATGTTGTTCTGAGTCGTTTTTAATTTATTTATTTACATATTAACAAAGGTCTATCATGCGGCCATCTCATTATTTTTGTCATTAAAAATCTTAAATTAATTAATTCAGTGACAGACAACGCACAGCCTAAACTGCTGGGTCTGAAGCATGAAATTTTGCGCAAGAATTCCTTCTACAGGGTGGCATATATCGACGCGAAATCTGTTACCTTGGATTCAGTACATGATTCTGAAAGTGTTGAAATTTTTCGTGGGTAATTTAAAAAAAAAATGCTGTTCCATACATTTTGGCCGCGTAGGTTACCGACGAAAGATTTCTAGTCTCAGGGGGAATACAATCATGTGCCGAATTCATGGTTACAGTTTGTTAGTTTTATTTTAAATCATCCCCTAGTTTCCTAAAAGGTTTAAATGGGGGATCAAACTGTCATTTTTGCCCATGGGAATACCCGGATTGTTTTATAAATAAATTCCGCCCTTTATACCTTTTGTATGAGGAAGAAGTCTTTCCCGGAAATATTACAACGATTTACAAAGTATTACAAGGACCGAAATTACATAGAAATCGATTTAACAATTCCCTAGAAATGGTTATCAATACGCGTTAAATATAGGTGCTTGAGGTAAATTTTAAAAGCGGTTTCCTCATAAGAATAGGGATGATGAAATTTCTTTTATTTTAAACTCAAAAAAATATTTGTTTGCAAATAGTGCAAACAATACTACAAAAAAGGCAAAGAGAGGGGGTGAAGGGGTTGCCAAGTTATAAACATTTTGGAATAACTGCTAGACAAAGACGGCACTACCATAGAAGTGACGTCACGAGTATGTCATTGTCATTACCGCGCGAAAAGAACGGGAATATCCCCAGCAAAAACTTTTAAAACGTATATTTTCTATTTTCATTGATTTGACTGATTGATTCGATTAAGCATTTCGTTTGCCACATATGCCTTCCGTGAAATTACATGATTTTTGTTCGAACATTTCTAATAAGAGAGTTGCCGAAAATCGAGTTGAATGGCGTGCAATAGGAGAGGCCTATGTCCAGCAGTGGACTGCTATAGGCTGATGATGATGATGTTTGAGGTTTGTCTAAATTATAGTTTAATAGCTTATTTAAATATATCATTAACGTAATGGCCGTCCCTATTCCTTACTGAATTGTGACGGCATTAAGTTAATGATATATTTAAGTAAGCTATTAAACTATCATTTAGTTAGACAAACCGGAGACATGAAAGAGAACAAATACACAGTTATCTAATTATTTGTAATTACTAATCGAAATATTTCATAACACAACATCACGAGTGTAAGGGGGGCTTCTGGCTCACGCTCACGTTAAGCTACGCTTGCCGCGGTCATCCGTGGATGGGTGACCATCTTTACATACCGAGCCCCTCCGTGCCTCGAAAAGCACGTTAAGCTGTTAGTCCCGGCTGTCATTCGTGGATCACAGTCGTTACGGGTCGTCAGAAGCCCGAAAGTCTGACAACCAGTCTTACCAAGGGGTATCGTATTACCCGGTAACTGGGTTATGGAGGTCAGATAGGCAGTCGCTCCATGTAAAATACTGGTATTCAGCTGCATCCGGTTAGACTGGAAGCCAACCTCAACATAGTTGGGAAAAGGCAGGCAGATGATGATTAAACTATCATTTAGACAAACCGACGACATGAAAGAATAAATAGTCATCTAATTACCTATATGTAATTACTAATCAGAATATTTGACATCACGAGTGTAATCCCCGAAGGGTTAGTTGGAGTTGCCAACTTTAAAATATCAAATATGGTATTTTCGAAGCCATTGCATGTAAAAATATAGTAACAGAAAGTCCTTCAGACCGTATTTCGGCCACGGCAGCTCATCAAAGGAGACCAGCCTTCGGCGCGGGAGATATTATAGTGCATAAGTGTGTGCGCAGACACAGATGCACTCTCTCTACCCTCACTCTCATAGTTCGAAAATATAGTAGCTGTGTTTCAAAAATATTTTATGTTTTAAATGCATTTTTTTTTTGGTACAGACGCCAGCAGGTCAAGCTACCCGAAACTGTCAAATTTTTCCAATCAACCTTGAACCTAATGCTTTGGCGATAAAGTTGAAAATCTATTAAAAGAAATTTGACAGTTTGTAGTAGCTTGATGTGCTGGCGTCTGTACTTTGAACATTTATTAACAAGTTTTTTTTTAATGTCTCATAACAATTATTACACTCTAAATTAGCGTTACAAAATACCGTTAATTCAGCTTTTATGAGATTAACTAGCTGCGCCCCGCGGTTTCACCCGCATAAGTTTCGATCCCGTGGGAATATCGGGATAAAAAGTATCCTATAGTTTACACAATAAAAAGCTGATTTTGAAACTGAGGGGCAATTCTCGTAATTTTAAGAACGTTCACAGTCTGAAGGTCAATTCTTGTAATTGAAAACGTTCAAAATCTAGTCGCAGTCTCATCTCGGCGACAAACAAATGTCAAAAGCTTGTCAAAATGTAGAGAAATTAGCGGTATTTTTGACAGATTGAGACTGAGATCAGATTGTGAACGTTCTTAAAATTACGAGAATTGTCCCTCTAATCTCGGTCCTCAATCCGTCAAAAATACCACCAATTTCCCTACATTTTTGACAAGTTCTTGACATTCATTGTCGCTAGATGAGATTGCGACTAGATTGTGAACGTTTTTAATTACGAGAATTGGCCTTCTGATATTTTAAGTGACTACACTAACTGCGGCCGGTGACCCCACAAAAAATATCGTCAAATTAATTACTTTTTTTGTTTTATTGTGTTTAGATATCGATACACATCACGTCCGCAGAGTTTAGCTAGCTAATTTAATTTGACCTTGTATAATATTTAGGAAAAAAATGAAAGTACGTTTATTTGCGGTAAACATGACGCAAAAAAGAACATAAACCAAAAAAATAAATAAGTAAGGGTTAGAGGAAACATGCGTCGCATCCACGCAAAACGGCTATCGCTCAGCAATATGCTGCGACCGAGCCCCAGCGCTGGTTTTCAGTGACAGCCGGTACCGACGTAATGACGCCGTCGTCCGGTGCACGTGCAGCAAACAAATATATATTATTTTACGCGTAGTTGGCAAGTCTCCTCTGAGATTGGCTGCCATGGTCGAATTCGGTTTGCAGGGCTGTACAGTGGGTCAATTACACGTTGTGACATATAATATTATACCTACCTAAGCATTTTTCCTTATTCGCATGTTTATAACAAAAGGTAAATATTACTATTATGGTCAGTTCACACCGAGACGCGACGCTGCGCGCACACTTTAAAACGACCTACTGCACCGCGCAACGTATTCTGAACTCTCACAATGCAATGTGTACCTTTTCGTGTAGAAAATAAAGTATATTTTGAGTCACTCTTTTAAAGTGTGCGCGCAGCGTCGCGTCACGTCGCGTCTCGGTGTGAACTAACCCTTATACTTCGAACTACAAATGCAGGGAAAGTCCCCCATGCGATGACCGATGACTAAGGTGGCATTCGATACATACTTTGTGTATGCTACATATTTCACTTATCAGTAACTTTTATAGGTACCTAAATGCGAGGGAAATGTTTTTTTTTTAATCATTATATAACTTTTTTTTCCTATTTACCACTTTAAAAAAAAGAGCTCTTCAAGATTAAGACAAGATTTTGACCGCGTGAAACAGCAGATATTTTTTTTTTAAAACAGACGAAAATTTTCTACGTTAGGGGGTCATGGGTCGAAATCATTTGCCGCGGCAGAAATGAAAAAAAAAGACCAGAAAGTTAAAAAAGAGGTTCATTTATGAAAAAAAAGCGTGTATCATTAAAAGATCAATAAATTTTTAGAGGCCGAGTTTAAATTTTTCCCTTTTTCAATACCGGTATTGTTTTTTTTAATTTTTGGGCAGAAACCAAAATTGGTGATTAAAATATCCTGTTGGCAAAACGGGTTGACGTCATCGCGTCACTCCCAGCGGATATTGTAACAATTGCAAATTATTACGCCTGACTTCCCCGAACGGTCAGGCAGGGATGTACAGACGCCAGCACATCAAGCTATTACAATCTGTCAATTTCTTTAGTAGATTTTCAACTTTATGACAAAATCATTAAGGTTCAAAATTGATTGGGAAAATTTGACAGTTTCGGGTAGCTTGACCTGCTGGCGTCTGTACATGAGGTACCTACACCCAAACCTAGCCAACTACGTCATCATCATACGTTCCAGCTTTGTATTGCATCAAACGTTGCAATACACGGCTGTAATCCACCACGCGGGCCCAGTGCGGGTTGGTAGATGTCCCATGTCTTCAAATTTTTGGTTCTTGAACATGCCGATTTCCACACGATATTTTCCTTCGCCATTTTGAGAGCAGCGGTGATGAAATAATTTACACAAAGTAAAGCGCCTGACTGGGTTTGAAACTTCGAACCTATGACCTACAACGGCTACAACTCGTAAGTCGCGTCCGTTACTATTGAGCCACCACTGCAGCTGCACATACAGAAAATCAATCAACAATCAACTCAGCGTATCGCAGTCCACTGCTGGACATAGGCCTCTCCCAGACTGCGCCACATCACTCTGTCCCTTCTTCATGCAGAAAATGTAACGAAGATGAAGTAACAGTTTATTTATCAAATTATCATATCACATACGAAACGGTGTTATGTAAATTATTTAACGGGCGCAATAAACTAGTTCAACAAATACATACATAATTAGATATCGCTTTGTGCGATAAGACCGCTAATTGTATGTTTAATTTAGCCATTGCTCCCTGCGTTAAATAAACTGCATTTAACCTATTATACATAGTACAGACGCCAGCACATCAAGCTACTACAATCTGTCAAATTTCTTTAATAGATTTTCAACTTTATCGCTAAAGCGTTAAGGTTCAAGGTTGATTGGGAAAATTTGACAGTTTCGGGTAGCTTGACCTGCTGGCGTCTGTACCTACATAATCAGCCTATATTGTTCCCTCTGCTGGGACACAGGCCTCCTCTCAGTGAGAGGGAGTAGGCCGCAATCCACCACGCGGTCCCAGTGCGAATTTTTGGTGCTAGGATAAGCCGGTTTCCTCACGATGTTTTCCTTCACCGTTTTGAGAGCAGTGGTGATGAAATAATTTACACAAAGTAAAGCGCCTGAGTGGGTTCGAACCTACTACCTACAACTCGTAAGTCGCGGCCGGTACCACTGGGCCACCACTACTCCTTCCTTTCTTTGGTATTGTTCGTCGAATCGTTGAGCTCCTCGAGTTCTATGTTGAGCTGCACGATTTTTGACAAATGCGCGCACTGACTGGACAGGTCCACTCAATCTGTGTGCTTCTTTCCTCAAAAGTCCATTTCAGACACCAATCTACATGGTCTTCACATGATCGGACCAAGATTATGTCTGGACTTTAAAAGAGGCTGTGACCTCTGAGTATGTTTCGGCCTTTCTTCTCAGAGGAGTCAGATAGCCACAGATGGAGATGGATGCTAGAAGCACAGAACCGGTCGGAGTGGGGATACTTGGGAGAGGCTTAAGTCCAGCAGTGGACGTCTTTCAGCTAGAATAATGATGATGATGATGATGACTGCTGATAAGGTTAAATTAGATAAGCTGGCGGAACTCCACAGTCCACAGACGTCATGGGTATATATTGATATCTAAAGAGGAAAACAAACAAAAAAATATTTTCTCAACTAATCATTTTAAGTAACTAGTAACTAATAATGATCAACTAGTTAAATAGTTAAAAGAAAATAATTCAATTTAAAAAAAAATGGGTCATTGACCGCAGACAGGGTCTTGAAATATCAGTTTAAAAAATCATTTTTTTTCTCCCAATTCTGTATTATATCCCTCGAAATCATACGTGCAAACACGTGCAAACCACGTCAATCGTGTCTTGTTCACGGCAAGGAATCTAAATGTCAACGGTACATGTATTTTGACAGTTCAGTCCACGCCATTGTGTCATAGAGAATACGTTAGAGGAGGGGCAATTCTCGTAATTTTAAGAACATTCACAGTCTGATCTCAGTCTCAATCTGTGAAAAATACCTCTAATTTCCCTAAATTTTTGACATTTGTTTTTCGCCGAGATGAGACTGCGACTAGATTTTGAAAGTTTTAAATTTATTATTTAAATGTCGCAGCATCATGCTGAGACAGGAGCCTTTTGGCCTCGTATAGGACTTTCTGTTTCAATTTTCTTTTTGTTGCTTTTTTAAAATATAATTTGGTTTTTTTATTTTTGACTGTGTTTAGTTTGTGAACTTCCTGTACGAGTTGCAATAAATACTTTTTCTTTCTTCCTTTCTTTCAAATTACAAGAATTACCCCTCAAATGTACGACCGCTAAGTAAAAGGAGTATTAATGATCGTAACCGCATTCTGCAGTTTCTGCCAACCCCCATGAGGAAAAGGCGAGTTTATGTATGGAAATATGATTGTACTTACAAGTCCATCCGCTGGAACATCGACGGAGGCTCCTCTCATCTTCAGGACAAGGCACTGGCGTCTTAACAGGTCCACATCGTTAGTTAGAACCGCAACATGGATTGGTCTGGCAAAATAAAACAAATGAATTAACACTTTTTTTCTCGTGTGATCCTTTTAGCCGAAAGACTCAAAAGGGTCTTCCATCCGGGCACAAGTTACCACGTCCTACTTGGAAAACCTCAAATAGACTTCGTACCCAAGTAGACCGCAGAGCGGGATTGTCCGAAAGGGTTACCGCTACCCCGGAACATAAAGGGCGAAGGAAGGAACATGGGTGGGTTTTAGTCAGTAAGAGTCTGACACTCCCTTCCGCTCCACCCAGAGCGGGAGGGGTCATTTGATGATTTCCCACCAGAAAAAAAAAAAAAACCCTAATTCACTATGACCACTTAACGATTCCTTACTTCGAAACCACGTCAGTTCCTTAGCTAATCCCGCCAATCTCGCATGGATTTCGCGCGGTTTCGTTCATTGTGTCATAGAGAAAACGGCCCCTGGCGAAATGTGAGTGTGCTACACACACATCATAATACTATTTCATAATGTTTGATTAAATAATGTGATTCCCAGCAAACGATAGGTCAGTACTTTCCGTGTTGTTGTACAGAACAAAAAAGTACAGCCAACCGCCTGTACAAGATAAAAAAATTGATATTGACAGCCCCTTTAGGCCCTAGCAACAATTGCGGATTTCCTAGTTAAAAGTGTTACCACTGACGTGGTTGATTGTACATGATAAGATCGAATTACTTATGTGTTTGATAACAACACTTGTTGATAACAGGTGATAAAAAAAACCAGATGAGTCAATGTCAAAATAAAAATATCTATTTATAGGAGCACTAGCTTCTCCCTGCGACTTCGTACGCTTGAAATTTCTTGTTGCCCGCTCCACCCCGGCGCATTGCATCGCCTGCGCGCGATATTAGTTCATTTTCTTATTTCTGACTTTTTTTCTCTTTGCTCACCTCCTTAGTGCCTTAGCGTGATGTTAAATAGCCTATAGCCTTCCTTAAGAATTGGGCTATCAAATGCAAAAAGAATTTTTCAAATCCGACCGGTAGTTCCAGGGATTAGCGCGTTCAAGCAAACAAATTCTTCAGCTTTATTATTACTTTAGTATACATTCGCAAGCGGTTTCGCTCAATATACTCAACTTGAAGCATTTATTTCAATCTAACCAATTACAGCCACTTTTGAATTGTTAAGAGTTCGGTCAGTCAGAAAGATGAAGCTAGTTGCCCATTCCAAAGCGTAGTAGGTTCCTATGGAGAAGAACGGGCAAGAAACTCCATGGACACAATTTTAAATCAAAACATTGGTATAGTCGACCTCGCAATTCCTTTACCACCCTAAAGTTGAATGTAACTTCATAATTTACCTTTTCCCAACTATGTTGGGGTCGGCTGCCTGTCTGGCCACCACAACCCAGTTACTGGGTAACGCGATACCCCTTGGTAAGACTGGTTGTTAGACTTTCGGGCTTCTGATTACCCGTAACGACTGTCAAAAATCAACCCAGTTACTGGGTAATACGATACCCCTTTCAATAAGATTAAATGTTACTCACTAGCATGTCATAAAACGACCAGGTCTATTTTCCTTTAGCCCTTCACTGGGAATTGTTGTCAAAAGTGGTGAATTAATTACGAGGTCGACTCTTACCTAGACTATAGTCGTCGCGTTTTGACATGGCAATAGAGGTCATTGTCCTTTTCCTAATATATCTCCGTGGGAACCAAATAATAAACTATGTATGGTTTTTCGTTACTTTAACGGTGAAGGAAACATCGTGAGGAAACCGGCATGTCCCAGAACCATCTACCAACCCGCACTGGGCCCGCGTGTTAGATTGCAGCTTTGCAGCCCACTCCCTCTCACAGAGAGGAGGCCTGTGTCCCAGAAGTAAGGTAGGTTATATAGGCTGATGCAAGATATTGAGAATGAACACAATATCTGAAGGCCAATTCTCGTAATTTAAAACGTTCAAAATCTAGTCGCCGTTTCATCTCAGCGACAAACAAATGTCAAAAACTTGTCAAAATGTAGGGAAATTAGAGGTATTTTTGACAGATTGAGACTGAGATCAGACTGTGAACGTTCTTAAAATTAGGAGAATTGCCCCTCAAGTGTGGTTTTCATTCAAATATTTTATCTATTTACATGTCATTGACTGAAAAATATCAATACATCGTCACTGCCTCGCGAAAATATTGTGTCGAGATAATAAAAATATAAAACATTGCGTTAGTAATACTTAGTGACAGTTGAGACTGTGAATCAGTAATCAATACTCGTGCCTTCTTCGCCAATAAAAAAAACAACCGACTTCCAAGTGAAAAATTTCGGAAGTCGGTGTCGCTGGTTCCGCATTTTCGTTTTTTGACACCGACTTCCGAAATTAAAGTTATTTTTCACTTCGTAGTTTTTTTTTTGAAGTCGGGTGTTTTTTTTTTTTTGTAAAGAAGTTTTTTATTTTCACTTTTTAGTTGTACCTACCCTACACAAATTCATGCATATACATGCAATATTAGAGGTACCCCAATAACAACTTTGACAGAAATTAGGGTTTGCCGTGGTATACTGAACACATCTGCCTACCCCTTTAGGGGGTATAGGCGTGATGTTGTGTGATTGCGTAAACAATGCATACATATGCGACAGCAACAATCGCGGTTGATTTGCTCGCATTTATTGAAGAGTTCCGTGGTCTGTCTCCGAAACTCATTGTCAGATATCTACGAAATTTAAATGGGACCATTTCGGAATAAACCTCTTTCGAACAAAAAAAGAATTTTGCCAATCCGTCTATATGTGACGAAGTTATGCCCGAACATACATAGTACATATAGATATACATATATATATGTATAAACATCAGACTCGAGAACCTCCTCTTTTTTTTTTATTCGGTTAAAAAGGTCTTTGCTCTGCTATGGGGAAGTTTCAGTAGGTTTGTACGAGTATAACAAAAGTCTAGGGGAATAACCATGAGTTAGAAGACTTTCTTCTACATCAACTCAGCCCATCGCAGTCCACTGGTGGACATAGGCCTCTCCCAGGCTGCGCCACAACAATCTGTCCTCCACCTCCTGCATCCAGTCTGTCCCAGCCACCTTTTCTTTTTAAAGTCGTCGATCTATCTAGCAATAATCTGCCTGCCTTTTCCCAACTATGTTGGGGTCGGCTTCCAGTCTATCTGGATGCAGCTGAATACAGGTATTTTACATGGAGCGACTGCCTATCTGACCCTCACAATGAAGTTACTGGATAACACGATACCGCTCGGTAAGGCTGGTTGTCAGGCTTTTGGGCTTCTGATTACCCGTAAGGACTGTCAAAGATCTACGAATGGCAGTCGGGAGCAACGGCTTAACATGCTTTCCGAGGCAGGGAAGGGTCTTGATATGTAATGGATCACCCATCCACGAACCGAACGCGGCAAGCGTAAAGCCCGATTCAGACTTTATGGCGGCTGTGACGTGCGCTACTCGCTGCGCAGTGCCTCACCCCTCACCCCCGCTGACACGTGAATTTGTTACTGCGCAGCGACTCGCCTCATGTTCCGAGCCGACATAAATAGCTGTAGCCTAAACTTCCATCCCCGCCGTTATCATTTAGCCACGAGCCCCTCCAGTTCAGTAGGTTCGTATAACTTAAGCAAAAGTTTAGGGGAATACCCAAGAGTTAAATTTCTCGTGATATGGATATAAAATGGACATATAGAACGTAATTCAATGCATATGCAACGTAACTACGAGGATAACGTCGTGAGAAAGTTTTGAGAACAGAAGGCCAATTCTCGTAATTTAAAACGTTCAAAATCTAGTCGCAGTCTCATCTCAGCGACAAACAAATGTCAAAATGTAGGGAAATTAGAGGTATTTTTTGACAGATTGTGACTGAGATCAGACTGTGAACGGTCTTAAAATTACGAGGATGCCCCTCAGTAAGGAAAGTCCAACTGCATCCAGTTAGGCTGGAAGCCGACTCAATATACATAGTTGAGAAAAGGCTAGGCAGATGATGAAATGACAAGCCTACAAGGATCGAAGAACAATTTCCTGCTGAGGAGGTTTTTGGGCCATTTCTTCATCCCAGCTTAAGCACTAGGAAGTGGTGTAGGGCGGCGTATTGGGGGACTGTCTTATGCACCTTTGACGTTTCAAAACGTGCTGATTCTCAGCCTAGTATGAATAAATGACTTTTGATTTTTATTTTGTAAATTAGGTACTTCTACTACGTAGTAAATACGTTAATAATGTTCCTGATAAAATATATTTATCAGCTCTCAAACAATGGAGTTTATCTACACGAAAGGCTATATACTTATGATAAACTACGCGTATTTTCCAACATTAAAAAATTTTAACACATGTGACAAGGTACCTTAACACCATGCCAAACTGTTCAATTTTAGCACGTATAAGTACATCAACTTGTGGCTAAATAATAACAGCCGCATGGGTCGATCGATCAGGTTAATAAGCTACGCTTGCCGCGGACGTGTAAAAGTGTTGTGTGACAATAAAATCATTTATCAGGCAGGGAGTTCCCTACCTCTGCGCATATTGACGTATTTTCCGACGATGCAAGAACCATGGCATAATCATAGCATTGTGCAATCAAGTTCGCACTGCTAAGACACAGGCCTTTCTGTGAGAGGGAGCAGGATGTAATCCACCACGCGGGCACAGTGCGGGTGTAATGATGTCACATGTCTTCGAAATTTTACTTCTAGTACATGTCGGTTTTCTCACGATTGTGGAAAGGCCAAACTCTTTAATTTCGAAGCCAGAAGTCATACTGACTAGGTAGCCCTTGAATACAGCAGGTCTGTTCCCTAAGCACGAAACCCGTAGTTGCAGCCCAGCGGGTCTACTACGAAGTGCAAAGTGAGAATGATCGGATCGGACCGACACATGGCCGAACCGAATATTATTGAAAAATGCGAAAAAAGTTTGGATTGGCTCAGTTGGGTCGGGACCACGGGACCATAGTCAATATTCGAAAGAGTGTAGGAGTGTAGGATCGGGACCGACTGAACCAAATAGTAACTTCGTAGCAGGAAATACCACTTCGGAGTAGACCCCTGGTTACGGGCGAGTCCTACACCGACGGACATAAGATTAGTTAGGGGCCCGATCTAAGAATGAATGACACCTCAATTTGTCAGTTGTCCCTACTCCTGACGTGTGTTTGCCCGTCCGAAAAAGTTAGTTAATCGGGTGTAGAACACTTCGAAGTTCAGACAGGCCCATATCCTCGTTAACGGACATAAGAGAGTAGGCCAGCCTGGTAATTGCGTAACACAATCAGTAGCAATGGGTTTCATTTTGACAGTACAACAACATTCATTGCATTATTTACGTTGTTGAGCGGACACATTTTTCGAACATATGAAGCAATGGATTAGCAATATCCTTCAAAATGATTCAGATTGTGATTGATAACGTGTTACGCAATTAGGGGGCTGGTCCGAAGAATAGTTTAGCTTCTCTGAAAGGCTATTCTTGGGACAAAAAACCTCTGTAATCATAATCTGTGATAAGGAAACAGTGTGGATGACTTTGTCAACGCCCTGTGGGAATCCCCCCTATCAAAGACCCTTTCAGTTGTTTTAAGAGTTTACATTTAGAGCTGGTGATTATCTACCGGTACCTTTTACGGAATATCTATAGTACAGCATAGCATAATTAATCAGCCTATAATGTTCCCAGTGCTGGGACACAGGCCTCCTCTCGGTGAGAGAGAGTGGGACGTTATCAAAGACGCGGGCCGAGTACGGGTTGGTAGATGTCACATGTCTTCGAATTTGTGGTTCTAGGACATGCCGGTTTCCTCACGACGTTTTCCTTCACCGTTTGAGAGTAGTGCTGATGAAATTATTTACACAAAGTAAAGCGCCTGTCTGGGTTCGAACCTACGACCTATAACTCGAAAGTCGAGGCCATTACCACGGGGCCACCACTACTCTAGGTAGGTATCATCATCTGCCTGCCTTTTCCCAACTACGTTGGGGTCGGCTTCCAGTCTAACCGGATGCAGCTGAATACCAGAGAGGGAAACATCGTGAGAAAACCGACATGTCCTAGAACCATTAATTCGAAGACATGTGACATCTACCAACCCCGTGTGGTGAATTATAGCCCACTCCCTCTCGAAGAGAGGAGGCCTGTGCTCTAGCAGTGGAATAGTTATAGGCTGATTAGGCTACATGTTGGTAGATACTCTAGGATGAGAGTGAAACCGCAGGCGCCAGATAGTATTCAATTAAGTATAAAGTAATTAATTTATAACATGTTCTACACTTTATTAAGTTCTGATTTTGCCGTTTGTTATCGTTAATATTAAGATAAACAGATGTCATTCATTAATTAATCTATTATTGTGATTAATCTTATCAATAGAGGTGACCAAGTCAATTTAAATCCCAACTGAAATGGGTTATTCTATAGATTTTGCAATAAAGTCGGAATTTTAGACAAAATAGATCTAACCTGGACAATTACCAATCCGCTTTGAGCAAGTGCGGTGGCCTTCTCCGTGTGAGAACAGCCCTTTGCCCAACAGCGGGACAATAGGCCACAATGGCTGTTGGGCATAATGTAATATGGCTGGCTACCCACAAAATTACTTATACTCCTCAAAGGAAAGGAGTCAATGGAAAGACTTGCCCAGCAGTGGAACAGTATAGGAAAACAAAAAAAAAAAAAATTACTAAAACTTTAGAACTTCAAATAGCTCATAAACAGCTCATCTATAAGTAGCTCAACTATAAGGGACGTTATTAAATTGCTCAACTTTCCTGTCCCTTTACATGACTGGAATTTTAATGCATTCCCCCTTCTTAGAAATTACATAATCACCAAGAGACATTTTTTAGGACAGAAATGGATGCAACTAATAATGCAATAATCATTAGCTGGTATTTAGACTGACACTAATGATATTAACTACTACATAACATCACACCTGTATTCCACAAAGGGATAGGCAGACATGAATACAGGTTTTTATTTTTTTTTTCCCCGATGGGAAATCATCAAATGACCGCTCCCGCTCTGGGTGGAGCGGAAGGGAATGTCAGACTCTTACTGACTAAAACCCACCCATGTTCCTTCCTTTGCCCTTTATGTTCCGGGGTAGCGGTAACCCTTTCGGACAATCCCGCTGAGAGATGAATACAGTGGAATACACTCACATTTTGCAAATTAATGCGTAAGTCACATTCAAGGCAAGAATATAAATCTAAAATGGCACTGGCTATGGCATAGCGTGGTGTATTACAGCCCACTCCCTCTCACCGTGAGGAGACCTGTGTCCCAGCAGTGGGAACATTATAGGCTGATTATGCTACGTCTGAAATGTCTTGGTGATCAATGCTCATGGCTTCTCGTATAAGAAGACCTTTGCCCAGCAGTGGCATAGTAATAGGTTAGGTTGGTATTATTTAATAGGGGGCCAGTCTCCTGCCAATAGGAGCATAAATCCAGGGGGTCTACTCCGAAGTGGTATCGGCCGAATGTTCGGCTGTTTCCTGCTACGAAGTTACTATTTGGTTCGGTCGGTCCCGATCCTATACTCCTACACTCTTTCGAATATTGACTATGGTCCCGACCCAACTGAGCCGTTCCGAACTTTTATCGCATTTTTCAATAATATTTGGTTCGGCCATGTGACAGTCCGATCCGAAAATTCGCACTTTGCACTTCGTAGTAGACCCCCAGACTTCAGAGGGGCAATTCTCGTAATTTTAAGAATGTTCACAGTCTGATCTCAGACTCAATCTGTAAAAATACCTCTAATTTCCCTACATTTTTGATAAGTTTTTGACATTGATTTTCGCTGAGATGAAATTGTGACTAAATTTTGAATGTTTTTTTTTTTTAATAACGGGAATTGGCCTTCAGGCTGTCAATAAGAATTTTATGGTCTCTGATTAACGCAATTTAAAAATAAATTACTGTCAACTGGCTAAAAAGGACAGTCATAAATAAAGTTGCATAATAATTTAAATAAAAAACATACAACATAACATCATGCCTGTGAAGGGTTGGCAGAGGTGAACCTATAGCACACCCACATTTCGCCAGTTATTTTAAAGTCCCATGTAATAGGGGGCGAGCCTATTGCCAACCGGGCACAAGTCCAGCTGATACTGAGAAATTTCTGTAGGAAAAACCAAATAACACTGCAACCTGGGAATCAAACCCAGGACCTCATACTTAGCAGTAGTGCTTGCAACCACTAGAATAAAAAAAAATAGGTGAAATACTCACAGATGGCCATCACTATCCCTGGTCAAGCAATCCTTTAAATCCGTGAACCCCTGTCTTAGAAGCAACTTAATCCTCTGCTCCGGCGGCGTCCTACGCAAGTCGTCTTGCATGCCAAATGGCAACGTCTCATTTGAAGGACTCAAATCACCCGGAGAATCCAAATTATGAAACCGTTCCTTTGCATTAATTTCTTGTTGGTTCACATCTCTACTTATATCCCCTGTATGTTTATCAACATTGGTTAGAATGCTCATAGGATCAACTAAAAGAGCTCGTGTAGTCATCACAGATATGGACGAAAACCGACCACTGTTCACACTGTTGGAGTCCTCGTCAAACAAGGATCCGAGTTCTGGTAACGAAGACTCGGTCAGAGATTCTTTTTTAACTATTTCTTCTTTTACGGTGAACGAGTCGAATTTCGCTGGTGATATTACAATTCTCCTCGGCTGCTTTACTTCTGGTGCATCCTTCACTACGTATGGTGCTAGCTGTTGTCTTCTATTTCGTCTCCGGGGCTTGGCTTGGCTATACGTTTTAAATTCCTGTAAGCTTTTTAAACGATCCGCAGCCAACGTTTCATTGGTCTGGCAAGAAGAGTCTACCACATTCTTTAACACACTAAAACTCATTGGGTTATTGTCAGTCTGGCAAGCAACACTTTGAAGTTTTTTCGGAACTGTCAAAAGAGCATTTATGCTACGAATTTTTAACTCCTGACTTATGATTGAACACAGAGAACTGAAGAGAATATCGTAATTATCCTGGCCTATAAGCTTCGTAATTTCGTCCGAGGTCTTCTCAAAGATATGGCCGGAGTGACTCTGGCAATTCGCGACAGTTTTACTCGACTTCGTTATAACATTTAACCGATTAACTATTGTCATATTACGGACTTCCCCCGCGGTGAAGTCACCCAATTTCGATGTGTAAATAATATCCTCTTGCACGGAATTCTGTAACGACTTCACTACTTTTATATTCCTGTTGATAGGCTTCTTAATTATTATATTTCTATTCAATATTAGTGGGAGCTTTTTCACTGTGATTGGTTTCACTTCTTCTGTGGACATTTTGAATACTGTTTGAACTTTTAGGCACCAAATTTTATGTCGTCACTATGTATTGATCCTGTCAGCAGATTATACGCGCGTAATAGCCAACAACGCGAGTTAAATTCATGTTTTTTCAATAAATAATACGAGTCTTCACTGGGGTATCCCCCCGTTGCACTGACATTACGGAACGTCGAACTTGTATGCCGACTTGTTTGGTTAAGGTGCTTTTACACTGTACGATTACGATCGACATGCGATCCGATCTGACCCGATCCGTGCTTCTGTAAAGCAATATGCGACATTTAATAATAATACGTACTTAATTTTACACAATTAACTCCAAGGTATGTTGGTTTGTATTTTCATAATCGTCCCCTCATTATAAAATTTTGTTTGTAATACATACTTAAAATTTTATTTAATTAATTTCGTAATTAAACATGACATTAGTGTCATATAATGGTGAAGCTGACAAATTTTCATGATAGCCGTTATAAAATGACAGAAGCGCTTTCATACGTCTTTCATACCAAACCAAAACTTTATAGTTCGTTTTTTAAACCCAGAGACTAATCTGACAGGTGTAATGTGTATGACATTACACCTGTCAGATTAGTCTCTGGAATTAAAAAACGAACTATCTAGGTTAGTCAGAGTGAGACTGACGAGCTAAGTAAATCTAAGTAAACCGGTAAAGCCCTTCTTTAGAAAAAAAAGATTATAACGATGTTAGTAGGCACCTACGATGAAGTTGTAAACGCCGCGGCGTTGTATTTTACTCAGTTTTTTAGTATTTTTTTTTTTTGCATTAGAATACCTTATTTTTATTATTAAAGATAATATAATACATAATAATAAGCTAACATTTAAAATAATAATATGTACATGTATATGGAAAAAGGAAGCAAAAGAATCATAAGGCATCAAAAAAATTTGTCCGCATCGCTGTCAACAGGAACAATACCCAAAAGGCTGGCAACAGTTTCTAGTATTGATATTGATCTCACGGTTGTATTTGGTACACATAGGTACGTATTCTGTTTCTGTATGCGGAAGCTCGGGCACGCAACACTATTCATTTGCATTTTCATCATTTTATTCTACATAATTGTAGTATAATTTTAAGATCAACTCGACTTCGAGAAAAACAATTTTTTTGAAGTGAAATTTCTTAGGCGGCGATTCAATAATTGGACAAGAATTTAGAGAGATCAAGGACGCGACACATTTAAGCGCCTTTCGTTACATGAGAGAGAATAAACATAATATAACTCTCTCTGTCTCTCACACTTAATGTCTCTTATTCTTTTTTTAAGAAGTTTTCCTTCCATCACGTGTACGATGCTGAACGCGCCTTTTTTTTTTATTTTCCATGTATTTTTCTGCAATCAGTTACGAAAATCACAATCGGATGGTTGTTTTGTAAAAAATGTTTTTTTTTTTATTTGAATTTGATACGATGTCGTGTAGTGTAAAATGCCTTTACAACTTTCCATGAGGCATTCCCCTAGCGGCCTCGTGCCGCGAGTGTAATGTTGCCAGCACTACTGTTTACACAGTGGATAATATAACGTTTTTCAATGTCAGGGTTGTCATCGAAAAAACTCATTTTCTTTTTTAGCCATTTACAATGATAGTACACACGGCTACACATCAAGCTATGCATTTCCAGTTTTAGCTGACCTCGCATTGTATAGGTTTTTCGTACAATCAGAAGGCAGCTTATACTGGTTTTGTATAGCTTGATGTGTAGCCGTGCGTACCCAATGATATTATCATTGCGGGCAAATGCCCGTATTTGTTTAATGTTTTTTATTATAGTGTTTTTTTAAACAGTTCCTAGATTTCGAAGAAATCTCACAATCAATGGCTTTATCTTGTTTGAAAATTAATCTGGTAGACGATGTAAATAACGCAATATAAATTGAATAAATCAATCAATAAATAAAATTGTCAAAAAGAATGACATTTGGGATTTTTAGTTAAAAATGATTTTCTAAACGCATACTTCAAGTACTAACTACACTGTTTGCGGTCGTTTACCCAAAAAATGCCATTTTTTATTGGTGTCGATATCTAAACACGATAACAAAAATTAAAACGATTGATTAAACTCGTACTTCAAGAACGTATAGACGCCAGCAGGTCAAATCACCCTTGAACCTTAATGCTTTAGCGATAAAGTTGGAAATCTATTAAAGAAATTTGACAGATTGTAGTAACTTGATGTGCTGGCGTCCGTACAATGGCGGTGGACGTTTAAAAAAAATATTCGTATGTTTTATCATATCAGATTAGATATCGATACCCATTTCACTAATCGAATTTTACCTTGTATACAAATATATAAAATGTTTTTGCCGTTTTCTGATGACTTTTCTTTTGGTTTTTGGTTTGGTAGGGTTGGCAACACAGCGCGAGCGTTCAGAATACCTAATCAGCACATAGTACTTAAAGATGAGATACGTAAAAAAATAACAGTCATAATATTTGCAGCTTCGTCTGCCTGTAATAAATTGCCGTATTTATTTTTATTACGGCTTCATAAAGCCTTTTATTTAAGTAGATGCTTTTTGCGAATTCTAATTTTTGATTTCTAAATCAAGTTTGAATCTGGTCTTTTATTTTTAAAATAGTTATAAAATCTTAGTTTCTGAGCTTACGTAACCTAAAAACAAGACAATTTACGATGTTTAGTTGTCATAATTCTTTGTTTGTTCAATAAGGTTTTTTGAATGAATATTTAAGGAAATTAGATAGTGACGTAGTATTATTATGTTCTTCTATCAACAACACGACATATAAGTTAGAAAAATGGGAGTTTCCACAGTTTCATTTACAAATGAAACGAATACGAAACTTGTTGATAGAATGTCAGTTTTCTTGATGAAAATGCTCCTTGTTCATTAGAAAAGTGCTCTTAATTCTGTATTATAACCAAATAAACTGAACGTGCCATCAAATTTGGTGGAAATGGAATTGATACGCTACAGAAATTAGTCAAAATAACATTACTAGCTTATAGTTTAAGAAACAGTCTTATGTTCATATTTTGCGCGTCACGATATCACTTAGCGACTTAGCGTTTAAGAACCGATCAGTAACAGAAGTCGGCAGAATATTCTTTAAATATATTTTTAAGAAATCATCAATATTTTCACTATCAAAATATAAACTTATATTTTACCACCGTCACAAACTTTCTTGATCAATCCTAATGATAATTATGAACACTGATATTAATTACATCTTTCTAATTTCCAATTAAAACACAAATCAGACAAAAGCTACACTGTAATAACTACTACGGTCAGCGTTTTGTAGTATGTCGATATGAACGCCTGACTGCGGCTGACGTCAAACAAATAAAAGCTCAGGGGAATTCCCTCCATAATGTCATAGACAAAGATTTTTAAACAGATTTGAAAATGAAAGCAGGTAGAATAGGTATTAGAACTGTTTTGATGATAAATAAGATTTAAAAATAGTTTTTGTTTTTATTCAATGCATTGCATAAGTGCGGTGACTGCTAAAGAGATTTATGGTAGAAGGAACAGACTATAAATAAATTGGAATTTGGACAGGGACTATGATGCAATGCAAATGCAATTAACTTATAAGCAAAGTTATCATACCTAAGGTATTTAAATTAATACTAATACACAAGATGTCTAGTAATATAAGTAATTTAATTTCAAATTAATTAATAAATATAAATAAAATATAATTTAGAATAGAAGTGTTTAGAAGTCCTTAGAATTGAAGTGTTTTTGTTTAAGTATAGTTTTATTTTATGGTATTTTTGCATGTTGTAGTAGTAAAATATGTGGAACTTTTAGGTCCTCTGTCCGGATGCAATTCCAGTAGCCCGGGAAAAGTTTAAAGAGGAAAGGGAGGCCTTTGCCCTGCAGTGGGACTACACAGGCTTATAGTAATAATAATTCAGGTCCTCTCATGTACCATATTTTATGTTATTACTCTGGCCTGTCTCCATGACTTCCAGCTCTTTCAATCCAGGGTTACTGTGGAACACCGTTCATTTGTTTTGTCCAGCTCGTCCAGCCATCTTCTATGGGGTCTGCCGAAACGCCTGCTAGCTGTGTCAGGGCTCCACATAGTGGTTATTTTGGCCCACAGCTCATTGAGATATTTTATGCAAAATAAAGATTTGATATTCGATAATGTATGAATGAACTAGCTGCGCCCCGCGGTTTCACCCGCATAAGTTTCGATCCGGTGGGAATATCGGGATAAGAAGTATCCTATGTGTTAATTCTGGTTATAAACTGTCTGTGTGCCAAATTTCATCCAAATCTGTTCAGTAGTTTTAGCGGGAAAGAGTAGAGTAACAAACAAAATCCATCCATCCATCCATAAAAATTTCGCGTTTATAATATTAGTAGGATTAATTAATCAAATGAAATTAACTGTTTGGCAAAACTTGTATATCTGCATAAAATTCTTAAGTAATGGCACAAGCACTTATTATATTTTGGCTTAATATTTTTTTTTTATAAATGGCGTCTCGCAAGTCTTTCAAAAAAACCCAATAACACTGCCTGACCTGGGAATAGAACACAGGACTACACGCTCAGCAGTCGTGCTTGCAACCAGGAGACCAACGGGGCAGTGAAGTAGGTGCTAAAACTTGTGTGTAGGTGTAAAGCATTCGGGCTTTTCTGAGCGCTCGTAACGTCAGTACCTAGCTGTCTATATAACAATATCCTCCAGACCACGTTTCGATCACGACAACCAGTCTTACCAAGGGGTATCGTATTACCCAGTAACTGGGTTGTGGAGGTCAGATAGGCAGTCGTTCCATGTAATATTCAGCTGCATCCGGTTAGACAGAAAACCGACCCCAAGATAGTTGGGAAAAGGCAGGCAGATGATGACATAGGTAGGCACAGTTTTATCGTTAGGCATTGAATTACTCTGCGTATGCGCGTTTTGTTCTATATCCTACTTCCTACTAATATTATAAACGTGAAAGTTTGTATGGATGGATGGATGGATGTTTGTTACCTACTCTTTCACGCAAAAACTACTGAACGGATTTGAATGAAATTTGGCACACATTCATTCAAATCCGTATAACCAGAATTAACATATAGGATACTTTTTATCCCGATATTCCCACGGGATCGAAACGTATGCGGGTGAAACCGCGGGGCGCAGCTAGTCTTATCGTAACCATAAGTATCAAGAGAAAGTTTTGAACTTTCGGTAACTCCCCCAGACTTTTACTAAGTTAAACAAACCTACTGTATTGTTTTGTAATTTATATGAGTAATGATATTATTGCTACGAGGAAGTCATTTCATTGTGTATGGTCAGGGATATTGATGTTCGTGTGGGGAATTCCGAAACTCTTCGAAGATTAGGCGAAAATTTTGTGACGTGATAAGATAAGTGCGGGTTTGGTTTACAAAATAAACGATATAACATCACGCCCATATTCCCCGAGGGGTTTGACAGAGCTGTAAAGTATACCTAATCAAATTTCGCCAACTTTTTTTTTACTGGCCTTCGCTGTCCCACTCCTGGGCAAAGGCCTCCCTCCAAAATCAAAAGTCATTTATTCAAATTAGGCTGAAAATCAGCACTTTTCGACCGTTAAAATTACAAAAGACAGTCCCCCAAAAACGCCCGCCCTTCACCACTTCCTAGTGCTATCGCTGGGAAGAAGAAGTGGCGCAACAAACTCCCCAGCAGCGCAGCTGTCTGTTCAGTTAGAAAACACTTGATTGTATACAATACTAGGTATCAATTCCTTCCATTTTTCGCGAGCCCGCGCGTCCTTCTCCGGTTTTGGCGGAACTTATCCAGCTCGTCCCGCCATCTCTTACGTGGTCTGCCGCGATCCCGACTCATTGTCTCAGGGCACCAATTCTGTGCTATTTGGGCCCACAGTTGGTCCGGCATGCGGCAGACATGTCCTGCCCAGTCCCATTTTAGTTGAGCAGCCTTTTGAGCCACGTCTGCTATCTTTGTTTTGGAGCGCAGTATTGTGTTTCGAACACGATAACTACCTAAAGTAATAGATGGCGAGCCGTATCATCATCGTCACTCTCCTGCCCCTATCCCAATTTATTCGTGGTCGGCGCAACATGTCTTTTTCTTCCATACTTCTCTATTAGTCGTAATCTCAGTAGTCACCCCATTTCTAACCATATCATAATTCACACAGTCCATCCATCGTTTCTTTGGTGTTCCCCTACTCTTATAGCCATCGACATTCATACTCAAACTTTCCTCACGACGTTTTCCCCATTCTCCGTATTACATCCCCATACCATGACAACCGGTTTCCACAAAACTTTGCAGTTGCCGATTGCCTATTGCCATCATGGCTGGTAGCTACTGAGAAATCCTATCCTACTGGATGGATGGATAGATGGATGGATGGATGGATGGATGTTTGTTACTCTTTCACGCAAAAACTACTGAACGGATTTGGATGAAATTTGGCACACAGATGGTTTATAACCAGGATTAACATATAGGATACTTTTTATCCCGATATTCTCACGGAATCGAAACTTATGCGGGTGACACCGCGGGGTGCAGCTAGTTATTTGATAAGTTTACCTAATCAAGGTATACCGTTAGTCTAGTAGTTGCAAACGCTACTGCTGAGAATGAGGTCCTGGGTTCGATTCCCGGGTCGGGCAAAATGTTATTGGGGTTTTCCGTCAGGGATTTCTCAGTTGCAGCCCGGAGTCTGGATATGTGCCCGGTTGATGGCAATAGGCTCGCCCCCTGTTACATGGGACTTAAACATAACTGGTGAAATGTGGGTACATATGTACACCTCTGTCTAACCCTTCGGGTATTACAGGCGTGATACTATGTTATATTACCTTTATCCAACTTGTGGGTCATAGGTAGGTAGGTAGGTAGTAGTATGTAGCGAGCAGTCGCTCTTGTGACGACTGGACTAAAGAAGATGTGGTAATGTTTTAAATAGTACATAATACGTGCTTGCTACGGTTGGTCCGTGGATGGGCGACCATATATTTATATACCAAGACCACTCCGTGCCTCGAAAAGCACGTTAAGCCGTTGGTCCCGGTTGTTATTCGTGGATCTTTGAAAGTCGTTACGGGTCTTCAAAAGCCCGAAGTCTGACAACCAGTCTTACCAAGGGGTATCGTATTATCCAGAAAGTGACCATCGCAACCCAGTTTCTGGATAATACGATAATTATCCAGAAACTGGGTTGTGATGGTCAGATAGTCAGTCGCACCATGTACTGGTAGGTATTCAGCTGCATCCGGTTAGACTGTAAGCCGACCACAACATAGTTGGGAAAAGGCAGGCAGTTGAGTTTTTTGGGTGTTTGTTTGAACGCGCTAATCTCTGAAACTTCCAGTCGAATTTGAAAAAATATTTTTGCGTGTGATAGCCCAAGTCTTGAGGAAGGCTATAGGCTATATCTAACATCACGCTATGACCCTTAGGAGCCGAGCAAAACGAAAAAGAGTCGGAAGGAACGCTAAGCGAAAACGAAGTATGTATTAGCGCGGGCAGGAGATGCGATACGACGCGGTGGGGTCACAGTCGCGGACAGAAGTGGTGGACGATATTTAATTAAAGTAGGTACTGCACAGGGAATACCTAGAGCACTTAAGAGCCGCCATAAGGCTAGAATCAGGCTGTACTGATATCATTAATTACTAAAAGTCTTTACTACAATGAAGAAGATGACGCGCATGACTGCAGGCAGGCAAAATTCACAGGAAGTACGGACGCCAGCACATCAAGTTACTAAAATCTGTCAAATTTCTTTAATAGATTTTCAATTTTATCGCTAAAGCATTAAGGTTCAAGGTTGATTGGGAAAATTTGACAGTTTCGGGTAGCTTGACCTGCTGGCGTCTGTACTTTTAATTCAAAATCAAGAGTCATTTATTCAAATTAGGCTGAGAATCAGTACTTTTAGAACGTCAAAATTACATTAGACAGTCTCGCAAAAACGCCCGCCCTTCACCACTTCCTAGTGCTATCGCTGTGAAGACGAAGTGGCGCAACAAACTCCCCAGCAGCACAGCTGTCTGTTCAGTTAGAAAATACTTGATTGTATACAATACTAGGTATGTTAAGTAATTAACATTACAAGACACAGAACATTAAATTAAATTATTTGCCGTATGTCAGCTAGCCACGCCAATATACCAACAAATATAATACAAACCATACGTACTCTAGCTAAAAATGAATTAATTAAAATTGAAATGTAAATAAAAACTTTACTACCTATTTAAAAGCCTCCAGGCATAAAGGTCGTGACTTGACAGCTTACATAATTTGCTAAGTAAGCGTCTCATACGAATATGAACTTTATTTCTACATCCTTAACGTTTATATTCGTATGAAACGCTTGCTCAGTTTCGCTTCTACGAATATGAACGTTAAATATATGCAGATAAGGTTCATACATTCGTATGAATCGCTTACTTTATTTAGATTTTATGTACAGACGCCAGCAGGTCAAGCTACCCGAAACTGTCAAATTTTCCCAATCAACCTTGAACCTTAAAGCTTTAGCTATAAAGCTGAAAATCTATTAAAGAAATTTGACAGATTGTAGTAGCTTGATGTACTGGCGTCTGTACTTTGACCTAAACTCAAAGTGCGGTCTTAGAATCTTGTCCTCAGTTATAGGTTTTGCACTGTGAGTCACGGGTTCGATTCCCGCTAGGAACAAAAATATTAATGCCTACGTCAGCGTCAAAAGTAGCTCTAATGAGGTATCTTTTACACTATGCATAAAGTTTCAGACGATAGGTATTTAAAAATGCAAAGGGCTTTGAAGGTACCTCCCCAGCTTTGTTTTTTTTTTTTCAAAATAGCGGGCAACCATGAAACCTATATAAATCTATATGACATCAATGCAAACTTTTGGATGGACGTTTGTTACTGTTTCACGCAAAAACTACTGAACTGATTTGGATGACATTTGGCACACAGATTCTTTTTTATCCCGATATTCCCACGGAATCGAAACTTATGCGGGTGAAACCGCGGGGCGTATAGTTATAATTCTTCTGTACGTGTGTTGGTCACCTAACTCCTAAACGGCTGGACCGATTTGGATGACATTTTGTGTGTATATTTCAATTGGTTCCTGGTTGGTTGGTTTGAAACACAATTTTACCCGGTTGGTGGCGCTGCTTTACCGGGCAGGACGACGTCTGCCGGATCCGCTAGTAAATATATAAATGCATACTTATTTGTGTTCTGCCGAAGAGTAACAAATATTTTGAAAATAACGAAAATTTTATGTTACTTACCAAATGACTACGGCTCGTGTCGCTGACTGTATTTATTTAAACTTTTTGCACACAAAAAAGTACAGACGCCAGCAGGTCAAGCTACCCGTAAATGTCAGATTTTCCCAATCAACCTTGAACCTTAATGCTTGAGCGATAAAGTTGAAAATCTATTAAAGAAGTTTGACAGATTATAGTAGCTTGATGTACTGGCGTCTGTACAAAGGCGGCCTTATAATGCCTTAGGCATTCTCTACCAGTCAACCAAGGCTGGTCAAGAGATTAGATGGCAGGCGCTTTAGTTGAGAGGAACAGTCCAATAAAAACTTAAAAAAAAAAAAATTATGAGCCTAGATTGTGTCCAAACCTCCGTAGCTTGAGCTATCTTTGGCCATGTTGGCCCTGTAAACTTTATTTATCTATATAGAATTTATTAAAAATACTTATATCATATTGCGTTATACATAAAATAGGTACACAAATACATAAAAATGTTATTAACTGTACCTGTCTACCTATATATCTTCAGCAAACCCTCTCAGCAAGTCGTTTTGTTGCGAGATTCAAATACCATCAACTAAAACTTACAATACTGCAATATAATTATTAAAATCGTACATTATAAACAGGTAATTTTTCTCATAGCAACATTATTACTGTCACCTGTATAAAAAAAAAAACAGATTCTGCAACTCTATGCCGCGGGGAATCCCCAACGTATATTTTGGGAACAACAAGGCCAGATAGATCTACATTCTGCCATAGAGTGAAAGAGACAGCGCTATCCTTGTTTTACTACGCAGTAAGATAGATTCTATATCTGTGACGCTATTTATTTGTTTACTTCTTGAATTACAAAACAGGTACCTATTAGATATTTGATATTTCGATGACGAATTGAAGATATTTCTTCATCATATTGTCGATGGTAAGCTAGATTGAGTCGGCTCTTCTTCATTTTAGTAAAGACTTTTAGTAATTAATGATATCAGTACAGCCTGATTCTAGCCTTATGGCGGCTCTGAAGTGCGCTAGGTATTCCCTGTGCAGTACCTACTTTAATTTAATATCGTCCACTAGCTTCTGTCCGCGACTGTGACCCCACCGCGTCGCATCGCATCTTCTGCCTGCGCTATTATTTCGTTTTCGCTTAGCGTTCCTTCCGATTCTTTTTCGTTTTGCTCGGCTCCTAAGGGTCATAGCGTGATGTTAGATAGCCTATAGCCTTCCTCAAGACTTGGGCTATCACACGCAAAAATATTTTTTCAAATTCGACTGGAAGTTTCAGAGATTAGCGCGTTCAAACAAACACCCAACAAACTCATCTGCCTGCATTTCCCCAACTATGTTGGGGTCGGCTTCCAGTCTAACCGGATGCAGCTGAATACCAGTATTTTACATGGAGCGACTGCCTATCTGACCTCCACAACCCAGTTACTGGGTAATATGATACCCCTTGGTAAGACTGGTTACCATACTTTCGGGCTTCTGACGACTGGTAGCGACTGTCAAAGACCCATGAATGACAGCCGGTACCTGGGGGATGATTAAAAGAGATGAGAATATGATTTTAAATCATATTCTCATCTGTTCATCGTTCATTCGTTCGTTTCATCGTTTTTAAACCACCTCTTCCTAGTCCAGCCTCGAAGACGCCTTGCATCTCTTCAGGAACCCATTCTGTGGAGTATGTTGCCGGGTATACAATTAGCAGTCCATCTTTTCTCAATAGGCTCGCCCCCTATTACATGGGACTTAACCATATCTGGCAAAATATGGGTGTACTATATAAGTGCACCCTGCCTACCCTTCAAGGAATACAGGTGTGATGTATATTACGTTAAAGTAAAAACTTTATTAAATTCGATTAACGTGTAAAAGTGTTCGTACGGACGCCAGCACATCAAATTTCTTTAATAGATTTTCAACTTTATCGCTAAAGCATTAAGGTTCAAGGTTGATTGGGAAAATTTGACAGTTTCGGGTAGCTTGACCTGCTGGCGTCTGTACAAATCTGCTTACAGAAATAGAATCGTTTGTTTGCCAACTGTGATTGTCCTAACATACTATTATTCCTACTAATATTAAAAACGTGAAAGTTTGTATGGATGGATGGATGGATGGACTGATGTTTGTTACTCTTTTATGCAAAAACTACTAAACGAATTTGGATGAAATTTGGCACACAGATGATTTATAACCAGGATTAGCATATATTATACTTTTTATCCCGATATTCCCACGGGATCGAAACTTATGCGAGTGATACCGCGGGGTACAGCTAGTAATTTATACTCGTAAAGGGAAAAAAAATGGTGTTCGTTTGCAAAACAATTTTGGTGTACCTACTCTTTGTCTCTGCCTACACCACCGGAGAATTTACGCGTGATGTAATGAATTGTTAACTTATATTTAAGAAAAAAAAAATTTGATCTTTTGTATGTTTCTTTGTTTCGCTTTCACGCTAAAACGGCTGAACGGATTTGGATGAAATTTGGCACATGGGCAGACCATGTCCAGGAGAAGTACATAAGCTTCTTTTCATCCTGGATCGCAGACGAAGTCGTGGGCAACCGCTAGTACTTTACAAAAGGAAAAAAAAAAACGTTTGCAAAAAATGTGTGTACCGTCGCCAGTGGATTTATTCTAATCAAATTTAATTTGATAAATGAACTGTCTGTTTTCTATTAATAACCAAAATTTTACTCGAAAACATCCATTGGTTTCTTACAAAACTTCAACTATATCCGACGGCCGTCCGAGGGCCGTCACGCCTAAATTCACTGATACGAAAGGACAGAAGATAAATATTAGTTTAGTCGTGTCAAACTGGTCAGCGCCTGACCTAAATTGACGTATTTTTAGTAGCCAATATTTATCTTCTGTCCTTTTCTTAATGAAATAGAAAGAAAAGGATGCACTGAACTTAAATTTAGATTAGTTTGTAAACAAGGGAATCGGCGCCATTATCGACATAGTTTGCAGAATAAGCAAGCTGAAGTGGCAGTGGGCTGGCCATGTTTGTCGAAGGACCGATGGCCGGTGGAGCAGACGATCCCTGGTGTGGATACCGCGCATTGGTAAGGGTAGTATGGGACGCCCCCAGCTAGATGGACCGACGACTTTAAGAAAGCGACTGGGATAGACTGAATGCGGAAGGTGGAGGACAGGATGTTGTGGTGCAGCCTGGTAGAGGCCTATGTCCAGCAGTGGACTGCGATGGGCTGGGTTGTTGCGCTCACACAGACAGACACGAAAAACGACTTCAATAAATATTATTAGAGATATTGATAAAGCAGTGCACTTACTTTACGTGCAGTTGCGTACAGCAATTAATATTCTTGTCAAAGTATTCATATTATTAGATACTGACCATCATCATCATAATTTCAGCCGGCGTACGGCGAATTTCCACCCTTCCACCGTTAGCGAATAGGCTCATAATAAATTAGTGCGCTTCACCATCTACGATTGCATCACTGCTTTCCATCAGGCGGGATCACGGCCGTAGCTAGGGGGGGGCATTGTGGGGCAATGCCCTACCTTAAAATCACAATGCCCTACCTTAACTGCAATCAATAGGCCTCAAACATCGATCACTAGCCTACGATCTACTAGTGATCGATGGTCTCAAAGGCTGTCAACGGGTCACGCTCACGAGTGAATGGCTGGTATGGTATTTCTGGCCTTTGAAAAAAAAAAGAACAAAATCGGTTGATCTGAACGAAGTTCTTCGCATTTTTAATAACATGGCGAATCGTAGAATTCAGCTGTTTTAAATATTTTTTTTATTATTATGTTAATTATTATAATATGTAAGTTTGCAGAAACAATATGATCTAAATGGTATTTTTGGTCGTATCTATTTACTCGTATCACCCAACAATTAATTATTACCTCACTCTCACTCAGACGTGGATCTCTACATCCAAATCTGGAAGTTCAACCATCTTGTTCGCTTGTTCTTCATCATTGAGGATTTAATAGTTCTTAGATCCATGCTCATACTCTGTCACAGAAATTATTTGTGTACGAATAGCTATTGAATGTCCACCACTGACCTAAAGGTCAATGATATACATGGTGATTGATTTAGGAGCCCGTGCTTCGAGGGCAGATCAATTGTGATGAAATTTTTACTTCCGTCCTACCTGTAACCAATGCTGCCCTACCTCAAATTCGACTCTAGCTACAGCCCTGGGCGGGATCACAGTCATGCAATAGTTTATAACATAAAAAAAAGCCCAGAATCACACACTGCTACACAAAGGCTCCCGAAGGCATCGCCATTTCGACCGGTTCCGTGCTTCTCGCATCCAGCGGTTTCCGGCGGCTTTCACCAGGTCATCGGTCCACCTTGTGGGAGGCCTTCCAACCCTACGTCTTCTGCATATCTATTCACAACTCCTCGATACGCTTCCGTACCGTATTGAACATCAATCAATGTGATCGTAGAGTCCTTAACACTCGCAAGTCCAAAACTCGAAAATTTTGTCGATTTAAATCAAATAGACGACCGCTATTTTTCCGACAGCTGTTTGCTGTCGGGGGCAAGGCAGATTAGGTTATCGAAATGTGTAAGTTTTAGTTCATCATCATCATCATCATATCAGCCGCACGACACCCACTGCTGGGTATAGGCCTCCCCTAAGGATCTCCACGACGATCGGTCCTGCGCTGCCTGCATCCACTGGCTTCCCGCGACCTTCACCAGATCGTCGGTCCACCTTGTCGGGGGCCTACCCACTGAGCGTCGTCCGGTGCGCGGTCGCCATTCCAGAACCTTTCCGCCCCAACGGCCATCGGTTCTTCTCGCTATGTGTCCCGCCCATTGCCACTTCAGCTGAGCAATCCTTCGAGCGATGTCGGTTACTTTAGTTCTCCTGCGGATCTCCTCGTTTCTGATTCGATCACGCAGGGAAACGCCGAGCATGGCTCTCTCCATTGCACGCTGGGTGACCTTGAGCCTTCTTATGAGACCCATAGTTAGCGACCATGTTTCACTGCCGTAAGTCATCACTGGCAACACACACTGTTCATAGACTTTTGTCTTGAGACACTGAGGTAAGTCGGACGCGAAGATTTTTCGAAGCTTCCCGAATGCTGCCCACCCAAGTTGGATTCGACGAGAGATCTCTTTCTCGATGTTGGACCTACCTAGCTGGACTGCCTGTCCTAGGTATACGTAATGGTCAACAACTTCAAGTGTAGTGTTCCCAACATGAACTGGAGAGGGTACAACATGGGCGTTTGACATAATTTTCGTCTTATCCATGTTCATCCTAAGACCCACTCTTTGGGAAGCACTACGGAGATCTTCGAGCATTGTGTTCAGGTCTTCCATGGTCTCAGCCATAAGGACTATATCATCGGCAAACCGAAGGTGTGTTAGGTACTGGCCATTAATGTTGATGCCGAGTCCTTTCCAGTCCAAGAGCTTAAAGATATCCTCCAACGCAGCTGTGAACAGTTTCGGAGAAATAACGTCTCCCTGTCTCACACCACGCTGCAGTTGGATAGGATTTGTGTTCTGGTTCTGTACTCGGATCGTCATGGTGGCATTTTGGTATAAGTACCTCAACACTTCGATATACCTATAGTCCACTTGGCACCTTTGGAGAGACTGCAGTACCGCCCAGGTTTCAATCGAATCAAAGGCTTTCTCATAGTCCACGAACGCCAAGCAAAGTGGCTGATTATACTCCTCAGTCTTCTGTATAACCTGCCGCAGCGTATGGATGTGGTCTATGGTGCTAAAGCCTTTTCGGAATCCGGCTTGTTCGGGAGGTTGGAAGTCGTCGAACTTGCGAGCGAGACGATTCGTAAGGACTCTCGAAAACAACTTATAGACATGACTCAGAAGCGAGATGGGTCTATAGTTCTTTAAGAGGGATTTGTCACCCTTTTTAAAGAACAAGATCACCCCACTTATGTTCCATGTCTTTGGCGTTCTGCCCTCGACGATGACGGAATTAAAGAGCCTCTGGAGGACTTTGAGTATCGGCTTACCGCCCGCTCTCAGTAGCTCTGTAGTGATTCCATCGTCACCCGCCGCCTTGTTGTTTTTCAGCTGTTTGAGAGCCAAACTAATCTCGTACAGGCTGACGTCCGGGATATCTTGGGTATAGTGTCGGGTAAGCTTGGCTCTGGGGTCTTTAGCCTTGCTTTCAACAGGTGTCTGCGTGGAATATAACTGCCCATAGAAGCTCTCGATCTCCCTCAGGATTTCAGGCTTCGATGAAATGATGCGTCCATCGTCAGTTTTCAGCTTCGCCATCTGGCTTTGCCCAATAGACAGATCTCTCGCGAACACTTTGGAGCCTTTATTCCGCTCGATGGCCTCTTTAATACGATTCGTATTAAATTGGCGAAGGTCGCTCGTCAAAGACTTAGATATCCGTCTATTAAGCTGCCGATAGCGATTAGCATCTACTGAACTCTGGAGCCTCATTTCACGTCTCTGATCCATGAGTAGGAGTGTGTGGTCGGAGAGTTTCTTTATCTTGGGACGGCGGGTCTTAAAGAATCTGGACCCTACCGTACGGACAGTATCCACCACCATGTTGTTTAGATCGTTCACATCTATGCTGTTCTCAAGGGCTTCGAAGCGGTTTTGGAGTTCGAGTTGAAAGCTCTCGGGGTTTTGAATATGGGCCGGCAATGGTCGAATTGTTGACTTTATCAGTCGAGATCTTTCCAGCTTTGGGTTGATATTCAATGTGCCACGTACCAATCGGTGATCGCTCCCTGTCTTAACAGCGTTGATCACAGTGACATCATTGAATATTTGCTTTTTCGTCGACATGATAAAATCTATCTCATTTCTGACTGTACCGTCCGGACTGACCCAGGTCCACTTTCGGCTTTCCGGCTTTCTGAAGAAGGAGTTCATCATAAAGAGGTTCTCCTTCTCCATAAAGCCAGCCAGCATCTGGCCTCTGTCATTCCGTTGCCCAACTCCAAATTGCCCCACTCTCAGCTCATCACCGCATCGTTTCCCCAACTTTGCATTGAAGTCCCCCATCACAACGGTGTAGTGGGTTTTGTAGCTATGCATGGCTTTAGAAATCTCCTCATACATAGCCTCCACTTCGTCATCTTGGTGTGTCGAGGTCGGTGCGTAGACCTGTATAACATTCAACGAATACCGTTTAGATATTCTGAGTATAAGGTACGCCACCCTGGTCGACACACTTCCGATGGTAATCACGTTGTTGACAAGGGACTTGTGGACGATGAACCCGACACCACCTTGGGACTGATGGTCGCCCTCCCGGTAGTATAGCAAGTTACCGGAGTTGAGGATTATCGAGTCCTCTCCCTCTCTTCGGACTTCAGATAACCCGATAATGTCCCAGTGTAACTTGCTGATAACTTCTTCCAACTCGGTTAACTTCGCGTCGGTCCTCAGTGTGCGCGTGTTATAAGTTGCCAGGTGCAGTTGTCGTCGTTGTTGGTAGCCGAGCCGCACCCGGGGATTCTTAGCACCCCCTGCCCCGCCGTTACCGTAGCCGCTACCGTAGCTAGGAATAGCGGGGCCGCCGGGGACTGGGGGCCGATTTTTCGATCCATTGTGCATGAGGGGGGGTTTGCCATAATCGCCACGCTTGGCAGGCGGGTTGGCGATCGCAGTAGGCCAAGGTTTTTGGAGACGCTGCTGCCCGTCTCTTGAAGGCTATGCTCCCTTAGTCGGCTTTTACGACACCCACGGGATGATAGGGGGTAGTGCTATTCTAGGCCGGCACCGACACGGCAAGTTTTAGTTAAGTGTTGTGAATAGGTATGCTAGCCCGCGGTCGCCACTCGAGAACCTTTCGGCCCCATCGGGAATCTGTTCTGCGAGCAATGTGCCTTGCCCACTGATTCTTCGGGCTCTCATATCCAGCCACAGATTTATAAACTAAAGGGAGATATGGTGTGGCTGCCCAACTGTTCGAGTCCGGCTATCGCCTTCAACTACATATGCACTACAATACGAACACGCGCTCACTCACACTATAACAGTCACCACACTCAACGCGAGCCAATCGCGTAACGCAGATCGCAACGTTGAGATACACAACTATATTGACAATTCTTGTTGACAAATCAACGGCGCCCGCGTTTGTTTCTGTTTTGTGCATACATTGCTCGCACGCGCCACGCCCCCTTGGCATATCTCCCTTTAGTTTATAAATCTGTATCCAGCCCATAATATTCTCACTGCTGGGACACAGGCCTCCTCTCGGTAAGAGTGAGTGCGCCGTAATCCATCACGCGGGCCCAGTGTGGGTAGGGACATGTCACGTCTTTCAATTTTTTGCCGGTTTCCTCACGATGTTTTCCTTCACCGTTTTGAGAGCAGTGGTGATGATTCTTCGGGCTATGTCGATTGTAATAAGGTGTAGGAGGATATTTTATCAATTAAAACAAAAAAATAAGGTATTAACAATACTTTTTATTAAATACGAACGTAATTTTTATCTGCTTTTTATTTTAAAAGAGATCAAAGGAGTAAAATAATTAAGTCTTTTTAAAAATACTGTAATGTTAAATCAGTCGCGTATCTTCTCAATCATTACAATTGGGGGTAAACAGAACTCTTACACAGTTTCTATACTGAGTTCATTTTGCATTGATTAATATGACTCATTAATCCTACTTTTCCCGCGTTTTTTTAGTGTTCTTATACCCTGCCTATTAGGTTAACCGTTTTTTGACAGCTGTCTTAGAACGTACATATTCCAGATAACGTAAAAGTTATCTTTAAAATGAGTGATAAAATAAATATATAAACTGCCTTATCTTATTTATGGTTTCTAACAGACATTTTAATAGCGTTAACGTGTATCAATTAATGTATTGTGTGTTGCTGCAATCACTAGTTCCATCTGTCAAAAAACGGTTTACCTAATGCACAGGGTATTGAAATTGAAATAGGTAACTGAAATCTTCTTAAAAGTAAACCTTATTTTACTCATCATTATGAACCACTTTAACTATGGGACCAAGACAACAAAATTAAAGAAAATCTGCAGTCATGTCAAGTTAACTAAAGTAATATTACAAAAAAGAAAAGATTTGTTTTTTTTTGTATGTAAGTATATTTGTTTGTTACGCTTTCACGCTAAAACGGCAGAACGGATTTTGATGAGATTTGGCGCATGGGTAGACCATGACCTGGTACATAGGATACTTTTTATCCCGATATTCAAACGGGATCCAGACTTATGCGGGCGTAACCGCGGGACGTAGCTAGTACTAACATAAATGAATGTATGGAGCAGTAGATTTTCGAAATTTCAGAGTTAGCCCCTTAGTAAAATTTGTTCATAATGATAAGAGCAATGACATTCATTTTTAAGAGGGATTTTAGTTATTTCAATTTACCTTCTGTAATCAAAACTGAATAACCAACTTTTTTCATATTAATCATTGTAAAATGAAGATAGTATTTTACTTAAGGATATGGTAGTGCTACAAAAATACACTCTAAGTTGCTATGCATTGATTTTTATCTATAAAAATATTTGAAACTCACATTTTCTAAAATCCTCATTCATTCATAATCAGCCTATAATGTTCCCACTGCTGGGACACAGGCCCCCTCTCTGTGAAAGTGGAGTGGGCTATAATCCACCACGCGAGCCCAGTGCGGGTTAAATCAAGCCTAAATCAGCTGACATAGCTAAAGTAGGTACAGTTAAACCAGAAAAGATATGCGCATAGAGATCGATAATCCCCATAGAGGCAAAGCTTCCAAGTTTTTGGAGTTGCATAGTTGTTAATAGCGAATTTTGCAACCATGACAACACAAAATAGGCAAACACTTTCATTGTTGTACAGACACAAGCACATGGAGCTACCTGAAACTGTCAAATTTTCCCAATCAAATTTCAACCTTATGCTTTAGCGATAAACTTGAAAATCTATTAAAGAAATTTGACAGACTGTAGTAGCTCGATTTGCTGGCGTCTGTACCAGCTCTACATTAGATCTCATCATTGCGTGTTCGTATTTCCGAAGATAGACGATGATTGCCGAAGCGCATAAGGTTCCTGGAAGAAAAGCAGAACAGCTTACTAAGCTGTTGTAATTAGTTAACTAAAATAACAAATCACTTGGCATGACATTTGACAACAGACTCAGGGACTAACCACAGTTATTCAGCTCTGTTCAGCTTTTTCCCATAGAAAACAACGATTTTGTATGGAGATACGTGCGCGTTCGATCAGCTTTATGGATGCGTACGCATTTCCATACAAAACCGTTCGAGCTGAATACGTGTGGTTAGTCCCTTACTGATCATTCAAAATTCAATGAACAGTAAGGGACCCGAAACCCGCACTGTGCCCACGTGGTGGATTACAGCCCACTCCCTCTCACAGAGAGAAGGCCTGAGTCCCAGCAGTGGGAACATTATAAGCCAATTATTTTTTACAGACCAGGATTTTAGAATTCCGGGGTTATTCAAATAACCAAGAGCTACAGACATTCCGCAGGCTATTAGTAACAAATACAAGAGTAATGTAGAAAAATATAGTTTTACAAATGTAAATGAATCAATTCTGAGGTAGGCAGAGCTTCAAGTAAAATGATAAAAAGTCTTTTATAATATTGGATGGTAAACAAGTCGACGGGCCTGTGGTTAAGTAATAGCAGCCGCACAAATCGATCTATTAGGTTGGTCCGTGGATGGGTGACCGCCTTTACAAATATCAAGACCACCCCTCCGTGCCCCGGAAAGCACGTTAGCCGTTGGTTTCGGCTGTTATTTTATGTGGATGTTTGACAGTCATTACGGGTCGTCAGAAGCTCGAAATTTTGACAGCCAGTCTTAGCAAGGGGTATCGTATTACCCAGTAACTGGGTTGTGGAGGTCAGATAGGCAGTCGCTCCATATGAAACACTGGTATTCAACTGCATCTGGTCAGACTGGGAATTGACCACAATATACTAGACAGATTGAACATTTACCTACGTACTTATCTATTCTAATAATAAATCATAAGAGTTTGTTTGTTTGTACGCGCTTATCTCTGTAACTACCGGTTGTATTTGAAAAAATCTTTTTGAAGTTGATAGCCCAATTCTTGAGGAAGGCTATAGGCTATTTAATATCAAGTTAGAACCCTTAGAAGTCGAGAAAAAAGAAAAAGACGGAAAGAACGCTAAGGGAAAATGTATGTAAAAGTAACAGCGCGGGCAAGAAATTTGACGCAGACGAAGCCGCGGGCGGAAGCTAGTTTTAATCATGGGACTTGAACATAACTGGCGAAATGTGGGCAGCGCTTCGGGGATTGCAGGCATGATGTTGCGATATATATGTTTTTTAAAGTAAATACTGCCGACATAAGACCATGCCTTGTTCCCTGAAGGGGTCGGCAGGTTTTACACCCACAGTTCATCAGTTATAAGTAATTTTAAATGACGCATTTTTTATCAGTGTTTATACAAAGAGCTTAGAGCTTTCATTGCAATAATGTTCTGAGAAATTCCCGTTCATTGCAAGCATGTATTATGCAATGTGGTGTCTTATTTCAACGTTCGATTTTTTTATTACAGGGGGAATAACCATTTCATAACGATAGAGGAAAAATATGCTTGTTATTAAAAAAAAAATATTTCCTGTGGCAGACAGGAAATATTTAGTATGATTTCAATCATTCTGGGAATTTTGTTCAGAAATGCTCGTGTGACTTTATTAATAGTCACAAAGAGGAGGCCTGTGTCCCAGCAGTGGGAACATTATAGGCTATAGGCTAGGCTAGGCTGACAGGTAGGTAAAATCAGGTAAAAAAAAAAAAAAACTTTGACCTTGAATATGTCTGTAACTAGAAGGTTCCCAGATACTAGCTCACCGTCCGATCAGGACCAGGCCCGTGCCGGACGGCGCGTAAGTGTTCCACGCGCGCCTCAAAGAGTTGTCAGCATAATTTGAGGGGCCCCTTAGGGCCGAAGCCTGCCGGGTCAGCGGGATTGTCCGAAAGGGTTACCGCTACCCCGGAACATAAAGGGCAAAGGAAGGAACATGGGTGGGTTTTAGTCAGTAAGAGTCTGACACTCCCTTCCGCTCCACCCAGAGCGGGAGGGGTCATTTGATTTCCCATCCGAAAAAAAGAAGGTTCCCAGATACAAAAAAAAAATCACAATGTCGGGGAATATCACTCACGGCTTTGTTAAATGTCTTTTTACACCCGTTATGTATTAAATAATAACCAAATAACTGGGTTGTGGAGGTCAGACAGGCAGTTGTTCCATGTAAAATACTGGTAATCAGCTGCATCCGGTTAGACTGGAGCTGACCCCAACATAGTTGGGAAACAGGATTATAATAATATTAATTATATTATAAGTATATATTATAGTAATAGTATGTATGTGTATATAACCTATTTATGTATTTGTGTACCTAGTTTTTTTAACTTTGTCCCTCTCAACCAAAGCAGCTGCCATCTAATCTCTTCACCCAAGGGTGGTGAAGAATGCCTAAGGCCATTAAGTCCGCCTTTGTACCTTTTTGTGCGAAAAGTTTAAATAAATAAATAAATAAACGGGAGGCAGATTGATTTTAATATTTTAATAAATTATTAATTTTAATAAATAATAAATAAAAAATTGAATTTTTGACAGTTCTTTTATGCAAAATCTGTCAGAAGACAATTTTATTCCACGAATAAAAATTATCTGTCGATTGAAAAATCAGCCCTAAGTGCAAGTTAGGTATATTTGCAATGCTTGTTGCAAATCGAAATAATAATATTTCTCTAAAAATTTAATTAAAAGATGGATTATAGAATTAAATTCACACCGGATGCTGCTGAATACCAATATATACAGCTGCATCCTGTGTGACTGGAAGCCGACCCCAACATAGTTGAGGAAAAAGCTAGACAGATGATAATTATGTTGTTTTAAATGTCGCAGCATCATGCTGAGACAAGAGCCTTTTGGCCTCGTATAGAACTTTCTGTTTCATTTTTCTTTTTCTAACTTTTTTTATATAATTTGTTTTTATTTTTGATTGTGTTTAGTTTAGTTTATGATCTTCCTGTACGAGTCGCAATAAACACTTTCTCGCTTTCTTTCTAAATAATACTTAACTTAACAGTTATTAAAAATATGCCTTCACATTGAAGAAATCAGTTGTAATACTTGAAGCTCTGTCATTCCCTTTTAATTACGATACATACTATTATAGCATAGGAATAATGAAGTCGTATAGAAGATGGAATAGAATTTAAAAACGCCATTATAAGACACCAGAGGGGGTTGCATACACTCTTAAAGCAGGTCAATATTAGACGACAACGAAGTGTCGCACGATGTTGTAGCATGTGCGGTGCAACTGTTAGTCTCGAAACACACTATGCCGAAGATACGCGACCGAAGTTCCGCGGCTGATTTTACGTTCCGACGTATTCGGCTGATTTGACACAACCGAACTTACGCGGCAGAAATTCAGTTGCGGAACATTGTGTGTATTCAGTGTGTCGAGCCTCCCGCTGCTCCCCGCCCCGGATCTTCGGCAATAGAACCGAATTTCGGTCGCGTATAATGTGTGCTCTACAGAATACGTTGCCGCTGAACGGACTGCCAATTTCAGACTTGTATATAAATCTATTAAAAACACGTGAACTACTACACGCTAATCTCCGAAATCACTCAAACGATTTAAATGAAATTTTGTAAATGTATATGGTTGGTTCCGGCTTGAAAAATAGGATAGTTTTGGACCCGACAAATTTCACTAGTTAATAATAAAGTCCAAATCTCCTCACGATGCATCCAGCACAGCGTGATAAGTAAAACAGAAAAGACATTGTGACCAACCCGCACTGGGCCCGCGTAGTGGATTACGACCCAATCCCTCTCACAGAGAGGAGGCCTGTGTCCCAGCAGTGGGAACATTATAGGCAGATTATGTATTAGCTTCTATACGAATTCATTATTTTATAAGACACATAATTATTAGCAAGTTTCACAAAAAAAAAAACACGTCTTCTCACGCAAAAACATTTTTAGAAAAGTTTAAAATTTTCAAAAAATCCTAAGTTATCTAAAACCTATGTTTTGTAAAATACTTTATACAAAATCAAAGTTTTTTTTATCGCTTATCAATATTATTATAAAAGCTAAATCTAAGGCACTAAAATCGAAAACTAAAGTCTAAAGTCTAGTTATTTTTTAGTTACATTTATATTTAGTCGAGTTTTACCAAAAATGGTTAAAACTTTTGCAAAATCGGTGGTGAGCAGTCTTTTTTTTTAATCAAAATTCGCATTTTCAATTTACTTTTTATTTATCGGTGGATATTCATTGCATTTGAACGTAGAACGTAGTTAGAAGCTCAAAAAATTGACAACCAGTCTTACTAAGGAGTATGCATGTTATCCAGTAACTGGGTTGCGGAGGTCAGATAGGCAGCAGCTCCATGTAAAATACCAGTATTCAGTTGCATCTGGTCATACTGGAAATCGACCCCAATATAGTTGGGAAAAGACTAGGCAGATTTATCATTTATTAATTTAAATGGTAAAAAGATGCTGTCATTTAAATTATTACAACATAAGTTTTTTTTTAGTTTGTTATCCATAATTGAATAATTATAAGTGCAATAGTTTTATTTGGACGAAATTAATATTTGTTACAAATCACAATAATAATATTTTTCTAAAAAAATCCAATTATAAGACGGAATATAAAATTAAATTGAAATGTCAACTCTCTGGCTTATTATTATTATTTTTAAATATGACGAATAAAAGTGATCCCAATATCCTATTTATCTGATCAGATAAGCAGTCACTCCAGGTGAAATACTGCTATTCAGCTGCATCTGGTATTCGGGTTAGACTGGAAGCCGACCCCAACATAGTTGGGAAAAGGCTGATTGCTAGGATCAAATAGTTTTAAAATATCCACAATATAATAATAATAAATTAAGGCTGAATTTGCATTTATATTCTTTATGAAAGTCGATCCATTTTTTTGAGATCAATACACAAATTGGATCTTAAAATAGTTGCCATAAGAAAAAAAAACCTTATATAGAAGCGAAATTGGTGTTATCTTATGCCACAAAGCTGCAATCAGGTTTATTACGTAATTTTACTTCTTTATCTATGTTTTTACTAACATATCGTGTAAAAAAGCTGTATGAAGTACTTTTAAGATTCGTATAAATAGTAAATCTTCAGTGATTCCTACATTCATGTGTGAAAATACAAAAAATATACATCATCTTATATGCTAGAGGTGGGTGTCTACAATTATTATCATGACAGACTTAGGCCAGCTAGCAGCACTAACCACTAAATATATTTAGCGCTAAACATAGTTCAACTTAGACTCTTCATCGATTGCATTATTTTGTGGAAGTGATACCAGATTTTTTCAATATCACGTAGGCTATACGAGTAGCACAAAGGGGCATGGAGCGAGTCATGCTTGGCCGTAGTCAAGTGGAGTTGGGCAGCACATCTAGCTAGACTGCTGAAAGCTGTGACCGAATGGTGGCAAAGTTAGGCCAAAGAAACCAGGGCGGTCCAAAGGCGCGTTGGGTTGACGATATCGCCAAAGTCGCAGGAAATACCTGGATGAGAGACACACAGAACAGGGAAGTATGCCAGAAGAAAGGGGAGGCCTATACCCAGCAGTTGGTGCTTCCAGGCTGAAATGATGATCACGTAGGTACTATGATAGACTATCTAGCCAAAAGGTATCGTGTTACCCAGTAACTGGGTCAGATAGGAAGTCGCTCCATGTGAAATACTTGTATTCAGGTGCATCTAGTTAGACTGGGAGCCGACCCCAAGTCTCCAACATAGTTGGGAAAAGGCACATGATGATGGCTATGATATACCACCAAACGCTGGAGATTTATCAGCAACTGCTGGAGAGTTTGTGGCGCCACATCTTCCCAGCTAAAGCACTAGGAAGTGGTGAAGGGCGGGCGTTTTGGGAGACTGTCTTATGAATTTTTTTTACATTTGTAAGTAATGATTCTCAGCCTACATGAACGCATGACTTTGGATTTAGAATGCTTTAAAAAAAATACATCTGCCAAATTTGACAGAAATATAATGTTTAGCGCTAAATTTATTTGGTTAGTTGTGGTGCAAATCAGCCTTAGTTTTAGTAGTTTTTATGGAAGTTGTGTGGTAGTATTTCAAATAATGTTTTTAGTTGTTGATTTATTTACTAGCAATTTTCGAACAGGAGTTTATGTTTTATTTAGTTATGGATTCTTTCGTAGATACGAAACATGTATGACTGCAAATTTTTCTTGTGTAAACCCGGAATTATAAGATTTTTATTTAGAAACAAAATGCTTTAATTTACTAACAATTTTGTACTTAGTATTAACTATTACTGTCAGTAAGGGAATTAATTAAAGATTTATATTAGGTAGATAACGCCCTCGCACCTGTTCGAAAAAGGCAAAGTAGATATGTTAGAAAATGTCAAGCCATTTCAAAGTTCTAACTAAAAATACAACAAGAAATACTACTCATATTATTATAAAGTCTGCCATTTTATAAGTGTATTAATATTAAAAAATACAGTCTTATTATCAAATTCATATTCTGCTGAAAAAGTGAACTTTAATTGAATTTTTCCCTTTTTTAAATTTAGTCCAACAAGACTTGACTAAATATATTCAAAATGAGTGTGAAATAGTGTTTGAGTTAATAAAAATGAGTCGCAAATCATTTTGAAATTATTTAGTCAAATGCAAGGTTATTTTTTTCATAATTAATACACAAGGGTAAAAAAAAAAGACTCGTTTTGGCCCGAATAGTTTCGACCTCGAAATATCCCGCATTAGGGCTCCAATCCAGTCCAAAACCAATCTGCTGGCGTCTGTACAACAAAACTTTGAATTTTTCGTTTTTTTTTCAGCAGAATCTAATTCTTAAAAAATAAAGGCCACTAAATCTAAGCTAAATTTTCATCAATAACTAAATTACTATCATCTAAGGATTCACTTAAATCACTATTATCACAATCATCATCATATTTAGCGACGCTCCGCAGATAATTCTCCATATTAGAAAAACTCACCATGAGCTGCTTCTCAAAAAGATTCTTCGTGAAATTCCTCTCCATAGTACTCTTCAACAAGTTTGCTAGTATAGGATTTGACTTCAACATTTCCGGTTTCAACGTGTTTAAATCAAAATTCTCTTTACCGTTTACTTCCGGGTTTTGATGTGAACGTTTGTGTAAGACGAAGACGTCAGGGTCTTTAAAGCATTTTGAACACTCTTCGCATTGGAATGAGGTCTTAATTTCTGTGTCCTGGTTCTCGTGGTTCGTTCTGTGTAGTTCTTGGTTGGTTGTGTGGACCTGAGTGTCGTGGGTTTCTGGTTGTGGGGTTGTTGAAGTGTTTGCTGGTGGTTCGTCTGTGGAAGGTTGACCTGTGGAAGAGATACGGTAATCATTATTGACTGTGGGTCTAGTAAAATAATCAAAGATTATATCCAGATTTTTATATACACATTGACATTGATGAATTTTATATAAACAATGACATGAATATTTACTTTGAAAAGTTTTTTTTTTAAATTATTGTGAATGTGAGTTGTGAGGACTATGTGGGTAATTTCTTTTTCTGTTTGTCCTTCTCAGTTAGTTTTAATCACGATCTGGCAGTCTGAGTAATTTACGCGGCCTACCCAAATGTCCTTTCTTTGGTATTGTTCGTCGAATCGTTGAGATCCTCAAGTTCTGAGTTGAGTTGCACGATTTTTGACAAATGCGTGCATTTACTGGACAAGTCCACTCAATCTGTGTAGTTCTTTCCTCAAAAGACCATTTCAGATTTACATGGTCTTCACATGATCTGCCGGTCTATTCAGTAAAAAACTCACCGTGAAAACTTAGGTGGAGTGAGTTTGGTCTGTCAATAGTGTCAACCTCTAGCATCAGCAGTGCGATTCTGTAACCATCTCACCGTGAAAACTTAGGTGAAGTGAGCGTGGAGTGAGCTGTCATTCCAACTAATGCTAGGGATTGACACTATTGACAGCTCACTCTAAGCTCACTTCACCTAACTGTTCACGGTGAGATTTTTACAGAATCGATCGGCAGATCTTATTTACAAGTACTACCTAGGCACGTATTGTATTGAGTAGTCATGTTGATACTTGTCCGTCGATACAATTGCATCAATGCATTGCGTGTTGCTGCAATCACTAGTTCCATCTGTCAAAAAACGGTTTACCTAATGGACAGGATATAAGTTGCATATAATCCAGTCTAATGAAAACTTACCATTACGCAAGGAGTTCAGTGCCATAGGGTCTTGTACTCCAGCCGCTTGCATCGCTAACATAGTCTGCATATATATAGCTTGGGCCAGATGTTGAGCTTGATGTTGTAGCTGAAATGGAGAAGTTACGTAGTTTAGTTTCAAAATCAAAATATTTTATTTCACATAGATCTACATGGGCACTTATGAAACGTCAGAAGCTAGGTGCACGGTTACAATTGGTCGTTTCCTGTGGAGAAGAGCCGGCAAGGAAACCCATGGTTACTCTTTTAAAAATTGGCCTTTATAATGTTTTCAAATGACAGTTTAGAAATGAGTGTAAATGGGTGAGTTTATGAAGTCATTGGCGCCGATTCCTTTGTTCACAAACGAAACTAAATTTAAGCTCAGTGTATCTTTTTCTTTCTATTTCATTAAGAAAAGGACAGAAGACAAAATATTAGTTTAGTCTTGTCAAATTAAGATACTCCATAGACAGTTTAGACGTGATTAAAAACATGGCGACTAAAAATACGTCAATTTACGTCGGGCGCTGACTAATTTGACAGGATGAAATAAAAAGAAAAAGATGCACTAAACTTAAATTTAGTTTAGTTTGTGACCAAGGCAATCGCGCCATTGTAAAATTACAAAATAAATGAGAAAGTTGATAATTATGAAATTATGTTTATTTCTGTAAGTAAATCTTTTAAGACACTTTCAACACGTACAGACGCCAGCAGGTCAAGCTACCCGAAACTGTCAAATTTTACCAATTAACCTTGAACCTTAATGCTTTATCGATAAAGTTGAAAATCTATTAAAGAAATTTGACAGATTGTAGTAGCTTGATGTGCTGGCGTCTGTACATTTTTTGGTCAATATTTTGAAACTAGATGACGCCGGCATCTCCTAGCTGACTGATCCCTGAGAAGAGGTGCCGAAAGAAACTCGGAGGTCACAGTCTCTTTTAAAGAGTGGCTCGAAAGAAACTCGGAGGTCACAGTCTCTTTTAAAGAGTGGCTCGAAAGAAACTCGGAGGTCACAGTCTCTTTTAAAGAGTGGCTCGAAAGAAACTCGGAGGTCACAGTCTCTTTTAAAGAGTGGCTCGAAAGAAACTCGGAGGTCACAGTCTCTTTTAAAGAGTGGCTGATGATTCCACTATGCACTGTAAAGTGTACAGTTACGAGCACTAATATGTCAACACTTGGAAACTTTCAATAGCGATTTTTGAATGAAATGAAAAACATTGCAAAAACCTATGGGTTCAAATCAAATTAAATCATTTATTTGCAACGAATGTAGCTTACATTAAAATACAAGTGGTGTAGATAGGAGTGAGCCATGTACATTCTGCCTGGAAATAGGCACACAAAATTTATAAAAAAATTAAGAAGCTAAGTATCTAAAAATAAAATTACAAATTAAAATGTCACAGTTTTTTCAGAATTATTACAATTGTTCATATATTAATTATTTTAATATATTATAATTAAAAATAAACGCATATTAGGTCCATATATTCAAAATAATATTAATTATATTTATTACACATTGCTGGGGGGCTTGTGGCTAAGTAATAACAGCCGCACGGGTCGATCGATCGGGTTAAGCTAAGCTTGCCGCGGTTGGTCCGTGGATGGGTGACCATCTTTACATACCAAGACCCCTCCATGCCTCGGAAAGCATGTTAAGCCGTTGGTCCCGGCTGTCATTCGAGGATCTATGACAGTTGTTACGGATCGTCAGAAGCCCGAAAGTCTGACAACCAGTCTTGCCAAGGGGTATCGTATTACCCAGATGGGTTGTGGAGGTCAGATAGGCAGTCGCTCCATGTAAAATGCTGGTATTCAGCTGCATCCGGTTACACTGGAAGCCGACCCCAACATAGTTGGGAAAAGGCTAGGTAGATGATGAGACATTGCTGATTAAAAGGTTTTGTCCATTAAAAAATCATTAATCGAATAATAACATCGTTCTATTAGGAAGGCCACTAATTTATATTTAAAGTTTTTAATTCCATCATTTTTTATTACATCTGGCAATTTATTGTATATAAGAGGACCCATACAAAATTTTTCGTTCGAAAATACTATGTTCTTAGCAACATAAAATTTCATTAAAAAATAAAGGATTAAATGGCTTTTGAACAAAGCCAAGGGTATGCATACTTATGCTCGTGACCGTTCAGGTATACATTAGCGAGGTACCTGAGTTCAAACAAATTAACAATAGCGTCTCGGCTGCTAAGCCTCTAAAGCTACAGTCTAATCTCTGCGCCCCGAGCAATGGGCAGCTCGCCGCCCGGCAAGGACCAGGCCCGAGTCGACGGCGCGTTGTGTTCCACGCGCGCCTCAAAGAGATGTCAGCACGAAGTGACGGGGTCCGCTAGGGCCGATGCCTGCCAGGGCCGCGGGTTGTTCGAAAGAGATACCGTGGTCCCTGGCATAGGCAACTGAAGGAACACGGGTGTGTTTTAGTCAGTAAAAGTCTGACACGCCCTCCTGCTCCGCCCAGAGCGGGAGAAGTCATATGATGATTTCCCACCCAGAAAAAAAAAAGGCTATAGTCTACGGTAAAAAACTTTTAAGCATTTCAAGAACTTCACCATCTTCCTATTCTTCTGAATAGGAAGATGGTGAAGTTCTTGAAACGAAGCCAACAACAAAAGGGCTAGTAGTTTCGTTTTATTTATGGCCAGAATTATTAAACTTAATCCACTTAGTTTAGTTTAGATATTGCAAGCGGGCGATCTCGAATGACGAGACAGACCATGAATTCGCGACCCGCGGCACGTTGGTCGTCCGTCGTGACGTCACCGCCCGCTGTCAGTACATAATCAGCCTATAACGTTCCCACTGCTGGGACACAGGCCTCCTCTCGGTGAGAGGGAGTGGGCCGTAATCCACCACGCGGGCCCAGTGCGGGTTGGTAGATGTCACATGTCTTCGAATTTTTGGTTCTAGGACATGCCGGTTTCCTCAAGATGTTATCCTTCACCGTTTTGAGAGTTGTGGTGATGGAATAATTTACACAAAGCAAAACGCCTGCCTGGGTTCGAACCCACGACCTAACAACTCGTAAGACGCGGCTGTTACTTCGGCCACCACTGCTCAAAAACAAAGTAAAATCGCTCTTGTTTCGCACTACGTCCGATCCGAATCCGAGAAATGACGGTCCGAAGTAGCCATAGTACAGACGCCAGCACATCAAGCTACTACAGTCTGTCAAATTTTTTTAACTTTTTGAACGCCAGAGTATAAACGTATCGCCGTACCCCTGACGCCAGGCCACTTTTTCTGTCAATGGTCCAAATACTGGTGTTCAGTTGCATCCCGTTAGTCTGAAAACCGACCCCAACACTACTTGGGAAAAGGCTAGGCAGGCAAACAAGCTTTATCAATAAGCTTGTTTGACTAAACATTGACTATATACATTTATGGCTGGTTATATTAACTATAGAATTTATGTATAAAAGGAACAAAATTGGGCCTAACACACTCCCTTGTGGGACGCCATATCTGTTAAACTTGAGTTCGGATGAGTGTGGTATCTTGAGGTTATTTCTATCCACTTTTGTGATGGTAACCCGCTGCCGTCTGTTATTTAAGTATGTCGATATCCACTGAAGCACTATGCCTCTAATTCCAATTGCCTCCAGTTTCTGAAGTAACAGGTCATGGGACACTAGGTCAAAGGCTTTAGATAAATCGAAGAACAAACCTGTAGTAAGACGGTTTTGATTAATATTCGTCAAAATATTTTTTATAAGAGAGAATATTTCTAGTGTTGTGGATTTGTTTTTTTGGAAGTCGAACTGTTCTTTCTTAATTATGTTAAATTTATTACAGAATTCGATCAATCGTTTGTACATACACCTTTCAAATATCTTTGACAAAATTGGTATTAGTGTTATTGGGCGATAATTATTAATAACAGATTTTCTCCTTTTTTAAAAATTGGTTTAACAATTGATACTTTTAATGCTTCAGGAAAAGTACCAAGTGAGAAAGATAAATTAATAAAATATGTTATAATTGCACTTAGCTCATTAATACATGTTTTTATAATTTTCGTATTAATTTCATCGTATCCTTCAGAATTTGAGTTTTTTAATGCTATTATCTCCATTCTAACTTCATTTTCAGACACAGGTTTGAGGAACATCGAATGAGCTGCGGAACTTTTCTTAGGGCTTGTTTTTATATTGGTACGAGAAGTATGCGCCATATTAATGTAATGGTCATTGAAGGCAGTTGCTATTTCTGTCGGATCCGTGACTACCGTATTATCAATTTGAATATTTTCTATATTGTCCTTGAAGTTATTGCTCATGATTTCGTCCTTAATTACTTTCCATGCGGCTTTGCATTTCTTTTCGTTTTTGTTAATATACTTTATATTTGCGTTCTTTCTTGATATAAAGATACATTTCTGTAACATTTTTGAATATTGTATATATTTGCTTTTATTTCCTATATTTTTATTTCTATAGTATTGGTAGCGTAGAAAGCGTTTAGTTTTACAACTTTGTTTCAGTCCTTTACTTATCCAGCTTTGTTTCCTTTGATTAGTTTTAACTTTTACTTTTATTTTTGGGAAGCATAAATTATAGAAAAGGCATAATAATTCGTGAAAAGGACTGAATGCTATATCTATATCATTTGCAGCGTAAGTTTCTGTCCAGGACACATTTTGTAAACATTCCTTAAACTTCCGAATATTATTCAAGTTGTAGTCTCTTTTATAGATATAGTATGCGGCTTGTTTTATTTGTATCTTATGTCTTAAAGGAATACTCAACATTTGTATCTTATGTCTTAAAGGAATACTCAACATTTGGGCTGTGTCATGGTCGGATAGATGGAGTGGCGTTACTTTAGCAATAGCATCCGGAATATTACTGGGAATATGGTCAATACATGATGACTTGCGTGTTGGCTCATTTATTATTATAGATTATAATTGTATGAAAGATCTAGTAATTGATTACTTATGTTGCCTTTTTTGAGAGTATTAATGTTAAAGTCACCTACTAAAACCACCTTTATTTTTGATTTATATTTATGAAATACATGTTCCAAAAGAGCATTTAACTTAAATAGGAATTGGGTGGGGTCGGATTGAGGAGTTCTGTAAATACAAATAATTATCAACTCATGATAAGTTAGTTCTATACCGCATGCTTCGTATTTTGGATAGCGTGGGTGTTTAGAAATGTTAGTTCTTTGAAGATAAGTTTTTTTTAACTAAGATGCAGGTACCGCCTCTTTGTTTTTCCCTGCAGAAGTTGGCAGCCATTTCACAGTCATGAATTTTAAAGAAACATAGCCCTTTTTTATAAAAGTTTCAGAGAGGCATATTACGTCTGGATTATTCTGTACTTCGCGCAGTTCTTGTGGGGTTATTTCGAGTAGTTCTTTTTTTGATAAGAGGCTAGCAACATTTTGATGGAGTATTTTGAAATTATATGTTTTAGATGGCATAGTTTTAGGTCCGGAAAAACGTAACGTTCTTATTTATTACAGGAAAATAATACGGAATTGTACCTTTTTTTGCCATAACGGTGGAATTTAAAGCGTTATCCGTTTCTTGTGGTTTTAAGTTCCTTCGACCGAAATAGAAAGGAATTGTTCCTTTTCTGGGTTCGTTATTATTAGTATGTATTATTAAAAGTCGAAGTATAGATATTTACCTGTGGATCTAAAGCAGGTACATTGCTAGGTACCCAGGCACCAGACTGCCGTCTTGTGTATGGTGCTGGTGTGTCCGAAGGTAGATTCCGAGACGGTATCGCATCTTTGCGTAGAGTTCTCCATTGACCTGAAAATTTGCATAATACAACAATTTAGTAATAGTTTGTATTTAAAATACGCGCTCAAGCTTATTTTTGCGGAGACTAGTGTAATCAGCCTATAATGTTCCCACTGCTGAGACACAGGCCTCCTCTCTGAGAGGGAACCGACCGTAATCCACCACGCGGGCCCAGTGCAGATTGGTGGATGTCACATATCTTGGCCAGGCACTAGTTGTCTGGCATTTTTTGCTGAACTGGGCCTTTTTGGCGCAGCCGTGAGGCACACTTTTCCTGCTAATTTCTTACATCGGACTTCACACTTTTTATTTAATCTTTTATTTTATTTTAATTTTTTTAATTTTATTGTGTGTGTTTACTTGATGTACCTATGTATCTGGTGTATTGTGTGTCTTTTAGTTTGTGCCAAATAAATGCATTTTCTTTCTTTCTTCTTTCTTATCTTCGCATTTCTCGATCTAGGACATATCATATTGCTACGATTATATTTATACGTGTAATATTATAAGTCGTAAGATAGGATCTATAATTTTCTCTGGCTCTTCTACTGCCCCCCTGAAATTCTCAAACGCCAACGAGGGGGCGTTATGGCCACCTTGAGAACCTATGGTATACAGGGTGGCAGGGGCATCGACGAGGAGACTCTAACCATGAATTCAATACAAGATTCCAGAGGGGATTACTTTGGCCCTTATAAAAAAAAAATCTGTTGCATTGAAAAGTGCAATGCCTACACAGGCCATAATTATGTTCCATACATTTTGACTGTAGCAAATTTTTTTTGACGAAAAATTTCATTGCAGTTTTCAGAATCATGTACTGAATCCATGGTAAAAAGATGGGCGTCGATGGGACATCACCACCATGGCACCGTGTATTATCACCTAAGCTTGTAGATTTTACAACATATTATAAAGTTTTCCTGAAAAATTTCAATGGCTGGATATTTTTAGGTGTCTGAAAACGTTTGTAGCAGTATCTACAACGCGAACTACGCGTCATACCGACGTCACGCTAAATCCTGCATCGCGCAAGCAGAGTTTACCGCGCAACTAGCATACAACGTCCCGACAGCAATCGTCGGGCAGTTGCCCACCAGACACAACACCCGTCTGATCGGAGGATCCTCCCTTTTCTATGGAGGATGAGTAAACTTTACACCCTGTTCCTTATACCTATGTTCAACATCTCTATCAGTCATACAAACCTGTGTGACAGCCTCTTGCTGAAGCTCATCATGTCATATTGATACCTAGGTACATGTACTTACTGTTTGGGTATCAACTTCAAACAGTTCCGGATTAGCCCCTAAGCGAACTAAGCAATTGCTTAGGACATCACGTCTCAAGGGGCAAAATAAACAGCACCGAAAAAATATTTGCTAGCACTTGAAAAGCAAGCTGTTTGAAAACCCACGCGTTTTGTGGGTGGGAGATGTTGTTGCGTTGACGTTGGAAAGACTCTATGCTTTATCGATATTATACAGGGTTCTTGTACTTTGACGTATTTCTCGAAGGACGTGATTGAGGGACCCGTTTCCAACAGTTAAGCACCCCATAAATTCTAGGTAAAATTTCATGGCATTCGAGAAAATTCAATTTTTATGTATTTTTCAGAAATTTCCCAGAATTTGTCTAAATATCGCTTTTCTCTAAACTCTCAAATCGAATGGCCTTCACTGCTATTTCATTGGGCACCTCATACATTAGTAAACATTTCGATGAAACCAAAATTTCTAAAACATAAAACAGTTAAAAGAAGTTTTAAACAATTTTCAAGAATCATCCATGTAGACGCCAGCAGGTCAAGCTACCCGAAACTGTCAAATTTTCCCAATCAACCTTGTTAATGCTTTAGTGATAAAGTTGAAAATCTATTAAAGACATTTGACAGATTGTAGTAGCTTGATGTGCTGGCGTCTGTATATGAACTTTGGTACCATTAATCTCAAAATTTTACTGGCAAATAGTAAAATTTGCAATGGCATATATTTAGTTAATTGTTACAAATGGGTCCCCCATTTGTAACAATTAACTAACTATCACTATCAGTAACTATCACATCCTGGAAGGAATACGATAAAATATAAGTCACTCTGTCATACAGGGGCTGTATAGTATATAGAAGCAGATATGCTAAAAAATGTTGAACTTAATTCCTGTAAAAGTAGCAAGTCGCATTTCAATAAATACATATAAATATGCTTTCGTACATATTCTAAGGAATGTAATGATCTATCTCATTGTAATAAATACTTTTTTTTTTATAGGTTGGTTCTTGTTTACTAGTGGACAGGGTGGCACATAAGCGTCGATTGCTTGGGGCATCAAGTAGTCTTAATCTGGCACTGACTTCAAATGGCTTGTGCTAGCTGAGAAAATTGATCAGAGGGACATTTTAGAGGCATTTGTTCTCTAGATTGAGAACATCAAACAGTGAGTATTTTGTACATGGGCTATGCAAATGTCCTACAGATCTGGTAGTCGTGTGACGGGTTGTTGAACTCCCTAAAATAGGGTTGAGCTGCATGATGACTCATGCATGCTTGCCATCTGTTGGGACAGGTCAACTTAAAGCTGCAATGGGTCTTTCTCCAAAAGGCCCTTCCAGACATGGCCCCGCATTGTTAGACTCACATAAAATCCTAATAATATAATGTTTGGACTTTAAAGAGACCATGACCTCTGAGTTAGTTACGGCACTTCTTCTCAGGGATTAGTCGGCTAGGAAGAAAGCTAGTGTAAAAGTTTCTTAAAATATCTACATACATATAAATAAAAATTTCATTTAATTTCAATGTATCTGAGTTTCTGTGCCTTCATGTTCTCCAACCATGATACCTAAGCTGGGCTTCATGCCACAAAGCTGCTGGTGGCTGGCAGATAAAATAGAAATAGTTCCATGTTATGAATGGCAGGAAGTATGTATAAAGAAATATCTGCCAATAGATTTGTGATAGAAAGACTTTGGGTCAGTGTAGCAAAGTGAGTGCAAGGATTTAGGGACTTATTAGCGTAGCACCTGCAACAAAACTTAGGTCTAGCGCTTACCATAACACACCTATTGAGTACCTACGTAATTTATTGCCCAACCAGTTACTAACATAGTTATAACTACTTATAAAACAAACAACCAACAAAAAACACAACGTTATTTACATTCAAAACTTTCGAACAACAACAAAAACAGACGCGGACAACAAATAGGTATTGTAATCAAAGCGTAGGTAACTATTATTGGGAAAAGCAAACATGCGCGTAAGTACGTACCCTTATTCTTTCCCGCACTCGTTATTGTGTAATCCTCGGGCTTGAAATGAAGGCTGCACACTTTAGAATACTTTGTATATGGTTTCCCTCGCTTCAGAATATCATTCCATAGCTTAGCAAGCTCCTCATCCCTCGGAAACTGGTGAAATGAAACGTTCTTTGCTTTACCAGCCATTGACGTGCAACGCGGCACTGTGCAGTAGTAAGGCATCTTGTTAGTGCGAAACTAGTTCAAACACACAAATTAACATATCTAAGCAATTATACTGTTATTATAACAGTTGTATTTTTTATAGAAAAACAAACAAAACTTCGCGCATAAACACCAAGCTCCGACATTTATCAAAGTTGAGAAAAAAAAAATAGTGTTGCCAGTTTTGAACATGTGTTGGCTGTCTATGATCGGCTAAATATAAATAAACGATTGAATTTTTTATTTAGTCGATTTTAGAACATCAATCTGCCAGCCATTTCACAACCATTTTGGGGCCTCCTGTCTTATCGAATGCAGCTAAATATTAGTATTTTATGTGGAGTGACTACCTATTTCACCTGCACAACCCAGCTACTGGGTAACATGACACCCATTGTTACAGGTTGTCATATTTTTAGGCTTCTGACAACGACTAAGTCTTAGACAGTCCGTTGGTCTTGGTTGTCATTCGCAGATCTTACTCTTACTTAGACTCTAAGCTCTACGAATAACAACCAGACGGTAATTCTTCATCACACGTACGGACGCCAGCACATTAAGTTACTACAAGCTGTCAAATTTCTTTAATAGATTTTCAAATTTATCGCTAAAGCATTAAGGTTCAAGGTTGATTGGGAAAATTTGACAGTTTCGGGTAGCTTGACCTGCTGGCGTCTGTACCAAAACCTAGATAAATTATAAAACGTTTATATTTTATTTACTTTTCCAGTAAAGTGCTTCCCCATTTCTTTAGCTCAGTTTTGGTTTATTTTGTGATGGACACAACAGTAAACACATACAAAACAATGGTGGTTTGTGGACTACGAGCAGCGCTGCCATCTATCATGAACTTTCAACTTTTAAAACAATTAAGGCTGGTTCTAATGTACAGACGCCAGCACATCAAGTTACTACAATCTGTCAAATTTCTTTAATGGATTTTCTACTTTATCGCTAAAGCATTAAGGTTCAAGGTTGATTGGGAAAATTTGACAGTTTCGGGTAGCTTGATGTGCTGGCGACTGTACTTCTCACTAAAGCCTTATAAATTAACTGACCAATGGGTTTTAAATTTTCGCATAATATTATGTTGAATTCGTGCGTCGGTCGTTTCCTATGCTTGTTTATTTGTTATCTCCTATGCTTTCCGCATACTTTTTCTACCACTGAATTATTAGAATATTTTTATATGGATGGCAATATTTAGTCGATTCCTTGATGGCATAACAACAAGTACTATTGCATGGTTATTAACTGAAAAGACGTCAAACCGAAGTCTATGGTCCAGAAGAGTGGCCATTTTTTTTCGGAAAAAAAAAGTGGGAAGGGAAAAATAGATGTCAAATATTTCAAGGCTACAGTGTGATGATTCCATTTTTTTCCAAACCAACGTGATAACGATTTCAACAAATAAATTAAATAACATATTTGTGTCCGGGACTAGAGGTTACAAACTCAATCGATGTGTGGTGTTCGTTTCGCCGACTGTAAACATTCATAAGTTTGGGAAACCAAATAAGAAAGGAAGATGGGATATTATTGCACTGTCCCACAATGCACGTCGCTCGCCGGCAAAACGAAAAACGTGAAATTTCATCGGTTTCCTCGTGACGTGACTATGGCAGACAAGTGGAACCTGATTCTGAAGCGAGGCAAGCCGTATACGAAGTATTCAAAAGTTTGCAGTCTTCATTTCACTCAGGCAGATTATAACGTCACTACTATGGGTAAGAATAAAGGTATTTCGGGTTTTTCCATCTCTGCTAACAACATTAATAATATTTCCTTCGGCGATGACTCATAAAAGTTTCACCAGTTTATTTGTTTTGCCTCCTAAAACTCATGCAAGGGTCGAATGCATTTCATTTTGTGATTAACCATCCTTTTTGTATTTCGAATTCTGTTGTGCAGTGCATGAACATAATCACTATTGTGTTTTTTTTTTATGCATAATTTTGGCAGACAATGAGAAATGATGTGATCATTTTTGCAAAAACACAGCTTTGTCTTTGGTTAAAACTGCAGAAAGCTACAAAATGCAAAGATAATAAATAGAAAAAATATTCTAATAGCAATCTTCTTGGGATGGGATGATTAATGTAACCTAAAAATCTGTGTAAATGCATAAGATAAAGTTTCTATAGATACACACAATATTTATGACTAATAATTTGCATTTTTAAAGTTTAAAAGACAAAGATTTGTCATTGCATCATTCTCTCAACAAAATTTTCATTTGAGAGAATCCTCTTTAGTTACTTATAGGTCACAGAGACGCACATTATAAAAAAAAAAATGCACTAGTTTTATTGTTGTGAAATTCAACATATAATATTGTTTTGCAAACACTTCGAACTGAATAGACAGCTGTGCTGCTGGGGAGTTAGTTGCGCCACTACCCCCAGCTAAAGCACTAGGAAGTGGTGAAGGGCGGGCATTTTGGGAGACTTTCGTATGTAATTTTGACTTTCAAAAAGTGCTGATTCTCAGCCTAGTTGGAATAAATGACCGTCGATTTTGATTTGACTATGCAACATACTTTAAAGCATCATTCTATGAAAACAGGACTTAATATACTAAAACATTTCTAAATAACTTTACTAACTTAGTTTAAGCTGACAATTTATTTCAGGCTCGTTATGTATCATTTCATTATCTAATCATAATTAAGGATTATGCTATTTTTAAATAATATTTATTGTTGTTGTGACTCGTTGGCATGCATGACTGCTGACTGTGTTGTCTAGGGTTTGATAATGCAACCAAAGCCAGCCTGGGCAAAGTTCATCAAGAATTTCTAAGTAATTCCTGAGTCTGGATTAGTGGCAACAGGCTCACCCCCTATTACATGGGACTTTAACATAACTGGAGAACTGTGACTGTATTCAACACATCTTATCATCTCTTTGATGAATTCAGAACTGCCTTCCAAGCAAGGCATCTTCTGGGCATGCTTGTTTCATCATAGACCTCATCGCTACCTATTAGGTGTGATCAAGGTCAGGAGCAGGCCCATTCAGCAATAAAAATAAAAAAGAAGACAAATTTCCTCAATTAAAAACATGCAAAATCTAGTTGCAATCTCATCTCGGCAACAAAGATTAAAAAAAAACTTGTCCAAAGTTTATGTAAATTACTTGTATTTTTGTCAGATTGATGCAAAGGTTAGAATACAAATGTTCTTCAAAATACGGATGTTAACGTATTTATTCTGAAATCAGTCTTATGGGAACTTTGCTTGTTCAGAGTGATGTGAACAAATTTTTTGATGCCAATTACTCTACCCTTTTTTTATATACTTGCACATATTTTTTGATTATTTTAGTACTGTTAGGTTTGAAACCATGTAATTATTAATTTAGAAATTAAAACAAACTATCAACATGAGCATTATCAGCCTATAATGTTCCCATTGCTCGTACTCAGGCCTCTTGTCTTCGAGACGGAGGGGTCTGTAATCTACCATGCTATTATTCTTATTAGATTTTCCTGCTAGCTACCAGTTTGTTTAAAAATATTCAAAGTGTTGTGATCAGTCTCAGTGATAATGATTGAAAAAAATTATGATTATTTTGTTCATTTACTTTAGAGAAAAAAGTCAGTGTTAGATACAAATGTGTACCTATAAATTGCTAACCAATGGCGTTGATTCCCTTGTTCACAAACTAAACAAAATTTAAGTTCAGTGCATCTTTTTCTTTCTATTTCATTAAGAAAAGGACAGAAGATAAATATTAGTATAGTCCTATCAAAATAAGATACTCCATAGACCAATTAGACGTGATTAAAAACATGGCTACTAAAAATAATTCAAGTTACATCAGGCGCTGACTAATTTGACAGGACTAAACTAATATTTATCTTCTGTCCTTTTCTTAATGAAATAGAAATAAAAAGATGCACTGAACTTAAATTTAGTTTAGTTTTTGAACAAGGGAATCGGCGCCAATGTCCATGGTTGTCCTTATCAACTGGTTTTGGAAAGGACAGTCAGGACGGGCAGCTAGAGCATTTAGATTAAGGGGGACATGCTAGATAGCCCGCAAAATTCCAATTTTCTTACGTTTTTCCAATTTGCAGGTCAGTGTCAGGTTGAATGTTGGTAAAATATGATTCGCGACCGTAACAAATATGACTTTACAGAATTATAATCATTAAAATCATCAATAGAACTCTTCTAAGTCCATATAATCCCATTGAATGACTATTTCATGAAACATCAATCAAAATTTCCTGTGTTTTTTGCAAAGTGTAGCAATGTTTGACCTTGTATTTTTAATCAAAACTATGACAAACTAAGCGTGGCAATTATGATAAAATGATACTAAATAATAACCGTTTAATAATTTAATATAGCTCTCAAAATCATATTTGATTGCACTCATCATGTTTTCACAAAATGGTCTTGTTGATAGTTTTTTGTTGAACATTTAACCGTTTTGGCAGTAAAACTGTTATGTTTTTGTTGTTATGTAAGTTTTTTCTTTAGATATTATTGTGATGCTAGACTTTGAGCTGCATAAATTCCTCGATCCATTCAGTGTAGGAGGATCTACAGAGTGAACTTTCGACTTTACTTCATACGAAAATAACTCTTATTTCTACGATTTTAATGTGCATATTCCTAAAAGCGACTATGATCAAGTCTCACATAGGAATATGAACATTAATTTTATGTTACTAAGGTTCATTTTCGTATGCACATCTGCTGTACGAGCTACCCAAATCAGGTCTCTAAAGCTCTATTGTAGAAATGTTAGGTGTGTTACACATATGTTCGGGTCGGCATGATTCGGCAAAGCGGGGTGGCAAAATCGAATATAATATAAGCCGACCCGAATATGATGAAGCGCGGGTTCATGCTGAAGGAAGGTTGCCGTTCGGTATGAGCCGAATGAAAGCCGAAGTAATTGTTTCGAGTCGGCTTCGACTTCGAGCATGAGGTCCTGGGGGTCTACTACGAAGTGCAAAGTGCGAATGTTAGGATCGGACCGACACATGGCCGAACCGAATATTATTGAAAAATGCGAAAAAAGTTCGGATCGGCTCAGTTGGGTCGGGACCATAGTCAATATTTGAAAGAGTGTAGGAGTGTAGGATCGGGATCGACCGAACCAAATACTAACTTCGTAGCAGGAAACGGCCGAACATTCGGCCGATACCACTTCGGAGTAGACCCCCTGGTTTCGATTCCTAGGTCGGACAAAGTGATATTGGATTTTTCGATCAGGAATCACTCAGTAGCAGCTCGGAGCCTAGAATTGTGCCCGGCTGATGGCAATATCTTCGCCCCCCTATTACATGGGACTTAAACATAACTGGAGAAATGTTGGTGTACTGTAGGTACGGACGCCAGCACATCAAGTTACTAAATCTTTCAAATTTCTTTAATAGATTTTCAACTTTATTGTTAAAGCGTTAAGGTTCAAGGTTGATTGGAAAAAATTGACAGTTTCGGGTAGCTTGACCTGCTGCCGTCTGTACACCTCTGCCTAACCCTGCGGGGAACACAGGCGTGATGTTATGTTATGTAATAAAGAGTATTCTATCTATAGATCTACCTCCTTTCTGCTACAAAATATTTTCTGTTGTTTATTCGGACTATTTCCTCCTACTCAATGGATTCTCGGGGACTCCCCTGGAATTGTGGAATCCATTACAAATTTACGAACAATGGAGGATTATTAATCATTTATATTAATAATATTGTGTGGCATTTACTTTAATTTAAAATATTTTTAATAGGAAAATAGATAATGATTGTATTGTTTTTAGCAAGCCAAGAATGGTTGGGATTTTGAATGTTGATGTTTTTGAATATTAAATATTGGGTATTTTAAAAATGGATCCCTTCACCCCCTCATTCTAATGTTTAAGGGACTAACCACACTTATCCAGCTCTGTTCAGCTTTTGTCCATAGAAAACAAAGATGTTGCATGGAATGCGTACGCATCCGTAAAACTTTACGGATGCGTAACTATACATCTATACTAATTTATAAAGATAAATTATTTGTGAGTTTGTATGTCCGGGGTAATCCTTGAAACTCCTAATCCAATTCCGAAAATTCTTTCACTAATGCGAAGCTACAACATTGTCGAGTGTCATAGGTTTTTATATTAAAACAAGAAATTTTACGCGGACGATGTCGCGGGCGGTTAATAGTGTTTATGATTAATAAATATGTAATTTCGCATTAAAATAGCTTTTTAGTGGTCCAAAGCGCAACTTCTGAGCCTGGTGTCCTAGGTTCCATTCCCCATGGGGTAGGCAGAAACCACAGAACATCACCTGCTACGATCCTTACTTACTCCTCTGCCTCGTTTACGTTCATACATGTGCGGGGTAATTTCGTAACACACTAAGAGCGGTTTCGCACTATGTCCGATCCGAATCCGAGATATGACGGTCCCAAGTAGCCATAGTACTATTTGTATGAGGGGTTGCGCGCTACATCCGAACTCAGTCCATTCGAATTTAGAATATTCCCAATTCGGATTGAACTCAGATCTTGAATTCGGATTCGGATCGGCCGTAGTGCGAAACCGCTCTAACAGTAGCAATGGCTTTCATTTTCACAGTTCAACAACATCCATTGCGTTATTCACGTTGTTGAGCAAACAAACTATCCGAACATATGAAGCAGTGGATTAGCAAGATCCTTCAAAATGATCCAGGTTGTGATTGAAGATGTGTTACGCAATCAGGGTGCTGGTTATACACGCACACCGGTTGCAAGTACTACGCACATAGTATTATGTAATGAACATGCAATAAGGGGTTTCCCTTGTTGTATGTTGCAGATAAGACAATGGAAACTCGTCATTGCGTTACTGCAGTATCCACATATTATTTTTCCTAACTCATTGTCTGCCTAGCCTTTTCTCAACTAAATGGTTTCGGCTTCCAGATTAAATAAAAAAAAAAAATATATTTACTTACCATTTATGCAAAAGAATACAGGATTATTCTTATTAAATAGCAACCAAAAACCACTAAGGTTTAAACTTGTGCTATCATGAGTCTATCTGACTTCTGTAGCCCAGTTGCTGGGTAGCAAGATACTCTTTTGTAAGACTGGTTGGCGCCTGATCTCTATCGGGTCGTGTCGGATTGGGACTCCCGTCGGACTATGAGAGTGAGGGAAGAGGGAGTGCACCTGTGTCTGCGCGCGCGCACACGCCTGCTCTATAATATTTCCCGCGCCGAAAGCTAGTCTCTGGATTCCGGGCAGTGGTGTCGGGCCCTGCTTACGAGTTGTAGGTCGTTAATTCGAACCCATTCATGCACTTTGTGTATTTAATTCCATCACCACTGCTCTCAAAACTGTGAAGGAAAACATCGTCAGGAAACCGGGATGTTGTAGAACCAAAAATTCGAAGACATGTGACATCGGCCAACCCGTACTGGGCCCGTGTGGTGGATTATGACCCACTCCCTCTCACCGAGAGGAGGCCTGTGTCTCTGCAGTGGGAAATAGGCAGATGATGAATGGGATTAGCCGCGCGTAGGTCGGCCCGATCTATTACGGCGATCTCGTAAGTTCACCGGAGAACTTTGACCGGCTATCAGAGTTCGCGCACAGTTGGCATGCCGCCCGGGGCAATATGGAGCGTGAGGAGCCGTGAATGCCGGTTAAGCCTGGGGAAGGAGGAGCAACTGCCGGCGAAGACACCAAAAAATGTACTGTGGGTGTTTATTAGCTTAGCCCAAGAGAGGGGAGAGTAGCTATAAGTGACACACATGGTCAACTTGTAGGGATCAAGAAGCGCCTGCGGACCGTTAAAATAAGATGGCCAAGGGAGCTATGTCTGCAGCCGCCCCATGTTTCGGCCCGTATAACGTATGTTGTAAGGGCCATGGGAAGGTTGGAGGGAGTGTTCGCCCCCCTATTGTAATTATGGGACTTAGACATAACTGCCTGCCTTTTCCCCAATTATGTTGAGGTCGGCTTCCTGTCTAACCGGATGCAGCCGAGTACCAGTATCTTACATGGAGCGACGAGCGAAGCGGGTTGTGGAGGTCACATAGGCATGTGACCTCCACAACCCAGTTCCTGGGTAATACTAAACCCCTTTGTAAGACTGGTTGTCAGACTTTCGGGCTTCTGACGACTCGTAACGACTGCCAAAGATCCACGAATGACAGCCTAGAACAACGGCTTAACGCGCTTTCCGAGCCACGGAGGGGTCTTATGTAAAGATGGTCACCCATCCACGGACCAACCGCGGCAAGCGTAGCTTAACCTCACCGATCGACCTGTGCGGCTGTTATCACTTAGCCACAAGCCCATAACTGGCGAAATATGTGTGTAATATAGGTACAGTTCTGCCCAATCCTTCAGGAATTACAGGCATGTTTATTATGACTTATCCTGTATCCATGCCTAATAATATTGAATTGCATTTTATATTTATCGTATTGTTTCCTACTACAGATACATTCGGTTTTAGACTGCATTCAACACAATGCTGTAGGTAATTAGGTACATATTTAATTACTTGTAAATTAAGGAAAAAATAAACCTGTTTCCTGTCATTTACCTTTTAGCATTCCTTTAAAGGATGTGATTTTTGTTTATTATTATCAACCATGAAATAAAATGGTTCTGCATCAATTAAGTTAAATATATCGTAACATCACGCCTTGCTTCCACGAAGAGTTAGGCAGAGGGGCACCTATAGTATCTACAATGACATTTTGCCAGTTATGTTTAAGTTCTGTGTAATAAGGGGCGATCCTATTGCCACATATTCACGCTCCGGGCTGCTACTGAGAAATTCCAGATGGAAAAACCCAATATCACTTTGCCCGACCCGGGAATCGAACCCTGGACCTCATGCTCAGCAGCAGCGCTTGCGATCACTAGGCCAACGAGGCAGTCTATATTATATAATAATTATATCTTTTTTGCCATATGCAGAAACTACAGAACTTTACATACTTTCATACATCTCCATACTGATATATGTATTATATCCACATAAATATCAATTGATATTTATATCATGACTAGCGGACCCGGCAGACGTCGTCCTGCCCGGAAAAGCAGCGCCGCCTACCGGTTCCAATTGTGTTTTCAAACCATCCAGGAACCCATTGAAATATACACTCAAAATTTCATCGAAATCGGTCTAGCCGTTTAGGAGGAGTTAGGTGACAAACACACGTACATAAGAATTATATATATTAAGATATATATCCACTGACATATATCAGCGAACCCTGATCAAAAATCTAAGAATGACAGCCGGAACCAACGGTTTAGCGAACTTTCCCCATGATAAGACTGGCTGTCAGACTGATGGGCTTCTGACTACCCGTAACGACTGTCAAAGACCTACGAATGAGCCGGGACCAACGTGCATTCCGAGCCACGCAGGATAGCCAGTGAATGGTTACCTATCCACGAACAGACCGCGTCAAACGTAACTTACCTTGTTTTTATTTATAGTCCTCCAAATTCATACTCAAATCTTTTTCCACATGTTCCTCAGTCCTCCGCATCACATGCCCATACCATGATAAATCGCTTCATATTTCTATTGTAATTTACCAAAACTTGGAAACTTTTTACCTAAGGTTTGTTTCTCTAATTTTAATAAACAACTTAAATATATGTATGTTATTTTTCCTTGTTTATTAGGGAATAATTAAACTTTTGGGACTTACCAATGTGGTTAGCTATTTTTCTAAATAATTTACCTGCATATTAATGATACGAGGTGCATTCAATAAGTACCTAGCCTCATCGCCAGAGGGCGCTGTAGTTTCAAAAGAGTTTTACCACAGTGTAGCACATTCTTTTTTAATTCTTTTTTCAAATTTTCATTCCAATCCCTTCATTTGTTTTAATTTGACAACTTATGGAAGCGAACGTGTCGATCGGTTTTACAAAAATGGAAAAAGAGCAATATCGTTCGGTGATTCGATTCCTATTTTTGGAAGGGAAAACGCGCATCGAAATCAAAGAGCGCTTGGATGCTGTGTACGGTGACTCTTCTCCATCGATGGCCAACGTCAAGAATTGGTTCAACGAGTTTGCACGTGGCCGTACGTCGGTTTTTGATGAACCACGTCCAGGTGCACCGAAAACAGCTGCTACGGAGGAAAACATTAAAAAAATCCATGATCTCGTATTGGCAGATTGCCGATTGAAGGTTCGGGAGCTAGCTGAGACTGTAGGCATTTCAGAAGGAACAGTGCATCATATTCTTCACGAGGAACTCGGCATGAGAAAGCTGTCGGCGCGATGGGTGCCGCGTTTACTCACACCAGAAAACATCGGAGACGTGTTTGGCGCTGTTTAAGCGGAATCCAGCGGAGTTTTTGCGTCGTTTTGTGACCGTCGATGAAACCTGGATCCACTGGTACACACCAGAGACCAAGGAGCAATCAAAACAATGGATCCAGACCGGGGAACGTGCTCCAAAGAAGGCGAAAACTGTAAAATCGGCCGGAAAAGTTATGGCCACCGTTTTCTGGGATTCACAAGGTGTGATCTACATCGATTACCTCGAGAAGGGTAAAACAATTACAGGGCTTTACTATGCCGATTTATTGGGCCGATTCGACGCCGAATTAAAGAAAAATCGACCCCATCTGGCGAAGAAAAAAGTGCTGTTTCACCACGACAACGCACCGGTTCACACGTCTGCCGTTGCCATGGCCAAATTGGTCGAATTTCGCTACGAATTGCTGCCCCATCCACCGTATTCTCCAGATTTGGCCCCTTGTGACTTCTTTCTGTTTCCTAATCTGAAAAAATCACTCGCCGGGAATAGATATGGATCAAATGAGGAGGTCATCGCCGCCATGGAGGCCTATTTTGCAGTTTGACAAAAACAATTTTTCGAACGGGTTAAAAAAGTTGGAGCATCGCTGGGCTAAGTGTATCGAACTAAAAGGAGACTGTTGAAAAATAAATTGCCACTTTTCCAAAATTTTCGTTTACTTTTTGTAGGCTAAGTATTTATTGAATGACCCTCGTATATTATCATTGGGCGAAAGCGTCTAATTAGTGAAAAATATTCAGAATAGAAAAAAAACCGGTCAAGTACGTACTTTGTAGGTATGTAACTACAAATTTACGGTTTTCGGATTGTTTCCTTTACTTGTGCTACATGACATTGCTTCTTGCCATATTTCATGATTCTAGGTCAACGGGAAGTACCCAATAGGTTTTGATTCCCTTGCGAGTGTCAAAATATGCGGCATAAACGGAACATATAAACGCCCTTATCTTTTGATTGCATTGACTAAATTAAATAAAAAAAAAAAAAAACTTTCCGTCTTCAGAAAGAATAAAATAATTTAGGTTCTTTAAAATAGGGGTTTGTGGTTAAATAATAACAGCTGCATGGGTCGATATTCGGGGTTGAGCAAAGCTAGCTGAGGTCGGTCCGTGGATGGGTGACCATACACATATCATACCGAGTCCCCTCCGTACTTCGGAATGCACGTTAAGCCGTTGGCAGGACCAACAGCTTAACCGAAAGCCCGAAAATCTGACAACCAGTCTTACCAAGCGGTATCGTCATTGCATCATCGGTATTGCCTAGATACTGGGTTGTGGAGGTCAGATAGGCAGTCGCTCCATGTAAAATACTGGTATTCAGCTGCATCCGGTTAGACTGGAAGTAGACCCCCAACCTTTTTGGGAAAAGGCTAGGCAGATGATGTTGACAGATCTTAGTATGGACATGTGATGCGAAGGCATGAAGAACATGTCGTGAGAAAAGGTTCAAGTATGAATTTTCATGGCTATAAGAGTAGGGGAAGACCAAAGAAACGATGGTGGACTGATCTTTAAAATAGTTTAACATAACAATTGTTTTCTTTTTTTTTTGTTAAAAAAAAGCAAGCAAAGCCCTCCCCTAAATCCTTCCAGGAACTCTTTTCCCGCGCCACCTCGAACCAGCCCTCGCGGTACGCGTCCAGATCGTCTCGCCATCTCTTTCTGGACCGGCCTCGGCGGCGCCGTCCATCTTCAGGCACCCATTGTGTGGAGATTTTTGCCCAGCGGTCATTGTGCATACGGCTGACGTGACCCGCCCCATCTTATTTCCCAAAATAGGTTTAACTAAGAAAACACTTACTAAACCGTTTTTCATAGGTCTTCAAATTCTTATATCTTTAAGATGAGATAAGATAAGATAAGATAAGATATATTTATTTGCTAAAAACATGTGTACACATGCAATAAATATAGGTATGTATGCATGTAGGATGACATAAATAAAAATTCGTTCAGACATGTTTGCCACATACTATGGCGTGCAAATGTTTTGAATTCAAAATTGGGTTTTTTTAAAATATCATTTAGTCCAATATTTAGTGAATTAAAAAAAAAAGACAAATGGCAAAATTAAACATTGAAAAAATAAAAATATGTAAAATTAGCATCGATTAATAAATGTCAAAAATACAAAATAATAAGCAAAATAATAACAAATGTCAAAGTATACACAATTACACAGTCATGTCAAACGTAATTAATAAAGTAATAATTTAAATTATGTCAGTAAATGGTTCAGTCAGAAATTCATCAATATTATTGTATGCTTTTTCATATAGACACGATTTTAGTTGTTACTTCAATTGCACATTATTAAGCTCTCTCCAACTTTTAGGCAACTTATTATAAATAATGGGAGCCATGCAGTAAACACTTTTGCGCTTAAGTGCAGTCCTACTCCTCTACGCAGACACAGCTGATTTTGATCACACCTGTTTCTGGAGAATTTATCGGCCATTCGCGAAAATAAGTTTTTGTTATTCCTAATAAACATTACCGTTTCCAGAATATAAAGGGAGGTCAGTGTGTGTTAAAACGTAAGAAATAGAGCTTACAACTATCGATGGTCTTCAACTTAAACGTGGCTCTGAGACATCTCTTGTGTGTTTGTGTGTGTGCGTGCTTTAAATGCGGCTTCTTTGTGAGTCGAGTTACCCGAAAAGATAACCCCATATCTGAGAACTGATTCCGTTAACCCGTAGTAAGCAGTTAATAAAGCATCTATGTTGACTTTACGCGACAAAGTATACAAGGCAAATGCACTACTGCTTATTCTTTTAGTCAGGGCCTCTACATGCGCTTTCCAATTTAAATTTCTATCTATCGTGACTCCTAAAAATTTGGTTGTATTAACTGTGTCAATTTTGTTATTATTATATGTTACGTCAAGATTTGAAAAAGTCAATGCGCGCTGGCTAAAGTGCATAACTAAAGTCATTTCTAAATTTAATTTTAAATTTTTATTGTCTATCCAAGCTATAGTTTCTTTTAATGCGTTATTTATGTCCTCTTTATAAACATCCTTTTGATTGAATAGTTATAGTACTGTCATCCGCGAACAGTGTCCAATAGGATACTTGATTATTGCCCTTAGAAAGTCATTGATATATAATGTAAAAAGCGGTGGTCCTAGTATACAGTACTTCCTTGTGGCACTCCGTATACAACATTACGTTCCTCCGAAAGAAAGATTTCTTCTCTTTTGGTGCTCTTAAATTTATTCTGCTAATTTCCGTTATTTGTTTTCTATCATATAAGAAGTAAGTACGATTTTAATAGTTCAAGGACATTACCTCTTATACCGTAAAATCACATCGGTTTTTTTCTTCTATTCATAAAGTTCATTACGTCACAGATTCTGAGTCACCTCTAATCCGTTCAAAACATTACTTCATATCATATCAAATCAAATCACTAGCTTCTGTCCGCGATTTCGTCCGCTTGAAATTTCTTGTTCCCCCCGATGATGCATCACCCCGCCGCATCGTATCGCCTGCTATTACTTCGTTTAGCTTAGTGTTCTTTCTGACTTTCTCTCTTTTAGCTCGGCTCCTAAGGGTTGTAGCGTGATGTTATAATAACCTACAGCCTTCCTCAAGAATTGGGCTCTAACATAATCAGCCTATAATGTTTTTATTTGATTTATTTTACCATTTATGTACACACATATATATAAACAGACAAGACAAACACAAAAAGGAAAAAATAGATACAGAGGTGATTCTTATTTCATAAGAAATCTCTTCCAGAACACCCGAGACAGGACAATAGATACAAGGATGTAGACAGCGTATGAAATAGTAAAGGAGACAAAAAAATAATACATACAATTAAAAACAATTCACTTAAGAAACTAAACAATGTCTTCGAATATTTGGTTCTAGGACATGGCGGTTTCCAAACGATGTTTTCCTGCACAGTTTTGAGAACAGTGTTGATGAAATAATTTACACAAAGTAAAGCGCCTGTCTGGGTTCGAACCTACGACCTACAACTCGTAAGTCGCGGCCTCGCGGGTAAGAATTCGGCTATCAAATGCAAAAAGATTTTTCATTTCCAAATCCGACCGGTAGTTTCATTAACACGTTCAAACAAAAATACTGTTCAGCTTTATTATTAGTATAGATTCCTATCTCATATCGCGCTTCGTCATAAAATTATCTTTTTTTTTTATCGAAACTCATAATTTACATAGACAACGGCCCAGCTGTTTTCAAGTTAGGAACAGACAGATAGACAAATATTGAGTAATACTTCTTTTTTTTTGCAAAACCTTATCATGTGCCCTCGTTTTGCGGAAAAAAACAATTGTTTCTGATAACTTTATTGAGAGGAAATATAATATATTTTTTGTAATTGACAAATATATTATAAAAAAATCAAATTGACTTAGCTTTTGTGCTGTACAGCATGTATCAGAAAGGTGTGGTCATATTAAGGGTACAGACCATCAAACTGAACTACTTTCTCCATGGGACTACTATCATCATTCTCCTCCCCTTGTCCCAATTTATTAGTGGTCGGCGCAACATGTCATTTTCTTCCATACTTCTCTATCAGTCTTCATCTCGGTAGTCACCCCCTTCTAGCCATATCATTTTTCACACAGTCCATCTATCTTACTGACGCTTGACTTAGGCGCTTTACTGTGTGTAATCTGATGATAGAGAGCAGTGGATCACCACTGCTCTCAAAACGGTGAAGGAAAACATCGTGAGGAAACCGGCATGTCCTCCCATACCTACTGTAATTTGAAAACATTGTAAAAGCCAATTATTTTTAATAGAGTAACCGTGGAATTTCTTGCCGGTTCTTCTCCATAGGAAACGACCAATTCGAACCGTACACCTAGCTTCTGACGTTTCATAAGTGCCCATGTTGGTTTATGTGAAATAAAATATTTTGATTTTGTCCTAGCACCAAAAACTCGAAGACGTGACATCTACCAACCCGCACTCGGCCCGCGTGGTGGATACTCCACTTCCTACCTTCTTACTCTCGAAGACGAGAGGCCTGTGTCCCCGCAGTGGGCACAGTATATGCTTATTATTTGCCATCTCATTTGCCTAGCCTTTTCTTAACTATGCAGTTGATTACCAGTATTTTACATGGAGCGACTGCCTATTTGACCTCCACCCACTCCACTCTCCCAGTAACTGGGTAGCACGATCTGTATTTGCCATCTATCATCATCTGTATATCCTTTTCCCAACTATGTTGGCGTCGGCTTCCTATCTAACCAGATGCAGCTGAATACCAGTATTTTACATGGAGCGACTGTCTATCGGACCTCAACTAACCAGTTACCGGGTAACACGGTACCCCATTGTAAGACTGGTTGTCAGACTTTCGGGATTCTGACGACCCGTAACGACTATCAAAGATCCACGAATGACAGCCGGGACAAACGGCTTAACGTGCTTTCCGAGCCACGTAGGGGTCTTGATATGTAAAGATGGTCACTTATCCAGCGGCAACCTCGGCAAGCGTAGCTTAACCTTATCGATTGAGCCGTGCGGCTGTTATTAGTTAGCCACAAGCCCCTCTAGGCATTGGTTACGGATACTAACATTATTTGCCATCTAACGACATGAATAGCCGCTCCATGTAAAAAAATACTAATATTTCGCCGCAAGTTTAGATAGGGAGCCGACCTCAATACATTCGGAAGCAACCTAGCACGTTAATAATTACAATAAAGAACAAATCTTGAATATTTAATCGGCCCCTTATCTTGCATATTACGTATAAATTACGACATTTATGTCAAATGATTGTTTGTAAAAATAATAGTAATATGCGTTCTTATCATTCGTCTCAGTAGTAAGTTGACGTGGAATTGGGGCTTGTGGCTAAGTAATAACAGCCGCACGGGTCGATCGCTCAGGTTAAGCTACGCTTGCCGTGGTTGGTCCGTGGATGGGTGACCATCTTCATATGCCTTGTTAGGACCGGTTGTCAGACTTTCGGACTTTTGACTACCCGTAACGACTGTCAAAGATTTGGAAAAGACAGCCGGGACCCACGGCTTAACGTGCTTTCCGAGGCACGCAGGGGTCTTGGTATGTAAAGATGGTCACCCGCCCACGGACCGACCTAGGCAAACGTAGCTTAACCTGCACGCTAATTGCGTAACACACTGAAAAATCCACTATCATTTTTCTTTTTCCTGGAGATCAAACCCAGGATACAGGACCCAGGCAGTCAGTCAGTTTTGTTTATTTGTCCGTCTTTCACTCAGCTACAGAGTACAGCACCCTAATACGCTGTCAATCTCAATCTGAATCATTTTGAAGGATTGCTTCGTATGTTCGAAATATGTGTCTGCTCAACAACGTAAATAACGCAATGAATGTTGTTGAACTGTCAAAATGAAAGCCATTGCTACTGATGGTGTGTTACGCAATTACCCCGCTAGTAGATCTACCTGTGCGGCTGTTACTAAGCTCTGAGCCCGTAAAATGTATTCATTCATTCATCATCTAATATATAATTTCACCACTTTGTATTCGATTTTCCTTATCCGTTCTTGCTAACGGTGAAAACCCCCATTAAAATAACTTTTAATTGTCTGTGGTTGGGTGGCTCGAGTCATGGGCTCAGGAGTTAGTTGCGCCATTCCTTCCCAGCTAAAGCACTAGGAAGTGGTGAAGGGCGGTCGTTTTGGGGGATTGTCTTAAGTAATTTTGACGTTCTCAAAAAGCGCTGATTTGCCGCCTAATTTGGATAAACGACTTTTGATTTTAATTTTGATGAAAATAATGAAAACGTTTGCCTTTCACAACTTCCTAAGCTGGGAAGAAGTGGCGCAACAAACTCCCCAGCAGCACAGCTGTCTGTTCAGTTAGAAGAATTTGATTCTATACAATAGTATGCAAAGTAATTAACATTACGAGTCACTAACGCAGATGTGATGTTATGTTAGTATACGGGTTTAACTTCTCATAAATATGTTTGACAGCTTTCAAAACGTTGAAGGAAAACGTCGTAAGGAAAACGTGGTAAGGAAAACGTGGTAAGGAAACTGGCAAGTTCTAGAACCCAAAAAAATATCGGAAGACATATGACACCTACCAACCCGCACTGGGCCTGCGCTGTGGATTACGGCCCTTTGCCTCTCACTGAGAGGAGGCCTGTGTCCCAGCAGTGGGAACATTATAGGCTGATTATTCTATTAATATTATAAACGCGAAAGTTTGTGTGGATGGATAGATGGTTGTTTGTTACTCTTTCACGCAAAAGCTACTGAACGGATTTGGATGAAATTTGACACACAGTAGTTTATAACCAGGGTTAACACAGGATACTTTTTATCCCGATATCCGTGGGGCGCAGCAAGGGTTAAATATGTTTAGCTGTTGGTTCAATTGTCGATTTTTGCGGGGTAATTGCGTAACACACTCGGTAGCAATGGGTTTCGTTTTAACAGTTTAACAACATTCATTGCGTTATTGACGCTGTTGAGCGGACACATTTTTCGAACATATGAAGCAATGGTTTAGCAATATCCTTCAAAATGATTCAGATTGTGATTGATAGTGTTTTACGCAATTAGGGTGCTGGTCCATAAGTATTCAGTGTATTTAGTATGACGAGGGTACTGCTCATGGAAAGAAAACGATGATAGCATTGTTTTTACTCCACCATCGCTTCAGTTAAAGTGAGGTAGGACAGATGATGTAATGCGCATGATTCATCTTACGAACACATGTGTCTTTTTTTTTTTAACACAAGCTTCTGCCCGTGTCTTCGTCCGCGTAAAATTTAGACTCCCGGCCCACCCCGTGGCATCGCATCGCCTACCCACGATATTACTTCGTTTTCGCTACGCGATCTTTCAGACATTTTTTCTTTTTGCTCGGTTCCTAAGTGCAGCTCCTCCATAGATATATATAGCCATTAGATAGAGATTAACGCGTTCAAACACAAAAAACGATTAACCTCTTCAGCTTCAATAATATTAGTATAGATAAAATTACGCCTGTAATCCCTGAAGGGTTGGGCAGAGATGTATAATACACCCACATTTCGCCAGTTATGTCTTAGTCCCCATGTATTAGGGGGCGAGCTTATTGCCATCAGCTGGTCACAAATCCAGACTCCGGGCTGTTACTGAGAAATTCCTGATGGAAAAATCCAGTGACACTTTGTCCGACTTGGGAATAGAACCCGAGACCTCATGCTTAACAGTAGCGCTTGCGACCACTAAATTGATATAATTCGTATCAGCGCATGATTCATCTTATCAACACATGTGCCTTTATTTATAATTTTGTGTTCAGTTCTTGGATTTAAGGTTTTTTTTTTTCTCGGGAGGTAGGAAAGACCCTGCTGTTTATCTGTGGGATATTACAGGCTGATAAAAACATAGATTTCTGTGTATTTGGGAACCATCTGTACGTCAAATAAATAATAAAATTAAAACCGATTGAAATACTTACTTATATTAAACATTAGGAAAAACAAAAGTTTTATCAGCCTAGGGTAATTTAGATTCCATCGTCACTATAGTCTGACAACCAGTCTTACCAAGGGGTATCGTATTACCCAGTAACCGGGTTGTGGAGATCAGATAGGCACTCACTCCATGTAAAATACTGGTATTCAGCTGAATCTGGTTAGACTGGAAGCCGACCCCAACATAGCTGGGAAAAGGCAGGCAGATATGATGATGTCACTATAATAGTCGTCCAGACAGAATTTCGAGCATGGCCAATCTCAACCGAGACTAGCCATCTATGTTGGAGATAAGATATTATGTGTGCGCAGACACAGGTGCTCTTGCACCTGTGTCTGCGCACACACTTGTGCACTGTGAGTGAGGGAAGAGTAAGTACTCTTCTCTCACTCTTATTGTCCGATGGGACGGCAATCCGACACGACCGGAGAGAGATCAGGCGCAGGAACAATGGCTTAATGTGCTTTTCGAGGCACGGGGGTATCATACAAAGTTTGCGCATCAATGTCCCTGCCACCCTATATACATACAAAGTTTCATTTCGATACGACAATGAGAAGTAGGTTAAAGTTGACTTCCAAGTTTGATTACATTGTTTGTTGGTTACAAGTGAAGCTAATAAAATCGTGTTAAAAAGTACCTAATGTCATATTAAAAGTAAAATAGTTCCAGAAAAGTGGTTTGTCCGTGAAAACGTAGGATACAGTCAGAGTTACTTTCGCTTTAAGAGTTAAATGAATTCAAAAACCCAAGTCGTCATCGGGGTGAGACATACAAGTACATTAAAACATTCTCAAATATATGCCTTTATGGAAAAGGAAAATAACTGTTTTTTTTAACTGTTTCGCCAACTCAAATGACATTGCTGAGTTCCGGTGTCAATAGGGTTGCCAATTTTTTTATATCAAATATAGTATTTACGAAACCATTGCCTGTAGAAATATAGGAGACGGCGAAAACAAAAAAAAAATATTACATTAAAAAATAAGGTTACAACTTACAAAATACCATTAATTCAGCTCGAGATTAATATTGGCCATATTGCGGTCATCTCGCGTTCATAAATATTTGTTACGGCCGCGAATCATATTTAGATCAACATACAACCTGAAGGCCAATTCTCGTAATTTACTACGACTAACGAATGTCAAGATGTAGGGAAATTAGAGGTGTTTTTGACAGACGTGAGATCAGACTGTGAACGTTCTTAAAATTACGAGAATTGCCCTCTGATACTGACCTGCAAAGTGCAAAAAACGCTTTCGCCTTAAGGGGGATGCGGTATGTAGCCCGCGAAATTCAAATTTCCGTAGGTTTTTTGGGAAGATCAAAGAAACGATGGATGGACTGTGTGAATGATGATATGGTTAGAAAGGGGGTGACTACCGAGATGACGACTAATAGAGAAGTATGCAAGAAAAGACATGTTGCGCCGACCTCAAATCAATTGGGATAAGGGCAGAAGAATGAATGTTGATGATGATTTTGCTTATGCGTGGATTTGATTTCCCTTAACTTTTTATTTTTTTTGTTTTAGTGTTCTATGATACATGATTTTATTTCTGTAAGTAGGTTTGCACAAACAATTTTACACGTCAATCATATTTTAAAACTAGATGAGGTCGGCGTTTCCTATCTGACTACTCTGAGAAGAAAGGCCGAAACAAACTCAGAGGTCACAGTCCTTTTTAAAGTCCAGACATAATATTGGTCAGATCGATGAGGTCGGCGTTTCCTATCTGACTACTCTGAGAAGAAAGGCCGAAACAAACTCCGAGGTCACTGTCTAATATTTCAATATGTCACATATAAAGGTTTACCTGACGCTTCCCTAGACGGCGTTGGGATCGAAATACATCTCGTTACCGAGTAACCCATATATAGTTTTGGATTGTTTTTGTAAGTGCGGTTCCTTGTGAATAAAATTGTCCTATTTGAAACAGTTTGTGCGTTTCATTGGGTCTTCTTGCCTTCGGATATCGAAAAACCTGTTCAATCACCGTCTCTTTTAAAGTCCAGACATAATCTTGATCAGATCACGAGAAGACCATAAAGATCGATGTCTGAAATGGTCTTTTGATCTTAAGCGTCATGTTTACCGCAAATTAATGTATTTTTTTTCTCTTTCTAATTTTTTGGGTTACCCTGGACGCTTTCACCATAAAGTTTTATATTATTTAAAACAGAATTCAGTTATCCTCCTAATTATAATACGTGGCTGCGTTATCTATGGGAAATACCATGTTTAATGGACGTCAATGAAATTGTTATTATTCTCTGTTTTATTGCATCAATGTATATAACGAGTAAACAACAAAATAATGTGGTATTTACTTGCTGATAAGCTTCCAATGTAGCTGAACTCATTCAATTGGTGTATTTTTTGTTGATCATCTAAAAGCGAAAATAATTTTTTGTTGGAGCGTTTTTTACGTTTTTATCACTCGATACTGTGAGATTATTTTCATTACGACTTTCTAGAATTAACTATTATAAATCGGATTACCGGAAGTGGATGTTAAATTGATTATAAATTATTATCGTCAATAATATTTAAAAAAATAATGAAGTCGATGTTTCCTATCTGACTACTCTGAGAAGAAACACCGGAACAAACTCTGAGGTCACAGTCTCTTTTAAAGTCCAGACATAATCTTGGTCAGATCAGGTGATATGTCATAAGGCCAGTGCATATGAAAGCAGTGGAGCAGTGGTGGCTCAGTGGTATCAGCCGCGACTTATGAGTGACGACAGTTACTTTCGCATTCGTAATATTTAAATGAATCCTTCTGAATTTCCATCGTTTTCTTGCGTTTCATATATTATGTCATGCCTTCTTTCCCCGAAGGTTTGGGCAGAGGTGTATGTACACCCACATTTTGCCAGTTATATTTAAGTTTCATGTAATAGGTGGCGAGCCTTTTAATCAACCTGGCACAAATGGGACAAATCCAAACTCCGGGCTGCTAATGAGAAATTCCAGATAGAAAAATCTAATGACTGCCTGACCTGGGAATTGAACCCACGGCCTCATTGCTCAGCAGGTTTCTCCCTATTCTTATAGACGTAGCCATAGCTATGTGCATCAAGGTTTTGAATCTGCATCGCCTTTAACGTAAGCGAATAATATATGGATAACACAACGCATTGCAGGAATCAACACCTCATTTTTATACAATTTAAATTAATATATGTCAACTTTTTAGTGCGTATGTCAAAATACATGACTAAAAATTTAGTCACAGCAAATGATTCAACTTCGAACACTGACTACCCTCCAGGAAAAAATAACAAGTTATTGATGTGCGATATAAGGAAATGTTAAGTTGAATATAACTTGTCGTCAACTAAACGAATGGGGAAGTTTTGAGTTTAAATCTATGATTCGAATTTTTTACAGAAATTATACGAATATATTTTCGTAGAAGATATGATAACGTATTTTTACCTACAAACAGGCTTCTGAATTGAGAATTTGAAGGTGAGAACTGATCAAACTCTACCATTATTTCAAAGTCTAAAGTCCAATCATTTATTTCAAATAGACAGTTCATCATTCATCATTCTCCTGCCCTTATCCCAATTTATTTGAGGTCGGTGCAACATGTCTTTTTCTTCCATAATTCTCTATTAGTCGTCATCTCGGTAGTCACCCCCTTTCTAACCATATCATGAATGACACAGTGCATCCATCGTTTCTTTGGCCTTCCCCTACTCCTATAGCCATCTACATTCAAATAGGCACATAAAAGACACTTTTGAACGTCAAAATTTTAAAGAAAATAGAATTGATTCTAATACTTTTCCCAAAAGGTAGTTTTCATATGGAGAAGAATGGGCAAGAACCTCCACAGTTACTCTTTTAAAATGTTTTACAATCCTTTGTATACATTAGTTATATAATATTATGTAAAGACGATCTACAGACGCCAGCACATCTAGCTACTACAATCTGTCAAATTTATTTAATATATTTTTAACTTTATCGCTAAAGCATTAAGGTTCAGGGTTGATTGGGAAAATTAGCTTGACCTGCTGGCGTCTGTACCTAGAATAAAATTATTATACTACAATTGGTAAGGTGGTTCCTTCAATGAAGGCGTCGAAATCAACATTTTCATACGTTTTTTTGCAACTTGCAGCACCATAATTGCGTAACACACTATCGATCTCAATATCAATCAATTTGAAGGATATTGTTAAGTAATCCATTGCTTCATATTTTCGAAAATATTGTCTGCTCAACAACGTAAATAAATAACACAATGAATGTTGTTGAGCTGTCAAAATGAAACCCATTGCTACCGATAGTTTGTTACGCAATTACCCCACAGGTCAGTAGCAGGTTGTATGTTGACCCAAATATGATTCGCGGTCGTAACAAATATTTATTTATAGAATTATAACCATACAAATCATCAATAGATCTCTCTACGTTCTGTTACCCTATTGAATGACTATTTCATGAAATTATGACATTTGAGGCCAATTCTGACGTAAGGAGCTAGCCACGAGACCAACGGCAAAGTCGGACAGTTGGAGTGGGGGAGGGAAGACGTGCATCTGTGTTTACGCACACACTTGTGCACTATAACATCGCCTATGTAATTGGCTAGTCTACGTTGAGATTCATCATCTGCCGGTTTTTTCCCAAGTATTTCGTGGTCGGCTTCAGTTAAACCAGATGCAGCTGGATACAAGTATTTTACAAAAAGCGACTGCCTATCTGACTTCCACAACCCTTACCGGGATACAGTACCCCTATTGGTGGGTATATTAAGTTAGAAGAACTTGACTATATCATAAGCAAGACTGTTTAGAGAGACAATAAATAAAGAAAGAAAAATGCGTTTATTGGCATTACAGCAAAATAAATACACCTTAAAACTATAAAAACAGAAAACTAACATAACGCCAAAAGGGCCTCAGCTCAGGTTGTCAGTTTTTCGGGTTTCTGTACCCGTAACTACTGTCAAAGATCCGTTGAAGTGGACTGCCGTAAACTTGATCGGCACGTGTAGCCTGATCACCATAAAAACGGGTTTTGTCGACGGAAGAGTAGACAAAATCATCATCATCATCTGCCTGCCTGCCTTTTCCCAACTATGTTGGGGTCTTCCGGTCTAACTAGATGCAGCTGAATACCAGCATTAAGAATAGACAAAATGACAGTCCGTCGACAAAACCCGCTACTATGGTGGACACTACACGTGCAAGAAGATATTTACTGATATTTAATTTATTTAAAAATGAAAAAAATAACATTTAATGACCTATTTTAAAACTTCGCGTATCAATTATGTCCAAAGAGTTTCATTAAGGACAACATAATATCGTCTAAATATGGTCATTCTGTGGTCGTTTGGCGTGTGGCGTGCGCTACGGGAAAGGCCCCTGACGTAAGTGATAATATGAACGATGTAATGATGTGTCGGTGTGATGTGTGATGTTTTAACGACCTTGAAGGGTCATTATGTTGTGAAATTGATTATTTTGTAAAAAATAAATAAAAACCTCTGCCTTTTGGCCTAGTGCCTTAAGAACCCAGGATCTCAGGCTCAGCAGTAGCCCACTGCTGAGCCTGAGGTCCTGGGTTCTTAAGGCAAAATACGAGTATTTATTTTTTATGTACACACAATGTACAATGTTATGATTTTTCCGTTAGTTAGTTCCAATAGTACCTCGGAGTCTCGATTAGTGGCTTGGCGAGAGGCTTATGGCTAAGTAATAACAGCCGCACGGGTCGATCGATTAGATTAAGCTACGCTTGCCGCGGTTGGTCCGTGGATGGGTGACGATCTTCATATACCCCTCCGTGTCTCGGAAAGCACGTTAAGCCGTTGGTCCCGGCTGTCATTAGTGTATCTTTGACAGTCGTTACGGGTAGTCAGAAGCCCGAAAGTCTGACAACCAGTCTTACCAAGGGGCATCGTATTACCCAGTAATTGGGTTGTGGAGGTCAGATAGGCAGTCGCTCCATGTAAAATACTGGTATTCAGCTGCATCCGGTTAGACTGGAAGCTGACTCCAACATAAATGGGAAAATGCTAGGCAGATGACCTCGGAGTCCGGATTTGTGCTCGGTTGATTGCAATAGGCTTGCCCCCTTTTACATGAGACCTAAACTAACTGGCGAAATGTGGGTGTACTAAAGGTGTACCTCTGACTAATCCTTCGGGATTATTGTCGTAATGTTATGTTATGTAATAAAATTAAAAACCTAAGCCAGGCCAAAAACTATCAGCGGGATTGTCCGAAAGGGTTACCGCTACCCCGGAACATAAAGGGCGAAGGAAGGAACATGGGTGGGTTTTAGACAGTAAGAGTCTGACACTCCCTTCCGCTCCACCCAGAGCGGGAGGGGTCATTTGATGATTTCCCACCAGAAAAAAAAAGGCCAAGAACTAGGGCCGTTCAAAAGATGGCGACTTTAGTGTCTGTAATAGCACCCTAATACCGTTACTCACTACAATCACAATCTGAATCATTTTGAAGGATAATCCTACTATCCTACTTCCTACTGATATTATAAACGTGAAAGTTTGTATGTATGGATGGATGTTTGTTACTCTTTCACGCCAAAACTACTGAACGGATTTGGATGAAATTTGGCACACCGATAGTTTATACTTAACCAGGATTAACACATACATAGTATACTTTTTATCCCGATATTCCCACGGGATCGAAACTTATGCGGGTGAAACCGCGGGGCGCAGCTGTTGCTTCATATGTTCGAAAAATTTGCCAGTTCAACGACGTAAATAACGCAATGAATGTTGTTGAACTATGAAAATGAATGCCATTGCTACTGATAGTGTATTACGCAATTACGCCGCTGGTCGGGCGAAGTGTTATTGAGTTTTTCAGGAATCGTCCGGAGTCTAGATTTGTGCCCGGTTCTTGGATATAGGCTTGGCTCCTATTACGAGACCCCTCCTCTCCTTCCCTTTTTTAATCCATCCAAAGGTTGTCTTTAAAAGATCGCACTTAGCGATAAGACCGCCCATTGTGTCACTCTTTGTAAAACTTCTATATTTATGTCTGTAATTTATATGATGTACATAATAAAGAGTATTCTATTTTACGAGGAACATTAATAACGAAAAGTATGTGTACTAATAGTACATACGCTTATGCACACCCCTTCGGGGAAGAATACGTGCGTGCTGTCATGTTATGCAATACATAAAGTTATCGGGATGTCTAACAAGATAAAGAGGTCAAGTCAGGTGATAAAGTTGTCAAAATCGTCATTTAACGGAGACTGTGCGTAATAGTTTGTCATTTAAGGAAATTCATAATCCATTGGGGCATGTGTTTGCAGAATTTGTCTGCTTGGCAACGTAAATAACGCAATGAATATTGCAGCATATCTCCTCCCGTATGGGGGTAGACACGCTGCAATCTGGCATCTCTATCAGTAGTCCCACCCTTTCTAGACTTATCATCGTTCACAAAGTGCATCCATCGTTTCTTTGGTCTCCCTTACCACAAAAAATGGGTTATGCACGACAAAAATGATGTATGCAATTCTTATGAGAAATAAAGTTGTTCTTAAACCATAAAAATCATTGTTAAAAAGAGAAATAGACGTCTGTGATCTCGTTTAGGCCCGAGACGGCGCGGTGCACTATGCGCCAGAACTGTGCGTACCTTCTCAAAAATAGGTTTTCGTAATGTTCTATTTCATGGGATTGAAAACCGCAAAGTGAGGCAGATACCATGTTCGAAGCTTCGATGTCGTGGCTGGAGCTGGTTCGGCGTATCCTTTCGATACTAGTGCTTCCATTTGTTCAGCGTACTTCTTCTTTAGTTCGGGTTCTTTGTCTATCTTTTTCTCTACGCTTATGAGTCTATAATGAATATTTTGTTAATGCACATGTCTAACTGAATGTCCAATGCATATTATATAGCAGTTAAAATATACTATTTCTCATTTTTACTATTCGACTAAGGCTTGCAAGTTGTCGATCAAAATTATGTCAAATATATAGAAAACAATTCCACCAGTTTATATGGTCATATTTTCATTATTTTCACAGCAAATTTGTAAGTGTGACATATGGTTAGAATTGTTATGAAGTACTCTATTTAAAAATAATTTAAGTGGAGCATTATGTGAAAACTAGGGAGGTATAGAATTTTTATTTCAGGACCTAATATTCTATCCTTATTAGAAACTTCACATAGACTTTTGACAGTTAGCAATGTCTGCCAATGATGTAATTTTTATAGCATTACGTAGAGCAGCTAATATAAAAGTCAAGGCAAAAAAAAAAATTGCCCGAATTCCCTTGAAATAAAACAAAAAATGCCTGATGGGGGGAAAATACAAAATATACCAAAAATGATTTTAGTTCTGATTGATGAGATTTTTGGGTATTTAGATTTACTTTTGACCTTTTTTTCTTAAATAATATTATCTATTTACTTAATCTTTTGGTAAGGTGGAAGTATTGGGTACTTAATCTATTTTTTTTTTATCGTTCGGTCAGATGTGGTTAATGTTTTATTATCACTGTGTGAATTACATGTTTCTCATGTAGTTTACGTATTTCTCTATCGCGGTGAAGGAAAAGGGAGGAAATGGTGGTTTAAAGTTGTTATTGTACGGACGCCAGCACATCTAGTTACTACAATCTGTCAAATTTCTTTAATAGATTTTCAACTTTATCGCTAAAGGATTAAGGTTCAAGGTTGATTGGGAAAATTTGACAGTTTCGGGTAGCTTGACCTGCTGGCGTCTGTACATTATATCAGTACTACTAACTACTTTAATAGATAGTGTTTAGGAACGTGATAATGACACTAGATAATAATATTTTTGCACACGAAATTTCAGTATAAAAGTTATTGATTTACGTTGTCATTTACCAGTACTTTAGTGTGCTTTGACATAATATAGTCTTCACTAACGTCTGTAAAAAAAAGTAGTAGTTAGAAGTAAAAACAAAATGAGTGACTTTGTTGTGCCTCGACGAGTATTATGCGAATTTTTTTCATTGATCATGGAACAAAATCAGAAGATATTAAAAAATTCAAATAACACCATCATTTGTCGTCTGAAAAAAGTAAATTAGTTGTGAAACGTATTCAAAAATGGCTTATAACAGCGTTTAACGATCGGTGGACCAAATCTAACCGAACTAAGAACAGTTCTTTAATAAAAATACATCGTGGTTAGACGGTGAATTTAAGGTACAATTCGAAGAAGCACCGATGGATATTACACCTACAATATCTGGAGAACGTAAACGTCCGCCAAAGTCTTATGAAGATCTATCAGAGAAATCGAAAAAAAGGAAGAATATGGAGTTGGTACAAGAATATGGACTCGAGTATATACATAATGTATACGTTCAAGGATTGCCGTCTGAAGGAGAATTCGAAGAAGCTACTGTTGTTTCAATGATGCGGAATTGTGATAGAAATTACAAAAGGATCATGAAGGAAAAATTATTGCATGAAAGTCGCAATGCAACAGATTTTACGGTGGATGAAGCTTTAAGTATATTTGCAGATTTAGATCTTTCGAAATCACAATACGGATTACTTCGAGCAACTCTGATTAACAAAAACTTCGACATATTGCCATCATATAATATATTGACGAACGTCAAAAAACTGTGTTATCCTCCACCATCCGGCATTCAAATAACCGATATAAGTGCTAAAGTAAATCTACAAGATTTGCTGGATCACACTTCTGTTCGCATCTTAAAGATTGAAAATGTTTACAACCCAACAAGAAAATCTCTTAAATTGTTTACTACTAAGTGGGGATGTGATGGTTCATCGTGGCAAAGTGAATATAAACAAGTTTTAACAGATGACGAGTGACTTAGTCTCAGATGCAAACTTATTTATGGCGTATTTGGTACCAATAAAGCTGACTGACACAGAAACAAATGTGGTAATTTGGAAAAATCCGGCTTGTTCTTCTATTCGTTATTGCCGACCAATCCTGATGGAACTTGCAAAAGAAACGCCCGAGAAAACCCGATCAGTGGTTGGTGATATTCGGGGTCAAATTAATAATTTGCAAACTTCAAAGATACACAAGGAGGAGCAGGTAATTGAAATAAGTCACGACCTATTTACTAACTATAGTGGATGGAAAAGTTACACAAGTTCTGCAGCTGTGTGTACAGTGTGTGGGGCTAAACCAAGCGAAATGAATAATTTGGAGAAGATTGAATCAAAGCCAGATAATAAAAATGCTTACGAATACGGTTTGTCTACGTTGCACGCGTGGATCAGGTGCATGGAGGTGATTTTACATATTTCATATAACCTTTAATTTATAAAATGGGCTGCGAGAACTCCGGAAGATAAAAAAAGTAAAGAAGACAAGAAAAAGCTTGTACACAGTTTGTTTCGAAGCCGAATGGGATTGCACGTTGATAAGCCCCGTCAAGGAAGCGGAAACAGCAATGACGGCAATACAGCTCGGCGTTTTTTTGAGAACTACTATTGCGCTTCAGAAATTACAGGAGTTGACGAGAAACTTATTAAAAGGTTCTATGTTATTCTTCAAACTTTGGCATCCGGTATTGCTGTAAATCCAGAAAAAAAATAGTGAATATACTCGCGCAACCGCACAACTATACGTAACAAAATAATGTGGTATAATATGCCTTCTTCAGTACATGAAATCTTAATATATGGGGAAGGTATAATAAGACATTTTGCTGTTCTGCCCATTGGTAATTTATCTGAGGATGCCCAAGAATCTCGTAATAAAGATTACAAAAAAAATCAGATTGCATCACGCTAGAAAATGCTGTAGGTCCGCAACGAATCAAGACGTATTTGGTCTTCTATTTACGTCAGATCCTTATATATCAAGTATCAGAAAACCATCAGTCACTATTTCCAACGAATTGTTAGACGAAGCTAAGAACCTCTTAGTTATTTAAATAGAAGTAATTACGTACATTTTATCCTCCAATCAAATTAACTGAAACTTATCAAAACTTTTTCAAATGGAATTTCCGCCAGATGTTCAGTATGAACCAGTCCATTCCTTCTTTTTTTTTTTGAACAGCGGGATTATTGCGCAACACACTAACAATAGCAATGGCTTTCATTTTGACAGCTCAACAACATTCATTGCGTTATTTACGTTGTTGAGCAGACACATTTTAACATATGAAGCAATGGATTAACAATATTCTTCTTTAATGATTCAGATTAAGATTGATATTGAGTAACGCGATTAGGGTGCAGTTTTTTTTTCTTTATTTTTTTTTGCAGAATATGTGGTTTGCCTTCTAGTCGAATAAAGAAAAAAGACTAGATTTTTTGTATGTTTGTTTGTTACGCTTCTACGCTAAGACGGGTGAACGGATTTGTATGAAATCTATTTACATGGGTAGGCTATTACCTGAATTACGACATAGGACTTTTTATCCCGATATTCACACAGGATCGAGACTTATGCGGGTAAAAGGGGGCGTAGCTAGATAAATGCTAAAATGCTAAAAAATAAAAAGGGGGGCGTAGCTAAATAAATGTATTTTCTTTCTTTCTCCCTCTGTGGCAGCCACCCTACGATCGCAATGCATGATTTGTAGGATGGGCCGCGTTACTCTCTGTGACAGTCAGTCTACAGCCAGTTCCTCCTAAGAGGCACGAGTGAATAGGACAGAACCGTGCGTACCGTCTCAAAAATCTGTAACTTTTTTGTTGATTGAAGTAAATAGCTGAAATTTGGCACGTAGTATCTCCAGAGTATATACAATCCAATAATGACACATTTATTGTCAAAAGTTTAATTTATAATAAAAAAAAAAAAAACAAATAAAAATGTATTTTTTAAATATTAAACCTAGTTTGTTTAACTCATTGAATTATAATTTTATGTTATTTTATATTACATATACATCTTATGACAAACATGATATAATAATCCACTCCAAAAATACATTTTACAATTAATATAAGTTTATTATCACTAAAATTCCTCTCTTCTAAAATTATCACCTCTGCCTACCCCTTCAGGGAAAATTCAAGCGTGATATTATTATCAATACTTCAATTAATTTTAATGATCAACCGTAAAACTGCTGATTAATTACCCTAACATTACAAGTTTAATTCATATTTTAATAATACTCGTGAATTATCATCTAAAATCCTGTCAGCGTGGGTAAAACCTATCCTTAACGCGGGCAGTAGTTTCCTATATCGGCACACACATACATACATACGAATGAACTTTGTTCAATGATTCACTTGGCATGAAGATAAGGTAGTAAAAGTTTTACAATTATTATTATTGCAGCTGGCATGGTCAGTTTGCGAGTTTATAAAACGGTTTTTGAGATGTCTTGAGCGAGTTCGCGATCCGAGTTCAGTCCGAATTGGGAGTGTTCCCGAGTTCGGATGTAGTGCGCAACTCCTCATACAGAAATAGTACAGACGCCACAAGGTACCCGAAACTGTGAAGTTCCCCCAATCAACCTTGAACTTAATGCTTTGGCGATAAAGTTGAAAATCTATTAAAGAAATTTGACAGATTGTAGTAGCTTCCCGCTCTGGGTGGAGCGGAAGAGAGTGTCAGACTCTTACTGACTAAAACCCACCCATGTTCCTTCCTTTGCCCTTTATGTTCCGGGGTGGCGGTAACCCTTTCGGACAATCCCGCTGACCCGGCAGGCTTCGGCCCTGCGGGGCCCCTCAAATTATGCTGACAACTCTTTGAGGCGCGCGTGGAACACTTACGCGCCGTCCGGTACGGGCCTGGTCCTGATCGGACGGTGAGCTACCCATTGCTCTCCGCCCGCAGGCCCAAGATTGTAGTAGCTTGATGTGCTGGCGTCTGTACTATGGCTACTTCGGACCGTCATTTCTCGGATTCGGATCGGACGTAGTGCGAAACAAGAGCGATTTTACTTTGTTTTTGAGCAGTGGTGGCCGAGGTAACAGCCGCGTCTTACGAGTTGTAGGTCGTAGTTTCGGACCCAGACAGGCGCGTTACTTTGTGTAAATTATTTCATCACCACTGCTCTCAAAACAGTGAAGGAATACGGCGTGAGGAAACCGGCATGTTCTAGAACCAAAAATTCGTAGACATGTGACATCTACCAACCCGCTCTGGGCCCACGTGGTGGACTACGACCAACTCCCTCTCATCGAGAGGAGGCCTGTGTCCCAGCAGTGGGAACATTATAGCCTGATTATGATGTTTAGTTTAAAATAAATGAGACTTCTCGGAGCTCGACTTTTTAAGCCGAAATCCGTAGTTCCGGCCGAAGTTACGGGCGTCTCCTAGTCCGTATCTCCTGCGGACATAAGATTATTTCGGGACCCGAACTAAGAAGTTTGAAAATTAGATGCCTTTTATGACAACTGTCATTTACTTTACCTACCGCGTCAGACTTACATAATTGTTATTGCCATGACAAAGATCTCATCTTAACGTAGTCACACACCGGGGCAGGGCAGAAGTTGAACTGCACTGCTTTTTTATACTTAGTCATAGTTCAACTTCTGCCCTGCTATAAGACCTGGTGGTAAACCCCCAGTTGCGTGTAATGTAACAGTTCAAATTCGAATATTTAATCAGTGAATGCGTCCGCACGAGCATTACAGTGCGTACCTGTAATGATATAATTCGTAACATTGTAACAGTGATTGCGGAAAACCGACCTTTACACCTGCGGGGTAATTGGGTAACAACTGACAGTAGCAATGGGTTTCATTTTGACAGTTCAACAACATTCATTGCGTTGTTTACGTTGTTGAGCAGACACATTTTTTGAACATATGAAGCAATGGATTAGCAATTATCTTTCAAAATTATTCAGATTGATAGGTAGTGTGTTACGCAATTAGGGTGCTGAATCGATGTTACATGTACGAATATTCGCAGTTCGAGCGGTTACAATAACGAATGTTCAGTCTTAGTCTTTGTGCGTCGAGCTTGTGCAGTATTATAATGCAATACTCAGAATCAAATCATGGAATGTTAATTAGATGCGAGTACTCTGTGAGTAACCACAAAAAGCCTAAGCAACATTCATTAAGAACATGCATGATTTACCTATTTTTATTTCAAATATAAAATCTTAAAACAAATGCCACATCAATGACGTCATGCATGCAATGGAGAGGACAAAAATAATATTCTTGTTCTTCTAATGAACGCACAGTTAATTACGTGCCATTCGATATAACTCGAATGACGATTTCATTCTTGTTTACGCTGGTTTATAGCTATCTCTGTGAACATTTTGTCCCAAAAAAATCTATACACCCTATGACCACAACGGTCATAGATTGGTGTATCGATTTTTTTTTGGAACAAACGGTTTACTTTGTTGTGGTAAAATAAATTGTATAGAATGTTTTGTACCTACGCGGTAGGTACAATGTTATGGAACAAAGGTTGTTGACAATAAAATGATAAATTATTTTATTTCTGTAACTAGGTTTGTACAGACGCCAGCACATCAAGCTACTACAATCTGTCGAATTTCTTTGCTAACTTGCGAACTTTATTGCTAAAGCATTAAGATTCAAGGTTGATTGGGAAAATTTGACAGTTTCGGGTAGCTTGATGTGCTGGCTTCTGTACAAACACTTCTACTCGTCAAGAAATTGGTTCCTTGTCCTTCGCCGCACCCCCGTCTGGTATCAGCCCTCCATGCCTAGCGGGCCCCATCCCTGTGCGGCCCACACCACGACCGCACGTCCTCCCATTAAGGCGCGCATATGCCTGCATGCCACCTTTTCCTACCCCATCCAGTAAAACACGCATCATCATTTCATCCGAAAAATGTCCACTGCATAACGTAAGCCATTCCAAGGTTGCCTGGAAGAGATCGCAGAAAGCGATAAGGCCGCCCATTTAATGTTTTGTAGTGGTTGATTTATTTTTTGTTATGTACTTTTGTGGTGTACAATAAAGTATATATAAATATATTACACCGCCACTTCGACCCCGCCCCGCCCCTCGCTCGAGCCAGCCCGCGCCGCTGAGGCTGTAGTTTTAAATTCATCCCTAAATAATTCCGATCCAGCCTGTCTCTTGCTGCCCTCTCCCTGCGACGCCCTAAGCCAAGGTCCGTACCCACAGGGGGTGCTCTTAGCGTGGAGTCGCTTAGTTTTTAAGCCCTGGCTGGAAGCCTTAATTTATTGAGTCATCCACAGGCAAGCCTGGTTAAGAAGACGACAACCTTATAAGTAGAACTGCGAATGGCGATTAAAAAAAAGCACCTCCTCTTCGGTCAGTTCTTTGCTCGCATCCAACGGATTCCTGCAGATCCTGACTTCCATAACATTAACATAAAGTTCCCATCGTTCCAGGTCAATGGAAGACTTTAAGCAAGGATGCCGTGCCCTCACAGAACCTCCCCAAGCTGAACCCCGATGGTACCGTCATGGTCATCAGGAAGAGCCGCACCGTCAAGTACAGGGAGGGAAAGAAGGAGGAGATCCATGGGTGAGTGGAAAATAACTTCACTTCAAAATGGCGTCTTTCCTACGAAAATACTACTACATACTAATGGCTAATTTGACCAAAGTTTGAAGCCTACTTCCCGTAATTAAAAACGTTCAAAATCTAGTCGCAAACTCATCTCAGCGACAACCTATGTCAAAAACTGGTCAAAAATGTAAGGTTTAATCAGATTTACGTTTCCAATTGATGTTATTTCAAGTTAAACAAATATCATCTTTATTTTAGTAGCAATTAAGTTGATTTACAAAGTGAGCATTATTAAAAAGTCTTAAAAATGTTTGAAGTTACATCGTTAACTGAACTTTATTGTGTAGGAATTAAAGTTATTTTTCCAATAACTCATATTTGTTTACATGTTTGGCAAGTAAATCGCGAACGCAGATTAGAGAAATTAGAGATATTTTTGATATATTGAGACTGAGATCAGACTGTGAACGTTCTTAAGATCACGAGAATGGTCTGATATCTTTTATCCGTGGAATAAAATTGAAGTCTGACAGTTATAGTAAGGAAAAACTGACAAGAGATTAAGATTTGTTCTCAGGACAAGACTTATTCTAGTTTGGTGGAATTCGCCCTTAATCAATCTACCTAGCCTTCTCCCAAATATGTTGGGGTCGGCTTCCAGTCTGACCGGATGCAGCCGAATGCCAGTATTTTACATGGAGCGACTCCCTATCCGACCACCACAACCCAGTTACGATACCCCTTGGTATGACTGGTTGTCAGAGTTTTGTGCTTCTGACTACCCGTAACGACTGTCAACGATCTACGATGGATCTATTCTATCTAAATCTATTCTATTCTGTGAATGAGTATTTAGACTTTAAAGATTCTTACTATCTTACGTTATAATTATGATCGATAAATTTACATGCTAGTTTTAGTAAAAAAAACCCAACCATCTGTAATGTACTACAATTCTTGCAAATAAATTTCATTTAATTTCGTTACGAATTACAACCGGGACCAACGGCTTAACGTGCTTTGATAATAGCTGCAGGTAGTCAGGAACCTAAAAGTCTGATAACCAGTCGTAATAAGGAGTATCGTGTTACCCAGAATGTGGTGGTCAGATAACCACCGATTAGACTGGAAGCCGACCCCGACATAGGGAAAAGGCTATGCAGACGGTGATAAATGTAATATATCTCTGTATTATACAAATTGCTAATGATGCATACAATTAAACAAAATGTTCGTGGAATGACTGAATTTAATTTGAATATTGTTTATTTTAATTTATGGTTTTAAGGAAACTATTACTTTAAAGGAAAATCGTTTGAGGAAAGATGGGCTGTTATAGAACATAGATAAATAGCTGACAGGGAAGGATAGAGCATGTTTCAACCATGATTATCGTGCGTCATGGTAAATTTAGACAATTCTTTACTAGGATTTATTTTCACGCCAGCACATCAAGTTATCTGAAGCTGCCAAATTTTCCCAATCAACCTTGAACCTTAATGCTTTAGCGATAAAGTTGAAAATCTATTAAATAAATTTGACAGATTGCAGTAGCTTGATGGGCTGGCGGTCTGTATAATAAATCATCCACAGTCTTAAATCAACTTCTGGAGGGAGGTGGGCTCGTTGGGATAACCACCGACGGCCGCCATGGCCCACGTACAATGGTCCACTATGGCGGAAACCAAACCCATAACATAGAACATCATCCACAGTCCGACTTCACCCACTGTTGGGCATAACCCCCTCTTTTCTTGTGCCAATCCCCACGCTCATGTGCCAGCCTCATCCAGGTTTTGCCCACGATGGCAATAATGTCGTCTGCCCATCTCGCCGCCTGACGACCGACATCTCGTCTTCCAGTCATTGGACACCAGCCTTCCTCCACCTGTCATCACTACGCCTTGCCAGCTGTCCTGTCCAAGTCCATTTGAGTTCTATTATAAGCTTTCCGATATCGAAGACCATCGTACATCTTCAACCGGGACCAACGGCTTAACGTGTTTTGACAGCCGTTACGGGTCGTCAGAAGCCCGAAAGTCTGACAACCAGTCTTACCAAGGGGTATTGTATTACCCAGTAACTGGGTTGTGGAGGTCAGATAGGCAGTCGCTCCATGTAAAATGCTGGTATTCAGCTGCATCCGGTTAGACTGGAAGCCGACCCCAACATAGTTGGGAAAAAGCTAGGTTGGCAGATGATGATTCGAGTTAATTATCTTTTAGTATGCTCGTGTTTCTGTGACAAATAAACCTATTTTTCTTTCTAATAATGAGTATTCTATTCTATTATTTACAGTGAGAAGGTCGACAAATGGTCTTTAAATCTCGGAGCACATGGCGCGTTACCTCTCAACAGCGACCAACACATGGCTTGTGATCCCCAGGACAATAATGTAAGTAGAATTACACTTTAACTGTACTATTCTAGGATAAACTGGCCATAATACATAATGGCGCCGATTCCCTTGTTCACAAACTAAACTAAATTTAAGTTCAGTGCATCTTTTTCTTTCTATTTCATTAAGAAAAGGACAGAAGATAAATATTAGTTTAGTCCTGTCAAATTAGTCAGCGCCTGACGTAAATTGACGTATTTTTAGTAGGCAAGTTTTTAATCACGTCTAAACTTGTCTATGGGGTATCTTAATTTGACAGGACTAAACTAATATATTTATCTTCTGTCCTTTTCTTAATGAAATAGAAAGAAAAAGATGCACTGAACTTAAATTTAGTTTAGTGTGTGAACAATGGAATCGGCGCCAATGTCTTCATTCAAAATATACAAAATACTTTTAGAAGGTGTATCGAACACATAAAAATAAAGACTTATTAATCATTTATAGCTTAAAAAAAAAAAATTAAAAGATGCAAATTTCAATGAGAGCTAAATCAAAATCCGTACAGTCAACCCCAAGTCCATAGCAACAATATGACTTTCACAGCGTTTGTATGTCATAGCAGTAAGGGCGGATTTCGTCGTTCAAGTGTTGTTACTGAATAAATCATTCGAATTGAATGAATGCGCGGTTGACTGTACGACACGTGTGCCTCAGTTTTTTAAGTTCCCACTGAAATGTGTACCTTTTTATGTAGTAAATAAGCTCTACGGGGTCAAATTAAATTAGCTAGCGAAACTCTGCAGATGTGATGGGTATCGATATCTAAACATCTTATCCTACTAATATTATAGACGTGAAAGTTTGTATGGATGGATGGAAAAACTACTGAACTGATTTGGTGACATTTGGCATAGAGATGGTAACTTTGCCCCACACTAGGAATTACTCCTGTATCGTGGGTGCGTTTACAAACACTTAAACTCACATACACAAACAGCCAGACCCGGAACTACTACCTGTAGGCAATACAAATATTTGTTCTGTGTGGGAATCAAACCCGCGACACGCAGCGCAGCAGTCGATCGCTCAGCCACTGTGCCAACCGTGTCGTCAATGGTTTGTCATGTCATCTTGTCAATTGTGTTGGTTCTGGTTTATAACCAGAATTAACATATAGGATACGTTTTTATCCCGATATTCCCAAAAAACAGCGGGGCGCAGCTAGTGATAAAAAAATATTTTTTGTTTTTGGGGTCTGCGTTTTGTTTTATCGTGTTGCGATAACGAAACCCAACATGTCAGTGAAGTTTACACAAAAAAAAAACCAGAATTTTTATACTGATGTTTCTAGTGACGCGGAAGTCTGACAACCAGTTTTAAACAAGGGGTATCGTATTACCGAGTAACTGGGTTGTGGAGGTCAGACAGGCAGTCGCTCCATGTAAAATACTGGTATTCAGCTTCATCCGGTTAGACTGGAAGCCGACCCCAACATAGTTGGAAAAAGGCTAGGCAGATGGTGATTTCTAGTGACTACACTAATTGCGGTCGATGACCCTGCAAAAAAAAAAATCATCAAATTTATTTATTTTTTGTTTTATCATATTTAGATATAGACCCATTAGGTCTGCGGAGTTTCGCTAGCCAATTTAATTTAACCCTGTATTTTGTATCGCCATTGCATTCAACTTTTTTTGTCACCAATATCTAACATTCTCCCTTTTCATCAACTCCCCAGCTAGCCTACCGCTACCCAAGTCTCAACACAATGAACCTTTCACCACAAATACCCAACTCTCACCTAGCACCAGCAGTAATCAAGCCTAAAAAACAGGACGCGTTCATGCAGACAGACCCTGTTCAATCAGAGGAAGATGACTCACAACCCAACAACAGCTACGCAGAAGCCTCGGACAAATACGCAGCGGAATACAGCCAGAACTATCAAAAAGATCCAGATTTTGATAAAAAATACTCTGAAGCTAAAGATTATACCACCAAGCCAGACGATTACCTCCCACAGACCAATGAGGAGTACAATAAGGAAGCTGAGAAATATGCCCTCGAAAGGAACGGCAAAGCTCTGAACGGCTACGAGAAACCGGTGGACAGTTTCCCTAAAACCGTCGATAGTTACCAGAAGAATGACCTGTACTCGGGTTTCGATAAACCGTTTCGCCCGGATTACGGTTTCCAGAACTACTCGGATAGTGTGGAGCTGCTGAGGCATCAGCAGCATAATCTGCAGATGCTGCAAGAGCAACCACATAGGATTACTGAAAATCAAAATTTTTTCAATGAAAACCATATAAAGCAGGAGATCGACATTAACGTTGAAGATGATAAATTCACTTATGACAGGAATAAGGAACAATTAGGTAAGTTATTAATGCTACCAATATTATAAACGTGAAAGTTTGTATGGATGGATGGATGTTTGTTACTCTTTCACGTAAAATTTACTGAACGAATTTTTATAAAATTTGGCACACAGATGAAATTAAACTTTATCTCAATTGGATAAAGTTCTTGGTTCTCGTTTCTTGGTATTGCCCAGTAACTGGGTTGTGGAAGTCAGATAGGCAGTCGCTCCATGTAAAATACTTGTATTCAGTTCCATCCGGTTAGACTGGAAGCCGACCCCAACATAGTTGGGAAAAGGCTAGGCAGATGATGATGGATAAAGTTCTTGGCAGAATGACAGTTTTCGTGTACTGTCTTGATTCTGAAACATTCCTTGTCTCATTGAGTTAGTATTTAATTTTCATAGTTATTTAGATCATTTTGAACAGTCTGTTCATCCCAATATTATTGACGCTGACTGCACTGTGAATCTGCCTACCTCAGGGGAAATACAGGCGTGATGTTATATTATGAGCTCAGAACACCTAGTATTATTAAAACAGATTTAATAAAGAGATAATAAAGTAATAGGTATAATAATAATAGTAATATTTCACACGGATCCCTACTATGTTACTATAATAGTAAAATTTACAATAACATCGATATGTTTACTTTATAACTACTAATATTATGACTGAATAAAAGAGCCATGACCTCATAGTATTAAAAAAAAACCACTTCTTAGTAAAAACATTGATTGTTGATAGTCACTGCACCTTGTGACGGGAATCCTATTTAAATGGACGCAAGATAACATAAGATCTTGATTGTATTTCCTGGAAGGATATGCTGCGTTTGCGATTTATTTGCCAAACATGTATACAAATATGACGTATACCCTGTACATAATCCGTAAACCTGTAAACAGTTTTTTGACAGATGGAACTAGTGATTGCAGCAACACACAATACATTAATTTGATACACGTACGGTATTATAATATATGTAAGGAGCCATAAATAAGATAATTAAATAAGATAAGGCAGTTTATATATTTATTTTATTACGCATTTTAAAGTTAACTCTTACTTAATCTGGAATAAGTACGGACGCCAGCACTTCAAGTTACTACAATCTGTCAAATTTATTTAATAGATTTTCAACTTTATCGCTAAAGCATTAAGGTTCAAGGTTGATTGGGAAAATTTGACAGTTTCGGGTAGCTTGATCTGCTGGCGTCTGTAAATTCTAAGACAGCTGTCAAAAAACGGTTAACCTAATGGGCAGGGTATATTAGAAAAATAACATTAATACCTACACAATAAAATTCAGTTTACGCTACAACTTCAAACATTTTTATTAGTACTAGTCGCTCTGAAATCAACTTAATTTTCTCTACAAAGAAAGTTGATATTTGTCTGACTTGAAATTACAACAATTGGAAACATGAATTTGAATATACCTTATAGTACGCCAGTAATAAGACTTAACCTACGAAAATCGACCTAACTGCTACCAAAGGCAGTTTAAGTAATTTATGCGGTCTACTCAAATGTCCTTTCTTTGGTTTTGTTCGTCGAATCGTTGAGCTGCTTAAGTTCTGAGTTGAGTTGCATGATTACTGAAAAATTGTGTGGTTGTTTACTCAAAAGACCATTTCAGACGGCAATCTACATGATCTGACCAAGATTATGTCTGGACTTAAAAAGAGACTGTGACCTCAGAGTTTGTTTGGGCCTTCCGTCCCAAAGTAGTCTGATAGGAAACGGTGACCTCGTCTAGTTTAAAAAAAAAAAATTACGAGTAAAAATGTCTGTACAGACGCCAGCACATCAAGCTACTACAATCTGTCAAATTTCTTTAATAGATTTTCAACTTTATCGCTAAAGCATTAAGCTTCAAGGTTGATTGGGAAAATTTGACAGTTTCGGGTAGCTTGACCTGCTGGCGTCCGTACAATCCTACTTACAGAAATAAATATAATTTTTCATTTAACGTTTGAACTACGAAAATTGACCTTACTGCTACGAAATAAAGGACTGTCGAAGTCAAACTTGCTTTAACACAACAATTCCCAGTAAATTGAAAGTTCAATAAGCTTGAAATTATCTTACTGTCACATACACAAATAGACCTTGTCGTTTTATGGAGGAGTGTAGTTCTGTCGAGTTTCTTGCCCGTTCTTCTCCATAGGTACCTACTACGCTTTGGATCGAGCAACTAGCTTCATCTTTCTGACTGACCGACTCCTTGACAATTCAAAAGTGCCTGTAATTGGTTTATTTGAAATAAATGCTTTGAGTTTAAGTATGACGTGCAAGCGACATTCAATCTTAGGGTGGTAAAAGGATTACGTGGTCGATTAAACCAACTTCGAAATGAGGAATTAAACCGTTGTTTCATACGTTTATCGTGCATGTAAGTCATAAGAATATTTATGAATTTCGGGCATTCCGAAACTAAAAATGGCGATAACCTTTTGATGTTAGTAAAGATTATTATAATTATTTTTATTAGTTTGTATTGTAGTTGCTAGATAATAGGGTTTAGGCGCATTAGGGCTAATTCTCATTTTGGCAACCGACTCGCTAATGGACTACTTCTCATTATGGCCAGTTCTCATTTTGGCTACTTCTGATTAGGGCTACTTTCACTTGGGCTACTTCTCACTTGCTACTTCCAACTTGGGCTACTTCTCATTAGGGCTATTACTCATTAGGGCTACTTCTCAAAATTTGGGAATGTTTATTGAAATAAGTACTGTCTTTATGTATATAAACATGTTTATTCATTCATAAGAGATCAATTACATTATTTTAAGAATAAATCAACATTAATTGAACCAATGTAATAGGTAAGTTTAGTATACAATATTATAAGTGTTACTTCTTGTAATTACTTTAGTCTGGTTTGAAATTAACATTTATTTATATAAAACATACACAAATCAATATGACGGCGCGTAGTACACGTAGCGCCATCTGTTATTTCCTACCCGATTTTCTAGTAAAGGCACAATACTGCCACCCATCTTATACGTCCACAATAATAATATAAGTTATAGATAATAAAGTATATGCACCAGGAAATCATTGTATTTAATAATTCATTAGTTCTAGATACGAGTATAAAGAATAAGTGGAACTTGCCCAATATGGGCTCCACAGGGCTTGTGGCTAAGTAATAGCAACCGCACGGTTCAATCAGGTTAAGCTACGCTTGTCGCGGTTGGTCCGTGGATGAGTGACCATCTTCACATACCAAGATCCCTCCGTGTCTCGGAACGCACGTAAAGCCGTTAGTCGAGGCTGTCATTCGTGGATCTTTGACAGTCGGTACGGATCGTCAAAGCCGTTAGTCTCGGCTGTCATTCGTGGATCTTTGACAGTCGGTACGGATCGTCAAAGCCGTTAGTCTCGGCTGTCATTCGTGGATCTTTGACAGTCGGTACGGATCTTCAAAGCCGTTAGTCTCGGCAGTCATTCGTGGATCTTTGACAGTCGGTACGGATCGTCAAAGCCGTTAGTCGAGGCTGTCATTCGTGGATCTTTGACAGTCGGTACGGATCGTCAAAGCCGTTAGTCTCGGCAGTCATTCGTGGATCTTTGACAGTCGGTACGGATCGTCAAACCCGTTAGTCTCGGCAGTCATTCGTGGATCTTTGACAGTCGGTACGGATCGTCAAAGCCGTTAGTCGAGGCTGTCATTCGTGGATCTTTGACAGTCGGTACGGATCGTCAAAGCCGTTAGTCTCGGCTGTCATTCGTGGATCTTTGACAGTCGGTACGGATCGTCAAAGCCGTTAGTCTCGGCTGTCATTCGTGGATCTTTGACAGTCGGTATGGATCGTCAAAGCCGTTAGTCTCGGCTGTCATTCGTGGATCTTTGACAGTCGGTACGGATCGTCAAAGCCGTTAGTCGAGGCTGTCATTCGTGGATCTTTGACAGTCGGTACGGATCGTCAAAGCCGTTAGTCTTGGCTGTCATTCGTGGATCTTTGACAGTCGGTACGGATCGTCAAAGCCGTTAGTCTCGGCTGTCATTCGTGGATCTTTGACAGTCGGTACGGATCGTCAAAGCCGTTAGTCGAGGCTGTCATTCGTGGATCTTTGACAGTCGGTACGGATCGACAGGAGCTCGAAAGTCTGACAACCAATCTTACCAAGGGATATTGTATTACCCAGTAACTGGGTTGTGGAGGTCAGGTAGGCAGTCGCTCCAGGTAAATTACTGGATTATTCAGCTGCATCCGGTTTGACTGGAAGACAGTGTCCAGTCAGTTTGCCAGTGGGATATCCCATTCGGTGCGCCGCTTGTATTCAGCTAAACAAAACTTTCTTGAACGTTGCAGACGCAGACATGTACGGTAGCAGGAGACTGATGGAGCAGCAGCGTTTGTTGGAAACAATACAACACCAGGTCAAACAGGAGCCTGATACACCTAATGGTGAGTTCTGCTTTCTTTGAAATCTGTTAAAAACAAGGAAGACATTTCATTTAAAGCAATGAAAGTTACAGACGCCAGGAGGTCAAGCTACACGAAACTTTCAAATTTTCCCAGTCAACCTTGAACCTTAATGCTTTAGCGATAAAGTTGAAAATCTATTAAAGAAATTTGACAGATTGTAGTAGCTTGATGTGCTAGCGTCTGTACAACAGTGAGTAATCGAAAACAAGTAGACAAAGTACCACAAACTGAAGAATTTCTATGTGAATTCCTAATTTCTTTAACACAAAAAAAAAAAAAACCCATTATTCCCTTATTCTATTCTTGACCGACCTTTGAATTCGTTTCGAAATTAATCATTCAAAAGGGGACGAAAGTTTCGATGAAAATTTTCCAAAAACCAACACGCACTGGGCCTGCGTCGTGGATAACGGCCCATTCCCTCTCACAGAGGCCTGTGTCCCAGCAGTGGGAACATTATAGGCTGATTATGCTCTGTCAATGTTGTTGAAGTCCCACCGGGCACACGGTTTGTAAATAAATAAATAAAATGTTTATTTTCTTCCACAAAAAAACACTTATTAACTAAAACTTAAAAGAGGAGAAAATAATTATTCTGATGAAGGACAATGTTCATTTGTGGGAGACTGGTGCCTAAACTAAGCCGTGACTTGTATTTCAGGACACCAGAGACTCCCCTCTACAGGCAATGCACGAATGTTACATTATATACATGAATGAATAAATGAATATTATTTGTTCCAGGGTGTGAAAATGTGATGCAGCCACAAGGCAGCCCTTACTACCAGTCAAACAACCATAATAATGTGACAGGTATGTTGTTTTATAAATTAACTTATCAACTTATGTACTGATTTGGGAAAAGGAACTCTAAAGTCTACATTTTAAAGTTCAGTTTCCGCTGGAATTTGCTCTCACAATTGAGTCGAACGAGCCGACCCGAACATAACATTTAGCCGTATAGCCTTTTTTTTTTTTTTTTTTTCTGGTCGGAAATCATCAAATGACCCCTCCCGCTCTGGGTGGAGCGGAAGGGAGTGTCAGACTCTTACTGACTAAAACCCACCCATGTTCCTTCCTTCGCCCTTTATGTTCCGGGGTAACGGTAACCCTTTCGGACAATCCCGCTGAAGCCGTATAGTCTTTAAGGAACATTTCGCTGGTTTCTTTTATGTAATTATAAACATTTGTATTACATTTTCAGGTGGTTACTACGACCAGCTCCCTCGGCCCGGCCCGGAGCTGCTCATAGCCAAGCAGAACGCGCTCGCGGCACACACACAGCTATGTGAGTATAAGTTACGATATTTGTATGTTAATTTAGTCCTACTGAACCAAACTTGTATGATAGTAACTAAATCCATCTCCTGCGCGTGTTTTTTTCGAAACATTACACTAAAACGTCAAAAGAAAAAGACGTGGCCATAGAAAGAAGAAAGAAAGAAAATACGTTTATTTGCGGTAAACATGACGCAAAAAACAACATAAAAAAAACAATAAGAAAAGGTTGACATGCGTCACATCCACGCAAAACGGCTATCGCTCAGCATTATGCTGCGACCCTATGCAAGACAGAGCCCCAGCGCTGGTTTTCAGCGACAGCCGGCGCCGACGTAATGACGTCGTACGGTGCAGCAAACAATTATCCATCAACAAGTATTAAAACAATTACTTATATTTTTAAAGCAACCAGTTATTAGGACGCTGTACTGATACAGCGTACAAAAAGCAAAATAATACAATTTAATTTAAATGTGACAGAAACAAAGAGGAATATAAAAAAAAGGAAATATACATGCTACGAGAATATCATCCTCAATAAACATTTTACGCTTTATGTAGTGGCAACATTTCGAAACGTCCTATTTGACGTACGCGCACCCAACATGCACCAAAAAAATTATGATGTAAGGAATTACAAAATGGCCAATGATGTAATGTGTTATGCAAAAGTTATGTGTCAGCGCTCTAAGCGTTTGTGAGTGAATTTGAAAGGTAAAAGATGAGATGAACCCACACACAAAAATACAAAACCCTGGATACTGGATACTGGAGGGTGACCCGACATACTATACAAGGAGCTTTGGAGACCATACACAAATGTATAAGAAAACACGATGTTTTTGTTTTCCGAGTTGCTTGCAAAACATTTCCCGCGCGGGTGAAGGGAAGGGTTTGTTTCATTTTCAACCGCCATCGCACACCTCTAAGCATTTAGCATTTTGAAAGCTTAATTCCAACTGACACAGTTTTTGAGGTTGTATTGTCTTGTGAATAGTTGACACTAGTCTAAAAGTATTTTAATACGCAGCAGACAGCTTGTGTGTGAAAACGAATGTTTATGTGTAAGGTATTTTGTGTAATGTTTGTTAAAACACGCGGCTTTAGACAAGCATTATATGCAGGTATATAACATAACATGACGCCTGTATGCCGCGAAGGTTTATGAGAATGTTCATCTATACAATAATAACTTTTTTGCAAAAAAAAAACCGACTTCCAAAAAAGACACTACAAAGTGAAAAATAACTTTAATTTCGGAAGTCGGTGTCGTTGGGTTCGCATTTTCGTTGTTTGCCACCGACTTCCGAAATTAAAGTTATTTTTCACTTTGTAGTGTCTTTTTTGGGAGTCTGTTTTTTTTTGCAAAAAAGTTTTTATTTTTCACGTTTAAGTTGTAATTTTTACCAGTAATTTTGGTTTAAAAAAACGATGTGTGGGCCCATAAAATTTGAGGGTTGCCCTCGATTTCTCCAGGATCCAATCATCAGATCCTGTCTTGGTGACTGTAGTAGACGGTGAAGTATCTCCTTTCGAACAAAAAAAGAATTTTGAAAATCGGTCCACAATTGGCGGAGTAATCGCGTAACAAACACAAAAAAAAAAAACATACTGTCGAATTGAGAACCTCCTCCTTTTTTGAAGTCGGTCAAAAATATTATAAAAAGATAAAATTTGAGTTTGTATGTTGGGTATAATCTTGGGAACTACCGATCCGATTCCGAAATTTCTTTCACTAACGGTAAGCTACACTATCCCTGAGTGTCATAGGCTATAATTAAAATTGTGGAGATATTACCCTAGTTATGTTTAAGTCGCATGTAGTAGAGGGCGGGCACAATTCCAAACTCCCGGCTGCTACTGCGAAATTCTCGGCGGAAAATACCCAGTAACTTTACCCGACCTGGAAATCGTAACCAGGACCTCATGCTGAGCAGCAACCCTTGCGACTATTAGACTATATAGACATGACATGAGGAGCAGGGACAAGTTCACTCATCCTCTACAGAAAAGGGAGGGTCCTCAGACCAGACGGGTGTCGTGTCTGGTGGGCGACTGCCCGACGATTGATGTCGGGACGTTGTATATTTATGCTAGTGCCCGGTAAACTCTGCTTGCGCGATACAGGGTTTTCCGTGATGTGAGAGAGACACAAGACCGACGAGGCGGTCAAACAAGCAAACGCAAGTATTTATACGAAATAAATGATTCATAATTTTATATTTTCTTCTGCAGGGCAAAATACAATGAAGCGGCCTTTCTTCTATAGTGAAAGCCCGCACTACAATAGTACCCCGATACTACATCGATATGAGGTGAGCACACGGTCTTACAATTATACAAACGATTTTTTCATCTACTTTTCACATCAATATTACACTACAATATTACCCTGTCCATTCGGTAAACCGTTTTTTGACAGATGGAACTAGTGATTGCAGCAACACACAATACATTGATTGATACACGTACGGTATTATAATGTATGTGAGACGCCATACATAAGATAATTCAATAAGTTAAGGCAGTTTATATATTTATTTTATTACGCATTTTAAAGTTAACTTTTACGTAATCTGGAATATGTACGTTCTAAGACAGCTGTCAAAAAACGATTAACTTGATTGTTTTTACTAAGGGTTGAAAGTGTATCTGTTAGGTTATATCTCACGAAGCGACGCGCGCTTTACTTTTGTTTACTACTCGTAAGTGTACAAACACGCTGTGTTCAGTAGTTTTTGCGTGAAAGAGTAACAAACATCCACCCACCCATCCATCCATCCAAACTTTCACGTTTATAATATTAGTAGGATAGTTTTGCCTTTACAAGAATTGTTATATTAATTTAATTTATTTACCGTCTCTCCACGTCGCCCGTAACACAGGTATTTTATGCCTTTTTCGGGCACAAGTCTCTCACAAATGTTTAGCCTATTTTTTAGATTAAGCACTTCCTGTCAACACCAACATTTGTGATGAGAAATAAATTCATTTTTATTAATTCTATATTTTTCTTTCAGGATATCTCAAGAATTCTCCAATGAGAAACATTCCAAAGTTTCGCATCAAAAATAAACTTAAAAAAGAAAGGTTTATTGTAAAAAAAATAATTCTCTTTACGACGATAATCTCTAGATGGTTATTTTAATTTTTTTTTTATATTGTAGTAATTATTAATAGGAACGATGATAATATATTTTTTATTGTTGATAAACATAAAAAAAAACGCTAGGTCCCTTGTCGAGAAATTATAGCTATTTTTTATTATTTTTATTTATTTATTTAATTAATATTATTTTTTTATTGAGATTTTTTGGAGGGACTAGTCGTTAGATTACTATGGCACTTGTGATATATCTTGGAGTTTAGTATAAAAGAGGTTTTAAGATTAAAAAAAAATTTTTTTTTCTTTTCATCGTGAAGGAATATTCTTTACTCATATTATTTTTATTAACATCGTGATTAACAAGAATTCGTGATCGCAGTATATTGTTATTATCAGATAGAAGGACGCTGCTGCTTACCCTCTTCACATAATACTTAAGTCGACCCGACAAAAGGCTGGCCTAATTTAGCAGCAGTCTCAAAGCTTTATTTTTTTTTTAAATAAAAATAATATTATTTTAAAATAATATTCTTTCACGATATAAGCATGTACAATTTCAGCCTGTTTTATACTAAACGCAAATAATAACATAGTAATATAAATAATATCTTATATTTTAAATATTATTAAAAAAAATTAAACAAGAAATTGTACAAATCGTCTGAAAAATAAAAAATAAACGTCGCTTTATGTAAAATCATCGTTTTTCGAATGATAAGTTTATTTTTTTGAAAATTATTTTGTGGTCTGTGCTTTGTATGTAAACCGTACTTACAATATGGCCCAAGAATCATTGCCGGTCCAAACATTGCGCAGAGGACTGAACTGGCTGGAACTATGGTTCCTAAAATGTGTTACTGCAGCCCTCCTGGCCACCACTATACATGTGCAGTGGTGGCCCAGTCATAACAACCGCGACTTACTAGTTGCAGGTCGTGCGTCCAACCCAGGCAGGCACTTTACTTTGTATAAGTGACTTCATCGCCACTGCTCTCAAAACGATGAAGGAAAACATCGTGAGGAAACCGGCATGTCCTAGAACTAAATATTCAAAGACATGTGACATCTACCAACCCGCACTGGGCCTGCGTGGTGGATTGCGGCCCACTTCCTCTCACCGAGAGGAGGTCTGAGTCCGAGCAGTGGGACCGTTATAGGCTGTTATAGTGACATGAGGCGAGTGAGATAATATCCGCGGAAGTTCGGACGAGCCTTTGTTCAGACCGGCCATGATTCTTAATCCGTATTATACGATTTCCTTTGAATTTTTTGATAACTTACATGTACAGAAGGGTAATTGCGTTACACACTATCGGTAGCAATGGCTTTCATTTTGACAGTTCAACGACATTCATTGCGTTATTTACGTTGTTGAGCAGACAATTCTTTCAACATATGAAGCAATGGATTAGCAATATCCTTCAAAATGGTTCAGATTGTGATTGTTAGTGTGTTACGCAATTAAGATGCAGACTGTAATATTCATCTACGATTTGCCCGTACTAAGGAATCATCGTTTTATTTTCAAATATCGATTTTCAAGACAAGGTTTTCATTCGCCATTTGTACATAGGCATCTAAAAGGGTGGTTGTGGACCATTTAAGAAATACTAAATCGATGCCATTCTCTTGTTTAAGATATTTATTCTCTCTTAAGTCAAAAAAAATATATTCTGGTTTTTTTTTTATAAAAAATATTATATTTTATTTAAAAGTCTCTTTAAAAAAAAAAACTAAATCTGATTATTTTTCACGTTGTTTTTTTAGTATTTTAGTTTGTTTGTTATACTATAAAAAATATATAATAATAGCATTTTTTTTAAATGTGAATTTTTAATATCTTCGTGTGTGGAATTTATGTGGGTTTAAAAAAAGGATAAATAGTACTTTGTGTAATTATGTCCAATGGTTGGAAAAAGGCATTTTTTTCAATAATCACCAAAATTGGGGGATTTATTGATCGCAGTATGCTTGTTTTTCGTCAAGTGACAATATGGCCGGTCCGAACTTTGCGCAGACGCCTGCACAATAACATGTTTTAGGAACTAAATGGTGACGGTGTGAGAGAGAACACGCGCAGAAGTTGCGAGAGCCTATATTGCACAGTTGCCTATTTCCAGCATAAAGGGATGTTAATATGCAATAGGTTGGTCCTATTTGCCACTTAAATATTAGAATATCCTTTTAAATAAACCTAGCAATTTTACACACGGGTTTTTATTAATTTTAGGCCGTTTGGGTGAAAATTACCTAACTTACTATACTAGGTTTTTGTTAAAGCTAATATTTTTTAAGAAAAATATTCTTTTTGTTAACTGTACATATATTTTTATTTTTTTTAATTGACTGCGATTTTAAAAAAGGCAGATTATGTAATCGAACGTCTAATAATTCACATGTTGCGTTCCTAAAAATGTTATTGAACACTAATATAATGATTGCGCCTCTTTTTGTGAACCTCAAATAATTCCTATTTTATCATGGATGTAGCGCTCACAGGTTGCTACCGGGGTTGGTCACAGACTCGCAGCTTTTACCGAACTGAACCTATTTGGTCGGAGTGCCCTTGCTTAGTTACTGTGACCAAAGGCCAGAAAGTTAAGGTCTTAGATGTTCTATCGCCAAAACCTATAACTGACCAGTTTCAAAACAAAATCCCGTGCAAATGATGACCACAACTGTGTCCGTAAGTAAAGCAAAAGGGGGTCCTTTTTAGGTCGACTAATAATATGCGCTGCAAGCAGAAATAGCCCTTACGGTGGTCAGATATAGATATTGGCGATAGTGCATTAATTTAAAAAAGTGTTCATAAAAAAGGTTAATACGTTTTTAAGAGGATCAGTTAAATATTACCCTTTAATAATATCCTAAAAAGATTTTAATCGAAATGTCTTTTTACATTACACTGAAATACAGAATGTTTTTAAAAAAATATTACCAGTTTTTAAAATATTTAAAATTGTATTAAGTTAGGTTATTTCTACTCTAACGATTTTCTTTGATATTATTTTGTAAAGAAAAAAAAAATAGTTTATAATTAACGACAAATAGTTACCAGAACCGTACATGTCTTTTGCCATTTAATGCTCTTTTTATATTTTTTATTATTGTTTATGGTTGCAGGCGATGTTTTGACTGTAGTTAGAATTTTTTTTTTTAAATAAATATTAAGGAAAAATGTTAAAAATGGGTTGGTATCTAAATAACCGTACACTTAAAAGGACAGGTTTCGTGGGACACTCGGTTAGAACGAAGTTCTTTTCGCTGTATATTATGTACTTGCAGCGCCCCGCGGTTTCACCCGCATAAGTGTCGATCCCGTGGGAATATCGGGATAAAAAGTATCACGTGTTTCATCAAAATCCGTTCAGTAGTTTTTGCGTGAAATAGTAACAAACATCCATCCATCCATAGAGACTTTCGCGTTTATAATATTAGTAGGATTATACAGAATGAAATTGATAACTGGCGACAAATCGAAATAGGAGGCGAGCCGCTCACTACCTGAACGCGCCCCAGAAGGTGGTAGCCGTAAGGCTCATCCGGGGCTACCGCACGATCTCGCGCGAGGCGGCAAGCCTCCTTGCCGGACTGCCGCCATGGGATCTGGAGGCGATAGTCCTCGCGCGCCTGTATGAGTGGCGCGCGGAGGCACTACGCCGGGGGGAAAGTCCGCTCCCGCGGCAAATTGCGGCGGTACGAATTCCTACGAAAAAAAGAGCGCGTGACGACGTTGCATATCACTTTCCGTAATAATGTGCTCTAAATTTCCTTTATAACACGTTGAATTAGATGTTTTAATATGTTGCACCTATTCAATTTCATTCTGTATAACAGGCACAATGAAGTCATTTGATTTTCGCCATTTTGGCGCTGACAGCAACGTGAGCGTCCGTGGAACTAATATTTTTGACAGCGAGTTTTCCAAGATGCGCATACTCTCATGATAAAAATGTTCTAAATATCTCGTAGCAAACACAAAATCTACAAAAAATTCTTATTCCACGATTTAGACCTAAATCGTCTAGAGACGCACCAAAACAAAACGACGGCCATTTGCGGAAATATGTCAATTTTAGTTCCTGAGACGTTCGATCTGGGCGCTTTGAATCGGCACAAAAAACAACTGTCAATTCGTATACTATATTTAGTCCAACGTACTTGTTAGCTACGGTTAATATAGCTCAGTGAAAAAGGAACTTTGTTCCAAACGTTTATAGACTCGAAATCATCTTGACATTTAAATGCAGTTTAATTCATTTTCGTTACCAATTTATAGTCACCTAAGGTTATGGGAATGTATCGTATTTATAACTAGCTGTACCCGCGACGTTCGCGTGCATGTCGGAAAACAAATTGGATTTCATGTGTTTTTATTTATGCGCAGAACTCTTGTTCTTTGTCTAAAATAAATATAGGCTAAGTTACTCCAGCTATCTCCCAGTGAAGGACCAAGACTCCAGGGGGTCTACTCCGAAGTTGTATCGGCCGAATGTTCGGCCGTTTCCTGCTACGAAGTTACCATTTGGTTCGGTTGGTCCCGATCCTACACTCCTACATTCTTTCGAATACTGACTATGGTCCCGACCCAACTGAGCAGAACCGAACTTTTTTAGAATTTTTCAATAATATTCGGTTCGGCCATGTGTCGGTCCGATCCGATCATTCGCACTTTGCACTTCGTAGTAGACCCCCTGGTTCCCTAAGAAGGTCATGTAGTAGTATCTCAAAATTTTAGCTCTATAAAAAAAATCGTTTAAATTAACTAAGCTTAGTTTTAAAATATGTTTGCTCGTGAATGTACAGACGCCAGCACATCTAGCTACTACAATCTGCCAAATTTCTTTAATAGATTTTCGATTTCATCGCTAAAGCATTAAAGTCCAAGGTTGATTGGGAAATTTTGACAGTTTCTGGTAGCTGGACCTGCTGGTGTCTGAACGTTCTGCATTTGTACGAGTATGTGTTATAACGATTACAATCGTATAGTCATCAGTTTCGTTACCAGTAAAATAGAAATCAACTTTTAGTCAGTCAGTCAAAACATCGTTTGTGATGTCATCTGTAAGTTACAGCTTTGGGTTAAGTCGGACGATTGTTGGGCGACTGTGGGGCAACTCGGATTCCATTATGTTCCGTCTTTTTAGTAGTGTGTACCTTCACGAATGATATTTGCAGTTTTTGAAATATAAATAAAGAAGGAAAATGCGTTTTTTTCCGCCAAGAAAGAACATAGACACAAAAATGGACAAGTTGGGCGAAAATATTCGTTACATCCACGCAAAATGGACAATAATTGTCCTCACTGCAGTCAGGGCTGTCTTTAACGTATCGGAGTCACCGAGATAAGTTATGTTTTGTTTTGACATCCTCCAGCTCCTCTCTTCTCCGGGAACTTGCCCAGAGTGGCCAATGGAAAAGACGGCCATGACTGCAGGGCAAAGGTCTCTTCTCATACAGATGAGGACCGAGCATTGTTCACCACGCGTTTTGGTGATTTTATAAGAAATCATAAACATTTTTACCAATTTTGTTTGTTTCAATGGACTCGTTCGAAATAGATAAAAGTTGTCTTCCGAAAAAATATGCAAATGCCATTCGTGAGATATCCAGGTTTTTATATTTAAACTATTGGTCAACAGAAAAAATTATGCTTGCAAAAAAAAAAACTTTCTAAAAGAAATTATATTGTGAAAGGAAATAAAATATTTTTTAAAAGTGATAATTTATCGAATTTACATGGCAATTAAAAATAAACGGGGAGAAAAAAAAATTGTAAAAATTATAGTTTTTAAGAAAAAAAATATTTTTGGTCACAACAAATTTGAATTTAATTTCGTTGAGAAAAATCTTGCCAAAGTTTTGTTTATTTTTTTTTGTATTTTTTCGTTTTTTGATTGTTAATAAAAATAGGTGATCAATAGTCATTTTTTTTAAGAAATTATATAGTTTATAAGCTTAAAGTTATGGGTGTGGGCGCGTCAAACATGACTTTAACTTTTATTTTTAATTAATTTTGGTGCTCGTTAAAAATATATCCAAATTTGCATTTTTTTTCTACGAATTTTCTTTATGAGTACAATATTGAATTTTCAAACGCACAGTAGAAGGATCGCTAGATTTTTTATCTTTTTTTAGATTATTACGAAGTCAAGAAAAAAAATCTTTTATTTACTCTAGAAATTAAGATAAGTAAGGAATGTGGGACAGTAGATGTAAGGAAGAAAAGAGCGCGAAAAATATGTTTTTTCTGTGTTTTTTTTAAATATTTTTTTTCGGTCGGAATATTCGGATATTTATGGCAGAGTTGAAATGTTATATTTTTGAATACGCGCTCTACATAGACCAAAGCTGTGAAATAATGTAAAAAAAGTTGAGTAAGATTAAGAATAAAGTATGCTTTTACACAAATTATGTCTATTTATTTTTTTTACACCCTATCTAGTCGACTTTCGTCGAAGGATTGCCTTGGCTGCTAAACAGCGATGATCGCCAATTTGACATTTCGCGTTTCTATTGAAAAGTTAAATGGTTAAACGGATTGACAAGATATACGTATATATTATTATCAATAAAGGAGATAATAATATCGATTATTATAATCTAGAAGGCCTTAGCCTTTGTTAGTACAAACAGTACAGACAAATAACAGATCGGGTCCTATATTTTTGAGCGGACTAGCGACTATTGACAGCTCACAGTTCTAACCCAACGACAGTCGCAGTTCTAACGACCCAACGTCCTTGTCAGATCAGGCTGCGCCACTTCTTCCCAGCTATAGCACTAGGAAGTGGTGAAGGGCGGGCGTTTTTGGGGGACTGTCTTTTGTAATTTTGACGTTCGAAAAGTGCTGATTCTCAGCCTAATTTAAATAAATGACTTGATTTTGAGGTTAAGATTCTTCGAGTTACTGAGACCAACTTGAATCTGGCCCTCACCGAAAATGACGTAAATTACTACGTACAAAAAGCGAATACTAAGAGAGAATCCCACTAAACTTTTGTACCTAGAATATAGTCTGTCTCGAGAAAAAAAAAAATGACAGAGCATAGCGTTGTGCGAACGTGTCCTTATAAAATGTAAGCTGAGCGATATTGTTGTGCTATACAATATTTATTTGCTACTAGCTGCGCCCCGCGGTTTTACCTGCATAAGTTTCGATCCCGTGGGAATATCGGGATAAAAAGTAACTGTGTGCCAAATTTCATCTACATCCGTTCAGTAGATTTTGCGTGAAAGAGTAACAAACACCCATCCATGCATCCATACAAACTTTCACGTTTATAATATCATAGTAGGATAAACTCGTAGTACAAACTGCCCTTGAGAGGTCACAGCTCTAAACCCCCTTTTTTTTTCCAGATGGGAAATCATCAAATGACCCCTCCCGCTCTACTGACTAAAACCCACCCATGTTCCTTCCTTTGCCCTATATGTTCCGGGGTAGCGGTAACCCTTTCGGACAATCCCGCTGAAGCTCTAAACCCTGAGGGACAATTTTCGTATTTTTAAGAACGTGCGCATTCTAATCTTAGTCTGTTAAAAATACCTCTATGTTTCCTATTTTTTGTTATGTGACAGTAGCGGTCAAAAGTGGAGTGACATTCTCACAAAGCAATAGATTGACACTTTTGTTTAACTTACGACCTTCTTTTAATGAGTAATTTCTATAGTATGGTTTTTAAATACCAACGGGAATTGGGCTTATGGTTTAACGAGGATGAACCTTTAAAAGTATAATTATGTTTCTGGGCGATAGGTATCTACCTATTCAGCACTGAAACATAGGTTTGTGTATGTCACCATTTGGTAATTTTTAGGGTACCGTAGTTCACGTCTCGGAACCCTAAAAATAAATTAAATCATATTATGCCATGGCAGCAAGCAAAGAGTTGACCAGTCCCTACTGACGGCACACGTTCACGAACATGATGCATAGATTGGTACCATTCAGCTCAATCATTTTGAAGGGAGCTAAATGATCAACACATGCTCTACCATCAGCGAGACATTAGAGTGAGCATGATATAGGTACTGAGAGTATGTCATGCGCACTCTAATGTCTCGCTGCCGCTGCTCGCGCCGCCAAGGCACATTCAAGTCATGAAAGACGTACCCAGTAAATGGTAGCATTATAGTATGTACTATGTACATAGTACTCACATATGTGCTATGCAATTATACAATACTAGGAGATTTAATTTATATAATGCAAAAATAGTATTTTAAAATCTTCAGCAGCTCCAACAGTAGGTAGGGTAGGCGTGTGTGAAGTATTTTCAAATGCTAATTAATTTATTTATGCGTCTAGTGGAGCGAGCGTTTAGCCAAGCATTTTTATCAGCGATGTAATCCCCCAACTTATATTATGCTTGGCTGCATAGTGTGCGTTTTATGTAAGATTTGAATTTCGTTTCATTGAGTTGGAGTATGTGGGGAGGTATTTTATTGTAACATTTTGAACAGTACCCCATGAAGGAAGAGTCTACTTTAGCCAGTCTGAAACCTGGTTGAACTAATTGGTCCCTATTTCTGGTTCTATAGGTGTGTCTGTCACCTCTTTTACTGAAAATATTTTCATTTTGCCTGACGTAAATGATGTTTTCATAGATATATTGACAAGATACCGTCATGATATTAATATCTTTAAACAGTTCCCTTAGAGAATCGTGCCTGCGGAGGCCATATATTGCTCTGATGGCTTTTTTCTGCAGAATAAAAATAGACTCGATATCTGCACCCCGTCCCCATAGTAAAATAATAATAAGCATCGCATAGATAATCGATTTGTAATGCGAATTTCAGATCGATCGCTGTCGAAAAATTGGTCACCCATCCACTCACCAACCGCGGCCTCCGCAGCTTCCTCACCCAGTAATCACTCCTACCCACCCCAATTTAAAACAAGCCCACCAGTATTCTACTATATCATTATTTGGGAGTGGCTTCCATTGCCCCACCTTCAAAGTAATTCCACCACAAAAAACAATATTTTGGCCGTACCCACAAACCAACTTAACTCGACCTACACACAACTTTCGAAACCAACCTTGCAGATTTAAAATAAGGTTGATATTCGAATGGTAGTTAAAGGCAGTAGAGGTTATGCTTAGTTTGGTGTTGCCAGTAGCAAATGTCGAGTAATTAAGGTAGTGTTTCTTGTTCGGAGTAGCATTTAAGTGTTTTTCCGTGGATTATTTCGTGCAGTTCGGTTTGGTTTTTGTTGGAGTGCAAATATTTCGGGTTTCGAAGCTACGAAGATATGTATTTGAGGTGCGTTTTGTAAGTGGACTTTTTAAAATGGATTTTTGAGAAAGTAAACTGTGGTGGAGATTTGTAAAAGGACGCGTGATGATGGGTGAATGTAGTTTTTTAATAGTCAGAGGCTAGACTATGGTTGAAGAATATTTTTAACTGACTTCAAAAAAGGAGGAGGTTCTCGATTCGGATATTTATATATATATTTTTTTATATGGTATGCAAATAAATATTAAGTACTAGCTGTTTGCCCGTGGCCGTGTTGCCGTGACTTCGTCTGCAATCCAGCGGGGTAATTGCGTAACACACTATCAAGTAGCAATGGTTTTCATTTTGACAGTTCAACAACGTTATCTACGTTGTTGAACTGTCAGACACATTTTTGGAACATATGAAGCAATGGGTAAGCAATATCCTTCAAAATGATTCATTATGATGTGATTGAAAGTGTGTTATGCGATTAGGGTGCGGATTCCAAAAAATCTTTCACTAAAGGGAAGCTACTGTATTGCCGAGTGTCGTAGGATATTTTATGTTCTAGTCCAACTAGCCTGTATTGTTCCAATACAGGGCAAAGGCCTCCCCTTTTCCACATAATTCTAGATACACACTCCGACACAAAACACGATTAAACTTACCGACATCCCGATTGAAAATGCACTCATCTAGTCCACTAGTTATGTCGATAAAAATATATAACAAACTACCCGAGCTACTCAGGAATGAGAAAAAGATTGCTATTTTTACAAATAAATTAAAAAAAATATATTACTAAATAAATGTTATTATAGCATAAACGAATATTTAATTGACAAATCCATAGAACAGACATAATAATATAAATTAATAATATTTTTTTTTTTTGATTAAATTAATAATTAATAAAATGTTTGAATTGAATAAATAAAATGTTACCTTTTTATACTTAGATTAAGTTAGTTTGCATGTATATACAAGTCCTCTTCCTAAATTTTTTTTTGTTTTGCTGTTCCCGACCGGGTCCACGATTGTTACAACAAATGCTACCTACCACCTAAGCATATACATTGTGGAATACAATAAATGATTAAGTATTGAGTTATTTGCGAGTGTCGGCCAGTCCCTACGGTAGAAGTCAAGCTCGTTCCGCCATCTCCGTCTTGGCCTGCCGCGATGGCGTCGTGCGTTTAGTGGGACCCAATTTGTGGTTCTTTTAGTCCAATTGTCACCTGAGATGCGGCAAACATGTCCAGCCCAGTCCCATATAGTAGTTACACAGTACTCACACAATTTATGTTAAAACAAGAAATTTCACGAGAACGAAGTCGCGGGCAGAAGTCTCAAATAAAATACCGACTCCAACCTATTCGCAGCTCCATCGAAAACAAACATAACTGTCGTTCAGAACTCGTTTCAGACATTTTTCTTGTGAAAAGCAAGAAGATGGTATTTTTTGGTGCACACCGACTTTCAGTACCACCATACTGCGAGCTGCGAGCTGCAGGCACTTGGTGATTATGGCATATCAAGCATCGAGGACTGTTCACGATTTTAAACAGCATTTTTGTAAACTGCAGTAGTTAGGGTATGTAAAATATGACTTTCTGTTCACGATTTTAAACAGCATTTTTGTAAACTGCAGTAGTTAGGGTATGTAAAATATGACTTTACATACGTAGCTCCAGCGGGGTAATTGCGGAACACACTATCAGTAGCAATGGGTTTCATTTTGACAGTTCAACAATATTCATTGCGTTATTTACGTTGTTGAGCAGACACATTTTTCGAACATATGAAGCAATGGATTAGCAATATCCTTCAAAATGATTCAGATTGTGATTGTTAGTGTGTTACGCAATTAGGGTGCAGTACCAAGGTGTTTATATGACACTACTAGCTTTTGCCCGTGGCTTTGCCTGCGTGGATGTCGGAAAAATACCACGGGAACGTTCTACCGGGATTGAAAGTGTTAATCCAGGTGCCAAAATTCGTTCAGCCGTGTTTGCGCCAATCCGGAACATACACCCGGACAAACGGTACTATTACATTATATGAATTGATAAGACTGGAAGCCGACATCAACGTAGATAAGGGAAGTCTAGTTCGACTGACCTCCCCAACCCAGCTACTGGGTAACATTATACCTCTTGGTAAGAGTGGTGGCCAGACTGTTGGGCTTCTAACTATGTGTAACGACTGTCAAAGATCTACGAATGACAGCCGGGACCAACGGCTTAATGTGCTTTCCGAGGCACGGAGGGGACTCGATATGTAATGGATGATCACCCATCCACGAACCGACCTCGGCAAGTGCAGCTTAACCTTCGATCGATCCGTGCAGCTGTTATATTTAGCCACGACCCCTAAGGACCGAGGCGTTGATATGACACAATACAGCCCCTGGGGCCTGACCAATGTTTTTATAAATTACACAGATAATATGGGGGGTGATTTGTTCACTCAATAATGGGCCCCCGAAAACGGTCGGTAGCACATTGTCTCGTAGCGACAAGGGGGCAACATGTATTGAGGTGCTTATGAGGAGTGGAGAGGTATTCCACGGCTATCAGGACAATCAGGAAGTACGGTCAAGATCCCTACCAGCATCTTACTGAAATACTTCCTTCCTCCGAGCACGTTTGCTCTTGCGAATCTCCTCTCAAGCCGGCCAATAAAGGCAAGAATGAAGAGGGAACTCTGTTCCTCGTCATTGTTCACTCCAGCTGGGCGATAAAGTCAAGTCAGAGGTGAGTAACAAGACTTCTCCCAGGAGATAGGGTCCCCGGGGTCGCTATTGCCCCCGGTATATGGTCTGGCTCCTCACCCTGGTGACCACCTCCAGACCCAGAGTTCGGAGCGCGCAAACCACGACCAACCACGACGTCAACGACGATTTTTCTCGGCTTTTGCGAGGTTCTCATCATGGGGGACGGTTATGTCAACAATCATTGCGCGCCGCTCTGATCAATCCATCACTACTATATCAGGCTTATTGGCAACAATGGTCCTGTCAGTGATGATGGATCGATCCCAGTACAATGTGATATTTCCATTTTCGAGAACTGGGTCGGGCACATACCTGTGGTACGGCACCTCAGATTCCACAAGGTTGTATTTCAGAGCAAGCTGATGATGGATTATCCTGGCTACAAGGTTGTGTCTATGCAAGTACTCTCCGTTAGCTAGACGAGAACACCCGGAGATTATTATTTTATTAGGTTATTATTATACGAAAATACTTTGCAGTAGCATACACATCTCTCCTTACCCCTTTCGTGAACCCAGCCGTGGTGTTCCTCAAATAATGATTAATAACATTAAAACCCTTTACAAACCCACAAAATATTAACATCCACAAACGATTTGAAAAAGATCTGATTATTATCAACAAAACATACTCAAGTAAAAAACACAAAACGTTTCACAAAGATTCCGTTTTTGAGATACGGGCTCACAAAACGACGGACATTGATAATGCATAACTTGGCGTTTTTTTGTTGGAGTCGGTTAAGATATTCCGTGCATGCTGCCCTAGACTCATCAATAATATGAGCTATTTGGGTTTTAGGTGCGACGGGACGGACACGACACGATGTTGATTTCCAACCGATATCGTTCGTTTTAGATATCATCGGGTTAATTGCGTACCTAACACACTACAGTAGCAATGTTGTTGTGACAGTTCAACAACATTCATTGCGTTATATACTTTGTTGAGTGGACACATTTTTGTAACATATGAAGCAATGGATTAGCAAATGCAATATCCTTCAAAATGATTCAGATTGTGATTGATAGTGTGTTACGCAATTAGGGTGCCAGCCAATAATTATTTTCAGCAATTTTCAAGCAATTGGCGTTTTTCTAGATCAAACTGAAACTAATTTTTGGAATGCATGCGCATGTGGGAGAAAATCCTGAAAAATGTTTGATTCTAGGACATTGATCAAAGACATGTGACGTCTACCAACCCGCCCTCCGCCCGCGCGGTCCACCACGGCCCACTACCGCTCATGTCTGACCTCCAAAACCCAGTTACTGGCTAATACAATATCCCTTGTTGTTAGACTTCGGGCTTCTGACGACCCGTAACGACTGTCAAAGATCTACGTATGACAGCCGGGACCAACAGCTTTACGTGCTTTCCGAGGCACGGAGGGGTCTTGGTATGTAATGATGGTCACCCGTCCACGGACCAACCGCGGCAAGAGTAGGTTAACCTGATCGATTGAACCGTGCGTGCGGCTTAGCCACAAGTCCACTCCCGCTCAGAGAAATAAAATGAAATATATATTTTTTTTTAAACAGAGAGGAGGCCTGTGTCCCAACAGTGGGAACATTATTGACTGATTATGCTGTGCTAATTACCAATAGACCAAACGAAGCAGTCAAAATTCGAGAACGATAATCCCCCTGACCGATTTAGGTCACGGTGGCCAATTTCAGCGAAGATTAGCCAGGTACGCAGGAGATATTATAGTGCACAGGTGTGTGCGTAAACACAGGTGCTCTCTGTTCCTTTACTCTCATAGTCCGATGGGACGGCAATCCGACACGACCGGGGAGAGATCAGGCGCAGGACCAACGGCTTTACGTGCTATCCGAGGCACGGGGGTATCACGCCACCAACTTTCCAAACTTCGGGCTGTTACTGAGAAATTCCTAATGGAAAAACTCAATGACACTTTGCCGGTCCTAGGAATCGAACCCAGGACCCCATGCACAGCAGTCGCGTTTACGACCACGAGACCAACGGGGCAGTCAAACGAGAACGATGATGTCAGTCCAGTCGTGTCGCAACCTCTAAACGTCATTGAAAGCGCAACATTTCTTAAATACATGCCGGGTTAAGAGCGGCACTTTTTATCATAGAGACGTCTCACAAACAGGGTAGGCAGACGTATTATGGGTTTTTATCATAAGCAGTTCAAAGTGTAGGGATTGTGGGTTTAAGAGAATAGACAGCGGTTTGTGGGAGACGACATAAAGTGATAACTTTAGATAGCATACTGTTCTTTTAACATAATTTGACATCACGCCTATATACCCCAAGGGTTAGGCAGAGTTGTACCGTTTACCTATCGTACACAGACATTTCGTCAGTTATGTTTAAGTCCCATGTAATAGGGCGAGCCTATTGCCATTGACCTGGCACAAATTCATACTCCGAGCTGTTTCTGAGAAATTATTCGTGGAAAAACCCAATAACACTTTGTCCAACCTGGGAGTTGAACCCAGGACCTCATGCTCCGCGGTAGCGCTTGCGACAACTAAACCAAGGAGGTAGTCAATTCCTGTATGATGTAGTTTACTGATCCCCTTATTTTTTAGGGGGCGAGAAATACTGCCTGTTCTGGGTATAAATCAAGATTCCGGGCTGCTACTGAGAATTTGCTGGTAGAAAAACCCAACCTAACACACTATCTATCAAAATCTGAATCATTTTGACAGATATTGCTAATCGATTGCTTCATGTGTTCGAAAAATTTCTCTGCTCAACAACGTAAATAACGCAATGAATGTTGTTGAACTGTCAATTGAAACGCATTGCCGTTGTGTAACGCTATTACCCTGATGGAAATCGAACCCGTGCTTGCGATTACTAAACCATTGAGGCAGGTTAACATCAACGTTTACTTGAATTGAGAAAGCGTAGACAATTTGCTGATGTTCAGCTGCATCTGCATCATCATCATCTGCCTAGCCTTTTCCCAACTATGTTGGGGTCAGCTTCCAGTCTCACCAGATGCAGCTAATTACCAGTATTTTACATGGAACGACTGCCTATCTGTTCTCTACAATCCATTTAGTAGGTAATACCTTTACCCTTTGTAAGACTGTCTGTCAGACTTTCGGGCTTCTGACGACCCGTAACGACTGTCAAAGATCCGACGAATGACAGCCGGGAACGGCTTAACGTGCTTTCCGATACACGGAGGGGTCTTGGTATGTAAAGATGGTCACTCATCCACGGACCAGCCGCGGCAAGTGTAGCTTAACCTGTTCGATCGAACCGTGCGGCTGTTATTACCTAGCCTCTTGGTAACCGAACCTATATACTACAGAAACCAGCATTTCAACCACTGCACCTAACTTCAAACTAATCGATATAAATTACTAACAAAAAGAGGGTAAAAACAAAAAATCACAAACAATATTTGTATGGCAACATTGAGATATAAATAATTTTACAAAATTAAATGACACAGCGCCGCCCCGCGGCGTTCCCTGCGATTTCTTTTAAATGACATACATGGTATTCGTGATACTTGTTGGGAATTTATTATTATATTAGTAGAATCGCCCTGTGGATTTGCTTGTAATTTTGCAAATTTTGCCGATTCTGCAAAAATAGCCGAAGAAAAAGTAACCAAAGATTATGATAAACAAAAAACCATCACTACTCAATTCAGTTCACAGATGGCGCCACAAACTACGATCGAGCAAGATCGAGCGCAAAATAGTGTATCACAAAACAAAAATAAATTGAAAAATAACCTGTGTATATTAAGTACCAATAAAACCAACACTAATATATTAACTCTGGCAGAAGAATACTTTGAAGATAAGTATCAAATATGTCACTACCTAACACCAAATGTTGGTATTATGCACCTTTTACGAGATATTCAGACAAAACTCAGAGATTACACAATGAACGATTTTTGTATAATAATGATTGGTGGAGAAGATTTTAAAACTACAAAATGCTACTTTGATATAATTACATATATGAGAAACGTATTACAAGACATAAATAACACAAATATAATTATTGCTTTGCCAACATACAAATATAACAATAACTATAATATCTTATATAACTCAAGACTGGAAATGTTCAACAACATGCTGTATATGGACATTGCTACGCATCAGTACTCATATCTTCTGGACTCTAATTTGAATTTGAGCTATCACCATTCTACGTACACGAAGTCGGGAGCCTTAAAGGACTACACCATGAGGATCCTTTTTGATGACCTGTTTCACCTTCATTTGGATATTTTAGAAGAAAATGCGCTTAACGCAAAAATTGAACCAAAAGAACAGTTTTTTCTCCAATAAATATATTAACATTTTACACCAAAATATTGCAGGTTTAATCAATAAGTCAAATGCTCTTACGGTGTGCTTAAACGAACTATCTGATAAAAATATAAATGTGGACATTATATGTATTACCGAACATTTCATCATGAAAGGCCACGAAAACCAAGTATGTATAACAAATTACAGTTTGGCGGCATGTTATAGTAGACAGGAAAAGAGGAGAGGAGGAGCATGTATCATTGTTAATAATTGTCACCAATGGAAGGAATTACCTCAAATATCAAAATTGTCATTACCAGGAGTTTTCGAGTGTTGTGCTATTGAGCTTATTAATTATAAATTAATGGTTGTATGTATTTATAGAGTGCCTCATGCTATTAACTTGAATGATTGTTTCAATAAACTTGAAATTTTGCTCAACAAAATATCCAACTGCCATTCCAAGAATGTTGTGATTGCAGGCGATTTTAATATAGATATTCTAAAAACGAATAGGAATTCGGCTACACTGGAGTATCTGTTACTAAATTACAACTTAAAACTTGCCCTTAAACAACCTACTCGAATGGCTAGCAAGACTTGCATAGATAATTTTGCACATAATTTTAAAAAGACCTGTAAATCGGATGTACTGGAGTTTGCTTTATCAGACCATACGGCACAACTACTTCAATGCCCAGTGGCCAATGTATGCACTATAAAATCCTGGTACATAACTAGAAGAGATTACAATAACGAGAATATCACAAAATTTAAAAATTGTATAAACAGTCTTAAATTTTTTGAGATCTATCTTACTGATGATCCCAACGTAGCGTACAATTAATTTATCAGCACATTTAAATTATTTTACGACTTGTGCTTCCCGTGCAAAGAAATTAAAATCAATATTATAAATAAACCAAAATGGCTATCACATGGCGTTAAATTATGCAGTAGGAAAAAAAGGGAACTATTATGGCAATCCAGGATGAAACCTAACCGCGAAAATAAAAAGAAATTCACTGCTTATTCTAAACTATTTAATAAAATTATTAATTTGACACAAAAATCTCAAAATAACTACAAAATACAGCAATCTAAGAACAAATCAAAAACTACATGGCAAGTGATTAATCGAACAAAACACAATATCCCTAAACAACAAATCGAGAAAATAAAAGTTGGTAATCAAATTCTATATAAACCATTAGATATCGCTAGTGCCTTTAATGACTTTTTCGTTGATAAGATACAACCAAAAATAGAAGCTGAATGTAAGCCAAAGGCATGCATGCCATCCATGCAACATAATTCCATGTTTATGGTCCCTAGCACACCACAGGATTTATATAGAATTGTAATGGCCCTAAAAAACACCAGCAGTGTGGGTTTTGATGGAATCGCCACAAAAATATTAAAATCAGTGTCTGCTGAGATATGCGGCCATCTCAGTCACATACTTAACCTCATTATTAGTGCAGGTACATATCCAGATGCTTTAAAAACATCTATAATTAAACCTTTATTCAAAAAAGAAGATAAGGAGTTGATGGAGTATTACAGACCGATTTCACTCATACCTGTTATTTCAAAGATATTTGAAAAATACCTCTACAGAGAGTTTTATAATTACATAGAGAAAAATAGTATACTTTGCGACGAACAAAAAGGATTCCGACGGCACAAAACCATTAATCTAGCAATTTATGACTTTTTGTATAATATTATCAGAAATATGGATAAACGATCCCCTATATGTGCAATATTTTGCGATATGACCCAGGCGTTTGATTATGTCCATTACAATACTCTGTTAAATAAATTAGAGGTCTACGGCATAAGAGGTAACATGCTTGATCTTATAAAATCCTATTTAGAAAATAGAACACAAATAACCGAAGTTAGCCGCATTAATGTACTTGATAAACATGAGGAGGTAGCAAGGTCGCGAGAACGTAAAATCTCATACGGTGTACCACAAGGAACCGTTATGGGCCCATTTTTGTTTATATTATATGTCAATGACATGCCCATGTCCCTTCAACAACCTATAACAATGTTTGCAGACGATAGCACAATAACCATCCCTTGTAATAACGCAATTACATATGAAAATGATATTAATAACTCTCTTGACACATTAATTAAATGGCTTGACAAGAATAATTTAGTTATTAATTTAAATAAGACAAAGATAATTCATTTTAGACAGCGTACTCCCGGTTTAACTAATCTTCACATACACCACAATAATAATAATATTCAAGAAGCAGCAGATACGAAATTTTTAGGTTTACAAATAGATAATAGTTTAAATTGGAAAGCACATATAGATATGTTATGTAAAAGACTGAGTTCATCTGCTTATGTTTTATATAGATTATCCTCCATAGTAGATACAAAAGCACTTCTAACTGCTTACTACGGCATAGCTGAATCTCACCTACGCTACGGCGTCATTTTTTGGGGGAATTCAACGGATAAAGACACAGCATTTAAGGCCCAAAAACGATGTCTCCGATCAATGTTTAAACTTAAAACTATAGACAGTTGCAAGCCCTATTTTAAACAATACAAAATCCTCACACTTCCTTGTATATATATATTCGAGGTAGCTATGTTTGTGAAGCAAAATCCGAGTCGTTTTAAACGCCTATCTGATGTGTTCCCAAGGAATAGGCGTGACAATAGCCAACTGTGTCAGGTATCATCTCAAACCGCTTTGATGCGCAACAGTATATACTGCATGGCGCCAATTATATACAATAAATTACCAAGTGGTTGGAAAGATTTAAATACAGTAATGTTTAAGAATAGACTACGTAAATATTTGCTAGAAAAAACATACTACAGTGTAACTGAGTTTTTAACAGAAAAATACATATATTTAGGATAATGATTATTTAATAGCAATGTTATTTTTTATTGATAATTTAATAATATACTTTAATTTGAATAATAATGTGATATAATTGATAATTAACGTTAATTTTAATAATAATGTTATATAATTGATAATTTAATGGTATTGTTAATTTTGTAAATATTTGCATGCCGAATGGTAAAATATGGCTGAACTGATTTTGTTTTATAACAACTATTGTGTACCCATATTTGCAAATAAACGTTTATTCTATTCTATTCTATTCTATTCTGTATGAATTACAATACTACTTAGAAGTTGGTGGATAGCTATAAGAGTAGGGGAAGACCAAAGAAACAATGATATGGCTAGAAGGGGGGTGACTACTGAGATGACGGCTGATTGAGATCTATGGCAGTGATGGCCAAGTGGTAACGGTTGCGACTTACGAGCTGTAAGGTCGTAGGTTCGAATCCAAACAGACGCTTTACTTTGTCTAAATTATTTCATCACCACTGCTCTCAAAACGGTGAACGAAAACATCGTGAGGAAACCGGCATGTCCTAACTCCTAGAACCAAAAACTCGAAGACACGTGACATCTGCCATCCCGCACTGGGCCCGCGTATAGGATTACGGCCCACTCTCTCTCATCGAGAGGAGGCCTGAGTGAGAGTAGTATAGGCTAGTTATGCCTGATCTGGAGATCAGACACAGGATATGTAATCCTGGCCCAGCAGTTCCGGATTCCTAAGTCGGGCAAAGTGTTACTGGGTTCTTTCATTAGAAGGAGGATGAGGCTTATGTCCCAGCAGTGGGAACATTATAGCCTGACTAGCAGCGCCCCGCGATTAGTCTCGATCCCGCGGGAATATCGGAATAAAACGTATTAGTAGTTTGTAATAGTAGTTACGTCAAAACTCCTTAACGGATTTCGATGAAATTTGGCACACATATAGTTTATAACCAGGATTAACTGAATGGATGGATCCATCCATCCATACAAACGTTCACGTTTCTAATATAAGTAGGGTAGTAGGAAGTAGGATAGGATTAGCAGGATTGGATTTTATAGAAGTACTAGTATATAAGACTACCAGTAAATTGGAAAAGGGCAGGAGGCTGATGAGCACGGTAATTGGCGCATTGAGTTTTAGAAAAAGACTGGAGCTGGAGGTAAATACTCAGTTTAATGGTGGCAAACGATTCGACGGCCCATCTAGTGGTCACCGCTCCGTACCAACATATACAAACCAGAGACATCGCAGATGTGTTGTCATCCCATTTTCACCTTGCTTTAAAAACTGATTTTTTCAACAAAAACTAAATAGCAGTGATGGGCCGACTATGGGCTTTTCCAATCGTTGACTAGCGATAGTGACGAAACTATTGGATATATTTGATTGAATTTTTCGTATGGAGTCTGAAAAGTCGTTTGACATACACAGTTTAATTTATTGCCGTATTGTCGTTTCCACCTTGTATAAATACATTCATACATAAAATCACCCCTTCTTCTCATAGGGGTAGGCAGAAACTACAGAACGCAACCTGTTACGATCCTTACGTAGGTACTCCTTTTGCAGCTTATTATGGTTTTATTTAACACCCACGTTCTCAAGGAAACTTGTTTCAAGTTATTTCTTTACTTTTTGGTCGATTTTGTTATCAATATTTCGGTTGTCCTTGTTTTCTCATTGTTTTTGACATTTTGTCATATTTATGTAAATTGAATTCGCTGCAGAAAGAAGGTGACGTAATCACTCTAAAATAATTTATAAAAAACTTTTATAACCTTTTGATTTTGCGAAGTTCTACCTCTGAGAGGCTTGGCGTAGCTAGGAGTGTCGCACGATGTTGTAGCATGTGCAATGCAACTGTTACCTTTCACCTTGACCAGCTGCCCTGCACATCACCTGCCCAAGAATGAGTATGCATAACCAGCTTATAATGTTCCCACTGCTGTGACACAGGCTTCCTCTCTTCGAGAGGGTGTGGGCGGTAATTTACCACGCGAGCCCAGTGTGGGTTGGTAGATGTCACATTTTTTTTTTTCTCCTATTGGGAAATCATCAAATGACCCCTCCCGCTCTGGGTGGAGCGGAAGGGAGTGTCAGACTCTTACTGACTAAAACCCACCGATGTTCCGTCCTTCGCCCTTTATGTTCCGGGGTAGCGGTAACCCTTTCGGACAATCCCGCTGACCCGGCAGGGTAGATGTCACATGTCTTCGATTTTTTGTTTGTAAGACATGGCGTTTTCTTCACGATCTTTTCCTTCACCGTTTTGAGAGCATTGGTGATGAATTTTTTTACATAAAGTAAAGCGCCTGCCTGGGTTCGAACCCACGATCTACAACTCGTAAGTCGGGCCCGATACCACCGCGCTAATGATAATGGTAGGGTCCCAAACCTGGTAAATGGAATTTCGGATAAGCCTGTTATAAAATTCTCGGTAACAGCCCGGAGTTTGGAACTGCGTTCAATAATGAGCAATAAGATTCGCTCTCAAAATGTAATGGCGTCAGAAACTGTGATGATCAAGAAGTATTAATTATATTTGTTGTTATAACATAATTATTTGAGATTAAAACTACGGCTTTATTAATTTTGGGATTCTTAATGAGTCTTTAAAGAAACCAAAAGGTTTATTAAAACGGTTAGGTTTTTTTTTGTGATTTTCATTAAGTATAAACATTTTGTCTGACCTGGGAGCAGTTATGATGACCCATTGGTCATTGGTATAACATAATTATTAGAGATATTAGTATAGATTAATTAAAACTACGGCTTTATTAATTTTGGGGATTTTAATGATTATTTAAAGAACTCAAAAGGATTATTAAAACAGTTAAATTTTTTATTTGGGATTTTCATTAAGTGAAAACATTTGGTCTGACCTGGAAACAGTGGTGGCCCAGAGTTTAAGGCCCTGACTTACGAGTTGTAGGTCGTGAGTTCGTACCCAAGCTGGCACAAAATCTGTGTTAATTATTTCATTACCACTGCTCTCAAAACGCCGAAGGAAAACATCGTGAGGGAACCGACATGTCCTAGAATCAAATATTCGAAGACATGTGACATCCACAGCCCGCACTGGGCCCGCGTGGTCAAGTACAGCCCACTCCCTCTCACAGAGAATAGGCCTGTGTTCCGCCAGTGGGAACGTTACATATAGGCTGATTATGCCTGACAAGGAATCCATGCACAGCACTCCTTGGATCCTAAGTCGGGCAAAATATTATTGGGCTGTTCCAGTAGAAATTTCTCAGTAGCAGCCCGTACCAGGCCAGGACAAAAAAATCCAGGCTGCTCATGCCAGCAGGTCATGGCTCTAGGCTGCCCACCTTAGGACTAAAACATATCTATCGTAATACCTACGTCTGTACTAAACATATCTGTTTACCCCTTCGGGGAGGATTGCTGGCGTGATGTTTATGTTATGTAAAACAAGTGATATTGTAGAATCTGAAGGCGGATGATATACTCCGGCGCATTACTCTCTCTGTGGCGTACCAACTTTATTTATACTGAAGAACAAAAAATATTTGAAGGGTATGCTACGATTTTAAATTGAAGTTGTGATTCCGTATGTTTATTTTGGGTTGTTTTATTATGAAATGCCTGATTGAGTTTTAGTATGTTTGACTGATTTTTTTTTTCCGGATGGGAAATCATCGAATGACCCCTCCCGCTCTGGGTGGAGCGGAAGGGAGTGTCAGACTCTTACTGACTAAAACCCACCCATGTTCCTTCCTTCGCCCTTTATGTTCCGGGGTAGCGGTAACCCTTTCGGACAATCCCGCTGAGATGTTTGACTGATTGACACAGGTATATTTGTTTAACTAATTCATATTCCTCTCAATGAATATGAATTAGTTAAACAAATATTATATATATCTTTAACATACATAGTTCAACACAACTAAATATTTAAATAGTATACATAATAAAGACTATTATATTCTATTTACCCTAGGTACTAAATTAAATGACTAACTTAAATACAAATAAAAATGTAAATGACTAACTTAAGTACTAAATTAAATATAAATACGTATAAAATCGAAAGGACACTTAGGTGTCGAAATACTCGTTCGCATTGCTGTCATCCGGAAACGTGCCCAGAAGACAGGCAGCATTGCCATGTTGAATACCATTATATTCTTTGGCCAAACAATGAGCCACCCCTGTGGTCACGTGTAGTGTCGACCAGTCTAACAGAAATTGCTTTAAAAAGGAGACGCGTACTCGAGTCTCGTATATGAGCCGAGCGTTTCCTTAAATAAGTATATTATCCAGCGCATAAAGCTATTTAATCCCTCTAACAAAAAAAAAAAATACTCTAAAAAATAAGAAGGACTACACTGGCTTGGGTTTTCCGAGCTGATTTATGACCAGTTTATGGCAGTACATTATATTACCAATATAAACATAGTAATTACTCCTTAAACAACCATCTATTTTAACAAGACCAACCCGTTTCACATTTCTCCCACGGAACCCTAACTATAAAACGACCACGCATCGTTTTGTTTCTGTCCTGCGCCTGCGTCGATGCTGCATCCCTTTCCCTTACTAAACAACAGACGGAGACAGAGATATCTCTTTTTAAGCCATGTCCTGACGGTCGTAAAAATATAAAAATGAATATTACTTAAATATTTAGGATATTTACTTTGATACCTTTCGATATTAAAATTTGGGGTTCCTTGGGAGTTTTAAATGTTCTTTTTTGGTGATTTGGAGTGAAGGAATGGTGTTTGGTGAATTGATCACCTGTTCTCGAGATGTGGGTTATAAAAGGAGATCAAATATCATGTCAACTGTTTGTTATTTTGGTCAGACAATCACAACTGAAAACATGAAATTGGACTGGTCAACGGCCTTCCTTTGAACTGTCAAATTTATGGTATGGACCATAATCATTCTCGGGCAGGTGATGTGCAGGGCAGGTCAAGGTGATAGTTAACAGTTGCAACGCATATAATATAACATAGTGCGACACTTTAATAATAATAATAATAGGATCATTCACCAGCAACTTGCTTTGAAATATAAACTTGTCGATTCTGAGGTACCGTATTACAAGTATGTGCCCGACCCAGTTCTTGAAAATGACCATGTCACGTTGTACTGGGATCGGTCTATCATTACTGACAGGACTATTGTCGCCAATAAGCCTGATATAGTGGTGATAGATCGATTAGCGCGCCGCACAATGATTGTCGATGTTACCATTCCACATGACGGGAACCTCGTGAAAGCTGAGAAAGAGAAACAAATTAAATATCTGGACTTAGCACACGAGGTTGTTGACATGTGGAATGTAAGCTCGGCTATCATTGTGCCGATTGTCGTATCGGCCAATGGCCTCATGGCCGAAAGCCTCGATCAACATCTATCTAGGCTCTCGTTAGGCGGTTGGATCAAGGGCCTGATTCAAAAGGCAGTACTCCTCGATACGGCTCGCATTGTGAGGAGGTTCCTGTCTCTGGAGCCCTAACCACCGGTAGCTTGGACCCTGCTCCCGACATCGGTGGATCACTATTTTTTTATATTTTTAAATGTTTTTTTTTTTATACTAATATTTAAAAATGTATTAAAATAAGATATCTAAATAAATAAACGACATAATAATAATAAAACGTTTACTTCGGAAACTTGCTCCATAGTTTGTTAGTGATACAACTTACGTAACTATGTTAGTACCTTACATTTAAAATAAAAACCAAATAACAAAATACAACCTATAATTTTTCAATTCATGTATCTTCCTGCAGTATCAGACCCATAGCTATGCATACGGGTACTTTACTTGTCGTCTAATACAATATAATCCCCCTGACCAGTTTCGGTCACGGTGGTCAATCTCAATGGAGACGAACCAGGTATGCAGAAGATATTATAGTGCACAAGTGTCTGCGCAACCACAGGTGCACTCACTGTGCCTTTACTCTCATAGTCCGATGGGACGGCAATGCGACACGGCCGCGCAGGAGCACCGGCTTGCCTCGCTTTCCGAGGCACAGGGGTATCATATCACTTGGTCATTCCAACCTCCAGGCCGCTATTGAGAAATTTCCCTAATGGAAAAAACAAATGACACTTTACTCGACCTGGGCATCCTGGGCACCCAGGACCACTTGACCAACGAGGCAGTCAGGAACCGGAGTTGATAAAATAAATACATACTAAACCAACGGAACCACAACAACTCACTACGAACTCTAATAAAAAACCCCATTCATAGACATAGTTACAAAAAAAAAAAAATCCTTTTTGACATCTGTGTCCCTTTAACAAAAAAAAAAAAACTACCGATCGTATCTGTGTTTAAAATAAATATTAATAAGGCGGTCGAAATAGTTTAGATATTATTTATTGATTGAAACCGACCCCCGGGAGTTTGAGCCTGTCAAAATTAATTTTATCATGGGAACATTCAACTGTGTAGTCTTTTCCCAACTACGTTGGGTCGGCTTCCAGTCTAACCGGATGCCGCTAAATACCACTGGCATCTGCCTGCGACTTCGTCTGCGTGCTTGTCCCCCCAACCCACCCTGTCGCATCGCATCGCCCGCCCGCGCTTTCACTTACTTCTTTCTGATTTTTTTCTTTTTGCTCGGTTCCTGGGGGTCGTATAGAGATAATAAATAGCCTATAGCCGTCCTCAAGAATTGGGCTATCAAATGTAAACATATTTTTTTAAACCCGGGTGGCAGTTCCAGCGATTAGCGCGTACAAACAAACACTTCAGCTCTATTATTAGTATAGATGGAGCGACTGCCTCTTTGACCTCCACAACCCAGTTACTCCTTTCGGTTTTTTTCGGACCAACTGCGTTTTATACCCTAAATACACACTGATATTATTATATCATTGTTTTATCCAACTGTGAGGGTTTAAAACAGCAATAAAACGCTAATATTTATTTGACAAACTGTTTAGGACGATCGTGTTTGAGTACATTGTTTTTGTAACCCCCGCGGCTCAGGCGAGAATCGCGCTAATATTATAAAAACTGAACTCTTTTTATTTGTTTTCATGTATTTTTACTTATTATACGTAATTGGACAAACGTTGCTTTTAATTTTAAGGACGAAGGTTTTTTTTTTAATAGAATGGTGTCCCTTTCCTCCCTCACATGTTTTTTAGGACTTCATGAAAATTTGAAAACATCATGAAAATTTCGTTATTACTTAATCTAACTATGGTCCCACTGCAGGGCAAAGTCTTCTATATCTAAGTTAAATATTAAGGAGAACAGTGGTGACCAAGGACAGTCGTGGCCGGTGGTCTCGGCTGTCTTTCGTGGATCTTTGACAGTCGTAACGGGTCGTCAGAAGGCCGAAAGTCTGACAACCAGTCTTACCAAGAGGTTTCGTGTTACCCAGTAACTGGGTTGTGGAGGTCAGATAGGCAGTCGCTCCATGTAAAATACTGGTACTCAGCTGCATCCGGTTAGACTGGAAACTGACCCCAACATAGTTGGGGAAAGGCAGGCAGATGATGACGATGATGACCATATAGTGACCTTATTGGTGATGTCCTTAAGAAAGGTCAAGTGCGTAGTCCTCGCAACCGGTGTGCGTGTATGATCAGATGTTTTGACGTAACCGAGGCGAAAGCAGTATGTAAGTATCGTTTTAGATGGCGTTCTGGAGATTCTACCTACCCCCATGAGAAGCAGGCGTGATTTTATGTATGTATGTACTGGTTTATAGCAGGTTTTATGCCACACAGGTTGATATTTTCACACATTTAAAAAAAACATCAACATTGACTTTTAAGAAGAGTTTTTTTCGCGATTATGATGTTGGTCCCATGGAGAAAGTTGTTCATTTTGATCGTCTGTACAACATCCTTTTAGGTGACCACACCTTTCTGATAAATATTGTATACATTGCCGGAAGCTATACCACAAACAGTCAAGCAATTTATTAAAAATTCTTGCATTTGGTTCCCTAACATTACTGCTTACCACCCACACCAAAACATGCTTGAAGATATACGCAAAATTCGGCCACAGTTTCCGAGAAACCGTCATAATTTGAGGCAACACATACAAAATAATAATTTATATATTCAAGAAATATATTCAATTATATCATTTTGACCCTTTATTTTAGTGTTCTGAAGATGACGAAAGAATTGGGTGGATCATTTTAGTTTTCAAATCAAATTACCTATTTTATTTCACATATATCTATATGGTCACTTATGAAATGTCAGAAGCTAGGTTCCAATTGGTCGTGTCCTATGGAGAAGAGCCAGCAAGAAACTCCACGGTTAGTTTTCAACCGCCTGTGGGTGAAAGGTAAAATATGGGAAGACCAGAGAAACGATGGATGGAGTGTGTGAAGGATGATATGGCTAGAAAGGGGGTGACTACCGAGATGACGACTGATAGAGAAGTATGGAGGAAAAGACATGTTGCGCCGACCACGAATAAATTGGGATATGGGTAGGAGAATTATGATGAAATGGTAAAATATGGGTATGTTTTTATGTGGTATTTAACATAACACCACGGCTGTCTTATGCGAAGGGTTAGGCGGAGGAGAAAAGTCTACCGACGTTTCGCGTTGCTGAGAAATTGTTTATGGAAAAAAAATATATACGAATTGACATGACTCCTCTTTTTTTTCGTCAGTTAAAAACTTGATAACACTGCCCGACCTGGAAATCAAACCCTGGGGTCTACTCCGAAGTGGTATCGGCCGAATGTTCGGTCGTTTCCTGCTACGAAGTTACTATTTGGTTCGGTCGGTCCCGATCCTACACTCCTACACTCTTTCGAATATTGCCTATGGTCCCGACCCAACTGAGCCGATCCGAACTTTTTTCGCATTTCTCATTAATATTCGGTTCGGCCATGTGTCGGTCCGATCCGATCATTCGCACTTTGCACTTCGTAGTAGATCCCCTGGACCCAATGCTGCCATCTTTAGGATAGAAAAATGAACCCTGAAATAGGTACTGAATATTTCAGACGTATGTGAAGTTTTTTTTTAAATCTTCCTTAGGAGATTTTTTTTGTCATTTGAATGAACCAAAACTGATTTTTTTTGTGGTTTCCGTCCTTAGCCATAAGAAAAAGGGACGCTATTCTTAAGCTTGCGGCTTCTATCTATCACAGGACATATCATTTTAAGAAAAGTCAGTCAGGAAAATGTCGGTTTTACAGAACACATATTACTATGGCCTTCAAAACTGATACATAAAAAGAAGATAAACTGTATAAGGTTTGGTGGTACGGAACCCTTAGTACACTAATCCTACCCGCACTTTTCCGGTTTTCTGCAATGAAAACTGTTAAGAGGTTCGTTAGATGACTCACAAACAAGTTCTTAACCAACTAATTACCATATTTCCCCGCCAAGGAAACCATGAACCCAGAAAATACTTTCCCAACTCTTAGATCAGCATTTTAAACGGCCATTTAGCATACGTAGTTGGTATTTTTTGTGCTTGCAACATTTTTCCAAAGAAACAATATTATCGAAGCTAGTTAACAGTCGTTGGTTCTCAGTGTTGCCATGTAAGGTGGTGAGCGGTTTTGTTTTTGCGGTTAATGGGCAGGGATGGAGTTGGTGTGTTAGTTTTTAAAAGTATTTTATTTAATCTAGCATTCGTAATTTCTATGTCTATCTAAACTAATCCTACGTATATTATAAACGTGAAAGTTTGTATGGCGGGATGGATGGACGGATGAATGGATGGATGGATGGATGGATGGATGGATGTGTGTTACTCTTTCATGCAAAAACTACTGAACGGATTTGGATGAAATTTGGCACACAGATGGTTCATAACCAGGATCAACATATAGGATACTTTTATCCCGATATTCTCACGGGATCGAAACTTATGCGGGTGAAACCGCGGGGCGCAGCTAGTATTCTTATAAAGAGAAAAGTTTTTGTATGTTTGTTTGTTACGCTTTCACGCTACACTGGCTGAACGGATTTCGGTGAAATTTGGCACATGGGTATACCATGACCTAGAGAAGGACATAAGCTACTTTTCGTCCTGGATCGCAGACAAAGTCACGGACAACAGCTATTGTTTCCCCATAATTTCATACTACTTAATTTAGATGTTAAGTAATCTAACAGAGGAAGAAAAAAGAATGACCCACATAGTCCTCACATTCACAATAATTAAAGTCAACATAATACTTAACAAAAGGTAAATATTCATGCCATTTTGTATACACCGTGTTCATAAACTTCGACCAGATTTTAAGACCATGGAAATAAGTACCTATTTTTCATCATGGACACATTAATAAATCATTCTTATTTTTTGTTAATTTTCATACAAACTAAATCACCCGATATGCATACCTTTATCTCTTTATCCGAAGCATTCGATAGATTTATCATTTTAATTGCACTAAGCGGCAAATTACCCTTTCTTACTGCATAGCTGAAATAAATTTATTAAATTAAATTACAAATATCTTTGTAACGAAGCCTTTTTAAGTACTACTTCCTTTGTTAGATTTCATTTGTAAAAGCAATAGAAACGTTTGCCAAAGTTTATGGATAACGTGAAGAACACGGTGTATACTATTCATCAATGTCAATATGTACGACTCCAATCCGTCCCTGTATATACCTCTAAGAAAATAACTACATATATTAGTCTTGGGAGCATATCCGCATTTTTCTTTAACATACATACTTACAAAGTACCTACCGTACGCTTCCTTTGCGAATTTAAAAGGGCTTATTTAGTCATAGTATTTTTGTATAGTCAACCTCGTAAATCCTTTATCGCCCCAAAGTTGTATGCCACTTGCATGTCAATATCAAAAGTCATTTATTCAGATTAGGCTGAGAATCAGCACTTTTCGAACGTCAAAATTACAAAAGACAGCCCCAAAAATGCCCACCCTTTACCACTTCCTAGTGCTTCGCTGGGAAGAAAACGAATAAAACGACAAGATCTATTGGTCTATGTGGCAGACTGGCAGTTTAATTATAGTTGTTAAAGGATCTTTTGGTGTGTGGCCAAAATTGGCACAAACGTTAGCTGGCGGTTAGCTGGCTAAATAGCAACAACACTCCTTTGTCAATGTCTTTCAAGCGCCACAAGATCCTTGTAGCACTGTAGTTTGAATCTTAGTCATCTGCCTAGCTTTTTTCTAACTATGTTTGGTCAGCTTCGAGTCTAACCGGATGCAGCTTAATATCAGTATTTTATATGAGTCAGATAGGCAGTCGCTCCATATAAAATACTGATATTAAAATCGCGCTAAGTAACACTTACACGATACCCCTTGGTAAGACTGGTTGTCAGACTTTTGAGCTTCTGACTACACGTAACGACTATTAAAGATCCACGAATGACAGCCGGGAGCAACGGCTAAACGTGCTTTTCAAGACACGGGGTTTTCTCGATGTGTGAATGGATGGTAACCCATCCACGAACCGACCGTGGCGGAACCTTCTATTGACCCGTGCGACTGTTACTACTTAGCCACGAGTTAACATAAAAAACTTAAACTCTAGATTATTTAAGGGAAAATTGTATGATTGGTTGAATTCTAATAATTTCTATAGTCTTAAAGAATTCATGGAAAAGAAATTCTCATGTTAGTTTTAAGTAAAACTTTGCATGCTAAGTACAATTCTGGCAAAACATGTAAGCTCTTTATTGTAATTATTGAAACACCATGTATACCATGTTTTTTGCAAATAAATACTTTATTATTATTATTATTATTTGAATCTTAGTGAAGATTCTATTCTCCTTCTCTCTCTAGACTCCTTCATTACATGCGAATCTGTTTTTAAGAAGCTAAAGGCTAAACCAAGGCTGGTTGAGTTTCGCTCATTTTCAGACATCTTGCCGGATCGCTTCCATGATGACTTGAATATGATGCCATGGTCCAATGTGGGAGATATGTGTGATGTCGATACCATGGTACATACTTTTACCTCATACATGCTCCAGCTTTTCGATCTTCACGCTCCTATCAAGAAAAAGACCTTCTATAAGCGTCCTACGCCTTGGATCACTGACAATATTCGATTAATGTTCAAGCTGAGGGATGAAGCCAGGGACAGATGTCGTCAAACTAAGGAACCGCATCATAAGCAGTACTACCTGGATCTTAAGCATGAAGCCGCCGCTGCATTAGTGAGGGAAAAGACAGCATATTTCACAAAAAATATCAACGATCAAAGTAAGGACCCCAAACTACTGTGGCGTAATTTGAAGTCAGATGTACTTCCGGACCACAAAGAAAGGCTATTGCCAAGTCATTTTGACAATCCAGGTAGTATCAATGCGGCTTTTTTGGATGTTCCGGGAGATTGCAATGATAATGTCTCACAAATGTCCTGCTTCTATTCTCGCAGGCACAGTCCAGCCGAGTTCTCGCTCGCTACAACCAACCAGGAGACAATTCTGAAGATAGTCAGGAGTCTACGATCAAACGCTCAGGATGTTGATGGTATCAGTTTGGAAATGTTAACACTCACATTGCCAACTACCCTGCAAGTCATCACTAATATCATCAACAGGTCAATAGAATCACGCACTTTCCCTGACCTCTGGCGACGCGCAATTGTTCGCCCTATCCCTAAAATTAGTGATCCAGCCAATTTGAAAGATCTCAGACCAATCAGTATACTGCCCTGCCTATCAAAGATTCTGGAGCGTGTAGTGTATCTACAGGTAATTGAATACTTGGAGGCAAATAGCATTCTCCCTGAACTTCAGTCGGGTTTCCGTAAGGGAAGAGGCACCGCAACGGCTTTGATAGATGTAGTGGGAAATATCCTGGAGGCACGTGATGGGGGGGAGGGGTCGATCCTGGTCCTGCTGGATTTCTCTCGGGCTTTCGACGCTATTAATACCAATCTACTGCTGTCCAAGTTAACATACTATGGCTTTGACCGTGACGCTGTGGATTGGTTTAATAGTTATTTGACTGGTAGGTCGCAGTACGTGCAGGTCCACAGGGAGGACGGATCGACTGTGTCATCCCCTCCACTCCGGGTGTCCAGGGGAGTACCGCAGGGATCGATTTTGGGCCCTTTGTTGTACATCCTCTACAGTGCTGACGTTACCGGATCCTTTGTAAACTGCAAGTATCACATGTATGCCGATGATATCCAGTTGTACATGTCCTTCAAAGGGGATGATACGGCGTTGGCAGTGCAAAGAGTGAATGAGGACCTGCATAGAGTGGTGACCTGGTCTGAAGAGAACTCTCTGGTTCTGAACCCACTGAAGTCCAAGTTCTTGGTGCTGGGTACAAAAAAACAAGTCGCTGCAATACTGTCTGCCAAACCAGAGATTCTGATTAAGGGGGAGAGAATAGAGCGAGTAGAAGAGGCATGCAGTCTGGGTCTAATCCTAGATCCAGAGCTGCGTTTTGAGGCTCATTTAAGAAACGTACTCAGAAATTGTTTTTATAGGCTTAAGGTATTATATGGTATACGTAATTTTCTTAGCGTACCACTTAGAAAACAACTGGTTGACAGTCTGATCTTATCTAAGCTCAACTACTGTGACACTGTCTATGGGCCCTGCCTGCTTGGTAGGTCGGATAGGTTAATTCAGGGAATTCAGAATGCATGTGTTCGTTTCTGCGTCCATGTCCCTCGCAGGCATCATGTGACGCCATACATAAACCAGCTCAAGACACTGAAAATGGCGGCTAGGCGGAAACTTCATTTAGCGAGTTTAATGTTTGGCATTGTAACAACCCTTAAGCCGCACTATTTATATGAAAAGCTCACCTGGCGACAAGCTCATTACAAATATGGTCTTCGTTCTGTAGTTGGCCCGCTAAACATGCCACGACATAAAACCGCAGCTTTCAGAGGTAGCTTCAAGTTTGCAGCCACGCGCTGCTGGAATGACCTTCCACCGCCAATGCGAGGCCTAAAAACAATTCAATCATTTAAATTTCAACTTAAGAAGTTATTATTGCATGTACAACTCTCTGGACAATAAGTTCTTAATAAGTGTAAGTGTTTTTATATACATTATTTTTCTTTCCTCACTCACCTCATGGGTCATGGCCTGCGGTGCTTGGTTTTTGGATCTCCAGCAGCGCTGAGGCATGTCATTCGGTCCCCTGTTTGCCGGGAATGCGGGCAGCTTTTCCCCTATCCACATCCACTGTCCAGCGTCCACATTATTCTATGTTGACAACCTATTTGTTCAAATACATATTTATCATATTGGTTGACCATGTTTATTGTTAAATATTTATAAATGTTTATTTTTACTTTTATAATGATCCACTGACAATCTAATTTCAAATTAAATTCTAATAATCGTATTATTGATATAAGTTGTGTTGTTCTATTTTGTACCTTTCGTGACGCTGACTTCCATATTTTTCATGCCTTCCTGTTTTTCTCCAAAGCTCTTTGTATAGTATGTCGGGTCACCCTCCAGTATCCGGTATCCGGGGTTTTGTATTTTTTAGTGGGTTCATCTCATCTTTTTACCTTTCAAATTCACTCACAAACGCTTAGAGATACACATAACACATTACATCATTAATGGCCATTTTGTAATTTCTTTTCTTACATCATAATTTTTTTGGTGCATGTTGGGTGCGCGTACGTCAAATAGGACGTTTCGAAATGTTGCCACTACATAAAGCGTAAAATGTTTATTGAGGGTGATATTCTCGTAGCATGTATATTTCCTTTTTTATATTCCTGTTTGTTTCTGTCACATTTAAATTGAATTGTATTATTTTGCTTTTTGTGCGCTGTATCAGTACAGCATCCTAATAACTGGTTGCTTTAAAATATAAGTAATTATTTAAATACTGGTTGATGGATAATTGTTTGCTGCACCGTACGACGTCATTACATCGGCGCCGGCTGTCGCTGAAAACCAGCGCTGGGGCTCTGTCTTGCATAGGGTCGCAGCATAATGCTGAGCGATAGCCGTTTTGCGTGGATGTGGCGCATGTCAACCTTTTCTTATTGTTTTTTTTGTTTTTTATGTTCTTTTTTGCGTCATGTTTACCGCAAATAAACGTATTTTCTTTCTTTCTTTCTTTTCTATTTACTAGCAGTTGTTGTCAAAAGTGGTAAACCAATTACAAGACTGACTATACATAGTTGTGTAGGGAATTTGATGGGTTTTTTCGTGTGATTCTTGGCTTCGAATTAGCTGATAGTCATCTTCCTGTAGATGTCTTAAAAAGTGACTAAAGTTGCGCTAACACGGGCAACATAAAGTTGCGCTAACACGGGCAACTTTTTGAGCAATTATTGCCTGGCAGCAGTTGCTTGAGATAGCAGAACAATTATTTCAGAAATGTTAACTTTTTGTGTCATACGAGTATATTCTGTATTGCTGGTGAAAGTTTAAAATTTGCTCCAAAAAGCTCAATGTGATGCGGCAGTGGAGCAACAATCGTGATTGACCAATATTGCTCAAAGTTGAGCAATTTAACTTATGTATTAACTTATGTATGCCCACACTTAAACCCAAAGCATTTATTTCAATTAAACCATCCAGTCACTATTGAATTACAAGGAGTCTGTCAGTTAGTCAGAAAGTTGAAGCTAGGTGCCCATTGCAAAACGTAGATCTCTATGGAGAAGAACGGGCAAGAAACTCCAAGGACACTCTTTTAAATCAAGATAGTACGAAATCCTGGGTACAGACGCCAGCAGGTCAAGCTACCCGAAACTGTCAAATTTTCCCAATCAACCTTGAACCTTAATGCTATTTCTTTTTTTTCGGATGGGAAATCGTCAAATGACCCCTCCCGCTCTGGGTGAAGCGGAAGGGAGTGTCAGACTCTTACTGACTAAAACCCACTCACGTTCCTTCCTTTGTCCTTTATGTTCCGGGGTAGCGGTAACCCTTTCGGACAATCCCGCTGAAACCTTAATGCTTTAGTGATAAAGTTGAAAATCTATTAAAGAAATTGGACAGATTGTAGTAGCTTGAAGTGCTAGCGTCTGTACATTACGCACATCTTTAGCTTGTTTACTCGTCCTAGGTTAACAGTAACAAATCCTGAGAAGATTCACCACACGTAGATTTCTAGTAACCATTACCTTAAAGTAAGTAATCCTTAAGCGTCATACTACGTGACATTTCATACTAGCGACGCCATCTTGTTTTTCTACGTCTAAGAAATACGTTCGGAATGCTGTTTTATGTTTTAGTTAAAGCAAACCCTGGAGTCTTCGTGGGAAGTTAAAAATCCAACTGTTGTAGGTAACATAACATCACGCCTGTATCCCTCGAAGGGTTAAGCAGGGGTGTGCCTATAGTACACCCACATTTCGTCAGTTATATTTAAGTCCCTTGTAATAGGGGGCGAGCCTATTGCCATCCATGTGCAAATCCAGACTCCGGGCTGATACTGAGAAATTCCTGACGGAAAAACACTTTGCACGACCCGGGAATTGAACCCAGGCCCTCATGCTCAGTAGTAGCACTTGCGACTGCTAGACCAACGATGTAGTTTTTTTCTATATCTAAGAAATACGTTCAGAATGCAATTTTATGTCTTAGTTAAAAGGAAACCCTGGAGGGTGCCTGTGGGGGGTGAAATATCCTGCTGATGTAGAGGTAACATAACCTCACGCCTGCATTCTCCGAAGCGGCCCACCTGCCGGTCTATTCCGTGAAAACCTCACCGTGAAACCTTAGGTGAAGTGAGCTTGACGTGAGCAGCCAGTGGATTCTGTAAAAATCTCACCGTGAAAACTGAGGTAAAGTGAAAAAAAGTGAGCTGACGTTATACATGGTTGCATCGGCATCACCATGTCGGCTTCGGTTACGGTGTCCATAGGAGCGGATACTAGCGGCGATTTCAGGTTAATTTTTTTAGTAAACACACCTTCCAATATATAAATAAAAGGATAATAAACGTATTATTGTAATTCTTAGAACGGCCTTTCCTTTGGTGTCCTCCTTTAACCGTAACAGTGTCATGAAAACTCTGGTGGCTGTCATTCCACCTGATGTTAGTTAGGGATTGACACTATTGACAACTCACTTCACCTACGTTTTCACGGTGAGATTTTTACAGAATAGATCGGCTGATGGTCGAGGGGCCCGTGGCTAAATAATAACAGCCGTACAGGTCGATCGATCAGTTTAAGCTATGCTTGCCGCGGTTGGTGTGTGGATGGGTGACCATCTTTTCATACCGAGATCCCTCAGTGGCTCAGAAAGCACGTTAAGCTATTGGTACCGGCTGGCATTCGTGGATCTTTGACAGTCGTTAGCCGAAAGTCTGACAACCAGTCTTACCAAATGGTATCGTATTAACCAGTAACTGGATTGTGGAGGTCAGATAGGCAGTCGCTCCATGTAAAATACTGGTAACTGCATCCGGTTAGACAACCCCAACATAGTTGGGAAAAGGCTAGGCAGATGATGATGAGATCGGCTGATGGTAGGTGGTCACCGCCAACTGTGGACATCTGCAATACCAGAGGCGTCGCAGATACGTTGCCACCCCAGAGCCAAACTGAAATGTGTCATATGCCTGTAACTACACCAGCACACATACCCTTCACAGTGGTGGCCGAGGTTCGAACCCAGGCACTTTACTATGTGTAAAAAATTTCATTACCACTGCTCTCAAACGGTGAAGGAAAACATCGTGAGCAAACCGCCATTTCCCAGAACTAAAAATTCCAAGACATGTGACATCTACCAACCCGCACTGGGCCCGCGTGGTAGATTACGGCCCACTTCTTTTCACAGAGAGGAGGCCTGTGGCCCAGCTGTGGGAACATTATAGGCTCATTATGCTACTACAAATTGGCATCCACAGATACGTTTTCTCATCCATTTGTTTACATTTTTATCAGATAATTATGGAATAGACTATACTTACTTTGAGACATATTTGCTGGGTTTTTTTTTTGTAATAATAATACTGGTGTCATAATAAACCTTGTCGCAAACTATGCTCCACTTCCTATCCTGCTCTTTGTGTCCCAAAACATGCAGTCAAAGTGATCTCTGCGCTGCCAACGACGAAAAAAGAAAAAAAAAAAACATTTATTAGCGGCAAACATGACGCATAAAAAAGAACATAAACAAAAAAAAAAAATAACAAGTTGGGGGTAAACACGCGTCACATCACGCAAAACGGCCATCGCTCAGCATAATGCTAAGACCCTATACGAGACAGAGCCCCAGCGCTGGTTTTCAGACGCCGTGGAATTGGCAAAGTTTTTAAGAGATCTAAAATACAGTCGTGCCAGCGACACTTAGAAGAAGAATATACCTTGTTATTACTTGTTTCTTTCTTTTCATACCAATTCCTTTTTATTACATTATTTTGTAGATCAATAAAACGTCCCTAAACCTGTTTTTAGCACAACGAAAAACATTCGCTTACGTAGCCATCAAGCGTCTTATCCTCCCTAATCCAATATGCAACCAAGATTTTATATTTACGACAAAAATTACCCCGGAAATCCACAGCCTGACTTAAGTCTTAAGACTTTGGAATAAAGTTGATTTTTCAATGTATAGTGGAAGGAGAGAAAAAATGCATTAAAATATTGTTTTTTTTTACGGAATCGTAAAATTGTGTTTTCAATGCGGGACCCATACGGATATGAGTGAGCTAAAATACTGTCAATGTTATGTGGTCAACATTTGCGGTTATAGGCGCATACAGGTATACCAGACAAGATTTGCGCTTCGGTTAACTTCGTGTTTCCGAATTAGTACGAACTGATTTTTGCTGATGTTAATATTTAATGTGGTATATGAAACCGCTCGCAGTCACTAGACCAGACATTTTGCCTGAGGGGTAATTCTCGTAATTTTAAGAAAGTTCACAGTTTGATCTCAGTCTCAATCTGTCAAAAAAACTCTAATTTCCCTACATTTTTGACAAGTTTTTGACATTGATTGTCGCTGAGATGATATTGCGACTAGATTTTTAACGTTTTTAATTACGAGAATTGGCCTTCTGATACATTTTTTTTGTAATATTTCGTTTACAGTTTTTAATTAAATGTAGTTTGTATAACAACAAAAGTGTTTTCATTTCAGAGGCCGATGCCACGGTCGCCATCGTAACATAACGCCGCGCCACAGAGTAAACTCGGCAGAGGAAAAGCTTTTAAGTTTTGTACAGACGCCAGCAGGTCAAGCTACCCGAAACTGTCCAATTTTCCCAATCAACCTTGAACCTTAATGCTTTAGCGATAAAGTTGAAAATCTATTAAAGAAATTTGACAGCTTGTAGTAGCTTGATGTGCTGGCGTCTCTACTACCGCGCTTTGTAGTGTGAGCAGTGTTGGCCCAATGGTCCCCGATTTAAGAGTTGTAGGTCGTGGGTTCAAACCCAGACAGGCACTTTACTTTGTGTAAATAATTTCATCACCACTGCTCTCAAAACGGTGAAGGAAAACATAGTGAGGAAACAAACATGTCATGTCATGTCTTAGAACAAAAAAAAATACGAAGACATGTGACATCTACCAATCCGCACTGGGCCCGCGTGGTAGATTACAGCCCACACCCTCTCACAGAGAGGAGGCCTATGTCCCAGCAGTGGGAACCTTATAGGCTGATTGTACATTGTGCGCTTCGTAGTCCGTCTCACGAAAGATGCCACGCGTCTATAAGTTGAACTAATTATTATTATATAGTTTTCAACATTACAACCACCCTCCTACCTCACACACCTTTCTCTAATTAAGATTGTGCATTTTATTAACTAGTGCCTGTAATACGTATGATGTAGAAATAAATAAAGATTTATGACTCCGTCGCATGTCTGTAGCGCCGCGTCTGCGGGACCTCCTTCGTGAGACGGACTCTAGTAACTAGTGCACCTGTCGTTTCGCAACTGTGTGAAGATTGCTCCTACAGCCAGTTGGGTTTTTTTTTTTTTTTTTTTTTCTGGTAGGAAGTCATCAAATGACCCCTCCCGCTCTGGGTGGAGCGGAAGGGAGTGTCAGATTCTTACTGACTAAAACCCACCCATGTTCCTTCCTTCGCCCTTTATGTTCCGGGGTAGCGGTAACCCTTTCGGACAATCCCGCTGATGCCAGTTGGGTTATATTCAAATTTTATTTATGTTTCAAATTGACGTTACTTCAAGTTAGATAAATATCAACCTTATTTTAAGGTTAATTAAGTTGATTTCAGAGTGACTAACACTATTGAAAAAGTTATAAAAACGTTTCAAGTTCTAGCGTAAACTGAACTTTATTGTGTAGGAATTAAAGCTATTTTTCCATAAACTCATATTTGTTTACATTTTTGGCGAATATGTCACGAATGCAGATTACCTACTTTGGTCGCTGAAAAGTATTAAAAAGTTTGTTGGAATTACATAGAGTCGTTAAACCCTGATTTTGTAACCATGGTAATACAACACAGGTAAGTACTTTCATGGCAGTAACAACTCTATATTAGATCTTATCATCACGCGTTCGTATTTCCGAAGAATGACGATGATTGCCGAAGCGCATACTTTTGCTGGGAGATCTGTACCTGTATATGTAAGTACTAAAAAGCTGTTAAAGTTATGTAATAAAATGTGTATTTCTGTATGTTTGCAAGTTTTTAAGACTTAACTGCTTGGGGCGTTTTGATGAAAGCAGAGAATATGCAGCTTTGTATTACAGAAATATGAAATGATCTTAGTATTTCGTTTAAGCGGGATCCTCCAATGTAGTCCGCGATATTAAAGATTATTATACGAAAACTACCTTTTGGAAGGGGCGACTAGAATCAATTCTATTTTATTGTAATTTTTGACGTTCAAAAGTGCCTTTTATGTGCCTATTTGAAATAAATGATTTTGACTTCCTTTTGCACACACATACATGACATATTCCAGCGCTGTTTTTCGTTGAATGTTGATCAAAATTCGTTTCGCGGAAATTATGATAAAATAATTACTAAATTATAATCATTAAAGTTTTTCAGGAAAGAACCGGAGTTACCGACATAGCTTGCAGAGTAAGGCAGCAGAAGCAGCAGTGGGCTAGCCATGTTTGTCGAAGGACCGATGGCCGGTGGTGCAGATGAGTCCTGGAGTGGAGACCGCGTATGGCAAGCGGGACGCCTCCCAGCTAGATGGACGGATGACCTTACGACGGTGGCTGGGACAGACTGGATGCGGAAGGCGGAGGACAGGGTGTTGTGGCGCAGCCTGGGAGAGGCCTATGTCCAGCAGTGGACTGCGATAGGCTGAGCTGATTGATTGAATCATTAAAATATTCGTCATCATCATCTGCCTGCCTTTCCCAACTATGTTAGGCTTCCAGTCTAACCGGATACAGATAAATAGTATTTTTACATGCAGAGACTGCCTATATGACCTCCACAATCCAGTTACTGGGTAATATGATACCCCATTGGTAAGACTGGTTGTCAGACTTTCGGGATACTGACGACCCGTAACGACTGTCTATGATCCACGAACGACAGCCGGGACCAACGGCTTAACGTGCTTTCCGAGGCCCGGAGGGGTATGTGAAGATGGTCACCCATCTATGGAACAACCGCGGCAAGCGTAGCTTAACCTGATCGATCGACCCGTGCGGCTGTTATTACTTGCCCACAAGCCCCTCAGACCATTATGTATAATGCGACTAATAATAAGGTAGTTACTTTTGTAATTTTGTTTGTACGACTAAATATCTACATATTCCTGCAACTGGAATGTCGTAAAGTCCTCTGTGATCGTAAAGGCGACGGCTGGGTCCGGAGTTCGATCCCCGCGTCGGGCTGTGTGGGTTTTAGGGAATTCTCAATGGCAAACGGGAGTCCCGGTTAATAGCGGCTTGCGGGAGTCTACATTTGCGCCCGGTTAATAGCGACTCTGGGCTTGAAATATTGGTCTTTTTGGGAACCGGTGCCAGAATAGTACCTGTACTATTGATAATATGGATATCGTTACCAGAGTAGTACCTGTAATATTGGTATTTCTAATAGGTATCGGTACTGTACGGGTACCAAACAAATATTTCCGTAAATTAGAGTGAGAAAACAAGTACCACTTGAAATTGGTACCGGTACGTGGTAGATGGAGTACCGGTACCCGTCTAGAACCGGTACCCGTCTGGAACTGGTACCCATCTAGAACCGGTACCCTTCTGGAACCAGTACCCGTCTGTAACCAGTACCCGTCTAGAACCGGTACCCGACTGGAACTGGTACCCGTCTAAAACCGGTACGTGTCCTGGAACCGGTAACCATCTCTAACCGGATACAAAATGGCAAGAACCGTAAGTAACTGAAAGTACATTTGGTACCGGTTTCCAGCCCGGCTGGCTCCATAATATCCATTTATTATGAAGTAAATCTATTGTCATTAGCCATAATTAAAGGTGCTCATTAATAATAATGTACACCTGTAATTTTGGTGGCATTAATAGTAATACCTTTCCTAATTACTATTATAACTGCCCCATTGGTCTCGTAGTCGCAACTGTGGCTGCTGAGCCTGAGATCCTGGGTTCGATTCCCGGGTCGGGAAAAAGTGTTATTGCGGTTTTTCATTGGGAATTTCTTAGTACCAACCCGGAGTTTAGAAGTTGGCGGTGTGATACCCCCGTGTCTCAGACAGCACGTTAAGCCATTGGTCCTGCACCTGATCTCTCTCCGGTCGTGTCGGATTGCCGTCCCATTGGACTATGACTATGAGTAAAACGTAGTAAAACGGCGACGGCGACGGCGGCGTAGTTAAACGTATTTTCTTTCTTTCTTTCTTTCTTTCTTTCTTTCTTTCTCTCTTTCTTTCTTTCTTTCCTTCTTTCTTTCTTTCTTTCAGAGTGAGGGAAGAGTGCACCTGCGTCTGCACACACACTTGTGCACTATGATATTTCCCATTTTTGTTTCTTTTGTTGTTTCTCAAATAAACGCTTACCTAAATTAATCAATTTGATACAATTGATTGGTTTGATACATGACATAGTAATATAAAAATAGAGAGAGAAAGATAGGAGCGAGTGAGTAAGGTAATCTTATGGATGCGTTCCAGATCTCACACCGGCAATTTGGTTCTAGACGGGTACCGGTACTTTACCGAATAGTCATCCAGACCAAGTTTCAGCCATGGCGAACCACCTAATAGTCTTCCAGACCAAATTCCGAGAACCGGGTACCGAAATGTCAAGAACCAAGTACCGGTACAAAACCGGTAGTTTTGGTACCGGTTCCAAGCCCTGCTGTCTCCATAATAACTATCTATTATGGAGTAAGTCTATTGCCATTAGCCGCTATTAAAGGTGCTCATAACTTTTAATATCCACCTATAATTTGGGTAAACATTAGCTGTAATAACTTGCTTAATGACTATTGTAAGCCAACGTTGAATGTATTTGCTGTTGGAGTTCTTTGTTCAATAAATAAATAGTAACAGTGATTTATTTAATATGTTCTTCTATTTTGACTCTTCACGTGACCAGAGGGCTGGGCTATTTTTTGGCCAAAGAATCAGGATTGCCATGCAACGTGGCAAATACTGCCAGCATTTTGAGCAAATTTCCTATTGACAGCGATGCGGACGTTTCTTTTTGATGCCCTTTGATTATGCCCACTCCTTTTTATATACTTGTACAAATTATTATTATTATTTGAATAAATACTTATGAGTTAACTGTCGAAATTCTCGTAATTTTAAGAACGCTCACGACACCGTGAGACTGACACCGACAGATTGAGACTGAGATCACACGATCTCAGCCTCAATCTGTCAAAAATACCTCTAATTTCCCTATATCTTGACAAGTTTTTGACATTTGTTTGTCGACTAGATTTTGAACGTTTTAAATTCCGAGAATTGGCCTTCAGGTGCGGCTTGCAATTAGCCACTACTTGCACACTCTTGCACTTAGGGAAATTAGAGGTATTTTTGACAAGTTATTGATATTGACTATCGCTGAGATGAGATTTTGAACTTTTTTAATTACGGAAATTGTCCGCCTCAGTGGAAGTCACAGTTATCGCTAACTCCAGAATAATGCAAAATATATATATTTTTTTCTGTTTTCTTTCTCAACATGTCTCTAACCACACTAGTACACACACACGGCGCGTGCGTTGATGTCCTTTGTAGGGATTCCCATAATTAAAAACGTCCAAAATGAAGTCGCAATCTCATCTCAGCGACAATCAATGTTAAACATTTGTCAAAAATGTTGAGAAATTATTTTTGACAGATTGAGACTGAGATCTGACTGTGAACGTTCTTAAAATTACGAGAGTAGCCCCTCTGATTTTTTCCTCAACATATTATCTCCAACTACACTGATTCCATAGCACATCAATGGCGCGCGCGTTGATGTCCTTTGTAGGGAGCTCCACACCTGTAATTCTATGTTCCGTCGTTACTGGTAGTCAGAAACCCGTAAAGTCTGACCAGTAACCAGTCTTACCAAAAGGTGTCGTATTACCCAGTAACTGGATTGTGGAGGGCAGATAGGCAGTCGAGCCATGATATTCAGCTGCATCCGGTTAGAATGGAAGCCCACCCCAAAATTGTTGGGAAAAGGCAGGCAGATAATGATCATTTTTAAGATAAGTTTACTAATCAAATCATGATTAAATAGTTATAATTAATTATTCAGTATTATTATACGCTTTATAATAATAGTCGTCAACGCGTGTCGCTCGTGTGTATGCACACTAATACGGAGCTCTACTTTTGCCAAAAACGTTATCTGATTAGAATTTCGCGGGCTATTTTTTTTATTCATAATAGGAACCGTACCTATTAATTTTATTGCTACGATTTACTATTTCATCACCACTGTTCTCAAAATGGTAAAGGAGAACATCGTGAGGAAACCGGTATGTCCTAGAGCCAAAATATTCAAAGACACGTGACATCTACCAACCCGCACTGGGCCCGCGTGGTGGATTACAGCCCACTCTTTCTCACAGAGAGGAGGCCTGTGTCCCAGCAGTGGGAACATTATAGGCTGAGTATTCTATATACCTACTATAAAACAACGGTTTCTAATATTTTATGACCCGAAACAATAACAAAATTACAAATTACTCAACAACGGTAACATAATATACCCGTTAGGTTAGGTTTTACGATCGTAACGGTCAGCGTTCGATTCCTGAGTCGTGTAAAACAATTAAGAAGTAAAATTACTGTAGATTTTGTTGTTCTAAAATGGCTTTCTTTTTTACCGACTTCACAAAAAGGAGGAGGTACTATGTTCGGATGAAAGTATGTTTTTTTTGTGTGTTTGTTCATCGAATACTCCGCCAATTGTCGACGGATTTTCAAAATTATTTTTTTGTTCGAAAGTAGATAGTTCTGAGGTGGTCCCACTGTCACCAAGTTAGGATCTGATGATGGGATCTTAGAGAAATCGAGGGCAACCCTCAAATTTTATAGGCTCACTTATTGTTTTTCGCATATTTTATGAAGTATCTTGTGTATTTGCGTATGGTTGTCAGGCACCGACTTCAAATAGATGAGTAGGTACTTATCCCATACTTATAATAGTATTTTATTTATTTAAGTTAATAGCTAGCATTGATTTGAAAAACGAATATAGGTAGTGTAAAAAATTAGACATCCATTATAATACTTTTCTGAGCATTCTTTTGGATTAAATATGTAGTTCAGTTTATTTTTTGCTTTTTAGTGCAGAAGTGTTTTTTGGGTTAGTTTTTAGTACAGTAGTACTCTGCTTTTTTTTGAAGTCTGTTAATTTTTTTCTTAAAAAGTTTTTTTGTAGTTGATCTCTTTGTGAAGCAGCTCGTCCGGGATGTACTACCACCACACATGTCTGCCGCCAAGCAGCGTCGCTGTGTTCCAGTTTGAAGGGCGTGTGCGCCGGTGTAGTTACAGGCACATGACACATTTCAGCTTCGTCTCTGGGATGACCACACATCTGCGATGCCACTGGTATTGCAGTCCATAGGTGACGGTGACCACTTACCATTAGGACTTCAGTTTTATTGTCCATCTACTAGTTTATCATTAGAAGGAAAAGACATGTTGCGCCGACCCCAAATAAATTAGGATAAAAGAGAATTTATTTTATTTTATTCTATTCGGGAACTTACAGCTAATATAAGCAGTGTTCTTATACAATATTCATTTGAAGTACATTTACAAGTTTCCACTGATAACCACTTGAAACAAAAAAAGACAACAAAAAAGGTCGGTTCAAAACACCTATAACATAAACTAGGAAACAAAATAACATAATCAGCCTATATTGTTCCCACTGCTGGGACACAGGCCTTCTCTCTGTGAGAGGGAGTGGGCCATAATCCACCACGCGGGCCCAATGCGGGTTGGTGGTTGTCACATGTCTTCGAATATTTGATTCTAGGACATGCCGGTTTCCTCACGATGTTTTCCTTCACCGTTTTGAGAGCAGTGGTGATGAAATAATTTACACAAAGTAAAGTGCCTGCCTGGGTTCGAACTCACGACCTACAACTCGTAAGTCGGGTCCATTACCACTGGGCCACCATTGCTCTCAAACAAAATAACACGATCGAATAATACAAACTAAAAATCATTCGGACGTGCACAATTACGTTTCCGTAAAAAAATCTTTTCACCAACAAATACTTAAGCCGCGAAACACTTGTAATGAAAAGGTCCAAATCATGTTCACTAGTTAGTTTATTTTTTTTTATTACAAAGAATTTTATTTTCATAACCTCTTAACTTACTATTTACACTAGCTAGGTACTATGAGGGCTTGAAGAGCCCTCTGAGGTAACGGGTGGAATCAAACAACTATAAGACTCCTTTAAGATTATATTATAAGCACGTCTTTACACGTTCTAGACCAAATTACCACTTTCTGTTCTAAGCAAAAATCCTAATAGAAAAGAATATGACATTAGCTTGAACGTTCGAATGTAACCCGCGCTAAATCATAGCCGGCCTGCATTATATGAGGTTGCCTTCGGCCGACAAACCTCTACAGTACTAAATTAAAAGACTAACTAACTATATAAATAAATACAAAGACAAAAGGATATTTAGGCGTTGAAGTACTCGTCCGCATCGCTGTCATCCGGAAACGTGCCCAGAAGACTGGCAGCATTGCCATGTTGAATGGCAATGCTAAGTCTTTGGTCAAAGAATGACCCAGCCCTCTGGTCACGTGAAGTGTTGATCAGCCGGCGAGAATTTCTTTAAAAAGGAGAGCGCCGCGTGAGTCTCAGCAACCGCACAGGTTGTTTATTAAAACTTCTGAATGATGATGATCACAGAACAGATAAGATGATAATTAGAAAAAAAAAAAAAAAAAAAAAAAAAAAAAAAAAAAAAAAAAAAAATTAAAAATTAAAATTTTGTATATTTATGTTTTATAAATTGTATGGTGTACAATAAAGAGTATTCTATCTATCTTCTATCTAATTAGTTCAGCTTGTATTGCTGAACAAAGGCCGGGAATTCCATATACGTCTGTCCTTTGTCATTGAGGGCCAGTCCTTTTTAATATATATGTCGGAGTCAGGAGTGTCGAGCGGTTATAGCGTCAGGGTTTGGCGTTCCCATGTTATTGGGATAAACAAGACAGTATAAACAGTTACAGGGTTTCATTACAGTACACACAAATTACACAATACAAAAGACACAATAATGGGTCAATATTAAAAAAACAGTTAATCGAACAAACCCTTTAGGGTCACAGTTCGTATAGCGGCCAAGCCACCCAATACAAAGTGTATCTACTCGCTATTTAGCAAGCCAACACAGCTATGTAAATATACAGCAGCGCTGTACCAGGTAAACCGACAGTTTTGTCGGGAGCAGGTGCTCTGTATTGAGTCGTGTCCGAAGACCGACTAACCAGCAAAAACAAGTGCACGCTCTTTTATAGGATGATGCTTCCACGACAACTCTGTCCGATGACACACGTCACGAGTTTACTTGATACAAAACACTAAAATATCCTAAATCTAATAAGACTTACTTTATAAAGTAATCAAATAATACAAGAATAATTGTCATAACTAAACAATAGTGATTTCACAAAGTAAATCATTTTAAAAACAAAGTAACATGCCATCCGTTGTTTTGAATAAAACCAACGGGTACAATTTATCAAAACAAGTAGCCAAAAATCAATTAGGGCGTACACCGAGTACTCAATAAATTATGTTTCGATTTACTAGACAATAATTGATAATAAAAATCACTTAAATTAATAATAAACACAAATCATACCAACTTTGTTGACTACCCACAATTGTAATTGATAACCAACTCCGACACGGCCAGAACTGACGTTCTACACGGCCTCGTGTGGTCCAAAAAAAATCACTTAGTGAATATCGTTCGGCCTTTCTAAAAAATAAAAGCCTTAACAAAAGGTATGTAGAAAAGAAAAATCCTCGATCGGCCTTTCTGACAAACAAAAGCCTTAACAAAAGGAATGTAGAAAAGAAAAATCCTGAATTAGTTAAGTAAAATCAATCAATAGCAATTGCATCGCAATCATTCAAAATGATCATACTGTTACAGACAATACACAGCTCAATCAAAGTAGAGACATAGTCTCCCAGCCAAAATCACACCATGGGATTTGACAAGTAATTTGGAGTCGAATAGACAACTCGCATAGGCGTCAACATAGACAACCCGCATAAGCGTCAAGTTCAACCTCCAAATCCAGGAGTCAACATAGACATCCGGCGTCAAGATAGACAACCAAAGTAGAGACATAGTCTCCCAGCCAAAATCACACCATGGGATTTGACAAGTAATTTGGAGTCGAATAGGTTCAACCTCCAAATCCAGGAGTCAACATAGACATCCGATTAAGCGTCAAGATAGACAACCAAAGTAGAGACATAGTCTCCCAGCCAAAATCACACCATGGGATTTGACAAGTAATTTGAAGTCGAATAGACAACTCGCATAGGCGTCAACATAGACAACCCGCATAAGCGTCAAGTTCAACGTCCAAATCCAGGAGTCAACATAGACATCCAATTAAGCGTCAAGATAGACAACCAAAACAAGAATCAACATAGATATCTTGTCAATTCAGCTATAGTATGTCAGTAGCAGATGAATCATCATCATAAGTGTCAACATTGACATCATTAACAGTGACTGGACATTCAGGCATTTTTCGTACACGATCATGGGCATATTTGCAAATTCTATTGCTATTCAAAGAATTTAACAAATATCCATCAACATCCAATATTTCTAAAATTGAACAATACTGTCAATACAAAATGAAAATGACTCACCAGATTGTACAGACACTACAGACAGTACAGTTTATTTGGACAGCTTGTGGTGATGGGAGGGGCTCACCACCGAAAAAAGGAAACAGGTCACCGGAGTCGATATTTTCTCTGTGACCACGTCTTTGGCCGGTTGTAATCCACTATTTCCTTGGCAGAAGTCGCGAAACTCCTTGCTCGAAAAGCACCGTCCTTGATCAGGGATTATTCGTACAGGAGATCCAAAGAGTGCAGCGCTGTTCGACACTGCCATTCTGTTTGCACACGTCGTGTGTTAATCTGTAAAGAAACATACCCGCAAAGTATCACATAGCTCGGTCACTCATGACCACATTTGGTTCAGGCAAAAACACAATGAAAATTCGAAAAAAACTAAAAATAGCAGAGTTCAGACTGTTACCCACTATTTGATTCCCAAATCTCAAGGTTACAATAAAAATAATCAACCAAGATGAATGTGTCTCATACTATCTAGTAACCTCCAGTTACTTAACTCGTCAAATTAATTTGCGCATGGGCCCCCTCGGATCGCCAAATCACTCTTGGACTTTATGGTTTCTCACGAAAACCCACACAACACACACAACTTACAACAAGAGGTCAATCGTCGAATCCAACTCGGCTGGGCGGCGTTCGGGAGGCTGCGCGGTATCTTCTCGTCCAACTTACCACAGTGTCTCAAGACGAAAGTCTATGACCAGTGTGTGTTGCCAGTGATCACATACGGGACTGAAACGTGGTCGCTCACAAGGGCCATCAGAAGGCTTAAAGTCACTCAAAGGGCAATGGAGAGGGCTATGCTCGGAGTTTCCTTGCGTGATCGAATCAGAAATGAGGACATCCGCAAGAGAACCAAGGTTACCGACGTAGCCCGAAGAATTGCCAAACTTAAGTGGCAGTGGGCAGGGCACATTGCTCGCAGAACGGATGGCCGATGGGGCCGAAAAGTTCTGGAGTGGCGACCGCGAACCGGAAGACGTTGCGTTGGAAGGCCTCCCACTAGGTGGACCGATGACCGGTGAAGGTTGCGGGAATCCGCTGGATGCGAGTCGCACGGGACCGGTCAATGTGGCGACACTTGGGGGAGGCCTATGTCCAGCAGTGGACGTCTATCGGCTGAAATGATGATGATGACACACAACTTATTTCTGCCCTGTTTCAGCAATAAAACTATTACTTGACTTTCCTCTAATTCGTTAGTAATACTCTGATCAAAACTACCATCGATAACAAAAGGTTCCTCTAAGCCTTAGTAAGAATTGGTCAGGAACTGTACCAATTTACTCGTAGATTACATACAACGCTCATGGCCCGGCTGCCGCAGCAGCTAGTGACACTCATGCCACCCATATCGTCATCACCTCAAGTGATACGACCAATAGACATTACTTCACATAGGAGTCTACGACTCCCAGGTCATTACAAGACCAACACAACAACCGTCTCCTTTGAGACCCAGGTTCCCGCTGCACCACCAGCTGGCCATCGCCCCCTGATCAACTCACAAGTGAGTTGCAGTTACGACTACAGACAAGTAGGTACGTACAGTGCGACCTAATAGCCGTGGTATGTGCTCTACTACTCGGTGGAGGAACTCTCCTCACCGTCTTCTACGTTAGGAAAACTACTTAGAGGCATCTTTCGTATGCGATCGTAAGCGTGCGTATACGTGCGCCTGGAGTTGAAGGCTTTTAGAGTATTGATTCAACCAGAGTAATGTAAACAAACTTTGATTATGAAATCATAGCGTAAGTCATCAACCAGAGCCATGTACCATTGTGATCCACATTTAACAATCATTTTAATCACTAAGAGCTTTAGACACCTGGAAATCGACACACGAGTAAACCAGTCTAACGCCATGGCTCTTCAGCCGACCAGCAATCACATTGCTCTCACACATCCAGCGCATGGATCCGTGTGCATCACCCTGTGACACCACACAACTTTACTATGGCCGATAGAGAACCCCTACTCGCGTGCTTCCCATAATGTAGGCTTGCTCATATCACGACTGTGTTCACTATCTACTTCGACTGGTACATGACCTACTAGCATCTTTCTTTACCTATCGTGAGCATACTTGTAAGGTTAGAATTTAAAGTTTTTATCTTATAGCGATTACCCGCCAAAACTTCCGCTTCCTTAAACGGACCTCTCAAACTCAAAGTATTTTTTCACTTTTGAACTGTCAAGGGTTCGGTCAGTCAGAACATTTTGTTATACCTGCCTTTGTTCTATCAAATCTAGCTTTCTGTTGTTGACCGTTTAAAACAGAATTTATTACAACAGCTTTATGCAATAAAAACTCTGTCGCAGACATGTTAATCGAAAAGCCTAGGTTCAATATTTCAGGTACTACCATAATATTACTTTGCAAGTAAATTTCGGGTAGAACATAGTAATGAAGTCTCAAGTTGTTGCTCGCTAATCGCAACACTACATATGATTCGTTCTGTGCTGACTAAACATGTTTGACCAATACTAGTCAATGCAACAATGTTATTAACTCGTTTGCCACTTAATTTGGCTGCACAACCCGCTTTTAATAAACGAGCATTCACCATCAGAATCGCAAACAAAACAATACAGCTCACCTTTATTTTCTAACGTGTCTGAGGGTAGTTGTACAACGTCCACTCGCCGTACACGACTTCCAGCACGTTATCCACCATCTGCTTAGCTGCCACTACTCGTGCACAGAACTGCGATATATCCTGGTTTCCCTCACTTGCAGCACACGAAAGGCTTCGCTGACGGCTGCAGGGCTGCTGTTCCATCAGACACATCCATTTTCGACATTTCATTTTGAACACGTGGGTCGTTGTGGATTTATCCCACTTCTGATGTCGGAGTCAGGAGTTTCGAGCGGTTATAGCGTCAGGGTTTGGCGTTCCCATGTTATTGGGATAAACAAGACAGTATAAACAGTTACAGGGTTTCATTACAGTACACACAAATTACACAATACAAAAGACACAATAATGGGTCAATATTAAAAAAACAGTTAATCGAACAAACCCTTTAGGGTCACAGTTCGTATAGCGGCCAAGCCACCCAATACAAAGTGTATCTACTCGCTATTTAGCAAGCCAACACAGCTATGTAAATATACAGCAGCGCTGTACCAGGTAAACCGACAGTTTTGTCGGGAGCAGGTGCTCTGTATTGAGTCGTGTCCGAAGACCGACTAACCAGCAAAAACAAGTGCACGCTCTTTTATAGGATGATGCTTCCACGACAACTCTGTCCGATGACACACGTCACGAGTTTACTTGATACAAAACACTAAAATATCCTAAATCTAATAAGACTTACTTTATAAAGTAATCAAATAATACAAGAATAATTGTCATAACTAAACAATAGTGATTTCACAAAGTAAATCATTTTAAAAACAAAGTAACATGCCATCCGTTGTTTTGAATAAAACCAACGGGTACAATTTATCAAAACAAGTAGCCAAAAATCAATTAGGGCGTACACCGAGTACTCAATAAATTATGTTTCGATTTACTAGACAATAATTGATAATAAAAATCACTTAAATTAATAATAAACACAAATCATACCAACTTTGTTGACTACCCACAATTGTAATTGATAACCAACTCCGACATATATAAAAAAAATGTTTATTCGGCAAGTCAAGGTCAAAGCGTTTATTTCAAATCGGCACATAAAAGGCACTTTTGAAAATCAATAAAAATAAAACAACAATAAAACACAATTGATTCTAGTCGCCGTTTCCAAAATGTAGTTTCGTATGGAGAAGAATGGGCAAGAAACTCCACAACTGACTACAACGGTACACAAGACGCAAATTACAAATTTAAATAAGAATTAATAATTAAATCAATAGTTTATTATTAATTTTATTACAAAAAAAGTATAAAATACACACAATAATACAAAGTAAACAAAAGTCTCCATCAAAATCGCTTCCGCTCCACTCAATCCCGCTTCCGCTCATCGCTCCGCGTATGCACCAAGCTCGCTACCTAAACAAGTGGAGGACACTTCAGAAACATTTTTTCTGACAATCGTTTATCATAATAAGTAGTAATCTATTCGGAACCCCTCCGGTTCATGTGACTCATCCTTTAGGGTTCTGTGAGAGGATTTTGGAGTTTAAGAACCCTTTTTTTGTGAATATTTGTTGTGTTATTTGTTTATGTGGCGTTTTGTAATAGTGTGCGAGTTGAGTATGTATTTGTTTTAGTCAGCATATAATTTTAATTAATTATCGTAGTGGTTCTAGTTTTCTAAACCATTTCAAGGTAGACAGAGATGAATGGTATCAACATTTTGTCAGTTAATAATAATGAAAAGGGGCGTGTCTATTGGTACTAATTAGACATATATCCATACTATGGGTTCCTATGATAAATACCTATTAAAAAAAAAACATTTTTATGGTGGCCGGTCGACACATCTGCCGCATGTCAAACGATCAATGGGCCAAACCTACGATCCATTAGCCCCCGCTTAATGGTGCCGCGGCAGCGGCCGGCGAGTGCCAGAGACATATTTTTGAATGATAGATATATTTTAGTCCAATCAGTATTTTAAACTTAGGTAATTCGTAAGCAGGTGTTAGTTGCTTAGATATTTAAAAACATCAGGTATTTAGATTTTAGGGATTTTGAACGTAGGTTATTTTACGTTAGTTCATTTAATTTTAGATAAAAAAAAATAGCATGTGATAACACGCTATTTTTTTTTTAAATCTGTTAGTTCCGATGTTTACCCCCTACAAACAAACAAACAAATTTTAACTCTTTATAATATTAGTATTATAGATGTGTACAAGAAAAATAATTGAATTTGTAATCGATAATAGAATAAAATGAATAAAACTAGTGTTGTATAAATTGGGAAATGTATAACAGAGAGAGCCCTGGCACCCATAACACAAGTTTAATCTTTGCTTGGGTGCCAGTGGAGTAATCAGTCATCATCATCTGCCTAGCCTTTCCCAACTATGTTGGGGTCGGTGTCAGTGATTTATGCAATTTAAAAAAAGAATATTGGCATATAATTAACCTATTGCCTTATGTAAATTGTAAAATTGGAAATAAAGTTAAGTTATTTAGCTATTAAAATACGTATGAAAAAAAAAATAGACTTAAATTAAATCTACGGAACCAACGAAAACGACAGCGCTTCTCGCTCCACAAACATTTTTACAACAAAGATTAGGGCAGGTCAGTTTACGATAAAACTTTTGTTTGAAAACAGCTCTTTTTTTCTTTTGAACATAATCTGTCCTGTGGGTAGGTACTGTCGGGAGGTTGACATATTTGAGCTCTTTATTAATTTAGTAGGTAAGCAGGATTCTTAGTAGGACAAGGACATGAGATAAAAACATCGAAGAGGTGGGCAGAGGGGTAGGGTACACCCACATTTCGCTAATTATGTTATGCAGCTATTATGACTCTTAGACAAAGTCAAATCATTTATTTCAAATCCTATCATATCCTACTTAATATTATAAACGCGAAAGTATGTGAGGATGGAAGGATGGATGGATGTTTGTTACTCTTTCACGCAAAAACTCCTGAACGGATTTGAATGAAAGGCACACGGATAGTTTATGAGAGGGAGTGGGCCGTAATCCACCACGCGGGCCCAGTGCGGGTTGGTAGATGTCACATGTCCTCGAATTTTCGATTATAGGACATGCTGGTTTTCTCACGATGTTTAATAGTACCGTTTTGAGAGAAATTATTAACACAAAGTAAAGTGGCTGGCTGGGTTCGAACTCACGACCTACAAACTCGTAAGTCGGGGCCGATACCACTGCCACCACTGCTCTTGATTAACAAACCGCTATTTATCTAAACTAATATATATAATATTTATCTAAACTAATATATACAACGTGCCGCTACAATGGCGACATTAATGTAACCCACGGGTAGGGCTAGTGGTCGGTAATCATAAAAGTTATAACAACATAAAAAAAAACCTAACTTGAAAACTTCCACCTGCGCCGCTCGCCGCCATAGGGCTCTCTCTCTTTCCTTCAATTCGCCTTCTATTTGCACGTTATGTGTTTTAATTACATTGATGCGATGTTATGATCCGTGACCCCGGCAAATGACTCCTGCGCTACAGTTCTTTAAGATGCTCTAAGATGCTATTTTAGAAAATTGTTAATAAATAAATTAATATTAATGTTTAATTGAATTAAAATATATTCATACAACTAAGACGCGAAACCGTATTCGTGTACGTGCTGTATAAAATTCTAAAGATAAAACAATAGATTTTTTTTCGTATGTTTGTGTGTTATGCTTGTACGCTAAAAAGACTTAATGGATTTGGATGAAATTCACCACATAAGTAGACCATGACCTGCACCCAAATTGCGTAACACATCCACAATCACAACCTGAATCATTTTGAAGGTTATTGCTAATCCATTGCTTCATATGTTCGAAAAAATTGTCAGCTCAACAACGTAAATAACGCTATGAATGTTGTTGAACTGTCAAAATGATACCCATTGCTACTGATAGTGTGTTACGCAATTACCCCGCTGGATTAGGACCGAGTCGTATACGGGCACAACCACGGGGCAGTGTTTAATAAAAACAATAGTTTTCGTGTAAAAAATACAGCAATAAACGTACAAAAACCAACAAACTGTCCTATTACAATACTGTACCCGTTAGGGACTAGGGTTTTACGACGTTAACGGTCAGCATTCGATTCCTTGGAGATGCAAAGGACTCCAAGGAGCAGTAATTTATTATAAATGAGTCATTGTGTTATTTCTTCAGTTTCACAGTTATCTATAAAGGTTTTGTTTTGTACGTAAACAAATGCTAAGAAATACTTTTATATTACGAAAGTTTTATTACTGTAGTGGCCGATTTCACAGGCTTTTATTTACATTTGTTTGGTCCTTACTGTAAAAGAATATTCATTTATTTTCTGCTTCATTCTTTCCTTAATATCCTTTTTTCTTGTTCTATCCTACTTCGTACTTCACAATAGTATTATAAACACGAAAGTTTGTGAGGATGGATGGATGGATGTTTGTTACTCTTTTACGCAAAACCTACTAAACGGATTTGGATGAAATTTGGCACTCACATGGTTTATAACCAGGATTAACATATAGGATACTTTTTATCCGGATATTCCCACAGGATCGAAACTTATGCGGGTGAAACCGCGAGGCGCAACTAATCCTACTAATATTATAAACGCGAAAGTTTGTTAGAATGGGTGGGTGGATGTTTGTTACTCTTTTACGCAAAAAATACAGAACGGATCTGAATGAAACTTTACAGTAATATAGTTTATACATTAGAATAACAAACAGGATAATTTTTATCCCGATATTCCCACGGGATCAACACTTACGCGCGTGAAACCGCGGGGCGCTGCTAGTTCTAAATAAATGTATTTGATTATTCGTAGATTTATTTGTAACTATAGCTAGCATCTTCATCATCTGCCTGTCTTTTCCCAATTATGTTGGGGTCGGCTTCTAGTCTAACCGGATGCAGCTGAATACCAGTATTTTACATGGAGCGACTGCCTACCTAACCTCCACAACCCAGTTACTAGGTAACACGATACCCCTTGGTGGGACTGGTTGTCTTTTTTTAGATTTTCAAGCATCTGACTACCCATAACGACTGTCAAAGATCTACGAATGACAGTCGGGACCAACAGTTTAACGTGCTTTCCGAAGCTCGTTGGTCACCCATCCACGAAACGACCTCGACAAGCGTTGCTTAACCTTGAAGATTATTACTTAGCAAAGAGCCCCTTTATATATACTTTTTAATAAATAGTTTAGGTATGGTACTGAAATAAGTTGCACTCATGGTATACAGCGTGGCGCTTTAATGGCGACATTAATTTTACACACGTATACGGTTTCGCGTCTTAGTTGTATGAATATATTTTAATTCATTTAAACATTAATATTTATTTATTTATTAACAATTTTCTAAAATAGCATCTTAGAGCAACCTGACTTAAAGAACTGTAGCGCAGGGGTCATTTGCCGGGGTCACGGATCATAACATCGCATCAATGTAATTAAAACACATAACGTGCAAATAGAAGGCGAATTGAAGGAAAGAGAGAGAGCCCTATGGCGGCGAGCGGCGCAGGTGGAAGTTTTCAAGTTAGGTTTTTTTTATGTTGTTATAACTTTTATGATTACCGACCACTAGCCCTACCCGTGTGTTACATTAATGTCGCCATTGTAGCGGCACCTTGTATGTATTGACCCAAGGTATCTGCCTACTTTCTAAGGGAAATAGCGTCATAGTTGCATTTCTTAATGTTTACACAAGTACTGGCATTCGAAGACGCATCGACACACTGAATAAATAAAAAGTAAATTCAGTACAGTCGTTGACACAAGTTGAACAATAGATTCAGAGGGCAATTCTCATACTTTTGAGAACGTTTACAGTTTGACCTCAGTCTAAATCTGTCAAAAATACCTCTAATTTCTCTACGTTTTTGACAGTATGTTGACATTTGTTTGTCGCCGAGATGAGACTGCGACTACATTTTTAACGTTTTCAATTACGGGAATTGGCCCACTGTTCTTTAACAAGTCGCTTTTCGTGTCAGTTCCTATGTCCGCTTAAATCTTTTTAACTTCACAATGGATTTTGCTCAATCATATTTTAAAAACTAGATGAGGTCGGCGGTTGATGGCAAAAGGCTCGCCCCCTATTACATGGTACTTATCACGTACCCCATTCAATGTCCCAAGAACCACATATGGTTCAGGTTGATTTATCTATTGTGTCCACTTTGTGACCGGCGATCGATTCTGTAAAAAATCTCATCGTGAAAAGTTACGTGAGGTGAGCTAAGAGTGAGCTGTCAATGGTGTCAATCCCTAACATTAGCTGGAATGGCAGCGCATTCTACGCTCACTTCACCAAAGATTTCACGGTGAGATATGGTTACAGAATCGCACCGCAGTACAAGTGCTAAAGATAACTGAGGCATGTGGCTAGAGGTGTAGAGGTCTGATGTTATGTCTTCATCATCATTCACACCCTGACTTCACTCAATACTGAGCACGGGCGAGAGGCCCGTGCTCAGTATTTTTCTTGTGCCAACCTCCACGTTCCTGTGCCAGCCTCATCCGGCGGGATAATTGTGTAACATACATAGAAATGGCTTTCATTTTGACAATTCAGCAACATTCATAGCGTTATTTACGTTGTTGAGCAGACAAATTTTTCGAAAATATGTTGCAATGGATTAGGAATAACCTTCAAAATGATTCAGTTTGTGGTTGATAGTGTATTACGCAATTAGGGTGCAGATTCTACCCGCGATGGCAATAATATCGTCCGCCCAACTCGATGTTATATAGCTACCAATAAAATACAGAATTATGCGAATTCCCAGTGCAACATTGTTAATAAAGAATTAACACAACGTTATTACGGGGGAATGTCATTAACTCCTCAATGCTCATTACTCTCCCAATCTTGGGGAGCCCGGGCTCTGTCGGTGTCAAATTAACATAGCGAGCGTGATGAATCTTACACCTGTGGGACTTGAGCTGTGCGCATAATGCGCTTGAGTTTGGGAATAAGGACCACGAATTTTTTAATTTCTGATCTGTTTCTCCAGCACCCTAATTTCGTAACACACTATCAACCAGAATTTGAATCATTTTGAAGGATATTGCTAATCCATTGCTTCATAATTATGTAAGAAAAGTTTGTCTGCTCAAAAACGTAAATAAATTAATGAATGTTGTTAAAATTTCAAAATGAAAGCCATTGCTACTGTTAAGAGTGTTATGCAATTCCCCCGCTAGGTGAAGACTTTCTGGCCACAGCTGCGTACGTAAGTAAAACAAGAGAGGATCCTTTTTATTTCGATTAATTATGCGCTGCAAGCAGGAATAGTCCTTACGGTGGTCAGATATAGATTTTGGTGATAGTACCTACTACGCTTTGGAATGGGCAACTACCTTCATATTTTCTGACTGACGGACTCCTTGACAATTTAAAAGTGTCTGTCTGGCAATGCTGCCAGCCTTTTGGGCACTGTTCCTGTTGACAGCTATGCGGACGAATTTTTTGATGCCCTATGATTATTTTGCTTATTTTTTCACATGTACATATTAATATTTTAAATATTAGCTATATATATATAATTTAAATATCGTCAATTTTACAGAAATAAAAATAGTAGCTGTAAAGTGTCTGTAAATGGTTTAATTGAAATAAATACTTTGTGTTTGAGTCCCTTCATGCAAATAGAGCCATATTACTTACCAAATCTCCAGGAAATATTCAGTCTCCCAAAATTCTTGGCCAACTCCACTGTGGAAACGCCTTTGCTCATCAATCATTATCCAGAATCCCCGATTCATTGATATAATTAGATTTGGCGAAAAAAAAAAAGTGAAATCCAAGATGGCGGCCGCATTGTACTGTTTGAGCAATATTAATGATATTCTTGACGGACTTTTAATAAAAATCGCTCTTAAAAGTGTTTGATTAATTACTTCAGTGCAATATTGGGGTGTCTTTACGCTAATTATGAAGAATGGAGTGAAGTCTGATTCAATATTAATTAGTAATTACATTTAGATTAAATTTTTGGACACAAAGACCGGTGCTGCCTTTCGCCTGGACGAAAATGGATTGCCTAAATGATGAATGTTCTTGTCAAAATAAGCTAATTCCCTTGCCGAGTTAAAATATTATTATTACTAGCTGCGCCCCGCGGTTTCACCCGCATAAGTTTCGATCTCGTAGGAGTATTGGGATAAAAAGTATCCTATATGTTAGCCCTGGTTATAAGCCATCTGTTTGCCAAATTTCATCCAAATCCGTTCAGGAGTTTTTGCGTGAAAGACTAATAAACATCCATCCATTCATACAAACTTTCACGTTTATAATATTAGTAGGATTAAAAGTCTGCGATGTCACACTGTAGGGCACAGACCTCTCTTTCCACTTCTTTCAGTTTAAAACCGCTAAGGACCAGTTCTTTTTGAAGGAGTCCAGCTCATCCCGCCATCCCCGTGGACCGACCGCGACGTCGACGACGAGATTTTCACAGAATAAATTGACTGGTTATCGAATCAGCCTATCGCAGTCCATAAGCCGTGGCTGCGCCACCACATCCTGGCCTCCACCTACCGCATCCAATCTGCCCCAGCCACCTTTTTAAGGTCGTTGGTCCATATAACTCGGGGGCATCCTACACTACGCTTGCCGATACGCGTCCAGGTTATAGACATTGGAAGACACAAAATCCGTCAGATAGTTCGACTCCCTAGCTGTACGCACATTTCACGTCGTGTATTCCAAAAAATGTTTTGTGTGTATGTGGTAAACGACATCGCGGCAGGCCCAGACGGAGATGGTGGGATGAGCTGGACTCCTTTCATAAAGATTGGTCCTTGGCAGCTCTGGACAGAGGGAGGTGGAAGAGAGTAGGGAGGCCTTTGCCTAGCAGTGGGACATTAATGGCTAATAAAAAAAATGTATGTGGTAACTTTACCACTTGCAGATGCACTTTTATAACACCCCAGTTTAAAAACAGGCTAAAATAACTCATCATCTGCCTGCCTTTTCCCAACTATGTTGAGGTCGGCTTCCAGTCTAACTGGATGCAGCTGAATACCAATATTTTACATGGAGCGACTGCCTATCTGACCTCCACAACCTAGTTACTGGGTAATACGATACTCCGGCTTGCTAAGATTGGTTGTCAGACTTTCGGGTTAGTAACGAGTGTCAAAGATCTACGAATAACAGCCGGGACCAACGGTTTAACATGCTTTCCGAGGCACGGAGGGGTTTCGGAATGTAAAGATGGTCACCTATCCACAGACCAACCGCGGCAAGCGTAGCTTAACCTGATCGATCAACCCGTGCGACTGTTACTACTTAGCCACAAGCCCCCGCTACATTAACTACCAAAATTAAAGTATACACAAATCAAACCTAACCTAACAAACCTGCTGGTCTTAAAACGCGCGGTTCATATCTTCCCCGACATTCCTTCCTCATGTTTCATTGTAGAACCATGTCCTTAAGTATTTAAACTAAAATAAAAAAAACACAAAAGGTAGTCCTCGATGTTTATCATGATTAGTTGGACGTAAACCTTTTCTTTTGGGGGATTTTTAGTCCGTTTGTCATTTGTTTTTGGTCCCTTTGTACGCAAAAAATGACCTATGACGCGTTTTGTGTTGTTGGTTGGGAAATGGAGCATGTTCGAACGTGTTCTAGACACTTTATGACTATTGAGAGATTATACAGGACAAAATTGAACAGGTGCGACAAATTAAAACATCTAATTCATGCTATAAAGTAAATTTAGACCATGCACATACGTGCGCGTAGGCGAGCGATGTGCAACGTCGGAGCGCGTTATTTTTTTCGTGGAAACGGTCAAAATTAGGTATATACCGTTAGTTCAACACGTTGCCAACTTGCTTCATGTTGTAAACTCAGCGGTGAATGGATTGCTTACGTGCTAAAATTGATACTTTAATTTTCATATTTGTTTTAATGATATAGCGGTATCTACAACGCCACATGCGAACAACGCGTCATACTGACGTCACGCAAATCCTGCATCTCGCAAGCAGAGTTTACCGCGCAATTAGCATAGATACAAACTTCCCGACATCAGTCATTTGGGCAATTGCCCGCCAGACACAACACCCGTCTGGTCGGAGGATGCTCCCTTTTCTATGAAGTATGAGTGAACTTTACACCTCATACCTCTAAAATAACATTGAAAACAAAAAAAAAAAACTGTAGCAACGATAATTCGTGTATACTTGAAGACTATAACTTAGTTTGCACTATCTAAGACCATAACTACACGATTTTTTTCAAGAATTTAGATTTGGGAAATGACAATTTATAATCATTATCTCAACAGTTACTGCATCTCTTCGATTTGTCGTATGTTATCAACCTCATCAGAATCACACTTTGTCGCATTGTCTGTAATAACTAGCTGTTTCCCGCGGCTCCGCCCGCGTTGAGGTCGGAAGATATCCTTCGGGAACGTACTACTTTCACATTTATTATAGATATAAATTGGATAAGGCCCTGGGACACACGCATTTCGCTAGTTATGTTAAAAGTTACATGTGGGTAATAAGGGGGTTATATGGTTACATGTAACTTTTCGACTCGAAACTCAATACGACAAAGTAGGGGAGTTGTATCAAAAGTTAAAAAAAAAAAACTGCAAAAACCGCCATAACAGTTTTGTACTCACTGGTACACCATACTAACTCATTTTTATTTCCTACGATTGAAATAACACTTAAAGCGATCGAAGACTATTATTTAAACAAACATGATGTGGTTATATTTATGTAGTTCTAACGTTGTAAGTTATAACGAAACGATCAGTTATAGGTGGTATCTGCCAGCCTTTTCCCAACTATGTTGGAGTCGGCTTCCAGTCGGATGCAGCTGAATACCAGTGTTTTACATGGAGCGACTGCCTATCTGACCTCCACAACCCAGTAACTGGGTAATACGTAACGCCTTGATAAAACTGGTTGTCAGATGTTCGGGCTTCTGACTACCCGTAACGACTGTCAAAGATCCAGAAGTAACAGCCGGGGCCAACGGCTTAACGTGCCTTACGAGGCACGGAGGGGTCGGGTATGTGAAAATGGCCACCCATCCATGGACCAAATGGGGCAAGCGTAGCTTAACCTGATCGATCGACCCGCGCGGCTGTTATTACTTAGCCACAACCCCACGTGGTATAAAACCCATTACTAGGAATTGTGTATTTATTTACTTATTTTGTTATTTTTATCTTACCGTCTCGTCTGCTGCACCTGTTGACGTCATCACGTCAACGCTGAAAACCAGCGCTGGGGCTCTGTCTCGCATAGCGTCGTAGCATTACGCTGAGCGATGGCCGTTTTGCGTGGATGTGACGCATATTTTCCCCCAACTTGTTCTTTGTGTTTGTGTTCTTTCTCTGCGTCATGTTTACCACAAATTAACGTATTTTATTATACATTAAAACATGTTGAAGTCCAATTTTTGTGACTTGCCTAAGAAAGTTGGACAATCATCATCTTCAGTCTATAGCAGTCCACTGCTGGACATAGGCCTCTCCTATTGCACGCCATTCAACTCGATTTTCGGCAACTCTCATCCACCTGCTACCAGCCATCCTGCGAAGATCGTCGCTCCACCTAGCCTGAGGGCGTCCTTCCTTAGTTGGACAATACAAAGGCACAAAACAAAAAGACATGATTTTCAATTAATCACAGAACCAGTTAATTGTGTTAATCGACTACAAAACCAAAACAAGTTATTTAAAATTTCTTTACAAAAACAAAAAAAAAAACACAACTGACTCCAAGAAAATAGCACCGCAAAGTGAAAAATAACTTTAATTTCGGAAGTCGATGTCAAAAAACGAAAATGCGGAACCAACGACACCGACTTTCGAAATTAAAGGTTTTATTTTTCACTTTTTACTTGTACCTACCCCACACGAATTCATATGACACTACTTACTAAATGCAGGCATGTAAATATCAGTGACAGGAAGTTATTAAAACAACATCATTATAAAACTAAGTGGAAAAAATTGTAGTATTGAAGCCAACTCAAAAACTACCCAGGCAAAGTTAATAAAATTTATATGGTACCACCTTATCCTTTAAAAAAAAGAAGTTTGCAAATCGGTTTATACATAAAAGAGTTCTGAGGTAAAAACATAAAAAAAACAACTGTATGGAGAACCTCCTCCTTTTTGAAGTCGGTTAAAAATCAGAAGACACTTAGCATAGTTTGTAATGAAAAATGTACAGACGCCAGCAGGTCAAGCTACCCGAAACTGTCAAATTTTCCCAATCAACCTTGAAGCTTAATGCTATAGTGATAAAGTTGAAAATGTATTAAAGAAATTTGACAGCTTGTAGCTTGATGTGCTGGCGTCTGTACAATATTCGACCTACCCATAAACCAGTTTCAAGGTACATAGTAGGAAGGTATTGTAATATAAGTTACAAAGTACGTAAATATTGCAAAAAGCTCAGGTGTTAAACCCACAACCTGACTCATCTATAAACGTCTTTTTTACCAACACCTTGACTAATAAAGTCGTTAATACATGAATAGGTCGTCATCATAAACTGCCAACTATGTTGGGGTCGGCGGGGTAATTGCGTACCTAACACACTATCAGTAGCAATGGGTTTCACTTTGACAGTTCAACAATATTCATTTTTAGAACATTTATGAAGCAATGGATTAGAAATGTCCTTCAAAATCATTCCGATTGAGATTGTGTGTGTGACATAGAGCAACACGGGCCACCGGCGGACCGGCCCGTGTTGCTCTATGGTGTGTGATGAATGATATGACGCAATAATAGTGCGGCTGCAGCTGAATACCAGTATTTTACATGGAGCGACTGCCTATCTGACGTCCACAACCCAGTTTCTGGGTAACACGACACTCCGTGCTCAGATTGCTTGCCAGACTTCTGAAGACCCGTAATGACTTCCAAAGATCTACGAATGGCAGCCGGGACTATCTGCTTAACGTGTTTTTCGAGGCACGGAGGAATCTCGATATTTAATGGATGGTCACCCATACACGGACCGACCTCGGCAAGTGAATCTTAACTTTCGATCGACCCGTGTGGCTGTTATTATTTCACCACGAATCCATAAAGTACATATTATGAATTGAAAAAGTCAAATTGGTACTTGCCTGATTTCATTAATAAGTATAACTTTATCTTTAGATTACTAATAAAGTAGTAAAATATAAGTCATCATAATCACTCTCCTGCCCATAACCCAATTTATTCGTGGTCGGCGCAATATGTCTTTTTCTTCCATACTTCTCTATCAGTCGTCATCTCAGTAGTCACCCCCTTTCTAACCATATCATCATTCACACAGTCCATCCGTCGTATCTTTGGCCTTCGCCTACTCTTATAGCCATCTACATTCATACTCAAAACTTTCCTAACGACATTTTTCTCATTTAAATATGGGTAATAAATAGAACAGGACATGTCTGCCGCATGCCGGACAAATTGTGGGCCCAAATAACACTGAACTAGTGCCCTGAGACAGTGAGGCGGGGTCGCGGCAGACCACGTCGCAGATGGCGAGACGAGCTGGATGTATAGGTTCTGTTAAACCTGGAAGGTGGACGCGCGGGCTGGCGAAATATGGAAGGAGTGGACGGAGGCCTTTGCCCAAGAGTGTGACAGCGTAGGCTAGAAAAAAAAATGGAGGTCATAACATAAAATAAAACATCTCAACTAAATATTAAACTACTAAAAAAACTACCATAACGAAATATCACACAGCACAGACCCATCAATTAGCAACCGGGACTAATTGATATTACTACCAACATTAATTAATTGATCAAACCAATCAACTATGCTCTATAACCATAGATTTTAAAACGCCTATCCATCGCCCGTAAAACAAACATCAAATAAAAAAAAACAATATTAATCTATGATCATAAATTATAAATTAAAGTCTCTTTTCGTGTCCGTTTGTGTGGTCGCGTTGTTCTTTTAAACTGCGCAACGGATTTTGATGATATTATACCATAATTTAGAGAATTTATTCGGAAGGTTTATTTATGTGTATAACACATTATTAAAACTAAACTTACATGTAAGGAAATCTCGATGTTTTGTCAAGTTCAGAACCGTGCGAAGCAGGGGCGGTTCACTAGTCTTCAGATATTATAGTCTATACTCAATGGATCCAACGCGAGGGCATAACTCACGGCCGCTATAAAGATCTATAGACTTTTCAAAGAAATTAAAAAAAAAACGTCCACTTACTCTACCATAATGCATGCCATTCTTGCCATTTCGCTCTAACTTCAACTTCGACAAAGGTAAGAGAGGGACAGGTATATGTCTTTATCCACGGTGTAAAGTACGGGCATTCTCAGTTTGAAACAAGTTGCTGTGGAGAGCAGATGTGTTCGAATTTTTGAATTTTGATTTTTTGTTTGTTATACAGATACGATATTTTTGATTTTAGTTTCTGGTACTTTTTTGTGGTTATCTTCAAAACTTATGTGTTCAGTGTTTGTGGGAAGTGACATTGCGAAAATACTTGACTTTTCTGGAGATATTTTGGAATTAATTTTCTTAAAGGTTGGTTGATATTTTTTCTATATTTATTAAATGTTTTAGTTGTTAGCTTGAATTTACAGAAACGAAGATATTTTTTTGTCAAAAATGATTAATATTTTGCCAACTACATAATCATAGTTTTCATCTAAACTCACTGATAAATAATATATCTACAATGAAATACAGCAAAACTTAGTTTTTAGTTAAAAACTTGCAATTTTTTTGACCAAAATTGCACTAACCTACACCTCTTTAACTCAATGTTACTCAAATCAATATCCAAAACACGATAAATGAACTCGTTACCAACACATAATTAAAAACAAAACTAAAATACTGCAAAAAACCCAAAAACTCTTAACTTATAATGTTCTCGTTGACCTCAGAAACTGCTCAACTCGCTTCATAGACATTTCTCCGTTACCTCTATATACCATAATGTTTACACATACCATAACATCACGCCTACATTCCCCGAAGGGTTATGCAGGGGTGTGTACAACACCCATTTTTTGCCAGTTATCTTTAAGTCCCATATTGCCATGAACCGGGCACAAATCATACTCTAAGCTGCTACTGAGCAGCGGGATTGTCCGAAAGGGTTACCGCTACCCCGGAACATAAAGGGCGAAGGAAGGAACATGGGTGGGTTTTAGTCAGTAAGAGTCTGACACTCCCTTCCGCTCCACCCAGAGCGGGAGAGGTCATTTGATGATTTCCCAACAGAAAAAAAAAAGCTGCTACTGAGAAATTCCTGATAAAAAAGTAGTTTTATAGGTTCGAAACTAGCTAGGCACTTTACTTTGTGTAAATTATTTCATCACCAAAACTCTTAAAACGGTGAAGGAAAACATCTTGAGGAACAAATATCCTAGAACCAAATTCGAAGACATGTGACATCTATCAACTTGTACTGGGCCCGCGTGGTGGATTACGGTCCACTGCATCGCAGAGGAGAGGAGGCCTGTGTCCCAGCAGTGGGAACGTTATATGTTGATTATGCTTGCGAAGACTCGACCAACGTGGCAGTCCCTAACAAGTTTGGTCGGGTGATAAACTGCGACCACTTATTCGTTTGACAAGCGTGTTGTTTATATTATGGCAATAACTGTAAGTTAACCTGCCCATGGCATGATTTATTTCAAAATCAAAAGTCAATTATTCAAACTAGGCTGAGAATCAGCAGTTTTTGAACGTCAAAATGGCAAGAAAGTCCCCCTAGTGCTATCGCTGGGAAGAAGTGGCGCAACAAACTCCCCAGCAGCACAGCTGTCTGTTCAGTTAGAAGAACTTGGTTCTATACAACAGTATTCAAGGTAATATACATTAAAAACAAATCAACACAAATATAAAATAAATTATTTGCCATATTGCAACAACAATTTCGTACAAGCCGTGTGCCAGATAGAATTTCCCATCGACAAAAACGACGAACTTCTATACAAATCATCTCCTATTTATCCGTTTTATGGGATGATTTTCAAGAATCCTTTCTTAGCTCACTTTCATTTTAATAAGGAACTCTTGTGCACATGTTTTCGGACTCAGCGGTTTAGGCTGTGTGTTGCCTGTCGGTGAACTAATTAATTAAATATTTTTATTGAGTAGATAAATCGGCTTCTGCATATTATTGTTTCCTCATGCATTGATGTGTTTTTGTGTTCTCCTCACGTGTCAAATTTAAACAATATGTGTTGATTTAGGTATTTTCTAACCCTTATCAACTCAGCTTAAACTCGTATTCAAATAGAGGGGCAATTCTTCTAATTTTAAGAACGTTCACAGTCTGAAGGCCAATTCTCGTAATTTAAAACGTTCAAAATCTAGTCGCAGTCTCATCTCGTCGATAAACAAATGTCAAAAACTTGTCAAAATGTAGAAAAATTAGACGTGTTTTTGACAGATTGAGACTGAGATCAGGGGGTCTACTCCGAAGTGGTATCGGCCGAATGTTCGGCCGTTTCCTGCTATTAAGTTACTATTTGGTTCGGTCAGTCCCGATCCTACACTCCTACAACCATTCGAATATTGACTACGGGACCGACCCAACTGCGCCGATCCGAACTTTTTTCGCATTTTCCAATAATATTCGGTTCGGCTTCGTAGTAGACCTCCAGACGTTCTTAAAATTACGAGAATTGCCCCTGTGATCTCAGTCTCAATCTTTCAAAATACCTCTAATTTCCCGACATTTTTGACATTGATTGTCGCTGAGATGATATTGTGACTAGATTTTGAACGTTTTTAATTACGGCAATTGGCCTTCTGATCATAATACTTGTTGCACTTAATAGTACCAACAATTTTACCGGTAAATGCTTCAAAGGAAGAAACGCTCATTTACGAGGCATATGCTTTTATATTTGCAAAAAACGAGAATGGCACTAAAATATGTACTTTTTTAAAGTTACTTTGCTCATAAGGAATTTGTCATGTGTCGTGGGCGCAGATATAAATCTCACATGCATTAACACACAGACCAGGTAGAACTATCTGTAGGCCATACAAATATTTGATCCGACCGAGGATTGAAGCCAGAACCCGCAGCGCAGAATTGCTGGTTCAGCATGCTACATGTTTTAGATCATCATTCTCCTGCCCCTATCCCAATTTATTTGGGGTCGGCGCAACATGGCTTTTTCTTCCATATTTCTCTATTTGTCGTCATCTCGGTAGTCACCCCCTTTCTAACCATATCATCTTTCACACAGTCCATTCATCGTTTCTTTGGTCTTCCCCTACTCTTATAGCATCAACATTCACACCCAAAACTCTCCTCACGACATTTTCCTCATTCCTCCGTATCACATGCCCATACCATGACCACCGATTTCCACACAACTTTTCAGTTACCGGTGCCATTTTCAGACTTCCTGCTTTAAGGCTGATTTTTCCATCGACAGATAATTTTTATTCGTGGAATAAATTGACGTTTGACAGTTTTTGTATGAATTAACTGTCAAAATTTCAAAATTATTCCTCGAATACAGTTATCACATGATTAAAAAATCAATAGATATCTTAACTATTATTATAAAGAGAAATTATTTGATTTTTTGTATGTTTGTTTGTTACGCTTTCACGGTTGAACGGATTTGGATACAATTTGGCACATGGGTAGACCATGACCTAGATTAGGACATAGGATTCTTTATCCCGATATTCCCACAGGCTCGAGACTTATGCTGGTGAAACCGCATGTTGCAGCTAGTACTTCGTAGAAAGAGGTAAAGAGAAATAAAAGTCTGAAGGATTGCGTGACACATAATATGGCTTGAAAGGAGGTGACTACTGAGATGACGACTGATAGAGATGAATGGAAGAAGATGTGCGGCACCGACCAGTAATACATACAAAAAATGGGATAAGGGCAGGGGATGATGGTTCAAAAGCCTTTAATGATGGAACTCGGTTCACTGTGGAGGATGAATGGCAATCTTTTCGTATACAATATTGATATTGGTTTAGGTTACTCTGACAACAACATGTGTCGGAAAACTCATTCTGCCATGTATCTTTATCATTTGCTTGCCTTTTTCTCAACTATGTTAAGGTCAGCTTCCAGTCAGCAACTGAATACCAGTATTTTACTTGGAGCGACTACCTATCAATGCTAACACGCATTATCAGCCTGTATTGTCACACACAGGTCTCCTCTCGGTGAGGGAGAGTGGGCTGTACTGTAATCTACCACGCGGGCCCAGTGCGGGATGGTAGACGCCAGATATCTTCGAATTTTTGGTTCTAGGACATGCCGGTTTCCTCACAATGTTTTCCTTCACCGTTTCGAGATCAGTGGCGATGCTATAATTTACATAAAATCAAAGTCTGGGCTTGAACCTACGACCTACAACTCGTAAGTCGCGGCCGTTACCACTGCTCTCACCGATACTAATAATGACGCAATATTTGAATATGTGACGAAAAATCACCAAAAACACTTATAAAACTTACCCTACAGACTAAAATCATATTTTACAATTCATAAGCCAACATTCTCTCATACTATCGTAAAATTTTTTGAAGCTTTTCATACGTAATATGCTTCCGGGCCCTCGGCCTATAGAAATGCTAATTCTTAATATAATGGATGTATCTTCACAATCTTTGGGAAGTACTGTTATCTGATCGGAGTGAGATGTCAGTTGTTGTCGTAAATTATCCTACTAATATTATAAACGTGAAAGTTTGTATGGATGGATGTATGTTTGGTACTCTTTCACGCAAAAACTCCTAAACGGATTTGGATGAAATTTGGCACACATATAATCCTACGGGATCGAAACTTATGCGAGTGAAACCGCGGGGCGTAGCTAGTACGTTAATAATAATTTGGTGGAGCTAAATAGGTCAGCGGTCGTGCAGTGTTCGCAGTGCCGGTCGTGTGTTCGAACCCAGGCAGGCGCTTTACTTTGTGTAAATAATTTCATCACCACTGCTCTCAAAACTGTGAAGGAAAACATCGTGACGAACCAAAAATTCTACGCTATATAATTAGCCTATAATGTTCCCACTGCTGGGACACAGGCCTCCTCTTTCTGTGAGAGGAAGGAGGAAGTGGGCCGTAATTCACCACGCGGCCCAGTGCGGGTTGGTAGGTGTATCTACGAATTTTTGGTTCTGGAACTTGTCCATTTCCTCAGGATGTTTTAATTCACCGTTTTTGAGAGCAGTGGCGATGACATAAATGACACGAAGTAAAGTGCCTGCATGAGTTTAAACCCACGACCTACGACTCGTAAGTCGTTTTTCCGCCATTTCAACTGGCCCACCACTGCTCAGACGGATATGAGCAACTTTTAATCCTGTACCGCAGACGGAGTCGCGAGCAAAAGTTAGTAGCCTATAAATTTAAGAACCCAATATCAGAATTCTATTATAAATTGACTGGTTTCATGAATCGCCTACAACGAAGCATAAGTCAGGCATATTTTGAAAGTCTAGACGTGGTTAGGTAACAATGTGCCTAGATTCCGATCGGATTACTCACAGAACAATAGTTACACAATCGTTTTGACTAATAACTATCGCCCGAGCTCAATTGAGAAATAAGATTGAGGGGTTTTGGTATAATTAGGAGTTGTAATCCATTGTGCTCAGTAATCTAGCGCGTCTCTCTATCTACTCTCCTATCGCAGGTATGCGAGAAGAGATTTCTTTACAAATAAGCATCACCTTTGTACCTCTTTTCTGTTCTTTTTTTGTCTGTTTCAAAATCAAAATATTTTATTTCAAATAACCCAACATGGGCACTTATGAAACGTCAGAAGCTAGGTGCGCGGTTCCAATTGGTCGTTTCCTATGGAGAAAAGCCGGCAAAAAACTCCACGTTTATTCTTTTAAAAATATATTATACATATTGTGTCAAAAAAATTGTCATCTGTGCTAAACGTTAACTAACAGATCTCATTATCTATTTAAATTAGCAGACATGTGTGCAGTTTTCTACCGACTGTACTTTGGCTGACGAATTGAATAAAACTGACGAAGCGACGAAAACTGGCAAATACTGGAAACTGTCGAGTTAAAACAACTGTCTAATCAGCAAAACTGACGAATCAGTGAAACTGAGGAATCAGTGAAACTGGCGAATCAGTGAAACTGGCGAATTAAATAAAATGACGACCGAGGGAAACTGACCAGTGATACGCGGACTCTTTTTATGTTATAAAATTATATATTTTACATGTAAGCGAAGCCGCGGGATGCACCTAGTAAGTTGTAGATCAAGCTAAGCAATTCACGGGGGGTCTTACCTTTGATTCTAAACAATTCTTAGCTTATATGGAATCGTTATTACACGACTCTTTGTAAGGATTTGTAAAATATGGATAGCTGCATCTGTTTAAGAAGCTAACCGCGACATGATAGGATAAACTATACGGTTTTAAAACACACAGGTTGTGAGTATGAATGTGGATAATTGAAAGTGAAATCATTTATTTCCATTACGACAGTTGAAAGGCAGTTTTGAATGTTAAAAAGCATTTTTGTTTGTCACAACAAAAAAAAAAAAATGTGCCTTACATTTTTTTTTTTTTTTTCTAGTGGGAAATCATCAAATGACCGCTCCCGCTCTGGGTGGAGCGGAAGGGAGTGTCAGACTCTTACTGACTAAAACCCACCCATGTTCCTTCCTTCGCCCTTTATGTTCCGGGGTAGCGGTAACCCTTTCGGACAATCCCGCTGAACAAGGCACATTTGTATTCAACTAGGAATACAACCTCATTATAAACTACATTTCTAATATGTAGGGGGTAGTCACCGGAATACCTATTCGGATTTGAAACAATCTTTTTGCATTTGATAACCCAATTCTTTAGGAAGGCTATAGACTGTAAACACCACGCTAGGACCCTTAGAAGCCGAGCAACAATAAAACAGTCAAAAACGACGCTAAGTGAAATCGAAGGAATAGCGCGGGCAGACGATGCAATGCGACCGGGAAGTAATAGCGCGGGCAGACGATGCAATGCGACGGGGAAGTAATAGCGCGGGCAGACGATGCAATGCGACGGGGAAGTAATAGCGCGGGCAGACGATGCAATGCGACGGGGAAGTAATAGCGCGGGCAGACGATGCAATGCGACAGGGAAGTAATAGATGCGACGGGGTGGGTCGGGGGAACAAGAACACGCGGACGAAGTCGCGGGCAGCCGGTCGATTCTGTAAAAATCTCACCGTGAAAACTCAAGTGAAGTGAGCTTGATGTGAGCTGTCAGTAGTGTCAATCCCTAGCATTAGTTGGAATGGCAGCTCACTCCACGCTCACTTCACCTAAGTTTTCACGGTGAGATGGTTACAGAATCGCACTGCAGAACCTAGTGGTAAGTAGAAGTCAAAGCATTTATTTCAAATAGGCACATAAAAGGCACTTTTGACCGTTGGGGTAGACGCGTTCTTGAGTTGAGACAGCGAACCGGTAAACGTGAGGTGGGACGCCCTCAGGATAGGTGGAGCGACGATCTTCGCAGGATGGCTGGTAGCAGCTGGATGAGAGTTGCCGAAAATGGAGTTGAATGGCGTGCAATAGGAGAGGCCTATGTCCAGCAGTGGACTGCTATAGGTTGATGATGATGATCGTCAAAAGGCACTTTTGAACGTAAATAAATAAATAAAGATTTCGGCCTTAAGACCGGTAATCAAATCCGTCTTTAAATCTTAATTTTCTCGAACAAAAATGTGGTTAAAATAAGTGGTTATGAGAACATGATAATTACAAAGTTCGTAATGGTCGCGATATTATCTCGACGTCTGATGTCGAGTCGATTGGTTGGCATTTTATTTTATTGAAATGTGGGTGTTATGGGACCGCTTGTTATGGTATCACATTTATTAAAAGTAAACATAACATCACGCCTGTTAACCCGAAGGATTAGGCAGAGGTGTGAGTTGAGCTACACGATAATGCTTGCACCTTGAAAAATGCGAAAAAAGTTCGGATCGGCTCGGTTGGATCGGGACCATAGTCAATATTCGAAAGAGTGTAAGAGTGTAGGATCGGGACTGACCGAACCAAACAGTAAGTTCGTAGCAGGAAACGGCCGAACAATCAGCCGATACCACTTCGGAGTAGGCCCCCTGGACTGATCCACTCTTTGTGTGGTACAATCCTCAAAAGACCATCTCAGACATCAATCTACATGGTTCTCACATGATCTGACCAAGATTATGGCTGGACTTTAAAAGAGACTGTTACCTCTGAGTTTGTTTCAGATAGGAAACGCCGACCTTATCAAGCTTATTTGTATTTTTTTTTTAATATGGCCTGTAATATTGATTCCGATATCCTATTTGCAGATTTTTTTTCATTTCTTTTCATTTGTATAGCACACCCATCTTTCATTTGTATAGTAAACCCACATTTTGCCGTAGTTATGTTTAAGTCACATGTAATAGGGGGCGACCCTATTGCCGTCAACCGGGCACATATCCAGACTCCGGGCTGCTGCTGAGAAATTCCAGATGGAAAAATCCATCATCATCATCATTAATTGGACGTAGTTTAGCAGAAAGGACTCCACAATCCACAAAAAGTAATTTTCGAGTTATCGAGGTTTTAAGTTTAGATGTGTATTGCTGCAATGATGTTGTATATGTAATATTTTGAAATATTATCACTTATGGGCAAATATACCAATATTTTTATGAGTCAAGTTGTATTACATAGACTAACGCAATTTTCGAGTTATTGGGAAGAATGTGGGTTGATTCCTTTTTGCTAAACTACGTCCAATTTATTTCTGACTAGCTGCGCCCCGCGGTTGCACCCACATAAGTTTTGATCCGTGGGAATAACGGGATAGGAAGTATCCTATATGTCAATCCTGGTTATAAACCACATGTGTGCCAAATTTCATCCAAATCCGTGCAGTAGTTTTTGCGTGAAAGAGTAACAAACATCCATCCATCCATCTATCCATCCATCCATCCATCCATACAAACTTTCACGTTTATAATATTAGTAGGATAGTAGGATAATAAAATCCAAATTTTCTTGTTACCCATATACATTGTAAGAAAAATATTTGCGCATCTATTATTTACGTGTACCTACCGTTCTTCATAAGTTCGTGTATCTAGTAACATGATTACATTGTGTTTCTCATGATAATTGCATTCTTTTTGAGAAATAAATATCTTAAATGGTAATTTATTAGTACTTACAGACACAACTTAAACGCTAGTGTTAGTTCATCATCATCCTATAGCAGTCCACTGCTGGGCATAGGCCTCTCCTATTGCACGCCATTCAACTCGATTTTCGGCAACTCTCATCCAGCTGCTACCAGCCATCCTGCGAAGATCGTCGCTCCACCTAGCCTGTGTTAGTAAATCCATAATAATTATTACAGAGGTCTTAAAAGTTAGTATTACACTACCGACTAAGGTTTACATAAAAGGTACTGTTTTGTATTTTTTGGTTTGGTAACACCAATAACACTGAACGACCCTGAAGTCGAACCCAAGACCAGTAGGTTCAGTAGTAGCTCTGGCAGTCACTAGACCATGGAGGTTCTTTTTTGAAACTCTTGAGCCTGGTTTATGACCTGACTCCCAAGTCACATCTTGTCAAGAACCCACAGATTAAAAAGAACACTCAAAAAGCATTCAAAACCAGCTTTTTTTTCTCCAAATTCTTTCACCCGACCGTAACAATATTATGTGATAGAAAAACTACGTTCAAAGTCACTGTGGCACGACTCGAGGGTTTTCGTGACCTAAAATGTTAAGGTTTTAAGGTCAAAAGTCATGACTTGACACTGTAATAATGGTTTAAAGGGCCTCTGAGTCACAGTAATTGATTTATTTCGAATAGTCTACGAGAAAGAATTCGGAAGAGCTGATGTGAAAGGAATTTTTGAGAGTTTATCGCTTTTGTGTCAATGGGCAGTTTGATTGAGGGGCTCGTGGTTAAGTAATAACAGTCGCACGAGTCGATCGATAAGGTTAAGCTACACTTGCCGCGGTTAGTCCGTGGATGGGTGACCATCTTTACATACTGAGAACCCTCCGTGCCTCGGAAAGCACGTTAAGCCGTTAGTCCTGGCTGTCATTCGTGTATCTTTGGCAGTCGTTACGGGTCGTCAGAAGCCCGACAGTCTGACAACCAGTCTTACCAAGAGCCTCCGGTTAGACTGGAAGCCTTCATCATGAGCTCTACTACTACCTACTTACTGAATTTCTTTCGGTTAACTATCGAAAGGGTCAATCTAGCTGACCATCTGCATCTGCTTAGCGTTTTCCCAACTACGTTGGGGGCGGCTTCCAGTCTAACCAGATGCTGCTGAATACCAGTATTTTACATGGAGCGCCTGCCTATCTGAACTCCACAACGCAGTTACAGGGTAACACGATACCCCTTGGTGTGACTGGTTGTCAGACTTTAGGGCTTCTGACTACCCGTAACGATTGTCAAAGATCTACAAATGACAGCCGGTACCCTTCCGAGCCACGGAGGGGTCTTGGTATGTAAAAATGGTCACCAATCCACGGACCAACCGTGGCAAGCGTAGTTTAACCTGATCGATCGACCCGTGCGGCTTTTATTTCTTCATCTTCTTCTGAATTAAACTTACATCATGAAATCAATACTTTCGACAAGTTTAAAGTTTCTTCAAAAACACATTCTGTCAATATCCGACGCTGTATAATGTTATTATAGACCGAAAAATACAAGTTTACATTAATATTTGTATTAATATTAGGTCTACAAATAAAAAAGTCATACGAATGATCGAATTTTAATATTAAATCCAAGACTTTCGGAACTCGTTTGTGGCCTCGAGAGGATTGTGTTGGGACATGTTCATTGGTAGTTAAAAAAAAAAGGATTTCGTATCTTCGTCTTCAGCGATCTACAAGGCCCTCACATGGTCTGACCAAGATAATGTCTGGACTTCAAAAGAGACTGACCCCTGAGTTTTTTTCGCCAATTCTTCTCAGGGGAAGAAATATAAAAGGTCGACTCGACTTCATCTAGCTATTTTTTTTATATGACGTGTAAAATTGATTCCGATATCCTTTTTATAGAATAAACAATTTTATTACATTTTCAATAGCAGTCCACAGCTGGACATTTGTCTCTCTATTAGCACTCCATTCCACTCGATTCTCGGCAAATCGCATCCAGTTGCTACCAGCCACCAATTTGCTGATTCACAGTCTCCACTCAAGAACACGTGTAGACGTGCTCTTGAGTGGAGACTGTGAATCAGCCGTAGAACTGATGACCGTTGGGGTAGCCCAACGGTCATCAGTTCTACGGCTAATATGGCCGGCCTATTGCCACATCAGGTTGCTAATTAAAAACGAATTAAAATTCAGAGCTGTCCCTATTGAACACAAAAGAATTTTGTTATTTTACTGAAACTGAGCTTAATTTAATAATTTATTAGTTTGATTAAAAATACCAGTAAAATAGATTAAATTTAGATTAAAATTAGATTAAATATTATATACATAGTTGACTCCAAGCACATCACCATTCATTCACTAAAAAAAATACCCACACAAAATAATTTTCGTTTTTCATTCGGCCTCGGCTTTCACTATTCGGCCTCTTTCCCATCACTAGCAATAACTTTGACGGGTTCGCTACGAATTTGCCCATTTGTAAGCATTCTGTCATTTCCTCTGTGTTTTTAGATAAATCAATATAAATTAAGTTAGTTTGGGTACTATAAAGTTTGCTGTTAACGATAATATTTATGATTTTACCTAGCAATAGTGTAAACCTATAAATAAATAATACATAGTACCTATTCACGTTAGAAATATTTGAACGACTGCCTAGTGGTCGCAGGCCAGGAAGCTGACCATGAGGTCCATTACCCTAATTTTGTAACTAACTTTCAATCACATCATGATTTTCCTGCCCTTATCCCAATTTATTGGTGGTAGGCGCAACATGTCTTCCTCTTCCGTTCATCTCTATCAGCCATCATGTCAGTAGTCACCCCCTTTCTAACCATATCATCATTCACACATTCCATCCATCATTTCTCCGGTCTGCCCCTACTCCTATAGCCATCGACATTCATACTCAAAACTCTCCTCACGACATTTTCCTCATTCCTCTGTAACACCATGACAACCGATTTCCACAGAACTTTTCAGTTACCGGTGCCACTTTCAGACTTCCTCTTATATACTCATTTTTTATTCTATCCATTCGTGTCACATCCCTCTTAGCATTCTCATCTCAGCTGCATGCAATTGCCTTTCATTCATCCATTTTCTGGCCCAACATTCTGATACCTACAAGATAGCAGGTCTAATCATGGTTTTATATATCTTCACCGTAAGTTCTTTCAATCACAATCTGAATGATTTTGAAGGTTATAATTGCTGATCCATTACTTCACATTCGAAAAATTTGTCAGCTCAACAACGTAAATATCGCAATGACTGTTGTTGAACTGTCGAAATGAAAGCCATTGCTACTGTCAGTGTGTTACGCAATGACCCTGCTGGATTCGATTCGCAGGTCGGGCAAAGTATAATTATTAGGATTTTCCACAAACAATTCCTCAATACCTAACAGCTCAGCAGTGGTGAGCTGTGGTGGCCCAATGGTACGAGTATCGGCCCCGTTTTACGAGTGTAGGTCGTGAGTTCGAACCTAGGCAGGCACTTTACATTGTGTATTTATTTTCATCACCATTGTTCTCGAAGCGGTGAAGGAAAACATCGTGAGCCAACCAAAAGTTCGAAGACATGTGACATCTACCAACCCGCACTGGGCCCGTGTGGTGGATTATAGCCCACTCCCTCTCACCAAGAGAAGGCCTGTGTCCCAGCAGTGGGAACATTATTGGCTGAGTATGCTTTTCTCCTGCCCTTACCTCAATTTATTCGTGGTCAGCGCAACATGTCTTTTTCTTCCATACTTCTCTATTAGTCGTCGTCTCAGTAGTCACCCCCTTTCTAACCATATCATCATTCACACATTCCATCCATCATTTCTCTGGTCTTCCCCTACTCATATAACCATAAAAATTGTGTCTACATTTAAATAAAAACATTAAGGAACATTTTCAATAAAAATAACTAACATAAAAATTATTGAAAATTACGCTCAAATATAATAAATGTCGCCATTTGAGAGATCAAGATTCGCACAAAAAACACTAATGGTTTTCATAATACGATTACACGGACGGACATGTTTTTTATGTATTTATTAACATATTATTATAAAAAAAAAATATATGAAGTATAAGGGCATAGTTATACTATTCGACTAATACAGGCTTAGCCTATAAATCAATCAATCTGCCTAGCCTTTTCCCAACTATGCTGGGGTCGACTTTCAGTCTATCTGAATACCAGTATTTTACATGGAGCGACTCCACAACCCAAACTCAAATAATTTGTTTTAAATAACCCAATTACAGGCACTTTTGTATTCAAAAGTGTCTATTGTCAAGGAGGGGTCGGTCAGTCAGAAAGATGAAGCTAGTTGCCCCCATTCCAAAGTAGGTACCTATGGAGAAGAACGGACAATAAATTCCACGGATACTCTTTTAAATCATAAAATTGTTACAAAATGTTGGTTACTGGACAACACACATACACACACACACACACAACAGGATACCCATTGGTAAAACTTGCTGATTTACTTTCGGGCTTCTGACGACCCGTAACGACTGTCAAAGATCTACAAATGACAGCCGGGACCAACGGCTTATCATGCTTTCCTAGGCACGGAGGTCTCAATATGTTATGGATGGTCACCCATCCACGAACCGAACATTATAGGCTGATTATGTATACTACCAATCACTCTCTACTCTCTCCCTCCCTCTCTCCTTATGTATCTACATACTAATATTATAAACGCGAAAGTTTGGATGGATGGATGGATGTTTGTTACTCTTTCACGCAAAAACCAATGCAACACAGACAGTTTATTACCAGGATTAACACATAGAATACTTTTTATCCCGATATTCCCACGGGATCGAAACTTATACGGGTGAAACCGCGGGGCGCTGCTAGTTTAAAATAAACAAATTGGACATTAGCCAACCAAAAACAAGTTTAAACCTAAAACCAAATAGATTCCTCAAACCATAGATTACCATGTAACTCCACACATAAAATAAATAAACCCTCATTACAATATTAATAAGAAATTAACAATTATTCAAATAACACTATAAATATTAATGATGGTTGTAATTGCGACGGGTTTGTCGCGATTAAATAGTCGCATTATGTGTCTGTGCCCTTATTTATTTAATACTCATTCTGTGGCGTCTCTGGACGGCGATATATCTTTTTTTATTGATCATAGATAATACTGTAGTTAAGGAACAAGTTTAATAGAGTTAGAAATTTTTGAAGTGAATAAGTTAGAAATTTATTTGACAAGTAGCCATGCCGTGCTGTTTCCGTGCCTCGGAAAGCACGTTAAGCAGTTAATCCCGGCTGTCATTCTTGGATCTTTAACAGTCGTTACGGGTAGTCGAAAGTTTGACTACCAGCCTTACCAAGGGGTATCTTTTACCCAGTTACTGAGTTATGGAGGTTAGATAGGCAGTTGCTTCATGTAAAATACTGGTATTCAGCTGGAATTAATTTTCAAAAATCCTTATTTCGTGCTCACCTTCGTTGTATAAGGAACTCTTGTGCAAAATTTCATGCTTCTACACCCAGCAGGTTTATTTAGTATTTTATATATAATAACTAGTTACAAAAGACTCAAATATTACAAAAACAATAACAACAACAAAACAACAACAACAACAAACAACAACAACAAACAACAACAACAAACAACAACAACAAACAACAACAACAACAACAACAAACAACAACAATAACAACAATAACAACAACACGGTGGCACGTTGGTAACAATATTTGTTAACTACTATATTAGTAAACTTAACCTAACACTGCAATTGAGTTTATACGAATCCCTGCTACGAAGCTGAGGAAAGCTTGCAGCAGCCATTCATACAGATTTAGATATCTGCCCATCTCTCGTTAAACATAAGAAATGTCTTAAAAAATTATTGTAATATGAATGTTTTTTTTTTATTTTAGGTATTTTATTATTCATTGTTCTAATATTTTACAGAATTTGTTGTGTTTTTATGTTCCATTGTCAAAAATTTTCTTTTATTTTATTACGTGTTAGGTATTTAATTTGTTAGCTTAGTTGTTGATTTTATTGTGCTTGCTGTGGTCTCCTGTAATTGAAGGAAGTACACCTACTGAATACTTTGTAATGTTTAGCGTATATCTTTTGTTGGAGATCCTAAAATAAATATAATATAATAATAATAATATAATATAATTATATAATTTTATTGTCTCCAAAAAATTTAAGCACTAAGTTACACACAATTTGGCAACAAACAGAATAAACTAGCATCTGTAACCGAACTAGGTAGTGCCTGTATTTCGGTTATCAGCGCCCATCCCCATCAGATATTATAAACCAAAAACAAAGCCATTATACAATTTAAAACATAATGCAAGAAGAATTTAAGCAAATATAAAAAAGTAACATTAAAAGAATCCTTACTTTAGAAAAAAAGACAAAAAATGTACGGAATTATGTCCTCTTGATTGCTGTGTTCGATCACATGTCCTAGAGTGAACCGGCTAAGAGGGTGAGTGTATGTAAGTGTGTAAAGGTTCAATAAATAAATACACAAGCAGTCCAGCACCCTAATTGCGTAACACATTAGCAATCTCAATCTGAATCATTTTGAAAGATATTGCTAATCCATTGCTTCATATGTTCGAAAAATTTGCCTGCTCATCAACGTAAATAACGCAATGAATGTTGTTGAACTGTCAAAATTAAACCCATTGCTACAGATAGTGTGTTAATACACAATTACCCCGCAGTCTGCTCGCGATACACCGCAGTACAATGTTGGGGCTGGCCCGCAGCCGGCGCACCAAGGAGGCGCATCTTTTTCGCATCGTAGCGTACTCGTAAAAGCAATCGTCACGAACTTCAACAAACATGTGAATAAGGTTCACATTCGCATGGAAAGCTTAAAGAAGTGCGACCTACACGTCTTACAATAAAAGTTTGATGTTAACGGCCTGTTACTGTAAGTAAGTACTTATCTTTAACAACAATACAGTCGCTTATTTACGGCTACGTCCGTCGTTGGTCCCAGGTATGTGGTGTGGCCTTAGACCCGTAGCTAGAACTGCCTCGTAAAAACTATAGTCTTAGATGTTCGATGACACGTATAGACGAACAAATTGTTTGGTCGGCCCGTTTTTTCCTTTTCACTCTGGGCAAGTGCCCAGGGCCCCACGATCGAAGGGGCCTGCCTTCAAAAAAATCTTTCTTTGCAACCACCGTTCCATTCGTACCCGATCCAATGATAATATAATTGATTTGCAGTTCGTTTTACAATAAATTTCTAGCCCCAAACTTATGAAATTTCAGAATTAAATAAAGAAAAATTGACGTTTATCGCTAATGCCCATGATTGACGATTTTGCTTACTTATCTGAAAACTAGAACAAGAATCAAAATCTCAATAGTCATAGAATTTTAAGCACCAACCTGTGAATGCTAAGAGTTACGTTTCTGAATCATATTACAATTATCGATTCATTTATTGTGGGGCCCCGTGATACTTATGTGCCCAGGACCTCCAATAGGTGAAAGACGGCCCTGTGTAGGTACAGGCAAACTTGTAACTATAGTCTCTTCCAAAACTCATCATCTTCAGGTGCCTGCCTTTTACTAACTATGTTGGGGTCAGCTTCCAGTCTAATCGGATGCAGCTGAATACCAGGATTTTACATGGAGCGACTGCCTATCTGACCTCCAAACCCAGTTACTGGGTAATACAACAATCCTTTAGTAGGACTGGCTATCAGACTCGATCGACTGTTATTACCTAGCCACAAGCGCCTTCGGCGTAGTAGCTCCCGATTCATAGACTCACTACCAAAACCAGTACCGAAAATTCACAAAAAAACAGTCTGCCACGAAAAACTAACAATTCCAAACAATTAAAAAGTAACAATGAAAATTTTGCGCAGTCCAACAGTCGTGGTCAGGATGAACAAAACGCATAATTGTTGCCGATCGGTTTCTGAGAACGTAGGACACAAAGAGATTCCGGAGTCATTAGGGGGAGCCGTTGTTTTTGTTGTCCGGACATATTGGCATGCGCGTTGAGACGAACTAGATAGTTTCGGGGTTCTTGTGTTAAAGGCTAGGTACAGATCATGGAATGAGAGAGGGTTTTTACTTGACATGTTTTTTTTAATGATATAATCTAGTGCTTGACTGCGATCCTTGCTGATGGAGAGCAGTGATGCAATCGTTGATGGTAAAGCGCATTCATTTATTATGAGACTCTAGTTTGGTTTGTAAAAAAAAATGGGTCTAAAGTGAGTGGAGTTAGTGGGCGCAAGCGCTACTGCTGAGGATGTGGTCCTGGGTCCGATTCCCAGGTCGGGGTAAGTGTTATTGGGTTTTTCAGTCAGGAATTTCTCAGTAGCAGCCCGGAGTCTGGATATGTGGCCGGTTGATGGCAATAGGCTCGCCCCCCATTTCATGGGACTTAAACATAACTGTAGAAATGTGGGTGTGCTATATGTAGCTCACTATTTTACACTTTTGAAATTTCAAGGAGTCGATCAAGAACTGTCAATGAGTCGAACGAGTTAGAAGGATGAAGCTAGTGGCATGGCAGGCAATAAACTCCATGGACACTCTTTTAAATGAAAATAAGAATTATGTTCCAAAATGTTTTGTGGTGTTTGCACACTGCATCCGAGCTGAAGTCAAGTTTCATCCAAATTTTAAATGCACCGCACATGATTTAACATCTCTTGACACTTCACTTTTTGTCTAATATTTGCCTGGTCATGGTAACCTTCGGTTATACGATGGCATTTTCAGCATAATCATAAAATATTTGATAGTCGAAAATCTGACAACCAGTCTTACCAAGAGTTATCGTATTACCCACTAACTGGGTTGTGGAGGTCAGAGAGGCAGTCGCTCCATTGTACAGATATTCTGCATCTGGCTGCAGCTGCATCCGGTTAGAATGGAAGCCGACCCCAATATACTTGAGAAAACGTAGGCAGATGAAGATGATCATAAAATATTTAACATGTCAAAGTAATATCATTTATCATTCTGCCTACCCCCTGTGGGAAAGTCATACAGAAGTATTTTAATTTACGGGAATGTCCGTTATGTTGTAAATATAACATTTTTACGACATAAGCAATATGTTAATTTTATTTAATTTTTATGTTTCAAGAGCAGTGGGGTGGCCCAGTGGTGGCCGCGACGTAAGTTGTAGGTCGTGGGTTCGCACCCAGACAGGCTCTTTACTTTGTGTAAATTGTTTTATCACCACTGCTCTCAAAACGGTGAAGGAAAACATCGTGAGGAAACCGGCATGTCCTAGAACCAAAAATTCGAAAACATGTGACATCTACCAACCCGCACTGCGCCTGCGCAGTGGATCTACAACTCTTGAAACTTATAAGCATAATCACCTTTTAGTGTGCCCTGTTGGGACAAAGGCCACATTGTTGAGAGGGAGTGGGCTATAATCCACCACGCGGACCCAGAGCGGGTTGGTAGATGTCACATGTTTTTGAGTTTTTGGTTCTAGGACAATTTCTTCGCTCCCTAGAGTTGAAATTTTTCGTAAGTAGTGAAAAAAAAAACTGCCATTTCGTAGAAAAGTACAATAATACTCTGACGGTAAAAATGTATGGCTAGCAATTTTTTTAAAATAACCAATGGAAAATGTCAACGCAGGGGGTTCTGAATCATGTACTGAATCCAAGGTAACAGGTTGACGTAGATGCCTGCCACCCTGTATACATTTAGCTTTACAAACTTGCATTTTAACAAAAATCAAAATTGAATATTTCGGTTGGTCACAACGTGTATTATAGAGACATCTAACAGACCGGTCGGGAATCGAACCCGGTACGTTACGTGCTGATAACATCGCGCCCGGCGAGTTATTCGAAAAATTTCTGACGGAGATACCGAGTAGGGTTTGCATGGAAGGCAAGGATGTATTTTTTTTAAATATTTTTTGTTTGAACATGAAATGACGCTTGTATTGCTTACAGGATTAGTCATAATTTTTTTTACTATTAAAAATAATATGTACGAAAAATAATAATTTTCTCGTAGGTCTAGTGGTCGCAAGCGCCTTTGGGCATGAGGTCGTGACCTCTGCGGAGTTTTTGAGTAACACAATAGACAGTTTAGATTTGACAGTTCAACAACATCCATTGCGTTATTTACAGGCAAATTTTTCGAACATTTATGAAGCAATGAATTAGCAATATCCTTCAAAATGATTCAGATTGAGAATGATTGGTGCTGGGTTCGATCGGATTTTCCATCACGAATTTTTTTGTAGTAGCTTGGAGTCTGTACTTGTGTTTGATTGAGATAGGCTCGCCCTACACCTAGGATCCTTTAACATAACTGTTGAAATCTAGGTACAGTACACCTAAACCTCCTAAGGTAAATACAAGGTGTAATTAAAATAACTGAAACCCTTTTACTATTGGAGCAACCCAGTAATCGCGTAAAAATCAGCTGCACCATACATTTATTTTCCTATTTCCTATAGTAATTTTATTCTAGGTGCATCGTCTTCACATTTAATTAATGTATACAAAAGATTTCTAAAAGAGTAACGGTGGAGGTTCTTGCCCATTCTTCTCCATAAGAAACTACCTTTAAGAAGGAGCGACTAGAATCAATTTTTTTTTAAATTTTGACTTTCAAAAGTGCCTTTTATGTGCTTATTTGAAATAAATGATTAGACTTTATGCTCGCAAAACTCGACAAAATGTAGGAACTGAATGTGTTTGATTTCGCGAGTTTAAGTTTGGTCCCAGCGTAAAAGTTGTTCATAATGATGGCTACAATGACCTCTTAAGATGTTTCCAGTACTTTATTATTAAGAACATCTGTGGAGGTACCAATTACTTATGTTTGTATAAAAATAAATAATTTATGATTAAGGGCTGATTTTTCAATCGACAAATAATTCTTATTTGTAGAATAAAATTGACGTCTGACAGTTTCTTTATGGAGGTCATATAGGCAGTCGCTCCATGTAAAATACTGTCATTCAGCTGCATCCGGTTAGACTGGAAGCCGACCCCAACATTTGAGAAAAGGCTAGACAGATTTACATATTTAGTTTAGCCAACAATTACAATAAATTCATTATTATTCCTTCGATTGATTGTAAACAGCCAAAAAAATATTAATTTATTACAACCGTATCCGCTTTTTCTGCTATCCCTACCAAAAAAACGTCAAGCAAGCCATATCATTGATGCGTACCTTTATACCTGTGTTCTACTTTTTTATTTTCCTGCCGACCGCCTGAAGGCACAGGCGCTAATATACATCCATATAGCATGTTGCAGCATGCAGTGTATGGGTAGCGGCATGCATGCAGTTATAGCGAGCCAATTTTTAAATAGGACGGAGTTCTTAATTTGTGAAATTGTGAGGTTAGGAGGGGCTCGTGGCTAAATAGTAACATCCACATGGTTCGAAGGTTCCCTCTCGAAGAGAGGAGGCCTGTGTCCTAGCAATGGGAACAATATAGGCTGATTAAGACGCGGTTCGAAACGGTTATGCAAAACATCGCGAGGAAACCGGCATGTCCTAGAACCAAAAAGTCGAAGGCATGTGACATCTCACAGCATGTAACATTCAGACCAAGGGCTGTCGTGTTATCCAGTAACTGGGTTATGAAGGTTAGACAGGCAGTCGTTTCATGTAAAATACTCTGCTGCTGGTATTCAACTGCATCCGGTTAGACTGGAAGCCGACTAGTTGGGAAAAGGCAGGCAGATGAGATGGTGTCTTGTTGTAGGATGCAATTTATGGTGTACGTGTTAAAGTGAGTTAATTTTTAAATAGGTCGGAGTTTTTTTATTTGTGAAAGGAGGTAGTGTTTTTTCTTCTGGGGTTAGGCCCACCATAAATTGTAACGTATATTAATGAAACGCATGTTGATTTGTTCCTTATGATCTCTAGATTACAGTGGTAATAATAATTATACTTCGTCTAACGGGAATACTGCGTAATACATACGATCATAACTTAAAAATATAGTTTCCAAAAATGTAAACTTAGACTTAGACAAAGCATTTGGAAAAATAACTTTAATACCTACATATAAGATTCATTTTGCGCTACAGCTTCAACAAATATGACTTTTTCAATAATAAATACTAGTCATTCTCCCCAAGATACAGACTAACTGTCTAGTTTGGGGCTTACCAGCAAATACCATATTGTAACCTAGCTGTAGGTAATATTTTAAGCCCCTCATGTTGTCTTAACTTGCTGTTTACCTGTGAACCTGCTTGCTGTAATACCTGGACAATAAATATTTTCTATTTTTCAATTATTTTTTCTATTCTAAAATCAACTTAATTTACACTTACATAAAGTTGATTTGTTTAAGTGAAAATAATATCAAGGACATTCCAGACTTTATATTCCTAGTAGTCGAAGAGACAGATGTTAAAGATTTTCAGAATGATCTTCAAAATATTGTTTTTGTTAAATCACGATGATAGGACAAGAGTCGATGAGTTTAATTAATGATAGCGATCTGCGGATCATAGACTAACAAGTTCTTGTACTATAACGTGAGTATTCCCCAAAGGGGTGGACAGAAGTGTATAATACACACATTTCGCCGGTTAATACATAACCGGCGAAATGTGTGTATTAAATGTCTGGACTTTAAAAGAGACTGTCACCTCTGAGTTTGTTTCAGATAGGAAACGCCGACCTTATCAAGCTTATTTGTATTTTTTTTTTTAATATGGCCTGTGTAATATTGATTCCGATATCCTATTTGCAGATTTTTTTTCATTTCATTTCATTTGTATAGCACACCCATATTTCGCCAGTTATGTTTAAGTCCCATGTAATAGGGGGCGAACCTATTGCCATCAACAGGACACAGGTCCACTATCCGGGTTGCTACCAAGAAATTCCTAATGGAGAACGCAATACCACTGGAATATCTGGGGGTCAACCTTAAGACCCCACGTTTGAGACTACGAGTACTAGACCATTAAGAGGCCCTGATTCTGATTCTTGGGCAGGCGATGTGCAGGCAGGTCAAGGTGACAGACTGGGGAGTTTGTTGCGCCACTTCTTCTTCCCAGCGATGGCACTAGGAAGAGGTGTAGGGCGGGCGTTTTTGGGGGACTGTCTTTTGTATTTTTGACGTGCGAAAAGTCCTGATTCTCAGCCTAATTTGAATAAATGACTTTTAATTTTGATTTTTGAGTTAACTGTTGCTCCGCACGTGATACAACATCGTGCGACACTTTGTTTTAAAGAAAAATAACTATTTGAATTTGATAGCACAATTTTTGAGGAAGGCTATGGGCTATTTAGGACCCTTAGAAGCCGAGCAAAAACAGAAAAAGTCGCGGTGAGTCGGGGGCCGATTTTGACGCAGACGGAGTCGCGGGCAGAAGCTAGTCTATAAAATATATAAATAAAGAATACGTTCCTACCAAATGCCACATCTGTTACCATTAATCATTGCCAACAATGTCAATGATCGGGATCGTCGTACCATAGATAATATCATTGTTCGTTGTACCTTTTTGTTGGAATCCATCTTTTTTTGTGGAGTCCCTTACTGACTTTATATGTGTTTGAATGAATGATATATATTTAAAGTTTATTTATAGAATTTCGGGCTTTTGACTACCCGTAACGACTGCCAAAGGTCTACGTATGACAGCCGGGACCAAAGGATTAAGCTACAATTTCCTAGAAGAGCAGTGGCCGGACTTAACGGCCATAGTGACAGCTGTCATGGAAATGATGACAGCGAAGATTTAAATCGTTAGATTCGCCCTGCCGCGTCAAAAGATACCTCTGACACATGATGACGCAGTGGCTTGACTTGATTGCCATGGGAACGCTATTTAATAATGTGTGAGGTCACTCTTCTGAGCATGAACTTTTTCGCGTGACTAAGTACGGTGAGAGCAGATCTAGCGATTTAAATCTTTGGGCAGCGGGGTGAGGGGCTCGTGGCTAAGTAATAACAGCCGCACGGGTCGATCGATCAGTTTAAGCTACGCTTGCCACGGTTGGTCCGTGGATGGGTGACGGTTGGACCGTGCCTCGGAATGCACGTTAAGCCGTTGGTCCTGGCTGTCATTCGCGGATCTTTGACAGTCGTTACGGGTCGTCAGAATCCCGAAAGTCAGACAATCAGACTTACCAAGGGGTTTCGTATTACCCAGTAACTGGATTGTGGAGTTCAGATAGGCAGTCGCTCCATGTAAAATACTGGTACTCATCTGCATCTGGTTAGACTGGAAGCTGACCTCAACATAGTTGGGAAAAAGCTAGGCAGATGATGATTACATAAGCTTGACTTTTCCATCATCCATCGTCATCGCTGCTAAAATGACACTTTATCTAGCCAGCCCCTCTTGATTCGTGCGAGATTCACTTAGCCACGAGCCCCTCAAGCCCACCCCGATCGCCAGACTGAACCATTAAACAATAATAGATTATCTTTACCCAGTCTTAACGCAAATCCAGTCGATAATTTAGACAAAACGGCTCCTTACTCAATATAATATTGTGTTCGGGTAACTACACTGTCCACCCACTCTCTGCTAAGTCGTAAATGTATGGGAGGTATCGGTTAAGCTTCCGCCTTTACGAAATCTCATTGTTTGTAATGCTATATCGGTGAATGATTGATATTTTGAATATTATTATTTATTTATTTCATTACTAATTTTTACATTGTATCGAAATGACAAAACGTGACAACATGACAGATATGACAATGACATTTAGATCTAAAACAACATGAAATACAATTTAAAGATAAGAAATAAAAAAATATTATGAATACATCCTACAGGAGAGACAAGTTTTAAAACAATCTTCGTAGTAAACAATTAGTAATATGTAGTTATATAAAAATAAAATAAAATTCAATTAAATATACCGATACAAATGTCAAGAGAGAAAAATATATTATGTCCATAAAATTAAAAAGGTTAATAGTTATAACAGTCTAGTTGCTGCCATACACTTGATGAGTTTCGAGAAACTCGTCAAGTGTTTAGTAGCATTTTTCTATCAGGAAGGACTTTAGCTGGTTCTTAAATTGCCTTAAATTATAAATAGACTTTAATTCTAAAGGTAGTTTATTAAACAATTTAATTGACTGATAGCTTGCGACATGACTAACTACTTTCAAATGCGGTTGAATCGTATATTGTAGGCGTAATGAAAATTGTATGGATTTTTGTGTGGAATTTCGAAACTAATTGCAGTACGTTTTGTATTGTCAGACTCTGGCGCCGATTCCCTTGTTCACAAACTAAACTAAATTTAAGTTCAGTGCATCTTTTTCTTCCTACTTCATTACGAACATGACAGAAGAGTTTAGTCCTGTCAATAAAATATTAATGTTAATTTAAAACTCTCCGCAATGCTTTCCACGAGTGTGCGCTGCGCCTTATTTCTGAAATCCATGTCGACTACTTCAAACTTTATATTTAACCGACTCATTCAAAAAGAAGTGTTACGTGTTTGTCAATAAAATCGTCTCGTCATTGCGATTAATAAGATGAAAGTAGGTATGAGTCAAAATATTGTATTCTTTCATTAATTTTATTTACATGTCTTTATACTTTATAAAAACCGATAATTTTTAATTAATTTAATTACTACCTATTCGAGATCTTCAACTTGCTTCCGGGTTTAAGATGACAAGTGTGTTTTCAAGTTGAAGCAAGAGTTCCGTAGGAAGAAATTTTTTTTAATAATAAATTTCTGTAAATTAGGCAATAATTTACAGAAACTATGACAGAGCATTGATGGCCCAGTGGTAACCAGTGTAGGTCGTAAGTTCGAACCCAGGCAGGCGCTTTTCTTGACATACACAAAGAATGACAGTTATTTGAATATAAGGACAATTTAAGTTGAAATTAATTTCCTTGAATTCACAATACACCCACATTACTCCGGATATGCATAAGTCCCATGTAATAGGGGGCGAGCCTATTGCCATTAACCGGTCACAAACCCAGACTCCGGGCGGCTACTGCGAGATACCTAAGGAGCGGTTCATTTATTACGTAAGACGACTTGAGGGGGGAGGGGTGTCAGCGGGATTGTCCGAAAGGGTTACCGCTACCCCGGAACATAAAGGGCAAAGGAAGGAACATGGGTGGGTTTTAGTCAGTAAGAGTCTGACACTCCCTTCTGCTCCAACCAGAGCGGGAGGAGTGGGTCATTTGATGATTTCCCATCCGAGAAAAAAAAAAAAGTGGGGGAGGGGTCCGAACTAGTATTATTTTTTCTTACATGGTGGTGAGAGGGTTCTGGATTATTCTTACGCAAGATCCTGTAAGATCACAAAAATAAGCAAAAATTATAAATTAAAAAAAAAATTGGTATTTTTTCTTTGCACTTTTGGTAGATACTGATCTTACGTAAGAATCAAAGAGGGGGGGGGGGTTCATTCAAGTCTTATTTTTTTTACGTAGGGGGGAGGGGGGATCAGACATTGGTTAAAATTGTCTTAGGTAATAAATGAACAGCCGCTAATGGAAAAATCCCAATAAAATTTTGTCTGACCTGGGTATCGAACCCAGGACTAATGTATTGTCATCAATTGTGCACAAATCTAGACTCGGGGTTTCCATTGAGTATCGATTTGCTCGACCTGGGCATCAAACTCAGGACCTCATCCAGTCTGCTGCATCATGTCAGGCTTCCAGTCTAACATGATGCAGTTGAATACCAGTATTTTACATGGAGCGACTGCCTATCTGACCTCCACAACCCAGTTACTTGGTAATATGATACCCCTTGGTACGACTGGTTGTCAGACTTTCGGGCTTATGAATACCTGGAGGTCTAAACCGAAGTGGTATCGGCCGAATGTTCGGCCGTTTCCTGCTACGAAGTTACTATTTGGTTCAGTTGGTCCCGATCCTACACTCTTTCGAATATTGACTATGGTCCCGACCCAACTGAGCCGATCCGAACTTTTTTCGGATTTTTCAATAATATTCGGTCCGGCCATGTGTCGGTCCGATCCGAAAATTTGCACTTTCACCCCCTGTAACGACTGTCAACGATCTACGAGTGACAGCCGGAACCAACGGTGTAATTTCCGAGGCACAGAAGGATTTCGGTGTGCGATAGTCACCCATCCACGGACCGACCTCGGCGAACGTTGCATTTAACCTTGAAGATCGACTTGTGCCGTTGTAATTTTCTGTCTTCGAGACACTTATATTAATAGCTGTATAATAATAAACCAATTCTCATAAGATATATCGCTAAACGTCATCTAAGAATCATTAAATTTCGGAAAACGCTCACCAATCAATATCAAAGCCTTGCCGACTGTCGCTTAACCTGGCTGACCCTTGGTACCCGGATATTAGTTTTAAAGCAAACAATACGATTTTGAGCGCACGTTTTAAGCAGTCGTGGGGTACCTATCTTATTCAGAGCTCCACTATGTGGGTATGAGGACAGAAGGCTTATATTATTCTATCCTGCAATGTACGGTCACCAAAGGAGATAAGTGACCAGGGTCGTCGGCTATAGTTGAAGTTTTGTAAGAAACCGATTGATGTTTTCGAATAAAATTGAACTTAATAAATGGAAAACAAACAGAATTTAGACATATATTGATTTTGTACACTAACTCCCAGTAAATTGAAAATTCACTAAGCCATTACCTTTTACTGCGTTTTACCATTTACTTTTTAAAATTTGTGACAATTTTAAAACAAATTGCCTTTTTATTTTATCTTGTTTTTGTATTGTTAACTGTACAAAGAATGATGTTACGTTAAGTATAAAGACTTTCAGCGGAATTGTCCGAAAGGATTACCGCTACCCCGGAACATAAAGGGCAAAGGAAGGAACATGGGTGGGTTTTAGTCAGTAAGAGTCTGACACTCCCTTCCGCTCCATCCAGAGCGGGAGGGGTCATTTGATGATTTCCCATCCGAAAAAAAAAAAGTATAAAAACTTCAGTGCATTCACGAGAATACTTTGTGGTATCTCGAAAAACACCATGAAAAAAAGTGTAATTTAAACATATCCTATTATCCTACCCTACTAATATTATAAACGAGAAAGTTTGTATGGATGGGTGGGTGGATGGATGGATGTTTGTTACTCTTTCACGTAAAAACTACTGCACGGATTTGGATGAAATTTGGCACACAGATAGTTTATAACCAGGATTAACACATAGGATACTTTTTATCCCGAATTTCACACGTGATCGAAACTTATGCGGGTAAAACCGCGGGGCGCAGCTAGTCAGTAATAAATATGGATCGCAATGTAAATACTAAACTACAAAGATATAAATAAATAGAAATATATAATTTTCACATGTTTTGTTTTCTCGAAACAGTCATTTGTTGAGTTACCGTCCTTGTCGGGTACATGTGTACTTGAGTGGAGACTGCAAATCGTAGGTAGAGCGACGATCTGAGCAGGGTTACTGGCAGCAGCTGGATGACAGTTGCCTAGTTTTTTTTAAATTTACCTAAATGGCATCTCGCAGTTCAAACCTAGGAGGTTGTCGACTGCTTAACCGAACTTGCTTCAACAAGTTAAGGCCCCCAGCCAGGGATTAAAAAACTTAAAAACTAAGCAACTACACGCTAAGGGCACCTCCTGTGGGGTACGTACCTCGGCTTAGGGCGTCGCTGGTCTCTCCCAGCAGCAGCAACGCGAATACCGTTCGCTTACGCAGCCATTAGTTCCATCATTGGAGTTGGTTTTCTGCATCTCCCTACACAACGTCAGTTAGTATCGATTTTGAATCTAGCCGAGATGTATCGAGTGGTTGTAATCAATTGATCAGTATTGTGATCCGCCGTGTCCGCTGTGTCCGCTGGAGCGAGTTTGTCTGCAACTCCGATCTTTATTTTGATGAAACGACAGAGATTTTGATGTTACCGATTTCTATGTTTCTTATTTGTATCTCCTGAATAAGCGGCTTACTAAAAGTTTCGCACGAATTTATTCGCCCAAAATCGGCGAATTGTCTTTTAAGTAATATTATTTTTTGTATAGACGACTCGCACGACGTTAATTTATTTGTGGGCGAGTTGACAACGCCAGAGGTACCTATGTATTAGACAATTTCGAGCCACTATTATAAGGTCGTTTTTTGTTGTTTAAAGTGTTAGCACTGCCTGAGAGCGGTTCTGAGCTGCGTCCGATCCGAATCCGAGAAATGACGGTCCGAAGTAGCCGTAGTACTATTTGTATGAGGGCTCTTTTTTTTTCCGGATGGGAAATCATCCGCTCTGGGTGGAGCGGAAGGGAGTGTCAGACTCTTACTGACTAAAACCCACCCATGTTCCTTCCTTTGCCCTTTATGTTCCGGGGTAGCGGTAACCCTTTCGGACAATCCCGCTGACATTTGTATGAGGGCTTGCGTACTACATGTGAACTCAGTCCGTCCGAATTTAGAACATTCCCAATTCGAATTGAACTCTGATCTTGAATTCGGATTCGGATCGGACGTAGTGCGAAACCGCTTTTACAGTTGACTGTACTATATCTACACACTCGTCATCATCAATATTCTCCACCCCTTATCCCGATTCGGATGCGATGCTCTTGACAAAACCATGCCCCATATGTTGGCGTGTGTAAAGTGTCCATACACCTGCACTTCTGAAGACCTAAAAAACGCCACTGATGCCACGATTGTCGTGACCACCTACTGGGCCCAACTCATTGAACAATGTACAGACGTCAGCACATCAAGCTACTACAATCTGTCAAATTTCTTTAATAGGTTTTCAACTTTATCGTTAAAGCATTAAGGTTCAAGGTTGATTGGTAAAATTTGACAGTTTTGGGTAGCCCAGTGGTAACTAACGGCCGCGACTTACGAGTTGTAGGTCGTAGTTTCGAACCCAGACAGGCGCTTTACTTTATGTAAATAATCTCATCTACCACTGCTCTCAAAACGGCGAAGGAACACATCGTGAGGAAACCGGCATGTCCTAGAACCAAAAATTCGAAGACATGTGACATCTACCAACTCGCACTGGGCCCGCGTGGCGGATTACGGCCCACTCTCTCTCACCGAGAGGAGGCCTGTGTCCCAGCAGTGGGAACGTTATAGGCTGATTATGTTGCATCGAAAAGATCTCAATAGTGGGGTATCTGGCCATATCATCTTTCACACAGTCCATCCATCGTTTCGTCGGTCTTCCCGTACTCTTATAACCATACCTACCGACGTTTATTTACGAAAACCCGTTCTTTAGATGTTTCGATAAGAATGAGTGACAGTGACAGGTAACCTGTGTCTCTTTTTTGCATACAATATGGCGGTCGATCAATATTTTTATGACATTAAGAATTATTAAAAGATATCAGCTTATTGAGACGGGCTACCGGTTGTCAAACTTGCATTTTTTAAGATTGCTAACAGTTAAAAGCGAAGCGGGTAAAATATTATGATTAATAACAACTTTGCCCGTGGTTTCACTTATCCTAGCTAATGCTGATGATGCACTTATCTAAGCTACAGTATATACTAATTCCATATCTAGTAACACTCCCATGGAATTAGTATGTTCTTGCCCTTGGTTCACTCAGTTTTACTTATCCTAGCTAATGTATAGTACATACTAATTCCATACCTAGTAAAACTTTTATAGAATTAGTATTTACAAGTGAAGTGTCGCACGATATTGTAGCATGTGCGGTGCAACTGTTAACTATCACCTTGACCTGCCCTGCACCTCACCGGGTTTTGTTGGGGTGCATGTGATGACCAAAGTAATTCTGCCTAACCTTTTCTCAACTATGTCAGGGTCGGCTTCCAGTCTAACCGGATGCAGCTGAATACCAGTATTTTACATGGAGCGACTGCCTATCCACAACACAATTCTCCTTGGTAACTGACTGGTTGTCAGACTTTCGGGCTCCTGACGACCTGTAACGACTGTCAAAGATCTACGAATGACAGCCGGGATCGATGAGTTAGCGTAGTTTCACTGGGAAAATAATTCATATACGGTATTTTTATCTCACGAAGCGACACGCGCTTCACTTGTGGTTAACAAGTGTAAAAACACGGTGTGAATGTGTGTGTCAGCTCTCGGTACCGCCCGAGACAATGGCGAAGCCGAAAATAAGTATTAAATATCACAGAAAAACAAATATAATTAATATCTTACTATACCGCTGTCAGGTTTTCAAAACCATCAACCATTTTTCATATCAGAATATTACTTACTAGCTTCTTCCCGCAACTTCGTCTGTGAGAAAGTTTTAACACTACCCGCGCTATTACTTCGTGTTCGCTTAGGGTTCTTTTTTAATTTTTTTTTGCTCGCCTCCTTAGCATCTTAGCGTGATGTTATATATCCTGTAGCCTTCAAGAATTGGGCTATTAACGACAAAAATCAAAATCTGACTGGCAGTTTCAGAGATTAGCGCGTACAAACAAACAATCAAAATCAAAACTCATTTATTCAAATTAGGCTGAGAATCAGCACTTTTCGAATGTCAAAATTACATAAGACAGTCCCCCAAAACGCCCGCCCTTCACTACTTCCTGGTGCTTTCGTTCAAATAAACAAACTTTATTTATTTATTAATTTATACAAGCTTTATTATTAGTATAGAAGATATAGATATACCAATAACAATGTCAGTTTCTCAAAACCATCAACCATTTTTCATATCAGATTACTTACAATATTTTAAAGCCCAGAGTAGACTACTAGACAAAACTGCATTCCAAAATCAGCAGGGACCGATACCAATATAAATACACTAATATACATACTGCTTAACAAGACCTTTTTTGTGACCAGCGACCAACCTCGGCGACCATGTTTTTTTGGCCTTTTTTTCGACCGGTCGGTATTAGGGATCGTTCGGAATTACAGTGGCCTGATTCAATTTGTTCCACCTTGTTTCAGTTTTTTTGAATGTGCCTTTGGAATGAGGGGTGGGTCGAAGTCTTATTTGGCGTTACGGAGTACGTTAGTTTTTGTTTTTTTTACGAATGTTTTTTTTTTAATCGTACTGAGTCGAATAGGAAAGGTGGTTGTCAATGAACGGTTTTTTTTGTTAGTAACGTATTTAGTTTGGTAAAAGTAATTAGAATTCGTCAAGGATTTCTTTGTAATTATTATTAATTAATTGTTAATTTATTTTAAGATTGCATTTATTTGAAAAGGAGTCTTGGCGATGGTGTCTTATTTTTATGAATGAGTTTATTTTTATTTATCTTACGCTGTTACCCTACTGAACAAAGGCCTTCCCTAAATCCTTCCAGGCATCCTTATCTAGAGCCACCGTGATCTAACCCTTGCGGTACAGTATGAGTAAATAACTAAATATCATTAATAAAATCTATACTTATACCCTGTCCATTAAGTTAACCGTTTTTTGACAGCTGTCTTAGAACTTAACTATTCCAGATTACGTAAAAGTTAACTTCTTATTGAATTATCTTGTTCATGGCTTCTTACAGACATTATAATACCGTGTATCAATTAACGAATTGAGTGTTGCTGCAATTACTAGTTCCATCTGTCAAAAACGGTTTACCTAGTGGACAGGGTATAGATATAAAAATGTAGTTAGTGTAAGGATCATTTTAAACGTAACATCTGTAACTTGTACCTATTCTATTCTAAAAATCCTACTGTATCTAACACTGATAAGAAAATTAATGACTTCGTTTTATAACAAAAACAATGTGTTAATTAATATTTAACAATAAATCATATAACCAAATATTTCTAAAAACTTTTTTAATACAAGTACAAAATAAAAAAAAATCTACAGAACCCTTTACCTTACTTCCGACACACTTGACAGACTGTATACCTTTTTTTCCTTTGCCAGTTTGTAAGAATTTTGTTAAACACATCGCTGGGACAACACACGGACCTCTTTTTGTAAAAAAAACTTTAAATAATTTGTAACTATACCGATTTGGAGCTGAACAACTATGTTTTAGCGCTTAATTTGATTTACAAGTTCGACCTAATTCTTATTTATTAAATTATTATAAAAACTTTATTTATAAACGGAAAATTTGGATATGATTTTTTTTGTCCTGCGCGCGTTCATCTGCCTAGCCTTTTCCCCACCATGTTGGGGTCGGCGTCCAGTCTAATAGAATGCAGCTGGGTACCAGTATTTTACAAGGAGCAATTGTCTATCTGAACTCCACAACCCAGTTACTGGGTAATATATTACCCCTTGGTAAGACTGGTTGCTAGACTTTCGGGCTATCCGTAACAACTGTCAAAGATCTATGAATGACAGCCGGGAATAACGACTACACGTGCTTTCCGAGGCATGGAGGAGTCTTAGTGTGTAAAGATGGTCACCGATCAACGGGCCAACCGCGGCAAACGTAGCTTAACCTAATCGATTGACCCGATGCGGCTGTTATTACTTAGACACAAGCCGCTCCTATAATGGTTAGAAAAAGACGTTAATTTTTTTCTAGTATATGTACGGTCGCCATCACATCTAGTTACTACAATCTGTCAAATTTCTTTAATAGATTTTCAACTTTATCGCTACAGCATTAGGTTCAAGGTTGATTGGGAAAATTTGACAGTTTCGGGTAGCTTGACCTGCTGGCGTCTGTACCTAGTACTTGTGTCATATCATGTGTAGTTAACCACGAAATTGCTTCATCGTCATAGACAACAATTTCCCAGTAAATTGAAACTTCACTAAGGTTGAAATTATCTTAACGTCACATAGACAAATAGGCTTTGTGGATTTAAACCGTGCAAGCGACATTCAACCTTGAAGGCGACTATAGGAAACCTGGGGAATGAACTTTTGGGTAGGAAAAGGTCTTCAAATTCTCATCCTCATTCCATAGAAGTAGTCTCATAACCAGCCCATAACGTCTCCAATGCTGGGACACAGGCCTCCTCTCAGTGAGAGGAAGTGGGCTTTAAACCACCACGCGGGCCCAGTGCGGGTTGGTAGATGTTATATGTCTACGAAATTTTGGTTCTAGGACATGCCGGTTTCCTCACGATGTTTTCCTTCACTACTTTGAGAGCAGTGGTGATGAAGTGCTCAGTCAAAGTCGACGCCAAAGAAGTCGTCTGAAAGGAAAAACGCACGTCAGAACGTAGTCTGTCAATCTCCTAAACAAAATATTTCATTGCGTTGTCAGTACAAAAACTCAATGAATTTAGATTTTTATTAATAACAAAGATATCCCGTGGCGGTATTAACAACTCTTCTCAACAAAAAAGTGGTTTTAACAGCTCCTTAAAATACAAAAAAACTGTACTAATTGAATGATTGCTAAGCAACTAACTGGGGGCGGTTGAAATGTCTTGTGGGCGGGTTTAAAATGTAAACCTGCAATTATGTTCGAGCTTACTGTAAGAAACGGATCTGAGAGCGGGATTCGACTCTTTGTTTACCCAGTGATTTTTTACTATTACTGTTGTTTTTTATACGGTTTTTGGTAACATGTCAATCTCACTTCCGGAAAAAGGTCAAAATTATTAATATATACATATATTTTTTTAAATTTGTTTTGTCTACTAAGTTATAATCTATTGGGGATTCGTGGCTAAATAATAACAGCCGCAAGGGTCGATAGAAGGAAAGCTATGCTTGCCGTGGTAGTTGTCGTGGATGGGTGACCATCCGTTATACATGGGTATTGGTAAAACACTAACAACTTTGCAGGACTGTATTACTAACATCATAAACCGTTTGCTAGTCTGTAAGCCTTCTTTGAAACATAATAAATATAACAACAACTTTTGTCCTTTTGTTTTGCATAAAATTCTGACAACCAGTCTTTTAAAGCGGTATCGCATTACCCAGTAACTGGGTTGTGGAGGTCAGATAGGCAGTCCGATTAGACTGGAAGCCGACCTCAACATTGTGGTTGATTGATATTACTAGCATTCCTGTCAATCACTCCAACTAAGCTATGCTTGCTGATTTTAATTATTATTTTTCATTTGTTACAGAAATTCCACAAAATGGCTGCAGTTGAAGAATAGAACGAAAACAAAGGAAGAATTACAAAAATGGACAACACTAGAGAAGGAAACCCTCCCACTCTATCTTTTACCGATAGAATACCGACTTTAAAAGATATATCTGTTAACGAAAAGAATATAGACAAAATTAATATGACCATAGACTTTAGACATAGACCGTATGTAATATACAACGATTTTAGCAACAATAAGATGAAAACAAGAAGAGAGGGCGTCACTTTTTGTTTTATTAGTGTCATTATAAGTTTTGTATTCGGCCTCTTAATTGGAATAGTCGTAATGAATGGCCAACACGAAGAAAAAGTAATTGTAAAAGATAGACAATCTACACCACGCAATATGAACACAATTAAACCAGAAACGAAAACAGAAAGCAATCGATTTGCCGCCGTATCTTTTACTGGAAAAGAAAATAAATACAACAAAGATATTTACCCGAAAGGATTGACAGAAGTCATGAAAGATATCTTAAAAGATACCAAGAATGTGAAACATCCCTTTGTTTTAAATAAGACTTTCGTACCAGATGTTACTACTGTTCTATATGACAACATATTCTGGGGGCCTCAGATAGAAGATGCAATGCCTCAAGGGTACGGAGAAAGCTCAGCTCAGATCTGGGAGGAATATATCGATGAAACTGAAGTGATAAAAATGGAGGCTGGCTGTGGGAGGATGCAGAATCGTCTAGTCACTTTCAAGGATGGCTTACAAGCCTGTGTGAGGTACAGACAAAATACAGACCAAATTCAAGGAGAAATATTCAGTTTTTACGTAGGAAGACTGCTAAATCTAACAAATCTAGCCCCTTCGGTAGTCAGAATTGTCGATTTGAAGGACAGGCTTTGGAAAAATGTGGCTAATGATATTGTTACAGCCCAATGGAGCAGCAACAGAGCTGTTGTATTAACACAATATATTCCTAGCTTAGAGTCAGCATCAATACCAGATGTCTTCAGACCTACGAATAGACATTTGAACAAAGTAGACATTCTCAAAATGTCTCTCAAAGAAAATGATACTGAGATTAATAAACAAATCCTGATAGATAAACTAAGAGTCAAAGAGTTGAAGTTGAAGCAAGAATTGCAAAACTTCACTCATATAGATTTGAAACTGAACAAAAAAACTATTGACAGATTTCTGGAGCTTGCACAATGGTCGGATTTAATCATATTTGATTATTTAACAGCAAATTTAGATAGAATAGTCAACAATTTATTCAATTACCAATGGAATGTCAACATTATGGACGGCCCAGCGCATAATTTAGCGAAGAAAATGGACAGTGGACTTCTAATTTTCTTAGACAATGAATCGGGACTGTTACATGGCTACAGACTTTTGAAGAAATATAATGTTTATCACAGTTTAATGTTGGACAATTTGTGTGTGTTCAGAAAGAGGACTATAGACTCCTTAAAAAGGCTGTATAACTCTAAGGCTGTAGGGTCATTATTAGGTGACATGTTTCATAAAAAGAATTCGATCGTTATTCGGGACATTTTACCTTCTTTGCCGGAGAAGAATGCGAAGATTTTAATTGAGAGGATAGGTAAAGTTTTGAATCAAGTGGAGAAATGTGAGCAAAGTTTTAGATAGCACATTCTTTTTGGTAATCTCGCACTGAAAATTGTTTTTATTAGGTCCGTTTTTTTAAATTGTAAAATAAGTAATTAGCAGAATTGTAATAAATACACATTTTAACTTTGACATGTATACAGACAGCAAACACAACTCCTTTTTAATGTTGTCTAGCAATGCTGCTATGCTGCAATGTTGCTTTTTAATGTTGTTGTTGTTGTTGTTGTTGTTGTTGTTGTTGTATGTTGTCTATTCATAACCATTCGACAGGTCGTCCTTCCGTCGTGCCTTGCCTCGGTGGCTTCCGACAGCAAACAGCTGTCGGAAGAATGGCAGTCGTCTATTTTGATTTAAACTGACAAATTTTTGGGTGCAGGGTTTATGGACAGCCTTTAGAGTACTCTTTTGATATAATATTTTATCTCACAAAGTGACGCGCGCTTTACACGTGGTAACCAAGTGTGCAAACACGCTATGAACGTGTGTGTAAGCGAAGGAGTTCTTGGTACCCTCCGAGACAATAGCGAAGTCGGAAGGATGTGCGTGTATGTGTGTGTGAGTGCGTGTTACGTGTTGACGCTACTCGTCTTCACGCACAAATTCACAGCGTGTTCGTGTACTTGGTGATCACAAGTAAAGCGCGCGTCGCATTGAGAGATTTAAACTTTAAAATTAATTGATGATCGATTCGGCACGGATGCGAACGGTTGTGAATAGTTATGCAGGGTTTGAAGAGCGTCGTCCCTGTCACTCATACCTGTCTGACAGTCTCTTTCTATAGCTCGATATGTCAAAGTAATTTTGCTGACTGTATATTCAACAAATTCAAAAACTTATTGAAGTGCTCAATAATCTGTTTCAAAAATATTGTTTCATTTAATATTTTCTTAAAAACAGTGCGAATTAAAAAAAGTGATAATGTATTTTCAAACAAGATAACGTTTACATAATATATAAGCTAACAGAATTAAAATAATAATAATATGATTACATGTACATATTATTATTATTTTAAGTCTGTTAGCTTATATATTATGTAAATATTATCTTGTGTTTTGATGCCAAATAATAATTGTTATTTATTGTAAAAAACTATACGATTAATTGTATTAAATAAATAAATGTGCCAGTTGCCATTGGGAGGTCGAAAAAATCTGTTAAAAGGCCTTAAATTCTGATTCTGATGTTTACTTTAAGAGGTCTGAGGGGCAATTCTAGTAATTTTAAGACCGTTCACAGTCTGATCTCAGCCTTAATCTGTCAAAAAATACTTCTAATTTTCCTACATTTTGACATTTGTTTATTTATTTATTTATTTATTTATTTATTTAATCTTCTCGCACAAAAAGGTACAAAGGCGGACTTAATGCCTTAGGCATTCTCTACCAGTCAACCAAGGGTGGTGCAGAGATTGGATGGCAGGTGCTTTGGTTGAGAGGGACAATGATAAAAAAAAAAAAAAACTCTTAAAACTAGGTAAACAAATACATAGATAGGTTATATACACATACATATCATTACTATAATATATACTATAATATATATATATATATATATATATATGTTTGTCGCTGAGATAAGACTGTGACAAGATTTTGAACGTTTTAAATTACGAGAATTGGCCTTTTGATCAAAAGGTGGGAGATCCCTTAGAAAAGATTTAATAAAGGTTCTCGCCATTAGGTACCTATGTGTACTAAAAGGATTTAGATCTCTTGACTAGTATTATGCAAATAGTACTATGGTGTTAAATGTTAGGCGAAACTCCACAGATATGATAGGTAGGTAATGATATCTAAACACGATAAAATAAAAATATTAAAGATTTGATCTATTTTTCTCCCCCATCACGTCTGCCGAGTTTCGCTAGCTAATTTAATTTGACTCCGTATAATGTTTTCAAGGCTTTCTTATCAACATTGCCTATAGTTGTAGAAAATTTCTGTGGAACTGGTTCGATTACAATATTTTTTCTCTATTTTCTAACAAAAATACTAAGAAAATGTGTGTAATAATATAATTTTTTCGACCTCCCAATAAAAGAAGTGATATTTCCTAGATAGGTAGGTAATTTTATAATTTTGTAAAAAAAAATAAACTGTAAATGTTATTAAAATGTAATTTATTGAATAAAATCCAGCGAGTAACACTGTAGTACTATTCTGTAAAATCTCACTGTCCAAACTTAGGTGAAGTGAGTTGTCAATAGTGTCATTTCCTAGCGATCCCTAGCATAAGTTGGAATGACAGCTCACTCAAGCTCACTTCACCTGGTTCTCATACACACGCCTGACACGCGGCGACGACAGAGGCAACTGCATCCTTCGACACGCGTCGACACCAATCGACGCGTCTGTGGCTGCCGTCGACAACGTGTATTTGAATACGGTGCTCAAGAACACGACCGGCATGTTGCCGACGGCTGCAGTTGTCTCTGCCGTTGCCGCGTGTCGCTCGTGTGTATCCATACTAAGTTTTCACGGTGATGTTTAAACAATAGAGCGGCTGTAGCACGGTAATGTTATCTATACAGTATTCCAACTTCATACAAACGGACGAAGCGCGAGTTATGCCTACGCGCCTCGATCTCGACATGCGCTCGACATGCAGACAGTCGCGACTGTGCCGCAGTGACGAACGGACGGTGTGTTGTTTTTTTAACAATAACCGCGCGATTTTTTCACTAAAAATAAGTTCAAGTACATATTTAATATGACGAGTAGGATATATTGTGCTGTTTATGGTTGCATGAATTCGTCAAACAATTTTTAATTAAGCTTTATATTAGAATGCGGATTTTTTATACTTTAAAATTTAATAATAAAGCATTTCGTACGTCTCAGTCGTGGCGCAAATATTTTTCGGTCGCAAATTTATAAGACCAATCAAAAAACAACACGCATTTTTATTGAACACTTGCTATTCAATTCACAAAGTATTTTATTTGTTTATATAAAAAAGTATACCTATTTACAATCACAAAACTAAATGGAAACACAAAGTAGGCAAATGTAATTAAAATGCTGGAGGCGGGCAGCCCTATCGCATGTTTACGTACCGCGCGGCTGCAGGCATTTATTTCAAAGATACGGCCGAGTTATAATACTGTATGGATAATATTACCGTGGCTGTAGTGCTTTATCGGTAAAATCTCACTGTCAAAACTTAGGTGAAGTGAGTTGTCAATAGTGTTCGTCGCCTGTAGTATTCTGCATTATACCAGCCCCCTATTTGCAAAACACACTATTAATCACAGTCGATATCATTTAGAAGGAAGGAAGCTAATCCGTTGCTTCATATATTCGAAAAATTTGTCTGCTCAACAACGTAAATAACGCAATGAATGTTGTGTAACTGTCAAAATGAAAGCCATTCCTACTGTTAGTGTGTTACGCAATTACCAATTATTAATTAAAGTTTGCCTCGCAGTCTCTTTGGTAAATATCTGTTCATATAAAATAACAATAATGTCTTAGGGCTGAATTTTCAATCGACAGACAATTTTTATTCCTAGAATAAAATTGACGTCTGACAGATTTTTTATGGAAGAACTGTCAAAAATTTAAAACTATTCCCCGGCTTAAATTATCTGGCGTTGGAAAAATCAGCCCTTAATCAAATATTGTATTATGTTGTAAATAACGTAACCTTTTAGTGCCAACTAAAGTTAACTATTTGCCTATAGTCTTGTCTCATCATTAAAGTGATTAAAATGTTTTAAATCACAAGCTTTAAAAGAACTACGTTGTAAATAAATTGTAAAAAAAATGTATGTTAAAAATAAAAATAAATGAAATTCAAATTATTCTTTTTGGTTTTTTTCTTTTGTTTTCCTTGTAGAGTCGACCTATCCTAACATAACATCATGCCTGTATTCTCCAAAGGGGATTGCAGAAGTGTTTCGCCAAGACTGCATGGTTGGCGCAGTGGTTAAGCGATTGACTGCTGCGCTGCGTGTCGCGGGTTCGATTCCCGCACAGAACAAATATTTGTATGACCTACAGTAGTTGTTCCGGGTCTGGCTGTTTGTGTATGTGAGTTTAAATGTTTGTAAACGCACCCACGGTACAGGAGAAATTCCTAGTGCGGGCAACGTTTTTAAAAAAGGAAAAAAAAAAGAATTTAGGTTTTAGTCCCATGTAATATTGGGCGACATTATTGCCGTCAACCGGGCATAAATCCAGGCTCTGGAGTGCTACTAAGAAATTCCATATGGAAAAAAACAATATCACTGCCCGACCTGGGAATCAAAACCGACCGTAAGACAATGACACTTCCTTCGAGCTTTAGAAAGAGACTGTCACACAGAATAGATATGAGTGATGTTATGTTAAATATGGGAATTGGTGTTCAGGATGTTATGATGGTCAAGAGCGGGTTGATCCCGCATTAAAACTTAACAAACAGTCTGCCAAGTATCACTTGGTTGGTTTTACGATTTTGTCCTGACCGATTCATCAATGGGCGCATCGATAGGGGGAGGGGGTACCATCCTTACACCTGAGGGGCAATTCTCGTAATTTTAAGAACGTAAACAGTCTGATCTGTCTCAATCTGTCAAAAATATCTCTTAATTTCCCTACATTTTTGACAAGTTCTTGACATTTGTTTGTCGCCGACATGAGACTGCGACTAGATTTTGAACGTTTTAAATTACGAGAATTGGCCTTCTGGACTGCCACCCCTGCTCCGATTCATCATCATCTGCGGGCCTTTTTTCACTATGTTAGGGTTGGCTTCCACTCCAACCAGATGCAGCTGAGTGCCAGTATTTTATACGGAGCAACTGCCTAACTGACCTTCACCAGTTACTGGGTAATATGATACCCCTTGGTAAGACTGGTTGTCAGGTCGACCGCCTTTGCGAAGGGGGCTGGGGCACACTGGATGCGGAAGGCGGAGGACAGGGTGTTGTGTCGCAGCCTGGGAGAGGCCTATGTTCAGCTGTGGACTGTGATAGGCTAAGTTTATTGATTGCCTTCAAAACCTGTAAGTATGACACATCGAACTTTAGAAAGAGACACAGCTATGAGTGACAAAGACAGCGCTCAACAAAGCCGAACTTCCTATCCCACTAATAATAAAAACGCGAAAGTTTGTATGAATGGATGGATGGACGTTTGTTACTCTTTCACGCAAAAACTATTGAACGGATTTGGATGAAGTTTGGCACACAGATAGTTTATAACCAGGATTAACAGATAGGATACTTTTTATTTCGATATTCCCACGGGATCGATACTTATGCGGGTGAAACCGCGGGGCGCAGCTAGTTATCTAAGAGACGATGTGCCATATTTACGACCAGGCACTTCACGTAAATTCTGCCAAATTAAAATGCTCGCCCCACATTCTTAAGATAACGCTAAAACATATTAAAACTGCTCAGCTTTTTTGTAATATAAAGGTGACATACAGACATACAGTTTTTGATAATGATATGCCAGGGGCGTAGCTACCGCTGTATCAGCCGTGTCAATATTGCTGGGCCCCTGAGCTACAGGGGCCCACGACGTAAAATAATATCCAGAACCTAAAATTCTTTTTGATAAATGATATTTATTTCTGTAAATTGGTCACAAAAAAATATGCTTACAAAGGGGGTAACTACCGAGATGACGGAGAACTAACAGAGAAGTGTGGAAGAAAACTGTGACTACCTCGTTGGTCTAGTGGTCGCAAGCGCTACTGCTGAGCATGAGGTCCTAGGTTCCATTCCCAGGTCGGGCAAAGTTTTATTGGGTCTCGGCTTCCAATCTACCGGATGCAGCTGAATGCCAGTATTTTACATCCGGAGCGACTGCCTATCTGACTGCCACAACCCAGTTACTGGGTAATACGATGTCCCTTGGTAATACTGGGTGTCAGACTTTCGGGCTTCTGACGACCCGTAAAGACTGACAAAGATCCACGAATGACAGCCGGGACCAACGGCTTAACGTGTTTACTGAGCACGGGAGGGTCTCGGTATGTTAGGATGATCACCCATCCATGGAACAACCGCGGCAAGCGTAGCTTAACCTTCAATTGACTCTACCTCCTCTCCTACCCTCTAGAGCTTCGCCGAAGTTGGGTAAAATGGGCCCCTAACAAAGATACAGGGACCCGTTATGACAAGCTTCGCCACTGACACATACACAAACATAACATCACGCCTCTATTCCCGAAGGGGTGTACAGAGGTGTACACCCCCATTTCGCCAGACGTTTTTGATAACATGTAGTTGTCTCCTCAGACGAAGTTTATTATACATTACTACGTGCACTTAAGGAGGTGAGTGACCGATTGCTGCAGTATTTGTGGCAGGAACGATGGGATTTTTCGATAGTGGGTTCAGTATGTTTGTTTTGTTACACTGCCCCAGAAGGAGGCTAATATTTTTAGTTCATTAATGAATTTTGCATAAGAAATTTGTATTTGAGTGTTATTTTATTGTAACTTTGCTTGTAGGTTTGGGAAATATAAAGACACGCCTGCATTCTCCGAAGAGGTAAGCAGAGTACAGTGATACGGGATGTAAGGGACATCAACGCGCAAACTGTTATGATGGTATTCAGCATAGGTATGATTCTAGAGCCCCATCGTAGAAATCTTTTGTAGGTTACTTAAAAAAAATATCAGCCATTCCATACATTTCCATTTTTTATTATTGTAAAAAATAAAAAATAAAATTATCTACTAGCCTACGAGAGTCCCACTCCTGGGCAAAGGCCTCCCTCCCTGAGGAGTGGCTAGAGAGGCGCCACGGCGCCCTCACCTACCGCCTGACGCAGCTCCTCACCGGACACGGAAGTTTCGGGAGGTTCCTGCACATCATTAGGCGGGAGGAAACGCCCGGGTGTCACCATTGCCAGGATCGCCCAGAGGACACGGTGGAGCACACGGTGGGAGTGGGAGGCAGTCACCTCCTTCTGCGAAGCAGTCATGCTAGTGAAGGAGTTGGCGGGACGGATGAGGGAGAGAGCCTCCCGTCCCAGCCGCCGCAGGAGACGCTCCGGGCGTCGGGAGCCGCGTGACGACTCCCGGCCACCGTAGGCGCGGGCCTGCGGGCGGAGAGCAATGCGTAGCTCACCGCCCGATCAGGACCAGACCCGTGCCGGACGGCGCGTAAGTGCTCCACGCGCGCCTCAAAGAGTTGTCAGCATAATTCGAGGGGCCCCTTAGGGCCGAAGCCTGCCGGGTCAGCGGGATTGTCCGAAAGGGTTACCGCTACCCCGGAACATAAAGGGCGAAGGAAGGAACATGGGTGGGTTTTAGTCAGTAAGAGTCTGACTCCACTCCTTCCATCTTTCGCGAGCTGGCGCTTCCTCCTTCCAGTTTTGAAGGAACCTATCCAGCTCGTCCCGCCATAAAAAAAATATTTTAGAAAATCATGCAGGGCTTTCCAATCCCGCTACTGAACCCTAAAAGCTCACCGCTAGGACACGGCCTAATGGCGAGTACATTAAATAAAAAACGATTCCTTATGAATCATCCGCTATCTGCATCTTAAAACTTTTGATAATGGCGTCCCACAGAGGTATGATGCAGACCTGACACTTGGTTTTAAGCGGTTGAGTTTGTGCCTACTTAAGACAAGGCTTTGTAGGTTAGTAGGTAGATAGGTTCGAACCCAGTCAGGCGCTTTACTTTGTGTAAATTATATCATCATCACTGCTCTCAAAATGAAGGAAAACATCGTGAGGAAACCGGCATGTCCTAGAAGCGAAAATTCGGAGACATGTGACATCTACCAAACCGCACTGGGCCTATCTATCACAACCCTATTGGGTAATACGATACCCCTTTAAGACTGGTTGTCAGACTTTCGGGCTCCTGACGACCCGTAACGACTGTCAAAGATCCACGAATGACAGCCGGGACCAACGGCTTAACGTGCTTTCCGAGGCACGGAGGGGTCTTGGTATGTAAAGATGGTCACCCATCCACGGACCAACCGCGGCAAGTGTAGCTTAACCTGATTGAATGAACCGTGCGGCTGTTATTACTTAGCCACAAGCCCCTCCGAAACGAGGGTGTAATATACCTCTGCCTGACCCTCCGATGAATAAAAGCGTGAGAGAGTAACTGAAGTTAAGTACTAGACTAAGAAATAAGGTAAGCTTGGCAGTAAGTATCCTTCCCGGATAATAAGTCAAAACGAAGTGGTAGGCTGAAAACTAAAATCGCCTCCAACCCACAAACCGACTTACCTGCCTACAGTTTCTAGTCTATGCCAAAAGCCCACTTGCTCCGGGAGGTCTCAAAGTGACACGTCTGTCCCACTTGCCACTACAGCTTAGTACCACCCGCTACAGTGACACTAAAAGTACCGACTCACTATATGAGAAATATCGCAGCACACATTCCTTCAATAAATAACATCACGCTTGTATTCCCGAAGGCGTAGGCAGAGGTGTATAGTACACTTACATTTTACCAGTTATGTTTACGACCTGTGCAATATAGGGACTACACATCCCTCTTACCGAGAGGAGGCCTGAGTCCCAGCAGTGGGAACATGTTTTGAAGTGAAACTTCTTTACGCACGCTTGACTTGGGGAGTAAGCTGGCGAACGCGTGACGTAAGCGTTACGAAAAGTGTGATCGGGCGAGGCGAACGGGAGTTGAGTGGGGGATATAAGCAAGAGAAAGCAGTGCGCGCGCACACATTTTCTTTCTCTCTTCCTCCCATAGCCGAATACGTTCCGTATATCTAAGCACAGTGCAGGCCTATTGTCTGTATCACAGTGTAAGAGCAAGAGAGAGCAGTGCGCGCGCACATTTTCTTTCTCTCTTTCTCTTATAGCTAGTAAGTGAAATATGTATATATCTCAGTCAGTAGTTCATTTGCGAGTTTACTAGCGTTACGCGAACGGTGATTATTTGGTTATTTTTCGTAATTCCATTTTTCTTTTTTTTTTTTTTAAACGTTGCCCCGCACTGGGAATTTCTCCTGTATCGTGGGTGCGTTTACAAACATTTAAACTCACATACACAAACAGCCAGACCCGGAACAACTACTTATAGGTCATACAAATATTTGTTCCGTGCGGGAATCGAACCCGCGACACGCAGCGCAGCAGTCAATCGCTTAACCACTGCGCCAACCGTGCCGTCAAATATTTTGTTTTGAACAATTTAATGAATTAATATTTTGAGAAAGAAGTTTCACTTCAGTCATGTGGTCATAAGCACACTCGTTTTTTTTTATTAGGCGTTAATGTCCTACTGCTGGGCAAAGGCCTCCCTACTCTCCTTCCACCTCTCTCTGTCCAGAGCTGCCAAGGACCAATCTTTATGAAAGGAGTCCAGCTCATCCCGCCATCTCCGTCTGCTCAGTGGGAACATTATGGGCTGATTATGATATAATATATGCTAAATATAACACACCCACACACCCCACACACACTCCATCATATACACACATACACATCAGTGATAGTGTATAGGTAGTGCCTATTTGCCTATACTTCGAAGAACAGAGACAAGAAACGGAGACTTCCTTAGGACTAAATTTTTTCCGGGACATCTGTCCCGAAATTCGGGACAACACTTAAATACATTAAAAAAATGTGTTATTTGGAATAAGTAATTCGTCTATATTTACCTAAAGTTTGCGACTAGACATAACATAATAAATAACATACACAGTCGTTACAACCATAAAATTTTCTGAAATTTTTTTTTTGGAGAACATTTTGTATATGACTTGTTGATTTTAATACTATGAATCACAATGTTTGTATAAGTAGCCGAACATGTTTCGAACTTTCGAAGTAAATATCTTCTTTCTAGCTCACTCTCGGCTACGTTTAATGAGATTTCTAAAGTTCAAGTGTATAATTGAAAAAAAAAAATACATTTTTTCTTTAAAATAATAAAACGGTAATTTTTATCATTTTAGCATTCTCTATGGTAGGACGAATTTATCATTTCAAAAACTATACAGAATGCTAAAACGATAAAAAATACCGTTTTATTATTTGTGTGACATAAGATTAGTTTTTGTTATTTTTTATTTTTATTTTCACTTTTTTCTAACAGCTGTACAAATCATTGACACTGTTTTCACCTGCTTTTGGTTGAGAATATTAACAGAATCCATTTTGGCTAAACCCTATATTTTAAGATACAGGCTAGTCCTAGTTTAAAAGATAGAGTCTACTATTGCATATTAATGTAAATATTATTTTCAAACAATGCACTTACCTATACACTTTTATTATTATTCTTTATTTATTATTATTATTATAACACCCCCTAAACATGACTGCCCCGTTGGTCTCGTGGCAAGCGCGACTGCTGAGCGTGGTCCTGTGTTCGATTCCCGGGTCGAACAAAGTGTTACTGGGTTTTCCATTAGGAATTAGTAACAGTCCGGAGTTTGGAAGTTGGCGGTTTAATACCCCTGTGCCTCGGAAAGCACGTAAAGCCGTTGGTCCTGCGCCTGATCTCTCCCCGGTCGTGTCGGATTCCCGTCCCATCGGACTATGAGTGTAAAGGAACAGAGAGTGCACCTGTGTTTACGCACACACTTGTGCACTATAATATCTCTAGGGTACGTGGCTAACCCAACCTAACTCAAAATGAAATATATTATCAAGTCAATATAAATTACCAAATATGTACTTCGATCACCCACAATAACAGTTCTGCTTATACTGTTACGGCTATAATAGCGTTATAACAAATGATACCGTCAAACGGTTGCGTTTGCCACATTATTCAAACCAAAATGGCGGACACCGGGTACTATTTTGACAAATTGCTTGCCAAGGAGTTAAGAAAACAATATTTTTATTTAAATAAATGGATGAAATGATGAATGGGACTCCAATCAGGGAAATTAATTATAAAGAAAAAAGGCTAGTGGCTAAGTAATAACAGCCGCACGGGTCGATCGATCAGGTTAAGCTACGCTTGCCGCGGTTGGTCCGTGGATGGGTGACCATCTTTACATATCAATACCCCACCGTGCCTCGGAATGCCTTCCGAGGCACGGTGGGGTATTGGTGTCCGTCGTGGCGTGTTGTAATCCGTTGGTCACGGCTGTCATTCGTAGATCTTTGGCAGTCGTTACGGGTAGTCAGAAGCCCGAAAGTCAGACAACTAGTCTTACCAAGGGGTATCGTATTACCCAGTAACTGGGTTGGGGAGGTCAGATAGGCAGTCGCTCCATGTAAAATACTGGTATTCAGCTGCATCCGGTTAGACTGGAAGCCGACTCCAACATAGTTGGGAAAAGGCAGGCAGATTAATTTTTAGTACTTTTCCGGATAAGCTCCTCCACAAAAGAGCTCAACAACAAATTTTATTATTATACCTTCTCCAAAATAAATGTTACTTCATTTACAAAGCTATTTATTAGCAGAGTGAGTCCGTAACTGCCGAATTATTTAAATAAGATAATTATTTGTCATACAAATCAATGGCCAAACTAGTTTTATAGATGTGTGCGTCACACACAAACATACGCATAGAAAATAGAGGTACAGCTTAGAGCAGGTCAATGTGAGACGGAAAGTGAAGTGTCGCACGATGTTGTAGCATGTGTGGTGCAACTGTTAATTATCACCGACGAATACCGATACAAACGAAATCCCCGCATGTCACCCTTTTAGGGGTGGAACTCTTCACGAAGCACATACCCTCCAAATTTCATGTCTCTAGGACCAGCGGTTTAGGCTGTGCGTTGATGAATCAGTCAGTCAGTCAGTCAGTCAGTCAGTCAGGACTTTGGATTTTATATATATAGATAGATAGTAGGATAGGAAGTTCGGCTTTGTAGGACGCTGTCTCTGTCACTCATAGCTGTGTCTCTTTCTAAAGTTCGATGTGTCATACTTACGCTCAGGTTCTGAAGGCAATCAATAAACTCAGCCTATCGCAGTCTAATGCTGGACATAGGCCTCTCCCAGGCTGCGTCACAACACCCTGTCCTCCGCCTTCCGCATGCAGTCTGTCCCAGCAACCTTCTTTAGGTCGTCCGTCCATCTAGCTGGGGGGCGTCCCACACTACGCTTGCCGATACGCGGTCTCCACTCCAGGACTCGTCTGCTCCACCGGCTATCACTTCTTCGACAGACATGACCAGCTCACAGCCACTTCAGTTTGCTTACTCTGCAAGCTATGTCGGTAAGAATGATTATACTTGGACACCACAGAACAGATAAATCTGTTCTGTGTAGGACACAAATACTTTTCTTCCAAGCTTCGGAAAGCATGTTAGCCAGTTCCAGCTGTCATTCTTGGATCTTTGACAATTGTAACACAAATCGGCTAAATAATAACAGCTGCAAGTGTTGGACAAGGGTTAAACTACGCTTGCCGAGGTCGGCCTATGGATGGGTGGCCATTCATTACATATCCAGAGCAAGGAGGGTTCCTTGCGGCGGAAAGCATGGTAGACCGTTGGTCCTGGCTGTTATTTTTAGATCATTGACTGTCAAAATCAAAGTCAAGTTTGACAATCAGTCTTACCAAGGGGTATCGTATTACCCAGTAACTGGGTCGTGGAGTTCAGCACCCTAATTGCGTAACACACTATCAACCACAATCTGAATAATTTTGAAGGATATTGCTAAACCAGTGCTTCATATGTTCGAAAAAATTGTCTACTCAACAACGTAAATAACGCAGTGAATATTGTTGAACTGTCAAAATGCCATTGCTACTGATAGTGTGTTACGCAATTACCCCGCTAGGCAGTCGCTCCATGTAAAATACTGGTATTCAGCTGTATCCGGTTAGACTGGAAGCCGGCCCCAACATAGTTGGGAAGAGGCAGGCAGATGATGTTTAGATGAATCCGAAGGTGACATGACCATGTATGGTATCTTTTAACATTTTGACTCTGAGGCTATTGAGGGGCTTGTGGCTAAGTAACAACAGCCGCACGGGTCGATCGATCAGGTGAAGCTACGCTAGCCGCGGTTGGTCCGTGGATGGGTGACCATCTTTAACATACCAAGATACTGCCGTGCCTCGGCAAGCACGTTAAGCCGTTTCTCCCGGGTGTCATTCGAAAGTCTTTGACAGTCGTTACGGGTCGTCAGAAGCCCGAAAGTCTGACATCCGGTCTTACCAAACCAGTATTACCTAGTAATTGGGTTATGGAGGTCAGACAGGCAGTACAGCTCCATGTAAAATATTGGTATTCAGCTGCATCCGGTTAGACTGGAAGCAAACTCCAACATAATTGGTGAAAGGCAGGCAAATGATGTCGAGACTCATTTTAATCTAGATCTGACCATGTATGGTAAGCACTCAGACCAATCCATGAGGCTATTATTATAGCCATTTTATACGTCAAACAATATAATAAAACTGTAAAAAAAACCATCCTCATATACCAAAAACCAATAAATACATAGTATTCAAACGACGTATGTCTGTCTGTCCCCTGTGACCTTAGGAACATAAAAACGTCTAGAGCTTTTTTATGATACGTAATAAAAAAACGACTGTTGTAAAAAATTCCTTGTATTTTTAGCACTAGTATTGTCACCTGATTTTGCTTGCTACTTTTGTGACCATAATAATTGCCCTGCCCTTGTTCTTTAATTAGTGGTCGGCGGAACATGCATGGGCGTAGCTAGGGGGGCGCAAGGGGGGGCAATGCCCACTCTTAAAACTTCTTTGCCCACCCAAGCAAAATCGACAGTATTGAAGTATTTACTGTTTAATCGCTTTTTATTGGGGTTCCGTACCTCAAAAGGAAAAGACGGGACACATTGTGACCAAGATGTAAGGTTTGTAGAGATTTTGCATCACTGTCCAAATCACAGTGATCTTAAATCTCATTCTAATAAGGTTGCTGTTGGGTTGCTGCCGCACTGACAAGTCTGTCAAAATTATTGTGATCTTTATTCTCGTCACAATAAGGTTGCTATTGGATTGCTGCTGTCAGAGGTAAAATAACTGTGAACGGACTGTAGTCACCCCTTTTCTAGCTATATCATCTTTCACCCAGTCCATCCATCGTTTCTTTGGGTTTCTTCCAATATATTAATAACAAGCTCCGCCGCGCGGCTTCACCCGCATAAGTTTCGATCACGTGGGAATATCGGGATAAAAAGTATTTTATATGTTAATCCTGGTTATAAATCATCTGTGTGCCAAATTTCATGCAAATCCGTTCAGTAGTTTTTGCGTGAAAGAGTAACAAACATCCATCCATCCATCCATACAAACTTTCACGTTTATAATATTAGTAGGAATTAGGATAATCTCACCGTGAAAACTGGGGTCTTATTTTCTATGACACTATAGAGGTATGAGGAACAGGGTGTAAGGTGCACTCATCCTCCATAGAAAAGGGAGGATCCTCCGACCAGACGGGCGTCGTGTTCGAAGATTCATGTTAGGCCGTTGTATATTACATGCTAGTTGCGCGGTAAACTCTGCTTGCGAGATGCAGGATTTTGCGTGACGTCAGTATGACGCATTGTTCGCATGTGGCGTTGTGGATACTGTTACATCACAATGAACGAAAACACGCGAAATGAACGCAAGATTGGCGGGATTTGCTGAGGAATTGATGTGGTTTTGAAGTAAGGAGTCGTTTATATAGTGAATTAGGACCCTGAGGTGCAGTGGTGCAGCATCAAATGGAATGGCAGCTTTAAGTGAGCTGCCTACATGTATTTTCACAGAATAGATCGGCTGTACAGACGCCGCAGATCAAGCTAACTGACACTGAACCTTGAACCTAATGCTTTATCGATAAAGTTGAAAATCTATTAAAGATATTTGACAGATTGTAGTAGCTTGATGTGCTGGCGTCTGTACATAAAATACCAGCACCCGAATTGCGTGACACAATATCAATCTCAATATGAATAATTTCGAAGGATATATTGCTAATCCATTGCTTCATATGTTCGAAAAGTTTGTCTGCTCAGCAACGTAAATAACGCAATGAATGTTGTTGAACTGTCAAAATGAAAGCCATTGCTACTGATAATGTGTTACGTAATTACCCCGCAGTTTTAAAGTAACTAAAATTGCAAATCCTCGTTTAATAACAACAAACAAACTTATATATATTTATATATCAATATATAATATTTTATTATATCAATATATTCTCACTTAAGCAAACACATGTATTTTATGCATTTATTATGCAAAATTATATTCATTTTTTATTTCATAATAATTTGTGAATTCGTTTTATTGATTCACTGACGTTAGTTTTTGTTGTTTAATTCAAATAGTAATGATACTTAGTTCATATATTATCCTATAACGTTATCACTGCTGGGTCACATACATACATAAGCAGCCTGTAATGTTCCCACTGCTGGGACACAGGCCTCCTCTCTGTGAGAGGGAGTGGGCTGTAGTCCACCCGGGCCCAGTGCAGGTTGGTGGTTGGTCTTCGAATTTTTTGTTCTAGGACATGCCGGTTTCCTCACGATGTTTTCCTTCACCGATTTGAGAGCAGTGGTGATGAAATAATTTACAAAACGTAAAGCGCCTGTCTGGGTACGACCCTACGACCTCGTAAGTCGCGGCCGTTACTACTGTGCCATCACAGCCCACATAGTTAGTATTAGTAATTTATTATATTTTACTATCTATTAGGTGTACCTAATAGACAGTAAAATATAATATGGACAATGGACTGGTAGGTACTGTCGTACCAGTCCATTACATTGTATATCAAGCGTTAAATGAAATGTCTGTCATTTGTAGGTCTTTGACAGTCGTAACGGGTAATCAGAAGCCCAAAAGTCTTACAACCAGTCTTAGCAAGGGGTACCAGTTACTGGGTAACAAGATATTACCCAGTAACTGGGTTGTGGAGGTCAGTTACGCAGTCGCTCCATGTAAAAATACTGGTATTCAGTTGAATCCGGTTCGACTGGAAACCCATCGCTACATGTGTAGCTGGGATATGGTTAAGCAGATTGATTTTTTAGCTATAAGGTAATAAAGCACCAAGCGTTAATAGACACATAGAATGTTAGAAAGAGACTGCCACACAAGTATTAGTGACAGAGAAGACGTGAGAAATAGACGGTGTGAGAAAAAGACGACGTGAGAAAAAGACGTGAGAAAAAGACGATGTGAGAAAAAGACGTGAGAAAAAGACAACGTGAGAAAAGGACGACGTGAGAAAAGACGATGTGAGAAAAAGACGACGTGAGAAAAGACGACGTGAGAAAAAGACGACGTGAGATAAAGACGTGAGAAAAAGACGACGTGAGAAAAAGACTTGAGAAAAAGAAGTGAGAAAAAGACGAGAAAAGACGACGTGAGAAAAAGACAACGTGAGAAAAGGACGACGTGAGACAAAATCGTCGTGAGAAAAAGACGCCGTGAGAGAAAGACGACGCACTACCACGCCAAAAAAAAAAAAAAAAAAACTCGATGTGTCATATATAACGACTGAGAACTGTATGTACTTTTTATTACAGAAAAAATAAAACTTTTATACACGAGCTGTGAGCACTGCTCGTAATAAAATAACGTTGTAAAGAAAGTGACTGGGTAATTTGGCCTTATTCGACCTGAAGGGAGTCGCAGGTTCGATTCTTGCGGTGAAGCAAATATTTGTATTGTAACATAACATCACACCTGTTATCCCCGGAGTTAGGCAGAGGTGTACCTATAGTACACCCACATTCCGCCAGTTACGTTTAAGTCCCATGTAATGGGGGGCTAGCCTATTGCCATCAACCGGGTACAAATAGAGACTCCAGGCTGCCACTGAGAAATGCAAAGAATTTCAGACTTTTTCGAACATATAACGGAGAGTACTTGTACAGGCATAACCAAGTAGCCAGGATTATTCACCAGCAACTTGCTTTGAAATATAAACTTGTCGATTCTGAGGTACCGTATTACAAGTATGTGCCCGAGCCAGTTCTTGAAAATGACCATGTCACGTTGTACTGGGATCGGTCTATCATTACTGACAGGACTATTGTCTTCAATAAGCCTGATATAGTGGTGATAGATCGATTAGCGCGCCGCACAATGATTGTCGATGTTACCATTCCACACGACGGGAACCTCGTGAAAGCTGAGAAAGAGAAACAAATTAAATATCTCGACTTAGCACACGAGGTTGTTGACATTTGGAATGTGAGCTCGGCTGTCATTGTGCCGATTGTCGTATCGGCCAATGGCCTGATGGCCGAAAGCCTCGATCAACATCTATCGAGGCTCTCGTTAGGCGGTTGGATCAAGGGCCTGATTCAAAAGGCAGTACTCCTCGATACGGCTCGCATTGTGAGGAGGTTCCTGTCTCTGGAGCCCTAACCACCGGTAGCTTGGACCCTGCTCCCGACATCGGTGGATCACATTTTTTTTGTTTTTTTTTTTTTTTTTACCAAATTTTTATATTTATAAATGTAAGTAATAAAATAAGATAAGTAAATAAATAAACGAAATAATAAGTTTATTTATTTTCTTTCACAATAGGTTGTAGTACTTAACAGTTTTAAACTACATACTCATATATAAATTCACATTTTGAGAGCTGGTGTGCCTGAAGTAGGTTTTAGAAAAAAAACCTGTTTTACAGTCACCAGGCCCCACTTAGTGGCATCATACAAAAGAACAGGTCTGTAGGTAACGTGAATTTCTACTAAACACTTAAAACAAAAAAAATAAATAAATGAGCAGAAACATAATAAAAAAATAACACAACAAAAGCAGTCAAAGAGTGTATGGTGAGTGTGTAGGTGAATGGAGATGAATGTGTAAGTGAATGGAGATGAATGTGTCGGTGAATGGAGATGAATGTGTAGGTGGATGGTGGTTACTGTGATTGTGAATGGTGGCGGGTGTGTATGTGAATGGTGGTGGATATGAAGGTAATTATTTGAATACAAGTGTTATTTGATTGAGTGGAGCAATTTCTCTGTGTCCTCATAGGAAAGAGTTTTCAAGAATTCAGTTACTTTTTGCTTACAACTGAGCTTGTGCAGTGAATAAATATTTTGACCCTTGTTGTTAATATTATACAGATAATCCCTAGGTAACAGATAAACTTTTGGGACTGACGTAACCGGAAAAATTTTGTACTGCAAACAGTACCCTTTTTTCGTTTATCTTTCAATAGATCCGGGTCATAGGCTAGCTGCGAGTGCTTATTGAGGACTGTAAAGTTTGCTTATAGACAGTACATCCCATTTTTTGTATAAGTCGACTGTAGGAAATCGGAAGGGAAGACCCGCAGCAACCTTAAGTGTGGCACGTTGAGCTCTTTGAAATTGCGTTTTGAAGCAACTAGCTGCGCCCCGCGGTTTCACCCGCATAAGTTTCGACCCCGTGGGAATATCAGGATAAAAATCCAATGTGTTATAACCTATCTGTGTGCCAAATTTCATCCAAATCCGTTCAGTAGTTTTGGCGTGAAAGAGTAACAAACATCCATCCATCCATCCATACAAACTTTCGCGTTTATAAAATTAGCAGGATATCCTTCAAAATGATTCAGGTTGTGATTGATAGTGTTTTACGCAATTAGGGTGCTGACTGCTGATGCACCTGAATACCAGTATTTTACATGGAGCGACTGCCTACTCGACCTCCAAAACCCAGTTATACATAACTATATTAATGATAAAGCAGAAGAGTTTGCTTAACGCGCTTATCTCTGGAACAACCAATGAATTTGAAAAAATATTTTTGCATTTAATAGCCCAATTCTGGAGGAAGGCTATTTAACATCACGCAATGAAAGAAAGAAAGAAAGAAAAAAAGAAAGAACAATATTTTATTCTGCACAAACAAAACGCACAATTACAAGTAATAAAAAAAAAAATATGAGGCTCTCGTTGGGCAGCTGGATCAAGGGCTTGATTCAGAAAGCGGTACTTCTGGACACGGCTCGTATTGTCAGAAAGTTCCTCTCTCTGGAGCCCTGGCCAGTAGCTTGGACCCTGTTCCCGATACCGGTGGGCTACTATTTTTTATATTTTTAAATGTTTTTTATCTTTTTTTTATACATTTTTTTAAAAATGTAATTTGTAGGTATTTTTTTTTTTTTTCCGGTTAGGTAATCATCAAATGACCCCTCCCGCTCTGGGTGGAGCGGAAGGGAGTGTCAGACTCTTACTGACTAAAACCCACCCATGTTCCTTCCTTCGCCCTTTATGTTTCGGGGTAGCGATAACCCTTTCGGACAATCCCGCTGACCCGGCAGATTTGTAGGTATTTAAATGAAATAAAGGAGATAATAATAAAATTAAAAAAAAAACGAAAAAAGACATAAGATACACATAGTCAAAAGACTCGTACTCATACATAAAAAAAACGTTGACACTTACGAACCGAGCAAACAGAAACTTAACTGGCAAAATGTAGGTGTACAGACGGCAGCACATCAGGCTACTAGAATCTGTCAAATTTCTTTAATAGATTTTCAACTCTATCGTTAAAGCATTACGGTTCAAGGTTGATTGGGAAAATTTGACAGTTTCGGGTAGCTTAACCTGCTGGCGCTTGTACTATAGGTACACCTCTGCCTATCCCTTCGGGGACACAGGTGTGATAATAATATTAGTTAATTTACATTTTAACAATGTTTGCTCAAGTATTTTGCAATGAATGCTGATAATTCAGACTGAGATGGACAGTGTGCTATGCCATCAGGGTGCTGACTCTAGTGTGTTCTTGTCATTGCAGTGTATGTGTCAAACTCGGGGCCCGCTGTCACGCTTCAAGCTCATAGGAAATCTTCACTTCAAGAATATTAAAAAAAGAATAAAAATATTAAACTATACTATACTAATAATAAATCTGAAGAAATGGTTAGCTTGTTTGAACGCGCTAATCTCTGGAACTACCAGTCGGATTTGAATTTTTTTTTTGTACTTGATAGCCCTATTCTTGGCTATTGCCCTATTGCCCTATTGGCCTATTGGGGGCTTGTGGCTAAGTAATAACAGCCGCACGGGTCGGTCGATCAGGTTAAGCTACGCTTGCCGCGGTTGGTCCGTGGATGGGTGACCATTTTCACATACCAAGGCCCCTCCGTGCCTCGGAAAGCACGTTAAGCTGTTGGTCCCGGCTGTCATTAGTGGATTTTTGACAGTCGTTACGGGTCGTCAGTAGCCCGAAAGTCTGACAACCAGTCTTACCAAGGGGTATCGTATTACCCAGTAACTGGGTTGTGGAGGTCAGATAGGCAGTCGCTTCATGTAAAATACTGGTATACAGATGCATCCGGTTATACTGGAAGCCGACCCCAACATAGTTGGGAAAAGGCTAGGCAGATGATGATGAGCCCTATTCTTGAGGAAGGCTATAAGCTATCTAACATCACGCTATGACCCTTAGGAGCCGACCAAGAAGAAAAAAAGTCTGAAAGAACGGTAAGCGATAACGAAGTAAGTAATAGCGCGGACGGGCGATGCGATGCGACGCGGTGGGTCGGGAACAAGAAATTTTACGCGGACAAAGTTGCGGGCCGAAGCTAGTAAATTATAAACCTTCCATAATAAATTATCTAAATGATGTTAAAAACCGCATCAAAACCCGTTGCGGAGTTTAGAAGAACAAGGCGGACACAGACAGAGACGAAAAGTGACTTTAATTTTTATGTAGCCATAGTGGATTTTAAGACTGTTGCTAGCACTGCTGCTGGTTCATGCATGTCTTGGAATCGACTCCTAGTCGGGCAAAGAGTTTTTGTATTTTCTATGGAAAACTTCAGTGCCTAGCAGCTCACAGCCTGGATTTGTGCCCGGTTTTAGGCAATAAGCTCGCCCCTAAGATCTTTACACTGCAGTGGGCGCAATTACCACTATCCAGCCATCACTATCAGTAGCAATGGCTGTCATTTTGACAGTTCAACATCTTTCATTGCGTTATTTACGTTGTTGAGCAGTCAAATTTTTCGAACATATGAAGCAATGGATTCCTTCAAAATGATTCAGATTGTTATTGATAGTGTATTACGCAATTAGGGTGCAGCATCCATGTTTCTTCACGATGTTTTCCTTTATCATTTAGTCAGTGATGTCTCAAATAAACTTAAGTATAAAAACAATATACCTAGGTACTCTAAATTTTACTGTTGCTGGTCTAGTAGTATCAAGCGCCATTGGTGAGTATGCGGTCTTGGATTCGATCCCCGGGTCCTGCAAAATTTTATTGGGGTTTTCAGTCAGGAATTTCTCAGTAGCAGCCCTGAGTGTGGATTTGAACCCGGTTGATGGCAATAGGCTCGTCCCCTAATACATGGGACTTAAAAATAACTGGTGAAGTGTGGGTACCCCCACACTTCACCAGTTCTGAACACCTCTGCCTAACCCTTTGGGAAATACAGGCGTGTCAGCTATATTCTGACAGGCTCGGTTAAATCTTCTTTTATTTCTGGCGCCTACCCAATTTTGTTTAAATAGTGTTATAAGATGCCCTCATCCATAGATAAATATCACCCATCTCTACACTAGTCCAATTCTTACTCTAGGATGCATATCCGGTACGGCTCTTAAATCCTTTCCTATCCTAAGGGCAGGTCTTCCCTACAATTACAGTGCCCCCCGGTCTACACCTTGATATGCACTGGCTTCTGCAGCACCATGAACATGAGGCTACAGGAGCTAGTGCGAATCTTGGGGTTCATTCGATTAATTGAGTTTGGTCAAACCACGCTGGGATCGGAGCAATTCAAGAATTCATTCATTCATTCCGTAGTAATACTACTGCTTACCCAATTTTGTTTAAATAGCGGAAATCGAGACCGCATGCGACGCGATTCACATTGAGCATACCTTACTCTGATCATTTTTTTTCAAACTATTGTAAACAATAACCAAAATTGAAAGAACTCTGTTGTACACAATTTTGTATCAAAACCAAGATCTGATTATAATGGTCGTTAAACAAATTTATGAAATATACGACCAACTAAAAATGATTTTAAACCTATTCAATTTTGTAAGCACGAGGAGGTCTTTTTAAATTGGTCGTCTTCCATGTGCCGACCATTATAAAATGACGTATTCGCTTTTCAAATTGCCAACAATTGACAGGGATTCTTATACTGGTTACTTTGGCCAACGTAAATAGGTCTTTTTTAGAGAGTAATTGTAAGGAATGAGAGATCTTTTAAATTGGCCGAGTAGTGCTGGTTATTCCGACCAATTTAAATAGGTCTTTTTTAGTGAGCAATTCTAAAGAATGAGAGGTCTTTTTAAATTGGCCTTATAGTACTGGTTATTCCGACCAATTTAAATAGGTCTTTTTTAGAGAAGAATTGTAAAGAATGAGAGGTCGTTTCAAATTGGTTGTATAACGTGATATTTGATCTAAACAAGCCAGTTTTTGTGTACAATTTTGACAAAGCCGTTTTGAATTCGGTTAGTTAGAGCAGTCACAGTTATTTTTTTTTGGTTCTTCTTGTTAATATTGAACTCTTGGCTCTCCCGGGAATGTTGTTAAATGCAGTTGAACTTGATAATGGACAAAAGTTATGTTTTTATTTAAATAATATGTATTTTTATGTTTATTTTGAACTTTTAGACGTCAGTGAATAAACGATACGGGAATATGTGCATCATCACGCCTGTTTTTTCCCGAAAGGTTAGGCAGAGGTGTAAAGTAGACACACATTTCGCGTTATGTTTAAGTCCCATGTAATAGGGGGCGAGCCTATTGCTATCAACCGGGCACAAATTCAGACTCCGGGATGATAGATTGATGTCATTTTGGGTCTTTTCATTAGGAGAAATTTCTAATGAAAAGACCCAAAAATACTTTGCCCCCTATAGGGCTAACTTTAATTTCGGAAGTCGGTGGCAAACAACGAAAATGCGAACCCAACGACAGCGACTTCCGAAAATGTTTTACTTTGTAGTGTCTTTTTAGGAAGCCGGTTGTTTTTTTTTTTGCAAAAAAGTTTTTACAGGTTAACTCAAAGACAAAATTCAAACTCAAATTTCGTCTTTGTCTCACGTTGTCTCTGTCACTCATACCTGTGTGACTGTCTCTTTCTAATTCTCGATGTGTCATATTCACGCTCGAGTACCTACTGTAATAGGTTGACAATGTGATCGAGGCCGAATGGCCTAAGGCTACAATTTCCTAGTAAAGCGGTGAACGCCACATAACGGCCGCAGTGACGGCTGTCATGAAAATGATGACAGCGGGGTATGACTTTACGGTGTCACAAAAATGCTTTCTAGGAAATCACACCAACTTACTTTCATGATTAACGATTCAGTGACGTCATTCGCCGGTGAATTGCTGACGCTATGTGGCGGTCACCGCTCTCAGGAAACTATAGCTTAAGACCCAGAAAACGCTCGTTATTACAGAGGGCTCAAATTTAAAATCTAAGATGGAAGCCAAGGTTTTCAATTTCAAAATTCTACGTATTTGTATTTACTTATTTTACGTTGAATCCAATTTGGATTTAGAATATCGACAATACATCTGTTAGATTTCGCATATTTTTACAAACTTATTATTACGTCCAATATTAATTTTATAGCATACTTACGAGTATCGAAATAAAGCCTATTATTAAATAGAAAATCATTTTAAGAACTGCAAAAAAGACTATGATTTTGTTATTCCTAAATTCTATAGAACAACTTTTAACAAATTAAATTTTACAATCCAGTAAATCAATTTGGGTTCTAATTTTATAAAAATAAGGTCCATATTCATTTAAAAATTATTTCGACAGCTGCATGAAAAACTTTGTTCTGACAGATCTTTCGTCAATCTTAATCCTCGAAGAATGGTTCCTTTTTCAAAAAAGATTCTTTTGTAATTCGGCGTGCTTTATGGTAACTCTATACTTTTGGGATTCGAATTTGGAATTAGGTTAGAGAAAAAAACAACAGATGTTTTTGGCAAAATAATCTTTTCGCACTTCTTGGAAATTAATACAAAATGGCTTCCGTATTCTATTGGCGTGGCTAGCTGACATCATCATCTGCCTAGCCTTTTCAGAGCTATGTTGGGGTCGGCTTCCAATCTAACCCGATGCAGCTGAATACCAGTATTTTACATGGAGCAACTGCCTATCTGACCTCCACAACCCAGTTTTACTTACGGGTACGATACCCCTTGGTAAGACTAGTGGCTAGCTAACATATTATGGCAAATTATAATTACAGTTTAATTAAATGTTCTGTGTCTCGTAATGTTAATTACTTTGCATACTATTGTATAGAATCAAGTTCTTCTAACTGAACAGACAGCTGTGCTGCTGGGGAATTTGTTACCACTTCTCCCCAGCTAAAGCACTAGGAAGTGGTGAAGGGCGGCTGTTTTGGGGGACTGTCTTATGTCATTTAGACGTTCGAAAAGTGCTGATTCTCAGCCTAATTTGAATAAATGACTTTTGATTTTGATTTGTAGCAGTGTAAATGATTTTATTTCTGCAAGTAGGCTTAAGGCACTTTAAGGTTTCCACACAATGGGTGCCTGAAGATGGACCGCGCCGCCGAGGCTGGCCCAGAAAGAAATGGCGAGGGCTGGTTCGAGGTGGCGCGGGAAAAGAGTTCCTGGAACGATTTGGGGGAAGCTTTTGCCCAGCAGGTGGACAATACAGGCTAACACAAAAAAGTAGGTTTGTTCAAAAACTTTTTTACGTCAATCGTGTTTTAAAAACTAGATGAGGTCTGCGTTCCGTACCTGACTACTCTGAGAAGAAAGGACGAAACAAACTTAGAGAGTCTCTTTTAAAGTCCAGACATAATCTTGGTCAGATAATTTGTTTGTAATAAACAATGACTAATATTAAAACGTTGTTTTAATTCGTAAGGGCATTCAAAGTTATTCATTGAGAACTAACAGTGACACTATGACACTATAGTGCCAGATTGGTACCTTGTTTTTGGTACCAATTAGTAAGGTCGGTTCCAGTTAGGCGCGTTGTTTGAAGACAAAATGTCGCACGTCGCCCTGTTGACAGTGTACACAAAGCCTTATTTTATGTATAGGATGGTACAGTTTTTATCTAGGATTAATTTTTTTTATTTTATACATTTACTTTAAATCATGTTTAATTTTTTTTTTTTTTATATTTTGGAATTTGAAAAATATTCATAGTATTGGGAAGCCCTTTAAGCATGAGACTATTATTACATAGACACTAGTTTCCGTCCGCGGCATCGCCCGCGTGGTATGTCGATAAAAAGTAGCTTTTGTACTTCCCCAGGGATCAAAGTATGCCCATGCCAAATTTCATCAAAATCGGTCTTGCTGTTTCGGAGATTAGCCGGAACAAATAGATAGACAGACAGACAAAAATTTTGTCGTGTAGCGACAAGAAACTAACTTTAAAGTAAGAAAATAAAGAAAGGGAAATTGAAGTTAATTAAAGATTTATTAATAAGGAATATAAAAGATGCAGATGAACTGGTCAGTGGTGTGTAGTGTGTGGGTGAGGAAGGATGAAGATGAGTGATAGGTGGGTTGATGAGGCTGTGGAGGAGTTACAGATGGAGACCGACGCGAGGCAGGTGCCGGTGACAGGTGCAGGTGCAGGTGCAGGTGAGGACAGGTGCTGGTGCGTGTGCGGCACGGAGGATGCCCGTAGGGGGCCCACGCGGCAAGAGTAGGACGCAGCACGGCAGCAAAAGAGAGCAGGCACGGCGGGGACGCAGTCAGCCCGCCAGGTGAGGCGGCCCTTAGATGAGGCGCGGCCCAGTATATCCCAGAGGGTCTTCTGAGGCGGCCCTCGGATGAGGCGCAACCCAATATGTACAGGAGGTGCAGTGCTTCAGAGTGCTCCGGCGAGGCACGTCAGTGGTCCGACTGGTACGGAGGACGGAGGACGAAGGTGTAGCGAGAGTCCGTCAGGTACCGGAGTCTTTTAAGAGGGACACGCTAAGAGTTCCCTGGATAGATGGCTCTGGAGTATCAGGCCTATTTAAAGTGTTCGCTTTAGAGGCGAAGCTGGAACTGATCCTTGCATTGCTTGGATTTATAAGGTGAACTCGTAGAATAGTACCATGTAGAAAATATGAATTTGAAATATGCTGATGGCCAGTATTAGTTTTGTAGGAGTATGAATATAATTTCAGCTAAAAGTTACAGGCTGATAAGAATTTAAAAGCAAACTTGTCATGGCGACGTATTAAACGTCGTTGTCAGAACTGTCATAATAAAATATATTAATAAAATACAATTAAATCTATAGTTATTTCGTATTATAAGTATAGTGTTTATAGGAAAAATGATATCAATCAATGTGGGCGAAATTCCCAGCCCTTGGATGTCACTAAATCGTCATAGTCTTGTGTTAAAGTTGGTGGCTGTGTCTGTGTACTGATTGTGGATTAAACGTGACCTGGTGTCGTGAGGAATAGTCAGATCAGCGCCTAACGGTTACGGAATGCTTGTCTGACCTGGAGGAATGAATGAAAATAACTGTGAGTATGTACATTAAGTTACAATTTGTAATATGGTTTTTTTTTGTTATTAGTACCGTATACTTTCATTTATGTAGTATAAAGCTGTTATTTTGTACATTACAAACAGACACATAAATTTTATTTGTTGGTATACATATTGTAAAATACTAAAATCGCTTTTCCTGTTTCGTGTATGCAACAGAGTTTTATGTGGTTTTCACCATGTTCACCATTTCCATCATGTTGAGAATTTATTCCGAAATATTTGTGTATAATAAATATTCAACTTAGGGCTGATTTTTCAATCATGTGATAAAATTATTCGAGGAATAATTTTAAAATTTTGACACTTATTTCATAAAAAAAAACGTCAATTTTATTCCTCGAATAAAAGTTATCTGGCGATGGAAAAATCAGCCCTCAATGTCAAGTCGTATAAACTGTGCGAAGTAGTGGCGCGGGTCGCTAGTGGCGCCGATCCCCTTGTTCACAAACTAAACTAAATTTAAGTTCAGTGCATCTTTTTCTTTCTATTTCATTAAGAAAAGGACAGAAGATCTTCTGTCCTTTTCTTAATTAATTAGAAAGAAGAAGTTGCACTGAACTTAAATTTAGTTTAGTTTGTGAACAAAGGAATCGGCGCCAATATCTTATAATTACTCTTGCTTAACGTCCGTACTATGTCAACCTTATCAAATTCGTCGCAACCTGTATAACTTATCACCTGAGTGTTGGTGGTCGGTTTTTTGTTTTACAATCATAATCTACAGGCTGTTGTCTTTGCACATTCCGTTTTATAATCTGTGGCATACATTACAGGTACATGGAGAAAGTTCATGGGTTTTTTTAATTTACAGATTATTTTAGTGTTTTCCACGAAAAAGATCTTATATAGTTATTATAACAGTAGCACTTCAACATACCTATACGGTGTACAATATTCTACATATCACACATAATCAGCCTATAATGTTCCCACTGCTGGGACACAGGCCTCCTCTCTGTGAGAGGGAGTGGACCGTAATCCACCACGCGGGCCCAGTGCGGGTTGGTAGATGTCACATGTCTTCGAATTTTTGCTTCTAGGACATGCCGGTTTCCTCACGATGTTTTCCTTCACTGTTTTGAGAGCAGTGGTGATGAACTTATTTGGACAAAATAAAGCGCCTGCCTGGGTACAATATTCTATTAGGTTATTATTATTACGCAACTCTCGTAATTTTAAGAACGTTCACAGTCTGATCTCAGTCTCAATCTGACAAAAATACCTCTAATTTCCTTACGGTAATAAATGATTTACTTACTTGCTTTACTTACTTACGTTTTTGACGAGTTTTTGACATTGATTGTCGCTGAGATGACATTGCGACTAGATTTGGAAAGTTTTTAATCACGGGAATTGACCTTCTGTTGTGCGACGGAATGTTGCTAGTTCTGTCGTGATCAACGTATAGGCAGCAAAAATAAAAAAAAGGAATTAAAAAAAAATGTTAGAAAAATTAACCTGTACTTATTCAATTCAATTTATTTATTGCAGATAATAAAAATCCATAATATTACATAAAAACAATATAGAATATAAAGATGAATAAATTTAAAATTACAATAATTTAAAAATATTATAAAAATTAATCGTGAATGTCAAAACATGTATAAAATAATAATTAAGTTAAATAATAATAATAAGTAATCAAATATAATTTAAACTGTCAAATAATAATAATAATCAAAATATAATTTAAATAGAAATAAATAGACAGTCAAAACACATAAAATATTATAGTCCCTATTACAAGTATGAGGGGCCGCTAGCGTGCAGCCGCATCCACCTCATCAACATTGGTGTTATACTTATCTCGATGTTGTCACCATTTTAATTATTCCTATTGTAGCGGATAACATAATATCACGCCTGCATTCCCCGAAGGGTTGGGCAGAGGTATTTACTTAAATAGGACACCTACTTTTTGCCGGTTATGTTTATTTCTCATCGTACTTATAGAGTTGTATGGGAGATGACACACATGAGAGAAACACACATGGAGATGAAACATAGAGAACCAATGTAAATGTTGTAACATCTCATGTAGGTACTGTGTAACTCTACCTGAATACCAGTATTTTACATGGAGCGACTGCCTATCTGACCTCCACAACCCAGTTACTGGGTAACACGATACCCCTTGGTAAGACTGGTCGTCAGACTTTCGGGCTACTGTCAAAGATCCACAAATGACAGCCGGGACCAACGGCTTAACGTGCTTTCTGAGGCACGAAGGGGTCTTGGTATTTGAAGATGGTCACCCATCCACGGACTTAGCTTAACCTGATCGACCTGGACGCTGTTATTACTTAGCCACAAGCCCCTCAGCCTTCAGCCATATATCGGGCACAAATTGTTTTGGTAGGTACTTAATTCTGTTTTTAGAAATTAGTAATATTTTGCCTGACATAGGGGTGGAACTTGGGACCCCACGCTCAGCAGTCGCGCTTGCGACCACTAAACCAACGAGGCACACAAACTTCTAACGCTACCAATGTTTATTTGTTCGTTTTTTTACTACAGGAGACGCTGCGTATACAAATACTACATAATAATTTAATCACACTTTATCTTAAGCACGGTTCATGATAAGAGTCATCAGATTATAAGCATATCCTACCCAGTGAGGGGTTAGAAGGCTCTAATCTGTTATAATCTTGATTATTATAATTTGATGTTCTAATGGTTTTATGTAGAGTTATTTGTGAAGGAGCTCGTTCAGGGAAGAGCTACCACAATACATTCTATACACCAGGGATATTGACGTGCAACCTGTTGTTACCTTGGATTCAGTACATGATACTGAAACCCCGTTGAAATTTTTCGTTGGTTATTAAAACAAAGATTAGCTGTTCCATTCCATACATTTTGACCAGGTTGGTAATGCAGTTTTCTATGAAACAGCTAAAAGAAAATCTGCTGAAAAAAAAAATCATTAAAGTTATTATTTCCTTTATTTCATTTAAATACTTACAAATTACATTTTTAAATATTTTTATAAACAAAAATATAAAAAACATTCAAAAATATAAAAAATAGTAGCCCACCGGTATCGGGAACAGGGTCCAAGCTACCGGCGGTCAGGGCTCCAGAGAGAGGAACTTCCTGACAATGCGAGCCGTGTCCAGAAGTACCGCTTTCTGAATCAAGCCCTTGATCCAGCTGCTCATTATTATTATTATTATAACCGAAAAATTTCTACCCTGGAGGGTGTGTAGGTGCTGAATTCATGGTTAGAGTTTGCGCGTATAGTATATTCCATGGATTTTTTATTTATTTTTATTGGTTCACCAACAACTGTTTGCACTGGTTTTATGCAAAAGGTAACATGCAAAAATGTATGCAACAATCATTTACAGGCAAACTCCGTATAATAATTATTATTAATATAGTTTTTAATTACTTAACTAAAAGTAATAATTATGTGGGGGGGAGGGATATATAAAGATTTGGGGGTCGAGCTAGTCATTACCAGTCACAAATCCAGACTCTGGAATATCTACTGATTTACAAAACGTGTACCTGTACCGTGTAAACGTATAACAGTTTGCATGGCCAAGGAATTGAACCTTTAGCAGTTGTGCTTTAGACCAGGTCTCAAATCAAAAGACATTTATTCAAACTAGGCTGAGAGTCAGCCCTTTTCGAACGTCAAACTTACATAAGACGGTCCCCCAAAACGCCCGCCCTTCACCACTTACTAGTGCTTTAGATGGGAAGAAAAAGTGGCGCAACAAACTCCCCAGCAGCACAGTAATGATTGGTCACCCATCCACGAACCGACCGTGGCAAGCGTATCTTAATAGATAGACGATTAATTAGTAATGTTAAAACTATGCCGTAATTAGAGTACAGTAGGGTCCAGGGTTTCTTCCTCCGCCTCGTATAAGGCATATCGTGAATCACGCATCGCATTCGTCTGCTCACGCTAATGGCAGCCGAGCAGGGAACGCGTACTATGTCAAACTTCTGTCTGTCGGTCACAGAGTATACGAGAAGCATACAGATGTGACAGAGCTGTTGTCATTCGTGGATCTTTGACGGTCGTTACGGGTCGTCAGAAGTCCGAAGGTCTGACAACCAGTCTTACCAAGAGGTATCGTATTATCAAGTAACTGGGTTTTAGATGTCAGATAGGCAGTCGCGTATCGCTTGAGCGTGTAGCTCGTTGCCACGGGGATAGGGAGAATCCAGCTCCTGCAGTGCGATTCTATAACCATCTCACCGTGAAAACTTAGGCGAAGTGAGCGTGGAGTGAGCTGTCATTCCAACTAATGCTAGGGATTGACACTATTGACTCTAAGCTCACTTCAACTAACTTTTCATGGTGAGATTTTTACAGAATCGATCGGCTGATCGTATAGCGGTCACGGCAGCCAATCTCAACGGAGCCAACTCATATTCTGCCTATCTTCTCCCAACTATGTTGGGGTCGGCTTCCAGTCCAACGTGTTGCAACTGCAGCAGCTAATTATACGGGAGATATTTATTATAGTGCATAAGTGTGTGTGTGGAGACACTACAGTTACACTCTATCTTCCTTAGTCCGATGGAACGACAATCCGACACGGGAGAGATCACACACAGGACCGACAGCTTAATTCCCTATGTGCTCTTTGAGGCACAGCGGTGTCAACCCTTTAGTTTTAAAAATCTGGGCTGCTATTGAGAAATTCCTACTAGGAAAAGTACAGTATTATGTTGAGCCATGGGCAGTTTTGCGCGGATGTGACATAATATTATTTTTTCTGCAACAGCTTTTTTTGCTGGCCATTAGTTGTCGACATAGCTCACAGCTGAAAGCTGAAGTGGGAATTGTCAGACTTTTGGGGTTCTGACTACCCGTAACGACTATCAAATACCTAAAAATGACAGACATTCAACGCTCGATATGTAATGGACCAGTCCATTACATATCGAGCCGTAATGTACCCAATACTACCTAATATATAGTGAAATATAATTAATTAATAATACTAACTAAGTATCAACTCAGTGGGCAACGGTGGCTCAGTGGTAAGGGTGGCGACTTAGGAGTTGTAGGTCGTAGGGTCTAACCCAGACAGGCACTTTACCTTCGTGTAAATTATTTAATAGCGTGCAATAGAAGAGGGTTATGTCCATTAGTAGACAGATGTAGGCTGATGATAGAATAGAATATTGTTAGAAACAAAACAAAAAAAAAAACTGTTTTATTATCAGAGAGCTGAAATTCTCGGCTACAGTTTTCAGGATGCTGTTATGACTGCCCCTCACTCTCCTCACTCTCCTGAGAAGCGACGCAGTATTTTTGCGTATAATTGCATAGAAGCCGTCGGTGCAGGCTTGCGCAAACATGTTCGACGCGCTACAGCAACGAGGCAGCCTCAACAACATCCTGAAAGCATTGTTATATTGGACGCGCACGACATCCAGCGATCTCTTAGTACAATTGACCCATAGACTGCCCGTGTACAAACTTTGGCAATAAGCCTTGAAAAGTGTTACTTTTACTTGGTCTGTACATCGAGCAAATCTTCGGGACAACATATTGCTCCGGATCGCTAGAGCCCTGCGCTCCCTCTCAATGTCTACATCGTCCCTGAGGTCAGCGGCAAGACAATTCCCTAGGTATTTAAAAGTTGACACCCTATTAATTGGTGACCCGTTCATAAGCAACTTGGGCCCTTCTCCACGGCGTTTGCCGCTAACCTCAAAGACCATTTACTGACATTTCTTTACATTATACTTTAATCCATGTGATGTGACGAAACGGTCTACTTAAAAACCGTGTCCCTTCTGCTTAGTAATCTATGGCCCTTCAAAAGTATCGCTATAATTATAATTTGCCAGCGAGTCCGTCCGTTCATCCTACTATTTCATATATTTCAACAATGTTTTAATACAAGCCTGAGGAATCTGAACCCTTCAGTTTGTCCCAAATGATGGTGCAGTAAGAAACTGATGTGCATGTCTGTCTGTAACAAAATGGCGGATTTAGTCTGGTTCCTGTGCAGGGTGGCAAGACAATGACGCGCAAGTTGTTACCAGGGATTCAATGCATGATTCTGAACCCCCTGCGTTGAAAGAGGATTGATGATTTTTATATGGAGCCTGGCTACCTACTGTAGTGCCATTTTGTTTTTTTTTTTCAAAATGGTGGCCACGATTGAAACCTATCTAAGTCAGCCCACTCTTTTTCTCATAATTCAGGCAATCGCAAGTTTGCAGAGGGAAAACCAATATTTTTAAGAACGACGTCTTATATATACAATGTTTAACAGAATTAATGCACTTTATTGGAATCGATATCTGTCATTTTTAATATAGAAAGAAAGAAAAGAAAGAAAGAAAGAAAATGCATTTATTTGGCACAAACTAAAAGACACACAATACACCAGATACATACATCAAGTAAACACACACAATAAAAAAATTAAAATAAAAAATACAATAAAAGATTAAATAAAAAGTGTGAAGTCCGATGTAAGAAATTAGCAGGAAAAGTGTGCCTCACGGCTGCGCCAAAAACACATAATGATATGATATTTTTTCCCAAAAATAATTAAAACTACGTAAATTACACTCCCACTTTCACTGCAGTCAAAACTAACCAAAATGGCCGAAGTACTTCACGAACGAGTTCATGAAAGACATGGCCTTGCTGGAGGTACCGGTGTCGGGGTGCACCTGCTTCAACACCTTATAGATGTAGATGGCGTAACTCTTCTTCCTTTTGTGCTTCTTGTCGATCTCTATTACGCTTCTCTAAGACCCTTATCGTGTGCCACTTAAGTACACATTATGGTAAAGCAATAAAGATATTGAGTATTGAGTACTGTGTGCCTGCGTAGATTTGTACTGTGACCGCAATTTTCTCCCTCAACCAGTATAACTATGGCGGAGAGCAATGGGTAGCTCACCGCCCGATCAGGACCAGGCCCGTGCCGGACGGCGCGTAAGTGTTCCACGCGCGCCTCAAAGAGATGTCAGCATAACGAGGGGCCCCTCAGGGCCGAAGCCTGCCGGGTTAGCGGGATTGTCCGAAAGGGTTACCGCTACCCCGGAACATAAAGGGCGAAGGAAGGAACATGGGTGGGTTTTAGTCAGTAAGAGTCTGACACTCCCTTCCGCTCCACCCAGAGCGGGAGGGGTCATTTGATGATTTCCCATCCCGAAAAAAAAATAAAAACCAGTATAACTATTTTAATAAATAAACAATGTTTTATACATAATAGTAAAAATTCAGTTTATGTATTATGGTAATAACATAATATTTTAATTGGAGTGTTTTGATGGAGTGCGTTAATTCCGGTATATGTTTTATTTATCAATGAGAGAGAATCCTTTGGCAGATAGACAAACTTCGTCCGTTAGCACATATAAGAACTGACAATTTTTTTCGAATATTTATTTTAATTTACCGAATATTTTCTTCGATGCTAAGTTTGATTTCCAGATCGAAAAGAAAATAAGCATCACTGACTAATTTAAATTTAATATAACGTGTACAGACAAACCCAGGAGCAAACATTGTAGTTTCAACTGAATCCAGGCTTTTTAGTCACTGGATTTTTTTAATTGGCCCTCTGGCCCAAAAATTTTGTTCATACCAAACCTTATCAATTAAAAAACAACCCTAGCCACTCCAAATAAAGCTTAATTTTAACTGTGCATGTACAGCGAAATATTTTCACATATAGTCTGTCATTGCAATTGAAAATGTACTTTGGTTACAATGATTTAAGGTAGATTTTCGGTTGTAGTTACAAAAAAAATATTTGTCGTGATTGCAGAGCATGGTTTTTTGGCGGCCATTTTGGAAAATTACACAGATCTTTTCATTTTTCACCGGCTAATTGTATTTTCTTGGGATCAATTTTTGTCATTTAAACTTTTTTTTTCAATTTCTGTTAGTACTTAACTACCTATTATTTATTTTTAGGGTCTCTGTGGCCTACCGGTTGAAGAACTTGCTTCTTGAGCAGCAGGTTTCGGGTTCAAAACCTAGTAAATATTTTAAGAGCAGTGGTGGCCCAGTGGTTTCGGCCGCGACTTACGAGTTGTAGGTCGTAGGTTCGAACCCAGACAGGCGCTTTACTTTGTGTAAACTATTTCATCACCACAGCTCTCAAAACGGTGAAGGAAAACATCGTGAGGAAACCGGCATGTCCTAGAAGCAAAAATTTGAAGACATGTGACATCTACCAACCCGCACTGGGCCCGCGTGCTGGATTACGGCCCGCTCCCTCTCACCGAGAGGAGGCCTGTGTCCCAGCAGTGGGAACGTTATAGGCTAATTATGTATATGCAGGTGAAAAGTTGATAACTGAGTAGGTGCAGCATGGTAAGAGAACACCGAAAAGATATTTGAAAAGTTTCTGGTAGGAGCCCCGTGGTCAGGAGTCCATTTTCAATTTCGAAAAATTTTCACTGTTTGGTACTTTTGTGAATCAATGAAATTTCGCCATATCTAAAGGCTTTTATCAAAAGGCTCCAGGCCGGCTTCCAGTCTAACCGGATGCAGGTGAATACCAGCTATTACATAGAGTGACTGCCTATCTGACCTTCACAACCCAGTTGCCTACTGGTTGACACGATACCCCTTGATAAGACTGTTTGTCAGACTTTTGGGGTTCTGACGACCCGTAACGACTGTCAAAGATCTACGAATGAGAGCCGGGACCAACGGCTTAATTAGCATTGTTTAGCGTAGCACAGAATACACTTTCTTTCCAATTTTTATAGTGTTAATAGTGTCCTTGAAAAACGGGTGTCATATCCGGACAGACGGACAAACGAACAGACGGACATGGAACCGTGCACCTAGGTTCTGACGTTTCATAAGTGTCCATGTAGGTTTATGTGAAAGTCGTAACGGTTCCGTTTTTGCCATTTGGCATAGCAACCGTAACAAAAATACTATACTGACTTCTCTGCCTACCTTCAGGTAATACAGGCGTGATGTTATGTTACTGAGAGCCTCCTACGTGGTGTATGAAGCCATCTAAAGCGGCGTGGCAGCAGTCTGTCGCCTGTTGCTGTCAGGATATTGTAGCGACTGGATAAATACATATACTCGGGGCAGTTGTAGGCGAGCAATGTGGACACAAGGCACTTATACTGTCCATTAGGTAAACCGTTTTTTGACGGATGGAACTAGTGATTGCAGCAACACACAATACATTGATTCAAACACGTACGGTATTATAATGTCTGTAAGAAGCCAAAAATAAATAAGATAATTCAATAAGATAACGCAGTTTATATATTTATTTTATACGCATTTTAAAATTAACTTTTACGTAATCTGGAATATGTACGTACTCAGACAGCTGTCAAAAAACGGTTAACCTAATGGATGGGGTATAGAAACATTATAATCTTTTTGAAACGAAGTTCTTTAATGCGACTTGGGGTAGGAGTAAACTGGTAGATTTCGTCAGGTAACGAAACAGTGTTATGCCCCCTCTATGCGACTTTCTCTATAGAAAGAGATAGTTTTCGAAGGTGCTTAAGCCGATAGTTCAGTAAAAATCCGCAATGAGGTGATCCAGCAGACAGCCAAAGTTGTCGACATAGCTCACAGAATAAGCAAGCTGAAGTGGCAATGGGCCGGCCATATTAGACGTAGAACCAATGACCGTTGGGGTAGACGTGTTCTTGAGTGGAGACCGCGAAGGGCCGCCCTCAGGGTAGGTGGAGCGACGATCTTCGCAGGGTGGCTGGTAGCAGCTGGATGAGAGTTGCCAAAAATTTATTTGAATGACGTGCTATACAAGAGGCCTATGTCCAGCAGTGGACTGCTGTAGGCTGATGATGATGATGAAGTCAACATTAAAATTCAAAATGGCGGCTGCGAAAATATTCAAGATTTTCATCAAGAGTGTCGTATTTATGGTCTTTTTAAATTATGGGATTCAATGATACATGGCTATGTACATGTTTTGTATGATTTTTTCATCCTGCGGTACATGTATGGGGAGTGCCACCCTTAATTACTTTTTTTTGTACTAATACACCACAGCATTGTTTAGTGGTGCAACAGAATACACCTTCTTTTCAATTGTTTTAATGCTAATAGTCTCCGAGTAAAATGGGTGTGTTCTATCCGGACAGACGGAAAAACTGACAGACGGCAGACGGAACAACTGACAGATTCAGAGACAGAGATGAAGAAATCATAAATGTTCCGTTTTTTGCCGTTTGGCAATCATCTTCATCATCATTTCAGTCCACTGCTGGATATAGGCCTCCCCCAAGCACCTCCACTTCGACCGGTTCCATGCTTCTCGCATCCAACGGGTTCCTGCGGCTTTAACAAGCGGCGTTTGGCAATAGAACTTTAAAAAAACAATATACTTACTTCTCTGCCTACCTCTGGGGAATACAGGCGTAATATTATGTTCCTGAGAGCCACCTACGAGGTGTATGAAGCCATCTAAAGCAGCGTGGCAGCAGTCTGTCGCCTTTTGCTGTCAGGATATTGTAGCGACTGGATAAACACGAGTATACTCGGAGCGGTGGTAGGAGAGCAATGCGGACTAGAGAGGATTTTCTTGTAAATTGGTTAAGATTAATACTTAACATAATAGCTACAAGGTGTACTTAATAATTGAAACAAAATGAAAACATCTGAAAACCTTTCGAAATTATAAATGTGACTATTTAAATAAAAATAAATAAATCAGCCTATTGTCTGATGGGCAAAATTAAAGGTTAATTAAATTATAAGTAATTTATTGTTTACTTATAGCTGGGGTTTTTTTTGATAAGCCTAATCAGCCCATAATGTTCCCACTGCTGGGACACAGGCCTCCTCTCTGTGAGAGGGAGTGGGCCGTAATCTACCATGCGGGCCCAGTGCGGGTTGGAATTAAAGGACCTTATCGAGTAATTAGCAACATTATGATTAATTTACAAATAACTTTTATTATGAGATAAAAACCAAATTCGGGAGAAAAAATCAGCTGTTCCCTACATTTTGACGAGTTTTGCAAATGTTATTTTTTCACGATTTCAGTGTTAGTCCTTAGTAAACGTTTTTCATAATGATGATGACAATAAAAAGAGGTTTCAGATATTTTTTAATGTCATTTCAGTTATAACCGAATATATTTGGATTTAGGTATTTGATGATTTGAAAATACTTTTAAGCCTCATTTATTATCGTATTGTCGTCCCCACGTGGTGGAGTTTATTTCGTTGGTAAAAAATAAACTGAAAATTATAAAATATTGTGATAAATATTGTGGAACAATTGGAATTTCTTTAAAAAAAGTGTTGGCCAATTGATTTTTTGTATGTGTAAAAATAGTACAAACAAAAACAATTAAATAAAAATATTCATAAATATACAACACAAAATATAACCGCCAAAAGAACCGCCTCCTTACTGCGCAGAGTGCGGGGCAGCACTAACAGCATCCTGAACGTAGTCGCAGACAAAGCTGACTCGAAATTGATGCAGGCTTTCATGCGGGTTTTAGTCAGACAGTGTTAAATGTCTCACTACATGGTGCTGTATAAATACAAATAGTTGTGTATATTTCATGTTACTAACATAGGCTAAGTACTTTGTTACTAATCGATATGGACGTCGTCTGAAATAAATGCTATTATTATTATGTCCTTTATTTCATTTAAATACCTACAAATTACATTTTTAAATATTTTTATAAACAAAAAGATAAAAAAAAACATTTAAAAATATAAAAAATAGTAGCCCACCGGTATCGGGAACAGGGTCCAAGCTACCGGCGGTCAGGGCTCCAGAGAGAGGAACCTCCTGACAATGCGAGCCGTGTCCAGAAGTACCGCTTTCTGAATCAAGCCCTTGATCCAGCTGCCCAACGAGAGCCTCCTCAGGTGTTGGTCGAGGCTCTTGGCTATTAAGCCATTGGCTGTCACGACTATCGGCACAATGATTGCTGAGTCCACATGCCACATGTCGACAACCTCGCGAGCCAAGTCAAGATACTTGATTTGTTTATCTTTCTCGGCTTTCACGAGGTTCTCATCATGCGGGACGGTTATGTCAACAATCATTGCGCGCCGCTCTGATCGATCCACCACCACTATATCAGGCTTATTGGCAACAATAGTCCTGTCAGTGATGATGGATCGATCCCAGTACAATGTGATATTTCCATTTTCGAGAACTGGGTCGGGCACATACCTGTAGTACGGGACCTCAGATTCCACAAGGCTGTATTTCAGAGCAAGTTGCTGATGGATTATCCTGGCTACAAGGTTGTGTCTATGCAAGTACTCTCCGTTAGCTAGACGAGAACACCCGGAGATAATATGCCTGATTGATTCTCCCGGCCGGTGGCATGCCCGACAGATGTCAACCGTGCCGTCTTTCACAATATATCTCCGGTAATTGTTCGTCATCATAACTTCGTCCATAATTGCACAGACAAAACCTTCGGTTTCTCCAAAGAGGTCACCGAAACGCAGCCAGGCTACGGACGCTAATAGATATTATTATTATTATTATTATTTCCTTTATTTCATTTACATACTTACAAATTATATTTTTAAATATTTTTATAAACAAAAAGATAAAAAAAACATTTAAAAATATAAAAAATAGTAGCCCACCGGTATCGGGAACAGGGTCCAAGCTACCGGCGGTCAGGGCTCCAGAGAGAGGAACCTCCTGACAATGCGAGCCGTGTCCAGAAGTACCGCTTTCTGAATCAAGCCCTTGATCCAGCTGCCCAACGAGAGCCTCCTCAGGTGTTGGTCGAGGCTCTTGGCTATTAACCCATTGGCTGACACGACTATCGGCACAATGATTGCTGAGTCCACATCCCACATGTCGACAACCTCGCGAGCCAAGTCAAGATACTTGATTTGTTTATCTTTCTCGGCTTTCACAAGGTTCTCATCATGCGGGACGGTTATGTCAACAATCATTGCGCGCCGCTCTGATCGATCCACCACCACTATATCAGGCTTATTGGCAACAATAGTCCTGTCAGTGATGATGGATCGATCCCAGTACAATGTGATATTTCCATTTTCGAGAACTGGGTCGGGCACATACCTGTAGTACGGGACCTCAGATTCCACAAGGCTGTATTTCAGAGCAAGTTGCTGATGGATTATCCTGGCTACAAGGTTGTGTCTATGCAAGTACTCTCCGTTAGCTAGACGAGAACACCCGGAGATAATATGCCTGATTGATTCTCCCGGCCGGTGGCATGCCCGACAGATGTCAACCGTGCCGTCTTTCACAATATATCTCCGGTAATTGTTCGTCATCATAACTTCGTCCATAATTGCACAGACAAAACCTTCGGTTTCTCCAAAGAGGTCACCGAAACGCAGCCAGGCTACGGACGCTAATAGATCTACATCGGGTCCATGTAGGGCCCGGTAAAAGCGTCCGTGAAGCTCCTTACTCTGCCATACTTCCATGCGATCATTAGTATCAAGCACTACTGGCTTGCGCCAGTTCTCTTTAGCCAAGGAGAGCGGGGTGAGGCCCTTGTCCACCGCGACTACATCTCGATGCATCCCCACGTCGGTTTCTAGGAAATATTCCCTGAGACTGCATATCTCGCGATTGTGGAGGGTCTTAGCGTTTAAAAAGCCTCGACCTCCACACTTTCGCGGGATATACAGCCTCATTACCGATGACCGTGGGTGATGCATTCGATTTGCAGTCAACAGCGTCCGGACCCTCCTATCCAGGGCCTCGAGTTCGGTCTGAGTCCATTTGAGTATGCCGAAAGAGTACATCAAAACCGGCATGACCCAACTATTGAAGGCGCGCACCTTGTTTCCGCCTGATAAAAGACTATTAAATACTTTTTTCAGACGGCCAAAGAAGCGCTCCTTCAACGATTGCTTCATGTCAGTAACATTGATGCCCAATGCTTCCGACATACCCAAATACTTGTAGGTTTCGGCTGCGGAGAGGGCTCTAAGGTTTGTGAAATCCGAGAGTTGGGTTCCCACGGATTCCACAATCTCCCCTCGCTTTACATGCATGACCGCACATTTGTCCACACCAAATTCCATCCTGATGGCGCTACTGAAAGTTTCAGTAATTTTCATTTTATTATTATTATTTCCTTTATTTCATTTAAATACCTACAAATTACATTTTTAAATATTTTTATAAACAAAAAGATAAAAAAAACATTTAAAAATATAAAAAATAGTAGCCCACCGGTATCGGGAACAGGGTCCAAGCTACCGGCGGTCAGGGCTCCAGAGAGAGGAACCTCCTGACAATGCGAGCCGTGTCCAGAAGTACCGCTTTCTGAATCAAGCCCTTGATCCAGCTGCCCAACGAGAGCCTCCTCAGGTGTTGGTCGAGGCTCTTGGCTATTAAGCCATTGGCTGTCACGACTATCGGCACAATGATTGCTGAGTCCACATGCCACATGTCGACAACCTCGCGAGCCAAGTCAAGATACTTGATTTGTTTATCTTTCTCGGCTTTCACGAGGTTCTCATCATGCGGTACGGTTATGTCAACAATCATTGCACGCCGCTCTGATCGATCCACCACCACTATATCAGGCTTATTGGCAACAATAGTCCTGTCAGTGATGATGGATCGATCCCAGTACAATGTGATATTTCCATTTTCGAGAACTGGGTCGGGCACATACCTGTAGTACGGCACCTCCGATTCCACAAGGTTGTATTTCAGAGCAAGTTGCTGATGTATTATCCTAGCTACAAGGTTGTGTCTATGCAAGTACTCTCCGTTAGCTAGACGAGAACACCCGGAGATAATATGCCTGATTGATTCCCCCGGCCGGTGGCATGCCCGACAGATGTCAACCGTGCCGTCTTTCACAATAAATCTCCGGTAATTGTTCGTCATCATAACTTCGTCCATAATTGCACAGACAAAACCTTCGGTTTCTCCAAAGAGGTCACCGAACCGCAGCCAGGCTACGGACGCTAGTAAATCTACATCGGGTCCATGTAGGGCCCGGTAAAAGCGTCCGTGAAGCTCCTTACTTTGCCATACTTCCATGCGATCATTGGTGTCAAGCACTACTGGCTTGCGCCAGTTCTCTTTAGCCAAGGAGAGCGGGGTGAGGCCCTTGTCCACCGCGACTACATCTCGATGCATCCCCACGTCGGTTTCTAGGAAATATTCCCTGAGACTGCATATCTCGCGATTGTGGAGGGTCTTAGCGTTTAAAAAGCCTCGACCTCCACACTTTCGCGGGATATACAGCCTCATTACCGATGACCGTGGGTGATGCAATCGATTTGCGGTCAACAGCGTCCGGACCCTCCTATCCAGGGCGTCTAGTTCGGTTTGAGTCCATTTGAGTATGCCGAAAGAGTACATCAAAACCGGCATGACCCAACTGTTGAAGGCACGCACCTTGTTTCCGCCTGATAGAAGACTATTAAGTACTTTTTTCAGGCGGCCAAAGAAGCGCTCCTTCAACGATTGCTTCATGTCAGTAACATTGACATTATTATTATTATTATTATAACCCTTTAGTAAAAAGTCCATCTCACCCGCCAGTGAACACCTAAAAAAACATGGCCGACTCAACAATACTCACTAAATGAGCCGCCATCCGCCATGTTCCAAAACAAAATAAAAGTGAACGCGTCTATTTTGTATGTCCTCCTGCGATCGTTCAATATTGTTATAATTGAATCACTAGGTTTATGTAGCTATGTTTGGCCTGTGACTTTGTTCGCGTGGTAGTCAATAAAATATTAAAAATGTAGGTGTCGAAAAATGAAAAAAATGTCAACATCAATTCTACTTTAAGTACCTATGATAGGGATCTCATCATCAACCTGCCGAGCCTTTTCCCAACATGTTGGGGTCGGCTTCCAGTCTAACCGGATGTAGCTGAATACCTGGGGGTCTACTCCGAAGTGGTATCGGCCGAATGTTCGGCCGTTTCCTGCTACGAAGTTACTACTTGGTTCGGTCGGTCCCGATCCTACACTCCTACACTCTTTCGAATATTGACTATGGTCCCGACCCAACTGAGCCGATCCGAACTTTTTTCGCATTTTTCAATAATATTCGGTTCGGCCATGTGTCGGTCCAATCCGATCATTCGCACTTTGCACTTCGTAGTAGACCCCCAGTATTTTTCATGGAGCGACTGCCTATCTAAAGAGCAGTAGTGCCCAGTGGTAACGGCCGCGACTTACGAGTTGTAGGTCGTAGGTTCGGACCCAGACAGGCGCTTTACTTTGTGTAAATTATTTCATCACCACTGCTCTCTAAACGTTGAAGAAAAACATCGTGAGGAAACTGGCATGCCCTAGAACCAAAAATTCGAAGACATGTGACGTCCACCAACCCGCACTGGGCCCGCGTGGTGGATTATGGCCTACTCCCTCTCACAGGAGGCCTGATTGTGACTGCCTATCTGACCTCCACAACCCAGTTACTAGGTCATACGATACCCAGCGTATACTGGAAAACGTATAGCTTCGATATGTCGCCGTGCATACAAAATATTATTATAACTTTTTTGTGCTGTGTATCCATTAAAATTTTTGTACGAAATCCTTTATGAAAAAAGTCCATTGATGGAACAACGTGGTAATGCAAAAGAAGCGTATCCGGGTCGCAAAGTAGTGTCATAAATCTAAGCATTAGTCACCAATAGTCACCATGTAGGGCTGTGTTGTAGCGAATGCGATAATATTGGAAACTATGTAAACGCGACCTTATTAAAAATGTAACACTGCAAAAATCATAATAGAATATGGTTGCAAAAATGTCTTACGATGATGAAAAAAAGTAGTATATCTACTATTTTGCTTAATTTGAATATAACCACAATTAAAGCAGATACATTATTTACTATTTGTAAGGATTTTAGATAATACTTATGTATAAGCACTTGAGTGAGATGCCTGAGATACAGGTTTATTTCTAGTTCAGCTAGAATCCAATTATTTCTTACCTACCTCTAGTTTAATTACCTATTTTGTAAATATTTATATTATAAATAAATTATTTCAAATTAGCATCGCCATAAAACGTGGCAATGCTGCCAGCCTTTTGGGCACTGTTCCTGTTGACAGCGATGCGGACGAATTTTTTGTTGCCCTATGATTATTTTGCTTATTTTTTCACATGTACTTATTATTATTTTAAATGTTAGCTTAAATAATGTAAATCTTATGTTATGAAGAAAAAAAAGGTAAATTGCTTCATATGTTCGAAATTGTTTTGTTCAATAACGTAATTTAATTATTTCAATAAACAATTTCAATTACGTAATGTTCATGTGTGACTGCCTCGTCCATCTAGTTATCTCATGGTCACTAGCATGACTAATTAGCAAGGGGGCCTTGATAGATGGATGGATGGATGTTTGTTACGCAAAAACTACTGAACGGATTTGGATGAAATTTGCACACAGATGGTTAATAACCAGGATTTACATATAGGATTTTTATCCCGATATTCCCATGGAAACGAAACTTACGCGGGTGAAACCGCGGGGCGCAGCTAGTCATTTATAACTATTTACATTAAGTACTTAAATAAATATATAATTAAACAAAAAAAAAAGTACTAAATAACTAAATTGTGTTAAATGACTAAATAACTAAATTGTATAAATAAATACAAAAATTAAAGGACACTTCGGTGGCGAAGTATCAACTCGTCCGTATCGCTGTCATCCGGAAACTTGCCCAGAAGACTGGCAGCATTGCCACGTTAAATGGAAATGAGAATTCTTTAGCCAAAGAACGAGCCAGCCCTCTGGTCACGTGAAGTGTCGACCAGCCGTCGAAAAAAATCCTTAAAAAGGAGACAGCTCAAATAAATTAACATTGGCAAGGGCAAAGGGCTTGTGGCTAAGTAATAACAGTCGCACGAGTAGATCGATCAACTTAAGCTACGCTTGCCGCGGTCCGTGGATGGGTGACCATCTTTACATACCAAGACCCTTCCGTGCTTCGGAAAACACGTTAAGCCATTGGCCGCAGCTGTAATTCGTGGATCTTTGACAGTCGTTACGGGTCGTCAGAAGCCCGAAAGTCTGACAACCAGTCTTACCAAAGGGTTTCGTATTACCCAGTAACTGGGTTGTGGAGGTCAGATAGGCAGTCGCTCCATGTAAAATACTGGTACTTATCTGCATCCGGTTAGACTGGAAGCCGACCCCAACGTAGTTGGGAAAAGGCTAGGCAGATTATGATGAGATTTGATAACATTTAAAATTAAAAAGAATTTCAAAAGCGTAGCTTACGTATAGCATAGCAACCTCTGTAGCCCAACCCTAAAATATACAAAGAAAAGATTGTCCTGCCACAGGAAATAGCAATATTTTTTCGTCACCTCCATCTTTTGTCAAATTGAGTCCCTTTCTATTGAATTACTATTAAAAGATTTACCTGTGAAGCAGAAATGTGCCAGTAGAAGAATAGTATTGATTGATTATCTCTGCTGGTGACAATAAAGGGTTCGGTGTGAAGTTTGCCGCCATTTTTTTTGTTATTGTACCTAATGTTATTTTCATTCATAGCAAACCGGAGGCTGGATTTGTGCCCGGTTGATGGCAATAGGCTCGCCCTCTGTTACATGGGCCTTAAATATAACTGAAGAAATGTGGATGTACAGATGCCAGCACATCAAGCTACCCGAAACTGTCAAATTTTCCCAAACAACTTTGAACCTAATGCTTTAGCGATAAAGTTGAAATTTTATTAATGACATTTGACAGATTGTAGTAGCTTGATGTGCTGGCGTCTGTACTATAGTTAGTCTGATTCACAGATTTATAAACTAAAGGGAGATATGGTGTGGCTGCCCAACTGTTCGAGTCCGGCTGTCGCCTTCAACTACATGTGCACTATAATACGAACACGCGCTCACTCACACTATAACAGTCATCACACTCAATGCGAGCCAATCGCGTAACGCAGATTGTTGACAAATCAACGGGACCCGCGTTTGTTTCTGTTTTGTGCATACATTGTTCGCACGCGCCACGCCCCCTTGGCATATCTCCCGTTAGTTTATAAATATGTGGTCTGATTAATCCTTTTTTGAGGAAGGCTATAGGCTATATTATCATCACACCCAGGAGCCGAGCAATAAGAGAGAACAAACGCTAAGTCAAAACTATTTGTGTGTTGTAGTCATCGATCACTAATAAAGAACATTAGTGATCGATGATTGTAGTGCGTCTGCGTCTGGTATGTTTGCGGAGGCGCGAACGGACGGCATCCATGCGATTGTGCGCAAAAGGATAGCTTCCTTGTCACAGCGTGTGCGAGGCAGCAGCAACGGCATCCTGCAGATGATTGTATCTCGGGCGGATTCCCCCATCCAAAACAAGTGGATGCGCATTGTTTTGGGCGCTCACTAACACATTGTGTACGTCATATATATACTAACACAATTATTGATTTTGATTTTATTGTAAATTATTTAATTTAATGTAATGTTAGTATTGTTTAAATTGATTTTATTTCTATTTTATGTATTTTTAGTGTCTGTTGTCTATGTACCAATTGATTTTAATTTAATTTAATGTATTGTATGGATCATTATTATCTGAAATAAATGAATTAATAATAATAAAACGAAGTAATAGCGCGGGCGATGCGATGCGACGGGGTAGGTCGGGGGAACAAGAAATTGCACGCGGACGATGTCGCGGACGGATGCTTGACTGACCGCCTGATGGAAAGCAGTGATGCAATCGTAGATGGTGAAGCGCACTAATTTATTATGAGCCTATTCAATCTAGCCTTGAAGACATTTAAATTATAATCGGACGGGAAGACCGCTGCAGGCAAATTGTTCCAGTCCTTCGATGTACGCGGTATAAACAACGAGGCGAAACGCTTCGTCCGGATCGTAGCGGTGTCAACAACATAAGGGTGGAAATTCGCCGTACGACGGGTTGTCCGATGATGGAACGGTGATGGCAAAATTAAGTCATGTAATTCCCGCGCACACTCTCCAAAATGCATCCTGTAGAATACCGAAAGGCTGGCTACCCAACGTCTGTGCTCCAGGCTTTGTAGATTGGTTAGTTAGTTATGTATAATCAGCCTATACTTAAGGTTCCCACTGCTGGGACACGGGGTGGGCGGTGAGCCGTAATCCACCACGCGGACACAGTGCGGTGTAGGATGTCACATGTCTTCGATTTTTTGGTTCGAGGACATGCGCGTTTCCTCGCGTTGTTTTCTTTCACCGTTTTGTTAGCAGTGTTGATTGTCATAATTATGGTAAAATCCGTGCCTCGGAAAGCACGCGAAGCCGTTGGTCCCGGCTGTCATCTTTGACGGTCGTCACGGGTAGTCAAAAGCCCGAACATCTTACCAATGGGTATAATTATCGTAACCAGTTACTGGGTTATGGAGGTCAGATAGGCTACGTTGATCCATGTGAAATGCCAGTATTTCACATGGGGCAACTTTCAGTCACACTGCAACTGCATCGAGTTTTCAGTCACACTGCATCGAGTTTTCAGTCACACTGCATCGAGTTTTCAGTCACACTGCATTTAGTTTTCAGTCACACTGCATCGAGTTTTCAGTCACACAGGAAGCTGACACCAACATAGTTGGGAAAACATAGTAGGTAGATGATGATGTCAAAAAGCAAGCCGTGGAGTTTCTTACCGGCTCTTCTCCATAGAAAACGACCAATTGGAACCGTGCACCTAGCTTCTGACGTTTCATAAGTGCCCATGTAGGTTTATGTCAAATAAAATATTTTGATTTTCATTTCGTATCTATCGCGTGGTGGCCCAGTGGTAATGGCCCCGACTTATGAGTCGTAGGTCGTGGGTTCGAACCCAGCCAGGCGCTTTATTTTGCTCAAATAAGTTTATCACCACAGCTTTCAAAACGGTGAAGGAAAACATCGTAAGGAAACCGGCGTGTCCCTAGAACCAAAAATTCGAAGACATGTGACATCTACCTATCCGCACTGGGCCTGTGTGGTGGATTATGGCCCGCTCCTTCTCATAGAGAGGTGGCCTGTGTCCCAGCAGTGGAAACGTTATAGGCTGATTATATATGTTATATATCCGTCGCGTTTTGCAATACGTATTATTGCAACATCCTTCATCTGTCAAAATCGCTTAGTAGCAACATATCAAATCGTTTCACAAATTGTAGTCACAAAAACCGACGGCAGGGGGCACTGTACATAATAATTAGTAGCGACGCTTTTACTGGAGAGCAATGTGGACATTAAAGCCCCCAAATACACAAACACCGACACAAATACGGACACCTCTGAGTTTGTTTCGGCCTTTCTTCTTAGACTAGTCAGATAAGAAACGCCGACCTCATCTAGTTTTTAAAATATGATTGACACGCAAAAGTGATGTGCAAACCTACTTACAAAACTACAATCATTTATCATTTGATACAATGCGCCTCTTTCCTATCTCCTCAGAAGAAGCAATGACTTGTTCCACAGTTGCGATTTTGAAGTTTTCGGTGGACAAATGTGTATGTTTATGAGAAATATCTATTTATACAAATAAAAGCTGAAGAGTTTGTTTGTTTGTTTGAATGCGCTAATCTCTGAAACTACCGGCCGAATTTAAAAAAATCTTTTTGCATTTGATAGTCCAATTCTTGAGGAAGGTTGTACGCCATTTAACATCACGCTGTGATTCTTGAGACCCGAGTAAAAAGAAGAAAAGTCATAGAGACCGCTAAGCGAAAACGAAGTAACAGCGCGAGAAGGTGATACGATGCGACGGGGTGGTGCAGAGGAACAAGAAATTTCATGCGGACGACGTCGCGGTCAGAGAACTAGTCATTAATAAAATATAAGCTGTTATTATTAAAAAAAACCTATCACTTGTCAGCTATAACGTAGTATTCAATATTTTTTCATTGTTTTATTATTATTTGATGTTTATAAATGTCGAATCCAGGTACTTATGATTGTAATTAGAAATACTTCAAACCTAGTGTCAGATATACAGTCGTGGGCGCAGTATTGGGATACAGGTAAACGAGAGAAATAGCTCTTTTAACTTCTACACAGTTTATTGTCAGAGTCAATTACTAACACTACTGTACTAATTATTACTCTGAACTGAAGAGGAAACACTGAGCAGTTCCAAGGCCAGTATGTGTCGCGACCACGTCTAAACGATCACTGTCGCTCCATGGATGGACCGTGAGGTCCGTAACTCCGCATCAGACACCACACTCAATCCTAGACTCAGCACAACGCTAAACAAAGGCGCTTGTGTCTCATTTTAAGTGCTTATTCATGAAAGATCCGACATATATATTGTTTGTAAGTATAATTTCAGTTTATTGTTTTATTGTGTGTGTTTAGTTGGTAAGCCTTTATATAAATAAATTACCGATCCTGGGTTAACATACAAACTTATGGCAGCCGGTCTATTCAGTAAAAATCTCACCGTGAAAACTTAGGTGAAGTGAGCTGTCAATAGTGTTTTAGAGGTATGAGGAACAGGGTGTAAAGTTCACTCATATTCCATAGAAAAGGGAGGATCCTCCGACCAGACGGGTATTGTGACTGGCGGGCAACTGCCCGACGGTTGCTGTCGGGAAGTTGTATGTATGCGGTAAACTCTGCTTGCGAGATGCAGGCTTTGCGTGACGTCAGTATGACGCGTTGTTCGCATGTGGCGTTGTAGATACCGCTACAGTGTCAATCCCTAGCAGCCGGTGAAATGAAAGTTGCAGTGTACGAGTATAGAATTCTCAAATAAAATTTTAATTTGGACATTTTAATTTTGAATTGATTTTAAATTTTGACAATGTAATTTTGAATTAAATTTCGACATTATAATTATAATTTAATTTAAATTTTGACATTGTAATTTCTTTCTTTGTTTTTTTTTTCTGTTTGTATTGTGTCTCTTGCGACTAATTTTGGACGCCATAAATGGCAAAACTTGTAGCTATGTACTTCATATTCACTTTCGCTATTCACTACTCATGTTTTACAAAATAAATTATCTTGTATCTTGTAATAATTTTGAAGGATATTGCCAACCCATTGCTTCATATGTCCGAAAAATGTATCTGTTCAACAACTTAAATAACGCAATTTTGTTAAACTGTCTAAATGAAATCCATTGCTACTTATAGTATGTTATGCCATTACCTCTCTAATGCTGGGGATTGACACTATTCACAGCTCACTTCAGATTCACTTCACATAAATTTTTATGGTGAGATTTTTACAGACCAGATCGACAGGTCAATGTTGCTATGGAAACTGTAGTGTCGCACGATGTTGCAGCATGTGCGGTGCACTGTTAAATGTCACCTTGACCTGCCCTGCACGTCACCTGCTCAGCAAACTGTTATGGTGGCTATCTAAGTTCCAAGTACCTGTGAACAGTCACAGTCAAAATATGTTCGTCACCTTAAGGGCTATTTTTGTCTGTTCATTGCACGATAGTCTAATCGATATCGTAGTGTCAATTCGAATTCGGAATTCCGTAGAATGACATTGAGCCATCTTCTTTAAAAGTCAAACCAAAGTAAAAATTTGACACTGGCGCCGATTCCCTTGTTCACAAACTAAACTTAATTTAAGTTCAGTTCATCTTTTTCATTCTATATCATTAAGAAAAGGACAGAATATAAATACTGGTTTAATCCTGTCAAATTAAGATACTCCATGGACAAGTTTAGACGTGATTAAAAACATGGCTACTAAAGATACGTCAATTTACGCCAGGCACTGACTAATTTGACAGGACTAAACTAATATTTATCTTCACTGTCTCATAATGCTCGCCCTTCACCACTTCCTAGTGCTTTCGCTGGGCAGAAGTGGCGCCACAAACTCCCCAATTAAATAAGTATAGTTCTATAAGCAATAGTCTATTCAGTGCCGTAGCTTCAAAAGGTCATAAATGTCTCCTGACTCGACAAAGGAAAAAAATATTAAACTAACAAAGTTAAAAAAGACGTGACTGTACTTCAGTTAGTCTAACCGGATGCAGGTGAATACCAGTATTTTAGATGGAGCGACTGCCTATCTGACCTCCACAACCCAGTTACTGGGTAATACGATACCCCTTGGAAAGGCTGTTTGTCAGACTTTCGGGCTTCTGACGACCCGTAACGACTGTCAAAGATCCACGGATGACAGCCAGGACAAACGACTTAACCTGCTTTCCCAGCCACGGGGGGTCTTGGTATGTGAAGATGGTCACCCATCCACGGACCAACCGCGGCAAGCGTAGCGTAACCTGATCGATCGACCCGTGCGGCTGTCATTACATAGACAAAAGCCCCTTTTTTAAAAATCGATATCATGTCCTAAAAACTCGCCAGTACTCACCAAGATACCGTCACCCATCCTCCATCTTGATTCCTGAATGGTTAATTACTGTGTTTTTTGGCGCGCCCGCCTCTCATTGGTCGAGACGGTACGATGTCAAACATGCGTTTTTTACGTCGCAAACCCAAAACTTTCAGAAATAAATTAACTAAATATACCTATTTAATTTTTAAACGGTTCACTTTTAGGTTGTAATTGTTGGGAAGTATTTGCATAGTTCAAATGTCTGAGATTGTTAAAACCAAATTCTACAAATCTGCCAGAGCGTCCGGCCAAAGGTAGTTGATGTTGTTGTTGTCTATGGTTGTTTATTCAGTTTTTCCATTAGGAATTTCTCAGTAACAGCCCAGAGTTTGGAAGTTGACGGTGTGATACCCCCGTGCCTTGGAAAGCACGTTAAGCCGTTGGTCCTGCGCCTGATCTCCCTCCGGTTGTGTCGGATTGCCGTCCCGTCGGACTATGAGAGTGGGGGAAGAGGCAGTGCACCTGTTTCTGCGCACACACTTGTGCACTATAATATCTCCTGCGTAGATGGCTAGTCTTCGTTGAAATTGGCTGTCATAGCCGAAAATCGGAACTTGGAGGACTATTCGTTGATGAAGACCGAGTGGTGTTAGTTAGTAAGAGTCTGACCCCTCCATCTGGCCTAGGGCGGACGACTGGTGATTTGTATGCCTGTGCGCGTCATGGTGACCTAATCATCAGCATAAACAGCCCACTGCTGGGGAACAGGCCTCCTCTCTGTGAGAGGGAGTGGGACGTTATCCACCATGATGATGTTACGTCTTCGAATTTTTGGTTCTAGGACTTACCGGTTTCCTCACGATGTTTTCCTTCACTGTTTTTAGAGCAGTCGTGATGAAATAATTTACACAAAGCAAAGCGCCTGTCTTGGCTCGAACCTATGACCTACAAATCGTAAGTCGCGGCTGTTACTACTGGGCCACCTCTGCTCACTTTAGGGCATAAAAAAATGAATTTACTTCCTGCTTCTTCATGTCGCTGGCACGACAGTTATTCTAATTTTGTTGGCCTATAATTTCCCTACCTACAAACGGATTGAATAAGGATGCAGGGGATTTACTCGCCAAGCAAGAAGTCCGTAGTTTCGGCCGAGGTAACGGGCGCTTCCTACTACATTACGAGTATTATCTATCATCATCGGAACTAAGAATGAATGACAACAGCCATGATTCGACAGTTGTTCCTACACCCCGATGTATTTTTTTTTATATTGGTTCTCCGAAAAATTGAATTTGACACTCATTTTGACGGATCCGTTTCTTCGTGAGAGTTGACCGGCAGGGGTGAATCGGGATGAAACTTTACAATGTATTTTAACGTTGAAATAATATAGTTTGTTGCCAACAAGGGTGGTTAATTATAATACAGTCAATACATTACAGTCCTTTTTGGCCACAAACTATATTATTTCAATGTTAAAATCCCTTGTAAAGTTTCGTCCCGATTCACCCCTGCATCCCTATTCACCCCGTTTGACGGTACTTCCACGGCGTTATCTGTTCCATCTTATAGTCATCTAATCACACAATCCTATATGGATTCTTTTGATTTGTCTTCTCTTGTCACATCCACCTAACGACCTCTATCGCGCAGTATAGAAAACACACCAGATTGATCTGGTTATCTTTAGTTCCGCTTGATCACGGTAGATGGCGTTAATTCAAGAAAAGTAGGTGCAAGTACATTGTATTGAGTTTTATGCGATGAAATTTTATTTTCTTGTGTTTTAATATACAGGTTTAAATTAAATTAAAAGTCCGCAGAAGTGATGAGCATAATACAGCTGACTTCAGGGTCAACGGCCGCTGGTAGTGTAGTTACTTGAAATTATGAGGCCAAAAAATCTTGTATTGATTTTACCGTCTTTTGATTTCGATACCCATGACATTGCAATTTCGCTAGCTAATTTAATGTAACCCTGCACAATATTTTTTTACTGTGCGAGCTACATCCGTTCTATGTAAGTACAGAATTGAATATGGCAGTATGTATATTTTTTTGTTTGTTTGGGAATGGCATCTCGCGGTTCAACTTATGAGGTTGTCGCCTGCTTAACCGGGCCTGCCTGTGGATGACTCAATAAATTAAGGCCTCCAGCCAGGGATTAAAAAACTTAAAAACTAAGCGTCTAGGTTCACGCTAAGGGCACCTCCATTGTGGCATGGACCTTGCCTTATGGCGTCGCTGGGAGAGGGTAGCAAGGGACAGGCTGGATCGGAATTATTTACCGAATTTAAAACTACGGACTCAGCGGCGCGGGCTGGCTCGAGCAAGGGTTGGGGAGGGGCTGTATGTATACTGTATAGGTTACCTTTGTATAACTGGAAGATGCGTCAAACTCCGTACAGTGTAGGGTTTCCATCGATTTTACTTTTTTTTTATTATCTCATTTTACTATGACATTATAATATAATGTCATAGTAAAATGATAATATTAGAAATGTTCGAACAAATAATATAATGATTATATTATTTGTTCGAACATTTCTAATATAATTATGTCTTGCTAAATGTCAACTTGTACAGACGCCAGCACATGAAGCTACCCGAAACTGTCAAATTTTCCCAATCAACCTTGAACCTTAATGCTTTAAAGATAAAGATGAAAATCTATTAAAGAAATTTGACAGATTGTAGTAGCTTGATGTGCTGGCGTCTGTACTTTGCCGCTTTTTTAAAGTTCATTTTGGGTCACTTCATTGAAACGAGTTTTTCTTTTACACATATTTATTTAATTGAATTATTTCAACAGCCAAAACCAAAGCACATTTGAATGGTCAAGGTCAACCATTCAAAAGGTTAGTTGGAATAATTCTTACATATTTTTTTTTACGAAAAGAAGGAGGTTTCTACGTACGGTACGGTACTTCGTGGAAATTTTGCACGACATGACCGATTTTTACTTTAAATATGAATTCTGATACCCAGGATAGGTACTACGTTCTATAGTCCTCTGGCAAACCGCGAGCGTGGACCGGAGTATTCTGGGTATCAAACTAATGGACCAGGTTAGGAATACAATCATCCGTTCTGTCACAAAGATAACTGATGTCACTTGGAAAGCTGCCACGCTAAAATTTTTTTAATTTTTTGGACTTATAGTGAATCCACGACATGGCAGCAGGCCCAGACAGGGATGGCGGGATGAGCTGGCTAATAATAATAGTAATGAATTTTGAAAATAGTGATATTTCGAATGATGAAATGATGTCGTGCAATATTTCCACAACACGGAGTCGTAAGAACCTTCTTATCGTGCAAAGACTATTTATAGTTTAGCACAATTTTTGGCGCTTGGTGGTCGAGGATTCAGTGGTGAAGCAGTCTTCACAGTTGCACGGAGGGCATTCGGTGATGGCGTTCTCCGTCGACGAGAACCGACGCCTGTTAATCTGTTAAGAAAAATAAAATAGAATATTAACTTGTTATTGACCCAAAAGTGGGGGGCTCTTGGTTATCGAAGGTTAAGCTACGCTTGCCGCGGTCGGTCATTGGATGGGTGACACACCGTATATCGGGCTTAACATGCTTAGCCAGGACCAATGTCCTGACTGTCATTCGTGGATCATTGACAGATGTTACGGGTAGTCAGAAACCCAAAAGTCTGACAACGAGTCTTACCAAGGGGTATCGTGTTACCCAGTAATTGTGGAGGTCAGATAGGCAGAAAAATACTAGTATTTCTGCTGCATCCAGTTAGACTGGAAGCCGACCCTTCACAGTTGGGAAAAGGCAGGCAGGTTGATTGATATTGAACCCTGCTGGGACACAGCCTCCACTCTGTGAGAAGGAGTGGGCTGTAATCTACCACGCGGGCCCAGTGCGGGTTGGTGGATTTCACATGTCTCCAATTTTTGGTTCTAGGAAGTATAGTTCGCTTTATCGCGACAATGTAGCCGTAGCATAGAATTTATCTCTTTGTCTCTTTGTCGCGCATTTGTCTCTTTGTCGCGTTTTGTTTGTGTTTGTTTGTTGTCTTTGTTCGCTTTGTTTTGTGCCTTTTGAATGTCTAAAGTTACACAGTTCGACATAAGCAATTGTCTTTCTATTGTGTCTCTAATTACGACATTCAAAGAGTTGACTAAAATAATACTGCTACCGGAGGTGTGATGGGGTGGTGGTCGGCCCCCAGGTAGCGATTTAAAACTCTATCGTATACTTATAGAGGTATGAGGAACATGGTGTAAAGTTCACTTATCCTCCATAGAAAAGGTAGGATCCTCCGACCAGGCGGGTGTTGTGTCTGGCGGGCAACTGCCCGATGAATCATGTCGGGTTGGTAAAAATTCAGCCATCCCATATGATTAGATCGAGTAGGTATTGAAGTTGTATGGGACAGTTGATAAATTTTTCGCGATTACGATAGTGATCCCATGGAGAAAGTTGTTCAGTCTGATGGTCTGTGCTACAATCTTAGGGTGGTCTTTCAAAATAAACCCTGTACGTCACCACAACTGCTCTCAAAACAGTGATGGAAAACCATAATGAGTTCGTCATGATTCAAAGCGTTATGAAATGTTATGCACTGGCTAGACGCACTGCACATTTTAAGAAAGCTAATTGTATTCAAGACATTAAAAAAAAAACTTATTATCTTAGATACTTACAGGAATCTGCAAAACAAGTAATAATTAATTTCTTCACATCACGTAACATACATACATACTTAATTAGCCTGTACTGCCTCCACGGTCTCCTGTCTGTGAGAGGGAGTGGGCTGTACCACGCGGCCTATTATGGGTTGACAGACCATGAATTCGCGACCCGCGGCATGTTGGTCGTCCACCGTGACGTCACCGCCCGCTGTCGGTACATAATCAGCCTATAACGTTCCCACTGCTGGGACACAGGCCTCCTCTCGGTGAGACGGAGTGGGCCGTAATCCACCACGCGGGTCCAGTGCGGGTTGGTAGATGTCACATGTCTTTGAATTTTTGGTTCTAGGACATGCCGGTTTCCTGACGATGTTTTTCTTCATCATTTTGTGAGCAGTGGTGATGAAATAATTTACAAAAAGTAAAGCGCCCGTCAGTGTTCTAACCTACGACCTACAACTCGTAAGTCGTGGCCGTTGCCTCTGCGCAATTTTTACTTATTATTAATTTTCATAAAGTTTATTAGAGTATTTTCCATTTTCAGTGGCATAAACCAAATGAATGATTGAGAACCTCATTTTTATCCCCAGTCAGATTAATACGACAAATGTTTCCGTGCCCGTGTCACCTTTTTCGTATTTATACGACCGAGAACCTATATTATTTATTTATTTTATTATTTATGTACACCCAGTGTGTATGTATCCCTATGTCCCTATATTATAGGGATCGTTTTTGTCCTTAATTTCATTACACGACCCTATTCGTCGTAGAAATTTATTTGTCGATTTATGATCTGGGCGCTGGGTGCTCCATAATCAGCCTATAACGTTCTCACTACTGGGACATAGGCCTCCTTTCAGTGACAGGGAGTGGGCCGTAATTCACCACGCGGGCCCAGTGCGGGTTGGTAGATGTCACATGTGTTCGAATTTTTTCGTTCTTTTGACATGCCGGTTTCCTCACGATGTTGTCCTTCACCGTTTTGAGAGCAGTGGTGATGGAATAATTTACACAAAGTTAAAGCGCCTGTCTGGGTACGAACCTACGACCTACAACTCGTTATCACTAGGCCACCACTGCTCTGGGCGGTGGCTGCCGAGGGCACGACAATTGATATAAAACTAAGCAAATCTAGCTAAACAGACAACCACTAAGACTAACTAAACTTATTATATACTAGCTTCTGCCCGCGACTTCATCCGCGTGTAATTTCTTGTTCCCTCGACCCACCCTGTCGCATCGCCTGTCCGCGCTATTACTTTGTTATCGCTTAGCGTTCTTTCTGACTTTTTTTCTTCTTGCTCGGCTCCTAAGGGTCATAGGGTGATGTTACATAGCTTATAGCCTTCCTCAAGAATTGGGCTATCAAATGCAAAAATAAGTTTTCAAATCCAACCGGTAGTTCCAGAGATTAGCGCGTTCAAACAAACTCTTCAGCTTTATTATTAGTATAGTTTTCTTTATACATATATTATTATTTTTGATTTACCTTAATATTCTTGAAGTGAAGATTTCCTATGAGCTTGAAGCGTGACAGCGGGCCCCGAGTTTGACACATACACTGCAATGACAAGAACACACTAGAGTCAGCACCCTGATGGCATAGCACACTGTCCATCTCAGTCTGAATTATCAGCATTCATTGCAAAATACTTGAGCAAACATTGTTAAAATGTAAATTAACTAATATTATTATCACACCTGTGTCCCCGAAGGGATAGGCAGAGGTGTACCTATAGTACACCCACATTTTGCCAGTTATGTTTAAGTCCCATGTAATAGGGGACGAGCCTATTGCCGGGCACAAATCTAGAATTCGGGCTGTTACTGAGAAATGGATTCCTGACGGAGAAACCCAATAGCACTTTGTCCGACCACGAGGCAATCAAATTAGAAAAAAATCACAAAAAAATTGAGTGCGAGAGACCATTCCCCCCATTTACAATAATTTATTCAATTCTTCCCTTATTTACTTACGTTAACCTACAATATAAGAAAGGTTTGTTTTAAAATAAATGCTCGTAAAAAGATACCAGTTGGTATATTCTGTAAAAATCTCACCGTGACAGCATAGGTGAAGTGAGCTGTCATGTCACCTGCAGTGCGATTCTGTAAAAATCTCACCGTGAAAATTCAAGTGAAGTGAGCTTGATTTGAGCTGTCAGTAGTGTCTTTCCCTAGCATTTGTTGGAATGACAGCTCACTCCACGCTCACTTCACCTAAGTTTTCACGGTGAGATGGTTACAGAATCGCACTGCAGGCGACCGGCTGATTCTAGGGGTTTGCACTTTTGACAGCTCACTTCAAGGTCACTTCACCATCGTGTTAGGTTAGGACGCGGCCTCAGATGTAGGAATTTCAGTAATAAAACCTTGTACTTACTTTCTGAAAATACAAAAATAAAGGAAATAATACAATTATTTGTTAAATAAACACACAAATATTTCAGTAATTAGGTAAATAAAAAGGAAATCTTACAGTGGCCATCTGTAGAATAAAACAAAAACAATTATTTAATGTATAATCAAATACATTTTTTAAATAGTTTAAGTGAAGTTAGCAAGTTATATTTAGGATAGTTAATTTTAATTCTAATCTTAATAAATAAAAAGAAATAGTATGTGAAAAAGAAATATGACATAATGGTTTTTTTCAACCTTTTCATAGATAAAAATACAAAAATAATGAGTCTAATCACTTACCGTTGTCTGTAATAATATTAAAAAAAAAAAAAAAAATGAGTACAAGATGAGTATAAAAAATAAAACTACATTATAACCTTGCGCTTTACTCCTGCGTCCTAACCGAAAGAAGCTGTCGTGCAAAAAAGGGATTACACGATCGTTTACCCGAATCATCATCTGCCTTTTCCCAACTATGTTGGGGTCGGAAGAGACTAAGGCTGCTTTTCCACCAGAAATGTGCTATCCAGCTATGCTGCGAGGATAAGCTACGAAATTATGTGACCGTTTCCACTAATGCTAAGCTGTGTAGCGGAGCGAGTAAGATGTGCTATGCAGATGAGCTGCCGCGAGGTAGCTGTGCGAGGAAGATGCTCAACTCGAGCAATGCGATGCATCGATAGTAGGGAAGGTATGGGGAGTACTCTGCTCTGCACATACATAGCTACACCACTCGCGCATCCATAGCTCCCATCCATGGCACGCATCCATCCGTATAAAAAACATAACTTAGTTGAACCCGTTTCCACCAGTGCTACGCTATGTGGACCAATGGATATGATTGGTGGATAACAAACGCATCCATAGCAACGTAGCATAGCACATCTCTGAAAAGCAGTCTTATGCGGGTGAAACTGCGGTGCGAATCGGGCGATACGATGGCAGTCGCGTTCGGTTAGGATGCGGCCTTATACAAATATTTAATACTAAAAAAATATTATACCGTTTACTTACGTAATACTGTAAATTGTGAAAAAAATATAGTTTTGTTTTTGGTATTTAATAACAACAAACCAGTCGATTTTTTATAAAGAAAAATAACTAACCGTCCTCTGTTTGGAGAAAGGAAAAATAAAACGTTATATTAAAATACGATTGAAATAAAAATTATAAAAAAAAATATTTGTAAAAGTATATTAAATTATTCATATACGTTACCCAAGACTGTAAAAGCAAGAAAATTACTTTTAGATGTAATAGTTAAAACAAACAGCGCCATTTAGTTTTAAAATATTGACTAGGTATATTGACTTGTAAAAGTGTCTTAGGGTTGATTTTTCCATCGCCAGATAACTTTTATTCGAGGAATGAAATTGACGTTAGACAATTTTTGTATGAAATTTCAAAATTATTCCTCGACTAAAGTTATCAGACGATATTATTTTTAGCCCAAAGTGGCATTGCCATCCAACACTTATCCCATATCCCAACACTTATCGAATTTTTTAATGCCCAATGAGCTCCTGCCTTTTTCTTTATTTTTTCATTATATACTTGTATATAATATATATATTATTGGCGGTTAATATCAATTTTATTAAAAAAAAAAAAAACTAACGAAACGACAAAACTCTAAACTTTAATCAATTTTAAGCAAATACGATTTTAAACTTAATAAAATATACTTAAATTCTCACCGTGAAAAGTTAGGTGAAGTGAGCTTAGTGCTGCCAATAGTGTCAATCCCTAGCATTAGTTAGAATGACAGCTCACTCCACGCTCACTTCACCTAAGTTTTCACGGTGAGATGGTTACAGAATCGCACTGCAGTAGTAGTATCTCTTATCTTATATTATATCTCTCTACCAATAAAAATTATATTTTTAAGGGCTGATTTTTCAATCGACCGATATTTATTATTCGTGGAATAAAATGGTCGTCTGACAGTTTTTGTATGGAAGAACGGTCAAAAATTCAAAATTATTCCTCGGATTAAGTTATCTGGCGTTGGAAAAATCAGCCCTAAGTGTAATTAAGTACATCATACCTCAGACTGAAAATTCGAAATAACGTTGAGTTAAAAAAAAAATGTTATCTATATTTGCTGAAGATTCTTTTAAAATGATTAAAAGTAAAATAGTCAGTTAAAAAAATACTCACATAAATTAGCTGGAAATTAAAAAAGATAATGTCAGATATTATTTATTTATAATATTAAGTTTTTTGGAATATGAACTATGAACCAATAGAGAATTTGGTTATTACTAAAATATTTACATTGAGTATTATATTGCAGATGAATTGTCGAATCCGCTGTTTTACAAAACCGCTAGCTGTTTTACAAAACGGCTCCGTTATGTAAAACAATTGTGTGTATGAGACAGCTGATTATTATTTCGCGATTAAGTACGATGTTGGTCTCGTGGAGAAAGCTATTTAGTTTGATGGTACCACACCCTTAAATAGGATCACACCCTTCTGATACACGATTTAGAAACTGCCGAGTTCTTAGAAAAAAAAAGTGATTTTTGGGTGAAAAAATATAGTCCCAAAGAAATGTTCAGTAAAATCTACTTACAACTGTCTTCTGCAAATCATAAATAAAATGTTAAATAAGTTAAACAGTTAATAGTAACTTGAAATTTTGCAAAAAAATAAATAAATATATATACACCGTGTTCTTCACGTTATCCATAAACTTTGGCAAACGGTTCTATAGCTTTTACAAATCAAATATAATAAAGGAAGTAGTACTTAAACAGGCTTCGTTACAAAGATATTTGTAATTTCATTTAAAGAAATTTAATTGAGCTATGCAGTAAGAAAGGGTCTTAATTTGACCTATGTAGCAGTTAGTTCACAGGTCAAAAAAGAAGTTATCACTGACAGTGTTTCTGAGCTTTTAAAGATAAATTGTAATAAAATTATTTTGTGTGCTTTTCCATATTTTGAGAGATTATCCAATAGACAAAACAATTATATACATATGCTTAATAACCATATGCATTTCTTAGTAAGTCATTACAGTGACAAACTTATATTTTTTGACACCAACAGTTTTGTTGATAAATTGAAATCGACAAGGAATACAGTGTATCTGCCCATTAGGTTTAGACATAAAATAGCGAGGCTATTAGCTTATATAAACTCAGACATAAGTAGTATGTCGAAGTCTTGTACCATAATTGACACCGCAATTATTAGTAATAATTCTAATGTACAGGTGGTTACCCGAAATAACTGTAGCACTAATGCTATAACTATTTACAATGGTTGTACGAAAGAGGATCCATGTGTCACTTTGGCAAATACTTGTCCTTATGTGGGGTCCACAAGTAGTCGGATATCATTGCCTGGTGATGGCTTGGGAGTCTTGGGGCTCACTCTGGATGTAGATTTAAACTAGTTAGTAAGACAACAGAAGACACTAGTAACAATATTGTTATACCTACCAACAACAAGGTGTCTTCTTGCTCTCAAATAGTAAAATGTAAAAAAGGGTCTGAGCAAAATTCCTTGAAATTATTTCATCAAAATATTCAAGGTTTTTCTTCCAAACAATTAGAAATTGAGCTATTTTTAGAAAAAACTATGTTTGAAATTATTTGTTTAACTGAACATTGGTTGAAAGAGTATGAAATGCTAATTCATTATGAAAATTATAGTGTGGGCAGTTGTTTTAACCGGAAATCTATTCTGCGTGGGGGTTCGCTAATCTTAGTTAAAAATTCTATTAAATCTAAGACTCGTAAAGATATAGTTGATCTTTCGGTAGAACATAACGTTGAACTGTCCTGTGTTGAGCTAGATAAGCATGTTATAGTGTGCGTTTACAGACCCCCTAATTATCAAAACTACTCCATATTTGAGTCAGTAATGGAAGATGTTCTAGCAAAACTTGGAACTGGCAAAAAATCGCTGATTATCTGTGGTGACTTCAATATTAATATCTTAGAGAATAGTTCAAATAGCAGTCGATTATTAAGTCTCTTTAAATCATTCAATTTGTCAAATGTGTTTTCAGAACCAACCCGCGTAACTATAAATTCTGCTACATGCATCGATAATGTTTTTTGTTGCTGCGAATACTTAGATAAAGCCATAGTAAACTATCTCCCTTCTGATCACAGCGGTCAAACCGTTGTGTTCAAGTCTAATACACCAGTACAAAAAATTCTGATACAAACTAGACAAATAACACCAAGCAGTCTAAATAGATTTAATAATCACTTAATTAGTAAGTTAAGTTTACCAGGCCATATGAAAAACAATGCAAATGAATTATATGAGAGGTTCTTTTCGGTAGTACGCACCGAGTTCAATAATACTTTAAAAAAGAAAACTAAAACTATTTGTCCAAGTTTTTTGTTCAGTGACTGGGCAACTAAGGGTATTAGAAAAAGTAGGGAAAAATTGTTTGAGCTGTATGGTCTTAAGCCTTATATTAACTCTGAAACTTTTAATAAATACGTTGCTACCTACTCTAAAACTTTTAAAAATATTTGCAAGGTAGCTAAAGCCTTGTATATTAGCAACAAGATCAAATCAGCCGATAATAAAATAAAGACGGTTTGGAAAATTATCAATGACGAAACTAACCGGAATAAAAGACATAATAATGATTTCACAATAGAGACTTCGCGTGGTCTCATAAGCAATAACAAAGAAGTTGCTCAAGAATTTGTAAATTTCTTTACCAGTATCCCACATACAACCACTGAAATCTTAAATTCCTCGCCCTTGCGTTCTATTAATTTATTAAGAGCAAACGTCTCATCCTGCCAGATTGAATTTAAATTCAAGCATATAAACCCCATAATAGTAATAAAAGCTTTCAAGCAAATCAAGATCAAAGTAACCGAAGATCTATGGGGAATGTCTATCAAAGTTTGTACCTCCATTATTGAGACTATAGCGCCGTACTTAGCCTTAATATTTAATTTGTGTGTGGATCAAGGAGTCTTCCCAGATCTAATGAAACACAGCAAGGTGATACCCCTTTTAAAATCGGGGGACAGTAAACTTACCAATAATTATAGACCCGTATCCGTGTTACCGGTCTTCAGCAAGGTGTTTGAAAAGGTGATGCTGAACCAAATGCTCAATCATTTTAACACCAACAGAATATTACACGACCAACAGTATGGTTTCACCAAGGGACGTTGTACGACTGATGCCGGTATCACCTTATTAAAACACATTTTTACAGCGTGGGAAGAGTCCCAAGACGCCATAGGAATTTTTTGTGACCTCTCCAAGGCTTTTGATTGCGTCGACCACGAAACCTTACTTTTAAAACTTGAGCATTACGGAATGGGAAAACTTGCGCTCAGTTTAGTAAAATCTTATTTAAATGATAGACAACAGCAAGTTCAAATAAATGGTGTCAATTCACTCGGTTTAAAAGTAAAAATGGGTGTTCCGCAAGGCTCGATATTAGGTCCTTTCCTCTTTTTAGTTTATATAAATGATCTACCCCATTTGTTAAAAACCCAACCACAGATGGTGTTATTTGCTGACGATACTTCCTTGATTTTTAAAATTAATAGACGTGCATCAAATCTTGACGACGTAAATAACGCCCTACTGCAGATCCAAAATTGGTTCACTGCTAATAATTTAGTATTAAATGGGAAAAAAACGAAGTGTATAAGATTTTCTTTACCAAATGTCAAAGGTAGTCATTGTGAGATAAAATTGAATCAAGAGAAACTAGAATTCGTCGATGAAACTGTTTTCCTGGGGTTCACGCTCGACTCAAGGCTTCAATGGGGTCCTCATTTAACATCCCTTGCAGGACGACTAAGTTCAGCAGCGTATGCTGTGAGAAAAATCCGTCAATTTACTGATGTCGATACCGCGAGACTGGTCTATTTTAGTTACTTTCATAGTATCATGTCGTACGGTATTTTACTATGGGGACGGGCTGCAGACATCGAATCTATTTTTATTCTGCAGAAAAGAGCCATCAGAGCCATATATAGCCTCCGCAGGCGTGACTCTCTGAGAGAACTGTTTAAAGATATTAACATCATGACGGTACCTTGTCAATATATATATGAAAACATTATGTACGTAAGGAAAAATCTACATATTTTTAGTAAAAGAGGTGAAAGACACAATTATATCACTAGAAATAGGGACCAATTAGTTCAACCAGGTTTCAGGCTGGCTAAAGTAGACTCATCTTTCATGGGGTACTGTTTAAAATGTTACAATAAAATACCTCCCCACATAATTGAACAGAATGAAACGAAATTTAAATCTTGTATAAAACGCACACTATGCAGCCAGGCATATTATAAATTGGGAGATTACATCGCTGATAAAAATGCTTGGCTAAACGCTGGTCCTGCTCCACAGGACGCATAAATAAATTCATTAGCATTTGGAAGTACCTACTGTTGGAGCCGCTGAAGATTGTAAAATACTATTTTTGCATTATATAAATTCAATCTCCTAGTATTGTATAATTGTATAGCTCATGTGTGAGTACTATGTAGTTACATACTATAAAGCTACCATTTACTGGGTACGTCTTTCATTGACTTGAATGTGCCCTGGCGGCTGAGAGTATGTCATGCTCACTCAAATGTCTCGCTGATGGTGGCACATGTGTTGGATCATTTAGCTCCCTTCAAAACGGTTGAGCTGAATGGTGCTAATCCGTGCGTCATGTTCGTGAACGGGCGCCGTCAGTGGGGACTGGTCATCTCTTTGCTGCCATGGCTTATTTTAATTTAATTTAATATTTGGATTGTTTTAGGCTTTTCATTACGGACGCTTTTAACGTTCTGCATCGTTCTCACATGCATAATTTTTAATATGAATGATGTAACTAATACTTTGTAACCATATTTTGATTTAAAAGAGTGTCCATGGAGTTTCTTGCCCGTTCTTCTCCATAGGTACCTACTACGCTTAGGAATGGGCAACTAGCTTCATTTCTCTGACTGACCGACCCCTTGACAATTCAAAAGTGCCTGTAATTGGTTTAATTGAAATAAATACTTTGAGTTTTTGAGTTTGAGTTTGAGTAGCCGCTTAGTGCAATTAAAATGTTAAATATATCAAATGATATTTGCTTTTTATTTGCACGTACGAGAGGAACCCGAGAGTTCCTTCTGGACGATCATTTTTAGTTTGCAAGAAAATTAACAAAAAATCAGAATTAATTAATGTGTCCATAATGAAAAATGCTTATTTCCATGATCTGAACATCTGTTCGAAGTTAATGTATATCGTCCGGAACACGGTGTATACTCGTACATAACCTCAAAAATATTTAATTCAAATCGCCACTTACTCTAGGCTGTTAGGAAAGAAATAATAATTATTAATTTTATTTTCTTATGTAGGCTAGATACTCTAATATTACGTAGGTATCCTGTTAGTAATTAATCATATTATCATAATCAGACTAATTTTCCCACGGCTAGGACACAGGCCTCAACTCGGTGAGAGGCAGTGAGCCATAATCCACCTCGCGGGGCCAGTGCGGGTTGGTAGATGTCACATGTCTTTGATTTTTTGGTTCTTGAACACGTTTCCTCACGATGTTTTCCTTCACCGTTTTGAGAGCAGTGGTGATGAAATAATTTACACAAAGTAAAGTGCCTGTATGGGTTCGAACCTACGATTTACAACTCGTAAGTCGCCGTTACCACTGGGAACTAAAAACCATTAAAATTGATAAAACTCACCAGCTGCAAAAATGAAAATGCAATTTAATAATACTTAAATTGATATTACACAATTTTTTATTATTACCAATCTTGGGTCCCTTTGCTGGGCAATAGATGTAGAGAAAATACAATAATGCCTTCTCTTTTCCTTCCAAACCTGGATGTCCTGTGCGACCTCTGGCCATGTTGACCATGCATTACATAATGTAGAATACGAAAGTAAAAAAAAAAATAACTTACAATGAACTATAAAATAAATAATTTGGTAAACTCATTAATGTATCCTGTGGTAATTTTTACAAAATAATGTAAGGATGTTAAATGCATCTTTGAGAAAAAAAGGATTTTAAAGAATTATTCAAAATAACTTACCTGGGTCTGTTAAAAAAAAAAAAATTGTTAGTAAGATACGATTACTGACTTTTTGTAAATGTATTATGTCTACCTATCTTCGTAGTACTGCCTAGTTCTTCCCAACTATGTTGGGGTCTGCTTCCAGTCTAACCAGATGCAGCCGGTACAGACGCCAGCAGGTCAAGCTACCCGAAACTGTCAAATTTTCCCAATCAACATTGAACCTTAATGCTTTAACGATAAAGTTCAAAATCTATTAAAGAAATTTGACATATTGTAGTAACTTGATGTGCTGGCGTCCGTACATGGAGCGACTGCCTATCTGACCTCCACAACCCAGTTACCTACTGGGTAACACGAAACTTCTTGTCAAACTTATAGGCTGTTGACTAGCTGTGCACCGGCTTAACGTACTTTCCGAGGCACGGAGGGATCTTGGTAATTAAAGATGGTCACCCATCCACGACCTAACCGCGGCAAGTGTAGCTTGACCTTCAATCGACCGTGCGGCTGTTATTGCTTAGCCACACGCTCCTCAATATCCAAACAAACTGTAAAAACAAATCCATACATACCTCAATCTAAAAACATAAAAAAAAATATTTAGTTCGACCTGAATAAAAAAAGAAGACAAAAAATGGCGCGTGCAGAACCGTACACGTACTAGTAGTGAAACTTCTTAAAAAATAAAGAATAAGAGAGATTTGGTGTGAGAGACGAGACAGAATTATATCTTTCTTCTCTCTCATGTAACGAAATGTGCCTAAAAGTAACGCGTCCTCACTCAGTCACGACTAAAAAAAAAATAGGCGTTTTGACACTTTTGACAGGTGCCCGGACCTGACGACTCAGTGCTATCATCTAGTAAACGTCATTTCAAAAGACCCACATTGACGTTATCTAGCGCCTTAATACAAAGTTTCAAACTGTGATATTATTTTAATTCTTAGTAAATTATTAAACTTACAGCATCCTAGAACAAAAAAAAACAGGATATAAAGTAGATAGTAAGTAAAAAAAAATCTGGAGAGCTTTCTGTCTTTCAAATTGTAAATAAAATTAAACTTTAAACGTTTGACGTAAAGTTTCTTTTGCATAGCCATTGGACGTTACGTAAAGGATGGTATTCAAAAGGAGAACACTGACTGTAGTGTGTCCCTAATACTCCCTATAGCACAATATTGCAATATTAATTAATCTTAGCGGAACTAGTAGTATTCCTACTCATCTGAAGGTCAAGGAAATCGTGTACAACTACGACTGTCAATTCATTAACTAACTAGCTTTTGCCAGCGGCTTCGCCCGCGTCGAGGTCGGAAATTATCCCACGTGAACGTACTACCGGGATAAAAAATAGCTTATGTGTTAACCCAGGTCATCTTCTTAGCATGTCCATAGCAATATAAATGAACTCGGCCCAGAATTCGGGTACTTGTTTGGCGCCATCACCAGCGTCCATTACTTCATGTAACGTGCAGCTGACAGGACACGCAGGACACGATATTAAGTGTCCCATCGTTTGTGGAACAGCACCACATTTACACTCCAAGGCGGAGTCGTCTATGAATCTCCACCTGAACCCAGGTTATAAACTATCTGTGTGTCAAATTTCATCCAAGTCCGTTTAGTAGTTTTTACGCGAAAGAGTAACATCCATCCTCACAAACTTTCGCGATTATAATATTAGTAGGATATACCTATATATATGTCGGAGATGTTGAGGGATTTTTATCCGAAATTCCATCGGTGTCCGCCATGTTGCACATGGTTGGGTAGAATCAGTGCGCACGCCCGGCGCGGTCGAGTTCTTGGTGTCCAATCTGTCATGTCGCTAACACACTAGTCCCACCATGACATCTGACAGATGTCAAACGTCACACGCGACATGACATTGACAACCCCGACTCGAACTACTGACTCAATGACAACTGTTATCGATTTGATTAATCGAGTAAGGTATAGGCGCTAATAGATGTCGCTACTAGTACGTAAACAAACCTTTTACTTCACTGCTCCGACACGGCCATACTGACAGCAAGCGCGTTCTCGCGCGTTCTTTTCCGACCGCTATAAGTTCAAAACATGGGGTTTCCATATTGGGACATTAAAGTTAAGAGCGTGGAGGTCAATGCAGGTTCACGAACACAAAGCGCGGAGCTTCGAACGATAAATCCACACAAGCACAAAGCGCGGAGCTTTCAATGCTCAATCATCACAAGCACAAAGCGCGGAGCTTTCAATGTTCAATTGTCACAAGCACAAAGCGCGGAGCTTTCAATGCCCAATCGTCACAAGCACAAAGCGCGGAGCTTTCAATGCTCAATCGTCACAAGCACAAAGCGCGGAGCTTTCAATGCTCAATCGTCACAAGCACAAAGCGTGGTGCTTTCAATGCTCAATCATCACAAGCACAAAGTGCGGAGCTTTCAATGCTCAATCATCACAAGCACAAAGCGTGGAGCTTTCAATACTCAATCATCACAAGCACAAAGCGCGGAGCTTTCAATGCTCAATCGTCACAAACACAAAGCGTGCAGCTTTCAATGTTCAATCGGCACAAACACAAAGCGTGAAGCTTTCAATGTTCAATCGTCACAAGCACAAAGCGTGAAGCTTTCAGTGTTCAATCGTTACAAGCACAAAGCGCGAGGCTTTCAATGCTCAATCATCACAATCACAAAGCGTGAAGCTTTCAATGTTCAATCATTCCAAGCACAAAGCGCGAGGCTTTCAATGCTCAATCATCACAATATCGCAAGGAGCGATCACAGTTATCGGATAACACAAATCAATTATCAGATTACCACGCAGGCTATTGCCATACTATATTGCCACACAGGCTAGGGCCACATAGGCTGATGCCACACAGGCTATTGCCACATAGACTGGTGCTACACAGGCTGGTGCCACACAGCCTAGTGCCACATAGGCTAGTGCCACACAGGCTGATGCCACACAGGCTATTGCCACACAGGCTGGTGCCACACAGGCTGGTGCCACAGTGCAGGCATTCACCTGGTGCTCTACGTTGCCGCTGCTAGTCTTGGGGTTCTTTTTCGGGCAGCGAGTGGCGATGTGACCCGGTTCGTTGCAGTAGTAGCGCGTAGGCGACGATGTTTTGTTTGGTACACTGCTCGGATTGCCGACATAGCAAACTTAAACGCCCGGCTCGCTACTTGCCGCTGCTGCAGGTGCTGGCCTGGAATGAAACATGACCGCAAAGTATCACATAGCTCGGTCACTCCTGACCACATTTGGTACGGGCAAAATCACGATGAAAATTTGAACAAACTAAAAATAGCAGGGTTCAGAGCGTTACCCAGTATTTGATTCCCAAGTCTCAAGGTTGCAATAAAAATAATCAACCAAGATGCATGTGTCTCATACTATCTAGTAATCTCCAGTTACTCAACTCATCAAATAAATTTGCGCATGGGCCCCCCTCGGATCGCCAAGTCACTCTTGGACTTTATGGTTTCTCACGAAACCCCACACAACACACACAAAACACACACAACTTAATCTGTACTCTGTTTCAGCAACAAAACTATTTAATGTTACTAATACTCCGATCAAAACAATCATTGATAACAAAAGGTTCCTATAAGCCTTAGTAAGAATTGGTCAGGAACTCTACTTAAAGGCATCTTTTGTATGTGATCGTGAGCGTACTTATACGTACACCTATAGTTGAAGGCTTTTAGAGTATCGATTCAAACAGAGTAATGTAAACAAACTTTGATTATCTAATCATAGCGTAAATCATCAACCAGAGCCATGTACCATTGTTATCCATTTTTATCACTAAGAGCCTTAGACGCCTGGAAACCCACATACGAGTAAACTACTAACACCACGGCTCTCCAGCCAACCAGCAATCGCATTGCTCTCACACATCCAGCGCATGGGTCCGTGTGCATCACCTTGTGACACCACACAACTTTACTACGGCCGGTAGAGAACCCCTACTCGCGTGCTTCCCATAATGTAGGCTTGCTCATCACCACTGTGATCACTATCAACTTCGACTGGTACATGACCTACTGGCATCTTTCTTTACTATCGTGAGCATACTTGTAAGGTTAGAATTTAAAGTTCTTATCTTATAGCGATTACCCGCCAAAACTTCCGCTACCTTAAACGGACCTCTGAACTTCCGATCTAACTTAATCTTTAATCTGATTTCACTCTTTGTTTTCTAATAACACAGTAACTATTCAGTAATCTGTGATAACACGAAATCGTCAACCAAACATTTTGTTAAAGCTGCCTTTGTTCTATCAAATCTAGCTTTCTGTTGTTGACCTTTTAAAACTGAATTCATTACAAGAGCTTTAAGCAATAAAAACTCTGTCGCAGACATGTTAATTGAAAAGCCTAGGTTCAATATTTCACGTACTATCATAATATTACTTTGCAAGTAAATTCCGGGTAGAACGTAGTAATAAAATCTCAAGCTGTTGCTCGTTAATCGCAACACTACATATGATTTGTTCTGTGCTGACTAAACATGTTTGACCAATACCAGTCAATGCAACAACGTTATTATCTCATTTGCCACTTAATTTGGCTGCACAACTCGCTTTTTTATTAACGAGCATTCAGCACCAGAAACAATACAATACAGTTCACCTTTAATTTCTAACGTGTCTGGTTCCTGGTTTCCCTCACTTGCAGCACACGAAAGGCTTCGCTGACGGCTGCGGGGCTGCTTGGCTCAATTCTTAAAGTCACTCCATGTCATTCCTTGGTATGCTATTTGCGATAGTCACGGTGATGCTGCTCCTTTGTGCGTCTTACTGATGGCCACAACAAGTTGACCACCTTGCAGTGAATTTTCGGCAAAACACAAATCAGCTGTTATGCAAGGTTATGTTAGAACATGCCTTATACTGCGTGTTCTAACTACGGGAACGGGATACGTCGAACTCAAACACTCAAACGCCGGTTAGAGGCACACTTTTTTTTTTTCAAACATGGCGATAAGCGCAACAGTCGCGTCACTTCCACTTTAAGCGTTTTGATTTTGAGCATGAACCAACACGAATCCTAGTTTTGATGTCAGATATTCGTCACCCAAGCACGTGCGTCCACGTCCATCTGGTTTCTCAGGGTCGATGTCCGGTATGTTTTCATTACTTGAATCAGCGTCAGAAAATTGCGGTTCTGCTGTTCCATTAGATGCATCCATTTTCGACATTTTCGATCTTCATTTTGAACACGTGGGTCGTTGTGGTCCAATGCCACTTCTGATGTCGGAGATGTTGAGGGATTTTTATCCGAAATTCCATCGGTGTCCGCCATGTTGCACATGGTTGGGTAGAATCAGTGCGCACGCCCGGCGCGGTCGAGTTCTTGGTGTCCAATCTGTCATGTCGCTAACACACTAGTCCCACCATGACATCTGACAGATGTCAAACGTCACACGCGACATGACATTGACAACCCCGAATCGAACTACTGACTCAATGACAACTGTTATCGATTTGATTAATCGAGTAAGGTATCTTAAGCGCTAATAGATGTCGCTACTAGTACGTAAACAAACCTTTTACTTCACTGCTCCGACATATTATATTCACTTATTTATTTATTTGCTAACATTAAAAACACTGTTTAGTAGACATACATTCATTACTAAGTAAGCACCTGATTCTGACTATTAAGAACATTTTTATACAAAAATTTCCAAATTGGTTCTCAAGTGATACGCTTACCAAATTTTTTTTTATTAACCGATTTTTTTTATTAGATACAATTTTTTTATGTATGAACTTTATTGTATTAACTCTGTTTTTGGATTATTATAATTGTGTTTTTAAATCATGTCGTCTGCAATAAAGATTTTTTATTAATTTTTAGATTTACTTGCTCGGCAATTTTTTTTCACTACTTACCTACTAATGCAGACATTTCATCAATAACGTAATATTCCTAACTTTTCAATTGTGTCCTACTTTTCAAGTAAATGTATTATCACCTTGTTAGAAAAGGACACACTACAGTTCAGTTTTCTCTTTCAAGACCAACTTTTCTGTCAAATTTCACTTGAAATGTATTGAAATAACAAACTGGCGGCCGTTAGTGCCAATTTTAACCACGCGCCAAAATACACGTGTAGCACTATACTTACAGTAACCTGAAATTAAAATAAAATAAAGAAATAAATATTTTTTTTGAAAAAGTTAGCTTTTTATAAAAGTACTAATAAGTAAAATAAACGAGATAATAATTAATTTTAAGGCTGATTTTTCAAAAATAATTACTTTTTTCTGAGGAATAAATGTTGCAGTTTGACAGCAAGTATGAAACTTACCGGATTTTTCCGTACGCAAAATACGCGCATTGACGTGGAGGAGCGGACTCCAGCCCGTATTACCTATTACGAGTACCTACCGGACTATTGAAAAATCAGCCCTAGTAATTTAAGTAATTCATAAATATATTATTTTAATTGTAATTAACAAAAAATGTAATTTATAAGTATTTAAATGAAATAAAGGGATATAAATGAATAAGTTGAGGTACTTACAGCACTCTGAAATTTTATTATCAAAATATAATTATCTTATTTTAATAAAAGTATGTTAAATAAAAAGAGAAAAAACACATTAAAGGCAGAATAATAATATGCTAATGGCTTAAAGCAATATTTTGTTCGTATCCGTAATACGAGTAACAATAAAAAAAACAAAACTTACGCCCTATATCTGGAAAAAATAATTTAAAAAATAAGTTTTAATCGAACTTTGATCATTAGCCATTGTGTCTCGCGTGGATCCGCGATTCCGTAGAACGTGGATCCACGCGAGACACAATGGTTTTTTAATTGTTTCTGTAATTAGGACATTCAACAGGTTGATGTCGGATGTTCCGGATACCTGTGCAAAGTTTTACTACAATGTATTATATTAACGATTAGCGGCTGCCATTGGGACATTTAAAAAAAATCAGCAAACTTCATCATCTGCCTAGCCTTTTCCCAACAATTTTTTGGGTCACCTTCCAGTCTAACTGAATGCAGCTGAAGGCCAGTATTTTACGTGGAGTGACTACCTATTTGACCTTAGCTAGGTAAGCATCGCTTGCCGAGGTCGGTCAGTGGATGGGTGACCATTATATACTAAGGTCCTCCGTGCTTCGGAAGCCTCGTCAACCCATTATTGGTCTCGGTTGTTATTTGTAGACAACTTTGACAGCCGTTGTGGGTAGTCAGTCAGACGTCCGAAAGTCTAGCAACTAGTCCACCCAGGGTTATGGGGATCAGATAGGCAGTCACTCCATTCAGATGATGATAATCTATACTAATAATAAAGCTGAAGAGTTTGTTTGAAAGCGTTTATCCTTGGAAAAAACAGTCGGACTTGGAAAAAGAGATGCATTGTGTAGCCTAATTCTTGAGGAAGACTACAGGCTATTTATCATAACGCTTTTTACTCGGCTCATAAGGGTTTATGAGCCGAGTAAAAAGAAAAAAAGTCAAAAAGATTGAAGCTGAAGTAATATAAAATCGCACCGGTCCGTTGGGTGAAAAGGTGTTCCGCCATGTAAAAAATAAAAATAAAATATATTAATAAAATATAAGTTAGTTGTAGTTATAAATAAAAAAAAAAACATTTGTGATTTTAATGTTCTTACGCTTTTATCCTAAAAACCAGAAAGTTAAGTATTTAATAAACAAACTTAGATGTACACGATGCCACTGTGTCTCGCGTGGATCCACGTTCCGGCAGAACGCGGATCCACGCGAGACACAATGGCAGTAATCATAAATCAATAAAAAAACACATACTCGTAGTTACAAAAAGTATATATGGTTTTACAAAAACTTACTGTGACCTGTAAAAAAAGGTATTTTATTAACAGTTTATAAAATATTAAAACACAAATTATTAGTTTGTTTAGTCAAAAAGTGTTTTTTCTAACATACACATAACATAATATCAGGCCTTTACCTCACGAAGAGATAGGCTGAGGTACAGACGCCAGCACATCAAGCTACTACAAACTGTCAAATTTCTTTAATAGAATTTCAACTTTATCGCTAAAGCATTAGGTTTAAGGTTGATTGGGAAAATTTGACAGTTTCGGGTAGCTTGACCTGCTGACGTCTGTACCTTAATAGTAAACCATCATCTCACTACCATCTGCCTGCCTTTTCCCAACTATGTTGGGGTCGGCTTCCAGTCTAACCGGATGCAGCTGAATATCAGTATTTTACATGGAGCGACTGCCTATCTGACCTCCACAACCCAGTTACTGGGTAATACGAAACCTCTTGGTAAGACTGGTTGTCAGACTTTCGGGCTTCATAAGACCCGTAACAACTGTCAAAGATCCACGAATGACAGCCGTGACCAAAGTGCTTTCTGAGGCACGGAGGGGTCTTGGTATGTAACCCGTGCGGCTGTCATTACTTAGCCATAAGTCCCTCTTCTCGCTAATTATATTTATGTCCCATGTAATGGGGGCTATTGCCATAAACAGGGCACAAATCCAAATTGTTTAAAAAAAAAACAATAGCTTACCACGTTCTAAATAAATAAATTATAATATATTAGTAAAACTCAAATTAAGAAATGGATATAAATATTTTAGTTAAATCAACAACTGTATAAAAATATAGAAAAATTGTGAAATATTACGTCTGGCTAAAAATAACAGAAATTACATTATGAGTAAACATCCTTTATAATATTATAGGAAATCTATAATTATTTTTTACATTGTGAAGTGTCTTCTTTTTTTAATTTTGTGTTTTTCTTTTTGGTAAAATAATTTTGTTATTTTAAAATATAGTTATGTAGTAACATTTTTTTTTAAGTTGGTCATTCAAGGATCTTTTTGCGCATGGATGATATTGACGGGTTGCTAAACATTTCTAAAAGTGTCACATATACAGGGTCAAATAAAATTAGTCAGCAAAACTCCGTGGACATGATGGGTTAGTTTTTTTTTTGTGGGTTAACTACCACAGTTAGTGTAGTCACTTGAAATATCAGTTTAAAATCTGCTTTTTATTGTGTAAACTTCACAGAAGTGATGGGTATTGATATCTTAATACGACAAAACTAAAAAAAAAACAAATTTTCTCAACTCATACTTCGAGTAATTAACTTAACGGTTGATAAAAAAAAAACGTCAATTTTTTTTATCATGTTCAGATATCGATACCCATCACGTCTGTACAGTTTCGCTAGCTAATTTGATTTGATCCAGTATTTTATTGAAAAAACAAGATGGCGCCAATAGTTCCAATTTCTGCCACGCGCCGAATGATCCTTGTAACGTGACTGTTCTCAGATCGCTGTACGTGAAGCGTGTCTTTGTGTGCGAGCATTTTAGCTCAGTGTTTGGACCCGACCATAATTATGTTTAATTAATAAATACTTACAGGTTGCTGTAAACAAGAAACTCTTAATTACAATGTCATGTATTTAAACTGATTATTTTATAAATAGCTTATAATAAACACACCACGCGAGCCCGTTATGGGTTGGTGGATGTCACATGTCTTCGATTTTTTGGTTCTAGAACATGCTGGTTTCCTCACGATGATTTCTTTTACCGTTTTGAGAACAGTGGTGATAAAATAATTTACAAAAAGTGAAGTGCCTGCTTGAGCTTGAACCCACGCCACGGCCTGGGTTCGAACTCGTAAGTCGCGGCCATTACCTCTGGGTGACCACTGCTCCCTCCCTGTTAGTTAATAAACTTTTATAGAGGTATGAGGAATAGGGTGTAAAGTTCACTCATCCTCCATAGAAAAGGGAGGATCCTCCGACCAGAAGGGTGTTGTGTCTGGCGGGCAACTGCCCGACGATTGATGTCGGGACGTTGTATATATGCTAGTTGCGCGGTAAACTATGCTTGAGCGTGACGTTAGTATGACGCGTAGATGTGGCGTTGTAGATACCGCTACACTTTACTAAGGCCTACACTGTAGACTAAAAAAGCAGTGAAAAAAAAACATAACAAATATTCGTTTTAGAAAGTTAATTTAAGGGACTATATCTGCCCAGCCAGCAGTCGAATGTCATTTGTGAAAAAAAAATACAAAAATCTTACTTCTTCCTTCTAAAAAGAGAAACAAAAAAAAAACAATATTAGTTTATTACGGAACTTATTAGGTACAGCTAACCGCATCTCAATAGACGTCATACTAATACGAAAAACAGCTGATTATGGTGCTATCGAAGTCAAATTCTTGTCATGGACGGTTTTGATGACGCAATGTGCATGTTGAGAACATTTTAAATATCTTCCAAGATTCCATCATAGTATTAAGGTGCAATTACACTTGGTCGTTAATCCGTATTCGGGCGCTCGAAAGAGTTTACTCGACTTCCGGCACCCGATGCATTACACTGGTCATTGCACTAGAATACGGGCTAACGACTACGAGTGTCGAGTAGTTTGAATAAAGTCGAGACCACTCATTGTGGCGGGTTGCAAAACTCTGATAGAACTTCTACTTCAATCGGTCCCTCATTACTGAGAGTCATGGTCACTGTACCCCTTTAAGGGGACAATCTGCCACCATCGACTCCAGCCCAAACTTGCCATCACCGCCTGCTTGAGGACGTAGCTTCTTTTACTTGGTCAGACCACAGTGTTGGTGACCGGTCTCGTGCAGGAAAGACTATTTCCTTCGGTATTACCAACAAATATAGAACAACCGAAAACTTGCGTCGGGTATCCGAATTCGGGTAACCGAAACGATGAAGCTAGACTAGAGTGCCCGAAGACGGGCGTCGCGCCCGTTCATTTATACTTGGAGGTTTGCCCGAAGTCCATAGGCAATCGAATTCGGGAGAGCGACCAAGGGTAACCGCGCTATTAGTCAAATTATGCTAAAGAGCTTATTACACCTATGCTAAATATCGGGCCCGATATTTAGTCGTTCCTAAATTCAGGATAGTTTGTTTAATGCGATTAAACTATCCTGAAGTTAGGAACGACTAAATATCGGGCCCGATATTTAGCATAGTGTAATAAGCCCTTAACTTTGTTCAGAACCGATTGCGGCAAATCAATTGGGCCGTTATTGGACCAATGCGAGTGTGACACTCGCATTTGTCATCACGAACCGCGTGCAAATGGCAGCATTTGAAACCTATGATGTCGTATAAATTATTGTTCATTGCAGCCGTCGAGATAATGCGGCCTCGTTTGTGTCACGTATTCATTTGTATGAAACCCACCCATCACTTTCTTACAAACGTGTTTTGGCAATTTGATCTTTAATAGTTACTAGAATTGTCGTACTGACAGTTGTCAGGAAGGCATTCTCTCAACGGACGGACTGTTTGTTCGTAGGTGTGTCCGTGTCATCACAGCGGGCCCTATCAGAATACCAGGCGTGTGGCGGGTGTTGCCCCGTCGCAGACAAATGTAAAATTATAACTTTCGTCATTAGTTTTTGTCTTTTAGGTTACAAAAGAGGTGCCATACTTACTGGAATCTAAAAAGAATAAGTCATTATAGTGTTAAATGGTTTTAGTTTTGTTTTTCTTAGGGCTGATTTTTCAATCATCTGATAATTATATTCGAGAATTATTTTGGAATTTTGACAGTTATTTCATACGAAAACCGCCAAACGTCAATTTTGTTCCTCGAATAAAAGTTATCTGGCGATGGAAAAATCAGCCCTTAATGTCAAGTAAATTATTACTGGTTACTGGGTAATTTACTTATGGTTGCCAAAATATTGTTACTTCTTCTGGTTCCTCTCAAACAGAAGCATAACCAGCCTATAGGCTGGTTATGCTTGCTGGTTATAATGTTGGGACACAGGCCTCCTCTCTGTGAAAAGGAGTGGGATTAACCCTATAGATGTTACATGTCTTCGATTGTTTGGTTTTTGGAAATGCCGGTTTCCTCACAATGTTTTCCTTCGCCGTTTTGAGAGTAGTGGTGATGAAATAGTTTACACAATGTAAGGTGCAGCCTGGGTTCGAACCCACGACCTACTCGTAAGTCGCGGCTAGCACTGGGCCACCACTGCTCTCCAAACTGAAGGTTAGCCAGCAACCTTCAGCCTTCCAGCCAACCTTCTTTCCTGATGGAAAGTGATAACTGTCGCCATAGACATCTGCAATACGGGCTTCGCAGTTATGTTGCCATCACAGCTGCAATGTGTCATGTGCCTGTAACTGCACCGGCACACATACTCGTATCAGCCTTTAATCCGGAACACAGCAACGCTGCGTGGCGGCAGACATGTGTGGTGGTAGTACTTCCCGGACGAGCTGCTTCACGAGAAGCTACCGTCCTAATATGATTGGTATTAGTGCCCTTTTTCACTAAGTGTGCATACACACGACCGACACGCTTTACCGGCAGAGTCAACTGCGACCAACTGCTGGTGCTGCTCGTGTGTACTCATTTGAGTACGGTGCTCAAATACACGAGCGGCATGTTTTCGACGGCAGTTGCCTCTGCTGTTGACGCATGTCGCTCGTGTGTAGGAGCGCTAACACTAGGCTAGTACTAGTACCAGCTTAGTGTTAGTGCCCAATTGCTCATACGCACGTGCGAGCCTGCTGATGCTGATTTTGGACTTTCGGCGCTGAGTCTAGGGTTGAAAATCCAACAGCGGACTATTATTTAGGCATTTATTTAAATGTTGTGAAAGCGGGTATCAGTGGTACTTACTAGAAGCTGAAACATGAATATTTTTGTATGAATAGAATGTTCAAGCGATTAAAATGAATTTATTATGCTGCTGTTTGTAATAAAAGAATAGGGATGAAGACATTTTGTTTTACTAGCTTACGCTGTCCCACTCCTGGGAAAAAGCCTCCCCCCACTCCTTCCGTCTTTCGTGAGCCCGCGCGTCCTCCTTCCAGTTTTGACGGAATCTGTCCAGCTAGTCTCACCATCTCCTACGTGGTCTGCCGCGACCCCGCCTCACTGTCTCACGGCAACAGTTTGTCCGGTATGCGGCAGACATGTCCTGCTCAGTTCCATTTAAGTTGGGCAACATTTTGAGCCACGCCAGCTATCATTGTTTTGGAGCGCAGTATTGTGTTTCGAACACGATCAGTTATTTTAACGCCTTTTTAGTGTACTGCGCTCCATTTTATAACATTTTGCTCGTCCTGGGAATAGAACCCAAGCAATCATGCTCAGCTGTAGTCCTTGTGACCACTAGACCACCGAGGCTAAAAATGATTATCTAATAGAAAATACGTACCGTTGCGTCAATTATCTAAAAAAAAAAAACAATTTAACATCCATTAGTATTTAGGTTTTTTTATCATTTATATTTTTAGTCTTCATATGATCTGACCAAGATTATGTCTGGACTTTAAAAGAGACTGCAGTGACCTCTGAGTTTGTTTCGGCCTTTCTTCTCAGACTAGTCAGATAGTTAGTTAAAGTGTTTGTGCAAACCTACTTACAAAATAAAATCATTTATTCAATTTCATTCTGTAATTGTAATTGCAAACAAATCAGGCCTACGGGCGGCGAAATTCAGGCAGTGTCGTCACTAGAGCAGTAGGGCTCAAAGAGGTCGCACGCAGTATTATATGCGCGCCTTAATGGGAGGACGTGCGGTCGTGGGATCGGCTGCACTTGGTGATGGGGCCTGCTAGGTATGGCGGGCTGATACCAGTCGGGAGTGCGGCGAATGATCTCCCGGGCCCCCGACTCATGTTACTGGAGGGAACAGTTGAGTTTTAGTCGTAGGAGTCGGATATAACCTTCCGTTCCTCCCAGACGGAGGGTATTTAAGAGGATTTCACCACGAAAAAAAATTACAGTTTATTTAATTTACGAATATTTTTGAACAGGTACTTACGGGCTGCAATTCAATAGAAAAATTGAATTAAAATTTTGGCATTGACAAGACGGGCAAAGTACGTCTACATTTATAAGATGTTGTAAAATTATACATTTATATTATTTATGTATTTCTACAATATTAAAAAAACAAAATAAAAAAAAAAAAACTAAGAATTTTTAAAATGAAAAAAAAAAATACACTTAAATTACTTACATTCTGAAAATATAAGAAGAAATCAAATTAACGTTTGAACAACAAAAAGATGAACGAACTGAAGCCTCGTATATGTCGTGGCCCGTCGGTCTATTCTGAAGAAATCATCCCGTGAAAACTTAGGTGAAGTGAGTTTAAAGTGAGCTGGCATTTCACCTATACCCTGTCCATTCGGTAAACCGTTTTTTGACAGATGGAACTAGTGATTGCAGCAACACACAATACATTGATTTATAAACGTACGGTATTATAATTCATAAGAAGCCATAAATAAGATAATTCAATAATATATGGCAGTTTATATATTTATTTTATTACGCATTTTAAAGTTAACTTTTACGTAATCTGGAATATGTACGTTCTAAGACAGCTGTCAAAAAACGGTTAACCTCATGGACAGAGTATAATGCAAGGGATTGATTGATTCACGGCGAGACTTTTGCAGAATAAATCGGCAGAACATAGAATTGATCATTTCATGAAGTGTTCGACCCCGTCATGAAAAAGTTACTTACTTCCTGAAAATAATAAGAAAACTCGGATTAATATTTGAAGTGATGAAAAACTTATGTAAAAAAAAATTGAATTCGTAAACATTGTGTATGATATCTAACATCGATTCTTTTTTACGGTTCGAAATTTCGTATCAATCTTTCATGGATTATTCTTATTTTAACGCGATACTTGAAAAAAAATACAATGAGGAGACGACGATACGATGATAATTTAAACTTTGCATATCTAATGACATTAAAATAAAAAAATTATTTTAGTGTCATTAGTTATGCATAGTTTAAATTTAATTTAAATTTGCATGATAATAATTTTTTTTATTAATAAAAAAAATTATTATCATGCAAATTTAAATTAAATTATTATTTCCTTTATTTAAATGTAAACATATAAATTATATTTTTAAATATTAGAATATAAAAGATAAAAAAAAAATAAATATAAAAAAATTATTATTATTATTAATATTTTTAATAATTTAATTAAAAAAAGGGCGTAAAAAGACACTTGGCGAATACGAGAGTCACTTGTACTCCCCGTCATTATTTGTACTGTACCATACCTGCGAACCCTCTGGTTGCGGAGACATTGAAGGTCAAAATTCCAAATTTTACTGATGTGTTTTAGGAAAATAAGTTTTCAATGTTATCACACAACTATACCTCCACGACCCCTGTACCGTTGCATGCACCCACAAGCACAATAATGCGTGTTACGTTGCGCACTACCACAAATACCATATTATTATACCAAAATTAAAAGTCATTTCCCGGCAATTAGTTTTGTGCAATGTTACTAAGTTTTATGTACAGAATGTCAATCAATCAATTCAATCAATTCATCTTTATTGTGGATCATAGGAAAGTGTACACACGGCTACACATCAAGCTATGCATTTCCAGTTTTAGCTGACCTCGCATTGTATAGGTTTTTCGTACAATCAGAAGGCAGCTTATACTGGTTTTGTATAGCTTGATGTGTAGCCGTGCGTACATAATACAGCTGGTGTTAATTTTGTGTTTTGGGAACAGCTATGTCCTGCCCTTAGGGCGTACAATAAAATGTAGGTACATATTTACATCCTTGACTTATATATTACCATGCATGTCAACAATAATAATATTATAACAATACATTACAAATTTTTCCATTAAATATTTGTTGGAATATCAAATTTCAATAAACGCATCATGACCTAGGCAGATTGTATTCTAACAGTGATTTGTCGGCAAAGAAATCTTTCACAGAGTAAAATGAATGTGATGTGTCTTTTTACAGCCTGTATTTCCAATAGTGTAGTCCAGTTGGTTGATGTTTGACGTCTGTATCGGTGTAGGTGTTGTCATTTTTTTTTTGTCAAAAATAAATCGAAACACAAGTTTTAGTGAACATATTTAATATTTTAGTAAACTTAGTGCAACTTTGAGTAACATATATTGGAGTGAACAATAAATAGTGCGTATCTGGGACGAATATAAAAAAAAAACGATAACACAGTGACTTGGCGTAATTGGCTGCTTACCCTCTAATTATAACAAGTTGTTGCGATACTAACGTGCTGACAGCGCCATCTATCTTTCTCGCGGCTATCGATCTAACGATTCGTGTCACTGACGCCATCTAGCGCGCGATCCTTGAACTTACTTACCGTCATGCCAGGTGTCAAATGTGGAGGTTGCGGTCGGTTCATCTCGGCAGTAGAGGGCGCTAGGTGTGGTAAATGTCAGGTGCAATACCACCGGGTGTGTGTGGGCGTTCCTACAAAGGCAATAATAACTACTAGCTGGCGTTGCCCGGAGTGTAAGAAGGACCTCCGAAGGGACAACAGGGCTGAGACCCCAGTCAGAGGGCCTGCTCAAGCAGTGAGCCCCATTGAGCAAACCTGTATTGAGACCAGTACACCTAATACCTCTGATATCTGTTCGGATCTAGTGGCGAGCCCTTCTGGTGATGCCACTCCCCCGCCGCACAATGCCTCTGTAGTCGATGTCACGGCCCGGGAATTATCGATGATCGCCGGTTCCGACATGAAATTAATCATGGAGGAACTGAGGGCGGTCCGTGCGGAGATTCAGGCCTTTCGTAAGGAAATGGAGGTGGAGATGATGGAGCTCAAGACCTCCATGAATACCTGCAACACACGCATCGATGGTCTAGAGTCCAGGGTAGACGCCTTGGAGCGGCGGGCTTCTTCGGGTCCGGCGAATACTGGGGCAGTGGACAGAGTCGTGGAGGAATTGAGGCGCGAACTCAACGACAGGGATCAGGATCTCTTGGCGAATGACATTGAGGTAACTAATATACCCGAGGCCAAGGTTGATAACCCGATACACATCATCAAGGTTATAAGCCTTAAGCTAGGGGTCAACCTTGAGGATCGTGATATCGTCAGCGCGGAACGAGTCGGCGGAAGGCAGCTCAACGCTACGAGCTCTGCAGGTCCGACAGAAACTCGTCCGCGCGCCATCGTCGTGCGTCTGGCGCGTCGTGATCTGCGTGATGATCTGTTGGCGAGCGCGCGGATCCGACGCGGTGCAACGACAGCCGACCTTGACATGTCCGGCCCGGTCCAGAGATTCTTTATCAATGAACGCCTAACAAAAACAAACCGCCAGTTGTTTCGGAAGGCGCGGGACGCTGCTGGTCTCTTCGGCTGGAGATTTGTTTGGACTAAGCGCGGCCGCATTCTTGCCAGGAGGAAGCCAGGTGACTCCACTCAAAGAATCCGCACCGATGAAGATTTGTCTCGGATTTTTGGACCTGTCAATGAAACAGCCTGATTACTGTCTAGTTTTATGTTGCTTTATTTTAATTTATGTTGTGTTCAAGCTATTTTTTTCTACTTGGGAGGATATGCGTCGCAATTGTTTCTGTCGGGTGCTTGACTTACTTTTTTATGTATTTGTTCCACGTATCAATACATTTTTTACACTGATTACAACATACCCTAATTATATCCAAAAATTATATACAATCAATCTATTTTCAATTATTCTAATCTATGTTAATTACATTTACAGTTCATTGTCACATGATCATAATAGCCCATTGCGGTCCACTGTTGAACATGATTCCTACCTCTTCATTAGTATACAGATACACTGGGCATACATACAATACACAGATGACAGATGCAAATGACTCCGAGTAAATGTATTAAGTTTGGTCTACTGAATGCGGGCTCTCTTGGTACCAATCAGGATGAATTCTTGATAGCCATGGGCAACCATGCTGTGGATATCATGGCTATCAACGAGACTTGGTTGCGGAAGGGTGAGGAGGGTCGAGCGCCCAGTGTGCCTGGGTACAAGCTTAGGCACGTTCCGCGTCCTATGTCTATACGTGGTGGTCGTGGCGGAGGCGTTGCATTCTATATAAAGAATGGGGTGGCTGCGCGTGTGAGAGCTCATCCTGATCATCCCAATGTTGAACAGCTCTGGCTAACCCTTGTTGTGAATAGGAGAAAGTTACTCATTGGCACTGCATATCGTCCACCTTGGTTAGACTTGGAGCTCTTTCTCGAGGGCTTGACTGCCAGTATAGGTGCTTTGGCCCCCTACGATTGCGTAATATTATTGGGTGACTTTAATGTTAATGTGCTGGATGCCAATAGCTCTAAAACTAAACAACTTTTGGATTTTTTTAGCTACTTAAACCTTAATCAATTAGTCCAAACTCCCACACACTTTATAGGCGATAGTAGCTCGCTTATTGATGTTGTCTGCACTGATGCTCCTATCCGTAATGTCGTGGTGAACCATATAAGTGAACTTGGCCATCACTCCTTTATCACATGCGAAACAATTTTTAAGAAGCATAAGGCTAAACCCAGGTCGGTAGTTTTTCGTCCGCTCACAGACATTTTGGAGGACTATTTTAATGTCGATCTAAAAATGATCCCATGGTCAAGTATTGGAGACATAGGTGACGTCAACACAATGGTGCAAATATTTAATTCCTTTGTGATCCAGTTATTCGATCTTCATGCTCCTCTTAAAAGGAAGACATATAAGACCCGCCCTACTCCATGGATAACAGAGAACATCAAACTGATGTCAACTTTGCGAGATGAAGCTAGGGATAGATTTCGTAAATCGAAACTACCAGGCCATAAGGAATTCTATCTGGATCTGAAGCACCAGGCAGTCACGGCACTATTTAGAGAGAAGACGGCATACTTCGCTAAAAGCATCAATGACCGAATTAAGGACCCCAAGCTGTTGTGGCGCAATTTAAAATCGGATGTGCTTCCGGACCATAAACAAAGTTTGCTCCCAAGTCACTTCAACAACCCTGATGACATCAATGCGGCGTTTTTGGACGTTCCAGGTGATTGCCGTCATTCCGGCTCTCAATTGTCCTACTTTGAGTCTCACAGGTATGGCCCGGCCAATTTCTCACTCACAACAACTAATCCTGAAGCGGTTCTGAAGATAATCAGGAGTTTGGGTTCAAATGCACAGGGTGTCGACGGTATAAGTCTCGGTATGATATCTCTCACGTTGCCAGCTACCTTGGAAGCCATTACAGGTATCATTAACCGGTCCATAGTCACACGAACGTTCCCCGAACTCTGGCGTTGCGCCATTGTTCGCCCTATCCCTAAAAACAATAACCCGGTTAACGTGAAGGACTTGAGACCGATAAGCATTTTACCTTGCCTGTCTAAGATCCTTGAACGTGTAGTATACTCTCAGGTTATCCAATACCTCGAAACCAATAGCATTCTTCCTGACCTTCAGTCGGGTTTCAGAAGGGGTAGAGGTACTGCAACGGCTCTGGCTGATGTTGTGGGTAATGTTCTTGAAGCACGTGACCGGGGGGAGGGAACAATTCTGGCTCTGCTGGACTTTTCCCGGGCTTTTGACGCAATTAATACCGCTCTACTGCTGTCAAAGTTAGCTTTCTATGGCTTCGACAGTGATGCGGTGGAGTGGTTTAATAGCTATCTTACCAACAGGTCTCAATATGTAGAGATGCATAGGGACGATGGGTCTAGGGTGTCATCCCCTCCCCTCCAGGTGTCAAGGGGTGTTCCTCAGGGATCGATTCTGGGGCCTTTGTTGTTCATTCTGTACAGTGCGGATATCACAAATTCCTTCATGAACTGCAAATATCATATGTACGCTGACGACATTCAGTTGTATATATCCTGCAGGGGGGAGGAAACATCTTTGGCGGTGCAGAGAATGGTCGAGGACTTACATAGAGTGGTTGCTTGGTCGGAGGAAAATTCTCTGGTTCTGAATCCCCTCAAGTCCAAATTTATGGTGCTGGGTTCAAAAAAGCAAGTTAGTTCAATACTGTCTGCCAACCCTGAGATAGCTATCATGGGTGAGAGAATTGAGAGAGTGGAGCAGGTATGCAATCTAGGGCTAATTATGGATCCGGAGCTGCGCTTTGAGGCTCACGTGACAAAAGTTCTTCGGAATTGTTTTTATAGGCTAAAGGTCTTATATGGAATACGGAAATATATAAGCATACCAGTACGGAAGCAACTTGTTGACAGCCTCATTCTATCCAAGCTAAATTACTGTGACACAGTTTATGGACCATGCCTGCTTTCAAGAACCGAGCGTGTAATCCAACGTATCCAGAATGCATGTGTTCGTTTTTGTGTTAATGTCCCGCATAGAAATCACATTACACCATACACAAACGAACTAAAATTATTAAAGATGGCTGCCAGGAGAAAGCTGCATTTAGCCAACTTATTGTTTGGTATCATTGCAACTCAAAAGCCACACTATCTTTATGAAAAGTTAAGTTGGAAACAAAACAATCTAAGGTATGGTCTTCGCTCCATGGTAAGCCCACTGTCGGTGCCAATGCACAGAACTTCAGCATTCAGAGGATGTTTCAAGTTTGCAGCCACGCGCTGTTGGAATGATCTTCCACCACCAATGCGACGCCTGAAAACATTGCAATCCTTTAAATACCAACACAAAAAGTTACTGTTACATGAACAAATTTCACTTCAACCTTAAAATGTACTTTAGTATTGGCTCACTGTACCTCAGGGGTCATGGCTTGCGGGCTGTGGTTTGGGATCTCCTGGGGCGTGGGCTGCTTGGAATTTGATCTTCTGCCGGTAGGGCAGTATGTATTATCTTCTGTGTTTCGCTGTAGTATTCTTCCTTTGTACTTAGGTACGCCTCTTTGCTTTTCGCTATGCGATTTAATTGATGAGCTGTCTCCGTCAACCGTCTTGTCAGATAAAGTGGCTAGATGGGGAAAAATAACGTCCTAATTTATTTAACTAACCAGTTTAATTTATTCTTTTATTTTTTCTTTTATTAATTATCACGTTGCACTTACCATTTTCTTCCTGGACTGGGGACTTTGGTTCTCCTTTGAGTCACCAAGTTTGTCATTTGCACCTCTAGCACAATTTTAACAAACACTGTTTTGCAAAAACCACAGCTACACATTCACACAATACATAATAATTATAATTCTATCTTATCATTCATTATTAATGAATGAGCCATGTTATTGCTAATTGTTACGTTCTGGATGTCAAAACGTCAAATATAGCATTGTGACAGCTGCGCACACGCACATATTACTAATACCCGGCGGCGCGAGATTCGTTGCCCGGAATGTTACCACATCATCATTGTTTTGTCATGTCTCAGTCTCACCATCTTTTTTTTTTATATTTTATGTTTACATACTTTATTTGATTTCATGTTTTGATTGTTGTTTGTCTCGAATCATATTGCCTATGTTGCAATGGTTTATTTTTATTTCTTGTCTTGATTGTTGTTTTTATTTATTTGTGTATAATTGCATGCTACACTGGTTGACGTCATCACGTTAACGCCGGCTGCCGCTGAAAACCAGCGCTGGGGCTCTGTCTCGTATAGAGTCTTAGCATTATGCTGAGCGATGGCCGTTTTGCGTGAATGTGACGCATGCTTACCCCCAACTTGTTACTTTTTTTTTGTGTTTATGTTCTTTTTTATGCGTCGTGTTTGCCGCAAATAAACGTATTTTCATTTTCATTTCATTTCATTTCATTTCATGTTCAAAACTCATGGTCAGCCCATTTGTTTGCTCAGTTTGTTTGAAAGAAATATTTTTCATACGATTTATTTCATATTTTCAAAAAACTTTTATGCTGTCATTTATTGTCGTATTGTTGTCACCACATTGTATAAAATATTTTTCTTTAGCAAAGTTTAAAAGCGTTAAAAATAACAATAATATGTACTTGGACCCTGTTCCCGATACCGGTGGGATACTATTTTTTATATTTTGAACTGTTTTTTTTATCTTTTTGTTTATAAAAATATTTAAAAATGTAAATTATATGTATTTAAATGAAATAAAGATGACAATAATAATAGCCGATTTCGGTCACGATGGCCAATCTCAACGGAGATTAGCCAGGTCCGCAGGAGATATTATAGTGCATATGTTTCTCGAGGCACGGGGTTATTAAACCGCCAATTTCCAAACTCCGGACTGTTACTAAGAAATTCCTAATAGAAAACCCAGTAACACTTTGTCCGACCTGGAAATCGAACCCAGGACCCCAGCTCAGCAGTCGCGCTTGCAACCACGAGCCCAACGAGGCAGTCAAAGCGTTAGAAATAGCGAATGTGCCATCACAAGGAATCAAAAAATTGATAAATAAATAATGAAACGGCTTTTACAGGAATTCATGCTACTTACAGTCTGAAAACAACAAAATTTAGATTAATATTCAAAACACAAATAATCTGAAATGGATTTATTTTATTTTATTTGTAAAGCCTTCCAGGATTTCAATAGCGTCGACCCTTTTTTCATTGGAATGACTTTTTTGCACTCCTTCATCATCTGCCTTTTCCATCTATGTTGGGGTCCGCTTGTAGTCTAACTGGATGCAGCTGGATACCTATTTTACATGGAACGACTGCCTATCTGATCTCCACAACCCAGTTACTGGGTTACACGATACCCCTTGTTGTTTGACTGTCCATATGGGTACGAATGCCAAAGTCCTACAAATGACAGACCAACGGCTTCAGGTGGTTTCCGAGGCACGGAGGGATCTCGGTATATCGAAGTCCCATAATAAGCCTCAACCGGGCACAATTCCAGACTCCGGGCAGCCACTGAGAACTTTCATATGGAATTTCCAATAACACTTTGCCTGACCCGGGAATCAAACCCAGGACCTCATGTTCAGCAGTAGTGCTTGCGACAACTAGACCAACGACTGTTAGTCTCCTTAGATATAATATGATCAAACATTAACATCTCACAATTTATTTACAAAACGTCACTTACCGGCTGCAATTATTTAAAAAAATCGGGTTAACACATCTCGCCTATAGAGGTATGAGGGACAGGGTGTAAAGTTCACTCATCCTCCATAGAAAAGAGAGGATCCTCCGATCAGACGGATATGGTGTCTGGCGGGCAACTGCCCGATGAATTATGTCGGGCTGTTGTATATATGCTAATTCCGCGGTAAACTTTGCTTGCGCGATGCAGGATTTGAGTGACGTCAGTATGACGCGTGGTTCGCATGTGGCGTTGTAGATACCGCTACATTAATATTGTAAGTAAAGAGGTAGATATGTGGGTAATAAGCTAATACGCTCTCCGCGGCGTCTTTTCATTCTATACAAAGCCAGAACGCAAGAGTGTGAAACTAATCACGTATTTATTGGAAATCACTTTTTTTACTAAGGTCTTCCAATCTATACAAGAGTAGTACGCAAATACTCGCGTATACTTCGTAGTGACCTAACTAACTGCCTAGACAGTGCCAGTACGCATCGTACTAATTTTCGTAATAATTTACAGGCAAGTACGGAAGTTCTTTAAACATACTAAAGTAATGTTTTTCTATATAATCTAGTCGTTTCTGGCACTCGCCGGCCGCTGTCGCGGCACCGCTTGCTTCGCTCGCTCGGCTCGTGCGTAGAGGGGTCACATTAACCTAACCAACCTAATATTTTCCTATTTCTTTTTTGTCAGGCCTAAGTGATGTGGGTATAGTTTGGAACCAGGGGGTCTACTCCGAAGTGGTATCGGCCGAATGTTCGGCAGTTTGCTGCTACGAAGTTACCATTTGGTTCGGTCGGTCCCGATCCTACACTCCTACACTCTTTCGAATATTATCTATGGTCCCGACCCAACTGAGCCGATCCGAACTTTTTTCACATTTTTCAATAATATTCGGTTCGGCCATGTGTCGGTCCGATCCGATAATTCGCACTTTGAACTTCGTAGTTGACCCCCAGGACGCGCGCGTACACGTTACAAACTATACAAGAGCAGTACGCCAGATTTGTGTATACATTGTAATCGCTGATTTAAAAATAGCTATACAATGTATACGCAAGCAGTTTCCTATGGCTGCGTTCTGGCCATGTATAGAATGGAAAGACGCCTCTCCGCGAGTCAAAACTTGGCTTGTTAGCCAAGTTTTCGTCGTCTTGTCTCCTTTGCACTCCAGGATAATTACGACATCCACGTGTCATACTTTCACGTACCATTTAATATTGTGCATTGTACAGGGTGGAGGGGGCATCGACGCACAACATGTTAACGTGGATTCATCATGATTCTGAAACCACGTTAAAATTTTTGACTATTCTTTAAAAAATAATTGTTATTCCATACATTTTCAAAAAAAGAAAAGAATGAAAATAAAGAAGATTTTGACCGCGTAGGCTGCACTTTTCTATTAAACAATAGTTTTGTCTGTTTAGTCTGTACACAACGTATAGTTGTTGCTTAGTTAACATTGTGGTTTTAATAAATTTTGTATTATGGTTTTAGTTTATGTATTCGTTTTTACGCATGAATTATATATTTGTCTTTATTTTATTTACATGCAAACACTATGTTCAACTAGAATATCACTTATTTCTGCGGAAAGTTAGACTTACCTGATTTAGTATGTCACATGGTGGGACGTTATTACGTCATTCGTGAGGTAGTTGCTGAAAATCAGCTATCGCTGTTGACGATAGGTTCATCCGAAGTCACAGCATTTTTGCTGAGCAACGACCTGTTCTTGCACAGATGCGACGCACGGCTAATGTGTTGTTTGTTTTGTTACAAAAGTAGTTACACTTGTTATACCATGGTACCAAAGGCAGATCGCTGACGATGCGTTAACCCCATTTGTACCGAACAACACATTGCATCAGCCACGGACACGAGGACGGGCCACGAGATGCTGACTTCGCGCAACGTGACAACTATCGCGCCACCAGTTCCCGGGCATCGGAAACGGACACTTCGGTTCCAACCTCGAACGTAGTCATAATCTTTAGCAATAATCAATAATTGTAATTTCTTTTTAATTAAATTCATTATAAGTAAATTGGTTTTTTTTGAATCCTCCGCCTGCAGCTACCGTAATTGGCGCAGTCGGTAGGATACTCGAAGCAGTGCGCGGCGCGTGAAGGACTCTAAAATCGATCCTGTCGGCTCCGCATAGCCGCTGCCTGAGCTTTTAAGCCTTCATCGAGTATCCAGAACCTCGGAAAGCTGCAGCTGGTGCATCCAGACTTCGATGCTGATTCAGAGACACCAAGAAATGAAACTGTGAGTACACTTGAATCACTCTTGCGTTGCTTCCCTATAGTTGTAACTTTTCCTTTTCCGGTCTTACGTTAATCCTTCAAGATTTTTCATCCTAGGCAATCTGGTTCTTGTACCCCTAGGGCCGTAAGACAGAGTAGGTTAGACCAAGCTAGAGACCTAAGTGATATTATAGAAGAAACAAGCGCCATGGCTCATGGAGACCAAATTGACGCTATATTAAAGTCCCTTCGATTGCTCCCAGAGTTTGATGGGAACCCAAATACACTAACTAGATTTATAAATTTAAGTGACCAATTAGTTACAAGATTCCTCAATCCTAATCCGGGAAATGAGCTGGAGAACCAAGCCTTGCTTAACGGAATTTTAAATAAAGTCACGGGTCCAGCCGCTCGATTTATTAACTCTAACGGTATCCCTTCTGACTGGAATGGCATTCGTACAGCATTAGTTAATAATTTCGCGGATCAACGCGACGAAACTGCACTTTATAATGACCTTTCATTATTAACACAAGGTCAAAATACGCCACAAGAATTTTATGAAAATTGTCAAACCCTATTTAGTACCATTATGACATACGTAACGTTGCACGATAGTCTGTCTACCACTGTAGAAGCGAAGCGTGAACTTTACAGAAAGCTTACGCTGCAATCATACTTGCGCGGATTAAAAGAGCCGCTAGGTTCTCGTATTCGATGCATGCGTCCCGTATCTATAGAGAAGGCGTTGGAGTACGTGCAAGAAGAAACTAATACGTTATATTTGCAACAGCGAAACAATAACTTCCTAGATAATAAAAAGCAACCTAGTAATCCCGCGGGCTCACAATCTAAACCCCCAAATAATCAACCGTTCACCCTGGCACCAATTAATTTTAACATGCCTGGCCCCTCACGCCAACCACCGATGCTGGTTCAACAACCATGGAGACCTAACAATAATAATAATCCACCCCAGCCTTACCGAGGGCCAACACGTACTCAGCAGATATTTAGGGCTTTACCACCAAATTATAATGAACGGAGCAATGTATTTAGAATGATTCCGCATAACGCACCCGGGAATACGCAAAGTGGACCCGGTCCACAGAAGCCTGCACCTATGAGTGGTGTAAGTCATTTTGTCAGCAAACCCATGCCTGCTAGAGGACACGACTGGACCAAATCGGGCAACCCACCACCAAGCAATTACTTTAAGGCTCGCGAGTTAAATTTTAACGAATGTCCGTACTATGCATACGGCCCCTACTACGATTGCTCGGAGTACTATTACATCGAGCCAGAGTATACTGATAACTTTGTATGTGCCGATGATAATTATTATAGCAACGGTCAACTAATTGTTGTTGATGAGTTAGCCACTAGCGAACCTGTATCCGAACCTAAGCCATCGACCAGCAAGGAGGATTTTCGGACGGATTCGAAGTCCGACAAGCCAAAATAGAGATTAACATCCAGACACAAAGACAGCTTCCGTTTATACAAATTTCAAACCCCCCTTTAAAATTACTGATAGATACAGGTGCTAATCAGTCATTTATTAGCCCTGAGGCCATACAGAAATATTTTCCGCTTACGCCGCTAAACTATGAACCGTTTGAAGTCGTAAATGTCCACGCGACGAGCAGAAACAATAACTCGATCACATTACCGTGCTTTACAGAATTCAATGAGTCCGATAATATCAAATTATTCGTATATAAGTTTCATAATTATTTTGACGGTTTAATAGGATCGGATTTATTAAGTAAATGGGAATCAACCATAGACTATAAAAATATGCGCTTAAATACCAGACACGCCACTAATCCGATTCAGGTATATGATTCCCGCAACGTCAATCTTTATGAAGATATAATACCCGCTCGTTCTTCTAAATTAATTAAATTGCCAATCAATATACAAGATGGGAATGCCTATATACCGGAACAGGTCATTTGCAACTGTACCATAGGTGAATGTATTACGTCGGTTAGCAATAGTCGAGGTATTTTAGAAGTTACAAACGCAACTCAAAACGATTTAATATTCTCTGTCGATCGTCAAGTTAGTGCCGAAGTATATAATGCTGAGTGCGCTCGCACTAAACAGCTATCGCCACGCGCTCAAGACGTTCTTTCCAAACTACGTACTAGCCATTTAAATCCAGAAGAACGCGCAAATCTCGAATCATTGTGCGCACAGTATGCGGACGTATTCTATATAGAAGGCGAACCGTTATCATTTACCAACCAAATTAAACATTCCATAAAAACTACAGATGAAGTACCCGTATACACGAAGAGCTATCGGTATCCATATGTGCATAGAGAGGAAGTTAGGAACCAAATCGGAAAAATGTTAGAACAGGGTATAATTAGGCCCTCACAATCAGCCTGGAGCTCTCCCATTTGGGTAGTGCCTAAAAAGACAGACGCCTCCGGTAAAACAAAATGGCGAATTGTCGTAGACTTTAGGAAGCTGAACGAAAAGACATTCGATGACAAATATCCGATACCAAACATCGCGGATATATTAGATAAGTTGGGCAACTGCCAGTACTTCACCACCCTAGATCTCGCAAGCGGATTTTACCAAGTCGAGATGAAAGCAGAAGATGTACCGAAAACAGCGTTCAATGTTGAGCACGGACACTTCGAATTCTTAAGAATGCCTATGGGTCTTAAGAACTCGCCGTCCACATTTCAGAGAGTCATGGACAATGTGCTGAGAGGCCTACAAAATATCATATGTCTGGTTTATCTTGATGACGTAGTTGTATTTAGCACTTCGTTACAAGAACACATGAACAATCTCGAAAAAGTGTTCCAAAGGCTACGGGAGTCAAATTTTAAAATTCAATTAGATAAAAGCGAATTTTTAAAGTTAGAGACAGCTTATTTAGGTCATATTATTAGCAAAAATGGCATCAAACCTAACCCCGATAAGATATCAGCTATACAAAACTATCCATTACCGGAAACCGCTACCGAAATAAAACGCTTTCTTGGTTTACTCGGGTACTATCGCAAGTTTATTCCTGATTTCGCTCGACTAGCAAAACCTCTCACTCAGTGTCTTAAAAAGGGGTCAAAAATTACTCTCGATACAAATTATGTAAACTGCTTCGAAAAATGTAAAACCCTTTTAACTAATGACCCTATACTTCAATATCCCGATTTTAATAAGGAATTTGTTCTGACGACAGATGCATCCAATTTAGCAATCGGTGCCGTACTTTCCCAAGGTCCGATAGGACAGGACAAACCCATAGCTTACGCCTCACGTACATTAAATTCCAGTGAGATAAATTACAGCACGATCGAAAAAGAGCTGCTCGCCATAGTATGGGCCACTAAGTATTTCCGCCCTTATTTATTCGGCCGCAAGTTTAAAGTCATCACGGACCATAAGCCTCTCCAATGGGTCATGAATCTTAAAGAGCCAAATTCCCGATTAACGAGATGGCGATTAAAATTAAGCGAGTACAACTTTACAGTAATCTATAAACAAGGCAAGTCAAACACTAACGCTGATGCCTTATCTAGGATAGAAATATGCAACGAGGAAACAAGCTCCGTAATAGCTAACCCCACTGTCAATCCGCCCACGTTAGACGAATCTAGGACCCTTACAGCTCATACTGACGCGGAAAAGCCTATCTTAGAAGTACCGATATCAGACGATCCACTCAATAAATTCAATAGACAAATTCATTTCACGATTGTAGGTGACTTTAAAGGTAGGACAGTTGTAACAAAACCATTTGACACCCATACCCGTACAGCTATACAATTATCTAAATCTAACCTCGAAACAGACGTTGTGAACGCGATCAAAGAATTTGTTAATCCTAAAGTAAAGACAGGAATATTAATTAACCCACCTTTAGAAATGTATTCCATCATTCCCATAATCCAAAATCATTTCAAGAGCTCATCCATGAATCTTGTTCTCACAAAAATTGAGCTAGAAAATGTGAAGGAATACTTACGCCAGCAAGAAATAATTCGGAAATACCACGAAGGTAAGACCAACCATCGCGGTATTAACGAATGCTACCTTGCACTGTCCCGGCGATACTTCTGGCCTAAGATGAAAGAACACATCGCGAAGTACATTAATGAGTGTACCATCTGCGGTCAGGGTAAATACGATCGTCATCCAATAAACCAACAATTGCACATAGTTCCCCCACCGGCGAAACCATTTGAAGTTATCCATCTCGATCTGTTCACAGCTGAAACTGGAAAATTCCTCACATTCATCGATTCCTTTTCAAAGTATGCCCAAGCATACCATTTAAGGGACGGGACTGCAATAAGTGTCGTTCAAGCTTTGTTAATATTTTGTACTCACCACGGAGTACCATTAACACTAGTAACTGACCGTGGCACAGAATTCACAAACCAGTTATTCTCAGAATTTACAAGAGTCCATAAAATAAACCATCATAAAATATTAGCACACACACCCAATGAAAATGGGATGGTTGAGCGTATAACAGCAGCATACACAGTTTTACCAAGTGTAGACCGTTAGAGCTTATAAGCGGACACTTTGATCCTCGTGATCCATTAGACATGGACGCGACAGAGCACGTAATGCAACAGTATATTCAGAACCATAGGATTAGAATGAATAAAGTCTATGAATTAATAAGCGAAAGTTCGTTAAACGATAGAACTGATATTATTAACAACTTGAATAAGAGTCGCGAGCCCGAGCAAAGTTATAATCCCGAGCAGCAGATATTTATAAAGAATCCCAAGGCTAGTCGTCAAAAATTAGCACCCCGGTATACACAAGATACAGTATTGGCAGATCTCCCAATACATATCTATACAAAGAAAAAACGCGGTCCAATCGCCAAATCCCGTTTAAAGAGAGTGCCTAATAGTGCACAATTGTTACAGAATACTACTGATGTACATGCTTCAAGCGGTAGCTGCTCAAGAGATAACACTTGAGAGCCTCGACAACGGACCAGGACTTCTTCCTTTTGAGCTAGGTTCTGCAAGGATCATAACCCAGCATCATTCCTTCCTACAGACTATCAATACAGATGAAATCAAATCTAAAGTAACAATAGTTAAAACTCAATTGAATTATATTCAGCCCCAGTTAAATAATAAAACTCGTTCCCTGTACGAACCGCACATCGCACACCTTAAAAGTAAATTAGATAAGATTACAGGTCAATTGCAGACATTCGATTCCAATCGCGTTAAAAGAGGCCTTATAGACGGTCTAGGCTCAGTAATTAAAAGCATTTCCGGTAACTTAGATTATACAGACGCCGTACGTTATGAGAATGCCATTAAAGTTCTTCAGGATAACGAACAAGAAATTTCGTCGCAATTTAATCAGCATATAAGTTTAACCAAGGATTGGATATCACAGCATTCAAAAGTATTAAAAAGCATTATTGAAAACCAGCAGAATATATCCCGCATAGTTAATGTAATGATTAATACCACTGAAGTTACTAATATAGATCTTCTTAATTACGCCCATCTGGCACAGTTATTCTTAATTTTGGAAGATAATATAGAAAACTTATCGGAAGAATTAGACAGGATAGAGAACCTTCTAGCTTTTATTCATGCAAAGAGTACGCATCATTCAATGCTTAGTCTAAATGCGTTAAGAAATATGATAGATATAGTGCGTAGTTTATATAATAGGGAAGAAATATTAGACATAAGTATAAGGGAATATTTTGATATAATTAAATTGGGTTCATATTATAGTAGTAATAACTTAGTTATAGTGTTCAAAGTACCGATTGCCTTGCCCAGCACCTATGACCTATACAAACTTTCTATCGTACCCAACAAAAATCACGAAATCCTAATACCATCCTCTCCCTATATCGCAATACATGAGGACGAATTCATGTACATGGAGACAGAATGTCCGAAGGCAAGCACTTGGTATCTCTGCGAGATAAAAGTTAGCTTCAGACCTCGAGATCAAGTGGACTGCATCCAACAGCTGATCACAACACAGAAAATAGACTCTACATGCAACCTTACCCCTGTTATACTCAGCAGAGGGGCACTGGAGCAACTAGACGACAGGCATTATACCGTCACATTCCCGAAACCTACCAAGGTCCAGACGTCCTGTGGAAGAAATGAATACACCAATCTGCAAGGGAGCTTCTTAGTTGTCTTGCCTCATAACTGTTTCCTGCGGACTCCTGAGTTCACCATCATCAATAACAATGACCATGCAACGGGACAGGTTATCAAGATCACAGACTTACCTCCACGAAATTCCAATCTTAAATCGTCATCGCAACCAGTCCTAACCCTAAATTCAATTAACCTGGAAAATCTACACGCAAGCAATACTAAGATAACGCTACAGTCGCCGATCAACATAAAGAAGCCTCAAGATACAGTCTTATATCATACTACAATACCAATGTACGCCATCCTATTAGGTGCAATTGCACTAAGTAGTTACATCATCATCAGAAGATTCCTAGCAAAACGCCGAACTAACGAATCATCAGAAACTGAAATGAAGCAAACCGCATCTCAAGACATCAATGCTGAAACTTCAAATATGCGTCAATCTGACACGCCAGATCACTATTCAACATTATTTTCGACGAAAGTACTCAAATAATTGCTGAACTACGGCGGGAGGTGTTATACCATGGTACCAAAGGCAGATCGCTGACGATGCGTTAACCCCATTTGTACCGAACAACACATTGCATCAGCCACGGACACGAGGACGGGCCACGAGATGCTGACTTCGCGCAACGTGACAACTATCGCGCCACCAGTTCCCGGGCATCGGAAACGGACACTTCGGTTCCAACCTCGAACGTAGTCATAATCTTTAGCAATAATCAATAATTGTAATTTCTTTTTAATTAAATTCATTATAAGTAAATTGGTTTTTTTTGAATCCTCCGCCTGCAGCTACCGTAATTCACTAGTTATTTCTTCACACTGCATTTGGCATTTTTGTTTTTATTGTGATTGTTATTGTTTTGTGGTCATTTGCCAATATCTGTACTGTCAACTGTCAATTAATGTTAGTTGTCATTGGTCCATGGCCTTGACAGCGAGCAATGGACAAAAGTGTCAACATTTTTATGCATGAGTACGTGTCTTTTGACTATGTGTATCTTGTCTTTTTCGTTTTTTTTTTAAATTTATTATTATTATTTTTTTACTTGTAATTGTGCGTTTTGTTTGTGCAGAATAAAATATATTTTTTTTTCTTTCTTTTCTTTTCTTTCTTTCTTTCTTTTTTGTTTTTTTGATAACTGACGGAAAATTTCTACGCTAAGCGGTCTTGAATCATGAGCTGAATTCATGGTTTCAGTTGGCGCGTCGATTTCCCTGCCACCCTGTATATTCTTCAACATTATTTATATATAAATACATTTATTATCTTATACTTATATAATTATTTACTGTTTATTACTTACGCACTGGAAATATTAAAAAGAAAAAACAGTTTTATACTTGAGCAATTATAATAAATCGCGAAAAACATGTGGACATTAATTCCTGAAAAGAGATTTATGATTTCAGGTCCTTTAATATTAACATTACACAACTTCCTGAAGGGTTAGGCAGAGGTGTACCTATAGTATACCCACATTTCGCCAGTTATGTTTAAGTCCCTTGTAATAGGGGGCGAGCCTATTACCTTCAATCGGGCAGAAATCCATAAAACCCAATAACAGTTTGCCCGACTTGCGAATCGAACCCAGGCCCTCTGCTCGGCAGTAGCGCTAGAGACCACTAGACCAACGAGTCATCCTTTTCCCAACTACGTTGGGTCCACTAATTCCGATCTCACCGGATGCGGCTAAATATCAGAATTTTACATGGAGCGACTGCTTATCTGTCCTCACAACCCAGTTACTGGGTAACACGATACCCCTTGGCAAGTTGTCAGACTTTTGGGCTTCTGTCAACCCGTAAAGATCAAAGATCTACGAATGACAGCCGGGACCCAAGGAGCGTGCTTTTCGAGGCACGGAAGGACCTCGATATAGTATAGATGATCACTCATCTACGAACCGCCAGTGGCGAGCGTAGCCAATCCTGCGATCGACCCGTGCGGCTGTTATTAGCCACGAGCCCCTCTACTACTGATACTGTTATTTAATGATCACACATTAACATTATTGCAAATACATCATGAACTTTATTATTAAAAAATTTGGTTACTTACTACCTGAAAGTAATTGAAACAAAAAAGAATTTACTTAAGCGATGGACAAGGAACGGACTTGTTGTACACCCAGTATCATCTGCCTAGCCTTTTCCTAACTATGTTAGGGTCGGCTTCCCGTCTAACCATATGCAGCTGAGTACCAGTATTTTACGTGGAGCGAATGCCTATCTGACCTCCACAACTCAGTTACTGGGTAATACGAAACCACAACACAAAAGTGGGTAGTATCATCATCAGCCTGGTTTTTTCCAACTATGTTGGAGTCGGCTTCATGTCTAACTGGATGCAGCTGAATAACAATTTACATGGAGCGACTGCTTGTCTGTCCTCACCAACCAACAGGTTAATACGATACCCCTTGGTAAGACTGGCTGTCAGACCTCTCTGGGACACAGGCCTCCTCTCTGTGAGAGGGAGTAGACCATAATCCAGCACGCGGGCCCAGTGCTGGTTGCCGGGTGGATGTCATTTATGTCTAGTACATGCTGGGTTCATTCTGGTGCGACCTTCAACGTGTAAGTAGGAGTTGATACGCTGGGCCACCACTGCTCAATAATAACAATTATTCAACAACATTTTAGCAAAAGAAAAAACACATTTCAATGGTTTTTGGTACTTACGATCTGAAATTGTATTAGAAATAAACGGATTAACATTTAAACAACAAAAAGAGTAGTAATTCTGAAGAACGAATGAAATGAATTAAACGAATTAAATGATTTTTTTTGTTAGCCTATTTTATGTCCCACTTCTGGTTAAATTAATAAATGAATTTATTGAATGAAACGAATGAATGAAATGAAATGAATGAATTCAATTGAATGAATGAAAATATTTATTTTAAGCGTACGTCTTCCACTTATTAAATAACGAATACTTACGACCTGAAAATATTAAGAATAATCGGATTGACATAAAAATATAATATCCTAACCTGAATAAAACTATTAACAAACTAAAATATGGCGTCAAAATGTTCCACCGCATGGCTGTCGACTGGTGATGTACCCAAGAGACTGGCGGCATTGCCACGTTGTATAGCAATGCATAGCCTCTGGGCAAGGTAAAAGCCAGCCCTTGGGTCACGGGAAGAATCAACTCATTCATTAAATTTAATTTATTCATAAAAACAATTTACATTGTGTTGAATTATAATATACACATGCAATTTACAAAAAAAAATACAAAGACCTATGAATTATTAATTATCATTCCAAGTGAAATTCAAAAACAGTGCCCAATAGTTTTAAAAATTATGTCAAACAGTTTTAAAATCTAATGTCAAACACTTTCAAATATAAAGTCAACCAGGTTTAAGATATAATGTCAAACCGTTTTCAATTTAATGTCAAAATATTCTAGATTATTTAATGTCAAGTGATTAAAAATTAAAAATTGACATGTACTTAATTCATTTAGGTACCATTGTGGCATTAGTTCCGATATATTGTACAGACATTTTTTCTAACAAAAGGCTTTTAATTTTGTTTTAAACAAGTGGGTGTTATAAATCAGGATATATAGCTCAGAAGGCAACCCATTGGCTCAGAAGGCAACTAGACTGGATAAAACTAACTTTTGGAGGCCACTGTAAGTCCCACTGTAAGTTCAAATCCAGACTCGGGGCTCTCAGCAGTACGAGGCAGTCAAGTGTTTATTTATTTCGCAGATTTGCCTTTATTTATCAGGACTTTTATAAACAAACATTACATACACTATAAATCTACAATTTTTTTTTTCTGGTTCGGGAATCATCATATGACTTCTCCCGCTCTGGGCGAAGCGGGAGGGCGTGTCAGACTTTTACTAACTAAAACCCACCCGTGTTCCTTCAGTTGCCTATGCCAGGGGCCACGGTATCTCTTTCGAACAACCCGCGGCCCTGGCAGGCATCAGCCCTAGCGGACCCCGTCAGTTCGTGCTGAAATCTCTTTGAGGCGCGCGTGGAACACAACGCGCCATCGACCCGGGCCTGGTCCTTGCCGGGCGGCGAGCTGTACATTGCTCGCCGCCCGCAAGCCCGCGTCTACGGTGGCCGGGAGTTGGCTGGTGACTCCCGACGTCCAGGGCGTCTCCTGCGGCGACTAGGGGCGTGAGGACGTAGATATTGCCTCTCCCTCACGCGCTCCGCCTCCTCCTTTGCGAGTATTACTGCTTTGCAGAAGGAGGTAACGGCTTCCCATGCACTCTCTCTCTCTCTCTCTCACTCCGTACCATGGCCTGGACCTGGACCGGACGCGAGAGATCGCCGCCGCCGATCGCCGCCACGAGGAAGCGGCGGTGATCCGCCCAAGCCGGGCAGACCTCCACCGTGTCCTCCGGGCGATCCACACAGTGGTGACACCCTGGCGTTTCCTCCCGCCTTATCCTGAACAGGAACCTCCTGAAACAACTGTGTCCGGTGAGGATCTGCGTCACGCGGAAGGTGTGAGCGCCATGGCGCCTCTCCAGTCACTCCTCAGAGAGGGGACTAATCGCCGCAATTGTGGCGTGCCCAGCACTGGGTTGCGACAATCGTACTCTCCATGTCGCCATGAGATCCCGCCGGAGCTCAGTTCGCTGTACCGTGATTTCTCGCGGCAGCGAAGTTACGCCCCTGCGTTTTGCCTCCTCTCGCCACTCCCATATGTGGGCGAGGACTTTTGCCTCCAGATCCCATGGCGGCAATCCGGCAAGGAGGCTCGCCGCCTTATCGGAGACCGTGCGGTATCCTCGGATCAGCCAGACGGCCATGACCCTTTGGGACGCGTTCAACCGGCGGACTGGTCGCCGCCTCAAGGAACGCGCCCACACCGGTGCCCCGTAAAGGGCCATGGACCGCGAGACCCCCGCATAGAGCCTCCGGCAGGAGGCGTTTGAACCCCTAGATTGTGAAGAAGCCGCCTCAAGGCAGCCCCGGCCCGCTCCAGTCTGGGAGCCAAACGTCGGAAATGCTCCACAAAGTTCCACCGGCTGTCGAGGACGAGTCCCAAGTACTTCATCTTCGACTCGACGCCGATGTGAACCCCTCCTACCGTTATTTGGGAACCCGACGTTGGCGTGTCCCGAGGACCATGAAAACACATGGCCTCGGACTTGTGCAGGGCCACCACGAGTCCCAATTGCCGGAACCTCTCGACAATTGTCGCAACCCTGCATGTCGCTATTTCAGCCGCCGCCTGGTGCGACCGCCCTTGCGCCAGGACCAGCGTATCGTCAGCGTAGCAAACCACGCTGACGCCGCTAGGGAGGTCGGCGCGCAGCACCCAGTCGTACCCGATATCCCACAGATGCGGCCCCAGGACCGATCCCTGTGGGACACCGCACGACATCTCTCGCCGGTTCCACTCTCCCCGGTTCCACTCTCCCTGGTGACCGGGGTAGATGATGGCCCTGTCCGTCAAATAGGCCTCGACAATGCGACAGAGGTAGGTCGGCATCCGGTGATACCGGAGTGCCTCCCTGATGCAACTCCAGGGCAGGGTATTGAAGTCATTGGCGATGTCTACAGACACCGCCAAGACAACCCCACCCCGGGCCACAGGCATCCCCCGTCGTGAGGGCTCGCACGCACATTATGGCGTCCACCGTAGAGCGCCCCCTGCGGAAACCAAACTGGCTTTCCGCCAAATCCGGCCCCACCCGCACCAGCCGCCCGACAAGGCGATCTGCAATGACTCTTTCAAAGAGCTTGCCCACCTCGTCATAAATCTACTACTGTGATTTTAAGATCATACTTGAACACTGTTACAAATATATCTTACATAATTAATTGCAGACTGCTGCGGAAAACCTCAAATGGCGTAAATATACCTATCTTATTGGAACTTATATATTCGTACGGTTTGGGGTTGAAACACTAGGGCCATGGGGTCCGAGTGCCCACTTAGCTTTTCGAGACATTGCCAAGCGGTTCACGTGAGCAGAGGGCTGGCCTATTTTTTGGCGAAAGAATCAGCTTTACCATACAACGTGACAATCCTGCCAGCCTTTTGGGCCCTTTTTCCATTGACAGCGATGCTTACAAATTTTTTGATGCCCACTGAGCTCTTCCCTTTTTTCCTCTTATTTTTGTACATAATTATACAAGTTGTTGTTTTGCATCCTCGTCAAATTTCAGGAGGCTGTTAAGAAAGACATAAATAATCAAATAAAATTACGATCCCCGGTAAATAATGAATACATGCTTGTTTTTTTAGTTATTTAAGTTTGACAGTATTTCAGAATACACCACTTTCAAAGAACAGAATCGCGTTATGGTATTGTACAAGCGGCCGCGTTTTTATGTGTGTGTAAAAGGGCAGTTACTGTGCGGTCTCACACATGTGGCGTTTTAAAATGCGTTTTCACACATGCCGCGTTTTAAAAGGCGTTCCCACACATGCCGATTTCCGAAAATTAGAAAAAGAAATACCTACTTATTTTATTATTGATTCGTGTCGAGAATCAGTAGCATAGTTACCTCCTTGAATTTGACGAGGATGCAAAACGACACCTTGTATATATTGTAGTGGTTGATTGTATATTGTATTTTATTGTAGTCTTTGAAATATCGCTCTTAGCGATAAGACCCCGCATTGTGTCAACCTTTGTAAAATTTATATTTTTATGTTTGTAGTTTATGTGGTGTACATAATAAAGAGTATTCTATTCTATTGTTGTATTAAGGATTGGTCAAATAATTAAATGAATTTTTAATTATTAATTGCTACTTACAATCTGCTGAAAATAATTAGAGAAATTGGATTAATATTTAAACCCCGAAAAAACAGATGAACAGGTGTACCATGATTTTGATAGCTCACACATACGGCGGTGCGGCGCATGCTCAATATTCATGCGTATAGATAAACTAACGGTCCGGCGCCGGTGCGGCTCCGGCGTAATGTACAGCCAGCACACTAAGCTACTACAATCTGTCAAATTTCTTTAATAGATTTTCAACTTTTCAAATTTGCATTTGCATAGCATTAAGGTTTAAGGTTGACTGGGAAAAGTTGGAAGACCTCCCTCAAGGTGGACCGACGACCTTGTTAAGGCCGCAGGAGAAGCACAGAAACATTAGAAATGGAGGTGCTTGGAGGAGGCCTCCAAGCACCTCCATGTCCAGCAGTGGACGTCTTTCGGCTGAAATGATGACGATGATAGATGTTTAGATTACTTACGTTTTGCTATAATTAGAAACATCGGATTAACATGGTGACATGTAAGCCTATTGCCTTCAACCGGGCACAAATCCAGACTCTAGGTTGCAACTGAGAAATTCCGATTGAAAAAACTCAATAACACTGTCCTCAAACTAGGGATCGCTCCCAGGACAATTACACCAACATGTTAGTGTTTTCGAAGAGACTCAGTATATGCAAAATTATATTTTTATGAAAAACACTAGCTGCGCCCAGCGGTTTCACCCGCATAAGTTACGATCCCGTGGGAATATCGGGATAAAAAGTATCCTGTGTGTTAATCCTGGTTATAAACTATCTGCATGCCAAATTTCATCCAAATCCGTTCAATAATTTTTGCGTGAAAGAGTAACAAATGTTTGTTACTCTTTCACGCAAAGGATTAAGGTTTAAGGTTGATTGGGAAAAGTTGGAAGGCCTCCCACAAGGTGGACCGACGACCTTGTGAAGGCCGCAGGAGAAGCACAGAAACATTAGAAATGGAGGTGCTTGGAGGAGGCCTCCTCCAAGCACCTCCATGTCCAGCAGTGGACGTCTTTCGGCTGAAATGATGACGATGATAGATGTTTAGATTACTTACGTTTTGCTATAATTAGAAACATCGGATTAACATGGTGACATGTAAGCCTATTGCCATCAACCGGGCACAAATCCAGACTCTAGGTTGCAACTGAGAAATTCCGATTGAAAAAACTCAATAACACTGTCCTCAAACTAGGGATCGATCCCAGGAAAATTACACCAACATGTTAAGTGTTTTCCAAAAGACTCAGTGTATGCAAAATTATATTTTTATGAAAAACACCAGCTGCGCCCAGCGGTTTCACCCGCATAAGTTACGATCCCGTGGGAATATCGGGATAAAAAGTATCCTGTGTGTTAATCCTGGTTACAAACTATCTGCATGCCAAATTTCATCCAAATCCGTTCAATAATTTTTGCGTGAAAGAGTAACAAACATCAGTATGTGCTTGTCCCAATCTCGTTGCCGATTTTCCACAACTTTTGCTAGGTAATTCTCCAATGTCTGATTAAATCGTTCCACCATTCCACCTGATTGTAGGCGGTAAGAAGTTATCCATATTTTATGAGTACCCATAACTCGACAAGTGTCCTGGAATATATGGGACTCAAAATTCCTTCCATGATCACTGTGAATCTCTAAAGGTTATCCAAAACGACAGAAGACTTCATAAACTAATTTATCTGCTACTGTCGAAGCTTCTTGATTTGGAATGGCGAAGACTTCCGGCTACTTAGTGAAGTAATCCATCACAACCATGAAATACTTGTTACCACTTTCACTTTCCGGAAACGGCCCCGCAACGTCAAGGGCTATGGCATGGTGCACCAACATTGTACAATATCAAGGCACCTTTACTACGAGTCTGAGGTCCCTTTACAGCTGCACAACTTGTACATTTGCGACACCAGTCCTCGACATCGTCCTGACAGTGGACACAGATAACCGTTCTCGTATCTTCAGTAGAGTCTGTTTTACTCCCAGATGACCTCCTGAACAACCATTATGGTACAGCTGTAGAACACAACTTTGCTGCTGGGGAGTTTGTTGCGCCAATTCTTCTTCCCAGCGATAGCACCATAAGAAGTGGTGAAGGGCGGGCGTTTTTGGGGGACTGTCTTATGTAATTTTGACGTTCGAAAAGTGCTGATTCTCAAACTAATTTGAATAAATGACTGAGCTGTAGAACAGCCGGTACTTGAACTTTAGGGACAACCATTTGCAAATGACAGCTGTCTCCCCGAGCACTTTCCCATTTACGGTACAGGAATCCATCCTGAATTACCAAGCTGTCCCATTGGGCCCAATACATAGCTTTTTGTGATCGAACTCATCGCTGAGACGTCGCTCCACCTGGGCTTAGGAGCTCTGGACTTCATTCACTCCAGAATCGGCTTGATGTCCGAATCTTCCTGCTGTGCACATTGTAGGCTTTCCTTCCATTTGTTGCTGAGGTCTGTCTTGAGCATCCTCACAGGTACGACTTCTTTACTTTCTTGCCTAGTACAATGCTTGCAGTCTTCAGGGCAAGGTCTTCTTAAAAATGCATCTGCGTTGTCATGAGATTTTCCGCTGCGATGTTCTACCACGAAGTCGTATTCCTGCAGTAGTTCAATCCATCTCGCAACTTGTCCTTCTGGATTTTTGAACTGCAATAGCCATTTCAGTACAGTATAAATTTCTTGCCCGCATCAGGGTACCCCAAAATAGGTGTTTTGCAAAGACGGTCTTTTAGCTCCTGGAATGCGATGTCGCAACTTTCATCCTAGTAGAAATGTCGCTTCTCCTCGGTTAGCTTTTGGCTATATCTGCAAAGTTCTTGACAAATCGCCGATAATAGGAGCACTCACCCAGAAATGCTCTGACCTGCGTCTTGTCATTTGGAATTGGCCAATCCTTGACAGCGGCGATTTTCTCTGAGTCATGATATTTTTTTTTGGAACGAAGTTCATTATTGCAGCTTGTGGGAGGAGTAAACTGGTAGAAATCGTCATGGTTTTCGAGGGCGCTGAAGCCGATAGTGTGAAAAAAATGTCTCAAATGAAAATCCAAGATGGCAGTTGCGAAAATTTTCAAATTTTTCAACATGATTGTCTTCTTCATGGTTTTCAAGGGTCTGAAGCCGATAGTGTAGTCAAAATGAAAATCCAAGATAGCCCCTACAAAAATTCTGCATGAAATTTAGAACTTCGTTCTTGACTGGGGTCCCCCGACCCGACGCTTTTTTATCTATGTCAACTTTTACGAGATTCTCTTCCTGAGGGACAGCGAAATCTACTATTCTATATTTTTGCAAATAACTAATAACATTATGCTTACCAAGTTCTCTTTCTGAAAACAAAAAACAATTATCGGATTAATTCATGTTTTAATTTGTTAATATATGTAGTTTTAGGGCTGATTTTTCAAGCACCTGATAACTTTATTCGAGGAATAATTTTGAAATTTTGGCATATATTTCATACGAAAACTGTCAAACGTCAATTTTATTTCTCGAATAAAAGTTATCTGGCGATGGAACAATTAGCCCTTAGAAACATAAATAGTATTAGATTTTTATTTTATTAATTAATTTGGTATGTGTTGTCATTTATGTACAGTTTATTCTAATTCTTAATAAATAAATATTAGATATTATTGAAATTGGATTAGCATTTCGTCCATAAAACTATCGTTACATGAGTGTGCACATGGCTTTCTCTTTTTTCTGTTATATTTGTAAAAAAAAGAGCTTTGAGGTAAAGACGCCAGCACCTCAAGCTACTATAATCTGTCAAATTTCTTTAATAGATTTTCAACTTTATCGCTAAATCATTAAGGTTCAAGGTTGATTGGGAAAATTTTACAGTTTCGGGTAGCTTGCCCTGCTGGCATCTGTACCGTAAGGCCGTTTGACCACCGTTTTCAGAGCAGTGGTGATGAAATCATTTACACAAAGTAAAGCGCCTGCCTGGCCGCGACTTTCGAATTGTAGATCGAGGTTCGTTCGACCCTACGATCTACAATTCTTAAGTCGCGGCCATTACCACCGGGCCACCACTGGTCTACCTAATGCTAGATAACTCCAACATTTTCACAAATACATCTGACACTTATTTTATTATTTTCATTAATACTTACTTCCTGAAAATATTAAGTGAAAATAGATTAGTGCGATCGAAAAAAATGACGATATTGGTTCCTTTTCTCTGATATGTTTGAAATATGTTGTATTGGCATTAATCATCCTTCAAAATGATTGCAAATTGCACCTTAATGGCATAACAAACTTTCTATCACAATCCGAGGGTTTTTCTGCTTCATCATCATCTGCCTGCCTTTTCCCAACTATGTTGGGGGCGGGCTTCCAGTCTAACCGGATGCAGCTGAATGCCAGTGTTTTACATGGAGCGACAGCCTAACTGACCTCTACAACCCAGTTACTGGGTAATACGATACCTTTTGGTAAGACTGGTTGCCGGACTTTCAGGCTACTGACGACCCGTAACGACTATCAAAGATCCACGAAAGACAGCTGGGACCAACGGCTTAACGTGCTTTCCGAGGTACGGAGGGGTTTTGGTACGTGAAGATGGTCACCCATCCACAGACCAACCGCGGTAAGCGTAGCTTAACCTGATCGAACGACCCGTGCGGCTGTTATTACTTAGCACCCTCTCCTAATCCATTGCTTCATAGGTTTAAAAAACTCGTCCGCACAACGACTTAAATAACGCAATGAACATTGCTGAATTGTCAACATGGAAGGAAATTGTGATCAAGTGACTCTTTAGGAGTGTTATACGGTATTTTTTTTTGACGCCCTGGGATGCTCGGTTGGATTCTTAACACTCGACTTAATACCTAGAGTTGATAATCCTACAGGAGGCTCACCACCAGCTCTTATAGCAGGGCAGAAGTTGAATTGCACTGCTTTTTTGTTCTATGACTAAATACAGAAAAGCAGTGTAGTTCAACTTCTGCCCTGCTATAAGAGCTGGTGGTGAGTCCCCTGAACGCCATAAAAACTCGAATCGTCGGTTACAATTATTTTAAGAACTCATATTTATAATTTTAAACAAAAAATATTTATTAAAATTGTTACTTACGGTCTGAAAATAATTAGAAAAATCGGATTAAAACGTTAAATCTGAAATAAAGTGCTTTAAGAGACCCTAGCCCTATTTTCGTTCAGGAAAATAGTTATTCTGAGAAATCTTCACCAAAACAAAATTTCGTGTCGTTAATAAGTGATGTTTATTTCAGTTACCACCTTAAAAAAATATATTTTTTTGGAATATTTTAATCATTAGTATTACATACGTACTTCAAGCAATCTGCCTAGCCTTTTCCCAACTAAGGGGGTCAGCTTCCAGTCTAACTGGATGCAGCTGGATACCAGTATTTTACATAAAGCGACTGCCTAACTGTTCCACAACCCAGTTACTGGGTAACACAATATACCCCTAGGTAGACTAGTTGTCAGACTTTCGGGCTTCTGAAGACCCGAAACGACTGTCCAAGATCTACAAAAGACAGCTGGGATCAACTGCTTAACATGCTTCCCAAGGCACGATATTTCATGGATGGTCCACGAACCAACCGCGGTAAGCGAAGTTAAACTTTCAAACGACCGGTGCGGCTGTAATAATTTAGCACCTCTTTAATAATTATTATGACTTACGGTCTGGAAATAATAAGAGAAACTGCATTAACATCTTAACAACGAAAAATTTTCGGAATACTTGTGCATAAATTAGTTGTAAAAAGTCTTTAAAGATGTGACGGCGCAGCAAGTGGTGCCGCTATCTCGTTTTGTTATGAAGTTACTAGGAATCACCAAAGAGGTCCGACCTCTTCGGTGGTTCCTATTAACTTCGTAAGAGTGACACTGACACTTGTAACAGTCACTCTAGCAGAGCATTGCATCGATGGTTGTGTGGCGGCTGTCTTCTAATGACAGAATATGATATCAGAGTGCACTGACCTATAATAGACAAGTACGCTGTACTAAATATGCTACACGAAATGGCAGTTTTTTTTTCTGCCTATTCAAAGCGCCCCGCTCGAGCGTCTCAGGTACTAACATTGACACATTGCCGCAAATGGCCGTCGTTTTGTTTTGGTACCGTTCTGATTATTTCGGTTTATATCGTAGAATAAGACCTTTTTTTGTGTATTTTGTGTTTACTACGAGATATTTAGAACATTTTTATCATGAGAGTATGCGCATTTTGTAAAACTCACTATCAAAAATATTAGTTCCGCGGACGCCAATGTTGTTGTCAGCGCCAAAAAAAAAAATGGCCGTGCGGTCCATGGCCCTATACGGGGCCCCAGTGTGGGCGCGTTCACTGCGGCGGCGAGCCGCCCACTACCTGAACGCGCCCCAGAAGGTGGTAGCCGTAAGGCTCATCCGGGGCTACCGCACGATCTCGGGCGAGGCGGCAAGCCTCTTTGCCGGACTGCCGCCATGGGATCTGGAGGCGATAGTCTTCGCGCGCCTGTATGAGTGGCGTGTGGAGGCACTGCGCCGGGGGAAAAGTCCGCTCCCGCGGCAAATTGCGGCGGAGCGGACAGATCTCCGGTTCGATCTCATGGCGACATGGAAAGAGCGACTGTTGCAACCCAGCGCAGGGCACGCCGCGATAGCGGCGATAAGACCTCTCTTTGAGGAGTGGCTAGAGAGGCGCCACGGCGCCCTCACCTACCACCTGACGCAGGTCCTCACCAGACACGGAAGTTTCGGGAGGTTCCTGCACATCATTAGGCGGGTGTCACCATTGCCAGGATCGCCCATAGGACACGGTGGAGCACACGGTGGAGGTCTGCCCCGCTTGGGCGGAGCACCGCCGTGTCCTCGTAGAGGCGATTGGCAGCGGCGGCGGCCTCTCGCGCCCGGCCCTGGTGCAAGCCATGGTCCGGGGCGAGAGGGAGTGGGAGGCAGTCGCCTCCTTCTGCGAAGCAGTCATGCTAGCGAAGGAGGTGGCGAGACGGATGAGGGAGAGAGCCTCCCGTCCCAGCCGTCGCGGCAGACGCTCCGGGCGTCAGCATAATTTGAGGGGCCCCTTAGGGCCGAAGCCTGCCGGGTCAGCGGGATTGTCCGAAAGGGTTACCGCTACCCCGGAACATAAAGGGCGAAGGAAGGAACATGGGTGGGTTATAGTCAGTAAGAGTCTGACACTCCCTTCTGCTCCACCCAGAGCGGGAGGGGTCATTTGATGATTTCCCATCCGGAAAAAAAAAAGCGCCAAAATGGCGAAAATCAAATGTCTTCATTTTGTCATTGATAGTATGAAGTCCAGCGTACTTGTTTATCAGGTCAGTGGTCGCATTGATGGTTGCGTGGCGGCTGTCTTCTAATGACAGAGATGATGTCAGGGGAGCTGCTGTCTTACCTCATCCACGATGAACTGCTATATTTCGGCATAGTTATAATTATTTTGTACTAGCTGCTGAACCACTCATAGTACACACGCACACACAGGAGTACCACTTCTGGTTAAGGCGCTGTTAGATATTTTACCCCTAACCCTTTTCAATGCATTAAAAATCCATCCATCTGCAATTTATGATCGACATTTTTGCACAATGGAGAGCAACTTCATCTCATATTTTGCAATCATTGTTACTTACCGGCTAAAAATAATAAAAAAAAGTAGGATTAACATTTTTAATTTTCTTTTCTTTCTGCAAGGTGTAACCAGAACCAAGTGGGAACTTCGACGGAACGGCAGTAGGGTGTGGATGTAGAGCTGTGCTGCAAACCATGCTGTACCGCCTACTTATCCTACCCAAACAGGCAGTCAAAGTGACCTCTGCGCTGCCCTCGACGAGGCCGTAGAAGTAGTGAAGGTTTTGACCAACAAAATGTGAAAGACCGTCGTGCCAGCAACACGAAGCAGGAGATTTATTCATTGAAATAACTGACCTCCTGAAAATAAGAAGTAAAATCAGATTAACATTTTTTATCAATTAAAACATGTTTCCTGATTCTTTACACACATTAACAACATTATGTTTTACCGCAAATAAAAGTATTTTTTTTATCTTTTCATAAAACATTTTTTCAACAAAAAAAAAAAAAATTTTTTTTTGTCCCCACACAAATTCATATAACAGTACATAATATAAACAAAGTGGAAAAAAATCGTATATTGAAGCTAACTCAAAAACTATCCAAGTAAAGTTAGTAAACTTTATATTATAGGACCACTCCTGAGGCATACCATATCCATTAAAAAAAGGATTTTGCAAATCCGTGTATATATGACGGAGTTATATTATTTATACATTAAAAAAATATAAACATCCAAATTGGGAACCTGCTCCTTTTTGAAGTCGGTTAAAATATAAGTGGGTTAAGAGTAAAAATTATTATCAACATATTATTGTTATAGCCGTCCCTGGATTGTCAAAGACCTTGCTTGCTCCTACTAATATATTTTATTATTATTTATAACTAACCTCCTCCTGAAAATTTGCAGAAAAATTAGATTAACATCACCATGCCTAGCCTTATCACAACTATGTAAGAGTCGGGTTTCAGTCTCACCGGAAACCCCCCCACCGGATACCGGATACGGACCCCTTTGTAAGGCTGGTCGTCAGACTTTTGGGCTTCTGACTACCCGTAACGGAGTCCGCGTATCACTGGTCAGTTACTCTCAGTCGTCAGTTTATTTAATTCGCCAGTTTCGTTGATTCGTCAGTTTTGCCGATTAGACAGTTCCGTTAACTCGACAGTTGCCAGTTTTCGCCAGTTTTCGTCGATTCGTCATGTTTGTACATTCAAGGGAAAAAGTTTTTGATAATTCGTGATTGTTTTTTATCCGGTAAAAGGCAATAAGCAAGAGAAACAATATCACCCATCCACGGACCAACCGCGGCAAGCGTAGCTTAACCTGATCAATCAACCCGTGCTGCTGACATTACTTAGCCACAAGCCCCTTGTTTATCTCACACTTATTTAATTACTTACTGGTGGCTGAAAATATTAAAAGAATTCGGATTAATATTGTGAAAACACAGTATAATATGTATAAGTACTGAGGTCACGTATAATTTTATTCGTTTATATTTTTTTACTAATAAAATCTACAGTTCTAGTGAAATTAGGAGTCAGCCTCTAAAGCCATATAATGTATATTATAATTGTCTATAATGTTCCCACTGCTGGGACATAGACCTCCTGTCTGTGAGAGGGAGCCGTAATCTACCACGCGGGCACAGCGTAGGTTGGTGGATGCCACATGTCTTCGAATTCTTGGTTCTCGAATATTCGGCATATTTCCGATTTCCGGAACCGGCTGAAATCCATCACGCGGGCCCAGTGCGGGTTACTAGATGTCACGTCTTCGACATCGTGGTTCTAGGACTTGCAGCTTTCCTCACGATGTTTTCCTTCATCGTTTTGAGAACAGTGCTGTTGAAATAAATTACACAAAGTAAAGCGCCTGCCAGGGTTCGAACCTATGACCCACAAGTCATAAGTCGCGGCCGTTAGCACTGAGCCACAAATGTAATGTATATCTTGGACTAATTTCATTGCTTATTTTTAGGTACTTACAATCTGAAAGCAGAAAAAGGAATAACGTTTTAATATGATCGAAATAAGTGTAACTGTCCGTACATACAGACTGGCTCGGAGAGGAGAGTACATTTTTACCGCGTTTGAAAAAGGGTTCATTGAAATAGGGTTGATTTTTCAGTTATTTTTTTAAGAGCCGACATTACGCGCAGTGACATGAAAAAATCTACCTTATGTCAATGACCCAAAACTCTTTTTTAAACACGATAAAAATGTACTTGCCTCTCAGAGCCGGCGCTGTGTGAACGGACACTAAGTTCAGTTACCCACGGGCACGTTTTTCCCGCAGCGATTTTTTCACACTGGATTTTCAACGCACTAATCAGTGCCGAGAGTTGAAAATCCAACAGTGTGATTTTTTGATGCGCTGGGATGTGCTCTATTGAATTCTCAACGCTCGGCTCAAGACCGAGAGTTAAAAATCCAGTGCGCGATAAAATCCCACCAAGATATTATAACACGGGCTAAGTTACATTAGAAACTATAGCTATGATGTATGTTTGCATAACATCACGCCTGTAATCTCCGAAGGATTAGGCAGAGGTGTACCTATAGTCCACAGTATCGCCGGTTATGTCTAAGTCCCATGTAATAGAGGGAAGAAATCCAAACTTCGGGCTGCTACCGAGAAATTCCGAATGGAGAAACCCCAGTAAAACTTTGCCCGACCTGGGAATCGAACCCAGGACCTCATGCTCAGCAGTAGCGCTTCCGACCACTACACCAACGAGATAGTCACTTTCAAGTTGTAGTCAAATACTTCAGATGGTATTTTCAACCATCATTTATCATGCATTTATTACTTTTTCCGTTAAGTTATATTATCCCACTACTGAGCAAAGGTCTTCCCCGTATTATTCCACTTTTCTTTGTGCTATGCCTCCTCCGTCCAATGGGTTAGAAACGAGTCCAAATCGTCACGCCAGCGTTTTTTAGGCCTGCCTCGGTGACGACGCCCGTCTTCAGGCATACACTGTGTTTGTGTGTGTTTCTGTGACTTTGGCCCAGGATGTGTCCTATAGGTGTGACCCGCCCAGTCCCACTTCAGCCTCGCAGACTTATTGCCAACATCGGCGTTACTTGTCTTGGAGCATATTGCGGTGTGGCGAATGTGGTCGGTGAGTTAAATTTTTAGGATGCTAAGCTCCATTACTTACGGCCTGAAAATAATAAGAGAAATCGGATTAACATCGTGAAAATGAAACTGTATAGGTACTGATCATCTTACAAGTACAGTATTTCAATCTAACGCGCACTTTACTTGTGGTAACCAAGTGTACAAACACGCTGTGAATGTTTGCATGAAGACGTATAGTGTCAGCACATAACACACACACACACACACTTCCGACTTCGCCATTGTCTTGGACGGTACCGGGAGCTTCTGCGCTTACACACCGTCACACTGTGTTTGTACACTTGCTGACCACAAGTAAAGCGCGCGTCGCTCTTGAGATAAAAATACTACACAGGGTGGCAGGGACATCGACGCGCAACCTATTACCATGGATTCAGTACATGATTCTGAAACCCTCTGTGTGGAAATTTTTAGCAGGTCATAAAAAAAAAGTCTGTTTCATACATTTCGACCGCGTAGGTATTGCTTTCTACGTTAGGGGGTCTAAAAGCATGCAATTGACTGCACGGTTGGCGCAGTGGTTAAACGGTTGACTGCTGCGCTGCGTGTCGCGGGTTCGATTCCCGCACGGAACAAATATTTGTATGACCTACAAGTAGTTGTTCCGAGTCTGGCTGTTTGTGTATGTGAGTTTAAATGTTTGTAAACGCACCCACGATACAGGAGAAATTCCTAGTGTGGGGCAACGTTTAAAAAAAAAAAAAAGAAAAAAAAGAAAAAAAATTCAAGGTTACAGTTTGAAAGAACTGAAAGAAAGAAATAATAATAATAATAATAATAATTTATTTGTACGGAATATACGGTAGTACAAGGTATAGTCTTAAGAGTAAGTTGTACAACAGGGACAAAAATTCAAGGTCGAACTTCTGACTCCTAAACTAGGCAATAAGCCTGTATCTTAGGAGCCAATGTTCCCCGAAAAAGCAGCGACATACAACTATTTATATAATACACGTGCAAGTACTTCTATTATCATAATAATAAACAGGAAAAAGAGAGAAAAAAAAATAAAATATTAAAATAAAAAATAAAATAAAAAATTAAACAGAATATTATGTGCATACAGTATTTAACTAATTATAAATTAATTTTGATAAGATTTTCAGTTTCATCGTATGATAACTTTTGCAACCACTCTGTAAGAATATTCTTAACCTGATATTTTGTACGAGTATAAATTTTCAGAATTTTATTTATTTTGTTATAAAGTCGAGAGCTTGTAGCAAGAAACTGGCGACTAGCGAATGCGGTACGACATTTGACAGTATCACAGACAGGGAAACCTTGGCGTCTTAACAGAACACTTGGCGTTTTAGGCAGCATGGCGTGTCGACGCAGAACGGCACGGAGAACAAAGAGCTGTCTAACAGTCAGAACCTGTGCCTCGGAATAAAGTTGCGCTGAAGAGAAGTCTCTGCGTTTAAAATGCATTAACTTTAGGATAGTTCGTTGAGAGCGTTCTACGGTAAGTAAGGATGTTTTGTAGGTTCCACCCCAGGCTGAGATGCAGTACGAGATTAGGGACTGACATAGACTCTGGTATACTAAAAGCATTATTTCGCGATCAGCAGAATGCCTAAGCTCCTTGAAGATATATATCAGTTTCCTGATCCGGGTGCATAAGGCTTCAATATGGGATTGCCAGCTTAGCCTATAGTCTATGAAAACCCCTAGATATTTTATATCAAGAACCAGAGATAGGGCTGAACAGTTGCAGTCATTATTACTACCTACGCAAGTATGAGCTATAACCAATCCTGACTCTGGGGGTGGACTAGTAGTGTTAGGTAAGGAAAATGAAAATCACACAATACGCCAGATACATACATCAGCGCGTGTTTGCACGTCGATGTCCCGGCCCTACCACCCCTTATGAAACATTAACTATTTTTCGAAAGGAAAATATATCTATCTACAGGTATCTATATATAATCTCGCTTATCTACTCATTGATACTCACTTCCTCCTGAAAAATCAGATTGAAATTATTTATAACATCAGAAAGGACGTGTCCAAAAATAAAAAATAAACCCTTTTTCATTTAATGGTGATTTTGATAAAATCTTAATGAAACTCTAATTTTAACTTATAACATCACTGCCTGCATTCCCCGAAGGGTTAGGCAGAGGTGTACGTAGCCGACCCACATTTCGTCAGTTGCATTTAAGCCCCATGTAATTGGGGGCGAGCCTATTGCAAAAATAATCAAACTTATTTCGTTACTTACTGGTGCCTGCATAATAGAGAAATCAGATTAATATTGTAACACACAAGTTAATGCCATCGTCATCATCTGCCTGCCTTTTCCCAACTATGTTGGGGTCGGGTTCCAGTCTAACCGGATGCAGCTGAATACCAGTATTTTACATGGAGCGACTGTCTATCTGACCTCCACAACCCAGTTAATTGGGTAACACGATACCCCTCGGTAAGACTGGTTGTCAGACTTTCAATTGTCAAAGATCCACAAATGCCAGCCGGGACCAACGGCTTAACGTGCTTTCCGAGGCACGGATGGGTCTCGTTATGTAAAGATGGTCACCCATCCACAGGGCAACCACGGCAAGCGTAGCTTAACCTTCCATCGACCAGTGCGGCTGTTATTATTTAGCCACGAGCCCTTTAGAATATACAGGGTGTAAAAAGAAACATCACATAGCCATCAACTACACATTCTGTACATCAAATTAAGTAACATTGCACAATAATAATTGCTGGGAAATGACTTTTATTTTTAGTGCGCAATGTAAAGCACGCAAAACACTGTGCTTATGGGTACATTCAACGTTACTGGGGTTGTGGGGGTATTTAAAGTTGTTTTATGACAATAAAAACTTGTTTTCGTAAAAAAAAAAAACGTCAGTAAAAGTTGTAATTTTGACCTTTAATATCTCCGTAACCAGAAGGTTCCCAGGTATGGTCCAGTACAAAAAAATGATCACAATGACGGGGAGTACAAGTGACCCTCGGCTTCGTTAAGTGTCTTTTTACACCCGTTATAATTTACCTATTTTATTTACTTATTTTTACTTACTGCCTGAAAATTATTAAACAAAATCGGATTAACTTTTGAATAACTGAAAATTGGATGAAATATGCGTACCACGTGTCATCTTCATCTTCCTGCCTATCCTATATCACTTGCGGTCAGCGCAACACATTTTCTTTTTCCATTTCCATTCACACAGTCCACGCATCCATTTTTTGGGTTATTCCACAAATCCCCATTGAAGTTTAATAATGGGGATTTATGGACAAAGAGGAGAATCTATGATTTAGAGTCATGTCAGAGTCATCTAACACTTATGCATTAGCTTGTTGTTACTTACGTCCTGAAAATGAAATAAATAACATATATATAACATCACACCTTTATTACCCGATGGGTTAGGCAGAGACCTCCTACTTAGATACCTTTATAATAGTACATCCACATTTTGCCAGTTATGTTTAAGTCCCATGTAATAAGGGGCGAGCCTATTGCCATCAACCGGGCACATATCCGGACTCCGGGCTGCTACTGAGAAATTCCATATCGATCAACCCACACTTTGCCAGATCTGGGAATCGAATCCAAGACCTCACGCTCAGCAGTAGCTCTTGCGAGCAACACACCAACGGGGCAGTCTTTTCCAGCTGTAAGTATTCTTTTCGTATTTTTCCAGCTGTCCCTATCTATTCAGAAAAATCCTCATAATATTATGGAACCCTTACTATATTTAACTGTAACCAACATTATAGCAAACTCATCTGAGGGAGGGCGCCCACGAGCAACTAATGTCTCTCACATCAAGTCTACGAGTTTGTATGAAAGTGCGCACATGTAGCGACGCGACAGCTGGGAGACATTCTTGTCCACAGATTTGGACGCAACTGTCGTCCGTCTATTGGTTACAAAAAGTTGTCGGATAGCCGGTTGCCGCTCAACCGAAAATTTAACAAAAAAGCAGCGTTGCTATCGCTCCCCTGTGCACATCGTCCGAAATATCGGCGAGGAGACAACGACAGAGACAGAGAAGGTGCTGGGCAACTAAGTTGCTCGTGGGCGCTCTCCTTTACACGGTGCGGATTCTTTCATTACTTACGGCCTGAAAAGATACGAAAAAATAGGTTAATATTGTGGTAAAACCTAATAACACTTTGCCTGACCTTGCAATCGATCCTAGGACCTCATGCTCAGCAGTAGCGCTTGCGACCACTAGACCAATGAGGCAGGCGCAATCTTCCTTCAAAATTATTTCAATTACATCTCACACTTATGCTTTAGCTTATTGTTACTTACGCCCTGAAAATTTATAAAAAAAAAACGAATTAATTATTACACTAAACTTATAATTTGAAATAGGTACATCTTCCACTTATTGTAAGAATCATCATCTGCCTGTCCTACTATTTTGGTGTCGGCTTCCAGTCTGACCGGATGCAGCTAGACCCCCAGTATTTTACATGGAGCGACTATCTATCTGACCTCCACAACCCAGTTATTGGGTAACACGATATAGCAGTTAAGATTGGTTACTACCCGTAACGACTGTCAAAGATCTACGAATGACATTGTTAGTTGTCATGCAGCTCAGCTCGGAGCTCAGTTTATTTTGTAATGTACGTCTTATGTATTTGTGCAAAATAAACATTTTTCATTTCTTTTCTCCTTTTATTAATAAATGAATTACTTACTGCCTGAAAATAATAAGAAAAATCGGATTAACATGGCAAGAAGCAAAATTAGAGAGGTACCAAAAATAAGAATAGTCCTTCATAAATCAGCCTAAGATGTACTAACCGGATGCAGCTGAATACTAGTACTTTACATGCAGCGACTGACACAACCAAGTTACTGGGTAACACGGTACCCCTTGGTAAGACTGGTCCCTTGGTATCAAACTTTTGGGCTTCCCGTATATTTGTATATCCCGTATACACTGTATTACAATGTTAATCGTTACAATGATTGTAACAAGCAAAAAATTTAACTAAAACTATTCACAAACTAAAATATAGCGTCGAAAAATTCCTCCGCATCGCTGTCGACTTGTAATGTAACCAAGAGACTGGCGGCATTCCCTCGTTGTATGGCAATGCTTAGCCTCTGGCCAGCCCTTGGGTCACGGGAAGTGTCAACCAGCCGTTTCGAAATTTCCTTAAAAAGACCATGAGCACTCGGACCCCACGGCCCGAGGGTTTCAACTCCAAACGGCTCGAAAATATACCAATAAGGTTATATTTACGCCGCTTGAGGTTTTCTGCAGCACCAGCGCAGCACGCCGAACCAGGAAGATGGGATGGCGCAAGAGTATCGACACACGTTGCATCTCACACTAAAGGCCTACCCACCTTCCATGGAAATAATGACATGCCGTCCGGTCTCTTGCCATCGTCGCGTGCCAAGCCATTGGGTTCTAATACAGCTGGAATGCCGACGGTAACAAGAGCTCGTCGAATGATGTCGTTAATGTTTGCGTGCCGCGCTAAGCGACCCGCACTTCGGCTGCAAGACAGTCCGTGGTGTCCCAAGCTGTTGACCACTTCGCCACAGTGACAGCGACGAGGAGAGCTTGAAGCAAAATTTGAATAAAAAAAACTATGAATAATATAAATGTAAATCACTTACTTCCTGAAAATTATAAGAAAAATCGGATTAACAATGTTAGTTTGTAACAAGGGTTTTTTAAACTTATGTTTTTTCTAAAATTGATGTTGATTTTACGGAAAAAACTACCTAATCTAAGAGGTCCGGAGTAGAGTATTGTATTTACTAAGTCAAAAGCGACGACATTTTGTTCTGATTCATCATCAACAGTCTGCAGCAGTCCACTGCTGGACATGGCTCTCCAATTTAGAAGAGACGGTTGGCGCACTGGCTGAGCGATCGACTGCTGCGCTGCGTGTCGCGGGTTCGATTCCCGCACCGAACAAATATTTGTATTGCCTACAGGTAGTTGTTCCGGCTCTGGCTGTTTGTGTATGTGAGTTTAAATGTTTGTAAATGCATCCACGATACAGGAGTAATTCGTAGTGTGGGGCAAAGTTTAAAAAAAAAAAATATTGCACGCCATTTAGCTCGATTCTCGGCAATTCTCGTCCAGCTGATATATGACCGGCTCATTGCAACTTCAGCTTGCTTATTCTGTGAGCTATGTCGACAGCTTTGGTTCTCTGCGGATCACCTCAAGCTCACCTCACCTCATAAGATTTGAAAAAACTACAGGTTCAAATTAAATTAGCTAGCGAAACTCCGCAGACGTTATAGGAATTGATGTCTCAACAAGATAAGAAAAAAAAAAAACTAAATAAATTTATTTGACATTTTTTTTTAAGATCTGTCAGATCACCAATCAAAATCGGAAGTCATTTATTCAAATTAGGCTGAGAACTAGCACTTTTCGAACGTCAAAATTACAAAAGACAGTCCCCCAAAACGCCCGCCCTTCACCATTTCCTAGTGCTTTCGACCGCAGTTAGTGTCACTTGATATATCAGTAAAAAAAATCTGTGTTTTATTGTGTAAACTACACAGACGTGATGGGTATCGATATCTCAACCCGACAAAACTAAATAAAACAGATTTTAACAGCACAACCAGCGGTCGTCGAACCCCCCAAAAAAAAAAATATAACATCAAATCTTTTTTGTTTTTATTTTATCGTGTTTCGGTTTAAGTTTAGATATCACGTATGCAGAGTTTCGCTAGCTAATTTGATTTGACCCTGTACATTTTGAATGTTTTCTGGTGCAAACGCATAGTTACCGTCAGCCTCTATAAATATTGTAGGTTCATCTCAAACATATTTGGTACTTACCTCCGGCTAAAAATAATAAGAGAGATTGGATTAATATTACAACAAGCAAGTAAGTACTGCGGGTTAATTGTATAAAACACATTTTTTTTTTTAAAGAAAAAATGAATATGAGTTTAAGAATCACTAACATCCGTCCTTGACTTGACTTCCTTCCGACTTCGAAATATGCGACGCCGACGCGCAGAAAGTTTGCGATAACCAATAATGTACCTAATGACGAAAGCACGAAGCAACGAATACCGTAACAACGAAAGCATTTGATAACGAATCACGGAACAACGAATGCACGTTACAAAGAAAAACTTCACACCGAAGTACGCGGCCTCGAAGTAATGAAACAACGAACGCATCAACGACAGCAAAACAGTAAACCAAAACAAAAAATTGTTACTACTAATAATTTGGAGTAATTTCGAGTAGTTACTTAAATTTTGCCCAAATAAGATAAGCTAACGTAATATTGTTCTTATTGATATACTAGTATTAAATATTTCTAATAAGGGTAAGTCAATAAATATTAGAAAAGAAAGTCGCTTTTCATATCTTTTCTCTGTGCTTATCTTAGTGCAAAATAATTCAACATCATGTTCAGAAGATACATCATTACTACATTATTCTTATTTCTATCTGAGTTACGAGTACTATGCTAGCTCTTCCTCCCGATCTTGCTAGAAACCTTTCTCCAATGCAACATTAAATACCTTCTGCACTCTAATTGCGTAACACACTGTCAATCTTAATCTGAATCATTTTGAAGGATATTGCGTCATATGTTCGAAGAAATCGTCTGCTCAACTACTTAAATAACGCAATGAATGCTGTTGAACTGTCAAAGTGAAAGTCATTGCTACTGTTAGTGTGTTACTTGATTACTCCGCTGTTTTTATGTATCGTAAGATCATTCTATAAGTTTTGAGTATAAATGTGGATGGCTATAAGAATAGGGGAGGACGAAAAACAAGATGGATGGACTCAGTGAGAAATGATATATCTCCACTGTTCTCAAAACGGTGAAGGAAAACATCGTGAGGAAACCGGCATTTCGTAGAACCAAAAATTCGAAGACTTGCGACATCTACCAACCCGCACTGGGCCCGCGTGGTGGAGTACGGCCCACTCCCTCCCACAGAGAGGTGGCCTGTGTCCCAGCAGTGGGAACATTATACTATGTACAGACGGCAGCACATCAAGCTGCTACAATTGGTCAACTTTATTAGATTTTCAACTTTATCGCTAAAGCATTAGGTTCAACAGCGGGATTGTCCGAAAGGGTTACCGCTACCCCGGAACTTAAAGGGCAAAGAAAGGAACATGGGTGGGTTTTAGAGTCTGACACTCCCTTCCGCTCCACCCAGAGCGGGAGGGGGTCATTTGATGATTTCACATCCGGAAAAAAAAAGCATTAGGTTCAAGGTTGATTGGAAAATTTTACAGTTTCGGGTAGCTTGATGTGCGTCTGTATATAAGAATTATTTTATTACTTACTTCTGCAGCACCATCTTGTTTCTTTAAAAAAAAAAAACGAAGATTCAGATTAACTTTTTACCAACAAAAATTTACAAGAAGCTACGCAATATAATGGTTTTTTAATACATGTTTATCCAAAAGTAATCAATTATTATCTCCTTTATTTCAATGTGAACACATATAAATTATAATTGTATGTGTATGCGAGTTTAAATGTTTGTAAACGCACCCACGATACTGGAGAAATTCCTAGCGTGGGATAACGTTTAAAAAAAAATCCGTGGGAATGTCAGGATAAAAAGTATCATATATCCTAATCCAGGTCATGGTCTACTCATGTGACAAATTTCATCTAAATATGTTCAGCCGTTTTAGCGTGAAAGCTTAACAAACAAACATATAGTGGTTTTGCTATTTCATTATTATCATATCACATGTCATAACATTGCGCCTGTATTTCCTGAAGGGTTAGGCAGAGGTGTACCTTTAGTACACCCACATTTCGCCAGTTATGTCTAAGTCCCATGTAATAGGGGGCGAGCTTTTGCCATCAACCGGATACAAATACAGACTCCCGGCTGCTACTGAAAATGTCCAGATGGAAAAACCCAATAACACTTTGCCCGATCCGGGATTCGAACCCAGGACCTTATGCTCAGCAGTAGCGCTTGCGACTACTAGACCAACGAGGCAACTCCTTAAATAATATTTCCTGTACTTCTCGTGCTTGTTAAATTATTTATTGTTACTTACGTCCTGAAAATAATCAATAATATTTAAAATGAAAATGTAAAAAAACACAATCACGTCACTGTGATTTTAAGATCATATTTCAAGACTGTATCAATAATATCTAACACTTATTCAATAACCAAATTGTTACTTACTCCCTCAAAAGAATTAAGAAAAATCTGATTAAATCTTTATCTACACTAACCAACTTTAATTGTTATTCTTGAGGTATGAGGTGGCTGTGTGCGTGGTAAACTTCACTTGTGCGATGCAGGATTTTGCGTGAAGTCACTGTGTGGCGTAGGTCGCTTGTGGCGTTATAGACGACCACAATATAATTGACAATGCTAGCCAGCCTGCCCTCGCTTCCCAGAAACCTTCCTCCCATAATAATTACATGACAGTCATCTATGGTCTGTCCCAAACGTATCTAGTAAAAATGGATCAGAAAATGCACCAGTGGATGCCAATTCATGATGCCACTAACAAATTGGGTGTTTCGATTTGATTATTTAAATACTTAAAAACTCAAAATCCTAATTTTAAATCACCTGAAAGTTGTTTTTCATTTGAAAGTTGAGGTTAATTAACCTCTATTTTCGTCGTTGATTTTTCAATTACAATATAATAATGTTATTCAATCAATGACATTATTGGAAAAACTGGTGAGATATAAAGTTGTAACCTTCTAAATACAGATGAATGTGTTTATTGATTCCCTTTAGTGCTCACTAAACTCCTTACTCCACTAAACGCCTTAGAAATGTTAGAGGAAGTTTACTCTTTCTTGCGATACTTTTGGGTCAAACCATAATACTTATCGTTGCGCTACTTCTTCGTCCCAGCGAAAGCACTAAGAAGTGGTGATGGGCACGCGTTTGGAGGACTGTCTTATGTAATTTTAACGTTTAAAAACTGCTGATTCTCAGCCATGTTTGATTAAATGACTTTTGATTTTGATTAATATTGTCAACGCAATTACGCCAGGTGTCCAAACCTTTGTCTTATGACTGTTAATGCCATTTCATAACTATAGATTCTTCAATGTGATTACTTATAAATCTCATATGTATTTAGGTTTATAATTTCACTAGCTGCGCCTTGCGGTTTCGCCCGCGTAAGTTTCGATCCCGTGGGAATTTCGAGATAAAAAGTATCCTATGTGTTAATCCTGGCTATAAACCATCTGTGTGCCAAATTTCATTCAAATTCGTTCAGCAGTTTTTGCGTGAAAGAGTAACAAACATTCATCCATCCATCCATTCATACAAACTTTCGCGCTTATAATATTAGTAGGATTGTTACTTACGTCCTAAAAAAAAAGAAATATCAGATTATCATTAAAACATCGAAAATTATAGAATTTATATTACTTAAGTGTCAAACTTATTTCAATATTTACTGCAGGTGGCTGAAAATAGTAAGAAAATCGAATTAATATATAACAAAAAAATACAATTTGATAATACTGCTTTACTTTATACTTAGTTTTACTTACTGCCTGAAAATATAATAGGGAGACAGATTAATATTTTAACAACGAAAATCAAATTAACCTAAGGTGTCGTTTCCCAACTATGTTGGGGCCGGTTTCCAGTCTAACTGGATACAACTAAATACCAGTGTTTTACATGCAGCAACCGCCTATTGAAGTTCACAACCCAGTTAACACAATATCCCTTGGTGAGACTGGTTGTCAAACTTTCAGACGTTTGACCACCCGTAACGACTGTCAAAGATCTACGAATGACAGCCGGGACCAACGGCTTTACGTACAATTTTATGATCATAATTCAATATTATTCCTTATTCTCGCATTTATTTAGTTACTTATTGGTACTTTACATTTTTTTTTTCCGGGGTGGAAAATTCTCATGGATGTCCGCCGCCCTGGAGCGGGTGACGGGGTCTGTCAGACTCTTACTACCACCCCAGTGTTCCATCTCACACCTGCGCCGGGGGTCGCGGGAAAGTAAGATCCTTCCGCAACCCCCTCGTGGGGCCTCCTCCGTGGTCAGGGGGGGAGTGAGGTGTTTGACTCCCCCTGCGACGTCTAAGAGGGGCGCGCGTGGAACACTACGCGCCGCCACCTCTGGTCCTGATGTGTGGGGGGCGACGGACGTCCCCAAGTCCGTCGCCCCTGGACCCATTTAGGGGGGCTGAAAGAGGGCGTTATCTGCCCTCCGCCGACGCTCGGTGCGCCTGTTGCGGGCCGGGTGAGAGGACGAGATCTCCCTCTCCCTTTCCGCAGCCTCCTTCTGCGAGACGACCGTTTCGCAGAAGGAAACCACCGCGTCCCAGGACTCTTCGCTGCCGACCATCGACTTGACCACGGCCGGCAGCATTGGTACTTTACATGACCCAACATTACGTCTTTATTCCTCGAAGGGTTAGGCAGAGGTGTACAACCACATTTCAAGAGTTATGTTTAAATCCCATGTAATAGGGTACGACCCTATTGCCATCAACCGGGCACAGATCTAGACTCCAGGCTACTATTGAAAAATTCGATGGAATAACTCAATAACACTTTGCCCGACCTGGGAATCGAACCCAGTACCTCATGCTTAGCAGTAGCGCTTGCGACCACTACGCTAACGAGACTCATTGGTACTTACTTCCTGAAAATATTAAGAAAAATCAGGTTAAAATTGTAACACCAAAAATAAGGGTCTGGGTTACTGGGTACACGATACTCCTTGGTAAGACTGGTTGTCAGACTTTCGGGTCTCGTACTACCCGCAACGACTGTCAAAATTTTACGAATGATAGCCGGGACCAACGGCTTAAAGTGCTTTCCGAGGCACGGAGGGGTCTTGGTATGTGAAGATGGTCACCCATCCACAGACCAACCACGCCAACCGTAGCTTAACCTGATCGATCGACCTGTGCGGCTGTTATTATTTAGCCATGGGCCAGACTCCAGGCTACTTTTGAGAAATTCCAGATGAAAAAACCCAATAAAACTTTGCTTGACTTGGGAATTGAACCTCATGCTTAACAGTACCGCTTGCGACCACTACGCTAACGAGACTTATTGGTACTTCCTAATTCCTGAAAATCCAACCAAAAATAACGGTCGGAAAAAATGTACCTCCTTGTATTTGTAAGCAGTGTTTTATTATTTTTAACATCCACTTGTTTTTCATTTATTTCAATGGGTTTTATTTGAACATAATCAGCCTATAATGCTCACACAGACCTCCTCTCAGTGAGAGAGAGTGGGCCGTATTCCACCACGCGGGCCTAGTTCGGCTTGGTAGAAGTCCCGTCTTCGAATTTTTGTTTCTAGGACATGGCGGATTCCTTACGATGTTTTCCTTCACCATTTTGAGAGCAGTGGTGATGAAATAATTTACACAAAGTAAAACGCCTGTCTGGGTTCGAACCTACGACCTGCAACTCATACGTCGCGGCCGTTACCACTGGGCCACCCACAGATTTATAAACTAAAGGGAGATATGCCAAGGGTGCGTGGCGCGTCCGAACAACGTATGCACAAAACAGAAACAAACGCGGGCGCCGTTGATTTGTCAATAAGAATTGTCAATGTAGTTGTGTCTCAACGTTGCGATCTGCGTTACGCGATTGGCTCGCGTTGAGTGTGGTGACTGTTATAGTGTGAGTGAGCGCGTGTTCGTATTGTAGTGCATATGTAGTTGAAGGCGACAGCCGGACTCGAACAGTTGGGCAGCCACACCATGTCTCCCTTTAGTTTATAAATCTGTGGGGCCACCACTACTTTGCTGCAGCTAGTTTATTTTTAAACTTATTAAATTACTCATTTTTACTTACGCCCTGAAAATATTCAGAGAAATTGGATTAACAATTTAAAAACGAAAATGTATTTATACTCTGTCCACCAGGATAACCGTTTTTTGACAGATCGAACTAGTGAGCAATTATATGTTTTTTGTTAAAACTGATACACGAACGGTATTATAATCTCTGTAAGAAGTCATAAATAAGATAATTCAATAAGATTAGGCAGTTTATGTATATTTATTTTGCACTTTAAAGTTAAGTTTTACGTAATTTGGAATAGTTCGTTATAAGGCAGCTGTCAAAAAACGGTTACCTAATCTAGTGGATAGAGTATAGTAAAATTCATTTGCTTCAATAATAATTGGAGTGTGATTAGGAACTGTCATTTTAAGACACAATATATACATACTATATCTTCTATTTAACGATCATCGTTCAATATTACTGCCCATTTTAACTTGCACTTAATTCTATATTTTGTTACTTCAATCAACCTGCCTGCCTTTTCCCAACTATGTTGGGGTCGGCTTCCAGTCTAACTGGATGCAGCTGAATACCAGTATTTTACATGGAGCGACTGCCTACCTGACCTCCATAACCCAGTTACTGGGTAATACGATACCCCTTGGTAAGACTGATTGTCAGACTTTCGGGCTTCTGATTACCCGTAACGACTGTCAAAGATCCATGAATGACAGCCAGGACCAACGGCTTAACGTGCTTTCCGAGGCACGGAGGGGTCTCGGTATGTCAAAATGGTCACCCATCCACAGACCAACCGCGGTAAGCGTAGCTTAACCTGATCGAACGACCTATGCGGCTGTTATTATTTAGACACGGGCCCTACCAGGCTACTATTGAGAAATTCCAGATAGAAAACCCAAAAACACTGCCCGACCTGGGAATCGAACCCAGTACTTCATGCTCAGCAGTAGCGCTTGCGACCAATAGACCAACGAGACTTATTGGTACTTACTTCCTGAAAATATTAAGAAAAATCAGATTTACATTGTAACACCAAAAATAACGGTCGGAATAAGTGTAATATAATAATAACGAAAACCAGCTCAAAAAGCTGGGGGCCTACTCCGAAGTGGTATCGGCCGAATGTTCGGCCGTTTCCTGCTACGAAGTTACTATTTGGTACGGTCAGTCCCGGTCCTACACTCCTACACTCTTTCGAACTAATCCTGCGCTTGAGACTTATTTGCCAAAAATGTAAACAAATATGAGCTTATGGAAAAAATAACTTTAATTCTTGCACAATAAAGTTCAGATTACGCTATAACTTGGAATATTTTTATAACTTTTTCAATAGTGCTAGTCAGTCTGAAATCAATTTAATTGCCATGAAAATAAAGTTGATATTTGTTTAACTTGAAATAACATCAAAAACAGCAACATCGAAAGCAGTGTTTTGTTATTTTTAACACAGACTCCATTTTCATTTATATCAATGGGTTTCCTTTGAGCATAATCAGCCTAAAACGTTCCCACTGCTGGGACACAGGCCTCCTCTCTGTGAGAGGGAGTGGGCCGTAATCCACCAAGTGGGCCCAGTGCTAGTTGGCAGATGTCACATGTCTTCGAATTTTTGCTTCCGGGACATGCTATCCCCACAGTGTTTTCCTTCACCGTTTTCAGGTGATGAAATAATTTTCACAAAGAAAAGCGCCTGCCTGGGATCGAATCTTTGACCTTCTCGTTAGTCACGGCCGTTTACACCGGGCCACCGCTGCTCCACTTGCATTTTATGATCATCCTTGAAATATAAATTTGACACTTATTTAATTAATCATAAATACTTACGCCCTGAAAATATTAAGAGAAAATCGGATTAATATTTTTAAAACGAAAATGTATTTTATTATTGTCAATGTAATTTGAAAGCGTCATCTTATGGCACAAACCATACTGTATCTGCCATTTTATGATCATAACTAACTCACACTTAACTAATAACCGTTGCTACAACAATCAATCTAACCGGATGCAGCTGAATACCAGTATTTTACATGGAGCGACTGCCTATCTGACCTCCACAACCCAGTTACTGGGTACAAGACACCCTTGTTGTCAGGCTTTTGGGCTTCTGACTACCCGTAAAAACCGTCAAAATTCTACGAATGGCAGCCGGGACCGAAAGATTAACGTGCTTTCAGAGGCACGGGCGGGTCTCGATAATCTAATGGATGGTCACCCATCCACGAACCGACCGCGGCAAGCGTAGATTAACCTACGATCGACCCGTGGGGCTGTTATTATTTAGCCACGAGCAACTTTTGTCACTTACTTCCTGAAAATGTAAAGAGAAATCTCATTAATATTTTAACATCAAAAATACAAACGAAATAGGTGTAATTAGATTTGTTAAAACACGACAAACGTGTCATACTTATCAATTGAGTACTTACTGCTGGCTGAAAATATTAAGAGAAGTCGAAATTAAAGTTTATCAAGAAAATAAAAAAAATGGATAAGTATGGCGGCGCAGCAAGTGGCGCCATCTAGTTTTGTTACGAAGTTACTAGAAACCACCAAAGAGGTCGGCTAAGAGTGATACTGGCTGGTGATAGTCACTCTAGCAGAACGTCGCATCGATGGTTGCGTGGCGGCTGTCTTCTAATGACAGAGATGATGTCAGGGGAGCTGCTTTCGTACCACGTCCAAGATGAACTGCTATATTCCGGCACATCATAATCAGCCTATAATGTTCCCACTGCTGGGACACAGGCCTCCTCTCTGTGAGAGGGAGTGGACCATAATCCACCACGCGGGCCCAGTGCGGGTTGGTGGATGTCACATGTCTTCGAGTTTGTGGTCCTAGGACATGGCGGTTTCCTCACGATGTTTTCCTTCACTGTTTTGAGAGCAGTGGTGATGAAATAATTTACACAAAGTAAAGTGCCTGCCTGGGTTCGAACTCTTCTAGACCATAAATATCCATCGATTTCAATGTCTAAACAACAAGACGAAATAAAATTTGTGATATAAAAAGACTGCACAACTCTATACAAAATCAGATAGCAGGTACTTTTTTTCAACCAGTATTGCCCTACTGGTGGGCAGAGCTTTCCGCTCTTCCCTGTGAGTTATTTTCTCCGGTCAATATCCCATAAACGCTTCTAAATCATCACACTAGCGTCTTGCGTCCCTCGGTGACGACGCCCGTCTTCTAACTTCCACTGCGTGACTTCTCTGGTCAGTAGGTTCCGACCAACTTTAAATCATAGGATAACTACTGTTTCTATAGGGCTCCCACAGAGTTTCGCTAGCTAATTTAATTTGAACCTGTATAGCAAATCATACATATTACTTACTGGTGCCTGGAAATAATTGGAGAAATCGGATTATTACTGTATCGGATTAGAATAAAATAGATATCACTGCGTAATACTTTATACTAATTTAAACTTACTTTCTGTTTATTTAAAAAAAAAAAAAACAGATCAATATAAATATTATCTTAATATAAATATTATCTTAATATTATTCTTATATTAAGTTATAGTTATATTTATTTCTGAAAAGTGAACGGACGCCAGCACATCAAGCTACTACAATCTGTCAAATTTCTTTAATAGATTTTCAACTTTATCGCTACAGCATTAAGGTTCAAGGTTGATTGGGAAAATTTGACAGTTTCGTGTAGCTTGACCTGCTGGCGTCTGTATATACATTGTTCAGTAGTTTGCATTAGTTAAACAAATTGTCTATGCTTTTGTTCATTAGCAACAACGTTTTTTCGTTTTTATCAACAACCAGCTTCTGCTCGTGGCTTCGCCTGCGTGGATGGCGGAAATTATCCCACGGGAAGGTGCTACCGAGACAAATAGTAGCCTGTCCTTCCCCAGGATGCCGTCTCCTTGCCAAATTATATCGAAATCCGTTCAGTGGTTTAGGAGCGAAAAGGTAACATACAGACAAAGTTACTTTCAATTTTTTTTTTTTTTTTAAATATTTTTTTTTGTTTTCCTTTTTTTTTTCATTTTTCATTTTTGTTAGTTTCGAATTGTAAGGGAAATAGCCGTATATTTAATCACCATAACACTTAGTTACAAGACAATGGTAATTGTAATGGTTTTGAGTAGGTAATCTCTCTAATGAGACCTGAACGCGAACTGGCGCACATTTTGGTGTACGAGCGAATGTGCATACTTGCGTTCGATGCAATTAAACATTTTCGCTTAGTGTTCGATTTAATTCCAACATATGGATAAATGTTAAATTTTGGATGTTTTGGGATATTTTTTAATTTAACTACCTACCTCTACGCGGGTGAAGCCGCGGGCAAAAGCTAGTTGCAAATATGTACTTAAATGTCACACTTATTAAATTTCTTATTTGTACTTACTTCCTGAAAATACAAAGATAAATCGAATCAACATTCAATTATGGAAGTAATGGGTATACTTATACTCCTTTCGGAATAAGATAGACATTTAAACAAACCTTTTTTACAGTCCGTTCAACCGATTTTGAATTCTATTGCGTTGGTGGCATGACAAATGGCAGCTGCGGTAAATAGTTGGTATTGTAACCACTTTTTTTTTAATGCCATCCTTATGCCTACGGAATAGAAGTTAAAATCGGTTGAACAGACTGTAAAAAAAGGTTTGTTTAAATGTCTAATCTTATTCCGAATTGAGTATAGATTTTTAAGAAGTGTTCTACGATATCTACAAACTGTTTCATTGAAAAGTAATTGAAATAAAAATCTAAATGAACTTTTAGTAGGTTTCAAAGCACTATAACTAAATTTACTTATAAATACTAACTTATCATCACGCCTTTAATCTCCGAAGGGTTAGGTAGAGGTGTACCTGTAGTACACTCATATTTCGGCAGTTATGTTGAAGTCCCATGTAATGGGGGGCGAGCCTATTGCCATTATCCGGGAACAAATCTAGAGTCCGGGTTGCTACTAAGAAATCTCTGACGGAAAAATCCAATAACACTTTGCCCGACCTGGGAATCGAACCCAGGACCTCGACGCTCAGCAGTAGCGCTTGCGACCACTAGACCAACAAGGTATTGCAAATACACTCTTCGTTAATTAATTATTATTACTTACGCCCTGAAAATATGAATAGAAATTGCATTAACACCAACATCCCAGTACATCTATCGCAGATGGATTGTCGAAACCTTTTTTACATAACCGCTATACCCTGTCCATTAGGTTAACCGTTTTTTGACAGCTGTCTTAGAACGTACGGACGCCAGAAGGTCAAGCTACCCAAAACTGTCAAATTTTCCCAATCAACTTTGAACCTTAATGCTTTAGCGATAAAGTTGAAAATCTATTAAAGAGATTTGACAGATTGTAGTAGCTTGATGTGCTGGCGTCTGTACATATTCCAGATTACGTAAAAGTTAACTTTAAAATGCGTAATAAGTTAAATATCTCTTTGAAAGTCGTAATTAGAGACACAATAGAAAGACAATTGCTTATGTCGAACTGTGTAACTTAAGACATTCAAGAGGATATATAAACTGCCTTATCTTATTGATTTATCTTATTTATGACTTCTTACAGACATTATAATACCGTACGCTTTGGCAAAAAAAAAAAAAAATAAATGCTCACTAGTTCGATCTGTCAAAAAACGGTTATCCTAGTGAACAGAGTATATGTATGTAGTTGTTTTACAAAACCGCTCCGTTACATAAATTAACTGAACGATGTTTAGCAGTTTTTCATAAACACTGAATCTTAACACGCAGAATTGCATAAACGTTTTGCATTTATCAGCTGCGTTGATAAATGTTTCATTTAGTAAAAAACTAATAACAAACACTTCAATTTTATTATTTGTATGTAGTACTTACTTCCTGTAAACATTAATAAAGATTGGTTTAAAATGTCATCACCAAAAATACAGACGAAACGAATGCAATTAGATTTGTAAAAAGTATTCTTTAGACCAACCCGCACGGTGCCCGCGTTGTGGATAGCAGCCCGCTCCCTTTCACACAGAGGAGGCGTGTGTCCCAGCAGTGGGAACGTTAAGGGCTGCTATACTATTATTGCTAGCCCCGATACGTTTTTTTTCTTATTTAATACCATATTTATTCAAACAGAGTTCGTAATGACAAGTACTTTGCATAATATTGTATAGAATCAAGTTCTTCTAAGTGGACAGACAGCTGCTGCTGGGGAGTTTCGGCGGATTATCTTATGTAATTTTGATTCACAGCCTAATTTGAGTAAATGGCTTTTGAATTTGATTTTGTTTTTTTATTTAAAACACTTTTTCACAATGTCATAATGCCAGCTGACCCTTGCTCGTTAGAAGTCTCCAATTAAACATAACATCTACTGTTTCTTTTATTTGATGATAAAAAATAAAAGAAACTTTGCATCCGGGACATGCCGTGCTCACGATGTTTTCCTTCACCGTTTTGAGAGCACTGGTGATGAAATAATTGGGCACGGGTTGGTGGATGTCATATGTCCTCGAATTTTTGGTTCTAGGACACAATGATTAATTTAATTATCATATCGCACGCTTATTTCATAAAGTACTAATTGTTACGAGTACTTACGCCCTGTAAAATTAAGAGAAATCATTATAATATGTTTTAACTAAAAATCATCTGACAACATCTCTCATCTGCCCGCCTTTTCCCAACTATGTCGGGGTCGGCTTCAAGTCAGACCGGATGCAGTTGAATACCAGTATTTTACATGGAGCAACTGTCTACCTGATCTCCACAACCCAGTTACTGGGTAATACGAAACCCCTTGGTAAGACTGGTTGTCAGACCAGATCCACGAATGACAGCCGGGACCAACGTGCTTTCGGAGGCACGGAGGGGTCTTGGTATGTAACCCGTGCGGCTTTTATTACTTAGCCACAAGTCACTGAGTCACTCGATATCCATTGGTAAGACTGGTTGTCAGACTTTCGGGGTTCTGACGACCAGTAACATCAACTCTATTGCAAATACATCTTACACTTATTTCGTTTAAAAAAATTGTTACTTACGCCCTGGAAATATTAAGAAAAATCTGATTGATATACGTACAAGTAAGACAGTAGTACAATAAAAAATAAATACTTTATGATTTCTAGCCCCAACCCTTTTTACCAGAAACGGTCATCGGTTCGGTGTATTTGAGTACAGTGCTCAAATTTACACGAGCGACATGTTGTCGATGGCTGCAGTTGCCTCTGCCGTTGACGCGTGTCACTCGTGTATAAGAGCACTAAGTGGTAACTTTGATTTGCAACATTAGAGATTCAGTATGACATGAGTATCACCCATCCCCGGACCGACCAAAGCAAGAGTAGCTTAACTTTTGATCGACTTATTTGGCTGTTATTACTTGAACAACATAAACACCTCAAGCAATTAAATACTTCGTTACTTGAGGGGCTTATGTTCATATTGGAAATATATCTTTACTTACTTCCTGAAAAGATAAATAGAGATTGGTTTAACACCTTAAATTTTATCACCAAAAATATGGACGCAATCATGTATTTATATTTGTAAGAAATTTTATATTATTTATATCCACCAACCCGCACCGGGCCCGCGTGGTGGATTGCGGTCCACTTCCTCTCTCAGAGAAGAGGCTTTTGTCCCAGCAGTGGCAACATTATAGACTATGCTATTCTATAGTTGCTAGCCCCGACACGTTCTGTTCTCGTTTAGAACTTTGCATACTATTGTATAGAATCAAGTTCTTCTATCTGAACAGACAGTTGTGCTGCTGGACAGTTTGTTGCACCACTTCTTCCCAGCGAAAGCACTAGAAAGTGGTAAAGGGCAGGCATTCTTGGGGAATGTCTTGTGTAATTATGACCATCAAAAATTGCTCATTCTCAGCCTAATTTGAATAGTTAAATGACTTTTAATGTTGTTAGATTTTTTAATAGAAACACTTATTGACAATGTTATAATGCCAGCTGACCCTTGCTTGTTAGAAGCCTCTAATTAAATATAACAGTTACTGTTTCTTTAATTAGATGATCATCCATCAACAAAAATTACAAAGCTAATGTTCCCAATGCTGGGACACAAGCCACTCTGTGAGAGAGAATGGGTTGTAATTCACCACGCGGGCCCAGGACAGGTTGGTACACATGTTACATGTCTTCGAATTTTTGGTTCTAGGACACAATGATTAATATAAATATTACATCGTACGCTTATTTCATAAAGAACTAATTGATACTTACGCCCTGTAAAATTAAGAGAAATCATTACAATATGTTTTAACTGAAAATCATCTGACATCATCTCTCATCTGCCCGCCTTTTCCCAACTATGTCGGGGTCGGCTTCAAGTCTAACCGGATGCAGTTGAATACCAGTATTTTACATAGAGCAACTGTCTACCTGATCTCCACAACCCTGTCACTTGGTCACTCGATATCCATTGGTAAGACAGGTTGTCAGACTTTCGGGGTTCTGACGACCAGTAACATCAACTCTATTGCAAATACATCTTACACTTATTTCGTTTAAAAAAATTGTTACTTACGCCCTGGAAATATTAAGAAAAATCTGATTGATATACGTACAAGTAAGACAGTAGTACAATAAAAAATAAATACTTTATGATTTCTAGCCCCAACCCTTTTTACCAGAAACGGTCATCGGTTCGGTGTATTTGAGTACAGTGCTCAAATTTACACGAGCGACATGTTGTCGATGGCTGCAGTTGCCTCTGCCGTTGACGCGTGTCACTCGTGTATAAGAGCACTAAGTGGTAACTTTGATTTGCAACATTAGAGATTCAGTATGACATGAGTATCACCCATCCCCGGACCGACCAAAGCAAGAGTAGCTTAACTTTTGATCGACTTATTTGGCTGTTATTACTTGAACAACATAAACACCTCAAGCAATTAAATACTTCGTTACTTGAGGGGCTTATGTTCATATTGGAAATATATCTTTACTTACTTCCTGAAAAGATAAATAGAGATTGGTTTAACACCTTAAATTTTATCACCAAAAATATGGACGCAATCATGTATTTATATTTGTAAGAAATTTTATATTATTTATATCCACCAACCCGCACCGGGCCCGCGTGGTGGATTGCGGTCCACTTCCTCTCTCAGAGAAGAGGCTTTTGTCCCAGCAGTGGCAACATTATAGACTATGCTATTCTATAGTTGCTAGCCCCGACACGTTCTGTTCTCGTTTAGAACTTTGCATACTATTGTATAGAATCAAGTTCTTCTATCTGAACAGACAGTTGTGCTGCTGGACAGTTTGTTGCACCACTTCTTCCCAGCGAAAGCACTAGAAAGTGGTAAAGGGCAGGCATTCTTGGGGAATGTCTTGTGTAATTATGACCATCAAAAATTGCTCATTCTCAGCCTAATTTGAATAGTTAAATGACTTTTAATGTTGTTAGATTTTTTAATAGAAACACTTATTGACAATGTTATAATGCCAGCTGACCCTTGCTTGTTAGAAGCCTCTAATTAAATATAACAGTTACTGTTTCTTTAATTAGATGATCATCCATCAACAAAAATTACAAAGCTAATGTTCCCAATGCTGGGACACAAGCCACTCTGTGAGAGAGAATGGGTTGTAATTCACCACGCGGGCCCAGGACAGGTTGGTACACATGTTACATGTCTTCGAATTTTTGGTTCTAGGACACAATGATTAATATAAATATTACATCGTACGCTTATTTCATAAAGAACTAATTGATACTTACGCCCTGTAAAATTAAGAGAAATCATTACAATATGTTTTAACTGAAAATCATCTGACATCATCTCTCATCTGCCCGCCTTTTCCCAACTATGTCGGGGTCGGCTTCAAGTCTAACCGGATGCAGTTGAATACCAGTATTTTACATAGAGCAACTGTCTACCTGATCTCCACAACCCTGTCACTTGGTCACTCGATATCCATTGGTAAGACAGGTTGTCAGACTTTCGGGGTTCTGACGACCAGTAACATCAACTCTATTGCAAATACATCTTACACTTATTTCGTTTAAGAAAATTGTTACTTACGCCCTGGAAATATTAAGAAAAATCTGATTGATATACGTACAAGTAAGATAGTAGTACCATTAAAAATTAAAAAAAAAATTCTTTATGATTTCTAGCCCCAACCCTTTTTACCAGCATTTATTTGAGTAACAATATAAACTTACGTATAAAATAAACGTAATAATTATACGTTACATAACCGACCTGCATGATGAGAACCTCGTGAAAGCCGTGAAAGATAAACGAATCAAGTATGTAGACTTGGCTCACGAGGTTGTCGACATGTGGGATGTGGACTCAGCTATCATTGTGCCGATAGTCGTGACAGCCAATGGTTTAATAGCCAAGAGCCTCGACCAACACCTGAGGAGGCTCTCGTTGGGCAGCTGGATCAAGGGATTGATTCAGAAAGCGGTACTTCTGGACACGGCTCGCATTGTCAGGAGGTTCCTCTCTCTGGAGCCCTGTCCACCGGTAGCTTGTACCCTGTTCCCGATACCGGTGGGCTGCAGTTGCCTCTGCCGTTGACGCGTGTCACTCGTGTGTATGAGCACTAAGTGGTAACTTTGCTTTGCAACATTTGAGATTCAGTATGACATGGGTATCACCCATCCCCGGACCGACCAAAGCAAGAGTAGCTTAACTTTTGATCGACTTATTTGGCTGTTATTACTTGAACAACATAAACACCTCAAGCAATTAAATACTTCGTTACTTGAGGGGCTTATGTTCATATTGGAAATATATCTTTACTTACTTCCTGATAAGATAAATAGATATTGGTTTAACACTTTCAACTTTATCACCAAAAAATACGTACGCAATCAATTTTGTGTGTTGTTGTCAAGAAGTTTTATATTATTTATATCTTCGAATTTTTGGTTCTAGGACACAATGATTAATATAAATATTATATCGTACGGTTATTTCATAAAGTACTAATTGTTACTTACGCCCTGTAAAATTCAAAGAAATCATAATAATAGGTTTTAACTAAAAATTATCTGACTTCATCTCTCATCTGCCTGCCTTTTCCCAACTATGTCGTGGTCGGCTTGAAGTCTAATCGGATGCAGCTGAATAACAGTATTTTACATGGAGTGACTGTCTACCTGATCTCCACAACCCAGTTACTGGGTAATAAGAAACTCCTTGGTAAGACTGGTTGTCAGACCAGATCCACGACTGACAGTCGGGACCAACGTGCTTTCGGAGACATGGAGGGGTCCTGGTATGTAACCCGTGCGGCTGTTATTAATTAGCCATAAGTCACTGGGTCACTTATTGGTAAGACTGGTTGTAAGACTTTCGGGGTTCTGACGACCAGTTAAATCAACTCTATTTTAAATACATCTTACACTTATTTCGTTTAAGAAAATTGTTACTTACGCCCTGGAAATATTAAGAAAAATCTGATTGATATACGTACAAGTAAGATAGTAGTAGCATTAAAAATTAGAAAAATATACTTTATGATTTCTAGCCCCAACCCTTTTTACCAGAAACGGTCATCGGTATTTGAGTACAGTGCTCAAATTTACACGAGCGACATGTTGTCGTCGGCTGCAGTTGCCTCTGCCGTTGACGCGTGTCACTCGTGTATAAGAGCACTAAGTGGTAACTTTGCTTTGCAACATTAGAGATTCAGTATGACATGGGTATCACCCATCCCCGGACCGACCAAAGCAAGAGTAGCTTAACTTTTGATCGACTTATTTGGCTGTTATTACTTGAACAACATAAACACCTCAAGCAATTAAATACTGGGGCCGCCTTCAAGCGGCTCTTGCCCAACCTGGGGGGGCCAAACGCCTCCTGCCGGAGGCTTTACGCGGGGGTCGTGCGGTCCATGGCCATATACGGGGCCCCGGTGTGGGCGCGTTCACTGCGGCGGCGAGCCGCCCACTACCTGAACGCGCCCCAGAAGGTGGTAGCCGTAAGGCTAATCCGGGGCTACCGCACGATCTCGCGCGAGGCGGCAAGCCTCCTTGCCGGACTGCCGCCATGGGATCTGGAGGCGATAGTCCTCGCGCGCCTGTATGAGTGGCGCGCGGAGGCACTACGCCGGGGGGAAAGTCCGCTCCCGCGGCAAATTGCTGCGGAGCGGACGGACCTCCGGCTCGATCTCATGGCGACATGGAAAGAGCGACTGTCGCAACCCAGCGCAGGGCACGCCGCGATAGCGGCGATAAGACCCCTCTTTGAGGAGTGGCTAGAGAGGCGCCACGGCGCCCTCACCTACCGCCTGACGCAGGTCCTCACCGGACACGGAAGTTTCGGGAGGTTCCTGCACATGATCAGGCGGGAGGAAACGCCCGGGTGTCACCATTGCCAGGATCGCCCAGAGGACACGGTGGAGCACACGGTGGAGGTCTGCCCCGCTTGGGTGGAGCACCGCCGTGTCCTCGTGGAGGCGATCGGCAGCGGCGGCGGCCTCTCGCGCCCGGACCTGGTGCAAGCCATGGTCCGGAGCGAGAGGGAGTGGGAGGCAGTCGCCTCCTTCTGCGAAGCAGTCATGCTAGCGAAGGAGGTGGCGGGACGGATGAGGGAGAGAGCCTCCCGTCCAAGCCGCCGCGGGAGACGCCCCGGGCGTCGGGAGTCGAGAGACGACTACCGGCCACCGTAGGCGCGGGCCTGCGGGCGGAGAGCAATGGGTAGCTCACCGCCCGATCAGGACCAGGCCCGTGCCGGACGGCGCGTAAGTGTTCCACGCGCGCCTCAAAGAGATGTCAGCATAACGAGGGGCCCCTCAGGGCCGAAGCCTGCCGGGGCAGCGGGATTGTCCGAAAGGGTTACCGCTGCCCCGGAACATAAAGGGCGAAGGAAGGAACATGGGTGGGTTTTAGTCAGTAAGAGTCTGACACTCCCTTCCGCTCCACCCAGAGCGGGAGGAGTCATTTGATGATTTCCCATCCCAAAAAAAAAAAAAACAAAAAAAAAAAAAAAAAAGCAATTAAATACTTCGTTACTTGAGGGGCTTATGTTCATATTGGAAATATATCTTTACTTACTTCCTGAAAACATTAAAATAGAGATTGGTTTAACACTTTAAATTTTTTCACCAAAAATACGGACGCAATCAATGTATTTAGATTTGCAAGAAGTTTTATATTATTTATATCCACCAACCCGCACCGGGCTCGCGTGGTGGATTGTGGTCCACTTCCTCTCTCAGAGAAGAGGCCTTTGTCCCAGCAGTGGCAACATTATAGACTATGCTATTCTATAGTTGCTAGCCCCGACACGTTCTGTACTCGATTAGAACCACAGATTTATAAACTAAAGGGAGATATGCCAAGGGGGCGTGGCGCGTGCGAACAATGTATGCACAAAACAGAAACAAACGCGGGCGCCGTTGATTAGTCGTGAACGCAACTACACACGGAGCGCATCACTAATGTTTTCGCAAAAATGCCAGCTGTTCGGTGGTGATTTTTAAAAATCTAAGTGTCACAAAAAATTACAAGTCGGATGGCTTCACCTATCATCGGTAAGTACTCAATTAATGTCTCATTTTAACAAATAACAATAAAATAAATTATTACTTATGGTAGAATCCACAAAACGCTAAAATAGGTGTGGAGTCTATCACTTCGAGTTTTGACTCATACATTACCGTTTAAGCACTTATTACCGAGCTTCGAAGCAATACAAAAGTGGCAATGTAGGTAATGCTAAACAACGCGGTCATAGTTTCATCGCTACCTGGCACGCTCGCTGCTCGGTGCCGCGATTTCAATGTAGTTGTGTGTCTCTACTTTGCGATCTGCTGTTATGCGATTGGCTCGCGTTGAGTGTGGTGATTCTTATAGTGTGAGTGAGCGCGTGTTCGTATTGTAGTGCATATCTAGTTGTAATTTTTGAAGGCGACAGCCGGACTCGAACAGTTGAGCAGCCATACCATATCTCACTTTAGTTTATAAATCTGTGTTTAGAACTTTGCATACTGTTGTATAGGATCAAGTTCTTCTATCTGAACAGACAGCTGTGCTGCTGGACAGTTTGTTGCGTCACGTCTTCCCAGCGAAAGCACTAGAAAGTGGTAAAGGGCAGGCGTTCTGAGGGAATGTCTCATGTAATTATGACAATCAAAAATTGCTGATTCTCAGCCTAATTTGAATAGTTAAATGACTTTTAATGTTGTTAGATTTTTTAATAGTAACGCTTATTGACAATGTTATGTATAATTCCAACTGACCCTTGCTTGTTAGAAGCCTCTAATTAAACATAACAGTTACTGTTTCTTTAATTAGATGATCATCCACCAACAAAAATTACAAAGGTTATGTTCCTACTGCTGGGACACAAGCCTCTCTGTGAGAGAGAATGGGTTGTAATTCACCACGCGGGCCCAGGACAGGTTGCTAGACATAACATGTCTTCGAATTTTTGGTTCTAGGACACAATGATTAATATAAATATTATATCGTACGCTTATTTCATAAAGTACTAATTGTTACTTACGCCCTGTAAAATTAAGAGAAATCATTATAATATGTTTTAACTAAAAATCATCTGACATATCTCATCTGCCTGCCTTTTACCAACTATGTCGGGGTCGGCTTCAAGCCTAACCGGATGCAGCTGAATACCAGTATTTTACATGGAGCAACTGTCTTCCTGATCTACACAACCCTGTCACTGGGTCACTCGATATCCATTGGTAAGACTGGTAGTCCGACTTTCGGGGTTCTGACGACCAGTAACATCAACTCTATTGCAAATACATCTTACACTTATTTCGTTTAAAAAAATGTTACTTACGCCCTGGAAATATTAAGAAAAATCTGATTGATATACGTACAAGTAAGATAGTAGTAGAATAAAAAAAAAATGCTTTATGATTTCTAGCCCCAACCCTTTTTACCAGCATTTATTTGAGTAACAACATAAACTTACGTAAAAAGAAACGTAATAATAATACGTTACATAACCGTCTTGCATGATTAGAATCTCGCGAAAGCCGAGAAAGATAAACAAATCAAGTATGTAGACTTGGCTCACGCGGTTATCGACATGTGGGATGTGGACTCAGCGATCATTGTGCCGATAGTCGTGACAGCCAATGGCTTAATAGCCAAGAGCCTCGACCATCACCTGAGGAGGCTCTCGTTGGGCAGCTGGATCAAGGGCTTGATTCAGGAAGCGGTGCTTCTGGACACGGCTCGCATTGTCAGGAGGTTCCTCTCTCTGGAGCCCTGACCACCGGTAGCTTGGACCCTGTTTCCGATACCGGTGGGCTGCAGTTGCGTCTGCCGTTGACGCGTGTCACTCGTGTGTATGAGCACTAAGTGGTAACTTTGCTTTGCAACATTAGAGATTCAGTATGACATGGGTATCACCCATCCCCGGACCGACCAAAGCAAGACTAGCTTAACTTTTAATCGACCTATTTGGCTGTTATTACTTGAACAACGTAAGCACCTCAAGCAATTAAATACTTCATTACTTGAGGGGCTTATGTTCATATTTCAAATATATCTTTACTTACTTCCTGAAAACATAAATAGATATTGGTTTAACACTTTCAACTTTATCACCAAAAAATACGGACGCAATCAATTTTGTGTGTTGTTGTCAAGAAGTTTTATATTATTTATATCTTCGAATTTTTGGTTCTAGGACACAATGATTAATATAAATATTATGTCGTACGCTTATTTCATAAAGTACAAATTGTTACTTACGCCCTGTAAAATTAAAAGAAATCATTACAATATGTTTTAACTAAAAATCATCTGACATCATCTCTCATCTGCCTGCCTTTTCCCAACTATGTCGTGGTCGGCTTCAAGTCTAACCGGATGCAGCTGAATAACAGTATTTTACATGGAGTGACTGTCTACCTGATCTCCACAACCCAGTTACTGGGTAATACGAAACTCCTTAGTAAGACTGGTTGTCAGACCAGATCCACGACTGACAGCCGGGACCAACGTGCTTTCGGAGGCACGGAGGGGTCCTGGTATGTAACCCGTGCGGCTGTTATTACTTAGCCACAAGTCACTGGGTCACTCGATATATATTGGTAAGACTGGTTGTCAGACTTTCGGGGTTCTGACGACCAGTTAAATCAACTCTATTTTAAATAAATCTTACACTTATTTCGTTTAAAAAAATTGTTACTTACGCCCTGGAAATATTAAGAAAAATCTGATTGATATACGTACAAGTAAGATAGTAGTAGCATTAAATATGTAAAAAATATACTTTATGATTTCTAGCCCCAACCCTTTTTACCAGAAACGGTCATCGGTTCGGTGTATTTGAGTACAGTGCTCAAATTAACACGAGCGACATGTTGTCGACGGCTGCAGTTGCCTCTGCCGTTGCCGCGTGTCACTCGTATATAAGAGCACTAAGTGGTAACTTTGCTTTGCAACATTAGAGATTCAGTATGACATGGGTATCACCCATCCCCGGACCGACCAAACCAAGAGTAGCTTAACTTTTGATCGACCTATTTGGCTGTTATTACTTGAACAACATAAGCATCTTAAACAATTAAATACTTCGTTACTTGCGGGGCTTATGTTCATATTGGAAATACATCTTTACTTACTTCCTGAAAACATAAATAGATATTGGTTTAACACTTTAAATTTTTTCACCACAAATACGGACGCAGTCAATATATTTAGATTTGTAAGAAGTTTTATATTATTTATATCCACCAACCCGCACCGGGCCCGCGTGGTGGATTGCGGTCCACTTCCTCTCTCAGAGAAGAGGCCTTTGTCCCAGCAGTGGAAACATTATAGACTATGGTATTCTATATGTAGTTGTTACCCCCGACACATTCTGTTCTCGTTTAGAACTTTGCATACTATTGTATAGAATCAAGTTCTTCTATCTGAACAGACTGCTGTGCTGCTGGACAGTTTATTGCGTCACTTCTTCCCAGGGAAAGCACTAGAAAGTGGTAAAGCGCAGGCGTTTTTGAGGATGAAAGTACAGTTGTAGAGAGATACCTGCTGAGTGCTCGGGCTTGTAAGGAAGTAATCCAGTCCGAAAGAGAGGCTATGGTAGAGCGTACGAATGTTGCACATCAGGCAGTCTCCAAGTGGGGCGAAGCCAACCTTATGGGATTCAACGCCGCCAAAACACAAGCGTGTCTGTTCACCGCCAAAAGGAGCCCGTTCACCCTGGCTCCTGCTTTTCAGAATGTATCCTTGGAGTGCACCGACCGCCTTCAGCTTTTGGGAGTTGAAATTTCCTCAAACCTCAAACTTTAGGCGGTTCATTGAGTTCAAAGCCAAGATGGCTGCTAGAAAAGTTGGCGTTCTTGCAAAGGTCCGGCGGTACTTCACACCGGGACAGCTTCTAATGTTATACAAAGCGCAGGTCCGATCGTGTGTGGAGTACTGCAGTCACATATGGGCTGGTGCTGTAAAATGCCATCTAGCAGCTTTGGACTCAGTGGAGAGGCGTGCGAAGAGGCTATTTGATCCAGATTTGGTTAAGACCAATCTACAAAGCCTGGAGCACAGGCGTAGGGTAGCCAGCCTTTCGGTATTCTATAGGATGCATTCTGGAGAGTGTACCCGGGAATTACATGACTTAATTCCGCGATCACCATTCCATCATCGGACAACCTGTCGCACGGCGAATTTCCACCCTTACGTTGTTGAAACTGATACGATCCGGATGAAGCGTTTCGCCTCGTCGTTTATACCGCGAACATCGAAGGACTGGAACAATTTGCCTGCAGCTGTTTTCCCGTCCGATTATAATTTAAGTGTCTAAGGCTTGAGTGAATAGGCTCATAATAAATTAGTGCGCTTTACCATCAACGATTGCATCACTGCTTTCCATCAGGCGGGATCGCAGTCAAGCACTAGTTTATATCATTAAAAAAAATGTCTTATGTAATTATGACCATCAAAAATTGCTGATTCTCAGCCTAATTTGATAGTTAAATGACTTTTAATTTTGTTAGATTTTTTATAGAAACACTTATTGACAATGCCAGCTGACCCTTGCTTGTTAGAAGCCTCTAATTAAACATAACAGTTACTGTTTCTTTAATATGATGAACATCCATCAACAAAAATTACGAAGCTAATGTTCCTACTGCTGGGACACAAGCCTCTCTGTGATAGAGAATGGGTTGTAATTCACCACGCGGGCCCAGAACAGGTTGGTAGACATGTCACATGTCTTCGAATTTTTGGTTCTAGGACACAATGATTAATATAAATATTATATCGTACGCTTATTTAATAAAGTACTAATTGTTACTTACGCCCTGTAAAATTAAGAGAAATCATTATGATATGTTTTAAGACAGGTTGTCAGACTTTCGGGGTTCTGACGACCACTAACATCAACTCTATTGCAAATACATCTTACACTTATTTCGTTTAAAAAAATGTTACTTACGCCCTGGAAATATTAAGAAAAATCTGATTGATATACGTACAAGTAAGATAGTAGTAGAATAAAAAAAAATATACTTTATGATTTCTAGCCCCGAACCTTTTTACCAGCATTTATTTGAGTAACAACATAAACTTACGTAAAAAATAAACGTAATAATAATACGTTACATAACCGTCTCGCATGATTAGAACCTCGCGAAAGCCGAGAAAGATAAACAAATCAAGTATGTAGCCTTGGCTCACGCGGTTGTCGACATGTGGGATGTGGACTCAGCGATCATTGTGCCGATAGTCGTGACAGCCAATGGCTAAATAGCCAAGAGCCTCAACCAACACCTGAAGAGGTTCTCGTTGGGCAGCTGGATACAGGGCTTGATTCAGAAAGTGGTACTTCTGGACACGGCTCGCATTGTCAGGAGGTTCCTCTCTCTGGAGCCCTGTCGACCGGTAGCTTGTACCCTGTTCCCGATACTGGTTGGCTGCAGTTGCCTCTGCCGTTGACGCGTGTCACTCGTGTGTATGAGCACTAAGTGGTAACTTTGCTTTGCAACATTAGAGATTCAGTATGACATGGGTATCACCCATCCCCGGACCGACCAAAGCAAGAGTAGCTTAACTTTTGATCGGCCTATTTGGCTGTTATTACTTGAACAACGTAAGCACCTCAAGCAATTAAATACTTCATTACTTGAGGGGCTTATGTTCATATTGGAAATATATCTTTACTTACTTCCTGAAAACATAAATAGATATTGGTTTAACACTTCCAACTTTATCACTAAAAAATACGGACGCAATCAATTTTGTGTGTTGTTGTCAAGAAGTTTTATATTATTTATATCTTCGAATTTTTGGTTCTAGGACACAATGATTAATATAAATATTATGTCGTACGCTTATTTCATAAAGTACAAATTGTTACTTACGCCCTGTAAAATTAAAAGAAATCATTACAATATGTTTTAACTAAAAATCATTTGACATCATCTCTCATCTGCCTGCCTTTTCCCAACTATGTCGTGGTCGGCTTCAAGTCTAACCGGATGCAGCTGAATAACAGTATTTTACATGGAGTGACTGTCTACCTGATCTCCACAACCCAGTTACTGGGTAATACGAAACTCCTTGGTAAGACTGGTTGTCAGACCAGATCCACGACTGACAGCCGGGACCAACGTGCTTTCGGAGGCACGGAGGGGTCCTGGTATGTAATCTGTGCGGCTGTTATTACTTAACCACAAGTCACTGGGTCACTCGCTATATATTGGTAAGACTGGTTGTAAGACTTTCGGGGTTCTGACGACAAGTAAAATCAACTCTATTTTAAATACATCTTACACTTATTTCGTTTAAAAAAATTGTTACTTACGCCCTGGAAATATTAAGAAAAATCTGATTGATATACGTACGAGTAAGAAAGTAGTAGCATAGAAAAAAAAAAAACTTTATGATTTCTAGCCCCAACCCTTTTTACCAGAAACGGTCATCGTTTCGGTGTATTTGAGTACAGTGCTCAAATTTACACGAGCGACATGTTGTCGACGGCTGCAGTTGCCTCTGCCGTTGCCGCGTGTCACTCGTGTGTATGAGCACTAAGTGGTAACTTTGCTTTGCAACATTAGAGATTCAGTATGACATGCTCGATGACCTCAGCAGAGCTTCCGGAAGAGTGGGTCTTAAAATGAACATGGACAAAACCAAGATCATGCTGAATGCCCATGTCACACCCACTCCTATCAAGATCGGAGACTCAACACTCGAAGTTGTAGACGATTATGTGTACCTGGGACAAACGGTCCAGTTAGGTAGGTCTAACTTCGAGAAAGAGGTCAATCGTCGAATCCAACTCGGCTGGGCGGCGTTCGGGAGGCTGCGCGGTATCTTCTCGTCCAACTTACCACAGTGTCTCAAGACGAAAGTCTATGACCAGTGTGTGTTGCCAGTGATCACATACGGGACTGAAACGTGGTCGCTCACAATGGGCCTCATCAGAAGGCTTAAAGTCACTCAAAGGGCAATGGAGAGGGCTATGCTCGGAGTTTCCTTGCGTGATCGAATCAGAAATGAGGACATCCGCAAGAGAACCAAGGTTACCGACGTAGCCCGAAGAATTGCCAAACTTAAGTGGCAGTGGGCAGGGCACATTGCTCGCAGAACGGATGGCCGATGGGGCCGAAAAGTTCTGGAGTGGCGACCGCGAACCGGAAGACGTTGCGTTGGAAGGCCTCCCACTAGGTGGACCGATGACCTGGTGAAGGTTGCGGGAATCCGCTGGATGCGAGTCGCACGGGACCGGTCAATGTGGCGACACTTGGGGGAGGCCTATGTCCAGCAGTGGACGTCTATCGGCTGAAATGATGATGATGATGATGATGGGTATCACCCATCCCCGGACCGACCAAAGCAAGAGTAGCTTAACTTTTGATCGACCTATTTGGCTGGTATTACTTGAAAACATAAGCACCTTAAACAATTAAATACTTCGTTACTTGCGGGGCTTATGGTCATAATTATTGGAAATATATCTTTACTTACTTCCTGAAAACATAAAAATAGAGATTGGTTTAACACTTTAAATTTTATCACCAAAAATACGGACGCAATCAATGTATTTAGATTTGTAAGAAGTTTTATATTATTTATATCCAACAACCCGCACTGGGCCCGCGTGGTGGATTGCGGTCCACTTCCTCTCTCAGAGAAGAGGCCTTTGTCCCAGCAGTGGAAACATTATAGACTATGGTATTCTATATGTAGTTGTTACCCTCGACACGTTCTGTTCTCGTTTAGAACTTTGCATACTATTGTATAGAATCAAGTTCTTCTATCTGAACAGACTGCTGTGCTGCTGGACAGTTTGTTGCGTCACTTCTTCCCAGGGAAAGCACTAAAAAGTGGTAAAGGGCAGGCGTTTTTGAGGATGAAAGCACAGTTGTAGAGAGATACCTGCCGAGTGCTCGGGCTTGTAAGGAAGTAATCCGGTCCGAAAGAGAGGCTATGGTAGAGCGTACGAATGTCGCACTTCAGGCAGTCTCCAAGTGGTGCGAAGCCAACCTTGTGGGATTCAACGCCGCCAAAACAAAAACGTGTCTGTTCACCGCCAAAAGGAGCCCGTTCACCCTGGCTCGTGCTTTTCATTATGTATCCTTGGAGTGCACCGACCGCCTTCAGCTCTTGGGAGTTGAAATTTCCTCAAACCTAAGCTTTGGGCGGTTTATTGAGTTCAAAGCCAAGATGGCTGCTAGGAAACTTGGCGTTCTTGCAAAGGTCCGGCGGTACTTCACACGGGGACAGCTTCTAATGTTATACAAAGCGCAGGTCCGATCGTGTGTGGAGTACTGCAGTCACATATGGGCTGGTGCTGTAAAATGCCATCTAGCAGCTTTGGACTCAGTGGAGAGGCGTGCGAAGAGGCTAATTTTTGATCCAGATTTGGTTAAGACCAATCTACAAAGCCTGGAGCACAGGCGTAGGGTAGCCAGCCTTTCGGTATTCTTTAGGATGCATTCTGGTGAGTGTGCGCGGGAATTACACACAGAACAGATAAAAGAAGTGAATTACATGACTTAATTCCGCGATCACCATTCCATCACCAGACAACCCGTCGCACGGCGAGTTTCCACCTTTACGTTGTTAAAACTGATACGATCTGGACGAAGCGTTTCGGCTTGTCGTATAGTGGTATATACCGCGAACATCGAAGGACTGGAACAATTTGCCTGCAGCGGTTTTCCCGTCCGATTCTAACTTAAATGTCTTTAAGCCTAGAGTGAATAAGCTCGTAATAAATTAGTGCACTTTGCCATCAACGATTGCATCACTGCTTTCCATAAGGTGGGATGGCAGTCAAGCACCAGTTTATATAGTAAAAAAAAAATGTGTTCTGTAATTATGACCATCAAAAATTGCTGATTCTCAGCCTAATTTGAATAGTTAAATGACTTTTAATGTTGTTACATTTTTTAATAACGCTTATAGACAAATGTATAATTCCAGCTGACCCTTGCTTGTTAGAAGCCTCTAATTAAACATAACAGTTACTGTTTCTTTAATTAGATGATCATCCATCAACAAAAATTACAAAGCTAATGTTCCCACTGCTGGGACACAAGCTTCTCTGTGAGAGAGAATGGGTTGTAATTCACCACGCGGGCCCAGGACAGGTTGGTACACATGTCACATGTCTTCGAATTTTTGGTTCTAGGACACAATGATTAATATAAATATTACATCGTACGCTTATTTAATCAAGAACTAATTGATACTTACGCCCTGTAAAATTAAGAGAAATCATTATAATATGTTTTAACTAAAAATCATCTGACATCATCTCTCATCTGCCCGCCTTTTCCCAACTATGTCGGGGTCAGCTTCCAGTCTAACCGGATGCAGTTGAATACCAGTATTTTACATGGAGTAACAGTCTACCTGATCTCCACAACCCTGTCACTGGGTCACTCGATATCCATTGGTAAGACTGGTTGTCAGACTTTCGGGGTTCTGACGATCAGTAACATCAACTCTATTGCAAATACATCTTACACTTATTTCGTTTAAAAAAAATGTTACTTACGCCCTGGAAATATTAAGAAAAATCTGATTGATATACGTACAAGTAAGATAGTAGTAGAATAAAAAAAAATATACTTTATGATTTCTAGCCCCGAACCTTTTTACCAGCATTTATTTGAGTAACAACATAAACTTACGTATTTGAGTAACAACATAAACTTACGTAAAAAATAAACGTAATAATAATACGTTACATAACCGTCTCGCATGATTAGAACCTCGCGAAAGCCGAGAAAGATAAACAAATCAAGTATGTAGACTTGGCTCACGCGGTTGTCGACATGTGGGATGTGGACGCAGCGGTTATTGTGCCGATAATCGTGACAGCCAATGGCTAAATAGCCAAGAGCCTCAACCAACACCTGAAGAGGCTCTCGTTGGGCAGCTGGATCAAGGGATTGATTCAGAAAGCGGTACTTCTGGACACGGCTCGCATTGTCAGGAGGTTCCTCTCTCTGGAGCCCTGACCACCGGTAGCTTGTACCCTGTTCCCGATACTGGTTGGCTGCAGTTGCCTCTGCCGTTGACGCGTGTCACTCGTGTGTATGAGCACTAAGTGGTAACTTTGCTTTGCAACATTTGAGATTCAGTATGACATGGGTATCACCCATCCCCGGACGGACAAAAAGCAAGACGAGCTTAACTTTTGATCGACCTATTTGGCTGTTATTACTTGAACAACATAAGCATCTCAAGCAATTAAATACTTCGTTACTTGAGGGGCTTATGTTCTTATTACAAATCTATCTTTACTTACTTCCTGAAAACATAAAAATAGAGATTGGTTTAACACTTTAAATTTTATCATCAAAAAATACGGACGCAATCAATGTATTTAGATTTGTAAGAAGTTTTATATTATTTATATCCAACAACCCGCACTGGGCCCGCGTGGTGGATTGCGGTCCACTTCCTCTCTCAGAGAAGAGGCCTTTCCTCTCTGTGAGAGAGAATGGGTTGTAATTCTCCACGCGGGCCCAGGACAGGTTGGTAGACATGTCACATGTCTTCGAATTTTTGGTTCTAGGACACAATGATTAAAATAAATATGTCGTGGATTGATGGCGCCATGGTCAATACGCAGCGCCATCTAACAATTTATTTTGTAAACCTAATAATAATCGTCACCGGAAACGCAAGCGTGGCGTGGCGCCATATTGCTTGGACACGATCGTCGGTAGAGGGGATGCAGCGAGGACAGGGAAGGGACCGACCGAGTGTTCGGTCAGTTGAGTTTCGACTGTCTTGGCAGACACTCAGTACCAACGCACGTGTTTGTTTCGGTTTATTGTAAAATTGTGAGAATTAATAAAATTACTTTGATTTAAAAATATCTTCTGTTCGAGTACCCACGACAGTGCCCATAGCTAAGTTTAACTATGTCGGATCGTGAAGAAGACCCGATGTTTCGCATTCCGGCCACTCTTGATGCGACATCAGAAGCGGAATAAATCCACAACGACCCACGTGTTCAAAATGAAATATCGAAAATGGATGCGTCTGATGGAACAGCAGCCCCGCAGCCGTCAGCGAAGCCTTTCGTGTGCTGCAAGTGAGGGAAACCAGGATATATCGCATTCCTGTGCACGAGTAGTGGCAGCTAAGCAGATGGTGGAAAACGTGCTAGAAGTCGTGTACGGCGAGTGGACGTTGTACAACTACCCTCAGACACGTTAGAAAATAAAGGTGAGCTGTATTGTTTTGTTTACGATTCTGGTGCTGAATGCTCGTTTATTAAAAGCGAGTTTTGCAGCCAAATTAAGTGACAAACGATTTAATAACGTTGTTGCATTGACTAGTATTGGTCAAACATGTTTAGTCAGCACAGAACATATCACATGTAGTGTTGCGATTAACGAGCAACAGCTTGAGATTTTATTACTATTTTCTACCCGACATTTACTTGCAAAGTAATATTATGATATTACCTACGTGAAATATTGAAACCTAGGCTTTTCGATTAACATGTCACACACAGAGTTTTTGTTGTCAGATTTGATAGAACAAAGGCAGCTATAACAAAATGTTCGGTTGACGATTTCGTGCTATTAGAAAACGAAGAGTGAAATCAGATTATACGATTAAATTTGATCTGAAGTTCAGAGGTCCGTTTAAGGTAGCATAGGTAAAGAAAGATGCCAGTAGGTCATGTACCAGTCGAAGTAGATAGTAATCACAGTGGTGATGAGCAAGCCTACATTATGGGAAGCACGCGGGTAGGGGTTCTCTATCGGCCGTAGTAAAGTTGTGTGGTGTCACAGGGTGATGCACACGGATCCATGCGTTGGATGTGTGAGAGCAATGCAATTGCTGGTCGGCTGGAGAGCCGTGGCGTTAGAGTGGTTTACTCGTGTATGGGTTTCCAGGTGTCTAAGGCTCTTAGTGATAAAAATGATTGTTAATGTGAATAACAATGGTACATGGCTCTGGTTGAAGATTTACGCTATGATTAGATAATCAAAGATTGTTTTACTGTGGTTGAATCAATACTCTAAAAGCCTTCAACTCCAGGCGTACGTATAAGTACGCTCACGATCACATACAAAAGATGCCTCTAAGTAGAGTTCCTAACGAGTTAAACGTAGAAGACGGTGAGGAGAGTTCCTCCACCGAGTAGTAGAGCACATACGAGTACCATGACTATTAGGTCGCACTGTACGCAACGACTACTTGTCTGTAGTCGTAACTGCAACTCACTTGTGAGTTGTTCAGGGGGCGATGGGCAGCTGGTGGTACAGCGGGGACCCGGGTCTCAAAGGAGACGATTGTTGTGTTGGTCTTGTAATGACCTGGGAGTCGTAAACTCTATGTGAAGTGATGTGTGTAGATCGTATCACTTGAGGTGATGACGATATGGGTGGCATGAGTGTCACTAGCTGCTGCGGCAGCCAGGCCATGAGCGTTGTACGAGTATGTAATCTACGAGTAAATTGATACAGTTTCTGACCAATTCTTACTAAGGCTTAGAGGAACCTCGTGTTATCGATGGTAGTTTTGATCAGAGTATTACTAACGAATTTGAGGAAAGTCAAGTAATAGTTTTGTTGCTGAAACAGAGTAGAGATTAAGTTGTGTGTGTTGTGTGGGGTTTCGTGAGAAACCATAAAGTCCAAGAGTGATTTGGCGATCCGAGGGGGCCCATGCGCAAATTAATTTGACGAGTTAAGTAACTGGAGGTTACTAGATAGTATGAGACACATTCATCTTGGTTGATTATTTTTATTGTAACCTTGAGATTTGGGAATCAAATAGTGGATAACACTCTGAACTCTGCTATTTTTAGTTTGTTCGAATTTTCATTGTGTTTTTGCCTGAACCAAATGTGGTCATGAGTGACCGAGCTATGTGATACTTTGCGGGTATGTTTTTTTTTACAGATTAACACACGACGTGTGCAAACAGAATGGCAGTGTCGAACAGCGCTGCACTCTTTGGATCTCCTGTACGAATAATCCCTGATCAAGGACGGTGCTTTTCGAGCAAGGAGTTTCGCGACTTCTGCCAAGGAAATAGTGGATTACAACCGGCCAAAGACGTGGTCACAGAGAAAATATCGACTCCGGTGACTTGTTTCCTTTTTCGGTGGCGAGCTCCTCCCATCACCACAAGCTGTCCAAAGAAACTGTACTGTCTGTAGTGTCTGTACAATCTGGTGAGTCGTTTTCATTTTGTTTTGACAGTTTTGTTCAATTTTAGAAATGATGATGATGATATGACCGAAATTAATTTAGATGAGATTAGAGAGCACGCGACCCAGAATATCGCAAAGAATGCTAATTATGATAAAAATCGATTTGACCAAAATAAGGCTCAGGTTTCTAAGTTGGCTATTAATGATTATGTTTTGATCGAAAATGAGGAAAGAAATCAGACAAAATTAGATCCAAAATTCAAAGGTCCGTTTAAAATCATTGAGGTACTAGACGGTGATAGATACCTACTAAAGGCGCTTGACTCCAAGCGAACTTACAAATACCCCCATGATCGTGTGAGGAAGATCCCCGATCATCAAGTTACTCGAGAATTAGATGTCATAGTCAGTGACAGTGGTAGTGAGACCACATCTAATTAGCAGGCTTGTACACCCATACTCTAAACTTGAGACCGCACCTCATGAGAAACATGTGGCGATGGGTCTATAAAGAATCGTTGGTGCGATTCTGATTTGTGTTGGTGCACAAATTGCTATGAACATTTCACGAGACCGCACCTCATGAGCAACATGTGGCGATGGGTCTGATAATCGTTGGTGCGATTATGATCTGTGTTGGTGCACAGTGTATTGTGAAAGTTTCATGAGTTGGTTGTACATTGCTGATGAATTATGGTGGACAATTTTGTAAGCATTATTGTGTAACTTGTTGATCGGATCTTTTCCAATGTGTGTTCTACGGAAGCTTCTTGTATGAAGCCTTAGTACAGCTGATTATTTCACTTAGATTTAGATGAAATAAAGTACCATAGAGAATTAATCTTTGCTTCACTGGCAGGATAGCCGAGCTAGATTACTGTCTGAGTTAATTTTTGTCCACAGGTACTACACCCGAGGACGGGTGCTAGTCAGGGATGGCCGTGTCGTGGATTGATGGCGCCATGGTTAATACGCAGCGCCATCTAACAATTTATTTTGTAAACCTAATAATAATCGTCACCGGAAACGCAAGCGTGGCGTGGCGCCATATTGCTTGGACACGATCGTCGGTAGAGGGGATGCAGCGAGGACAGGGAAGGGACCGACCGAGTGTTCGGTCAGTTGAGTTTCGACTGTCTTGGCAGACACTCAGTACCAACGCACGTGTTTGTTTCGGTTTATTGTAAAATTGTGAGAATTAATAAAATTACTTTGATTTAAAAATATCTTCTGTTCGAGTACCCACGACAGTGCCCATAGCTAAGTTTAACTATGTCGGATCGTGAAGAAGACCCGATGTTTCGCATTCCGGCCACTCTTGATGCGACAAATATTATATGGTTCGCTTATTTCATAAAGTACTAATTGCTACTTACGGCCTGTAAAATTAAGAGAAATCATTATAATATGTTTTAACTAAAAATCACCAGCTGCCTGTCTTTTCCCAACTATGTTGGGCTCAGCATCCAGTCTAACCGGATGCAGCTGAATACTAGTATTTTACATGAAGCGACTGCCTATCTGACCTCCACAACCCTGTCGCTGGGTCACACGATATCCATTGGTAAAACCGGTTGTCAGAATTTCGTGGCAAATAAATCTTACAATTATTTCGTTTAAAAAAATTGTTACTTACGCCCTGGAAATATTAAGAAAAAATCAGATTGATATATGTACTTACAAATAGTAGGTAGTAGCAATAAATATTTGAGGTAGTAACAAAATATATTTTATGATTTCTAGCCCCAACCCTTTTCACAAGCATTTATAGTAACTTAAACTTACTTCCTGAAAATATAAAGAGAAAATGTATTAGCATTTTGACGTTACAAAACACAACATAACATCACGCCTGCTTTCCCCGAAAGGTTAGGTAGAGGTGTACTTCACGTCGCGTTGATCGCAATCTCGTCGGAGACACCAGCATAAAGGTATGAGGAACAGGGTGTAAAGTTCACTCATACTCTATAGAAAAGGAAGGAACCTCCGACCAACGGTTGTTGTCTCTGGCGGGCAACTGCCCAATGATTCATGTCGGGGCGTTTGTCAATATGCTAGTTGTGCGGTAAACTCTGCTTGCGAGATGCAGGATTTTGCGTGACGTCAGTATGACGTGTTGTTCGCATGTGGCGTTATGCTTCACTATCAACCGGGCACAAATATAGACTCCGGGCTGCTACTGAGAAATACCTGGAGGAAACACAACGCTCTTTTGGTTTTATTAAATGGTTGCACTTTAAAATCAATCTTGTACAATAAACCTGCCTAACTACATATGTTTGGGTCGGCTTCCAGTCTAACCGGACGCACCTGAATACCAGTATTTTACATTGAGCGACTGCCTATCTGACCTCAATAACCCTGTCACTGGTCGTCACACGATATCCATTGGTAAAACTGGTTGTCAGACTTTCGTGGTTCTAACGACCAGTAACATCAACTCTATTGCAAATAAATCCTACACTTTTTTCGTTTAAAAAAATTGTTACTTACGCCCTGGAAATATTAAGAAAAATCTGATTGATATACGTACAAGTAAGATAAAAAAACGCAGACTCAGCTGATTACCACTATTATACATGGAGCGACTGGCAATCTGACCTCCACAACCCAATCACTGGGTTGTGGAGGTTGAACTCCTACCCGCAATAAAGATTAAAAAAAAAAAGAAATGACCAGCTGCGCCCCGCGGTTTCACCCGCATAAGTTTCGATCCCGTGGGAATATCGGGATATAAAGTATCTTGTATGTTAATCCTGGCTATAAACTATCTGTGTGCCAAATGTCATCTAAATCCGTTCAGCAGTTTTTGCGTGAAAGAGTAACAAACATTCATCCATCCATAGAAACTTTCACATTTATAATATTAGTAGGATTTCTAGGCCCAACCCTTTCTACAAGCATATAATTGAAAGGTTAGGTAGAGGTGTACTCATAGCATAGTAAACCCAGATTTCACCATCAACCGGGCATGAATCCAAACGTCAAACTGCCCCTTGGTAAGACAAGTTGTCAGAGTTTTTAGGCTTTTGACTACCCATAACAACTGTCAAAGATCTACGAATAACAGCCGGAAGCAAAGGATTAACGTGCTTTCAGAAGCACGGACGGGTCACGATAATCTGATGGATGGTCACCCATCCACGAACCGACCGCGGCAAGCGTAGCTTAACCTTCAATCGACCCGTGCATCTGTTATTATTTAGCCAGGAGAGTAACTTTTGTCACTTACTTCCTGAAAATGTAAAGAGAAATCTCATTAATATTTTAACACCAGAAATAAAAACGGAAATGGGTGTTTATAGATTTGTTAAACATGACATACGTGTCCTACTTATCAATTGAGTACTTACTGCTGGCTGAAAATATTAAGAGAAGTCGAAATTATAGTATAACAAGAAAATAAAAAACGCGAGCCTGTTGCCATTAACCGGGCACAAATCCAAGTTCAGGGCTTCTACTAAGAAATTTCTAATGAAAAACCCAATAACACTGCCCGACCTGGGAATTGAACCCAGGACCTCATGCTCAGCGGTAGCGCTTGCGACCACTAGACCAACGAAGCTGTCACAGAGAATAACTTTGGTTTAATTATGCATGTGGTCTCACTTGTCGAAAGCCTTAATCCCTCAGAACATAACATTCCTACTATAAATACCAGCCTGCATAGATATTACAAGTTACAACAGATATCTCATCATCTGCCAAACCTTATCCCAACTATGTTGGGGTCGGCTTCCATTCTAACCGGTTGCAGCTGAATACCAGTATTTTACATGGAGCGACTGCCTATCTGACCTTCACAACCAAGTTACTGGGTAATACGATACCCCTTGGTAAGACTGGTTGTCATACTTTCGGGCTTCTAACTACCCGTAACGACTGTCAAAGATCCACGAATGACAGCCGGGACCAACGAGTTAACGTGCTTTCCGAGGCACGGACGGGTCTCGGTATGTAAAGATGGTCATCCATCCACAGGCCAACCGTGGCAAGCGTAGCTTAACCTGATCGATCGACCTGTGCGGCTGTTATTATTTAACCCAGATATCTCAAACTTATTTATTTACTTACAGGCTGAAAATAATAAGTAAACTCGGGTGAACATTTTACATGTAAAAATAGTAAGAATTGGTGAACTTTCTGATGTATAACACACCCATATTTCGCCATTGTGTTTAAGTCCCATGTAATAGGGGGCGAGCCTATTGCTAAGACCATCTCAGACATCGATCTACATGGTCTTCATATGATCTGACCAAGATTATGTCTGGACTTTACAAGAGACTGTGACCTCTGAGTTTGTTTCGGCCTTTCTTCTCAGACTAGTCAGATAGTCAGACAGGAAACGCCGGCCTCATCTAGTTTTAAAATATGTTTGAAGTGTAAAAGTGTTTGTACAAACCTACTCACAAAATAAAAATCATTTATCAACCGGGCACAAATCTAAATTCCGGGCTCCCACTGAGAAACTAATGAAAAACCCAATGAATGACAGTTCGCCCGACCTGGGATTCCTGGGAATTGAACCCGAATTGAAGACCTCATGTTCAGCAATAGAGCTGGCGGCCACTACACAGTTTTGGTGTAATTATGCTAATATTAAGGCCCACCGAGAGGAGGCCTGTGTCCCAGCAGTGGGAACATCATCTGCAGATTAAGATGCAAGTATTGTCTCACTTGCTGAAAGCCTTCCTCCTTCATAACCATAACATTCTCACTGCACCTATCAGCCTACATAGACATCATAACACGTATCTCACACTTATTTAATTCGGTACTTACAGCCTGCAAATAATAAGTAAAATCGGGTTAACATTTTACATCAAGCAAGAATTGGTCAATTTTGTTTTTTTATGTACTTTGTTTTTAAAAGTCATTGGGCATATCTGACCAGCTTTGCGAAGAGTGGCGAACATTAACCAAAAATTGTTTTAAACTAAAGAGAATAATGTGACCTTTCATTGTATATAATTATTTGATAAAAAAATCGATGGAGAAAAAGGTATTGAACCGTTAAAAAAAAGGTTTCAGAGGATTTTATTTCATCTAAAAATTCATTCATCATAAAAATTCCGATACCATACAGCTCGGAGCACGGATGAGCCATACGATCAGAGGCATGTCCTATACATTTGATTAGTTTTCTAATTGTAGATTGTCAACTTGGCTAGGCCTTCAGGTAAATAAGTTTTGTTGCGCTCGCGCACCGACTCACCGTCCTCCGCGCAGTTCTTCGTTAGCTATCGTTGCGATCTGTGCGTTTACCTAGTTTCTATTGTTTTATCAACCACATTCACGTGTTTCATGGTCTCTGGTTATTTATTTTTCGATTGGATTTTCGTTGATACGTATGAAAATTGTATATACGATAATTTTGAACTTTTTTCAAGATTTCCGTGACTCACATTAATGGGATTAATGCCATAGTAAACCAGAGCCATACATAAAAACATTCTGCTGCGTTTCGTTTGTGTCCGCTACGGGTATGGTTTCTATACTAAGATGCCCAATGACTCAGCGGGATTGTCCGAAAGGGTTACCGCTACCCCGGAACATAAAGGGCAAAGGAAGGAACAAGGGTGGGTTTTAGTCAGTATGAGTCTGACACTCCCTTCCGCTCCACCCAGAGCGGGAGGGGTCATATGATGATTTCCCATTCGAAAAAAAAAGAAGATGCCCAATGACCTTTAATAAATAATGATAACACTTTGTCCGACCTGGGAATCGAACCCAGGACCCCACGCTCAGTAGTCGCGCTTGCGACCACGAGACCAACGGGGCAGTAATGTTTTTTTTAATAACAATCGAGTGTTACGAAGGAACGTCATTGATACACTTATTGTAACTTACTCCCTGAAAAAATATAAAGTAAACGAAATTAATATTTTTAAACAATAACCAACAAAATTGCTCATTAAAATATTGAAAAATAGGTTATTAAATCACGTATTGTAATTGTAACTTACTTCCTGAAAATGTAAAGGGAAACTAGATTAAAATGATTAAAAAAAAACTTTTTCAAACTAAATTTTTCCCAACTATGTTGGGGTCAGTTTCCTGTCTGACCGGAAGTAGCCGAATACCAGTGTCTTGCATGAAGCAACTGTCCATCTCCCCTCCACAACCCATTTACTGGGTAACAAAATACCCTTTGGTAAAACTGGTTGTCAGACTTTCGGGGTTCTGACGACCAGGAACATCGACTCTACTGCAAATACATTATACACTTATTTCGTAAAAAAAAATTGTTACTTACGGCCTGGAAATATTAAGAAAAATCAGATTGATATACGTGCAAGTGAGATAGTAGGAACAATAAAGATTTCAAAAAGATATTTTATGATTTTTAGCCCCAACCCTTTTTACAGGCATTTAATTGAGTAAGAAATATAAATAATCCTTTTTAACTCGACGTAAATACGACTTTAAAAGTAATATTTTGTAGGAACTACAGCTAAGAATTAAGCTAACAATGTAAAATCCAATGTTCCGCGTGAATATAGTTTAGCATTATTTATTTAAACCGCAAGAATACATCACAAAAAAAAAAAAGATTACTTACAATGATAGATGATTAAAGACAATGGGCGGCCATGAATGTTACCTGTAGTTCCTACATTAAATTTAAGTGATAATAAAAATAAATATTAAAATAAGATTCATTTGACGCCTATTTCATTGTAAATTAATTGTTACTTACGCCCTGAAAATATTAGGAGAAACGAGATTAAAAATAGTAAAAAAACTTATAAAAACGATGCTGTAGAATAGCCCGTACGGTATTGGTAACAAAACCAGTATAAGCTGACCTCTTAGCATAATCAGCCTATAATGTTCCCACTGCTCACACACAGGAGGACACAGGCCTCCTCTCTGTGAGAGGGAGTGGGTCGTAATCTACCACGCGGGCCCAGTGCGGGTTGGTAGATGTCACATGTCTTCAAATTTTTAGTTCTAGGACATGCCGGTTTCCTCACGATGTTTTCCTTCACCGTTTTGAGTTCCGTTCTGTTTAAATGGAATCTTTAAATAACAAAATTGCTGTACTCGTTCAAATCGACAAAATAGGATATTTAATCACTTATTGTAATTATAACTTACTTCCTGAAAATATAAAGGGAAACGAGATTAAAATTATTAAAACAAAAACAATGGCGCCGATTGCCTTGTTCACAAACCAAACTAAATTTAATTTCAGTGCATCTTTTTCTTTCTATTTCATTAAGAAAAGGACATAAGATAAATATTAGTTTAGTCCTATGAAATTAGTCAGCGCCTGACGTAAATTCACGTATTTTTGTTTTTAATCACGTCTGACAAACGTTGTCAAACTGTCTGAATATTTTAATTTTACAGGAATAAACTAATATTTATCTTCGGTCCTTTTCTTAATGAAATAGAAAGGAAAAGATGCACTGAACTTCAATTTAGTTTAGTTTGTGGACAAGAGAATCGGCGCCATTGACAAACAAAATTGTCGTTAGGTTAAGGCCGAAACTCCATACTACGCTAGGCTAGCGTAGCGTAGTTTAGTCCCATGTAATAGAGGGCGAGCCTATTGCCATCAACCGGTCACAAATCCAGACTCTGGGCTGCTACTGAGAAAAAAACCCAATATCACTTTGCTCTAACTGAGAATCGAACCCAGGACCAACAAGGCAGTTGCCTGCCAAGGCAGGTGGCTGCCTAGTATATTTTTTTTTTAATAAAATCGACAAATAGGTGTCACGGAGCAACGTTATTTAATTACAGAATGTAACTTACTTCCTGAAAACATAAAGGGAAATGAGATTAAATTAATTCAATCAAAAGTGTAAACAAAAGTATCGTTACTTGTGAACTTTGTTTTTTATGTTCTCTGATTTTAAATAGGTATAGGTAATCATTTTGAAGATCCGTGGCAAACCTACTGTTGCGCCATTTTGAAAATGGCGGCCACGCATGGGACATAAATAAATCGATAGCTGACATCAATTCAAACCCCTTAAAGTGTCACTTTTCCGAGATATTAACGTTTAAAACTAACCAGTCACGTGATCAATCACGTGACTGGAGAGGCAGAGGCCTCCCCAATATTCTTCCACCTTTCCTTGTGCTGTGTCTTCTCCGTCCAATCGGTTAGGAATGACTCCAAATTGTTTCATCCATTTATATAATTGGAAATATATCTCAAACTTATCTAATTACTAGCTGCGCCCCGCGGTTTCACCCGCATAAGTTTCGATCCCGTGGGAATATCGGGATAAAAAGTATCCTATCCATGTGCCAAATTTCATGCAAATGTGTTTAGTAGTTTTTGCGTGAAAGAGTAACAAACATCCACCTATCCATCCATACAAACTTTCGCGTTTATATGTAATATTAGTAGGACTTACGGCCTGAAAATGATAAAATAATCGGATTAAGATTGTGACATACTAAAGTAGTTATTCCAGTCAAGTTTTCATGCAAATTTTAAAGGCGGTCCCTCACTGTGAGCCTTCGCCTGAAATGTTATATACACCCTTACATTTGATCGTTTTAATCCTTAAAAGGGGTCATTGTACTCATCATTATGAACAACTTTTGCTATGGGACTAACCCTGAAATCATGAAAAAAACGTTGAAAAATCAGTTGAACCATACATATGTCGAATTATGCGTACATAAATGTATGGATCAGCTGATTTTTTTTCACGATTCATTAATCCTCATAAGGATTTTTGGGTTGTGTCAGCCTTTACTATGATTTTATTACAATCTAATTTTTTTTTTACAAATATATCTGACACTTATTTAATTACTTACTGGTGCCTAAAAGTAACATTAAAATATGGATTATTATTGTGATATTAAAAATTAATTAGTTAAATCCAACTTTTATTTACACGATGCCAGAAACATGTCACATCCTTTTACATACATACAATAAAATACAAGCAACATAAGCTCTGCGGTATTTATTTTTTTATTATGTCTAAAAAGGCTCTTAAGGGCCTTATTGGCCCATAATAAAAAAATAAATACCGCAGAGCTTTTGTCCTCGCACAGGTATTTTTTGGTTTATTTAATTTTTTTGATTGTTTTTAATGTAACTTTGTTACTTTTAAAATCATTAAATGTTACTTACTTCGTCCTAAAAACAACGAGTAAAATAGGTTAATATTTTACATTGAAAACCGGTTTTTTTTCTACAGTAAATATCCTGGTTTTTACTGACGTTACCTTTATTGTTGCTATTTATTTAATAGTTCTGTGTGAATATTCGTGTCGATTGCTTTTAAATCAATCAATCAACTCAGCCTATCGCAGTCCAGTGCTGGATAGGCCTTTTCCAAATTACGCCACAGCACCCGGTCTTCCGCCTTCCTCATCCAGTCTGTCCCAGCCACCCTTTTAAAGCCGTTTGTCCATTTAGCTGGGCTTCTCACGTTAATATAACATCCCTACTGTAACTGTAAGCTTCCATAGGTATCCCAAAACACTGATGATCATCGATCAACATCATCATCTGCCTAGCCTTTACCCAACTATGTTGGTGTCGATGGGGTTTTACTTTCAGATCTTCTGTCACGACTGTCAAAGATCCACGAATGACAGCCGGAACCAACGGCTTAACGTGCTTTCTGAGACACGGAGGAGTCTTGGTATGTAAAGATGGTCACCTATCAACGGACCAACCGTGGCAAGCGGAGCTTAACCTGATCGATCGACCCGTGCGGCTTTTATTGCTAAGTCACAACTCCCCGTCATCATCCTTTAACATTTTGTCAAATATATCTCACAGTTATTTAATTACCTGGGGCTGAAAATCATAAGAATAATCAAATTAACTTTGTGACACATGCTAAAATAAATAGTATCGTCCCGCCTTGTCCTAATCGTGCGAATACGTGATAGTCACGATCATTTGTCACTCATTTGTTCGGAAAATCCGAACGCATCGTCTGCCGGCGCGACGACGCGTTTGGGTTCACCGAACAAATTATCGCGACGATCGATTCGAATCGAGTCACACATTCCAATTATAATATTGCTGTCACAATACCACAAGGCAAGAAAGAACTTTCACAGTCTGATCTCAGTTTCAATCTGTCAAAAATACTTTTAATTTCCCAACATTTTTGACAAGTTTTTGGCATTGATTGTCAAAAACTTGTCAAAAAGTCGCTGAGATGAGATGCGTCTAGATTTTAAACGCCTCTAGTTAACTCTCCTTCGATGAAACATAACACACCTACTGTTAAGGTAAGCACATATAATAGCCGCATCGGGCTGCATTGCATCGCATTCCAATCGAAAAAGCGTAGTGCGGCTCCCCTTTAATAGCGATGCGAAAGTGATGTAAATGGATTTTTGCTCTACGATGCGGCCTGCCCAAATGTGTGTCAGTCTTTGTCGTCATTTTATGATCATACTTCGACTTTGTTGCAAATATTTAATATATTGTTATTTATTGAAACTTACACGCTGAAAATAATAATTAAAAAGGTTAACATTTTACATCCAAAAAATAGATTATTGTTGTATTACTTATATTTTCATTGATAGCTTATACTGGTTATGTATATCTTGATGTGTAGCCATGCGTACTAATGTTCAAATTATAAAAAAATAAACATATTTTAACAGACTAACGACCCTGCGTCGCGTGTGTGGGTCGTTGCAATTTATTTATTTATTTATTTAATCTTCTCGCACAAAAAGGTACAAAGGCGGACTCAATGCCTTAGGCATTCTCTACCAGTCAACCAAGGGTGGTGCAGAGATTGGATGGCAGGTGTTTTGGTTGAGAGGGACAATGATAAAAAAAACACTCTTAAAACTAGGTATACAAATACATAAATAGGTTATATACGCATACATACCATTACTATAATATATACTTATAATATATATATATATATATATACAAAATCAAGGGAGAGATGTGTTGAGATGACTCTACGCTATTTGTTTTGAAAATAACTCTGCAATTTCCGCTTAAATGCAAACCGAATGGTGCATGTGATGCAATGGCGCATGTGAAAACATAGGGATTTCTGTGGTGCATCTAAATTAAATAATATTGTAAAATACACATAAGCCTTCCGGAATATAAATGCCCGAAATATAAAATACGGAAAATATAATATGCTCTTAATTATAGCAAAACCGCATATAAAGATCTAAGCGGTTACACCGACAGATACTAAAACTGACTTTGTTTTATTATAGACTAGCTGCGCCCCGTGGTTTCACCCGCATACGTTTCGATCCCGTGGGAATATCGGGATAAAAAGTATCCTATATGTTAATCCTGGTTATAAAACATCTGTAAATTTCATCCGAATCTGTTCAGTAGTTTTTGCGTAAAAGAGTAACAAACATACATCCATCCATCCACACAAACTTTCACGTTTATAATATTAGTAGGAGAGTAGGAAGTAGGATACTTAGATACACTATGTAGATGATCACCTATCAAAATTACTTACGGGCTGAAAATAACAAGAAAATCTGATTAACATTGTGACATGCAGAAATAGTTAGTACCGTCCGTTTATAGAATAAAATAGAATAGCTTTATTTCGGACACAAAATATCCATATAGTGTTCGTAACAAAGCAAAAAAAATAACTTATTGCCTAGTGTTAGTAAAAATCAACCTCCGCAACAACTGTTTCATTATCGGAGAGCTGAAACTCTGGCTCAGGCTCAGCATCCAATTTAGCCGGATGCAGCTGGATACCAGTATATTACATAGAGCGACTGTCTATCGCACCTCCGCAACCCAGTTACTGGGAGCACGATACCCCTTGGTATGACTAGTTGTCAGACTTTCATGTTTCTTGACTAACCGCAACGACTGTCAAAAATCTACGAATGACTGCCGGGGCCAACGGCTTAACGTGCTTTCCGAGGCACCCTTCCTCCTTTGATACATAATCTGCTTACTGTTTCACCCGTTTTCATCAGAAAAACCCAGTGAAACTTTGCTCGACCTGGGATTCGAACTCAGTACGTCATGCTCTCCAGTAGCGCTAGCGACCACTAGACCAACGAGGCCTAAAGTAAGGTGCAATCACATTTCAGTTTGGCCTAGTGTTAGTAAAAACAAACTTTGATCAACATTTTAGAAAGTTGATTTAATATTTATTTAAATATTATTTTTTACTTACGCCCTGGAAATATGAGGAAAAAATTAGATTATTATGTTTAAAACAAAACCCGTTCAGCAAAACGTATCTTCGTTTACAGACTTAGAGAGCAGGCCCCCTGTTTTGGTCCCTCGCTCCACAAATGACGGCACGGTTGGCGCAGTGGTTAAGCGATTGACTGCTGCGCTGCGTGTCGCGGGTTCGATTCCCGCACGGAACAAATATTTGTATGACCTACATGTATTTGTTCCGAGTCTGGGTGTTTTTCTATCTATAATATGTATGCATTTACAAAAAAAAAAAAAAAAAATTGTATATAAGTAGTTTATCAGCCATCTTGTTACCATAACACAAGCATTAGGTTGCTTAGCTTGGGACAAATGGTGCTGTGTGAAATGTCCAGGGAAAAAAAAAAAAAAAAAAAAAAAAAAAAAAAAAAAAAAAAAAAAAAAAAAAAAAATCGACGCGGTGACTCGTGGCATGCTCTAAACAACTTCTTTCATCAGTTTTCTCCGCAGTCACTGTCGTAAGACGCGTGATGCTTGAGCGTGTAGCTCATGGCCATGGGTTAAGAAATATCTGACACTATTTAAATTACCTACTGCCCTTGTTTCACACACTCGAGGAGACATCAATTTTCTTTATTATAACACTAGCTGTGCTCCGCGGTTTCACCCGCATAAGTTTCTATCCCTTGGGAATATCGGGACAAAAAGTATCCTATGTATTAATCCTGGTTATACATTATCTGTGTGCCAAATTTCATCCAAATCCGTTCAGCCGTTTCATAACATCCATCCATCCATCCATCCATCCGTCCATCCATACAAAGTTTCGCGTTTATAATATTAGTAGGATAACATCACTCCTGTAATCCCTGAAGGGTTAGGCAGAGGTGTACTTTACATCTACAATTTGCCAGATAAGTTACACTGGGAATCGGACCCAGGACCTCACGCTCAGCAGCAGACCTTGTGACCACAAGATCAACCAGGCAGTCTCTTTGTTTCTATATTTATTTTAATTATATTCAAGTTTAATACGAATATACACATAAACCTGGCGGAATTTTCTAAATATTCACTATTTAGAAAATTCCGCCAGTTTTATGAAAATTACGCATGGCGGAATTTTCTAAATAGTGTGTGAAAACTGTATTAAATTCCATAGTACATAGTACAAAGCGGTACATAGTGCAAGGCGGTACATAGTACAAAGCGGTACATAACGGTACATAGTACAAAGCGGTACATAACGGTACATAGTACAAAGTGGTCACACGGACAGACACGAATAGCTACTTTGCTTAATGGTTTATTCTTCTAGTATTGAGATTATTACTTACTGACTGAAAATATAAAAAAAAAATCTTATTAATATTTAAACAATGGAATACACAATGAAATAGGTATTCTTTAATATTTTGTTAAAAACATTTTTTTTTCTTTCTTATACATTTTAACACTCTGTTCTCAACTATGTTGGGGTCAGCTTCCAGTCTAACCGGATGCAGCTGAATACTGCATTCCCGAACGTATCGAAAACCAGTCAATTTTATCGTAGGAGAACGCTGTTCACAAGTACAAATCCCAAAAATGATGTCAGTTTACATCAAATAGACGACCGCATTCAGGAATGGGCAAATCAACACCCTAATTACGTACACACTATTAATCACAATCTGAATCATTTTGAAGGATATTGCTAATCCATTGCTTCATATGTTCGACGAAAGAACAACGTAAATAACGCAATGAATCTTGTTAAACTGTCACAATCAAAGCCATTTCTATTGTTAGTGCGTTATGCAGTTACCGCGCGGGTTATCGAAATGTGTCATTTTCGATAGGATTGCCTTTTGGACGGTTGTCAAAAGTCATGCTGGATTTAAACTACCCTACGTATTAATCCAGATTATTTCCAAAGGACGGAATTTAAGTGTTGAACATTTTATACCCAAAAATTAAAGTGCCAGAAATGACATGTTGAGCATGTTTCTATTACAGCGACAGCTTGTTTTAAAAATATGATTTTTGGCATTTTCAATCTCAAATAGCAGCCGGGGGGTAATTGGTAGATTTTCTTTGTAATAGTAAAAAAATGCTCAAGAGGTAATTTCCCATAAGAGAGCAGTACTTTTTTTCTGGTCGGCACTTTAATTTTGTGGTACGAAATGAATGAAGTCCTTTTTGCCTTTTATCCGATGTTTACGCGGCGCAGTAAAGCTCCCAGTTGACATGTTTTTTTCCCGATATCTTCATCAACCATCGTCATATTTCAGCCAATCTACATGAAACCTTCAAGAATTATATACCTAAACCTTCCTCATTAATCTTTCTGTCCATTGGTGAAAAGGAGTTTGTTTTATAATGATCATCTGCCTAGCCTTTTCCTAACTATGTTGGGGTCTGCTTCCAGTCTAACCGGACTCAACAGAATACCAGTATTTTACATAGAGCGACTGCCTACCTGACCTCCACAACTCAGTTACTGGGTAATGCGATACCACTTGGTAAGACTGGTTGACAGAACTTCGGGCTTCTGGCTACCCGCGACGACTGTCAGAGATCCATGAGTAACAGCCGGGACCAACGATTTAGCGTGTTTTCCGAGGCACGGAGATGTCTCGGTGCATATGTAAAGATGGTCATCCATCCATAGACCAACCGCGGTATGCGTAGCTTCACCTGATCGATCGACCTGTGCGGCTGTTATCATTTAGCCACGGGAGTTTGTTTTATAATATGTAGTGATTATTGTCATGATTACTTACGGGCTGAAAATATTAAAAAGAATCAAATTAGTCAGTCACCGAAAATCTAGTCACATTAAATCAAATAGAGGACCTCAATCACACACACAATCATCACATCCTGCATGCCATGTGTGTGAATAGTTATGTTTTGAACAAACAAATGATCTATTATATTCTACAATCAGCAATAAACAAATCAGGTTATCGAAACGTGTAATTTTCCACACGATTGCCTTTTGGATGGTTGTGCTGGATTTAAAGCACCCTATGTGTCTATGTGTGTGTTGTGTTCTGCTGAAATAGCTGAGCCTTTTGGCCTCGTATGAGACTTTGTGTTTAATTTTTCTTATTGTTATTTTTTTTTATAAGTTGGGTTTTTTACTGAGTTTAGTTTAGTTTGTGATCTTCATGTACGAGTCGCAATAAATACTGTTTCGTGCTTTCTTTGTTTCTAATCCAGATCATTTCCAAATTTTGACATGTTGTCCAATGTTTACGCAGCGCAGTAAAGCGGCTTAGTATGTATGTATTTAGGTATCTATAAATTTGGATATGTATACATCTGTGTATCTATTTTAGTGTATTGTATACATAATATTTGCACCAACGACAGTCCCATTTTATGTCCAGGAAAATCACTGTCCATTCTAAGGTTGCCTGGAACAAATCGCAGTAAGCGATAAGGCCGCCATTGTCTATTTTGTAGTGTTTAATGTATTTTTTATGTTATATATTTTGCGGTGAACAATAAAGTATATATAAATAAATAAAGCTCCCAGTTGGCATGATTTTTTACGCCATCTTCAACAATTACCGTCATATTTAAGCCAATTTACACAAAACCTTAATAAATTATACACCTAACCCTTCCTCATGAACCATCCATTGGTGAAAAGAACTTTGTTTTATAATTTATTAATTTATTTATTTTTAGCCGTTAATGTCCACTGTTGGACAAAGTCGTCCCTACTCTCATTCCACCCCTCTCCATCCAGAGCTGCCGAGGACCAATCTTTATGAAAGGAGTCCAGCTGATCCCACCATCTCCGTCTGGGCCTGCCGCGATGTCGTTTGCCATTAAGGGGGACCCACTGGGTCGTAAGTCATTTTATAATATGTAGGGATTATAGTCATGATTACTTACGGGCTGAAAATATTAAGACAGAATCAAATTAGCAATGAAAACAAAGACGAAACTGAACGAATGATGAATTTATTTATTTGCAAAAAAAAAAAAAATTGCAGTGCCACCTGTAATGTTCCCACTGCTGGGACATAATTATATAGCGTCGAAAAATTCCTCCGCATCGCTGTCGACTGGTAATGTACCCAAGAGACTGGCGGCATTGCCACGTTGTATGGCAATAATTAGCCTATGGTCAAGGTAAAAGCCTGCCCTTTGGGTCACGAGTACTGTCAAATAGCTGACAATATTATCAAAAGTATGCAATCAATCGATTCGTGAATAATTTTCACTTGGATTACCAAAAAAATACTTAAAAGCTGTTACATACATTTCATGGATGTAAATGTATGGAATTAACATCAACAAAATGTATGGGGCAGCCCGCGCGTCAGTGGTAACAAATCCAGTACAAATTGGCCTCCTATTCTATTAAAACTCCGTACTACGCTAGACCAACTCAAGCTCAATGTGCGGCCTACTGTTCATGGAAAAGCACAAGCACGTCATAATTCTTTAATTACCTCGTCTATTGGCTAAAAGTAATAAAATAAATTAGGTTAATTAACTTTTATAAAAAATATTTTCGTCTACAAGATTGTCAGAAACCTTCCCTCTGTGATACCGACCCTGTCTCGCATAGGGTTGTATAGCATTACGCTGAGCGATGGCCGTTTTGCGTGGATGTGACGCATATTTTCCCACAATTTGTTCTATTTTTGTTTGCGTTTTATCTCTGCGTCATGTTTACCGCAAATAAACGTATTTTAGTAATTCTATAATCAGCATATAATGTTCCCACTGCTGGGACTCAGGCCTCCCCTAGGTGAGAGGTAGGCCGTAATCCACCACGCAGGCCCAGTGCGGGTTGATCTTTGATTTTTTGGTTCTTGGTTTTTTTTTTTGGTTTTTTCCTCGCGATGTTTTCCTTCACCGTTTTGTGAGAGTCCTAATAATAATTCAAACAAAAATCCCATAGAAAAAACGACATCCAGGTTTTCCCGAATTTGAATATTTCCAAGGAATCATTCTCATTTTTTCTTTGCGTAGAAACCTAATACGGACTACTACGAACATTTTAAAATAAAAAATAGTCAAATCGATTCAGCCGTTCTTAAACGATGCGCTTACTAACGAGCAGTAGTACTATTCTGTAAAAATCTCACAGTGAAAACTTGGGTGAAGTGAGCTGTCAAAAGTGTCAATCCCTAACATAAGACGGATTGACAGCTTGCGACATGCTCACTTTACATAAGTTTTCACGGAGAGGTTTTAATAGAATAGACCGGCAGCATTTGATTTTTATTTACATAGATAAGTACTTACTGGCTGAAAATAATAAGTAAAACGAGATTAACATTTTGACGTCGCAAATACGGACAAAGTTAGAATTTGTAAGGAGTTTATTTGTTTACTAGCTACGCCCCGTGGTTTCATCCCCATGTGTCAAATTTTACCCAAATTCGTTCAGCCGTTTTAGCGAGGAAGCGTAACAAACAAACATCCAAAAAATCAAATCATTATAAAATCAATCTTTATACACATACTCGTAATAATATTAATTTAAACTAGCGAAAAAAATCTACAGCTCTATATATTTGGTCGATATATTAGGTAAGAAAGTGTATGAGCGTACTAGGTACGGCAGGCAGGCGCCGCCGCTGGACATCCTGGCGGATATGGACGCGAAGGTCTACGACCAAATTCGCGATATCCGCCAAAGCGGGAATAGTGTGCCAGGAAGCGCATTCGTAAGGCTGAGGCGGCGGGAACGGCGACACGCGCTCGAGCGGTGGCGCGAGCGGCTACAGCAGCCGCAATATTCGCGCAAGCGCGTTGTCGAAGCCGTTCTGCCGCACTTCGAAGCCTGGCTGAAAAGAGGTGAGCGCATCTTCTTCAGGCTCACCCAGGTGCTCACCGGACATGGTTGCTTCGGTGAGTACCTGAACAGAATTGGGCGAGAGGCCACAACTGTGCAAATTGCCACAACTGTGGAAGCAGCCTGGATTCCGCACAACACATGCTCGAGGAGTGCCCTGCTTGGGCCTCCGAGCGGCGGGTCCTGGTTGCCAGGATCGGGCGAGACCTGTCTCTGCCGGCAGTAGTGAGTGCTATGCTGGCAGAGACAGAGAATTGGACGGAAGTAGCCTCCTTCTGTGAGACCGTTATGGTCAAGAAGGAGGCCACCGAGCGGGATCGGGAGAGGGCTGATCCTGCTCGGAGAAGGAGGCGTCGGGGAGGCAACCGCCTTGGCGCCTAATAAGCCGAAAACCGCTTACCAATTAAGGTAGGTGGACCTTTGGGGTCGTGGGCGCATAGAGTGGGGACTCTGTCCGACTACCAAGCGACCCCAGGGAAGACGGTGGCACAGTGGTCACGTGCTGCCGTGCATAGCGAGACTTAGGGGAGGCCCCTTTACAGTCTCCCCAGGGATGTGCCTTACAGGCGTTGCGCAGGGGTAGTTCCGGAATTGGTCTTTTAAGAGGAACCGGGACCACCCCTATGTGCGGATGGTGATCACCGGGGTGATTTTAGTGAGATAAAAATCCCACACTCCCCGACCTCACTCTCCGGAGGTCGGGTGCATTTTGAAGGTTTCCTCCCGAAAACAAAAAAAAGAAAAAAGGTACGGCAGGCGGCAGTCAATGGTAAAAAAACCCAGTATAAGCTGGCCTCTTGTTCTATTAATACTCCGTACTACGCTAGGCCAGCTCAAAGTCCACTGGAATGCTGCCTACTGTACATGGAACAGCACACACATATCAAAATTCTTTAATTACCTGGTCTATGACCTGAAAATTGTTAAACAAGAAAAAAAATATTAATATTAACTTATACAAATCATTTTTTGTCCAGTAATAATAGTCCTCCAGACCGTATTTCGATCATGGTGGCCAATCACAATGGAGACCAGCCTTCGGTGCGGGAGTATACTGCACAAGTGTGTGCGCAGATACAGCTGCTCTCTGTCTTCACTCTAAAGCTTCGGCCAAACCTGCGTGACAAGGGCGACTGCGAAGCGGGAGCGTCAGTCGCGCGGCGGACGCTGCTCATGTTTATCTATGGCGTTGACGCTGCCGCGTATTTGACGCGCAGGTTGACCGAAGCTTTATAGTACGATGGGACGACACGCTATCCGTCACGACCGGAGAGAGATCAAGTGCAGGACCAACGGCTTACGAGCCTCCGCCCCGCGGTCTTACCCGCATAAGTCTCGATCCCGTGAGAATTTCGGGAAAAAAGTATTCTATGTCCTAATCCAGATCACGGTCTACCCATGTGCCATATTTCATCGATACGGATGAGGTTTGTTCAGCCGTTTTAGCGTGAAAGCGTAACAAACAAAGAAACATACACAAAATCAAATATTTTCCCTTTATAATATTTGTTTAGATTGATACTTACTGGCTGGTCGTACAGCACTAAGCTGAGCGATGGCCGTTTTGCGTGGATGTGACGCATATTTTCCCCCAACTTGTTCTATTTTTGTTTGCGTTTTATCTCTGCGTCATGTTTACCGCAAATAAACGTATTTTAGTAATTCTATAATCAGCCTATAATGTTTCCACTGGTGGGACTCAGGCCTCCTCTAGATGAGAGGGAGTGGGCCGTAATCCACCACGCAGGCCCAGTGCGGGTTGGTCTTTGATTTTTTGGTTCTAGGACATGCCGGTTTCCTCGCGATGTTTTTCTTTACCGTTTTGTGAGAGTCCTAATAATAATTCAAACAAAAATCCTATAGAAAAAACGACATCCAGTTTTTCCCAAATTTGAATCTTTCCAAGGAATCTTTCTCATTTTTTCTTTCCATTGAAACCTAATATGGACTATTACGAACATTTTAAAATAAAAAATAGTCAAATCGGTTCAGCCGTTGTCAAACGATGCGCTTACTAACGAGCAGTAGTACTATTCTATAAAAATCTCACAGTGAAAACTTGGGTGAAGTGAGCTGTCAAAAGTGTCAATCCCTAACATGACGGAATGACAGCTTGCAACAAGCTCACTTCACATGAGTTTTCACGGAGAGGTTTTAACATAATAGACCGGCAGCATTTCATTTTTATTTACATAGATAAGTACTTACTGGCTGAAAATAATAAGTAAAATGAGATTAACATTTTGACGTCGCAAATACGGACAAAGTTAGAATTTGTATGGAGTTTATTTGTTTACTAGCTACGCCCCGTGGTTTCATCCGCATAAGTCTCAATCCTGTGGGAATATCGGGAGAAAAAGTATCCTATGTCCTAATGCAGATCATGCGCTACCCATGTGTCAAATTTTACCCAAAGTTCAGCCGTTTTAGCGAGGAAGCGTAACAAACAAACATCCAAAAAATCAAATCATTATAAAATCAATCTTTATACACATACTCGTAATAATATTAATTTAAACTAGCGAAAAAAATCTACAGCTCTATATATTTGGTCGATATATTAGGTAAGAAAGTGTATGAGCGTACTAGGTACGGCAGGCAGGCGCCGCCGCTGGACATCCTGGCGGATATGGACGCGAAGGTCTACGACCAAATTCGCGATATCCGCCAAAGCGGGAATAGTGTGCCAGGAAGCGCATTCGTAAGGCTGAGGCGGCGGGAACGGCGACACGCGCTCGAGCGGTGGCGCGAGCGGCTACAGCAGCCGCAATATTCGCGCAAGCGCGTTGTCGAAGCCGTTCTGCCGCACTTCGAAGCCTGGCTGAAAAGAGGTGAGCGCATCTTCTTCAGGCTCACCCAGGTGCTCACCGGACATGGTTGCTTCGGTGAGTACCTGAACAGAATTGGGCGAGAGGCCACAACTGTGCAAATTGCCACAACTGTGGAAGCAGCCTGGATTCCGCACAACACATGCTCGAGGAGTGCCCTGCTTGGGCCTCCGAGCGGCGGGTCCTGGTTGCCAGGATCGGGCGAGACCTGTCTCTGCCGGCAGTAGTGAGTGCTATGCTGGCAGAGACAGAGAATTGGACGGAAGTAGCCTCCTTCTGTGAGACCGTTATGGTCAAGAAGGAGGCCACCGAGCGGGATCGGGAGAGGGCTGATCCTGCTCGGAGAAGGAGGCGTCGGGGAGGCAACCGCCTTGGCGCCTAATAAGCCGAAAACCGCTTACCAATTAAGGTAGGTGGACCTTTGGGGTCGTGGGCGCATAGAGTGGGGACTCTGTCCGACTACCAAGCGACCCCAGGGAAGACGGTGGCACAGTGGTCACGTGCTGCCGTGCATAGCGAGACTTAGGGGAGGCCCCTTTACAGTCTCCCCAGGGATGTGCCTTACAGGCGTTGCGCAGGGGTAGTTCCGGAATTGGTCTTTTAAGAGGAACCGGGACCACCCCTATGTGCGGATGGTGATCACCGGGGTGATTTTAGTGAGATAAAAATCCCACACTCCCCGACCTCACTCTCCGGAGGTCGGGTGCATTTTGAAGGTTTCCTCCCGAAAACAAAAAAAAGAAAAAAGGTACGGCAGGCGGCAGTCAATGGTAAAAAAACCCAGTATAAGCTGGCCTCTTGTTCTATTAATACTCCGTACTACGCTAGGCCAGCTCAAAGTCCACTGGAATGCTGCCTACTGTACATGGAACAGCACACACATATCAAAATTCTTTAATTACCTGGTCTATGACCTGAAAATTGTTAAACAAGAAAAAAAATATTAATATTAACTTATACAAATCATTTTTTGTCCAGTAATAATAGTCCTCCAGACCGTATTTCGATCATGGTGGCCAATCACAATGGAGACCAGCCTTCGGTGCGGGAGTATACTGCACAAGTGTGTGCGCAGATACAGCTGCTCTCTGTCTTCACTCTAAAGCTTCGGCCAAACCTGCGTGACAAGGGCGACTGCGAAGCGGGAGCGTCAGTCGCGCGGCGGACGCTGCTCATGTTTATCTATGGCGTTGACGCTCCCGCGTATTTGACGCGCAGTTTGGCCGAAGCTTTATAGTTTGATGGGACGACACGCTTTCCGTCACGACCGGAGAGAGATCAAGTGCAGGACCAACGGCTTACGAGCCTCCGCCCCGCGGTCTTACCCTCATAAGTCTCGATCCCGTGAGAATTTCGGGAAAAAGTATTCTATGTCCTAATCCAGACCACGGTCTACCCATGTGCCACATTTCATCGATACGGATGAGGTTTGTTCAGCCGTTTTAGCGTGAACGCGTAACAAACAAAGAAACATACACAAAATCAAATATTTTATCTTTATATTATTTGTTTAGATTGATACTTACTGGCTGAAAGTAATAAGTGGAATTGGGTTAACATTTAGACTTCGCAAATACAGATGAAATGGCTAAAATTTTTAAGGAGTATTTTCATCATAAAATTATTATAATTAATCATCAAAATTTCATATATGCACACTTATTAAAGTACTTACAGACTGAAAAGGATTAGAAAATTCATAATAAAATTATGAAAATATGTAAAACTAGTAAGTACAGTTCGGCTCTGAAGTGCGATACTCGCTGCGTAGTACTTCACCCCTCACCCCCGCTGACGCGTGAATGTGTTACTGCGCAGCGACTCGCCTCATGTTCCGAGCCGACATAAAGTTTGGATCGGGCTGTGCCATAAAACTTTTATACAAATAGACACATAACCATCTTAGAGTCCGTTTCCCGAAAGAAGTCCCGCGGCAATAAGTGAAACTAATTATTATTATATAGTTAGCAACATTCCAACAACAACTCTTCTACCCCAGACACCTTTCTTTATTTATGAATGTGCATTTTATTAACCAATAATCAAGCCTGCTACTCGTATATGATGTCGAGATAAATAAATAAATCAATATTTATGATTCCGTCCTACGACAGTGGCGCCGCGTCTACGAGACTTCTTTTGTGAAACGGACTTTAGTTCAGCTTTTAATGTTGCCACTGCTGGGACACAGGCCTCCGCCAAATTTCATCCAAATCCGTTCAGCAGTTTTTGCGTGAAAGAGTACGTAAAAAAATATCCATCCATCCATAGAAACTTTCACGTTTATAATATTAGTAGGACTTACGACCTGAACAATAAATAATAAGTTAAATGTGGTCAAGACTTTGTCATGCAAAAGTAGTTACTATACATGGCGACACATTAAGCTATCCATTTCCAGTTTTAGCTGACCTCACATTGTATAGGTTTTTCGTACAATCAGAAGTCAGCTTATACTGGTTGTGTATGTATAGTGTCAGTGTATAGTATTTTTATATCGCGAGCGACGCGCGCATTACTTGTGGTAACCAAGAGTACAAACACGCTGTGAATATGTGCGTGAAGACTAGTAACGTCAGCACACAAAACACACACACTTTCAACTTTGATATTTTCAGACTCCTGTATGTCAGTAGTATTTATTTATTCATAACATAGGATTTACATTATATAAGCTACCATTTAAAATAATAACAAGGGTATGTGAAAAAATAAGCAAAAGAATCATAGGGCATTTTATTAACTATTTATTGGTACTTACGTCCTGAAAATTATAAGTAAAATGGTTAACATTTAATTTCGAAAATCTGATTCCAGATTATTTTTTCTAAAGAAATCTGTTATCTAAATTTTATTGAACACCTTTTTTCAGTCATTTTAAGATCTTCCTTTGATATAATTGCAAACACATGGACATCTACACATACAAAATGAAATATTACTTACATCCTGAAAATATATAGTGAAATCGTATTAATTAACAACCCCGCATACACACAAAATGTTTCTGTTAGCGTCCATAGATATTACGACAGATAATCATTTATCAACATTTTAGCAAATATATCTCAAACTTATTTAATTACTTACGGGCTGAAAATGATAATAAAAATCAGATTAGCATTGTGACTTGCAAAAGTAGTCCATCCTTGTCAATAGAAAGCGGTCATTTGTCACTCATTTGTTCGAAAAACCCATAGGATGTGTACACCTGTAATTGGTATAAATGCATAATAACATTTACCTGTTAACTTTTATTTATAATGTATAAGTACGCTGTTTGTGTACTTATTGTAAAAAAAATACATAGATAGAGAACCCGTCCTTTGTCGAACAGTTACACGTTCGTGTTCGCCGAACAGGGCGCTCTTATTGTGTATTTGCGTGACGATGAGGCGAGGACAATAGTTGTTACCTTTAGACAAGTTATAATATTGCAGACGCAATTATGCCAGTTGTCCTAGACAGAAGCCTTTCTCCAATGAAAAATAACATATCTACTGTTGGGGTAAGCACCGATTACAGGCCTTGTGCATCATAATTCAACACAAAAAATCTAATGCCCATAGTAGCAGTATGAATGTGATGTAGAAGGATTTTTGCGTTGCTGTGCTGGCCGTCCAAATAAGCGCCAGCTTTTGCTGTTATCGAATTATACTCCTCCAATAGTGTTGCTAATAAATGTGATACTTATTTTATTATTTATTGATACTTACACTCTGAAAAAAAATACGTGTAATCAAGTTAATATTTTACATCGAATGAATAGAAGTTATTGTTGTCATTAAAATGTTCAGATAAGCATCTTTCAACATTTTGGCAAATATATCTAACACTTATTTAATTACTTACGGGCTGAAAATGATAAAAAAACATCGGATTAACATTGTGTCTTGCAAAAGTAGATAGTATCTACCGTCTTTTTATCATCATCATCAACATCTGCCTACCTTTTCCCAACTATGCAGGGGTTTGTTTCTAGTTCAACCAGATCTGCATCCGGTTGAACACCGGTTGAGAATACTGGTATCCAGCTGCCTGAATACCAGTATTTTACATGGAGCGACTGGCTATCTAACCCAGTTACTGCAAACACGATACCCCTTGGTAAGACTGGTTATTAGACTTTTGGGCTTCTGACTACCCTTAACGACTGTCAAACATTTACAAATGACCGGCGTAACGTTAACGTGCTTTCCGAGAGATGTAGGGGTCTCGATATGTAACCGTCCAACTTTTATACAGGGTGGAAGGGATCAACGCAAGGCAAGGCATCGACGCGCAAACATCGTGAAAAGGTACACCTGATGCCATAAATAAAATTACGAAAGTCCTTCATCTCGGAAATGACGGGTTAAAAAAACTGTCATTTTTGAGTGCGCAATGTATTGCAACAAACAACGCGATCAACGCTCCGCGAATGGCGCGCGCGCGCGTGCAACCTACCGCGATATCGCTTTCGAGTTTTATTTAGATTGCTGTTTTAAGTGAAACAAGTGAATTTACTATTTTTTTTTAATTAAAAATCACATTGAGTTAGATATAAGTAATGATTTTATACAGTTTACAGTAAAAAAATTGCAGAAAAAAACGTAAAAATTAGGAAAAAGCCGACGAAAAATTTCAACGTAGGGGGTTCTAGAATCATGTACTGAATCCATGGTAAGCGGTTGCGCATCGATGTCCCTGCCACCCTGTATAATAATAATATTACTAACGAAATTATGCCAAATGTTTCTGACAGAGCTTCCTCCATTGAAATATATTATAATAATATACCTAGTTTCATACCTAAATAAATGCGTACTGTTGGATTTTCATACCTCGGCACTTAACCAAGCGTTGAAAATCCAACAATGCAATAATAATATTGAGGTAAAAAAAGGCGATACTGCCATTTTATGATCGTCCACATTATAGAAAATTCATTGTCTTCTTATTTTTTCTATTAATTATTACTTACGCCCTGGAAATATTAAGAAAAATCAGATTTAAAATGTAAAAAAACAAAAACTGTTCAGCATCACAAATACCTGACACTAATTTTATTACCTACTACAGATAGTGCCATCCACGAAGACGCGCCCACTCTTCTTCCTAATCGCTTACAGTACAAGGGTGCAACATTCCGCTAGTGTTTTGGTTTTGTCGATACACACTAATAACTTATTAGTGGGTAATTAGTGTGTATCGGAAAAAGTAAAACACTATCGGAATTAATAAGCGATAACCACTAGCGATTAGGAAGAAGAGTGGGGCGCGTCTTCGTGAATGGCACTATGTGTAGCGACCTAAAGTGCTTCACATATTTTTTACGACTTGCCGAAATATCGATGTTAATTCTGAGTTGTTAATATGAATTGAATGAATTAATTAATAATTAATTAATTATTATGAATTCACATAAACCGGAATTTCCTTTTTTTCACATTATAATCCATAGTGCAGTTTCTTTACTTTATTGATTTATACTGAGTTTAATAATAGTAGTAGTTTTGAACTTTAAACTTATTTAAACTTCGTATTAAAAATGTATATATTCTAGGATATAAAAAGGTGGTTGGTTTTAAAAAAACTAAGTGGTCACTCAGACATAGATGGAAAGTGACTTTGTTTGATACTATTAATTATTACTTACTGACTGGAAATATAAAAAAAAAATCGAATTAAAATTAGAACAATGAACGTGTTTTACGATTTCGACTACCAGTGTTGGAAATCGATAAACACGTTTCACGTCTTTATAAATCCCTCTCTGTTCAATTGTGACTCTATTTTTTTTTATTATGTGAATATTGTCGTTTTCAATTGCAAATATATCGCTCACTTATTGAATTTCTAGTAGCGTCCCGCAGTTTCACCCGCATAAATCTTGATCTCATAATAATATCGGGATAAAACATATTCTGTGTGTTAATCCTGTTATATACAAGCTGTATGCTAAATTTCATCCAAATCCGTGCAATAGTTTTTGCGTGAAAGAGTAACAAACATCCGTTCATCCATCCTCACAAACTTTCACGTTTATAATATTAGTTGGATAGTAGGACTTACGGGCTGAAAGTCATAAGAAGCATCAGATTAAAATTGTGACTCGATCATCCATCAATATTACAGCATATATATCTCACAATTCTTTATTTACCTGCTCTTCCTGAAAGTAATAAAAAGAAATTGTATTAATCAGCTGTTCCATACATTTTGTTGATATAAGTAAACGCAAATTTATAATACATGACTGCAAGGTACGGTATGCCTCACGTCAGTGGTAACAAAATGAGTACAAGCTGGCCTCTTAGCATACTCAACCTATAACGTTCCCACTGCTGGGACACAGGCCTCCTCGCTGTGAGAGGGGGCGTGCCGTAATCCACCACGTGGACTTAGTGCGGGTTGGCGGTTGTCACGTCTACGAATTTTTTGTTCTAGAATATGCCGGTTTCCTTACGATGTTTTCTTTCACCGTTTTGAACACAGAGCTGATGAGATAAATTGCATTAAGTAAAGCGCCTGCCTGGATTCGAACCCACGACCTAGAACTCATAAACCGGGGCTGTTACCACTGTGCCACCACTGCAAATCCATCCTGAACAAATCTCACACTTATTTCATTACTTACGGGCTGAAAATGATAAGAAAAATCAGATTATCACTGTGACTTGCAAAAGTAGTTTGTGATTTGAAGTCAAGTCTTAGGGAAAGCTAGCATAGTACCGCTGTGTTGGGCCGCAGTGTATTGCATTCCTATACAAAAATCCAGGTCCATAGTAGTCGTCACGTCATCATGTATGAATGTGATGTAAAAGGGTTTTTGCGTTACAGTGCGGCCTGCCCAAACGTGCGCTCAGCATTAAAATTTGTTCTTTTATGATCATCCTTGAGAATTTTTGCAAACACATCTGACACTCATTTCATAACTAGCTGCGCCCCACGGCTTCACCCACATAAGTTTCGATCCCGTGGGAATATCGGGATAAAGAGTATCCTATATGGTAATCCTGGTTATAAACCATCTGTGTGCCAAATTTCATCCAAATCCGTTCAGTAGTTTTTGCGTGAAAGAGTAATAAACAAACATCCATCCATCCATCCATCCATCCATAGAAACTTTCACGTTTATAATATTATTAAGATAGTAGGAGTAGGATTTATTGGTACTTACGTCCTGAAAATAATAAGCAAAGTTATATTAAAATTTTTCATCGACAATCTGATTTATATGTCTTTTTATTTGATTTCTAAAAACTGTGTTAATTTTCATTGAATATTTAACTTTGTTTTCTGTCATTTCATGAGCATTATTTTGTATAATTGCGACCATTTTAAACGTAAAAAATATAGATGATGATGGTGATGTGATTGAGTCATAAATAACTCAATAGTTTTATGAAAAACATGATTGCCATAATGCTGGCTACCCCTAGCTTGGCAGACAGATCCTATGAAACAACATGCCTACTGTTTTACTGACATATAACGTACTGTTTTGTGTGTCTCCGTAGAATTTTATTAATTTTAAATTCACGTAGAATACGTAGTCATTCTATGCCGTAAATTATCGGGTTAAAAATACTTCATTCGTATATGAACAAAATATAATATTATTTTATTTTCGTCTTAAAATATAATATTGCTAATGAATAACTTAAAAAATAAAATACATATAATAAAAGTGAAATAACAAGCTAATAAATGTTATAATAGTCAAAAAGTAAATGTACAAGTTATTAAAAAAACAAATGATCATGATCATCCCTCAACAATAGAGATTACTTACTACTGGCTGAAAATAACAAGAGAAGTTGAATTAATATATTGTATCATGCAAAAGTAGTTAGCAACGCCCAACGTTTATACAAATTATATTATAAAACAACTATGCCATCTACGGAGTCTGCCGCGATGCCTTCTAGCAGTGTCAGGGTTCCACGTGATGGTTATATGTTATGGTATTTTGACCCACAGCTCATGCATACGGCAGACGTCATCAGCCAAGTCCCACTTCAGATTAACGGCTTTTTGAGCAACGTCAGTAGTCTGTGTTTTGGAGCTCGGTGTGGTGTTGCGAATATGGTCTGTCAATTTGACGCCTAGAATACGACGATGAGCTGGATAAAACAAACGACCAGTGGTCCATTTTAGCCCTGGATCGCAAGAGCTGGAAGTCATGGGGTCTTTGCCCAGCAGTATGATGATGCAGGCTAACAGTAATAGTAACAATTAGGCCAGTAGTCTCAAGTCAGACAAATGCACCTCCAATAAAACCACAACCACATTTTGGTCAATTTAGTTCACTGTTTGTTAAAAGGGAAAAATAATTTAATTTAAAATTCATTGTGATCTGTTCAAGTCGAGTCCTAAAGTAAGCGCATATTACACCACATCGAGCCTCAGTGCGTCGCATAAAATACAAAAAGCCTGATGTGGCCCGCTTGTAAGTTGCGTGTATCATACAAAACGTAGGATTGTGATGTAGGAGGAGTTTTGCACTGCGGAGCGGCTAGCGCAAATGTGCGTCAGCCCTTACTGTCATTTTAAGATAATTGAATTACTTACGGACTGAAAATGGTAAATGAAATCAGGTTAATATTTGATTTGTGTGATTGCAAGCACGCAACCCTATTTTTTTAAATAGAAGTTTTATGTAAATATTAATTGTACTGATCACTTTTATTTATATTATAATTTTATTATTGACAACGACAGAGTCGGCGCAAACAAAGCGGTAACTGCTCGAACATGCTCGAGCAAAAACCATTCGCGAGCATTCTCACTAATGCTCACGTGCGCTATCGTCACCATCCAATCGAAATCGTGATGATCGTGTGATGTTGCAGCGACTGTTCGCAAGCAACGTCTCGCGTAGCTGGGAGGAAAATATGCATACATATGCCACACGGAGTTCTATCCTGGACTCCTATTTTCATCTTTATAATAATTTATGAACTTATATAAAAGTTCAGTTTTAATTGATGAAAATATAGCTTATACTTATCATTACTTACGGGCTGAAAATAATAAGTTAAACTTGGTTAAATTTTTGTCATGCATCATACGAATAAAGATAAAAGAAAGATACGAATGTGATGTAAAAATATTTTTGCATTTCGTTGCGGCCCATCGGTACATTCTGCCCTCAATAGCATAGTTACAGTAAGTCGGATTTTTGTCAAAAATGAGTTGGATATACAGCCGTGATCACGGTAATGAGATCTACATTTTTATCTTACCCATTCATTTGAATCGCTTTTTAAACCAAATTTAACAATTAAAATTTTGCAGTAAGTCGAGCATTTTTTTTACGTCACAAAGCATGATTACAGTGGGTACACTTACTGCAGAAGTTCTTATTCAGAGTCCCCCGGCCAAAGTACAGTATGATATCTATACTACTAATATTTTAAGTAATTTACTGTATAAAAATTGGATATAAGCCTAGCAAATAGACACTAAGAAGATATACTGTTTTGATCCTGAGCAGTTTCCCAATATTTACTAAATGAGTAAGTAGTTTTATTATCACTACAGCCTGATAAAATAAAACTTATAAACCATATTTCAATCATAAATTTATGTGGTTTCTTAGCATAAATACAGTTAAAAACACACTTACTGTGTTTATGCTAAGTATTACCTATCAGAGAGCCTCTAGGAGACCTAGTATAACTAAGATAATTAATTTATTTTGTCTTTCAGTTACTCAGTATTGGTTTCCAAACAAGTAATAGATAGATGCTGAGGTCCTCTTTCATTTAAGGTATTAACCATCATGATCTGATTACAAACAAAGGATTTATGAAAGATTTTCTCACCAAAATTTTAACCGCGTTTTTCTCGAAACCGTCTAGAGCGTACTTACTGCAACTATGCTATTGACGGCAGCATTTCGAACGGTAAATGTGCCTTTATCGACTTTTTATGATCATCCCTAAACATTTTTCCAAATATATAATTACTGGCTGCACCCCGCGGTTTCACCCGCATAAGTTTCGATCGCGTGGAATATCGGGATAAAAAGTATCCTATGTGTTAATCCTGGTTATAAACTATCTGTGTGTCAAATTTCATCCAAATCCGTTCAGAAGTTTTTGCGTGAAAGAGTAATAAACATCCATCCATCAATCCATCCATACAAACTTTCGCGTTTATAATATCAGTAGGATTATTGGTACTTACTTCCTGGAAATAACAAGTAAAATCTGGTTAACATTTTTCATCAAAAATCTAAATTGTATTTTTTTTTAAATTAGATTTCTAATAACTGTTTTTTGAGTTTTAATTGAACACAACTGTATTTTTTTTAATCATTTAATGATCATAATTTATTAAAAAACTTGTTACTTACATCCTGAAAAAATATATAAAGAAATTGTATTAACATTTTAACACCGCAAACATGAACAAAAATTGACTAAGTGGGTGTACTTAGATATCTCCTAGTCTAGTCTCCTATGATTGCTAGCAGCAAGATCTTTTTTAATCAATTTAATAGTTTTTTGATCACTTTTGATTTCAATCAATCAATCAACTTAGCCTCTCGCGGTCCGCTGTGGGATGAGCTGTTTTCCGCCTTCCGTATCCAGTCTGTCCAAACCACAGTTTTAAGGTCATTGACCCATCTTACTGGGGAGGAATATCCCATCTACTATTACTGTAACTCCTGTCCCTCCATAGATATTACAACAGATGATCATCCATCAACATTATTGCAAATATCTTCTCACTCATTTAACTACTTACGGGCTGAAAATGATAATAAAAATCAGATTAATATTGTGATAATATGAAAAAAAAATTAGTACTCCCTAGCTTTGTCTAAAAATAAATCGTAGTGCGAATACGCTATTATTATCGATTATTTGTCATTATTTTGCTTGAAAACTCCAAATGCGTCCGGTACCAGCGCGACGATCCATTCCTGTTCGCCAAACAAGTTATCGAGACGTCTATAAAAAAAATAATTTTGCAGATGCAATCATACGTGTTGTCTCTAGCTAGACAGAAGCCTGCTGTAATGCAACATAACATAGCTATTGTTTCTTTAAACAAATGTATTAGCTGCATCGGGCCCCAGCGCATCGCATTACAAAAATTTCAGAGCACAGTGCGGCCCACCTGCAGTGGGTTTGAAAGTAATGTAAAAGGATTTTTGGGTCGCAATGCAGACCAAAATGTGCGTCAGCCTTTAGTGACATTTCATAATTAATGCTTCAAAGTATTGCAATTCAATCTGACAATTATTTTATAATTTATTAGTACTTACATTCTGAAAATAATAAGTTAAAAAAGGTTAACATTTTACATCGAAAAACAATGTTTATACCCTGTCCATTCGGGAAACCGTGATTGCAGCAATACACAATACCTTGATTGATACACGTACGGTATTATAATGTCTGTAAGAAGCCATAAATAAGATAATTCGATAAGATAAGGCAGTTTATATATTTATTTTATTACGCATTTTAAAGTTAACTTTTACGTAATCTGGAATATGTACGTTCTGAGACAGCTGTCAAAAAACGGTTAACCTAATGTATAGGGTATAAGTTATCATTGTTGCACTTCGTTTAAAAAAATAATTTGATAAAAATAATTTTGCTAGGAGAAACAAAATATAAAAAGACTAACTTTAATTGAATACCGAATTAATAAAAATAAATTCATACTGAATGTAAAAATTATAAAAAAAAAAATTATAAAAGGACGTGGTCATCTATCAATATTATTGCAGACGTATCTCAAACTTATTTTATTACTTACGGGCTGAAAATATTAAGAGAAATTGGATAAACAATGCGTTATGCAAAAGTATCGAGCACCTTTAAACTTTCATGGAAATCATAACATTGGTAACGTAATTACTCCAGTTGTCGATGGCAATCGAAATGGACTCGGCCCAGAATTTGGCTACATGTTTGGCGCCATCACTAGCGTCCATCATTTCCTGTAACCTGCAGCTGACAGGAGACGTAGGACATGATAATAGGTGTCCCACCGTTTGTGGAACAGCACCACATTTACACTCCGGAATCGTCTATGAATCCACCTGAAGAGGTTTTCCTTGTTTCAGCCAACCTGGATCCGGAGTCCGTTATACTGTTATACCCGTTCTAAATAAAAGCACACTGTTGGATTTTCAACTCTCGATGCTGAACCGAGCGTTGAAAATCTAACAGTGCAATAATATTTTTTAAGCATTACATTTAAGATTTACCTAGTGTTAGTAAAACTTTTATGATTCAGTTTCTTTTTCTTTAGCCTATTTTGTGTCCCACTGCTGGGGCAAAGACCTCCCCTTTTTCCTTCCAAACCTCCCTGGGTCAAGTCCTCAAGTCTTGAGCGATCTCTGGCCATGTTGGCCCTGCAAACCTCGTTAGATAATGTTAACATTATAGAAAAATAATCTCATACTTATGTAATTATTAATATTGTTACTTACGCCCTAGAAATATTAAGAAAAATCATATTTAATATGATTAATAATAATCAAGAAAAACTAAAACTTCGAGCATTAGAAATACCTGACATTTTACTATAACCCTGTTCTGCACAGTTTTAATGACATGAATTATTTCTACGCCAATAAAAGTTTAATTCATTATGAATATATTATTCAAATAAAACATCCGGAATTTTCTAAATTACTGTGTAAACCGCATTAAAATCCATTGTACAGTTTAAAAAAATGACTATTTTATACTATTTATTTACTACTTTATTATTAAAAATGTAAAACAATTAATATCGAATTATCATTAGAACAATGAAAACGAAGACGAAATAGATGTACAGACGCCAGCACATTTAGCTACTCGAAACTGTAAAAATTTCCCAATCAACCTTGACCCTAATGCTTTAGCGATAAAGTTGAAAATCAATTAAAGAAATTTGACAGATTGTAGTAGCTTGATGTGCTGGCGTCTATACTTTAATATTTTGTAAAAAAAGGTTATTTTTTCATTGCTTTCTTGCTCAAAACGTGTTCACAAACCACTGTTCGATATGTGAATTGTGAATCTGGTTTTATTTTCATAATATTATGAATATTGTCGTTAACTATTGCAAATGAATCCTCTACTTATTAAATTACTTACGGGCTGGAAATAATAAGAAACATCAGATTAACAACCTCCATATTGTAATTTTGAATGTTGAAATAAACTATTTACAACATTATATTTTGACATTGTGACATGATCATCTATCAACATTACAGCACAAAACATTTCAAAATATCTTATTTACCATTTTTTCCTGAAAATAATAAAAAGGAATTGGATTAATCAGCTGTCCCATGGATACATTTTCTACACAACTTGTGCGTCTACTTATAGACGCAAAAGTATATGACTGCTAGGTGAGGTAGGCCCGCGCGTCTGTGGTAACAAAACCAGAACCCTAATTGGGTAACACACTTCACAATCTGAATCATTTTGAAGGATATTGCTAATCCATTGCTTGATATGATCGAAACGTGTATGCTCAACAATGTAAATAACGCAATGAATGTTGTTGAACTGTCAAAATGAAAGCCATTGATACTGATAGTGTGTTACGGAATTACCCCGGTGTACAAGCTGGCCTCTTATTCTATTGAAACTCCGTACTATGCCAGGCCAGCTCAAGATCCACTGACGTGCACATACATGTTATTTTTTTTTAATTACCTGTTCAGTTGTCCATTCAGTTGTCCATCCAGTTGCCCATTCACTTGTGGGTTCAGTTGTTGGTTCAGTTGTGGGCTCAGTTGTTGTTTCAGTTGTTGGTTCAGTTGTGGGCTCAGTTGTTGTTTCAGTTGTTGTTTCAGTTGTTGGCTCAGTTGTTGGCTCAGTTGTTGATTCAGTTGTTAGCTCAGTTGTTGGTTCAGTCGTCGGTTCAGTTGTTGGTTCAGTTGTTCGTTCAGTTGTTTGTTCAGTTGTACGCTTAGTTGTCTGTATTAAAAAAATGGATTAATAAGATTAACTTTAATACTTACTTCGTAAAACCCCAGGACCATTTGCCTCCCGGCCGTGATCTGCAGTGGCTTATATGGAAAGCTCTTAATCGATTGGATACCCAAGTAGGCCGCTGCAGATACAATTTGTCGAAGTGCGGGCTTACTGACACGTCCAATACCCAGTGCAAGTGCGGTGCCTCTAATCAGACAATGTCCCACTTGCTGGAGTGCCCTAAGTGCCAGTTCACCTGCACCTTGAATGACTTAATGAATGCCACTGATGCCGCAATCAACGTGGCCACCAACTGGGCTCAAACAATATAAAATATCGAAGAAGAGTACCATCGACACGAAAACAAGAAAAAAACAAATTATTTTTGTCAAAAAGATTTTCAGAAATTTTATTGCTGTGAAACATAAGATATAGTCCAACTATGACTTCTAGCCCAACACTGTCGGTAAACAAAAACTGAAAGATCTTGTATCCCCTTTATAACAAAACATCTACATATTTTGAGATCATCCCTCAACGTTTTTGCAAATGCATTTGTTTCTTATTGTATTATTAAATAGTACTTACTGTCTGAAAATAATAAGTAAAATAAAGTTAACAACGTGCATCTGACTTAAGGACTTAAGGAGTCCATTATTGCACGGCGTGAAATTAATACTACTTAATTAACACGTATCGTATAACTATTTTATAGCACGTGACCTAAACGTGCACTTACGTAAGTCACGCTTTTCTGTGTAAAAATGGTCTACTTACTTACTAAAAAAATTTGAATGCAGTTAGCTGATTTGTATGAAAAGTGTATTTTTTTTGCAATATCAGTGTTGGTTCCTCAGTAAAAGAGGCATCATGCATAATCAGCCTATAGTGTACCCACTGCTTGGACACAGGTATCCTCTCGGTGAGACAGAGTGGGCCGTAATCTACCACGCAGGTCCAGTGCGGGTTGATCGATGTCACATCATCAACTCAGCCTATCGCGGTCCACTGCTGGACATAGGCCTCTCCCAGGCTACGCCACAACACCCTGTCCTCCACCTTCCGCATCCAGTCTGTCCCAGCCACCTTCTTAAGGTCCATCTAGCTGGAGGACGTCCCATGCTACGCTTGCCGATACGCGGTCTCCACTCCAGGACTTGTCTGCTCCACCATTGGTCCTTCGACAAACATGGTGAGGTCACTGCCACACAGCTATTTCGGTTCCTCCGGTTCTTTTCCGGATAATTAATTTCTGATTTTATCCTTCAAAGAAACTTAAAGCGTAGAATTACGACCTTGAAATTGAGGACCAGCCCAACTGTCAGTGTCCACGTTTCGGCACCGTATGTCATAACGGACAGAACGAAAGAAAAGCACCCCACATATTTTGTGGATTTACGTAAACGTTAATGTATGGGTCAGCTAGGCTGGCACAAGCTGGCCTCTTGTTCTATTGAAACTCCGTACTACGCTAGGCCAGCTCAAGGTTCACTGACATGTGGCCGACTGTGTACATGGAACAGTACATACACGTTACAATTTTTTAATTACCTTTGTTGTTGTCTGAAAGTAATAAAATAAATTAAATTAATAATTTTAAGTTGTACACAAATTATTTTTGTCAAAAACTTCTTTCTATGAAACATAACATACAGTGAAACCATGACTTCTGGCCCAACACTGTCGGTAAACAAAAACTGAAAGATCATCTCCCCTTTAAAACAAAACTACTACATATTTTGCGATCATCCCTCGATATTTTTGCAAATGCATCGGCCCCCGGTTTGTTAATAAATGGTACTTACAGTCTGAAAATAATAAGTAAAATAGGTTAATATTTTTCATCGGAAACCTGATTTATAATATTTGTTTCAAAGTTTTCTAAATACTGTTCTCTGATACATTTTGTCGATATAAGTAAACGCAAATGCTAGACACTAGGCGTGTGGCGGACTGTACATGGAACAACACAAATATGTTATAATTCTGTAATTACCCGTTTTGTTGTCTGAAAGTAATGAAATAAATTGGATTAATAATATTAACTTCTATATAAATTATTTTTGTAAAGAAAGGACAATGACCAAAAGTCGTACCAAAAAGTCTCATGCATCAAGATCAAAATATTATAGTAATTATTTTCATAATTTTTTATGACATTAAACGTCGGGGATTTGATTTTTGAACAGGGAATTTAATTTAAAGTAAAAAGTGTTGATATTGTTTTATTCACTTTACATGACGTTCCGTTTCAAACGATATGATTAATATAATCTTGAATTTTGAAATTGTCCTGATTACGTCTTTCAAAAAACATGTAAAAAAATTATACGTTGCCGATTCTACATTAAATAAAAATAACTAGAATAAAATAGAATAGAATTTTTATTTAAACAATTATCAATTTTTTAGAGCAATAATGGCCGTTCGTGTATGACATGTTAAACAAAACAAAGTACCTAGTTTCTGGGTTATTTTGATTTTTTTTGAAAATCTCCGAAACCCGGGTTTTGTTTACAAAAAGAACTTTTGTTGGAGTTAATATGATAAGTTTAGTCTATAAAAAACAAAGTTTGACTTTGATGCAGCATGGTACGGGATTCCATACATCCATGAGCATTGTCCTTTAATAGAAAAGAATTAATTATTGTTACTTACTGTCTGAAAATAATAAAATAAAATCTGGTTAACATTGTACATCGAAAATCTGATTTTTAATCATGTGGCCGTGGTGGCCTAGTCTTGAACTTTAAACTACATAACATAATCAGCCTGCAATGTTTCCACTGCTGGGACACAGGCCTCCTCTTTCTTTGAGAGGGAGTGGGCCATAATTCACCACGCGGGCCTAGTGTGGGTTGTCACATGTCTTCGAATTTTAGGTTCTATGACATGCCGGTTCCGTCACGATGCTTTACTTCACCGTTTTGAGAGCAGTGGTGATGAAATAATTAACACAAAGTAAAGCGCCTTCCGTGGTTCGAACTCACGACCTACTCGTAAATCGGGACCGTTACTACTAGGCCACCACTGCTTAAACTACATAATTACTCCATAAAAAACTGGTTTATTTAAAAAAAAAAAAAAAATATTTATTAGTTATATATTTCATATCTTCGAGGATATTATGTACAATTGTAAAGTGTTGTATTAATGGTTAACAAAAAGGATAGATAGACAGATGGAAAGTAACTTGGTTTTAAACTTTTAATTATTACTTACAGACTGAAAATATAAAAAAGAATCGAATTACAAATAGAACAATGAACGTGTTTTACGATTTGTACTACCGGCCGGTGCTGGAAATCGATAAACACGCCTCACGTCTTTACAAATGGTACATAATTATTTAATTACCGTTTTGTCTCTTTCCTGAAAGTAGAAAAAAAAATACCTACTTTAATATATTTTTATGAAACACAACTCAAATCTTTTGTAGTTATTTTAAATAAATATGTTGTTTTTGTACGCCATTAAAGAACTCGGATCTGGAGTTATAAGTGAATGAAGTATGTATATTATAATAATAGGACAAAGGACGCAAACTCAAGACTCACAGAACTCATAGGACTCTAAGTGTCTAAACACACTATGCCGAGGATACGCGACCGAAGTTCGGCATGATTACGCCTGCAATGCTATTTGAATTACTGGCGACACATTATGCCGAAATTACGTTGCGTTATAGCGTACAGCCGAACTTCGGTCGAGCGTAAGTTCAGCAGCAATTCGGTGGCAACGTATTCTGTAGAACACACATTATACGCGACCGAAGTTCGGTTCTTTATTTTGCATTTGTCTGTCCGGCTGTTTAGATAACACGACACGACGCCACGACAGCGCTCGAAACACTGAATATACACACAAAATTGCGCAACTGGATTTCTGCCGCGTAAGTTCGGCACTTATGGTGTGTCATATCAGACGAATACGTTGGAACGTAAAATCAGCCGCGGAACTTCGGTCGCGTACGTTCGGCATAGTGTGTTTAGACACTAAGAATTAATACGAAACTACAACAATGGTGAAATAACTCGTGAGACTACAACAATGGTGCCGATTCTTTATCTCTTTCTTTCTATTTCATTAAGAAAAGGACAGAAGATAAACATTAGTTTAATCCTGTCAAATTAAGATACTCCGTAGACAGTTTAGACGTGATTAAAAACATGACTACTAAAAATACGTAAATTTACGTCAGGCGCTGGTTAATTTGACAGGACTAACATTTTATCTTCTGTCCTTTTAGAAAAAGATGCACAATTTAGTTTAGTTTAGTTTGTGCACAGGGGAGTCGGCGCCATTGTTTTTTGTAGTCCCAATTCTTGTAGGTAAGTAAATCTACTAAATTCTCGAAATGATCTGAAGGCCAATTCCCGTAATTAAAAACGTTCAAAATCTAAGTAGTCGCAATCTTATCTCAGCGGCAATCAATGTCAAAAACTTGTCAAAAATGTCAGAGATATATAGATACTGCGAATGTTCTTAAAAATACGAGAATTACCCCTCTGTTTATTTGACATTTGATGACATCTCATTTTAATTATTTTTTTAACTGGAAATAGTTATTGTTACTTACGTCCTGGAAACATTAAGAAAAAATATTGAATTATTAAATTAAAACAACGGAAAAATGGACGAAATTAATTCACAATTTATGTTTATAAATCTTCTTCACAAGTTTCAGGATTCTTCAATATAAACTACCTATATTAATCAGTGCCTGTAATATGATGTTGTTGTTGATGTATGTTGTTGTTGTTTATTTATTTTTTATAATATTCGACGTTTTTTTCTTCTTAGACTATTGCTGGCCCAGTGATACGACTCACGAGTTGTACGTAGGTCGTGGGTTCAAAACCAGGCATTAACCCAGGATTATGCTTGTCAAAATAATACTTACACTCTGAAATAATTAAAGGCATTAGATTAATATAATTAATTTCCAAATACATGGAAAATCGGATAAGTTAGGGGCTGTTCATTTATTACGTAACACAATTTTAACCAATTTCTGAACCCCCTCCCTTCTACTTAAGAAAATATAAGACTTGAATGAACCCCCCCCCCTCCCCCTTTGAATCTTACTTAAGATCAGTATCTACCAAAATTGCAAAGAAAAAGTAGCAATTTTTAAGTAAGAATAATCTAGACCCCTCTCACCCCCATGTAAAAAAATAAGACTTTTTTGGACCCCCTCCCCCCTCAAATCGTCTTACGTAATAAATGAACAGCCCCTTACCAACTTTTACAATTAAGGATGAATTAGTAGCCTTGCCGTGAGCCGCTGAGCAAGCATCTTTATTTTTTCGACCTATTTATTATTTACGGCTAAAAAGCAGACATAGCTTCTTAAAATCGACAGCGTCTCTGTCAGGAAACCCGGCCGACGCCTGTTGCAAACTGCGGCAGGATACCTCTAAGATACTAACGTATCACCAAAGGAGCATCTTAACCTTCTGTGGTCCACTTGGAAGTCTCTGAACCGTCTCCGGACACAAGTGGGAATAATTTAAGTCCAACCTGGTAAAGTGGGGCTACCTTGTCGGAACGTCAGTAGGGTGTGATTGCGGAGCTAATATCACAAACCATGCTCCACCTCCTATCCTGCCCTCTGTGTCCCAAAACCTCAAAATGACCTTTGCGCTGCCACCGACAACTCCGTGGAAGTGGCAAAGTCTCTATTGTCAATCTATGTTCATCCTTCACTATTGTAAGAACGTTTCTTCTGCTTACTTAACATCTTATTGTTACTTACGTACTGAAAATAATAAACGAAATTAGATTATTAAAATAGCAATAAAACGGACATAATGCCGCAGGAGAGGCTCTGGACGACGGGAATCAACAGCCGATTCCCGGCTACCATAGGCGCGGGTTTGCGGGCGGCGAGCAATAGGTAGCTCGCCACCCGGTAAGGCCCGGGTCGACGGGGCGTTGTGTTCCAAGCGCGCCTCAAAGAGATGTCAGCATGAACTGACGGGGTCCACTAGGGCCGATGCCTGCCATGGCCGCGGGTTGTTAGAAAGAGATACCGTGGTCCCTGGCATAGACAACTGAAGGAACACGGGTGGGTTTTAGTCAGTAAAAGTCTGATAAATCTAAATCTTCTCCCGTTCCGCCCAGAGTGGGGAGAAGTCATTTGATGATTTCCCACAAAAAAAAAGGGTTTGGTTTGCCGTTTTACTGTATTTTCGGATAAACCAAAATCGAGCTTTTTGTAAGTGTTATTACTTTTTACAATTTTTTGTTAGCTACATTGTGATTCACTGCTGGGCAAAAGCCTCCCCTACTTCCTTCCAAACCTCCCTGTCTGGTGCGATCTCTGGCCATGTTGGCCCTGCCAACCTTATCAGATCGTCACACCAGCTTCGCCGTTATCTACCTCAACGGTAGTCTTTTACTTTTTTTTGCCGATAATGTCCCACTGTTGGACAAAGGCCTCCCTACTCTCTTTTCACCTCTCTCCATCCAGAGCTGCCAAGGACCAATCTTTATCAAAGGAGTCCAGCTCATCCCGCCATCTCCGTCTGGGCCTGCTGCGATGTCGTTTGCCATTATCATTGATCGTCTGAGGGGGTCCAAAAAAGTCTTATTTTTTTATATGGGGGTGCCCATATAAAAAAATAAGACTTTTTTGGACCCCCTCCCCCCTCAAATCGTCTTACGTAATAAATGAACAGACCCTTACCTACTTTTACAATTAAGGATGAATTAGTAGCTTTGCCGTGAGCCGCTGAGCAAGCATCTTTATTTTTTCGACCTATTTATTATTTACGGCTAAAAAGCAGACATAGCTTCTTAAAATCGACAGCGTCTCTGTCAGGAAACCCGGCCGACGCCTGTTGCAAACTGCGGCAGGATACCTCTAAGATACTAACTATCACCAAAGGAGCATCTTAACCTTCTGTGGTCCACTTGGAAGTCTCTGAACCGTCTCCGGACACAAGTGGGAATAATTTAAGTCCAATCTAGTAAAGTGGGGCTACCTTGTCGGAACGTCAGTAGGGTGTGATTGTGGAGCTATATCACAAACCATGCTCCACCTCCTATCCTGCCCTCTGTGTCCCAAAACCTCAAAATGACCTTTGCGCTGCCACCGGCAACGCCGTGGAAGTGGCAAAGTCTCTATTGTCTTCACTATTGTAAGAACGTTTCTTCTGCTTATTTAACAACAAAATGTTACTTACGTACTGAAAATAATAAACGAAATTGGATTATTAAAATAGCAATAAAACGGACATAATGCCGCAGGAGAGGCTCTGGACGACGGGAATCAACAGCCGATTCCCGGCCACCATAGGCGCGGGCTTGCGGGCGGCAAGCAATAGGTAGTTCGCCACCCGGTAAGGTCCAGGCCCGGGTCGAAGGCGCGTTGTGTTCCACGCGCGCCTCAAAGAGATGTCAGCACGAACTGACGGGGTCCGCTAGGGCTGATGCTTGCCAGGGCCGTGGGTTGTTAGAAAGAGGTACCGTGGCCCCTGGCAATAGGCAACTGAAGGAACACGGGTGGGTTTTAGTCAGTAAAAGTCTGATATGCCCTCCCGCTCCGGAGAAGTCATTTGATGATTTCCCACAAAAAAAAGGGTTTGGTTTGTTGTTTTACTGTATTTTCGGATAAACCGAAATCGAGCTTTTTGTAAGTGTCATTACTTATTATAATTTTTTGTTAGCTACATTGTATTCTACTGCCAGGCAAAAGCCTCCCCTATTTCCTTCCAAACCTCCCTGTCTGCTGCAATCTCTGGCCATGTAGGCCCTGCAAACCTTATCAGATCGTCACACCAGCTTCGCCGTGGTCTACCTCAACGGTAGACTTTTACTTTTTTTTTGCCGTTAATGTCCCACTGTTGGACAAAGGCCTCCCTACTCTCTTTCCACCTCTCTCCATCCAGAGCTGCCAAGGACCAATCTTTATCAAAGGAGTCCAGCTCATCCCGCCATCTCCGTCTGGGCCTGCTGCGATGTCGTTTGCCATTATCATTGATCGTCTGACATGCGAGCGATGTGTCCAGCCCAATTCCATCTAATCGTGGCAGCATTCCGAGTGACGTCAGTTATTTTAGTGATGGAACGGATTGTTGTATTCTTAACCCGATCCACAAGTTTAATACCCAGAATACTCCGTTCCATAGCTCTCTGACAAACCTCGAGCGTGGACCTTTGTTGAATTGTCAAAGACCATGTTTGAGAACCATACGCGAGGATGGGAAGAATACATAGACTTTTACTTACATCCTGAAAATAATAAGAAAAATCAGATTATAAAAGAAGTCAACCCATCTTTTTCAACAAGGTACAGACGCCAGCACATCAAGCTACTACAATCTGACAAATTTTTTTAATAGATTTTCAACTTTATCGTTAAAGGGTTCAAGGTTGATTGGGAAAATTTCACAGTTTCGGGTAGCTTTATGTGCTGGCATCTATACTGCACAATGGAATGTATTTTTTTATTTTGCGTGTTGAATTTGTGCAAAATGCTTGTTCTTTCCACAACCAAGTTTTAAATTATTTTTTCAGTATTCCATAAGTAAACATTTTCGTTCAATAATTTAGCAATATATTTTTTTACACCTTTAAAAAAAATGCACAAAATAGTGCATAATGATTATTTATTGTTGTCCTAGTTTCCCCGAAGGGTTGGACAGAGGTGTACCTATGGTACACCCACATTTCACCAGTTATGTTTAAGTCCCATGTAATAGGGGGCGAACCCTTTGCCATCAACCGAGCACAAATTCAGACTCTGGGCTGCTACTGAGAAATTCCAGATAGAAAAACTTAAGAGCACTTTGCCTGAGCCGGGAATATAATCCAGGATCTCATGCTCAGCAGTAGTATTTGCGACCACTAGTCCATTTACTATTTGTAATTAAAAACATCTCAAACTTATTTTAAATTGCATTATTTAATACTAGCAGCGCTCCGCGGTTTCACCCGCATAAGTTTCGATCTCGTAGGAATATCGAGATAAAAAGTATCCTATGTATTAATCCTGGTTATAAACTAGCTGTGTACCAAATTTCAACCAAATCCGTTCAGTATTTTTTGCGTGAAAGAGTAACAAAAATACATCCACCCATCTATGCAAACTTTCGCATTTATAATACTCGTATTAGTAGGAAGTAGGATAGTAAAATAATTATTAATTTTAACTTACAATCTGAAAAGATCAAGAGAAATTGGATTAACATTTTTATAAAAGAAACCGGTCAAGTACGAGTCGGATTCGAGCACTCTATTCTGTAAAAAATCTCACCTTGAAAGCTTAGGTGAAGTGAGCTCGAAGTGAGCTGTTATTCCACCTGATGCTGGTTCACCCATACACGGACCAACCACGGCAAGCGTAGCTTAACCTGATCGATCGTGCGGCTGTTATTACTTAGTCACAAGCCCCTTCACTTAGCCACAAGCCCCTTCACTTAGCCACAAGCCCCTTTACCCCTAATCACCCTTAGCTGAGAACGCCAAATGCTACTAGATTACTAAGGTGTCATCACCCAATTGGCCTGACTTCCAAACTATGCTGGGGTCGGCTTCCAGTCTAACCCGATGCAGCTGAATACCAGACTTTACATGGAGCGACTGCCTATCTGACCTCCACAAAACAGTTATTGGGTAATACGATACCCCTTTGTAAGACTGGTTGTCAAACTTTCGGGCTTCTGATGACTCGTAACGACTGTCAAAGATCCACGAATGACAGCCGGGACCAACGGCTTAACGTGCTTTCCGAGGCACGGAGGGGTCTTGGTATGTGAAGATGGTCATCCATCCTTGGACCAACCGCAGCGAGCGTAGTTTAACCTCATCGACCGAACCGTGTGGCTGTTATTTCTTAGCCACAAGCCTCTCACTTCACTTTTATTTATAATATTATTACTTACGCCCTGAAAATATAAGGAAACTTTGTTATAGATAAACGTTTGAGAAAAAAAACATCACACAACATAAATTATTTATTTATTTATTTAATACTTTAGGCACACAAATGTACAGAGGTGGACTTAATGCCATAGGCATTTTCTACCAGTCAAACAGAGACAAACAGTGGTAAGTAGGTTTTATTGTGAAAAATTGAGTAATACATTTTTTTAAATATAAATTGTCGCAAAAACCTATTAAAACTATATTGTATTGTGTATGTATTATTGTGTATGTATTGTTATATTTTATTTATATATTATTGTTACTTACGGCCTGAAAATAGAGAAAAATCGAATTAACATTTAACAAAAGCAGCCTTACGGTATCGAAAATAAAGATCACTGTGACTTTGACAGCCTTAACGTTGAGAGCAACCTAAACGCAACCTTATAGTAACGATGATAAAGATCACAATGATTTTGGCAGACTTTACATAGTGCAGTATTAGCAATTGCTACATTAAAATTTTATAACAATCGACTTTCTATTAAAATAAATTCAACCTCATTTTTGGTACTTGGCTTTACCAGAAATCTTTCTTCGAATTTTTTTGAATTATTCATTTTTTTGAGGTGTCATGGCATTTTTTCCTATGAAGCCGTTTCATTTGAAATATTTTTCGTTACACGGCGGGTGCTATATTACATGGCTCTGGTTGATGATTTACGCTATGATTAGATAATCAAAGTTTGTTTACATTACTCTGGTTGAATCAATACTCTAAAAGCCTTCAACTCCAGGCGTACGTATAAGTACGCTCACGATCACATACTGTTACGTGATAAACAAAAGATGCCTCTAAATAGAGTTCCTAACGAGTTAAACGTAGAAGACGGTGAGGAGAGTTCCTCCACCGAGTAGTAGAGCACATACCATGGCTATTAGGTCGCACTGTACGCACTTGTCTGTAGTCGTAACTGTAACTCACTTGTGAGTTGTTCAGGGGGCGATGGGCAGCTGGTAGTACAGCGGGGATCCGGGTCGCAAAGGAGATGGTTGTTGTGTCGGTCTTGTAATGACCTGGGAGTCGTAGACTCTATGTGAAGCGATGTGTGTAGATCGTATCACTTGAGGTCATGACGATATGGGTGGCATGAGTGTCAGTAGCTGCTGCGGCAGCCGGGCCATGAGCGTTGTATGTAATCTACAAGTAAATTGATACAGTTTCTGACCAATTCTTACTAAGGCTTAGAGGAACCTTTTGTTATCGATGATAGTTTTGATCAGAGTATTACTAACGAATTTGAGGAAAGTCAAGTAATAGTTTTGTTGCTGAAACAGAGTAGAGATTAAGTTGTGTGTGTTGTCTGGGGTTTCGTGAGAAACCACAAAGTCCAAGAGTGACTTGGCGATCCGAGGGGGCCCATGCGCAAATTAATTTGACGAGTTGAGTAACTGGAGGTTACTAGATAGTATGAGACACATGCTTCTTAGTTGATTATTTTTATTGTAACCTTGAGATTCGGGAATCAAATAGTGGGTAATGCTCTGAACTCTGCTATTTTTAGTTTGTTCGAATTTTCATTGTGTTTTTGCCTGTACCAAATGTGGTCAGGAGTGACCGAGCTATGTGATACTTTGCTGGCATGTTTCATTCCAGGCCAGCACCTGTAGCAGCCGCGCGTTTAAGTTTGCTATGTCGGCAATCCGAGCAGTGTACTGATGAATACTGGGTACATCTACACACGAGGACGTGTGAGCTGTCAGAATGGCCGTGTCACATCTTTGACTATTTATTGGTTTAGACGCTCAATTGATTTTTGTAATACCGGTGAACGCAGTGACGTCACATGTCACGTGAATGGAATCGGTTGGAGGGGTGTCGATTTTAAAGTTATAAAAGCGCGAGTCGCAGAACTTGGCTCAGAACGATACTTCAGATCGGACCTCCAATCGGGATCGTTGGTTCACAGGTACCTTATTACTATTGTCTCTAACTATTATAACCGTTATTATTTAAACTGTGCAGTGCTATTATTCATATAAACCTGCGTGCAAGTATTTGGTATTGTTACTGTGTTACTTGAAACCTACGCCATGGAATCTCTACCTCAAGACCATATTGATGATGGGCGAGCTGCGCAGACCTCTCAGCCGTCGACATATATATTTATTTTTTATAATAATAGCTAGTATTATAGGTAAGTATTTTAAATACTGTTTTGTTTTGTATCCACAGAGGAGAACCGTGCAGTTATGGGTCTGCCGATATGCGGATTTATGAGACGTAGAACATCTTCGACGTGGGCCAAAACTAAAGGCAAATTCATCGGCTCAACACCACGACATCGTGGCAAGACACAAGGCTGATCCCTTCTTGTCCACCCGCGTAACAGCAACACCACACCAAACGTCCACAGCAAACTGTGAGAAATCACCTACATTCAGCTGGTTTACGTTGCAGCAAGCCAGCGCGGAAGATTTTGCTGTCCACTAGGTGCATATATAAAACGAAGGTTTGCCGACTCATTATTAGTCGAATTTATTTTTATTAGTAGACGTCTATGAACCTTATTTTTATGCCAATAATGTTCATATTTGTTAAGCAAATGTGAAAAAATACAAATCTTAACATTATTTAGGTATACTGCCGTAATCCTCTTTAAATTTTTAAACAACAACTCGTATTGAAAGTCTGGTGAAGTGATGTTATTGTTATGCCGTTAGAAGTTGTCATAATTTCTTACTATCTAACATGTTGATTCACTTCAATTCTAATTTTACTTTGTTTCAATTTATATACCTACCAACTTTGACAAATTATTTACGTCCATCCTTAACCAACAAAAACCTTTGTCGTTGACAAAAAAACTGATAAACAACAGTGTTTTACTCATTTGAACGTCTAGTATGAATAGCTAAAGAATATATATTATGTTTAAAACCAGTTTACATTAAATAATTCTATCGGCCACACAAGTTTTTTTGCTAACATACAGCCCACACCAAATTGAACCTTAAAAACGGAACGTAAAGAAGGAACATATTGAAAGAAACGATACGGATCATTTGCTAATGACAATGTTTACCTAATAAAAAAATAAAATGATTTTATTAGTTTTATTTAATTTACTTTCTTTTTTTTGCTTAAGTGATTTTTTGACCACAAAATTGATTTAATAAAAAAAACAAAAAGTAAAAAGCAGCGAAACAAAATTCCTTAGTTGGGATCGAACTCACGTCGTCTAGCTTACATCGATAGCTATCGCAGGCGCTTACACCGCTTAGCTATGGGAACCTTGTTATATCAGACTAAAATATGGGCTCATATTCCTTAATTGTGAACCCATTTATTTTATCTTTAACCGCGTGTGTATATTACGCTTGGAGGTATAAGGAACAGGGTGTAAAGTTCACTCATCCTCCATAGAAAAGGGAGGATCCTCCGACCAGACGGGTGTTGTGTCTGGCGGGCAATTGCCCAACGTTTGATGTTGGGAAATTGTATCTATTCTAATTGCGCGGTAAACTCTGCTTGCGAGATGCAGGATTTGCGTGACGTCAGTATGACGCGTTGTTCGCATGTGGCGTTGTAGATACCGCTACATAATAATGACAGTTACCGAAGTATGCGCTACGTAAACTAATGAAATGGGCCCAGTGTACAAACACTTTTACACCTCAATCATATTTTTTAAATTAGATGAGGTCGGCGTTTCCTATCACCATGTCGATCGATATCTGAAATGGTCTTTTGAGGAAAGAACCACACAGATTGAGAGGCCCTGTCCTGTGACCTGAACGGTAATAACCATTACGTCTGTTTCGCTAGCTTATTTAATTTAACCCTATATATTATGTAAATATTATATTCTGAAATAAAGACCTAACCTACGGTGCTCAGACCTGGTCGCTCACCGAGTCACAAAAGTTCCGCCTTGGAGTTTGCCAAAGAGCGATGGAACGCAGCATTCTGAGTGTTAAAAGACAGGACAAAATTCGGAACACCACACTGCGTTCCAAAACGGGCATAATGGATGTAGGAATGAAGGCTGCCAGGCTCAAATGGGATTGGGCGCGTCACATCAGCCGTATGCACGATGACCGCTGGGCAAAGGCCTCCACACAATGGGTGCCTGAAGATGGACGGCGCCGCCGAGGCCGGCCCAGAAAGAGATGGCGAGACGATCTGGACGCGTACCGCGAGGACTGGTTCGATGTGGCGCGGGACAAGAGTTCCTGGAAGGATTTGGGGGAGGCCTTTGCCCAGCAGTGGGACAGTATAGGTTAATAAAAAATAAAAAAATATTATACTTACTTTGAATTCCTCCTGTAAAATAAATCAACACTTTTATTAATTGCACTGCTAAATATTTATTAATAAACAGTTAAATGTAATGCATAATAAATATGCATTACATTTAAAGGTTACCTAGTGTTAGGCGGGCCCTAGACGGTTGGAAGGCCAATTTACGTAGGTAATTAAAAAAGTTTAGAACCTAGTCGTAATCTCATCTCAGCGACAATCTATGTCAAAATCTTGTCAAAAATGTAGGGAAATTAGAGGTATTTTTGACAGACTGAGATCAGACTATGAACGTTCTTAAAATTACGAGAATTACTCCTGGAGTATATTGCACAATATTACGAATTGCGCAAAGTTTTTGACCACCTAGGGTTAATATTAACTTAATAATATTGAAGATTGAACAAAAGTTTGAGCGTATTTTATTTTTACTGCACCATATTTTCATTGCACCGTGTAGGATCAGTATTGCGCAATTTTTGAAGCCTATCTGGAAGCCTTAATTTATGAAGGAATCCACACGGAACACAGGGCAAGTCTTGCTCATGCGAAAACATCTATGCCGTCAAAGATCTACGAATGACATGGTGTAACTGACCCGCCTTTTTTTTATTTATATAAATTTGTTTGGTGACATTGGCGCCACCCCGGCGTAACAATGCGACCTAGGACTTAATAACTTCTTCACAATTTTTATTTTATTTTTATGCCAGAATGTTCCTTAATTGTCTCCCTTTTTTAGTCATATTATGTAGAATCTGTCAAACGTAATCCAGGGTGTCCCAGAACTCAACGTCATGCCGAAACGGGGCGACAGGATTGATTGCAAACATCATGAGAAAAATCAGAAAAAAAATCTATCCCATGCAGTTTGAAAATTATGGGCATTTAAGAAAAACCTAAAAATTTGGTCAACCTGTAACCATTTTTCGGTTATTGTGGTTAATTTTTATTATTTTTGTTCATTTAAACTTTGGAACCGTAACCATAAATAATATTTCTGAGAATCACAGTCAAAAATAATGACACAATTGCCCCAAGTTTCCTAGAATTAAGACTTTGTTAAACTATGAATTTAAAATTTTCAAAATTTGTCGACTTTGATAGACCCTCCTTTTAAAAAAAATGAGTGTGAGAGTGCCTTGGCAAGTGCCATTAAAAGTTGGCGCATTTAATCAGGATTGTAAAATGGTCCAATACTTGTTAGTTTCATACTAAAAAAAACGAGTAAAAAAATAAAAACCTCAAGTAACCCGATTTTTGCTAACCCATTTTACTCAGTTAAAATGTTTTTATTCGCACAAGCTCTTGGTAGGTTCTTAATTTTACGGCAAAATGATGAGAGAGATGGATAGTGGATATTTTTGCCATGACTGAGAGAGACAGATAGTGACGCCACGCAATGAGACGAAGATGCGTCGTTTAAACGAGTGCGAATGAAACAGATACAGACGCCATACCAAGCAAATGGCTACGCTACCAGTCTGACACCAGTTAGTACGTTTCGCTCATTCGTCTACAGCGCACCTTTCCGTATTCGCTTGTGTTGATTTAATACTGACAACTTTGGCTTCTCTTTTTGGACTTGGATTTTTGTGAATTGAACTTGTTGATTACATACCGGCAACTTTGACTTCTCTTTTGGAATTGGACTTTTGTGTTGGCATTCTTGTTATCTACCATGCCTACGCGCTACACTTCATAAGAATATGCACCTCATTTATGGGGAATGCTGATGCAACGCAAGTGCCGCCGCTAGAGTTTATCGTGAAAGATATCCAAATTTAGAGCGCTATTCGGATCACCGCGTGTTTGTTAATGTGCACCGTTCACTCACGGGGAGCGGCCATTTCCCGAATCAAATATGGGCTGGAGGTAGACCTCGCTTTCCTTACGAGGAAGAAGTATTGCAAGAGGTCGCAGATGACCCAAGTATTTCCGTTCGTGGAATTGAAGAAAGAACGGGAATACCCAAAAGCACAGCACATCGTATTTTACAAAGAGCCGAAATGCATCCGTTTCACGTACGAGTTCAAAGTCTTCTCCCTCGAGATTATCCTGAAAGGATTTCATTTTGCAGAACTATGCTATAAAGGCATAATGAAAATCCCCAATTCATCCAAAAAATTCTCTGGTCAGATGAATCTACATTTAAAAAAGATGGTTACATAAACTTACACACTTTTCACGAGTGGCAAGTGGAGAATCTACATTTAATGCGAGAAGACAGATCCCAGTACCGCTTTAAAGTAAACCTGTGGACCGGAATTTTAAACGACAAAATTGTTGGGCCTTTTGAGCTGCCTGAGAACTTGAATGGCACGAATTACCTACATTTTTTACGAGAAAATTTACCAACTTTGTTAGAGGACGTACCACTAACAGATCTTCGCCACATGTATCAACAAGATTGCTGCCCAGCGCATTAAGCAGTGCAAGTAAGAGATTTCCTTGACCAAGAATATCCGGGAAGGTGGATTGGACCTTCAGGCACTATCTCGTGGCCAGCCCGTTGCCCAGATTTAAATCCCCTTTTTTATTGGGGCGTTCTCAAAGAAAAAGTTTATTCAAAGCCCATTGAGAGCGTAGCCGAGCTGCGTGAACGAATTTCTCAAGCTGCTGAGGACATCAACTCTTGAGGATATGCCCGGCTAACAAGTAGATCTTTTTTAAGAAGATGTAGGGTGTGTATTGCGGCTGTTGGTAAACAATTTGAATATTTGTTGTAATAAAAAATGTTATTTCCCTATCTGACTTTTATTCCAATAAACATAAACTAAACTAGGTCAAGATTTTTCATTATTTTATTAATTTTACTTACTTTTGTTGACTTTAGTAAAAGTGGCGTCACTATCTGTCTCTCTCACTCATGGCAAACATGTCCACTATCCATCTCTCTCATCATTTTGCCGTAAAATTAAGAACCTACCAAGAGCTTGTGCGAATAAAAAACATTTTAACTGAGTAAAATTGGTTAGCAAAAATCGGGTTATTTGAGGTTTTTATTTTTTTACTCGTTTTTTTTGGTATAAAACTAACAAGTATTGGACCATTTTACAATCCCGATTAAATGCGCCAACTTTTAATGGCACTTGCCAAGGCACTCTAGTACATTTTTTTTTTTAAAGGAGGGGGGCCTTTTGAAGTCGACAAATTTTGAAAATTTTAAGTTCATAGTTTAACAAAGTCTTAATTCTAGGAAACTTGGGGCAATTGTGTCATTATTTTTGACTGTGATTCTTAGAATTATTATTTAGGGTTACGGTTCCAAAGGTTAAATGAACAAAAATAATAAAAATTAACCACAATAACCGAAAAATCGTTACAGATTGACCAAATTTTTAGGTTTTTCTTAAATGCCCATAATTTTCAAACTGCATGGGATAGATGTTTTTTCTGATTTTTCTCATGATGTTTACAATCATCCTTTCGCCCCGTTTCGGCTTGACGTTGAATTCTGGGACATTCTGTATAAATAATAATTTATTTTTTAACGACGACGATTTTTTGCTGGCGCTTTTTTTGCAAAAAGTATAGATGCAATAAACATTGTATTGAATTGAACGATGCTAAAGATCACAATGATTTTGACAGACTTTACACTGGCAGCAACCCAAAAGCAACCTTTTTGTAACGACAGTAAAGATCACTGTGCCTCTATGTTTGCCATGCAATGTGACAATGCTGCCAGTCTTTTGGGCACTTTTTCTGTTCACAGAGCGATGCGGACTAATTCTTTGATGCACAATGATTCTTTTCCCTCTTTTAGTATATACATGTAGAAATTATTATTACTATGTTAAGTCTGTTAGCTTGTATATGGTGAAATTAAATTAGCTAGTGAAACTCCAAAGATGCGTGGGTGGGATATCTAAACAAGTTAAGATAAATGAAATTTTCTCAATTCATACTTCAAGTAACAAAACTACCAGCGGTCGTTAACCCCAAAAAATAACATCAAATCTTCTTGGTGAAAGATTTGGATAGCCATTACGTCTGCAGAGTTTCGCTATCTAATTTATTTTGATCTTGTATATTATTTAAATATTATATTCTGAAATAAAGAAAAGTATTATACGTACTTTGATTACCCTCTGTAAAATAAATCAATATTTATTTGCAGTACTAAATATTTGTCGCATCATTGACTATTTATTGGTTTAGACGCTCAATTGACTTTTGTAATACCGGTGAACGCAGTGACGTCACATGTCACGTGAGCGGAATCAGTTGGAGGGGTGTCGATTTTAAAGTTATAAAAGCGCGATTCGCAAGAGAACTTGGCTCAGAACGATACTTCAGATCGGACCTCCAATCGGGATCGTTGGTTCACAGGTACCTTATTAGTATTGTCTCTAACTATTATAACCGTTATTATTTAAACTGTGCTGTGCTATTATTCAAATAAACCTTTTTTCAAGTATTTGGTATTGTTACTGTGTTACTTGACACCTACGCCATGGAATCTCTACCTCAAGACCATACTGATGATGGGCGAGCTGCGCAGACCTCTCAGCCGTCGACATATTTATATACTAGCTGCTCCCCGCGGATTCACTTGCATAAGTTTCGATCCCGTGGGATGATCGGGATAAAAAGTATCCTATGTGTTAATCCTGGTTATAAACTATCTGTGTACCAAATTTCATCCAAATCCGTTCAGTAGTTTTGGCGTGAAAGAGTATCAAACACCCATCCATCCATCCATACAAACTGTCGCGTTTATTAAAAATGATTATAGTAGGAAGTTGGATTACATTTAAAGTCACCTAGTGTTAGGCAGGCCCAAGACAATCGGAAGGCCAATTTACGTATAATTAAAAACGTTCAAAATCTAGGCGCAATCACATCTCAGTCACTCGTGATTTTTACGAAGATGTTAGGCAGAGGTGTACCTAAGAGGGCACGCCGCGATAGCGGCGATAAGACCCCTCTTTGAGGAGTGGCTAGAGAGGCGCCACGGCGCCCTCACCTACCGCCTGACGCAGGTCCTCACCGGACACGGAAGTTTCGGGAGGTTCCTGCACATCATTAGGCGGGAGGAAACGCCCGGGTGTCACCATTGTCATGATCGCCCAGAGGACACGGTGGAAGTCTGCCCAGCTTGGGCGGAGCACCGCCGTGTCCTCGTAGAGGCGATCGGCAGCGGCGGCGGCCTCTCGCGCCCGGCCCTGATGCAACCCATGGTCCGGGCCGAGAGGGAGTGGGAGGCAGTCGCTTCCTTCTGCGAAGCAGTCATGCTAGCGAAGGAGGTGGCGGGACGGACGAGGGAGAGAGCCTTCCGTCCCAGCCGCCGCGGGAGACGCTCCGGGCGTCGGGAGCCGCGTGACGGCGGAGAGGCCTGCGGGCGGAGAGCAATGGGTAGCTCACCGTCCGATCAGGACCAGGCCCGTGCCGGACGGCGCGTAAGTATTCCACGCGCGCTTCAAAGAGTTGTCAGCATAATTTGAGGGGCCCCTTAGGGCCGAAGCCTGCCGGGTCAGCGGGGTTGTCCGAAAGGGTTACCGCTACCCCGGAAGATAAAGGGCAAAGGAAGGAACATGGGTAGGTTTTAGTCAGTAAGAGTCTGACACTCCCTTCCGCTCCACCCAGAGCGAGAGGAGTCATTTGATGATTTCCCATCGGGAAAAAAAAAGGTGTACCTAAGTACACCCACATTTCGCCAGTTATGATTATGTCCCATTTAACAGAGGGCGAGACAATTGCCATCAACCGGGCACAAATCCAGACTCTGTTTCTGCGAAATTACTGATGCAAAAACACAATAATACTTTGCAAGACCTGGGAATCGAAGCCAGGGCCTCATTCTCAGCAGTAACGCTTGCGACCAGTAGACCAAAGCAGTCAGGAGCTTTTATTAGCATTAAAATCGTTACTCACTGCTTGCGCAAGAGCCATAACACAGCATAGGACGACTAAAATCTTCATTATAACCTGCAAAATGTAAAACAAAAAATATTTACTTACAACCAGCAACTAGGATTGCAACCATACTTTAATATAATAATAATATGAATATTTTATTTCAGATCAAAGATCCATAATATGTTGTTAGTAAAAGTCTTAACCTACAGTTAGTAAAAATTACACTCTATACAATGTGTAACTGAATTAATGCACATTATGAAAGTAGTTTGTTCAGAATCGTTTACTGAATCGATTTCTGTAATTTTTAATATAGGTAATATTTTATCCCAAAAATAATTAAAACTACGTAAATTACTCTCACACTTCCGCTGTACAGTCAAAACAAACCAAAATAGATGAAGTACCCACTGCGCTAGACCCTTATACGAGTGCGATTGTTTGCATGCGTAAATTTGTAATGTGACCACAATTTTCTCCCACAATCAGTGTAACTAATTTATGAGAAAAACAATGTTTATTACATAATAATAAAAAATCAGTGTATGTATTATGATTATAACATAACATTCTAATTGGGGTGTCTGGTGGTGTGCGTTAATTCCGGGACAAGTTGTATACAAAAATTTAAACTACTGACACCTACGTGTGCAGCCGTATCCAGTGAGCCAGCATGAGGCTCTCCCACTTATCACTCAATACACTCAGGATTCTGTGAGGGCTAGCACGAATTCTACTTAGAATAGAAGCGCACCGTTTCCGTATAATGGCATGAAAACCATCAACCCTTGCCTCGGTGAACATCCCGGAAGCGCTACAAAAGCGCGGTAGACCCAACAGCATCCTGAATACATTGTTATACTGGACACGCAGGGCGTTGTATGCCCTCAGCGTATACCCGACCCACAGACTGCACGTGTAAAAAGACTGGCAGTATGCTCTGAAAAGGGTTATTTTGACTTGCGTCGTACAACCTGCAAATCTACGAATCAGCATATTATCTCGGACAGCCATAGCCCTGCGTTCCCTTTCTGTGTCCAGGTCATCATTCAGGTCATGAGTGACCCAGTGACAAAATATAGAGACTAATATAGTAATAAATACAGAGGTAATATAAAGACAACCAATCTGCCTGCCTTTTTCCAACTATGTTGGGGTCGGCTTTCAGTGTAACTGGATGCAGCTGAATACCTGTATTTTACATGGAGGAACTACCTATCTGTCCTCCACAACCCAGTTACTAGGTATGTCTAGTTGTCAGGGCTTCTGACTACCCGTAACGATTCTCAATAATCCACGAATGGCAGCCGGGATTGACCACTATTACCACACTAAAACGATTCGAGTATTCCAGAAATTCCAATCAAATTCATTGGATAGATTGTCACAGAAATTGTCTTGACAAAACAGATGGCGGCGTTAATTCCGATTTTGGCCACGCACTGAAAGAACCCTTGTCGCGTTGTACAGTTTACACTTACGCAAGATTTAAAAGCTATCTTCTCATAAAGTATCGATGAATATTTTATGGTTTTACGAACATTGTATTATAGAAACCATACGAAATGGGTCTTTAGTTAGGTCTAGACTCAACCAAAGCGGAGGTGAGCAGAGATGTGCGAACCGGAAAGGAGAAGAGATGTTTAACAGCTAGGATGTATCCACCAAAACTGTGAGCGGAGATGCCTACTGCCCAGACCGGAGCAGTGGGGTAACTGCGCAAGACACTATCAGTAGCAATGTTTCCTTTTGACAGTTCAACAATTTTCATTGCGTTGTTACGTTGTTGAGCAGACACATTTTTCAAACATATGAAGCAATGTATTAGCAATATTCTTTAAAATGATTCAGATTGAGATTGATAATGTGTTACGCTTTTAGGGTGCAGAGATGTGTACTGGCTAGAGCAGAGCTGAGCTGCGTGCGGCTCTGGGGGCCTAACATAAAATCCGTGGTTTCGACCGAAAATACGATCGTTTCCTACTCATACATAAATAAGATTAGTTCGGGACTCGAACTAAGAACGAATGACAACACGATTTGACAGTGGTGCCTACTTCCAATAGTATTATTTGCTCATCCGAAAACCTGAATTTGACACTTGTTTTGACGGATCAGCTACTTTCGGACGGGCCCTTATCTTCGTTGACGAAGGTAGAGAGTAAACCCCCCTGGTTGTAGGCGCGAGAGCGGCGGCCGGGCTGTACGACGCGGGGGAACAAGCGGTGTCGCTCGCCGCTCGCCGCTCACATCTCCGCTTCGTCTCCGCTGCGCGCCATCGCCAGCTTGGGAGGCACAGCTCACCTCTTTGATTTTTCACGCTAAGCAAAAATGAGACATCTCCTCTCCTCTATGCTTAACCGTATCCACTGAAGTTAAGCGGAGATTATATATTAAGTAAATAGCGAAGTCTTATTAGTTGTTATAAACACAATATCTCCTCTCCTCTCGTCTCGTCTCTCCGTTACTCAAAGTTATAGTCCCGGTAATCCGGCACTCAAAGTTACGATTGTTATTTCACGAGAAACATTCCTTTGCATTTTGCTTCACTGTAAGATATTTATGGCCGTGATTATACATAATAAATAAGTTTTTTTTTTAAATTATGTTAATAAGTACTTACTTAGCTTGTTACCAAACAAGTTATGACTTTATTTTCACAACGGTCTTAGATTTCAATATTTAATAGCCAATTTATTTTCAAACAATAAAAAGCCTACAAAATAATATTTTGTAATATTCTGGAAAAATCATAAAAAGGCAAACTGTTTTCATTCGATTACATTTTTAGGGTTCCGTAGACAAAAGGGGTTACTAAGCATTGGTAAGTAGGTATGAATACAAAGTTAAATTGCCACAAACTTAAGTGTTTTTGATTCATTGATCTGGCGCATGTTTTTAAGTATTTCCATATTTTTTAAATTCAGATTAATTAGGCAAAAACACAGTTTTTTTTTTTTATTATTTTGATGAATTAAGTAGGTATTAATTCATTTAGTGCACTAGGGAGCAATATTTCATATTTACGGTTAGTAATATTAACAGATAGCTTTTGCGACTTTATCCACGTGAAATTTCTTGCTACCGCGACCCACCGCGTCGTATCGCATTGCCCACCCGCGCGATTACTTCGTTTTCGCCTAACGTTCTTTCGACTTTTTTTCTTTTTGCTCGGCTCCTAAGGGTTGTAGCGTGATGTTGGCCTATAACCTTCCTTAAGAAGTGGGCTATTAATGATAAAAATTAACTAAAAAAAAATTTTTTTTTTATTTTTTTTATTTTTTTTTTTTTTATTTTAATTTTACTGGTAGTTCCAGATATTGGCGCGTCTAAGAAACTAAGAAACTAACTCTTCAGCTTTGTTATACTATAGTAGGTATACATTACACACATACAGGTTACATACACACAACAACAGAATCTAGGGATATTTTATATTTCATCAAATATCTAAAAATCTATGAAGAATTTTCTGATATAATAAATGGAAGAATGGTAGGTTATTTTAAGGTCTTTAATACAAAATAAAAAACATTTAGTGATTTTTTTGTTTTAAATATAAATGTTATTTTTTTTTAATCGTCGTAGGAAATTTGTATGATAAAAAAACTTCAAGTCTTCTTATAAAACTATTAATTTTAATTAAAATTGAAAAAATCTTATAAACTCTAATTATTAATAATCAGTGTTGCCACCTCTTACATTAATTACTCATCGATATCGATTGTTCATACTTAAAATTAAATTGTCAATGTCTTGCTGCGGTATGAGGTCCCATGTTCTTTGCAAGTGTTCGTAAAGTTGTTGTTCCGTCGTCACATTTGGCGGGAAATTTCTCAAAGCTTTCCGTTGTAACATGTCCCAGGCATTCTCGATAGGATTTAAGTCGGGTGACTGTGCAGGCCAATCCAAAACTTGAATATCGTGGTCTTGGAGAGCGGCCGACACCAGCCGCGCCGTATGGGAAGGAGCATTATCGTGTATGAGTAGAAATTCCTGGCCCATTTGGATTCTGTGTGGGACAACCTCCTGAGCTCCTGAGGGTGCTGTAGACGGCTAACTCTCCCTGGAATTCTCCAAACGCGTGTTCTTCGCGAATCCGGATGAAACCCAAACCGGGACTCATCGGTGAACAGCACCAAAGATCATTGTTCGTCACTCCATGGTAAATGCTCCCGAGCCCACGAAAGCCGCCGGCCACGATTGCCACGTCGATATCTACCCGTGTGCCATCTAGGCACATCCCCAGTACTGCGATAACGTGACCACAGCCTTGATTCATCACATTTTGGCTGGTGTGTAAGGCCTCAGCAACGACGCGTTGAATGGCACCATTTTCTAACATGCCCACGGCTCGTAACATTTCATCTCGACTCAAATGACGACGTGACATGACTCTTAAAGTTCACACGGCACGTTAAATTAAAAAAGAAAAACAATCTAATCCCTTTTCATTAATTAATATTAATAAAGCAATTTTAATTTTCCTTAGCGTAACTAATTACTCACAATTTTGCCGCCGTATTTTTTTATCTTTTGTTTTTTATTTACATTTTTAAATTTTGAAACTAGAATAAAAGAGGTTTCAATCTGGATATAAACTTTTTATGGAAACTAAAAAGATTTTAAACTATAAATTCGTAAATAATTTAGGATTAAGGTATATAATTATTCTGTCGATGTGTGTATACAGGTAAATATTTGACAGCTATTACTGACGTTGCCAACATTAAAAAGTCACGTCCTTACTGACGTAACAAATAAATTCATGATACGGAACCCTACACTGTGCGTGGTCCGACGGGTTTCCAGTTTTAAACCATAAATATAATAAGACAACCTTCACAGTAAAATATATATTGTGATATTGTTCTACAGGATCAAATTGAATTAGCTAGCGAATGAATGAATGATATTTATTTATTAGGTAGCTAATATAACTTCTTAAGATCTTTGGGTTTCACTATATTCGGCTAGTGCTGCTATTTCTGCCGTGAAAATATTTAGATTTTACATCTTGGATAAACTTATCTCATGCAGTACACATTTAGTAATTATCACATAAAAATACTAATAATAATTTCATAATTTAAATTTGGATTACAATGCAATATTAATAAAGTTAAATTAAATACAGTTTAAGTCATTTAAAATAATAATTTATATTAAAAATAGCTATCAATAATAATGATGTCATGTTAAAAAAAATGAAAATGAAAAAAATGAAACTCCGCAGGTGTAATGGGTACCGAAATTTAATGACAGTAAAACACATACAAGATTTTCTAAACGCGTATTTAATTTCAAGTGACTACACTACCAGCGATCGTTGACCCCGTAATGAGCTGTAGTTATTTGACATTGAGTTTTTTTTGTTTTATCGTTATTAGATAAAGATGGTCACCAACATCTTCGAAGTTCCGCTAGCTAGTTTAATTTGACCCTCTTAAAAAACAAGATAATAAAAAATATCGCATAAAATTCAAAATAATGTAAAAGCATCTAATTTTCTTGAATTAACGCCATCTATCGTGATCATGTGGAACTAAAGACAACAAGTTCGTGTTTGACCCGTGGTCCCACCCGTCGTCCCTGGAAAGTACCGTCTCTCCGAGAAATACAATGCTGCCGATCAATCTGTTATGTTTTCGATACTGTAGGCTTTCATGCTGAAAATGATGCCACACTGTCACTAGTGGAGATAGTATGGCAACATTTTTTAACAAAATGGCAATTACAAGTGAATTAAAAGTCCGACTCATGTCCGACTTTACTAAGACCGGTTGTCAGATCTTCGGGCTTTGACTACACAATCGACTTCAAATAAGCGCCGGGAGCAATGCTTTAACGTGCTTTCCGAGGCACAGAGATGTCCCGATATGTAATGGATGAGACGTAAACGTAAAACCTAAACAGCAATTGCAATCTGAGGAAGGACATCGCCATCGAGGCAGGCCGCCGCGAAGGTGGTGTGACGATTTAATCAAATTCATTTTGTGCAATTTCGGGCCATGTTAATACCAAATAACATGGCCAGAGCACAAAACCCAGCAGATAAAATACAATACAAGTTATTAAAAATGCAATTTGATTTACGAGGTTAAAGCGAAATGGCATTATAATAAGTAGTTAGCTATTCATTTTTCGCTATAGCTCTCAATTCGAACTGGGCCTTTGACCACCTGCATATGCAGCGGACGTGCATACCTCGTCATCACCCTCAGCCACATCAGACACTGGCACACACTGACCTATGAGTTATACAAGTACGCTTACTATCGATGACAAAAAGAAGACCTTTGATTTTCGCCATTTTGGCGCTGATAGCAACGTGAGCGTCCGCGGTACTATTACGATAGTAAGTTTCACAAAATGCGCATACTCACACGATAAAAATAAACACAAAATACACAAAAAAATATATTCCACGATTTAGACCTAAATCATTAGAGACGTAGGAGGTACCAAAACAACACGACAACCATTTGCAACAGTGTGTCATTTTTAGTTCCTGAGACGCTCGAGCGGGGGGCACTTTGAATCGGCACAAAAAACAACTGTTATATAGTATAATTTAATCCAGTGAACTTGTTTATTAGAGGTCAGTACTGGCATAGCACACTGCACTTTCGGCCGGTCAACAAGAGATAGATATTAAATCAAAATAAGGCTATTTTTAGAGATTCTGAGCCTATCTCATGAAGAATATTTTTGTGAATACTATTGAACCGTTATGACGATGAAATAATAAACAATTTAATTATTTGTAACTTTTTATTACAAAACTGCGTTTCAACGAAATGTGGTGGGACCAGAACAGTACACTTACAATTTATATACCTCTGTCCCTTTCACACACGTTCTTAACTTACAACATAATTACTTAAAACTAGGAATCGGGTACTATAGTATAAAAATAGACAAGATTACTGTAAATCGAGATACAACTCCAACAATCCGCGTTAAATTAAGACATATTCAAAGTTGCGTATTATTTCAATCCAGCGTAGTGTACATTTCAAATCGGCGTAGTTTCAATTGGCGTGTTTGTTTGTGGTCCCCCAGTTTGCGTAAGACATGCGTAGTATAAGAGCTAGTGTGAAAACGACATTGTGACGTTACAATCTGTTAGTACTTAAGTCGGCAGACTACGACGGTACGATATCGTTTCGACGTCACTACGATATTGTTAGGCAGCGTTTACACGGATATTTTTTTTCAGCAATTATTGCAGGAGGTAGTAGAGCAATCCTGATAATTCAACTCTTTAAATATACTTCAATTGTTTTAACAATTTTACTTCTGATAGCTCTGAGATGGATATATTCTGTATTGCTTATGAATTATTATGTTATATTGTGTTGCTTCATATCGCTTAATACGGTGTAACATCAAATATTACTGAATATTGCCCAGAATTGAGCGATCTAAGTAGCCCGTGTAAGCGCATCTATATGACCTCGATGTGATCGCTTTCCAAATTCAATCAAATGTGACATCATTTTAAAGTTTTCAGGTTCCGAAGAGTTGTTTACCTGTGTTTACTTCTAGTTATGTTGTTTCAAAGTGTCGTACCGATATCGTACCGCAGGCGTCCGACGAGTCGTCCGTCTATCGCTCATGCCGATTCAGTTTTCGCAAACTGGTGACGTCCATGCCGTATATGGTGAAACCGGTCGGCTCACTGAAGCGTACCTATAAAAATAATCTATTTTAGGGTCTATCCAACTGTGCTTGTCAGGAATTACGACCTTAGCATTATTATATTAGTTATTTATCTATAGGCCTGCGTCGACTGAAATAAATGATTAAATAAATAAATATTACAATTGACACTGTCCCTGCTGTGCTGCAGCCTAGTCCTCACTATGCTACGGCGTAGACCACACTATGCTACGGCGTAGACCACGCTAAGCTACGGCGTAGACCACGCTAAGCTACGGCGTAGATCACGCTATGCTACGGCGTAGACCACGCTATGCTACGGCGTAGACCACACTATTCTACGACTTAGTCCACAATATTATTATGCTACGACGTAGCCTATACTGTGCTACGACGTAGCCTACACCGTGCTACGAAGTAGCCAACATGGTGGTACGACGTAGCCTACACTAACCTACTACGAGCTTTGGAAAAGCACCTGTGCCTAGAAGGGCTATGTATAAGTTATTGATAGTATTGTATAATAGCTCGTATACTTAATCAATCACACGTTGATGGTAACAATTAAACTTTGATAACGCATGTAATTCCATAGTAGGACGGACGGTTTTTGTAGAATAAGAGTTACTACTGCCGGGCGATTGACCGTAAGAGAGAATATAGATGAGTTGCAATATTTACCTCGCTCGTACTTTTCGTCTATAAAAAAAAGAAAAAGAATTAGAAAAAAAAAATAACAAAAACACCAACAAAATAAACAAAAATGTCGCCTGTATTCCTCAAAAGGGAAGATAGGCTTATAGCCATTAACAATTTTAGACTCTAGGCTTCTACTGAGAAACTCCTGATGGATAAAACCAATAACACTTGCCCGACTTGGGAATCGAACCCAGAACCTCGTGCTCAGCAGTAGCGATTGCGACCATTAGACCGACGAAGCAGTCAGCCTGTATAATTTGTGTCTGTTGCCTCACCAGTTCATCTACAGGAGGAGCATTAGCATCTACGGTAGCTGGCGGAATGTTGGGGCCCAGCTTCATAGCCAGGCTCTGGACCTGTAAACAATCAGAAAATGAATGGAGCCGTCCCATTGTTTACGGAACAGCACATTTACACTCCAGGAAGAAGTCATCTGTGAATCACCACCTCATCTCCGAACATGTAGTAGATGCACACTTACGGTAGGGTACTGCGAGAAGCAGGCGCGCGCGCGCCCCAGACAGGGCGGCGCCACCGCGCGCCCGTAGCGGTCGCGGTCCATCGGGTCGAACATATAGTAGCCTGGGGACGGCAGATTTATTTTTTTAGTACATTCTACAAGTACTATTGGATTGGACTACATAAGTAATCAAATTTGCCAAAGAAGTTACAGCACCACTATTAGCTCATATAACACATCTAACCATCATCATCATCATCTTTTATCTTTGTTTACATATAACTTGTGTATTGCTGATGGCATATTCCCAACCAATCTCAAAAAGGTTAAAATAAATCCTTTATAAATAAAAGAGACGACAAAACACATTTAAAAAATGAGGACCAAGTTGCAAAAATTCCATTTTTTTTAGAAAAAATTGAAAAAGTTATTTATCATTCTTTATTTTCGTTCTCTATTTCGAAAAGTATGAATTATTTATTAAAGAACAAAACGGATTTCGTAAGAATACCACGACATTAGCTAATCACGATCTATTAGCTAATGTCATGTGATGACATGTCATCTGTAGATAAGAGAAATCCTGTCTGTGCAATTTATACTGAAATGACCAAGGCTTTTGATTTTGTGGACATGGATTCTGTTACATAAATTACGTAGTTATGGTGTAAGAGGGAGCATCTTACAGCTAATAGAATCGTACTTAAGTAATAGGTCTCAATGTACAGAAATTATGTCCAAAGATTAAATTCGAATCAATTTATGTCAAAACCAAAATAGGCAAGATATGGTGTCTCACAGGGTAGCGTACTAGGGCCGCCACTTTTTAATATAATTACACTAGCTGCGGCCCGCGGTTCACCCGCATAAGTTTCGATCCCGTAGGAATATCGAGATAAAATTATCTTATTTGTTAATCCTGGTTATAAACTATTTGTGTGCCAAATTTAATCCAAATCCGTTCAGTAGTTTTGGCGTGAAAGTAACAAACATCCATCCATATAAACTTTCGCGTTTATAGTATTAGTAGGATTAACGATCTCACGAAAGTAACATCGAAGAAAATGGTTCTCTCTGCAGATGATAGTACAACTTCCCCGGACGAGCTCCTTCACAAAGAGCTCTACTACCACAGAGTAAGAGAAGAGTGAGTGTTAAGGTTCTTACCTCTGGGAGTCCTGAACAGAGCCACAGCAAAGTCTCCGTTACCGGCGATGAACACTCCCGACTTCTCCTCGCGGAAGAATTCTCCGAGCTAGGGAAGAACGCAAAAAATCGTTACAAACAGCCCATATATATGTACATATAAGGGAATATAAATAATCTGATTGACGCCCGAAATTAATAATATATCGCCATCTTAATTTTCGGTCTCCTACCCGATAAGCTGTGTTTTGAAGATTAAACCGGCATTCAATAATCAAGAAAATCTTTGGGCACCTAACCTAACACAACACTGCAATCCCAATGTTGAAATCTATTCTGTAGTCTATAATCCATCCTCTCAAAGATTAATACCCAGTTAATTGCCTGCAACATTTGATGTTGTGGGATGTTTTTTTTCGAACATGCAAAGATATGTTGCGCACCTTTGTTTCCATATTATCACGCAGCATAAAGATGGCAAACAGGTTCCCAAGATAAATATACATTTTTAATGTCAATATAAATGCCAACCATTAGATCACTAACTAACGCAGTCAGTGAGATGAATAGGATATTACCTGATCGACCAGGTCCAGATCAACCACGCCCGTATGCCTGGGCTTGTACACGACCACGCGGCACACGCAGTTACCAGGCGTGTAGAACTTGCGTAGAATCTGCGGAATAAAAGATGTTTCATAAATGCTTCATCATCATCAGCACCCTAATTGCGTAACATACTACTCAATCTGAGTCACTTTGAAGATATTGCTAATCCATTGCGTCATATGTTCGAAAATTATGCCTGCTCAACAACGTAAATAACGCAATGAATGTTGTTGAACTGTCAAAATGAAAGCCATTGCTACTGATATTGTGTTAGGCAATTACCCCGCTGTCTATAGTAAAAAAGAAAGAAAATACTTTTATTTTCGGCAAACATGACGCAGAGAAAGAACACAAACACAAAAAAAGAACAAGTTGCCGGAAAATATGCATCACATCCACGCAAACTGTCATCGTTCAGCATAATGTTATGACCCTATGCGAGACAGAGCCCCAGCGCTGGTTTTCAGCGACAGCCGAATTTATGTATATGAATTAAATGCACCGACCCCAGCGTGGTGTGATCAGACTCGATTAATCGAATGAACCCCAAGATTCGCACTAGCTCCCGTAGCCTCATGTTTCATGGTGCTACAGCGGCCAATGCATATCATAGAGTAGACCGGGGGGCGCGGTAATGGTAGGGAAGACATGTCCGAGGATAGGGAAGGATTCAAGAGCCATACCGGATATGCATCCTAGAGTAAGCATTGGACTAGTGGAGAGATGGGTGATAATTATCTAAGCATGGGCATCTTTTAACGACGTCACCAGTAACAGGCTGTTAAACTAAATGGTTGAATGCTATTTACCTGATCCATAGTGAACAACTTATTGGGCGGGTATAAGTTGCAATTAAAACTGAACTTTAGAAATAGTCGACAACTGCTGCAGGTCATGACTGTGACAAAAAGGCTTGCACTCAGATGATGCTGCACTATGGGGCTGTAGACAATCCTCTTTTTTAATTGGTGACTAAATTGCTGAACGCAGCTTACCTGTTCCATAGTCAGCAGCTTGGTGGGCGGATGGAAGTGCAGGTAGCTATCCTGGTACAGCTGGTCTCCACTCTCCAGGATGGAGTCCAGCGTGGTGTTGCACCAGCGACACACGTCCTCTACGCTGGACATCGCGACTGCCATCACGGCGCATGCTACCGCCTGGAATTAATTTCATGAATTATCATAATAATTTAATTCAAATAAACTACTCGTCACCCGGCGAGCACCTGAATGACATGAATTTTTGACAGATTTCGCATACAAAAACTGTCAAACTTCAATTTTATTGCACGGATGATGGATGGCCTATATGAAAAGCTCTCAAGCGATTGCATACCCAAGTAGGCCGCTGCAGACACAATGTCAAAGTGGGCGTTTACAGACCCATCCAACACCCAGTGCGAGTGCGTTGCTTCTGACCAGACCATGCCGCACTTGCTGGAGTGTCGTAAGTGCTCGTTCACCTGCACCTTGGATGACGTAAATAATGCCACTGATGCCGCAATCAACGTGGCCACCAACTGGGCACAAACTATATAAAAAAAAAAACTACGCGTAAGAGCACCATCGATACGAAAAGAAGAAATATGGATGACTTTGGTAAAATCGGCCCTTAAAATATGTCTAAATAACGAATTGAATTACCTGGTTCCCTCTGGAAGCGTAGGAGAACTTCTTGCAAGCGATGGAGTGTCCAGCCGACATCAGCTGGGTGCCGTCGGGCAGAACCAGCCAGCCGCTTGTGTTGCGCTGACCTGATTGGATATCATACACTCTTATAGCAGGTCAGTATTAGGTTAAAAGCGTAGTATGAAAGGATTTTGTAGCGTGTGAGTTGCAACTGCCTTGTGGGGAAATCCTCATGGATACCCTCCATCTGGGAAGAACGGAGGGTTATGTCGGTGTCTTACCGACTAAAACCCCACGTTACCATGAGTCAGGGCCCCAGGAGATACTACTTGATTCGCAGCACCCCCGACTGGTATCAGCCCGCCATGCCTAGCGGGCGCCATCACCAAGCGCAGCCGATCCCATCACCGCACGTCCTCCTATTACAGCATGCATATAATACTGCATGACACCTCTTTGAGCCTGACTGCTCGAGCGACGACACGTCTTCCTTGTTTTCCTGTAGCTACAACGGTTAAGGTTACCAATAAGGTATATAAAAAGTCTCGACTGTGCAGTAGGTATTATCAAGCGCGAATAATTGAGCAAAGAGTTTTTGTTCATGAGACCGTATTTACAGTCCATTCACAGTTATTTCGCAGAAGAGAAAAGAGAATAAAGATCACAGTGATATTGACAGACTTGTTAGTGGCTGCAACCCAACAACAATTTTATCAGAATAAGTATAAAGATCACTGTGGTATTTTGTCAGACATGTTAGTGGCAGCAACCTAACAGCAATCTTATTAGAATGAGAATAAAGATCACTGTAATTTGAACAGTGATGCAAAATCGGAGGTAGTGTATTGTTAATCTAAATGTAACGCTCACCCTTGATCTGCTTCCGCTCCCGATCTGCGTTATCCGCGGCGCGCTGCGCGTCCAGGCAGGTGGCGCTGCCGGGGGGGTGCTTGCGCGACGCCTCGTCCGCGTGGCGCTTGCTGCCGTCCACGCCCACCTGTGGGACATATTTATGAGATCATTCGTAATATTAAACGTTATTATGGCGAAAGCCAGGCCCAGACCGAGATAGCGGGATGAGCTGGACTCCTTCAACCAGAACTGGTTCTTAGCAGTTTTGAACAGGGAGAAGTGGAAAGAGAGTAGGGAGACCTTTGCCCTGCAGTGCGACACCACAGGCTAATAATACCTAATAATAAGGCGAAAGCCGGGAAAAGATTTCCTGGAAGGATTTGGGGAGGCCTTTGACTCTGTTTGTGTAGGCTAACAATAAAAAAAAAGGCGAAAGCGTCATGGTAGCCCGCAAAATTAAATTGTCTATGTTTTTTTTGCAATTTGCTGATCAGTATCGGGTTATATGTTAATCTGAATATGATTCTCCGTATGATCGGCCGTAACAAATATTTATTTATAGATTACTAGCTTCACCCTGCGACTTTGTCCGCGTGAAGTTTCTTGTTCCCCCGACCCACCCCGTCGCATCACATCGCCTGTCCGCACTATTACTTCGTTTTCGCTTAGCGGTCTTTCTGACTTGTTTTTGTTTTTGCTCGGCGCCCAAGGGTTCTAGCGTGATGTGAAGTAGCCTATAGCAGCCGTCCTCAAGGATTGGGCTATCAAAGGCAGCTTTATTATAAGTAATAGATAATCACAAAAATCATCAATACAACTCTCAAATTTCATATTACCTAATTGAATGACTATTTTTCATGACACTGTCATTCATATTTTCATAATCCGTAAACGAGCCAGTATATAGCCAGTTGTAACTCACGAAGTTGTATGACCGATTCTAATGATTGTAATTCTATAAATTGTATTCTATAAAATATAATTCGCAACCGTAACAAATATTACTATTTTTTTAGGTTTTAGCATATCTCGGGACCATGGGGTCCCGGTCCTTTGGAAGGCGTACGACGGGCCGAAGCCAACTCGCAGAGGCCCTTTACACAATTTTAAATGATGAGGAGGCACCATATTATTATTATTATTATTTAATTCTCGAAAATGGAAATATCACATTGTACTGGGATCGATCCATCATCACTGATTGGACTATTGTTGCCAATAAGCCTGATAGTGGTGGTGGATCGATCAGAGCGGCGAGCAATAATTGTTGACATAACCGCTTTCTGAATCAAGCCCTTGATCCAGCTGCCCAACGAGAGCCTTCTCAGGTGTTGGTCGAGGCTCTTGGCTATTAACCCATTGGCTGTCACGACTTTATTATTATTTTTGTTACGGTCGCGAATTATATTTTAATCAACATACAACCTGACACTGCTCTGCAAATTCCAAAAAACCCTGAAAAAAAAATGTCGCATGCTACCTGAGCTCCAACGTTTTATAACGCGAACCTATTTTGAAATGCATCCTCCAATGATGGCGTTAGTCCTATAATTACTTGAAATCAGGATCTTACATCATTAACACGCATTGCCATTATCATATAATCTAAGGGCTAATTTTTTCAACGCCAGTTATTTTCTCAGGAATAATTTTGAATTTTTGACAGTTACAAAAACTGACAGATGTCAATTCTTTTAAAAGGATAAAAAATATACCATAAACATATGGGATTGGAAAAATCGGCCCGTAGTTAACTGTTACTGATCAAATAATACAAACTTTTTACAAAAACAACCGACTTAAAAAGTTTGTGAAACTGAAAAATTAATAAGTAATTTTAGTTTGTCGCTCTGGCTTTATTTTTGTTTCGTCATCATTTCAGCCTAAAAACGTCCACTGCTGGACATGGGCCTCCAAAAGCACCGCCCAGTTCGACCAGTACCTAATTGCATAACACACTAACAATCACAATCTGAATCATTTTGAAGGATATTGCTAATCCATTGCTTCATATGTTCGAAAAATTTGTCTGCTCAGCAACGTAAATAACGCAATGCATATTGTTGAACTGTCACAATGAAAGCTATTGCTACTGTTAGTGTGTTACGCAACTACCCCGCCGTTCTGTGCTTCTCGCAGACTTCCGAAACTAAAATACGAGTAAAGTTCTTTTTTTTAACATGGCTGTTTTTTTGGAACGAAGTTCTCTAACGGAGCTAGTGGAAGGAGTAAACTTTTAGAAATCCTCACTTTACGAAAAAGCGTTCTCCATGCGATTTTTTATTATTATGTATATAATATGAAGAGACAGAGAGAGAGAGAGATATATATATATATTTCTTTGTTTTCTTTGAAGCCGATAGTGAGATCAAAATGAAAATCCAAGATGGCGGCTGCAAACATTTTTAAATTTTTTGTCATGGGTGTCGTTTTTAAGGTTTTCGGGGGTGCTGAAGATGATAGTGAAGTCAAAATTAAAATCAAAGATGGGGGGCTGCCATTTTTTTTTTCCTCATGAGTGTTGTTTTCAAGGTTTTCAAGGATGCTGAAGCCAATAGTGAGGTCAAAATGAAAATTCAAGATTGCCGAATTTTTGGGTTTATGGTTCTTTAACAACATAACAATCAGGTATTTATCAGATATTTTAATTCAAGTTTCAACGTTACCTTGCTGGTGGCCGGCACGAGCTTGGCTCCGGGTGGGGCCCTGATGATGGGCGGCTCCACGACACCCAGCCGCTTGATGGGCTGTACGATGATGGACATGGCGTACAACTGGAAGTCGTGCTTCGGACGCTCAGCCAACGGGATGTTTTGGAGGTAGCTGGTGGAAGATACTACTATTAATCAATAATTTGCTTGGCCTTTTCCGAACCATGTTGAGGTTGGTTTCCAGTCAAATAATGTTGTCTGAATAAGTGTTTTTCATGGAGCAACTGCCTATCTGACCTCCACAACCCAGTTACTAGGTATCACGATACCCCTTATAGACTAACAAAGATTTACGAATGACAGCGGGGAACAATGGCTTAGCATGCTTTCGCACAGAGGGGTTTTGATATGTAATGGATGGTCACCCATCCACGGACCGATATCGGCAAGCGTTGCATGACTTTGAAGATCGACCCGTGCAGCTGTTATTATATCGCCACGAGCACCAAAATATAGGATGGCAGGGGCATTGACGCACAACCTGTTACAATGGTTTCAGAACATGATGCTAAACCCCTCCCGAGCTGAAAACTTTCGTAGGTTATTAAAAAAAAAAAAAAAATCACCTGTACCATACATTTTGACCGCGTAGCTATTGCACTTTTCCATGAAACAGTAGATTTTTTTTTTAATAACCGACCCAAAATTTCCTCGCTTCGGGGTTTTTAGAATCAAGTGCTGAAATTCATGGTTACAGTATGCACGTCGATGTCGCAACCACCCTGTGTACTAAGTACTCACGTAAATGCCATCAACTTGGGTGACGTGAAGGTAAGCAGACAAGCAGCTCCATCGTCCTAGAACAAATTAATTTCACAATACAATACTCAGTGCAAGAAGAAAGGTTATACAACGATATATATAGAGTATGGAGATATGTGGACCTCCCACTAGGTGGACCGATGACCTGGTGAAGGTTGCGGGAATCCGCTGGATGCGAGTCGCACGGGACCGGTCAATGTGGCGACACTTGGGGGAGGCCTATGTCCAGCAGTGGACGTCTATCGGCTGAAATGATGATGATGATGATGATGGAGGTATGAGGAACAGGGTGTACAGTTCACTCATCCTTAATAGAAAAGGCAGGATCCTTCGACCAGCCACAACCAACATCCACATTCATATACTCAAAACTTTCCTCACGATATTTTGCTCATTCCTCCGCATCGCGTCATTTTATATTTGAGAAAATTATTGAAAAGTAGATTGGATACTGTGCCTCACCATAGCGTCGACCCTGAGCCCGGTGGGCCCGCAGGCGTGCGGCTCCAGCATGTAGTACTGCGGCGAGCCGCGCACGCGCCACACCGCCACCGCGTGCGGCACCGACCACAGGATGCCGTGCGAGTGCGCCTCGAAGAACCGCTCCAGCGCCGACCTGGGACCAAGAAAGAATATAATTTTTATGATTATAGAGGCATGAAGAACAGGATGTAAAGTTCACTCATCCACGGTAGATAAGCAATGCTCCTCCGACGAGACGGGTGTCGTGACTACGCTTGTCGCGCGGTAAACTCTGCTTGCGCGATGCAGGATTTTAGATGCGTAGTTCCCATGTGGCGTAGTAGAACAAATTACATTTACTTGACAACAATTCATGAAAATACTCTGAATTTGTGACCAGGTGATGACAATAAGTCCTCTGTTACATAACTGACGAAACTACTGTACTGTAGATCGTCACCCTTGCGCCATCTCTTGTTCCTAGCACCGCGTGCTGTGTTAAAGTTTTGTAAAGGACAGCTGATATTTTTGTCGCGACTACGATGTTGGTCCCATGGAGAAAATTGTTTAGTGTGATGGTCTGTACGAGTAACATACCGTTAAATTTAACACAGTACATTAACATAACTTCACGACTGTATTCCGCAAAGGGTTAGGTAGAGGTGTACCTATCACATTTCGCTGGTTATGTTTAAGTCCCATGTAACAGGGGGCGAGCCTATTGCCTTCAAACAGGCTCAAATCCAGACTCCGGGCTGCTACTGAGAAATTCCAGACGGACAAACTAAAATAAATAAATCTACTACAAATAAATGATTCTTGTTGATTCTTACCTGACGGTCATCTTACCGGGGTCCTTCTGCTCCAGCTTCCCACTGTATACTTCCTCTAACTCGTAGCGCACGTAGTTCACTCCTAGCACGAAGCGTTGCAACACCTGTGCAATAACACAATGGTTTGGAAAAAGAAATAAATACTGTTGCTATCGGGGCTCTCTCTCGCATAGGGTCGCAGCATTATGCTGAGCGACGGCCGTTTTGCGTAGACGTGACTTTCTCGCGATTTTCTCCCAACTTGTTCTTTTTGTTTTCTTTCTTTGCGTCATATTTACCGCAAATATAAATATTTTCTGTCCTTCTTTCTTTATTGTTTTTGAGAGCAGTGGTGGCCCAGTGGTAACAGTCGCGACTTACCGAGTTGTAGGTCGTAGGTTCAAACCCAGACAGGCGCTTTACTTTCTGTAAATTATTTCATCACCACTGCTCTCTAAACGGTGAAGGAAAACATCGTGAGGAAACCAGCATGTCCTAGAACCAAAACTTCGAAGACGATGTGACATCTACTAACCCGCACTGGGCCCGCGTGGTGGATTAAGGCCCACTCCCTCCCTGTATGGATTAGCAATAAGGGTAATTTTATAGTTACCATTTAAGTTTTACCTCCCCCCCCCCCCCCACCCCCGCATACGGTTGACTATACCATCAAAATATTGAAGTTGTAGTGGAAACTAAACTTTACCAGCAGGTTTTAGGGTTACTTTTCTAAAATCACATGTCATGTGAACGTATCCCACCTGCAGTGGTAGTAGAACATCTTCGCCCGGTCTGAACTCGTATCCCAATGAGCCAAGCGAGGCAGTGAACAGCTGGCAAGCGACGGACATGACCTCGTCCACAGTCCGTCTGGTCCATAGGTGTGGCCGACGGACATGAGACATGGCGGCGGCCACGATGGCCGCGCTTGACGATTGCAGTAAGGCGTCGCGAACGAATCTGGTAACAACAATAAATAAACATCGTGCCACGGTGCGACGTCGTATCGTGTTTTGGTCGAAAATTGGACAAAATTTCACACTGGTGACGATGGGCACGAACAGCTAGTATCATTACATATTTAGCACAGACAGTTATTTTTATTATTGTCTGATGGGTTTGGACCCCAATTCTGTATGTTAATTATTATTCTTACCACGTGCAAACCACGTACAAGTTTGTTGTAAAGCGTGGTATTTTGACAGTTTAAGCCACACCAACTTCGCGTTTTTTCGCACGATTTCCTTCATTGTGTCATGGAGAATTCGTCATTAGCAGACATCATGATTAGCTAAGGAATTGACGTGGTTTCGAAGTAAGGAATCATTAAGTGGTCATAGTGAATTAGGGCCCTGCTCTTGGCCGCGATCTTGGCTGATTGTAAGCGACGGCTGTATTCTATGATAGAACGCGCGTGCACAAAAGTTTAGAGTTTTGAGGTGTGACTGTTATTTGTGTGGTTACTGGTATACCAATTTTAGATGTTTTTTACTTGAATTAGAACTGTGTGAACTTGAATAGTGACTGTGCTTCTGGTGTCAATCAAAAGTCAATCACCTCAGCCTATCGCAGTCCACTGCTGGATATAGGGCTCGCTTAGGGACTCGCTTGCCCAACCGGCCATCGCTCCTTCGACAAACATGGCCAGCCCACTGCCATTTCAGCTTGCTTACTCATGTCGGTAATTCCAGTTATTTTCCTGATAATTTCATTTCTGATTTAATCCTTCAAAAAAACTCCGAGCATAGCTTGCTCTATAGCGCGCTGAGTGCCCTTAATTTTTCTGCTGGTGTGCTTATTATAAATAAATAAATACTTGATTGGATCCGGCGGCCGACTCCCGCGCAGTATGGTGCGGCCGCGCGCGGTCTCCACGAAGGCGGTGAGCACCTTCCACTCGTAGCCCTCGTCGGGCACGGCGCCCTGCGGGGTCACCGGACCCGCCAGCTTCGAGAACTCCCAGAACACCTTCACTGCTGATATGGAGAACCTGAGGAAAAAAAAAGGTTACTGTATTAATACTAGCTTACTATATTTCTCACGGTTTTTTTATGCCGTTAATGTCCCACATCTGGGCAAAGACCTCCCCACTCTCTTTCCACCTCTCTCTGTCCAGAGCTGCCAAGGACAAATCTTTATCAAAGGATTCCAGCTCATCCCAGTTTCCAGTTTCAGTTCTCACTCGTTTACTATAGACCAACCGTTTAACTGAGACGTTGCCTGAGGTAGCAGCGCGGTGCGAGAGGGGTGTGGTGACGTGATGCGAGAGCTCAGTGATTCGTCAACTTGTGACAACTATCACCCCTCTTTAAAAATTAAAAACGTGTGTTATTCTGTATACATAAGGCCAGAGTGAGTAGCTTTCTAGCTTACTATTCCTGCTTAAACTAGCCTCATGTAGTATTGCTACTTACTGCGTTGAAATAAGGCCACTGTCAATGTCAAATGGATAATTGTTACATAATCATAATCAGCCTATAATGTTCCCACTGCTGGGACTCAGGCTATCTCTCGGCGAGAGGGAGTAGACCGTAATCCACCACGCGGCAGTGCGGGTTGGTAGATGTCTTCGAATTTTTGGTTCTAGGACATGCCGGTTTCTTGAAAATGTTTTCCTTCAACGTTTTGAGAGCAGTGGTGATGAAATTATTTACGCAAAGTAAAGCGCTTGTCTGGGTTCGAACCCACGACCAATATCTCGTAAGTCGCGGTCGTTACTAGGTACTGTTAATTGTTGATTGTTTGTTGTATTGGTTATTGTTGTTTAGTACCCGGGCATTAATGTAGCACATCGAATTTTAGAAAAAGACTGTCACACAGGTATTTAAACAGGCAGAGACACTATTTCAAAACTTTATATGCCATATTAACTCCCCGAGTACAAAAGTGACAAATCTTTCTTATAATTCAAACATCTTTAGCGTAGTGCTAAACGGAATTTAAAAACGAGACATTTATTGACAGGAAACAGCATAATTTATGACATAAGTCAAAGCTAACAATTTACTTTTAATGAATGACATATTTACGGTGAACTTAAAAGAGTATTTATTTACATAGTGGTGAACATGTATTGTAATTGTAAATACTCTTTTTCAGTTTACTGAAAGTCGCAGGTAATACAATGTTATTTATTTATTTAACACTTTAAGTACAAAATGTACAGAGTTAAATGCCACGGGCATTTTCTACCAATCAATCTTTGGGTGATGCTGTCTGCATCACCCAAAGATTGATTGGTAGAAAAACTGGTAGGTGCAATAAAAATTGAGGAATAAATATTTATGATCGGAAGTACCGGAAAATGAACGCAGAAAAAGTTGTCACCTGTGCAACTTAGCCATCCTCCTACATAGTCTGTTGCTTTATTTCTACGAAAAGACCCCTATCACCCCTTGATCGAACCTGAACCGCGTGAACTACCGGTGACGACATCGGTGGTGGATAAACGCCCTATCGCCTCATACTAGACCTGAGAACTTCCCAGTTCCATGGTACCATTTCGGCCCAAAAAATACGGAAAATTTTATAAAAAAAAAAATATGATTTTTACTAAAGATCTTCAGAACAATCATTTTATGGTTTGGTCATGTTGAGAGAATGAATGAAAGACGATTATCAAAAGGCAGGTGTGAGTGGAGACGCTGGGTATAATATGTATAGTCCTTATTGGTGATGTTCTTCAGAAAGGTCTGGTGCGTAGTACTCGAAACAGGCGTGCGTGTATGACCAAGTGTGTGAACGTATACAGGCAAAAGAAGTATGTCAGTGTCGAAGAGCGACGTAGCATGAGGCGTTCTCTAGTCCTCTAACCCCATGGGAAGAATTCGTGGGTTTATGTGTGTATCTTCAAATCAAATCAAATTATTTATTTGCTAGAATGCAGGTATACAAATAATATATCTCATCATTTAGGATGCTTAATGCATAATCAGCCTAAACTGGAGGGGGCAGGAATCCACCGTTGATTAAAAATTCTCCCTGTATTCGACCCCTTACTTACTTGTTATCTCCCCCCCGCATGGTCCCGTCCACGTTGTCCCGGAAGGTATCGGCCAGCTCGTTGATGTCCGAGTACAGCACGAGCGTGGCGGCGCCGGCGGGGTTGCTGCGGCCGGCGGGCCCCACGGCGTGCGGCTCCAGCATGCAGAAGGACGTGTCGTCGGCCCCCTTCCATATCGCCACGCAGTAGCCTTTCGAGCACAGGACGCCATGTTTATGCTGGAATAAATGGATAACTCAATAATACATAACATAAGATCACGCCTGTATTCCCCGAAGAGAGAGGCAGAGAGTTTATAAACACCAGTACGGTTTCATCAAAGGGCGTTGTACAACTGACGATGGTGTAACCCTAATAAAGAACATTTTTCACGCCTGAGACGAAGCATAAGATGCCATTGGAATCTTTTGTGACCTCTCTAAGGCGTTCGATTGCATAAACCATGAGACACTTCTGATAAAACTAGAGCACTATGGGAATACAGCACATTTACCTTGGTAAGTGTGCTGTACTACTTGAACTTTAATAAGTACTTTTTATTTTTTAGATTAAAGTTCAAGTAAACGACAAACTCATTGGGGTTTGTAATGACAATGGACGTTCCTCAAGGCTGGATATTAGGTCCGTTCCTCATTTTAGTTTACATTAATGATTTACCCCAATTACTTTAAAATCAACCGAAGATGGTGTTATTTGTACATCATTGATCTTCAAAACAGACCGACGGTCACAAAATCATGACGACGTGAATAACTCTATTCTTCAGGTCCAAGATTGGTTTACGGCAAAAAATTTGGTACTAAATGAAAACAAAACCAAATGCATTAGATTTAAATTACCCAATGTTAGAAGTAGCGATTGTGACAACAACAAACAAACAATGCGGTGACACAGTCAGACACGAAAAGAGACTGTGTTACAATATTTAGAGAAGAGATTATAAAGACAAGATAAGATAGATAGATATTTTAAGTGAACTGTTTGTGTTCTTTATGAGAATAAATATCTTTAAACCGAAGACTATAGCCACGAAGTAGTAGTTTTATAATATTTAGAGAAGCTTACCGTCTGGAAGAAGATATTTAGAGCTTTCTTGATGCTGTTAACACTGCCGGTCTCTCCTGCCTTGGTATCGCCGCCGACCACATCGGGCTCTATTTCTAACTTTATCTGTAAAAATAAATATAAAACAATATAGTAAGAATAAGAAATATTGGTGCCTCTAATCAGACCAGGCCCTCTTGCTGGAGTGCCCTAAGTGCCAGTTCACCTGCACCTTGGATGACTTAATGAATGCCACTGATGCCGCAATCAACGTGGCCACCTACTGGGCTCAAACAATATAAAATATCGAAGAAGAGTACCATCGACACGAAAAGAAGAAGAGAAGTATCATATCTTGATGACTCAAATTAAAGTTGTCTACCATCTCCCTGTCTGTCTGCTGTCTATCTATCTCACTCACATTAAAGTTGGTGACATGGAAGTTATCCACCATCTCTGCTGGTTTCAACTTGGGCGGATGTCTCGCCCGTCCGATGGACATGGTGTACAGTCGGTCACCATACTTCAGTATGGCGTCGAGGAGCTCTGGCTTCCAGTACTGGTAGGGCTCTATGTGTTCCACCGCTATGCCCATGACTGCGTTGGCTGCATCCTAGGGGAAGAATAGAAGTGATCAAACAAAATTAAATGCATGTGGGACGGCTAAAAAATCTGCGTTCAAAATCAATAAAAATCAAAATATTTTATTTCACATAAACCAACATGGGCACTTATGAAACGTCAGAAACTAGGTGCACGGTTCCAATTGGTCGTTTCCTATGGAGAAGAGTCGGCATGAAACTCCATGGTTACTCTTTTTTAACGGTAATTATAATTTACGTAATTAAACCAGAAAAAGCGTGCGTTTCGTTAATGTTCGTGTTCCTGAATTAGCACGTATATCGCGCCACCGAGTAACCCCACAGAGGCAATCCTTTTAAGTTTCATGTTCTACTCTGCACCTACTATTGCGCGTTCCTGTGAAGTTTTCCCTCAGGTTACCTACTCCGGACGCAGAGACGCAGACGTCATATATCACTCAAAAGATTTTTTGAATTGCATAGACTTGTTAATCTTTAATTCTGTAATCATGGCAATACAATGTAAGCGCGTTTGGACTTTCCAAGATGAATTCCGAAGCGCATGCTTTTCTTACGATGGTATGTCCTGACTTGATAAGGGAAAGAATTTGAAAACTTTCAAAAGACTTGACTGTACATACCTGGTTGTCTCTGTTGGGCTGGTCCAAAAAGTAGTTCTCGTTCTGCGCGAGGCGCGCGCGCACAGAGGCGGTGGAGCGGGTCAGGCGCTCCATGTATTTGCCCATCGCTCCTTCTTCGATAGCTGGGACTAGCTCCTCTTCAGCGGCTGTATGATGAAACATAATATCTCAGGTTATAATAATAGCAGTAATACCAGAAATGAATACCTAGGTACAGTTAAACCAGAAAATGTATGCGCATCGGTAATCTTCGGGTTTCCGAATTAGTATCGCCTCACAGAGACAAAGATTCTAACATTTTTAGACTACCGCGTTTTGGCGTAGTTCAGCTATCATTGCACGTTTCTATAAAACCTTTTCTCTATCGGGTTACCAACTCCGGTCGCAGATCGTCATTTGTCTCACAAAAGTGTATAAGAATTGTTAATCAATCATTTTATATTCATGGTAATGTAAAAAAGGCTCGTGGCTAAGTAAGAACAGCCGCACGGGTCGATCGATCAGGTGATGCTATGCTTGCCACAGTCGGTCCGTGGATGGGTGACCATCTTTACTTAACAAGTCTCCTCTGTGCCACGTAAAGCATGTTAATCTGTTGATCCCGGCTGTCATACGTGGATCTTTGACAGTCGACACGGGTCGTCAGAAGCCCAAAAGTCTGACAACCAGCCTTACCAAGGGGTTTCGTGTTACCCAGTAACTGGGTTGTGGAGGTCAGATAGGTCGCTCCACGTAAAATACTGGTATTCAGCTGCATCCGGTTAGACTGGAAGCCGACCCCAAAAATAGTTGTGAAAAGGCTACGCAAAAATGGTTATTTTAAAAATGCAATTAGGTGCTTCCATGGTATATTAGATATCATTGAGCTTATTTCCGAAGAACGACGGTGGTTCTCGAAGCGTAAACATTTCTTGGGATACCTGTACATGCTAAGTAACTCCATAACTAGGAACTTACGTCCGCCTTCCTCTTCACCCTCAACCTTGTCCTTGGCGGGCGCCCCTCTCTTCTCCTTTAGAGAAGTAGTGAGCTCGTTGGTGACAGTCACTGGGTATAACTTGTACGGAGCTATGGCCTGCTTGCCGTCCAAGTTGCCTTGACGAACTGCGGGGTTTCAATTAATCTTTATTATTTAACGTACGTATGTTCCGTTAACCAAGCGTTTGAAACAACCGGCCCTAAGTCTCGAAACTTAAGCCAAGATTTTTTTGGTAAAACTTACCAAGTTTATCAATAAACTCTCCAGGACTGGCAGCCACCATCAATACGGGACAGGCCTCCGGCGGCACGAACTGCGGTTCAGGCTCCGGTTTATGCTCACCCTCTGAAATATAACAGGCGTTAGCATTGTCAAATGTAGGAAAAGCTGGTGCTAGAGGAAGCTCGCCAACTCGTTTTTAGTCGCTTGTCGTTTATCGCCGGTGGTCGGAGAGTTGAATAAAATAGACAATCCATCGGTTCGAGAGTATGTTCAACCAACCATGAACATGCATGTACGTTCAACAAGTATGTTCAACCAAGCTCTTAGCTACCGGGCTAAGTGCTCGTGTGTATATTTTATACACACGAGCGACACGCCTCAACGGCAGAAGCAACTGCTGCTGCTGCCGTCAACGCGTGTCGGCGCTTGCGACCAGCGAAGCAGTCAAAAGACAATGCCCATGGATGTATGGAATCCCGTACCATGCTGCATCAAAGTCAAACTTTGTTTTTTATAGACTTTTTTATAGATTATTATGGCAATACAGACAAAAACCTACCGATATAAACAAAAATAAATTTAAGAGTTATTCAAAATTGCTAAAAAAAATTATTCATTTAACTCAACGAGTACAAAATGTACATAAAATTAAAATGTCTAATAATAGAGCTAAGACTACTTGGGAAATAATAAATCAAACGAAACTAAACCTACCGAAAAACACTATAGACAAAATTAGATATAATAATGAAATTGTAACTGACCCCGTTTATATTGCAAATATATTTAACGATTACTTTATAGATAAAATTAAACCTATGACTAGCTCGGGAACCTCAGTGACCAAACATATTTTAATAAAAAAAGACTCGATGTTCATGGGCCCAAGTCTAGCACAGGATATATTAAAAATTATTGCAGCCTTAAAAAATACAAACAGTGTAGGGTACGATGGTATATGTACAAAAATGATTAAAACTGTAGCATATGAAATTTGTGGTCCTATAAGCTACATTGTTAATTTAAGCATCAGTGAAGGTGTTTTTCCGAATGCGCTAAAAAAATCAATAGATAAACCACTATTCAAGAAGCAGGATAGGGAGTTAATAGAATTTTACAGGCCAATATCGTTAATACCAATAATTTCAAAAATCATGGAAAAATATATATACAAAGAACTCAATACGTATCTTGAAAAAAATCATATACTCTGTGATGAACAGAAAGGATTTAGGGAGAAAAAAACAATTAACATGGCCATATATGACTTTTTACATATCATAATGACAAACATGGATAGAAATACACCTGTCAGTGCCATTTTCTGTGATATGACACAGGCATTTGATTATGTTCAACATAACATATTATTGAAAAAACTTGATGCATATGGTGTAAGAGGAAACATATTGAATCTAATACAATCATATCTAGACAACAGAAAACAAGTCACTCAAATTAATCGAATAAATATGAGCTCTAAACGTGAAGAGATTTTTAAGTCAAGCGAGCGTACAGTCCCTCATGGAGTACCGCAAGGCAGTGTACTTGGACCTCTCTTATTTACACTGTATATTAATGACTTCCCTAAATCCATTAATCACCCCATGACACTGTTTGCAGATGACAGTACGATAACTATACCATGCCATAATAAGAATACTTATGAAACGGACATAAAAAATACATTAATTGAAGCGGTAACGTGGCTGAATAATAATAATTTGAAAATTAATATAAACAAAACTTTGATTATACACTTCACCCAACGATCATCATTATTCTCTAGTCTTGACATCAAATATAATAATAATAAGATACAAATAGCTAATTATACAAAATTTTTAGGCCTAACAATTGACAAAAACTTAAATTGGAAACCTCATATTGAAGCTCTAGCCAAAAGAATAAGTAGTTGTGCATATGCGTTATATAAATTATCTCGTACTCTAAATATAGAAGCATTATTAACGGCCTACTACGGTTTAGTTGAATCCATCATTAGATATGGAGTTATCTTCTGGGGTAATTCAACTGATAGGGATATCATCTTTAAAAGACAAAAGTACTGCTTAAGATCTATGTTCAATCTGAAAACTACCGATAGCTGTAAAAATTATTTCATTAAGTATCACATATTAACATTGCCTTCACTTTATATACTAGAAATAGCAATGTTCGTAAAAACAAATCCACATTTGTTTCCTCGTATGGCAGACAAATTTCCGAGAAATAGACGTGATGATAGTAAACTTTGTGTACATCCATCAAAAACTGCACTTATGCGCAAGAGTGTATTTTGCATGGCACCAACTATCTATAATAAATTGCCCAAAAGTTGGAAAGAGCAGACTATACCTAAATTTAAGCAAACAGTGAAATTGTTTTTGTCACAAAAAGCATATTATAATATTACAGAATTTTTAAACGACTCATTGTGATTAGTATCAATTAACAAATAAATCACATTACAGTAATTTAGGTCAGATAGATAAATAATAAATAATTTTATAATGTAATGTAAATTATTAAATATAAGTAACAATTTTCTTTCATTGTGTAATATTTAATTGTATAGGTATTTAATATATAGTAATAAATGTAAAAATTATAATAATTGATTTAATAATATATTTGCACGCCATGAGAAATGGCAGACATGTCGTGACCCACTATTTTTATTTAAGATCTAACATGCATGTATTAATTTATTTCTGTATGTATGTATACACATGTTTGCGCAAATAAATCTTCTTATTCTTATTCTTATTCTTATAGACTATACTTATCATATTAACTCCTACAAAAGTTCTTTTTGTAAACAATAACCGAGTTTCAGAAATTTTCAAAAAAATCTAAATTACCTAATTAAAAACTAGGTACTTTATTTTGTTTGACATTTCATACAAGAACGGCTATTATTGCTCTAAAAAAATTATAATCGTTTAAATAAAATTCTATTTTAATATATTCTAGTCATTTTTAATTAATGTAGAATCGGCAATGTATATTCTTTTACATGTTTTTTGAAAGACGTGATCATGACACTTTTAAAATTCAAGGTTATAAAGGTTAGGAACGTCATGTAAAGGGAATAAAACAATATCAACTCTTTTTTACTTTAAATTAAATTCCCTGTTCAAATGAAATTCTCGACGCGTAATATCGTAAAAAATTATAAATATAATTACTATAATATTTTGACCTTGATACATGAGACTTTTTGCTACGACTTTTGATCATTGTCTTGTAATTTCCTGTTCAAAAATCAAATCCCCGACGCGTAATTTCGGAAAAAATGCTGAAAATAATTACTATAATATTTTGATCTTCATGCATGAGAGTTTTTGGTATTTTCCTTTAACAACGTATTTTAAATAAATAAATGAGGTACTCACCGCCTCCTTCCATATCTTCGTCGAGATCTCCGGCACTCTCGCCAGTCATCTCGTCCCTCAGACGCTGCAGACGTAGTTCATCGCCTGCATGGTTACAATATTATTAAATGACTATTACCCGTATTATAAAGTGCTCTGTGAATGACTAGCTGACCTGACAGAAGTTGTCCTGTCACTAACGGTGAGCGTGCGTGTCTATTAGCATGTATTTGTTTTACATGGAGGTGACATCAAGATCGAGAGCTAAACTGCGATCGTGAGGTATCGCAGTGAGGCATCATTGGCATGTAATTACCCTTACCGTCTCTGTTCATAAAGAATTCGTCATGACGTTACTCTGACATAAGATGGTTCTTCTAAAAGATTCTTTATCTGTTATTGACTATATTTTGTCCTAATTCCATTCTATTATATTTTATAACATTCTATTCCACTCCAAACCATTTCTTTCCGTTTCACACCAACCCATTCTATTCTTACAAGAAAGTAACTCACCCTTCTTAATCCTCTGCGAGGTAAGCAGTCCCTTGGTGAGCATGGGTGCAGTATTTAGATACTGCACCCATGCTCACCAAGGGACTGCTTAGACATTAGAGTGAAATAGCCTTAGGGCTATTTCAGTCTAATCTCTTCCATTTCATTCCAATCCAATCTATTCTATTCCATTATATACCATTTCATTCCATTCTAGTTCATTCCATTTCATTTCACTCTATCCCATTGCATTCCCTTCTATTCCATTCCAATAAATATCATTCCATTCAAACCCATTCCATTCCAATAAATATCATTCCATTCAAACCCATTCCATTCCAATCCATTATATTCGTCAGCGGGATTGTCCGAAATGGTTACCGCTACCCTGGAACATAAAGGGAGGATAAAGGGAGGAGGAAGGAACATGGGTGGGTTTTAGTCAGTAAGAGTCTGACACTCCCTTCCGCTCCACCCAGCGGGGGGGGGGGTCATTTGATGATTTCAAAAAAAAATCCATTATATTCAAACAACGAACTAAATCATAACTCACCTTTTATAATCCTCTGCTGTGTAAGCAGTCCCTTGGTGAGCGTGGGCGCAGGATCGAAGGCCACGACCTTCCCCCCGGCCGACATCCACAGCCCGAGTTGGTGGTAGTCTCCCACGAGGAGAGATATGGTTGTCGGCTTCGTGGTGTCGTACCACATCTTGAAGAGGTAGTCCTTCATATCTGGTAGGATGGAAGTCAGGTTAAAAATCCAACTGCTAAATAGAAGGAATAATTAAAATAACTTTAAACCTGAAAAGATGTCATTGTACAGACGCCAGCACATCAAGCTACTACAATCTGTCAAATTTCTTTAATAGATTTTCAACTTTATCGCTAAATTATTAAGGTTCAAGGTTGATTGGGAAAATTTGACAGTTTCGGGTAGCTTGACCTCACAGAGCACTTTATAATACGGGTACTGCTGTCGTCTGTATTCATAATCCTGACCAACTTTTAATATTTATGGCAACACAGAAATCGCAAAGTTTGTAAAACTCGATCTACAAAATGTAGGGAACAGAAACTGTTTCTTTTATTCAGTACGAAATGCTTGGTTATAGTTGCTTATAGGAATATTAAGCACTTTGAATTCTTACAAATAAACTTCATTTTCCTATGAAACACTACTTTCACCATCAAAGTAGTAGAGTTTGTTCTGAATTCTCAATTCAGAAACCTGATGAGACTAAGGGCCGGTTTTTCGATCCGCAGTTAAACTCAACCAAGTGTTAAAAATCGTTTTGTAATGGTTATTTTTTTGCAAAAATGTGTTTTTTGATCAATTGTTAGTTTATCTTTAAAAATTGGTTGAGTTTAACTACGGTCAAAAATCCGGCCCTCACTGATTTAACCATTTATTTTGACTCACGTTTAAATTCTACTTTCTCCTCTTCTTCCCCTTCTCCCAAGCCTTCTTTTCCACCGCCCCCTCCTTCTCCTTCCTGAGAACACGTTCGGACGTTTCATAAGTGCCCATGTTGGTTTATGTGAAATAAAATATTTTCATTTTGATTTTGAACAACATAACATCGCACCTGTATTTACTGTAATTGCTCTGCTTCTTACTTCGCCTGTATTCCCCGAAGGGCTAGGCAGAGGTGCACCTATAGTAGTTAAAGAAGAGACTATGGCCTATTTGGTCCTTACATGCAACCTCGGCGACTCAGTTAAAGTTATTGGCATGAAATACAAGACAAACATTAACATAATCATAAGAGATTAGGCGACAGATTACGCTGACAAGGAAAATAATTAAGATGTAAAATACGTAGTATATTTTATAGGGATAATTAGAGAACAAACCGTGTCTATCTAACTAGCCTGTATTGTCACTGCAGGGCAAAGGCCTCCCTTTTCCACACAATTATGTCTTTTGCGAGTGTCGGCCAGTCCCTACTGTAGGTGTCAAGCTCGTCCCGCCATCTTCGTCTTGATAAGATAAAACGTAAAGTTGACAAAAAATAAAAGGCCCGCTTTGACATTTGAGAATGCGTTCTTGACACCTGTCAGTTTCATACAAACGAATACGTGTTTTGCGAATTTGATCTTTATTAACTACTTGAACTGTCAATGTCAAAACGGGGTTTTTATTTTTTGACAACTTTAGTTTGAATTTATTCCTCCCATTAGTGGGTGTACCGTGAAACTCGTAGAGAGCTTCACGGAATACCCACATTTCGCAGGAGTCGGGCGCAACACATTTTTTCTTCCATTCTCCCCTGTATTTTCTTTTAACTGGATGTGCCTTGTCAAAAAAAAGCATTTACTCACCCCTGGAACCTCATCCGGCAGTCGCAGCGGCAGTCGCATGGGCTCGCCCAGCTCGATGGAAAACGTGTTGGCTCCCATCTCGAACTTTTCCGAGAGGTCATCTATGGTGATCTCCTTGCGGCCAGTCTTCTTTAGGTGGTTCAGGTAGTAGTCTCCGCCGGCATCTGTGGGAATAGTTAGTGAATATCAGTATTTATCTATCTCTAATTACCTTATGTTAACTTTAGATGTAAAAGCGTGGTTTGTCTTTGGCACAGCAATAGAGCAAGGAATAGAAGTGTTTTTTTTTGTACGGAGATATTTAGTTTGTGGGCGATGAGCTCTATTTTATCTGGATAAGTTTCTTTTGAGATCCACCACTCGGGGGCGAAGCCGCAGGTAAGAGCAGCAGCACCCTAATTGGAAAAACTTTCACAATCTGAATAATTTTGAAGGATGTCGTTAATCCATTTTGCTTCATATGTTCGAAAAAATGTATCTGCTCAAAAACATAAATAAAGCAATGAACGTTTCATCAAAATCCGTTCAGTAGTTTTTGCGTGAAAGAGTAACAAACATCCATCCATCCATTCAATCCATCCATCCTCAGAAACTTTCGCGTTTATAATATTAGTAGGAAGTAGGATTTTAAGATTACTGCCAAAGTACACAACGTGGAATCCAATGAATTATTGAGCATGCTTGATATTTAAACTTACCAAGGATGTTGAACATATGATCTTGGTGCATGTGTGGAGGCGGCACCGACTCTGATGCAGCAGTGAAGGCCGCCGCCGCCGCCAGCCCGATAGTGCGACCCGCCATGTCGTCATCCTGCATGTAGCAAACGTCAAAACGATACCAAAATAAGTACAGATCCAGCAATAGCGCGAATGTGCGAAGTTTAAACTTGAAAACTCGTTTCGCACGTAAGATTGGAAAATTTGCATTTATGATCCTCGCATTGATATTCTCGAACCTCCGACTCTTTAGAAACTCTCCTTGCACACAAGTCCTAAGAATGGGATTTCCCATTGGATAGCTCCTGAAACGTTAAAATATTACTTACATCAATGCCACACTTCTCCGCCGCTTTGCCCTTGGCCGCGTGCTCACCGCGTGGGCCCATCATGATGGCCGCCGTGCCCTTGTTGATCCATTCGTATTGTTTGCTCTGAAATCAAATTTTTTTTATTTACTTCTACAAGTATGAGGAACAGGGTGGAAGGGTTCACTCATCCTCCATAGAAAAGGGGAGAATCTTCCGACCAGACAGGTGTCGTGTCTGGTGGACAACTGCCCCATAATTCATATCGGGCTGTTGTATATATGCTAGTGGCGCGGTAAACTATGCTTGCACGATGCAGGATTTTGCGTGACGTCTTTATGATGCGTAGTTCGCATGTAGCGGTGTAGATGCCGCTACATCACCCCCGGAGGGGAGTGTACTACATAACATAGCTTTATACCAAATAACTTACACCTGCTTCACTCGGGTGCAATGGTGACAAAACATCGAGATTTCACTCTTAAATCTATGTTCAATATCAATGTATTAATACATACAGTTACCGACATTAAATGCAGCCCAAGCCCTAAACGTGAAGTTGTGAACGAAACTGGGGTAGACCCCCAGTTTCGTTCACAACTTCACGCTTAGGGCTAAACTGGGGGTCTACTACGAAGTGAAAAGTGCGAATGATCGGATCGGCCCGACATATGACCGAACCGAATATTATTGAAAAATGCGAAAAATGTTCGGATCAGCTCAGTTGGGTCGGGACCATAGTCAATATTCGAAAGAGTGTAAGAGTGTAGGATCGGGACCGACCGAACTAAATAGTAACTTCGTAGCAGGAAACGGCCGAACATTCGGCCGATACCACTTCGGAGTAGACCCCCTGATTCTTTGGTAACCCCAAAGAATCAGTTTAACGAGAATAGATAACAAGTAGATTCTCTAACTGGTTTGAGCGAATAAGTTTACATTCATCATCATCTTCATCATCCACAGCCCTGCTGACCATAGACCTCTCTTTTCATGTGCCAATCCCCACAGTCCGCAGTCCTCGTTCATTCATTCATTTCAGCCGAAACACGTCCACTGCTGGACATAGGCCTCCCCAAAGCACCTCTACTTCGACCGGTTCTGTGCTTCCCGCATCGAGCGGATTCCTGCGGCCTTCACAAGGTCATCTGTCCACCTTGTGGGAGGCCTTCAAACGCTACGTCTTCCGGTACGCGGTCATCACTCCAGAACCTTTCGGCCCCACCGGCCATCTGTTCTGTGAGCAATGCAAGTTCCCATTAGGTTAGTTTTAAAATTGACTTGTGTAAAAAGTGCTGCTGAAGCTTTTTTTAAAGTTCCCCAGGAATGTATGTTGAATCGACTTTATGGCATAGGTTAGAAATTTTCATTTTCTGCTCCGAGCTGTGTTTGTCAGCCGCGGCAATAGAGCAAACTTCAATTTTTTTTAATCGCGGGCGTCGAAACAATATCAGACGTGGCCGAGGGTTGGGTTTTGCATCATCTTCTGCGCCAGCGAGACGGAGGGTTGCACTGGTTCCCCTTGGATGTATACTATCGCCATAGCCTATATCTGACCATTTTGAAAACAAAATCCCGGGCACATGATGGCCACAGCTGCGTCCGTAAGTAAAACAAAAGAGGATCCTTTTCAGGTCGACTAATAATGTGCACTGCAAGCAGGAATAGTCCTTACGGTGGTCAGATATAGATTTTGGCGATAGAACATTCGTTACCTCTAGCTTAGTCTCGGGCGCGCCGATGTCCGGGTTGAGCTTGGTCGCGGTGATGGCGACGGGCGAGATGTTGAAGCTGTCGTCGCTGCCGGGCGCCAGGTTGCTGAGCAGCACGTCGGCCAGCTCCCCCACGCTGCCCTTGATGCGCACCAGGCACGCCGTGGCGCGCGGCTCGCCCGAGGGCAGGCCTGGTCAGACAAATATTGTTGGTTTTAGAAAGCTAATGAATACCAACTGAGCTTGCATTTTGACGTGAAAACGTCTTTTCGCTCGGTGTACTGGTGGTTACTATTTGAACCGGTAATAACTAGGACACTTTTAGTGCTAGAGTACATAATCAGCCTATAATGTTCCCACTGCTGGGACACAGGCCTCGTCTCTTTGAGAGGGAGTGGGCCGTAATTCACCACGTGGGCCCAGTGCGGGTTGGTAGATGTCACATGTCTTCGAATTTTTGGTTCTACGACATGCCGGTTTCTTCACGATGTTTCCTTCATCGTTTTGAGAGTGGTGATGAAAGAATATCCTACCCCACTATAATATTATAAACGTGAAAGTTAGTATGGATGGATGGATGGATGTTTGTTACTCTTTCACGCAGAAATCCGTTCAGCAGGAACGGATTTAGATAAAATTTGGCACACATATAGTTTATAACCAGGATTCACACATAGGATTTTTTTTTTTTTTTTATCCCTATATTCCCACGGGATCGAAACTTATGCGGGTGAAATCGCGGGGGGGCAGCTAGTCAAATATAAATAAAATAAGGCTAAGTAATTCTCACCGTTCTCATCGCATCCATGAGGGTCGAAGAAGAAGTAGTGTCCGCCAAACTTCCAGATGGCGACGGAGGCGCCGCGCGCGGTGAACACGCCGTGCGTGTGCTCCTTGAAGAACTGGCGCAGGACTGTCTTCAGGGAGGGCGCGCCCGAGCCGGCCTCGGGGTTCAGGGTACCTGAGGCGGCAGGGAGGGAATTCTGTTAAAACACACGATACACAAATATCGCTAAATTATTGTGACAAATTGTCAAACGCAAGGAAACTACTGTGGTGGGTTGAATGATTTATCAACAGCCAATCGCAGCAGTTTACGCGCGCCGAATGCATAGCCTCCTCCTTTTTTATGTCGGTTAAAAATACCTGTACCTGTATCTTTTAAACGGAAACAGTTACTTTTCTGTGGAAAAAATATCAACTGCCAATAATAAGGCTTCGTTTACACTGCACTACATACAAACCGCCGCACGACAACGTAGGATTTTTTAACGCGACCATTTTTTAACTCGCACTTGGATTTTAAACTCTCTCGGTGTTGAACCTAGTATTGAGAATCCAATAAAGTACATCCCAGTAAGTCAAAAATATACACTGTTGAATGATATAAAAATCTCGTCACCAGAGAAGCGGAGATGAGAGCTTTGGCCAGAAAGCTGCGCTTCAAGCGTCGCTGGCCGGAGGTCACTAAGGCGAGGTTCAAGACCAAGCCCTGGCACCCCCCGGGACCGCCGCAGAGACCACCACCAGTGGTAGAATAGAATAGAATAGAATAGAATACTCTTTATTGTACACCATACAATTTATAAAACATAAATATACAAATTTTTTACAAAGGGTGACACTCTGGGCGGTCAGTGGTAAGTACTCATCTTCTTTAGCCAATAGAGGTCCACTGCCTGATCTCTCTGCGGTCGTGTTGGATTGCGTGCCGACTGCCGTGTCATCGGATTGTGCAGACGCCAGCAGGTCAAGCTACCCGAAATTGTCAAAATTCCTCAATCAACCTTGAACCTTAATGGTTTTGCGATAAAGTTGAAAATCTATTAAAGAAATTTGACAGATTGTAGTAGCTTGATGTGGTGGCGTCTGTACAAAGAAAAATTCGGTTTTGTTCTCACAAGCAAAGGTAAAGTAGTTGGAATTCTTTATTTACCAGAGAACGCGCTGTCCATGACTTCTGTCTCGATGCAGTCATAGTCCGACACTTTGAACCTGAAACGAACGCCAACATGAAACACTTATTTTATGTTATTTTTTTTCTCATGGGTGCTTTGTGGCTAAGTAATAACAGCCGTTCGGGTCGATCAATCCGGTTAAGCTACGCTTGCCGCGGGTGGTCCGTGGATGGGTAACCATCTTCACATACCAAGACCCCCGTGCCTCGGTAAGCACGTTCCGCCGTTGGTCCCGGCTGTAATTCGTGGGCCTTTGACAATCTGTACGGATCGTCAGAAGCCCGACTGTCTGACGACCAGTCTTATCAAGAGGTATCGTATTACTCAGTCAATGGGTAGTGGAGGTCAGATAGGCAGACACTCAATGTTGTATTATGTCCTTTATTTCATTTAAATACCTACAAATTCAATTTTTAATATTTATAAACAAAAAGATAAAAAAAACATTTAAAAATATAAAAAATAGTAGCCCACCGGTATCGGGAACAGGGTCCAAGCTACCGGCGGTCAGGGCTCCAGAGAGAGGAACCTCCTGACAATGCGAGCCGTGTCCAGAAGTACCGCTTTCTGAATCAAGCCCTTGATCCAGCTGCCCAACGAGAGCCTTCTCAGGTGTTGGTCGAGGCTCTTGGCAATTAAGCCATTGGGTTGTATTATTATTATTATTCTATGGTTTTTACAGCTCTAATTATTAAATCTCATCATCGCACGTTCGTATTTCCGAAAAAACTTTTTTGCAAAAAAAAAAACCGACTTCCAAAAAAGACACTACAAAGTGAAAAATAACTTTAATTTCGGAAGTCGGTGTCGTTGGGTTCGCATTTTCCTTGTTTGCCACCGACTTTCGAAATCCTCCCTATATGTATATCCTATCCCTCGATTTCTCCAGGATCCAATCATCAGATCCTATCTTGGTGACTATGGGACCACTTCAGAAGTATCTCCTTTCGAACAAAAAAAGAATTTTGAAAATCGGTCCACAATTGGCGGAGTAATCGCGTAACAAACACAAAAAAAAAAAACATACCGTCGAATTGAGAACCTCCTCCTTTTTTGAAGTCGGTTAAAAATAGCCGAAGATTCCCGAGGGGCATACTTTTCCTTGAAGATCTGTAGTCTGATGAAATGTTTCTGTACCTGGTCAACACATCAGCGGCTGCCAGGGTGCCGGTGGCAAGTTCCTCTCCCTCTTCCTCCTGGCCCTCCTCAGGAGTCTGCGGCGCGTCCATGCTGATGCCCATCTTCTCGAGGTGTTCCATTGTGTTCTGGTAGAGGCTGTCACCGCGGACTAGCGTCTGGAAGATGTAATAGTTGATATTTAGCAAACTGTAACACGTGTCAAGGGCAGAAAGATAACAATGATGATGATTTATGGAAATATCATATTGTACTGGGATCGATCCATCATCACTGACTGATAGTGGATCGATCAGAGCTGCGCACAATGATTGTTGACATAACCGTCCCGCATGATGAGAACCTCGTAAAAGCCGAGAAAGATAAACAAATCAAGTATTCTAGACTTGGCTCGCGAGGTTGTTGACATATTTCTGCCACCGAGCATTGGTGTGTTCCGGTTTGAAGAGTTCCGCCGGACTGTAGGTGTAATTAAAGGCAGACATTTCTGCAACAACTGGCAACGAACCTGCGATGCCTCTGGGTATCAATGAGCGGTGGGGCCACTTACCATCAGCCGCCTATTTATATCAATGACTGACCCTGCAACATATGTATATGTCAAAAAATGACAAAATTTTCACGACAGGTGCCGTTAAATTTAGCACTAAAACTTTGAATTTTCATATTGACACCTGTCACCTGTCCGTTTTGTCAAATATGCCTCTGGTGGGTCAACTTCTATATCCTGAAAAACGGATGTTTGTTCTGACCTCATCAATATCTTCCGACGTCCAGTCGTTAGGGTCCACGACTTGCGTCATGGCGAGTGCGGTGATGGACATGGGCGTGGCCTGCCGCCCGCGGTGCTCCTCGGGGAAGCGCGCGTCGCTCTCGTGGAAACTGCCGCGCACTATCCAGCGACCCGGGGCCACCGCTGGAAGGGAATAAGGACGAGCATTAATACAGCTAAGTATTAGAAAAGGACTGTTTACAACTGTTACTATTACTACTAAACGATTTCATGAGTAGCTCCTAAAATAAGCTGTCATAATATATGTAACTTCCAAGTCGGTGGCAAAAAACGAAAATACAAAACCAAAGACACCGAAAACCGCAATTAAAATTATTTTTCACTTTGTAGTATTTTTTTTTTTCTTAGGTCTGCCTCGGTGACGACGCTTGTCTTCAGGCACCAACTGTGTGACGACTTTGGCCAATCTGTCTGGATGCATCCTTTAAGTGTGACCCGCCCAGTCCCACTTCAGCACAGCACAAGGAAAGGTGGAAGAATATGGGGGAGGCCTTTGCCCAACAGTGGAACAATATAGGCTAACGAAAAAAAAGGTATTTTTTTTTGAAGTCGGTTGTTTTTTTATATATCTGAGTTTTGAGGTAACAAATATAAAAAATACAACATACTCGTACAATCGAATTGAGAAAATCCTCCGTTTTTTGAAGTCTGTTAGAAATTTGTTGCACTTTACAGTGTAGCATTACAATGCATTTCAATCCAAAAAATGCGCTACTGCTCGCCCGTAGCGTGCTATAGTTCATACAAAATTTACAAAAGTGATGTAGGGGGAATTTTGCATTGCAGGGCGTGTCAGCCAGTTCGTATTTTACCATTTTGGTACGGAACCCTTAAAATACTGGTATTCCGACTGTAAGCCGACCCCAACATAGTTGGGAAGAGGCTAGGCAGATGATGACTCACGTTTCATCTTGTTGACAGGTTCAGGCATGTCTGCACTGCGCTGCGTGACGTGCACGTCGCTGATGCTGAACGGCTTCCGCTTCATGTTGGCCACGTTATCCATGAAGTATTCGCACAAGCGCGTCAAGCGGGTGAAGTACATGACGCAGCCCTTGCCGCCATCTTGGAGACCAACCTGGTGATGAGTGTGTGAATAGAAATGTTTGAAAAGGGGTTTTATGTAATTTGGATTAGATGTAGAAGAAGAAGAAGTCTTGTCTCTCATGGACATTTTCATTTTCACCAACACTAGGCAGCACCTAAATGAATGCCTTAATAAAAACACGCTGTAAGATTTTCACCGTTCGCCTCAGCGCCGAACGTTGAAAATCCAACAGCAGGTGTCAGAGCAGTGGTGGCCCAGAGGCAACAGCCGCGACTTGAGTTGTAGGTCGTAGGACCGAACCCTGACAGGCGCTTTCAATCAATCAATCAACTCAGCCTATCGCAGTTCACTGCTGGACATAGGCCTTTCCCAGGCTGCGCCACAACACCCTGTCCTCCGTCTTCCGCATCCAGTATGTCCCAGCTACCTTCTTTAGGTCGTCGTCGGGTTGCGGAGCCTCCCACTCTACGCTTACCAATACGCGGTCTCCGCGCCAGGACTCGTCTGCTCCTCCGGCCATCGGTCCATCGACAAACATGACCAGCTCACTGCCAATTTGTGTTAAATTAAAAATGAATGCATCTCACCCTACATCCATATCTGTCTGCTGGCCAGGGATGGTACAAGTAGTACTTGCCGCCCTCGAACCAAATCGCCGTCTCGTACTCTCCAGGTACCTGCGGGGTTAATGTAAATTTTACGTCATTGTCATAAAGTATACATTGGCGCGCGTTCGGTGTTACCCTAGATAGCAGATCAATAATAAACGAAGAGTGAAGTGTTGCACGATGTTGTATCATGTGCAACTGCCACTGTCACCTTGACCTGCCTGCACGTCACCTGCCCGAGAATGATTATGGTAGGACTCGGACAATACACCAAAAAAAACCGGCCAAGTGCGAGTTGAACTCACGTACGTAGGTTCCGTACCATTATCTAAATATTTATTTATTCTATTTTTAGTGTTTGTTGTTGTAACGGCAACAGAAATACATCATCTGTGAAAATTTCAACTGTCTAGCTATCACGGTTCATGAGATACAGCCTGGTTACAGACGGACAGACAGACAGTGGAGTCTTAGTAATAGGGTTTTTACCCTTTGGGTACGGAACCCTAAAAATCACAGACTTAGCATGAAAATTATCAGCCGGATATAAGTCTTAACGCGTAGTATCGTATTACCCAGTGGGTTGTGGAGGTCAGAGAGGCAGTCGCTCTATATAAAATACTTAGCTGCTATTCAGCTACATCCGGTTAGACTGGAAGCCGACCCCAACATAATTCCCATATTGGGAAGAGGCTAAGCATATCCTACTGGTATTTATTTATGGAAGTTTGTACGTTTGTTACTCAATCGGCGGAACGGATTTTAGTGGCACACGTTAGTTTACAACCTGGATTGACATATATGATATTTTTTTATTATGTTATTCCCACGGGATCGAGACTTGTGTGGGGGAAACCGCGGGGCGCTGCTTGTGATGATATAAGTCGCATGCGCAAGCTATAAACGAGTTCCACTTACTTGCAGTATTCCGGAGTCAGACTCCTTGAAGAAGTGTTCGATTCCTCGACACAAGTCAAAGATTTTGGGGTTGTTCGACACCAACTTGCCCCAGACCGCTATACCGCGCACCTAGAATAAAGAATAAAATGATGAAGGAAAGACAAAAATGACAGGACAAGGCTAGTTGTTACGGGGGTAAGAAGTAATACTCTATTATTGCCTAAAGTTCCAGCATTTTCCTTCATATTTCCTAGCTAATCTGTCGTTAAAGCTACTTTATTATAAGAGCATAATCAATGTACCGTTGGTCGGAAAAAAAAAAGAGCGACTGTTACAACTAGCCCCAAATATAGGATAAATAGTAACATGTGTCACGTGCGTCGGAAAGCACGTTAAGCCGTTGATCCCAGCTATCATTCGTAGATCTTTGGGTTACGGGTAGTCAGAAGCCCAAAAGTCTGACAATCAGTCTTACCAAGGGGTATTGTGTTACCCGGTAACTGGATTGTGGAGGTCAGATAGGCAGTCGCTCCATGTAAACTAGATTGGAAGCCGACCCTAACATAATAATTATGTAGTTGGGAAAAGGCTAGGCAGATTGATGCAACATATATTTTGATGTCTTACCTTGTGTGTATACTCTCGGTCGCGTATCGAGAAGGTATCCGTGAGTTCTCCGAGCACCAGACGACGGATGGGACCGCCGCGCTCCAATAACGACTCCTGCGACACACGAGGTTTAAATGATGAATAGGAGAGAATGAGAGGTAGTGTAGTAATACGTATGGCACAGGTCCCATCACGTAACAAGAACGCTGGCCATTTACCTGCACACTGAGCGATTTAACGATCAAATTGGTGGTATGAAGGGGTCGCGGCGCTAGGAAAGTAACTATTATGATTCTACAATAAAACAATTACACTATGTTCTGTATATAGCCCATGATTGGACAATTCAACTTTGAATATTCTTGTGCGCTCGCCATACCGCCACGCTATTGCTAAATTAACTTTGACATCATAGTTCTGACAGAATGTTGGCTGAGTAAAGCTAATAATTTACCTATATTGGAAGGTTTCCAGTCTCACTCAACTGAAACAAATCTCAATCAAAATGATGGTGTTATAATCTATACTAAACTGGGACTGCAAACTAATGTAAGGGAACCCTCCTTTAGGGGTGGGACTTGTCTCGTGTGTCAAATAGATAACAAGCTAGCAGTTGTGGCAATCTACCGCTCTCCGTCTTACAAGTCCAACGACGATTTTGATAACTTCAAGACGAGCCTGACTAAAGTCTATGATACCATATCAGCCTGCCCAAATATAGTATTAGTGGGCGATTTAAACCTTGACATAATCAAACGTAACGAGGACAACAAATGTCTTGACTATCTCATCTTAAATGCTTCTCAGGGGTTATTGCCCACTCACGAATTTCCCACTCGCCTTGATAAAAGCCTAGATCACATACTCCTAAAGACTAAACTTTTGTCGACCACACTGGTTTTAGAGTCCCATATTACTGACCACAAGCCGATTCTCCTCGACATCATAGACGCAAACCCTGCGCGCAGAACATGTTACATTTCTACTCGCCTTAACCATGAAGCAATTAAGCTCGAACTGGAAAATACCGATTTTTCAAGTATATACACTGAGGAGGATGCTAATTTTTCTATGAACAAATTTATAGGCATCGTATTAATGGTCATGTCCAAACACACAATTAAAGCTAAAATTCCTAGACAAAAAAGAACTCTAAAACCCTGGATCACTCCTGGTCTTCTCAAATGCATTAGACACCGAGATAAGTTACACATACAATCCAAGAAAGCACCAGACAACCTTATACTTAAAATTACATATAATCGCTACCGAAACTTTTGTAACGACCTACTCCGAAAACTAAAAATATCATATGAAAGGAGTGAGCTTGAGAAAGCAAGCACTAAACCTAAAATGTTATGGAAAGTAATAAAGGAAATATCCAACACCACGAAAATATGTGCAAGCCCCGTTGAGCTATTAAAAATACGCAATGACTCTAAGTCTTCCGTTAATGAGGTCTGCAATTTCTTCAGTAATGTAGGAAAAAAGCTAGCTGACAATATTATAGCACAACATCACACCCCATCATCTCAGTCTAACGTTCAGACTCATCTAAATAGTATAAACTTCTCTCTTGTAAATTCTCTTGCGCTCTTAGAAATCGATGAAGCAGAAACAGAATCGCATATCCTACAGCTACGTAATGACTGTGCTATCGGTTGGGACGGTATATCGCCTCTTTTATTGAAAAACTGTCGCCACATTCTGATACCGCCACTTACCTTCATATACAACCGCTGTCTACAAGTGGGCGTGTTCCCGGATGCTCTAAAAAAGGCGATAGTCCATCCTATACACAAGGGGGGGGACAGAATCTGTGTCAATAATTATAGGCCTATATCAGTTTTGCCGACCCTTTCTAAAATCCTTGAGAGGATCTTAAACAACCGTCTCAGGACATTTTTGGAAAAATACAAATTAATAGCAGACAACCAGTATGGTTTTCGGGCTGGTGTTTCAACAGAAGATGCTGTGCTAGAATTGACTCAAGAGGTAGCTAGAAATCTAGACAAGAAAACAAAATGTTTAGGTATATTTCTAGACCTTTCTAAGGCATTTGACACAGTTTCTGTCCCCATCCTTACCTCGAAATTAGAACACTTAGGGGTACGTGGCGTGTCACTTGATATTTTCAAAGATTATCTCAGAAATCGCACCCAGAGAGTTAAAATTGATACCCACCTTAGTGAAGAGGAGTTGGTAACTTTCGGCGTCCCTCAAGGCAGCATACTGGGCCCCACTTTATTTCAAATATATATCAACGACCTTTGCAAAATGAACCTCCCAAATACTAAGATTTATACATACGCTGACGACACCGCGATCTTAGTTCATGGACCTACTTGGGATTCGATCAAATCTATAGCAGAATCGGCTGTAGCAGAAATTATGAAATGGCTCAATTTTAATCTCCTTACCTTAAACATAAATAAATCTTGCTACATCCCATTTGCAATTAAGCGTAAGACCGCACCGTCACCCAGTTTTGGAATTACTGCCCATTCATGCTCAAACCGATCGGGACCATGCCGTTGTCTAGCGCTTACCAGAAGTGACAGCGTAAAGTACTTAGGTGTCCACATTGATGACGGACTTTCATGGAATAAACAACTTGACGCTGTCACGACCAGAACTCTGCGCCTCATTCATATTTTTAAATCCCTCCGAAACTCTGCTAATGCCGATACCTTGAAAATGATATATTTTGCACTATGCCAATCGGTCATAGGTTACTGCATCTCTGTATGGGGTGCTGCAACGAAAGGTTGCCTCCTGCGGGCAGAGAGAGCACAAAGAGCCGTACTAAAAGTAATGACAAGGAAGCCCCATAGATACCCAACAACACAACTGTATGCAGACTGCAATTCTTACAGTCCGTCAGCTCTTTGTGCTTCAATCTGTTCTTAGAAAACACTGTAGTCTTCCCCCGTCCAACCCAAAAAAGCGCACAAACCTTCCCTCAGGCACCCAACACAGGACCACGTTCGCAAAGCATCAGTTTTATGTAATTAGCGCTTATATCTACAAAAAGATTCATATAAAACTGAATATCTTAGACCTCAACAAACACAACCTAAGATTAAAAGTGACAGAATGGCTACTTAAACAGGACTATGCTGCAACGGAGACTTTATTGACCTTCATCGCCTAATACTAAAAATAATAAGCACACGCTCATCCTCATGCTTGCACGAATACTTCTTTCATCGCAATCATATACACTCGCATATACAACTCCCCCACTCACTTACACATCAACACCACATTACCTACTTATCCCCACTCACACAGACCTACACACCAATAATCACATTCATTTAATTTCATTTACCCACTTACCCACATCCTCACACTCTCACATACCCTCACAAAAAAGGTAAAACCAGTAACGTAAGCTAACTTTTCTTCTCTTTCTTTTATTTTTTTTATTTTTTTATTCCCTTCTGAAGGTAAATTGACACACTCCACTCATGCATAATACCGATTAGAACCTCTTTGCGAATCACTGTCTCTTAAGATACAGGATACCCTAGTTTAAGAGACAGAGATTAATTTTTTTGTGTACAGATTTCTGCAGTATCCAAATTGTTTTATGTAAATTTTTTCTATCTGTAGTTTTGGGAAATAAAGATATTATTATTATTTATTTATTATTTATTATTGGCGGACCGTGCTGCATGTCACTGCAACAACGCGATCTGCGCGCCATCTGCGCAGAACGTATAGGAAAACGAGAGAAGCCTGTGCGCGCCTCGTTCGAACAGCATCGAAAATTGTAGCTCCGTGAGTGAAATTATAAAACAAGGACAATTTGTACAATACCGTGTCTTGTGCAACGTGCCGGACTCCGTGATCATCTTTCCAATAAAGAAAACATCCAGAAGTGGCCGCGGCTAGGAAAAAGGTGAGTCGTACTCGATTTTTTCTTGGTTGATTGTTCCTTGACTGGGTGAACGGGAAGCACGCCGTTCATACAGAACGTCCTCTATTACCATCCCAATAACGTAAATTCATACAATCCATTACTCTATTCCACACACTATATTATAAAACAATATCCTAGTACTTTAAGACACCGACTGTACTCTTGCGCAGACGCACCCCCTCCACTGGCGTTTTTTTTACGCGACGACACCTGTACTAATATTTGTAAAGCTTAGGCTAGCGACACATCTACTACGAATATGCGATGGAAATTCAGCCTGCTTACGCCTTCAGGTAAACGGATTAAAGGTCGTCACTCATTGTAACTGTGCTGCTCCAGCCAGGGCAGAAACTGCCCGTCACCGCTTCGAAAAAGTCCACCCGCTTGTAGCCAACGCGCCGTCAGCAACACGACCGCTCGCTGCTGTCACGCCACCGCACCGGTGCACGGTAGCATGACAGCTTGTTATTCACGCGCCGCTTACTAGTTGGTTGGTGTCTGCCCCGTTGGTCTCGTAGTTGTAAGTGCGGCTGCTGAGCGTGGGGTCCTGGGTTCGATTGCCAGGTCGGACAAAGTGTTATTGGGTTTTCCATTAGCAATTTTTTAGTAAAGCCCGGAGTTTAGAAGTTGGCGGTTTAATACCCCCGTGCCTCAGTGCGCATGTTAAACCGTGTGTCCTGCGCCTGATCTCTCTCCGGTCGTGTCGGGTCGCCCCCCCATCGGACTATGAGAGTGGGGGAAGAGAGAGTGCACCTGTGTTTACGCACACACTTGTGAACTATAATATCTCCTGCGTACTTGGCTAATCGGTACTTGCCCGTTGTCCCCCAATCTAGTTCCCCTTTGGCTATCACAAGCAAATATTTTTGCCCTTGGAACCCCCAAAGAGGGCAAAGGGGAACCATGGGCCCGTGGTACCCCCGCTAATCGCCAAATAAATAAATTGTAAATACAATCTCTTTGCTTAATGCATTAAGTGACGAATGACCTATGATTAAAAAAAACTTCCTCTTCAAACTCTCTTATTTTTCTAAATTCTTCCAGCTTCAACATTATGATTTTTATTGAATAATCTAATCTCATGTGAATTGGAAAAATAATTTATATGTATTTCTTTATTTGTCAAGCAACAGTTCGTTTTTTAAATTATCTTTTTAATGTTAAACTGAAATGGTTGGGGTATCACGAGCAACAAAAATATATTTAATAAGAATAATGTTATTCAGGGGGTTCCACGGGCAAAAATATTTGCTCGTGGTACCCCAAGGGGAATTAGACTGGGGGACCAAAGGCAAGTACCGGGCTAATCTCCGTTGAGATTGGCAACCGTACCCGAAATCGGTCGGGAGGATATTATTATTACTATGTAAAAAATAGTGATACTTGCCCGATATAGATTGTATCCTACATCCAGTGTCTCGTCGAACATATCCTCATTCCACGCACGAGCTCTGTACCGCTGCAACATGCCCAGCGCCGCCACGCAGCACGGAATGGCCGTGTAAGTCTTGAATTTTTGGTACCTGCACGACAGATAGGGTTTATAATCAACATTATGCTATGCTATGCTGTGCTACGCTTAGTTACATTAAGAGTGACTAGCCAACATTAAACTGGCACGAATGTACTCGCGCGAAACGTGCGAACCGTCACTTTTAAATAATATTATTTTACAAGACTCAGCCCACTATCGACCTCCGGTCTCCAGAGGGGAGTGATGTAGCGGTATCTGCACCGCCACATGCAAACTATGCGTCATAATGACGTCAGGCAAAATGCTGCATCGCGCAAGCAGAGTTTAGCGTGCGACTTGTATATGTACAACTACCCGACATTAATCTTCGGGCAGTTGCCCACCAGACACGACAGCCGCCTGGTCCAATGATCCCCCCTTTTCTGTAGAGTATTAGTGAACTTTGCACCCTGTTCCTCGTTCCTCCATAAGAGTTTTTTCTTCTCACCCGCAACACACACCTACGGCCATTAAAATGATCAACGGGGCCGGCCGATTGGTGTTGGATTCTTACCAACACCAACCGGCCTGTCCCGCCAAATAAATAATTTATGAATGCTTACCTATAGCTGGCCATGTGTCGTGTTCCTCTCATGATCCACTTTTCCATGTCGAGCTGCTTGTACTGCGAGTGATAGTTCTGGTCTGCGATCTCGACTGGACTGTGCAGGATCGTCTCCTCTTTCGGTAGAGGGATCATGTCGTCCCTGAAAATAAATACCAACACACACGTAATATTTGATAGGTTCAGCAGGGGTATACTACACACGTATTTCGCCAGATAGTTTAAGTCCTAAGGATCAAGTCTATTGCCATCACTGGTAGCAAATCCAGACTCGAAGGCTGCTATTGAGAAATTCCTAATGCCAAAATCCATCAAAGACTTCTTCGTCTGACCTGGGAACTGAATCCAAGAAGACCTCGCGATCAGAGGCCACCCTTCTCCATAGAAAACTGCCCTTTGGAATGGGCAATTAAAATTTAAATTCAAAGCCTTCAAATCACAAAAAAAAAAGGAAAAACAAAATAATGCCCAGCAGAATGGCCAATTACTTAGATTCAATTATTTGTTTACTTTCAAAAGTGCCTGTTAATGCTTTAATTTAAATAAATTATTTAACTTCAGCTTGAATTTAGCTTGACTTTAGTTTGACTATAGCTTAACTTTAGCTTTTATTTTTTTCCGGATGGGAAATCATCAAATGACCCATCCCGCTCTGGGTGGAGCGGAAGGGAGTGTCAGACTCTTACTGACTAAAAACCACCCCAGTGTTCCATCTCACACCTACGCCGGGGGTCGCGGGAACGTACGATCCTTCCGCAACCCCCTCGTGGTGCCTCCTCCTCGGGTCAGGGGGGGAGTGAGGTGTTTGACGCCCCCCGCGACGTCTAAGAGGGGCGCGCGTGGAACACTACGCGCCGCCACCTCGGGTCCTCAGCGTCAGGACATCAGGGGCGACGGACGTCCCCGAGTCCGTCGCCCCTGGACCCATTTAGGGGGGCTGGAAGAGGGCGTTGTCCGCCCTCCGCTGACGCCCGGTGCGCCTGCTGCGGGCCGGGTGAGAGGACGAGATCTCCCTCTCCCTTTCCGCAGCCTCCTTCTGCGAGACGACCGTTTCGCAAAAGGAAACCACCGCGTCCCAGGACTCTTCGCTACCGACCATCGACTCGACCACGGCTGGCAGCGACAGCTCTACTTCTGAGATGAGGGCATGGCGCGGTTCCTCCCAGGCGGCACACTCAGCCAGCGTATGCCGCGCCGTGTCCTCCCGGCAGTCGACGCAGTGGTGACACCGGGCGTCCGGCACCCTGTTTATGCGACACAGGTACTTCCCGAAGCAACCATGCCCCGAGAGCACCTGCGTCACCCGAAACGACAGGAAGCCGTGCCTCCTCCCGAGCCAGCGCTCGAGCACCGGCCGGACCGCCTCGATGGTGACGAGGCCAGCGGTAGGGCGTGTGAGCCTGTCCCGCCATTCCGCCACCAGGACCTCGCGAAGCTGAGACCGACGCAGCTCCATGTGTCGCTGCATCGGTCGCCCCGCGCCCTCGCTTCCTCGCGCCACCGATACAGTGACGCGAGTACTTTCGCCTTGAGGTCCCAGGGCGGGGATATCACGGCGTGCCCTAGCTTAACTTTAGCTTGACTTTGGCTTAACGTTAGCTCGACTTCAGATCTACTTCAGCTCGACTTTTGCTCGACTTCAACTATACTTTAGCATGACTTTAGCTAGACTTTAGCATGACTTTAGTATGACTTTAGCATGACTTTAACTTGACTTTGGATTTTGCCGATAAATGGGCTAACTGACTGACTCACCTTCCGAACATGTGTCCATCGTGTTTCGGCGAGTAGAGGAAGAAGTTCTCCCCGCGGAGCGTCATGATCTGCTCGTTGGTGGGGTTCAGCGGCGCGCGGTCCGGGTTCACGGGCAGCACGGGGGGGGGCTGCGCACGGGCATGGCAGGTAGGTCAAGTACTGTCTTACATTTGCGATTTGAAAACGAAGCTTCAATTTATACAAAAAAAATGGTAATTACTAGTGTCAGAAGATAGCTGCACCCTGATTGCATACTCGTAACACACTTTCAATCTCAATCCGTAAGTTTAAAAAAAATGCTAATACATTGCTTCATTCGCGTCGAAAATTTATCTACTCAACAACGTATGAATGTTGTTGACCTGTCACAATGAAAGGCATTGCCATTGTAAGTGAACAGTGGTGGCCTAGTGGTAATTGGCCGCGACTTACGGATTGTATCTTGTAGCTGTACTTTGTGTAAATTATTTCATCACCACTGCTCTTAAAACGGTGAAGGAAAACATCTTGAGGAAACCGGCATGTCCTAGAACTAAAAATTGGCCGACATGCGACATGTTCCCACACTGTTCCCGCGTGGTGGGATTACAGCCCACTCCCTCTCACCGAAAGGAGGTCATCGTCCTAGCAGTGGGAACATTACAGGCTGATGAGGCCATTGTAAGTGTGTTACGCAATTACCCCGCTGGTGTAATTCAAACATACCTCCTTCGGCGTCTTCTGGTAGAACTCTCCGACTTTCTTCCTAGCCTTGGCGCGGGAGGTCGCCAGACTGACGGCGCTGAGCGACCCCGTTATATGCTGACCCTGGGATCAAGAGATCAGAGTTATTTTCTAGATCTGTACGTGGGTTTCAGTAGCAGGGCATTACAAAGTTCGCATAAGGGAAATGCGCCTAAGGTTGCCCGTGAAATTCAATTTTTCTCACGTTTTTTGCATTTTGCAGGTCAGTCTCATGTTGCATGATGATTCAAATATGATTTGCGAGCGTGACAAATGTGACTTTAAATATTTATAATCATAAAAATCACCAATACAACGCTCTTAGTTTATAACGTTAACCTATGAATGAATATGAAAAAAAAAATTACCAATTTTAATATTGAATAAAATATTTATTTTATTCAATATTTCATTTATTTCATAAAATCATTAGATTTGAGCCCAATTCTAAATAGTAGTTGAATTGGTGATTCTAATGATTATTCTGTAAAAATCATATAAATTTGTTACTGTCGTGAGTCAGATTTAGATCAACACACAACCTGATACTAACCTTACAAAATAGAAAAAAACGAAAGAAAATTGTGATATTCGCACTACCCTGACGGTTTAGCCAGCCCAGCCCGCTCTCACCCACGTACAAATCATGACGTCGGTCAGGATATAAAATACTTTTATCCTGGTAGTACGTTCCCGTGGAATAATTCCCAACCTCCACAAAGGTGAAACCGCGAGCGAAAGTAAGCCATTTAAATTCAAAGGGAACTGCAATTCAAAGCAATTCAAATTGTATAAATATTTTTGCTGCAATTCAAAGGGAACTGCATCATCGTTATAAGCTAGATAGCAACTTACCTCCACCTTCTTCTTCTCAAGTAGATGATTAATGTTGAGGCTGTCCCACTCACTGTGGCAGTGGATCTTAAGAGCCTTCAGATCCAAGCCATAAGAAGGGTCCCGGAGCAACGGCTCCTTTTGTACTACCTGAGGATAAATGGGTTTATTTCTGTAACTAAGTTTATACAAACACTTTTACTCTTCAAAATACAGGTTGTAAAAAGACCCATCAGATAGCCGTCGTCTACGCATTCAGTACATCAAACTAAGTAACATTGAAACAATCGTCGGGCAGTCCACCAGACACAATACCCGTCTGATCGGAGGTTCCTTCTTTTTCTGTGAGTGTGTTTTTTTATGTGTGATGAGTGCACTTTAGATCTTGTTCCTCGTACCTCTATATAACTAAGAAAGGACTGTAGTAATAGTCTGCTTACTTCAACGGTGGTCAGCGTGATGGGTGGCTTCGGATTAGATTTCTTGGCGTCTTCCATGTTGCCGTAGTTGGACAGGAAGTCGATCACGAACGACGTGATGCCCGCGTACCGGATGAAGGCGCCAGCGCCGTTCCTGCGCGGTTACAAATAAGGGAAGAGGAAGAAATCAGCAACGTTTAAATGTTGCAACATGGAATTTTGCGTTGCACATTTATTATTTTTACGTGTTTTGATAAAATATTGCAATACCTAGTATGATTGGTAGGACTTTTCGCAGGCAACAAACTGCAAGTCCAAAAAAAGACAATGAGAAAAAAAAATGTTTGTATTTTGCGTTATCAATGAATTATGAATGAATTACAAGGCTTTAAAAGTTACCCCCAAACAAAAAGGCATACTCACATTTTATCAATCCCTCCAATCTCATTGAGCATATGAGGGTCAAAGATGTAGCAGATGGTCTTAGCGAGACTGCCGCCCTCAGGGTCCGGGGGGTGGCCCCAGATCAGGAAGTGGCGGTCGTCTCCGATCGACAGGATCAGCATGTAATTCTGACCTGTACGCTTCTCCATTAACCTGGGGAATAGAATATTAATGGTGAAGAGGTTTTCATGTGATTATATACTTCTATACTAATAATAAAGTTGAAGAGTTTATTTGTATGAACGCGCTAATCTCTGGAACAGCCCAATTGTTGAGAAAGGCTATTGGTTATTTAAAATCACGTTAGAACTCTTAAAGGGCGGGTTGTTTCACGACCACTTGACGCACGCGTATACGTCGAAAATGGCGCTAACTAGCGTCAAACCAAAGAAAGGCGTTGTTTCAAGTTACAATTACAAAATTATAGCCTTGCCGTACGTCAAACAATACTCGTATCGGGTACGTAATCGTAATCGTTATTATTTGACATACGTATGTTACGTTAACCAACCGTTTGAAACAACCGGCCTTATGCGACAACGAAGTAACAGCGCGGGCAGGCGATGCGGTACGGTACAAACAATTTGTAATGGTGCTAAAAATTTGAATTTTTTTTTATCGGTGAATTTGAACATCCTTTTTTACACTATAGGATTTTTGTATGAACTCTAGTACAGGACAACGTTTTGTCGGGTCAGCTAGTTAATAATAGAAACATTATTATGTAAATCTTCTAGATGCAGTTTTTAAATACAATCTAACTTACGCCATCATGTCGACATCAGCTGTGACATTGTCGGGGTGCTTCGCCAGCAGCCCTCTGTCAACTTCCTGCATTTTGACGGTGTACTTGGTGTCGTGGTAAAAGAACGAGGTCAGGAGCTGGTGCAGTTGGAGGGCAGGCTTGCCTGAAGTAAAGGAATGACTGAGTCGATGACGTTGCAAAGATACGTACAGTTAAACCAGAGAAGGTATGCGCTTCGGCAGTGTTCGTGTTTCCGAATTAGCACGAAAGTCGCGTCACAGAGTAAACCTCTACAGAGAAGATTTTGAAGTAGTGCATCTATCATAGTAGTTTTTCTAACATAGAGAGTTAGTACCTCATCATCATCAGCCTATAGCAGTCCACTGCTGGACATAGGCCTCTCCTATTGCACGCCATTCAACTCGATTTTCGGCAACTCTCATCCAGCTGCTACCAGTCATCCTGCGAAGATCGTCGCTCCACCTAGCCTGAGGGCGTCCCACCTTACGTTTACCGATACGCGGTCTGCACTCAAGAACACGTCTACCCCAACGGTCATCGGTTCTACGGCTAATATGGCCGACCCATTGCCACTTCAGCTTGCTTATTCTGTGAGCTATGTCGACGACTTTGGTTCTCTGCCGGATCACATATTGATAATTAATTTTAATGATTATAATTCCTAAACAATAACTTAAAAAACGTTTACGTTACCTTTGTAGCACTTCAATGCGACTATGCATCGCTTATAATATCTATCGCCCGTTTCGATGAGGTCGTCCACATCCCTCCTGATGAACTGTGCCGGAGTCTTCTCCTCCAGCAGAGCGCGGCACGCCACGGCTATGCACGCGGTTTGGGCTCCTAGCAAGGAACGAAGAGTTATTAATTAATGGCGTCAAAAAAATCCTCCGCATCGCTGTCGACTGGCAATGTACCCAAGAGGTTGGCGACATTGCCACGTTGTGCAGCAATGCTTAGTCTCTGGCCAAGGAAAAAGCCAGCACTTGGGTCACGGGAAGTGTCAACCAACGTTTGGAGATATCATTGAACAAACCATGAGCACTCGGACCCCATGGCCCGAGGGTTTCAACCCCAAAACCAAACAGCTCAAAAATAATAGTACATATAGTAGGAAATTTTATTTTAGATACGAGTACATCGCCATTGAGTTATAGAATTTTACATCAAGAATTTTATTGTAGCAGCCAGGAGTCTGGATGTGTGTCCGGTTGTTGCCAATAGGTTCGCCCTCTATTACATGGGACTAGCAGTCTGGAGCAATGGTGGCCCAAGGGTATCGGCCCTGACTTACGAGTTGCAGGTCGTAAGTTCGAAAATTGCACAAAGTAAAACGCCTGTCTGAGGCGTTTTACTTTGTGCAATTTATTTCATCACCACTGCTCTCAAAACGGTGAACGAAAACATCGGGAGTGAACCGGCATGTCCTAGAACAAAAAATTCGAGGACATTTGTCATCTACCAGTCCGCACGGGGCCCGCGTGGTAGATTATAGCCATTATCCCTTTCGAAGTGGGAACGTTATAGGCTGTGATAATGTAATCATAACTGGTGAAATGTATGTATACTGAACACGTCTGCCTAACCCTTCGGGGAAAGCTGGTGTGTGGGGTTATGTTTGGTAACTAACCGCAGTGAGTGGAGGAGTACTTCTTGGAGTTGCACCCGATGCTGCCCTGACACATCATCTTGTTCTTCTCCACTTGGCTAAAGCTGTGCCAAATCTATGAGAAAGGAGGTTTTGTATTTACATTTTGAATTAGTACAGTCACCTGCTTACCGCAAGAATTGAAACTATTTCTAATTTTTTACTTTTTATCTTACGAGGGCCACACTGAAAGTTTTTAGAACTGGCCACTTGTAAACGGTATAATAAAAAAATAAGTTCAAATTTTGAAAATGGAACTCTTTGCCAATATTATTGTGTATGTATTTTATTAATTTGTCATTTGTTTATGATTTGGCGGCATATTGAAAATTGTCAGCGTCACGTCAGCATGAATTTAATGCGAGAAAATTTTCGTACAATGATTTTTTGTGACTTTCGATGTCATTTAAGTCAACAAGAAAGTTATGATAGACTTCGATTGGCCTTTCACGATGAAGCCCCATCTCGTGCCACTGTTTACAACTGGTTTAATGAGTTTAAACAACGTTTGGTCGCTCTAATCTCACCGATGATCTGCGTGAGGGACGGCCTTCTACGGCGTCGACTGAAGATAACATCAGTGTTGTGCGGCGTATGATAGAGACTGACAAAAGAGTGACTTATGAACAGATTCGGACAAGCTTCTACAATATCAAATCCATGAACTTTTAGCGGTCAGGAAGCTTTGTGCCCGGTGGATACCTCATAATTTGACAGAGGCCCAAAAGCTCCGTCGTGTTGACGGTGTCGTGAAATGGTACAAAGATTTAACGGGGGTGACTCAAATGCTGTGTTCGACATACTTACGGGTGACGAAAGCTGGATTATTGTTATGATCCTGAAACTAAGAGACAGTCTGCTGTCTGGGTGTTTCCTTCCGAGGAGTTACCAACTAAAGTGAAGAGAGGTCGAAGCGTGGGAAAATAGATGATGGCCTCGTTCTTCGGAAGGACAGGTCATTACGCAACAATTGTTTTAGAGGATCGAAAAACAGTTACTGCAAAGTGGTACACTAACAATTGTTTGCCACTTGTATAGGAAAAAGTTCGGGAGGAACGACCTCGCAGTAGGATCCATCTTCACCACGACAACGCCTCGTCGCACACCGCCAAGCAAACAATCGACTACTTGGCGACGTCAGACGTGGAATTACTGGGTCACCCGCCCTATAGCCCCGACCTCGCACCTTGCAATTTTTATTTATTACCGAAAATAAAAGAAAAACTTCGAGGAAAACGTTTTATGGACGCCTAGGAAGCAGTGGCTGCGTTTCAAAATGCCGTCGAAGAGACCCCTAAGGACGAGTGGGCAAAGTGCTTTTCTCAGTAGTTCCATCGGATGCAGCGGTGTATTGATGTAAATGAATACTATTTTGAAAAGATATAATAAAACGAATAAATTGCTAGTTTGTTCAGATTTTGAATTTCTAAGAACTTTCAGTGACACCCTCGTATATTAGCTTTTGCCTGCGACTTCGTCCTCATGAAATTTCTTGTTCCCCGGACCCACCCTGTCGCATCGCATCACCTGCCCGCGCTGTCATTTGTTTTCGCTTAGCGTTCTTTCTGACTTTTGTCGAGTCCTAAGGGTCTTAGCGTGATGCTAAATAGCCTATAATTTACCTCAATAATTGTGATATTAAATGCAAAAATAATTTTACAAATCCGACTGATAATTCTAGAGATTAGCGCGTTCAAACAAACTGACTCTTCAGCTTTATTATTAGTACGAGTAGTATAGATGAGGTTGCTGACCAACTGTTTTGCAGTTTGACAAATACTAATTGATTACTTTTATGCCTTTCACATATTAGTAAACTGCAGGAGCAGAACCACCTAATACAAGCAAATCTTTGCTTAAAAGGTGATTCCAAACTTAATAATGTTATTTACATGAGTTGATGAAATAGACATTTTTATTATTTATTATAACTTATTGTGTAATATTATTATCTGGTGTTCTGTGAGAGAAAGTATGCAATCCCAGTCCACTATTCCATATTAGTTTTAAATTATATTACTAGCTGTGCCCCGCGGTTTCACCCGCATAAGTTTCGATCCCGTGGGAATATCGGGATAAAAAGGATAGGATTGTCAACGTAATTATTGTCTTTAAGTAAATTGTAATTGTAAAAATGTAATTGGTGTAGTACAGTTTAAAAAAAAAACAGTTTTAAAAAGGAATACGCTCTATTTTTAAGCTATGTTAGTAAAATCCTACTGATAAAGATTAATCCTACTAATATTATAAATGCGAAAGTTTGTATGGATGGATGGATGGATGGATGTTTGTTACTCTTTCACACAAAAACTACCGAACGGATTTGGATGAAATTTGGTACACAAATAGTTTTCTAGGATTAACACATAGGATACTTTTTATCCCGATATCCCCACGAAATCAAACGTAATGCGTGTGAAACCACGGGGCGCAGCTAGTTAATTATAAATAAATAAATTATTTGGGAAACAATAAATAAACAAAAACAGGCTCACCTTCCTCAACTTGGAGAGTTCAGACGGTGGTGGCTGCGTCATGTCCTCCAGCATGATTCTCTCCCTCTTGGCGCGCGGGCGGCGCTTCCTCAGATGCGGAGGCACCCACTTATGAGTTGAGAATTCGGGCCGGTCGATTACCTGACAAGTAAAGAACAACATCGTATATTCAAATATAATTTATGTTTCAAATTGACGTTATTTCAAGTTAAACAAATATCAACTTTATTTTACTGGTAATTAAGTTGATTTCAAAGTGACTAGCACTATTGAAAAAGTTATAAAAATGTTTGATGTTGTAGCGTAAACTGAACTTTATTGTGTAGGAATTAAAGTTATTTTTCCATAAACTCATATTTGTTTACATTTTTGTGCGTTATGAGGCAGGTAATCGTAGCGAAACCACTTTTCGGTTATAAAGTATAACTCAAACAAAGCATTTATTTCAAATAAACCAATTAGAGGCACTTTTAAATTGTCAAGGGGTCGGTCAGTCAGAAAGATGAAGCTAGTTGCCCGTTCCATAGCGTTGTAGGTTCCTATGGAGAAGAATGGGCAAGAAACTCCACGTACACTCTTATCAATCATAAAATTGGGGATCAAACGAAACTCTGTAGCCGCGATGGATATCGATTTCTAAACACGATAAAATTAAAAGATTTGATGTTTCTTCTTAGAGGTCAACGACCGTCGCTGGTAGTGTTGTTACTTGATGTGAGTTGCGAAAATGTGTTTTATCGTTTTTAGATATCAATACGAATGACGTCTGTGAAGTGTACAGAAAAAAACTGATATATTAAGTAAAACAATGGTAGATCCCAAAAAAAATCATCAAAAGATATCGAAGCCTTCACGTCTGCGGAGTTTCGCTAGCAAATTTAATTTGACCTGACGGGCAATTCTCGTAATTTTAAGAACGTTCACAGTCTGATCTCAGTCTCAATCTGTCAAAAATTCCTCTAATTTCCCTACATTTTGACAAGTTTTTGAAATTTGTTTGTCGCCGAGATGAGACTGCGACTAGATTTTGAACGTTTTAAATTACGAGAATTGGCCTTCAGGTATCTGAAATGAAAAAAAAACAAAAGTTAAACACAGTCATACAAACAGGGGGAACGAAGACCCTAATTTATAATTTCGAGTATCGAAGGCGACACGACCGACGTAGGCATGTGACTTGCACGGTACAGACGCCAACACATAAAGTTACTACAATCTGTCAGATTTCTTTAATAGATTTTCAACATTATCACTAAAGTATTAAGTTTCAAGGTCGATTGGGAAAATTTGACAGTTTCGGGTAGCTTGACCTGCTGGCGTCTGCACAATCCGATGAAACGGCAGTCGGCACGCAATCCGACACGACCGCAGAGAGATCAGGCAGTGGACCTCTATTGACTAAAGAAGATGAGTACTTACCACTGGTGGTGGTCTCTGCGGCGGTCCCGGGGGGTGCCAGGGCTTGGTCTTGAACCTCGCCTTAGTGACCTCCGGCCAGCGACGCTTGAAGCGCAGCTTTCTGGCCAAAGCTCTCATCTCCGCTTCTCTGGTGACGAGATTTTTTTATCATTGGATTGCATCGTTGGTCTAGTGGTCGTAAGGGCTATTACTGAGCATAAGGACGTTGGGTTCGAATCCCAGACCGGGCAAAGTGTTATCGGAGTTTTTTCCATTAGGAATTTGTCAGTAGAAGCCCGGAGTCTGGAATTGTGCCCAGTGATTGCAAAAGCCTCGTCCCCTATTACAGGGGGAATAAACTGGCGAAATTTGGGTATACTATAGGAACACCTCTGCCTAACCCTTCGTCCATACAGGCGCGATGTTATGTTATGACGTGTAGATGGCAAATAAGCCTCTATAGTCTATGGTAAGTTGTCACCGCTGCTTAGAAATGGTGACAGATAGAATATTCTGAATTGGGTATATTAAGGACGGATTGTTTCAAGTCTACTTGACGCACGCGTATCCGTCAAAAATGGCGCTAACTATCTTCAAAACAAAATATATTAATATTTCTTTCTTATTTGCAAAATAGTTGGACAAACGTCATCTAAAATTATTCCAAATTATAAGTTGATATCATTAGTAGTTCTTGAGATATATAGCTGTGACAGACGGACAGACAGGGAGACTGAGTCGCACCATAAGGGTTCCTTTTTACGATTTTGGTAGAGAACCCTAAAAAGCGTTGTTTCAGCTTACAATTACAAAATTATGACCTTGCCGTACGTCAAACAATAACGAGTACGTAATCGTTATTATTTGACATACGTATGTTAAGTTAACCAACCGTTTAAAACAACACAGACAGCTCATAAATTAAAATCCACCCAGCCGTAGGATGCTTCAAGGGTGTAAATAATCCCAAATCCTGTTTGCTGTACGCGCAGTCGAGTGTTTGTACACACGAGTGGCACGCGGCAACGGCACAGGGAACTGTAGCCGTCAACGCGTCTAAAACTGCAATTGCCTCTGCCGTTGACGCGCGTCTAAAACTACAATTGCCTCTGCCGTTGACGCGCGTCTAAAACTGCAATTGCCTCTGCCGTTGACGCGCGTCTAAAACTACAATTGCCTCTGCCGTTGACGCGCATCTAAAACTACAATTGCCTCTGCCGTTGACGCGTGTCTAAAACTACAATTGCCTCTGCCGTTGACGCGCGTCTAAAACTACAATTGCCTCTGCCGTTGACGCGCGTCTAAAATTACAATTGCCTCTGCCGTTGACGCGCGTCTAAAACTACAATTGCCTCTGCCGTTGACGCGCGTCTAAAACTACAATTGCCTCTGCCGTTGACGCGCGTCTAAAACTGCAATTATTGCCTCTGCCGTTGACGCGCGTCTAAAACTACAATTGCCTCTGCCGTTGACGCGCGTCTAAAACTACAATTGCCTCTGCCGTTGACGCGCGTCTAAAACTATAATTGCCTCTACGGTTGACGCGCGTCTAAAACTACAATTGCCTCTGCCGTTGACGCGCGTCTAAAACTACAATTGCCTCTGCCGTTGACGCGCGTCTAAAACTATAATTGCCTCTGCCGTTGACGCGCGTCTAAAACTACAATTGCCTCTGCCGTTGACGCGCGTCTAAAACTACAATTGCCTCTGCCGTTGACGCGCGTCTAAAACTACAATTGCCTCTGCCGTTGACGCGCGTCTAAAACTACAATTGCCTCTGCCGTTGACGCGCGTCTAAAACTGCAATTATTGCCTCTGCCGTTGACGCGCGTCTAAAACTACAATTGCCTCTGCCGTTGACGCGCGTCTAAAACTACAATTGCCTCTGCCGTTGACGCGCGTCTAAAACTATAATTGCCTCTGCCGTTGACGCGCGTCTAAAACTACAATTGCCTCTGCCGTTGACGCGCGTCTAAAACTACAATTGCCTCTGCCGTTGACGCGCGTCTAAAACTATAATTGCCTCTGCCGTTGACGCGCGTCTAAAACTACAATTGCCTCTGCCGTTGACGCGCGTCTAAAACTACAATTGCCTCTGCCGTTGACGCGCGTCTAAAACTACAATTGCCTCTGCCGTTGACGCGCGTCTAAAACTACAATTGCCTCTGCCATTGACGCGCGTCTAAAACTATAATTGCCTCTGCCGTTGACGCGCGTCTAAAACTACAATTGCCTCTGCCGTTGACGCGCGTCTAAAACTATAATTGCCTCTGCCGTTGACGCGCGTCTAAAACTACAATTGCCTCTGCCGTTGACGCGCGTCTAAAACTACAATTGCCTCTGCCGTTGACGCGCGTCTAAAACTACAATTGCCTCTGCCGTTGACGCGCGTCTAAAACTACAATTGCCTCTGCCGTTGACGCGCGTCTAAAACTGCAATTGCCTCTGCCGTTGACGCGCGTCTAAAACTACAATTGCCTCTGCCGTTGACGCGCGTCTAAAACTACAATTGCCTCTGCCGTTGACGCGCGTCTAAAACTACAATTGCCTCTGCCGTTGACGCGCGTCTAAAACTACAATTGCCTCTGCCGTTGACGCGCGTCTAAAACTACAATTGCCTCTGCCGTTGACGCGCGTCTAAAACTATAATTGCCTCTGCCGTTGACGCGTGTCTAAAACTACAATTGCCTCTGCCGTTGACGCGCGTCTAAAACTACAATTGCCTCTGCCGTTGACGCGCGTCTAAAACTACAATTGCCTCTGCCGTTGACGCGCGTCTAAAACTACAATTGCCTCTGCCATTGACAGATTCCGAAGAACTGAGTACCTCCTACTTTATTCGAAGTCTTTTCAAAATATTTATAAAACTCACTCTTTAGCAATCTGTGAGGGTGTTTTCTCCAATATCTCTGTCACTTCCAGTTCCGGTGAAGATAGTATTACTTCCTCCTTTAAAAGCTTAGATTTTGTCGTCTGACTCTTGGTATCTTTTTCTAAAAGATCCCCTTTCTCTTTCGCATCTCCCTTTTCTTTGTGTTTACCTACCAAAGAAAAAAATATAAGAAATATATAAGAAATAAACATAGGTAACGAGATGGTACCATTTTCTTGTATCCGTATCTCTCGGGTGAAACCGCGGACAAACTACCTTTTGCCCGCATAACAGTTTTATCATGAAAGTATGTGTATTTTGTAAAACTCATTATCAAAAATTAGTTCCACGGACGCTCACGTTGTTATCAGCGCCAAAATGGCGAAAATCAAATGTCTCAGTTCTGTCATCGATAGTATGATGTCCAGCGTACGTCTTGTATAATATACATAGGTCAGTGAAGAAGAGTGTCAACACGACCGTCTCTAGCCAGCAGCCGAAGCGTCTCCGTGGTGAGAGGTAATTGCGTAACACACTAACAATATCAATAGCTTTAATTTTGACAGTTCAACATTCATTGCGTTAAGAAAAATTTGTCTGCGCAACAACTTGAAAATAACGATTTTTAAGTTGTTGCGCAGACAAATTTTTCATAGCGTATTAAGCAATGGATTAGCAAAATCCATCAAAATGATTTAGATTGGGTTTTTCAGTTACGCAATAAAGGTGCTGTTGCTTACCTTTTTCTTTCACTTCCTTCGGCTCTTTGTCCTTCTGTGTGAATTCTTTACTCTTAGCCTCTTTTGGATCCGGCTTATCTTCTTTCTGGTCACCGGCCGCTGTCGAGGGCCTGCATACAAAGAAAAAGTTTATTTGCGGTTAACATGACGCAGAGAACGAACACAAAAAATAGGTTGGGGGAAAATATGCGTCACATCCACGCAAAACGGCGATCGCTCAACAAAATGCTAAGACCCTATGCGAGACAGAGCCCCAGCGCTGGTTTTCAGTGACAGCCGGCGTTGCCGTGATGACGTCAACCGGTACCGTGTCATATACTATAGGTACAAGGTTTGTTTCAGTTCAATAACATTCACTGTGTTATTTACGTTGTTGAACAGACGAGTTTTTGAAATACATGGTGGACGGGACATTGACGCGCAAACTGTAGATAACCATAAATTCAGCACATGATTCTAGACTAGAATGAAACATGCCTCAGCGCAGCCTTTTGCGCACAATTTGGACCTGCCATGATTCAACGGCAGTGTTGTACCCGATTAGAGTGCGGGCAGGACACATTGCTCGCAGAACTGATGGCCGATGGAGTCGAATGGTTCTGGAATGGCGACCGCATACCGGAAGACGTAGCGTTGGAAGGCCTCCAACAAGGTGGACCGATTACCTGGTGAAGGCCGCAGGAATCCGCTGGATGCGAGAAGCACGGAACCGATCGAAGTGGCGGTGCTTGGGGGAGGCCTATGTCCAGCAGTGGACGTCTTTTGGCTGAAATGATTATGATGATGATGATGGTTATGGTGATAATGATGGTGATGATGATGGTTATAGTGATAATGATGGTGGTGATAATAATGGTGATGATGATGGTGATGATGATGGTTATAGTGATAATGATGGTTATGGTGATAATGATGGTGATGATGATGGTTATAGAGATAATGATGGTGATGATGGTGGTGATGGTGATGATGATGGTGATGGTGATGAGGATGGTGATGATGATAATGAGGCTGCAGGTAGGTACTTGAAAATATACTCACTTCTTCTCTTTATTCGGCATAATTAACGAAGACTGAATCAGCCGACTGAGTCCTCTTAAAAATTATAATTCTTATAACAACATTGACAATCCTTATGAAATTAGTTTTTTTACTTGTTTTTGTTCTGAAATGTAAAATACATCATCATTAATTGTAGGTGCTTATGAAGGGCTCGTGAAACGAGACAAAACGAGTGTGTAAGGATCCTAACAAGTGGCGTTCTGTTGTTTCTGCCTACCCCATGAGAAGAAGGCATGAATTTATGTACTTATGCATGTAAGTAAGTCTACAACATAAATTGCGTTATTTACGTTGCTGAGCAGACAATTTTTTCGAACATATGAAACAATGGATTAGCAATATCCTACAAAATTATTCAGATTGTGATTGAAAGTATGTACGCAGTTAGGGTATTGAACAGACGCCAGCAGATCAAGCTACCCGAAACTGTCAAATTTTCCCAATCAACCTTGAACCTTAATGCTTTAGCGATAAAGTTGAAAATCTATTAAAGAAAGGGAAATGCCCGTTTTCGGCCACGGAACGCCCAACAATTTGCTTTTGTTAGAAAAAAACGTCTTTTTTTATGGTTATTAATCGTGGTATTCATTTATCCAAACAAGATAGCAACATTTTTGCACAAATAAAAAGTAACGAAATGATAATTAGTGAAACAAGGTAAATCCGTATGTTATGGAAAAAATAAAAGTGTTGCCAATTACTAATCACGTTAAAAAAGAATCGATTCTCTTTTTGTTAATCGGTTTTTATGGTGTTATTATTTTAATTAAAGCTTTTATTATTTTTCGGTAATTGATATTGATAATTGATGTTATGATAATAATAAAACAAGTGAATTGCTAGTTGATTTACCATGAATTCTTTAGATCATAACAGAAATGCACAATTATCTGTTTTTTGTTGCGTTTGATTCTAATCTGTTCTTTAAAACATCTAAACTACATTTTAAATAAGTAAAAGAAAATACATTTTACAAGGCGTGCAGAACTTAAAGCGGTTCAAAGACTTTATTTATTGAAATTAAAAATCAAATAAAAAATCGATATCGATTAATCGATTTTATGTCTGTTAAGTGGCAACATTGAATCTGACAGTTGTCAAGCGAATTACAAGTAATCACAAGTTCACAACTAAATAATAACCACAGGTCGAAATCGTTTGCCTTTGTGTTATTTTGTTTGTTTTCTTGCGGATTTGTTATTAGCAACGACTAAGCTTCCTAAATGGACTCCGACAATTCGTCTCACCCTACTGACCACGGCCTGAACATGGATTCCGCTCCCGCCTCTCACGACAACCCCTGCACTAACTTGGACTCGATATCCGCTGATTACGATGACCCCAGCATTCACACCGGCCAGAGTTCTTCTCAGACCCCAGTTGCTCATTCAAGAGGACGTTTATGCTGTGTCAATTGTGGTTTAAATGTCACGAAAATACGAAGACATTTGTTGGAAATTGCAGAAGTGCGAAATCTTATACAACAATGGGTTCGACCACAGCAGGTAATTAGTTGATCCATGACACCATGTCATGTGTCTTTTAACTCTGAGAAATTATTTTTAACTGAGTTGACAAATAATAATATCAATATAATTATTATGGCATCTTTTAGGTACAAGTTTCGAGTGACAGTGTAGTGTGCCACTCGTGTTGGACTGCAGCCTGGAATCAAATACGACATCCAACAAGTGAACAGCAGAATGCACCAACTGTTGGTCATGGACATGTGTGCATCAGCTGTGGCAAGTCACTTTTAAGAATAAGATCACACACATTGTTCGGGTCCAATTCTCCACGTGAGGAACTCATAAGGAATGAAATTGCCCATCAGATTGCACCACGTGAGGTAAGTTCGCAACAGTTTTTAATTTATTAAGTGTGGTGCTGATATCTGATAGTGATTCCAGAACTATTACGTTTACTATCACGTTTTTACTATGTTTGTATATCAACCCAAGAAGTTATTTTATTTTTTCACATCTGTAAAAGCTATATTTAACATACATACTAGCTTATTATTACCATGCTGATAAGATAAACTGGCCAGCACCAGGTAGTTGCAAGGTTGCTTCGATTTTTAACTTATCAACTACCGAGAAATGAGATAGTCCTTCAGTCCTTAATTATTAATTAATTATTATACAAGGCATTAAGTCCGCCTTTGTGCAGTATTGTTTTACTTGATAAGCATTTTATTTACATTCGAATTTAAGCTAAACAAATCTATTTTATTTTTATTTTGTTCACTTGGCCTTCATTTTAATTTTTAATATTGTTTCAGTTGCCTTCATCATCTCGTGTGTGTCATAATTGCTGGCGAAGGACTGATAGAGCTGTATCACGTTCAACTGCAGAACGGGAACCATCTAGTCTGAATGACTCATCTAGTCTGTCCTCGTTGCAATCGGATGTGAGCAGTGTATTGCATCCAGAGCAAAGCTTAGATACACCAGACAGTATACTGCTACCTAATTATATAAGAGCACCAATAACACAAAATCAATGTTTTTTTCCTGGTTGTAATGATTCCAATCGACTCACTGTTCCATCAGCATTGCGGGTACGTCTTTTTTGCGAGTATAACTATTATGTACCGGCAGAATGTAGAATCTGTAGCTACCATTTAAATAGTAACTCTTGGGATTTACTTTTAGCATCAACATATAATCCTATAAAAACATTTAGTGCAGCTCACATTGAAGAGTTTGCTACATTGTTGAAAGATAATATGCACCATCATATAGACTTTGAAAATATTCACAGTATGCCTGATCATACTGTACATTATTATCTAGGCTTAACAAAGGCACAATATCAACAAATACTCTCTGAAGTTCCAAGACTGTCAGGTAAACATAGGGGTTCTTTTGCACTTGCTGCATATTTAATGAAGTTGAGAACAGGAGATAGTGACGAACGCATGTCGGCATTATTGCAAGTGCCTAGAAGCACGTTAGAGCGGCTCATGAATATGGCCCGCGAAATATTACATCAGGATTTTGTTCCTTTAAATGTGGGCATAAGGCATATATCCCGAGCAGAAATAGCTCAAAGAAATCTCCTCATTCCAAATGGACTTTATGGGGGAGAAGATAGGAGGCCCATCATAATTGCCGATGGTACTTATATATACATAGAAAAAAGTTCCAATTACTTATATCAGAAAAAATCTTACTCATTACACAAATATCGTAATCTTGTAAAGCCTTTCCTTTTTGTGTGTAGTGATGGTTACATCATAGATATTCTGGGCCCTTATCCTGCAACAACTTCAGATGCGGATATAATAAATAATGAATTCGGTGATGAATCCAGTTCATTGAGGCAATTTTTTGAATCTGGAGATGTATTCATCCTAGATAGAGGCTTTAGGGATTCATTGCCTCTATTAGAACGTTGTGGTTATCAGGTTCATGTCCCTTTGTCTCCAGCTGATGGTGAATCTCAGTTAACCACAAGAGAAGCTAATAAGTCCAGAGCCGTGACTATGTGTCGATGGGTAGTAGAGGTGGTGAATGGCATATTTAAAACCAGATTTAAAATATTTCGCCAAAATTATTTTAACAGGGCTTCTACCCATTTAATGATAGACTTTTCTGTGGCTGCTGCTCTAATTAATAAATTCCACACAAAAATAAGGGATAGGGATGATGCGGCTCAAATACTAGAAATAGTTCATCAAAATATGGAAACAAATAACAATTTATCTGAGTATGTTAGGGAACGCAATCTAAATAGAGCTAGGGCAGACTTCAGAAACATAAATGTAGACTCAGAAAACGTTAGGGAATTTCCTGTTTTAACTTATAGCGACTTAATATTAATTGCTTGTGGCACATACCAGTTAAAGCAAGCTCGCTCCTATTATGGTGAGCATATAAGATTTAATGGTTGCTACCGGATAGAAATATGTAATGACCACAGGAGCAGCATTATGGAAGGAATTAATTTAAGTCCTAACTGCTCTTTACTTAGGGCTAAAATCGCAAGTCGACACATCAGTCGTAAAGTATATTTTATATATATTTTAATAAGTGGCAATGATTCTGGTAGAAGTGCAATCAAAATGTATTGTTGCAATTGTATTGTCGGCCGTCGAACGGTAGGATGCTGTGCCCATGTTATGACGGTAATATGGTATTTGGGTTGGGCACGGCATCAGACTAATATTTTGCCTCCTGCTCAATTCCTTGATGATGTATTAATTGTGTATGATACAAATGATGTATAAGATCATAAAATACCGTGTTGGTAAAAACTGTATATGTGAAAATAAAAACCTTTATATCTTAAAAATCCGGACTTTTTTTAAACCAATTCCTTAACCAGTTCATTCTTTTTATAGCATATTATCATTTCCATATGCTTTTATAGGTGGGCACCCGTGGCCGAAGTGTCTATGAACGGTGGGCATTCCCCTTTGACAGATTGTATTAGCTTGATGTGTTGGCGTCTGTACATAATACATAGGTAGGGAATCTAAAGTATTTATACTGGTATTCAGCTGCACCCCAATATAGTTGGGAAAAGGCTAGGTAGATGATGATCTCGAAGAATTTGCTCAGAAACAGCGTAAAAGTCTTTCTTACCTTTGATTTTTTTAAGTTTTTTTTTATACCAAAATTGGTATTTCACCACATTTCACTGTTTGAGTCCATGGATTGACGCATTTTTTTTCGTATTTTGACTGTTCGTTATTTTTGTTTATAACTTTTGTGCCTACATTTTTATAACGTGAAAAAAGTTTTGAAGTGAAGTTGTATTGTAACATTGTAATTTTCAGTACTTACTAATTCCATAGACTTTACCATAATGCATTTCTGTAAATATCTCCAAACATGGCAAAAACAATCGGCAAAACTTCAGGCGAGTCTTCTCGCCAAAATTATTATATTTTCCGCCAAAATTGTAACCAACGCGCTCGTGTCTACCGCGAAGCGTTTTGGCGCGAACTAGAAAGGAACAATCAACGTTTAGTATCGTGCAATGGAATTATTAACCAATTCATAGTTTGTTACAAAACGTCCGAGTATCTACTTCAACATCTAGCCTACACCAGTCCACTGCTGGACATAGACATCTTTCTTTTCACGCCATTTGGCTTGATTCTCGGCAACTCTCATCCAGCTGCCACCAGCCACCCTGCGAAGATCGTCGCTCCACGTAGCCCGAGGGCATCCTACCTTACGTTTCCCAATTAGCGGTCTCCACTCAAGAACCCGTCTACTCCAATGGTCATCGGTTGTGCGGCTACTATTGGGGTGATTGGAGTCATGCGCTTGGTAAATTAAAAGAAAACGTTTCTTTGGGAAAGTTGTTTGTTATGATGAGTACAATCATGTGTTTAAGTATCAGTCACTAATTACCAGTCACCCTATATGAGATAAAGAATAAGAAAGGTCCCGCTACACTGCCCTGTGGCACTCCAAAATTATTTTGTCAATAGTCACTTCTATGTTACATCTTTTTGTTGTTATGGGTTTTAGAGATTTCCACTAGGTAGTCTCTCTACCATTCCTTCGCTTTTCCTCTTATTTGTACTATATTTTTCTAGTACATCGCTCCTTGAATACAAAAGGGCCACAATTAAAAAAAAAATGAAAATCGTTTTATTGCAAAAATTACACCTGAACCGACTATATTTTATAGTGAAAAAAAAACTCCCATCATTTTTGCTTATATTATGGCTACACTGACTTACCGCCATTTTTGCATTAGCTCACTTTGACAGGTAATGTCAGTGCAAAACCGCCATTTTGTTAGTTGCGCCCGGAGATTCAACGCAAACGCACGTCGGTTGCGTGAAAAAGTGCCACAATCCAAAATACGTCTGTGTTGGATTCAAAATTTCAGGTAAGTGTGATTATATTTTACAATACAAAAGTGCCATATTTTGGAAAACGTCCGTTTTGCATTCTAACATTAGTATTTGTAACCATAATATATAATACAAAAGTGCCATATTTTGGAAAACGTCTGTTTTGCATTCTAACATTAGTATTTGTAACCATAATATATAATACAAAAGTGCCATATTTTGGAAAACGTCTGTTTTGCATTCTAACATTATTATTTGTTATTATATTTTGTAATACAAAATTGCCATATTTGAAATGCGTCCTTTTTGTAATCCAATATTAGTTAAGTATAATTATATTTTATAATACAACAGTAGCATATTTTGAAATACGTCCCTTTTGCATTAAATTATAGTGAAATAAATAATTATTTTTAGCGTGCTAGAATGGGAAGGCCAGAAATATGGCCGTTTTGCATGATAATAAATTTTAGTTTTCGTTACAATTTTAAAAATAAAAATTACCATTTTGATGTTAATTTTGTTCTATTCTTATTACTTCAGTGATTTTTAACTTAAAAATCATACAAATGTATTTATTTGTTTGTAAATTAATAATATAAACTAAATTGAAGCGCCCTGTCCCTGTAGCTTTCGTCACTAATTTAAAGTTTTTTAAATAATATCAGTGAGTGTTTATAGGGACCTATAATAATATGGGTAGATATTCGTAAATGTTGAAAAATATGTGATTAAAATGCATTGCCTCATATTTTCTGTGAATTTGACTGTGAATTTGAATGTTAAATATGAGGTGGTAGCTTAAATTTGTTAAATATAATTAAGGTGTTATTCCTGTCAAATTAGTATTGAAAATGTCATATTAAGGATTGTTATATATTTGATTGTGTGTATGTTTTAGTGTATGTATGTATGTATTGTGTGTATGTACTAAGGACTGTATAATATATGTATAGAACTGTGTGTATTTTATGTTTTTTAGTTATAAAACGTTAAAGATGTTTTTTTTTTACAGATTGACAAAATGAATAGAGCACGAAAAATGTTGAATATGGCAACCTCCGTTCAAGAATCGGAAAAAGTTCAAGCATTACCTGGCCACAATAATAATGTGCAAAATAAAACTTTTTTTAATACTCCAGCTGCACTCAGTCTACCCGTCACGTTACCCATTGATTCTTCAGATACAAATTCTATAGCAGACAGTCAACCTGATCTTAACCTAACAATATTAGAGGATGAAGACAGTGAAGTAAGCTGTGTAACGAATACCAAAGACACAAATAGGCCAAAAATAGTTGTTGAACAGAGTGACTCGAGTAGCAGTTCAAGCGACTGATAATGACTCTGATACCAATTCCAGCCGATCATCAACATCCAGCAGTTCATCAATTGCAGATTTTTCTTCTGATGACAGTGTTTTAGATCCCAACTTTCTACCTAGTCATGAAAGATCTTCTGATTCCGAAGGAGATATACAGTCAAAAGTAATTGCCAAACCATTTTGTATTTCACCCCAACCGGGCCCTTCTCGTGTAGAACCTCACTTACTCATCAATGATAAACTATTAAAGTCCATCGAGATTATGAGAACAAATTTTTCTTCAAGACTTCATACGAAACTGAAGAGTTTACCTCGGTAGCCACGCTGACAAAAAGAAGGTCTGCTAATCCTATAGTGCCAAAAAAACTGTACAAACAAAAACTTAAAATAACTGAAACTAAAAAACAGGGTATTCTTAAACTTATTGAGAAAAATATCATTCCTAAGTATTACCAAAGCTTTTACGAAAATTTGTAATTTTATTATTAGATACCTATAATAATTGTGATAATATTTAGAATAGTTAATTTTAAAAGTTCCTTTTGATAATAAAGACTTATAAATTTCATACAAACATTTACATAACAATAATAAATAACGATTATAATTTGTAACTTAAAATAATTTACGTAAAAAGTGCCTTAAAGTGTTTATAACTGTGATTTTGTAAGACTACTTAGATTGTTATTGTGCAATAATATTATTACATATAAGCTATAATATTTTGCTACTGAATTATGTGCTTTTAGAACTGATCTTGTATTTTGTTTTGTTTAAATTATTAATGTTAAAGAGAGACAAATTAGTGTCGTCACTTGATTATTTTTTGAGTTATTTAGAGAATTTATTAATGAATATGGTTATTTTATGTATATTTTGATAATGATTATTACAGTTTTATCTCTTGTTTTTTCTATAAGTCAACAAATATAATTGTTTTAGAGAGATGTTTAATTTTGCTGAATAATAGTTACGTACAAAGTTGATCTCAATTATATTACTTAATAATAAGTTAAGATTTTTTAGTTTAGATTTTTTAATACAATGTTCTCCTGGTGTCCATTCACTTATGTTCTTACCTAGTAATAAGATTAAACTTTTTGATACGGTTTTTTACCAAAAAGGTACAATAAACCATTTTTATTTGTAAAACTGTGTTTAATTTTTGACATATTTTTTATTATATTGGTTCAAATTTTGAATGCAAAAGGGACTTTTATGCTATTTTTTCTTAATAGGTAACATCTATTACAAAGTTTATATTGTAGATAGATAGAGCTAATAAATACGCATCTAATGATATATTAACATCTTATGTTTAATTAATAAATATATGAAATATTATAAAAAAACAGTTTCAAAAATTTGTTTTGGCTGTCCTGTAAAATTTATGGATTTCGATTTGTGTCCCTTTTGTATTCAATGAGCGACATGTAAGAGCAACTTGTGGTCCACAAAATCGAACGCCTTACTCAAGTCCAGACAAATCGCAGCAATTGGTAAGCCTTATACATACACACCTACATAGTAAACTCACGTCTTGTTCCCATGGGGGACTTGCTACCTGCGACGGGCGCGCTTGTGTACGTAAACGTAAACGATTTTTCATGTTTTTACAATATCCAATTTCGCATTTTCTAAAACATAATGGTTGTTTTTATAATATTATCTGATAATTTTGACGATAATTATCGTGGACTTCCACGGTATCACTTTAACACAGACAACTTGCACATAACTTAAATGTAAGGAACAGGTACTACCTATTTAAAATGTTGCTGTGTAAGACAGGGTCCATAATTGATTCTATACTTACGTACCACCTGTATGAGTACATTATGAATGCAATAAAGATTGAATTGAAATATTATGAATATAATAATATATACCTAATTTAAATATCCGTCCACGACAACGTGCACGTTTTATGGAAAATTATGGATGTCCACGATAATATCGTCCCAATAACAAAACGCAAAATCACCTGACTTTCATTCATCCGATCGGTGTTGCTAAGTTGGTACATTTACCTACAGTTAGGGTATAACTTTCAAATTATTGAGAAACGAAATCCATCTTGGTATCGTCAGTTCCATGCTGATAAGGAATCTCGAAGTTAAAAAATTACGATCAAATGATTCGATTCTGGGTTAAGTTTTAATGTTAAATTACTTCAGTGCTGCTTGCTCCTGAATCATAAAGGTCATACGTTTTTACGAAACTAACGGGAACATCAGCGCAGTAAATTCAATATTTTATGAGTTCTGAACCTCATGATGCACTGATGGTGTGTTAAACCCCATACGAACAATTAATGCTTAAAACTAAAAAAAATACTATTGAATGAGTAATCGCATTTTACAAAACCTTCATAATGATATCGACCTCCTACTTGTTGGATTGTCTGTCTCTATTTATCATTGGTTCCAAAATTTTTTTTAAACTTGCCGAATGCTAAACCTCCTCTTTTTTTGAAGTCGTTTAAAAATGAACTTTATTACCTGCGTCATTTAATCGGGTAAAATATTTCTAGAGCAGAGCAGTAACACTACAATTCGCTTGTCGTACGTATTTGTTCACTTCACTCACTCATTCGGAAAATCATAAATTTGAGACCTGTCAAGCAGGGCTGCCAGATGTACGATTATAATCGTACTCCTACGATTTTTTGGCATTTTTACTCATGTACGATCACTAGACCATGATCGTACGGAAAATGTACGATTTTTACATACCTGGCAACATTTCATATTGAAACGAACGTGCTCCACTGGCAAGTATGAGTTTTGGGGAATTCCCCAGCAACCTAACGCGTAACTAGATCTTTTACTTGAATGAAGACTCTTTGTATAGTCATTTAAAGGCTGTATTAATTGTTTGCATTTTACGAAACTTATTATTTTTTTCTTTCGGTAATAATTGCGACTTGTCAAAAACGAAAAACCTGTTTTCCTCGTCAGTCTATATAAATATCCTATTTGAATCTGTATACTGTCTTGAGTGCTTTTTGAGTTTTTTGTTTGTGGTTAAGCAAGAATGGTGACAAAAGTGAAGATCAGCGACCTGCGCCAGGTACTCCAAAAAAGAAATTGGCTAAAAGATGAGAGCTTATTGTAGCAGAGAGGGATAAACACAGGGCACCTTCTGTGCCCTGTGTTTCACATTCTGTCATAACATTCTGTCATTCATTACAGAATGTTAAACAATTATGACCACAGAAAATTTGTATAAATCTAATAAATAGTTTAATTGCATTTATTTTCTAAAACTCGAATTTTAGTTATTTTTAATAAAAATTTTGTAGTACTTCTAGGTTGTACGATCTTTTCATTTCAAAATTTCCTTGGCGTACGATTTTTTTGTAGTTGGCGTACGATCACAGCTTTTTTGCACCTGGCAGCCCTGCTGTCAAGTGTCAAGTCAATCTGTCATAAAAATTGTTCATAAATTCGTGATTTTACACGAAATATTTTTCTGTTTTTAATCTCTTTAACCAATTAAACATGTCGGAAAACAAGGAAGTGGACAAATCCAACTTGGACCCGGAATTGGACGATTTGCTTGAAAGTAAGTTGGTTTAATTTTGTCAAATTCGATCACGGTCGAGTTACACAACACCTAACCTATTAAAATTTAAAATGTAAATAAAATCGAATAATTATTTTGAAGGACTTTGTCGCCGTAAATTTTACGTGTCAAGTTTGACCGATAATGTTAGAGTCCGTTAACAATGTAATGCCTATTACATTAAAGGCATTTTAACAATGATTTTTATTTCTTTTGTCTATTAAACATAATATAAAACCTATTTTAGGAACGCAATGTGTTGAAATAAACTTTTTTTACTTCTAGTAGGGAGTGAACACAATTGAATGCTTTTATGTAGGTACCTTAGTAGTCAATCAAGATGACCTGAAATTTAGCTTAATTTGTTATCAATAAGGTATTTTGTGCCTTGGTAGGCCGCTTCTTTTACAATGCTGTAACAAGTAGGGACTAAATACAAAATCAAAAGTCATCTATTCAAATTAGGCTGAGAATCAGCACTTTTCGAACGTCAAAATTACAAAAGACAGTTCCCCAAAACACCCTCCCTTCACCATTCCTAGTGCTATCGCTGGGAAGAAGTGGCGCAACAAACTCCGTAGCAGCACAGCTGTCTTTTCAGCTAGAAAATACTTGATTGTATACAATACTAGGTATGTAAAGTAATTAACATCACAAGACACAGAACATTTAATTAAATTATTTGCCATATCTCAGCTATACATAATATTTATGTAGAGTTTGAAATATCTTTTCTTTTAAACTCCTTATACGGTTTAATTTTACTTTATCCAGATATATTTTTGTACCCCCCCACAAAAGATGAGAGGTAATATAGACATGTAACCTAAACCTTGTAACCATGACACCAATGTCGAAAGCTTGCAGCAGCGATTCCCACACAAGCCGCATGCTATACACCACAGTATAATGTTGGGTATGGACCGCAACCAGGGAGCGTCTTGTTCATATCATAGCGTAGAAGTAATCGACACGAGCTTCAACAACGGAGCAGCCCCATCAACACCCGGAAAGCATTTATAAAATCATAGCATTTCATTTTGACATTCACAATTTTATTATTAAAACAATAGGAATCTGACTATTTGTGTTAATAATAAAACTGTCTGTAATCATGTTAAGAACCCATTAAATATTGTTTAACACTGACCTCTAATAAACAAATTCATTGAACTAAATATACTATACAAAATGACAGTTGTTTTTTGTGCCAATTCGATGCGCCCCGCTTGAGTGTCTCTGGAACTAAAATGGATAAATTGTTGCAAATGGTTGTTGTGTGGTTTTGGTCCGTCTCTGATGATTTAGGTCTAAATCGTAGAATCGTATTTTTTTGTGTATTTTGTGTTTACTATGAGATATTTAGAACATTTTTATCATGAGAATTTGAGCATTTTGTAAAAGTCACTATCAAGAAATATTAGTTCCACGGACGCTCACGTAGTTATCAGCGCCAAAATGGCGAAATTCAAATGTCTTCGTTTTGCCATCGATAGTATGATGTCCAGCGTACTTGTATAATATAGGTCAGTGTTGTTTAAAAATACTTTATTTACTAATGTAGGTCAAATGTGTGAGCATGATGAAATTACTTGAGTCATAAAAAAAGCTAGTCATGGTCTGTAGGTATTATTTTAATGTATCTTGAAACAATATAATTATTATTGCTAAACAATGGAATTAATATTCCTATTTACTTCCAAGCGTTAGAAGATTTATTTAGCATAAATTATACATATCTTATTAGTTATTAGATATGTATAATTTATACCAGACTGACTGATTTATACCATTTGTCAGAAAGAAATATTTTCAATAATATTGATGACAATCAATCTTAGACCACAAAATCAATTTTTCCTTTGTTTTTCGTAAATACAGCTTGTATACCCTGTCCATTAGGTAAACCATTTTTTGACAGATTGAATATGCATAACAATTATATTTTTTTTTTGTCAAAACTGATATACATACGGTATTATAATGTTTGTAGGAAGTCATAAATAAGGTAAATCAATAAGATGAGGCAGTTTATATATTTATTTGGTACACATTTAAAAGTTAACTTATGCGTAATCAGGAATAGTTTTGCTCTAAGGCTGTCAAAAAACGGTTAACCTGGTGGACTGGGTATAGTAGTCTCTATTAAATGTGAACCATGGAAGTAATGATAGAATTTTTACCAAATAATACTAATAGAGAAATGTGGAAGAAAAACCCCAAATAAAGTGGGTTAAGGACAGCAGAATGATGATTTTATCATAGAAATCATCACCATATTTCTCTATGTTATAATTTGTTGGGAAAATCTGATTATCGCAAATTTTGTATCATAAATAAACACTTCTTTCTTTTTACCTTTCAGGCGCTCTCCAAGACATGACAAAGAAGCAGCAGACAGCAGAGTCCACCGCCGAGGGTTCCAGTGAGGTGCCTTCCAACATGTGGAGTGAAGAGTTCATCAAAGAAGCCGCTGCACAGTTCGAGAGCAACATGTCTGCTATACTCAGCAGTTTTAGCGGAGTGCCTGGTGAGATACAATGTTCAATCTTATTAAATGTCCGTGGCGTACCTACTTTCGCGCCATTTTGTTTTTTTTTTTTCAAAATGTCAAAAAAGTCGCATATATGAGTCGATAGCTGACATCAATGCAAACAGAAAACATAACAAGACAAAAGCCCGTAAAGTGTCACGTCTTTCAAACATCTAAGCAACAATATACGCAAGTTAAAAAAACATGGTTCTCACGTGATCTACTTTGAATGTTAATATCTCGAAAACGTGACGCTTTTTGCGTAATAAACCATAGCTGAAGATGTGCGTGCGCCTGTGTTGAGGCATTTCGTTCGTCTGGTGATCTTTTAGGGAGGTATCTCCCTGTTGGTTATTTTGATGGGGCGGGGTGTCTCAGCACAGGGGTATTTTTGTGATAGTTATGATGAGTGTTGTCCTTTGTTATTATATTTAAGTAGGTATTATCAATAGTTTCTAAGTTTTGTATACTAACCGGTGGATCTAGTTGTCCCAAAATAAATAATTTTGAATTTGAATTTGAATTTACGGGGTTTGATCCTATTATGTTTTTTTTCCAGAAATGTCAGCGACGATTAATGTCAAAAACTTGTTAAAATAAATTGAGACAGTGATTAGAGTATGAACACTAAAAAAAATTCGGGAATTGCCCCTCAGGGCCCTAATTCACTATGACCACTTAACGATTCCTTACTTCGAAACCACGTCAATTCCTTAGCTAATCCCGCCAATCTCGCGTTGATTTCGCGCGGTTTCGTTCATTGTGTCATAGAGAAGTACGGCCCAGATAAAATGTGCATCTATATGCACATTTTATCTGGGCCGTACTTCTCAAAAATCAGCCCTAAACATGACGATGATGATGATGTTACTATTAACATAACTATGTTTAGGGCTGATTTTTCAATAGTCAGACAACGACACAACTTTTAGTAGGTACCTCACTTATTCATGAAATATACCATTAAAGAAAGCTTTTTTTTTTATATGCTCACTCAAAAAATTATTTCATAGATACCTACTTTATTTTGTTTTCAGAAGATCAAATTACACAGGAACAGATTGCACAGACATTCTCAAAAATGGCGGGTATGTAACATCAAAATATTAGCATGTAACTCACTCATGGCACTATAATTAAATATTATGTACTTAAGATTGATTATGTTGACAACGTTTACCTTTTGCCTACGTTTATTTGAAACGTCATTTGTTCACAATGGTAGGGTAATCACTAGTAATTAAATATTCAGAATAATTAATTATTTAAACTAGACAACCCTAACGCAGGTAACTTGTAGGTGAATATATGTAACTGCAGGCAATTAGCGCTGTGCGACCTGAATTGCACGTTATTGTGTTGTAGCAAGAGTCGCTATTTGTACTATTAGATGTTCTGTGCTTTTGAGTAAAGGATTTGAAACACGGAATTAAGTTAATACTTTTTTTTACATTCCTACATAAATAAACTCACACCTTCTTCCCTTGGGGGTAGGCAGAAACTACAGAATGCCACCATAAAGGCCAATTCTCGTAATTAAAAACGTTCAAAATCTAGTCGCAGTCTCATCTCAACGACAAACAAATGTCAACCTTGTATGGAAATTCGAGGTACTTTTGAAAGATTGAGACTGAGATCAGACTGTGAACGTTCTTAAAATTACGAGAATTGCCCCTCTGGTACGTTGCAAAATACTCCTTCATCTAAAATAAAATGACGAAATAAGTAATGTCGACCTCCCAGAGGCCGCGGCGCACGTGCTGCAGCCCGGCGAGCCCGCGCCCGCCGCGCGCGCCGCCGACGCCGACCCCGACATCGTGCCGGAAGACGTGGACGAGGTGACACACTACTCGTAGCATTTATTTCTATTAAACCATTTACAGGCACTTTTGAATTGCCAAGGAGTCGGTCAGTCAGAAAGATGAAGCTAGTTGCCCGTTCCAAAGGGTAGTAGGTTCCTATGGAGAAGAACGGACAAGAAACTCCTGGACACTTTTAAATCAAAATATTAGCACCACGAATTAGTTAGTCTATTAGGCATGAGTGGATTGAGAGTTACGTATCGGCACAACACGAGTGACATTCTTATGTCGGCGCGACATGAGGCACATTCTTGTTTCGGCACGACATAAGTATCAATGTCGTGTCAGCACTACATTACTGACATTCTCGTGTCGCCAACATGAGTATCTTTCATTGTCTCTGTCCCTGTCATTTATGTCGGCATGACATCCCCTAAAGGGGATAAATTGGGAATGACAGTTAGTAATTTTTTTCTGTTGGGATGGCTGATTATTTGGTAAGCTCGAGGTGAGCCTACAAAATAATCAGCATTTTATAAAACATCCTATCAATATAACTTATCCTATATTCTAGGTGTCTGCCGCCATCTCCCAGACCCTCAAGAACCTGAACACCAACACGGAGACGCTTCAGAACCCCTTCTCCGACCAGGACTTAGCCAACATGTTCACCAACATCAACCTTGGAGCTGAGGGACAGGTAACCATCAAAATTAAAAGTAATTTATTCAAATTAGGCTGAGAATCAGCACTTTTCGAACGTCAAAATTACAAAAGACAGTCCCCTTCACCACTTCCTAGCGCTTTAGCTCCCTAGCTGCACAGCTGTCTGTTCAGTTAGAAAATACTTGATTGTGTACAATACTAGGTACCTATGTTAAGTAACTAACATCATCATCTGCATAGAGTTCTCCCAACCATGTCGTGGTCGGCTGAATGCCAGCCTATTGCCATCAACCAGGCACAAATCCGGACTCTAGGGTGGTGATAGGCTCGCCCCTTAACTCGCTCAGAGTACTACGCACCTGACCTTTCTGAAGAACATCACCGATAAGAAGGCCAATTCTCGTAATTTAAATTGATTCAAAATCTAGTCGCAGTCTCATCTCGGCGACAAACAAATGTCAAAAACTTGTCAAAAACAAATGTCAAAAACTTGTCAAAAACAAATGTCAAAAACTTGTCAAAAACAAATGTCAAAAACTTGTCAAAAACAAATGTCAAAAACTTGTCAAAAACAAATGTCAAAAACAAATGTCAAAAACTTGTCAAAATGTAGGGAAATTAGAGGTATTTTTGTCAGATTGAGGCAGATCAGACTGTGAACGTTCTTAAAATTACGAGAATTGCCCCCCTAAGGTCACTATACAGGGTGGCAGCGACATTTACGCCCCATATACCATGGATTCAGCACATGATTCTGAAGCCCTTACGTTGAAATTATCGATGGTTTTTAAAAAAAAAAATGCTGTTCCATACATTTTTATTGCCCTTTTCTATGAAACAGCTGAAGACGAGAGAGTATTTCTACGCTAGGGGGTCTAGAAACTTGTGCTGAATTCATGGTTTCAGTTTGCGCGTGGACGCCTTAGGAGGACTCCTAGGGCGTCCCTTCCCGGTGTTTCCACTAACATCTGCGTTCTATTCCTTCGGAGAAAACCGATTTCGAAACTTGTGTAGAGTATTTATGCTCGGGGCTGTACACATCTGCCTAAGCCTTTGGGTAAAACAGGTTTGATCTTATGATTTACTTTCTTTTTCAGCAAGAAACAAACATGTTCGTCCCCTTCATGCAGGGTATGATGCAGTCCTTGCTTTCCAAGGAGGTCCTGTACCCTTCTCTCAAGGAGCTGGTGGATAAGTACCCCACGTGGCTCGTGGAGAATAAGGGCAAGATCGAACAGAGCGAGTATGACAGGTGAGATACAGTTCAACCAGAGAAAGTTTGCGCTTCGGTAAACTTCGTGTTTCCGAATTAGCACGAACGTCGCGCCAGAGAGTAACCCCGCACAGAAACAAGATAAGATCATCATCTGCCTGTGTTTTACCAACTATGTTGGGGTCGACTTCCAGTCTAATCAAATGCAGCTGAATACCAGTATTTTACATGGAGGGACTGCGTATCTGATCCCCACAACCCAGTTACTGGGTAACGCGATACCCCTGGTAAGACTTGTTTTCAGGCTTCTAACGACCCGTAACGACTGTCAAAGATCTATGAATGACAGCCGGGACCAACGGCTTAACGTGCTTTCCTAAGCTCCTGCGCTTACACACTCATTCACAGCTTGTTTGTACACTTGGTATCCACAAGTAAAGCGCGCGTCGCTTCATGAGATAAAAAAACTATAGGACCGTGACAGGAGGCCACAGCGGCTGGCGAGCAGTTGTTGTCAGGCTAAGCTACTCTGCGGGGTAATTACGTAACACACTATCAGTAGCCATGGCTTTCATTTTGATTTTTTTTTTTTTTTGACATTGGTTTATATTCTGTAATTATTTAGTCACACCTGGACTTATTACTCTTTATTTTTTTTTTTTAGGAAAATATTATTTTAGGTGCATCGTCTTCACATATAATTATATAATTAATGTACTTATACAAAATATTTGGAAACATTTTAAAAGAGTAACGGTGGAGTTTCTTGCCCATTCTTCTCCATACGTAAACTACTTAAAAACCACTACTAAAAACTACTCAAAATCTCTACTACTCTGTAGTCCCTGTCTCTGTACTCTGTAGTGTGTGATGTGTACTGTGTAGTCTACTTAAAATTTGTATTTTTATGTTTTATAATTTGTACGGTGTACAATAAAGAGTATTCTAATCTACTTTTTGGCAGGGGCGACTAGAATCAATTTTATTTTAATGTAATGTTTGACGGTGTCTTTTATGTGCCTATTTGATTTGACTTTGACAGTTCAACAACATTCATTGCGTGCTCACATTTTTTTCGGACATGAAGCAATGGATTAGCAAGCAATATCCTGCAGATTGTGATTGATAGTGTCTTACGCCTTTGGAGTACAGGCCTGGTCGGTTAATTTAAAATTGTGATCCAACGTGCTCTAAGCTGAGCAAAGATTTCCTTGTGCATATTACAAATTAACTTTATATATCCCCATTCATCCAGGTTCTCAAAGCAGCAGAAGTTGATGGAACAGGTCTGTAGCGAGCTGGAGCCAGAACAGGAGTCAGACCCTGATGATGTCAAGAGGAAGAGGTTCGAAGTCGTGCTGGAACTCATGCAGAAGGTAAGAAACATTACTACTGGTCACGAATACATAACATAATCAGCCTATATTGTTCCCACTGCTGGGACACAGCCCTCCTCTCTGTGAGAGGGAGTGGGCCATAATGCACCATGCAAGCCCAGTGCGGGTTGGTGGATGTCACATGTCTTCGAATTTGTGGTTACATGCCGGTTTCCTCACAATGCTTTCCTTCACCATTTTGAGAACAGTGCAGATGAAATAATTCATTATGTCATGAACTCGTAAATTAATAATTCATCAATATAATGTATACAAACTTAAGGTTCAAGATATAATGCAGGTTAACAATAAATATTGTCGGATTAGTCAGTAGACTCAGAGACCATTCTTGTGAATTTTAGGGCTTTCATTTTATTAAATGGAGCCCTAAAATTCACAAGAATGTTTATATTGTAAATATAAGTTGTTGCAATTAATTGATATAGTGACCCAATAAATGAACGGCCCCTAGCCGATTTTTTAAGAGCATTCAACCCGCGTGGGTTGGTGTTTTTCGTGGTTATTTTTCATTAAATTTAAACCAGTTCTATTTTTTCATTCAATACTAGATCGTTGGTATTTATAATTATTTTTATCATTTACTCTTACATAAAAATATTAAAAGGTAATAAGTACTTCAAATAGTAAATAATTTACAATGTGTAATATTTATTTGTAAAACCCAAAATACATAACTAAAAAAAATGCATACAAACTTATAAATACCAATGATCTAGTACTTTGCTGGAAAAAAAAATATTTTAGTTTAAAGGACAGTTACCAAAAAGTCTCATACATCAAGATGAAAGTATTATAGTAATTATTTTCATAGTTTTTTACGACATTACGCGTCGGGGACATGATTTTTGAACAGGGAATTTAATTTAAAAAAAGTGTGATATTGTTTTATTCCCTTTATATGACGTTCCGTTTCAAACGATATGATTAATATAACCTTGAATTTTGAAAGTGTCATGATGAGTGATCATTGAAAAGGTTTTTGAAGCAGTGCTCAGACCGAATGGAAGACAAGTCATTTACATTTACATTTCTAACAACTCCTGGTTGTATATTAGGCGCAGAAAGCGTCTGTGCGATTTTTTTACGCTTACATGAAAATATGCTTGGGACAAATCTATCTTGCACATCCAGTCCTGAGATTGTAGAAAGTCCGGAATGCGGTACATATTTATTAGATGAAACGGCTCAGTCATCACATATTCGTTTAGTGATTTTATATTGAATATGGGCCAGGCAGATCCGTCGGATTTTCGAACCAGAAATAGTGGGGAAATGAAGCTTAGCGAGGGTAGAGCTTTCTTTAGAATTCCCTGCTGTTTCATCTTGTTTACAATTGAAGACAATTGTTCTGAAACAGGGGTTTGAAAAGGCCCTGGACAGAAGACATCTGGATAGACAAGTGGGGGCTTTTAAAGAAAGGTATGCGATACCCTTAAATTAATTTTAGAACTATTTATGTTGCTCACATTTCCGCCCATTGTGTTTGGTAGTGTATCAACCGACCCGCCCGAAACGGTGTCATGTCATTGTTTATGCCTTTTTTCCCTGGAACTATTTGAGGCGTTTGCACGTCCTCGTGACGTACATCCACGTTCGGGCCGCGAGCCTCGGTTTCGAAATGAACTTATAGTATTGAAGTGAACACCTTGGTTACCCGAGGAGTTACCTCTGAAAGAGTGATTTGTATGTTGGCACTGACCATCGTATTCACCCCGCGAGGGTGGGTTATGACAGGTATGCATGTGCGATCCTGGTTCGTTAAATTGAGTTCTACGCAATGGAACTGTCGGTTTTCGTGCGCCTTGCCCCCGCGAGTATGGCTTTTGGGAAGACCGTTCAGTTTTTGGGAGCCAAAAAGCCTTACAGACCCCGCCAGCCTTCTCTAGAGTAGAGGTAAAGGGCTCGGTGTTAAATATGTAAGTACTTGAAGGAGGTATTTTATTCAGGAATGCTTTCACTATTGGATCTCTAACTTGACTCGTTATAGTTTCTCTACGCATTTCAATACATTCGGCTCTATGGCCGTAGGCTAATTGCAAAAGGTCTGAGGATATTTTATGAAATTCGCCCTTCTAAAATAATTCGTCAATCTTCCCATTTGAATGACCAACATTGATACATTCTGTATTTTTTGCCCATGAAAGAAGATTACGAATACCTTCCTGCAATGATTGTCTTTGTTTTAATATGCAGTAGGTTAAGGCTGCATAGGATTTATCGGCATGTGCCAGGTGACGTAAGGTGTCATATGCTTTTACCTCCTCATTTGTTTCCAGGTCTAAAGCCAGGAAGTGAGATACGCCGATACGCAAAAATTGTATAGATTATACAATTTTTGCGTATCGGCGTATCTCACTTCTGACCAAGAAGTACTACCAAAACGCTGGATATTTACCAACTTCTTCAAAAAACTATCGGGGGTTTTTGGAACTAATGGTTCCTTAAGCTTAGTATCAATGTCAAAATTAAATCTAAACTTGTATTTTGATGTTCTTGATGGTTAAACAACCCTCGTCACTAATTTCTTCATAAAGTTGAACACTAATTCCAGAACAAACAGAAGCGTTATCATAACAAGCTGTATCAATGTTACTTGTAGTATTAATTTGTTTCCGAAGCTCACCCATTTCCCTAAAAAGCTTGTCTATCATATGGCTGGAACGTCGAGCACGTTTCCTTTTCGTATGGCGGCGGCGGCAGTGGTTGGACCGCGTTTTTTGCCGCCCCGAGTAGACACTCGAAGAACTAACACTTGAAGCACTAACGCTGCTGCTGCTACTTCGGTCTCGCTTGCAATTCAGTCCACTAGGACCAGCCACAGCCTTTGGCTGGGTATCAGAGTTGTGGTTACTCTCCATCACTGAAAACGAATTACGTTAGATCTCATGCAATGGATTTATACCACGTTACACAGTTACAATTCAAATATTGATTACGAAAATTTACTGGTAAATATTCAAAGTTTAGATTACAGCAGTGATCCGAACGGAAAACCCGTTAAAAACATTGATCACGTACGAATTATTCAAAAAGTGTTACCTCTGAAAGAGGGTACTTACGGTCCAAGACTTATCCTCGTTAAAGAACACTACACTTTTTTACTTAATTAATAAAATATGTATTCACTTAATATTCACTTTTACGTATTCTGCAACTGTCGCGGTCGCAGTCACTGCGCACAACTTGCTTCGACGGAGAATAAAAAGCCAATGAACAAAATGGCGTGACACTTTTTACAAGAACTAAAAAACTACCCGCAACCACCAGGTGGCGCCACTGAGCAGGAAGTATAGAGGGCACAAAAGTATGAAAATTGGTAAAAAATCGACGGGAAACGGAAATGCTATATCTTAATAAAGCTTCCAGTGACGGTCAAGTAGTTTAATATGATAAGTGTAGTCTATAAAAAACAAAGCTTGACTTTGATACAGCATGGTACGGGATTCCATACATCCATGAGCATTGTCCTTTAATAATGAAATGAAAAATCATTACAAATGCAACGTTGTTAGCCCGTACGGGAGGAACGCTCTTAAGTAAGCGAGCGCGCGAGAGCCTCGCGCGGCAACGCGCGGCATGCGGCGACAGCGGACGTGGCACTACACTAAGATACATTCATTGCGGTCTGCCAAGTGCTCTTATATTAGCAATCTAATATGTAGGGGTTTTTGAATGGTTGAAAAGGTTCACTTGATCATATTATGGTAAATGTTAACAAATGTTTGTCCCCACAGATGCAGGACCTGGGCCAGCCGCCCACGGAGCTTGTGGGCGACATGGGCGCCGCGCCCGCCGGCTTCGCCATGCCGCCCACTGCCGACGCCGCGCAGTGTAGCGTCATGTAGTGTACCAGTGTGTGCAGGAGTGTGCAAGCCACTCGATCCTGGCCTTGTATTTACTGTATCGGATATGAAAGTGTATCTTTAAATAAAGCCCTTTGGCCGTATTATGACGGTTTAATGCCTTCATGATTCCAGTGTTAGAGAGAGACGGAGTCGGTATACATGACCAATAGCACTATCTCTTTTTTGCACTGGTATCGTGATGGCATTAATACTTCGTAATACGGTATATAGTCATTGGAAAAAATGTTGAGCAACAATCGCCCAATATTTGTTGCAGCAGCAAATATTGCTGGCAACAAAAATTATTTATTAATTTTTACGACAAGACCCAAACATTTATGCAGCCCTGACTCTTGTACTAGGAGTTCTTGTATCACAATAGCCAGGTACTAATGTTGGGCAACTATTTATATACAGACCAGCATGTTGCCAGCAACATTTCAACATTCTTTGTTGCCAACATGACTGTTTCCGCAATACAAAAACATGTTGCACAACTTTGATTTCCAATGACTATGCGGCGTTACACTGGTTGGTTGAATCAGTAATTTATAAAGTGTCTCGGTAATGCCTAGTGTATGTAATGTACATAAATTACTGATTGATTCAACCAATCAATGTATAGTAGTGCCAATTCAATCAATCAGTATTTGCACCTAGATAATGATTGATTCGAAACAGTTGGAGCCTTATTATGATCATAACTTTGTAAACTAGAATTTGAATGAAATGAAAAGATTGTGTTTGGTTGAATTAATCAGTTAAAAGTTAATTATTTCATAAAATTTCAGAATTTTCCCGTAATAAAAGTGATATCTTGAATGTTTCAAACAAAACGAATTTTTAAATGAATCCTGGGTTTGCTTCCCAAGACGAGCAAAGTGTTATTGGATTTTTCCATCAGGAATTTCTCATTAGCAGCCCGGAATCTGTATTTGTGCCCGGTTGATGACAATGGGCTCGCCCCTATTACATGGGAGTTAAACGTATCCACATACGTTTTTAGGTGTACAGTACACCTCTGGCCAACCCCTTTGCGGAATACTGGCGCGATGTTATGTTATTATAAAATATATTTTAATTACTTCTAAGGAATATTTTAACTGATTTATTCAATCATTCACAAGAATTAGACTGCTTTTAACGGGAGCCTGACGGTAGGATATTATTACTGCAACCTTAATTTTAATTCTAAATAATAATATATTATTGTTTTCAAACACCAAATCATATAAAATCATGTCAAAATAAATACCTGAAATTACGTATATGCCTAGTTCACATGAGCTTAGTACAGTAAGCTGCACGCTAATGGCAAGCCTGGCGCACTCCACATTTTAGTTATGAAGCTACAAGTACGCGGCGAGCTCGACTTGTCGGGGCAATTCAGTGGGCTCTAAGTCGGAAGAGATAAGACGATATAAAGGCTAGGATACTCTAGGCTATTAACGAAGTGCGACCTGAATTGCACTTTATTGTGTCGTAGCATTAGGAGTCGTTATTTATTTAAATGATTTTGTGGAGTGAATCTTCTGTACTTGTACTATTATTATGTTCTGTATCTACAGTAACACTGACCTGGAGCTGGACTAGCGTATTACGATAAGAGTTTCAGTAAAATTAGAGGGCAGCTTCTACTGATTTTGTTACCACTGACTTACAGCGAAAGTGAAAACCATACTTTACTTCGAGAGTTTCTCCGCTCGAATAGGCGATTATCAAAAGGAGATAAAAATATTACTTGTATTTAAAAAAAAAAAATATTTAAAAGTACAGTTTATTTCATAAAGGTCACTTATTTTGACATGACGTTTAGTGCAATTTTAATAACTCACATTATTTTTAACTAAAGTTGTCTACAGATTTGCGAGATTTTGTCGATCGAAAATATATATCCAGAATTAATATAGTTACTTTTAACGCCGCTGTCCAGCGTCCGAACTTCGAGTCCCAGTTGGGGTAAATCATTAATGTAAACTATCAACAGAAATGGACCCAATATCAAACCTTGGGGAACGCCCATTAGCATTCCATTCCCTAATGAGTTTACGCCGTTTAGCTAGAACTTTAACCGTTCTATTTCTCAGGTATGATTTAAGTAATTCAAGAACTGTATACCTAATGCGATTGTGCTGTAGTTTTAGCAGAAGTGTCTCATGGTTTATGCAATCGAACACCTTAGAGAGGCCGTAAAAGATTCCAATGGCCTCTTGTGCTTCTTCCCAGGTGATAAAAATGTTCTTTATTAGGGTGACACCGGCGTCAGTTCAAGCAGTGTCCAGTTTTCCTTTTCGTATTTTATCAGTAATACCCTATAATTCAAGGATCTTAACACATTGTTGCCTTATTAACAATATATCGACTCAATCAAGCATATCCATAGACACCTAATATCGGTTTTAAGTCTTAGAGCACAGCTTAACTCTATGGAAAGTAGGAGTGAAGATATGTATGAATTGTTTGACAGGGTCAAATTATATTAGCTAGCAAAACTCGCGGTGGTCGTTGGCCATGACCCCTTAGTCAGCTGTAATTACTTAAAATTAAGAGGTTTTCTTTGTTTTATCGTCATTAGACATCGATACTCATCACATTTGCGGAGTTTCGCTAGCTAATTTAACTTGACCCGGTATAATTGATATTTATATAATTATAATATGCATTTTTATATTGTAGCATGTACTAATCGGGAAATGACTTTGTATGAGTATTTTAAAACTGGTAGATTATCAAAGGCTCTGTGAGTGCCAAAACTTTGATTTAACACATAAAAATATTTAGGACTCGATCATTCTCCGGCCCTTATCTCAATTACTTTGTGGTCGGCGCAACATGTCTTTTTCTTCCATACTTCTCTCCGTGGCTAAATAATAACAGCTGCACAGGTCGATCGATCAGGTTAAGCTACGCTTGCCGCTTGCCGCGGGTTCACCATCTTTACATACCGAGACCTCTCCGTGCCTCGGAAAGTACATACGTTAAGCTGTTGGTCATGGCTGTCGTTCGTGGATCTTTGACATTCATTACGGGTTGTAGAAGCCCGAAAGTCTGACAACCAGTCTTACCAAGGAGTATCGTATTATCTAGTAACTGGGTTGTGGAGGTCAGATACGCAGTCGCTCCATGTAAAATACTGGTGTTCAACTTCATCCGGTTAGACTGGGAGCCGACTCCAACATAGTTGGGAAAAGGCTAGGCAGATGCCGACTTCTTTGTTAGTTAGTTGTCATCTCGGTAGTCACTCCCTTTCTAGCCATATTATCATCTTTCACACAGTCACATAAAAGAAAGTGGATATACTATTATTATATTAATACTTTTCTTGCATTTATTGTACTGAGCCCTACATAATCAGCCTATAATGTTCCCACCGCTGGGACACAGGCCTCCTCTCTGGGAGAGGGAGTGCTGTAATCCACCACGGGGCCCAGTGCGGGTTGTTGGACCACTAATCAGGTTTATAATAAAAAAAAAGTGAAAGAATGTGAAAGGGTCCTAATATCGGCATCGGTGAAGTAAATGAAAATTGTATCCCTCGCCTATTTATTCGTTAAAAATATGTGGTGTGATTATCAAGTATGCAAAAATTCCGTACCCATGTGCTGCAATGCAATGCTTAATATCGGGAATGTATGTGCATATTATGTACTTGTGTTTGAATGTCTCTACAATATTCCAGGTTTTATACATGCCTATACTTTAAATTTAAAATCAAGTATGACAAAATTCCGCATTTGTAATGCCTAATATCGGCAACGATTTATATGCATTTGAGGTAGACTGTTTCGGAAATATTCCGGTTTTTATGTGTTAAATGAAATAACTATATTTAAAACGATTTAAGTAAAGGAACGGTAAGACTTTTGACTGAATGGGATATTGCAAGAAAATTTAATAAAAGGATTTTTTACCGTCTTGAAAGTCTCGTCTATTCTTCATCATCGTCCTATTATCGACTATGTTAGCAGAATGCCCCAAAAATGATGTAACTATATATCTGATTCAGTCAAAATGAAACCAAAATGGTGGCTAGATAAATCTAATTATATATCTTGGACTTTTACCAAATATCGTCAATGGCTTTAAAAATATAATGAATTAATCTGGGGGGTCCATAATCATTCTTGGGCAGGTGATGTCCAGGCAGGTCAAGGTGACAGTTAACAGTTGCACCGCACATGATAAAACATCGTGCGACATTACACTTTTCGTCTAATTTTGACTTGCTGTAAGAGTGTATGGTAACACCCTAGGCTTTAACAAACCAGGGGAAAAGTAAGGATCCTCATTCTCCTGCCCTTATCCCAATTCATTCATGATCGGCAACATATCTTTTTCTTCCATACTTCTCTATTAGACGTCATCTCGGTAGTCACCCCCCTTTCTAGCTATATCATCTTTAACACAGACCATCCATCATTTCTTTGGTCCAGGGGAATAGAAAGCTTTTGATTAAAATTCCAAGGTATATAATTAGATTATTAAAATGTGTATAATACTTAGCACAAAAATGTATGACATTTGTATGGAATACGGAAGCATGAGGCCAATGACCTCGGATAGAAATACATATTGCCTTGTGTATTAAAATTATTGTTTGATTATTATTTATTAGTTGTTTCTTAATAATAAACGTTCAGTTATTATTTTGGGATGTTTTTTTTATTATTATTGAATTTTTATCATCAGAGACCTTCCATTTTTGCCTTTATAGCAGCAGAGAGCAGTAAACAGAAGCAGCATCAACAGTGAGGTCGGGTTTCGTAGTTCAAGCGTAACTGCGGCTGTTGAGTGATTTTGCATCACTGTCCAAATCACAGTGATCTTTATTCTCATTCTAATAAGGTTGCTGTTGGGTTGCTGCCACTGACAACTCTGTCAAAATCAGTGTAATCTTTATTCTCGCCACAATAAGGTTGTATGTAACTTGTATGTAACTACAGAGGTAAAGGTTTAAATCGTTGAGGGGCAAGTCTCGTAATCTCAAGAAAATTCACAAATTTTGTCAAAAATATAGGGAAATTAGAGGTATTTTTAACACAATTTTCGCTGAGATGAGAATGCGATTAGATTTTGAACGTTTTAATTACGAGAATTGACATGATACGCCCTACCGCGTCAAAAGAAAGTCACGTTTCCATTTCGTTTCTACTACACCTCTGACACACAACGCAGTGACTTGACTTGATTGTGACGGAAACGGTATGTAATCATGTGTGGTGAGCTCACTCTTCTCAGAATGCCTTTGACCTTTTGCGTAATTAAATACGGTGAAGGAAATCCAGTGATTTAAATCTTTGAGCAAGAAGGGTTTGATTTTACGGTGTCAAAAACGCTCTAGGAAAACACACGCAAGTTTCATAAACAACGTTTCAGTGACGTCATTCACTGGTAAATTGCGGACGCTATCCGTCTTATTACAAAACGAAACCTAACTTTAGTTCTAGCCTAAACTATTGAGCCAGTACTTGTATTTCGAACTTTATTTCGATTTAGGCAAAGTTCTTATTACTAATATGACAACTTAGCACCGAAGTAAGCTGTCATGTTAACTGCATTTCTCTATCAGCTGGGTTCTTAATTCAATAACTGGGACAGTGGTTTAAACCTGATCGAAAGAAAGACCTTGTTTTGTATTAAGGGGGTATATGTTTAAATTTAATACACCTAAGGGCTGATTTTTCGATCGACAGTTAATTTTTATTCGTCGAATAAAATTGACGTCTGACAGTTTTCGTATTTGTATTGCCACTAAGTTACGGTCTAATTTAAGATACAATAATTGTATGTAAATAGGTTTAAGTCTTGAACTAATAAATATTCTTTATTGTATGGAAGGAATGTCAAAACTTCAAAATTATTCCTCTGATAAAATTACCTGGAGTTGGAAAAAGCAGCCCTTAGTTAACTACAAAAAATAAATAGATTAAAGAATATAGAGATAGGTAAGTACGGTTAGATGAATTTGTTTATTTGGAAGATCACTCGATTATTGTCTCCTCAGAAATCCACCGATGCTATATACTTATATATGAGTCTATAAACGTATGTATGAGTATACCCAGTATGTACAGACGCCAGCAGGTCAAGCTACCCGAAACTGTCAAATTTTCCCAATCAACCTTGAACCTTAATGCTTTAACGATAAAGTTGAAAATCTATTAAAGAGAGAGCTTGATGTGCTGGTGTCTGTACCTAAAATCTAAGGAGACAGGTAAGACGAAGGAGACTAGTCTTCATGACACAGCGAATCCTAGTGTGGAGGCTAGTGCTATTTAAATATTGTAACGTTTTTCCTGTAAAGTTTTTATTATTTATCATACATATGGACGGTCACCCGGTATAAGGGAAACCATAGCTTATCACGGCATGATGTACGTGTGAATTAAAAAAAAAACAACTTGTTTCCCTGAATATCTACACAATAAGGTGCGCATTTCAGAGAAAGCCCAAAAACACTGTGATCTTCTCGACAAAGTAACTGACCCATACTTGAATAAGCATACATTTTATGATAATTTCGCTATTGAAAAAATACGGGGTACCTAGCAGGGACACCGAAGCACAAACTAATCATGAATACGTTACAGGATACTGAACGACGAAAAAAAATTGCTGTTTCATAAAGGACCATGCAAAAAATTGTATGGGCGCTCTTCCCACCCACCAACAGGCATGGTACTAGTTTGAATATTATTATGACGTTTAAAGCGCAGGTCCGGTCGTGTGTGGAGTACTGCAGCCACATATGGGCTGGTGCTGCAAAATGCCATCTAGCGGCTCTGGACTCAGTGGAGAGGCGTGCGAAGAGGCTAATTGGTGAAGCTACATCTGACAAATTGGCTGTCATTTATTCAGTCTTGTTTTGCCAAATCACCATGGACGGATAAAGCGGTCAACAACACGTGCAAATGATAAAATTGTTTAATCAAAATGGGTGTTCTATTCGTGCAGAGTTTCGTGTTTTTCGCCCATTATATGGTCATCGAAATCGTCCTACCGAAAGGACTATTCGCAGTGTGGTGGATTTTGGGCTGGCGGCGTCATCGGTCCATGTTTCTTTGAGAACGACGTTGGCCAGGCGATCACCGTCAACGGCGAGCGCTATAGGTCGGTGATTACCAACTTTTTTTGGCCTGAATTGGATGATATGGACACCAACGACATGTGGTTTCAACAGGACTGCGCTACATGCCACATTGGACATTCTGCACGAGCGATTTGAGGACATGGTCGTCTCACGTGGAGGTGATGTGAACTGGTCACCGAGATCGTGAGATTTGACCCCGTTAGACTTTTTCTTGTGAGGTTTTCTTAAGTTGCAGATCTATGCGAATTAGCTACAAACCATAGCGGCTCTCAAAATCAACATAACCCATGCCATCGTCAAATTCAGCCTGATTTATGTGCTAGAGTCATGGAAAATTGCACATCTCGGTTGCGCGCCACCACGATGTCATATTCCATACATAATGGCATCGATAGGCCTTTCAAACAAATAAAAAAATTCGATGATATCTCACACACACTTTGTTTTATTTAAATTTAAAGGCAGGAAGCGCTTACTGAAAGAAATGTACATATGTATCGCTAGAGTCCGTTTCACGAAAGAAGTCTCGCAGATGCGGCGCTAAAGGCTTGCGACGGAGACTTAATTTCTTTATTTTTCTCAATATATACAGACACCGGTTAATAAAATGCCCAATATTAAATAGAGAAAGGTGTAAAGGTGTAGGAGGGTTATAGTAGGAATGTTGCTAACTATTCAGGGTTACTTAAATTAAATTAACTAGCGAAACTCCTCAAACGTAATGTGTATCGATACCGAATAATGATAAAACAAAAAAGAGATTAATTTGAAGATGTTTTTTTTTGGGGTCACCAAACGCCAATAGTGCAAATATCAGTTTTGTTTTGTGTAAACTTCACAGACGTGATGAATATCGATACCTCAACACGATAAAAACAGATTTTATGAACTCACATTTCAATTAACAACACTACCAGAAGACATTGAACCAAAAAAAAAAAACATCACCTTTTTTAAAGGAAAATACAGATAAAGAGACACAAACATTCGAGTACAAGATTAAAAAACAAACCCCAAAGAAAAATACAAATAATTCCACAAAAACAAAGCAGACACAAACTGTGGAAAACATGAGCACAGACTGTACACCTACAGACGCGATATTGACGAACAAAAGCGAAGATAACAACCTATGTCTCTCAAGCACTTCTCAAGAAAGAATACCTCATATAAATCAAACTGTTTCATCTTTAAAACACAAAATATGTCTACTTAGTTGTGAAACTTCCAACAGAATATACAAGATCACTCAGAGAACGCAATTACGTAATTTTAAAATATGCCATTATCGCAAGCCTAATTGTAGTCTGAACCTTATATTAGATAATATTGACGAAAAAGTACGTAACTTTACATATAATGACTATTGTATTATTTATATTGGCGAAGTACATTTTAGAAAAACGTATAATTATATTGAACTTGTATCGCTTATACGCGAAAAATTAGTTACTTTGAAACACACAAACTTTATAATATGTTTACCAACATTTAAATATATGGTAAACAGAAATATAATGTATAACAGCCGAATTGAAACGTTCAATAATCTGCTTTGCATGGATGCGGAAACATATAATTACGCATATATCTTGGACTCAAATTTAAATCTGCCCTATACTTCCGACACTTACAGCTATGGTTATGGCACTTTGAACAATAAAGGCTTAAATACTGTCATATCAGATCTCCAAGATCTCGTCTTAGACATAAGTGCCCTGAATGCTGCACCCTTAGAGGTTGATTGTTTTCAGAAAAATGAAATTAATGCTTTACCAGTAACACAGACAACAAATGATTCTCAGTTTTTTCTATAACTGTCTCAATATTCTCCATCAAAATATAGCGGGTTTAGCGAACAAATCCGATTTACTTTTAGTTAAACTAGAAGAATTATTCAATAAGGGAATTATTATAGACGTTATATGTATTACAGAACATTTTATGGAATGAGGCAATGAGGATCTAATGTATATACCCAACTTCTATCTAGCTGCTTACTATTCAAGAAATACGAAACGAGGAGGTACATGCATCTTTATCAGAGCAGGACTGCAATATCGAATACTAACTGACGCAGCCAAACAATCGATCTCAGGATTATTTGAATGTTGCGCTGTTGAACTTATATCGTATAACATTATTATTATTTCTATATACAGGGTGCCTAAACATAATTATGTATTATTTTATAAAAAATTGGACAACATACTGAAAAGGCTTAGTTCTGGGACAAATAAAAACATTATTCTTGCAGGAGATTTTAACATTGACGTATTAAAGAGAAATAAAATTACTCTTGAACTCGAATATTTTCTCTTACAATATAATTTAAAACTAGCACTTTGTAAACCAACAAGGCTCAGTAGTAATACCTGCATCGATAATTTTGCACATAGTTATAAAAGGGGCTGTAAAGCTGAAATCATAGATCTAGCCCTCTCGGATCACACATGTCAAATACTGAAAGTGCCCATAAAAATAACTTGCAAATTACAACTTTGGAAATGTAAAAAGAAAGACTACTCTGAAGATAATTTGATTAAATTTAAAAATCTCCTAGGCAGTTTATCTTTCGTAGAAGTCTTTAATGCTAAAGATGCAAACGTGTCTTTTGAAGCCTTCATGGAGGATTTCTTATTATTATATAAATTATGCTTTCCAGAAAAGATAGTACATATCAAATTAAATAGAAAAACCAAGTGGATATCTCGAGGGATAAAGATATGCAGCCAGAAACAAAGACACTTACTTTGGAAATATCGATTTGACCCTAGCTCAACAAATAAGGATAATCTAAGAAAATACTCCATTCTCTATAAAAAAGTTATAAAATTGACTCAGAAAGCCCAAAACAATTATTTTATAAGCTCTTCTCAGAATAAATCTAAAGCCGCTTGGCAAGTTATTAATAAATCTAAAACGGTAAGCACGTTTTAGATTTATTAATAACTTGCCAAGCGGCTCAGGACAGGAACAAATTATGACTTTAAACAGAGACAATTTGACTTTTACACGCCCCATTGACATTGCTAATGAATTTAATAATTACTTTATTGACACGATTGAAAATAATATAAATTCTGATAAGATTAATGGTAATGTTTTTGATAATCTATCAACACAATCTTTATTTATGTCACCGGTTTCGAAAAATGACATTATAAAAATTATATCTAATCTAAAAAATACGAATACTGTTGGTTGGGATGGCGTTTCTACTAAAGTCCTAAAGTATGTAAAGGAAGATTTAGCACAGCCGTTAGCTCACATTATTAACCTCTGTATTGCTGATGGCATATTTCCAAACAGTTTAAAAAAAGTTATTATTAAACCTTTACTTAAAAAAAGTGACAAAACGAATATGAAAAACTATAGACCCATTGCAAAAATTTCCGTCTTGTCCAAAATTTTTGAGAACGATATATACAACTCCATGTACACATATTTTGAAAAATATAACTTATTTTGCAATGAACAGAAAGGTTTTCGCAAAAACATAAATATTAACTTGGCACTGTTTGATTTAATTAATAATATTATGACATCAGTTGATAAAAATAATCCAATTTGTACTATTTTCACTGATATGACGAAAGCTTTTGATTATGTTGACCATGGGATATTGCTACAAAAGCTATATGGCTACGGCGTAAGGGGAAATATCCTAAAATTGATAGAATCATATTTAACTGATAGAGTTCAATGCACCGAAGTCTCTCGATTATGTCCCAAGACAAAATTAGAAACTGTTTACTACTCAAAACAAAGAGCCATAAAATATGGCGTACCACAAGGTGGCGTGTTGGCAACTCCTCTATTTCTGATTTACATCAATGATCTCCCAAAAATAATTCAACATAAGATGGTTCTTTTTGCAGACGACAGCACAGCTATAATAGAATGCAATGACATAAATAATTATGAAAGTGATATTAATGAATCTTTAACTAAAATAATAAACTGGCTCAATGATAATAATTTGAAAATTAACCTAAGCAAAACCAACATCATGCAATACCATCAGCATCGTGAAAATAATAACATTAATATCACTTATAAAGACCATAGAATTCAGGAAGTTGATAGTGCAAAATTTTTGGGAATGACTATTGATAATAAATTGACTTGGAACACTCATACTGACATAATATGTAAACGACTAAGTAAATCTGCGTATGCACTATTCCAACTTTCAAAAAAGGTTAATATTGAGACATTGCTAATGGGATACCTTGTAGCTTCGGTTTTACGGTACGGTATTATTTTCTGGGGGCAGTCGGCTAATAGGGAGGTTGTATTTAGGATGCAGAAACGCTGTGTGAGGTCTATGTGTGGTCTAAAAACGACAGATAGCTGCATTCCGTATTTTAAAAAACTAAAAATATTGACACTGCCAGCAATGTATATAATGGAAACTGCATTGTTTGTAAAAAAAAACCCGCACTTATTTGTCAGCTTATCGGCAGTCAGAAGAAATCCATTGCGTACTCAATACTGTAACAAGCTATGTAATGTTAAATGTAAAACAGCCTTAATGCGTAAAAGCTTTTTCGGCAACGCTCCAAAAATTTATAATAAAATACCGGATGCCATTAAAAATATGCCATTAATAAAATTTAAAAAGGCACTTAATAGCTTGCTTAGTGACAAATGTTACTACACACTGGACGAATTTTTCAATGATGGTTCAATATTAAATTGAGCTATATCTATCTATGTTACAGGAAAAAAAAAACTTAAATGATGAATTAATTTGGAGTTGAAATTTATTATTAATATTGACATTTAATCATTTTTGACATTTTCAATTATTCTGACTTGTTTAAATTTTTCTTTCTTCTTAATTTTTATTTTTTTTATTTTTTGACATTCTATAACTAAATAATTCCTCATTTAAATCTGACATCACTCAATTTTTTAAATAATATTATATAATTGTTATAATTTATTCAGAAATTTTAATTATGCATGACTCTCAAACATCTTTTTTTTATTTTGATATTCAAATTCGTGATATTGAGCTAGATGCACACCATATTTTGTACGCCTCCTGGCATAACATAGCGTTCTATACACCAAACTCAAGATCTGTATTTCTTTACCTGTGTTAACAAATAAAAGTGATTTGATTTGATTTGATTTGATTTATTTTCTCGTGTAGATATCGATACCAATCACGTATGCGGAGTTTCGCTAACTAATTTAATATAACCCTGTATAATAATAATTAGTTCCATTTATTCCCGCGGGACTTCTTTCGTGAGACGGACTTTACTTCGGCAATGTCATCTCGTTCTCTGTGACGGATGTGGTGGACAAAGGCCCTCAGAATTTAGAAAATTTTGATTTATTTTTATTTTTGACGTCATCTTTAAAAGGAGGGAGACCGAAATCCTCTGGTTTGAAGTCTAGAAGGGATTTGAGGACCAAAGTCGCCGCAGCACATTCGTGCAGCGGCTGGCTTCGGGGTGGAGTCAATACGACCTGGTGATTGAGAAAGAAAGTAAAATAGGTTTAACGCTACAGTAACACGTGCTTACATTAAAAAATAAAAAATAAATTACAAAAAAAAAAACGGACTTCCAAAAATAATACTACAAAGTGAAAAATAACTTTAATTTCCGAAGTCGGTGTTTTTGGTTTTGTATTTACCTTTTGTTGCCACCGACTCCTTTTTTTGAAGTCGGTTAAAAAAGTAACTATGACAAGGCTTCCACTCAGCATGATGCTGTGATATGGATGGTGGCATTCTGCAGTTTCTGCCTACGCCCATGGAAAGAAGGCGAGTTTATGTATGTATGTACTAAAATAATGTTTTACCTGCATTCCTGCTGCGAGTCCGGCTTCTAAACCAACTAACGAATCTTCAAAGACGAGGCACTGAAAAATAAGTAATTAATATAAACAACATAGTACAGACGCCAGCAGGTCAAGCTACCCGAAACTGTCAATTTTTCCCAATCAACCTTGAACCTTAATGCTTTAGCGATAAAGTTGAAAATCTATTAAAGAAATTTGACAGATTGTAGTAGCTTGATTTGCTGGCGTCTGTACCTATATTTTAATTTTGACTTATATGTGAAAAGAGCTTTTACCCACGGCTTCGCTCGACTGGATGTCCGAAAATATAAAAGGGTAACTCCAGGATATAAAAGGTAAGGTGCCAAAGGATAATGGGCAATAACATGTACCCGCTCCAACAACAATAATTTTTATATGACTAGATTGGTATTTTTTGTATTGGTGCTTACTTGGTTTTGTTGTCGGTTTCGAGTTATTTTTAATCCTAATTTTTATTGATTATTTTCAATTATCACACATAATACACAATCCTTCCATACAAACACACAATCTATACTTATCTATAATAAATCTGTAGAAGTGAAAATTCTGTACATTGAAAATATCAAAAAAATAAATGGCAGGGGGTGTTACTAGACCGACACCGAACCCAAAAATGTGATTAAAAAAAATTTTGTCTGTCTGTCTGTCTGTTTGTTCAGGCATCACGCAAAAACTACCGGTTCGATTACGATGAAACTTGGTATAATTATTCTATAATATCCTGGGCACCACACTGGGTACTTTTTATCCCGGAAAAGTATATACAATAAAAAACAAACTTAATTTTGCGGTCTATCCCTAGATCCGATTACTGTACCAACCGCAAATAATAAGTTTGTCGTAGGTTACGTCACCCGCAGTGGAGTTCACTAAGGGGCGCTGCACACGGCTAAGATACTATAATATTTTATCTTAAGATACAATATCGCAAAATCCCTAAAAACTTATATCTTAGTTTTTAGGGATTTTGCTTATTTATTGAGTTTAGATTAGTTATCATCAGAAATAGGTTTATTTAGGTAGGTAGGTAGGTATTTTATTTTCTGTTATTGAGTTTTTTTTTTTTTTAATTAGGTAGGTACTTAGGTTTACTTTTATAAAACGTAGACGTAAATAATAAATAATGATTAAGATCTCATAATTCATTCATTTCTGAATGAATTATGAGATCTTAATCATTATTTTCAAAAACAACTACCTTTTGAAGAGTGAAGTGGGGTCTTAAAAAATAACAGATTTGACTAAATGCGTATGAAAATGAAAATATACACGCTAAGTACTTATATAAAAAACATTTTTTTAAATTTTTGTTTGTCTGTTTGTTGCGGCTAATCTTCGAAACGACTGGACCGGTTCTGACGGGACTTTCACTGGCAGATAGCTGACGTTATGGAGTAACATAGATTTAATTATTTAAACTTTTTGCATACAAAAAAGGTATAAAGGCTGACTTAATGCCTTAATAGGCTGTATAGGCTACTTTTTGTTTCGGTAACATGTTCCCGTGGGATAATTTCCGACATCCACGCGGGCGAAGCCGCGGGCAGAAGCTAGTCTCACATAAAATTACATAGTGGAAATATTGTTGCTTTAATTTTAAGTTCTAAGTTTTAATATTTTGTTTAGTTTTAGTTTTTTAGTCTTTTAGTTTTACTTTTGTCTCGACTGTCTGAAGGTGGGCGTTAATGACTGCGACACAGTATTAAATAATAATGCAGTTGTTATCGAACACAGTTTCTGTAAACTGAGTTTTTGGTTTCAATAAATTATTATATTATATTATATTAATTGTTCACTAATGCCGAATGCCGGTTGTGCGGGGGACTATCACCACCAGATTTCGGGTTTTGATGGACTTCCTCATCGCCACTATCATCATCTGGGTCATACTATTTATTATAACACTTATTAGCCCACTCCCTCTCACAAAGAAGAGCCCTGTGTCCCAGCAGTGGGAACGTTATTGGCTGATTATGCTCATTACCAACTCGTTTTAAATACCTTAACTGGTGGAGGTTTGCTTGGAAACTTCGCAGCACCAATCAGATAGGGGTCTGGGAACGGCTTCCCGCGATCCACATCAGGGTCGCCGGCGCAAACCTGGAGTTATAGTTAAACCAGACAATAAAGAAAGAAAAACTTCGCAAAACAAACAAAAAACCTCATCAAATTATTTTCAATTTTGTGTCATCATGTTTAGATATCGATATCCATCACGTCTGCGGAGTTTCGCTAGCTAATTTAATTTGAGCCTGTATAGGTAGGGGTGGTACTTACCATATGATGGAACATTCGAAATATTTTCGGTTTGGTAGCGATGTGCAGTCGCACGTCTCTTCGTGTCGAGTTGGTGACCAGCGCAAACAACACGCCAGACCGGCAAAGATGCTTCAAAAGCCTTTCAATGCCTGAAAATTTACGAGAAACTACAGCAGTTGTACAGACGCCAGCAGGTGAAGCTACCCGAAACTGTAAAATTTTCCCAATCAACCTTGAACCTTAATGCTTTAGCGATAAAGCTGAAAATCTATCAAAGAAATTTGACAGAATGTAGAAGCTTGATGTGCTGGTCTGCATAAGTCTTATGTCATGATATATGGTGCCAAAACGTGGGACATTGACGGTCGTCCACAAATTCAAGGTCGCTCAGCGCGCTATGGAGCAGCTATGCTCGGAGTCTCTTTGAAGGATAAAATCAGGAATGAAACTATCCGGAAAGGAACCAGAGTTACCGACATAGCTTGCAGAGTAAGCAAACTGAAGTGGCAGGGGGCTGGCCATGCTTGTCGAAGGACCGATGGCCGGTGGTGCAGACGAGTCCTGGAGTGAAGACCGCGTATCAGCAAGCGTAGTGTGGGTCGCCCCCCAGCTAGATGGACTGACGACCTTAAGACAGTTGCTGGGACAGACTGGATGCGGAAGGCGGAGGACAGGGTATTGTGGCGAAGCCTTTTTTTTTGTTGCCCTGTGGAAATCCTCATGGACTACATCGTAGGGGTGACCGACGGGTATGCCGGACTCTTACCGGATAAAACCACCGCGGTATTCCATCTCTGCCTATGACAGGGGGTGCGGGATTCACATAAGCATTCACCGCTCCCATGTTGTGGCGCAGTCTGGGAGAGTGAACTACGATAGACTGAGTTGATAGATCTTCTGCTGATGATACGCCTGGAGCCAAGCGAGTCACCTTGTGACTAGCAAAGTGAAACGAAAGCTCTAGAATTTTCTAATTAATAATATGTTAAAAGAAAAACACGAGGACGCGCGCGAGCAGTGAGGGGTGCCCGCACGCACGGTGAGGCGCCATATCGGCTGCAAGTGTTTCTTCGCGGAGGAACGGGCGGCTCGCTTGAAGCGCGTGGTGGGCGCGACGTGTGACGCAGCAAACTATTCTGTATTGTCATCGTAAAATTTACTTCAATCCAATTGATTTAAGATCCTTACTTGAATGACAAGTTATTTGCTGTGTCGCAGCGGTGCTGTTTTGTAGTGATGCCCTTTACTCGTACTACCGACACAAATAACGAATAGAAACTGACGGCTTTAAAAGCGGAAGTTATACGCTAAACACACTTTCGGCGCCATGAGTTTTATTAGTAGCCTTCAGTCTCTAGTCACTGCCGGCGCGTGCCCTGTGGTGTACTGTGTTAACTGCCCCGTTGGTGCACACGAGTTCGATTCCCAGGTTGTTTTTCCATGAGGAATTTCTTAGTAGCAACCAAAAGTTTGTAAGTTGACCGTGTACTGCCCCCATGCCTCTGAAAGCACGTTAAGCCGTTGGTCATGTGCCTGATCTCTCTCCGGTCGTAACGCATTGCGAGAGAAAGAAAGAGAGAGTGCACCTGTGTCTGCGCTCATACTTTATGATCTATAATATCACCCGCACCGAAGGCGGGTCTCCGCTGAGATTGACCGCAATGACCGAAATACGGTCTGGAGGACTATTATTATCTCTGCCTACCCCTTCGAGTCTTCGGGGAAGACCAGCACGATAGTAATACCTTTTTTTAATGGCGCCTTTGGCAGTCTATTTTTTGTGACGTCGTTCAGCTCATTCTCCAGGTCAGCTCCAGTCATATTTAGCTGAAGATCATTCACCACGTTCTCACAAATCTGCTTGTCTGTGGCACCAAAATTCTGCAAAACAAAATGGGAGACAATGGAGTACTTTTTCTATCAGAAAGTATAGTAAGGTGGCTTTAACACTTTAACACGTCAATCATATTTTAAAAACTACATGAGGTCAGCGTTTCCTATCCGACTACTCTGAGATGAAAGGCCGAAACAAACTCGGAGGCCATGTAGATTGGTGTCTGAAAATGTGAAATTTTGAGAAAAGAACCACACAGATTTGTGTGGAGCAGTACAGTCAGAGCTACCATTTGTCAGTAATCGTGCAGCTCAACTCAGAACTTAAGAAACTCAACGACTCGACGAACAATACCAAAGAAAGGACATTTGGGTAGGCCGCATAGAGTACCTACTCAAACTGGCTGAATATCATTAAAACTAACTTGGAAAAAGAATATTATATTAGAGCTAGTAATTTGAGATAATTTTCAAGTTATGGAACAACAAACTGAATGTCATACTTAACAAAGTTCAAATTCCATTGCAACCAAAAACTTATTAGGACCTTTTTGTTACAAATGGTCACTCAAAAATCTACTTCGAATACATTGCACTAAAGTAGACAACTGATTAAGTGGCGATGGAATGTAAATTATCTGAGATTAGGAACACTGCTGTAGTACAGACGCCAGCAGGTCAAGCTACCCGAAACTGTCAAGTTTTCCCAATCAACCTTGAACTCTAATGCTTTAGCGATAAAGTTGAAAATCTATTAAAGAAATTTGACAGAATGTAGTAGCTTGATGTGCTGGCGTCTGTATCTATATGATTGTAAATATACTTACTTTAGCCTCCAGCTCCCTGGTATATTTCTTTCCATATTTTGCGCAAAGTTCTTTTACTATTTTGTGATATTGGCGTTCGGAATCTGAAACCAGACGTAAATAAATAAAGTCCTCCAGACCGAATTTCGGCCATGGCGACCAATCCCAGCGGAGACCAAAAGGCCAATTGCCGTAATTAAAAACGTTCAAAATCTAGTCACAATCTCATCTCAGCAACCACCAATGTCAAAAATGTAGGGAAATTAGAGGTATTTTTGACAGATCGAGACTGAGATCACACTGTGAACGTTCTTAAAATTACGAGAATTGCGTCTCAGACTTCGGCGCGGGAAATATTACTTATAGTGCACAAGTGTGTGTGCAGACACCCTCTCTTGCACTCTCTCTTCCCTCTCTCTCATTGTCCTTTCGGACGGCAATCCGACACGACCGGAGGGAGATCAGGCGCAAGACCATCGGCTTAATAACGTGTTTTCCGAGACACGGGGGTATCACACCGCCAACTTCCAAACTCCGGGCTGTTACTGTAAAATTCCCAATGGAAAAACCTAATAACACTTTGGCCGACCCGGGAATCGAAACCAGGACCCAACACGTAGCAGTCGCGCCTGTGACCCCAAGACCAACGGTCACAGTCTAAACGTACCAAACATACATCGATTAACTGGGATTAACTGAGTTGTATAGGTCAGATAAAGTTCATGTAAAATACGGGTATTCAGCTGTATTCCATGGAGCTTCTTGCCGGCTCTTCTCCATAGGAAACGACCAATTGGAACTGTGCACCTAGCTTCTGACGTTTCATAAATGCCCATGTAGGTTTCTAAGCAATAAAATATTTTAATTTTGATTTGATTCCGGTTAGGTTACGAACCGATACCAACATAATTGGGAAAAAGCTAGACAGATGGTGAGCAGTGGTGGCCCAGTGGTGACGGCCGCGACTTATGAGTTGTAGGTCGTAGGTTCGAACCCAGACAGGCGCTTTACTTTGTGTAAAATGAGAGCAGTGGTGATGATATAATCACCACTGCTCTCAAAACGGTGAAGGAAAATATCGTGAGGAAACCGGCACGTCCTAGAACCAAAAATTCGAAGATATGTATGTGACACTAACTACCAACCCGCACTAGGCCCGCGTGGTGGATTACGGCCCACTCCCTCTCACAGAAAAGAGGCCTGTGTCCCAGCAGTGGGAACGTTATGTAGACAGATGATGTTGATGATGACGTATAATTAGTTGAAGCCGTTCTTACCAATGATGGTGCCATCCATATCGAAGAGGCAATGGGTCACATGCTTGAACTTCTTCGTTTTATGAGTGGATTGGCCCCACTCGATTTGCGACGCAAAAAATGACCTATGAGTAAGCTTCCTCGGAAAAACCGGTGCATGGCTACAACTGGGAATTTTATCAAAATAAATTTTAAAAAAAACTTTCTAATAGAAAAATACTTGTACTTTAAATTTTTGACACGAGTGACGTCTTAAAACATCTTTAGAATATTTTAAACGTCAGAGAGGCGTTAGTCAAAAACCATAAAATATCATGAAAACATGTAGAAGGGATCAAGTCCTTCAGTGCCTAAAGGTGAACGTCACGACATCACATCACAGGCTGCAACGGACGTACGGCACGCAACGGATCTTGCTTTGCTTTGTACAAAGTCCAGTCAATAAAGGAGTTGTAGAGTGCGTGAACAGGGGCCTAAGCAATTCCATGAGAGTGTTGATCAGGGTGTTTTGGAAGTGAACATCCTAAAAGTTCTGACGTCCAGGAGGTGAGCCGGAGTGAGGAGGGAGCAATAAGGTCCCACTTTTGGGTTTTTCGCATATGTCTCAAAAACGGTGCGTCGCGCGTCGTAGGGAAAAAATATTTAGTACTAGCTGCGCCCCGCGGTTTCACCCGCATAAGTTTCGATCCTGTGGGAATATCGGGATAAAAAGTATCCTATGTGTTAATCCTGGTTATAAACTATGTAATGTATGCCAAATTTCATCCAAATCCGTTCAGTAGTTTTGGCGTGAAATAGTAACAAACATCCATCTATCCATTCATCCATACAAACTTTCACGTCTATAATATAATATAATAATAATTTGTAGATAAAAATAAATAATAAATATAAATATTTAATTAATATTTATATATTTATACTATATATATTTATATTTGTAATATAATATATTATAGTAGGAAGTAGTATAGTATAGTTAGTTAATAATTTAATTTAGTACCTATTGAAAATAGATAGTTGTATGTTGTATAACGTGGTCGCTCACAATGGGCCTCATCAGAAGGCTTAAAGTCACTCAAAGGGCAATGGAGAGGGCTATGCTCGGAGTTTCCTTGCGTGATCGAATCAGAAATGAGGACATCCGCAAGAGAACCAAGGTTACCGACGTAGCCCGAAGAATTGCCAAACTTAAGTGGCAGTGGGCAGGGCACATTGCTCGCAGAACGGATGGCCGATGGGGCCGAAAAGTTCTGGAGTGGCGACCGCGAACCGGAAGACGTTGCGTTGGAAGGCCTCCCACTAGGTGGACCGATGACCTGGTGAAGGTTGCGGGAATCCGCTGGATGCGAGTCGCACGGGACCGGTCAATGTGGCGACACTTGGGGGAGGCCTATGTCCAGCAGTGGACGTCTATCGGCTGAAATGATGATGATGAGTTGTATATTAAATAAATACAGGGTAGCAGGGACACATCAACGCGGAAACTGTACCCCTGCTGAATTCATGATTATAGTTTGCGCGTGGATTTCCCTGACAACCTGTAGGCATAAGCATTTTATTATTGTTTATTACATAATACATAAGCATTAATTCATGCCTAAGTGGTCCAGTAGTCGCAAGTGCTACTGCTGAGCACGAGGTCCTGGGTTCGGTTCCCAGGTCGGGCAATGTTATTTGGTTTTTTTTTATTAGGAGCCCAGCCACGGCCTGGAGTCTGGATATGTGCCCGGTTGATGTCAATAAGCTTGCCCCCTATTACATGGGACCTCAACAACAAACCTACCTACTATAGATCACCTCTGCCTAACCCTTCGGGAAAAAAAGGGGTGATGTTAGGTTTGTATTAACTTATACTTTTACCCAACTTGTTCCTGAGGGGGTAAACAGAAACTACAGAATATCACTTAAGGACTACGATTCTTACCGACTGAATCCATTTACTTCGTCCGCGTGCCCATAAAAAGAAGGACCATCACCCTCTGAAAATTAAATACAATTCATTCACAGTTATTTTACCTCTAACTCAGTCACTGCGATTTTGTCAGACTTGTCAGTGGCAGCAACCGTATTGCAACGAGAATGAAAAGTCTGACAACCAGTCTTATCAAGGGATACCGTATTACCCAGTAACTGGGATGTGGAGGTCAGATAGACAGTCGCTCCATGTAACATACTGGTATTCACCTGCATCCAGTTAGACTGGAAGCCGACCACAATATAGTAGGGAAAAGTCTAGGTAGATTGCACACTTCTGCCTCTCCCTACGGGGAATGCAGGCATGATAAAACATAGTACCTAGCATCAATGACACCTTCGACGCTGAAAACTTTGACTTGACTCTCGTATCTGTCCCTGGTTCCTTCACGAGGTTCTCACCAACATCCTTGTCTGTGGAGACAGTATTCTGGAACACAAAATGAAGTATAAATGATGTGATGAAGCAACGTTGTTGTTTAAAAGAAGATTTAGTGACAAAACTTGAAGAGAAGAAGAATAGAAAGAGTAGGTATGCTTATTCCCCATTATTCTTTGTTTTAAATTGATGTTATTTCAAGGTAAACAAATATCAACTTTATTTTAATGGTTACTAAGTTGATTTCAGAGTGACTAGCACTATTGACAAAGTTATAAAAAATGTTAGAAGTTGTAGCGCAAACTGAACTTTATTGTATAGGAATTCAAGTTACTTTTTCCATAAACTCATATTTGTTGACTTTTTTGGCAAATAAATCGCGGATGCAGATTGGTTTGGTCATGTTGAGAAGATGAATGAAGGGGGACTATATGGTCCTCCAGACCGTATTTCGGCAATGTCGGCCAATCTCATCGGAGACTAGCCGTCGTCGCGGACGGCAATCCGACACGATCAGGCTTAGAACCAACGGCTTAACGTGTTTTCCGAGGCATGGGGGTATTACACCACCAACTTCCAAACTCCAGGCTGTTACTAAGACATTTCTAAGGGAAACACCCAATTGGGAAATTGGACGCTGAGCATGCGGTCACGCTAACTGTTGAATATGTGTGCGTGTGCCTACGCACCGATAGATGTACGCGAATAAACGTCAGTGCGTTACTAGCGAGCAGGTGTTTCACTCGTCTGTCCTCGTACTTAACATTGGTGACGAGTACCCACGAAAAGAAAAAGTAAAACGTTTGTGTTCATATACCGGTGATAAAATTGTATATGAGGGTATGGCGCAGTTACAAGTAAGTTATGCGAATACATCCGTGCGAGACGGTGGTCCGCCGATTCTCGGTCGGGATTTTATTTAAAAATTTAGGTTAGAATTGTTGCCAATACAATATTGTGACCAGTCAGATAAAAATTATATGTTTGTTACATTGCAATGCCGTTATCCATAGGTCTTTTCGGATAAATTAGGATTATTCAATAAATTTAAAGTGAAATTACAATTATAGGAAGATGCGAAGCCAGTTTTTGTTAGGGCTCGACCAATAGCTTTCGGTTTGAAAAGTAAAGTAGATAAAGATATAGATCGATTAGTAGGGTTAGGTGTATTGAAGCCGCCTGGAGGTGGCCCTCAGCAAGTCGGAGGCCATGGTGTTTCATGGCTCCCGGCGGGCGCCGCCGCCCGGCTCACACATCGTGGTCGGGGGGGCTCGGATCGCTGTCGAGTCTACCATGAAGTACCTGGGATTGGTGCTCGACAGCCGGTGGGACTTTGGCCCCCACTTCCGGCGGCTGGCGCCCAAGCTGTTGGGCGCGGCTGGGGCGCTATCAACGCTGCTTCCCAATCTGGGGGGCTCGAGCGCCGCCTGTAGGCGGCTCTACGTGGGGGTCGTGCGATCGATGGGGCCCCGCTGTGGGCCTCTGACCTGACGGCCGGCAGTATCGCGATACTGCGGACGACGCAGAGAGCGATGGCCGTCAGAGTCATCCGAGGATATCGCACGATCTCCTACGAGGCGGCCTGCGTACTGGCTGGATCCCCGCCCTGGGACCTCGAGGCGAAAGTACTCGCGTCACTGTGTCGGTGGCGTGAGGAAGCGAGGGCGCGGGGCGAGCGACCGATGCAATGACACATGGAGCTGCATCGGTCTCAGCTTCGCGAGGTCCTGGTGGTGGAATGGCGGGACAGGCTCACACGCCCTACCGCTGGCTTCGTCACCATCGAGGCGGTCCGGCCGGTGCTCGAGCGCTGGCTCGGGAGGAGGCACGGCTCCATGTCGTTTCGGGTGACGCAGGTGCTCTCGGGGCATGGTTGCTTCGGGAAGTACCTGTGTCGCATAAACAGGGAGCCGGACGCCCGGTGTCACCACTGCGTCGACTGCCGGGAGGACACGGCGCGGCATACACTGGCAGAGTGTGCCGCCTGGGAGAAGCCGCGTCGTGCCCTCATCTCAGAAGTAGGCAGTGACCTGTCGCTGCCGGCCGTGGTCGAGTCGATGGTCGGCAGCGAAGAGTCCTGGGACGCGGTGGTTTCCTTCTGCGAAACGGTCGTCTAGCAGAAGGAGGCTGCGGAAAGGGAGAGGGAGATCTCGTCCTCTCACTCGGCCCACAGCAGGCGCACCGGGCGTCGGCGGAGGGCGGACAACGCCCTCTTCCAGCCCCCCTAAATGGGTCTAGGGGCGACGGACTCGGGGACTTCCGTCGCCCCCACACATCAGGACCCGAGGTGGCGGCGCGTAGTGTTCCACGCGCGCCGCTCTTAGACGTCGCGGAGGGAGTCAAACACCTCACTCCCCCCCTTGACCCGTGGAGGCCCGCGGTGGCGGGCCGGCACCAGTCGGGGGTTGCGGAAGGATTTACATACAGTTAATGGTAAGTATACTTGGTGCAAAGGGATAATCATTAATAAAATCGGCAAAATGTTGTTTTTAATTAAAGATGAAGTAACATCGATGACCTTAAGGAAACATAAAAATCAGATTAATAAGGTATAAAGGCGACGATTGCTATGACAACAAAGACGTGGAGATAGACCAAGAGGAGCTAAGTGGTGGCCCAACGACAGAGACCCCAATGCCAGTATTAGCCAGTTAATTAATAATATCAAATTGACAAAAATAAACCCCAGTTCAACTGTTAGATTATTACATGGGGATAGTTTAAATGTAAGGAAAAAGGACTTAATTGAATGTGTCCATTTGATGTTGCACCTTAATGAGACTAATAATTGTAAATTTATTTTTTGTACTCATGAGTAAAATAAGCATATTTATAATTGAAATAAATGTTCATTTATAATAGGACTTGTCGTCAGAGTGATGCTATTTTATATTTTGATTGTAATCAATTCATTACTGATTAAAAAACTGACAAATTATACTATGTATTTGCCACCTAGTTGTAGGAGATAAATTGCTAATCTTTTAGCATACAATATACTCAGTGACACTGGTATTTTAGTATACCATCGATTACTGTTAGTACTGATACTAACACTACTTTTGATACGCCTTGTAGTTTAAACTATTATGTGCGACAACGGGTCAGCCGCATATGTTGAGTGTTGTACATCAAAATATATGCAGGGTCTGTCCGGCAAAGAGCTAGAATTACGTTTATTTATGGAGAACTATGATGTTCAGGTGTTATGTTTGACTGAACACTGGTTGAAGGAACATGAAGTAGTGTTTATCAATGATGAAAACTTTACCGTACAGAGCGCATTTGTGAGAAAAAGTGCTATTCGCGGTGGCTCTATAGTTCTTGTTTCAAACAAGTAGAAATGTAAACAACGTTTAGATTTAGTTAATCTTTCAATCGACCGCACTATAGAGTTGTCTTGTGTTGAACTTGAGCGAGTTTCGAATCGGTAATGGAGGATTCTCTCAATAGGTTGAAATCAAGTAACAAAAGTATTATTTTATGTGGAGATTTCAATAATAATATTTTAGATGTTACTCCATTAAGTCTTAGATTTTTCAATCTTTATAGGTCTTATAATTTAATTAACTTATTTTTTGAACCTACTAGTCGTTGCAAAATGTTTAAAAATAATATAGCTCATAGAATTACACCATCTATAGTAGAATACGAGAATCCTAATGAAATTTATGGCGCCTTTTTTGATGTTGTGCAAAAAGAGTACCAATCTACTTTCAAGACCAAAACTATTAACATTAATCGATCCTCCGTTGACCTTAACCAATGGGCTACTCCAGGTATTTATAAAAGTAGAGCGAGATTATACGAGTTATATGGTTTAAAAACATACAGGTTTGATACTCCTTTCCTAGAATATGTCAAAAATTGTTCAAAAATATTAGTGCTTTTGCTTAATCAAAATTTTTAGGCGATACAATTAAAATCTAATAATAAAGTAAAAACCACTTGGAAAATTATTAACAATGAAACGGGTAAATCGGTTAAACATTAAAAATAACTTGAGATTATGGTCGACAACAAATTAGTTAATAAAGCAGCTGACGTAGCTGAGGCATTTAATGAGATTTTTGCCAACATACCGATAACTACGACTCACTCCTTAAATTTGTCGTCGTCTAAAGCTAAAAATCTTTTGCATAATAGTGTACCTAAATGTAGTCCTTTATTTAGTTTCGATCATGTAACCCCGCGTGACGTAGTTAATGTTTTTAATACACTTAAGTCTAAAAACATCGGTGATTATTGGGGCATCTCTATTAAACTTTTAAGTAATATAATAGACACTGTAGCCCTCTATCTAGCTGTTACTTTTAATACTGTAGGCTCGGCAATTTTTGTAGGACTAAAAGTAGATGCCAAACTTCAGTGGGGACCTCATATAGCAAGTCTAGCAGGAAGGCTCAGTTCGGCTGCCTATGCTGTCAGGAAAGTAAGACAATACACTAACGTTGATACAGCTCGTTTAGTCTATTTTAGTTATTTTCACAGCGTTATGTCCTACGGTATTCTGCTGTGGGGCAAAGCCGATGATATACAAAATATATTTGTCCTTCAAAAACGATCTGTTCGAGCAATTTACCAGCTAGGTGTCAGAGTTTCTCTAAGAGATTTTTTTAAAGATATTGATACAAGATACCCTCTTCTTTGCTAGACTTGCCTTTCAATGCGTTTAAAGCTCAAGTAAAATCCAACCTTTGTTCAAAAGCATACTATTCCATCAACGACTACTTACACGATAAGAATAGTTGGTTGCCTTAGTTAACGCAAGACAATGTTTGTGTTCTTTCTCCAGAATTAGCTTACTGACAGGTTATTGTTATTAGTATTAACTTATTTATTTATTTTACTTCGATGGTCCTAGTTTATCATTTGTGACTTCAAGTGACAGCTATGTGAACAGAACCCAGCAATGCATAAATATGTAAACTGTCACACCCTTTGTGCCTGGAGGCTTTTATTTACATTTCAATTTTATTTAATTATGTTTTAGCTTGAGTACGTATAATTTTTTATTATATTGTTGGTATATTGGCGTGGCTAGCTGACATATGGCAAATAATTTAATATGATGCTCTGTGTTGTAATGTTAATTACTTAACATAGGTACCTAGTAATGTATACAATCAATTTTCTAACTGAACAGACAGCTGTGCTACTGGGGAGTTTGTTGCGCCACTTCTTCTTCCCAGCGATAGCACTAGGAAGTGGTGAAGGGCGGGCGTTTTTGGGGGACTGTCTTTAGTAATTTTGACGGCGCGGGCCTGCGGGCGGAGAGCAATGGGTAGCTCACCGCCCGATCAGGACCAGGTCCGTGCCGGACGGCGCGTAAGTGTTCCACGCGGTGCGCCTCAAAGAGTTGTCAGCATAATTTGAGGGGCCCTTACGGCCGAAGCCTGTCGGGTCAGAGGGATTGTCCGAAAGGGTTACCGCTACCCCGGAACATAAAGGGCAAAGGAAGGAACATGGGTGGGTTTTAGTCAGTAAGAGTCTGACACTCCCTTCCGCTCCACCTAGAGCGGGAGGGGTCATTTGATGATTTCCCATCCGGAAAAAAAAAAAAAAGGGGAGAAATTTTGAGTATGTGTGCGTGTGCCTACGCACCGATAGACGTAAGCGAATAAACGTCAGTGCGTTACTAGCAAGCAGTTGTTTCACTCGTCTGTCCTCGTACTTAACAATAACGTTGCGTAGAAAATAGTAAGTCGAATCTGTCAATCTTTCCCGAATAAATGATGAGTGGGTATTTTACCTTAATATTGTATGTATCAGTGGAGTAGTGGTGGACTGGTGGCCCAGTGGTAACGATCGCGACTTATGAGTTGTAGTTCGGGGGTTCAAACCCAAGCAGGCACTTTACTTTTTGTAAATTATTTCATCACCACTGCTCTCAAAACGGTGAAAGAAAACATCTTGAAGAAACCGGCATGTCCGAGAACCAACAATTCGAAGACGTGTGACATCTACCATCCTGCACTGGGCCCACGTGGTAGATTACAGCCCACTGCGTCTCGAAGAGAGGAAGCCTGTGTCCCAGCAGTGGGAATATTAAAGGCTGATTATGTATTGTATGTAATAGGTACTTACTCTGCGCTTCGACTTCTTGGAGTACTTCTGTTCATGTTTTGCGGAAATATTTTGTAATAATTTTTGATATTGTAATTCTCTACGAAAATATGAGTCTGAAACCAAACGTGCTTCCTTTTTAGTACAAATAACACATTCTCGCGATCCAGACATGTTGTGGACTTAAGCTACGGTTTCTCAGAAGAGCGTTGGCCGCCCCATAACGGCCGCTGTAACGGTTGTCATGAAACTGGAGGCACCGCGATTAAATTCTTTATTTATCTAACCACTACATAGCTGCGCCCCGCGGTTTCACCCGCATAAGTTTCGATCCCGTGGTAATATTGGCATAAAAAGCATCCTATACATATGTTAATCCTGGTTATAAACCATCTGTGTGCCAAATTTCATCCAAATCCGTTTAGTAGTTTTTGCGTGAAAGAGTAAAAAACATCCATCCATCCATCCATCCATACAAATTTACACGTTTATAATATTAAGTACAGGGTGGCAGAGACATCGACACGCAAACTGTAACCACGAATTCAGCAGCAGCAGCAGCAGCAGCATGGTTCTCCTATTCAGCAGCAGCAGCATGGTTCTCCTATTCAGCAGCAGCAGCATGGTTCTCCTATTCAGCAGCAGCAGCATGGTTCTCCTATTCAGCAGCAGCAGCATGGTTCTCCTATTCAGCAGCAGCAGCATGGTTCTCCTATTCAGCAGCAGCAGCATGGTTCTCCTATTCAGCAGCAGCAGCATGGTTCTCCTATTCAGCAGCAGCAGCATGGTTCTCCTATTCAGCAGCAGCAGCATGGTTCTCCTATTCAGCAGCAGCAGCATGGTTCTCCTATTCAGCAGCAGCAGCATGGTTCTCCTATTCAGCAGCAGCAGCATGGTTCTCCTATTCAGCAGCAGCAGCATGGTTCTCCTATTCAGCAGCAGCAGCATGGTTCTCCTATTCAGCAGCAGCAGCATGGTTCTCCTATTCAGCAGCAGCAGCATGGTTCTCCTATTCGTCCCCCTAGCGTAGAAATTTTTATATCGGACCAGTATGTATGGAACAGCTATTTTTTCCAGAATCATGTAATGAATCCATCCTTTATATAAACAGACAAGATGGAAAGAACTGACTTCGGGCAGTCGGGTTTGACATTCATCATTCGAAGTGGCGTCCATTGTTCTTCGACCTGGAATAAGCCCAAACTGGTTTGGGGTAATCTCACTCTCCTCATGCAATCTTTTCTCTATCCCTTCTTTTCTCTATCCCTTCTTCTCTATTACTTTCTCCCATACCTTCATGACGTGAGCTTTATCCCTCGATAGTTGTTGCAGTCCTGTACATCACCTTTATTCTTGAATTGGCACTAGTGAACTATTCCACTCCTTCACTCCTTCATATACCAACTTATTTAAGAATAAAGCCCTTTTGTTAAACACACATTTAACTTCTTTCAATTATTTCCATAATGCCACTGGTAAAACGTCGGGCAAAATTAATGTCATAATGTGAATTGGATGCCATTTGGATGGAAATGAAAAAATGAGCTCTGTTTTCACGGGAAGTTTATTTAAAGGTGTAAAATTTCAGCCCTGGTGCAAGCCATGGTCCGGGGCGAGAGGGAGTGGGAGGCAGTCGCCTCCTTCTGCGAAGCAGTCATGCTAGCGAAGGAGGTGGCGGGACGGATGAGGGAGAGAACCTCCCGTCCCAGCCGCCGCGGGAGACGCTCCGGGCGTCGGGAGCCGCGTGACGACTCCCGGCCACCGTAGGCGCGGGCCTGTGGGCGGAGAGCAATGGGTAGCTCACCGCCCGATCAGGACCAGGCCCGTGCCGGACGGCGCGTTAGTGTTCCACGCGCGCCTCAAAGAGATGTCAGCATAATTTGAGGGGCCCCTTAGGGCCGAAGCCTGCCGGGTCAGCGGGATTGTCCGAAAGGGTTACCGCTACCCCGGAACATAAAGGGCGAAGGAAGGAACATGGGTGGGTTTTAGTCAGTAAGAGTCTGACACTCCCTTCCGCTCCACCCAGAGCGGGAGGGGTCATTTGATGATTTCCCACCAGAAAAAAGAAAAAAAAGGTGTAAAATTTATAATTAAGAGTTGATTTCACACAAAAACTGTAAAGTCAATTTTATTCCTCGAATAAAAGTTATCTGGCGTCGCGCGTCGGAAAAATCAGTCCTAAGTCGGAAGAACTTATATCGGTCAAGCGACCACCTCCTGTTTTAATGCACGATTGTGCTCGTTTTACGCCATTCTGAATTGTTGCTCGCAAAACATCTTTCAAATTGGTGATTTCTTCTTTAATGTTGACTTTCAAGATTTGCAAGGTTTTTGGTTTTGTTGTAGTAAACGCGAGTTATCAAAAAAAACTCAAAGAGATATGGTGTCATCATCTGGCGATCTGACCGACCAGTTCAAATTGCCAAAACGGGAGACGACACGGCCCCGAAATTGGTGTTTCAAAATCTCTATCGTCGCATGAGCTGTGTGACTGTGTGTATCGCTCCATTGCATTGTCAACTAATTGTCTACAACATTAGGTATTAAATCACAATGACATTAGAACGCTATTAGCAAAAAATATGGAACATTCACTTTATGACATTGCTTTGCCCCGTCTTGTATACTATCTGCATGGTTAATGAGCAGTGGTGGCCCAGTGGAATAGCAATGGTGACCCGGTGGTAGCGGCCCCGACTTACGAGTTGTAGGTCTTAGGTTCGAACCCAGGCAGGCGCTTTACTTTGTGTAAATTATTTAATCACCACTGCTCTCAAAACGGTGAAGGAAAACATCGTGAGGAAACCGGCATGTCCTAGAACCAACAATTCAAAGATATGTGATATCTACCAATCCGCACTGGGCCCGCATGGTGGATTATGGGACCCTCCCTGTCACAGAGAGGAGGCCTGTGTCCCAGCAGTGGGCACATTACAGGCTGATAACGATTAGGTACGTATACCATTTGGGCCCACAGTCTTTCCATTCTTCATACTTTGAACTGCCTTTTTTACTTCTTTCGTGGTAATTTCCCTCACCAACCCTATATTTACATGCACCTCTTTGCACACCATTCTCCGATCTTACTGTGGTTCTTACCGAGTTCGGGGCCACCCATATTGAAGACACTATGGGTTACTTTATTTAAATTCCTCGTCTTATGAGTGGATCTGCCCCATTGGACTTGAGACGAAAAAAAGGACCTTTGAAGAAACCTCGGCGGACAAATCGGTGCATGGTTACGACTGAGAAATTTATCAATAAATAAAAATTAAAAATTCGTAGATTTTCACTTAGAATTTTTGACAAAAGTGCCTTGATCTATTTTTTTACGTCAATGATTATTGTTGTCAGTGGTCAAATGTCGTAATTATCATGAAAAACCAAAAGAGGTTTCGGTACGTGTCGTAAAATAATTCAGTTAAACTAACATCAACAGTTTTACACATAATACGTATAAATTAAAAAGCAATAAGCATAAATTCCCCCACCATCCATTCTATTCCAGAATCTTTTTTCTGTATAATAAGTTTAATAATATAATCAATCTTTGTAAAATCAAGGATACTGATCAAGGCATATCACATCTGCCTGCCTTTTCCCAACTATGTTGGGGTCGGTTTCCAGTCTGACTGGATGCAGCTGAATACCAGTATTTTATATGGAGCGACGGCTTATCTGACCTCCACAACCCAGTTACTGGGTAATATGATACCCCATGGTAAAAGTGGTTGTCAGACTTTCGGACTACTGACGACTGACGACCCGTAACGAACGTCAAAGATCCACGAATGACAGCCGGGACCAACGGCTTAACGTGCTTTTCGAGTCAAGGAGGGGTCTTGGTATGTGAAGCTGGTCACCCATCCACGAACCAACCGCGGCAAGCGTAGCATAACCTGATCGATCGACTCGTGCGGCTGTTATTATTTGTTTGTTTGCAATCAGTAAAACAAACAAAAAAACATGATGACAATTAAGAAAATTATTTAGTTTTTATCTAACTAAATAATGTTCTTAATTGTCATCATGTAAGCATCATCATCATCATTCTTCATTATCCCAATTTATTCGTGGTCGGCGCAACATGTCTTTTTCTTCCATACTTCTCTATCAGTCGTCATCTCAGTAGTCATCCCCTTTCTAGCCGTATCATCATTCACACAGTACTTCCACCGTTTCTTTGGTCTTTTGGTCTTCCCCTACTCTAATTAATAGCCATCGACATTCATACTCAAAACTTTCCTCACGACATTTTCCTCATTCCTCTGACAAACAGTATTACCAATGGGTATCGTACTAACCCGTAACTGGTTTATGGAGGTCAGATAGGCAGTCGCTCCATGTAAAATACTGGTATTCAACTGCATCCGGTTAGACTGGAAACCGACCCCAACATAGATGGGAAAAGGCAGGCAGATGAGGAATTTAGTGATAGCAAGGTATAACAAAAAAGAAATCGCACGGTGTACGTATGTAAATATAATACTAGCAACCGTGCGACCAATCAATAATCAGCGGACGGAGCCTCCCTGCCGCCCGAGCTTCGGTGTATTTATTAATTTATTTGCTACAGTAGACACCAAAGCGCACAACAAGCCAACAACATAACATTTAACTAATAAACTTCATACAAACATTAAACATGTAACTGCAGCAGAGGCCGGGTCGGCAGCGAGCCATTCGGGGGTCAACCCGCTAGTCGCTTGTACTTTAGGTGGCGGGTCTTACTAGTGCACCCATTGAATATGCACATATTTATTTCTATGACTTTTCGATTGTTGGAAACAGGTACCTACTACTGCACACCTGACCTCAATCAGGGACCATTTACATAGGTTAGGTAAGGAAGTACAATAGGTACTATAAACTATACTGTTGTTCCCGGTCGACGCCCGTTGCAAACTATGGCAGGATACCTTTTCCCCACCTACTCAGTATCTACTACCACACGAACATCTTCCTGCAGGGTGTAACCTTCCGTGGTCCATTTGGAAGTCCCTGAACCGCTTCCGAACCCAAATGGGGAGGTGTATTTTCATTTCATTGAGACCAGCACCCTAATGGCGTAACACACTATCAATCGCAATCTGAATCATTTTGAAGGATATTGCTATTCGAAAAATTTGTCTGCTCAACAACGTAAATAACGCAATGGATGTGTTGTTGAACTGTCAAAATGAAAGCCGTTCCTGCTGTTAGTGTACTACGCAATTACCCTGCAGAGCTTGGTCATGACGAGGTAGTGATGACTTTTCATTAGTTTGCGCGGAAACAAGATTATGTAAGTATTCATTTCAACAGATTTTACAAATGAGTGTGATAGGTTACCATGAGTTGTTATCGAAAACCTCCTCGCTGGCGTTAAACTCGCTAGCGTATGAACGTGGATCGAATAGATTTCGTTTATGCTTGCACCATGAGTTTTACGGAGTCTTACGCAGACGCTAAGGTAAACTCGATAGATCGTGTCATCCTAAGTTTTGTTTCTTTCTTTCTCAGTAATAAGAAGAGAGAACGGCATAATCATATGCTCAGAATGTAGTGTTATCGCCTACGCGAAAAATGTTATGACAGTCAATAATCCAACTAAATAGAAAGGTTGGCGGTTAGTGAAGTACTTAAGGTAATTTATTGGTTATTGAATTTTTATTCCTTATATAAGAAAAAGAGACAGAAAAATATTTTATTCTGCACAAACTAAACGCACAATTACAAGTAATAAAAAAAATAAGAAAGGAAAAAAGACATAAGATACACATAGTCAAAAGACTCGTACTCATGCATAAAAATGTTGACACTCTTGTCTATTGCACGCTGTCAAGGTCATGGACCAATGACAACTCACATTAATTGACATTGACAGTACAGATATTGGCAGATGACCATAAAACAATAACAATCACAATATTTTCTCATATCACATCTGACATTGGCAGAATTGTCGACATCGGCACCATTGCCATAGAGGAAAAAAGAGAGAGAACAATCACAATAAAAACAAAAATGCCAATATTATATGACACTGTTGTGTCATCGAGTAACGTTAGTGACAAGTTACGTTAGGTTGTGTTGTTAAAGGGCGAAGAATTGAATCCTGAAGACAGCACAGTATTCTTGGGCATAACTTTGGATGCTAAGCTTCAGTGGGGTCCACATATAGATAAATTGTCCAAAAAACTAAGTTCCGCAGCATACGCTGTTAAAAAAAATCGTAATTTAACTGATATAGAGACAGCCCGTTTAGTGTACATTAGCTATTTTCATTGTGCACAATAGAATACCGTACGACATGTACGGTATTCTATTGTGTGGAAATGCCGCTGATATTCAGACTATCTTTGTTTTGCAGAAACGAGCTGTTCGATCAATTTATAAATTAAGTCCGAGACACTCTCAGAGACAAATTTAAAGAGATTAATGTAATGACTCTGCCTGCTCAGTATATTTATGAAAATCTTTTATATGGCCATAAAAATATAAAATTGTTTAAAAATACACTGATATCCATCCGTAATATAAATACGGAACAAACACAAATTTGTTGTACATACCTACAATAAGGCTCAAGAAAATTGGTGGCTCTTTCAGATGCCAATGCTTTTATAATAAACTTCCAAGCCACGTTCAAGATTAAACGTAAGTTGTGCCAGAAAGACTTTTATAACGTTAATGATTATATCGAGGACAAAAAGGCTTGAGATTGAGCTGCTTCCAATTTTTATAGATTGAGTGTTTTTTTTCTTTTGTTTTTTTTTCATGTACACATTGACATTCATTAATTTTATATATACAATGACGTTTGCTTACTTTGTAAATTATTCTATTATTTTAATTATTGTGAATGTGAAGACTATGTGGTCATTGTATTTATTATTATTTTTCTCTGTTCTGTTAGTTTTAACATTGTCTGGCAGTTTGACTAATTTACGCGACCTACCCAAATGTCCTTTCTTTAGTATTGTTTGTCGATTCGTTGAGCTCCTTAAGTTTTGAGTTGAGCTGCACGATTTATGACAAATGCGTGCACTGACTGGATAGGTCCTCTCAATCTTTGTGGTTCCTTCCTCAAAAGACCATCTCAGACATCAATCGACATGGTCTTCATATGATCTGACCAAGATTATGTCTGGAATTTAAAAGAGACTGTGACCTCTGAGTTTGTTTCGGCCTTTCTTCTCAGACTAGTCAGATAGGAAATGCCGATCTCATCTAGTTTTAAAATATGACTGATTTAATAACGTTACGGTTCGAACAACTTCTGCTTCGTGTAGATCCATATTTATCCGTGAAAAGAACTTAAATCAGAATTTATCGATAGTTATAAACAGCGTTCTATCGAAAGGACATTAAACACAAAAGAAAACACAAAAACATATAACATAAAAACATAAAAGTGTGGGTAAAAAAAACTGATTAAATGACATTTGACACATTTACACTTGATAATTTTATCAATATACCCTCTACTAAGATTGCAGAACAGTGGTGGCCCAGTGGTAACGACCCCGACTTACGAGGTTTAGGTCGTGGGTTCAAACCCAGCTAGGCACTTTCTTTGTGTAAATAATTTCATTATCACTGTTCTCAAAACAGTGAAGGAAAACATCGTGAGGAAACCAGCATGTTCAACCCGCACTGGGCCCGCGTGGTGGATTACGGCCTACTCCTTCTCACAGAGAGGAGGCCTGTGTCCCAGCAGTGGGAACATTATAGGCTGATTATGAAAATTGCAAATAAAGAAACGTATTATTTATTTTAATTTTAAACAGACCGTAATTAATGAATAAATCATAAAAATACGAGTGGCCTAACTTTATTTTCCACCATTGTATACTATTTACGGAGACGCTAGCGAGTCTTGGGTGTGCAAACTCATGGTAGAGCTTAATTTTACTACCCATCAATATAATACATTTAATTCGATTATCTTGATTTATTTGTTCAATTTCTATGTGGATATAGGCTTTGTTTTACACTAATTTTATGATTAACTAGCTTCTGCTCGCGGCTTCGCCCGCGTGGATGTCGGAAATTATCCCACGGGAACATGCTACCGAAACAAAAAGTAGCCTATACAGCCTATTAAGGCATTAAGTCAGCCTTTGTACCTTTTTTGTATGCAAAAAGTTTAAATAATTAAATCTATGTTACTCCATAACATCACCTATCTGCCAGTGAAAGTCCCGTCAGAACCGGTCCAGCCGTTTCGAAGATTAGCCGCAACAAACAGACAAACAAAAATTTAAAAAAATGTTTTTTATATAAGTACTTAGCGTGTATATTTTCATTTTCATACGCATTTAGTCAAATCTGTTATTTTTTAAGACCCCACTTCACTCTTCAAAAGGTAGTTGTTTTTGAAAATAATGAAATCTCATAATTCATTCATTTCTGAATGAATTATGAGATCTTCATCATTATTTATTATTTACGTCTACGTTTTATAAAAGTAAACCTAAGTACCTACCTAATTAAAAAAAAAATAAACCCAATAACAGAAAATAAAATATCTACCTACCTAAATAAACCTATTTCTGATGATAACTAATCTAAACTCAATAAATAAGCAAAATCCCTAAAAACTAAGATATTAGTTTTTAGGGATTTTGCGATATTGTATCTTAAGATAAAATATTATAGTATCTTAGCCGTGTGCAGCGCCCCTTAGTAAACTCCACTGCGGGTGACGTAACCTACAACAAACTTATTATTTGCGGTTGGTACAGTAATCGGATCTAGGGTTCGAACCGCAAAATTAAGTTTGTTTTTTATTGTATATACTTTTCCGGGATAAAAAGTACCCAGTGTGGTGCCCAGGATATTAAAGAATAATTATACCAAGTTTGATCGTAATCGAACCGGTAGTTTTTGCGTGATGCCTGAACAAACAGACAGACAGACAGACAGACAAAAATTTTTTTAATCACATTTTTGGGTTCGGTGTAGGTCTAGTAACACCCCCTGCCATTTATTTTTTTGATATTTTCAATGTACAGAATTTTCACTTCTACAGATTTATTATAAGTATAGATATTTGTACTTAGCTATCGCTTTAGGGCAACCCATCCTGTAAAGATAGATTTAAGGTCTTATAATAATAAATATGTATTTTACATGATGCAACAGCCTATCTGACTGTCACAACTTCGTTACTGGGTAACACGGTACCCCTTGGTAAGACTGGGTGACAGACACTTTTGGGGTTTTGATACTCGTAACGACTGTCAAAGATCTACGAATGACTGCGCGCACCAACGGCTTAACGTGGGTTGCACTCATAGTACAGACGCCAGCAGGTCAAGCTACCCAAAACTGTCAAATTTTCTCAATCAGCCTTGAACCTTAATGATTTAGCGATAAAGTTGAAAATCAATTAAAGAAATTTGACAGATTGTAGTAGCTTGATGTGCTGGCGTCTGTACCTAAGCTTTCGTATGGTTCATTGTTCGATCGTGTTGAAAACCGTTATATTATTTGTATGTGGCAAATAATGTAATTTAATGTTCTATGTCTTGTAATGTTAATTACTTAACATACTCGTACCTATTATTGTATACAATCAAGTATTTTTTAACTGAACAGACAGCTGTGCTGCTGGGGAGTTTGTTGCGCCACTTCTTCCCAGCGATAGCACTAGAAAGTGGTGAAGGGCGGGTTGTTTTTGGGGGACTGCCTTTTGTAATTTTGACCTTCGAAAAGTGCTGATTCTCAGCCTAATTTGAATAAATGACTTTTGATTTTGATTTGATTGTACCTCAACTTATGAATAAACAGTGCATTCTCATAAACCGTTGACGCGCTATGAATTAGAATGAATTACAAAATATTGAGGGCTATTCTGAAATCGAATAACATAACATCACGCCTGTCGCCGCCGACGGGTTAGGCAGAGGTACTTATAGTACCTACACCCGCATTTCGCCAGTAATGTTTTTACCCATGAGAGCAGTGGTAACGACCGTGACTTACAAGCTGTAGGTCGTAGGTTTGAACCCACACAGGCGCTTTATTTTATGTAAATTATAGAATAGACCATTTATTTGTTCAAAATATAAGTATGCACACACATGGCATGCAAGATGTTACATAAAATTATAGCACAGCCATGTTTTGCCTTAACGGTGTACAAATATAAACAGGTAGGTTATTTTTATTAGTAGGTTTGTCCATTAATTAAAGCATTTAACATATCAAATTAAAACTGAATCAATCAAATTATAATAAATATACTAAAGAATAGTGCCAAAAACTCGTCATCGAAATGTAAAATAAAATAAAAAATAGCCAGTCAAAAACCACAGTAATTAGGAATAAAAATCTACATTATTTATTTCACACGAGTCAAATAATTAATTTATGTATAATTTATGTATGTCTTCACCACTACTCCCAAAACGTTGAGGGAAAACATCGCGAGGAAACCGGCATGTCTTACAATAAAAAATTCGAAGACATGTGACATCTGCCAACCCGCACTGGGCCCAAATCAATGTATTTTCTTTATTTCTTAAATAAAAAAAAAAAAAAAACATATCCGTTATTTAGTTACAGATTCTATGCATCATACTTAGTAAAATTGAGTTAAAACGATTGCGGGAAACCTCTTTTACTTTTAGTGTGAGAAATCGCTGTTTACGACAGGCGCAATGTAAAGCACGCGAAAACAAAAAAAAAAACACCGTCCTTATGGGTGCATGCATCGGTATTTTGGGATTATTAATGATTTATTCTTAAAGTTTATTTGCACACAAACAAACACAAAAAAGAGAAAAAAAAATACTTAAAATAGTATTAAATTAAATTAAAATTCATTTATTTCAGATACCTTGATCTATACAGTCCTATTATGTGCCTCACGGCTGCAACAAATAGGCACAAAAAAGTCTTCGTATTTAGAAGGTTCCTAATGTTTGTTACGCAAAAAAAAAAAATCCTTCATTCTGGGCTCGCATTCTAAAAGAAAATGTGTTACGCAATTAGCCTGCAGGTGTGAGAGAGATGCACTGATAAATGCAAAACGTTTAGGCAATTCTGCGTGTTAAAGTTCAGTAATTATGAAAAACCGCTAACAAACATAATAGAGCCGTTTTGTAAAACAGCGGAGGAGAGAAAATTGAGAGATGGAAACTAAAATGTTTTTTTCTTCTTTAGCTTTTCTTTTATGTTGTGTCCCACTGCTGGGCAAAGCCTAATGTATAATATTGTTATTACATTTTACTAAGTCAACATTTTGACATTATCAATTACAATTTACAATTATTTGTACGTTCCTAATTTGAAATTATATTATCTCTTGTACTGACATTGTGGGCATAACTTTGACATCAATTATTTATTTATTTATTATTCCCAACACAACTACCATTACAGGTTACCCCAAATCGGTAGCGTGGTATTAAACAATATTTTTTCCATTAAGTACTGTTACAGCTTATCACATGTAAAGTATTTTTTGTGAACTCATTCAGAGAACAGGTAAATAAATCCATTCATCATCATCATTAATTCATTTATTTAAACTTTTCGCGCAAAAAGGTACAAAGGCGGACTTAATGCCTTAGTAGGCATTCTCTACTAGCATCATTAATTTATTTGTTCCTTAAAAATCCTAATACATAAGCTCTTATTTCTTGTTGCTGCCTTTTTTTAATTGATGCAGTTGAGAGCAAGCATTGTAATGGAGCGACTGTCTATCTGACCTCCAGCCCAGTTGCCGGTCACGATGCCTCTAGGTTACGCTTATATTACTAGGTACCAAATTATATGCATACATCTCACCTGCCGGTCTATTATATACTTTATTCATTTATTCATTCATCAGATATAAGCTAACAGTTTACACCAAATTGCTTATATCTATGCTAATTCTACAAAATTACATTAAAACATCTTAAACAAAAAAAAAAAAATAATAATAATTACTAAATACAAAAAAAAAACGAAGTAGGCAACATAAAATTTGCAAACAAAACAACCACGACCATAAAATAAAATTAGAAACTAAACAATTATTTCTTCATATTTAAATAAATGTACACATGTTTAGCGATTGTCCATCGAGAGTCAAAAAATAAATCTGCCTCAGGAATATATTTTAGAAAGTCATTTATTAACTTAATTGCTCTAGCAGTGGGAGTGTTGTTGGTTCGGGGAGCACGCCATGTAGGCGGGTAGCAGAGGAGTCTATGTTGTCGTCTTACAACGCCACGCATATACTGGTCAGGAACATAAAAACTCATTGACTCTCGTAGAACGGGACTATCTATCTTATCTACTAATATTAGATAATAATTAATTATATGTGTGGATTCTCGCCTGAATTTGAGTGTGTCTAAACCCACCATTCCTGATACGAACAAAGAAGGATATAGAACTGGGTAGTATCCATGCTGACGTTTGTACAGGTATCTACAGAATTTACGTTGAATTTTTTCTATCATAATAGTGTACAATGACTCTTGAGGACTCCAAACTATTGCATTATATTCTAATTTACTACGAACATAGGCATTGTATATTTGTTTTATGATTTGAGTGTTCTTAAACTGAGATGATAATCTAATGATGAAACCAAGACATTTATTAGCGTCTTTGCAAGTCTTAAGAATATGCTCGTGAAAATTCAATTTGCTATCCATTATTACTCCCAAATCCCGGATCGAGAAAACACGTTCTATCGACGCGCCAGCAAGATTATAACCATTCCTAATCGGATTACGGGATCGGGAAAAAGTTATTGTTTTACACTTAGAAAATTATTAAATGACAATTTATTTTTTATACTCCATTCAACCACAGCGTCAATATCGTTTTGTAGCGCCTCACAATCCTTTGCGTCGGTTACAGAAAGGTACAGTTTTAAATCGTCAGCAAACATAAGGCATTTTGCGTTAGAGATAACAGTAGGTAAATCATTGATCACTATTATAAATTGTGTAGGACCAATGGTACTACCTTGACTTACCCCTGATCTAGTATAATACTCTTTCGACTTATATCCTTCTACCTTAACATACTGTTTACGGTCTTTTAAGTAGTGGGCCATGAATTTTAAGAGAGAAGTTGAGAAAAGCACATCATTATCTACAAGGTCGAAGGCTTTCTTGAAATCAAAGTACGCGGCGTCCACCTGACAACCAGACTTAACTCTATTATTTATATAATCAACATATTCTTTATGATTAGTCACCGTGGAGCGCCCAGGACGAAACCCATGCTGGCAATCACTCAATTGTCCTTTGATTTGTTTACAAATGGCGTTATTAATAATAGATTCAAATATCTTCCCAAGTACACACAATATAGCAATAGGTCTAAAGTTTGTTATATCTGTGGACGACCCACATTTAGGTTTTGGAGTCACTCTGGACACTTTCCACTTACCAGGGTATAAACATTGTCTAAGCGAAAGATTATATATATATAGTAAAGGCTCTTCTAAAGCCGACAAGCAATCCTTTATTAAGAAACCCGGGATGTTGTCGGGACCACAAGCTGTTAACGCGTTTAGTCGGCGCACTGCACGCCTAAGATCCGTAGCTGTAACTTGTTCAATAGCCACTGTAGACAGGCAGCCTAAACGATTAGCCTCGTCCTCCGCAGCCTTCACATCTAATGACGGAGGGGTATCATGGAACACTGAGCTAAAATATCCAGCAAACGAGTCAATGGCATTCTGTCCTTCTACAGACTTACCATTATAAGTATATGTTTTTATATGTTGCCTATTTTTACGTTTTTCCTTCACATATTGCCAAAAACTTGAGGGATCTAAACTTATATTGTTTTCAACTTGTACAATATATTTTTTAAATGCTGTATTAATGAGCTCTTTCACTTTAGCCCTATAGTATTTAAAAATATATACATATAATAATAAACATGAAACAAGAGCAAAGAAAATATAATGATGATGTTTAAGGAGAGAGGAAGTGCTTTTTCATCATAATTTTAAAAGTGGACAAAGATTGAACTTGCTTCATATTTTCTGACTGACCGGCTCTTTGACAATTCAAAAGTGCGTCTAGGTGTTTGAATCTGGTTAATAACGCTTAACTCACATCTGTAATCCCCAAAGGGTTAGGCAGGGGTGTACCTATAGTACACTCACATTTATCAAGTAATGGTTAAGTCCTATGTAATGAGGGGCGAGCCTATTGCCATATGTAATGAGGGGCGAGCCTATTGCCATATGTAATGAGGGGCGAGCCTATTGCCATATGTAATGAGGGGCGAGCCTATTGCCATATGTAATGAGGGGCGAGCCTATTGCCATATGTAATGAGGGGCGAGCCTATTGCCATATGTAATGAGGGGCGAGCCTATTGCCATATGTAATGAGGGGCGAGCCTATTGCCATATGTAATGAGGGGCGAGCCTATTGCCATATGTAATGAGGGGCGAGCCTATTGCCATATGTAATGAGGGGCGAGCCTATTGCCATATGTAATGAGGGGCGAGCCTATTGCCATATGTAATGAGGGGCGAGCCTATTGCCATAAGCCAGACACAGATCCAGACTACGGGCTGCTACTGAGAAGTTCCAGATAGAAAAACCCGATGCCCGGGAATCGAACCCAGGATCGTATGCTCAGCAGTAGCGCCTGCGACCACTAGACCAACGACGCAGTCACCCGTTTCCCCGATATTACATATTTGATACTACTTACACTTCCTAGAAGAGCAAACAATCCGCCCTCTTTGCTTCCAGAAAAGTATTTAAGTATGTATGGAATGGAACTTCCGTGAAGCAGATTTACATAGCTTGTACACTGATATCGCTAATATTGACTGGACCGAATTACTTGAGCAACAGAACTTAAATATAAACCTAGCTGTTGATATACTATATAATAAGCTTAATGACGTTATCAGTACACATGTTCCTTTAAAAAGAGTAGCCCAAAACAATAAATATATATATCCAAAATGGTATACCAAAGAAATTATTCATTACATAAAATTAAAATATTTTAATCTAAAGAAATTTAAATGTCATAGTTTAGAGTTTAACAAGGAACTCTATATAGATGAGTTTATTATACTTTATGTATTTATTTATTGTATATTGTAAATGGTACACCACCTACAGTATTTGTCTCTCCTTAATTTTAATCCATCCAAAGGTTGTCTTTAAAAGATCGCTCTTATTATAAGACCACCCATTGTAAATTTATATATTTATGTTCTGTAATTTATTTTATTTATTTATTTCAGGCGACGAAGGCCCATAGATAAATACATTAACCTAAACATACATAATCTTAATATATAGGAAGATTTTTTAGTCACCGTCCAAATTTTGATATATTAATCTTTGGCGAAAATCATTGAATACCTGTTTTTTCTTTTAGTATCCCTCAATACAAAAATATTGAGATATCACATCACAGTTAAGTTAAGTTGTCTATAAAAAGTTTACGTTTCCGGACACCGCCGCGCCGTGCGTATGCGCTAGGTGAAGTTACGCGGGCCAGCCCGCCCCGCGCGCTGCCGCAATTCATTGATAACACAATAATAAACAAAGTTGCAAATTTTCCCTTCATACTTTCACGGGTTTAGGACCGTCAATAAGCAAAAGGTTTGTGCTATGTTCACTATGATTAGAATGTAATCCTTAATTAATCAATTACAAATAAAGTAAAAATAAAATAGATAAATAAGAACTTTAGAGCTTATTAAAACCGTGCCAAAACGTTTTGCTATTAGGCGTATTTAAAAAATTTGAATCAACTCATGTACAAATAATTAAAAATTTAATCAAAATCATCTTAGAACAATCACATTAACAGTACTTTAATAAATAATTATTCAAAATGCATACCGTTTCTCTCTAAACAGAGTCTTGCACGTTTCTGCACATTATTTTTAATTTTGTTGAGCACTACAGTGTCACTTTTCACTTGGTCGAATGCACGTACAATTTGCTCTTTTAATTGGTCTAGGCTTTGGGCTTCCTCCACATACACTCGTCGTTTTATTTCACCCCACAAACAAAAAATCACATGGAGTAAGATCTGGTGACCGGGGAGGCCAGGCGACGGGCTCCCCGCGACCGATCCAACGATCACCGTGTTCTATGTTTAAATAATCACGAACGGCGGCGGAATGAGGTGGTGCACCGTCTTGCTGATAATAAAAATCTCGATGGGAGATTACCGGCACGTCATCCATGAAATCAGCAATTACTGTGCGTAAAATATCTAGGTACGCCCCCGGTCAGCCGTCGCTCAATGAAATATGGCCCCAGTATTCTGTTGCCGACATTTCAATTCCAGCCCACACATTTGCGCTAAACCGCGCTTGGTGATATGTTTCTCGTATCATGTGTGGGTTTCGAAATGACCACCAATGTTCATTATGCTGATTGTACAGGCCCACTCGAGTAAACGAGGCCTCGTCAGTCCACAAAATGTTAGCATCGGGGTGTGCGATCAGCGACTCGCAGAAGGTTCGACGGGGAACGGCTTCTGCGTCGTTCAAGGCCTGTGCCTTTTGAAAATGGTACGGGTGCAACCCAGCAGTATGGAGAAGTTTCCACACGGCATATTGGCTTACACCGAAGCGCCGCGCTGCATCTCGCGTACTCGATCTAGGGCTCCGTTCAAAGAAATCGAATATATCTTCTTTGACCTCTACTGCGAGTCTCGGCCTGCCACGTCCTTGGGCGTGTGTAGGAGCTATAAATTGGCCATGGTCTAATAGCCTCTGATTTGCGGCCAATATCGTTTGGCGATTAGGTACTGAAGGATTTATTATCCCTTGATTGCGAAGGCGAGGAATACTTTCTGCTTCGTACAGTCTCTGAGCACCGTTCAAGCTTTCACCACTAAGTATGTAAGATCGCACCATTTCGTAATACTCGCGGTAGGAATACATTGTAAACAAATTCACAATAGCGCGGGGCGCCGCCGGCGTGATGCGCGGGAACACGGAAGTAAGCGCTTGCGTCGCGAAAGGGTTCGCGGGGCCGACTAACGATGACGTGCACTGCCCTTTTCGTTGAATGTTTGCGCGGCAAGTGTAGTATTATTAACGTTTAACTTGTGACAACGCAGAGCGGATAATTCTTTCGAGAAAATGATTTAATATGAAAATTTTACGTATCGATTTTTTTTTTAAAATGGAGTCCTACATCTCATTTGAACAAAAAGAACAAACCATAAAAATCTAGACATTCGATATGATGACAAAAGTATTCGCGAGACCGATCACACTAAATTCTTAGGCATCTGGATCGATAAAAACATGAATTGGAAAATACATATTGAAAACGTATGCAAGAAACTTAGCCAATGTTCCTATGCCCTCTATAACCTAAGAAAAGTCTCAAATCAGGCAACGCTATTAACGGCGTGTCACGGATATGTCTCATCAACATTACGCTACGGACTTATGTTTTGGGGGAATTCACCAGACACAGAAATGGCGTTTAAAGCACAAAAGAAATGCTTAGGGGCAATATGTGGCTTACAAAGCACAGACAGTTGTAAGCCACATTTCCAAAAACTCCAGCTACTTACACTTCCGTGTCTTTATATTTATGAAGTAGCCAACTATGTCAAAGCAAATCTACATCGATATAACCACTCAAAGAGGTACCGCTACAAAAATACTATATACACAACACGACACAAAAAAGCCGTTTTCAGCAAAAATCTTTTAGGTATGGCACCCAAAATCTATAATAAATTACCTAAACAAATCATTGTTATTACCAATAAAGATCTGTTCAAAAAATGTTTAAGCGAATTTCTGGCTGCAAAATGTTATTATTCAATTAACGATTATTTAAATGAAAGATACTAGACCTGCTACATCCGATTTATTATATTAGCAAAACCTTGACTTTGAAGTAAATTATATTATTAAAATCCTAGTTATAATTATGTGACATGTAATCATTTTTTATTATTAATATTATATTATTCTGACATTAACATCTCTTTTGCTATTATTATATTATTTGATTTTATTATTTTGAATTTGCAAAGAAATTGATAATGATGACTGATGTGTACCTACTTACCTACTCAAATTCGTTCCGTTTATTTTATATTTTTTTTATATTTTATGTGACATCTTAATAATCTGTAATAATAATGTAAATTTAATTTCTATAATATAACTATTGTATGCCCTAAGGGCGGGACATAGCTGATCTCAATTTTATTATTTAAGACCTGTATTATGTACCTACCAATGATCCACAATAAAGATATTGATTGATTGATTGATTGATTGATTGAGTCGGTGAATGATACCTAATGCCTAGAAAAAATTTGGACGGTGACTAATAATTCATTCTGCATATATACATATATTTTTTAAATTTATTGTAGCTTCCTATACTAGCTTGTTCTTGTGCTGGTCTGTGGTACTTGTCCGCGGAAGCGACGGAACACCACGTCCTGCGGCCAGAAGTCTTCTTCCATGACGATGGGCAGATAACAATTCGGTACGCGCACCAAGAACGCCTTTTTTTTTTTTTTTTTTTTCTGGTGGGAAATCATCAAATGACCTCTCCCGCTCTGGGTGGAGCGGAAGGGAGTGTCAGACTCTTACTGACTAAAACCCACCCATGTTCCTTCCTTCGCCCTTTATGTTCCGGGGTAGCGGTAACCCTTTCGGACAATCCCGCTGACCCGGCAGGCTTCGGCCCTAAGGGGCCCCTCGTTATGCTGACATCTCTTTGAGGCGCGCGTGGAACACTTACGCACCGTCCGGCACGGGCCTGGTACTGATCGGGCGGTGAGCTATCCATTGCTCTCCGCCCGCAGGCCCGCGCCTACGGTGGCCGGTAGTCTTCACTCGACTCCCGACGCCCGGACCACCACGAACGCCTTGAAATTGACGTTGCGGTGCGACTCCAGTAACTGCACCCTCGGCGTGTATCTCGTCTTCTGGCGCACGTGCTCCACGATGTCCTCCGCCTTAGTGGTGTAGTGTAGGCGGGAGATGTACACCGGTGTGTTCGGCTATGCGGCACGCAAACTGACTTCGGGCTCCCTAGGAGCTTTGCCGCAGCGGTTCTTGTTCGTTCGCGATCGGCGCTTCCTCCTTTGCACCGTCACGAAACCCTCATCAACCGCCCTATTCAGCGGCTTTTCTGGCATAGGCTTCATAATTGGAGCACCTGGGGTACTCGCGGTGACGCTAGCCGATTCCTGTTGTAGGGGCTTCGCCAGGGCTGCAGACACTGGCAGCGGGAGAGGGCGAGGGGCTTGGGCGGCGCTGCGTGGAGGAGCTGCGCTGACTGGGGGCGGGGTGCTGCGGGGCACGCGGGCGGGGCGCTCCGCAACCTCAGCAAACGACGGGTGCGCTGGCGACGAAACTGCTGACGCGGAATTTGACGACGATACATCGAGGCCAGCTCCGCGACACAAGTTTACGTTAGATGCATCGATTGATGACCTAGTTACCACCACACTGTTCCGTAATTCGCTAAATTCTTTGCGCAAATCGGCGACGGTGTTTTGGGATGCATCTAACTTCGCTAGAACATCCGCGAGGCGAGTCTTCAGAAAGACGATGTCCTTCAAAAGGCTTGTTACATCGACGTGGTCGAAGGTGACGGGTGGCAGCTTGTGCAGCTCCTTCGCCACAAACGTCGGCACGTCGTCCGGGTCGGTCTCCTTGAACAGCGTGATAATGTCTTGTAGGCTTCTCTTAGTGCCGTCACGCCGGCGGGACACCATCTGGCCGCGCTTATTTAGCACACTGAACAACAATAGCTTGGTTGAAGTTCGTTGTGCAGATTTGGACAGCGGCGCCCGTTCACGAACATAACGCATGGATCAGCTCAACCATTGTGAAGGGAGCGAGACATTTCAGTGAGCATGACATACTATCAGCCGCCAGGGCACGTCCAAGTCAATGAAAGACATCATCGTCATCATCTCCCCAGCCTTTTCCCAACTATGTTGTGCCCGGGTTCCAGTCTAACTGGATGCATCTGAATACCAGTATTTTACATGGAGCGACTGCCTATCTGGTCTCCGCTACCCAGATACTGGGTTAGACGATACACCTTGGTTGGTTCTCAGACTTTCGGGCTTGTGACTACCCGCAACGACTATCAAAGATCCACGAGTGATAGCGGCTTAAAGTGCTTTCCGAGGCACGAAGGGGTCTCCGTATGTAAAAATGGTCACCCATCCACAGCCCAACCGTGCAAGCGTAGCTTAACCTGATCGATCGAAAGTTTTTGATTGTTTTGATTTTGATTAATTAGCCGGAAATTAACACGTAAATGGAAAATTCAACGAAAAATTTACAAAAAAAATATTAGAATCACCCACATTTCTTTTCACTCCATGAATAATGTAAGAACTAATCTACCTACTAAAAACTAATTAAAAATGTATATAATTTAGTGTCTTCTTGGTATTACCAAATGTTTAAATTAATATTAGTTATTCCAAAGCTAGTGGTTAAACCGAATAGTTGTTTAGCTATCATTAACGCGCCATTTAACGAGGTAAGTACTAGTCATGATTATAATTTAGTTTTACATCAAGCGGTAATAATACGACTTTTTCAATACGTACTTTCTGAGGGTCTTTTTTTTTTCTGGTGGGAAATCATCAAATGACCCCTCCCTCTCTGGGTGGAGCGGAAGGGAGTGTCAGACTCTTACTGACTAAAACCCACCCATGTTCCTTCCTTCGCCCTTTATGTTCCGGGGTAGCGGTAACCCTTTCGGACAATCCCGCTTACGTGCTTGCTGCCTATCACAGACTTGTTGCATCGATATGGCATTATTTTCTGGGGAAACTCTACGAATAAAGATGCAATGCAAAAACGATGCATAAGGGCTATGTTTGAGTGGCGGGACGGATGAGGGAGAGAGGCTCCCGTCCCAGCCGCCGCGGGAGACGGTCCGGGGGAGAGCAATGGGTAGCTCACCGCCCGATCAAAACCAGGCCGGTGCCGGACGGCGCGTAAGTGTTCCACGCGCGCCTCAAAGAGATGTCAGCATAATTTGTTGGGCCCCTTAGGGCCGAAGCCTGCCGGGTCAGCGGGATTGTCCGAAAGGGTTACCGCTACCCCGGAACATAAAGGGCGAAGGAAGGAACATGGGTGGGTTTTAGTCAGTAAGAGTCTGACAATCCCTTCCGCTCCTCCACCCAGGTTTTTCTGGTGGGAAATCATCAAATGACCCCTCATTTGATGATTTCCCACCAGAAAAAAAAAAAGGGCTATGTTTGGTCTTAAAATTACAGACAGTTGCAAACCATATTTTATTAAACATCAAATTCTCTCACTTGCTTCCTTGTATATATTAGAAACGGTATTATTTGTTAAAAAGAATCCCAAACTGTTTCCGAAGTATTTAGATGGTTTCGAACGAAGTCAACTTGATAGGAGACTTCGTATACCTAGTACTAAAACAGCTCTCATGCGTAAGAGTGTATTCTGCATGGCCCCAAATTATACAACAGGGTACCAAAGGCATATAAGGATAATAATAATAAGAATAATAATGACCCCACCGCCGTATCTCTACGTTGACGTCGTGCTCGGGCTTGTCGCTCTAAACTCTAGGTCTGTGATGGAAGAGTTCACTTTTCCGGATCAGGTCTAGGGTGAGGAGCCAGACCAAGAGAGATACAGGAACCTGCAGGGCAGCATGTGGCGAGCTGTTGGGCAGTAGCGACCCCACGGACCCTATCTCCCAGGAGAAGTCTTCTTCCTCACCTCTGGCTCAAGTTTCACATACACTACCGTTACCGGTGTAGAAATATTAAAATTAACTTACAATGTCAAAGTATTGATAAAATATACTGTAAAATTTATATTTAAAAAAATGAAAAAGATATAATTATCTAAAAAAAAAAACAATTTAGTCAATAGGTACACACAAAGACATACGTGGTATACACATAAAGAGTATTGATAAAAATGTAATGTCAAAATGTATAGTTTAAAAATTCATTAACTGAGTTGTCTAAAAGCCAGGCAAATAGTGTTTTCCTGAATTTATTAGTGGCAACACTCCCTGTAGCTTTATCATACCGATCGAAAGGCTTCTACGGATTATTTTTTGCTAAATAACATAGTGTCACAAATAAAAGGAAGACCATGAATTTTAAAATTTGATGTGTAATATTGTTGAAAAATGAAAAGCTGACATTGCTGTAAGGACATACAACTGACGTTATCATAAGTACCTATTACTAATAAATGTACCCACTTGAGCAGTACGCCCCATTTCCCTATTATAATTTATAATAATATATCTTATCTTTCCGTGCCTCAGAAAACTAGTTAAGCCGTTGGTCCTGTCTGTCATTCGTGGATCTTTGGCAGTCGTTACGGGTCGTCAGAAGCCCGAAACTCTGACAATCAGTCTTGCCAAGGGTTATCGTGTTACCCAGTAACTGGGTTGGGGAGGTCAGATAGACAGTCGCACCATGTAAAATACTGGTATTCAGCTGCATCCAGTTAGACTGGAAGTGGACCCCGACACAGTTATACTTTCATCTCACAATACTCTAGACATATTGCCAAGATTTTCCAATTCTTCACAAACACATCATGATCAGGTTTAGCGTCCAAGAGAGCGTTGAGCGCGAAGAGAGCGCGATGGCACGGGGACTGAGTTTGAACAATCTTCTTCAAGGTTATCCTGGACCATGGTGGAGATAGAACCTATGGATCCTGCCCAGGAATTCGAAGCCAAGCTCCTGCTTCGTCACAAGGCGATGCACGAGGCGACGGATCGCGGAGACTCTGCCGTGCAGCAGTTCTACCACGGTGCTGCCGTGTTCGTGACGGGAGGCTCCGGCTTTCTCGGCAAACAGCTCATCGAGAAACTCTTCAGGTGAGGATGGTGTGAGTGTGACTATCCTTTATGGAGGACTTACCATAATCATGAGCAGAGCAGGTGGCTAAACTCAAACCCAAATCATTTATTTCAATTAAACCATTTACAGGCACTTATGAATTGTTAAAATTAAATAATCGGTCAGTTAGTCAGAAAGTTGAAGCTAGTTGCCCATTGCAAAACGTAGATCTCTATGGAAAAGAACGGACAAGAAACTCCACGGACACTCTTTTAAATTAAGATATTATTACAGAATCCTGTGTAAAAATAGTTAAAGAAACAATTTAAAATATAAAATTAAAAATAAGCCCTGGCAGTTAAGAGATGACCAGTCTCAACCGACGGCGCCCGTTCACGAACATGACGCGTGGATCAGCACCATCCAGCTCAACCATTTTGTAGGGAACCGAATGAAACCGAAAAAAAAAAGAAGAACAGACTACTCCGTGCCTCTGAAAGCACGTAAAGCCGTTGGTCTAGTTGTAACAATAACAATTTCAGGATTTGGATACTATTTTACGAATGTTTGCTTCCACATGTCGTGTCGGTGGGCCCGTATCATTGATACGGCTGATACAGCGGTAGCTACGCTCTTGCCTCTTACGTACTCATACCTTGTTCTATCCATTCGCGGTTATGTTCGAAAAATATGTCTGCTCAACAACGTAAATAACGCAATGAATGTTGTTGAACTGTCAAGATGAAAGCCATGGCTACTGTTCGTGTGTTACGCAATTATCCCGTGGATTTGTGCCCAGTCGATGGCAATAAGTTCCGAATGCTGATGAAAAAACAACAGCAAAAGAGAAAAAAAAGAAATAAAAACATTTAATATGTAAAAATTGGAAGCAGCTAATCCCAAGCCTTTTTGTCCTCGATATATTCCTTAACGGTATAAAATGCTTTCTGGCACAAGTTACGTTTAATGAATGATTTGAATTTATTAAGGCTTAGAGATCTTGAACGGGGCTTGGAAGTTTATTATAAAAGCGTATACATTGGCATCTGAACGAGCCCCCTTTTTTTTGACCCTTGTTGTAGGTACAACAAATTTGTGTTTGTTCCAAGTATTTATATCATGGATATCACTGTATCTTTAAACAATTTTTTATTTTTTATGGGCATATAAAAGATTTTCATAAATATACTGAGAAGGCACAGTTAAAACATAAGTCTCTGAGCGAGTGTCTCGGACTTAATTTATAAATATTTATCGAACAGCTCGCTTCTGCAAAACAAAGATAGTCTGAATATCAGCGGCATTTCCGCACAACAGAATACCGTACGACATTACACTATGAAAATAGCTAAAGTACACTAAACGGGCTGTCTCTATATCAGTTAAATTACGAATTTTTCTAACAGCGTATGCTGCGGAACTTAGCTTTTTTGACAATTATTGCCAATTGCTCAAATATACTGTGCTGTCTCCAGGATTCAATTGTTCGCCCTTTATCAACACATTAGTTTTCACCTGTCTAACGTGAGGTATCGTAAAGTGGACTACTTTAGAGATCGCGCTATTTACATCGTCAGTAACCTGCTGCTGACGTTTAAGTTAAAATAAAACTGAAGTGTCATCTGCAAACAACACTATATCATGATTATCCTTTATGAGGTACGGCAAGTCATTGATATAAATAAGAAACAAGAAAGGACCAAAAATTGAGCCCTGTGGGACTCCCATTGTTACTATAGATCCGAGAGATATTTTTCCAATAACATCAACGCTCTGAATCCTCTTACTCAAGTATGAAGTATGGCGGAGTTTCCTGATTAAAGTTTCGTGAAGAACGCAATGGAATGCCTTGGACAAATCACAGAAGATGCTTAAGCCATCGCATTTGTCTTCCCATGCATTATAAATATGTCCTACAAGTTCAACACCGGCATTAGTAGTTGAACGACCCCCTGTAAAACCGAACTGTTTGCTATGTAATAATTTGTGTTTATTAAAAAATCTTTGCATTTGTTCTAAAATTAATTTCTCAAAATTTTTACTAAAGGTAGTATAATTTGTGGGGTCGTAATACCCGATTTAAACAAAGGTATTATTTTACTATTTTTCATGAGGTCAGGAAACTCCCCACCGTCAATACAACTATTAAAGATAAGAGCTAGAGTAGGTGCTACAATGTCAATAACAGACTTAGCAACTTCTACAGAATTACCCCACAGATCTGCAGTCTTTTTTACATTTAAAGTGTGAAAGATTTTAATTATATCTCTACAGGTAATGTGTTAAAAATGAAATTCCGAAACGCAAACATTAACATTTTCCTTAAGCAAAGACTCAGCAACAGAAAGCGATGAGTTTAGGGATTTATGTAGTAGTTGAAACGGGATTATGTCTGGACTTTAAATGAGACTGTGACCTCTGAGTTTGTTTCGGCCTTTTTTCTCAGGAGTAGTCGGATAGGAAACGCCGACCTCATCTAGCTTATTTATTTTTTTATGATATGACGTGTAAAAGTGATACCGAGGTCTACTATTTACAAAATAAATAATTTCATTTCATCGATCCTTTAAAAAACATGGCCAGCCCACAGCGACATCAGCTTGCTTACTCTGCAAGCTATATCGGTAACTCCAGTTCTTTTCTGGATAACTTCATTCCTGATTGTATCCTACTCTCATTGTAATTCATTATTATTTACTTCTAGAGCGACGCAGATATCGAAAGCATTCGTCTTGCTGAGGCCTAAGAAGGGGAAATCTGTCGAACAGAGGCTGACTGAAATGTTTCAAGATCCTGTGAGTAACATAAATTCACACTTAATACTTTACCCATAACAATGTTAATGTATGTAGATGGATTGTCGAATTCGATATTTTACATAACCGCTAGCTGTTTTAGAACAGCACACAGGGTAGAGTAGAGTATATCGTAGGTCTAGGGGTCGCAAGTGTTACTGCTGAGTATAAGGTCATGGGTTCGATTCCCAGGTCAGGCGAGTGTTATTGGGTTTGTCTATCAAAAGATTCACAGTAGCAGCCTAGAGTCTGGATTTGTGCCCTGTTGATGGTGTGGGACTTGACCACTTGACCATAATGTACAGTAACGGTCAGATTAATGACCGCGACCACCGTACAACCTCTGCCTAAGGCTTCGGGGACCTGTACAGGCGTGATGTATTAATTTGTTAGTTTACTTGAAGTGTATTAAAGTGCCAACAAAATGGGTATAATTAAATGAAAATTAATTCGTAACATGAAACAATTAATCACGGAAAACGTGGTGTAATGTAAGTTTAATATTAATTTATTAATTATAGACTAGTATATAAATTTTGTCATTTTTTTTTTTTTTTTTTTCTGGTGGGAAATCATCAAATAACCGCTCCCGCTCTGGGTGGAGCGGAAGGGAGTGTCAGACTTTACTGACTAAAACCCATCCATGTTCCTTCCTTCGCCCTTTATGTTCCGGGGTAGCGGTAACCCTTTCGGGAGCTCAGAACGGTGTTGTAGCTGAAGCGACCATCGATGAACAGTGTTTTCGGCGAATAGTTCTATCGGCGATGGATTTATTCGTGGAACCAACCGTCGACTAAGAGTGATTTCGGCGAACCGTACCATCGGCGAAGAGTGATTCGCTATACCGTTCTGAGCTCCTTTCAGACAACCCCGCTGAAATTTTGACATTTCAATTTAGAATTGATTTTAAATTTTGACATTGTAATTTCTTTCTTTGTTTGTATTGTTTCTAGTGCGACTAATCTTGTACGCCATAAGTGGCAAAACATGTAGCTACCTCATATTAATTATAAGACCAGTATAGGTACTGTACTCATGTTTTACAAATTAAATATATCTTATGACTATATCTTCTGAAATAAATGCCCGTTGGCTCCGGCTGTCATTCATAAATCTTTGACAGTCGTTAAGGGTCGTCAGAAGCCCGAAAGTCTGACAACCAGTCTTACCAAGGGGTATCGTGTTCCCCAGTACCTAGGTTGTGGAGCTCAGGTAGGCAGTCGCTCCATGTAAAATACTGGTATTCAGCTGCATTTGGTGAGACTGGAAGCCGACCTCAACATTGTTGAGAAAAAGCAGGCAGATTGATGGGACCTTCCGGAATAAATGCTCTAAATGATCGTGAAAACCGTTTCATATTCCGTTGCGCAGTTTATAAGAACATTATTTTTTTATGTTATGTTTTTTTATTTATTTATTTATTTATTTGGGACAAACAAACAGTAACACGTTATATCTGCGCAAAGAATGTAAACAAAGATATTATATAAATGTGAAACTCACACCGTTATCCACAGCATATACAATTCATATAACTTTACTAATGAACAATATATGCGGTGCAATGCAATCTTTTTTGTGGTGTTTAATAAAGTATGACGGAGGAGGAACCTCCGAAGTCTTTTTAAAAAGTTTTTGTTGTAGTTCATTTCAAAATGAACTACAACACCACTAATAAGCGGTGGTGTAGTTCATTTTGAAATGCAATGAAGTTTAAATATTGAGATGAAAGCAGATATTATCGCGCTGCGTAAAAGTGGACTTAATATTATATCACAGATATTTGATGAAACGAACTAAGTGTGAGTATTATGTTTTCATTATATTATCGATTTTTTTTTCTAATTAAAGTGTAACTGCTGATCCCTTTAGTTATTTTTTTAAACGTTTTATATTTATCATAAAGCTTAAATAGAAGAAAAAAAAAGATGAATATAAAATATAACATTAAGTATAACAATAATATAATATATAACATTTCTATTTTCAAAATAATTTTGTTTCAAATTGGTAATATTCATATTTTGCTAGTAGCCTAACAGTACTCTGTTTTTGTTTTAGAGAAATACCTACTGTGAGTCGCAGGGTCAAAAGATATCAGGAAAAGCCTTGTCAGTCGAAACGAAGTGGAAGGCCCCAGCTAGTCAGTGAATATGAAACAAGTGGTTTCATAGCAACGAAATATTTTGCCGAATTATTCGACACATCTTTTTTTTTTTTTTTGTGGGTGGGAAATCATCATATGACTTCTCCCGCTCTGGGCGGAGCAGGAGGGCGTGTCAGACTTTTACTGACTAAAACCCACCCGTGTTCCTTCAGTTGCCCATGCCAGGGACCACGGTATCTCTTTCGAACAACCCGCGGCCCCGGCCCTGGCAGGCATCGGCCCTAGCGGACCCCGTCAGTTTGTGCTGACATCTCTTTGAGGCGCGCGTGGAACACAACGAGCCGTCGACTCGAGACTGGTCCTTGCCGGGCAGCGAGCTGCCCATTGCTCGCCGCCCGCAAGCCCGCGCCTACGGTGGCCGGGAGTCGGCTGGTGACTCCCGACGTCCAGGGCGTCTCCTGCGGCGACTAGGGGCGTGAGGGCGCAGAGATTGCCTCTCCCTCACGCGCTCCGCCTCCTCCTTTGCGAGCATTATTGCTTCGCAGAAGGAGGTAACGGCTTCCCACGCACTCTTGCTCCGTACCATGGCCTGGACCAGGGCCAGACGCGAGAGATCGCCGCCGCCGATCGCCGCCACGAGGACGCGGCGGTGCTCCGCCCAAGCCTGGCAGACCTCCACCGTATGCTCCACCGTGTCCTCCGGACGATCCACACAGTGGTGACACCCTGGCGTTTCCTCCCGCCTAAACCTCCTAAACAGGAACCTCCCGAAACAACCGTGTCCCGTGAGGACCTGCGTCAGGCGGAAGGTGAGGGCGCCGTGGCGCCTCTCCAGCCACTCCTCAAAGAGGGGACTTATCGCCGCAATTGTGGCGTGCCCAGCACTGGGTTGCGATAATCGCACCCTCCATGTCGCCATGAGATCCCGCCGGAGCTCTGTTCGCTGTACCGTGATTTCTCGCGGCAGCGGAGTTACGCCTCGGCGTTTTGCCTCCTCTCGCCACTCCCATATGTGGGCGAGGGCTTTTGCCTCCAGATCCCATGGCGGCAATCCGGCAAGGAGGCTCGCCGCCTCAGCGGAGACCGTGCGGTATCCTCGGATCAGCCGGACGGCCATGACCCTTTGGGACGCGTTCAACCGGCGGACTGGTCGCCACCTCAAGGAACGCGCCCACACCGGTGCCCCGTAAAGGGCCATGGACCGCACGTCCCCCGCATATAGCCTCCGGCAGGAGGCGTTTGGACCCCCTAGATTGGGCAGGAGCCGCCTCAAGGCAGCCCCGGCTCGCTCCAGTCTGGGAGCCAAACGTCGGAAATGCTCCACGAAGTTCCACCGGCTGTCGAGGACGAGTCCCAGGTACTTCGTCGTCGACTCGACGCCGATGTGAACCCCTCCTACCGTTATTTGGGAACCCGACGGTGGTGCGTCCCGAGGACCATGAAAACACATGGCCTCGGACTTGTGCAGGGCCTCCTCGAGTCCCAATTGCCGGATCCTCTCAACGATTATCGCAACCTCGCGTGTCGCTATTTCGGCTGCCGCGTTAGGACCAGCGTGTCGTCAGCGTAGCAAACCACGCTGACGCCGCTAGGGAGGTCGGCGCGCAGCACCCAGTCGTACCCGATATCCCACAGATGCGGCCCCAGGACCGATCCCTGTTGGACACCGCACGACATCTCTCGGCGGTTCCACTCTCCCCGGTGACCGGGGTAGATGACGGCTCTGTCCGTCAAATAGGCCTCGACAATGCGACAGAGGTAGGTCGGCATCCGCTGATACCGGAGTGCCTCCCTGATGCAACTCCAGGGCAGGGTATTGAAGGCATTGGCGATGTCTAGAGACACCGCCAAGACAACCCCACCCCGGGCCATGGCATCCCCCGTCGTGAGGGCTCGCACGCGCATGATGGCGTCCACCGTAGAGCGTAGTCCACCTGCGGAAACCAAACTGACTTTCCGCCAAATCCGGCCCCACCCGCACCAGCAGCCCGACAAGGCAGTCAGCAATAACTCTTTCAAAGAGCTTGCCCACCTCGTCGAGCAGCAGGATGGGCCGGTAAGCGGATGGAGAGTCCGCAGAGCGCCCCGGTTTCTTGATGAGGACCAGTTTCCCCGGGTCTGGCTGTTTGTGTATGTGAGTTTAAATGTTTTAAACGCACCCACGATACAGGAGAAATTCCTAGTGTGGGGCAACGTTTTAAAAGAAAAAAAAAAACGTTTACATTTTGCGATACAGCGATGGGAAGCACGGAATCAGAGAATATGTCTCAATATTGTTGGATTCATGCGCCAGCGTTTACTTGATAGCATTGACTTATATTAAGTTATACAATACAAATTAATTTTAGTACTATTAAAATAATATTGTGTCATATCCGTAATAAGGATTATTTTGAGGTTTAGTTTCAATCTTCTTTTCATAATGAAAATGAATACTTAAGCTATAACCGCAATAAGTCCTAATAAATACGACTTGTTAACTTTGACGTTTGAGATAGGCAACTAAAGTTAAAACGAACGCACTGGCAGTAAACAAAAAGTAGTACTACTGAGTAATTTAATTGTATTATGACAAGGAGTTCACACTTTTTTATTTACGTGGGTAGATTTGCTAGTTGTTTTTCTTACCCACATACATTAGTAGTTAAAGCACTAGTAAGCAATATTATCATATTACTAAGATACAAATAATCAATATTTTAAGTCTAAGGGTCGTAGTTTACTGATTACCTGCTTTACTTCAATAAATTGTTCTTTACGAGAAAATGAACGGTTTTGACAAGTTTATTTATTTCTAGTTTATAAAATTATAACGAATAAACATTTTGAAATCACTTATAAAACATTTTTATTTTTAACCCCGTATTACAATAACAATATAATAATGAAAATAAAATAATTATTACATTATTATTCCTGTTTATTATTCTATAAAAAACGAATAACAAAAAAACCGATAAAGATTATGGTCGGAAAAGAAAAATAAAAGTCCCAACTCGAGATTGGTAACCCACACCTATGCGTTCCATAATCCAATACGTAAGACTACCAGCTATCGGTACTTGATTTATGGATTTCAATTTTAGCAATTGCAATGGTATGAACCAACCAAAGTCATACGTAATTACGTAACCTGTGTGCAAAAGCGACGGTATGTTTTTTTGTTTCGTTCGACGCCAGCCAGTGTGCGAATCTGAGGTGAGCGTTCTGTGTTGATACATCACTTATTCACACAGACGTAGGTACGGCCTTTACCGCGCGTTCACAGCAATACAGTCCTTAAGGTGATAATGGATTAATGATCCCTACTGTACTAGCTGCGTACCCGCGGGTTCACCCTCATAAGTTTCGATCCCGTGTGAATATCAGAATAAAAAGTATCATATATGTCAATCCTGGTTATAAACCATTTGTTTGCCAAATTTCATCCAAATCCATTGGGTAGTTTTTGGATGAAAGAGTAACAAACATCCATCCATCCATCCATACAATCTTTTACGTTTATAATATTATTAGTAGGATTATTTGTGTAGATATAGATAATTTACTCATGTTTTCAAGTAACTGGGTTGTGCAGCTAAGATGGGCAGTCGCTCCATGTAAAACACTGGTATTCAGCTGCATCAAATTACGCTCAAAGCCGGACTTAATAATCAAAAGTCAAACTAGGCTAAGAATCAGCACTTTTTGGACATCAAAATTACATAATACAGTCCCGCAAAACGGCCGCTCTTCACCATTTCCTAGTGCTTTAGCTGGGATGAAGAAGTGGCGCTACAAACATATTTACAGATACAAAGCTAGACATCTAGAAAAGATAATGATAACTTCTATTATAATTTCTAGGTTTACGACTTGCTCAAAGAGAGACAACCAAACTTCGCAGAGAAGATCGTACCGGTCGCAGGAGACGTTGCCGAGCTCAGACTGGGCTTGAGTGACAAGGACTGGAACATGATTGCTGAAGAGGTTAGTACATTTATTATTAGACTTAAGACTAGCGGACCCGGCAGACGTCGTCCTGCCCGAAAAAGCAGCGCCACAATTGTTTGTACAAACCTTGTCCTGACAATAACAAACACAAAAAAAAAAGAATTATCCAATTTGGTGCAGTCGATCGGAAGTTATGCGCGTACATACATTTCGGTGACTCATTTTTACATTATTATTGTAGGTCAGGTAGGCAGTTGCTCCATGTAAAATATTGGTACTCAGCTGCATGCGGTTAGAACCCGACCCCAACATAGTTGGGAAAAGGCTGGGCTGCTGATGCATCCAGTTTGGACCCCTTATTGACTGGACTAAATTTGTTGCTAATGACCTCTAGTATAACCCCTTTCAAGGAATACGTCGAGTTTCCCTGTCACCCTGTATATATAGATATTTATGTTCTTGACGAGTAAGTTCTATACACCTCTGCCTAACCTTTTGGGGAATCCAGGCGTGATATGTTATGTTTGTGTCCCAGGTGAATATAATCTACCACGTGGCGGCGACGACGCGGTTCGACGAGTCTCTCCGTGTCGCCACCATGATCAACGTGCGAGGAGCTCGGGAGGCTCTCATACTGGGCAAGGCTTGCAAGCAACTCAAGTAAGTTGATGGTAGGATAAGGATGGCTGTGTCGCAAATGGATTGTCGAATCCGCTGTTTTACAAAACCATTTCGTTCATTCGGTATCGCTGTGTACGGACGTTATTTGAGTTATTTTTGTGCTTTTTACAAGTAATTGGCTTGGCTGTTTGTGTATGTGACTTTAATGTTTGTAAACGCACCCACGATACAGGAGAAAATCCTAGTGTGGGGCAAAGTTTAAAAAAAAAAAAATAATATGTGATTTTTGGCGCTTTTCTACGGGTTGTCATCTTTTATCGGCCCCTCTCGTTTTATCTTGGGGCTGTATCCATAAGCCGTGGGCGCCATATTGAATTTTGTACTGGGCCTCTATTGGTGCTTTCTCGCTCGTCGGAAGATAGTGGGTGAGAAACTTTATTACTACTAAAAGTCGTGAGCGCGCGTGCCGAGTTTCGAACCAGCGCGGCGTCGTCGTCACCGTGTAGAGGTAGCGGCGCGCGCCTCCGAGCCAACACAACACAGGCAACGCGCGGCGAAATTAACCATCAAGTCAAGCGTTCGACCGCAGAGGACACGGTGGAGCACACGGTGGAGGTCTGCCCCTTGGGTGGAGCACCGCCGTGTCCTCGTAGAGGCGATCGGCAGCGGCGGCGGCCTCTCGCGCCCCGCCCTGGTGCAAGCCATGGTCCAGAGCGAGGGGGAGTGGGAGGCAGTCGCCTCCTTCTGCGAAGCAGTCATGCTAGCGAAGGAGGTGGCGGGACGGATGAGGGAGACAGCCTCCCGTCCCAGCCGCCGCGGGAGACGCTCCGGGCGTCGGGAGCCGCGTGACGACTCCCGGCCACCGTAGGCGCGGGCCTGCTGGCGGAGAGCAATGGGTAGCTCACCGCCCGATCAGGACCAGGCCCGTGCCGGACGGCGCGTAAGTGTTCTACGCGCGCCTCAAAGAGATGTCAGCATAATTTTAGGGGCCCCTTAGGGCCGAAGCCTGCCGGGTCAGCGGGATTGTCCGAAAGGGTTACTGCTACCCCGGAACATAAAGGGCGAAGGAAGGACATGGGTGGGTTTTAGTCAGTAAGAGTCTGACACTCCCTTCCGCTCCACCCATAGCGGGAGGGGTCATTTGATGATTTCCCACCAGAAAAAAAAACAAAAGCGTTCGACCGGTACCAAGTTATCACGACAGATTGGCGGCAGCAATTAACACTATCGTTTTGCATCCTGACACTCAGTACAAGTCGCTGCTGATTGGTAAATTGTTTATTGGCATCACTGCATACGCTTTTGGACTATTGTCTGTTATTCTTTTATAAAGGATAATAAAGAATTATGGCAAGCGTACCTCGAACGTCACCCAAAAGTTATGCTTCTAACCCGGACTTTCCTTCACTCCCCGACTCTGAGAGCAACGTTACTAGCAGGAAACGTAAGCAGTGTGCACATAGTGATTTGCTTGTCTCTATTCAAAGGGACCTAAAGATAACGCTCGATGAGTGGAAGATAAGCTTAGGTTCCAAGTTGGTTAACATAAATGATAGCATAAAATCCATTAAAGGAGACTTAGAGACATATGTAACTGAAACTAAAAAAGAAATGGATTTGATTCGGTCAGAAAACACATCAATTAAGCAACGAGTTGCCAAATTATCAGCTGAGGTTAGTGAGGTAAAGAATTCAGCCAATTTTATCTCCAACCAGTATGATGACTATTTAAATAAAATAGATAATTTGAAGGACCACACAATGAGTCAAAATGCAATATTGGCACTTGAAGCGAAAGTTGATAGTTTAGAACAACAAGCCCGGCAATGTAACCTCGACATTTCCAATGTCTTCAATTGACTGCTCAATCCCACGTGAAGAGGTGATCTCAGTGCATCGTGTTCCACATGCTTTGTCCAGCGCAAGACCTAAAAATATAATTGCAAAACTAAAAACGCGTATCTTGCGAGACAACGTCATAAGTGCGTGTCGACTGAAAAAAGGACTTAGCTCTACTCAGCTGGGCATTCCGGGAGTATCGCACTCAATCTTCATCAATGAACACCTGACTCTCAAAAACAAGCAACTTCTGAGAGAAACACGTGAAATGACTAAGAAGCATGGCTACAGGTTTGTGTGGGTCAAGCACTCCACAATTCTCGTTAAGCAATCAGAAAACTCTGCAACATTGTCTATTAAATGTAGGTATTAACGATTTAGATAAAAATCCGTAGTGTTACCTCTAGTCCTAACTAATTAGTCACACCACTTGATTAGTTTTATACTTTATTGATTTACTCGTAATGTCTGCCATGGCTAACAGTTATATGAATAAGAACGAGATAAGTATTTATTATCAGAATTGTAGAGGTATACGTACAAAACTCAATACTCTTTACATGAACATCCTATCAAATTGTTATGACGTCATCGTATTAACTGAGACCTGGCTTATTTCTTCGATACTCGACAGCGAGTTTATAGATAGTCGCTACGTAGTGTTTCAATGTGACCGTAACCGTGCTGCCACTGAGAAGTCTGATGGAGGGGTGTACTTATCGCAGAACGCGAATTGAGCCCCATTTGTGTCTCATTGTCCCAACATAATACTTTAGATTCAAGTAAATTTTATGAACATATATGTTAGTCTCTATTCCCAGTTCTAATAACACGAAAGAAAACCTGATTAGTGCCGCCTATATTCCTAGCAGTTCACCGAGTGCTGCATACAAAGTACACTTTGAAACATTAAATAATATAATCAACTCATTATGTATTGACAATTTACTACTACTAGGTGAATACAACTTGCCGGATGCCAACTGGTTAAAATTAAACTCTTCTCATAGTTACCTGACTTGCTCCGGTCTTTTTCTTTTTTTTTTTTTTCTGATGGGAAATCATCAAATGACCGCTCCCGCTCTGGGTGGAGCGGAAGGGAGTGTCAGACTCTTACTGACTAAACTAAACTTAACTAAATCGCACACGTTTTAGCGTAGAGTGTAACATATTGTGACTGTTCCTAAATTACCCTAGGCTGATAAAATTTTCGTTTTTCCTAATTATGTGGAAATTACAGCAAAAGGGGTAGGTCCCCCTTGCGGGGGAGAACAGTACCCCGCCTCCGTACTGTTCTGTAGGGCTCGGCTCCTGACTGGACACCCTTCCACCGATATAGATTAAATGAATTCCAAATATGAAGAAGTCCAGTGCCTTGTCTCATCAATAGAACAAGGAAAGGATTGAAGGAAATGTGAAATAAAACTTAGGAATTCATAGTTATGAACATAGATTGAATGTGGTTTTAGAAAGCTAGTAATAATAGAGGGATGCAAAGTATATTATTATTATTAAATTGTGAGTATCCCATACGCTAGCGTAACAGGTATTTGATCAGTCATTACTCACACGATACCTCACATCTACACTCGGAGTACGCAGGGCAACACTTCCATATAGTGACGCAAGCGGCTTTTCAGCGGCATTGTGTCGTCATCATGCTCTTTTGGAGACATGGTCCCTAGCAGTTCTTTCGAACTGATAAACGTGACGAAGCGGCTTTCCCTGCAGCAACCAAGCGACCGTCCTTGTCTGACTATGGAGCGGCTAGTTCCAGCGGCATTACGTCGTCATCATGCTCTTAAGGAGACATGGTCCCTATCAGTCCTTGGACTGGATATAAGATAGATGTGGTCACCCCAACCCCTGGAAGTTCACCCTTTACACAACAAGCATATCTGCAAGACACGTGTTCATGTCAGTCTGACCGAATTATTGGTCTGAGATAAAGAATTCAACATTCAAGAATTGCTAGACAATAGAGTTGAGATTCGAAACTCGAAACTAATCATATAACAGAGTTTTTGAATAATCTCTCTCTTAAGGCACTATTATTGGCCGGAGGCAAAGAACACAGCGTTCAAGAATAACTACTTAGTTAGTTACTTACTTGTTTAGTACTAGGATTTACTAGATAATAGAGCAGAGTAAAATATTAAGAATTATTAATTATTAGAGTCGTGGATCAACTCTCTTGAAGGTCTACAGACAGCCCCAAAGCTCCCACCCTTCACCACTTCCTAGTGTTTTGGGCTGGAGAGAAGAAGTGGCGCAACAAACTCTCCAGCAACACTTCTCTGTCTGATTAAATATAAGAACTTTAATAACCCTATCAGCCCGGGATAATTATTATGATGAAGGACTCACCCAATCACACCAACAAACACACACACACACACCACTTTAAAACTATATTAATGTACTCGCTATTTCGCGACAGCCCATTCGGACATAGCCTCCTGATATTCCCTAAATCTCCTAACTTAACTAGCCTGGACTAGGGAGTCCGTCCTCTCTCGTAGTTCGAAATCGAGTGTCCTCTCTTCGTCCGCTCCCCTTCCCATCTTTTCTCCCTCACCACGTTCCGGCGCTCAGCGCTCGTATCCCTTTTTTTTGTTTGTAAGCTTTCTCGAATTGTCTCAAGGGTTCTTTTCTCACGCCTCTGGACGCATTTTATCCTAAACAGATGTGGGGGCTCGTATTCCGTTGCATAAAGGGTCTCAATGTTCTTAGAATTCGTACAAAATATTGCATCTTAAATGACGTTAAGTATCGCTTTCTATTGACGACTCGCCATAATTGCCGGTCTGTTTCCCATAAAGTATAAATGAAATGGGTTTCTAAGAGTTACAATATTGTTTTAGTATTATAAAGAAATAGGATATTTTACTATTTATTAGGGTGACATGTCAAGCTGTCAAGCCATAAAATTGAGATTTATTGCGCTTCCAAGAGGGCCCATATCTTAGGAGAATGTTAAGATAAGAATTTAAAATAAAACATTTTGCCATTAAATAGGAACAAGTGACAGACAGTCACAATATGCTATTGTAAGTATATAAAAACTGTTGAAGACAGCATCCCCAAAAATATTAAATATTTTTGGGCTTATATAGCTAATCAACAAGGCAAGTCTGGTATTCCATCCCAAATGTATTATAGTAGTCAGTCTTCTAACGATCCACATAAAATATGCAACTTTTTCTCATCATTCTTTCAATCAGTGTACGAAACCTCAACACTCACTGACCGCTGGTGTCCTACAAACGATCATATTTATGATAATAATACTACCCTAGATAATATATACTTCAGCCTCTCATTAGTCCTCAGCCAATTAAAATTACTGGATAGTACTAAAGGACCGGGTCCAGATGGTATACCTCCTAGCTTTCTGAAGAATACAGCTGAGACAATATGCGTGCCACTTCACTTAATCTTCCACAAGAGTATTGTATGTTTCCCACAATCTGGAAGAAAGCTAACATAATACCAGTTTATAAGAGCGGCTCCAGACAGAAAGTTGAGAACTATCGACCAATCTCAATACTATGTGCAATTGCTAAACTCTTTGAAAAACTTATTCACCATAAGCTTTACCCTTTCATTCAACAAAATTTAATATCAGAACAACATGGTTTCGTTAAACGAAAATCAACCATTACGAATTTAATGATTTTTGCTAACTTTTTGTTTAATAACATGGATAAACGGACACAAACGGATGCGGTTTACACGGACTTTAAAAAGTCGTTTGATAGGGTGGACCATGAGATATTATTGAATAAAATAGCTTTCAACGAAATTAGAGGTAATTTACTGCGCTGGTTCCATTCATACATAAACAACCGTATTCAATCAGTAGTAACCCATGGATATCACTCTGATACATTTATCGCCACCTCTGGCGTACCACAGGGATCAATTCTTGGACTTTTGTTATTTATTATCTATATTAATGACATAGGTCACTGTTTTCTTAACAGTAATTTCTTGTTATATGCTGATGACCTGAAAATATTTAAATCTATTAAGACTATTGATGATTGTGACTTGCTCCAAGAGGATTTGAATAGATTAACTAAATATTGCGATGAGAATAAACTTGCATTAAATATATCTAAATATAAATATTTAAATTTTACGAAAAATAAAAAAGTAGTTCGATTTAATTATAATCTATGTACAGCAAAATCTTTCTATTGAAACTCAAATATGTGATTTAGGAATACTTTTGGATTGTAAACTTCATTTAAATCTACACACAGAGAAGATTATCTCAAAAGCATACCAAATGTACAGCCTTGTCATCAGAGCTTCTACTGATTTTAAACGCCCAGCCACGTACTTGCAACTGTTAAAGTCCTTGGTTCGCCCGCAGCTGGAATACGGATGTATAATATGGGACCCCTACTACGATAAATATGTTAAAGCTATCGAAAGTGTTCAACGTAAATATATACGAGCTATGCAGTATAAATGTCGTCTCTTGCCCCTGTCTTACGTGGAGTCACTGGAAAAGTTCAGATTGATTACTTTGCAATCTAGACGCCTATTACTTCAAACTATGACGCTTCACGGATTGGTTCATAATAAATTTAACTGTATCGAACTAATTAATAATATTTCATATGTTGTGCCTAGAACTGTAATCAGACGGGAGGTGCGTGCTTACCCGCTTTTTGCGACGACTACTAGCCGAACACATGCTGGTGAGCGAGCTCCACTCCGTCGACTAGTAAAAATTTATAATAAGCACTTTTATCATTTAGATATCTTCTTTCTGTACCAAAGTAATTTCAAGAGAAATATTATTGATTGTTTGTGATGATCAAAAACAAAACTAAGTGTAATTAGTAACTAAGCTAAAAGTTTAAGATACCAACTTAGTATTTAAATGTAATTTGTACTTACCTATCTATTTAGTTATGTAATCTAGTAATCTGTGAAAACGTTGTTGATTGTACATTTACCCATATGTCTTTTATATTCTTTTTCCTCTTTTGTAAAACATATTGTACAATTGTTTGTTTTTCCTAAATAAAAAAAAATAAATAAAAAAAAAACCGCTAGATGTTTTACAAAACAACTGGGCTTAACGTGCTTTTCGAGACACGGAGGGGCCTTGGTATGTAAATATGGTCACCCATTCACAGACCACCGTGGCAAATGCAGCTTAACCTGATCGATCGATCTATGTGGCTGTTGATATTTAGCCACGGGTCCGTCCATTACAAAAGTGTCTGTAATTGGTTTATTTGAAATACATGTTTTGAGTTTGAGTTTGTGCCATATTCGTGTGTATAACTCCAGCTTCCTCATATGTGATATAATAATTCTACATATGCCAATATTTAAGGCATAATAGCTGCAATCAAAATTCCCAGTCTTAATTTAGCTGCCACAAAGACTTCGTTAATATGAGTCGTTTAGTGTGTGCTAGCTGGAGTGACGTCACCCCAGCTTCCTCATTCAATACTGGCAAACCAGTGAGGTTAGGGTTTTGGACTATAGTCAGAAAAATAAGACATAATAGCTGCACAAGGAAGGAAAAAAATGAACGATAATACTTACAAAGTATTGAAATTACGATCATAATGTTTGTGTAAGCTGGAGTGACGTCACCCCAGCTGCTCATATCATATCTTCCAAACGAAAGAAGATATGATTATGTATTATAACTCAAAAAATACGGCATAATAGCTGCCATTGGCAGCAACATTTTCAAATCTCTGGTCAAAATACTCTGAGTTATTAAACCGATAAATATATGTAAGCTGGAGTGACGGCACCACAGCTGCTCATGTCATATCTTCCGATTATATTCTTATGATTATGTATTATAGCTCAAAAATTAAGGCATAATAGCTGCCACAGGCAGCAACATTTTCAAATCTCTAGGCCTTGTAGTTTCCACGTAATAAACAAAGAACAGTTTTCGTGCCAAAAACATCAAATTATTCCTTCAGAGCAGGTAAGGAGCGGCGTTACCGTTCCGTGCGTTACAATATAATGCCTTCTAAGTTTGAACTTAGAAGGCATTATATTAGAAGTCATTTTAGTTTGCGCTCAAAATTATTTTAATTTTGTATATTGAAGACATAGACTGAGAGCCGACTGAACTTTAATGGAACTATGAATGTAATATTAAAAAGAAAGAAAGAAAATACATTTATTTAGCACAGACTAAAAGAGACACGATACATCAGATAGCAACAAATAAAAAACAAATAGAAAGTATAAAGACTGATGTAAGAATATAGCAGGAAAGTGTGTCTCACGGCTGCACCAAAAAGGCCCAGTTGAGCAAAAATGAAAACTTTCAACTAACAACTTTCAGAACAGGTGGATGAGCAAAGGTAGCCCGCGAAAATAACATTTTGTTACGTTTTTGCAATTTACAGGTCACTGTCAGATTGTATCTTGATCAAATACGATTAGCGATCACAACAAATATGTATAGTAATAAAAGAAATAATAATTTTAATTCCTTTCTATAATAATAGCAACACCATCGTCAACGTCAACGTCTCTTTTTTCATCTCCTCACAATTTTCTAATATATAATTTTTAGAAGCAGTTTTTATATTTATATTATATAAGTGAAACCTCAGGAAAAAGCAATGCACATTAGGATAAACTCATCAAAAATTGCCGAACCGGAGGTGACATCTGTCATGTCACCTCTGACAAAAATGTGAAAATGACGAAGAAATGAAACGATGAAGATGTTGACGAGATCAGCAGCACGTGCACGCCTACTACCTCCGGACTCGTCGCTCAGCCCGGCCCCGCCGCCGCCGGAATCCAGCCCCATCGAGAGTGCTGTGACACCGGCCGTAGCAGTTGCGTCGAGCTCGAGCGAGGAATATTTTTCCCCGCCGACGTCGTCAGCACCTGTACGTCGGCAGGGGAGAGGCCGGCCACCGAGGTGCTTGGGACTTAGGGGCCATCCGGCCCCGAGCCGGGTCCCCGCTGCCGGTGGTTGAGTGCAGCGCATGAGATGAACTCAGTCTATGAACGAGAACGTCATGCGCGCATATTACGGGTCTACAGAGAGGGGAACTAACCTCACTGCGTACCGTGATAGGTTGCTGTCTCTGTTCCAAGACCTTGAACCAACCGTCAACGTCTCGGCCCAACGACTGTCGGATCAGGTGGGGGTCATCCAACGCAATCACAGGTTGGACGATATCGCACTTGATAGGCTGCGCTCAGAGGTACTGAGCAACCAAATCGTCTCGACTCTGGCACCGCGGCACAGGCGTCAACTATTAATGCCACCCTGCCGCGGTCCAATCATGTTGAAGAAGAAGATGATGATAGGGTTGACACAGTAAGTAGCCAGTGCAACGTCCGACTGAGGAGCGCACTGGAGGATGCGTTTCGCGAGTATAGGTCCACTCCAACCGAACTTAGACCCCGAATACCACGGCTACCTATGCACAATAAAAATAGGGCGCTGGTGTGTGCCTTGGACTCGCAGCTCAAGAATTGCTTCGAGAGCAGCGAGGATCTCGTTGACACACACTCGATCCTGTATTGCGCGGCTGTGGCGGCATGTCGTTTAGCTAACGTCAAGTTTCCAAATTGTAACGGAGCTACTCGACCAAAACCAGCCGTACCAGCTTGGCAGTACAGGATCGAGAGTCGTATCGATGGGGCCAGGGTACTCATCGGCAAACTATACTGCTTCAGGGAGGGCAATACACGACCACGAGTGATGCGCTTTGTAAGACAGGCATTTTCGGGGACTGGAATCAGCCCTCGGGAATACATGTCCAACGTCAAAGAGCGCATCGACTTCCTGAAGCAGAAAGTTTGTGCATGGGCGAGCCGTATTCGGCGGTATAAGCGGCGGGTTGATCGATACACGCAGAATCGCATGTTCCAGAGCGATGAGAGGTGGGTATATAGAGCTTGGGAGCGACCTGAACAAAACGTGACGGACGTGTGCCGCCCGGATGGTGCCAACACGAATGCATTCTGGCGCAGCAACTGGTCGGTACCCGTCTATCACGCTGAGGGTGGCTGGATGCAGGATATCGAGCGAGTGTGTGGAACTATACCAGAACCAGTCATAATTACGCCATTAGACGTAGCCAGAGCAGTCCGTTCATTACCGAATTGGAAATCACCGAGACCGGACGGACTGCATAACTTTTGGTTAAAATGACTAATTAGTTCACACAGTCGTTTGGCATCTCAATTCCAGTCATCCTTAGAGTCTGGGTCGCTACCACAGTTTCTAACAACAGACGTTACCCACCTGCTACATAAGTCAGGTAGTCCCGCGGAACCCAAGAATTATAGACCAATCACATGTTTGTCGACGGTTTATAAACTTCTTACATCCATTTTGAGAGCAAAAATTAATACGCACATTGACAATAACTCGATTATGTCTGCCTCTCAAAATGGATGTAGGAATGGGTCCCGCGGTACTAAGGAGCTACTCCTCATCGACATGGCCATTAGCCAACAGGTTCGTCGATCCCGCAAGGATCTGTCGACATGCTGGATAGACTATAAGAAGGCCTATGACTCGGTGCCACATGCGTGGCTCATGAGGGTGCTGGAATTGTACAAGATCGATGCAACTTTACGCACCTTCCTTGAGTCGTGCATAGGGCAATGGAGGACGGTCCTTCGATATCCGGGGTTTCGACAGATCCAGGGGAATGATGAGCCTGTATGGATCAAACGGGGAATATTTCAGGGCGACAATTTAGTCCACTTTGGTTCTGCTTGGCCCTGAATCCTCTAAGCACATTGCTGGAGGATTCAGGTCTAGGCTATCGGTTGAAGAGAGGTGGTCAAGTTATATGTCACCTCCTCTACATGGATGATTTGAAACTCTTTGCCCCCAACAAATTACGACTGCTGGAGCTACTGAAGGTAACTGAAACTTTCAGTAGCGCCATCAGGATGGAATTTGGTGTGGACAAATGTGCGGTCATGTATGTAAAGCGACGGGAGATTATGGAATCCGAAGGAATTCAACTCTCGGATTCCATACACCTTAGATCCCTCTCCTCATCCGAAAGCTATAAGTATTTGGGTATGTCGGAAGCGTTAGGCATTAACGTTGCTGACATGAAGCAAACGTTGAGGGAGCGCTTCTTTGGTCGCTTGAAGAAGGTGTTAATTAGCCTTCTTTCAGGCGGAAACAAAGTGCGCGCGGAAACAGTTAGGTCATGCCGGTCTTGATGTACTCTTTCGGCATACTCAAATGGACTCAGACCGAACTCGATGCCCTGGATAGAAGCGTCCGTACACTACTGACCGCAAACCGGATGCATCACCCACGATCATCAGTGATGAGATTGTACATCCCGCGGAAATGCGGGGGTCGAGGCTTTTTAAACGCGAAGACCCTCCACAACCGAGAGGTGTGCAATCTCAGAGAATATTTTTTAAAAGCCGAAGTGGGTATGCACCGTAATGTGGTTGCAGTGGACAGAGGACTCACCCCGCTCTCCATGGCTAAAGAGAACTGGCGCAAACCTGTAACACTTACTACCGATGACCGCAAGGAGGTATGGCAAAGCAAGGAGCTTCACGGGCGCTTCTCTCGGGCTCTTCATGAGCCCGGTGTAGACTTCTTAGCGTCCGTATCCTGGCTACGTTTTGGGGACCTTTTCGGGGAAACTGAAGGTTTCGTCTGTGCAATTATGGACGAAGTTGTCTTGACGAATAACTACCGGAGACATTATTATGAAGGACGGAACGGTTGACGTGTGTCGGGCATGCCACCGTCCGGGTGAATCCATCAGACATATTATCTCTGGTTGTTCTCGTCTGGCTTACGGCGAGTACTTGCACAGGCATATCCAAGTAGCCAAGATTATTCACCAGCAACTTGCTTTGAAATATAAACTTGTCGATTCTGAGGTACCGTATTACAAGTATGTGCCCGACTCAGTTCTTGTAAATGACCATGTCATGTTGTACTGGGATCGGTCTATCATTACTGACAGGACTATTTTCGCCATTAAGCCTGATATAGTGGTGATAGATCGATTAGCGCGCCGCACAATGATTGTCGATGTTACCATTCCACATGACGGGAACCTCGTGAAAGCTGAGAAAGAGAAACGATTTAAATATCTCGACTTAGCACACGAGGTTGTTGACATTTGGAATGTGAGCTCGGCTGTAATTGTGCCGATTGTCGTATCGGCCAATGGCATGATGGCCGAAAGCCTCGATTAACGGTTGGATCAAGGGCCTGATTCAAAAGGCAGTACTCCTCGATACGGCTCGCATTGTGAGGAGGTTCCTGTCTCTGGAGCCCTAACCACCGGTAGCTTGGACCCTGCTCCTGACATCGGTGGATCACAATTGTTTTACATTTTTTTTAATTTTTTTTTATACTAATATTTAAAAATGTATTAAAATAAGATAACTAAATAAATAAACGACATAATAATAATAACGTTTATAATAATAACGTTTTTTTTTTTGTTTATTGTGTCCAAAAGTTATACACAAACAATTTTGAGTTTGGAGTCTTCATTTAAGCAAATAATGCCTATATTAGAAGACTCCGCTCCTTCACAACAGTAGAATAGAATAGAATAGAATAGAATACTCTTTATTGTTCTTTCTCTCTTTGTAGGTACTTACTTAAAACACAACAAAAACAGAAACATGGGTGTAGTGAGACAAAATATAATTATGTGAAAGTGGGGTAAGTGTGCATTTGTGTTGTTGAGTGTAAATGAGTGTTATGGATGTGTGGTTGTATGAGTATGTGTGTGTGAATGTGCGTGAAAGTATGGGAGAGTCTACAGTGTGTATGAGCGGGCCGTATACTTGTATTAGGTTACGTTTTGTAGGAGAGCTTCAGTATGTTCATATGTCAGTGTTCCAGAGTCTTATCCAGTCAATGAACATTTCTTTACTTATATGATGAGATTTTGCATACATGAAAATTTATTTATTTATTTTTTTATACAATTGAGCAGATCGTTTACTAAGTATTAACAGAATTAGAATCATTATACATCTCTCTAAGTTAGAATTGGTCTATTGGTTTATTGATTCATGAAATCGTGACATTTGAGAACAATTCTATAGCAAATCTAAAGCAGCATCGAATCAGAACATATGTCATTAAAAAAAAGAGATGGTTCTACGACCAATGCCCCAATGCCCAAAAAAATGGTTGCATTTATCTGAAGAATACCTGATGAATGTATTCATTAAACTGAACAACTCAAAATGTGATTTATGATAAAAATATACGAATTAATTACACTTACATTTCTTCTTCAATCTTATGTTTAAACACACAAAATCACTATAAAAAACCTCAATACTTACATAGTACGATTAAAGTGTGTAATCGGCTCCCAGTCTATAATCTAGTTCAAACTGCTTCAAACTGATAATGTAGCGCACGGAACGGCACCGCCGCTGCTTACTTCCTCTGAAGCAATAATTTGATGTTTTTGGCACGAGAACTGTTCTTTGTTTATGACGTGGAAAGTACAAGGCCTAGAGATTTGAAAATGTTGCTGCCTATGGCAGCTATCGTGCCTTAATATTTGAGCTATAATACGTAATCATATCTTCTTTCGTTCGGAAGATATGACATGGGGTGTCGTCACTCCAGCTTACACATATTTATTGGTTTAATGACTCCTAGAGTATTTTGACCAAATTTTGCTGCCAATGGCAGCTATTATGCCTTATTTTTTGAGCTATAATACATAATCATATCTTTTTTCGTTTGCAAGATATGGCATGAGCAGCTGGGGTGACGTCACTCCAGCTGACACACACATTTTTATCGTAATTTCAATACTTTGTAAGTATTATCGTTCAGTTTTTTCCTTCCTTGTGCAGCTATTATGTCTTATTTTTCTGACTATAGTCCAAAACCCATACCTCACTGGTTTACCTGTATTGAATGAGGAAGCTGGGGTGACGTCACTCCAGCTAACACACACTAAACGACTCACATTAACGAAGTCTTTGTGGCAGCTAAATTAAGACTGGAAACTTTGCTTGCAGCTATTATGCCTTAAATATTGGCATAGGTAGAATTATTCTATCACATATGAGGAAGCTGGACTTATACACACGTCATATTCAATAAAATTCTGCCACATAGCTTTCCTTTAATATCATTTCATCTCTGGCCGGTGAATCATGCTTTTTAGCACCACTATTTAAGCGGATAGACTACATAAGAGGAAGTCTAAAAGTGGCACCGGTAACTGAAAAGTTGTGTAGAACTCGGTTGTCATGGTATGGGCATGTGTTACGGAGGAATAAGGAAAATGTCGTGAGGAAAGCTTTGAGTATGAATGACGACGGCTGTAAGAGTAGGCGAAGACCAAAGAAACGATGGATGGACTGTATGAATGATGATATTGTTAGAAAGGGAGTGACTATCGACATGACGATTAATAGAGATTAGAGAAGTATGGAACAAAAATACATGTTTCGCCGACCATGAATAAATTGGGGTAAGGGCAGTAGAATGAGCGAATAGACTACACCGTTACTATACTTTCCTTATGCACTTGCAGGTCCTACGTGCACGTGTCGACAGCCTATTCACATGCCTGTGACAATCTCATCGACACCGAGGTACTGGAGGACTTCTACCGGAGCCCCATCGACCCCGAGACCCTCATCAAACTGGTAGAGACTGTTGATGAGGAGAGGCTGCATAATATTACTCCTGGGTAAACTTTAAACATATGCTTATATAGTTACTAGCAGCGCCCCGTGGTTTCACCCGCAAAAGTTACGATCCCGTAGGAATATCAGGTTAAAAAGTATCTTATGTTTTATGCCTCTACTACGAAGTGCAAAGTGCGAATGTTCGGATCGGACCGACACATGACCAAACCGAATATTATTGAAAAATGCGAAAAAAAATCGGATCGGCTCAGTTGGGTTGGGTCCATAGTCAATAATCGAAAGAGTGTAGGAGTGTAGAAACGGGACCGACCGAACCAAATAGTAGCTTCGTAGCAGGAAACGGCCGAACATTCGGCCGATACCACTTCGGAGTAGACCCCCAGGTTATAAACTACCTGTGCGCTAAATTTTTGCTTTCTTTCTTTCTTTCATCCATCCATCCATTCTCACAAACTTTTGCGTTTATAATATTAGTAGGAAGTAGGATAGGATGTATTCATTAATAATAACCAACTTATATTTACAGTTTGCACCACACACACAGCCCAATCGAAAATTCATGTCGGCTCTGAAGCACAGTATAAATATCCATATTTATATTGTGTCTGAAGTGCGCTCCTCGCTGCGCAGTACCTCACCCCTCACCCCCGCTGACACGTGAATTTGTTACTGCGCAACGACTCGCCTCATGTTCCGAGCCGCTATAAAGTTTGAATCGGGCTGTACAAGTACAAGTTATCGCTCAATAGAATCGCGCGCGCGGTCCCTGCGGTTGGTAAATGAATGAAAAAGACCGTGAATGAGAATGCATGGTAAAAGTGGAATAGTTTTGTTTGTAAAAAGCGATTATAGGCCAGATGTTTAACTGAGACGTTGCCTGAGGTAACAGCGCGGTGCGAGAGGGGTGTGGTGACGTGATGCGAGAGCCCAGTGATTCGTCAACTTGTGACAACTATCAGCTCTCCTGCACCGCGCAACTACCTCAGGCAACGTCTCAATTAAGCGGTCGGCCTATAGTTTTACTAAATTAAATTGCAGCTGATGGTGTATTATTCTTGTTAGGTACTAAATATTCTATTGGGGTGATTGGCGTCATGCGCTGGGTAAATTAAAAAACATAGTTTCTTTGGGAAAGTTGTTTGTTATTCTTCTTCTTCGTGTTGCTGGCACGACTGAATTTTATACCTTGTTGGCCCAAAACCTTGCCACCTGCGCAAAGGTCATTTTGACTACATGTTTTGGGACACAGAGGGCAGGATAGGCGGTGCAGCATGGTTTGCGACATTTATGTAGCTCCACAATCACACCTTACGCCGTTCCGTCAAGGTTGCCCCACTTTACCAGGTTGGACTTACATCTTCCCATTTGTATCCGGAGACAGACAGGTTGTTTGTTATGATGACTACAATCGTGTGTTTCAGTATCGGGCACTAATTTTATCAGTCACCCTATATACAGATATAAGTAAAACAAAGTCGGGTTAGTTACACCATTTATAACTTAAGAACGGCTCGACCGATCTTTGATTTGTTGGATTGCAGAATAACTATTAAAGCATGGTAAAAATTTACGAAAAAAAAAAAGTAGATTATTGATTCTTATAAAGCCGCTACACTTAAGTGGGACTGGTCCGGACATGTTTGCCGCATGTCAGATGAAAATTGGGCTAAGAGAACTACCGATTGGGTCCTACTAAACTCACGACGCCATCGTGGCAGGCCGAGACGAAGATGGCGGGACGAGCTCGACTCCTACCGTGATTACTGGCCGGCACTCGGAAAAGACAGAATTGTGTTAGAATAGATTAGATATTGATTCTGAGCCGGTACGAAGTTCGCCAGGTCAGCTACTAGTAATTTGACTTGTTAGTGGACTTATTAGTATGTTTTTCTCAATTTCAGTTTGATAAAGAATTGGGCGAACACGTATTCGTTCGGGAAGGCAGTGGCAGAGGAGGTAGTCAGGTCCATGTGTGGTGACCTGCCTCTATGCGTTGTTAGACCTGCTGTCGGTAAGTACATACTTTTAATACTAGCTACAACATCGTGCGACGCTCAATTCACGTCAAATATTGGCTTGCTATGATGATGATCATAAGAGAATCCTCGATATTTTCTGATAGTGACCTGCGGGATAATTGCGTAACACACTAACAGAACAGTCGCAATAGCTTTCATTTTGAGAGTTCAACAACATACATTGCGGTATTTACGTTGTTGAACAGACCACATTTTCTAACACATTGAGCAATGGGTTAGCAATATACTTCAAAATGATGCAGATTGTGATTGATAGTGAGTTATATACGCAATTAGGGTGCTGTAGATAAAAAATACAAGGGTAAGGTCATAATCAGAAAGGGCCCTTGTCCTTATTATAGTTACCCCCTTTCTAGCCATTTCATCTTTTACACAGTCCACCCACCGTTTCATAGGTCTTCCCCTACGCTTATATTTGTCCTTTTCTATAATGTATCAATTTTCTATTGCAGTAATAGTCGCTCGCAAAGAACCTAATCCTGGCTGGATCGATATTTCCAGCGTGTACTCAGCTAGTGCTGTAAGTAACTAAATGTATAACTATAATTATCATCGTCATTCAGCCGAAAGACGTCCACTACAGGCCCAAGGCTTCTATGACATCATTCAGGTGTCGAACATTTTATACCCAAAAATTAAAGTCAGCCGGCCAGAAGGTCCCGTTTTTATCCCTTGGGTACTGAACCTTAAAAAAGCATTGAAAACTATACAAGCAGAATTTGTAAATAAAAGCCTCCAGGAATGAAGAGCGTGCCCACTTAAATATTATTATGCAATGCTGCATTATTTTCATATTTTATGAAAATGATACGGGACAGTGCACCGGTGGATGTAAAAAAACTCGTCTGTATAGCTTTATGTCAATCGCTAATACAATACTGCATTGTAATCTGGGGAGGAGCGTCAAAATCTCATATATTAATCCTCGAAAGAGCACAACGCGCAGTGCTCAAAACTCTGTTTTCCTAGAAATCCTAAACACGCACAGCACACAACAGGGAACACTCAGCAGGGAAGCCCCTGCTGAGTGTAAGAAAATGGTATATACTTAACGTAACAACAAATACCCACATCAAAACCTTGAAAAGGAGTGATTCAAGTAGTTTACAGGCCAAACGCAAATTCAGATTTCCAAATCCCCCAGTAAAATCCGCATACTCACAAAGACTCCCACATTTTCTACACGTACACGTCTATAACGCGGTGATCAAACAGTGCAATATAAGAAACTGCACTCGCAAACAAATAAAAAATACACTAACATCCTGGTTACTAAACTTGTCATATGACGAAGCAGAAAAGATTATTACAGTTGTTAAATAGTTTTTGCACACATACAATTCATTCGTTTGTCTCACATACTCACGCATAAACACGGATAGAAATACACCTGTTTATGCGGTTTTCCTTGACTTGTCCTTTGTTCCATACGATCTTCTTGGGCAAAAGCTCGAAGAAACAACGCTGTTGTCAGAGTTCGTATTACTCTTCGAGCACTGGTACCTGAACCAAGAGACTCAGGTGCGGTGGGAGGGAAAACTGTCGGAGCCATGCCGGCCGGAGTGCGGGGTGAGGCCTGTCCTCGCCTTTGCTCTTCGGTCTGTATATTAATGCTCTGATTGAGCGACTCAGCAGCACACGTGTCGGCTGCTACGTGGATGGAGTTTGTTTTAACAACATTAGCTACGCGGACGACATGGTGCTGCTGGCTCCCTCGGTCGGTGCTCTCCGAAAGCTACTCAATGTGTGTGAGTCGTACGCTCTGACTCATGGGTTAATTTATAATAGTAGTAAGACAGAATTTATAGTCTTCAGGTCTGGCACCAGGTGTCCCACTGCGGTTCCTCCTCTTCTAATTAAAGGTCACCCGATTAACAGGGTATATACATTCAAATACCTGGGCCATCTGGTTGCTGATGACCTGAAAGATGATATGGATCTAGAGAGGGAGTGCAGAGCATTGTCAGTTAGGGCGAATATGCTGACGCGCAGATTTTCTCGATGTACAGACGCAATTAAAATAACCCTTTTTAAGGCATACTGTTCAGCACGGTACTCTGGAGCTCTGTGGTTCACATATACCCAAAAGGCTTACAATGCTCTGCGTATCCAATACAATAACGCATTCAGGGTATTGTTGCGATTGCCACGCTTCTGTAGTGCCTCTGCAATGTTTGCGCACTGACGGATTTGATGCACAGTGGCGTAAAAAATTTGCCTCGTTACTCCGCAGGCTGCATGGCAGTCCCAATACTATTCTGCAATCAATAGCCGCCCGGGCAGATAGCCCGCTAGTGTGGGCGATTACAAACCGGACCCGTTCTTTTTTAGTTATTAAGTACTAACTTATCTTTGTTACGAACACTATAGACCATTGTAGTCTGAATGAATAAAGATTATTATTATTATTTCGTTTATTTATTTACTTATCTTATTTTATTACATTTTTAAATATTTTTTTAAATATAAAAATTAGATAAAACGAAAACATTTAAAAATATAAAAAAAATAATGATTCACCGATGTCGGGAGCAAAGTCCAAGCTACCAGTGGTTAGGGCTCCGGAGAACCCCCTCACAATGCGAGCCGTATCGAGGAGTACTGCCTTTTTAATCAGGCCCTTGATCCAATCGCCTCACGAGAGCTTCGATAGATGTTGATCGAGGCTTTCGGCCATCAGGCCATTGGCCGATACGACAATCGGCACAATGACAGCCGAGCTCACATTCCAAATGTCAACAACCTCGTGTGCTAAGTCGAGATATTTAATTTGTTTCTCTTTCTCAGCTTTCACGAGGTTCCCTTCATGTGGAATGGTAACATCGACAATCATTGTGCGTCGCGCTAATCGATCTATCACCACTATATCAGGCTTAATGGCGAAAATAGTCCTGTCAGTAATGATAGACCGATCCCAGTACAACATGACATGGTCATTTACAAGAACTGAGTCGGGCACATACTTGTAATACGGTACCTCAGAATCAACAAGTTTATATTTCAAAGCAAGTTGCTGGTGAATAATCCTGGCTACTTGGATATGCCTGTGCAAGTACTCGCCGTAAGCCAGACGAGAACAACCAGAGATAATATGTCTGATGGATTCATCCAGACGGTGGCATGCCCGACACACGTCAACCGTTCCGTCCTTCGTAATAATTTCTCCGGTAGTTATTCGTCAAGACAACTTCATCCATAATTGCACAGACGAAACCTTCAATTTCCCCAAAAAGGTCCCCAAAACGTAGCCAGGATACCGACGCTAAGTAGTCTACACCGGGCTCATGAAGAGCCCGATAGAGGCGCTCGTGAAGCTCCTTGCTTTGCCATACCTTCAAATCAAGTCAAATCAAATCATCTTTATTGTGGACTCTATGTATACATCATAAATACAGGTCTTAAATAATTAAAATAAGTTCAGCTATGTCCCGCCGTTGAGGCATACAATAATAAAATACAAATCAAATATTAAAACAGAATTAGTCATATTAGTCTCGATACATTATTAAAATATTCCAAATTATAAATTCTTACAAATTCAATTCCAAGTCTTATTAGTCATAATACATTATGATACTTATTTTTCCTTTCTTGTCATTGGAATACAATATTTTTGTCACACAAGTAATCTTTGACATCATAATAACATTTGTCTATTAATAATGAATGTAGTTTCTTTTTAAACTGGAGGATTGGTAATTGTTTAATGTCATCAGGCAATATATTATAGTTAATGATGTCATGCATAAATTACTTTTATTTAATAGCGCCGTTTTACTATAAGGTATTTGTACCTCTGACCTTTTTTTATCCCTTAATTTTCGATAATAGCTTTTGACAGCAGTCTTATAGTATATTAGATTTGATTTCACAAAAATATTTGATTCGTAAATGTATAGGGAAGGCAATGTGAGAATTTTTAGATTTTTAAAGTAAGGTTGACAGCTAATTGTACTATTTATTTGGCACATTGCTCTAATGCACTTCTTTTGACCTTTATATATTATATAAATTCCTTGTCTACCGAATTACCCCAAAATATAATGCCGTATCTCAGTAATGGTGCCACCAGTCCGTGATAGGCCGTTAAAATCGCTTCTTTGTTAACTATTTTGGAGAGCTTCTAAAGAGCGAATGAGGATTTGTTGATTCTTTTGCAGAGATTGTCTATATGGGTTGTCTATGAAAGTCTGTAATCAATATTTATTCCTAGAAATTTTGTATTTGTTACAGATTCTACTGTCTGCCCGTTATAATTTACATTAATACTTTTCGGTTGAGTTCTTTGGTGGAAGTGCATTATATTTGTTTTTCTAAATTTATTTTCAGATTGTTATCAATTAACCATTTAATTATAGTTCTTAATGTTTCATTAATTTCATTTTCATAGTCATTTTGACTGTCAAATTTTATTACTACAGTGCTGTCATCTGCAAATAGTACCATGGGATGCTTTATGTATCTAGGGAGATCATTAATGTAAATTAGAAAAAGCAAGGGCCCCAGGACACTACCTTGTGGAACTCCTAGTTTTATGGTTCTAGTTTGGGATCTATATGTCTTCTTATCCCGCGTTTTAAGGCATATTCTAGTTATTTCTGTTAACTGCTTTCTATCACATAGATATGAGTGAATGAGGTCTAGTGCCTTTCCTCTTGAATGAATGAATGAATGAATGAATCTAATTTTTGAAGCAGTATGTTATGGTCAACACTGTCAAAGGCTTTACTCATATCCATGAAAATGGGACATATTGGATTTCTTTTGTCCATATTAGTCAAAACAATGTTCGTAAGTTCATATATTGCAGCGTTAATGGACTTACCCTTTTTTTTTTTTTTTTTTTTTTGGGATGGGAAATCATCAAATGACTCCTCCCGCTCTGGGTGGAGCGGAAGGGAGTGTCAGACTCTTACTGACTAAAACCCACCCATGTTCCTTCCTTCGCCCTTTATGTTCCGGGGCAGCGGTAACCCTTTCGGACAATCCCGCTGCCCATGGACTTACCCTTGCGAAATCCTTTTTGTTCGTAAGCCAAGATATTATATTTAAAAAAAAAAAAAATGTAAAGACGACTATGAATGGTTTTTTCGAATATCTTTGAGAAGATTGGTATCAAAGCTATAGGTCTATAATTTCCCATATTGCTTTTGTCATCATTTTTGTAGAGTGGAATAACAACCGATGTTTTTAGTTTTTTTGGGTAAGTTCCAGTAAAAATGCATAAATTCATTATATAACTTAGATGAGCTGCAATTGATTGCGACACTTGTTTTATAACTTTAGTACAGACGCCATCGTAACCCTTTTTTTTTTTTTTTTTTTTTTTTTGGGATGGGAAATCATCAAATGACTCCTCCCGCTCTGGGTGGAGCGGAAGGGAGTGTCAGACTCTTACTGACTAAAACCCACCCATGTTCCTTCCTTCGCCCTTTATGTTCCGGGGTAGCGGTGACCCTTTCGGACAATCCCGCTGCCCCGGCAGGCTTCGGCCCTGAGGGGCCCCTCGTTATGCTGACATCTCTTTGAGGCGCGCGTGGAACACTTACGCGCCGTCCGGCACGGGCCTGGTCCTGATCGGGCGGTGAGCTACGCCATCGTAACCCTCACTCGATGTATTTTTAAGTTGCTTGATTTCTCTGTCCACTTCTATTGGGGCTGTGGGGGTAAGGAAAATTGAGTTTAGGTAAGTGTACATGTTTTGATTCGAAGGTACTTTATAATTATAATTGTTTGTACGCATCGATTTTACAGCTTGGTCAATAAAATAGTCATTAAAATTATTCGCAATCGACGTTAGATCTGTATTGCTTACAATATCTTTTAATATTTCACTAATTGGTTCCCTGGGAAATTTACATTTAGAGTTATGTATAAGTGACCAAGTGGCTTTCGATTTATTTTGAGCTGTGTTGATGCAATGGTTATTTTGTGCCTTCTGCGTAAGACAAATGATTTTTTTTTTAAATTTCGTAGTGTATTGCTTGAATTTATGTATGTTTTTTTCCGTCCGGTGTGTTCTATATTGCCATAGTAATTTTCTTTTCATTTTGTTATAAATTTTGATACCTTTTAAAACCCATTTAGTTTTTTTGTATAACGATTTTGTTATTAATTTGTAAGGAAAACACAAGTTATAGAAACACAGGAAAAGCTCCAAGAAACTATTGTAGGCTTCGTTTGAATCATTTGTCAGGTAAATGTCAGAGAATGTCAAGTTATTCATACAAGTTTTTTTTGTCAAATTTTCCTCACTATAATCGCGTACTTTAATACACAGGATTTTTTGACTGGAAAATGTAATAATTGGGCAGTATGATCTGATAATCCTAATTCAATTATTTGGCTTTTGCATTTATGAATGTTGTGAGCAAAGTTGTCGATGCAAGTGCTACTGATGAGTCTAGTGGGAACCTTAATTTCTAGTTTTAAGTTATGACTTTCTAGAATTTGTTCAAAATCTAAAGTTTGTCGGTTTCTTTTTAATGTATTTATATTGAAATCCCCGCATACAACAACTTTCTTACTAGTGTTATCACATATTTGGTGCAGTAACTTTTCTAAATTATTAATAAATGTAGACATACATGAGTTGGGTACTCTGTACACACAAACTAATATCAACTTATGTTCAGTTAGTTCTATTGCACTATATTCTATGATACCTTTCTTTTTTTTTTTTTTTCTGGTGTGAAATCATCAAATGACCGCTCCCGCTTTGGGTGGAGCGGAAGAGAGTGTCAGACTCTTACTGACTAAAACCCACCCATATTCCTTCCTTCGCCCTTTATGTTCCGGGGTAGCGGTAACCCTTTTGGACAATCCCGCTGACCCGGCAGGCTTCGGCCCTAAGGGGCCCCTCGGATTATGCTGACATCTCTTTGAGGCGCGCGTGGAAAACTTACGCGCCGTCCGGCACGGGCCTGGTCCTGATCGGGCGGTGAGCTACCCATTGCTCTCCGCCCGCAAGCCCGCGCCTACGGTGGCCGGTAGTCGTCACTCGAGTCCCGACGCCCGGGGCGTCTCCCGCGGCGGCTGGGACGGGAGGCTCTCTCCCTCATCCGTCCCGCCACCTCCTTCGCTAGCATGACTGCTTCGCAGAAAGAGGCGACTGCCTCCCACTGCCTCTCGCTCCGGACCATGGCTTGCACCAGGGCCAGGCGCGAGAGGCCGCCGCCGCTGCCGATCGCCTCTACGAGGACACGGCGGTGCTCCGCCCAAGCGGGGCAGACCTCCACCGTGTGCTCCACCGTGTCCTCTGGGCGATCCTGGCAATGGTGACACCCGGGCGTTTCCTCCCGCCTAATGATGTGCAGGAACTTCCCGTAACTTCCGTGTCCGGTGAGGACCTGCGTCAGGCGGTAGGTGAGGGCGCCGTGGCGCCTCTCTAGCCACTCCTCAAAGAGGGGTCTTATCGCCGCTATCGCGGCGTGCCCTGCGCTGGGTTGTGACAGTCGCTCTTTCCATGTCGCCATGAGATCGAGCCGGAGGTCCGTCCGCTCCGCAGCAATTTGCCGCCGGAGTGGACTTTCCCCCCGGCGTAGTGCCTCCGCGCGCCACTCATACAGGCGCGCGAGGACTATCGCCTCCAGATCCCATGACGGCAGTCCGGCAAGGAGGCTTGCCGCCTCGCGCGAGATCGTGCGGTAGCCCCGGATGAGCCTTACGGCTACCACCTTCTGGGGCGCGTTCAGGTAGTGGGCGGCTCGCCGCTGCAGTGAACGCGCCCACACCGGGGCCCCGTATAGGGCCATGGACCGCACGACCCCCCGCGTAAAGCCTCCGGCAGGAGGCGTTTGGCCCCCTAAGGTTGGGCAAGAGCCGCTTGAAGGCGGCCCCAGCCCGTTCAAGTTTGGGGGCCAAACGTCGGAAGTGCTCGACGAAGTTCCACCGGCTGTCGAGGACGAGACCCAAGTACTTCATCGTCGTCTCGACGCCGATGTGAACCCCTCCAACCTTTCTATGATACCTTTACTTGAAAATGTATTATTAAGTACAGCGTATGGGTGTCCTAATCTGGTTAATATACAGGCACCTCCCCTATTTACGTCTCTTGAAAAATTTGCTGCCAAGCGAAATTTGAGTAAATTAATTGTAGCCTCTTGTTCTGGTGTCATAAAATGTTCAGTTATACATATTACATGGACGGGTATATTCTTTAGTTCCAATACTTCTAAATGTACTGTAAGAATGTCAGCTTTGGTTAGCAGACCAGCAATGTTCTGGTGTAAAATGTGTATATTATTATAGAAGAAAAAACTGTGATTTTTGCTTATTTTCGTTAGTATCTACGTAAGGAAATAATTTTTTTTTTTTTTTTTTTTTTTTTTTTTTTTTTTTTTTTTTTTTTTTTTTTTTTTTTTTTTTTTTTTTTTTTTTTTTTTTTTTTTTTTTGGGATGGGAAATCATCAAATGACTCCTCCCGCTCTGGGTGGAGCGGAAGGGAGTGTCAGACTCTTACTGACTAAAACCCACCCATGTTCCTTCCTTCGCCCTTTATGTTCCGGGGTAGCGGTGACCCTTTCGGACAATCCCGCTGCCCCGGCAGGCTTCGGCCCTGAGGGGCCCCTCGTTATGCTGACATCTCTTTGAGACGCGCGTGGAACACTTACGCGCCGTCCGGCACGGGCCTGGTCCTGATCGGGCGGTGAGCTACCCATTGCTCTCCGCCCGCAGGCCCGAAGGAAATAACCTTAAGTCAATTTTGATCCTCTCCATAATATTTTTAAAAATGAAATTTATTCCAGATTTATTTAGTTTCCCTGATCTATCTGAAAACATATCAAATTTAAATTCTAGGTCATCATTTGAGTCAAAAAAGTATGCGTATTTATGATGTTCTAGGTCCATGTAAAGTAGGTTATGAAATATATCAACTTTATAGTTATATATAGGGGATCCCCGTACGTACGTAGGTGTGCATATTATGATATTTGTATGGGTTATTTGTCTCAAGCTTTCATTAATTACTTTCACGAGGTCAATATAGTTATTGTCAGTTTTAATATCTGAATCGCCTAATAAAATTATACAATAGTCATTTATAGTGAATTCTTCCAATTTTGTTTTAATATTACTTAACAGATGTCTTATTTTTGAGTTGGGCATTAGATAGGAAGCGGGGCAGACCTCCACCGTGTCCTCTGGGCGATCCTGGCAATGGTGACACCCGGGCTTCTCCTCCCGCCTAATGATGTGCAGGAACCTCCCGAAACTTCCGTGTCCGGTGAGGACCTGCGTCAGGCTACAATACTTAAAGTCATAAGAAAAAAATTCTTCAATCGCTTGTAATATGCCTCTATGTGTACTATTACTAAATACGCACAGTTTTCTTTGCTTGGTATCATCGTGAACTCTTGGTCTCGTAGTGATCTTCTTTTTCGGTGTCAAGTTATTTGTTTGGTTTAAGTTTCTACTTAGATTCAGTTTAGGTTGACTAGTTTGGGTGGGGCTTGAATTGTTGACAGAAGTATCTTTACTCAGTACTTTCACGTCGTCAATCTCGAAGAGTTGAGCGGAAGCATCGAGTGTTTGTTGCTCAGTGGAGTTAAGACAGGATCCCAATGCTTGATTTTCAGAGCCCTGCTTTGAAGGAGGTCCGCCGTCGGTAATTTCCTGGTCATTATTACCTGTGTTTAGTTTAGAAAGTGTATGAGATTGAGTTGGTGTAGAGCAGCGTCCTTTTCGTTTATTAGTACGCGATGATAATGGAGTCATGCATCGGCTATCTGATAGAGCAAGATTTTTATAAGCTTAAGTTGTTTGCAAGCTTTTGTTCAAATCACATTTTAAGCGATAGTTTTCTAGGTTTAAATTCTCAATTTCTATATGAGCAATATCTAATTCTCTACTTAGACTGTCTATCTTTTCTCTTAGGTCATAAATAGTTTGGCTATCATTTAATGACGTGTTCGGTAAACTTGTCATAGTATCATCGACTAGATTTGTGTCTGTGTTCGAAACATCATTTAAGGAGAGTGTGAGATGAGTTTTTCTTTTGCGTAAAGTAATATTTTTCTCTGGCTCCATGTTTTTGTATTTTCTATTTACTGAATATTTTTATTTTCTACCAAAAAACTTAATTTTCTTATTCTGGTATCACAATTTTTTTTGTAGCTACACTTTTCTATTTTTTTTTTATAATTGCAACACTGCCCCGTATGTCAATTTTATTTCCGCTCCTTGACAGTAGATGGCGCTGTTTGGCATGAAGTATTTGTTATTTGTAGTAGCAACCCTAATGTTAATATCAATTTTTATACGTCAATGTCAATATTTGTTTCGCTATACTCACTACTAGGGGCGCCACTTATGGTACAAAGTTCACTTTTTAACACAAAATATTATACTTAACCGTTTTATATACATTTACTAGTAATTAATTCACCACTTATTATGTTTTTAAATGTTCTACTGATGAGAGTACATTTGTATAGGTCCAATACACTTGCTTTTGTCCGTGATTAAAACTTTTTTGAAGCACAACAACGTTCAAAAGTCCAAATATTAAACACAATGTTTTTATTGCGTGTCTTGGTTTAAGAAGTCACCAACAATTTCACTTATGTAGTTCGATACGTCTATTAAGATTCGCTACAATACACATCACTTGTACGATGGTTTACTATTTATTTCGAGTTTTAAATACGCGGGCGATGTTTACATAATGCTGTGTTGCCAGATTATAATACCTTCTTACGATCATCAGTAGTAAGTACTACAGGTTTGCGCCAGTTCTCTTTTGCCATGGAGAGCGGGGTGAACCCCTTGTCTACTGTGATCACATCACGATGCAGACCCAATTCGGCTTTTAAAAAATATTCCCTGAAACTGCACATCTCGAGGTTGTGGGGGTCTTCGCATGTAAAAAGCCTCGACTCCCACACTTCGGCATCATCACCGATGATCGTGGGTGATGCAACCGGTTTGCGGTCAGCAGTGTACGGACCCTTCTATACAGGGCATCGAGTTCAGTCTGAGTCCATTTGAGTATGCCGAAAGAGTACATCAAAAGCAGCATGACCCAATCATGAAGACCTTATTTCCGCCCGAAAGAAGACTAATTAATACCTTCTTCAGGCGGCAAAAGAAGCGCTCCTTCAACGATAGCTTCATGTTAGCATCGTTGATGCCTAACGCTTCCGACATACCCAAATACATACAAACAAATTATAGCTTTCGGATCAGGAGAGGGATCTAAGGTGTATAGAATCCGAAAGTGGAATTCCCTCGGATTCCATGATCTCCCCCCCCCCCCCCTTTACATGCATGACTGCACATTTGTCTACACCAAATTCCATCCTGATGGCACTACTGAAAGTTTCAGTTACCGCCAGTAGGTCCATCAGATGCAATTTGCTGGGGGCAAGGAATTTCAAATCATCCATGTAGAGGAGGTGAGATATGACCTGACCACCACTCTTCAACCGGTTGCCTAGACCTGAATCCTCCAGCAGTGAGCTTAGAGGATTCAGGGCTAAGCAGAACCAAAGTGGACTCAAACTGTCGCCCTGAAATATTCCCCGCTTAATCCATACAGGCTCATCATTCCCCTGGATCTGTCGACACCCTGGATAGCGAAGGACCGTCTTCCATTGTCCCATACATGACTTAAGGAAGGTGCGTAGAGTTGCATCTATCTTGTACAACTCCAGCACCCTCATGAGCCATGTATGTGGCACCGAGTCGTAGTCGTCTTCTTATAATCTATCCAACATGTCGACATATCCTTGCGGGATCGACGAACCTGTTGGCTAATGGCCATGTCTATGAGGAGTAGCTCCTTAGTACCGCGGGACCCATTCCTACATCCATTTTAAGAGGCAGACATAATCGAGTTACTGTCAATGTGCGTCTTAATTTTCGCTTTCAAAATGGATGTAAGAAGTTTATAAACCGTCGACAAACACGTGATCGGTCCATAATTCTTGGGTTCCGCAACAGGCGTTACCCACCTGACTTATGGAGCAGGTGGGTAACGCCTGTTGTTAGAAACTGCGGTAGCAACCCAGACTCTAAGGATGACTGGAACTGAGATGCCAGGCAAGTGTGTGAACTAATTAGCCATTTCAACCAAAAGTTGTGCAGTGCAGTCCGTCCGGTTCCGGTGATTTCCAATTCGGTAAGGGACGGGCCGGCTGGCTACGTCTGATGGCGTAATTAGGACTGCTTCCATTTCTGATATAATTCCACACACTCGCTCGACATCCTGCATCCAGCCAGCCTCAGTGTGACAGACGAGCACCGACCAAATGCTGCGCCAGAATGCACTCGTGGCGGCATCATCCGGGCGGCACATATCTGTCGCATTTTGTTCAGGTCGCTCCCACGCTCTATACACCCACCTTTCATCGCTCTGAACATACGATTCTCCGTGTATCGATCAACTCGCCGCTTATACCGCCGAATACGGCTCGCCCACGTACAAACTTTCTGCCCTCAGGAAGTCGATGCGCTCTGTGACATGGGACATGTATTCTCGAGGACTGATTCCAGTCCACGAGAGTGCCTGCCTTACAAAGCGCATCACTCGTGGTCGTGTATTGCCCTCCCTGAAGCAGTATAGTTTGCCGATTTATTATCATGTCGTTAATTCATTTAGTTGTCTTATTTTATTACATTTTTAAATATTAGTATAAAAAAAACATTTAAAAATATAAAACATAGTACCCCCCGGTATCGGGAACAGGGTCCAAGCTACCGGCGGTCTGGGCTCCAGAGAGAGGAATTATTATAGCTGTAACTTGAAGGCACAAATGATAAACTAGGACCTTTGAAGTAAAATAAATAAACAATTAATTATTAATAATAATAACAAAACCAAGAGGGGCTTGTGGCTAAGTAATAACAGCCGCACAGGTCGATCGATCAGGTTAAGCTGCGCTTGCCGCGGTTGGTCCGTTGATGGGTGAACATCTTTATCCCCTCCATACCTGGGAAAGCACGTTAAGCCATTGGTTCCTGCTGTGTCATTCGTGGACCTTTGGCAGTCGTTACGAGTCGTCAGAAGCTCTAATAGCCATTGACATTCATACTCAAAACTTTCCTCACGACATTTTCCTCATTTCTCTGACAACCAGTCTTACCATGGGGTATCGTATTACCCAGTAACTGGGTTGTGAAGGTCAGATAGGCAGTCGTTTCATGTAATATATTGGTACCAACCATTCCAGGTCGTCGTGGGTCCCCTCCTGGGTCTTATGCGCGTAACCTATGCGGATGTTCACATGCATGTCGACCTGGTCCCCGTGGACCACGTGAACAACGCCATCATAACTGCGGCCTGGGAGACGGCCAAGAGAACTGCTACTGGGGATGGGAAGCCGAGGATTTATACTGTAGCTACGACCAGGAATCCTGTTCGATGGAGTGAGTTGGGTTGAAAGACAATCTCTTTTGTAGTGATAACAGCCGCACGGGCCTATCGAAAGTTTATTAGAATTATGAACCAAATAAAGTTTATTGCTTGTTCACATTTGCATAAGATATCGGATTATTATTTTGCATATCATTTCAAAAGGGTGACTGGTAATTTGACGAATTCCTTCCAGGACGTGACAGTGGGACCCATTTGCAACAGTTAAGCACCACATAATGCCTAGGCGAAAATTCATGGTATTCGAGAAAATCCATTTTAATATGTATTTAGAAATTTCCCAGAATTCATCAGTAAATATCACTTTTCTCTAAATTCTTTAATTGAATGGCTTTTATTGCTATTCCGTTAGGTACCTAATACGTTAACACCCCTTTTGGTATAAATAAATTTTCTAAAACATCAAACAGTTAAAGTTAAAGGAAGAAATTTATTAACTATTTTCAAAAATCATCTACGTTCACGAACTTTGACAGCAGTTATCTCAAAATTTTACCATGACATTAAGCCTACAAATTATGGGGACGACATCTTCATTTAATCAGCTATATAACGAGGTACAAAAATTAAAGAAATATTTAAAGGTGCCAATGAAACAGTCAATAATGCTGGCAAAGGTCGAATTTGCAAATTGTTGAAATATTAAGAAAATGAAAAATGATGTCATAATCGAATTAATTAACTGATTTATGTTATCCCTTTACCTTCTCACCACCCAGCAATCATTCCTACGTCGTGTAGCCAGGCCGTCGCCACCAGGTCGCGAACCAAGCGACAAGTGATCTGTGATTAGCTCATCGACTACGAGTAACCACTCGAAAGTTGCGACTCAACTTGTGACCTGGTCGCGAGAATCTGGCTACATGACATAGGAATGTGTTAAATACCCTGTTGGTATTTGGGGAAGGTTGACCTGAAGGTACACTAGCGAGAATTGTAAGTAAAACCACTGTGTACTGATGATTAAGCGTACGAATTACGGGGAACACGTCTTCATTTAATCAGCTATGTAAAGAGGTACAAAAGTAAATATTTATAGGTGCCAATGAAACAATCGATAATGGCAAAGGTCGAATTTGCAAATTGTTGAAATATTTAAAAATGATGTGATAATCGAATTAATTAACTGGTTTATCTTATCCTTCTACTTCTTGACTACCCAGCAACATTTTAGTGTGAGTTGTGGTCTTTGGGAAGCAGGTGTAAAACCCACCAAGTTTCACCTTAAAATGGTAATCGGCGACTCCACACTTACGTAAGAGGAAATGTCTGCACTCCTCAACAAGGCTTAGTGTCATTGTAACATTTTGAGATAACTTGCGTCAAAGTTCATGTCTAAATGTGTAGATGATTTTATGAAAATGGTTAATAAACTTCTTCCTATAACTTTTAGCTGTTTGATGTTTTAGAGAATTTGGTAACATCGAAAGGTTTGTTAAAGTATTAGGTACCCAATGAAATAGCAATGAAGGCTATTCAATGTGAGAGTTTAGGAAAAAGTGATATTTAGTCACAAACTCTAGGGATTTTTCAAAAATACTAAAATTAGGGTTTTCTCGAATCCCATGAATTGTCGCCTAGGCATTATAGGGTGCTTAATTGTTGCAAATGAGTCCCGCTGTCACATGCTGGAAGAAATACGTCAAATTACCAGTCACCCTGTATACCGGCTGGCTTTTTTTATCGTCTCGACAAAAACAGAGTATAAAAGGTGAACGGTGTAGCAGTCTATGGCAGAGAAATCTCTTCTTTTTTTACATTCAATCCTTTGATTGAAGCCGGCCGATAGCTTCAATCAAAGGTATGTACATATGTCGCTACGATTACATTGATAATTTCCGCGCGTAGAGCACGATAGCAGCGTATAGGGTAGCAGCGTGTACGTAGATTTTTTACATTATTTGTTATGTTTTTTTCTTGTTTTATTATTATAAGTTTAATTCAAATAAGTAATAATATTTATTTTAAGTTTAAAAAAAAGGATTTCCGTGCCATAGGCTTCTACTCCGTTTACCTTTTATGTCCTGTTTTTGTCCAAACGGTAAAAAAGTCTGCTTGTATATATGTCGCAGATGGATTGTAGAAGCCACTGTTTTACGAAACCGCTAGTTGTTTTACAAAACAGCTCCGTTATCTATAACATCTGAACAACGTTCAGCGGTTTTTTATAATTACTGAACTTTTTTTGTGCTGTCCGTTTAGCAGCGCCCCAGGTGGTAGAAAATGAAACTACTTGTGTCAATTCGCCTAGGCAATATGTAAACGTTTCAAAGACTTTTATATATTGCCTAGGTGTTATACATTTTGTCTTAGGCATTACACATAACGGCGTCAGTATGCAAACGGACGGTGCCGTATGTCTAATGACGAATTATACAGTCTGCTTTCGATATAATGTATTTAGTTGGTAAGCCTTTACAAACAAGAATTAAGTTCGTATTCGAATGAAAAGCGTAAGCAATTAGCAAACTAAACTTAAAATTCAGTCTGTAAAGGGCTTTGAAGGACACGTGGCACGTGGACATGTCCGCCATTTTGTATTTTTTTCAAAATGGCGGCCACAGATGATTCCTATATAAATCGATAGCTGACGTCAATGCAAATAGAAAACATAATAAGATCAAACCCCGTAAAGCGTCACGTTTCCGAGATATTAACGTTCAAAGTTGATCACGTGAAATCCGTTTTTTTACTTGCGTTTTGAACAATTTGATCGTGGTAATATGATATTTTCGGTTTGCATCGAAGTCAGCTATCGATTATATAGGTCACATGCGTGGCCATCATTTTGAAAAAAATCAAAATGCCGGACAGGTAGGTATGCCAGGTTCCGTACAAAAATCCTATCTCCGGAGATTACAGTCGTTTTAGCATTTCGATTCTTATTTCACAGGCAGCCTCATACATATTTCAACTACCATAGTTAGAAATAACTACCCTTCGCCAGCTGCAGTAGGGTACAATTTCATTTGGAACACAAATAATCCTATTCTGTTCTGGATTTTGTCCTGGATTCTACATCTGATTCCTGCATATATTGTTGATGGAATATGCTTAATTCTTGGAAAAGAGAGGAGGTAAGATTTTTTGAACATTATGCAACCTCTTCAGTCGTTTCGTGTAGTCGGAAGCCCGAAAGTCTGACAATCATCGTGTTACCCAGTAACTGTGTTGTGGAGGTCATTTAACTGGCCCGTTGGTCTCGTGGTCTCAAGCGCGACTGCTGAGCGGTCCTGGGTTCGATTCCCAGGTCAGGCAAAGTGATATTAGGATTATCCATTAAGAATTTGTTAGTTCCAGAGTTTGGAAGCTGGCGGTGTGATACCCTCGTACCTAGCCGTTATCACGTTAAGCCGTTTGTCCTGCGACTGATCTCTCTCCGATCGTGTCGGATTGCCTTCCCATCGAACTGAGAGAAGAGAGAGTGGCAAATGTTATATACCCTGTCCAGTAGGTTAACGGTTTTTTGACAGCTGCCTTAAAACGTACTACGAACTATTCCAGATTACGTAAAAGTTAACTTTAAAATAAATATATCGAAGCGTCAACGCACACATCGCGTATCTAACCTCAGTTTAAATTAATGCCATTTATCTTCCTACAAAGCAATTAATTCGAATGACAGTTAGTCGTTCGTTTAGGAACGTCAAGTAATAACTTGGGGATGGTTAGTGTGGAGTAATGGCAATACCGAACGCATGACCGAATTAGTTCTTGAATGATGGTAGACACTGACAGTTAGGTTGGCTAACCTGAACGAGAAAAGATGGACGCCGGGTGCGATGGTGGAGTGCGCACTTTTAGGTCGGACCGACAGATTGAGTGGTTGGCTGTTACTCCGCACTAAACTTCCCGCGTTCCTAATTTCTAATCTATCTAGATCTTAGGCATCCTAGATTATTTTTTGTTCTAAGTTTGTAAAAGTAATTACAAGTGTAAACCAAAGTTTAGCGAGTATTATTTCGGAACTCCAATTATGTTTCAACGACGGTGACGAATCTTTCGACAAATATAATTAATTATAAACTGCCTCATCTTATTGAATTACCTTATTTATGACTTCTTACAGACATTATAATACCGTATGTGTATCAATCAATGTATTATAACACATAATACATTGATTGATACACATACGGCCGATGGCCGGTCGAGCAGACGAGTCCTGGAGTGGAGACCGCGTAGAATGCGAAGGCGGAGGACAGGGTGTTGTGGCGCAGCCTGGGAGAGGCCTATGCCCAGCAGTGGACTGCGATAGGCTGAGTTGATGACTTCTTACAGACATTATAATACCGTGTATCAATCAATGTATTGTGTGTTGCTACAATCACAAGTTCCATCTGTCAAAAAACGGTTTACCTAATGGAAAGGGTATAGAGGGCAAATCTAGGGATTTAAATCTTTGTGCAGCGGGGTTTGACTTTACGGTGTCAAAAACGTTCTCTAGGAAAACACCGACTTACTTTCATAAACAACGTTTCAGTAAATTGCGGACGCTATGTGGGTCACCGCTTTTCTAGGAAACCTTATCTTTGTAGAACAGCCTACTTCCTTACATACAGAAGAGCCCTGTGTCCCAGCAGTGGAAATATTATAACCTGATTATGGATTAAGATCACTGACCTATAATATATAAGTACGTTAGACTTCATACTATCGATGACAAAATTATCGGATTTGATTTTCGCCATTTTGGCGCTGATAGTAACGTGAGAGTCCGTGGAACCAATATTTTTGATAGCGAGTTTTACAAGATGCGCATACTCTCAGGATAAAAATGTTCTAAAATAAAATAATATCTCTTAGTAAACACAAAATACACAAAAAAGTCTGATTCCACGTTTTTGACCTATATCATCAGAGACGTACCTAATTAGTTGGCACAAAAAACAACTGTCATTGCATAAAGTATATTTTAGTGCAGCGTACTTGTATAATATAGGTCAGTGGTTAGAACGGTTTTTAGTTAATTAATTATCCTTTTCTTGTCCACAGATTCGTAAAACTATATACAAAAATGCACAAGAAGTCGATAGCCCTATCATACTTTGCGTTCAACAACTGGCATTTTGTGGACAATAACACGGCGAATCTTTATGAAAATCTCTCGACAATAGATAAGGAAATATTTGACTTTGATACAACTAAAATTGACTGGCAGGAGTACATGATAACCTGGGTCTTAGGCCTTCGGAAGTACGTAATAAAAGACGGTTTAAAAGGCACGGTGTACGCAAAGAAAAAACAAATTGTTTTTAAAGTCCTATTGTACATTTTTGTGCCCTTGTACTTGTATTTGTTGTATAAGGTGGCAGGTTTTGCTATTTTAATTTTATTCTTCTTATTAGGGATGTTTTGATTAATAAATTATGTTTGTTTTAATTAGGAATAAGTGTTTGGTTTTATTGTTACGGCACCTCCACCCCTAATACTGCACTGAAATGATTCTGCCTATACCTCCAGGGGTGTCTATTCTAGAGGCACTGGAGCTTGTTGCTCAATCAAGCGAAGAGAATGTTGATTCAGATCAATGAGGGGTGGGTCGATCGATCAGGTTAAGCTACGCTTGCCGCGGTTGGTCCGTGGACGGATGACCATGTTTACATACCAAGACCCCTCCGTGCCTCGGAAAGCACGTTAAACCGTTGGTCCTGGCTGTCATACGTGGATCTTTGACAGTCGTTACGAGGACATCAGAAGCCCGAAATTCTGACTACCAGTCTTACCAAGGGGTAATTATTTTTTTATTTATTTATAAAGGGACACCAACAGCTTCTGTATACAATATATCAAATAACAGTAGATAACAGTCATGGGCTTATACAGTTGCCAATAACAGGTGAACCAACATTCTCAGATACAGTGATAAGATAAAGTATAAAAAATAAGAAAAAAAAAATTAAATGTCCAGCAGTGGGCTTCTTTTGGCTGAAATGGTGATGATGATAATATTTCCGATCTATGTAATATAATTATAATAATTATGAATGTTTAGGACAGAAATATATGCGGACTGTGATCGTCCTTTTAAAGAAAGTATAAGGCCCTACAAAAACACAGTTCATTAAGAGTAGCAAAACAGAGAATCTCTCGAACCAAACCTTGGAATAATAGTCTACTGGACACACATGGGACCAAACGTCACAATAGGCAGAAAATTATGGAAATTTGCACAGAATTCTACAGCTAATTACGAAGGCTGACGCCGGAGGATGCAAAGAAACAAGTTATTCTTAAAACTTAGTTTTAATGTATATGACGGCTGAGAGGTCTGCGCAGCTCGTCCATCATCAGTATGGTCTTGAGGCAGAGATTCCATGGCGTAGGTGACGTTGAATAACACGAAGTGTAAATACTTCACTTTTAAAAGCCGAAAGTCGTGAAAGCCGAGAAAGTTATACAAACGAAGTATCTTGACTTGGCTCGCGAGGTTGTCGACATGTGGGATTTGGACTCAGATCAGATCAGTCAGACATAGTCGTGACAGCCAATGGCTTAATAGCCAAGAGCCTCGACCAACACCTGAGGAGGCTCTCGTTGGGCAGCTGGATCAAGGACTTGAATCAGAAAGCGGTACTTCTGGACAGGGCTCGCATTGTCAGGAGACTCCTCTCTCCGGAGCCCTGACCGCGCGCCGGTAGCTTGGACCCTGTTCCCGATACCGGTGGGGTACTATTTTTTATATTTTTAAATGTTTTTATATCTTTTATATTCTAACATTTAAAAATATAATTTATATGTTTACATTTAAATAAAGGAAATAATAATAATCTTATTACAAGTACACGCCACAAACTATCCTAGAAAATGATACACACAAAATGTACAGACGCCAGCACATCAAGCTACTACAATCTGTCAAATCTCTTTAATAAGTTTTCAACTTTATCGCTAAAGCATTAAGGTTCAAGGTTGATTGGGAAAATTTGACAGTTTCGGGTAGCTTGACCTGCTGGCGTCCGTACTACGATCGCGCCATACTTACAGATAGGACTATCCACTTTAATAGACCAGCCGGTCGATTCTGTAAAAATCTCACCGTGAAAACTCAAGTGAAGTGAGCTTGATGTGAGCCCGTATTATAAAGTGCTCTGTGATGTGAGCTGTCAATAGTGTCAATCTCTAGCATTAGTTGGAATGACAGCTCACTCCACGCTCACTTCACCGAAGTTTTCACGGCTAGATGGTTACAGAATCGCACTGCAGACATAACCCTACAACCGGTCGATTCTGTGTAAATCTCACCGTGAAGTGAAATCTTGCGTGGAGTGAGCTGTCAGTGTCTTCCCGCCGACGCTAGGGATTGACCAAGCAAACATTTACAATCATAATCGAGATTTAAAATCTTTTTTCTTTCGATTATGATTGTGAATGTTTGCTAATTTTACTTTAATATTTTATGCTAATTCTATTGCTCCTTCTATATAATTTCAAAGCTAGTATTTAAGTTGTCAAAACATTCCTATTTTGTGGGGTTCTAAAATAAAATAGCAAAATAGAAACTCAGTCAGAATCTCAATGTTGTATTTTTCTCTTTTTTTTCTAGACTACTTAGTCCATAAATAGCTTGAGTTGCGACTGTGCACAGCTACTAGGCTGATGAAAATGCGCATCAACATTGTTTGTTATTATGAGCGATTGTAGATGGAGGCCTGGCTGACGGACCATAGAATTCAACCCGACGTAGTTTGTGCGGCGTGATCACTTCACCCGATTCATGACATTTCGTTCGTGAATCGGGTGCAAGTAATAAGATCACACCGCGCTTGCGCGTTAGGCACTGTCATTATCATAGTGGAGATTTGTTTTTACATGATTAACTAGTAACGCGTTAGGTACGTATAAGAACTACTACTAGTGGGTTACGAGTGATCGTACGTGGAGTAATTTCAAAAAGGAATTCACGCCTTTGTGTCCGAAAACACCAGACATTGCAAATATTTTATTCGACGTAATGAACACCAATTCGGATAATTACTCTACGTATGCGGATTACGCCCGACGCTCGATACTTCGATTACGCAAAGTGCGCGGACTCAGTGAAGAGCTTGTTGTCCGTGGCATTGTGGATCCTCACATTAGAGCATCAGCTATTAATGCTAAGTTGTCACCTAACGACAGAGTTGAATTTTTGTCCAATTATGTAAAACAGCCTACTTCTAGGACACAAAGTTCACATCCTACCCCCAAAATAGTTCTGTTAAAAGTAATCATGCGGGTAATGTAATTAGAAAGCGTAGGCTTGAGGAGGGTAAGTGTTTTTCGTGTGGCGTGGCCGGACATAAACAGGCTGCTTGCAATAAGAAACTGAAGGTCGATGAAAATACGAATACCAGCAATTCTGTTTCCAAACCGGTGTATGTGCCCCTAAAATCTGAACCTTGTTCTTTTTGCAAAAAACCTGGCCACAAAGTAGATAACTATTTCGTAAAACAAAAATCAGAATCGCGCAATCAAAATAACGTTAATTTTTGTTTAGAAAATAAGACTACCCGCAATAACGACGTTGTAGTAGCCGTTATACAGGGTATACCGGTGGATGTATTAATCGATAGTGGGTCAACCATATCGCTTATATCATCGTCACTGCTGAAACATTTCAAGTGTGCGCACAAGCCAGCATTTCGCGTATTGTGAGGATTGGGAAGTCAAGAAATCGAAAGCACTTCCTATGTCATTTTACCAATTGAATTTGACGGTTTAACACTTGAGGTAGATTTATTTGTCGTAGCACCAGAGTTTATGAATACACCTATTATTGTGGGAACCGATGTGCTCAATAGGGAGGGTGTTCAATACGTTCGCACGCGTAATTTTCAATCTCTTACTAGAAGGGTAGACAGTGCGGAAGAGGTGATGACTGTTCAGTATGACGAGCCAATACCGATTAACACGCCTCTCATAGGTGATCAGTTACAACGTCTACTCCATATGATAAATGAGTTTTCTGCATATTTCATATCCGGTACCGCGACATCTACCGTAAATACAGGGTGTATGACGAAAAAACTGAGCAACAATACTCCCGTCAATTACCGTCCTTATCGAATGTCTCATTGAGAAACGCTTCGTGTTCGTGAGATAGTTAAAGATTTGATCATCAAAGGTGTTATTCGCGAATCAGAGTCTGACTATGCAAGCCCAATTCTTTTGGTTAAAAAGAAAGACGGATCGGATAGGATGTGTGTAGATTTCCGTAAGCTGAATGAAATCACTGTTAAGGATCGCTTTCCATTACCGCGAATTGACGATTACATAGACCGATTAGGACGTAATACGTACTTCACCAGTCTCGATATGGCAACTGGTTTTCACCAAATTCCTCTTCATAAGGAGTCTGTTGCAGTCACTGGATTCGTTACACCTGAGGGCCATTTTGAATATCTAAAAATGCCCTATGGTTTGGCCAACGCTCCGGTGGTATATCAACGCTTCATATCAAAGACGTTGCGCAAATTTATCGACTCTGGTGATGTACTTGTCTACATAGATGATGTCTTGATTTTGAGCTAGACGGTGGACCAGGGTTTCAATCTTTTGTACCAGGTTCTTAGAGCTTTAACGGAATCTGGGTTTTCTGTTAATTTGAAAAAAATGTTTCTTTTTAACGACTGAAATAGAGTATTTAGGACGTAGAATTAGCCAAGGTCAGGTACGACCGAGCTCCAGCAAAATAAAGGCCCTTGTTGACTGCCCTGAACCGAAAAACGTTAAACAGGTCCACCAGTTTCTAGGCTTAGCTAGCTACTTTCGTAGGTATATACCGGGTTTCGCTCAGAGGACTGCTTGTATCGCGGCCCTCACTAAGAAAGGGATACAATTTAATTGGGGAAAAGAACAGCAGGCTGCTCGAAATGAAATACTTGAGTGTTTGACTAATGAACCCGTCCTAGCGATATATGACCCTTCTTTGCCGATAGAAGTCCACACGGACGCTAGTTCCATCGGTTACGGACCTGTCCTATTTCAAGTGCACAATGGCGGTCACAAGCGAGTGGTTGCCTATTTCAGCAAGCTTGCACAAGGCGCGGAAAATAAGTATCATTCATACGAGTTAGAAACCCTCGCAGAGATAAAAGCTTTGCAGCATTTTAGACCTTACCTTGTGGGTGTGCGTTTCACCGTTATTACAGACTGTAATGCGTTGAAGCTCACACAGCGCAAGAGAGATTTATTACCTAGGGTAGCCCGATGGTGGGTCTACCTTCAAGACTTTAATTTCGGTTTGGAATATCGCAAAGCCACACTTATGTGTCATGCTGATTATCTGAGTCGGAACCCTGTCAATATCTGTACCATTCAGAAACCTCAGAATTGGGCACGTATTGCATAGGCTGCCGATGAAGATACTCAAGCTCTCATACAAAGACTCAATGACGGGCAACTGGATGCCACGCGATATATTGTCAAGAACGATGCTCTTTACGTCAAGTATTCCCCTACTGGCGAATCTTCCCGTTACCTTTGTTATATTCCTAAAGGACATCGGCTTAGTCTCCTTCGTGTGTTCCATGATGAACATAATCATTTTTCAGTTGACAAAACGGTTAATTTAATTACAAAGCACTTTTGGTTCCCTGGGTTGCGGAATTTAGTTTTAAAATACATTTCACATTGCCTAGTGTGTATTGCGCATAAGAAGGTGGCACGAACCCCATTTCAATCTATTAGTTCTTGGGAAAAGCCAGACCTACCCTTCGAAAATATTCACATAGATGCCTTGGGACCTCTCCCTGAAGCCGATGGGTACCGTCATGTCCTAATAGTCATTGATGCCTTTTTCAAGTTTTGTCTCCTATACCGTATGTATCGGCAGGATGCGAATGAGTTTTTTTTTTCGGGATGGGAAATCATCAAATGACCCCTCCCGCTCTGGGTGGAGCGGAAGGGAGTGTCAGACTCTTACTGACTAAAACCCACCCATGTTCCTTCCTTCGCCCTTTATGTTCCGGGGTAGCGGTAACCCTTTCGGACAATCCCGCTGCCCCGGCAGGCTTCGGCCCTGAGGGGCCCCTCGTTATGCTGACATCTCTTTGAGGCGCGCGTGGAACACTTACGCGCCGTCCGGCACGGGCCTGGTCCTGATCGGGCGGTGAGCTACCCATTGCTCTCCGCCCGCAGGCCCGCGCCTACGGTGGCCGGTAGTCGTCGCTCGACTCCCGACGCCCGGGGCGTCTCCCGCGACGGCTGGGACGGGAGGCTCTCTCCCTCATCCGTCCCGCCACCTCCTTCGCTAGCATGACTGCTTCGCAGAAGGAGGCGACTGCCTCCCACTCCCTCTCGCTCCGGACCATGGCTTGCACCAGGGCCGGGCGCGAGAGGCCGCCGCCGCTGCCGATCGCCTCTACGAGGACACGGCGGTGCTCCGCCCAAGCGGGGCAGACCTCCACCGTGTGCTCCACCGTGTCCTCTGGGCGATCCTGGCAATGGTGACACCCGGGCGTTTCCTCCCGCCTGATGATGTGCAGGAACCTCCCGAAACTTCCGTGTCCGGTGAGGACCTGCGTCAGGCGGTAGGTGAGGGCGCCGTGGCGCCTCTCTAGCCACTCCTCAAAGAGGGGTCTTATCGCCGCTATCGCGGCGTGCCCTGCGCTGGGTTGCGACAGTCGCTCTTTCCATGTCGCCATGAGATCGAGCCGGAGGTCCGTCCGCTCCGCAGCAATTTGCCGCGGGAGCGGACTGTCAGAGTAGGTAAGATATGAATTCCGCAATGTTGTTTTTCCATCTTTTTGCAACTAAAAATCCTATCCCATACAGTCCTCCACTTTGTCCATTATAACAGAATATGGTGTTTTCTCTCTCTATTGTGTCTTCCCCGTTTCTTCTCACTTCTGATAAGCCAACAATATCCCAGTTGATCTCAGTCAGCGCATTTTCGAGCTCAAGCAGACGATCTTCAAATTTCAAGGTACGAATGTTGTAGGTAATAACGTTAAGTATTTTACCGGTATCCGGTTGATTTGCCGTGGTCGTTGAACGGAGGATCGATCTCGCCCGGGGATTCTTAGCACCCCTGTCCTGGGCGAGGTTCCCCATCGTCATCAGCTGCAACACCACTGGAGCCGCCGGGCATTTGGGGCCTTTTGTTCTTCTTCTTCATCATGTTTGTGGAGGGGATTAGACATTTAACCCATCACGCTTGTCTAATGCGGGTTGACGGGTGAACAGTGAACCTGCTCACTCGGTTCGTGGGTGCCGCAGTTAACAGTCATATTTACCTTCATCACCCTAAAATTGACGTCCTGTTCTTACGCCAAGTGTCCAACTCAGGCCATTCGCAAATTGTGGCAGTTCGCATGCCCTAAGTTGGTTTTTGTTTACTCTGGTAAACAAAAACCAACTGCACGGGATGATCCTGCACGGGATGATAAGCAGCTCAAACATTCTACGTTTTTCTATTGATCCCAAATCAGCATGGAAGACTGTTATATCTACTGTTATTTGATATTTTGTATACAGAAGCTGTTGGTGTACCTTTATAAATAAATAAATAAATAAATAAATACGAGTACCCCTTGGTAAGACTTGTTGTCAGAATTTCGGGCTTCTGACGTCCCCGTAACGACTGTCAAAGATCCACGAATGGCAGCCAGGACCAACGGCTTAACGTGCTTTCCGAGGCACGGAGGGCTCTTGGTATGTAAACATGGTCACCCATCCACGGACCAACCGCGGCAAGCGTAGCTTAACCTGATCGATCGACCCGCCCCTCATTGATCAGAATCAACATTCTCTTCGCATTATTGAGCAACAAGCTCCAGTGCCTCAAGAATAGACACCCCTGGAGGTATAGGCAGAATCATTTCAGTGCAGTTTTAAGGGTGGAGGTGCCATAACAATAAGTAAAACAAAACACTTATTCCTGATTAACACAAACATAATTTATTAATCAAAACATCCTAAATAAGAAGAATAAAATTAAAATAGCAAAACTTGCCACCTTATACAACAAATATAAGTACAAGGGCACAAAAATGTACAATAGGACTTTAAAAACAATTTGTTTTTTCTTTGCGTACACCGTGCCTTTTAAACCGTCTTTTATTACGTACTTCCGTAGACCTAAGACCCAGGTTATCATGTACTCCTGCCAGTCAATTTTAGTTGTATCAAAGTCAAATATTTCCTTATCTATGGTCGAGAGATTTTCATAAAGATTCGCCGTGTTATTGTCCACGAAATGCCAGTTGTTGAGCGTAAAGTAGGATAGGGCTATCGACATCTTGTACATTTTTGTATATAGTTTTACGAATCTGTGGACAAGAAAAGGATAATTAATTAACTAGAAACCGTTCTAACCACTGACCTATATTATACAAGTACGCTGCACTAAAATATACTTTATGAAATGACAGTTGTTTTTTGTGCCAAATAATTAGGTACGTCTCTGATGATATAGGTCAAAAACGTGGAATCAGACTTTTTTGTGTATTTTGTGGTTACTAAGAGATATTATTTAATTTTTATATTAGAACATTTTTATCCTGAGAGTATGCGCATCTTGTAAAACTCGCTATCAAAAATATTGGTTCCACGGACTCTCACGTTGCTATCAGCGCGAAAATCAAATCTGATAATTTTGTCATCGATAGTATGAAGTCCAACGTACTTATATTCGTCACCTCTACGGCAAACTTACGAATCTGCAGTTTTTGTAAATTTGACATTTCCATTAAAAACTACACCTTATGTTGTCCTACACAAGGTGTAAAATTTTCAAAATTCTATCACTAACGGTTACAGAAATGTCATAGTGCGAATCTAACTTTTTTGTTGATACACCCATACTAAACTTACGAAACTGATATCAGTTGTTTTGGCGTAGTTGAAAACGTGAAGTCCGAAAAAAATGCACCATGGTCAACCTACGAATCTGTCATATTCGTGAGTTGAGATCATAGCACACTTTAATAAATCGATCTAGCGACTCACAGCAAACATACGAATATGTAAGATTCGTAAGTTCACATTGGTAGAATATATTCTTTAAGAGACTCAAGTAACCCATAGCAAACTTACGAATCGAGCAGTTTCGTTAATTTATATTGGTACCTTGTTTACTTGGGATATTTGAACCTCTTTGGGTTCAAATATCCCATAGTAAACTTCTGAATCGGGCATTTTCGTAAGTCCGCATTGGGAGTTTTTTTAAAAAGAGTCTATAATGCCCCATAGCAAACTTACGAATTGGGCATTTTCGTAAATTTACATTGGTAATTTGATTAAGAAAGAAATAAATTATTTTTAGTAGCTTTATATTAATCAAGGTTTTAAGTAATACTAAAAATACAAGGAAATATTAATATCACAACATAGCAAACAAAATAAAAAAGTAACGATATTAGTTCGAAGTTATTCATAATCGGGAACGCAACTGCCGAACGTTGTATTGGTGAAAGCGAGACAGAGTATTTTATTATCGTCATTTAATTCAAAAGTATCGGGCAACGGTCAATACAATACAATAATTGTAACAAACGTCAGGGAAGACGTAGTGTCGTCGTCTTTTGTTTGCTATTATCCTTATTTCGTTTGTAACAAGTGTTCTGTGTTTTAATTTAAAATTTGTGAAGAGGTGTGTATCAATAATAACAGAATAAAAAATGGAAGCTAATGAAAACGTGAGTATTAAATGATTCAATTGTTAAATATTATTATATTTGTAATAACATAACTATTAATTTTATCGGAAGACGATTTTAACGAATAATTGTTATTTAATTTTACAGATTTTGTCATTAGAACAGTTATTGGATAAAAAACAGAAATTAATGGATATCAGAAAAATCATGATGTTTCAAATCATGTAGATGTAGTTGATTATTGCGATAGTGATGACAGTGTTAGGGATCCGGATTACGTCTCGAATAATAACGGAATATATATAGATGAATCGACCAGCTCTTGTTCATCTTTGAATGATAACGAAAATCATGAAAAATCAACAGAACTTATTTTGCCTACGGCTGACGAAAATATACGACGTTTTTCGGAAACTAGCAGACTTAACAGCGGCAGTAAGCGACAATTTCAAGTTACCTCCAAACTACCAGAGAGGCGATGCTCGGAAAACGACTTGCAGCAGATGCAACCACCTGCAAAAATATTGAAAAGACGTGCTTCTATGTCCGGTGCCATATTTTCAATAATTAAGTCTAGCTCACCGAAGAAAAAGCATGTTTCAAATCCTAATACCTGGAAAAGACGTATCGAAAGGAGTAAACGTTTAAGAGGTAAAGCCTATAAAACAATCAAAGGAAAATATGTTGCGGCTGCGACGTTGAAGCAACCCAAGTGTCTGACAAAAGACAAACATAAATGCAAAGCTAATGTACCTGAAGATGCGAGAAAAATAATTTATGACTCATTTCGAGCTATGGAATCATTACAAGCACAGCGTCAATTTATTATCCAACACGTTACAAAAGAAAATAAGAAACGATCTACTGTAAATGGTCCATCGCGCAAAGTAAGTACGCATCAATATTGTTTTACAGTAAACAATAAAAAAGTTACTGTATGCAGAGATTTCTTTTTAGACACTTTAAACATCAAGGAAGGAATAGTACGGGGAGCTTTAAAAAAGATTTCTGAAGAAGGGGTTCTTTTAGCTGACAAAAGAGGCAAAAAACCTCCATCTAACAAACTTTCTAGTGAGAGACTTGATCGAATTAAAAACCATATTTTTTCATTTCCTGCCATGGAGTCGCACTATAGCAGAAAGAGTTCAGGTATCTAGATTCTGGACTGAATGTGACCATCATGTATTCATTATACAAAAAAAAATGTGAAGATGAAGACGAGATCCCAGCAGGAATAGAGACTTACCGGAAAGTCTTCAGGTCCTATAAATTAAAATTCCATGTGCCAAAAAAGGATCTCTGCAAAAAGTGCGTTGCTTACAAGGAATTAAAAACACATGACCTGAGCAGCCCTGAAGAGGAAAATCATTCAAAACATCTTAAGCGGCGCGACGACGCTTATCTGCGTCGAGACGCAGACAAAACAGCAGCAAAGAACGATCCGAAGACTTTGGCATTTAATTTTGACCTAGAAGCAGTCCTCCAAACTCCTAAGGGTGCGTCTGGACCATTCTTTTATGTTCGGAAATTAGCTGTATACAATTTAACATTTTATAAATTTGGCGATCAAGACGTAGACTGTTTTACTTGGGACGAAACGGAGGGTAAACGGGGAAGTACTGAAATTGCAACTTGTGTTTTCAAATATATTTGTAGTCAAAAACAAGGCGTAACACATGTGAGAATGATGTCAGATAATTGTGGCGGCCAACAAAAAATTATAGTTTTTGCTGTATGTTGCTCCACTTTAACGAATCATTCCACAGTAAACATAATTGATCATGTTTTCTACGAGTCTGGACATAGTCACATGGAGTGTGATTCTATTCACTCGAAAATAGAACAGAAATGTAAAAATACAGCAATTTACACTCCGGATGGGTGGATACAGGTGATGAGACTAGCCAGAACTAATCCTCGGCCATTTAATGTGAATGTCTTAGTTTATGACGATTTTTTAGATTTCAACCCCAATCAGTGTCAGTTCGTGGAAGCTAGAAAACAAAGTTCGAAGAAGAAATGCTCAAATAAAATTAAAAGAAATAATGAACAAGAAGACAATGGAGCACTAGAGGAGACAAGACCCAAAGTGAAGATAAATTTCCAAGATGCTGTGTGGATTCAATACCGTAAAGACAACCCTAAATCAATATTTATTAAAACTGACTACAATGACGAGACCTTTAAAGAATTTAATATAAAACCAAAAAGAGGAAAAAGTACGTGCATAGTACCAAAAAATATTTACACAGAAAGAATACCCATTTCCAAACAAAAAAAAAGAGATCTCTTAAAACTCTGTACCGATAACCAATTCCCAAAATATTACCATTCCTTTTATAAAAACCTCCCAGATTCGGAAGCTATTGAAGATCGCTTGCCTGAACCAGATGCTGAAGAAGATGAGAAACTGTAGGAGTACTTACAGTTTCTCATCTTTTTTCTACGATTTTCTCTTACTTTGATTGTTTTGTGAAAGTCGCGACTATATTGTTTTTGTCTTAAATAAATAGTTACGATTATTTGTATAGGTACGTATTTTATTATTACTCTAATACTCCAAACATAATTATATGAATTCACTTGTTTTTTTTCTGAAACGTGTTATTACTATTATTTATCTTATGAGATAAATCACGTCTTTTAAAGGAATAATTAGTATAATTATAATATCGTGAATATATTATTCTAATAGGTACTACAAGAATAACAAATAAATGCATTTTCATTACTTTACACCTTCATACATTAGAGTTCAAATGCACTTTCGTAAGTTTACCAAAATATTTATTCAATAGTTTTCTTATGAAAGTACGAAACTACCACTTTCGTAAGTTTGCTAAAGCGTAATATAATACCTTTGAACTCTCGTGTATGAAGGTGTAAAGTAACGAATATGCATTTATTTGTGATGCGTGTTATATATGTACAATCCATTCATGGTAAATAAAAACAGGCGGATTTTGAAACTGAAATTCATCGCAGAATTTATTACATCCCTTTCCTAAAAATAAATATCGTCAATCTAAAGTTTCAAAACGCTCCCCTGTAAAATTTGGTTTTTGCAGTTTCGTAAGTTTACCATAAAGGTGAACAATACTTAAAGTTAACTTTTACGTAATCTGGAATAGTTCGTAGTACGTTTTAAGGCAGCTGTCAAAAGACCGTTAACCTACTGGACAGGGTATATAATATTTGCCACTCTTCTCTCAGTTCGATGGGAAGGCAATCCGACACGATCGGAGAGAGATCAGTCTCAGGACAAACGGCTTAACGTGATAACGGCTAGGTACGAGGGTATCACACCGCCAGCTTCCAAACTCTGGAACTAACAAATTCATAATGGAAAACCATAGTATCACTTTGCCTGACCTGGGAATCGCACCCGGGACCGCTCAACAGTCGCGCTTGCGACCACGAGACCAACGGGCCAGTTAAATGACCTCCACAACACAGTTACTGGGTAACACGATGATTGTCAGACTTTCGGGCTTCCGACTACACGAAACGACTGAAGAGGTTGCATAATGTTCAAAAAAATCTTACCTCCTCTCCTTTCCAAGAATTAAGCATATTCCATCAACAATATATGCAGGAATCAGATGTAGAATCCAGGACAAAATCCAGAACAGAATAGGATTATTTGTGTTCCAAACGAAATTGTACCCTACTGCAGCTGGCGAAGGGTAGTTATCTTTAACTGTGGTAGATAAAATATGTACGATGCTACCTGTGAAATAAGAATTAAAATGCTAAAACGACTGTAATCTCCGGGGATAGGATTTTTGTACGGAACCTGGCATACCTAACTGTCCGGCATTTTGATTTTTTTCAAAATGATGACCACGCATGTGACCTATATAATCGATAGCTGACTTCGATGCAAACCGAAAATATAATATTACCACGATCAAATTGTTCAAAACGCAAGTAAAAAAATGGATGTCACGTGATCAACTTTGAACGTTAATATCTCGGAAACGTGACGCTTTACGGGGTTAGATCTTAGTATGTTTTCTATTTGCATTGACGTCAGCTATCGATTTATATAGGAATCATCCGTGGCCGCCATTTTGAAAAAAATACAAAATGGCGGACATGTCCACGTGGCACGTGTCCTTCAAAGCCCTTTACAGACTGAATTTTGAGTTTAGTTTGCTAATTGGTTACGCGTTTCATTGGAATACGAACTTAATTCTTGTTTGTAAAGGCTTACCAACTAAATACATATATCGAAGGCAGACTGTATAATTCGTCATTATACATACGGCACCGTCCGTTTGCATACTGACGCCGTTATGTGTAATGCCTAAGACAAAATGTATAACGCCTAGGCATTATGTAAAAGTCCTTGAAACGTATACATAGTACCTAGGCGAATTGATACAAGTAGTTTAATTTTCTACCACCTGGTGCGCTGCTAAACGGATAGCACAAAAAAGTTCAGTAATTATAGATAACCGCTGAACGTTGTTCAGTTGTTATACATAACGAAGCTGTTTTGTAAAACAACTAGCGGTTTCGTAAAACAGCGGCTTCTACAATCCACCTGCGACATATATACAAGCTGACTTTTTTACAGTTTGGACAAAAACAGGACATACAAGGTGAACGGAGTAGAAGCCTATGGCACGGAAATCCTTTTTTTTAAACCTAAAATAAATACTATTACTTATTTGAATTAAACTTATAATAATAAAACTAATTAAGTATCAAATTATCAATGTCATCGTAGCGACATACATACCTTTGATTGAAACTATCGGCCAGCTTCAATCAAAGGGTTGAATGTAAAAAAAGGAGAGATTTCTCTGCCATAGACTGCTACACCGTTCACCTTTTATACCCTGTTTTTGTCGAGACGATAAAAAAAGCCAGCCGGTATACAGGGTGACTGGTAATTTGACGTATTTCTTCCAGCATGTGACAGTGGGACTCATTTGCAACAATTAAGCACCCCATAATGCCTAGGCGACAATTCATGAGATTCGAGAAAACCCTAATTTTAGTATTTTTGAATAGTCCCTAGAATTTGTGACTAAATATCACTTTTTCCTAAACTCTCACATTGAATAGTCTTCATTGCTATTTCATTATGTACCTAATACTTTAACAAACCTTTCGATGTTACCAAATTCTCTAAAACATCAAACAGCTAAAAGTTATAGGAAGAAGTTTATTAGCCAAGCCATTTTTAAGGTGAAACTTGGTGGGTTTTACACCTGCTTCCCAAAGACCACAACTCACACTAAAATGTTGCTGGGTAGTCAAAAAGTAGAAGGATAAGATAAACCAGTTAATTATTTCGATTATCACATCATTTTTAAATATTTCAACAATTTGCAAATTCGACCTTTGCCATTAACGATTGTTTCATTGGCACCTATAAATATTTATTAAACTTTGTACCTCTTTAGAATAGAATAGAATACTCTTTATTGTACACCATACAAATTATGAAACATAAATATATAAATTTTTTACAAAGGGTGACACAACACATCACACTCATCTTTACATAGCTGATTAAATGAAGAACACGTCTTCATAATAAATTTCCCCGTAATTTGTACGCTTCATCATCAGTACACAGAGGTTTTACTTACAATTCTCGCTAGTGTACCTTCAGGTCAACCTTCCCCAAATACCAACAGGGTATTTAACACATTTCTATGTCATGTAGCCAGATTCTCGCGACCAGGTCACAAGTTGAGTCGCAACTATCGAGTGGTCAGTCGTAGTCGATGAGAGATGTCATAATCACTGATCACTTGCCGCTTGGTTCGCGACCTGATGGCGACGGCCTGGCTACACGACGTAGGAATGATTGCTGGGTGGTGAGGAGGTAAAGGGATAACATAAATCAGTTAATTAATTCGATTATGACATCATTTTTCATTTTCTTAATATTTCAACAATTTGCAAATTCGACCTTTGCCAGCATTATTGACTGTTTCATTGGCACCTTTAAATATTACTTTAATTTTTGTATTCCTCGTTATACAGCTGATTAAATGAAGATGTCGTCCCCATAATTTGTAGGCTTAATTTCATAGTAAAATTTTGAGATAACTGCTGCCAAAGTTCGTGAAAATAAATGGCAGGGGGTGTTACTAACACCCCCTGCCATTTATTTTTTTGATATTTTCTATGTACAGAATTTTCACTTCTATAGATTTATTATAAGTATAGATTGTTACTAGACCGACACCGAACCCAAAAACGTGATTAAAAAAATTTTTGTCTGTCTGTCTGTCTGTCTGTCCGTCTGTCTGTCTGTCTGTTTTTTTTTTTTTTTTTTTTTAATAAAAACGTTGCCCCACACTAGGATTTTCTCCTGTATCGTGGGTGCGTTTACAAACATTTAAACTCACATACACAAACAGCCAGACCCGGAACAACTACTTGTAGGTCATACAAATATTTGTTCCGTGCGGGAATCGAACCCGCGACACGCAGCGCAGCAGTTAATCGCTTAACTACTGCGCCAACCGTGCCGTCCGTGTTTGTTCAGGCATCACGCAAAAACTACCGGTTCGATTACGATGAAACTTGGTATAATTATTCTTTAATATCCTGGGCACCACACTGGGTACTTTTTATCCCGGAAAAGTATATACAATAAAAAACAAATTTAATTTTGCGGTTCGATCCCTAAATCCGATTACTGTACCAACCGCAAATAATAAGTTTGTCGTAGGTTACGTCACCCGCAGTGGAGTTCACTAATATAATAGAATATAGAAAGTGGCCGTAAGGGGCGCTGCACACGGCTAAGATACTGTAATATTTTATCTTAAGATACAATATCGCAAAATCCCGAAAAACTAATATCTTAGTTTTTAGGGATTTTGCTTATTTATTGAGTTTAGATTAGTTATCATCAGAAATAGGTTTATTTAGGTAGGTAGGTATTTTATTTTCTGTTATCGAGTTTATTTTTTTTTTTTTAATTAGGTAGGTTATGTTACTTATGTTTACTTTTATAAGGTGTAGACGTAAATAATAAATAATGATTAAGATCTCATAATTCATTCATTTCTGAATGAATTATGAGATCTTAATAATTATTTTCAAAAACAACTACCTTTTGAAGAGTGAAGTGGGGTCTTAAAAAATAACAGATTTGACTAAGTGCGTATGAAAATGAAAATATACACGCCAAGTACACACGGCTACACATCAAGCTATGCATTTCCAGTTTTAGCTGACCTCGCATTGTATAGGTTTTTCGTACAATCAGAAGGCAGCTTATACTGGTTTTGTATAGCTTGATGTGTAGCCGTGCGTAACTTAAAAAACAATATTTTTTTTGTTTGTCTGTTTGTTGCAGCTAATCTTCGAAACTGCTGGACCGGTTCTGACGGGACTTTCACTGGCAGATAGCTGATGTTATGGAGTAACATAGATTTAATTATTTAAACTTTTTGCATACAAAAAAGGTACAAAGGCTGACTTAATGCCTTAACCGATTCCGTGCGGATGATGCCGCACAGGCACCATGTAAATGTATTGCGTATGGCGTATGATGCCCGAGAGGATACAAAACTAAAACATAAAAAACTCGGCTAAAACGATATTTGTCAAGTGTCCCGTAAATAAATGTGTCTTTATTTGTCACCCATATCATGCCCACAGTGTTCGTTTCAAGTAATTTCGTAAATTAGCAGACTTCAGGGGTTGAAAACCTAGTGGTCGTCTTTTCGGTGTTCGTGAAATTATCTTTTGTTAATTTTTCTGTGCATGTTCTGTGGAAACACGAAAAAAAGCTAAAAGTTACAATTCACGGCGGATGATTCCCCAGGGGAATCATCTAATTCTCTGGCGCTTGGTGCCCCACAGGTATCACGGAATTTTTGTTCGACGCCAGGCACTAAAGATTGCTACAAAGACCTCCGCACGGAATCGGTTAATAGGATGTATAGGCTACTTTTTGTTTCGGTAGCATGTTCCCGTGGGATAATTTCCGACATCCACGCGGGCGAAGCCGGGGGCAGAAGCTAGTAGTTAATAAACTTCTTCCTTTAACTTTAACTGTTTGATATTTTAGAAAATTTATTTATACCAAAATGTGTGTTAACGTATTAGGTACCGAACGGAATGGCAAATAAAGCAATTCAATTAAAGAATTTAGAGAAAATTGATATTTACTGATGAATTCTGGGAAATTTCCAAAAACATATTAAAATGGATTTTTCTCGTATCTCATGAATTTTCGCCTAGACACTATGTGGTGCTTAACTGTTGCAAATGGGTCCCACTGTCACGTCCTGGCAGGAATTCGTCAAATTACAAGTAACCCTTTTGAAATGATATGCAAAATAATAATCCGCTATCTTATGCAAATGTGAACAAGCAATAAACTTTATTTGGTTCATAATTCTAATAAACTTTCGATAGGCCCGTGCGGCTGTTACCACTACAAAAGAGATTGTCTTTCAACCCAACTCACTCCATCGAACAGGATTCCTTGTCGTAGCTACAGTATAAATCCTCGGCTTCCCACCCCCAGTAGCAGCTCTCTTGGCCGTCTCCCAGGCCGCAGTTATGATGGCGTTGTTCACGTGGTCCACGGGGACCAGGCCGACATGCATGTGAACATCCGCATAGGTTACGCGCATAAGACCCAGGACGGGACCCACGACGACCTGGAATGGTTGGTACCAATATATTACATGAAACGACTGCCTATCTGACTTTTCACAACCCAGTTACTGGGTAATACGATACCCCATGGTAAGACTGGTTGACCGAGAAATGAGGAAAATGTCGTGAGGAAAGTTTTGAGTATGAATTTCGATGGCTATTAGAGCTTCTGACGACTCGTAACGACTGCCAAAGGTCCACGAATGACACAGCAGGAACCGACGGCTTAACGTGCTTTCCCAGGCAAGGAGGGGTCTTGATAAAGATGTTCACCCATCAACGGACCAACTGCGGCAAGCGCAGCTTAACCTGATCGATCGACCTGTGCGGCTGTTATTACTTAGCCACAAGCCCCTCTTGGTTTTGTTATTGTTATTAATAATTAATTGTTTATTTATTTTACTTCAAACGTCCTAGTTTATCATTTGTGACTTCAAGTTACAGCTATAATAATTCCTCTCTCTGGAGCCCAGACCGCCGGTAGCTTGGACCCTGTTCCCGATACCGGGGGGTACTATGTTTTATATTTGTTGAGACCGCTCGCGCTTCACTCAACATCGCCGCGCGCTGGCGGCAGTGAACGAGGGGTGCGGGGACAGCGGGGAATCAGCTGGCCAACGGCCGAGCGCGACCCCCCGCGCCGCACCGCCGCGACAGTCAGCTGTTGTTCTCCATAATACACGGCTGCGCTAGCGCGTCTTAAATTCTCTCTTAACATCTTGTTTTAAATGTTCAACCGACCGTTGTAATTTTATATTTTTTATTACTTCATTATACTTGTTATACAGTCCACTATAATTTCATTTTGCTCCACCACGACCTATCGTCGCGATCATTGGTCCTTCTACCGTTAGCGTTTTGAACCGAACAAAGAAAAAAAACGGCAATTTTTTAAATTTAAATTCAACGGTTTGTCGGTTCGAGAACAAAGGATCTTCGAGTTCAAGTTCACAAGAGGTCTTCATTTTCTGCGTGTCATCGCCTGCATTTGGTCATCGTGAACGTCGATACGGCGACAGCCGTCTTCATCGACTTCAAACCAACGGGCGACGCAAGCAAAGATCGTCGGAACCTGGGGCAAGAAGACTTAGAAGACAACTTCACTTCAACATTCATCAACTGGAATTGGAAAAGTTCCAGGATCTATACGTCGGAGTCACAGCCGTCAGCTCATCATCAGAGGTTGACAGCATAAAACCGTGAGAACGTTCCAATTCCTTTGTTCCAACATTTCCCTTTCAATTAAGTAGTAATTTCGTCAATTTAGTAATTTCAATCTTCAGCCCATCAACTTGTTTAAACAGTTTCCATTGTTTTATACAGTAAGTAGTTTAATATTTTTTATTCATTAGATTTTTTTTTTCAATCACAGTCTTATTATCTATCAAATTCCTCTTACTCTTAATCATATTCATTGCTATTTCCAATTAATATATTTTGCATTATTCCATCTAATTGAATTTAATTTAATTTGTTTTTGTGTAGAGGAAACGTTGCATCATTCGCTTTGCGTTGCTCAGCTGATTCGATTGGAAACGCCTAGCGCCTTTGTAATAGCAATCTCATATCGTGCTGCTTATAGCTCCCGTGCTTTCTTCACAACTTATTGCTAATCGTTTACTTTAAGTAATTTTCGCTTAACATTAATTGATTTTTTTTTCTTTTTACCCTCTCTTTCTTACTGCAACTGCTAAATTTTCATTGTCATGGCTGACATTAAAAGTTTTATTAAGAAGCGAGCTTCCATTAAAGCCAAGCTTACGCAGTTTAATTCTTATTTAAATGTTTCTAAGTCTTGCGAAAAGTTGAGTGAGGTACAAGTCATCGAAATCGAATACCGACTTAATATATTTGAAAGCCTTTATGAGAAATATGAGTTTAGAGTTCCTGGAAGGATTTGGGGGAGGCCTTTGCCCAGCAGTGGGACAGTATAGGTTAATTAAAAAAAAAAATGAGAAATATGATGCATTACAGGATGAATTGGAGGCGTTGGTGGATGACCCTAGCGAGCAATATGCGGAACGCGAAGAATTTGAAAAGCTGTACTACGGCTTGGTGGCTTCTGCACGCCAGCTGATCACCGGTGCAAGAAGGCTTCTTACGGGGGACTCCGCAAGCGAGGTGGATTCTTGTATTACTAGTACACACAAACACAATTCAATTCGTTTACCTAAAATTGACTTACCCAAGTTTTCAGGTAGCTATCATGATTGGCTGGAGTTCAGGGATACCTTTGTTTCTATAGTACACAATAACACATCCTTGGATAAAATAAATAAGTTACACTATCTGCGTGCTTCTTTAAAGGGTAGTGCTTCTCTTGTTATTGATAACCTTGACTTCAGGTCAGAAAACTACGACGCTGCCTGGAAGTTACTCTGTCAGAGGTATGACAACAAAAGATTGCTTGTTAACAATCATGTGCAAGCGCTCTTTAACGTTCAGCCTATAGATAGAGAGTCAAGTAAGTCACTACGTTACATAATTGACGCAACAAATAAAAATCTTACGGCTTTGGCCACCCTTGGTCAACCCGTTCAAAACGCCTTTGTTGATGTGCTTATCATTTACATAATGACCAGTAAGCTCGACCATGTTACAAATCGTCAGTGGGAAGAGCACAGAAACACTTTTTCCGAACCTCCTACGTTATCTGCGTTTACTAGCTTCATCAGTGGCAGAGCTGACTTACTGGAGACACTTGAGGAGTCTAAGCCTATAGCAACAGCTAAGAATGAACACACTACACCTGCGACCAAATCTAAGAGCAGTGCTGTGGTAACTGAAAAGTCATTAAAACCATTGTCATGTCCCATGTGTCGTCAGGATCATTTTATTTTTGCATGCGAGCAGTTTAAAAGTCTCTCGGTACAGGCTCGTATTACAAAGGCTCAGGGTTCAAAAGTGTGCATGAATTGTCTTCGTCCAGGTCATGATGTCTCTAGATGCAAACTAGGTCATTGTAAATATTGTCGTCAAAAACACAACACTTTATTACATGTCGATAGTGATAATGTTCTTCCTAGTGCACACAACACTGCATTATCAGCTAGTCAATCGTTTACATCTCGAGTAATTTTACTTTCCACAGCGCTCGTGAGGGTGACCGGTGCTGACGGTAACCACCATGCAGCACGACTCTTGCTGGACAGTGGAAGTACAACAAATTTCATCTCGGAGGACTTTGTTCGTAAACTACATGTTCCTACCTACATTACCAAGTCCAAGGTAACAGGTATAAATTATCAAGTCTCTAGTTGTACTCAGGGGTGCTCAGTGTCATTAAAATCGATTGATGATAGTGAGTACGAACTGAACATTGACTGCCTTATATTGCCGAAAGTGTCAGCATCAGTTCCTAATACTGTAGTTGATACCAGCAATATTCGTATACCTACGAACGTGCGTCTTGCTGACCCCACTTATTATGTTCCGTCTTCCATCGACGTCCTAGTTGGTGCGGAAGTCTTTTGGGGTATCATAGGCACTGGCCGTATCGCATTAGGTACTCATATGCCCACTTTACTTGAGTCAAAATTAGGTTGGCTCATTTCGGGTGCATATCATCAGTCTGATTCCTCTTCACATGTTTGTATGCACAATAATGACTTACAAGTAGATCTAAATCGGTTTTGGGAGTTAGATTCTGTGTCGTCTATACATAAACACTCCGGTGAAGAGAGATCGTGTGAGCAACATTTCATAGATACCACATATCGTAATTCTGATGGGCGATTTGTGGTAAGTATTCCCTTCAAAGAGTCACTAGACGTATTGGGTGACTCATACATGATGGCTAAGCAGCGATTCCTATCTCTTGAACGTAGTTTGGATAGAGATCCTCGCCTTAAAAGCCTATATGTTGACTTCATCAATGAGTACATAGAGCTGGGGCACATGTCTAAATCTACTAGGCGCCCACTCGACTCAACATGTTCAAATTATTTACCACATCATGGTGTTCTGAAGGAGTCAAGAACCACCACCAAATTAAGGGTAGTTTTTGACGCTTCCGCCAGAACCACATCAGGTAAGTCCTTTAACGAAATACAGATGGTTGGTCCCCCTATCCAGGATGACTTGTTGTCTATATTGCTTCGATTCCGTCAACATAAAATAGTCATAAGTGCGGACATAGAAAAAATGTATCGACAAACTCTTGTTCACGATAATAATCGTCCTTTACAAAAAATCCTTTGGAGGGCAGAACCAACTCATCCGTTAAAGGAGTATACGCTTAATACCGTAACTTATGGCACGGCATCAGCACCCTTTTTAGCTACCAGGTGTTTACTTCAACTAGCTGAACAGTGCTCAGATTCTTCAGCAAAGTTTTCGATAGCACGTGACTTCTATGTGGATGACTACTTGTCCGGTGGATCATCTGTTTCAGAAACTTTGGAAAAAAGCCGCCGTGTTGACGATGTCCTTCGGTCAGCAAAGTACAATCTTCGGAAATGGCGATCCAACTCCAGTCAGGTGCTGCAGGCGCTCAGCGGTGAACACGACGTTTCTGATGTTGTGGACCTGAGTGACAACGAGCAGTCGAAGACTCTGGGGCTCCTATGGAAGAGCTTAAGTGACGCGTTTTCGTTTTCTATTAACTTAAACTCCATTGACAAGGCTACTAAGCGTCACATCTTATCCACTATAGCACAAATCTTTGATCCCATTGGTCTTGTCGTTCCATGCATAGTGGAAGCCAAAGTTATCATGCAGCATCTGTGGCTGGCCAAATGTTCTTGAGATGAGCTTGTTCCCACACATATTCAGTATGCCTGGAATGACTTTCAAAATAGCCTGCACCTTTTAAACGAGTTCAAGATACCTCGGTGGGTATTATGTGAATCTGCGTCCCGTCTACAGCTGCATATATTCACTGACGCTTCCGAAAAAGCTTATGGGGCGTGTGTTTATATTCGCAGTGTTTCGAGTGACGGCGAGGTTACCGTACATCTCCTTACCGCTAAAAGCAAGGTAGCTCCAATCAAATCCACAACCATACCGCGGCTCGAGCTGTGTGGTGCGTTGTTGGGTTCACGGTTGTACTCAAAGGTTCGTCAGTCGATTACATTAGATTTTGAAGAAGTCCATTGTTGGTGTGATTCCACCATCGTCTTGGGATGGTTATCTACCTCACCAACCCAACTAAAGACATTCGTTCGTCATCGTGTGTCTGAAATTCAGGAAACTGTAGAAGAAACGGCTTGGCACTATGTTCCGTCTTCTGAGAACCCCGCAGACCTCGCTTCGCGTGGACTTAGAACTGACAGGCTGTTGTCGTCTTCGTTGTGGTGGTCAGGACCACAATTTCTTGGCAAAGATATGTCTTCATGGCCTCAATTCCCTGAATCTAATCAACATAGTTTTGGGTTACCGGAAACAGTCTCCTCTTGTCATGTTTCTAATCACATTGTTGAAAGTCCTATTGTTGCGTTATTTTCAAAATTTTCAAACTTTAGCACATTACAACGTGTGACGGCATATGTCATGCGATTCATATTTAAATGCAACAAAAAGTCATTTGAGTCTGGTGCATTAACTTCTATTGAACTTAATAATTCTTTGAACTTGTTATTAAAGTTTAGTCAAATGGAAGCTTTACCGGAAGAGTATCACTTACTTAAATCAGGTAAACAGTTACCAGCAAAGAACAAGCTATTATCTTTGTCACCTTTCTTTGATACTCTTTCTAATTTAATTCGTGTTGGAGGAAGATTAAACAATTCATTTTATGATTATAACATTAAGCATCCAATTTTATTGTCTAGTTCTCATATAATTTGCATTCTCTTATTCAACATGTTTCATGTACGCCTTTTGCATGCTGGGCCACAGCTTTTGTTAGCCACTGTTCGTCATCACTACTATCCTATTGGGGGTAGGAACTTGGCAAAAAAGATCACACATCAATGCGTAAAATGTTGCAGAGTCAAGGCCAACACAATTCAGCCTCATCATTCTCCTGCCCTTATCCCAATTTATTTGGGGCGCAACATGTCTTTTTCTTCCATACTTCTCTATTAGTCGTCATCTCGGTAGTCACCCCCTTTCTAACCATATCATCATTCACACATTCCATCCATCGTTTCTTTGGTCTTCCCCTACTCTTATACCCATCGACATTCATACTCAAAACTCTCCTCACGACATTTTCCTCATTTCTCCGTTACACATGCCCATACCATGATAACCGATTTCCACACAACTTTTCAGCTATCGGTGCCACTTTCAGAGTTCCTCTTATGTACTCATTACTTATTTTATCCATTCGTGTAACACCACACATTCCTCTTAGCATTCTCATCTCAGCTGCATGCAATTGCCTTTCATTCATCCCTTTTGTGGCCCAACATTCTGATCCATACAAGACAGCAGGTCTAATCATAGTTTTATATATCTTCCCCTTAAGTTTAAGGGGAATGCGGGAGTCACAGATTGTTCCCGTGACCTGCCGCCATTTCATCCATCCAATGTTAATTCTGTGCTTAACCGTCCGATTTACTTCGGCATCGCTTTGCACGAGTGAACCGAGATACCGAAAGTCGGAGCAGACTGGGAGACTTGCGCCATCAAGCGCTATGGCTCCAGAACTGGAGAGACCGCCGAAATCGCAGAACATATATTCCGTTTTGGTTCTGCTGATTTTCAAGCCAACATTCTCCAGCTTCTGTTGCCATTTCTCCAATCTGCTCTGGATCTCAGGTACATCTTCACCGACGAGAACAATGTCATCGGCAAACAACATGCACCAGGGTGCCTCCTCCTGGATGTCTGACGTAAGAGCGTCCATAATCAACAGGAAGAGGTAAGGACTTAAAGCCGATCCCTGGTGCAAGCCTACAGCCACACTGAACTCGTCGGTATAGCCAACAGCCGACCGACGAGACCGTTTTTACGAGATTGACTGTACATACTCGTAGCACGAATTAACTCTACATACTTCCCCGGCAAACCTTTCTCTTTCAAGGCCCACCACAGCACATCACGAGGTACTCTATCATACGCTTTCTCCAGATCAATGAACACCATGTGCAAGTTCTTATGTGCACGTCTGTACTTCTCGCACAATTGGCGGAGTGCAAAAGTGGCGTCCATTGTTCCTCGACCTGGCATAAACCCAAACTGGTTTGGGGTAATCTCACTCTCCTCTCGCAATCTTTTCTCTATTACTTTCTCCCATACCTTCATACTATGTGACATGAGCTTTATCCCTCGATAGTTGTTGCAGTCCTGTACATCGCCTTTATTCTTGAAGATGGGCACTAGGGAAATATTGCACCGTTCTTGTGGGATCCCTCCTTCGTGCAAAAACTTATTGAAGAATAAAGTCAGCCACATACATCCATCTTCTTTTAAACACTTCCATACTTCGACTGGTATATCATCATCAGGCTATCATGGGTAATCTCCCAGAGCAGCGTCTACATTTGGAGTTTCCTTTTTTTGACACAGGGGTAGACTACGGCGCCGGTCCCATCATGATAGCTGACCGAAAAGGTAGGGGATGTAGGCTCATCAAATGCTTCATTTGTGTGTTTGTGTGTCTAGCCACGAGAGCCATCCACCTCGAGCTTGTGTCGGACCTTACAAAGGAAGCTTTCTTAGTTGCACTAAACCGATTCATTGCTCGACGGGGAAAACCCCGTAATATCTTTTCCGACAACGGTACCACCTTTATCGGTGCTTTTAATGAGTTGGCCAGGCTGCTTTCGCAAGACTTAAACTTCAACAACATCGACCCTGGCATAAACTTTTCATTTATACCTGCGTATACTCCGCACTTCGGAGGCCTATGGGAGTCTGCAGTTAAATCCACCAAGCATCATCTACGACGCATTTTGGGTTTAACAAACCTTACCTTTGAGGAAATGGCTACTTGTTTAATTCAAGTTAAGGCTATTTTAAACTCAAGGCCCTTAACTCCACTGTCCAACGACCCTTCCGACCTCGCTCCTTTAACACCGGCACACTTCCTTATTGGTCGTTCTCTAATTATGCTGCCTCATCCACAGATCCAGAACGCCAACGTCAACAGCCTCCAAAGATTTCGCCGTATAGAATACTTGAAGCAACATTTCTGGGCTCGCTTCTCACATGAATATGTTCTGTGGCTACAGGAGAGAACAAAATGGTGCCGGTCGTCTGGCGAGCTCATGGAAGGAACACTGGTCATCATAAAGGACAAAACCTTACCTCCTCTTATGTGGCTTTTAGGACGCATCACACACGTTCTCCCAGGCAGAGATGGCGTCGCGAGGGTCGCCGACATTCTCACAAGAAAGGGTGTCATCCGGCGCGCCTTCAACACCATCTGCCCGCTGCCGGTTTCCTCTGTTGAAGGCTCTTCAACGGGGGGAGTATGTTGAAACCGCTCGCGCTTCACTCAACATCGCCGCGCGCTGGCGGCAGTGAACGAGGGGTGCGGGGACAGCGGGGAATCAGCTGGCCGACTGTTGTTCTCCATAATACACGGCTGCGCTAGCGCGTCTTAAATTCTCTCTTAACATCTTGTTTTAAATGTTCAACCGACCGTTGTAATTTTATATCTTTTTACTTTATTATACTTGTTATACAGTCCACTATAATTTCATTTAGCTCCACCACGACCTATCGTCGCGATCAATATTTTTAAATGTTTTTTTTTTATACTAATATTTAAAAATGTAATAAAATAAGACAACTAAATGAATTAACGACATGATAATAAATCGGCAAACTATACTGCTTCAGGGAGGGCAATACACGACCACGAGTGATGCGCTTTGTAAGGCAGGCACTCTCGTGGACTGGAATCAGTCCTCGAGAATACATGTCCCATGTCACAGAGCGCATCGACTTCCTGAGGGCAGAAAGTTTGTACATGGGCGAGCCGTATTCGGCGGTATAAGCGATATAAGCGGCGAGTTGATCGATACACGCAGAATCGTATGTTCAGAGCGATGAAAGGTGGGTGTATAGAGCGTGGGAGCGACCTGAACAAAATGCGACAGATATGTGCCGCCCGGATGATGCCGCCACGAGTGCATTCTGGCGCAGCATCTGGTCGGTGCTTGTCTGTCATACTGAGGCTGGCTGGATGCAGAATGTCGAGCGAGTGTATGGGACTATATCAGAAATGGAAGCAGTCCTAATTACGCCATCAGACGTAGCCAGAGCGGCCCGTCCGTTACCGAATTGGAAATCACCAGAACCGGACGGACTGCACAACTTTTGGTTGAAATGGCTAATTAGTTCACACACTTGCCTGGCATCTCAGTTCCAGTCATCCTTAGAGTCTGGGTTGCTACTGCAGTTTCTAACAACAGGAGTTACCACCTGCTCCATAAGTCAGGTGGGTAACGCCTGTTGCGGAACCCAAGAATTATAGACCGATCACGTGTTTGTCGACGGTTTATAAACTTCTTAGATCCATTTTGAGAGCGAAAATTAAGACGCACATTGACATTAACTCGATTATGTCTGCCTCTCAAAATGGATGTAGGAATGGGTCCCGCGGTACTAAGGAGCTACTCCTCATAGACATGGCCATTAGCCAACAGGTTCGTCGATCCCGCAAGGACATGTCGACGTGTTGGATAGATTATAAGAAGACGACTACGACTCGGTGCCACATACATGGCTCATGAGGGTGCTGGAGTTGTACAAGATATATGCAACTCTACGCACCTTCCTTAAGTCATGTATGGGACAATGGAAGACGGTCCTTCGCTATCCAGGGTGTCGACAGATCCAGGGGAATGATGAGCCTGTATGGATTAAGCGGGGAATATTTCAGGGCGACAGTTTGAGTCCACTTTGGTTCTGCTTAGCCCTGAATCCTCTAAGCTGACTGCTGGAGGGTTCAGGTCTAGGCTGCCGGTTGAAGATGGTGGTCAGGTCATATCTCACCTCCTCTACATGGATGATTTGAAACTCCTTGCCCCCAACAAATTGCATCTGATGGAGCTACTGACGGTAACTGAAACTTTCAATAGTGCCATCAGGATGGAATTTGGTGTGGACAAATGTGCAGTCATGCATGTAAAGGGGGGGGGAGATCATGGAATCCGAGGGAATTCCACTTTCGGATTCCGTACACCTTAGATCCCTCATCTGATCCGAAAGCTATAAGTATTTGGGTATGTCGGAAGCGTTAGGTATCAACGATGCTGACATGAAGCAATCGTTGAAGGAGCGCTTCTTTTGCCGCTTGAAGAAGGCAATAATTAGTCTTCTTTCGGGCGGAAATAAGGTCTTCAATGGTTGGGTCATGTCGGTTTTGATGTACTCTTTCAGCATACTCAAATGGACTCAGACTGAACTCGATGCCCTGGATAGAAGGGTCCGTACACTGCTGACCGCAAACCGAATGCATCACCCACGATCTTCGGAGATGAGACTGTATATCCCACGGAAGGGTGGGGGTCGAGACTTTTTAAATGCGAAGACCCCCACAACCGCGAGGAGTGCAGTCTCAGGGAATATTTTTTAAAAGCCGAATTGGGTCTGCATCGTGATGTAATTACAGTGAACAAGGGGTTCACCCCGCTCTCCATGGCGAAAGAGAACTGGCGCAAACCTGTAGTACTTACTACTAATGATCGTAAGAAGGTATTATAATCTGGCAACACAGCATTAAGTAAACATCGCCCGCGTATTTAAAACTCGAAATAAATAGTAAACCATCGTACAAGTGATGTGTATTGTAGCGAATCTTAATAGACGTATCGAACTACATAAGTGAAATTGTTGGTGACTTCTTAAACCAAGACATGCAATAAAAACATTGTGTTTAATATTTGGACTTTTGAACGTTATTGTGCTTCAAAAAAGTGCTAATCACGGTCAAAAGCAAGTGTATTGGACCTATACAAATGTACTGTCATCAGAAGAACATTTAAAAACATAATAAGTGATGAATTAATTACTAGTAAATGTATAAAGGAGCGGAAATAAAATTGACACACTGGCCAGTGTTGCCATTATAAAAAAAAAATAGAAAAGTGTTGCTACAAAAAAGTTTGTGATACCAGAATAAGAAAATTAAGTTTTTTTGTAGAAAATAAAAACATTCACTGAATAGAAAATACAAAAACATGGAGCCAGAGAAAAATATTACTTTACGCGAAAGAAAAACTCATCTCACACTCTCCTTAAATGATGTTTCGAACACAGACACCAATCTATTCGATGCTACTATGACAAGTTTACCGAACACGTCATTATATGATAGCCAAACTATTTATGACCTAAGAGAAAAGATAAATTCAAACTCAAACTCAAAGTATTTATTTCAATTAAACCAATTACAGGCACTTTTGAATTGTCAAGGGGTCGGTCAGTCAGAAAAATGAAGCTAGTTGCCCATTCCAAAGCGTAGTAGGTACCTATGGAGAAGAACGGGCAAGAAACTCCATGGACACTCTTAGTAGAGAATAGAGAGATAGACAGTCTAAGTAGAGAATCAGATATTGCTCATATAGAAATTGAGAATTTAAACCTAGAAAACTATTGCTTAAAATGTGATTTGAACAAAAGCTTGCAAACAACTCAAGCTTATAAAAATCTTGCTCTATCAGATAGCCGATGCATGACTCCATTATCATCGCGTACTAATAAACGAAAAGGACGCTGCTCTACACCAACTCAATCTCATACACTTTCTAAACTAAACACAGGTAATAATGACCAGGAAATTACCGACGGCGGACCTCCTTCAAAGCAGGGCTCTGAAAATCAAGCATTGGGATCCTGTCTTAACTCCACTGAGCAACAAACACTCGATGCTTCCGCTCAACTCTTCGAGATTGACGACGTGAAAGTACTGAGTAAAGATACTTCTGTCAACAATTCAAGCCCCACCCAAACTGGTCAACCTAAACTGAATCTAAGTAGAAACTTAAACCAAACAAATAACTTGACACCGAAAAATAAGATCACTACGAGACCAAGAGTTCACGATGATACCAAGCAAAGAAAACTGTGCGTATTGAGTAATAGTACACATGAAGAATTTTTTTCTTATGACTTTAAGTATTGTAGCTATTTAATGCCCAACTCAAAAATAAGACATCTGTTAAGTAATATTAAAACAAAATTGGAAGAATTCACTATAAATGACTATTGTATAATTTTATTAGGCGATTCAGATATTAAAACTGACAATAACTATATTGACCTCGTGAAAGTAATTAATGAAAGCTTGAGACAAATGACCCACACAAATATCATAATATGCACACCTACGTACGTACGGGGATCCCCTTGTATATAACTATAAAGTTGATATATTTAATAACCTAGAATATCATAAATATGCATACTTTTTTGACACAAATAATGACCTAGAATTTAAATTTGATATGTTTTCAGATAGATCAGGAAAACTAAATAAATCTGGAATAAATTTCATATTTAAAAATATTATGGAGAGGATCAAAATTGATTTAATGTTATTTCCTTACGTAGATACTAACGAAAATAAGCAAAACTCACAGTTTTTTCTTCTATAATAATATACACATTTTACACCAGAACATTGCTGGTCTGCTAACCAAAGCTGACATTCTCACAGTACATTTAGAAGTATTGGAACTAAAGAATATACCCATCGATGTAATATGTATAACTGAACATTTTATGACACCAGAACAAGAGGCTACAATTAATTTACTCAAATTTCGCTTGGCAGCAAGTTTTCAAGAGACGTAAATAGGGGAGGTGCCTGTATATTAACCAGATTAGGACACCCATATGCTGTACTTAATAATACATTTTCAAGTAAAGGTATCATAGAATATAGTGCAATAGAACTAACTGAAAATAAGTTGATAATAGTTTGTGTGTACAGAGTACCCAACTCATGTATGTCTACATTTAGTAGTAATTTAGGAAAGTTACTGCATCAAATATGTGATAACACTAGTAAGAAAGTTGTTGTATGCGGGGATTTCAATATAAATACATTAAAAAGAAACCGACAAACTTTAGATTTTGAACAAATTCTAGAAAGTCATAACTTAAAACTAGAAATTAAGGTTCCCACTAGACTCATCAGTAGCACTTGCATCGACAACTTTGCTCACAACATTCATAAATGCAAAAGCCAAATAATTGAATTAGGATTATCAGATCATACTGCCCAATTATTACATTTTCCAGTCAAAAAATCCTGTGTATTAAAATCTTGGCGTATTAAAGTAGGTACGCGATTATAGTGACCAAAATTTGACAAAATTTAAAACTTGTATGAATAACTTGACATTCTCTGACATTTGCCTGACAAATGATTCAAACGAAGCCTACAATAGTTTCTTGGAGCTTTTCCTGTGTTTCTATAACTTGTGTTTTCCTTACAAATTAATAACAAAATCGTTATACAAAAAAACTAAATGGGTTTCAAAAGGTATCAAAATTTATAGCAAAATGAAAAGAAAATTACTATGGCAATATAGAACACACCGGACGGAAAAAACATACATAAATTCAAGCAATACGCTACGAAATTTAAAAAAAAATAATTTGTCTTACGCAGAAGGCACAAAATAAACATCGCATCAACACAGCTCAAAATAAATCGAAAGCCACTTGGTCACTTATACATAACTCTAAATGTAAATTTCCCAGGGAACCAATTAGTGAGATATTAAAAGATAATGTAAGCATTACAGATCCAACGTCGATTGCGAATAATTTTAATGACTAATTTATTGACCAAGCTGTAAAATCGATGCGTACAAACAATTATAATAATAAAGCACCTTCGAATCAAAACATGTACACTAACCTAAACTCAATTTTCCTTACCCCCACAACCCCAATAGAAGTGGACAGAGAAATCAAGCAACTTAAAAATACATCGAGTGAGGGTTACGATGGCGTCTGTACTAAAGTAATAAAACAAGTGTCGTAATAAATTGCAGCTCATCTAAGTTATATAATGAATTTATGCATTTCTACTGGAACTTACCCAGAAAAACTAAAAACATCGGTTGTTATTCCACTCCACAAAAAGATGACAAAAGCAATATGGGAAATTATAGACCTATAGCTTTGATACCAATCTTCTCAAAGATATTCGAAAAAACCATTCATAGTCGTCTTTACATTTTTTTTGAAAAATATAGTATCTTGGATAGCGAACAAAAAGGATTTCGCAAGGGTAAGTCCATTAACGCTGCAATACTCGTATATGAACTTACTAACATTGTTTTGACTAATATGGACAAAAGAAATCCAATATGTCCCATTTTCGTGGATATGAGTAAAGCCTTTGATAGTGTTGACCATAACATACTGCTTCAAAAATTAGATTCATATGGCATAAGAGGAAAGGCACTAGACCTCATTCACTCATATCTATGTGATAGAAAGCAGTTAACAGAAATAACTAGAATATGCCTTAAAACGCGAGATGAGAAGACATATAGATCCCAAACTAGAACCATAAAACTAGGAGTTCCACAAGGTAGTGTCCTGGGTCCCTTGCTTTTTATAATTTACATTAATGATCTCCCTAGATACATAAAGCATCCCATGGTACTTTTTGCAGATGACAGCACTGTAGTAATAAAATGTGACAGTCAAAATGACTATGAAAATGAAATTGATGAAACATTAGGAACTATAATTAAATGGTTATTTGATAACAATCTGAAAATAAATTTAGAAAAAACAAATATAATGTACTTCCACCAAAGAACTCAACCGAAAAGTATTAATGTAAATTATAACGGGCAGACAGTAGAATCTGTAACAAATACAAAATTTCTAGGAATAAAAAATATTGATTACAAACTTTCTTGGACAACCCATATAGACAATCTCTGCAAAAGAATCAACAAATCCTCATTCGCTCTTTACAAGCTCTCCAAAATAGATAACAAGAAGCGATTTTAACGGCCTATCACGTACTGCTGGCACCATTACTGAGATACGGCATTATATTTTGGGGTAATTTGGTAGACAAGGAATTTATATCTAAAGGTCAAAAGATGTGCATTAGAGCAATGTGCCAAATAAATAGTACAATTAGCTGTCAACCTTACTTTAAAAATCTAAAAATTCTCACATTGCCTTACCTATACATTTACGAATCAAATATTTTTGTGAAATCAAATCTAAGATACTACATATAAGACTGCTGTCAAAAGCTATTATCGAAAATTAAGGGATAAAAAAAGGTCAGAGGTACAAATACCTTATGGTAAAACAGCGCTATTAAATAAAAGTATTTTATGCATGACATCATTAACTATGTATAATAAATTGCCTGATGACATTAAACAATTACCAATCCTCCAGTTTAAAAAGAAACTACATTCGTTATTAATACACAAATGTTATTATGATGTCAAAGATTACTTGTGTGACAAAAATATTGTATTCCAATGACAAGAAAGGAAAAATAAGTATCATAATGAATTATGACTAATATGACTTGGAACTGAATTTGTATTAATTTATAATTTGGAATATTTTAATAATGTATCGAGACTAATATGACTAATTCTGTTTTAACTTTTGATTTGTATTTTATTATTGTATGCCTCAATGGCGGGACATAGCTGAACTTATTTTAATGATTTAAGACCTGTATTTATGATGTATACCTATAGTCCACAATAAAGATGATTTGATTTGACTTGATTTGAAGGTATGGCAAAGCAAGGAGCTTCACGAGCGCCTCTATCGGGCTCTTCATGAGCCCGGTGTAGACTACTTAGCGTCGGTATCCTGGCTACGTTTTGGGGACCTTTTTGGGGAAATTGAAGGTTTCGTCTGTGCAATTATGGACGAAGTTGTCTTGACGAATAACTACCGGAGAAATTATTATGAAGGACGGAACGGTTGACGTGTGTCGGGCATGCCACCGTCTGGGTGAATCCATCAGACATATTATCTCTGGTTGTTCTCGTCTGGCTTACGGCGAGTACTTGCACAGGCATATCCAAGTAGCCAGGATTATTCACCAGCAACTTGCTTTGAAATATAAACTTGTTGATTCTGAGGTACCGTATTACAAGTATGTGCCCGACTCAGTTCTTGTAAATGACCATGTCATGTTGTACTGGGATCGGTCTATCATTACTGACAGGACTATTTTCGCCATTAAGCCTGATATAGTGGTGATAGATCGATTAGCGCGCCGCACAATGATTGTCGATGTTACCATTCCACATGACGGGAACCTCGTGAAAGCTGAGAAAGAGAAACAAATTAAATATCTCGACTTAGCACACGAGGTTGTTGACATTTGGAATGTGAGCTCGGCTGTCATTGTGCCGATTGTCGTATCGGCCAATGGCCTGATGGCCGAAAGCCTCGATCAACATCTATCGAAGCTCTCATGAGGCGGTTGGATCAAGGGCCTGATTAAAAAGGCAGTACTCCTCGATACGGCTCGCATTGTGAGGGGGTTCCTGTCTCCGGAGCCCTAACCACTGGTAGCTTGGACTTTACTCCCGACATCGGTGACTCATTATTTTTTTTATATTTTTAAATGTTTTTGTTTTATCTAATTTTTATATTTAAAAAAATATTTAAAAATGTAATAAAATAAGATAAGTAAATAAATAAACGAAATAATAATAATCTTTATTCATTCAGACTACAATGGTCTATAGTGTTAGTAACAAAGATATGTTAGTACTTAATAACTAAAAAAGAACGGGTCCGGTTTTTAATCGCCCACACTAGCGGGCTATCTGCCCGGGCGGCTATTGATTGCAGAATAGTATTGGGACTGCCATGCAGCCTGCGGAGTAGCGAGGCAGATTTTTTACGCCACTGTGCATCAAATCCGTCAGTGCGCAAACATTGCAGAGGCACTACGGAAGCGCGGCAATCGCAACAATACCCTGAATGCGTTATTGTATTGGATACGCAGAGCATTGTAAGCCTTTTGGGTATATGTGAACCACAGAGCTCCAGAGTACAGTGCTGAACAGTATGCCTTAAAAAGGGTTATTTTAATTGCGTCTGTACATCGAGAAAATCTGCGCGTCAGCATCTTCGCCCTAACTGACAATGCTCTGCGCTCCCTCTCTAGATCCATATCATCTTTCAGGTCATCAGTAACCAGATGGTCCCGGTATTTGAATGTATATACCCTGTTATTCGGGTGACCTTTAATTAGAAGAGGAGGAACCGTAGTGGGACACCTGGTGCCAGACCTGAAGACTATAAATTCTGTCTTACTACTATTATAAATTAACCTATGAGTCGCAGCGTACGACTCACACACATTGAGTAGCTTTCGGAGAGCACCGACCGAGGGAGCCAGCAGCATCATGTCGTCCGCGTAGCTAATGTTGTTAAAACAAACTCCATCCACGTAGCAGCCGACACGTGTGCTGCTGAGTCGCTCAATCACAGCATTAATATACAGACCGAAGAGCAAAGGCGAGGACAGGCCTCACCCCGCACTCCGGCCGGCATGGCTCCGATAGCTTTCCCGCCCACCGCACCTGAGTCTCTTGGTTCAGGTACCAGTGCTCGAGGAGTAATACGAACTCTGGCAGCAGCGTTGTTTCTTCGAGCTTTTGCCAAAGAAGATCGTATAGAACAAGGTCAAGGCACTGGACAAGTCAAGGAAATCCGCATAAACAGGTGTATTTCTATCCGTATTTAAGCGTGAATATGTGAGACAAACGAATGAATTTTATGTGTGCTAAAACTATTTAACAACTGTAATAATCTTTTCTGCTTCGTCATATGACAAGTTTAGTAACCAGGATGTTAGTGTATTTTTTATTTGTTTGCGAGTGCAGTTTCTTATATTGCACTGTTTGATCACCGCGTTATAGACGTGTACACGTAGATAATGTGGGAGTCTTTGTGAGTATGCGGATTTTACTGGGGGATTTGGAACTATGAATTTGCGTTTGGCCTGTAAACTGCTTGAATCATTCCTTTTCAAGGTTTTGATGTGGGTATTTGTTGTTACGTTAAGTATATACCATTTTCTTACACTCAGCAGGGGCTTCCCTGCTGAGTGTTTTCCTACAGAAATCCTGTTCGCAGAAGCTTTTCTGCGAACAGGATTTCTGTAGGAAAACAGAGTTTTGAGCACTGCGCGTTGTGCTCTTTCGAGGATTAATAGATGAGATTTTGACGCTCCTCCCCAGATTACAATGCAATATTGTATTAGCGACTGACATAAAGCTATATAGATGAGTTTTTTTACATCCACCGGTGCACTGTCCCGTATCATTTTCATAAAATATGAAAATAATGCAGCATTGCTTAATAATATTTAAGTGGGCACGCCCTTCATTCCTGGAGGCTTTTATAAATTATAAATTCTGCTTGAGTATAGTTTTTAATGCTTTTTTAGGGTTCCGTACCCAAGGGATAAAAACGGGACCTTCTGGCCGGGTGACTTTAATTTTTGGGTATAAAATGTTCGACACCTGAATGATGTCTTTTAAACCTTGGGCCTGTAGTGGACGTCTTTCGGCTGAATGTCGATGATAATTATAGTTATACATTTAGTTACTTACAGCACTAGCTCCGTACACGCAGGACATATCGATCCAGCCAGGATTAGGTTCTTTGCGAGCGACTAATACTGCAATAGAAAATTGATACATTATAGAAAAGGACAAATATAAGAGGAGGGGAAAACCTAAGAAACGGTGGGTGGACTGTGTAAAAGATGAAATTGTGAGAAAGAGGGTGACTATAAAAAGGACAAGGGCCCTTTCTGATTATGACCTTGACCTTGTCTTTTTTACCTACAGCACCCCAATTGCCTATATAACTCACTACCAATCACAATCTGCGTAATTTTGAAGTATATTGCTAATCCATTGCTCAATGTGTTAGAAAATGTGGGCTGCTCAACAACGTACATAACGCAATGTATGTTGTTGAACTCTCAAAATGAAAGCTATTGCGACTGTTCTGTTAGTGTGTTACGCAATTATCCCGCAGGTCACTATCAGAAAATATCGAGGATTCTCTTATGATCATCATCATAGCAAGCCAATATTTGACGTGAATTGAGTGTCGCACGATGTTGTAGCTAGTATTAAAAGTGTGTACTTACCGATAGCAGGTCTAACAACGCATAGAGGCAGGTCACCACACATGGACCCGACCATCTCCTCTGCCACTGCCTTCCCGAACGAATACGTGTTCGGCCAATTCTTTATCAAACTGAAATTGAGAAAAACATACAAATAAGTCAACTAACAAGTCAAATAACTAGTAGCTGACCTGGCGAACTTCGTACCGGCTCCGAGTCAATATCTAATCTACTCTAACTAGCCTGTATTGTCCCACTGCAGGGCAAAGGCCTCCCTCCCTGTGCCTCCCTCCCTGTGCCTTTTCCACACAATTCTGTCTTTTCCGAGTGCCGGCCAGTCATTACGGTAGGAGTCGAGCTCGTCCCGCCATCTTCGTCTCGGCCTGACGCGATGGCGTCGTGAGTTTAGTAGGACCCAATCGGTAGTTCTCTTAGCCCAATTTTCATCTGACATGCGGCAAACATGTCCGGACCAGTCCCACTTAAGTTTAGCGGCTTTATAAGAACCAATAATCTTCTTTTTTATTTTTCGAAAAGTTTTGATGCTTTAATAGTTATTCTGCAATCAAACAAATCAAAGATCGGTCGAGCCGTTCTTGAGTTTTAAATGGTGTAACTAACCCGACTTTGTTTTATTTATATCTGTATATAGGGTGACTGATAATTAGTGACCGGTACTGAAACACACGATTGTAGTCATCATAACAAACAACCTGGCTCCGGATACTCATGTAAGTCCAACCTGGTAAAGTGGGGCAACCTTGACGGAACGGCGTAGGGTGTGATTGTGGAGCTACATAAATGTCGCAAACCATGCTCCAACGCCTATCCTGCCCTCTGTGTAAAATTCAGTCGTGTCAGCGACAACTTTCCCATTGAAACTATGTTTTTTAATTTACCAAGCACATGACGCCAAGCACCCCAGTAGAATATTTAGTACCTTACTACCTAACTATAGGCCGACCGCTTAATTGAGACGTTGCCTGAGGTAGTTGCGCGGTGCAGGAGAGCTGATAGTTGTCACAAGTTGACTAATCACTGAGCTCTGGCATCACGTCACCACACCCCTCTCGCACCGCGCTGCTACCTCAGGCAACGTCTCAGTTAAACAGCTGGCCTATAATCCCTTTTTACAAACAAAACTATACCACTTTTACCATGCATTCTCATTCACAGTCTTTTTTATTCATTTAACAACCGTAGAGGCCGCGCGCGCAATTCTAAATTGAGCGATAACTTGTACTTGTACAGCTCGATTCAACCTTAATAGCGGCTCGGAACATGAGGTAAGTCGTTGCGCAGAATGCGCAGTAATAAATTCACGTGTCAGCGGGGGTGAGGGGTGAGGTACTGCGCAGCGAGGAGCGCACTTCAGACAATATAAATATGGATATTTATACTGTGCTTCAGAGCTGACATCAAGTTTCGATTGGGCTGTGTGTGTGGTGCAAACTGTAAATATAAGTTGGTTATTATTAATGAATAAATCCTATCCTACTTCCTACTAATATTATAAACGCAAAAGTTTGTGAGAATGGATGGATGGATGAAAGAACGAAATAAAGAAAAAATTTAGCGCACAGATAGTTTATAACCAAGATTAAAACATAAGATACTTTTTAACCTGTTATTCCTACGGGATCGTAACTTTTGCGGGTGAAACCGCGGGGCGCTGCTATTAAATATATAAGTATATGCTGAAAGGTTACCCAGGAGTAATATCATTCAGCCTCTCCTCATCAACAGTCTCTACCAGTTTGATGAGGGTCTCGGGGTCGATGGGGCTCCGGTAGAAGTCCTCCAGCACGTCGGTGTCGATGAGGTTCTCACAGGCATGTGAATAGGCTGTCGACACGTGCACGTAGGACCTGCAAGTGCATAAGGAAAGTATAGTAACGGTGTAGTCTATTCGCTCATTCTCCTGCCCTTACCCCAATTTATTCGTGGTCGGCGAAACATTTATTTTTGTTCCATACTTCTCTATTAATCGTCATCTCGGTAGTCACTCCCTTTCTAACAATATCATCATTCATACAGTCCATCCATCGTTTCGTTGGTCTTCGCCTACTCTTACAGCCGTCGTCATTCATACTCAAAGCTTTCCTCACGACATTTTCCTTATTCCTCCGTAACACATGCCCATACCATGACAACCGAGTTCTACACAACTTTTCAGTTACCGGTGCCACTTTCAGACTTCCTCTTATGTACTCTATCCGCTTAAATAGTGGTGCTAAAAAGCATGATTCACCAGCCAGAGATGAAATGATATTAAAGGAAAGCTATGTGGCAGAATTTTATTGAATATGACGTGTGTATAAGTCCAGCTTCCTCATATGTGATAGAATAATTCTACCTATGCCAATATTTAAGGCATAATAGCTGCAAGCAAAGTTTCCAGTCTTAATTTAGCTGCCACAAAGACTTCGTTATTAGGAGTCGTTTAGTGTGTGTTAGCTGGAGTGACGTCACCCCAGCTTCCTCATTCAATACAGGTAAACCAGTGAGGTATGGGTTTTGGACTATAGTCAGAAAAATAAGACATAATAACTGCACAAGGAAGGAAAAAACTGAACGATAATACTTACAAAGTATTGAAATTGCGATAAAAATGTGTGTGTCAGCTGGAGTGACGTCACCCCAGCTGCTCATGTCATATCTTCCAAACGAAAAAAGATATGATTATGTATTATAACTCAAAAAATAAGGCATAATAGCTGCCATTGGCAGCAACATTTTCAAATCTCTGGTCAAAATACTCTGAGTTATTAAACCGATAAATATGTGTAAGCTGGAGTGACGTCACCCCAGCTGCAGTGCGATTCTGTAACCATCTCACCGTGAAAACTTAGGTAAAGTGAGCGTGGAGTGAGCTGTCATTCCAACTAATGCTAGGGATTGACACTATTGACAGCTCACTCTAAGCTCACTTCACCTAAGTTTTCACGGTGAGATTTTTACAGAATCGATCGGCTGCTCATGTCATATCTTCCGAACGAAAGAAGATATGATTACGTATTATAGCTCAAACATTAAGGCATGATAGCTGCCATAGGCAGCAAAATTTTCAAATCTCTAGGCCTTGTAGTTTCCACGTAATAAACAATGAACAGTTCTCGCGCCAAAAACATCAAATTATTGCTTCGGAGGAAGTAAGCAGCGGCGTTGCCGTTCCGTGCGCTACATTATCAGTTTGAAGCAGTTTGAACTAGATTATAGACTGGGAGCCGATTACACACTTTAATCGTACTATGTAAGTATTGAGGTTTTTTATAGTGATTTTGTGTGTTTAAACATAAGATTGAAGAAAAAATCTAAGTGTAATTAATTCGTATATTTTTATCATAAATCACATTTTGAGTTGTTCAGTTTAATGAATACATTCATCAGGTATTCTTCAGATAAATGCAACCATTTTTTTGGGCATTGGGGCATTGGTCTTTGAACCATCTCTTTTTTTAATGACATATGTTCTGATTCGATGCTGCTTTGGATTTGCTATAGAATTGTTCTCAAATGTCACGATTTCATGAATCAATAAACCAATAAACCAATTCTAACTTAGAGATATGTATAATGATTCTAATTCTGTTAATACTTAGTAAACGATCTGCTCAATTGTATAACAAAATAAATAAAGAAAGTTTCATGTATGCAAAATCTCATCATATAAGTAAAGAAATGTTCATTGACTGGATAAGACTCTGGAACACTGACATATGAACAAACTGAAGCTCTCCTACAAAACGTAACCTAATACAAGTATACGGCCCGCTCATACACACTGTAGACTCTCCCATACTTTCACGCACATTCACTCACACATACTCATACAACCACACATCCATAACACTCATTTACACTCAACAACACAAATGCACACTTACCACACGTTCACATAATTATATTTTGTCTCACTACACCCATGTTTCTGTTTTTGTTGTGTTTTAAGTAAGTACCTACTGTTGTGAAGGAGCGGAGTCTTCTAATATAGGCATTATTTGCTTAAATGAAGACTCCAAACTCAAAATTGTTTGTGTATAACTTTTGGACACAATAAACGTTATTATTATAAACGTTATTATTATTATGTCGTTTATTTATTTAGTTATCTTATTTTAATACATTTTTAAATATTAGTATAAAAAAAAAACATTTAAAAATGTAAAAAAATAGTGATACACCGATGTCAGGAGCAGGGTCCAAGCTACCGGTGGTTAGGGCTCCAGAGACAGGAACCTCCTCACAATGCGAGCCGTATCGAGGAGTACTGCCTTTTGAATCAGGCCCTTGATCCAACCGCCTAACGAGAGCCTCGATAGATGTTGATCGAGGCTTTCGGCCATCAGACCATTGGCCGATACGACAATCGGCACAATGATAGCCGAGCTTACATTCCACATGTCAACAACCTCGTGTGCTAAGTCCAGATATTTAATTTGTTTCTCTTTCTCAGCTTTCACGAGGTTCCCGTCATGTGGAATGATAACATCGACAATAATTGTGCGGCGCACTAATCGATCTATCACTACTATATCAGGCTTATTGGCGACAATAGTCCTGTCAGTAATGATAGACCGATCCCAGTACAACGTGACATGGTCATTTTAAAGAACTGGGTCGGGCACATACTTGTAATACGGTACCTCAGAATCGACAAGTTTATATTTCAAAGCAAGTTGCTGGTGAATAATCCTGGCTACTTGGTTATGCCTGTGCAAGCCGTTAGCCAGACGAGAACAACCAGAGATAATATGTCTGATGGACTCACCCGGACGGTGGCATGCCCGACACACGTCAACCGTCCCGTCCTTCATAATATGTCTCCGGTAGTTATTCGTCAAGACAACTTCGTCCATAATTGCACAGACGAAACCTTCAGTTTCCCCGAAAAGGTCCCCAAAACGTAGCCAGGATACCGACGCTAAGAAGTCTACACCGGGCTCATGAAGAGCCCGATAGAAGCGCCCGTGAAGCTTCTTGCTTTGCCATACCTCCTTGCGGTCATCGGTAGTAAGTATTACAGGTTTGCGGCAGTTCTCTTTAGCCATGGAGAGCGGGGTGAGTCCCTTGTCCACTGCAACCACATCACGGTGCATACCCACTTCGGCTTTTAAAAAATATTCTCTGAGATTGCACACCTCTCGGTTGTGGAGGGTCTTCGCGTTTAAAAAGTCTCGACCCCCGCATTTCCGCGGGATGTACAATCTCATCACTGATGATCGTGGGTGATGCATCCGGTTTGCGGTCAGTAGTGTACGGACCCTTCTATCCAGGGCATCGAGTTCGGTCTGAGTCCATTTGAGTATGCCGAAAGAGTACATCAAGACCGGCATGACCCAACTGTTGAAGGCGCGCTTTGTTTCCGCCTGAAGGAAGGCTAATTAACACCTTCAAGCGACCAAAGAAGCGCTCCCTCAACGTTTGCTTCATGTCAGCAACGATGATGCCTAACGCTTCCGACATACCCAAATACTTATAGCTTTCGGATGAGTTGAGGGATCTAAGGTGTATGGAATCCGAGAGTTAAATTCCCTCGGATTCCATAATCTCCCGTCGCTTTACATACATGACCGCACATTTCATCATCATCATCATTTCAGCCGATAGACGTCCACTGCTGGACATAGGCCTCCCCCAAGTGTCGCCACATTGACCGGTCCCGTGCGACTCGCATCCAGCGGATTCCCGCAACCTTCACCAGGTCATCGGTCCACCTAGTGGGAGGCCTTCCAACGCAACGTCTTCCGGTTCGCGGTCGCCACTCCAGAACTTTTCGGCCCCATCGGCCATCCGTTCTGCGAGCAATGTGCCCTGCCCACTGCCACTTAAGTTTGGCAATTCTTCGGGCTACGTCGGTAACCTTGGTTCTCTTGCGGATGTCCTCATTTCTGATTCGATCACGCAAGGAAACTCCGAGCATAGCCCTCTCCATTGCCCTTTGAGTGACTTTAAGCCTTCTGATGAGGCCCATTGTGAGCGACCACGTTTCAGTCCCGTATGTGATCACTGGCAACACACACTGGTCATAGACTTTCGTCTTGAGACACTGTGGTAAGTTGGACGAGAAGATACCGCGCAGCCTCCCGAACGCCGCCCAGCCGAGTTGGATTCGACGATTGACCTCTTTCTCGAAGTTAGACCTACCTAACTGGACCGTTTGTCCCAGGTACACATAATCGTCTACAACTTCGAGTGTTGAGTCTCCGATCTTGATAGGAGTGGGTGTGATGGGCATTCAGCATGATCTTCGTTTTGTCCATGTTCATTTTAAGACCCACTCTTCCGGAAGCTCTGCTGAGGTCATCGAGCATTATACTGAGGTCCTCCATGGTCTCAGCCATGACCACTATATCGTCGGCAAACCGAAGGTGAGTGATGTACTCGCCATTGATGTTGATGCCTAGCCCTTTCCAGTCCAGAACCTTGAAGACATCCTCTAGTGCAGCGGTGAACAGTTTCGGAGATATGACGTCTCCCTGTCTCACCCCTCGCTGCAGAAGGATAGGTTCGGAAGCTTGGTCCTGAAGTCGGACTGACATGGTGGCGTTTTTGTACAAACACTTCAACACCTCGATGTACCGATAGTCGATTTGGCACCGTTGGAGAGACTGCAGTACAGCCCAGGTTTCGATCGAATCGAAGGCTTTCTCGTAGTCCACAAACGCTAAACCGAGTGGCAGGTTATACTCTTCGGTCTTCTGTATAACTTGCCGCAGCGTATGTATGTGGTCCACGGTGCTAAAGCCTTTTCGGAAACCGGCTTGTTCGGGAGGCTGAAAATCGTCAAACCTGCGCGCGAGACGATTCGTGATGACTCTTGAAAACAACTTGAAGACATGGCTTAGAAGTGAGATGGGCCTATAATTCTTCAACCGGGCATTGTCGCCCTTCTTGAAGAAGAGTACCACCACACCCCTGCACCATGCCTGTGGCGTTTTCCCCTCGAGTATGACGGAATTAAACAGCTTCTGAAGGGCCTCAAGTACCGGTTTTCCACCCGCCTTCAGGAGTTCGGCCGTAATTCCGTCATCACCTGGTGCTTTGTTGTTCTTGAGCTGTTTCAGAGCCATCCTAATCTCGTACAGGCTGAAGTCCGGGATGTCTTCGGTATAGTGTCGGGTCAGTCTAGCTCTTGGGTCGTTTGCTAGATCTACAACGGGTTTACTGGTTGACGTGTACAACTGTCCATAGAAGCTCTCGATCTCCCTCAGAAGCTCCGGTTTGGCGGATAAGATCCTACCATCGTCGGTCTTCAGTTTCGTGAGCTGGCTCTGCCCAACAGCTAGATCTCTTGCAAATACCTTGGAGCCTTTGTTCCGCTCGATCGCGTCTTTGATACGCTCGGTATTAAAGTGGCGGAGGTCGCTCTTCAAGGATTTAGAGATCCGTCTATTGAGCTGCCGGTATTTCCACGCCTCGTCTGGAGACTGCAGGATCATCTCACGCCGCTCCTTCATGAGCTTGAGAGTGTGATCGGAGAGCCTCTTATTCTGATCTGTACGACGTGTCTTAAAGAACTTAGACCCGGTCGTATGGACAGATTCCACGAACCCATCGTTGTATTCGTCCACTGAGCTTCCTAGGCACTCGAAACGGTTCTGGAGTTCAAGCTGAAAGCTCTCGGGGTTATGGATCCGGATCTGTGCTGGACGGAGCGTAGACTTCATCAGTCGAGACCTTTCAAGCTTGATATTGATGTTCAATGTGCCTCTTACCATGCGGTGATCGCTCCCGGTTTTCAGCGTATTGATCACTGAGACATCATTGAACATTTGCTTCTTGGTTGACATGATGAAGTCAATCTCATTTTTAGTTGCACCATCGGGGCTCTGCCAGGTCCACTTCCTGTGCTCCCGCTTTCTGAAGAAGGAGTTCATCATATAGAGGCCCTCCTTCTCCATAAAACTAGCCAGTTGGTGGCCCCGGTGATTTCGACGTCCAACTCCAAATTGCCCCACCTGCAGCTCATCCCCGTCTCGCTTGCCCAGTTTCGCGTTGAAGTCCCCCATGACCACGGTAAAGTGAGTTTTGAAACCATGCATGGCTTTAGAAATGTCCTCATACATGGTCTCCACTTCGTCGTCGGGGCGTGCCGAGGTCGGGGCGTAGACCTGTATGACCTTCAGCAAATATCTTGAGGATATTCTGAGTATAAGGTACGCTACCCTGGTCGACACACTCTCGATCTTCACCACGTTGTTCACAAGGGACTTGTGGACGATAAACCCAACACCACCCTGGGACTGCCGGTCACCCTCTCGGAAATAGAGCAGGCTGCCGGATTTCAGGATTACCGTGTCCTCCCCCTCTCTTCGGACTTCAGATAATCCTACAATACTCCATCGCAGCCTGCTCAACTCCTCTTCGAGTTCCGTTATCTTCTCGTCGGTCCGGAGCGTACGCGTGTTATATGTTGCCAGGTCCAGTCGTCGTTGGTATTGGCAGCCGGATCCCATCCGGAGATTCCTCGCACCCCTTGCCACGCCGTAACCTCGACCGCTGCCGTAGTCGAGGGTAGACGGGCTGCCGGGCACTAGGGGCCATTTCTGCAATGTGCTATCCATTGGGGGGGGGGTTTGCCATAATCGCCACGCTTGGCAGGCGGGTTGGCGATCGCAGAATAGTTCTTACAAAAAGACAGAGAGCGCTGCTGCCCATTCTCTGGTAAGTCCCTTAGTCGCCTCTTACGACACCCACGGGAAGATATGGGATGGTGCTATTCTTTGTGTCCGACACCAAACGGACGGTCATCAGCATATAACAAGAAATTACTGTTAAGAAAACAGTGACCTATGTCATTAATATAGATAATAAATAACAAAAGTCCAAGAATTGATCCCTGTGGTACGCCAGAGGTGGCGATAAATGTATCAGAGTGATATCCATGGGTTACTACTGATTGAATACGGTTGTTTATATATGAATGGAACCAGCGCAGTAAATTACCTCTAATCCCGTTGAAAGCTATTTTATTCAATAATATCTCATGGTCCACCCTATCAAACGCCTTTTTAAAGTCCGTGTAAAACGCATCCGTTTGTGTCCGTTTATCTATGTTATTAAACAAAAAGTTAGCAAAAATCATTAAATTCGTAATGGTTGATTTTCGTTTAACGAAACCATGTTGTTCTGATATTAAATTTTGTTGAATGAAAGGGTAAAGCTTGTGGTGAATAAGTTTTTCAAAGAGTTTAGCAATTGCACATAGTATTGAGATTGGTCGATAGTTCTCAACTTTCTGTCTGGAGCCGCTCTTATAAACTGGTATTATGTTAGCTTTCTTCCAGATTGTGGGAAACATACCTGCTTGAATACTCTTGTTGAAGATTAAGTGAAGTGGCACGCATATTGTCTCAGCTGTATTCTTCAGAAAGCTAGGAGGTATACCATCTGGACCCGGTCCTTTAGTACTATCCAGTAATTTTAATTGGCTGAGGACTAATGAGAGGCTGAAGTATATATTATCTAGGGTAGTATTATTATCATAAATATGATCGTTTGTAGGACACCAGCGGTCAGTGAGTGTTGAGGTTTCGTATACTGATTGAAAGAATGATGAGAAAAAGTTGCATATTTTATGTGGATCGTTAGAAGACTGACTACTATAATACATTTGGAATGGAATACCAGACTTGCCTTGTTGATTAGCTATATAAGCCCAAAAATATTAAATATTTTTTGGGATGCTGTCTTCAACAGTTTTTATATACTTACAATAGCATATGTTACACTCTACGCTAAAACTTGTGCGATATAAAGAAAAAATCTCGTAATCTGAAATAATTCCATATATTTTCCATTTGGTCCAAGTTTTTTTTTTATATTTAAATATGTGTATAAGGGCAGGTCAAAACCAAATAGGGAATTTAGCATTTTTAGGTTTTGACAGTGGAGTACGATTTTTGATTATGCCATATATGATATTGTAGAATTTTTCAATGGAGGTTTCAGTTATTTCATTGTCCAAAGTTAACTTCCAGTCAACCTCTTCTATATCTTTATTAATTAAATTGTAATCCGCTTTATGATAACTATATTTAGGTGTGTCTAGAGATCGCATTTGGGTGTACCTTATCGCTATCGACACGATAGCGTGAAATGGTGGGTGGTGGATGTCCACTTGTAGTAAGTTCTGATGAGGTGGATAAACATAGTAAACAGTGTTGGAAATGAGGAGGTCAAGTATACGATTATTAATATTATTGAGGTGGTTAAAGTGCTTGACATCAATTATGGCCATAAAGTCCCGTAGTAGGTTACAAGTAGATGTCAGACCGGAGCAAGTCAGGTAACTATGAGAAGAGTTTAATTTTAACCAGTTGGCATCCGGCAAGTTGTAATCACCTAGTAGTAGTAAATTGTCAATACATAATGAGTTGATTATATTATTTAATGTTTCAAAGTGTACTTTGTATGCAGCACTCAGTGAACTGCTAGGAATATAGGCGGCACTAATCAGGTTTTCTTTCGTGTTATTAGAACTGGGAATAGGGACTAACATATGTTCATAAAATTTACTTGAATCTAAAGTATTATGTTGGGACAATGAGACACAAAAATGGGCCATCAGACTTCTCAGTGGCAGCACGGTTACGGTCACATTGAAACACTACGTAGCGACTATCTATAAACTCGCTGTCGAGTATCGAAGAAATAAGCCAGGTCTCAGTTAATACGATGACGTCATAACAATTTGATAGGATGTTCAAGTAAAGAGTATTGAGTTTTGTACGTATACCTCTACAATTCTGATAATAAATACTTATCTCGTTCTTATTCATATAACTGTTAGCCATGGCAGACATTACGAGTAAATCAATAAAGTATAAAACTAATCAAGTGGTGTGACTAATTAGTTAGGACTAGAGGTAACACTACGGATTTTATCTAAATCGTTGGTACATTTAATAGACAATGTTGCAGAGTTTTCTGATTGCTTAACGAGAATTGTGGAGCGCTTCACCCACACAAACCTGTAGCCATGCTTCTTAGTCATTTCACGTGTTTCTCTCAGAAGTTGCTTGTTTTTGAGAGTCAGGTGTTCATTGATGAAGATTGAGTGCGATACTCCCGGAATGCCCAGCTGAGTAGAGCTAAGTCCTTTTTTCAGTCGACACGCACTTATGACGTTGTCTCGCAAGATACGCGTTTCTAGTTTTGCAATTATATTTTTAGGCCTTGCGCTGGACAAAGCATGTGGAACACGATGCACTGAGATAACCTCTTCACGTGGGATTGAGCAGTCAATGTGCTTGCCAATATCGTTCAATATATTAAGTAGATTTTCTCCTCGCCTCTCCGGAACATTGAAAATGTCGAGGTTACATTGCCGAGCTTGTTGTTCTAAACTATCAACTTTCGCTTCAAGTGCCAATATTGCATTTTGACTCATTGTGTGGTCCTTCAAATTATCTATTTTATTTAAATAGTCATCATACTGGTTGGAGATAAAATTGGCTGAATTCTTTACCTCACTAACCTCAGCTGATAATTTGGCAACTCGTTGCTTATTTGATGTGTTTTCTGACCGAAGCAAATCCATTTCTTTTTTAGTTTCAGTTACATATGTCTCTAAGTCTCCTTTAATGGATTTTATGCTATCATTTATGTTAACCAACTTGGAATCTAAGCTTATCTTCCACTCATCGAGCGTTATCTTTAGGTCCCTTTGAATAGAGACAAGCAAATCACTATGTGCACACTGCTTACGTTTCCTGCTAGTAACGTTGCTCTCAGAGTCGGGGAGTGAAGGAAAGTCCGGGTTAGAAGCATAACTTCTGGGTGACGTTCGAGGTACGCTTGCCATAATTATTTATTATCCTTTAAGAAAGAATAACAAACAGTAGTCAAAAAGCGTATGCAGTGATGCCAATAAACAATTTACCAATCAGCAGCGACTTGTACTGAGTGTCAGGATGCAAAACGATAGTGTTAATTGCTGCCGCCAATCTGTCGTGATAACTTGGTACCGGTCGAACGCTTTTTTTTTTTTCTGGTGGGAAATCATCAAATGACCCCTCCCGCTCTGGGTGGAGCGGAAGGGAGTGTCAGACTCTTACTGACTAAAACCCACCCATGTCCTTCCTTCGCCCTTTATGTTCCGGGGTAGCGGTAACCCTTTCGGACAATCCCGCTGACCCGGTAGGCTTCGGCCCTAAGGGGCCCCTAAAATTATGCTGACATCTCTTTGAGGCGCGCGTGGAACACTTACGCGCCGTCCGGCACGGTCCTGGTCCTGATCGGGCGGTGAGCTACCCATTGCTCTCCGCCCGCAGGCCCGCGCCTACGGTGGCCGGGAGTCGTCACGCGGCTCCCGACGCCCGGAGCGTCTCCCGCGGCGGCTGGGACGGGAGGATCTCTCCCTCATCCGTCCCGCCACCTCCTTCGCTAGCATGACTGCTTCGCAGAAGGAGGCGACTGCCTCCCACTCCCCCTCGCTCCGGACCATGGCTTGCACCAATTTCGCCGCGCGTTGCCTGTGTTATGTTGGCTCGGAGGCGCGCGCCGCTACCTCTAAACGGTGACGACGACGCCGCGCTGGTTCGAATCTCGGCACGCGCGCTCACGACTTTTAGTAGTAATAAAGTTTCTCACCCACAATCTTCCGACGAGCGAGAAAACACCAATACAGGCCCAGTACAAAATTCAATATGGCGCCCACGGCTTATGGATACAGCCCCAAGATGAAACGAGAGGGGCCGATAAAAGATGACAACCCGTAGAAAAGCGCCAAAAATCACATATTTTTTTTTTTTTAAGCTTTGCCCCACACTAGGATTTTCTTCTGTATCGTGGGTGCGTTTACAAACATTAAAGTCACATACACAAACAGCCAAGCCAATTACTTGTAAAAAGCACAAAAATAACTCAAATAACGTCCGTACACAGCGATACCGAATGAACGAAATGGTTTTGTAAAACAGCGGATTCGACAATCCATTTGCGACACAGCCATCCTTATCCTACCATCAACTTACTTGAGTTGCTTGCAAGCCTTGCCCAGTACGAGAGCCTCCCGAGCTCCTCGCACGTTGATCATGGTGGCGACACGGAGACACTCGTCGAACCGCGTCGTCGCCGCCACGTGGTAGATTATATTCACCTGGGACACAAACATAACATATCACGCCTGGATTCCCCAAAAGGTTAGGCAGGGGTGTATAGAACTTACTCGTCAAGAACATAAATATCTATACAGGGTGACAGGGAAACTCGACGTATTCCTTGAAAGGGGTTATACTAGAGCGCATTAGCAAAAAATTTTGTCCAGCCAACTAGGGGTCCAAACTAGATTCATCAGCCCAGCCTTTTCCCAACTACGTTGGGGTCGGGTTCCGGTCTAACCGCATGCAGCTGAGTACCAGTATTTTACATGGAGCAACTGCCTACCTGACCTACAATAATAATGTAAAAATGAATCACCGAAATGTACGTACGCGCATAACTTCCGATCGACTGCACCAAATTGGATAATTCTTTTTTTTGTGTTTGTTATTGTCAGGACAAGGCTTGTATACACAATTGGACCCGGTAGGTGGCGCTGCTTTTTCGGGCAGGACGACGTCTACCGGGTCCGCTAGTCTAATAATAAATGTACTAACCTCTTCAGCAATCATGTTCCAGTCCTTGTCACTCAAGCCCAGTCTGAGCTCGGCAACGTCTCCTGCGACCGGAATGATCTTCTCTGCGAAGTTTGGTTGTCTCTCTTTAAGCAAGTCGTAAACCTAGAAATTATAATAGAAGTTATCATTATCTTTTCTAGATGTCTAGCTTTGTATCTGTAAATATGTTTGTAGCGCCACTTCTTCATCCCAACTAAAGCACTAGGAAATGGTGAAGAGCGGCCGTTTTGCGGGACTGTATTATGTAATTTTGATGTCCAAAAAGTGCTGATTCTTGGCCTAGTTTGACTTTTGATTATTGAGTCCGGCTTCCAGCATAATTTGATGCAGCTGAATACCAGTGTTTTACATGGAGCGACTGCCCATCTTAGCTGCACAACCCAGTTACTTGAAAACATGAGTAAATTATCTATATCTACACAAATAATCCTACTAATAATATTATAAACGCGAAAGTTTGTATCGATGGATGGATGGATTTACTCTTTCACGCAAAAACTACCCAATGGATTTGGATGAAATTTGGCAAACAGATGGTTTATAACCAGGATTAACATATACTTTTTATCCCGATATTTACACGGGATCGAAACTTATGTGGGTGAAACCGCGGGTACGCAGCTAGTACAGTAGGGGTCATTAATCCATTATCACCTTAAGGACTGTATTGCTGTGAATGCGCGGTAAAGGCCGTACCTACGTCTGTGTGCATAAGTGATGTATCAACCCAGAACGCTCACCTCAGATTCGCAAACTGGCTGGCGTCGAACGAAACAAAAAACATACCGTCGCTTTTGCACACAGGCTACGTAATTACGTATGACTTTGGTTGGTTCATACCATTGCAATTGCTAAAATTGAAATCCATAAATCAAGTACCGATAGCTGGTAGTCTTAGGTACGTATTGGATTATTGAACGCATAGGTGTGGGTTTCCAATCTCGAGTTGGGACTTTTATTTTTCTTTTCCGACCATAATCTTTGTTATTCGTTTTTTATATATTAATAAACAAGAATAATAATGTAATAATTATTTTATTTTCATTATTATATTGTTATTGTAATACGGGGTAAAAAATAAAAATGTTTTATAAGTGCCATAATCTTTGTTATTCGTTTTTTATAGATTAATAAATAAGAATAATAATGTAATAATTATTTTATTTCCATTATTATATTGTTATTGTAATACGGGGTAAAAAATAAAAATGTGTTATAAGTGATTTCAAAAGGTTTATTGGTTATAATTTTATAAACTAGAAATAAATAAACTTAGTCAAAACCGTTCATTTTCTCGTAAAGAACAATTTATTGAAGTAAAGGAGGTAATCAGTGAACCCTTAGACTTAAAATATTGATTATTTGTATCTTAGTAATATGATAATATTGGTTACTAGTGCTTTAACTACGAATGTATGTGGGTACTCTAAGAAATCACAACTAGCAAATTTACCCACGTAAATAAAAAAGTGTGAACTCCTTGTCACAATACAATTAAATTACTCAGTAGTACTACTTTTTGTTTACTGCCAGTGCGTTCGTTTTAACTTTAGTTGCCTATCTCAAACGTCAAAGTTAACAAGTCGTATTTATTAGGACTTATTGCGGTTATAGCATAAGTATTCATTTTCATTATGAAAAGAAGATTGAAACTAAACCTCAAAATAATCCTTATTACGGATATGACACAATATTATTTTAATAGTACTGAAATTAATTTGTATTTTATAACTAATATAACTCAATGCTATCAAGTAAACGCTGGCGCATGAATCCAACAATATTGAGACATATTCTCTGATTCCGTGCTTCCCATCGCTGTATCGCAAAATGTAAACGTTTTTTTTTCTTTTAAAACGTTGCCCCACACTAGGAATTTCTCCTGTATCGTGGGTGCGTTTACAAACATTTAAACTCACATACACAAACAGCCAGACCCGGAACAACTACTTGTAGGTCATACAAATATATTGTTCCGTGCGGGAATCGGACCCGGGACACGCAGCGCAGCAGTCAATCGCTTAACCACTGCGCCAACCGTGCCGCCAATCGTTGTCGTTCTTGTTTATGTTTTTCAATCAAATATGGGCGAAACAAAAAACCAGCTCAAAAAGCTGGTTTTCGTTTGCACGGCGAACGGTTCGTAAATATGTGTCGAATGGGGTGTAGGGCAGAAAACCTCCACGTGTGCCCGGGGACTGGGGTTCCTTTCTGGATACGTCCGGGGGTAATACCAGTGTTCGGGCCGGTACATCCTGGGGTGCGGGCAGCAATTTCCCATTGGGATTATTTCCCAGTGGGATTTCGCTGTCCGCACGCTAATGTTCTGCCAGGAGGATCGCCCCACACAGGTCGCTCTGAGTAGCAGAGCAACAATTGTGGGGGGTCAGAGCGGGCCCGGTGTGCACTTACCCTGCCGCCGGGCAGGCAGGAGGGGCAACCCTTCTGTCACTGCTAATCTCGTAGCCCCGGAGACAGTTAAGGTCATGTCTCTGGCTGTTGAAGGGGGTCGAGGGTCTTGGCTTAACCGCCCGGACCGCGAGGAAAATTAACCTCTATAAAAAATTCCCCAAACCTCCAAGCGGCGGCGCACCGTAAGGGAAGTTGGTAGCTTGACTAATGGGTAGCTAAATTAGTCGCCAGTGCGAACCACTGAATTTTGAGAAGATAAAAAGTTTTTACTCGTGGGATCAACTATGGACAAAAACAATTTAAATAATAAAAATCGCGTAGAGGAGGGGAGTGATGTGGGGTCGGAGTCCGACGCCGCATCTGGCGTGACGGGCTCATTTAAGAGCACGGAGCGCGTAGTGGTGGGGGCTGCTGGGAAGAACCTAAGGTTCTTCCAGAAGCGCCCCAAATCGGGGGATGGCCAGGGGTCCTCCTCTGATGGCGGGTCGAGCTCGGCCCGCAGAAAAATAAGCCGGCGGGGCGGAGTCCATGAGGGGCTCGCCGGCGCGAAGGAGGCCAGTGAGCCGAGTCGAGCCAGCCCAGTTGAGCCGGCCCAGCGAGCCGAGAGGCTCGACACGGATGGGCAGCACTCGGGAGTGGCCAGCCGCAAGGCGGCCCTCTCAGAGTCCTCAGGAGGTGAGCTGGATGCCGTTGGTGGCTCCAATTCGGAGTGGGCGGCCAGGTTTGAGGAGGTCGTGGTAGCCGCTATCAAGAGTGTGGCCCTGAATAGGATTCAGTCCTCCAAAGACAGGGCCATATCTGCAGCCACGGCCTCCATCATAGCGGCAGCAAAGGCCACCCACTCCGGGTCCCCGCCGGACGGAATGTCTGAAATGCGGGCGGAGGTCGCCCGTTTGACAGCCGCCATGGAGCTTCTCTGAAAGGAGAATGAGGAGCTCCGAGCGGACCTGGCCGGGCTGCGAGCAGCCGGCCCCCGGGAGGTGCCGCAGGAGGGGGCGCAACATGGGCGGGGTGGGCCAGTACCTGCTGAGGATCGGGTGCTGACCCTGGTGCGGCAGGAGCTGGCTGCTTTCCAGAGTCGGTTTTCCGCCCTGGAGGCCATTGTCCTGCGCCCACCGTTAGCGGCAAGCCGGCCGGCCTCGGGCCAGCGAAAGGCGGCTTGCCGCTAACGCTCCTTCTGCGAAACGGTCGTCTCGCAGAAGGAGTCTGCGGAAAGGGAGAGGGAGATCTCGTCCTCTCACCCGGCCCGCAGCAGGCGCACCGGGCGTCGGCGGAGGGCGGATAACGCCCTCTTCCAGCCCCCCTAAATGGGTCCAGGGGCGACGGACTTGGGGACGTCCGTCGCCCCCCACACATCAGGACCCGAGATGGCGGCGCGTAGTGTTCCACGCGCGCCTCTCTTAGACGTCGCGGGGGGAGTCAAACACCTCACTCCCCCCCCTGACCCGAGGAGGCCCGCGGTGACGGGCCGGCACCAGTCGGGGGTTGCGGAAGGATCTTACGTTCCCGCGACCCCCGGCGTAGGTGAGAGATGGAACACTGGGGTGGTTTTTAGTCAGTAAGAGTCTGACAGACCCCGTCGCCCGCCCCAGGGCGGCGGACATCCATGAGGATTTTCCGCCCCGGAACAAAAAAAAAAAAAAAAAAGGATCTTACGTTCCCGCGACCCCCGGCGTAGGTGAGAGATGGAACACTGGGGTGGTTTTTAGTCAGTAAGAGTCTGACAGACCCCGTCGCCCGCCCCAGGGCGGCGGACATCCATGAGGATTTTCCACCCCGGAACAAAAAAAAAAAAAAAGGATCTTACGTTCCCGCGACCCCCGGCGTAGGTGAGAGATGGAACAATGGGGTGGTTTTTAGTCAGTAAGAGTCTGACAGACCCCGTCGCCCGCCCCAGGGCGGCGGACATCCATGAGGATTTTCCACCCCGGGAACAAAAAAAAAAAAAAAAGGCGGCGGCCGAAATAGCGACACGCGGGGTTGCGATAATCGTTGAGAGGATCCGGCAATTGGGACTCGAGGTGGCCCTGCACAAGTCCGAGGCCATGTGTTTTCATGGTCCTCGGGACGCACCACCGTCGGGTTCCCAAATAACGGTAGGAGGGGTTCACATCGGCGTGGAGTCGACGATGAAGTACCTGGGACTCGTCCTCGACAGCCGGTGGAACTTAGTGGAGCATTTCCGACGTTTGGCTCCCAGACTGGAGTGAGCCGGGGCTGCCTTCAGGCGGCTCCTGCCCAATCTAGGGGGTCCAAACGCCTCCTGCCGGAGGCTATAAGCGGGGGTCGTGCGGTCCATGGCCCTTTACGGGGCACCGGTGTGGGCGCGTTCCTTGAGGCGGGGGACCAGTCCGCCGGTTGAACGCGTCCCAAAGGGTCATGGCCGTCCGGCTGATCCGAGGATACCGCACGGTCTCCGCTAAGGCGGCGAGCCTCCTTGCCGGATTGCCGCCATGGGATCTGGAGGCAAAAGCCCTCGCCCACATATGGGAGTGGCGAGAGGAGGCAAAACGCCGTGGCGTAACTCCAAGTTCCTCCAAGGCAAGGACCAGGCCCGAGTCGACGGCGCTTTGTGTTCCACGCGCGCCTCAAAGAGATGTCAGCACAAACTGACGGGGTCCGCTAGGGCCGATGCCTGCCAGGGCCGCGGGTTGTTCGAAAGAGATACCGTGGTCCCTGGCATGGGCAACTGAAGGAACACGGGTGGGTTTTAGTCAGTAAAAGTCTGACACGCCCTCCTGCTCCGCCCAGAGCGGGAGAAGTCATATGATGATTTCCCACCCACAAAAAAAAAAAAAAAGATGTGTCGAATAATTCGGCAAAATATTTCGTTGCTATGAAACCACTTGTTTCATATTCACTGACTAACTGGGGCCTTCCACTTCGTTTCGACTGACAAGGCTTTTCCTGATATCTTTTGACCCTGCGACTCACAGTAGGTATTTCTCTAAAGCAAAAACAGAGTACTGTTAAGCTACTAGCAAAATACGAATATTACCAATTTGAAACAAAATTATTTTGAAAATAGAAATGTTATAATATTATATTATTGTTATACTTAATGTTATATTTTATATTCATCTTTTTTTTTCTTCTATTTAAGCTTTATGATAAATATAAAACGTTTAAAAAAATAACTAAAGGGATCAGCAGTTACACTTTAATTAGAAAAAAAAATCGATAATTATAATGAAATCATAATACTCACACTTAGTTCGTTTCATCAAATATCTGTGATATAATATTAAGTCCACTTTTACGCAGCGCGATAATATCTGCTTTCATCTCAATATTTAAACTTCATTTTGAAATGAACTACAACAAAAACTTTTTAAAAAGACTTCGGAGGTTCCTCCTCCGTCATACTTTATTATACACCACAAAAAAGATTGCATTGCACCGCATAGATTGTTCATTAGTAAAGTTATATGAATTGTATATGCTGTGGATAACGGTGTGAGTTTCACATTTATAATATATTTGTTTACATTCTTTACGCAGATATAATGTGTTACTGTTTGTTTGTCCCAAATAAATAAATAAATAAATAAAAAAACATAACATAAAAAAATAATGTTCTTATAAACTGCGCAACGGAATCTGAAACGGTTTTCACCATCATTTAGAGCATTTATTCCGGAAGGTCCCATCAATCTGCCTGCCTTTTCTCAACAATGTTGAGGTCGGCTTCCAGTCTCACCAAATGCAGCTGAATACCAGTATTTTACACGGAGCGACTGCCTACCTGAGCTCCACAACCTAGGTACTGGGGAACACGATACCCCTTGGTAAGACTGGTTGTCAGACTTTCGGGCTTCTGACGACCCTTAACGACTGTCAAAGATTTATGAATGACAGCCGGAGCCAACGGGCATTTATTTCAGAAGATATAGACATAAGATATATTTAATTTGTAAAACATGAGTACAGTACCTATACTGGTCTTATAATTAATATGAGGTAGCTACATGTTTTGCCACTTATGGCGTACAAGATTAGTCGCACTAGAAACAATACAAACAAAGAAAGAAATTACAATGTCAAAATTTAAAATCAATTCTAAATTGAAATGTCAAAATTTCAGCGGGGTTGTCCGAAAGGGTTACCGCTACCCCGGAACATAAAGGGCGAAGGAAGGAACATGGATGGGTTTTAGTCAGTAAAGTCTGACACTCCCTTCCGCTCCACCCAGAGCGGGAGCGGCCATTTGATGATTGCCCACCAGAAAAAAAAAAATTTAAAAAAAAAAATGTCAAAATTTATATAGTCTATAATTAATAAATTAATATTAAACTTACACTACACCACGTTTTCCGTGAATAATTGTTTCATGTAAAGGTGGATCCACACATTGCGAGGCATGCGCTCCGCACGCGCAAGGGCGAGCCAACGTATGTCGGCAAATGCTTCAAGATCAAAGTGCCTCAGTGCGAGCATTACGTTAGGTGTGGACGTAGCTGCGCATGCACGTTCGAGGCGTGCGCCGCGTACAATATCAACGCACGCCTCGACTGCGAAAATGAAACTGCGTTTGCTCGGGCCAAACAGCGCGCAGCGCATGCTCGGGCCGATCCAACCCACACAGCAGCAGTCAAGATGGCGCCATTCTCGACATTTTTCCCTTCTATAAGATCCTAGAAGATAATTATTTTTTTTTTTCAACTCAGCGACGGTTACATTTACTTCGTTCGCGATTATACGCCATACGTCTTCTCTTTTATTTTTATTAAAATCATGATTGTAGCAGGTTTGTACGAACAAACACAAGTTACAACGGAACGTTATTTATTGTGAACACAAAGTAAATAAACTATAGCCTAGTACAGTACAGGGAGCGGGACCCCGTGCGTGTGCTAGCGTAAGACTGGTTCTCAGAGCTGTCCGAACAGGAAAGTCGAAGCAGACCGAGAGCGCAGTGAATACTCGCTGCGCACACGCCGGTGGTCGTGTTTTATACAGGCCGGCGGAGCTCGGCGGCGCACGGTGGGGCGGCCGCTTGCGGGGAGGCCACGCCTAGTATGACGTGTAGATGGTACCGCGGCTCGAGCGCTCGGCTGTTGTTGATTTTATTGCTACATGATTATGTTTAGGATCCCATAATAATCTATTACTTTCGTATAATAAAACTGCTTTTCTTAACATTTCTTTGTCGTTCATAATGCGCGCGTACATCCGCAGCGAGGCGGACACAACCATCCAAACGCAACGCACTGCTCGCAATGAGCCAGCCGCCACACGGCGCACAGCGAATAGCGCGTGTGCGGCGCACACGCGCTGTGCGTTGTGCGCCGTGCGGAGCGCATGCCTTGCCAAATCTGCGCGCCTACTTGCCTCGAGCATTTGCTTCGCACGCGATGGCTCGACCCGAGCATATGTTGGTATAATTTGTCAACACGCACGCCTCAAGCCGAGGCATGCGTTGTGCGCCGTGCGGAGCGCATGCTCGCAATGTGTGGATCCACCTTTACGAATTAATTTTCATTTAATTATACCTATTTTGTTGGCACTTTAATACACTTCAATTATACTAACAAATTAATACATCACGCCTGTACAGGTCCCCGAAGCCTTAGGCAGAGGTTGTACGGTGGTCGCGGTCATTAATCTGACCGTTACTGTACATTATGGTCAAGTGGTCAAGTCCCACACCATCAACAGGGCACAAATCCAGACTCTAGGCTGCTACTGTGAATCTTTTGATAGACAAACCCAATAACACTCGCCTGACCTGGGAATCGAACCCATGACCTTATACTCAGCAGTAACACTTGCGACCCCTAGACCTACGAGGAACAAATACTCTACTCTACCCTGTGTGCTGTTCTAAAACAGCTAGCGGTTATGTAAAATATCGAATTCGACAATCCATCTACATACATTAACATTGTTATGAGTAAAGTATTAAGTGTGAATTTATGTTACTCACAGGATCTTGAAACATTTCAGTCAGCCTCTGTTCGACAGATTTCCCCTTCTTAGGCCTCAGCAAGACGAATGCTTTCGATATCTGCGTCGCTCTAGAAGTAAATAATAATGAATTACAATGAGAGTAGGATACAATCAGGAATGAAGTTATCCAGAAAAGAACTGGAGTTACCGATATAGCTTGCAGAGTAAGCAAGCTGATGTCGCAGTGGGCTGGCCATGTTTTTTAAAGGATCGATGAAATGAAATTATTTATTTTGTAAATAGTAGACCTCGGTATCACTTTTACACGTCATATCATAAAAAAATAAATAAGCTAGATGAGGTCGGCGTTTCCTATCCGACTACTCCTGAGAAAAAAGGCCGAAACAAACTCAGAGGTCACAGTCTCATTTAAAGTCCAGACATAATCCCGTTTCAACTACTACATAAATCCCTAAACTCATCGCTTTCTGTTGCTGAGTCTTTGCTTAAGGAAAATGTTAATGTTTGCGTTTCGGAATTTCATTTTTAACACATTACCTGTAGAGATATAATTAAAATCTTTCACACTTTAAATGTAAAAAAGACTGCAGATCTGTGGGGTAATTCTGTAGAAGTTGCTAAGTCTGTTATTGACATTGTAGCACCTACTCTAGCTCTTATCTTTAATAGTTGTATTGACGGTGGGGAGTTTCCTGACCTCATGAAAAATAGTAAAATAATACCTTTGTTTAAATCGGGCATTACGACCCCACAAATTATACTACCTTTAGTAAAAATTTTGAGAAATTAATTTTAGAACAAATGCAAAGATTTTTTAATAAACACAAATTATTACATAGCAAACAGTTCGGTTTTACAAGGGGTCGTTCAACTACTAATGCCGGTGTTGAACTTGTAGGACATATTTATAATGCATGGGAAGACAAATGCGATGGCTTAAGCATCTTCTGTGATTTGTCCAAGGCATTCCATTGCGTTCTTCACGAAACTTTAATCAGGAAACTCCGCCATACTTCATACTTGAGTAAGAGGATTCAGAGCGTTGATGTTAATGGAAAAATATCTCTCGGATCTATAGTAACAATGGGAGTCCCACAGGGCTCAATTTTTGGTCCTTTCTTGTTTCTTATTTATATCAATGACTTGCCGTACCTCATAAAGGATAATCATGATATAGTGTTGTTTGCAGATGACACTTCAGTTTTATTTTAACTTAAACGTCAGCAGCAGGTTACTGACGATGTAAATAGCGCGATCTCTAAAGTAGTCCACTTTACGATACCTCACGTTAGACAGGTGAAAACTAATGTGTTGATAAAGGGCGAACAATTGAATCCTGGAGACAGCATAGTATATTTGAGTAATTGGCACTAATTGTCAAAAAAGCTAAGTTCCGCAGCATACGCTGTTAGAAAAATTCGTAATTTAAATGATATAGAGACAGCCCGTTTAGTGTACTTTAGCTATTTTCATAGTGTAATGTCGTACGGTATTCTGTTGTGCGGAAATGCCGCTGATATTCAGACTATCTTTGTTTTGCAGAAGCGAGCTGTTCGATAAATATTTATAAATTAAGTCCGAGACACTCGCTCAGAGACTTATGTTTTAACTGTGCCTTCTCAGTATATTTATGAAAATCTTTTATATGCCCTTAAAAAATATAAAATTGTTTAAAAATACAGTGATATCCATGATATAAATACTTGGAACAAACACAAATTTGTTGTACCTACAACAAGGCTCAAGAAAATAGGTGGCTCGTTCAGATGCCAATGTATACGCTTTTATAATAAACTTCCAAGCCCCGTTCAAGATCTCTAAGCCTTAATAAATTCAAATCATTCATTAAACGTAACTTGTGCCAGAAAGCGTTTCATACCGTTAAGGATTATATCGAGGACAAAAAGGCTTGGGATTGAGCTGCTGCCAATTTTTACATATTAAATGTTTTTATTTCTTTTTTTTCTCTTTTGATGTTGTTTTTTTTTATACATTTTGATATTAATGAATTTTATATATACAATGACATTTGCTTACTTTGTAAATTATTCTATTATTTTAATTATTGTGAATGTGAAGACTATGTGGGTCATTTTATTTTTCATTTTAACTCTGTTCTGTTAGTTTTGTCATGGTCTGGCAGTTTGAGTAATTAATGTGGCCTACCCAAATGTCCTTTCTTTGGTATTGTTCGTCAAATCGTCGAGCGTTTTGAGTTGAGCTGCACGATTTCTGACAAGTGCGTGCACTGACTGGACAGGTCCTCTCAATCTGTGTGGTTCTTTCCTCAAAAGGCCATCTCAGACATCGATCTACATGGTCTTCATATGATCTGACCAAGATTATGTCTGGACTTTAAAAGAGACTGTGACCTCTGAGTTTGTTTCGGCCTTTCTTCTCAGACTAGTCAGAAAGAGTATGGGGACAGTATTTGGCTGAAGTTCAATGGTTCGAATTCACACAATACAAAGACGCAGAATGGACGACTGCCATGGATAAGGAGAGTGCTGTTACTGAGACATAAGTATGTTTTTATCGTGATTTCTTCGGCGTGGGGTCCTCCGGGGCAATTACCCCGCTGATGCGCTACAGAATCGGGGGCAGCTTCATCAGCACTCGGAACTTATTGCCATCGACTGGGCACAAATCCACGGGGTAATTGCGTAACACACGAACAGTAGCCATGGCTTTCATCTTGACAGTTCAACAACATTCATTGCGTTATTTACGTTGTTGAGCAGACATATTTTTCGAACATAACCGCGAATGGATAGAACAAGATATGAGTACGTAAGAGGCAAGAGCGTAGCTACCGCTGTATCAGCCGTATCAATGATACGGGCCCACCGACACGACATGTGGAAGCAAACATTCGTAAAATAGTATCCAAATCCTGAAATTGTTATTGTTACAACTAGACCAACGGCTTAACGTGCTTTCAGAGGCACGGAGTAGTCTGTTCTTCTTTTTTTTTCGGTTTCATTCGGTTCCCTACAAAATGGTTGAGCTGGATGGTGCTGATCCACGCGTCATGTTCGTGAACGGGCGCCGTCGGTTGAGACTGGTCATCTCTTAACTGCCAGGGCTTATTTTTAATTTTATATTTTAAATTGTTTCTTTAACTGTTTTTACACAGGATTCTGTAATAATATCTTAATTTAAAAGAGTGTCCGTGGAGTTTCTTGTCCGTTCTTTTCCATAGAGATCTACGTTTTGCAATGGGCAACTAGCTTCAACTTTCTGACTAACTGACCGATTATTTAATTTTAACAATTCATAAGTGCCTGTAAATGGTTTAATTGAAATAAATGATTTGGGTTTGAGTTTAGCCACCTGCTCTGCTCATGATTATGGTAAGTCCTCCTTAAAGGATAGTCACACTCACACCATCCTCACCTGAAGAGTTTCTCGATGAGCTGCTTGCCGAGAAAGCCGGAGCCTCCCGTCAGAAACACGGCAGCACCGCGGTAGAACTGCTGCACGGCAGAGTCTCCGCGATCCGTCGCCTCGTGCATCGCCTTGTGACGAAGCAGGAGCTTGGCTTCGAATTCCTGGGCAGGATCTATAGGTTCTATCTCCACCATGGTCCAGGATAACCTTGAAGAAGTAAAGAAGATTGTTCAAACTCAGTCCCCGTGCCATCGCGCTCTCTTCGCGCTCAACGCTCTCTTGGACGCTAAACCTGATCATGATGTGTTTGTGAAGAATTGGAAAATCTTGGCAATATGTCTAGAGTATTGTGAGATGAAAGTATAACTGTGTCGGGGTCCACTTCCAGTCTAACTGGATGCAGCTGAATACCAGTATTTTACATGGTGCGACTGTCTATCTGACCTCCGCAACCCAGTTACTGGGTAACACGATAACCCTTGGCAAGACTGATTGTCAGAGTTTCGGGCTTCTGACGACCCGTAACGACTGCCAAAGATCCACGAATGACAGACAGGACCAACGGCTTTTTTTTTTTTTTTTTTTTTTTTTGGGATGGGAAATCATCAAATGACTCCTCCCGCTCTGGGTGGAGCGGAAGGGAGTGTCAGACTCTTACTGACTAAAACCCACCCATGTTCCTTCCTTCGCCCTTTATGTTCCGGGGTAGCGGTGACCCTTTCGGACAATCCCGCTGCCCCGGCAGGCTTCGGCCCTGAGGGGCCCCTCGTTATGCTGACATCTCTTTGAGGCGCGCGTGGAACACTTACGCGCCGTCCGGCACGGGCCTGGTCCTGATCGGGCGGTGAGCTACCCATTGCTCTCCGCCCGCAGGCCCGCGCCTACGGTGGCCGGTAGTCGTCTCTCGACTCCCGACGCCCGGGGCGTCTCCCGCGGCGGCTGGGACGGGAGGCTCTCTCCCTCATCCGTCCCGCCACCTCCTTCGCTAGCATGACTGCTTCGCAGAAGGAGGCGACTGCCTCCCACTCCCTCTCGCTCCGGACCATGGCTTGCACCAGGTCCGGGCGCGAGAGGCCGCCGCCGCTGCCGATCGCCTCCACGAGGACACGGCGGTGCTCCGCCCAAGCGGGGCAGACCTCCACCGTGTGCTCCACCGTGTCCTCTGGGCGATCCTGGCAATGGTGACACCCGGGCGTTTCCTCCCGCCTGATCATGTGCAGGAACCTCCCGAAACTTCCGTGTCCGGTGAGGACCTGCGTCAGGCGGTAGGTGAGGGCGCCGTGGCGCCTCTCTAGCCACTCCTCAAAGAGGGGTCTTATCGCCGCTATCGCGGCGTGCCCTGCGCTGGGTTGCGACAGTCGCTCTTTCCATGTCGCCATGAGATCGAGCCGGAGGTCCGTCCGCTCCGCAGCAATTTGCCGCGGGAGCGGACTTTCCCCCCGGCGTAGTGCCTCCGCGCGCCACTCATACAGGCGCGCGAGGACTATCGCCTCCAGATCCCATGGCGGCAGTCCGGCAAGGAGGCTTGCCGCCTCGCGCGAGATCGTGCGGTAGCCCCGGATTAGCCTTACGGCTACCACCTTCTGGGGCGCGTTCAGGTAGTGGGCGGCTCGCCGCCGCAGTGAACGCGCCCACACCGGGGCCCCGTATATGGCCATGGACCGCACGACCCCCGCGTAAAGCCTCCGGAAGGAGGCGTTTGGCCCCCCCAGGTTGGGCAAGAGCCGCTTGAAGGCGGCCCCAGCCCGTTCCAGTTTGGGGGCCAAACGTCGGAAGTGCTCGACGAAGTTCCACCGGCTGTCGAGGACGAGACCCAGGTATTTCATCGTCGTCTCGATGCCGATGTGAACCCCTCCTGCCGTTAGTTGGGATCCCGGTGGTGGCGCGTTCCGGGGCCCATGAAACGTCATGGCCTCGGACTTGTGCAATGCCACCTCGAGACCCAACTGCCGGATCCTCTCCACGACTATCGCAACCCCGCGTGTCATCGCGTCGGCCGCCGCCTGATGCGACCTCCCCTGCGCCAGGACCAGCGTGTCGTCAGCGTAGCAAACCACGCTGACGCCATCAGGGAGGTCGGCCCGCAGCACCCAGTCGTAGCCGATGTCCCACAGGAACGGCCCCACAACCGATCCCTGCGGGACACCGCACGACATCTCTCGCCGGTTCCACTCCCCATCGCGACCGGGGTAGCTGACGGCTCTGTCCGTCAGATACGCCTCGACTATTCGACGGAGGTAGGGCGGCACTCGGTGATACCGGAGTGCCTCCACAATGCAGCTCCAGGGCAGGGTGTTGAACGCGTTGGCGATGTCGAGTGACACCGCCACGACGACCCCACCCCGGGACACCGCGTCCCCCGTCGTGAGGGCTCTCACGCGCATGATGGCGTCCACCGTTGAGCGCCCCTTGCGGAAGCCAAACTGGCTGTCCGCAAGATCCGGCCCCGTCCTCACCAAGTGCCCGACGAGGCGGTTTACAATTACTCTCTCAAAGAGCTTGCCCACCTCGTCGAGCAGCACGATGGGCCGGTATGCGGACGGAGAGTCCGCTGGGCGCCCTGGCTTCCGAATGAGGACCAGCTTCCCCGTCTTCCAACGAAGCGGGAACTGGCCTCTCTCCAAACATGCGCTTAAGAGCGCCTCCAGTCGAGGCCCGAGAGCCCTCGAGGCCAGGACCCAGGCTTTACCTGGCAAGCCGTCGGGTCCTGGGGCGGTATTTTTGGCCTTCAGCCTTCCTACCGCCACTCTCAGTTCTACCCCGGTCACTTCAGGGATGTCGTCGTCGTCCGCGTGGTCCGCTTCGGGCACCGCAATTGGCGGAGCCATGGGCGGGGGTGTGTGCACCCCCCGTGAGGGGAACAGAGCGCTCACCACCTCCTCCACCAGCTGGGGGCGGAGACTCTGCGTCAGCGGGGGGGCCCAGGTGCGGAGTTTATTCCGCACCATTTTATAAGGGCGCCCCCACGGATCTCTGTTCAGAGTCTCCACCATCTCCTCGCGGGCCATATCCTTGGCCCGCCGGACAGCCTCTCGGAGGGCGGTCTTCGCCGCTCTGTACCCCTCGTACAGCTCCGCCTCCGTGGCTTCCGCATCCGGAGGGCGGATGCGGAGCCTGCGGTGCCTGGTGTACCGGTGTCGCGCGTCGACGCACGCCTTGCGTAGCGACCCTAACTCGTGCGACCACCAGTACACCCGACGCCGGGCGCGTCCCGGCCGGACTCGGGGCATTGCCACGTCGCAAATGTCGGACATGGCCTCCCGGAACCACTCCGCCTCATCGTCGATATCGGCAGGCCTGTCCGGTGATGACACCCAGGCCTGCACGATCGAGGCTTCCAGGAGGAGCTCCCGGTCCAGCTGCTTCAGCGCCCACCGCGGACCACTCGGGGCCTGTCGGACCAGCGCGCTAGAGGTCTGGGTGGAGACGTCGAACCGGATATACCGGTGATCGGAGTAGGTCTCCACCTCCTCCATGACGCGCCAGTCAATGACACGCTGTGACAGAGCGGGGCTGGCGAACGAGATGTCCACCACCGACTCCCCCCGCATCCGCACACACGTGGGAACAGAGCCCCGATTTAGGACGACCAGGCCTGTTTCCAGAGCCCAGTCCTCCACCATCCTGCCCCGCACATCCGTGCAACGGGAACCCCAGGCCAAATTCTTGGCGTTGAAGTCCCCGAGCACTAGAACGGGGAAGGGATGGCTTCCGGCGACGACGACACTCAACTCTATTAAAGAGTTGTGGAACTCGGCGAGAGTTCGGCTCGGAGAGAAGTACACTCCCACTACTACAATCTCTCCGAACCGTGCTGCTACGCACCCCTGTCCCTTCGTGACGCATTCGAGGGACGGGGTGCCGGCGGCGGCCGACGAAATTATGGCCACTGAGCCGCTCAGGTCCTCCACCCAGTCATCCCTGGGCGGGACAAAGTACGGCTCAGCGACCACGGCGATGTTAATCGACCACTGCGCCACGCTCTGGAGCAACAGGTCCTGAGCGCAGGCGCAGTGGTTGATGTTCGCCTGGAGGAGGCGTAATGGAGGAGCCATTACTCCTCCATTTCAGCCCCCTCCCGGGCCCCCTGTGAGGGCCCCTCGCCAGAGATGGCAGCGGCGGCGGCGGCGGCGGCGGCGGCGGCGGCGACGGTGGCGGTGGCGACGGCGGCAGAGGGCCTGCCCTTCCACTTCGCTCCGGTGGGCGGAGCGCAGGGTTTGCTCCCCGCCCGGTGATCGGCCGGCTTGCCAGCTGCCGCACATGCGATGCAGTGCGGCGCGGCGTCGCACGAGCCGGCCTTATGTCCGGGCTGACCGCAGCGGAAGCACAGTGTGCTGCGGTCTACCTCCGAGGTGCACTGGACGCCAACGTGGTGCCCCACATGGCATCGGTAGCACCTCAGAGGCTTGGGTTCCAGCAGTTTGACCTGCGCTGAAACCCAGCCCACCAGGAGCCTTCGGCCCTCCACAATTGTTTTGGCCGCCGTCACGGGGCAGCTTACCACTAGGGTACGCATGCCCGTGGAGTCTGGCCGTATGGTGCCGGCCTTCACCTGCTCGGCCAGACACCCGCCCGTCCTGACGACGGCGGCCACCACCTCTCCCTCCGTTACGGAGTCATCCAGGCCCGAGATGCGCATGTCTGCGCACTTGACGGGCCTGGACACCCGAGCCTCCTCCGCATCAAGGGACGCCCTTAGCTTTTCAGCTAGGGCGTCAGCGGTGGGGCCGCTAGTAGCCCCGGGGATCTCCAGCATGCGGGCGCCAGTGGCGGTCACCCTGTGCCGGAGGCCCCCGGTGATCCCCAGCTCCCGGAGGTCCACCGTCGCCCTCGCCTTTGTGAGCACGTCGCCGTAGGTCACGCCCCTCTTAACCGCGTCCGGCTGTAGCGTTATCACTACAGCCGCGGTCTTCGGGGCGCGAAGCCTAGCCGCTACGGCTCGCTCCTTGCGCCGCTGCCGTTGCGCCTTCTTTCTGGCCGCTTTGGCCGCCTTTTTCTTCTCCCCGACCACCTGCCATTCGGCGTCGGTCGCGGGAGAAGTGGGAGGGTTTTGCGGGCGGGGCGTTGGCTGTGGGGCCTTCGCCTCCCGCGCCGTTTTTCCCCTCCTCTGGGCCTGTGCCGGGGCTCCACCTGCCGCCGCCGGTCTGGCCGGCGCCGGTTTGCCTGACGCCGGTTTGGCCGACGCCTGGGCCCGAGACGGCCCGGGTTTAGGGGCGGCAACTGCCGCAGCGGCCGCATACGTGGCCGCCTTCGGCCCCGGGGCCGTTCTCCCCGCCAGCTGGGGGCGCAGCACTATGCCCTCCAGGACGGTAAACCGCGCCTGGAAGGCCGCCAGCTCCCGCCGAACCAGGCTGAGGACCTGGTTCTCCTCCGGGTCGGGCTGGCTCAGCGGTTTCGCCTGCGCGCCCCCGGCGACCCGCAGGCCGGCCAGGTCTGCCCGGAGCCTCTCGTTCTCCTTATGGAGAAGCTCCGTGGCGTTTGTCAGGCGGGCCACCTGCGCCCGTAATTCGGCCACTTCGCCGGCCGAAGGGCCGGTGTAGTTGGCCGCCTCCGCTGCCGCCATAATGGAGGCCGTCGCCGAGACTATGGCCCTGTTTTTGGAAGCCTGCAGCTTCTTCAGGGCCACGTCCCGTATCGCGGCCTCCACGACCGCCGCAAACCGAGGTTTGCGTCGGTCCTCCTCGGGGTTGGGGGCGCCAACCGCATCCGCCTCGTCGCCCGAGGGCCCCGAAGCGTACTCCTCCGAAAGTTCGGCTGCCTCGCGAGCCGTGAGCCCCCTCCCCTTGCCTCGCTCTCGGACTCCACCCCGCCTACTGGTGGGGATCTTCCGAGCCGAGGCCAGCTCTTCGTCGGAGGACGGCCCCTGGCTGTCCCCTGACCTTGGCCGCTTGCTCTTCTTCGCAGCGGCCACCTCCTTGGCACGACAGGGGCTCCCTGAGCCTCCCGTGCTCGCGCCTCCAGATGCGGCGTCGGACTCCGACCCCGCATCACTCCCCATCTCTTCTGTGGTTTTTTGTTTTTGATATTTTTCCATGCTGTTCCCACGAGTAATAATCATGTTGTACTTGCTCAAAATTCATGGTCCGCACTAGCGACTAAATCAAGCTACCCATTAGCCAAGCTTACAACCTCCCTCACGGTGCGCCGCCGCTTGGAGGTTTGGGGAATTTTTTATAGAGGTTAATCTTCCTCGCGGTCCGGGCGGTTAAGCCAAGACCCTCGACCCCCTTCAACAGCCAGAGACATGACCTTAACTGTCTCCGGGGCTACGAGTTTAGCAGCGGTGGCAGAAGGGTTGCCCCTCCTGCCTGCCCGGCGGCAGGGTAAGTGCACACCGGGCCCGCTCTGACCCCCCACAGTTGTTGCTCTGCTACTCAGAGCGACCTGTGTGGGGCGATCCTCTTGGCAGAACATTAGCATGCGGACAGCGAAATCCCACTGGGAAATAATCCCAATGGGAAATCGCTGCCCGCACCCCAGGATGTACCGGCCCGAACACTGGACTTCCCCTAGACGTATCCAGAAAGGAACCCCAGTCCCCGGGCACACGTGGAGGTTTTCTGCCGTGACATCCCAGGACCAACGGCTTAACGTGCTTTCTGAGGCACGGAAAGATAAGATATATTATTATAAATTATAATAGGGAAATGGGGCGTACTGCTCAAGTGGGTACATTTATTAGTAATAGGTACTTATGATAACGTCAGTTGTACATATGTCCTTACAGCAATGTCAGCTTTTCATTTTTCTGAACAATATTTCACATCAAATTTTAAAATTCATGGTCTTCCTTTTATTTGTGACACTATGTTATTTAGCAAAAAATAATCCGTAGAAGCCTTTCGATCGGTATGATAAAGCTACAGGGAGTGTTGCCACTAATAAATTCAGGAAAACACTATTTGCCTGGCTTTTAGACAACTGTTTCTATTCAGTTAATGAATTTTTAAACTATACATTTTAACATTACATTTTTATCAATACTCTTTATGTGTATACCTCGTATGTCTTTGTGTATACGTATTGACTAAATTGTTTTTTTTTTTTAGATAATTATATCTTTTTCATTTTTTTAAATATAAATTTTACATTATATTTTATCAATACTTTGATATTGTAAGTTAATTTTAATATTTCTACACCGGTAACGGTAGTGTATGTGAAACTTTTTAATATTAAGACCTTAATGTACCATAATTGTGCTGAGAAATAAATGTTTTATTTATGTCGTTTATTCATTTAGTTGTCTTATTTTATTACATTTTTAAATATTAGTATAAAAAAAGAACATTTAAAAATATAAAAAATAGTGATCCACCGATGTCAGGAGCAGGGTCCAAGCTACCGGTGGTTAGGGCTCCAGAGAGAGGAACCTCCTGACAATGCGAGCCGCATCGAGGAGTACTGCCTTTTGAATCAGGCCCTTGATCCAACCGCCTAACGAAGTACCTGTTTCTGAATCAAGCCCTTGATCCAGCTGCCCAACGAGAGCCTTCTCAGATGTTGGTCGAGGCTTTTAGCTATTATGAGGATTTTCCACCATGGAAAAAAAAAAAGGCTCTTATCTATTAAGCCATTATCATTATTCTTATTATTATTATCCTTGTATGCCTTTGGTACCCTGTTGTATAATTTGGGGCCATGCAGAATACACTCTTACCCATGAGAGCTGTTTTAGTACTAGGTATACGAAGTCTCCGGCTATCACGTTGACTTCGTTCGAAACCATCTGAAGACTTCGGAAACAGTTTGGGATTCTTTTTAAAAAATAATACCGTTTCTAATATATACAAGGAAGGAAGTGAGAGAATTTGATGTTCAATAAAATATGGTTTGCAACTGTCTGTAATTTTAAGACCAAACATAGCCCATATGCATCGTTTTTGCATTCTAAATATAGCATCTTTAAGCATAGAGTTTCCCCAGAAAATAATGCCATATCTAAGGATGAATGCAACAAGTCCGTGATAGGCAGTAAGCAATGTATCCGTATTTACAATTGGGGCGAGTTTATGCAATACGTAGCAAGAACCACGGAAAGGTATGTAAAGATGGTCACCCGGTGGTCACCCATCCACGGACCAACCGCGGCAAGCGTAGCTTAACCTGGACGATCGGCTCGTGCGGTCGTTTTGAAAAAGTCGTATTAGTACCGCTTGATGTAAAACTAAATAATAATCATGACTAGTACTTACCTCGTTAAATGGCGCGTTAATGATAGCTAAACAACTATTCGATCCAACCACTAGCTTTGGAATAACTAATATTAATTTAAACATTTGGTAATACTAAGAAAACACTAAATTGCATACATTTTTAATTAGTTTTTAGTAGGTAGGTTAGTTCTTACATTATTCAAGGAGTGAAAAGAAATGTGGGTGATTCTAATACTTTTTTTGTAAAATTTTCGTTGAATTTTCCATTTACGTGTTAATTTCCGGGTAATTAATCAAAATCAAAACAATCAAAAACAGTCGATCGATCAGGTTAAGCTACGCTTGCACAGTTGGGCTGTGGATAGGTGACCATTTTTACATACGGAGACCCCTTCGTGCCTCGGAAAGCACTTTAAGCCGCTATCACTCGTGGATCTTTGATAGTCGTTACGGGTAGTCACAAGCCCGAAAGTCTGAGAACCAGTCTTACCAAGGGGTATCGTCTAACCCAGTATCTGGGTAGCAGAGATCAGATAGGATATACTGGTATTCAGATGCATCCAGTTAGACTGGAACCCGGGCACAACATAGTTGGGAAAAGGCTGGGGAGATGATGACGACGATGTCTGTCATTGACTTGGATGTGCCCTGGCGGCTGATAGTATGTCATGCTCACTCAAATGTCTCGCTCCCTTCACAATGGTTGAGCTGAATGGTACTGATCCATGCGTTATGTTCGTGAACGGGCGCCGCTGTCCGCGCCGCTATCTGCGCAACGAACTTCAGCCAAGCTATTGTTGTTCAGTGTGCTAAATAAGCGCGGCCAGATAGTGTCCCGCCGGCGTGACGGCACTAAGAGAAGCCTGCAAGACATTATCACGCTGTTCAAGGAGACCGACCCGGACGACGTGTCGACGTTTGTGACGACCACGTCGATGTAACAAGCCTTCTGAAGGACATTGTCTTTCTGAAGACTCGCCTCGCGGATGTTCTAGCGAAGTTAGATGCATCCCAAAACACCGTCGCCGATTTGCGCAAAGAATTTAGCGAATTGCGCAACAGTGTGGCGGTAACGAGGTCATCAATCGATGCATCCAACGTAAACTTGTGTCGCGGAGCTGGCCTCGATGTATCGTCGTCAAATTCCGCGTTAGCAGTTTCATCGCCAGCGCACCCGTCGTTTGCTGAGGTTGCGGAGCGCCCCGCCCGCGTGCCCCGCAGCCCCGCGCCGGTCAGCGCGGCTCCTCCACGCAGCGCCGCCCGAGCCCCTCGCCCCGTCCCGCTGCCAGTGTTTGCAGCCCTGGCGAAGCCCCTACAACAGGAATCGGCTAGCGTCACCGCGAGTACCCCAGGTGCTCCAATTATGAAGCCTATGCCAGAAAAGCCGCTGAATAGGGCTGTTGATGAGGGTTTCGTCACGGTGCAAAGGAGGAAGCGCCGATCGCGAACGAACAAGAACCGCTGCGGCAAAGCTCCTAGGGAGCCCGAAGTCAGTTTGCGTGCCGCAAAGCCGAACACACCGGTGTACATCTCCCGCCTACACTACACCACTAAGGCGGAGGACATCGTGGAGTACGTGCGCCAGAAGACGAGATACACGCCGAGGGTGCAGTTACTGGAGTCGCACCGCAACGTCAACTTCAAGGCGTTCGTATTAGACCATGGCCAATTTATAGCTCCTACATAGGCTCAAGGACGTGGCAGGCCGAGACTCGCAGTAGAGATCGAAGAAGATATCTTCGATTTCTTTGAACGGAGCCCTAGATCGAGTACGCGAGATGCAGTGCGGCGCTTCGGTGTAAGCCAATATGCCGTGTGGAAACTTCTCCATACTGCTGGGTTGCACCCGTACCATTTTCAAAAGGCACAGGCCTTGAACGACGCAGAAGCCGTTCCCCGTCGAGCCTTCTGCGAGTGGCTGATCTCACACCCCGATGCTAACATTTTGTTGACTGACGAGGCCTCGTTTACTCGAGTGGGCCTGTATAATCAGCATAATGAACATTGGTGGTCATTTCGAAACCCACACATGATACGAGAAACATATCACCAAGCGCGGTTTAGCGCAAATGTGTGGGCTGGAATTGTTGGCAACAGAATACTGGGGCCATATTTCATTGAGGGACGGCTGACCGGGGGCACGTACCTAGATATGTTACGCACAGTAATTGCTGATTTCATGGATGACGTGCCGGTAATCTCCCATCGAGATTTTTATTATCAGCAAGACGGTGCACCGCCTCATTACTTCGCCGCCGTTCGTGATTATTTAAACATAGAACACGGTGATCGTTGGATCGGTCGCGGGGAGCCCGTCGCCTGGCCTCCCCGGTCACCAGATCTTACTCCATGTGATTTTTTGTTTGTGGGGTGAAATAAAACGACAAGTGTATGTGGAGGAAGCCCAAAGCCTAGACCAATTAAAAGAGCAAATTGTACGTGCATTCGACCAAGTGAAAAGTGACACTGTAGTGCTCAACAAAATTAAAAATAATGTGCAGAAACGTGCAAGACGTGCGACGTGCGTGTGAGACGTGCGTTTAGAGAGAAACGGTATGCATTTTGAATATTTATTAAAGTACTGTTAATGTGATTGTTCTAAGATGATTTTGATTAAATTTTTAATTATTTGTACATGAGTTGATTCAAATTTTTTAAATACGTCTAATAGCAAAACGTTTTGGCACGGTTTTATTACGGTCTAAAGTTCTTATTTATCTAGTTTATTTTTACTTTATTTGTAATTGATTAATTAAGGATTACATTCTAATTATAGTGAACATAGCACAAAAACCTTTTGCTTATTGACGGTCCTAAGCCCGTGAAAGTATGAAGGGATTTGCAACTTTGTTTATTATTGTGTTATCAGTGAATTGCGGCAGCGCGCGGGGCGGGCTGGCCCGCGTAACTTCACCTAGCGCATACGCATGGCGCGGCGGTGTCCGGAAACATAAACTTTTTATAGATAACTTTGTGATGTGATATCTCAATATTTTTGTATTGAGGGATACTAAAAGAAAAAACAGGTATTCAATGATTTTCGCCAAAGATTAATATATCAAAATTTGGACGGTGACTAAAAAATCTTCCTATATATTAAGATTATGTATGTTTAGGTTAATGTATTTATCTATGGGCCTTCGTCGCCTGAAATAAATAAATAAAATAAATTACAGAACATAAATATATAAATTTACAATGGGTGGTCTTATAATAAGAGCGATCTTTTAAGGACAACCTTTGGATGGATTAAAATTAAGGAGAGACAAATACTGTAGGTGGTGTACCATTTACAATATACAATAAATAAATACATAAAGTATATTATACTTATCTATATAAATATATACATATATAAACATATAATAATAAACATGAAACAAGAGCAAAGAAAATATAATGATGACGTTTAAGGAGAGAGGAAGTGCTTTTTCATCCTAATTTTAAAAGTGGACAAAGATTGAACTAGCTTCATATTTTCTGACTGACCGGCTCTTTGACAATTCAAAAGTGCGTCTAGGTGTTTGAATCTGGTTAATAACGCTTAAATCACATCTGTAATCCCCAAAGGGTTAGGCAGAGGTGTACCTATAGTACACTCACATTTATCAAGTAATGATTAAGTCCTATTTAATGAGGGGCGAGCCTATTGCCATAAGCCAGACACAAATCCAGACTACTGAGAAGTTCCAGATAGAAAAACCCGATGCCCGGGAATCGAACCCAAGATCTTATACTCAGCAGTAGCGCTTGCGACCACTAGACCAACGACGCAGTCACCCGTTTCCCCGATATTACATATTTGTAATATCGTATGTGTATCGTTTGTAGTAAAATAAGCGTTACCAAGAGGTATCGTGACCGGCAACTGGGCTGGAGGTCAGATAGACAGTCGCTCCATTACAATGCTTGCTCTCAACTGCATCAATTAAAAAAAGACAGCAACAAGAAATAAGAGCTTCTGTATTAGGATTTTTAAGGAACAAATAAATTAATGATGCTAGTAGAGAATGCCTACTAAGCCATTAAGTCCGCCTTTGTACCTTTTTGTGCAAAAAGTTTAAATAAATAAATTAATGATGATGATGGATGGATTTATTTACTTGTTCTCTGAATGAGTTCACAAAAAATACTTTACATGTGATAAGCTGTACTTAATGGAAAAAATATTGTTTAATACCACGCTACCGATTTGGGGTAACCTGTAATGGTAGTTGTGTTGGGAATAATAAATAAATAAATAATTCATGTCAAAGTTATGCCCACAATGTCAGTACAAGAGATAATATAATGTCAGATTAGGAACGTACAAATAATTGTAAATTGTAATTGTTAATGTCAAAATGTTGACTTAGTAAAATTTTATAACAATATTATACATTAGGCTTTGCCCAGCAGTGGGACACGACATAAAATAAAAGCTATGGAAAAAAAACATTTTAGTTTCCATCTCTCAATTTTCTCTCCTCCGCTGTTTTACAAAACGGCTCTGTTATGTTTGTTAGCGGTTTTTCATAATTATTGAACTTTAACGCGCAGAATTGCATAAACGTTTTGCATTTATCAGTGCATCTCTCTCACACCTGCAGGCTAATTGCGTAACACATTTTCTTTTAGAATGCGAGCCCAGAATGAAGGATTTTTTTTTGCGTAACAAACATTAGGAACCTTCTAAATACGGAGACTTTTTTTTGCCTATTTGTTGCAGCCGTGAGGCACTTAATAGGACTGCATGGATCAAGGTATCTGGAATAAATGAATTTTAATTTAATTTAATACTATTTTAAGTATTTTTTTACCTTTTTTTGTGTTTGTTTGAATATTGTGTGCAAATAAACTTTAATAATAAATCTTTAATAATCCCAAAATACCGATGCATGCACCCATAAGGACGGTGTTTTTTTTTTGTTTTTACGTGCATTTCATTGCGCCTGCCGTAAACAGCAATTTCTCACACTAAAAGTAAAAGACGTTTTCCGCAATCGTTTTAACTCAATTTTACTAAGTATGATGCATAGAATCTGTAACTAAATAACGGATATGTTTTTTTTTTTTTTTATGAAGAAATAAAGAAAATACATTGATTTGGGCCCAGTGCGGGTTGGCAGATGTCACATGTCTTCGAATTTTTGATTCTAAGACATGCCGTTTTCCTCACGATGTTTTCCTTCAACGTTTTGGGAGTAGTTGTGATGACATACATAAATTATACATACATTAATCTGACTCGTGTGACATAAATAATGTAGATTTTTATTCCTAATTACTGTGGTTTTTGACTGGCTATTTTTTATTTTATTATACATTTCGATGACGAGTTTTTGACACTATTCTGTAGTATATTTATTATAATTTGATTGATTCAGTTTTAATTTGATATGTTAAATGCTTTAATTAATGGACAAACCTACTAATAAAAATAACCTACCTGTTTATATTTGTACACCGTTAAGGCAAAACATGGCTTGTGCTATAATTTTATGTAACATCTTGCATGCCATGTGTGTGCATACTTATATTTTGAACAAATAAATGGTCTATTCTATAATTTACATAAAGTAAAGCGCCTGTGTGGGTTCAAACCTACGACCTACAGCTTGTAAGTCGCGGTCGTTACCACTGCTCTCATGGGTAAAAACATTACTGGCGAAATGCGGGTGTAGGTACTATAAGTACCTCTGCCTAACCCGTCGGGGGCGACAGGCGTGATGTTATGTTATTCGATTTCAGAATAGCCCTCAATATTTTGTAATTCATTCTAATTCATAGCGCGTCATCGGTTTATGAGAATGCACTGTTTATTCATAAGTTGAGGTACAATCAAATCAAAATCAAAAGTCATTCATTCAAATTAGGCTGAGAATCAGCACTTTTCGAAGGTCACATTACAAAAGGCAGTCCCCCAAAAACAACCCGCCCTTCACCACTTCCTAGTGCTATCGCTGGGAAGAAGTGGCGCAACAAACTCCCCAGCAGGACAGCTGTCTGTTCAGTTAGATAATACTTGATTGTATACAATAACAGGTATGTTACCGGTACCGGTACCGGTATGTGTTGTTGTGTTAGGTGTGGTATGTGTAGACATAGAACATTAAATTACATTATTTGCCACATACAAATAATATAACGGTTTTCAACACGATCGAACAATGAACCATACGAAAGCTTAGGTACAGACGCCAGCACATCAAGCTACTACAATCTGTCAAATTTCTTTAATTGATTTTCAACTTTATCGCTAAATCATTAAGGTTCAAGGCTGATTGAGAAAATTTGACAGTTTCGGGTAGCTTGACCTGCTGGCGTCTGTACTATGAGTGCAACCCACGTTAAGCCGTTGGTGCGCGCAGTCATTCGTAGATCTTTGACACTCGTTACGAGTATCAAAACCCCAAAAGTGTCTGTCACCCAGTCTTACCAAGGGGTACCGTGTTACCCAGTAACGAAGTTGTGACAGTCAGATAGGCTGTTGCATCATGTAAAATACACATTTATTATTATAAGACCTTAAATCTATCTCTACAGGATGGGTTGGCCTAAAGCGATAGCTAAGTACAAATATCTATACTTATAATAAATCTGTAGAAGTGATAATTCTGTACATTGAAAATATCAAAAAAATAAATTGCAGGGGGTGTTACTAGACCGACACCGAACCCATAATAAAATAAATTCACAATAAAATAAATAAACATAATGTAGTATCACCAATGAGACCTTGTATAGTTCACCTTTAACTCGTGTATTAATTATTTTGCATGCAATTGATACAACATTCTATATACACCGTGTTCCGGACGATATAAATAAACTTTGACCAGCGGAGTAATTGCGTAACACACTATCAGTAGCAATGGGTTTCATTTAGACAGTTCAACAAAATTTATTCCGTTATTTACGTTGTCGAGTTGTTTCCCGAGAGCTTTCAGCTTGAACTCCAGAACCGTTTCGAGTGCCTAGGAAGCTCAGTGGACGAATACAACGATGGGTTCGTGGAAACTGTCCATACGACCGGGTCTAAGTTCTTTAAGACACGTCGTACAGATCAGAACAAGAGGCTCTCCGATCACACTCTCAAGCTCATGAAGGAGCGGCGTGAGATGATCCTGCAGTCTCCAGACGAGGCGTGGAAATACCGGCAGCTCAATAGACGGATCTCTAAATCCTTGAAGAGCGACCTCCGCCGCTTTAATACCGAGCGTATCAAAGACGCGATCGAGCGGAACAAAGGCTCCAAGGTATTTGCAAGAGATCTGACTATTGGGCAGAGTCAGCTCACGAAACTGAAGACCGACGATGGTAGGATCTTATCCGCCAAACCGGAGCTTCTGAGGGAGATCGAGAGCTTCTATGGACAGTTGTACACGTCAACCAGTAAACCCGTTGTAGATCTAGCAAACGACCCAAGAGCTAGACTGACCCGACACTATACCGAAGACATCCCGGACTTCAGCTTGTACGTGATTAGGATGGCTCTGAAACAGCTCAAGACGCTCGACAATGTGAAGTTAGTCGATCAACGGTTCAATATGTCTACAAAAGGTATCTGGAGACCGGTGGCTACATCAGAAGACTTGGATCAGGTCGAAGAAGAAAGACATCTGAACGGAATGATCAATTTGTAGTGTTAGCAATCCTCAGAAATAGTCATCGCTGTAAGTGATAGGGCAATAATAAGACGCCAACAACGTGGTTTAAAACCATACAGACCCGTAACAGGTGCTAAACTTACCACAGCTCATAAGGCAGTATAGAGGTATGAGGAACAGGGTGTAAAGTTCACTCATTCTCCATAGAAAAGGGAGGATCCCTCGACCAAACGGGTGTTGTGTCTGGCGGGCAATTGCCCAACGATTGATGTTGGGAAGTTTGTATCATTGATTCAGTACACGATTCTGGACCCCACTGCGTTGAAATTTTTCGTCGGCTTTTTCTTAACTTCTACATTTTTTTTACTGTAAACTGTGTAAAATCATTATTTCTATCTAACCCAATGAGATTTTTAATAAAAAAATAGTAAATTCACTTGTTTCACTTAAAACAGCAATGTAAATAAAACTCGAAAGGGCAGCGCGCGGTATCGCATTAGGTAGCGCGCGCGCCATCCGCGGAGCGTTTTGATCGCGTTGTTTGCAATACATTGCGCACTCAAATTTTTTTTTTTTTTAACCGGTCTTTTCCGAGCTGAAGGACTTTCGTAATTTTATTTATGGCATGAGGTGTAACCTTTTCGCTACGTTTGCGCGTCGACGTCCCTGCCACTCTGTATATGCTAATTGTGCGGTAAACTCTGTTTGCGGGATGCAGGATTTGCGTGATATCAGTATGACGCGTTGTTCGCATGTGGCGTTGTAAACACCGTTCCAGCAGCAAGGTTAAATTGTTCTCGTGAACACCGTGACTGGACTTTGACTCAATGGGGGCAAGTACTCTTTTCTGAAGAGTCCCGTATGTATCCATATGGTGCTGATGGTCGGAAAAGAGTATATCGTAGACCGGGAGAACGATATGCACAATATTTCATATCTGAAAGAGTAAGCTTTGGAGGTCGTTCAGTTTTGTTTAGGGGAGGTATAAGCTTAGAAGCCCGTGTCTCCGCTGGTTATCGTAGATAGAGGAACTGTGACTGCTGATTCGTACATCACTGACATTCTTGAAGAGCATGTAGTGCCATACTCGGGATTTATCGGTCAAGAATTTAAATTAATGCACGCCCCCACATTGTGATGTCCGTTAGAGATTACTTGCAAGAAGTGGGGATACAGGTTCTGGACTGGCCAGCACGAAGTCCAGACCTTAATCCCATAGATCATTTATGGGACGAGCTAAAAAAATGTTAAAAATGTTTTTATTGTGAAACACAGTCATGACAACCAGTTTGGTACGAGTAGGTGGCCTAATTTTATTGTCCACCAGTGTATCTGAAATACAGCGCTCCTAGCGGTCAAAATTTGTACCATGAGCACTATAGATTTCGATAGGTAAGAAACCTGATAAATGATTTTATTTTGTAAGTAGGAAATATGATTGATTTGTAAAAGTGTTTGTACAAAACAAACACTTTTACAAATCAATCATATTTTAAAACTAGATGAGGTCGGCGTTTCCTATCTGACTAGTCTGAGAAGAAAGGCCGAAACAAACTCAGAGGTCACAGTCTCTTTTAAATTCCAGAGATAATCTTGGTCAGATCATATGAAGACCATGTCGATCGATGTCTGAGATGGTCTTTTGAGGAAGGAACCACAAAGATTGAGAGGACCTATCCAGTCAGTGCACGCATTTGTCATAAATCGTGCAGCTCAACTCAAAAGTTAAGGAGCTCAACGAATCGACGAACAATACTAAAGAAAGAAGATTTGGGTAGGTCGCGTAAATTACTCAAACTGCCAGACAATGTTAAAGTACACTAAACGGGCTGTCTCTATATCAGTTAAATTACGAATTTTTCTAACAGCGTATGCTGCGGAACTTAGTTTTTTGACAATAAAATTTATCTATATGTGGACCCCACTGAAGCTTAGCATCCAAAGTTATGCCCAAGAATACTGTGCTGTCTTCAGGATTCAATTCATCGCCCTTTATCAACACAACCTTTTTTTTTTTTTTTTTTTTTTTTTTTTTTTTTCCCTGAGAAATGCTTTATGCATGCCCGCTCGCTCGGGGGACGAGACGGGGTATGTGGGACTCCTGTCGAAACCGCGCCGACAGTATACCCACTAAAACTCAGCGGTGTTCCCGCGTCGCCGTAATGGGAGGGCCGTGGGAAACCGGCTCAGCCTTTACTTCCACAGCCCTCCCGGCGCATGCCCGCCTAGCTGGCGGGCCCCGCATGCCCCCCTGGCTGGGGGGCTACGGGAATGGCCGGGAACACCTGGCCATTCCCGTCCGACACTGGTGGAGGCCTGTGCAATACAGGCAAGGGTGCCCCCGCACCCGTTGCCTGCTGGCCTCCACCTGGGAGGAGTCGGAGATGACCGTCAAACTGACGTCTTCTTCGACCCCTCCTCCGCCTTCGGAGCGCCGCCGCGTGAGGGTCGTCCTCCCGCGTGCGCTCCGCCGCCTCCTTCTGCGACATGACGTGTTCGCAGAAGGAGGCGACTGCCGCCCAGGACCCCTCATCCACCAGCATGGCGTTAACCAGACCGGGGAGTGAGAGGTCCTGTCCGATCACCGCAATGAGACTGCGGCGCGGCTCGGACCACGACGGGCACACCTCGAGGGTGTGCTGCGCCGAGTCCTCCGCCGCGCCACAGTCGTGGCACGACGGCGTCTCCTCCCGTCCGATCCGGTGCAGGTACGATCCGAAACAACCGTGTCCGGACAGCACCTGCACCAGACGGAACGAGAGGAACCCATGCGACCGCTCGAGCCAGTCTCGCAGGACCGGCCCAAGCGCGTCGATGGTTCGGCGGCCGAAGGCTGCGGTGGCGAGGTCCGCCGTCCAATGGACGACGATGGCATCCCTCGCCTCCCGCCGGACGGCCTCCCGCTCTTCCGGGGCGGGGCGTTCTCCTCTCGCCCTCCGCCCCGCCGTCCATTCGTACACTCTGGCGAGCACCCACGCCTCGAGCTCCCAAGGCGAGGTGCCAGCCAGAGCGCAAGCTGCAGCGGAGCCCACCGTGCGGTAGGCCCGCGCCACCCGCTGAGCTATGGCCCTTTGGGGTGCCCGCAAGGCAGCGGCGTTCTCCCTCCTTTGGAGGGAGTCCTCCCAGATAGGGGCCCCGTACAGGGCCATACTCTTCAAGATGCCGGCGTAGAGTTGCCGGCATCGGGCGCTGGGCCCCCCCAGGTTGGGAAGCAGCCACGACAGCGCGCCCGCGGCCTTCAGCAGGCGCGACGACAGCCCGCTAAAGTGCGGGCCGAAGCGCCACCTGCTGTCGAGTACAAGGCCCAGATATTTCATCTGGGCCTTGACCCCGATTCTGACGCCCTCCACGAAGATGTGGGCGTCAGGCGGGGGGCGCCGCCGAGGTCCGTGGAAGAACACGGCCTCGGTCTTGTGCAGCGCCACCGTTAGTCCTAGGCGGCGGATCCTCCCCGCGACCAAGGATCCGCCCGCCGAGGCCAAGTTGGCCGCCTCCCTGAAACTCCCCCCCCGGGCGGTGAGGAGAGTGTCGTCCGCGTAGCAGACGACACTCGTGCCTCGGAGGAGAGTTCCCCGCAGGAGCCAATCGTAGCCGACGTTCCAGAGGAGTGGTCCTATGACTGACCCCTGTGGAACGCCGGCTTCGACGGCGTACCGCCGGACTTGGCCAGCCCTATTCACCAGGAGGATCGCCCGATCCTCCAGGTAGCTGGCCAGCAGACTGCGCAGGTATCGAGGCACTCCGTGGAATCGGAGCGCCTCTAGGATGGTGGAGTGGGGAACAGAGTTGAAGGCGTTGGCTATGTCGAATGACACAGCCAACAATCCGTCCCCCGCCTCCACCGCCTCCTTCACCTGGCCCTTGAGGCGGGCCAGCGCGTCCACCGTGGAACGCTCAGCCCGAAAACCGAACTGAGCGTCCGACAAGTCCGGCCCGGTGTCCCGCAGATGGCCCTTTAGGCGGGCGGCGATTATCCCCTCGAACATTTTGCCGACCTCATCGAGCAGTACGATGGGTCGGTATGCCGAGGGGGAATCTGCCGGGCGGCCCTCCTTGCGAAGGAGGCACAACTGCCCCTCCTTCCAAGGTTTCGGGAACCTCCCAGACGCAAGGCATGCGCTGAAGAGGTCCCGAAACCTCTCCTCCATTCGAGTGGCGGCGATCGCCACCACTCTTGCGGGAACACCGTCGGGGCCCGGAGCCGTCTTCTTGGCGCGGATGCGGAGAATCGCCGCGCCGAGTTCCGACTCCGTGACGGGGGGGGCCTCCTCTTCCTCGTCGTCTGGCGGTGGGCCCATCTCTGGCGGGGCGAAGCGGTCCCTGCACGGGAACAGGGACCGAACCACCCCGTCCAGAAATGAGGGCTCCAGGGTCTCGGCAACCGGGGGACCAAAGGGGCGCAGTTTGTTGCGCGCTGCCTTGTATGGTCTCCCGTAAGGGTCGTTGTCGAGACCCTCCAGCAGCTCGGCTCTCGCCGAGTCTTTGGCGGCGGCGACGGCCCGACCGAGGACCGTTTTTGCCTCCGTGTACACCTCATAGAGGTGGTCCTCGTCGGGTCGGTTCCGTCGACGCCGCCGCCGACTCCGCGTGTAGGCCCTCCTTGCCTCCACGCACGCCGCTCGAAGCCCCGCCAGCTCCGCCGACCACCAGTACACGGCGCGTCTGGGCGGTGGTCGGCGAGACCGAGGCATGCTGGAGTTGCACACCTCGGTTAGAGACCCCCTCAGTTGCCCCGCAACGGTGTCCACGTCCAGGCCGGCGGTAGGCGGCGAAAGCCAGTCCTGGACGAACGCCGCCTCCCCCGCTGCCTCCCTGTCCAGGCGAGTTAGAGCCCACCGCGGGAACGGTGAGCGCCCCGAGAGGGGCTGCGCCACTCCGGGGCCACTGGTGGAGATGTCGAACCGCACGTAGCGGTGGTCCGACATGGTCTCCCCCAGGTCCACCCGCCAGTTCAGCACGCGCGCGGCTAACGCAGGGGTGGCGAAGGTGACGTCCACTATCGAGCCACCCTGACGCCGCACGCATGTCTGGACGCTTCCTCTGTTCAAGAGGGAGAGTCCAGAGGAGGCTGCCCACAGCTCCACCGCCCGCCCCCGTGCGTCGGTGGCCCGGTTGCCCCAGGTCACCGACTTGGCATTCAGGTCTCCCAGCACGGAGACCTGACGCGGCACCGCCCTGCCGACCACGGCGGCCAGGACTCCGAGAAAATTCTCAAAGTCCTGGAGAGGGCGGTTTGGGGAGAAATATACCCCCACTAGGGCAAAGTCTCCCCACGCGGCGGCCACGTATCCCGGTCCCCTCTCTAATAGCGAGAGGGGAGGGGAGTCTGTGGAAGACCGCGCCGCTAGTGCCACCGAGTCGTCCTCGTCACCCAGCCAGCTGCCTGGGATCGAGTAGGGCTCGGCGACCACCGCTACGTTCACCAACCACTCGGCCATGACCTGCACTACCAGGTCCTGGGCCGCTCTGCAGTGGTTGGTGTTCGCCTGGAGGATGCGGTAGTCGGAAACCATTATTCCGACATTGCACCTGCATCCTCAGCTGCCGCCGCTGGAGCTGCAGCGGCGGCGACGACGGCAGCGGTGGTGGCGGCAGGGCGAACCTGCGCCGGCACTATGCCCTTCCTCACGGGGGGCTTGCAGCTCCTGCCCGTCATCCTGTGGCCCGCGGGGCGGCCACTGGCGGCACACGCCATGCAGTGTGGCGTGGTGGCGCGGCAGGTGACGCTCTTGTGTCCCTCTTGCCCGCACTGGTAGCACGCGTCGCCCCAGTCGGATTTGGAGGGACACGTGGCTCGGGTGTGGCCGAACGCGAAGCACTTGAAGCAGCGCGTAGGCTGGTCTTCAAGTGCCCGGACCACAGCCGAGCCGAGCCCCACGAGCAGCCGCCCCTTGGTCGCAGCAAGGACGGCCCCGGCCGCGGCGACCGGGCACTCGACGCGGATGGTGCCCATGCCGCGGCGGCCGGGCCGGACGGCTCCGCCTTTCACCGCGCTCGAGTCGCAGCCTCCAGCCGCCGCGACGGCCGCCACCACATCCTCCTTGGTGACCGAGTCGTCAAGATCGGCCACCTCCAAGGCTGCGGTCTTGACGGGCCTGACGACCGTCGCCGCGTCCGCGATGACCTCTTGCAACTTCGTTGCGAAGAGGTCTGCGTTGGTGCCGCGCTGCTGCCCCGAGAACTCGAAGATTCGAGCCCCGGTTAAGGTTCGGCGGCACGTTATATTGCTGATCCCCAGCTGGGAGGGATCAGCATTAGTACGAGCCCGTCTTAGGACGGACTCGTACGTCTCGCCCCGCTCCGCGGCCTCCGGGGTGATGGTCACCACGACGGCCGCGGTTTTGGGAGGAGCCAGCTTCCTCCCGCCGGCTGGAGCCCTTTTGGCTGCGGGAGCAGTCGCAGCGGGCTTGGGGGCACCCTTCCCCTTTCCCCTCCTGACCACTTCCGTCCACGACTGGTTGGACGGGGTGGTGGAGGGAAGAAGGGCGTCTTCCCGCTGCGAGTTCTGGGGGGCTGTCGGAGTGGCAGACGACCCAGACGCTCCCTCCGCGCTTGTGGTGGGGGTTTGAGGAGCCTCCTTGCTCCTCTTGCCCTTCCCTTTCCCCTTTGAGGGCTTGGAGGCCTGGGTCTGCGCACCCGATGCCGGGCCTGCCACAGCCGCAGGTTCCGGCTCCGTCAGTGGACGGCTCTTATCCGCCGCTAGCGGCGGGCGGAGCCGCCTTTCCGGCAAGAGCCGGTCCTCGATACCTGCCAGGCAGGCTCTGGTGAAGGCTCTCTCCTCCATGACAACCTTTCGGATGATATCCTCAAGGTTGGAAGGGGAGGAGGAGCCTCCTACCACCGGTCCTGGGGCAGGTTGGGCAGGCCGGGCCGTGGCCTCAGCCAGCTTCTGGTGAAGCTGGCTGACCTCCGCCTGCAGGCGATCCACCTTCGCCTGCAGCTGCCGCGTCTCGTCCGTGGCCGTCCTCTTTGCCAGCTCCACGACGATGCCGTGCAAGCTGGCGGCCCGGCATTTGAGGGCCTTCTGGAAGGTCCCCTTCAAATTGGAGGATTTTGAGGCGACCTCCAGGACCTCCGCCTTATCTTCCTGCGCCATCCGCTCCAGTTCCGCCAGGGAGTGGTCAGCGTACAGCACGGTGGATGCACCGTAGCCGGCCCTCGACCTGGCGGATTGCGCCTGACGCTCTTTGGCGGCGACCTTCTCCTCCAGGTCCAGCTGGAGTTGCGTCCTCTTGGCCAGGTGTAGCTGGCGCTCGGCGTCCACCAAGCCCACATCGTGGGTGGTAGCCGAAGAAGAAGTCGTAGCCTTTTTGGACTTCGACTTCTTCTTCGCCTTGCCTCCGACCGACTCCGAGGAGCCCTCGGACCCGAGCCTCAGGTAGGCCCTCTTCCGCCTGAGGCGGTCGTTCTCGGCCGCCGACGTGTCCATAATGGACTCGTCGGAGTCCGACAACTCGCCTGTCCTGCTGATGAGGCTGGCCGCAGATGGTGCGCGGTCAGCGTCCGACGCCAAAGCGTCGCCGGCGTGGCCCTGAGAAGGGCCGTTGGGTTGGCCCTGAGAAGGGCCGTTGGGTTGGCCCTGAGAAGGGCCGTTGGGTTGGCCCTGACAAGGGCCGTTTGAATCGCCCTGGGGAGAGCGATTCGGCACAAAACGTCCAGAGACGTCACGCGTGGGTTTTTTCGGCATATTCGCAGATGAAGGCGTCGAAATCTGCGAAGTCACAGCGCACTTTAGCCGCCGGTCTGCCACTCCGTTACGGTGGTCAGACACGGCGTTGCCCGGGGGATACTACGAGGAAGTATGCACTGTGGGGGATCCCCCAAAAAGAAACCGATAATAGGTGGACTGTGTTTTCGAACCCACATGTTGTTCGTCGCCAATCCAGTATCAAACCGCTAAGCCACAAGAACTTTATCAACACAACCTTTTTTTTTTTTTTTTTTTGTTCCGGGGTGGAAAATCCTCATGGATGTCCGCCGCCCTGGGGCGGGCGACGGGGTCTGTCAGACTCTTACTGACTAAAAACCACCCCAGTGTTCCATCTCTCACCTACGCCGGGGGTCGCGGGAACGTAAGATCCTTCCGCAACCCCCGACTGGTGCCGGCCCGCCGCAGCGGGCCTCCTCGGGTCAGGGGGGGGAGTGAGGTGTTTGACTCCCCCCGCGACGTCTAAGAGAGGCGCGCGTGGAACACTACGCGCCGCCATCTCGGGTCCTGATGTGTGGGGGGCGACGGACGTCCCCAAGTCCGTCGCCCCTGGACCCATTTAGGGGGGCTGGAAGAGGGCGTTATCCGCCCTCCGCCGACGCCCGGTGCGCCTGCTGCGGGCCGGGTGAGAGGACGAGATCTCCCTCTCCCTTTCCGCAGCCTCCTTCTGCGAGACGACCGTTTCGCAGAAGGAAACCACCGCGTCCCAGGACTCTTCGCTGCCGACCATCGACTCGACCACGGCCGGCAGCGACAGGTCACTGCCTACTTCTGAGATGAGGGCACGGCGCGGCTCCTCCCAAGCGGCACACTCTGCCAGCGTATGCCGCGCCGTGTCCTCCCGACAGTCGACGCAGTGGTGACACCGGGCGTCCGGCTCCCTGTTTATGCGACACAGGTACTTCCCGAAGCAACCATGCCCCGAGAGCACCTGCGTCACCCGAAACGACAGGGAGCCGTGCCTCCTCCCGAGCCAGCGCTCGAGCACCGGCCGGACCGCCTCGATGGTGACGAGGCCGGCGGTGGGGCGTGTGAGCCTGTCCCGCCATTCCGCCACCAGGACCTCGCGAAGCTGAGACCGACGCAGCTCCATGTGTCGCTGCATCGGTCGCTCGCCCCGCGCCCTCGCTTCCTCGCGCCACCGAAACAGTGACGCGAGTACTTTCGCCTCTAGGTCCCAGGGCGGGGATCCGGCCAGTGCGCAGGCCGCCTCGTAGGAGATCGTGCGATATCCTCTGATGACTCTGACGGCCATCGCTCTCTGCGGTTTCCGCAGTACCGCGATACTGCCGGCCGTCAGGTCAGAGGCCCACACCGGGGCCCCATACAGGGCCATCGATCGCACGACCCCCACGTAGAGCCGCCTACAGGCGGCGCTCGGGCCCCCCAGATTGGGAAGCAGCGTTGACAGCGCCCCAGCCGCGCCCAGCAACTTGGGCGCCAGCCGCCGGAAGTGGGGGCCAAAATCCCACCGGCTGTCGAGCACCAATCCTAGGTACTTCATGGTAGACTCGACAGCGATCCGAGCCCCCCCGATCACGATGTGTGAACCAGGCGGCGGCGCCCGCCGGGGGCCATGAAACACCATGGCCTCCGACTTGCTGAGGGCCACCTCCAGGCCTAGGCGACGTATGCGGCCCACCACCTGTGAGACCGCAGCCGTCGCCAGCAACGCTGCTTCCCTGTGCGAGCTCCCCCGGGCAGTGACCAGCGTGTCATCCGCGTAACACGTCAGGTCTACCCCCGGTCGGAGCTCGCCCCTCAGCACCCAGTCGTACCCGACGTTCCACAGGAGCGGTCCTAGGACCGAGCCCTGGGGAACGCCGCACGACATGCGGCGCTGGTTTCCGCCATCGCGTCCCATGTAGGTGACACACCTCTCCGACAGATAAGCCCCAACGATGTGGCGGAGGTAGGGAGGCACCCGATGATACCGCAGTGCCTCCCGAATGCAACTCCAGGGCAGGGTGTTGAAGGCGTTGGAGATGTCCAAGGACACCGCCAACATCACCCCGCCCCGGGACACCGCTTCCTCCGCCAGGACTCTTACCCGCGACACAGCGTGTACGGTGGAGCGCCCATGCCGAAACCCAAACTGACTGTCGTCCAGGTCCGGCCCCTCTCTGCACAAGTGGCCGACGAGGCGGGCTGCGATTACTCGCTCAAAAAGCTTACCCACCTCGTCTAGCAGCACTATGGGCCGGTACGCGGACGACGAGTCCGCAGGGCGCCCCGCCTTCCTGAGCAGGACCAGACGACCAGATTTCCACAAAGAGGGAAACTGGCCCTGCTCAAGACACGCTGTGTAGAGTCCTCTCAGTTGGGGCTCGAGCTCCTTCAGAGCGAGGGCTAACGCGCAGCCGTGGATCCCGTCGGGCCCCGGAGCCACATTCTTGGCCCGGAGCCGCATCACGGCTGCCCCCATCTCTGCCTGTGTCACCTCTGGGACGCTGATGGCGTTCTCCTCCGTGGGCTCTGTGGCTGTGGACAGAGCCATCGGCGGCGGCGTATGCTCCGCTCTCGCCGGGAAGAGGGCTGCGACCACTTCCTCCAGCAGCTCGGGTTGGAGACTCTCCGTAAGCGGGGGCGCCGCGGCTCGAAGTTTCCCTCGAACCGCGCGATAAGGGCGCCCCCACGGATCCCCGTTTAGAGTCTCCAACATCTCCTCCCTGGCTCGCGTCTTCGCCTCGCCGATGGCCAGCCACAGAGTCCCCTTCGCCGCGCGGTACACCTCATACAGCGCGGCTTCTTCGTCAGGGACCCGACGACGTCTCCTCCGGTATCGGGTGTACTGGCGCCTGACCGCCACGCACGCGACGCGCAGCTGCGCGATCTCGGCGGTCCACCAGTACACCTGGCGCCTTGCAGACTGTGCGTGGACCCGGGGCATGGACGCATCGCAGATTTGCGTCATCGCCCCGCGGAACCACAGCGCCTCCTGCTCGACGTCGACGGGTCCGTTCGTTGCCGACTCCCGGCACCAGGCCTGGACAATAGCGGCCTCCTCGAGAAGCTCCCTGTCGATGCGCTTACGCGCCCAGCGCGGACCGTCCGTTCGCGGGGCCGGTGAACCGCGTGCGACCGTGGTCTGGGCGGAGACGTCGAAGCGGATGTATCGGTGATCCGACAACGTCTCCACCTCCACGGCGACACGCCAGTCGCGGACACGACGCGCGACAGCGGGGCTAGCAAACGATACGTCCACTATAGACCCGCCCCGCTGCCGCACGCACGTGTGGACCGAGCCCCGATTTAGGACGGTCAGCCCTGTCGTGACCGCCCACTCCTCCAGCACCTCGCCTCTAGCGTCGGTCACAGGAGACCCCCAAGCCGCAGACTTGGCGTTGAGATCCCCCAGTAACAGCACCGGGCGAGGGTGGAGTCGGCCCACGACGGCACCCAACTCGACAAGGAACCTCTCGAAGTCGGCGAGGCTCTTGTTGGGCGAGAAATACGCGCCAACAGTGCCAATGCCGTCCGCGAGGGCGGCTACCCAGCCGTGACCTCGGGACGGGTTGACGAGAGCCCCGCCAATGATGGCCACCAAACCGTCCAGGTCTCCCACCCAGTTATCCCTGGGGGGGACGAAATACGGTTCGGCGACCACAGCCACCTGGATCGACCACTCTGCCATGCTCTGGAGCAAGAGATCCTGAGCCCTAGCAGAGTGGTTGATATTGCCCTGGAGGAAATGGTAGAGCGCCATTTATGCGCAATCCATTCCCTCCACCAACACATCATTCCTAGGCCGGGAGTCGGCCGAAGGGCTGCCAGGCTGAGGGGGGGGTAAAGAGCCCCCGACAGCCATGGCACCCCTTCTCTTCTTGGTTTGGGCGGGCGCGCCACAGGCCTTTCCGCCCGCTCTGTGCCCGGCGGGCCTCCCTGCAGCTGTACAGAGGCTGCAGTTTGGCGCCGCGGAGCACTGGGCCGCCTTGTGGCCGGCCTGACTGCAGCGGAAGCACAGCTCGCTGCGGTCTATTTCAGCGGTGCACCGTGCCCTGACATGTCCAATGCCAAGGCAACGGTAGCACCGCAAGGCCCTGGGTTGCAGCGGCTTCACCCTCGCTGCCACCCACCCCACCAACAGACGCCCGCCGTCGGCGACTTTATACGCCGTCGCCACCGGGCACCGCACCCAGATCGCGCCGAGCCCGGAAGCGTCGACGCGAATTTCGCCCGTCCGCACGTCGTCGGGCGAACATCCGCCGACTCGGGCGACGGCCGCCACGACCTCGGCCGGAGTCGTCGAGTCGTCCAGACCGTCGATGTGAAGTTCTGCGGTCTTCACCGGTCTGGACACTCGAACGTCCTCCGCGCTGAGGACCTCCCTCAGCTTGGCGGCCAGGATGTCCGCCTTCTCGCCGCTCGAGGCACCCGACACCTCGAACAGCCGCGCCCCCGTCATTGCCGGCCTCATCTTGAAGCCGGTCGGTGTGCCAAGGTCGGGGAACGCGACTTTGGCTCTCGCCTCCGTCAGGACCGCCTTGTATGTCAGGCCCCTTTCGATGGCTCCGGGCTGCAGCGTGATCACTACAGCCGCGGAGCGTGGGGCTCTGACCCTAGACGGTCCCTGAGCCTTCTTCGGTGCCGATGTCGGTGCTCCAGCGGGTGCCGGCGGCGGCGGCGCCGTCTTACGGCGACCCTTCTTGACGACCGTCGTCCAGGTCTCTGCGGTAGACGTGGGCGTGGTCGCCGAAGGTGCGGTCGCCGGGGGTGCGGTCGTCCGGGAAATTGGCGCGGACGCGCCCTCCCCGGACTTCCTGGGCTTTTTGCCCCCCTTGGGCTTTCCGGCTGCCGTTGCCGGGCCCGACTTGGCGGGCTCCTCCTGTCTCCGCCTATCTGCAGCGAGCGGTGGCCGGAGAGTCTCTGCAGGGAGGAGCCTCGACTCCAGACCCTGCAGACGGGCATTCATCATACCCCCGCACTGCAGCATGCAGATGCGAACGATCTTCTCGATCTCCGCATCCGCATGCACGGCGGGGGTAGGAACTGACGACGGGGCCGACGGTGGCGGGGCAGCGACGGGAGCAGAGCCGGTGGCCGCAGGACGCCTCTGCTGCCATTCGGCCCTCTGCGCGGCAAACTCCCGCTTGAGGTCCTCCAGCTCGGATCGGAGACGGCCGTTCTCCTCCCATAACTTCGCCGTCTCTTCCGTGCTCGTTCGATTAAGGAGGACCCCAACTGCCTCCTTGATATCGTCAGCCGCCTCTTTTAGAGCGCGCGTGAACGTGCCCTTCAGACTGCCAGATTTAGTGGCAACCTTCAGGACGACGTCCACGCCGTCCAAAACTTGGCGGCTGAGCGCCACCGCCGACAGGCTCTCACCGGCAGCCGCCTGAGCAGAGCGCCGCTCTCGGGCCAGCCGTGACATCTCGCTGACCTCGTCAGCCGCCACCGCCTTCCGCTGCGCCCGCTTTGCGGCATTCGCCTCCGCCTTGTTGGACCCCAGCAAGGACAGGAGCGAGGACGAGGAGTCCTCGCTCAGGTCCATTACCGAGGTCCCGGGGTCGCTTTCCACGGTCTCCGCAGGACGCTCTGCGGGAACCGGTGTAGCGGGCCGAGACATCGGCAGGAAGCGACCCGCTCGGTCACGGCTCGGCAACCGAGCGGGAGCTCCCCCCGCCACCGCGCGACCCCGCCCTCTCTGTGCCGTTGGCACTTTGGGGGCCGACAGGTTCTCCTCACTGGAGGAGAGGCCCATCGACCCCGAACCCTCGCTTCGCAAGCGCTTTCTCCCTGAGTCCTTTTCAGGACATGAGCCTCCTCGGCTCTTGTTGCCGTCCACGACGGCAAGCGGCACTTCTGCGTCGCACAGGCGCTCCAGGTTAACCCGGAGCTCCTTTTGCGACGCAGAACTTGGTTGACGCAGGTCGGCGGTGGTCTGCCGGCCCGCGAGACTAATGGTGCCCCCCCCAGATACGGTGGGGCTGCCTTCCGAGGAAGGGCGGGATTGACCCTCCTTGTGTAGGAGGGTACCCGCCTGGGGAATATTTCCAGTAGCCTTGTTATTCATTTTTTTGTTCCTTTTAAAGGGTGAGGTCCCTTTTCTCCGCGCTAACGACCGGATACCCTCCGGCCATTCATCCCCTCGGCACGCTAGACCTTGGGATTGGGGTAATTTTTTAGAGAGGTTGTCTTCCTCGCAGCCCGGGCCTCAGTGGCCCGGACCCCCGTTCCTGAGCTCAGGATTACGGGGTGGCCGACGGCTGGCCAGAACCAACCGTCGCCCCAGCGTCCCCACGCTGCCGCCGGATACCGGACAGACGCAGCGCGGGTATGGACACCCTCCACTACCCACACTCTCTCGAGTGCAGCGGCGCGAACCGCCCCTCCCCAGTCTACGCCCACTCACCTCCCTCTGTAAGCAGAGGGGGAGTAGACGTAATGACCGTCTGTAGCCAGGTTCCCTTCAACGACCATCGAGGATGATCGGTGATTGGAACCATGACCCTTCCCCGTTTGTTGAAGATTAGCCGCCAGCCCCAAGTGTCCACCAAAACCTGGTGGGCACTTGGAGCCGACGTTGCCCAGAGTGCGCCACGAGGAGGCTCTTCAACATGCACCCCTTATCAACACAACCTAACGTAACTTGTCACTAACGTTACTCGATGACACAACAGTGACATACAATATTGGCATTTTTGGTTTTATTGTGATTGTTATTGTTGGTCATCTGCCAATATCTGTACTGTCAATGTCAATTAATGTGAGTTGTCATTGTTCCATGGCCTTGACAGCGAGCAATAGACAAGAGTGTCAACATTTTTATGTATGAGTACGAGTCTTTTGAGTATGTGTATCTTATGTCTTTTTTCGTCTTTTTTTTTATTATTACTTGTAATTGTGCGTTTTGTTTGTGCAGAATAAAATATTTTTCTTTCTTTCTTTCTTATATAAGGAATAAAAATTCGATAACCAATAAATTACCTTAAGTAGTTCACTAACCGCCAACCTTCCTATTTAGTTGGATTATTGACTGTCTTAACATTTTTAGCGTAGGCGATAACACTACATTCTGAGCATATGGTTATGCCGTTCTCACTTCTTATTACTGAGAAAGAAAGAAACAAAACTTAATGACTTGCTACTTAGTTACTGATGACACGATCTATCGAGTTTACCTTAGCGCCTGCGTAAGACTCCGTAAAACTCATGGTGCAAGCATTATCGAAATCTATTCGATCCACGTTCATACGCTAGCGAGTTTAACGCCAGCGAGGAGGTTTTCGATAACGACTCATGGTAGGGGTATGACCTATCACACTCATTTGTAATATCTGTTGAAATGAATACTTACATACACTTGTTTCCGCGCAAACTAATGAAAAGTCATCACTACCTCGTCATGACCAAGCTCTGCAGGGTAATTGCGTAGTACACTAACAGCAGGAACGGCTTTCATTTTGACAGTTCAACAACACATCCATTGCGTTATTTACGTTGTTGAGCAGACTAATTTTTCGAATAGCAATATCCTTCAAAATGATTCAGATTGCGATTGATAGTGTGTTACGCCATTAGGGTGCTGGACTCAATGAAATGAAAATACACCTCCCCATTTGGGTTCAGAAGCGGTTCAGGGACTTCCAAATGGACCACGGAAGGTTACACCCTGCAGGAAGATGTTCGTGTGGTAGTAGATACTGAGTAGGTGGGGAAAAGGTATCCTGCCATAGTTTGCAACGGGCGTCGACCGGGAACAACAGTATAGTTTATAGTACCTATTGTTCTTCCTTACCTAACCTATGTAAATGGTCCCTGATTGAGGTCAGGTGCGCAATAGTAGGTACCTACTTCCTACAATCGAAAAGTCATAGAAATAAATATGTGAATATTCAATGGGTGCACTAGTAAGACCCGCCACCTAAGGTACGAGCGACTAGCGGGTTGACCCCCGAATGGCTCGCTGCCGCCCCGGCCTCGGTCGCAGTTACATGTTTAATGTTTGTATGAAGTTTTTTAGTTAGATGTTATGTTGTTGGCTTGTTGTGCGCTTTGGCGTCTACTGTAGCAAATAAATTAATAAATACACCGAAGCTCGGGCGGCAGGGAGGCTCCGTCCGCTGATTATTGATTGGTCGCACGGTTGCTAGTATTATATTTACATACGTACACCGTGCGATTTTTTTTTTTGTTATACCTTGCTATCGGTAAATTCCTCATCTGCCTGCCTTTTCCCATATATGTTGGGGCCGGCTTCCAGTCTAACCGGATGTAGTTGAATACCAGTATTTTACATGGAGCGACTGCCTATCTGACCTCCATAAACCAGTTACGGGTTAGTACGATACCCCTTGGTAATACTGGTTGTCAGAGGAATGAGGAAAATGTCGTGAGGAAAGTTTTGAGTATGAATGTCGATGGCTATTAGAGTAGGGGAAGACCAAAAGACCAAAGAAACGGTGGAAGTGACTGTGTGAATGATGATACGGCTAGAAAGGGGATGACTACTGAGATGACGACTGACAGAGAAGTATGGAAGAAAAAGACATGTTGCGCCGACCACGAATAAATTGGGATAATGAAGAATGATGATGATCGACTCGTGCGGCTGTTATTATTTGTTTGTTTGCAATCAGTAAATCAGACAAAAAACATGATGACAATTAAGAACATTATTTAGTTAGTTATAAACTATATAATTTTCTTAATTGTTTGTTTTACTGATTGCAAACAAACAAATAATAACAGCCGGACGAGTCGATCGATCAGGTTATGCTACGCTTGCCGCGGTTGGTTCGTGGATGGGTTACCAGCTTCACATACCAAGACCCCTCCGTGACTCGAAAAGCACGTTAAGCCGTTGGTGCCGGCTGTCATTCGTGGATCTTTGACATTCGTTACGGGTCGTCAGTCGTCAGTAATCCGAAAGTCTGACAACCACTTTTACCATGGGGTATCATATTACCCAGTAACTGGGTTGTGGAGGTCAGATAGGCAGTCGCTCCATATAAAATACTGGTATTCAGCTGCATCCAGTCAGACTGGAAACCGACCCCAACATAGTTGTGAAAAGGCAGGCAGATGTGATGTACCTTGATCAGTATCCTTGATTTTACAAAGACTGATTATATTATTAAACTTATTATACAGAAAAAAGATTGTGGAATAGAATGGATGGTTGGGGAATTTATGCTTATCGCTTTTTAATTTATACGTATTATGTGTAAAACTGTTGATGTTAGTTTAACTGAATTATTTTACGACACGTACCGAAACCTCTTTTGGTTTTTCATGATAATTACGACATTTGACCACTGACAACAATAGTCATTGACGTAAAAAAAATAGATCAAGGCACTTTTGTTTAAAATTCTAAGTGAAAATCTACGCATTTTGTATTTTTATTTATTGATAAATTTCTCAGTCGTAACCATGCACCGATTTCTCCGCCGAGGTTTCTTCAAAGGTCCTTTTTTTCGTCTCAAGTCCAGTGGGGCAGATCCACTCATAAGACGAGGAATTTAAATAAAGTAACCCATAGTGTCTTCAATATGGGTGGCCCTCAAAGACATTAAATTATTTACTTGACAATTGACGGGACATTGCGAACAAAATCGTAATCCGATACATTTGTCCTAGTGGTCAAAAGTCGCTCAGTCTAGTGTGGTACGCCTGCGTGTCAAATCGTATTTGTGTCCACCAAAAACAAATATTTTCTAAGGAAATATGCCAAGGTGCGCATTGCGATATTGTAAATCTCGTTATAGTAAAACAACTGGACCTAATTTCCGTTTATTTTCGTATGAATTATTTATATTTACTCAGTAATTAAAATTAAATAATTTTCATAAATAGATGTAGCAAATTTGCTAATTTTGTAATAAACGCCCTCTATTGGTGAGTAGTTTTACTACTGCCTTGTTGAGATGTGATGTTGTATATCGATTTTGTTATCGATAATATTTATTAAGGTAAATAATAAATAACACTTAAAATATAATACTGTTTGAAAATAATCATGCCATTTTATTTAAATGTCAATAAATGAACAAGTACTATTCGTTCATATATCAATAGCCCTTTTTTGTAAAACAAAAATAGGATAATATCGGCGGCATTTCCCCGCAACAGAATACCGTACGACCGAATTAAAGTATAGTAAACGGGCTGTCTCTAAATCAGTTAAATCACGATTTTTTCTAACGGCGTATGCTGCAGAGCTAAACTTTTTTGACAACCTACATATACTAATACTAAAGTTGAAGGGTTTGTTTGATTGTTTGTTTGAACGAGCTAATTTCTGGAACTACCAGTTGGATTTGGAAATTTCTTTTTGCATTTTAAAGCATAATTCCTGAAAAAGGCTATATGTTATTTAACATTACGCTAGGACTATTAGAAGCCGAGCAAAAGGAAAAAAAAATAAGAAAGAACGCGCTGTAAACCGGTTAAAATTTTTAATGATCCTTTATTAAGTAGGAGTTTGTTAACAACTTTTAAAAGTTCGTCAATGGATGGTAGGTCTGACGTTGGGGACATAGGCAGCATGGCAGCCCATGCTCTGATCTGTTGATAGTAGTCGCTATCATTATTTGATCGATCGCCATGTATGAGATTTTTAAGTAGAACGCCCGTAATTTCCTCAATATAAGTGTTTTGACTTTTAAATTTTGTTCGTACGCAAGGTCGACTGATCTGTTTGCTTCAAAGAGCAGAGCTTGTACTACGGGTACTAAACAATGCATATAATACTTTCTTTTGTAAATAAATACTTATAATACATAAGACACAGCCGGACCAACATAAAGACTTATATTCATCACATAAATATTTGTGTCCTGTGGGAATCGAACCCATATCCTCGTGATCAGCAGTCTGACACTTGGATCACCAGACCTTAATAACGACAATTTATTAATTTGTATGTAAAAAGAATTTTATATATAAATAACTTGTAAACATTGAAACTTTAGGAAAGCAATAAATTGATTAGTATCAATTTATTGATTTCCTAATTTTTTGGCACTTGTTTAAATCTATTCAAATGCGAAAAAATTGTCTTGTAACTTTTTCAATATTATCGATACCTTTATATCTAAATGATAACATCCCTACCACAGGTTTTATGGTTTCTACTTAGCGTCACCCCGCATTGCCAGACCGAGAATTTATTCGTAGTTCTACGGATTTTTGGACCTCGCCGGATATACGTATATCGATATAATAAGATTTACAATTATTTGCAAACAAAAGTGTAAAAATAATTATTTTACTAAAAAGGCAATGCAACAGACAATTGCCAAAACAAATACGCTTTATGACATGATATTTTTGTGTAATGTAGACCACATTACACAAAAATCATAATAAACTGAGTGCTATAATAATTCGGAGGCAAAGCACGTTTAAAATTATTTTATTTTAAAATGTACATAAAGACACACACTTGAAACTGATAGACGGTGACACGGACAATGAGTAGTAGCGAATAAAATTCTAAAATAGTTTTTACTGTCTGAGACAAGTTTTGCTTAATTTGTTTAGATTTCAATATTTATTTACCTGATTGAACAAATATTAAGTTTTTCAGGCTTAATCCACGGATTGAAAATCGGATCTGGCAACACTTACCACACTGGCCACCTACCGAGCGATAGCTGCATATATTTTAATAAATTTAATTCATTTTTACTATTTGATGTTCCCCATTTGCTGCTCTAATTTTGCTATATTATGCTAGATGGCGTCACTGAGACATGGGATCACAGTTTTTCTATGACATTTCTTTGCATAGCCTCTCTATTGTACCTATCTTAGATCTCTTTGATTGAAGGGGATGTTCACCGCTTGTTTCCGATCCATAGACTGACGTACTGGATGTACTGTTTTAGACACAGTAGCTATACAGGAAAACTTAAACTATGATGTTTGACAGTTTTTGTATGAAATAACTCAAAATTTCAAAATTATTCCTAAAATAAACTTATCTGATGATTGCAATTTGTATGTATAAGATATGCCTAAATATTTGTTATAAGGTTTGTATATTGTACTGTGGTTTTTTTTTTTTTCCGGATGGGAAATCATCTAATGACCCCTCCCGCTCTGGGTGGAGCGGAAGGGAGTGTCAGACTCTTACTGACTAAAACCCACCCATGTTCCTTCCTTCGCCCTTTATGTTCCGGGGTAGCGGTAACCCTTTCGGACAATCCCGCTGACCCGGCAGGCTTCGGCCCTGAGGGGCCCCTCGTTATGCTGACATCTCTTTGAGGCGCGCGTGGAACACTTACGCGCCGTCCGGCACGGGCCTGGTCCTGATCGGGCGGTGAGCTACCCATTGCTCTCCGCCCGCTTGTACTGTGGTTTTTCTAGAGAAGATGAGATATTAAAAAAAAAAACTCATGTGCTTTTACGTATTATATAATTATGTAAACGAACAATACACCAGTCACTGAATACTTGCTTAGCACAATTTTATGAAGCTACTCAATCGTAATATCCGTTTGTTGAAAACAAAATGTAGTTGGATTTAGACAATAATATATTTAAAAGCGTTACAATAATTATGAACTAATTATTGTCACTGAACTCGAATACGAATAGACTTGTGTCCTAAGTCATGGTTGTCGATGACAAAAAAAAAACAACTGCACTTCATTATCGGGAACACAATGTTTATCGGGAACACAGCCTATTACAAAGAAAAGAATGGAATAAAATATAGGAAACGATAAGAACTTTTGAATAATCGATAGGAAAGCAAACATACCCTTGGATCTAATGGATGACCACACAGAACTCGGTCGTTCAGTCTTTTAATGTTCACCGTAAATTATTTGAATCACAAAGCAGGAAAAAGTAATATTAGAATTTAGACATCCGTCCTGTGTCAAAAATATCCTTCTAAATGAAAAGTCTCGGTAAGAGAAAAGACATGTCTTTTTTATTCAAAATTCAAAACCAATATGAAGAAAAAAACTTTCTGGTTAATAATAAGGTTGGATTTGTTAAAAAAAGAAGGTTGTTCGTGGTACAATTATAATGTAGCATTTGCCAATGCTGCACCCTGTAGTGTGGGGTGTGGATGTTCGAAATCCCCAATTTTGATGTTTTTTAGCCTCGACCACCACTGTCATCAAAATGGCGAAGCCTGCCGGGTCAGCGGGATTGTCCGAAAGGGTTACCGCTACCCCGGAACATAAAGGGCGAAGGAAGGAACATGGGTGGGTTTTAGTCAGTAAGAGTCTGACACTCCCTTCCGCTCTACCCAGAGCGGGAGGGGTAATTTGATGATTTCCCATCCGGAAAAAAAGGGGACGATACGGAGGCGCTTCCGAACTATACGGTTAAAGTAATATCCGTTTGTTGAAAACAAAGTGTCGGCTTATAAAATTGACTTTTTAAATGTATGTAGTACAATCACAGTTGGATTTAGACAATAATATATCTAAAAGCACTAAAATAATTGGGAACTACTTATTGTCACTGTACTCGAATACGGTCTCCATCAGGATGAACTGTCACTAGGCGTATTTAACGTTGAATTTATGCCTAACAATTGCTTTCCTATTGCTTCTATTTGCTTCCTATTCTCAAACAATTGCTTCCATCGTATTCTAGAAGAAAAAAAAACATTTTAAGAGTGACCGTTCATTCTGATGTCAGGACGGCCGGTCACCGAGTCGTAGTGTCCTTGTTAAATAGAATTATTGAAATTCATGGTGGCCATTAATTACTTCCCGTTTGCTTCTTTCGATGTTTTATAACGATAATACTGTAACTATCACGGCCATAAAGATATTGAAAAAAGTGTCGTTTATCAATATTTTTAGTGCCTGACAAAAAAATAAAGGCAAAACTCTCATTTAACATTGCAGTTACGCTTGATTAGGCGATAAATCTATGGTATTGTACCGGTGGCCTACAGCTATGTATTACGTTATTAAAAAGAAGTGCCTATTAGATATGAGCGTCGATGGCCAATTCCACGGCGGCGCCGTCGCCTGAAAATTTCCACGGTGGCGGCGACGTTGCGGCGGCGTGGTGTGGCCGGCAATGGGCCACACCGCGCCGCCGCAATTTTTTTTTTTTCTGGGTGGGAAATCATAATATTACTTCTCCCGCTTTGGGCGGAGCAGGAGGGCGTGTCAGACTTTTTCTGGCTAAAACCCCACCCGTGTTCCTTCAGTTGCCTATGCCAGGGGCCACGGTATCTCTTTCGAACAACCCGCGGCCCTGGCAGACATCGGCCCTAGCGGACCCCGTCACAGGTCGTGCTGACATCTCTTTGAGGCGCGCGTGGGACACAACGCGCCGTCGACCCGGGCCTGGTCCTTGCCGGGCGGCGAGCTGCCCATTGCTCGCCGCTCGCAAGCCCGCGCCTACGGGGGCCGGGAGTCGGCTGGTGACTCCCGACGTCCAGAGCGTCTCCTGCGGTGACTAGGGGCGTGAGGGCGCAGAGATTGCCTCTCCCTCACGCGCTCCGTCTCCTCCTTTGCGAGCATTATTGCTTCGCAGAAGAAGGTGACGGCTTCAATTCGAGTACAGTGACAATAAGTAGTTCCCAATTATTTTAGTCATCAGGTTCCATTATTTCATTTGCTAATATAATACGATATGTGATTGCAGAATCGTGTTTTAGTTCAGCGGACATTTCAATGCGTTGGGCTGGTGATAATTTTATTTTTTTATTAGGAACATGAATAAAAGATGCATCAACGTTTGTTACAGAACACACACAATGAGCTATTTTATCAACGGGCCAGGAAATCACAACAGTTATCGATGATTTGCATTGTTTGCATAAACCTCTGCAAGTCATTCTATCTGTATGTCTAACAGAATAACGGTTGAAAATTGCTCTCGCAATAGAGGAGCCCACATATGCTTCGGTAAACGATACTTCTGTTTAATAACAGCCCTTCCGTTTTGAGTAACTTTGAATTGTTTTTTTAATGGTTGAATTTTGTTCCATTGGTACAAATCAATCTTAAAGTCAAACTTAATTGACTTACTCGGTGAGCATTCTTTATTTTGTGCTGTACCGCTACTGATGCTCCTACTGTCTAGATTTTCCGTTGCATCGAAAAAGTAATTGAAATTCTTCTTCACAGACAGTAAAAGTCCTTTTTCGGTAATAGGGCTCGACATCACACATTTTATTTCTGTAAAAACGGGATCACTTGTTGGTGGAAGATCATCAGGATCACGAAAAACATTTTTGTATAGTAAAAACGCTTTCTTTTGTTCCTCCAAAGGCACAACATATTTTCTTCCCCTTTTCATTATGAAGAAAAACTAAATTACCTTGTTTATATTTATAATATTAAACTATCACAACACGCCAGTAATAAACAGTAACTATCAATGATAAAATAGAGTAATAACGACAAAGTAATATTACATGCTTGTAGCAAAAACAGAATCTACCCTCGGTTTTTAATAAATTAATAAGGTACACAGGGTTCCACTAAGTCCTTAGAAAAAGACATGTTGGTTCAAATCCGTGATAGGCCGAAGTTGGTTTTTGTATTTTGCAAAAACAGTTTATTTTATTCAATATACTTATTGTTTTAGTGAATAAATAAGTTTATGTTAGTATTTTTTTTTTAAAGTCCGTTTTGATTATTATTATTTTTCAATAAAACATTAATACTTATTATTGCGATTATTCGTAATGAATTCAGTGTTATAGCAGTGTAACATTTTAAAACTTGGGGGGTTAGCAAACAGTGGCTAGCGCCAAGAACACTCCCTAGGAAGTTAAGAATTGAAATATTATCTTTAAAGGTGTTTATTACATTTGTATGAATTGTTGTCACTAAATACGATAGGCACTTATTTTTAATAACATAAGACTTAGCTGTAGGCTACCGGTACAATACCATAGATTTATCGCCTAATCAAGCGTAACTGCAATGTTAAATAAGAGTTTTGCCTTTATTTTTTTGTCAGGCACTAAAAATATTGTTAGACGACACTTTTTTCGATATCTTTATGCTGTGATAGTTACAGTATTATCGTTGTAAAACATTGAGAGAAGCAAACGGGAAGTAATTAATGACCACTGTGAATTTCAATAATTCTATTTAACAAGGACACTACGACTCGGTGACCGGCCGTCCTGACATCAGAATGAACGGTAACTCTTAAATTGTTTTTTTTTCTTCTAGAATACGATGGAAGCAATTGTTTGAGAATAGGAAGCAAATAGAAGCAATAGGGAAGCATTTGTTAGGCATAAATTCAACGTTAAATACGCCTAGTGACTGTTCATCCTGATGGAGACAAGTTTTCACTGTGATATGGTTACAGAATCGCACTGCGTGCAAGAATTAAAGTAGGCGTCAAAATTAATCGGAAAAAATATATGAAAAAGCAAATTAGAAAATTAAATAAACAATCACTCGTACTAGTATGTAAACAATTTAAATTAGAGCTAAACAATACTTTTAATTGGCTTGATTAAAAAATTGAAGAAAAATATGTCCAGCAACAATACGACGAAATAATACAAAGTTTAACCAAAGCCAGCAAAATAGTGAAACAAATCAAAAACAAAAGCAAAAAATTATCAAACGAAACTGTCAAATTAATAGATCAGAGGCAGAATTTATATACAAACAGAGATTTACAATATAGTCTTAAAGATAAAGAGGTTAAACGTAGTATCAGAAAAGACATTAGAAATTACAACAATAGACTAGTTCAGGATGCTCTAGAAAATAACTGCTCCCTTAAAATAGCAAAAGGGTTACCGCTACCCCGGAACATAAAGGGCGAAGGAAGGAACATGGGTGGGTTTTAGTCAGTAAGAGTCTGACACTCCCTTCCGCTCCACCCAGAGCGGGAGCGGTCATTTGATGATTTCCTACCAGAAAAAAAAAAAAAAAAAAGGCATATGCCAGGTGTTTTGTGAAGGCCCTTTTTTTTTTTTCCTGAAGGCCCTTAGGATGCTTTCTACTCTTTGTACTGCTTATTGCGGGCTCCACACCACGATGGCAAATTCAAGGTGACTCCGAACTAAGGCGTTATATAACACAATTTTTGTTCTTTACAGCTTAAACCCTTTAGTGCTTCTCTTAAGAAATCCTAGTAGCCGTGCCGATTTCGTAACAATACTATCAATATGGCTTCTGAAGTTGACTTTACTGTACATGATGATGCCAAGATCACGAACCTCATTCACAGTTTCCAATAATGCTTTTATATTATATGAGATAATATTGGACTGTTTTTTCCTCGTGAATCGTATATGGCTACATTTTTTACATTAAGTATCCTTTTTAATCCATCCAAAGGTTGTCTTTAAAAGATCGCTCTTAGCGATAAGACCGCCCATTGTGTCACCTTTTGTAAAATTTCTATATTTGTGTCTGTAATTTATATGGCGTACACAATAAAGAGTATTCTATTCTATCGTATTACCAAGTAACTGGGTTGTGGAGGTCAGATAGGCAGTCGCTCCATGTAAAATACTGGTATTCAGCTGCATCCGGGTAAACTGGAAACCGACCCCAAAATAGTTGGGAAAAGGCAGGCAGATGATGATGATGCTGTCGATGCTGATCAATGCTTTGAATTCTGATAAACTATGATAACACTAGGCCTATGTCCAGCAGGGGACTTCTTTTTGTCTGAAATGATGATGATGATAATATTTCGATCTATGTATTTTATTTATAATAATTATGAATGTTTAGGACAGAAATATATGCGGACTGGTGATCGTCCTTTTAAAGAAAGTATGTAAGGCCCTACAAAAACACAGTTCATTAAGAGTAGCAAAACAGAGAATCTCTCGAACCAAACCTTGGAATAATAGTCTACTGGACACACATGGGACCAAACGTCACAATAGGCAGAAAATTATGGAAATCTGCACAGAATTCTACAGCTAATTACGAAGGCTGACGCCGGAGGATGCAAAAAAACAAGTTATTCTTAAAACATAGTTTTAATGTATATAAAAATTATAATTATGGGCTCTAATATTAGGTGATAATCGGTCGATGGTTGTACCAAGAATGCTTAATTTAATTCGGAACGCATGTGTCGCGCCGGTCCCAGGACATTATGCTGCGTCGACGTCTAGTGTAAGATTAGACGGTGTCGCGTCCTCATCACACACCGTATCGGCGCCGCGTAGTCTCAGCTGTCCTTCTATTACACCATAGCGTAACATCTCTCCCCATAGAATAGTAACTATTTGTTAACTGCCGTTAAAAATGATGCTGAAAGATGATTCGGGTCAATTTTTATTTCAGCAGGGCATGTGTTCCTTCTAGGCTCTACTTGAGTATGTATGTCCTGGGCTGCATCTATTTCAGTGGATGTGGTGTCAATCTTCTTATCTTTATTTCTCGCTTAGTATCGCCGGTGTGTCAAGATAAGAATAGCAAGCACACCTGCACTTAGTAGTAATAGATATACAGGTATGGTAGTATGATAGATGCTGTCATCGGAGATCTGGTTGAGTCTTACTGGAGGAAGCATTGAAACTTTCTTGTAGCTATCATGGAGACTCTCGAGATTGATTGAGTTGAGCTGTACCTTTGATTCTTCCGTTCTCGATATAGTTTTCAGATCCGGTGGTGATTGGATTTTAAGTACTTGCCCTTTAATTTCGTCATTAAAGTTAGCGATGGTGAACTCTGTTGTTTTTATGAAGCAGTCCTTCGGTATTGTAGCCAGGTAAAACTCAAAACTCAAACTCAAACTCCAAGTATTTATTTCAATTAAACCAATTACAGGTACTTTTGAATTGTCAAGGGGTCGGTCAGTCAGAGAAATGAAGCTAGTTGCCCATTCCAAAGCGTAGTAGGTACCTATGGAGAAGAACGAGCAAGAAACTCCATGGCCACTCTTTTAAATCAAAATATGGTTACAAAGTATTAGTTACATCATTCATGTTAAAAATTATGCATGTGAGAACGATGCAGAACGTTAAACTATAACTTTCTTAGGTAACTTTCTTCCTTTCCTAAGTGTTCTGAATTGTTCATGTCTACAGGATGTCTGTACTCTCGTTGGGGCCGGGAAACTTAGTGTGTAGTGCCTTTCGTCAAATTGTTCTAGGGCTTGTTTATATAAGATAATTGATGTCAATGTGCAAGAGTCGAAATGCTGTTGAGTGATGAGCTGTTGTACGCAATCTGGTTTATCCATAATTTTGTATCCAATTTTCTCTTCGCAGAGGTACCATGAGCTCAGCTTCGGACATTCTGTCTCTATGTACATAGAATATGATCCCTGAATCGCTATGTAAGGTGAGGAAGGGATGAGAGCCAAATTATTTTTGTTAGGAACGACGGACAACTTGTATACGATATAGGTTTTTGGTGAGGCAATCGGCACCTTCATGACTATGAATATTTTACTATCAGTATAATATAAACCTAACTTTAAAATATTATAATATTCTCGAAGGTTTCATAGATTAAATAAGGTTTTTTTTATTTATATTTTTTTTGCTTTGTTTTTTATTCATTGATATAATTGATCAATGATTTCCTCCTTCGAATATAATAACCTTAATTTACTTGTCATATTTTTAAGATTAACTAGACTTATCATAGAATGGGTAGCGCTTGAGACACGTATAAATGCTATTACGATTTCGATTCTATTTAATTCGTTTGATAATGACTCTATTATCGTTTGAAATGAAAAGGTGCAGCGCGATATGGGCAATGGTGACTAAACCTACCTGTTTGGAGATATCGTGGCTTATAATATGGTTTAGTTTTCTAGCAATTATATTTTAATTCTCCACAATATTTTTTAATATATTAGTGTGCTTTAACATCTATTCTTTAGTTAAACTTATGTAACTGTTAAGTTTCGTTTCTAGTTTATTGTCGTTACCTTCTAAAACCTGGATGGCATTATTATATTTTGTTGCATCTGTGTAATCCAAGTTGCCTGAGATGCTCTTGATAACTGATCCTAATCCATCAATGAATCCTCTATTACTCCGACTAGGCTTAAAACTTTCTAACTGTAAGGATACCTTTTCAAGCTTGTCCGCGAGGTAACTAATATGGGTTCAAAAAGAGAAGACTTCTTATTGTTAACTAATAGCCTAAATTCACTTAGCTGTAACTTAACTAAATCGATCTTTGATTGGATGTCTTCCAGATCAATGTAAAGGAGAAAGGAATGATAGTGGGATGGATATAACTTTTGTTGTGCCCAGTTTAACAGGTAATAATCCAGGTGCGTCTTCTAGGGGCTCAAGTAATATTTCCTCTGCTCGGACCAGGTGTAACGATATCATCAGTAGTATTCTGAAACAATTGTTTCGTGTTAGGCGGTCTTTTAAGACGCGATTTGGCAACGGGACCACGCTTCTTTTTTTGTGTAAATATGGATAGGCAGATTAGCCAATGCTATATCGTGTGTGTAACGGGGTGCAAGTTTCTGTCTGCTAGCTAATGGGTTCTTAACAAATATCTGTTGGTCTGGTTCGTATCCCATTTCGGACTCTCTATCCTTATTCCTGTTCTCTACTAACTCCGTACGCTTATGGAGAGATGGTTATTAATAAACCTTGCTTCAACTTGCTTCAACAATACGTGCAAGAATATCGGCTCTTGCACGTATTGTTGAAGCAAGTGCACAGATAAATCTATATCTAAGGGTCGCGGGGGTCCATATGACCAGTAATACTTCAAGTAGGCTGCATTTTGTAAAACTGTGTGTACTACTGTTATACGCCAGTATAGCGTATGTCATAAGATTAACAATCGGTTCACTATGGTGTTGTAATTTTAAAATCCTTAAGTACTCTAACAGAGTGGAGTGTAGACGTTCTAGCATCCCCTTGTCGTTGGGAGTATGAGCCATAGTCTTATGATGGTGAATCTTAAGAACTCGGGTAAATTCTGTAAACAATTGGCTAGTAAATTCGGGCCATTGATCTGTAACTATGGATATGGGAATGCCGTGATGAGAGCAAAATTTCAAAAAGGCTTGGACTACGCAAACTGATGTACCATCTCTAAGATGGTATGCCTGGGCGTATTTAGAAAAAGCGTCAATTATAGTTAGATATTTCTCGTTTTGAGTGGTGAACAAATCGAGGTGAATCGTATGAAAAGGTTTTGACGGTGGTGGAACTACGCAGATTTTTTGTGTTATTGGGTTTCGGTCATATTTGGCTTGCCCACAGATATTGCAATCATTTATGTATTTGGAAATTTGCTCTCTTTTCTTAGGCCAGTAGAACTTACGGGACAAGGCAAGGTAACACTTACTAATACCGTGATGATTTTTTTTACCTTCGTGGTATTTTTGAATAATTTCTTGCTGTTTTAGATATTCCTTTACGTTTTCTACTTATGCTTTGGATAAAACAAGATTAATAGCAGAGCTCCTGAACTTTTCTTGGATTATTGGAAATATGTTATACGTTGGTAATGGGGGGTGTATTATAATACCTGTTTTGACTTTAGAATTTGCGAACTCTTGAATAGCGTTTATTACGTCTTCTTCGAGGTTAGACTCTGAGAGTTGAATGGAAGTGCGAGTATGAGTCTCAAATGGCTTAGAAACTGTTGGATGTTTTTTTTTAATATCTCCTACTACTGTAAAGCATATTTGCCTATTACACTTATTCAAGGACTCGTCTGAAATTGGTATTTCTAGGATTGTGTTTTCAGCGCTGGTTTGGGCTGTGAGTGTGGAGGAGCCGGATAGAGATAATGGTTTCTCAGATACGTTAACTTCAACTGAGTTAGTTTACTCATTATTAATTTCGACACGCGATAGTGCATCTTCATTTGTATTACTTTTTCCCTGTTCATAGATTACGGAATAGTTATATTCACTAAGCTTAAGCCTCCAGCGAGTTAATCTCGAACCGGGTTCTTTCAAACTCATAATCCATTGGAGTGGCTTGTGATCCGTAATAATTTTGAATTTGCGCCCGGACAGATATGGTCGAAAATATTTAGTGGCCCAAACTATAGCTAAAAGCTCTTTCCCTATTGTACTGTAATTTGTCTCGCTAGTGTTTAGCGTACGTGAAGCATAGGCTATTACACGGTGGAGGTCTGCCCCGCTTGGGCGGAGCACCGCCGTGTCCTTGTAGAGGCGATCGGCAGCGGCGGCGGCCTCTCGCGCCCGGCCCTGGTGCAAGCCATGGTCCGGAGCGAGAGGGAGTGGGAGGCAGTCGCCTCCTTCTGCGAAGCAGTCATGCTAGCGAAGGAGGTGGCGGGACGGATGAGGGAGAGAGCCTCCCGTCCCAGCCGCCGCGGGAGACGCCCCGGGCGTCGGGAGTCGAGTGAAGACTACCGGCCACCGTAGGCGCGGGCCTGCGGGCGGAGAGCAATGGGTAGCTCACCGCCCGATCAGGACCAGGCCCGTGCCGGACGGCGCGTAAGTGTTCCACGCGCGCCTCAAAGAGATGTCAGCATAACGAGGGGCCCCTCAGGGCCGAAGCCTGCCGGGTCAGCGGGATTGTCCGAAAGGGTTACCGCTACCCCGGAACATAAAGGGCGAAGGAAGGAACATGGGTGGGTTTTAGTCAGTAAGAGTCTGACACTCCCTTCCGCTCCACCCAGAGCGGGAGGGGTCATTTGATGATTTCCCATCCCGAAAAAAAAAAAAAAAAAAAAAAAAAAAAAAAAAAAAAAAAAAAAAAAAAAAAAAAGCATAGGCTATTGGCTTATCTGACCTTACCGGTCCCTGTGACAATATGGCTCCTATTGCCAAGTTTGATGCGTCTGTTGTAAGCAGAAAATTTTTATTAAAGTCGGGATATTGGAGAATCGGATCATCGGTGAGCAATGTTTTACATATTTTAAAGCAATTAACATAGTATCGTCATACGTTATTTTTGCCCCTTCCTTTAGATATTGAGTCATTGGTTTAGTGATTTTCGCGAAATCTAGGATGAACTTTCTGTAATAGCCTATTAATCTAGGAATCTTTTGATCTCTGTAACTGTCTTGGGAATTGGAAATTTCTGGATGGCTGTGATTTTGTCAGGGTTCGGTTTAATGCCGTCTTTATTGACTATGTGTCCAAGATAGGCAGTTTCTAGTTTTAAGAACTCCGACTTATGCATCTGGATTTTAGAGTCTTTTTCTCTTAATTGACAATATGCTCCTGTAAACTGGTGCTGAATACGATTATATCTAAATATACCAAGCAGATAGAATTTTGAAGGTCTTTAAGAACATGGTCCATTACACTTTGGAAAGTCGATGGTGAATTTTATAGTCCCATTGGCATACGTAAGAATTCAAAATGGCCATGCTCTGCGTTAAATGCGGTTTTTTGAACATCATTTGGGTTCCTTTAAACTTGATAAAATCTACTCGCAAGGTCGAGAGTAGTGAAATAATGACATTTTCCTAATTTATCTAAAACGTCTGTTATATTAGGGATAGTGTATTTGTCATCAAGTCTTTTCGTTAAGCTTCCTGAAGTCTACTAAAATTCGCCATTTGGTATCAACTGATGCGTCGGCCTTCTTTGGAACTATCCAGATAGGTGAGCTCCAGGCAGATTCCGAGGGTCAAAGTATGATCCGTGCGTAGTCGAGATAATACTTCCTTTACACGGGATTGAGGTGGCTGACTGGTACACCCTAAATTATTTATCTCTCCCTTAGCGGGTTGGTCCATGGAAAAATTAAGTCATTAGATGTCGGATTCGAAACTTTTAAATAGCCACGATTATCTTTGACGCTAGTGATACATTCATTTATGCAACAATTTGAAATAACCTGCTCGGGAATTAATGCATCACCATCTCTTATGTTAATTGGAACTCTGACTAACTTTGAAGAATTCGCTGGAATCACATCTATTTAAAATTTGCAATTACGTGAGTTGTACATTGCTATTGAATTAACCGTTTAATAGATCTAGTCCAATCAAACCGTCAAAGTAATCATGAAAGGACAATGGGCAGATTTGTATGGAATTTGTCCCAACCCTTGTAGCAATATAATATGACATATGGTTAAATGTTGTACTTGTTCCCATATCGTATACATATATTTTTTTTAGTCTAAGTAATGTCCAAGTAAGGAAAAAATATTTTTGAAAACAAGTTAATAAAATCCATTAATTATGAGCAAATAATCTTCTTTTAGTACGATTTGGCCTAGCTATTTATTGATATGCTGAGGTAACGGTAAAGGAATATGTATATCAAAAATGAGAAAACGATTTTTTATTAACCATTATCTTTTTATTTGTAATTGAACTACCCAGTGTCGAGTAATCCAGACATGGATAAATTGTAAACTTTGACGTTAACGAAAGGTCGTTTATAATCCTTTTCATTAGAGTATAGAGTTGAAGATATTTTGTAGCATGAAAATATTTTTTTAAGAGTTTTAATCCAATCGTTCCAATCATTGGCATCAAAGTTTGTTATACTTTTCAAGTCGGTTATTAGTTTTTTGAGTTAGAGTTAAGTTTAGGTGAGCAATTAGGACAATATGAGGTTTTAAAACCTTTAAGACCACATTTGAAACAAATAACAAAGTGAGGTTGAGTACAAGTACGTAAAGTATGTCCATGCTTACGACAGCGAACGCAAAAGGTATTTTCTTGCGAGTTATTAGCTTGGTGTAGGCGATTAACTTGCCTGGGAGGGTTTTTGTAAGGATTATTAAATTTATTTGTATATGGAGGAGGTCTTGGATTAGAAATTGAGGTAGAAGGCTCAGAAGAAGTAGAATGTACTTGTTTGTAGTTAAATTCCTCAGTAAGCGGGTTTTGATGAGAATTTGGTTCTTTAAATTGTTTATCTCGGTCCAAGAATCTTTCATAATTTTGGCAAGTAGCCAAAAGTGAATCGATAGAGTCGATATCCTTTAAACCTGTCTCCACCAAAACCGCTCTGGCGAGGCGAAGCTACCCGTCTCTTAGCAGTCACCTTTATAATACGGTAAACGAATCCTGCAACATATATCCTTTACCTAAATTTAAATGTAAAACTGTAGTTAGTAGTTTTCTCCAAAAGTTAACGTACGATGAGACTGAACAACTCTTTGTAAAAAAATCCTACTAACGGATCTAAATACAGATTTAAATTGCTCCTTCATTACTTATTTTATATTGTAACATATTAGGAAACACATAACTAAACATACACACACACCCCTACATACACCCATACCACACACACACACCCGTTTCTTGCTTGCTTAAATTTTAATAAATGTTAAGTACTAATGTATAACTGGGTTTTATGCCACCAAGTGCAGAAAATTGTTAATGAACTGTATGAGGAAGGCGCCTGTGTCTGTAACACAGTTTATACTAGCACAGACACAGACGTTCACTCTGTCTCAAATAATGGGTCGTAATTCATTGTTTTATGTTTGATTGAGATGGACAAATTGTATTTGGCTTTTTGAAATAAATATTATTATTATTATTATTATTTAAAGCAACTAATACTGAGTAGCATGGTCTTATATTTCTCAAAATAATTTCCAATTGTTCTGTTTCAGAAAGTTTTTTGGAAAGGCGAGACAACATTCCCGACATAATCGAAATATAAATAATAATTGGTTCATCACGACCTTGGGTACGACTTTTAATGGCTTCTAATAGTTTATAATCATAGTCAAAACCACCAAAGTCTTTAATTAGTAATAAAGAAATCTCTTCCCATGTTAAATTTGGGTTTTGGTTTAATTTGAACCTAAACCAATTCTCAGTAAAAATTTCATATAAGCTTGAGTGATTAATAAATTTTTAGGTACACTCCGAGCTAGGTAGTATTCGTCAAGTTTTTGTAAAAAAGATCTAGGACAAGATTTTCCATTATAGATATATCGTTTCAGATCCTTGAATAAATTAAAATTTGAAATAGTCGGAATAAGAGGAGGAGGAGGAGGAGGAGTAAAAGTAGGGAGAGTAATGAGAGGAGGAGGAGAAGAGCATTCAGGAGGATTAAAGAGGAGGAGAGGGGAAGGAGGAGGTATTTCAAAACGATGCTTTGAGGACGGCTCTGAAAGCAAAAAAAGCGAGTTTAATGTCTCAAATTTTTCTTTTAAAGAGTCAAGTATAGGTTTATAGTCAGGGTTCAAGTCTATGTCTATGCGGTCCAACCTGTGAAGTAAATGGTTAAGATATGATTCAATTAAACGAGAGTATTTAAAATCACCCTGGGACAGTTTTTCTATTTTAGTATCTAAGTAGTTTATAGTAAAATCTATTTGAGATAAGTCGTCTTCGATAGTTAATGGCGAAATTAAAATTTCCTCCGATGGTGTAGCTGAAGCTAAGCGAAGAATTTGTTTTTTTAACAATAACACCGTACTTGCTGGTTCTTCAAGTCTAATTTTGACTTCATATTCAAGCTCAGATTTGTTTAAAAATTCAAACTTAATTAAACGAGACATAATTATAAATTGAAAAGTTAGTTACGTAATAATATTCTTTTAGTTTTCCGGTTGAGAGGGAAAAAAAAGGTTACGTATGAAACGTCGTTGTCAGAACTGTCATAATAAAATATATATTAATAAAATACAATTAAATCTATAGTTATTTCGTATTAAAAGTATAGTTTTTATAGGAAAAATGATATCAGTCAATGTGGGTGAAATTCCCAGCCCTTGGATGTCATTAAATCGTCGTAGTCCTATGTTAAAGTTGATGGCTGTGTCTGTGTACTGATTGTGGATAAAACGTGACCTGGTGTCGTGAGGAAAAGTCAGATCAGCGCCTAACGGTAACGGAATGCTTGTCTGACCTGGAAGAATGAATAAATATAACTGTGAGTATGTACGTTATGTTACACAGCTGCAAACCTTTATTTAAAAAACTTCACATTTTGCCGTTACCCTGTATGTACATCAAGGAACTATGTATGCTAGTAAAGCAAAATCTGCACTATTTTCGCATGCAATCAGAAGTGAGCCGCAAAAAAGGCTTCTGCTCGAAATAAATACAAACACAAATTAAATGTACCTCAATTTAGATTGCAAATGTTTAGGAGGAATGTATATGTTAATGCCATTCAGGTGTATAGCAAGTTACCAAACTCATTAAAGGAACTTCCTATCCCCATGTTCAAGAAAAAGCTGACAAGTTGGTTACTGGATAATTGTTTTTATGACATTGGTGAATATATGGAATATTGTAAAAAACCAAGATGACATGTACTTAATTTTGACATTGATTTCAAATTAACGACTAATTAATTATAATAACTCATATTGGATATATTTTTAATCATTAAATCTTAGAATTAATTGTACTTAGTTATATAAAATGACATTTTAAATATTTGTACACCATATTATGTTACGGTAGAATGTATAGAACTAAAAAATTTTAACACCATACTATGTAAAACTACATTCTGACAAATAAATAAATTCTAGTTCTAATTCTTTTAAACTTGTCTTTTGAATTTCAGGATAATATCGTCAGAGCCGAACACCTATTCGTACACTAAGACCATAACTGAGGACTTGGTGGCGGAGTACGCCGGCAAGTTTCCTGTGGCCGTTCCCAGGCCTTCTATAGGTTAGTATTATCATAGATCTTAGCACAAAAACGGCTTTAGATGTCAAAGGAAAATATTCCAGAGACGCCAACGGCTTCAAAAACGGTAAGGTTATGGGTATTAACAGAATGTGTCGTTGATATCTCCTTCTTCTTAATGTGTCGATAGCAATCTAAATGGACTCGGCCCAGAATTCGGCTACTTGTATCGCGCCATCACCAGCCTCCATCATTTCCAGAAACGTGCAGCTGACAGGACACACAGGACCCGATATTACATAAGTGTCCTATCGTTTGTGGAACAGCACCACATTTACACTCCAAGGCGGAGTCGTCTATGAATCTCAACCTGATATCCTACTATCCACCAAGTCGTTGACATATTCCACAGAACAAGCGAGCTGAAGTGGCAATGGGCCGAATATGCCCTAGAAGTGTAAATAATTTCACCACCACTGCTCTCAAAACGGTCAAAGAAAACATCGTAAGGAAACTGGCATGTCCTAGAACTAAAAATTCGAAGACATGTCACATCTACCAATCTGCACTAGGCTCAAATTGAAGCCCACTCCCTCTCGAAGAGAAGAGGCCTGTGTCCCAGCAGTGGGAACAATATAAGCTGATTATGTAACAAGTAACAATGATAATGTTTCCAGGAGTCATCCGCACCATGCACTGCGAGCCTTCTTACAAAGCAGACGCTATTTCCGTCGACGTGGTCGCCAATGCCTGCATCCTGATAGCATACGTCACTGCTCAGGACAAGTGAGTTGAAATAGTTGTTTTATCTATCTTTACTGGTCCACTGCTGGACAAAGGTCTCCCTCCCCTATACATGGCCTTTTTTAATTGCGAAATGGGTCAGAGAAAAGTGCTGATTCTCAGCCTAGTTTGAATAAAATGACTTTTAATTTTGATTTCGTTTGCAGGCCGTTTTGATTTTTTTACAAATCCAATCTAACAAAGGAAGTAGTACTTAAAAAGGCTTCATTACAAAGATATTTGTAATTTCATTTAATGAAATTTAATTGAGATAACTATGCAGCAAGAAAGGGTCTTAATTAGGCCTATGTTGCCGCTTAGTGCAATTAAAATGATAAATCTATCAAATGCTTCGGATAAAGAGATAAAGAGGCATGCATATTGGTTGATTTACGTCAAGGTATTTAGTTTGTATGAAAATTAACAAAAATAAAACATAAGAATTCATTAATGTGTCCGTAATGAAAGATGCTTATTTCCATAGTCTGAACATCTGAAGGCCAATTCTTGTAATTTAAAACGTCTCGGCGACAAACAAATGTCAAAAGCTTGTCAAAATGTAGGGAAATTAGGGGTATTTTTGACAGATTGGGACTGCGATCAGACTGTGTACGTTCTTAAAATTACGAGAATTGCCCACCTGCACCCTAATTGCGTAACACATTATCAATCTCAATCTGAATCATTTTGAAAGATATTGCTAATCCATTGCTTCATATGTTCAAAAAATGTGTCTCTTAACAACGTAAATAACGCAATAAATTTTATTGAACTGTCTAAATGAAACCCATTGCTACTGATAGTGTGTTACGCAATTACTCCGCTGGTCAAAGTTTATGTATATCGTCCGGAACACGGTGTATATAGAATTTTGTATCAATTGCATGCAAAATAATTAATACACGAGTTAAAGGTGAACTATACAAGGTCTCATTGGTGATACTACATTATGTTTATTTATTTTATTGTGAATTTATTTTATTATGGTACATTTGTACTTGACTATCGCTTTAGGGCAACCCATCCTGTAAAGATAGATTTAAGGTCTTATAATAATAAATGTTGGGGTAGCAGAATACCCAGTATTTTACATGATGCAACAGCCTATCTGACCGTCACAACTTCGTTACTGGGTAACACGACACCCCTTGGTAAGACTGGGTGACAGACACTTTTGGGGTTTTGATACTCGTAACGACCGTCAAAGATCTACGAATGACTGCGCGCACCAACGGCTTAACGTGTGTTGCACTCATAGTACAGACGCCAGCAGGTCAAGCTACCCGAAACTGTCAAATTTTCTCAATCAGCCTTGAACCTTAATGATTTAGCGATAAAGTTGAAAATCAATTAAAGAAATTTGACAGGTTGTAGTAGCTTGATGTGCTGGCGCCTGTATTTAAACTTTCGTATGGTTCGTTGTTCGATCGTGTTGAAAACCGTTATATTATTTGTATATGGCAAGTAATTTAATTTACTGTTCTGTGTCTTGTAATGTTAATTACTTAACATACCTATTATTGTATACAATCAAGTATTTTCTAACTGAACAGACAGCTGTGCTGCTGGGGAATTTGTTGCGCCACTTCTTCTTCCCAGCGATAGCACTAGGAAGTGGTGAAGGGCGGGCGTTTTTGCAAGACTGTCTATTGTAAGTTTGACCTTCGAAAAGTGCTGATTCTCAGCCTAATTTGAATGAATGACTTTTGATTTTGATTTGATTGTACCTCAACTTATGAATAAACAATACATTCTCATAAACCGTCGACGCACTATGAATTAGAATGAATTACAAAATATTGAGGGCTATTCTGAAATCGAATAACATAACATCACGCCTGTAGCCCCCGACGGGTTAGGCAGAGGTACTTATAGTACCTGCACCCGCATTTCGCCAGTAATGTTTTTACCCATGAGAGCAGTGGTAACGACCGCAACTTACAAGCTGTAGGTCGTAGGTTTGAACCCACACAGGCGCTTTACTTTCTGTAAATTATAGAATAGTGTTTAATTGTTCAAAATATAAGTATTCGATGTTACATAAAATTATAGCACAGTCATGTTTTGCCTTAACGGTGTACCTACTCATATAGACAGGTAGGTTATTTTTATTAGTAGGTTTGTCCATTAAAGCAACTAACATATCAAATTGAAACTGAACCAATTAAATTATAATAAATATACTACAGAATAGTGTGGAAAACTCGTCCTCGAAATGTATAATAAAATAAAAATTAGCCAGCCAAAAACCACAGTAATTGGGAATAAAAATCCACATTATTTATGTCACACGAGTCAGATTAATTTATGTATGTCATCACCACTACTCCCAAAACGTTGAAGGAAAACATCGTGAGGAAACCTAGTCCTAGAATCAAAAATTCGAAGACATGTGACATCTGCCAACCCGCACTGGGCCCGCGTGGTGGAGCCCACTCCCTCTCACAGAGAGGAGCCCAGTGTCCCAGCAGTGGGAACATTATAGGCTGATTATGCTATCTACTAATATTATAAACGCGACAGTTGGTGAGAATGGATGGATGGATGGATGTTTGTTACTCTTTCACTCGAAAACTACTGAACGGATTTGGATGAAATTTGGCACACAGATAGTTTATAACCAGGGTTAACACGTTTTTATCCCGATATTCTCATGGGATCGACTTACGTGGGTGAAACCGCGGGGCGCAGCTAGTGGTTATATATTTTAATGGACATAAGGAAGCTGTTTCTGTAGTGTAGAGTTCTATTAAAATATTGTTTTTTTTTTTAACTTTACACGGTTTTATTTAAGCACTGCCAAATTGTAAATGTCTTTGACAAGGTACGTTTACGTATTATAAGTGAGATTTACATAATTTAAGCAAAATTCGTAGACCACGGGGAAGGTGGTGGGATGATCTGGTGACGTTTGCAGGGCCAACATGGCCAGAGATCGTACAAGACGACAGGTTTGGAAGGAAAAAGGGGAGGCCTTTGCCCAGCAGTGGGACACAAAGAAGGCTAACAAAAACAAAATGTGACACTGAGTTGCCGTGTCTGGCCACACCGCTGGTAAATCCGCGATGGTTTGTGTGGTACGAGTATATTTAAAAGTACAGAAAATGCTTGTAAACTGTTTTTTTAATTAATATTTTTTTTTGTTTGTGTTATTTCTTATGCGTCATTTTTGCCGCAAATAAATGTATTTTCTTTATTTCTTTCATAAAAAAAAAACATATCCGTTATTTAGTTACAGATTCTATGCATCATTTTTAGTAAAATTGAGTAAAAACGATTGCGGAAAACGACTTTTACTTTTAGTGTGAGAAATTGCTGTTTACGGCAGGCGCATGCATTGTAATGCACGTGAAAAACAAAAAAAAAAAAAAAAACACCGTCCTTATGGGTGCATGCATCGGTATTTTGGGATTATTAAAGATTTATTATTAAAGTTTATTTGCACACAAACAAACACAAAAAAGAGAAAAAAAATACTTAAAATAGTATTAAATTAAATTAAAATTCATTTATTTCAGATACCTTGATCCATACAGTCCTATTATGTGCCTCACGGCTGCACCAAATAGGCAAAAAAAGGTCTCCGTATTTAGAAGGTTCCTAATGTTTGTTACGAAAAAAAAAAATCCTTCATTCTGGGCTCGCATTCTAAAAGAAAATGTGTTACGCAATTAGCCTGCAGGTGTGAGAGAGATGCACTGATAAATGCAAAACGTTTATGCAATTCTGCGTGTTAAAGTTCAGTAATTATGAAAAACCGCTCACAAACATAACAGAGCCGTTTTGTAAAACAGCGGAGGAGAGAAAATTGAGAGATGGAAACTAAAATGTTTATTTTTTCTTTAGCTTTTTCTTTTATGTTGTAGCAGTGGGACACAACATACAACATTAGGCTTTGGCCTAATGTATAATATTGTTATAAAATTTTACTAAGTCAACATTTTGACATTATATTATGACATTATCAATTACAATTTACAATTATTTGTACTTCCTAATCTGACATTATATTATCTTACTCAGAGAACTCATTCAGAGAACAGGTAAAAAAATCACCCATCGTCATCATTCATTTATTTATTTAGGTATTTATTTAAACTTTTCGCACAAAAAGGTACAAAGGCGGACTTAATGCCTTAGGCATTCTCTACTAGCATCATTAATTTATTTGTTCCTTAAAAATCCTAATACATGAGCTCTTATTTCTTGTTGCTGTCTTTTTTTAATCGATGCAGTTGAAAGCAAGCGTTATAATGGAGCGACTGTCAATCTGACCTCCAGCCCAGTTGCCGGTCACGATACCTCTTGGTAACGCTTATTTTACTACCAAATATGTAATATCGGGGAAACGGGTGACTGCGTCGTTGGTCTAGTGGTCGCAAGCGCTACTGCTGAGCATACGATCCTGGGTTCGATTCCCGGGCATCGGGTTTTTCTATCTGGAACTTCTCAGTAGCAGCCCGTAGTCTGGATCTGTGTCTGGCTCATGGCAATAGGCTCGCCCCTCATTACATATGGCAATAGGCTCGCCCCTCATTACATAGGACTTAACCATTACTTGATTTGCATCTAAGTACCTAGTTTCTAAATTAAACCTAACCACTTAAAATAAAATAGTAAATAAATTTAACCACTATATTTTTGTATGCCAACAGGCAGAATGTACTGGGAATATATCTAAAACGAACACCATTATTGTAACACCTGCATTCTATACAAATAAAGAAATTATTATTTCCTTTATTTCATTTAAATACCTACAAATTACATTTTTAAATATTTTTATAAACAAAAAGATAAAAAAACATAAAAAAAAAAAAAAAAAAAAAAAAACAAATACAAAAACACAAATTATTATTATTATTATTATTGATAAATGTGAGTGTACTATAGGTACACCTCTGCCTAACCCTTTGGGGATTACAGATGTGATTTAAGCGTTATTAACCAGATTCAAACACCTAGACGCACTTTTGAATTGTCAAAGAGCCGGTCAGTCAGAAAATATGAAGCTAGTTCAATCTTTGTCCACTTTTAAAATTATGATGAAAAAGCACTTCCTCTCTCCTTAAACATCATCATTATATTTTCTTTGCTCTTGTTTCATGTTTATTTTTATATGCATATATTTATATAGATGAGTATAATATACTTTATGTATTTATTTATTGTATATTGTAAATGGTACACCACCTACAGTATTTGTCTCTTCTTAATTTTAATCCATCCAAAGGTTGTCTTTAAAAGATCGCTCTTATTATAAGACCACCCATTGTGTCGCCCTTTGTAAATTTATATATTTATGTTCTGTAATTTATTTTATTTATTTATTTCAGGCGACGAAGGCCCATAGATAAATACATTAACCTAAACATACATAATCTTAATATATAGGAAGATTTTTTAGTCACCGTCCAAATTTTAATATATTAATCTTTGGCGAAAATCATTGAATACCCGAGGGGCAATTCTCGTAATTTTAAGAACGTTCACAGTCTGATCTCAGTCTCAATCTGTCAAAAATACGTCTAATTTCCCTACATTTTGACAAGTTTTTGACATTTGTTTGTCGCCGAGATGAGACTGCAACTAGATTTTGAACGTTCTAAATTACGAGAATTGGCCTTCTGTTTTTTCTTTTAGTATCCCTCAATACAAAAATATTGAGATAACACATCACAAAGTTATCTATAAAAAGTTTATGTTTCCGGACACCGCCGCGCCGTGCGTACGCGCTAGGTGAAGTTACGTGGGCCAGCCCGCCCCGCGCGCTGCCGCAATTCATTGATAACACAATAATAAACAAAGTTGCAAATTTTCCCTTCATACTTTCACGGGCTTAGGACCGTCAATAAGCAAAAGGTTTGTGCTATGTTCACTATGATTAGAATGTAATCCTTAATTAATCAATTACAAATAAAGTAAAAATAAACTAGATAAATAAGAACTTTAGACCTTATTAAAACCGTGCCAAAACGTTTTGCTATTAGGCGTATTTAAAAAATTTGAATCAACTCATGTACAATCCTTAATTAATCAATTACAAATAAAGTAAAAATAAACTAGATAAATAAGAACTTTAGACCTTATTAAAACCGTGCCAAAACGTTTTGCTATTAGGCGTATTTAAAAAATTTGAATCAACTCATGTACAAATAATTAAAAATTTAATCAAAATCATTTTAGAACAATCACATTAACAGTACTTTAATAAATGTTCAAAATGCATACCGTTTCTCTCTAAACAGAGTCTTGCACGTTTTTGCACATTATTTTTAATTTTGTTGAGCACTACAGTGTCACTTTTCACTTGGTCGAATGCACGTACATTTTGCTCTTTTAATTGGTCTAGGCTTTGGGCTTCCTCCACATACCCTCGTCGTTTTATTTCGCCCCACAAAAAAAAGGCACATGGAGTAAGAACAGCCGATCGATTCTGTAAAAATATCAGCGTGAAAAGTTAGGTGAAGTGAGCTTAGAGTGAGCTGTCAATAGTGTCAATCCCTGGCATTAGTTGGAATGACAGCTCACTCCACGCTCATTTCACCTAAGTTTTCACGGCAAGATGGATACAGAATCGCACTGCTGGTGACCGGGGAGGCCAGGCGACGGGCCCCCCGCGACCGATCCAACGATCACCGTGTTCTATGTTTAAATAATCACGAACGGCGGCGGAGTAATGAGGCGGTGCACCGTCTTGCTGATAATAAAAATTTCGATGGGAGACTACCGGCACGTCATCCATGAAATCATCAATTACTGTGCGTAACATATCCAGGTACGTGCCCCCGGTCAGCCGTCCCTCAATGAAATATAGCCCCAGTATTCTGTTGCCGACAATTCCAGCCCACACATTTGCGCTAAACCGCACTTGGTGATATTATTATGTTTCTCGTATCATGTGTGGGTTTCGAAATGACCACCAATGTTCATTATGCTGATTATACAGCCCCACTCGAGTAAACGAGGCCTCGTCAGTCCACAAAATGTTAGCATCGGGGTGTGCGATCAGCCACTCGCAAAAGGCTCGACGGGGAACGGCTTCTGCGTCGTTCAAGGCCTGTGCCCTTTGAAAATGGTACGGGTGCAACCCAGCAGTATGGAGAAGTTTCCACACGGCATATTGGCTTACACCGAAGCGCCGCGCTGCATCTCGCGTACTCGATCTAGGGCTCCGTCCAAAGAAATCGAAAATATCTTCTTCGATCTCTACTGCGAGTCTCGGCCTGCCACGTCCTTGGGCGTGTGTAGGAGCTATAAATTGGCCATGGTCTAATAGCCTCTGATTTGCGGCCAATATCGTTTGGCGATTAGGTACTGAAGGATTTATTATCCCTTGATTGCGAAGGCGAGGAATACTTTCTGCTTCGTACAGTCTCTGAGCACCGTTCAAGCTTTCACCACTAAGTATGTAAGATCGCACCATTTCGTAATACTCGCGGTAGGAATACATTGTAAACAAATTCACAATAGCGCGGGGCGCCGCCGGCGTGATGCGCGGGAACACGGAAGTAAGCGCTTGCGTCGCGAAAGGGTTCGCGGGGCCGACTAACGATGACGTGCACTGCCCTTTTCGTTGAATGTTTGCGCGGCAAGTGTAGTATTATTAACGTTTAACTTGTGACAACGCAGAGTGGATAATTCTTTCGAGAAAATGATTTAATATGAAAATTTTACGTATCGATTTTTTTTCAAAAATGGAGTTGGTGAATGATTCCTAATGCCTAGAAAAAATTTGGACGGTGACTAAAAATTCATCCTGTATATATAGTATATCTGTAACAAAAACCCTGGTCTGCGGTACTTGTCCGCGGAAGCGACGGAACACCACGTCCTGCGGCCAGAAGTCCTCTTCCATGACGATGGGCAGATAACAATTCGGTACGCGCACCACGAACGCCTTGAAGTTGACGTTGCGGTGCGACTCCAGTAACTGCACCCTCGGCGTGTATCTCGTCTTCTGGCGTACGTACTCCACGATGTCCTCCGCCTTAGTGGCGTAGTGTAAGCGGGAGATGTACACCAGTGTGTTCGGCTTTGCGACACGCAAACTGACTTCGGGCTCCCTAGGAGCTTTGCCGCAGCGGTTCTTGTTCGCTCGCGATCGGCGCTTCCTCCTTTGCACCGTCACGAAACCCTCATCAACAGCCCTATTCAGCGGCTTTTCTGGCATAGGCTTTATAATTGGAGCACCTGGGGTACTCGCGGGGACGCTAGCCGATTCCTGTTGTAGGGGCTTCGCCAGGGCTGCAGACACTGGCAGCGGGACGGCGACGAAACTGCTGACGCGGAATTTGACGACGATACATCGAGGCCAGCTCCGCGACACAAGTTTACGTTGGATGCATCGATTGATGACCTCGTTACCGCCACACTGTTGCGCAATTCGCTAAATTCTTTGCGCAAATCAGCGACGGCATCTAACTTCGCTAGAACATCCGCGAGGCGAGTCTTCAGAAAGACGATGTCCTTCAGAAGGCTTGTTACATCGACGTGAACGAAGGTGACGGGTGGCAGCTTGTGCAGCTCCTTCGCCACAAACGTCGGCACGTCGTCCGGGTCGGTCTCCTTGAACAGCGTGATAATGTCTTGCAGGCTTCTCTTAGTGCCGTCACGCCGGCGGGACACCATCTGGCCGCGCTTATTTAGCACACTGAACAACAATAGCTTGGCTGAAGTTCGTTGCGTAGATTTGGACAGCGGCGCCCGTTCACGAACATAACGCATGGCTCAGCACCATTCAGCTCAACCATTGTGAAGGGAGCGAGACATTTGAGTGAGCATGACATACTATCAGCCGCCAGGGCACATCCAAGTCAATGACAGACATCATCGTCATCACCTCCCCAGCCTTTTCCCAACTATGTTGTGCCCGGGTTCCAGTCTAACTGGATGCATCTGAATACCAGTATATCCTATCTGATCTCCGCTACCCAGATACTGGGTTAGACGATACCCCTTGGTAAGTCTGGTTCTCAGACTTTCGGGCTTGTGACTACCCGTAACGACTATCAAAGATCCACGAGTAATAGCGGCTTAAAGTGCTTTCCGAGGCACGAAGGGGTCTCCGTATGTAATAATGGTCACCCATCCACAACCCAACCGTGCAAGCGTAGCTTAACCTGATCGATCGGCTGTTTTTGATTGTTTTGAAAATGAAAATTTTACAAAAAAAGATATTAGAATCACCCACATTTCTTTTCACTCCATGAATATTGTATGAACTAAACTGCGTACTAAAAACTAATTAAAAATGTATACAATTTAGTGTTTTCTTGGTATTACCAAATGTTTAAATTAATATTAGTTATTCCAAAGCTAGTGGTTGGATCGAATAGTTGTTTAGCTATCATTAACGCGCCATTTAACGAGGTAAGTACTAGTCATGATTATAATTTAGTTTTACATCAAGCGGTACTAATACGACTTTTTCAATACGTACTTTCTGAGGGTCTTGTGGCTAAGTAATAACAACCACACGAGCCGATCGTCCAGGTTAAGCTACGCTTGCCGCGGTTGGTCCGTAAACGGGTGACCATCTTTACATATAAAGACCTTTCCGTAGTTCTTGCTACGTATTGCATAAACTCGCCCCAATCGTAAATACGGATACATTGCTTGCTGCCTATCACGGACTTGTTGCATCGATATGGACTTGTTGCATTATTTTCTGGGGAAACTCTACGCTTAAAGATGCTATATTTAGAATGCAAAAACGATGCATAAGGGCTATGTTTGGTCTTAAAGTTACAGACAGTTGCAAACCATATTTTATTGAACATCAAATTCTCTCACTTCCTTCCTTGTGTATATTAGAAACGGTATTATTTGTTCAAAAGAATCCCGAACTGTTTCCGAAGTCTTCAGATGGTTCCGAACGAAGTTAACGTGATAGCCGGAGACTTCGTATACCTAGTGCTAAAACAGCTCTCATGCGTAAGAGTGTATTCTGCGTGGCCCCAAATTATACAACAGGGTACCAAAGGCATACAAGGATAATAATAATAATAACAAGTCCAAGTCCTCACCGATACTCATTCAATTCTGTACTGCGCGGCTGTAGCGGCATGTCGAGTAGCTCACGTCAAATCTGCCAGTGACTCTAGAGCTACACGACCGAAACCAGCCATACCAGCTTGGCAGTGCAGAATTGAGCGTCGTATTGTTGGGGCCAGAGCGCTCATCGGCAAACTAATCTGCTTCAGAGAGGGCAATACTCGCCCTAGAGTGATGCGCTTTGTGAGGCGGGCGTTCTTGGGGACTGATATTGGTTCTCAAGATTATTTGTCCCGCGTCACAGAGCGTATCGACTTCCTGAAGCAGAAAGTGTATGCATGGGCAAACCGTATTCGTCGGTATACGCGGCGAGTAGAGCGATACACTCAGAATCGCACCTTCCAGAGCGATGAAAGGTGGGTTCCAGTTCCGGTCGCTCCTAACCCCTATAAAGGGGTTGGGAGCGACCGGACCAAGATGTGGCTGACACGTGCCTACCGAATGATGATGCCATGTGTTCCTTTTGGCGTAGTATCTGGTCGGCGCCTGTCAGTCACACCGAAGGTGATTGGACTCGAGAAGTCGAGCGAGCCTGTGATCCAATACCAGAAATGGAGGCTATTACTATCTGCCCCCAAGATGTAGCTCGTGCAGTCCGTCCGTTACCTAACTGGAAATCTCCAGGGCCGGACGGGCTGCACAACTTTTGGATTAAATGGTTTTCAAGGTCACACGCTCGCTTGGCATCTCAGTTCCAGACTGCTTTGGAGTCTGGTTCGCTACCCCAATTCCTAACGACAGGAGTTACCCACCTGCTCCATAAATCAGGTAGCACCGCGGAACCCAAAAATTATAGGCCGATCACGTGTTTATCGATGGTCTATAAAGTTCTTACATCCATTTTGAGAGCTAAAATTAACAAACATGTAGACACCAACTCCATTATGTCTGCCTCTCAAAACGGATGTAAGAATGGGCCCCGTGGTACTAAGGAGCTACTCCTCATTGATATTGCCATTAGCCAACAGGTCCGTCGTTCCCGAAAGGATCTGTCGACATATTGGATAGATTATAAGAAGGCCTATGACTCGGTGCCACATATATGGCTCATGAGGGTGCTGGATTTGTATAAAGTAGATACAACTCTGCGTACCTTCCTGATGTCGTGTATGGGGCAATGGAGGATGGTCCTTCGCTACCCAGGATGTCGAAATATTCAGAGGAATAGCGAACCGATAAGGATCGAGCAAGGCATATTTCAGGGCGATAGTTTAAGTCCGCTTTGGTTCTGCTTAGCCTTGAATCCTCTAAGCACGCTGCTGGAGGAGTCAGGTCTAGGCTACCGGCTGAGGAGAGTTGGTCAGGTTATATCGCACCTCCTTTACATGGATGACCTAAAACTCTTTACTCCCAACAATTTGCAACTGATGGAGCTACTGAAAGTAACTGAAACTTTCAGTAGCGCCATCAGGATGGAATTTGGTGTGGACAAATGTGCGGTCATGCATGTAAAGCGAGGGGAGATTGTGGAATCCGTGGGAACCCAACTCTCGGATTCCACAAACCTTAGAGCCCTCGCCGTATCCGAAACCTATAAGTATTTGGGTATGTCGGAAGCGTTAGGCATCAATGTTACTGACATGAAGCAATCGTTGAAGGAGCGCTTCTTTGGCCGCCTGAAAAAAGTACTTAATAGTCCACCGTCAGGCGGAAACAAGGTGCGTGCCTTCAACAGTTGGGTCATGCCGGTTTTGATGTACTTTTTCGGCATACTCAAATGGACTCAAACCGAACTAGACGCCCTGGATAGGAGGGTGCGGACGCTGTTGACTGCAAATCGAATGCATCACCCACGGTCATCGGTAATGAGGCTGTATATCCCGCGAAAATGTAAGACTAAGACCTCCACAATCGCGAGATATGCAGTCTTAGGGAATATTTCCTAGAAACCGACGTGGGGATGCATCGAGATGTAGTCGCGGTGGACAAGGGCCTCACTCCGCTCTCCTTGGCTAAAGAGAACTGGCGCAAGCCAGTAGTGCTTGACACCAATGATCACATTGAAGTATAATAATTTATAATAATTTTTATAATAATTTATTTATTTGCAAAATAAGGACACATAAAAAACACAATAGTTCTAGAGAACACAATTTAAATGCTAATTTAGTTGAACTCTGGTACCCAAATTAAGATTTAACTTGTGTTATGGGTACCAGGGCCCTCGCACTTATTAATCTATTACAATATTATATTAGGTAGCGGAACGTGTTCACGTGATCAAAGTTGTACACAAATAATAATAACTGTTTGCAATTGTAAATAAAAGAGAAATAAAGTAAATAATTAAAAACTAGATGTAAAGTATGTGGTATTTAGGAGTGAGTAATTTATGTAAGTGGTGTGTATGTGTGTAAGTGGTGTGGGGGTGTGTAAGTGGTGTGTGTGATGCGTGAGGGTGTGTAAATTTGCGTGTAGATGATGAGTGTGCGTGATTGAGGTGTGTGATAATGCAGGCAAGGGGTCCCATTACGCTATTGATAATTTAAGGAGGTTCTCAGTTTCGTCATATGCTTTGTTTAGGAGCCAGATTGACACCTTCCTTTTACATTCGAATCTGTTGAGTGGGTAGATGTTGCAATATTTGTTTATTGAATTATATAAATGACATCCAATCACATTGTAGTGCCGTGCAGCCAGGGAGGTACGATACCGATGGGTTTCACACACTGCGTGTGATCGGCGCTTTGCTGTTATAGCTTTGTCGTACACTAGAGTACTATGCTTTCTCAAAACCGTTCCCAGAACAAATAGCTGTCTCACCGATAAAGTTTGGCAGTCCTCCATAAGCTGAACTGTCGGATACCTGAAGGGTTTAAAGGACATGACCTTAAGCACAGCCCTCTGTGCACGTTCTAGAGGTAGTAGAAGGGTCTTTGCGGCAAAATAGTATGACAAAGTAAGGAGCTTCACGGACGCTTTTACCGGGCCCTACATGGACCCGATGTAGATCTACTAGCGTCCGTAGTCTGGCTGCGTTTCGGTGACCTCTTTGGAGAAACCGAAGGTTTTGTCTGTGCAATTATCGACGAAGTTATGATGACGAATAATTACCGGAGATTTATTGTGAAAGACGGCACGGTTGACATCTGTCGGGCATGCCACCGGCCGGGAGAATCAATCAGGCATATTATCTCCGGGTGTTCTTGTCTAGCTAACGGAGAGTACTTGCATAGACACAACCTTGTAGCCAGGATAATCCATCAGCAACTTGCTCTGAAATACAGCCTGGTCGAATCTGCGGTGCCGTACTACAGGTATGTGCCCGACCCAGTTCTCGAAAATGGAAATATCACATTGTACTGGGATCGATCCATCATCACTGACAGGACTATTGTTGCCAATAAGCCTGATATAGTGGTGGTGGATCGATCAGAGCGGCGCGCAATGATTGTTGACATAACCGTCCCGCATGATGAGAACCTCGTGAAAGCCGAGAAAGATAAACAAATCAAGTATCTTGACTTGGCTCGCAAGGTTGTCGACATGTGGCATGTGGAATCAGCAATCATTGTGCCGATAGTCGTGACAGCCAATGGGTTAATAGCCAAGAGCCTCGACCAACACCTGAGGAGGCTCTCGTTGGGCAGCTGGATCAAGGGCTTGATTCAGAAAGCGGTACTTCTGGACACGGCTCGCATTGTCAGGAGGTTCCTCTCTCTGGAGCCCTGACCGCCGGTAGCTTGGACCATGTTCCCGATACCGGTGGGCTACTATTTTTTATATTTTTAAATGTTTTTTTTATCTTTTTGTCTATAAGAATATTTAAAAATGTAATTTGTAGGTATTTAAATGAAATAAAGATGATAATGACATAATAGCTAAGAGCCTCGACCAACATCTGAGGAGGCTCTTGTTGGGCAGCTAGATCAAGGGCTTGATTCAGAAAGCGGTACTTCTGGACACGGCTCGCATTGTCAGGAGGTTCCTCTCTCTGGAGCCCTAACCGCCGGTAGCTTGGACCCTGCTCCGGACATCGGTGGATCACTATTTTTTTATATTTTTAAATGTTCTTTTTTATAATTTGGAGGTATGAGGAACAGGGTGTAAAGTTCACTCATCCTCCATAGAAAAGGGAGGATCCTCCGACCAGACGGGTGTTGTGTCTGGCGAGCAATTGCCCAACGATTGATGTTGGGAAATTGTATCTATGCTAATTGCGCGGTAAACTCTGCTTGCGAGATGCAGGATTTGCGTGACGTCAGTATGATGCGTTGTTCGCATGTGGCGTTGTAGATACCGCTACATCACTCCCCTCCGGAGACCGGAGGTCGATAGTGGGCTGAGTCTTGTATCTTGCGATGCTTGCCAGGCCAGCTGGGGTTCCAGTGAGTCGGAACCGGTTGCCGCATAGTTCACGGTGAGTCGGAACTGTCTGCGGAGATATCCCCAGTGAGTCGGGGTGGCGCATAGTTCGCGGTGAGTCGGAACTGTCTGCGAAGATGTCCCCAGTGAGTCGGGGTGGCGCTGCGTTATACTCCAGTGCGTCGGATGTCGCACAGCGCGGGGTTGAGGCTGGCTGCTGCGTCGACCAGGAGAGGAAGCTCTTCTTGTTGACCGGCCGAAAGTGCAGTGTGCTGTGCCGAGGTTGCTGATGAGGCTGAGGGTGATGACCAGGTATGCGCGGACGCTGCATGCAGGTGGTCAGGATACCCGTTGAAGCCGTGGATGCTGGCTGGCTGGGTGACTCGCCGCTAAAGCTTGCGGGAGTGATGATGATGACGTCACGCTGAAGTATTTGCACGAAGGCTGCGCTGACGTTCATGCTCGGGGTCACCAGTTTGGAGGTATGAGGAACAGGGTGTAAAGTTCACTCATCCTCCATAGAAAAGGGAGGATCCTCCGACCAGACGGGTGTTGTGTCTGGCGGGCAATTGCCCAACGATTGATGTTGGGAAATTGTATCTATGCTAATTGCGCGGTAAACTCTGCTTGCGAGATGCAGGATTTGCGTGACGTCAGTATGATGCGTTGTTCGCATGTGGCGTTGTAGATACCGCTACAATAATAATATTTAAAAATGTAATAAAATAAGACAACTAAATGAATAAACCACATATTAATAATAAAACGTTTATTTCTCAGCACAATTATGGTACATTAAGGTCTTAATATTAAACAGTTTCACATACACTACTGTGGGACTCGCGTATCCACATACTTACGCCACATGCAAACATTCGCCGCACCAACAGACGACATACCGGCCTAGGAAGCAAATACGTACTAACGAGATGCGCCAGCGCCGGAAATATTTATAGTATGCGTTTATATGAGACAACGCTATACGTTGCGCACGCGTCAGAGCGAGAGAGCGACACGCGCGTTCGTCGTGGATCAATGTCGTAAATAGTTTTTAGGCTTGTGAATCAGTGTCCTCCGATTGGTCCACTAAATTATGTTATGAAGGTGAGCCTAGCAACGAATTGTCTTCCCAAAAATGCAATGTAAGGAAGGATCTTTTCCAAAATAAAAGAGCTATTATTCTGCAACATTGTTTTGATTCATCTACCCTACTGACCCCAACACTACCATTGCCGGTGTAGAAATATTAAAATTAACTTACAATGTAAAAGTGGCCAAGTATTGATAAAATGTAATGTAAAATTTATATTTAAAAAAATTAAAAATATATATCTAAAAAAAATAACAATTTAGTCAATAGGTACACACAAAGACATACGTGGTATACACACACAAAGTATTGATAAAAATGTAATGTCAAAATTTATAGTCAAAACATTAATTTTAACTGAATAGAAACAGTTGTCTAAAAGCCAGGCAAATAGTGTTTTCCTGAATTTGTTAGTGGCAACACTCTGATACGTGGAGGTAAATTATTAAAGATTTTGATTGCCATGCAATTGAAATTCCTGCTATACAAATGTAGTTTCTGGCTAGGTGCAAGTAATTTATTTGGGTTTCTGTTTATGTTGTACTTTAGACATTTTGAACATGATATTTTTATTATTATTTTTATTAATTTAACGTAACTTTATTATTTTTGTACTTTGAATTATATCATTTTTATATTTGTACTCGTACGCCTTTCTATGCAAAACATGCTGAAACTTTTTTTTTAATCGTTCCAACTGATTTTAAACCTACACATGTTTTTGACACATAAATACCTATATCTTATCTTTCCGTGCCTCAGAAAGCACGTTAAGCCGTTGGTCCTGTCTGTCATTCGTGGGTCTTTGGCAGTCGTTACGGGTCGTACGAAACTCTGACAATCAGTCTTGCCAAGGGTTATCGTGTTACCCAGTAACTGGGTTGCGGAGGTCAGATAGACAGTCGCACCATGTAAAATATTGGTATTCAGCTGCATCCAGTTAGACTGGAAGTGGACCCCGACACAGTTATACTTTCATCTCACAATACTCTAGACATATTGCCAAGATTTTCCAATTCTTCACAAACACATCATGATCAGGTTTAGCGTCCAAGAGAGCGTTGAGCGCGAAGAGAGCGCGATGGCACGGGGACTGAGTTTGAACAATCTTCTTTACTTCTTCAAGGTTATCCTGGACCATGGTGGAGATAGAACCTATGGATCCTGCCCAGGAGTACGAAGCCAAGCTCCTGCTTCGTCACAAGGCGATGCACGAGGCGACGGATCGCGGAGACTCTGCCGTGCAGCAGTTCTACTGCGGTGCTGCCGTGTTCGTGACGGGAGGCTCCGGCTTTCTCGGCAAGCAGCTCATCGAGAAACTCTTCAGGTGAGGATGGTGTGAGTGTGACTATCCTTTAAGAAGGACTTACCATAATCATGGGCAGAGCAGGTGGCTAAACTCAAACCCAAATCATTTATTTCAATTAAACCATTTACAGGCACTTATGAATTGTTAAAATTAAATAATCGGTCAGTTAGTCAGAAAGTTGAAGCTAGTTGCCCATTGCAAAACGTAGATCTCTATGGAAAAGAACGAACAAGAAACTCCACGGACACTCTTTTAAATCAAGATTACAGAATCCTGTGTACATTATTCTTATTGCTTATATATGTGAGAACAATGTAAAAAAAAAACAATTAAAGAAACAATTTAAAATATAAAATTAAAAATAAGCCCTGGCTGTTAAGAGATGACCAGTCTCAACCGACGGCGCCCGTTCAAGAACATGACGCGTGGATCAGCAACATCCAGCTCAACCATTTTGCAGGGAACCGAACGAAACCGAAAGAAAAAGATGAACAGACCCCTACGTGCCTCTGAAAGCACGTTAAGCCGTTGGTCCCGTTGTAACAATAACAATTTTAGGTTTTGGATACTATTTTACGAATGTTTGCTTGAACACATCGTGTCGGTGGGCAGTATCATTGATACGGCTGATACAGCGGTAGCTACGCTCCTGCTTCTTACGTACTCATATCTTATTTTATCCATTCGCGGTTATGTTCGAAAAATTTGTCTGCTCCACAACGTAAATAACGCAATGAATGTTGTTGAACTGTCAAGATGAAAGCCATTGCTACTGTTCGTGTGTTACGCAATTACCCCGTGGATTTGTGCCCAGTCGATGGCAATAAGTTCCGAGTGCTGATGAAGCTGCCCCCGATTCTATAGCGCATCAGCGGGGTAATTGCCCCGGAGGACCCCACGCCGAAGAAATCACGATAAAAACATACTTATGTCTCAGTAACAGCATTCTCCTTATCAATGGCAGTCGTCCATTTTACGTCTTTGTATTGTGTGAATTCGAACCATTGAACTTCAGCCAAATACTGACCCCATACTCTTTCTGACCAGTCTGAGAAAAAAGGCCGAAACAAACTCAGAGGTCACAGTCTCTTTTAAAGTCCAGACAAAATCTTGGTCAGATCATATGAAGACCATGTAGATCGATGTCTGAGATGGTCTTTTGAGGAAAGAACCACACAGATTAAGAGGACCTGTCCAGTCAGTGCACGCACTTGTCAGAAATCGTGCAGGTCAACTCAAAACTTAAGGAGCTCAACGATTCGACGAACAATACCAAAGAAAGGACATTTGGGTAGGCCACATTAATTACTCAAACTGCCAGACCATGACAAAACTAACAGAACAGAAATAAAATGAAAAATAAAATGACCCACATAGTCTTCACATTCACAATAATTAAAATATTAGAATAATTTACAAAGTAAGCAAATGTCATTGTATATATAAAATTAATTAGTGTCAAAATGTATAAATAAAAAACAACAGCAAAAGAGAAAAAAAAGAAATAAAAACATTAAATATGTAAAAATTGGAAGCAGCTCAATCCCAAGCCTTGTTGTCCTCGATATAATCCTTAACGGTATAAAATGCTTTCTGGCACAACTTACGTTTAATGAATGATTTGAATTTATTAAGGCTTAGAGATCTTGAACGGGGCTTGGAAGTTTATTATAAAAGCGTATACATTGGCATCTGAACGAGCCACTTATTTTCTTGAGCCTTGTTGTAGGTACAACAAATTTGTGTTTGTTCCAAGTATTTATATCATGGATATCACTGTATTTTTAAACAATTTTATATTTTTTATGGGCATACAAAATTTGTCTCTGAGCGAGTGTCTCGGACTTAATTTATAAATATTGTTCGAACAGCTCGCTTCTGCAAAACAAAGATAGTCTGAATATCAGCGGCATTTCCGCACAATAGAATACCGTACGACATTACACTATGAAAATAGCTAAAGTACACTAAACGGGCTGTCTCTATATCAGTTAAATTACGAATTTTTCTAACAGCGTATGCTGCGGAAGTTAGCTTTTTTGACAATTGCCAATTGTCCAAGAATACTGTGCTGTCTTCAGGATTCAATTCCGAAGAATTGAATCCTGAAGACAGCACAGTATTCTCACAGTATTCAAACTAATGTGTTGATAAAGGGCGAACCCTTTATCAACACATTAGTTTTCACCTGCCTAACGTGAGGTAGCGTAAACTTAATGCATTTGGTTTTTTTTCTCGTTTAGAAGTAAATTATTAACATTGAACCAGTGGACTACTTTAGAGATCGCGCTATTTACATCGTCAGTAACCTGCTGCTGACGTTTAAGTTTAAACAAAAGTGAAGTGTCATCTGCAAACAACACGGCATGTCATTGATATAAATAAGAAACAAGAAAGTACCAACAATTGAGCCCTGTGGGACTCCTTTTGTTACTATAGATCCGGGAGATATTTTTCCATTAACATCAACGCTCTGAATCCTCTTACTCAAGTATGAAGTAAGAAAATCCAGAGCAGCGTTCCGGATCCCGTAGGAAGTGGCGGAGTTTCCTGATTAAAGTTTCGTGAAGAACGCAATCGAATGCCTTGGACAAATCACAGAAGATGCCCAAGGGATCGCATTTGTCTTCCCATGCATTATAAGTATGTCCTAAAAGTACAACACCAACATCAGTAGTTGAACGGCCCCTTTTAAAACCGAACTTTTTGCTATGTAATAATTTGTGTTTAATAAAAAATCTTTGGATTTGTTCTAAAATTAATTTCTCAGATCTTTTACTAGAGGTAGGTACTACAGAAATAGGTCTATAATTTGTGGGGTCGTACTACCCGATTTAAACAAAGGTAATAATTTACTATTTTTCATGAGGTCAGGAAACTCCCCACCGTCAATACAACTATTAAAGATAAGAGCTAGAGTAGGTGCTACAATGTCAATAAACAGACTTAGCAACCTTTACAGAATTACCCCACAGATCTGCAGTCTTTTTTACATTAAAAGTGTGAAAGGTTTTAATTATATCTCTACAGGTAATATGTTTAAAATGAAATTCCGAAATGCAAACATTAACATTTTCCTTAAGCAAAGACTCAGCAACAAAAAGTGATGAGTTTAGGGATTTAGTAGTTGAAACGGGATTATGTCTGGACTTTAAATGAGACTGTGACCTCTGAGTTTGTTTCGGCCTTTTTTCTCGAGAGTAGTCAGATAGGAAACGCCGACCTCAACTAGCTTATTTATTTTTTATAATATGACGTGTAAAAGTGATACAGAGGTCTACTATTTACAGAATAAATAATTTCATTTCATCGATTCTTTAAAAAACATGGCCAGCCCACAGCGACATCAGCTTGCTTACTCTGCAAGCTATATCGGTAACTCCAGTTCTTTTCTGGATAACTTCATTCCTGATTATATCCTACTCTCATTCTAATTCATTATTATTTACTTCTAGAGCGACGCAGATATCGAAAGTATTCGTCTTGCTGAGGCCTAAGAAGGGGAAACCTGTCGAACAGAGGCTGACCGAAATGCTCCAAGATCCTGTGAGTAACATAAATTCACACTTATAACTTTACCCATAACAATGTTAATGTATGTAGATGGATTGTCGAATCCGATGCTTTACATAACCGCTAGCTGTTTTAGAACAACACACAATGTATTGGAGTATTTGTTCCTCGTAGGTCTAGGGGTCGCAAGTGTTACTGCTGAGTGAGGTCATAAGGTCATGGGTTCGATTCCTAGGTCAGGCGAGTGTTATTGGGTTTTTCTATCGAAAGATTCTCAGTAGCAGCCTAGAGTCTGGATTTGTGCCCTGTTGATGGTGTGGGACTTGACCATAATGTACAGTAACGGTCAGATTAATGACCGCGACCGTACAACCTCTGCCTAAGGCTTCGGGGTCCTCTACAGGCATGATGTACTAATTTGTTAGTATAATTGAAGTGTATTAAAGTGACAACAAAATAGGTATAATTAAATGAAAATTAATTCGTAACATGAAACAATTAATCACGGAAAACGTGGTATAATGTAAGTTTAATATTAATTTATTATTTATAGACTATATACCTTTTGACATTTCAATTTTGAATTGATTTTAAATTTTGACATTGTAATTTCTTTCTTTGTTTGTGTTGTTTACCTAGTGCGTCTAATCTTGTATGCCATAAGTGGCAAAACATGTAGCTACCTCATATTAATTAGAAGACCTGTATACTGTACTCATGTTTTACAAAATAAATATAACTTGTAATAGATCTCCTGAAATAAATGCCCGTTAAGCCGTTGGTCCCGGCTGTCATTCAAGGGTCTTTGACACCTACGTAATAATATATCCTACTCGTCATATTAATTAAATATGTACTTGAACTTATTTTTAGTGAAAAAATCGCGCGGTTATTGTTAAAAAAACAACACACCGTCCGTTCGTCACTGCGGCACAGTCGCGACTGTCTGCATGTCGAGCGCATGTCGAGATCGAGGCGCGTAGGCATAACTCGTGCTTCGTCCGTTTGTATGAAGTTGGAATACTGTATAGATAATATTACCGTGCCTATGCGTTCAATAATCCAATACGTAAGACTACCAGCTATCGGTACTTGATTTATCGATTTCAATTTTAGCAATTGCAATGGTATGAACCAACCAAGGTCATACGTAATTACGTAGCCTGTGTGCAAAAGCGACGGTATGTTTTTTTGTTTCGTTCGACGCCAGCCAGTGTGCGAATCTGAGGTGAGCGTTCTGTGTTGATACATCACTTATTCACACAGACGTAGGTTCGGCCATTTCCGCGCGTTCACAGCAATACAGTCCTTAAGGTGATAATGGATTAATGACCCCTACTGTAGTAGCTGCGCCCTGCGGTTTCACCCGCATAAGTTTCGATCCCGTGTGAATATCGGGATAAAAAGTATCATATACGTTAATCCTGGTTATAAGCCATATGTGTGCCAAATTTCATCCAAATCCATTCAGTAGTTTTTGCGTGAAAGACTAACAAACATCCATCCATCCATCCATCCATACAAACTTTCACGTTTATAAGATTATTTGTAGGATAGTAGGATTATTTGTGTAGATATAGATAGTTTACTCATGTTTTCAAGTAACTGGGTTGTGCAGCTAAGATGGGCAGTCGCTCCATGTAAAACACTGGTATTCAGCTGCATCAAATTATGCTGGAAGCCGGACTCAATAATCAAAAGTCAAACTAGGCCAAGAATCAGCACTTTTTGGACATCAAAATTACATAATACAGTCCCGCAAAACGGCCGCTCTTCACCATTTCCTAGTGCTTTAGTTGGGATGAAGAAGTGGCGCAACAAACATATTTACAGATACAAAGCTAGACATATAGAAAAGATGATGATAACTTCTATTATATTTTCTAGGTTTACGACTTGCTTAAAGAGAGACAACCAAACTTCGCGGAGAAGATCGTACCGGTCACAGGAGACGTTGCCGAGCTCAGACTGGGCTTGAGTGACAAGGACTGGAACATGATTACTGAAGAGGTTAGCACATTTATTATTAGACTAGCGGACCCGGAAGACGTCGTCCTGGCCGAAAAAGCAGCGCCACCTACCGGGTCCAATTGTGTATACAAACCTTGTCCTGACAATAACAAACAAAAAAAAAAAAAAATTATCCAATTTGGTGCAGTCGATCGGAAGTTATGCGCGTACGTACATTTCGGTGATTCATTTTTACATTATTATTGTAGGTCAGGTAGGCAGTTGCTCCATGTAAAATATTGGTACTCAGCTGCATGCGGTTAGAACCCGACCCCAACATAGTTGGGAAAAGGCTGGGCTGCTGATGCATCCAGTTTGGACCCCTAGTTGACTGGACTAAATTTGTTGCTAATGATCTCTAGTATAACCCCTTTCAAGGAATACGTCGAGTTTCCCTGTCACCCTGTATAGATATTTATGTTTTTGACGAGTGAGTTCTATACACCTATGCCTAATTTTTGGGGAATCCAGGCGTGATATGTTATGTTTGTGTCCCAGGTGAATATAATCTACCACGTGGCGGCGACAACGCGGTTCGACGAGCCCCTCCGTGTCGCCACCATGATCAACGTGCGAGGAGCTCGTGAAGCTCTCGTACTAGGCAAGGCTTGCAAGCAACTCAAGTAAGTTGACGGTAGGATAAGGATGGCTGTGTCGCAAATGGATTGTCGAATCCGCTGTTTTACTAAACCGCTAGATGTGTTACAAAACAACTCCGTTATGTAAAACAACTGGGCTTAACGTGCTTTCCGAGACACGGAGGGGTCTTGGTATGTAAAGATGGTCACCCATTCACAGACCACCGTGGCAAGTATAGCTTAACCTGATCGATCGATCTATGTGGCTGTTGATAGCCACGGGTCCGTCCATTACAAAAGTGCCTGTAATTGGTTTATTTGAAATACATGTTTTGAGTTTGAGTTTGTGCCATATTCAATAAAATTCTGCCACATAGCTTTCCTTTAATATCATTTCATCTCTGGCTGGTGAATCATGCTTTTTAGCACCACTATTTAAGCGGATAGAGTATATAAGAGGAAGTCTGAAAGTGGCACCGGTAACTGAAAAGTTGTGTAGAACTCGGTTGTCATGGTATGGGCATGTGTTACGGAGGAATGAGAAAAATGTCGTGACGAAAGCATTGAGTATGAATGACGATAGCTGTAAGAGTAGAGAAAGACCAAAGAAACGATGGATGGGCTGTATGAATGATGATATGGTTAGAAAGAGGGTGACTACCGAGATGACGATTAATAGAGAAGTATGGAAGAAACATACATGTTGCGCCGACCACGAATAAATTGGGGTAAGGGCAGGAGAATGATGATGATATTTAAGCGAATAAACTACACCGTTACTACACTTTCCTTATGCACTTGCAGGTCCTACGTGCACGTGTCGACAGCCTATTCACACGCCTGTGAGAACCTCATCGACACCGAGGTGCTGGAGGACTTCTACCGGAGCCCCATCGACCCCGAGACCCTCATCAAACTGGTAGAGACTGTTGATGAGGAGAGGCTGAATAATATTACTCCTGGGTAAACTTTCAACATAATTATGCTTATATAGTTACTAGCAGCGCCCCGTGGTTTCACCCGCAAAAGTTACGATCCCGTAGGAATATCAGGTTAAAAAGTATCTTATGTTTTAATCCTGGTTATAAACTATCTGTGCGCTAATTTTTTTCTTTATTTCTTTCTTTCATCCATCCATCCATTCTCACAAACTTTTGCGTTTATAATATTAGTAGGAAGTAGGATAGAATTTATTCATTAATAATAACCAACTTGTATTTATTTACAGTTTGCACCACACACATAGCCCAATCGAAAATTCATGTCGGCTCTGAAGCACAGTATAAATATCCATATTTATATTGTGTCTGAAGTGCGCTCCTCGCTGCGCAGTACCTCACCCCTCACCCCCGCTGACACGTGAATTTGTTACTGCGCAACGACTCGCCTCATGTTCCGAGCCGCTATAAAGTTTGAATCGGGCTGTCCAAGTACAAGTTATCGCTCAATAGAATCGCGCGCGCGGTCCCTACGGTTGGTAAAAGTGGAATAGTTTTGTTTGTAAAAAGGGATTATAGGCCAGCTGTTGTTAACTGAGACGTTGCCTGAGGTAGCAGCGCGGTGATGTCAGCAGGCCTGTCCGGTGGTGACACCCAGGCCTGCACGATCGAGGCTTCCAGGAGGAGCTCCCGGTCCAGCTGCTTCAGCGCCCACCGCGGACCACCCGGGGCCTGTCGGACTGGCGCGCTCGAGGTCTGGGCGGAGACGTCGAACCGGATGTACCGGTGGTCGGAATAGGTCTCCACCTCCTCCATGACGCGCCAGTTGACGACATGCGGCGACAGAGCGGGGCTGGCGAACGAGATGTCCACCACTGACTCACCCCGCATCCGCACGCATGTTGGGACCGAACCTCGGTTTAGGACGACCAGGCCTGTCTCCAGAGCCCAGTCCTCCACCATCCTGCCCCGTGTGTCCGTATACCGGGAACCCCAGGCCACGTTCTTAGCATTGAAGTCCCCGAGGACGAGTACGGGGAGGGAACGACGACTCTCAGCTCCGCAAGGGAGTTGTGGAACTCGGCGAGAGTTCGGCTCGGGGAGAAGTATACCCCTACCACGACTATCTCCCCGAACCGTGCTGCCACGCACCCCCGTCCTCTCTTGACCGCCTCGAGGGACGGGGTACCGGCGGCGGCCGACGAAATAAGGATCACTGAGCCGCTCAGGTCCTCCACCCAGTCGTCCCTGGGCGGGACAAAGTACGGCTCAGCGACCACGGCGATGTTAATCGACCACTGCGCCATGCTCTGGAGCAACAGATCCTGAGCGGAGGCGCAGTGGTTGATGTTCGCCTGGAGGAGGCGTAATGGGGCCATTATTGGCACTCCATATCAGCCCCCTCTAGGGCCCCCTGTGAGGACCCAGCCGCGATGGATGCGGCGGCGACGGCGGTGGAGGCGGCAGCGGCGGCAGTGGTGGTGGCGGCTGCGGCGGTGACGGCGGTGGCGGAGGGCTTGACCCTGCCCCTCGCTTTGGCGGGTGGAGCGCAGGCCTTGCTCCCAACCCGGTGATCGGCCGGCTTGCCAGCTGCCGCACATATATAACAGTGCGGCATTGCGGCATTACATGAGCCGGCCTTGTGACCGGGCTGACCGCAGCGGAAGCAGAGACTGCTGCAGTCCACCTCCGAGGTGCATTTAGCTCCGACGTGGTTGCCCACGTGGCAGCGGAAGCACCTCAGAGGTCTGGGTTCCAGGAGTTTCACCTGCGCGGAAACCCAGCCCACCAGGAGCCTTCAGCCCTCCCCGGCTATTTTTTGGGCCGCCGACACGGGGCAGCTCACCGTAATGGCTTGCATCCCCGTGAAGTCAGGACGAATGGTGTGCCCGCCCTCACTTGCTCGGCAAAGCACCCCCCAGTCCTGACGCAGAGTCGCAGAGTCGTCCAGACCCAGGATGCGCATATCAGCGCACTTAGAGCTTGGAGTGGTTCCGGGAGGCCATGTCCGAAATACTACTCCGGTATCACCGGATGCCGACCTACCTCTGTCGCATTGTCGAGGCCTATTTGACGGACAGAGCCGTCATCTACCCCGGTCACCGGGGAGAGTGGAACCGGCGAGAGATGTCGTGCGGTGTCCCACAGGGATCGGTCCTGGGGCCGCATCTGTGGGATATCGGGTACGACTGGGTGCTGCGCGCCGACCTCCCTAGCGGCGTCAGCGTGGTTTGCTACGCTGACGACACGCTGGTCCTAGCGCAGGGGAGGTCGCACCAGGCGGCGGCCGAAATAGTGACACGCGGGGTTGCGACAATCGTTGAGAGGATCCGGCAATTGGGACTCGAGGTGGCCCTGCACAAGTCCGAGGCCATGTGTTTTCATGGTCCTCGGGACGCGCCACCGTCGGGTTCCCAAATAACGGTAGGAGGGGTTCACATCGGCGTCGAGTCGACGATGAAGTACCTGGGACTCGTCCTCGACAGCCGGTGGAACTTCGTGGAGCATTTCCGACGTTTGGCTCCCAGACTGGAGCGGGCCGGGGCTGCCTTGAGGCGGCTCCTGCCCAATCTAGGGGGTCCAAACGCCTCCTGCCGGAGGCTATATGCGGGGGTCGTGCGGTCCATGGCCCTTTACGGGGCACCGGTGTGGGCGCGTTCCTTGAGGCGGCGACCAGTCCGCCGGTTGAACGCGTCCCAAAGGGTCATGGCCGTCCGGCTGATCCGAGGATACCGCACGGTCTCCGCTGAGGCGGCGAGCCTCCTTGCCGGATTGCCGCCATGGGATCTGGAGGCAAAAGCCCTCGCCCACATATGGGAGTGGCGAGAGGAGGCAAAACGCCGGGGCGTAACTCCGCTGCCGCGAGAAATCACGGTACAGCGGACAGAGCTCCGGCGGGATCTCATGGCGACATGGAGAGTGCGATTGTCGCAACCCAGTGCTGGGCACGCCACAATTGCGGCGATAAGTCCCCTCTTTGAGGAGTGGCTGGAGAGGCGCCACGGCGCCCTCACCTTCCGCCTGACGCAGGTCCTCACCGGACACGGTTGTTTCGGGAGGTTCCTGTTCAGGATAAGGCGGGAGGAAACGCCAGGGTGTCACCACTATGTGGATCGTCCGGAGGACACGGTGGAGCATACGGTGGAGGTCTGCCCGGCTTGGGCGGAGCACCGCCGCGTCCTCGTGGCGGCGATCGGCGGCGGCGATCTCTCGCGTCCGGCCCTGGTCCAGGCCATGGTACGGAGCGAGAGTGCGTGGGAAGCCGTCACCTCCTTCTGCGAAGCAATAATGCTCGCAAAGGAGGAGGCGGAGCGCGTGAGGGAGAGGCAATCTCTGCGCCCTCACGCCCCTAGTCGCCGCAGGAGACGCCCTGGACGTCGGGAGTCACCAGCCGACTCTCGGCCACCGTAGGCGCGGGCTTGCGGGCGGCGAGCAATGGGCAGCACGCCGCCCGGCAAGGACCAGGCCCGAGTCGACGGCGCGTTGTGTTCCACGCGCGCCTCAAAGAGATGTCAGCACAAACTGACGGGGTCCGCTAGGGCCGATGCCTGCCAGGGCCGCGGGTTGTTCGAAAGAGATACCGTGGTCCCTGGCATGGGCAACTGAAGGAACACGGGTGGGTTTTAGTCAGTAAAAGTCTGACACGCCCTCCTGCTCCGCCCAGAGCGGGAGAAGTCATATGATGATTTCCCACCCACAAAAAAAAAAAAAAAAAAAAAAAAAAAAAAAAAAAAAAAAAAAAAAAAAAAAGGTAGCAGCGCGGTGCGAGAGGGGTGTGGTGACGTGATGCGAGAGCTCAGTGATTCGTCAACTTGTGACAACTATCAGCTCTCCTGCACCGCGCAACTACATACCTCAGGCAACGTCTCAGTTAAGCGGGTGGGCCTATAGTTACTAAATTAAATTACAGCTGATGGTGTACTATTCTTGTTAAGTACTAAATATTCTATTGGGGTGATACTACTTTTATCTGTTCTGTGGGGGTGATTGGCGTCATGCGCTTGGTAAATTAAAAAACATAGTTTTACACGCCTGAATTTTACACAGAGAGCAGGATAGGCGGTGTAAATTAAAAAACATAGTTTTACACGCCTGAATTTTACACAGAGAGCACGATAGGCGGTGGAGCATGGTTTGCGACATTTATGTAGCTCCACAATCACACCGTACGCCGTTCCGTCAAGGTTGCCCCACTTTACTAGGTTGGACTTACATCTTCCCATTTGTATCCGGAGACAGACAGGTTGTTTGTTATGATGACTACAATCGTGTGTTTCAGTATCGGTCACTAATAAAATTATCAGTCACCTTATATAAAGATATAAATAAAAAAGTCGGGTTAGTTACACCATTTATAACTTAAGAACGGCTCGACCGGTCTTTGATTTGTTGGATTGCGGAATAACTATTAAAGCATGGGAAAATTTTAGGAAAAAAAAAGTAGAATAATGATTCTGATAAAGCCGCTAAACTTAAGTGGGACTGGTCCGGACATGTTTGCCGTATGTCAGATGAAAATTGGTCTAAGAGAACTACCGATTGGGTCCTACTAAACTCACGAGGCCATCGCGGCAGGCCGAGACGAAGATGGCGGGACGAGCTCGACTCCTACCGTAATGACTCGGAAAAGACAGAATTGTGTGGAAAAGGCACAGGGAGGGAGGTTTGCCATGCAGTGGGACAATACAGGCTAGTTACAGTAGATTAGATATTGACTCGGAGCCGGTACGAAGTTCGCCAGGTCAGCCACTAGTTATTTGACTTGTCAGTTGACTTATTTGTATTTTTTTCTCAATTTCAGTTTGATAAAGAACTGGCCGAACACGTATTCGTTCGGGAAGGCAGTGGCAGAGGAGATAGTCAGGTCCATGTGTGGTGACCTGCCTCTATGCGTTGTTAGACCTGCTATCGGTAAGTACACACTTTTAATACTAGCTACAACATCGTGCGACACTCAATTCATGTCAAATATTGGCCTGATGATGATATGATGATTATAAGAGAATCCCCGAAAATTTTTCTGATAGTGACCTGCAGGATAATTGCGTAACACACTAACAGAACAGTCGCAATAGCTTTCATTTTGAGAGTTCAACAACATACATTGCGTTATTTACGTTGTTGAGCAGACCACATTTTCTAACACATTGAGCAATGGATTAGCAATATACTTCAAAATTATGCAGGTTGTGATTAATAGTGAGTTATATACGCAATTGGGGTGCTGTAGGTAAAAAAGACAAGGTCAAGGTCATAATCAGAAAGGGCCCTTGTCCTTTTTATAGTCACCCCCTTTCTAGCTATTTCATCTTTTACACAGTCCACCCACCGTTTCATAGGTCTTCCCCTACGCTTATATTTGTCCTTTTCTATAATGTATCAATTTTCTATTGCAGTAATAGTCGCTCGCAAAGAACCTAATCCTGGCTGGATCGATATGTCCACCGTGTACGGAGCTAGTGGTGTAAGTAACTAAATGTATAACTATAATATCATCGACATTCAGCCGAAAGACGTCCACTACAGGCCCAAGGCTTAAAAGACATCATTCAGGTGTCGAACATTTTATACCCAAAAATTAAAGTCACCCGGCCAGTTGGTCCCGTTTTTACCCTTTGGGTACGGAACCTTAAAAAAGCATTGAAAACTATACACAAGCAGAATTTGTAAATAAAAGCCTCCAGGAATGAAGAGCGTGCCCACTTAAATATTATTATGCAATGCTGCATTATTTTCATATTTTATGAAAATGATACGGGACAGTGCACCGGTGGATGTAAAAAAACTCGTCTGTATAGCTTTATGTCAATCGCTAATACAATATTCCATTGTAATCTGGGGAGGAGCGTCAAAATCTCATCTATTAATCCTCGAAAGAGCACAACGCGCAGTGCTCAAAACTCTGTTTTCCTACAGAAATCCTATTCGCAGAAAAGCTTCTGCGAACAGGATTTCTGTAGGAAAATCAAAGAGTATAATAATAATACGGAGGAAAACACTCAGCAGGGAAGCCCCTGCTGAGTGTAAGAAAATGGTATATACTTAACGTCACAACGAATACCCACCTTGAAAAGGAATGATTCAAGCAGTTTACAGGCCAACCGCAAATTCAGAGTTCCAAATCCCCCAGTAAAATCCGCATACTCACAAAGACTCCCACATTTTCTACATGTACACGTCTATAACGCGGTAATCAAACAGCACAATATAAGAAACTGTACTCGCAAACAAATAAAAAATACACTAACATCCTGGTTACTAAACTTGTCATATGACGAAGCAGAAAAGATTATTACAGTTGTTAAATAGTTTTTGCACACATAAAATTCATTCGTTTGTCTCACATATTCACGCTTAAATACAGATAGAAATACACCTGTTTATGCGGATTTCCTTGACTTGTCCAGTGCCTTGACCTTGTTCCATACGATCTTCTTTGGCAAAAGCTCGAAGAAACAACGCTGCTGCCAGAGTTCGTATTACTCCTCGAGCACTGGTACCTGAACCAAGAGACTCAAGTGCGGAGGGCGGGAAAGCTATCGGAGCCATGCCGGCCGGAGTGCGGAGTGAGGCCTGTCCTCGCCTTTGCTCTTCGGTCTGTATATTAATGCTCTGATTGAGCGACTCAGCAGCACACGTGTCGGCTGCTACGTGGATGGAGTTTGTTTTAACAACATTAGCTACGCGGACGACATGGTGCTGCTGGCTCCCTCGGTCGGTGCTCTCCGAAAGCTACTCAATGTGTGTGAGTCGTACGCTGCGACTCATGGGTTAATTTATAATAGTAGTAAGACAGAATTTATAGTCTTCAGGTCTGGCACCAGGTGTCCCACTACGGTTCCTCCTCTTCTAATTAAAGGTCACCCGAATAACAGGGTATATACATTCAAATACCGGGACCATCTGGTTACTGATGACCTGAAAGATGATATGGATCTGGAGAGAGGGAGCGCAGAGCATTGTCAGTTAGGGCGAATATGCTGGCCCGCAGATTTTCTCGATGTACAGACGCAATTAAAATAACCCTTTTTAAGGCATACTGTTCAGCACTGTACTCTGGAGCTCTGTGGTTCACATATACCCAAAAGGCTTACAATGCTCTGCGTATTCAATACAATAACGCATTCAGGGTATTGTTGCGATTGCCGCGCTTCTGTAGTGCCTCTTGTAGCGAAATTAAAAACAGAATTTCACTTGTACACGTTTTAATTTGGTTAAAAAAATAAGTTAGGGCTCCCACACATAAACACGATACGACGTCGCGTCGTACAACGATGCGGTGTCGTTTCACGATACGACGTCGCGTCGTGGAAATCTACGATGAGCATCGTAAAGAAACACGACATCGTAACGTAATGTGCCACACACGATACACGGCAAGATGCCATCGATACAGTGAGGTGGTGTTTTAGTTCATTCCGAAAAATGAACCGCACTAGACGCATTCTGCTTCTGCTGTTAATAAGAAGACTAAGAAAGAAAAGACAGATACTCAGAAGATATTGGAACCACCCATTTCTTTCAAACATGAATAACGGGAGTCACTTTATAAAGAAGTACAATGCCTTAAAAATATTGCATCGTGAATTTCTAACGTCACGACGTCGTATCGTGCATCGACACGTTACGACATCGTGTCGTAGATTTCCACGACGCAACGTCGTATCGTGAAACGACGCCGCATCGTTGTACGACGCGACGTCGTATCGTGTTTATGTGTGGGAGCCCTAGCAAAAGACACAGAACGATACGATGTTACGATACGACACGACACGACACGATACGACACGATACGATACGAACGACGACACGGACGGTCACGGTCACGGTCCGTTACGGTATTTTTATTTAAAAGGATTACTGAACGTCTTTGGTGTTCGAGCCCTATATTAAATTTTGTGTATTCTTGTTACGCGTCGATTAAGATACGTTTGCAAACGTTCCTAAACTTACATAACAGTTAAATACCAGGATGGCCTAACGGGAAATTGTCACCAAGTAAATTCGATATTAAGGAGCAAGATGATAACACAAATTACCGCCTGATCAAAATTGTAAAAATGTTAGTAATACTAAACGATAAAATACACGGCTAGTTGGTGGTATATCAAGGAATAGATTTCACTGATGACTAAACTACGTAAAAAATGAAAAGCTGGTCCTGGGCTCCACGCTGACAATCGGAAAGTACCTCGCTGGCCGGAATCTGAACACACAAGTGCAGATTTCGCGCATGGTGTGCTGTTTCGTTCGATTCCCTGGCAGGAAGCTTGTAGACGTTTGGTATTAGGGTGGCGGGTAGGGCGAATTCTAAAATCGCCCTACAGTCTCCGGACTCCGGATTTTTCTTTATTTTCTGTAGATTTACAGAAAATAAAGAAAAATGACAATCCGAGACGCAGGCAGAATCTTTTATAGCAAAAGAGGTGAAGAAAAGTTAAAATACATACCGAATCGTGACGCTTCACGTTGAGACCACTTTCAAGTGATGTTATTACTTATCAATATGTTTATCGGGAACACAGCCTATTACAAAGACAAGAATGGAATAAAATATAGGAAACGATAAGAACTTTTGAATAATCGATAGGAAAGCAAACATACCCTTGGATCAAATGGATGACCACACAGAACTCGGTCGTTCAGTCTTTTATTGTTTATCGTAAATTATTTGAATCAGAAAGCAGAAAAAACAATAATCTCTCGACTTCCGTCCTGTGTCCAAAAAATACTTCAAATGAAAAATCTCGGTCAGAGACAAGACATGTCAATTTTTTAAAATTCAAAAATTCAAATCCAATATGAAGAAAAAAACTTTCTGGTTAAAAATAAGGTTGGATTTGTTAAAAAAGAAGGTTGTTCGTGATTAAATTATAATGTAGCATTAGCCAATGCTGCACTTTGCAATGTTTGCGCACTGATGGATTTGATACACAGTGGCGTAAAAAATCTGCCTCGCTACTCCGCAGGCTGCATGGCAGTCCCAATACTATTCTGCAATCAATAGCCGCCCGGGTAGATAGCCCGCTAGTGTGGGCGATTATAAACCGGACCCGTTCTTTTTTAGTTATTAAGTACTAACATATCTTTGTTACTAACATTAGAGACCATTGTAGTCTGAATGAATAAAGATTATTATTATTACCTATTTCGTTTATTTATTTACTTATCTTATTTTATTACATTTTTAAATATTTTTTAAAATATAAAAATTAGGTAAAAAAAAAACATTTAAAAATATAAAAAAAATAATGATTCACCAATGTCGGGAGCAAGGTCCAAGCTACCGGTGGTTAGGGCTTTGGAGACAGGAACCTCCTCACAATGCGAGCCGTATCGAGGAGTACTGCCTTTTTAATCAGGCCCTTGATCCAACCGCCTCATGAGAGCCTCGATAGATGTTGATCGAGGCTTTCGGCCATCAGGCCATTGGCCGATACGACAATCGGCACAATGACAGCCAAACTCACATTCCAAATGTCAACAACCTCTTGTGCTAAGTCGAGATATTTAATTTGTTTCTCTTTCTCAGCTTTCACGAGGTTCCCGTCATGTGGAATGGTAACATCGACAATCATTGTGCGGCGCGCTAATCGATCTATCACCACTATATCAGGCTTATTGGCGACAATAGTCCTGTCAGTAATGATAGACCGATCCCAGTACAACATGACATGGTCATTTTCAAGAACTGAGTCGGGCACATACTTGTAATACGGTACCTCAGAATCGACAAGTTTATATTTCAAAGCAAGTTACTGGTGAATAATCCTGGCTACTTGGATATGCCTGTGCAAGTACTCGCCGTAACCCAGACGAGAACAACCAGAGATAATATGTCTGATGGATTCACCCGGACGGTGGCATGCCCGACACACGTCAACCGTTCCGTCCTTTATAATAATGTCTCCGGTAGTTATTCGCCAAGACAATTTCATCCATAATTGCACAGATGAAACCTTCAGTTTCCCCAAAAAGGTCTCCAAAACGTAGCCAGGATACGGACGCTAAGTAGTCTACACCGGGCTCATGAAGAGCCCGATAGAAGCGCCCGTGAAGCTCCTTGCTTTGCCATACCTTCTTACGATCATCAGTAGTAAGTACTACTGGTTTGCGCCAGTTCTCTTTCGCCATGGAGAGCGGGGTGAACCCCTTGTCCACTGTGACCACACCAAGACGCATACCCACTTTGGCTTTTAAAAAATATTCCCTGAGACTGCACACCTCGCGGTTGTTGGGGTCTTTGCATGTAAAAAGCCTCGACCCCCACACTTCCGCGGGATATACAGCCTCATCGCCGATGATCGTGGGTGATGCATCCGGTTTACGGTCAGCAGTGTACGGACTCTTCTATCCAGGGCATCGAGTTCAGTCTGAGTCCATTTGAGTATGACGAAAGAGTACATCAAAACCGGCATGACCCAACCATTGAAGACCTTATTTCCGCCCGAAAGAAGACTAATTAATACCTTCTTCAGGCGGCAAAAGAAGCGCTCCTTCAACATACCCAAATACTTATAGCTTTCGGATCAGGAGAGGGATCTAAGGTGTATGGAATCCGAAAGTGGAATTCCCTCGGATTCCATGATCTCCCCCCCCCCCCCTTTACATGCATGACTGCACTATTGTCCACACCAAATTCCATCCTGATGGCACTACTGAAAGTTTCAGTTACCTTCAGTAGCTCCATCAGATGCAATTTGTTGGGGGCAAAGAGTTTCAAATCATCCATGTAGAGGAGGTGAGATATGACCTGACCACCACTCTTCAACCGGTAGCCTAGACCTGAATCCTCCAGCAGTCAGCTTAGAGGATTCAGGGCTAAGCAGAACCAAAGTGGACTCAAACTGTCGCTCTGAAATATTCCCCGCTTAATCCATACAGGCTCATCATTCCCCTGGATCTGTCGACACCCCGTATATCGCAGGACCGTCCTCCATTGCCCCATGCACGACTCAAGGAAGGTGCGTAAAGTTGCATCTGCCCTGGATCTGTCGACACCCTGGATAGCGAAGGACTGTCTTCCATTGGCACATATCTGTCGCATTTTGTTCAGGTCGCTCCCACGCTCTATACACCCACCTTTCATCGCTCTGAACATACGATTCTGCGTGTATCGATCAACTCGCCGTTTATACCGCCGAATACGGCTCGCCCATGTACAAACTTTCTGCCCTGAGGAAGTCGATGCGCTCTGTGACATGGGACATGTATTCTCGAGGACTGATTCCAGTCTACGAGAGTGCCTGCCTTACAAAGCGCATCACTCGTGGTCGTGTATTGCCCTCCCTGAAGCAGTATAGTTTGCCGATTTATTATCATGTCGTTAATTCATTTAGTTGTCTTATTTTATTACATTTTTAAATATTAGTATAAAAAAAAACATTTAAAAATATAAAATATAGTACCCCCCGGTATCGGGAACAGGGTCCAAGCTACCGGCGGTCTGGGCTCCAGAGAGAGGAATTATTATAGCTGTAACTTGAAGTCACAAATGATAAACTAGGACCTTTGAAGTAAAATAAATAAACAATTAATTATTAGCTTTTAAGCACTTCTTACTTTGTTTATGTAATAATTTTAGCTTACCCTCGACTAGTGTTAATTACGTCTATTTGAATTCCAGAATTACATCTATCTTTACACAATCACATATTATACAATACGTCTACACTACTCAGTACATCTTAACATTGCAAGTTTTATCTATCAGCATTTTTAATAATAACAGTGTACCCTCTCGACTAGTCAGGTATTGTCATAGGTCCAATCGCATAGCTACATATGTACCAAGTCCAAGTTTACTTATTTTTTATTATACCCTCAGTCGTCACGCTAATTTCGTGACTCTGTCTGGCATTTTATTATTGTAATGGTAATCATGATGCAAGATATTGAGGCATTAAACTCGGATTTGGACTCTCTTCAAGTAGCTAAATCGATCTCCTGTGACATAACTGATGTAAAAAATCATATTTCTACTAATTTCAAACTCAATCTTTTGTCTCAGAATATTCGAAGCATCTCTTGTAATATGCCTAACTTATTAACACTTCTCCAGAGGTCGGGAATCTCTTGGGATATTCTAGTCCTTACAGAATGTTGGCTTCCCTTAGCTAGGAATGTACCGACTCTTGATTACTATAACCGCTCATATTCAACCATTCACAAAACACAAAATGAGGGAGTTGTCATTTATTACAATAAACACCTGCCAGTAACAATCGAAGAACCCTTGATAAAAGACGCCAACTGTCTTCTCCTGAAACTGGAACCAGATACTTGTGTTATTGGAATTTATCGTCCTCCGAGTCAACCCAATACTACCAACTTTATAAATTCATTAGACACCTTACTATCTAAATTAACCAGCTTTAAAAACATAATCCTCTGTGGTGACATAAACATCGACATAGGGCCAAACACCGTAGATAGACGTGCTAATGAATACCTTAATGTACTAGCAAGTCATGGCATGCTCCCTGGTCACAATTCACCCACACATGGACGCACGTGTCTTGACCATATTATAATTAAAACCAACATGGATGCTACTTGCCTTATCATCGAGTCATCAGTTACTGATCACGAGAGTGTAGCTGTAAGTTTTAGTCGCAGTGCTCGATTAGAATATCGCAATGTAGCATCCCACTCTATAGACTTTGATGCCCTGGATGTTTGCTTTAAGAAAATCAATTTCCAGCCTATTCTGGAGTGTAATGATGTCAACTTAGCTACAGACATGCTTGTTACCTAATTATCCTCAGCCATTAAAAATAACACTCGCTTAGTTAAAATCCCAAAAAGAAAACGCATTGGCAAGCCCTGGATTACTAAGGGATTGTTAAAATGCATGAGAAATAGAGACAACCTTTATAAGAAACTGAAAAGGGATAAAGATAATGAGATTCTTAAGGTAACGTATAAACGTTATCGCAATTTTTGCAACTATCTAATAAAAAAAGTCAAAAGAGCATACGAGAAGAAAGAGATTGAGAATGCAAAAGGAAGCAAGAGGGTACTATGGGAGGTTATTAGGAGAATGAATGGCGCTAATGAGGTTTCTGATCATGCATGCTGTCTCATAACATCTGACAACCCTGATATTATTATTAACAACATCAATAGTTTCTTTGCTGATGTCGGCAAAAAGCTTGCTGAACAAATTACCCTTTCAGGAACTACAAATGATATACCTCGTGAACAGTCTACCACCCCCCCCCTAAATTCTTTTGCACTCTTCCCTACCTACGAAGAAGAAATTGTGCAGCTTATATTGGACCTAAAGGATAACTGTGCCGTGGGAATTGATCTTATATCTAGTAGAATAATTAGGAGATACGTGAACCTCCTTGCTCCGTCTGTTATCCATACTTGTAACCTAGCGTTATCAACAGGAGTCTTTCCAAGGGCCTTTAAAACAGCTTTAATTAAGCCGATTCACAAGAGTGGGGATAGAGATTGTGTCGATAACTACCGTCCTATCTCCATTCTGCCATCTATGTCTAAGATTTTGGAGAGGCTGATCAATCGTCGCCTTACTAAATTCCTCGAAACCAACAGGTTCCTTTCATCCGCCCAGTTTGGCTTTCGAAGTCGTAAATCTACCAACGACGCAGTACACGAGCTTTTGAATAACATAATCTCCAGCTTAGATGGTAGAAGGAAATGCCTGGCAGTGTTCCTAGACCTGGCTAAAGCCTTCGACACAGTCTCTATTCCACTCTTACTTAAAAAGCTGGAGGAGATTGGCGTAAGAGGTATACCCCTAAAACTACTGGAGGACTACTTAACCGGTAGAAGGCAAAGAGTTAAAATTGACCAGAGGATAAGCGAGGAGCGGTCTATTAAATTTGGTGTACCACAAGGCAGTATACTCGGGCCCACCTTGTTCCTTATTTACATAAATAATCTCTGTCAACTCCAACTCCAAAAGGGCAAAATTATTACGTTTGCTGACGATACTGCCCTAATATTTAGTGGTGATAGCTGGGAAGAGGTATTCGGTATCGCGCAGATGGGGTTCACTCGTGTCAACGCGTGGCTGAAAAGCAACGTGTTGACATTAAATGTTACCAAAACAAAATATGTAACTTTTGCCTATAGAACGAACCTTCTGCCCCTAGACTCGCTTAGCATTAAAGCTCATGTTTGTGGATCTGAACTCTCTATTGGTGATTGCACCTGTCCCACTTTACAAAGAACTGACAATCTAAAATACCTCGGTGTAGTCATTGATCAATCACTCACTTTCAAATTACACATAAAGGCCCTAGTGTCTCGACTGCGAAAACTAATCTATATTTTTAAAACCTTAAGATACACGGCAGACAGACAGACTATTAAAATGGTGTATTTTGCATTAGGTCAATCATTGATTGACTATTGCATAATTTCTTGGGGTGGCGCCGCGAAAACCCACCTCATTGAGGTTGAGCGGGCCCAACGTGCAATTCTTAAGGTGGGCGCTGGTCTCCCTTTCCGTTACGCGACTGTGGACCTCTACAAAAAATGGGATGTTCTTACAGTCAGACAATCTTTCATCCTTCAAACTATCCTTAAACAACATACAATGTTGCAATATAACCCGGATCTACAAAAAGACAAGCGCCGTAAAGGCAATGTATGTGTAACAAAACCCTTACATTCAGCTCTGTCGCATAATTTCTTCTGCTTTCTTGGCCCATACCTTTATAACAAGCTGAACAGCAAGCTATTAATTTACCCACAACTGAAATCTAAGTGTAAAGCTGCTGTCTCTAAATACCTGAAAACTCTTGACTATTGTCAAACTGAAAATCTCCTGGTCCCACTCAGATAAATTCTGATCCTTTACTCGGCTGTTTCATTCGTTTTCTTTTAAACTTGCAGACATTTCAAACTTATACTCTAACACACACAAACACACACACACACAAACACTCAAACACATAAAATTGCAATCAAGCACACATCAACTTAGCATTCACACTCACGTTCTGGAATATCCTCGGTAAAAAAAAAAAAAAAAATTGTTTGTTTATGTCTTATTTTGTTTTAGAATTGTTATTTTTATTTTATTATTAGTTTCTCTCACGTTCTGGAATATCCTCAGTATAAATTGTTTATTTATGTCTTACTTTTGTTTTAGAATTGTTATTTTTAGTATTGGTTTCTTTTAGCTAAGCTTTCACTTTTGCTCACTGCGAAATGCTAAACTAATACCATAACTAGCATACTAGCCGCGGGAGGGCCCTGGTGACCTGTAATACAGGTTGTTGTACATACCTACATCAGGCACCAGTCCCTCACAAAGTTAGTTTTAAATTTTTCTTTATTATGTATTGCATAAAATGGCTTAGTGTAACTTTGTGATGGGAAAATAAATAAAATTATTATTATTATTATTATTAATAATAATAATAACAAAACCAAGAGGGGCTTGTGGCTAAGTAATAACAGCCGCACTGGTCGATCGATCAGGTTAAGCTGCACTTGCCGCGGTTGGTCCGTAGATGGTCACCCACCATTTTGATCAAGACCCCTCCGTGCCTTAGAAAGCACGTTAAGCCGTTGGTTCCTGCTGTGTCATTCGTGGACCTTTGGCAGTCGTTACGAGTCGTCAGAAGCTCTAATAGCCATTGACATTCATACTCAAAACTTTCCTCACGACATTTTCCTCATTCCTCTGACAACCAGTCTTACCATGGGGTATCGTATTACCCAGTAACTGGGTTGTGAAGGTCAGATAAGCAGTCGTTTCATGTAATATATTGGTACTAACCATTCCAGGTCGTCGTGGGTTCCGGCCTGGGTCTTATTCGCGTAATCTATGCGGATGTTCACATGCATGTCGGCCTGGTCCCCGTGGACCACGTGAACAACGCCATCATAACTGCGGCCTGGGAGACGGCCAAGAGAGCTGCTACTGGGGATGGAAAGCCGAGGATTTATACTGTAACTACGACCAGGAATCCTGTTCGATGGAGTGAGTTGGGTTGAAAGACAATCTCTTTTGTAGTGATAACAGCCGCACGGGTCTATCGAAAGTTTATTAGAATTATGAACCAAATAAAGTTTATTACTTGTTCACATTTGAATAAGATATCGGATTATTATTTCGCATATCATTTCAAAAGGGTGACTGGTAATTTGACGAATTCCTTCCAGGACGTGACAGTGGGACCCATTTGCAACAGTTAAGCACCACATAATGCCTAGGCGAAAATTCATGGGATTCGATAAAAATCCATTTAAATATGTTTTTAGAAATTTCCCAGAATTTCATCAGTAAATATCACTTTTGTCTAAATTCTTTAATTGAATGGCTTTTATTGCTATTCCGTTAGGTACCTAATACGTTAACACACCTTTTGGTATAAATAAATTTTCTAAAACATCAAACAGTTAAAGTTAAAGGAAGAAGTTTAATAACTATTTTCAAAAATCATCTACGTTCACGAACTTTGACAGCAGTTATCTCAAAATTTTACAATGACATTAAGCCTACAAACTATGGGGACGACATCTTCATTTAATCAGCTGTATACCGAGGAATACAAAAATTAAAGTAATATATAAAGGTGCCAATGAACCAGTCAATAATGCTGGCAAAGGTCGAATTTGCAAATTGTTGAAATATTAAGAAAATGAAAAATGATGTCATAATCGAATTAATTAACTGAATTATGTTATCCCTTTACCTCCTCACCACCCAGCAATCATTCCTACGTCGTGTAGCCAGGCCGTCGCCACCAGGTCGCGAACGAAGCGACAAGTGATCTGTGATTAGCTCATCGACTACGACTAACCACTCGATAGTTGCGACTCAACTTGTGACCTGGTCGCGAGAATCTGGCTACATGACGTAGAAATGTGTTAAATACCCTGTTGGTATTTGGGAAAGGTTGATCTGAAGGTACACTAGCGAGAATTGTAAGTAAAACCACTGTGTACTGATGATTAAGCGTACAAATTACGGGGAACACGTCTTCATTTAATCAGCTATGTAAAGAGGTACAAAAGTAAATATTTATAGGTGCCAATGAAACAATCGATAATGGCAACGGTCGAATTCGAAAATTGTTGAAATATTTAAAAATGATGTGATAATCGAATTAATTAACTGGTTTATCTTATCCTTCTACTTCTTGACTACCCAGCAACATTTTAGTGTGAGTTGTGGTCTTTGGGAAGCAGGTGTAAAACCCACCAAGTTGGGCACGCCGCGATAGCGGCGATAAGACCCCTCTTTGAGGAGTGGCTAGAGAGGCGCCACGGCGCCCTCACCTACCGCCTGACGCAGGTCCTCACCGGACATGGAAGTTTCGGGAGGTTCCTGCACATCATTAGGCGGGAGGAAACGCCCGGGTGTCACCATTGCCAGGATCGCCCAGTGGTCACGGTGGAGCACACGGTCGCCTCCTTCTGCGAAGCAGTCATGCTAGCGAAGGAGGTGGTGGGACGGATGAGGGAGAGAGCCTCCCGTCCCAGCCGCCGCGGGAGACGCTCCGGGCGTCGGGAGCCGCGTGACGACTCCCGGCCACCGTGGGCGCGGGCCTGCGGGCGGAGAGCAATGGGTAGCTCACCGCCCGATCAGAACCAGGCCCGTGCCGGACGGCGCGTAAGTGTTCCACGCTCCTCAAAGAGATGTCAGCATAATTTGAGGGGCCCCTTAGGGCCGAAGCCTGCCGGGTCAGCGGGATTGTCCGAAAGGGTTACCGCTACCCCGGAACATAAAGGGCGAAGGAAGGAACATGGGTGGGTTTTAGTCAGTAAGAGTCTGACACTCCCTTCCGCTCCACCCAGAGCGGGGGGGTCATTTGATGATTTCCCACCAGAAAAAAAAACCCACCAAGTTTCACCTTAAAAGGGTAATCGGCGACTCCACACTTACGTACGAGGAAATGTCTGCACTCCTCAACAAGGCTTAATGTCATTGTAACATTTTGAGATAACTTGCGTCAAGTTCATGTATATATGTGTAGATGATTTATGAAAATGGTTAATAAACTTCTTCCTATAACTTTTAGCTGTTTGATGTTTTAGAGAATTTGGTAACATCGAAAGGTTTGTTAAAGTATTAGGTACCCAATGAAATAGCAATGAAGGCTATTCAATTTAAGAGTTTAGGAAAAAGTGATATTTAGTCACAAATGCTGGGGAATTTTCAAAAATACTTAAAATTTGGGTTTTCTCGAATCCCATGAATTTTCGCCCAGGCATTATGGGGTGCTTAATTGTTGCAAATGAGTCCCACTGTCACATGCTGCAAGAAATACATACGTCAAATTACCAGTCACCCTGTATACCGGCTGGCTTTTTTTATCGTCTTGACAAAAACAGGGTATAAAAGGTGAAAGGAGTAGCAGTCTATGGCAGAGAAATCTCTTCTTTTTTTACATTCAATCCTTTGATTGAAGCCGGCCGATAGTTTCAATCAAAGGTATGTATGTCGCTACGATTACATTGATAATTTCCGCGCGTAGAGAAGGGTAGCAGCGTATATGTTGATTTTTTTATATCATTTGTCATGTTTATTTGTTGTTTTATTATTAAAAGTATAATTCAAATAAGTAATACTATTTATTGATAGGTTAATTATATTTTAGGTTTAAAAAAAGGATTTCCGTGCTGTTTTTGTCCAAACGATAAAAAAGTCAGCTTGTATACAGGGTTACTGGTAATTCGACGTATATCCGTCAGGGGCTGATAAGGGGGCCAAAATGCAACAAATTGAACCCCCCATATGTATGGCCGAAATTCAATAGTTTTCGAGATATTTGAATTTTAAGGGTTTTTCGATATTTACCCAAAATTTGACATTTAATTCCAAATAAAAAAAAAACTACATATTTGAATGGGTTCCATTAAAAATGATGTTGTAGCTGGCACTTCAATTAAGCTATGGACATAATTAAAACTACTTAATTAAACAAAATAATTAAAATAATGAGCGATATGAGAATAATATCTTACCAATATTTTCATTTTACGCTTCAAAAATGTTGTCTCGTCACAAAAATTTCTATGACATTAATCGTACAAATAACTAAAACAACTTGCCTATTCTGTAAGCTTTCCAAAAAGGTATAAAAGTCAATTTTAAAATACATAATTCGTGGCATGGCATGTGTTTGAACCGGCGCGGGGAGAGAAATCATCTGTGTTTTTAGTTTATGATCCTCGATAAAACAACCGATTTTACTGGCGAAATTCTTGTTGTTGTTCTTGTGGCGGGGTGTGCGGGCGGGGGACTACACGGCGCCTGCTGCGCTCGCGTCGCCTTCCTAATCTTTAGTAAGTTTCGACTCTACGCCGCGCAAGCACGTGTGTTGTTATCTTGCTATTAACCAATCTCTCATCGCGTTAAATTGTTATCGATCATTATTGTTAATTCTTGTTTCTCTTGTTATTCTTTTTGTTATCATTGTTATTTCGGATAACATGGCTTCGTATTCTAATAACGAATACGCAGACATAATGTTTTGTTATGGTTTTGCCGATGGAAACGCGGCTGCGGCTCGGCGAGAATACCAACGCCGCTTTCCCGATCGTCGACTTCCCCACGTTACTGTTTTCGGGAGCACCTACCGACGATTGTCTGAAACTGGCAGTGTTCAGAGAGCACAATTCAACGCTGGCAGACCTCGACGGTACACGGCTGACGAAGAGGACACCATTCTTCAGTGTTTTATTGATGACCCAAATATCTCAACGAACATTGTTGCAAGACAGCTCAGTATGTCCCAGTGGAAAGTGTGGTCGGTAGTTCATCTATCAGGTAGACACCCATACCATTATCAACCTGTCCAAACATTGCACGAGGGAGATCCTGCCAGGCGACTCGAATTTTCTCGGTTTATGTTAAACGCTGACGCTGACCAGGAACATTTCCTAAGAAATATTTTGTGGACTGACGAGTCAAAGTTTGACCGGGATGGTATAACGAATTACCATAACTTACATTTTTGGGCACCTAAAGCAGGCAGGAATCCAAAAAAACTAAAAGAAACTGCGTCGCAAATGAGATTTTCCCTGAACGTATGGATGGGTGTCGTTGATAATTATTTGGTGGGCCCTCATTTATTGCCCCAAAATTTGAACGGCCAAAATTACGAGGAGTTTTTGAGAAACAACCTAGACGATTTGTTGGCGGATGTTCCCGAAGAAATAAAAAACAACCTCATGTTTCAACATGATGGTTGCCCAGCACATTACCGGATTACTGTCCGACAGTGGCTAGACGAGAGATATCCAAACCGATGGATTGGGAGGGGAGGGCCAATTCCGTGGCCAGCACGAAGCCCTGATATCACACCACTTGATTTTTACGTCTGGGGTCATATGAAGGAATTAGTTTATGTGACCCCAATAAATTCAGTCGAAGAACTTCGACAGCGAATAATAAATGCGGCGCAACAGATGAGAACAACGTTCACATCAAGAGTGACGAAAACCGAAGTTAGGAAGAGAATTCGAACCTGCATTCGTAATCGAGGGGCTCATTTTGAACAAGATGTGTAAAATTTTTAATAAAATTTGACGTACATTTTGTAATGCATTTTATTTCATACAAATACAAATGACCCTTTCTCTCCCCGCGCCGATTCAAACACATGCCAAGCCACGAATTATGTATTTTAAAATTGACTTTTATACCTTTTTGGAAAGCTTACAGAATAGGCAAGTTGTTTTAGTTATTTGTACGATTAATGTCATAGAAATTTTTGTGACGAGACAACATTTTTGAAGCGTAAAATGAAAATATTGGTAAGATATTATTCTCATATCGCTCATTATTTTAATTATTTTGTTTAATTAAGTAGTTTTAATTATGTCCATAGCTTAATTGAAGTGCCAGCTACAACATCATTTTTAATGGTACTCATTCAAATATGTAGTTTTTTTTTATTTGGAATTAAATGTCAAATTTTGGGTAAATATCGAAAAACCCTTAAAATTCAAATATCTCGAAAACTATTGAATTTCGGCCATACATATGGGGGGTTCAATTTGTTGCATTTTGGCCCCCTTATCAGCCCCTGACGGATATACGTCGAATTACCAGTAACCCTGTATATGTCGCAGGTGGATTGTAGAAGCCGCTGTTTTACGAAACCGCTAGTTGTTTTACAAAACAGCTTCGTTATGTATAACAACTGAACAACGCTCAGCGGTTTTCTATAATTACTGAACTTTTTTTGTGCTATCCGTTTAGCAGTGCCCCAGGTGGTAGAAAATGAAACTACTTGTATCAATTCGCCTAGGTACTATGTATACGTTTCAAGGACTTTTACATAATGCCTAGGCGTTATACATTTTGTCTTAGGCATTACACATAACAGCGTCAGTATGCAAACGGACAGTGCCGTATGTATAATGACGAATTATACAGTCTGCCTTCGATATATGTATTTAGTTGGTAAGCCTTTACAAACAAGAATTAAATTCGTATTCGAATGAAACGCGTCAGCAATTAGCAAAGTAAACTCAAAATTCAGTCTGTAAAGGGCTTTGAAGGACACGTGGCACGTGGACCTGTCCGCCATTTTGTTTTTTTTTTTCAAAATGGCGGCCACGGATGAAACCTATATAAATCGATAGCTGACGTCAATGCAAATAGAAAACATGCTAAGATCAAACCCCGTAAAGCGTCACGTTTCCGAGATATTAACGTTCAAAGTTGATCACGTGACATCCATTTATTACTTGCGTTTTGAACAATTTGATCGTGGATATTATATTTTCGGTTTGCAACGAAGTCAGCTATCGATTTATATAGGTTACATGCGTGAAAAAAATCAAAATGCCGGACAGGTAGGTATGCCAGGTTCCGTATAAAAATCCTATCCCCTGAGATTACAGTCGTTTTAACATTTCAATTCTTATTTCACAGGCAGCCTCGTACATATTTCAAGAACCATCATTAAACATAAGTACCCTTTGCCAGCTGCAGTAGGGTACAATTTCGCTTGGCACACAAATAATCCTACTCTGTTTTGGATTTTGTCCTGGCTTCTACATATGATTCCTGCATATATTGTTGATGGAATATGCTTAATTCTTGGAAAGGAGAGGAGGTAAGATTTTTTTGAACATTATGCAACCTCTTCAGTCGTTACGTGTAGTCAGAAGCCCGAAAGTCTGATAATCATCGTGTTACCCAGGAACTGTGTTGTGGAGGTCATTTAACTGGCCCGTTGGTCTCGTGGTCGCAAGCGCGACTGCTGAGCGGTCCCGGGTGCGATTCTCAGGTCAGGCAAAGTGATATTAGGGTTTTCCATTAGGAATTTGTTAGTTCCAGAGTTTGGAAGCTGGCGGTGTGATACCCTCGTACCTAGCCGTTATCACGTTAAGCCGTTTGTTCTGCGACTGATCTCTCTCCGATCGTGTCGGATTGCCTTTCCATCGAACTGAGAGAAGAGAGAGTGGCAAATATTATATACCCTGTCCAGTAGGTTAACGGTTTTTTGACAGCTGCCTTAAAACGTACTACGAACTATTCCAGATTACGTATAAGTTAACTTTAAAATGCGTGATAAAATAAATATGTGGAAGCGTCAACGCACACATCGCGTATCTAAACTCAGTTTAAATTAATGCCATTTATCTTCCTATAAAGCAACTAAGTCGAATGACAGTTAGTCGTCCTTTAGGAACGTCAAGTAATAACTTGGGGATGGTTAGTGTGGAGTAATGGCAATACCGAATGCATGACCGAATTAGTTCTTGAATGATGGTAGACACTGACAGTTAGGTTGGCTGACCTAAACGAGGAAAGATGGATGCCGGCCGCCGGGTGCGACGGTGGAGTGCGCACTTTTTGGTCGGACCGGCAGATTGATTGGTTGGCTGTTACTCCGCACTAAACTTCCCGCGTTCCTAATTTGTAATCTATCTATCTTAGGCATCCTAGATTATTTTGTGTTCTAAGTTTGCTAACAGTAATTACAAGTGTAAACCAAAGTTTGGCGAGTATTATTTCGGAACTTCAATTATATCTCAACGACGGTGACGAATCCTTCCAAATATGATTAATTATAAATTGCCTTATCTTATTGAATTATTTTATTTATTTTAATTATTTTATTATTTATGTACACACAGTAAAACACATAAGGATAAGACATTTAAAATATGAGTACAAAGGTACTGCTTATTTCTTAAGAAATTTCTTCCAGCAGACCTGCGAAAGGAGAAGTAAAAAAGAAATGTAGACAATAGGTAGTGTGTGAGAACAAGAAGAGAAAAATATGAATGTGTGAAGTCTAACACATATAATGCAAAAAATAAATAAATACATAAGTATACTTAAATAAATACATAAACCAAAAATATATAAACGTATATATAAATACTCACGGTATAGAGGAAAGGTAATGCTCTTTTAATCGACGCAAATCACGAATGCTAGGCGGAAGTGAGTTCCACAATCTTACAGCATGGACAGAGAAGGAATAAGAGTAGTAGCTCGTTTTATGAGGATGAGATTTAAGTATAGATCTTAGGTGAGATCTACATGGTGCACCGCTAGAGCGAGCGTAAGAAAAACGCTCACGCAGGTAGGAAGGATAAGACGGGTTGTGTAAGATGTTGAAGAGTAGACATAAAATCCGAGTGTTCCTACGAAGGCGGATTATCTTATTTATGACTTCTTACAGACATTATAATACCGTATGTGTATCAATCAATGTATTGTGTGTTGCTGCAATCACAAGTTCCATCTGTCAAAAAACGGTTTACCTAATGGAAAGGGTATAGAGGGCAAATCTAGGGATTTATATCTTTGTGCAGCGGGGTTTGACTTTACGGTGTCAAAAACGTTCTCTAGGAAAACACCGACTTACTTTCATAAACAACGTTTCAGTGACGTCATTCACCAGTAAATTGCGGACGCTATGTGGGTCACCGCTTTTCTAGGAAACCTTAGCTTTGCAGAACAGCCTACTTCCTTATATACAGAACAGCCGTGTGTCCCAGCAGTGGAAATATTATAACCTGATTATGGATTAAGATCACTGACCTATAATATATAAGTACGTTGGACTTCATACTATCGATGACAAAATTAACATTTGATTTTCGCCATTTTCGCAACGTGAGAGTCCGTGGAACCAATATTTTTGATAGCGAGTTTTACAAGATGCGCATACTCTCAGGATAAAAATATTCTAAAATAAAATAATATCTCGTAGTAAACACAAAATACACAAAAAAGTCTGATTCCACGTTTTTGACCGACGTCTCTGATGATATATCATCAGAGACGTACCTAATTAATTGGCACAAAAAACAACTGTCATTTCATAAAGTATATTTTAGTGCAGCGTACTTGTATAATATAGGTCAGTGGTTAGAACAGTTTCTAGTTAATTAATTATCCTATTTTTGTCCACAGATTCGTAAAACTATATACAAAAATGTACAAGATTTCGATAGCCCTATCCTACTTTACGCTCAACAACTGGCATTTCGTGGACAATAACACAGCGAATCTTTATGAAAATCTCTCGACCATAGATAAGGAAATATTTGACTTTGATACAACTAAAATTGACTGGCTGGAGTACATGATAACCTGGGTCTTAGGCCTTCGGAAGTACGTAGTAAAAGACGGTTTAAAAGGCACGGTGTACGCAAAGAAAAAACAAATTGTTTTTAAAGTCCTAATGTACATTTTTGTGCCCTTGTACTTGTATTTGTTGTATAAGGTGGCAAGTTTTGCTATTTTAATTTTATTCTTCTTATTTAGGATGTTTTGATTAATAAATTATGTTTGCTTTAATTAGGAATAATTGTTTTGTTTTATTGTAATGGCACCTCCACCCCTAAAACTGCACTGAAATGATTCTGCCTATACCTCCAGGGGTGTCTATTCTAGAGGCACTGGAGCTTGTTGCTCAATAAAGCGAAGAGAATGTTGATTCTGATCAATGAGGGGCGGGTCGATCGATCAGGTTAAGCTACGCTTGCCGCGGTTGGTCCGTGGATGGGTGACCATGTTTACATACCAAGACCCCTCCGTGCCTCGGAAAGCACGGTAAGCCGTTGGTCCTGGCTGTCATTTGTGGATCTTTGACAGTCGTTACGGGGACGTCAGAAGCCCGAAATTCTGACAACCAGTCTTACCAAGGGGTATTTATTTTTTTATTTATTTATAAAGATACACCAACAGCTTCTATATACAAAATATCAATTAACAGTAGATAACAGTCATGGGCTTATACAGTTGCCAATAACAAGTGAACCAACATTCTCAAATACAGTGATAAGATAAAATATAAAAATTAAGAAAAAAAAAATGTCCAGCAGTGGACTTCTTTTGGCTGAAATGATGATGATGATAATATTTCGATCTGTGTATTTTAATTATAATAATTATGAATGTTTAGGACAGAAATATATGCGGACTGTGATCGTCCTTTTAAAGAAAGTATGTAAGGCCCTACAAAAACACAGTTCATTAAGAGTAGCAAAACAGAGAATCTCTCGAACCAAACCTTGGAATAATAGTTTACTGGACACACATGGGACCAAACGTCACAATAGGCAGAAAATTATGGAAATTTGCACAAAATTCTACAGCTAATTACGAAGGCTGACGCCGGAGGATGCAAAGAAACAAGTTATTCTTAAAACTTAGTTTTAATGTATATGTCGACGGCTGAGAGGTCTGCGCAGCTCGTCCATCATCAGTATGGTCTTGAGGCAGAGATTCCATGGCGTAGGTGACGTTGAATAACACAAAGTGTAAATATAACTTCACTTTTAAAAGCCGAAAGTCGTGAAAGCCGAGAAAGATAAACAAATCAAGTATCTTGACTTGGCTCGCGAGGTTGTCGACATGTGGGATGTGGACTCAGCGGTCATTGTGCCGATAGTCGTGACAGCCAATGGCTTAATAGCCAAGAGCCTCGGCCAACACCTGAGGAGGCTCTCGTTGGGCAGCTGAATCAAGAGCTTGATTCAGAAAGCGGTACTTCTGGACACGGCTCGCATTGTCGGGAGATTCCTCTCTCCGGAGCCCTGACCGCCGGTAGCTTGGACCCTGTTCCCGATACCGGTGGGCTACTATTTTTTATATTTTTAAATGTTTTTATTTCTTTTATATTCTAATATTTAAAAATATAATTTATATGTTTACATTTAAATAAAGGAAATAATAATAATCTTATTACAAGTACAAACCACAATCTATCCTAGAAAATGATACACACAAAATGTACTACGATCGCGCCATACTTACAGATAGGACTATCCACTCTAATAGTACAGACATAACCCTACAGCCGGTCTGTGTATTCTGTGTAAATCTCACCGTGAAGTGAAATCTTGCGTGGAGTGAGCTGTCAGTGTCTTCCCGCTGACGCTAGGGATTGACCAAGCAAACATTTACATTCACAATCATAATCGAGATTTAAAATCTCGATTATGATTGTGAATGTTTGCTAATTTTACTTTAATATTTTTATGCTAATTCTATTGCTCCTTTTATATAATTTCAAAGCTAGTATTTAAGTTGTCAAAACATTCCTATTTTGTGGGGTTTTAAAATAAAATAGCAAAATAGAAACTCAGTCAGAATCTCAATGTTGTATTTTTCTCTTTTTTTTCTAGACTACTTAGTCCATATATAGCTTGAGTTGCGACTGTGCACAGCTACTGGGCTGATGAAAATGCGCATCAACATTGTTTGTTATTATGAGCGATTGTAGATGGAGGCCTGGCTGACGGACCATAGAATTCAACCCGACGTAGTTTGTGCGGCGTGATCACTTCACCCGATTCATGACATTTCGTTCGTGAATCGGGTGAAGTAATAAGATCACACCGCGCTTGCGCGTTAGGCACTGTCATTATCATAGTGGAGATTTGTTTTTACATGATTAACTAGTAACGCGTTAGGTACGTATAAGAACTACTACTAGTGGGTTACGAGTGATCGTACGTGGAGTAATTTCAAAAAGGAATTCACGCCTTTGTGTCCGAAAACACCAGACATTGCAAATATTTTATTCGACGTAATGAACACCAATTCGGATAATTACTCTACGTATGCGGATTACGCCCGACGCTCGATACTTCGATTACGCAAAGTGCGCGGACTCAGTGAAGAGCTTGTTGTCCGTGGCATTGTGGATCCTCACATTAGAGCATCAGCTATTAATGCTAAGTTGTCACCTAACGACATAGTTGAATTTTTGTCCATTTATGTAAAACAGCCTACTTCTAGGACACAAAGTTCACATCCTACCCCCAAAATAGTTCTGTTAAAAGTAATCACGCGGGTAATTAAGAGTAATTAGAAAGCGTAGGCTTGAGGAGGGTAATGTTTTGGGTCCCCTATGTTGTTTCGAACGCCGTTGTTGCGACACACGCTGTTGCGAATTATTTTTCCACTGCCTCACAGGTTCGAAAGCTCATGGACTCGAATGAAGTAGTCGCGAAAGACGCTGTTTCGAAAAACATTTTCACTGCCTCATACGCTCGAATGCTTGTGAATTCGATTTATTTAGTCATAAAGTGTACAGAAAAATATTTAAGCAGTAATTTAAAAAAATCAACAAATTCGGTGTCAACATCAACATTTAATATTATTATTAACAAAGTAACAATCAAAAAAATATTAGTACCTCAACTGTACATTTTTTTCTATGAGTACTTAACACAAAATCTAAGACTGATCTTTATAAAAAATTGTCTAGGTACCTAAGTGGTATTAATTATTAGAGGTATTTTTCAGAAATTAATCAATTGCACATGTGTTAGTTTTAGTTAGTTGTAGAATCTGTTGATTTTATTTAATTACTGCTTAAATATTTTTCTGTACACTTTATGACTAAATAAATCGAAATCACAAGCATTCGAGCGTATGAGGCAGTGAAAATGTTTTTCGAAACAGCGTCTTTCGCGACTACTTCATTCGAGTCCATGAGCTTTCGAACCTGTGAGGCAGTGGAAAAATAATTCGCAACAGCGTGTGTCGCAACAACGGCGTTCGAAACAACATAGGGGACCCAGTGTTTTTCGTGTGGCGTGGCCGGACATAAACAGGCTGCTTGCAATAAGAAACTGAAGGTCGATGAAAATACGAATACCAGCAATTCTGTTTCCAAACCGGTGTATGTGCCCCTAAAATCTGAACCTTGTTCTTTTTGCAAAAAACCTGGCCACAAAGTAGATAACTATTTCGTAAAACAAAAATCAGAATCGCGCAATCAAAATAACGTTAATTTTTGTTTAGAAAATAAGACTACCCGCAATAACGACGTTGTAGTAGCCGTTATACAGGGTATACCGGTGGATGTATTAATCGATAGTGGGTCAACCATATCGCTTATATCATCGTCACTGCTGAAACATTTCAAGTGTGCGCACAAGCCAGCATTTCGCGTATTGTGAGGATTGGGAAGTCAAGAAATCGAAAGCACTTCCTATGTCATTTTACCAATTGAATTTGACGGTTTAACACTTGAGGTAGATTTATTTGTCGTGGCACCAGAGTTTGTGAATACACCTATTATTGTGGGAACCGATGTGCTCAATAGGGAGGGTGTTCAATACGTTCGCACGCGCAATTTTCAATCTCTTACTAGAAGGGTAGACAGTGCGGAAGAGGTGATGACTGTTCAGTATGACGAGCCAATACCGATCAACACGCCTCTCATAGGTGATCAGTTACAACGTCTAGAATAGAATAGAATAGAATAGAATAGAATAGAATATCATTTATTTGCAAATATGGGTTATACATAGGTAGGTAGTAGTTGGTTTTCATCAGAGTTCTGCCATATTTCACCATTCGGCATGCAAACATTTCCATTATAAAAACTACTCCATATGATAAATGAGTTTTCTGCATATTTCATATCCGGTACCGCGACATCTACCGTAAATACAGGGTGTATGACGATTAAACTGAGCAACAATACTCCCGTCAATTACCGTCCTTATCAAATGTCTCATTGAGAAACGCTTCGTGTTCGTGAGATAGTTAAAGATTTGATCATCAAAGGTGTTATTCGCGAATCAGAGTCTGACTATGCAAGCCCAATTCTTTTGGTCAAAAAGAAAGACGGATCGGATAGGATGTGTGTAGATTTCCGTAAGCTGAATGAAATCACTGTTAAGGATCGCTTTCCATTACCGCGAATTGACGATTACATAGACCGATTAAGACGTAATAAGTACTTCACCAGTCTCGATATGGCAACTGGTTTTCACCAAATTCCTCTTCATAAGGAGTCTGTTGCAGTCACTGGATTCGTTACACCTGAGGGCCATTTTGAATATCTAAAAATGCCCTATGGTTTGGCCAACGCTCCGGTGGTATATCAACGCTTCATATCAAAGACGTTGCGCAAATTTATCGACTCTGGTGATGTACTTGTCTACATAGATGATGTCTTGATTTTGAGCTAGACGGTGGACCAGGGTTTCAATCTTTTGTACCAGGTTCTTAGAGCTTTAACGGAATCTGGGTTTTCTGTTAATTTGAAAAAAATGTTTCTTTTTAACGACTGAAATAGAGTATTTAGGACGTAGAATTAGCCAAGGTCAGGTACGACCGAGCTCCAGCAAAATAAAGGCCCTTGTTGACTGCCCTGAACCGAAAAACGTTAAACAGGTCCACCAGTTTCTAGGCTTAGCTAGCTACTTTCGTAGGTATATACCGGGTTTCGCTCAGAGGACTGCTTGTATCGCGGCCCTCACTAAGAAAGGGATACAATTTAATTGGGGAAAAGAACAGCAGGCTGCTCGAAATGAAATACTTGAGTGTTTGACTAATGAACCCGTCCTAGCAATATATGACCCTTCTTTGCCGATAGAAGTCCACACGGACGCTAGTTCCATCGGTTACGGACCTGTCCTATTTCAAGTGCACAATGGCGGTCACAAGCGAGTGGTTGCCTATTTCAGCAAGCTTGCACAAGGCGCGGAAAATAAGTATCATTCATACGAGTTAGAAACCCTCGCAGAGATAAAAGCTTTGCAGCATTTTAGACCTTACCTTGTGGGTGTGCGTTTCACCGTTATTACAGACTGTAATGCGTTGAAGCTCACACAGCGCAAGAGAGATTTATTACCTAGGGTAGCCCGAAGGTGGGTCTACCTTCAAGACTTTAATTTCGGTTTGGAATATCGCAAAGGCACACTTATGTGTCATGCTGATTATCTGAGTCGGAACCCTGTCAATATCTGTACCATTCAGAAACCTCAGAATTGGGCACGTATTGCATAGGCTGCCGATGAAGATACTCAAGCTCTCATACAAAGACTCAATGACGGGCAACTGGATGCCACGCGATATATTGTCAAGAACGATGCTCTTTACGTCAAGTATTCCCCTACTGGCGAATCTTCCCGTTACCTTTGTTATATTCCTAAAGGACATCGGCTTAGTCTCCTTCGTGTGTTCCATGATGAACATAATCATTTTTCGGTTGACAAAACGGTTGATTTAATTACAAAGCACTTTTGTTTCCCTGGGTTGCGGAATTTTGTTTTAAAATACATTTCACATTGCCTAGTGTGTATTGCGCATAAGAAGGTGGCACGAGCCCCATTTCAATCTATTAGTTCTTGGGAAAAGCCAGACCTACCCTTCGAAACTATTCACATAGATGCCTTGGGACCTCTCCCTGAAGCCGATGGGTACCGTCATGTCCTAATAGTCATTGATGCCTTTTTCAAGTTTTGTCTCCTATACCGTATGTATCGGCAGGATGCGAATGAGTTTTTTTTTTCTGGTGGGAAATCATCAAATGACCCGCTCCCGCTCTGGGTGGAGCGGAAGGGAGTGTCAGACTCTTACTGACTAAAACCCACCCATGTTCCTTCCTTCGCCCTTTATGTTCCGGGGTAGCGGTAACCCTTTCGGACAATTCCGCTGATGCAAATGAGTTAAAGCAACATTTTAACAATGTGATATCCCTATTTGGAACCCCCAAATTAATAGTAGCTGATAGAGGCCGCATGTTTCAAAGCGCTGAATTTCTTAACTGGGTTCAAATATGGGTTGTGATACACACTTCATAACGCCTGAGATGCACCAATCTAATGGGCAAGTTGAGCGTTATTGTCGAACAGTTTTAAATATGATACGCGTTGAAACTAACTATCGACAAAACGCATGGCCGACTGTCATTTGGAAAATCCAGTTGGTACTGAACATTACCAACGAGCGAGCGGGCATGCATAAAGCATTTCTCAGGGAGAAAAAAAAAAAAAAAAAAAAGGGTGCCTGAAGACGGGTGTCGTCATAAGTGGCTGTCTGAGGTCATTATTTCACACACTGTTTTTGATAAACAATAGGGAACAAATAAATTGGGACATGGACAGGCACGGAGCATAGAATTAAGAAATATTGCAACTCATTGTATTCTAAATATAGGAATAATGTTGGCCCTTGTGATTGATTTTAAAGGATCCGATGCTGCTCTAAACAAATCATACCGCTGTACTCGTTGAAAGTACTACATTAGCTGCAGATGTGATGTGCTGATGTGTAGGAATTAAATAAATGAAATACTTAGTAACAAATGCTTACCATTATTTCCAGCTAGTTGCAGTGGGGATCCAATGACCCTCCGTTCCCGGCATTCAGAAGTTGAACCTCGAGAAGCAGCAGGCTCAGTAGAAAAAATGTATTCGCAATTTTTTTTTTATGTGATACACGAGTATAAATTTTAGTTATGTACACCCTGAACACTTAATAAAGTAAAATACATAAAGACAGAGGAGCACACAGGAACTGCTTACATCATTTATTTAGTCATTTCTTCCAGCAGACCTGCAATGGCGATGGGAGAGTTGGCTGAGAAATGTAGACACAGTGTATGTTCTATGTTACGGGGTTGGTTTCCGCACTTAGTCCTTCAGGTGGACCATTGTGCATGGGCCATGACAGCCGTCGGTGGTTATTCCACCCAGCCCACCTCCCTCCAGAAGCTTATTAAATCTCTACTCCGAAGTGGTATCTGCTGTTTCCTGCTACGAAGTTACTATTTGGTTCGGTCGGTCCCGTTCCTACACTCCTACACTCTTTCGAATATTTACAATGGTCCCGACCCAACTGTGCCGATCCGAACGTTTTCGCTTTTTTCAGTAATATTCGGATCGGCCATGTGTCGGTCCGATCCGATCATTCGCACTTTGCACTTCGGACCCCCTGGTCGAGAACATTGTGTAAGATCTGAGAGGTGTCCCGAGGGTTTCTGACCTAATCTGGGTGACGCCTGTGCACTCAAAGAGCTCATGTGCGACGTTTTCATCAGCCTCCAGGCAAGCTCTGCACAGGGGGCTGTCCGTTATGCCTATCGTGTGAAAGTGTTTGTTTAGTGAGCAGTGTCCCGTTTTTTTTTTTTTTTTTTTCGGGATGGGAAATCATCAAATGACCCCTCCCGCTCTGGGTGGAGCGGAAGGGTGTCAGACTCTTACTGACTAAAACCCACCCATGTTCCTTCCTTCGCCCTTTATGTTCCGGGGTAGCGGTAACCCTTTCGGACAATCCCGCTGCCCCGGCAGGCTTCGGCCCTGAGGGGCCCCTCGTTATGCTGATATCTCTTTGAGGCGCGCGTGGAACACTTACGCGCCGTCCGGCACGGGCCTGGTCCTGATCGGGCGGTGAGCTACCCATTGCTCTCCGCCCGCAGGCCCGCGCCTACGGTGGCCGGTAGTCGTCGCTCGACTCCCGACGCCCGGGGCGTCTCCCGCGGCGGCTGGGACGGGAGGCTCTCTCCCTCATCCGTCCCGCCACCTCCTTCGCTAGCATGACTGCTTCGCAGAAGGAGGCGACTGCCTCCCACTCCCTCCCGCTCCGGACCATGGCTTGCACCAGGGCCGGGCGCGAGAGGCCGCCGCCGCTGCCGATCGCCTCTACGAGGACACGGCGGTGCTCCGCCCAAGCGGGGCAGACCTCCACCGTGTCCTCTGGGCGATCCTGGCAATGGTGACACCCGGGCGTTTCCTCCCGCCTGATGATGTGCAGGTATCTTCTCGTCCAACTTACCACAGTGTCTCAAGACGAAAGTCTATGACCAGTGTGTGTTGCCAGTGATCACATACGGGACTGAAACGTGGTCGCTCACAATGGGCCTCATCAGAAGGCTTAAAGTCACTCAAAGGGCAATGGAGAGGGCTATGCTCGGAGTTTCCTTGCGTGATCGAATCAGAAATGAGGACATCCGCAAGAGAACCAAGGTTACCGACGTAGCCCGAAGAATTGCCAAACTTAAGTGGCAGTGGGCAGGGCACATTGCTCGCAGAACGGATGGCCGATGGGGCCGAAAAGTTCTGGAGTGGCGACCGCGAACCGGAAGACGTTGCGTTGGAAGGCCTCCCACTAGGTGGACCGATGACCTGGTGAAGGTTGCGGGAATCCGCTGGATGCGAGTCGCACGGGACCGGTCAATGTGGCGACACTTGGGGGAGGCCTATGTCCAGCAGTGGACGTCTATCGGCTGAAATGATGATGATGATGATGATGATGTGCAGGAACCTCCCGAAACTTCCGTGTCCGGTGAGGACCTGCGTCAGGCGGTAGGTGAGGGCGCCGTGGCGCCTCTCTAGCCACTCCTCAAAGAGGGGTCTTATCGCCGCTATCGCGGCGTGCCCTGCGCTGGGTTGCGACAGTCGCTCTTTCCATGTCGCCATGAGATCGAGCCGGAGGTCCGTCCGCTCCGCAGCAATTTGCCGCGGGAGTGGACTGTCAGAGTAGGTAAGATATGAATTCCGTAATGTTGTTTTTCCATCTTTTTGCAACTAAAAATCCTATCCCATACAGTCCTCCACTTTGTCCATTATAACAGAATATGGTGTTTTCTCTCTCTATTGTGTCTTCCCCGTTTCTTCTCACTTCTGATAAGCCAACAATATCCCAGTTGATCTCAGTCAGCGCATTTTCGAGCTCAAGCAGACGATCTTCAAATTTCAAGGTACGAATGTTGTAGGTAATAACGTTAAGTATTTTATCGGTATCCGATTGATTTGCCGTGGTCGTTGAACGGAGGATCGATCTCGCCCGGGGATTCTTAGCACCCCTGTCCTGGGCGAGGTTCCCCATCGTCATCAGCTGCAACACCACTGGAGCCGCCGGGCATTTGGGGCCTTTTGTTCTTCTTCTTCATCATGTTTGTGGAGGGGATTAGACATTTAACCCATCACGCTTGTCTAATGCGGGTTGACGGGTGAACAGTGAACCTGCTCACTCGGTTCGTGGGTGCCGCAGTTAACAGTCATATTTACCTTCATCACCCTAAAATTGACGTCCTGTTCTTACGCCAAGTGTCCAACTCAGGCCATTCGCAAATTGTGGCAGTTCGCATGCCCTAAGTTGGTTTTTGTTTACTCTAGTAAACAAAAACCAACTGCACGGGATGATCCTGCACGGGATGATAAGCAGCTCAAACATTCTACGTTTTTCTATTGATCCCAGATCAGCATGGAAGACTGTTATATCTACTGTTATTTGATATTTTGTATACAGAAGCTGTTGGTGTACCTTTATAAATAAATAAAAAAATAAATACGAGTACCTCTTGGTAAGACTTGTTGTCAGAATTTCGGGCTTCTGACGTCCCCGTAACGACTGTCAAAGATCCACGAATGGCAGCCAGGACCAACGGCTTAACGTGCTTTCCGAGGCACGGAGGGCTCTTGGTATGTAAACATGGTCACCCATCCACGGACCAACCGCGGCAAGCGTAGCTTAACCTGATCGATCGACCCGCCCCTCATTGATCAGAATCAACATTCTCTTCGCATTATTGAGCAACAAGCTCCAGTGCCTCAAGAATAGACACCCCTGGAGGTATAGGCAGAATCATTTCAGTGCAGTTTTAAGGGTGGAGGTGCCATAACAATAAGTAAAACAAAACACTTATTCCTGATTAACACAAACATAATTTATTAATCAAAACATCCTAAATAAGAAGAATAAAATTAAAATAGCAAAACTTGCCACCTTATACAACAAATATAAGTACAAGGGCACAAAAATGTACAATAGGACTTTAAAAACAATTTGTTTTTTCTTTGCGTACACCGTGCCTTTTAAACCGTCTTTTATTACGTACTTCCGTAGACCTAAGACCCAGGTTATCATGTACTCCTGCCAGTCAATTTTAGTGGTATCAAAGTCAAATATTGCCTTATCTATTGTCGAGAGATTTTCATAAAGATTCGCCGTGTTATTGTCCACAAAATGCCAATTGTTGACCGTAAAGTAGGATAAGGCTATCGACATCTTGTACATTTTTGTATATAGTTTTACGAATCTGTGGACAAAAAAAGTATAATTAATTAACTAGAAACCGTTCTAACCACTGACCTATATTATACAAGTACGCTGCACTAAAATATACTTTATGAAATGACAGTTGTTTTTTGTGCCAATTAATTAGGTACGTCTCTGATGATATATCATCAGAGACGTCGGTCAAAAACGTGGAATCAGACTTTTTTGTGTATTTTGTGGTTACTAAGAGATATTATTTAATTTTTATATTAGAACATTTTTATCCTGAGAGTATGCGCATCTTGTAAAACTCGCTATCAAAAATATTGGTTCCACGGACTCTCACGTTGCTATCAGCGCGAAAATCAAATCTGATAATTTTGTCATCGATAGTATGAAGTCCAACGTACTTATATATTATAGGTAAGTGATCTTAATCCATAATCAGGTTATAATATTTCCACTGCTGGGACACACGGCTGTTCTGTATATAAGGAAGTAGGCTGTTCTGCAAAGCTAAGGTTTCCTAGAAAAGCGGTGACCCACATAGCGTCCGCAATTTACTGGTGAATGACGTCACTGAAACGTTGTTTATGAAAGTAAGTCGGTGTTTTCCTAGAGAACGTTTTTGACACCGTAAAGTCAAACCCCGCTGCACAAAGATTTAAATCCCTAGATTTGCCCTCTATACCCTTTCCATTAGGTAAACCGTTTTTTGACAGATGGAACTTGTGATTGCAGCAACACAATACATTGATTGATACACATACGGTATTATAATATCTGTAAGAAGTCATAAATAAGGTAATTCAATAAGATAAGGCAGTTTAAAATTAATTATATTTGACGAAAGATTCGTCACCGTCGTTGAGACATAATTGGAGTTCCGAAATAATACTCGCCAAACTTTGGTTTACACTTGTAATTACTGTTACAAACTTAGAACACAAAATAATCTAGGATGCCTAAGATCTAGATGAATTAGAAATTAGGAACGCGGGAAGTTTGGTGCGGAGTAACAGCCAACCACTCAATCTGTCGGTTCGACCAAAAAGTGCGCACTCCACCGTCGCACCCGGCGTCCATCTTTTCTCGTCCAGGTTAGCCAACCTAACTGTCAGTGTCTACCATCATTCAAGAACTAATTCGGTCATGCGTTCGGTATTGCCATTAGGTACCCCACTCCACACTAACCATCCCTAAGTTATTACTTGACGTTCCTAAACGAACGACTAACTGTCATTCGACTTAGTTGCTGTAAAGGAAGATAAATGGCATTAATTTAAACTGAGGTTAGATACGCGATGTGTGCGTTGACGTTTCGACATATTTATTTTATTACGCATTTTAAAGTTAACTTTTACGTAATCTGGAATAGTTCGTAGTACGTTTTAAGGCGGCTGTCAAAAAACCGTTAACCTACTGGACAGGGTATATAATATTTGCCACTCTCTCTTCTCTCAGTTCGATGGGAAGGCAATCCGACACGATCGGAGAGAGATCAGTCTCAGGACAAACGGCTTAACGTGATAACGGCTAGGTACGAGGGTATCACACCGCCAGCTTCCAAACTCTGGAACTAACAAATTCATAATGGAAAACCATAGTATCACTTTGCCTGACCTGGGAATCGCACCCGGGACCGCTCAACAGTCGCGCTTGCGACCACGAGACCAACGGGCCAGTTAAATGACCTCCACAACACAGTTACTGGGTAACACGATGATTGTCAGACTTTCGGGCTTCCGACTACACGAAACGACTGAAGAGGTTGCATAATGTTCAAAAAAATCTTACCTCCTCTCCTTTCCAAGAATTAAGCATATTCCATCAACAATATATGCAGGAATCAGATGTAGAATCCAGGACAAAATCCAGAACAGAATAGGATTATTTGTGTTCCAAACGAAATTGTACCCTACTGCAGCTGGCGAAGGGTAGTTATCTTTAACTGTGGTAGATAAAATATGTACGATGCTACCTGTGAAATAAGAATTAAAATGCTAAAACGACTGTAATCTCCGGGGATAGGATTTTTGTACGGAACCTGGCATACCTACCTGTCCGGCATTTTGATTTTTTTCAAAATGATGACCACGCATGTGACCTATATAATCGATAGCTGACTTCGATGCAAACCGAAAATATAATATTACCACGATCAAATTGTTCAAAACGCAAGTAAAAAAATGGATGTCACGTGATCAACTTTGAACGTTAATATCTCGGAAACGTGACGCTTTACGGGGTTAGATCTTAGTATGTTTTCTATTTGCATTGACGTCAGCTATCGATTTATATAGGAATCATCCGTGGCCGCCATTTTGAAAAAAATACAAAATGGCGGACATGTCCACGTGGCACGTGTCCTTCAAAGCCCTTTACAGACTGAATTTTGAGTTTAGTTTGCTAATTGGTTACGCGTTTCATTGGAATACGAACTTAATTCTTGTTTGTAAAGGCTTACCAACTAAATACATATATCGGAGGCAGACTGTATAATTCGTCATTATACATACGGTACCGTCCGTTTGCATACTGACGCCGTTATGTGTAATGCCTAAGACAAAATGTATAACGCCTAGGCATTATGTAAAAGTCCTTGAAACGTATACATAGTACCTAGGCGAATTGATACAAGTAGTTTCATTTTCTACCACCTGGGGCACTGCTAAACGGATAGCACAAAAAAGTTCAGTAATTATAGATAACCGCTGAACGTTGTTCAGTTGTTATACATAACGAAGCTGTTTTGTAAAACAACTAGCGGTTTCGTAAAACAGCGGCTTCTACAATCCACCTGCGACATATATACAAGCTGACTTTTTTACAGTTTGGACAAAAACAGGACATACAAGGTGAACGGAGTAGAAGCCTATGGCACGGAAATCCTTTTTTTTAAACCTAAAATAAATACTATTACTTATTTGAATTAAACTTATAATAATAAAACTAATTATCAAATTATCAATGTCATCGTAGCGACATAACATACCTTTGATTGAAGCTATCGGCCGGCTTCAATCAAAGGGTTGAATGTAAAAAAAGGAGAGATTTCTCTGCCATAGACTGCTACACCGTTCACCTTTTATACCCTGTTTTTGTCGAGACGATAAAAAAAGCCAGCCGGTATACAGGGTGACTGGTAATTTGACGTATTTCTTCCAGCATGTGACAGTGGGACTCATTTGCAACAATTAAGCACCCCATAATGCCTAGGCGACAATTCATGAGATTCGAGAAAACCCTAATTTTAGTATTTTTGAATAGTCCCTAGAATTTGTGACTAAATATCACTTTTTCCTAAACTCTCACATTGAATAGTCTTCATTGCTATTTCATTATGTACCTAATACTTTAACAAACCTTTCGATGTTACCAAATTCTCTAAAACATCAAACAGCTAAAAGTTATAGGAAGAAGTTTATTAGCCAAGCCATTTTTAAGGTGAAACTTCGTGGGTTTTACACCTGCTTCCCAAAGACCACAACTCACACTAAAATGTTGCTGGGTAGTCAAAAAGTAGAAGGATAAGATAAACCAGTTAATTATTTCGATTATCACATCATTTTTAAATATTTCAACAATTTGCAAATTCGACCTTTGCCATTAACGATTGTTTCATTGGCACCTATAAATATTTATTAAACTTTGTACCTCTTTAGAATAGAATAGAATACTCTTTATTGTACACCATACAAATTATGAAACATAAATATATAAATTTTTTACAAAGGGTGACACAACACATCACACTCATCTTTACATAGCTGATTAAATGAAGAACACGTCTTCATAATAAATTTCCCCGTAATTTGTACGCTTCATCATCAGTACACAGAGGTTTTACTTACAATTCTCGCTAGTGTACCTTCAGGTCAACCTTCCCCAAATACCAACAGGGTATTTAACACATTTCTATGTCATGTAGCCAGATTCTCGCGACCAGGTCACAAGTTGAGTCGCAACTATCGAGTGGTTAGTCGTAGTCGATGAGAGATGTCATAATCACTGATCACTTGCCGCTTGGTTCGCGACCTGATGGCGACGGCCTGGCTACACGACGTAGGAATGATTGCTGGGTGGTGAGGAGGTAAAGGGATAACATAAATCAGTTAATTAATTCGATTATGACATCATTTTTCATTTTCTTAATATTTCAACAATTTGCAAATTTGACCTTTGCCAGCATTATTGACTGTTTCATTGGCACCTTTAAATATTACTTTAATTTTTGTATTCCTCGTTATACAGCTGATTAAATGAAGATGTCGTCCCCATAATTTGTAGGCTTAATTTCATAGTAAAATTTTGAGATAACTGCTGCCAAAGTTCGTGAACGTAGATGATTTTTGGATATCAAAAAAATAAATGGCAGGGGGTGTTACTAACACCCCCTATTTTTTTGATATTTTCTATGTACAGAATTTTCACTTCTATAGATTTATTATAAGTATAGATTGTTACTAGACCGACACCGAACCCAAAAACGTGATTAAAAAAATTTTTGTCTGTCTGTCTGTCTGTCCGTCTGTCTGTCTGTCTGTTTTTTTTTTTTTTTTTTTTTTTTTTTTCTAATAAAAACGTTTCCCCACACTAGGATTTTCTCCTGTATCGTGGGTGTGCGTTTACAAACATTTAAACTCACATACACAAACAGCCAGACCCGGAACAACTACTTGTAGGTCATACAAATATTTGTTCCGTGCGGGAATCGAACCCGCGCCTCTCAGCGCAGCAGTTAATCGCTTAACTACTGCGCCAACCGTGCCGTCCGTGTTTGTTCAGGCATCACGCAAAAACTACCGGTTCGATTACGATGAAACTTGGTATAATTATTCTTTAATATCCTGGGCACCACACAGGGTACTTTTTATCCCGGAAAAGTATATACAATAAAAAACAAACTTAATTTTGCGGTTCGATCCCTAAATCCGATTACTGTACCAACCGCAAATAATAAGTTTGTCGTAGGTTACGTCACCCGCAGTGGAGTTCACTAATATAATAGAATATAGAAAGCGGCCGTAAGGGGCGCTGCACACGGCTAAGATACCTACTGTAATATTTTATCTTAAGATACAATATCGCAAAATCCCGAAAAACTAATATCTTAGTTTTTAGGGATTTTGCTTATTTATTGAGTTTAGATTAGTTATCATCAGAAATAGGTTTATTTAGGTAGGTAGGTATTTTATTTTCTGTTATCGAGTTTTTTTTTTTTTTTTTAATTAGGTAGGTTATGTTACTTATGTATACTTTTATAAGGTGTAGACGTAAATAATAAATAATGATTAAGATCTCATAATTCATTCATTTCTGAATGAATTATGAGGTCTTAATAATTATTTTCAAAAACAACTACCTTTTGAAGAGTGAAGTGGGGTCTTAAAAAATAACAGATTTGACTAAATGCGTATGAAAATGAAAATATACACGCCAAGTACACACGGCTACACATCAAGCTATGCATTTCCAGTTTTAGCTGACCTCGCATTGTATAGGTTTTTCGTACAATCAGAAGGCAGCTTATACTGGTTTTGTATAGCTTGATGTGTAGCCGTGCGTACTTACTTAAAAAACAATATTTTTTTTGTTTGTCTGTTTGTTGCAGCTAATCTTCGAAACTGCTGGACCGGTTCTGACGGGACTTTCACTGGCAGATAGCTGATGTTATGGAGTAACATAGATTTAATTATTTAAACTTTTTGCATACAAAAAAGGTACAAAGGCTGACTTAATGCCTTAACCGATTCCGTGCGGATGATGCCGCACAGGCACCATGTAAATGTATTGCGTATGGCGTATGATGCCCGAGAGGATACAAAACTAAAACATAAAAAACTCGGCTAAAACGATATTTGTCAAGTGTCCCGTAAATAAATTTGTCTTTATTTGTCACCCATATCATGCCCACAGTGTTCGTTTCAAGTAATTTCGTAAATTAGCAGACTTCAGGGGTTGAAAACCTAGTGGTCGTCTTTTCGGTGTTCGTGAAATTATCTTTTGTTAATTTTTCTGTGCATGTTCTGTGGAAACACGAAAAAAAGCTAAAAGTTACAATTCACGGCGGATGATTCCCCAGGGGAATCATCTAATTCTCTGGCGCTTGGTGCCCCACAGGTATCACGGAATTTTTGTTCGACGCCAGGCACTAAAGATTGCTACAAAGACCTCCGCACGGAATCGGTTAATAGGCTGTATAGGCTACTTTTTGTTTCGGTAGCATGTTCCCGTGGGATAATTTCCGACATCCACGCGGGCGAAGCCGCGGGCAGAAGCTAGTAGTTAATAAACTTCTTCCTTTAACTTTAACTGTTTGATATTTTAGAAAATTTATTTATACCAAAAGGTGTGTTAACGTATTAGGTACCGAACGGAATGGCAAATAAAGCAATTCAATTAAAGAATTTAGAGAAAATTGATATTTACTGATGAATTCTGGGAAATTTCCAAAAACATATTAAAATGGATTTTTCTCGTATCTCATGAATTTTCGCCTAGACACTATGTGGTGCTTAACTGTTGCAAATGGGTCCCACTGTCACGTCCTGGAAGGAATTCGTCAAATTACCAGTCACCCTTTTGAAATGATATGCAAAATAATAATCCGCTATCTTATGCAAATGTGAACAAGCAATAAACTTTATTTGGTTCATAATTCTAATAAACTTTCGATAGGCCCGTGCGGCTGTTACCACTACAAAAGAGATTGTCTTTCAACCCAACTCACTCCATCGAACAGGATTCCTGGTCGTAGCTACAGTATAAATCCTCGGCTTCCCATCCCCAGTAGCAGCTCTCTTGGCCGTCTCCCAGGCCGCAGTTATGATGGCGTTGTTCACGTGGTCCACGGGGACCAGGCCGATATGCACGTGAACATCCGAATAGACTACGCGCATAAGACCCAGGACGGGACCCACGACGACCTGGAATGGTTGGTACCAATATATTACATGAAACGACTGCCTATCTGACTTTTCACAACCCAGTTACTGGGTAATACGATACCCCATGGTAAGACTGGTTGACCGAGAAATGAGGAAAATGTCGTGAGGAAAGTTTTGAGTATGAATTTCGATGGCTATTAGAGCTTCTGACGACTCGTAACGACTGCCAAAGGTCCACGAATGACACAGCAGGAACCGACGGCTTAACGTGCTTTCCCAGGCAAGGAGGGGTCTTGATAAAGATGTTCACCCATCAACGGACCAACTGCGGCAAGCGCAGCTTAACCTGATCGATCGACCTGTGCGGCTGTTATTACTTAGCCACAAGCCCCTCTTGGTTTTGTTATTGTTATTAATAATTAATTGTTTATTTATTTTACTTCAAACGTCCTAGTTTATCATTTGTGACTTCAAGTTACAGCTATAATAATTCCTCTCTCTGGAGCCCAGACCGCCGGTAGCTTGGACCCTGTTCCCGATACCGGGGGGTACTATGTTTTATATTTGTTGAGACCGCTCGCGCTTCACTCAACATCGCCGCGCGCTGGCGGCAGTGAACGAGGGGTGCGGGGACAGCGGGGAATCAGCTGGCCAACGGCCGAGCGCGACCCCCCGCGCCGCACCGCCGCGACAGTCAGCTGTTGTTCTCCATAATACACGGCTGCGCTAGCGCGTCTTAAATTCTCTCTTAACATCTTGTTTTAAATGTTCAACCGACCGTTGTAATTTTATATTTTTTATTACTTCATTATACTTGTTATACAGTCCACTATAATTTCATTTTGCTCCACCACGACCTATCGTCGCGATCATTGGTCCTTCTACCGTTAGCGTTTTGAACCGAACAAAGAAAAAAAACGGCAATTTTTTAAATTTAAATTCAACGGTTTGTCGGTTCGAGAACAAAGGATCTTCGAGTTCAAGTTCACAAGAGGTCTTCATTTTCTGCGTGTCATCGCCTGCATTTGGTCATCGTGAACGTCGATACGGCGACAGCCGTCTTCATCGACTTCAAACCAACGGGCGACGCAAGAAAAGATCGTCGGAACCTGGGGCAAGAAGACTTAGAAGACAACTTCACTTCAACATTCATCAACTGGAATTGGAAAAGTTCCAGGATCTATACGTCGGAGTCACAGCCGTCAGCTCATCATCAGAGGTTGACAGTATAAAACCGTGAGAACGTTCCAATTCCTTTGTTCCAACATTTCCCTTTCAATTAAGTAGTAATTTCGTCAATTTAGTAATTTCAATCTTCAGCCCATCAACTTGTTTAAACAGTTTCCATTGTTTATACAGTAGGTAGTTTAATATTTTTTATTCATTAGATTTTTTTTTTCAATCACAGTCTTATTATCTATCACATTCCTCTTACTCTTAATCATATTCATTGCTGTTTCAGTTTAATTCTTATTTAAATGTTTCTAAGTCTTGCGAAAAGTTGAGTGAGGTACAAGTCATCGAAATCGAATACCGACTTAATATATTTGAAAGCCTTTATGAGAAATATGAGTTTAGAGTTCCTGGAAGGATTTGGGGGAGGCCTTTGCCCAGCAGTGGGACAGTATAGGTTAATTTAAAAAAAAAATGAGAAATATGATGCATTACAGGATGAATTGGAGGCGTTGGTGGATGACCCTAGCGAGCAATATGCGGAACGCGAAGAATTTGAAAAGCTGTACTACGGCTTGGTGGCTTCTGCACGCCAGCTGATCACCGGTGCAAGAAGGCTTCTTACGGGGGACTCCGCAAGCGAGGTGGATTCTTGTATTACTAGTACACACAAACACAATTCAATTCGTTTACCTAAAATTGACTTACCCAAGTTTTCAGGTAGCTATCATGATTGGCTGGAGTTCAGGGATACCTTTGTTTCTATAGTACACAATAACACATCCTTGGATAAAATAAATAAGTTACACTATCTGCGTGCTTCTTTAAAGGGTAGTGCTTCTCTTGTTATTGATAACGTTGACTTCAGGTCAGAAAACTACGACGCTGCCTGGAAGTTACTCTGTGAGAGGTATGACAACAAAAGATTGCTTGTTAACAATCATGTGCAAGCGCTCTTTAACGTTCAGCCTATAGATAGAGAGTCAAGTAAGTCACTACGTTACATAATTGACGCAACAAATAAAAATCTTAGGGCTTTGGCCACCCTTGGTCAACCCGTTCAAAACGCCTTCGTTGATGTGCTTATCATTTACATAATGACCAGTAAGCTCGACCATGTTACAAATCGTCAGTGGGAAGAGCACAGAAACACTTTTTCCGAACCTCCTACGTTATCTGCGTTTACTAGCTTCATCAGTGGCAGAGCTGACTTACTGGAGACACTTGAGGAGTCTAAGCCTATAGCAACAGCTAAGAATGAACACACTACACCTGCGACCAAATCTAAGAGCAGTGCTGTGGTAACTGAAAAGTCATTAAAACCATTGTCATGTCCCATGTGTCGTCAGGATCATTTTATTTTTGCATGCGAGCAGTTTAAAAGTCTCTCGGTACAGGCTCGTATTACAAAGGCTCAGGGTTCAAAAGTGTGCATAAATTGTCTTCGTCCAGGTCATGATGTCTCTAGATGCAAACTAGGTCATTGTAAATATTGTCGTCAAAAACACAACACTTTATTACATGTCGATAGTGATAATGTTCTTCCTAGTGCACACAACACTGCATTATCAGCTAGTCAATCGTTTACATCTCGAGTAATTTTACTTTCCACAGCGCTCGTGAGGGTGACCGGTGCTGACGGTAACCACCATACAGCACGACTCTTGCTGGACAGTGGAAGTACAACAAATTTCATCTCGGAGGACTTTGTTCGTAAACTACATGTTCCTACCTACATTACCAAGTCCAAGGTAACAGGTATAAATTATCAAGTCTCTAGTTGTACTCAGGGGTGCTCAGTGTCATTAAAATCGATTGATGATAGTGAGTACGAACTGAACATTGACTGCCTCATATTGCCGAAGGTGTCAGCATCAGTTCCTAATACTGTAGTTGATACCAGCAATATTCGTATACCTACGAACGTGCGTCTTGCTGACCCCACTTATTATGTTCCGTCTTCCATTGGCTGGGCGACACTGGCCGTATCGCATTAGGTACTCATATGCCCACTTTACTTGAGTCAAAATTAGGTTGGCTCATTTCGGGTGCATATCATCAGTCTTATTCCTCTTCACATGTTTGTATGCACAATAATGACTTACAAGTAGATCTAAATCGGTTTTGGGAGTTAGATTCTGTGTCGTCTATACATAAACACTCCGGTGAAGAGAGATCATGTGAGCAACATTTCATAGATACCACATATCGTAATTCTGATGGGCGATTTGTGGTAAGTATTCCCTTCAAAGAGTCACTAGACGTATTGGGTGACTCATACATGATGGCTAAGCAGCGATTCCTATCTCTTGAACGTCGTTTGGATAGAGATCCTCGCCTTAAAAGCCTATATGTTGACTTCATCAATGAGTACATAGAGCTGGGGCACATGTCTGAATCTACTAGGCGCCCACTCGACTCAACATGTTCAAATTATTTACCACATCATGGTGTTCTGAAGGAGTCAAGAACCACCACCAAATTAAGGGTAGTTTTTGACGCTTCCGCCAGAACCACATCGGGTAAGTCCTTTAACGAAATACAGATGGTTGGTCCCCCTATCCAGGATGACTTGTTGTCTATATTGCTTCGATTCCGTCAACATAAAATAGTCATAAGTGCGGACATAGAAAAAATGTATCGACAAACTCTTGTTCACGATAATAATCGTCCTTTACAAAAAATCCTTTGGAGGGCAGAACCAACTCATCCGTTAAAGCAGTATACGCTTAATACCGTAACTTATGGCACGGCATCAGCACCCTTTTTAGCTACCAGGTGTTTACTTCAACTAGCTGAACAGTGCTCAGATTCTTCAGCAAAGTTTTCGATAGCACGTGACTTCTATGTGGATGACTACTTGTCCGGTGGATCATCTGTTTCAGAAACTTTGGAAAAAAGCCGCCGTGTTGACGATGTCCTTCGGTCAGCAAAGTACAATCTTCGGAAATGGCGATCCAACTCCAGTCAGGTGCTGCAGGCGCTCAGCGGTGAACACGACGTTTCTGATGTTGTGGACCTGAGTGACAACGAGCAGTCGAAGACTCTGGGGCTCCTATGGAAGAGCTTAAGTGACGCGTTTTCGTTTTCTATTAACTTAAACTCCATTGACAAGGCTACTAAGCGTCACATCTTGTCCACTATAGCACAAATCTTTGATCCCATTGGTCTTGTCGTTCCATGCATAGTGGAAGCCAAAGTTATCATGCAGCATCTGTGGCTGGCCAAATGTTCTTGGGATGAGCTTGTTCCCACACATATTCAGTATGCCTGGAATGACTTTCAAAATAGCCTGCACCTTTTAAACGAGTTCAAGATACCTCGGTGGGTATTATGTGAATCTGCGTCCCGTCTACAGCTGCATATATTCACTGACGCTTCCGAAAAAGCTTATGGGGCGTGTGTTTATGTTCGCAGTGTTTCGAGTGACGGCGAGGTTACCGTACATCTCCTTACCGCTAAAAGCAAGGTAGCTCCAATCAAATCCACAACCATACCGCGGCTCGAGCTGTGTGGTGCGTTGTTGGGTTCACGGTTGTACTCAAAGGTTCGTCAGTCGATTACATTAGATTTTGAAGAAGTCCATTGTTGGTGTGATTCCACCATCGTCTTGGGATGGTTATCTACCTCACCAACCCAACTAAAGACATTCGTTCGTCATCGTGTGTCTGAAATTCAGGAAACTGTAGAAGAAACGGCTTGGCACTATGTTCCGTCTTCTGAGAACCCCGCAGACCTCGCTTCGCGTGGACTTAGAACTGACAGGCTGTTGTCGTCTTCGTTGTGGTGGTCAGGACCACAATTTCTTGGCAAAGATATGTCTTCAAGGCCTCAATTCCCTGAATCTAATCAACATAGTTCTGGGTTACCGGAAACAGTCTCCTCTTGTCATGTTTCTAATCACATTGTTGAAAGTCCTATTGTTGCGTTATTTTCAAAATTTTCAAACTTTAGCACATTACAACGTGTGACGGCATATGTCATGCGATTCATATTTAAATGCAACAAAAAGTCATTTGAGTCTGGTGCATTAACTTCTACTGAACTTAATAATTCTTTGAACTTGTTATTAAAGTTTAGTCAAATGGAATCTTTCCCGGAAGAGTATCGCTTACTTAAATCAGGTAAACAGTTACCAGCAAAGAACAAGCTATTATCTTTGTCACCTTTCTTTGATACTCTTTCTAATTTAATTCGTGTTGGAGGAAGATTAAACAATTCATTTTATGATTATAACATTAAGCATCCAATTTTATTGTCTAGTTCTCATATAATTTGCATTCTCTTATTCAACATGTTTCATGTACGCCTTTTGCATGCTGGGCCACAGCTTTTGTTAGCCACTGTTCGTCATCACTACTATCCTATTGGGGGTAGGAACTTGGCAAAAAAGATCACACGTCAATGCGTAAAATGTTGCAGAGTCAAGGCCAACACAATTCAGCCTCATCATTCTCCTGCCCTTATCCCAATTTATTTGGGGTCGGCGCAACATGTCTTTTTCTTCCATACTTCTCTATTAGTCGTCATCTCGGTAGTCACCCCCTTTCTAACCATATCATCATTCACACATTCCATCCATCGTTTCTTTGGTTTTCCCCTACTCTTATACCCATCGACATTCATACTCAAAACTCTCCTCACGACATTTTCCTCATTTCTCCGTAACACATGCCCATACCATGATAACCGATTTCCACACAACTTTTCAGCTATCGGTGCCACTTTCAGAGTTCCTCTTATGTACTCATTACTTATTTTATCCATTCGTGTAACACCACAAATTCCTCTTAGCATTCTCATCTCAGCTGCATGCAATTGCCTTTTATTCATCCCTTTTGTGGCCCAACATTCTGATCCATACAAGACAGCAGGTCTAATCATAGTTTTATAGGTATATCTTCCCCTTAAGTTTAAGGGGAATGCGGGAGTCACAGATTGTTCCCGTGACCTGCCGCCATTTCATCCATCCAATGTTAATTCTGTGCTTAACCGTCCGATTTACTTCGGCATCGCTTTGCACGAGTGAACCGAGATACCGAAAGTCGGAGCAGACTGGGAGACTTGCGCCATCAAGCGCTATGGCTCCAGAACTGGAGAGACCGCCGAAATCGCAGAACATATATTCCGTTTTGGTTCTGCTGATTTTCAAGCCAACATTCTCCAGCTTCTGTTGCCATTTCTCCAATCTGCTCTGGATCTCAGGTACATCTTCACCGACGAGAACAATGTCATCGGCAAACAACATGCACCAGGGTGCCTCCTCCTGGATGTCTGACGTAAGAGCGTCCATAATCAACAGGAAGAGGTAAGGACTTAAAGCCGATCCCTGGTGCAAGCCTACAGCCATACTGAACTCGTCGGTATAGCCAACAGCCGACCGGACGTAGGTACGAGATTGACTGTACATACTCGTAGCACGAATTAACTCTACATACTTCCCCGGCAAACCTTTCTCTTTCAAGGCCCACCACAGCACATCACGAGGTACTCTATCATACGCTTTCTCCAGATCAATGAACACCATGTGCAAGTTCTTATGTGCACGTCTGTACTTCTCGCACAATTGGCGGAGTGCAAAAGTGGCGTCCATTGTTCCTCGACCTGGCATAAACCCAAACTGGTTTGGGGTAATCTCACTCTCCTCTCGCAATCTTTTCTCTATTACTTTCTCCCATACCTTCATACTATGTGACATGAGCTTTATCCCTCGATAGTTGTTGCAGTCCTGTACATCGCCTTTATTCTTGAAGATGGGCACTAGGGAAATATTGCACCGTTCTTGTGGGATCCCTCCTTCGTGCAAAAACTTATTGAAGAATAAAGTCAGCCAAGTACATACATCTTCTTTTAAACACTTCCATACTTCGAAAGGTATATCATCATCAGGCTATCATGGGTAATCTCCTAGAGCAGCGTCTACATTTGGAGTTTCCTTTTTTTGACACAGGGGTAGACTACGGCGCCGGTCCCATCATGATAGCTGACCGAAAAGGTAGGGGATGTAGGCTCATCAAATGCTTCATTAGTGTGTTTGTGTGTCTAGCCACGAGAGCCATCCACCTCGAGCTTGTGTCGGACCTTACAAAGGAAGCTTTCTTAGCTGCACTAAACCGATTCATTGCTCGACGGGGAAAACCCCGTAATGTCTTTTCCGACAACGGTACCACCTTTATCGGTGCTTTTAATGAGTTGGCCAGGCTGCTTTCGCAAGACTTAAACTTCAACAACATCGACCCTGGCATAAACTTTTCATTTATACCTGCGTATACTCCGCACTTCGGAGGCCTATGGGAGTCTGCAGTTAAATCCACCAAGCATCATCTACGACGCATTTTGGGTTTAACAAACCGTACCTTTGAGGAAATGGCTACTTGTTTAATTCAAGTTAAGGCTATTTTAAACTCAAGGCCCTTAACTCCACTGTCCAACGACCCTTCCGACCTCGCTCCTTTAACCCCGGCACACTTCCTTATTGGTCGTTCTCTAATTATGCTGCCTCATCCACAGATCCAGAACGCCAACGTCAACAGCCTCCAAAGATTTCGCCGTATAGAATACTTGAAGCAACATTTCTGGGCTCGCTTCTCACATGAATATGTTCTGTGGCTACAGGAGAGAACAAAATGGTGCCGGTCGTCTGGCGAGCTCATGGAAGGAACACTGGTCATCATAAAGGACAAAACCTTACCTCCTCTTATGTGGCTTTTAGGACGCATCACACACGTTCTCCCAGGCAGAGATGGCGTCGCGAGGGTCGCCGACATTCTCACAAGAAAGGGTGTCATCCGGCGCGCCTTCAACACCATCTGCCCGCTGCCGGTTTCCTCTGTTGAAGGCTCTTCAACGGGGGGAGTATGTTGAAACCGCTCGCGCTTCACTCAACATCGCCGCGCGCTGGCGGCAGTGAACGAGGGGTGCGGGGACAGCGGGGAATCAGCTGGCCGACTGTTGTTCTCCATAATACACGGCTGCGCTAGCGCGTCTTAAATTCTCTCTTAACATCTTGTTTTAAATGTTCAACCGACCGTTGTAATTTTATATCTTTTTACTTTATTATACTTGTTATACAGTCCACTATAATTTCATTTAGCTCCACCACGACCTATCGTCGCGATCAATATTTTTAAATGTTTTTTTTTTATACTAATATTTAAAAATGTAATAAAATAAGACAACTAAATGAATTAACGACATGATAATAAATCGGCAAACTATACTGCTTCAGGGAGGGCAATACACGACCACGAGTGATGCGCTTTGTAAGGCAGGCACTCTCGTGGACTGGAATCAGTCCTCGAGAATACATGTCCCATGTCACAGAGCGCATCGACCTCCTGAGGGCAGAAAGTTTGTACATGGGCGAGCCGTATTCGGCGGTATAAGCGATATAAGCGGCGAGTTGATCGATACACGCAGAATCGTATGTTCAGAGCGATGAAAGGTGGGTGTATAGAGCGTGGGAGCGACCTGAACAAAATGCGACAGATATGTGCCGCCCGGATGATGCCGCCACGAGTGCATTCTGGCGCAGCATCTGGTCGGTGCTTGTCTGTCATACTGAGGCTGGCTGGATGCAGAATGTCGAGCGAGTGTATGGGACTATATCAGAAATGGAAGCAGTCCTAATTACGCCATCAGACGTAGCCAGAGCGGCCCGTCCGTTACCGAATTGGAAATCACCAGAACCGGACGGACTGCACAACTTTTGGTTGAAATGGCTAATTAGTTCACACACTTGCCTGGCATCTCAGTTCCAGTCATCCTTAGAGTCTGGGTTGCTACCGCAGTTTCTAACAACAGGAGTTACCACCTGCTCCATAAGTCAGGTGGGTAACGCCTGTTGCGGAACCCAAGAATTATAGACCGATCACGTGTTTGTCGACGGTTTATAAACTTCTTAGATCCATTTTGAGAGCGAAAATTAAGACGCACATTGACATTAACTCGATTATGTCTGCCTCTCAAAATGGATGTAGGAATGGGTCCCGCGGTACTAAGGAGCTACTCCTCATAGACATGGCCATTAGCCAACAGGTTCGTCGATCCCGCAAGGACATGTCGACGTGTTGGATAGATTATAAGAAGACGACTACGACTCGGTGCCACATACATGGCTCATGAGGGTGCTGGAGTTGTACAAGATAGATGCAACTCTACGCACCTTCCTTAAGTCACGTATGGGACAATGGAAGACGATCCTTCGCTATCCAGGGTGTCGACAGATCCAGGGGAATGATGAGCCTGTATGGATTAAGCGGGGAATATTTCAGGGCGACAGTTTGAGTCCACTTTGGTTCTGCTTAGCCCTGAATCCTCTAAGCTGACTGCTGGAGGGTTCAGGTCTAGGCTGCCGGTTGAAGATGGTGGTCAGGTCATATCTCACCTCCTCTACATGGATGATTTGAAACTCCTTGCCCCCAACAAATTGCATCTGATGGAGCTACTGACGGTAACTGAAACTTTCAATAGTGCCATCAGGATGGAATTTGGTGTGGACAAATGTGCGGTCATGCATGTAAAGCGAGGGGAGATCATGGAATCCGAGGGAATTCCACTTTCGGATTCCGTACACCTTAGATCCCTCACCTGATCCGAAAGCTATAAGTATTTGGGTATGTCGGAAGCGTTAGGCATCAACGATGCTGACATGAAGCAATCGTTGAAGGAGCGCTTCTTTTGCCGCTTGAAGAAGGCAATAATTAGTCTTCTTTCGGGCGGAAATAAGGTCTTCAATGGTTGGGTCATGTCGGTTTTGATGTACTCGTTCGGCATACTCAAATGGACTCAGACTGAACTCGATGCCCTGGATAGAAGGGTCCTTACACTGCTGACCGCAAACCGAATGCATCACCCACGATCTTCGGAGATGAGACTGTATATCCCGCGGAAGGGTGGGGGTCGAGGCTTTTTAAATGCGAAGACCCCCACAACCGCGAGGAGTGCAGTCTCAGGGAATATTTTTTAAAAGCCGAATTGGGTCTGCATCTTGATGTAATTACAGTGAACAAGGGGTTCACCCCGCTCTCCATGGCGAAAGAGAACTGGCGCAAACCTGTAGTACTTACTACTGATGATCGTAAGAAGGTATTATAATCTGGCAACACAGCATTAAGTAAACATCGCCCGCGTATTTAAAACTCGAAATAAATAGTAAACCATCGTACAAGTGATGTGTATTGTAGCGAATCTTAATAGACGTATCGAACTACATAAGTGAAATTGTTGGTGACTTCTTAAACCAAGACATGCAATAAAAACATTGTGTTTAATATTTGGACTTTTGAACGTTATTGTGCTTCAAAAAAGTGCTAATCACGGTCAAAAGCAAGTGTATTGGACCTATACAAATGTACTGTCATCAGAAGAACATTTAAAAACATAATAAGTGATGAATTCATTACCTACTAGTAAATGTATAAAGGAGCGGAAATAAAATTGACACACTGGCCAGTGTTGCCATTATAAAAAAAAAATAGAAAAGTGTTGCTACAAAAAAGTTTGTGATACCAGAATAAGAAAATTAAGTTTTTTTGTAGAAAATAAAAACATTCACTGAATAGAAAATACAAAAACATGGAGCCAGAGAAAAATATTACTTTACGCGAAAGAAAAACTCATCTCACACTCTCCTTAAATGATGTTTCGAACACAGACATCAATCTATTCGATGCTACTATGACAAGTTTACCGAACACGTCATTATATGATAGCCAAACTATTTATGACCTAAGAGAAAAGATAAATTCAAACTCAAACTCAAAGTATTTATTTCAATTAAACCAATTACAGGCACTTTTGAATTGTCAAGGGGTCGGTCAGTCAGAAAAATGAAGCTAGTTGCCCATTCCAAAGCGTAGTAGGTACCTATGGAGAAGAACGGGCAAGAAACTCCATGGACACTCTTAGTAGAGAATAGAGAGATAGACAGTCTAAGTAGAGAATCAGATATTGCTCATATAGAAATTGAGAATTTAAACCTAGAAAACTATTGCTTAAAATGTGATTTGAACAAAAGCTTGCAAACAACTCAAGCTTATAAAAATCTTGCTCTATCAGATGGCCGATGCATGACTCCATTATCATCGCGTACTAATAAACGAAAAGGACGCTGCTCTACACCAACTCAATCTCATACACTTTCTAAACTAAACACAGGTAATAATGACCAGGAAATTACCGACGGCGGACCTCCTTCAAAGCAGGGCTCTGAAAATCAAGCATTGGGATCCTGTCTTAACTCCACTGAGCAACAAACACTCGATGCTTCCGCTCAACTCTTCTAGATTGACGACGTGAAAGTACTGAGTAAAGATACTTCTGTCAACAATTCAAGCCCCACCCAAACTGCTCAACCTAAACTGAATCTAAGTAGAAACTTAAACCAATCAAATAACTTGACACCGAAAAATAAGATCACTACGAGACCAAGAGTTCACGATGAAACCAAGCAAAGAAAACTGTGCGTATTGAGTAATAGTACACATGAAGAATTTTTTTCTTATGACTTTAAGTATTGTAGCTATTTAATGCCCAACTCAAAAATAAGACATCTGTTAAGTAATATTAAAACAAAATTGGAAGAATTCACTATAAATGACTATTGTATAATTTTATTAGGCGATTCAGATATTAAAACTGACAATAACTATATTGACCTCGTGAAAGTAATTAATGAAAGCTTGAGACAAATGACCCATACAAATATCATAATATGCACACCTACGTACGTACGGGGATCCCCTATATATAACTATAAAGTTGATATATTTAATAACCTAGAATATCATAAATACGCATACTTTTTAATGAGAACCCTGACTTCCATAACACAAGTTTAATCTTAGCTTGGAAGTCAGAGGTCTAACCACTTGTGTAAACTTACAATTTTATTGTGTCTCATTGTTACATGATGACCTAGCTACTTAAGATAAACAATTGTAAACTGGCAATAAAATATTATTATTATTATTATTATTTCCTTTATTTCATTTACATACTTACAAATTATATTTTTAAATATTTTTATAAACAAAAAGATAAAAAAAAACATTTAAAAATATAAAAAATAGTAGCCCACCGGTATCGGGAACAGGGTCCAAGCTACCGGCGGTCAGGGCTCCAGAGAGAGGAACCTCCTGACAATGCGAGCCGTGTCCAGAAGTACCGCTTTCTGAATCAAGCCCTTGATCCAGCTGCCCAACGAGAGCCTCCTCAGGTGTTGGTCGAGGCTCTTGGCTATTAACCCATTGGCTGACACGACTATCGGCACAATGATTGCTGAGTCCACATCCCACATGTCGACAACCTCGCGAGCCAAGTCAAGATACTTGATTTGTTTATCTTTCTCGGCTTTCACAAGGTTCTCATCATGCGGGACGGTTATGTCAACAATCATTGCGCGCCGCTCTGATCGATCCACCACCACTATATCAGGCTTATTGGCAACAATAGTCCTGTCAGTGATGATGGATCGATCCCAGTACAATGTGATATTTCCATTTTCGAGAACTGGGTCGGGCACATACCTGTAGTACGGGACCTCAGATTCCACAAGGCTGTATTTCAGAGCAAGTTGCTGATGGATTATCCTGGCTACAAGGTTGTGTCTATGCAAGTACTCTCCGTTAGCTAGACGAGAACACCCGGAGATAATATGCCTGATTGATTCTCCCGGCCGGTGGCATGCCCGACAGATGTCAACCGTGCCGTCTTTCACAATATATCTCCGGTAATTGTTCGTCATCATAACTTCGTCCATAATTGCACAGACAAAACCTTCGGTTTCTCCAAAGAGGTCACCGAAACGCAGCCAGGCTACGGACGCTAATAGATCTACATCGGGTCCATGTAGGGCCCGGTAAAAGCGTCCGTGAAGCTCCTTACTCTGCCATACTTCCATGCGATCATTAGTATCAAGCACTACTGGCTTGCGCCAGTTCTCTTTAGCCAAGGAGAGCGGGGTGAGGCCCTTGTCCACCGCGACTACATCTCGATGCATCCCCACGTCGGTTTCTAGGAAATATTCCCTGAGACTGCATATCTCGCGATTGTGGAGGGTCTTAGCGTTTAAAAAGCCTCGACCTCCACACTTTCGCGGGATATACAGCCTCATTACCGATGACCGTGGGTGATGCATTCGATTTGCAGTCAACAGCGTCCGGACCCTCCTATCCAGGGCCTCGAGTTCGGTCTGAGTCCATTTGAGTATGCCGAAAGAGTACATCAAAACCGGCATGACCCAACTATTGAAGGCGCGCACCTTGTTTCCGCCTGATAAAAGACTATTAAATACTTTTTTCAGACGGCCAAAGAAGCGCTCCTTCAACGATTGCTTCATGTCAGTAACATTGATGCCCAATGCTTCCGACATACCCAAATACTTGTAGGTTTCGGCTGCGGAGAGGGCTCTAAGGTTTGTGAAATCCGAGAGTTGGGTTCCCACGGATTCCACAATCTCCCCTCGCTTTACATGCATGACCGCACATTTGTCCACACCAAATTCCATCCTGATGGCGCTACTGAAAGTTTCAGTAATTTTCAGTAGCTTCATCAGTTGCAAATTGTTGGGGGCAAAGAGTTTTAGGTCATCCATGTAGAGGAGGTGAGATATAACCTGACCACCTCTCCTCAGCCGGTAGCCTAGACCTGAATCATCCAGCAGCGTGCTTAGAGGATTCAAGGCTAAGCAGAACCAAAGCGGACTCAAACTGTCGCCCTGGAATATGCCTCGCTCGATCCTTATCGGCTCGCTATTCCTCTGGATATTTCGACATCCTGGATAGCGAAGGACCGTCCTCCATTGCCCCATACACGTCATTAGGAAGGTGCGCAGAGTTGTATCTACTTTATACAACTCCAGCACCCTCATGAGCCATGTATGTGGCACCGAGTCATAGGCCTTCTTATAATCTATCCAACATGTCGACAGATCCTTTCGGGAACGACGAACCTGTTGGCTAATGGCCATATCAATGAGGAGGAGCTCCTTAGTACCGCGGGACCCGTTCCTACATCCATTTTGAGAGACAGACATGATGGAGTTGCTGTCTATATGTTTATTAATTTTAGCTCTCAAAATGGATGTAAGAACTTTATAGATCGTTGGTAGACAAGTGATCGGTCTATAATTTTTGGGATCCGCGGTACTACCTGATTTATGGAGCAGGTGGGTTATTCCTGTCGTTATAAACTGGGGCAGCAACCTTGACTCTAAGGCTGACTGGAACTGGGCTGCCAAGGGGGCGTGCGACCTTTGGAACCACTTTATCCAAAAGTTGTGCAGCCCGTCCGGCCCTGGAGATTTCCAGTTAGGTAACGGACGGACTGCACGAGCAACATCTTGGGGGCAGATGGTAATAGCCCCCATTTCTGGTATTAGTTCGCACGCTCGCTCGATCTTCCCAGTCCAATCACCTTCGGTGTGACTGACAGGCGCCGACCAGATACTACGCCAAAAGGAACACATGGCATCATCATCCGGTAGGCACGTGTCAGCCACACTTTGGTCCGGTCGCTCCCAACCCCTATAAACCCACCTTTCATCGCTCTGGAAGGTGCGATTCTGAGTGTATCGCTCTACTCGCCGCTTATACCGACGAATACGGTTTGCCCATGCATACACTTTCTGCTTCAGGAAGTCGATACGCTCTGTGACGCGGGACAAATAATCTTGAGAACTAATATCAGTCCCCAAGAACGCCCGCCTCACAAAGCGCATCACTCTAGGGCGAGTATTGCCCTCTCTGAAGCAGATTAGTTTGCCGATGAGCGCTCTGGCCCCACCAATACGACGCTCAATTCTGCACTGCCAAGCTGGTATGGCTGGTTTCGGTCGTGTAGCTCTAGAGTCACTGTCAAATTTGACGTGAGCTACACGACATGCCGCTACAGCCGCGCAGTACAGAATTGAGTGAGTATCGGTGAGGTCTTCGCAGGCGTCAAAATGACTTGACAACTGCGCATCCAGAACCGCTACCAGCGCCCTATTTTTGTTATGCATGGGCAAACGAGGTAAGCGTGGTCTAAGTTCGGGCGACATGAACCGATATTCCCGAATCGCACCCTCCAAAGCATTCCTCAATTCCTCATTGCACTGGATACTTACATTTGTAGCCCTGTCATTACTCCCTTCGTCAGCATGGCTAGTATTAGACTGCGGTAGTACTGCAGCAGTCTGCGACTGGGGGGCGATGACATGGCTACTTTGCATTTCACTTCGCAGGCGATCAAGTACAGTGTCATCTAACATTTATTATTATTATTATTATTATTATTTTTTGACACAAATAATGACCTAGAATTTAAATTTGATATGTTTTCAGATAGATCAGGAAAACTAAATAAATCTGGAATAAATTTCATATTTAAAAATATTATGGAGAGGATCAAAATTGATTTAAGGTTATTTCCTTACGTAGATACTAACGAAAATAAGCAAAACTCACAGTTTTTTCTTCTATAATAATATACACATTTTACACCAGAACATTGCTGGTCTGCTAACCAAAGCTGACGTTCTCACAGTACATTTAGAAGTATTGGAACTAAAGAATATACCCATCGATGTAATATGTATAACTGAACATTTTATGACACCAGAACAAGAGGCTACAATTAATTTACTCAAATTTCGCTTGGCAGCAAGTTTTTCAAGAGACGTAAATAGGGGAGGTGCCTGTATATTAACCAGATTAGGACACCCATATGCTGTACTTAATAATACATTTTCAAGTAAAGGTATCATAGAATATAGTGCAATAGAACTAACTGAAAATAAGTTGATAATAGTTTGTGTGTACAGAGTACCCAACTCATGTATGTCTACATTTAGTAGTAATTTAGAAAAGTTACTGCATCAAATATGTGATAACACTAGTAAGAAAGTTGTTGTATGCGGGGATTTCAATATAAATACATTAAAAAGAAACCGACAAACTTTAGATTTTGAACAAATTCTAGAAAGTCATAACTTAAAACTAGAAATTAAGGTTCCCACTAGACTCATCAGTAGCACTTGCATCGACAACTTTGCTCACAACATTCATAAATGCAAAAGCCAAATAATTGAATTAGGATTATCAGATCATACTGCCCAATTATTACATTTTCCAGTCAAAAAATCCTGTGTATTAAAATCTTGGCGTATTAAAGTACGCGATTATAGTACAAAATTTAAAACTTGTATGAATAACTTGACATTCTCTGACATTTGCCTGACAAATGATTCAAACGAAGCCTACAATAGTTACTTGGAGCTTTTCCTGTGTTTCTATAACTTGTGTTTTCCTTACAAATTAATAACAAAATCGTTATACAAAAAAACTAAATGGGTTTCAAAAGGTATCAAAATTTATAGCAAAATGAAAAGAAAATTACTATGGCAATATAGAACACACCGGACGGAAAAAAACATACATAAATTCAAGCAATACGCTACGAAATTTAAAAAAAATAATTTGTCTTACGCAGAAGGCACAAAATAACCATCGCATCAACACAGCTCAAAATAAATCGAAAGCCACTTGGTCACTTATACATAACTCTAAATGTAAATTTCCCAGGGAACCAATTAGTGAAATATTAAAAGATAATGTAAGCATTACAGATCCAACGTCGATTGCGAATAATTTTAATGACTAATTTATTGACCAAGCTGTAAAATCGATGCGTACAAACAATTATAATAATAAAGCACCTTCGAATCAAAACATGTACACTAACCTAAACTCAATTTTCCTTACCCCCACAACCCCAATAGAAGTGGACAGAGAAATCAAGCAACTTAAAAATACATCGAGTGAGGGTTACGATGGCGTCTGTACTAAAGTAATAAAACAAGTGTCGTAATAAATTGCAGCTCATCTAAGTTATATAATGAATTTATGCATTTCTACTGGAACTTACCCAGAAAAACTAAAAACATCGGTTGTTATTCCACTCCACAAAAAGATGACAAAAGCAATATGGGAAATTATAGACCTATAGCTTTGATACCAATCTTCTCAAAGATATTCGAAAAAACCATTCATAGTCGTCTTTACATTTTTTTTGAAAAATATAATATCTTGGATTGCGAGCAAAAAGGATTTCGCAAGGGTAAGTCCATTAACGCTGCAATACTCGTATATGAACTTACTAACATTGTTTTGACTAATATGGACAAAAGAAATCCAATATGTCCCATTTTCGTGGATATGAGTAAAGCCTTTGATAGTGTTGACCATAACATACTGCTTCAAAAATTAGATTCATATGGCATAAGAGGAAAGGCACTAGACCTCATTCACTCATATCTATGTGATAGAAAGCAGTTAACAGAAATAACTAGAATATGCCTTAAAACGCGGGATGAGAAGACATATAGATCCCAAACTAGAACCATAAAACTAGGAGTTCCACAAGGTAGTGTCCTGGGTCCCTTGCTTTTTATAATTTACATTAATGATCTCCCTAGATACATAAAGCATCCCATGGTACTTTTTGCAGATGACAGCACTGTAGTAATAAAATGTGACAGTCAAAATGACTATGAAAATGAAATTGATGAAACATTAGGAACTATAATTAAATGGTTAATTGATAACAATCTGAAAATAAATTTAGAAAAAACAAATATAATGTACTTCCACCAAAGAACTCAACCGAAAAGTATTAATGTAAATTATAACGGGCAGACAGTAGAATCTGTAACAAATACAAAATTTCTAGGAATAAATATTGATTACAAACTTTCTTGGACAACCCATATAGACAATCTCTGCAAAAGAATCAACAAATCCTCATTCGCTCTTTACAAGCTCTCCAAAATAGTTAACAAAGAAGCGATTTTAACGGCCTATCACGTACTGCTGGCACCATTACTGAGATACGGCATTATATTTTGGGGTAATTTGGTAGACAAGGAATTTATATCTAAAGGTCAAAAGATGTGCATTAGAGCAATGTGCCAAATAAATAGTACAATTAGCTGTCAACCTTACTTTAAAAATCTAAAAATTCTCACATTGCCTTACCTATACATTTACGAATCAAATATTTTTGTGAAATCAAATCTAAGATACTACATATAAGACTGCTGTCAAAAGCTATTATCGAAAATTAAGGGATAAAAAAAGGTCAGAGGTACAAATACCTTATGGTAAAACAGCGCTATTAAATAAAAGTATTTTATGCATGACATCATTAACTATGTATAATAAATTGCCTGATGACATTAAACAATTACCAATCCTCCAGTTTAAAAAGAAACTACATTCATTATTAATAGACAAATGTTATTATGATGTCAAAGATTACTTGTGTGACAAAAATATTGTATTCCAATGACAAGAAAGGAAAAATAAGTATCATAATGAATTATGACTAATATGACTTGGAACTGAATTTGTATTAATTTATAATTTGGAATATTTTAATAATGTATCGAGACTAATATGACTAATTCTGTTTTAACTTTTAATTTGTATTTTATTATTGTATGCCTCAATGGCGGGACATAGCTGAACTTATTTTAATGATTTAAGACCTGTATTTATGATGTATACCTTTTTTTTTTTTTTTTGTTTTCGGGGGGAAACCTTCAAAAGGCACCCGACCTCCGGGGAGTGAGGTCGGGGAGTGTGGGATTTTTACCTCACTAAAACCACCCCGGTGATCACCATCCGCACATAGGGATGGTCCCGGTTCCTCTTAAAAGACCAATTCCGGAACCACCCCTGCGCAACGCCTGTAAGGCACATCCCTGGGGAGACTGTAAAGGGGCCTCCCCTAAGTCTCGCTATGCACGGCAGCACGTGACCACTGTGCCACCGTCTTCCCTGGGGTCGCTTAGTAGGCGGACACAGTCCCCACTCTATGCGCCCACGACCCCAAAGGTCCAACTTACCTTAATTGGTAAGCGGGCTTCGGCGTATTAGGCGCCAAGGCGGTTGCCTCCCCGACGCCTCCTTCTCCGAGCAGGATCAGCCCTCTCCCGATCCCGCTCGGCAGCCTCCTTCTTGACCATAACGGTCTCACAGAAGGAGGCTACTTCCGTCCAATTCTCTGTCTCTGCCAGCATAGCCCTCACTACTGCCGGCAGAGACAGGTCTCGCCCGATCCTGGCAACCAGGACCCGCCGCTCGGAGGCCCAAGCAGGGCACTCCTCGAGCGTGTGTTGTGCGGAATCCAGGCTGCCTCCACAGTGGTGGCAATTTGCCGTGGCCTCTCGCCCAATTCTGTTCAGGTACTCACCGAAGCAACCATGTCCGGTGAGCACCTGGGTGAGCCTGAAGGAGATGCGCTCCCCTCTTTTCAGCCAGGCTTCGAAGTGCGGCAGAACGGCTTCGACAACGCGCTTGCGCGAATATTGCGGCTGCTGTAGCCGCTCGCGCCACCGCTCGAGCGCGTGTCGCCGTTCCTGCCGCCTCAGCCTTACGAATACGCTGCCTGGCACACTATTCCCTCTTTGGCGGATATCGCGAATTTGGTCGTAGACCTTCGCGTCCATATCCGCCAGGATGTCCAGCGGCGGAAATCGCGCCAGGAGAGTTGCCGCCTCAAAGGATATCGTTCGGTATCCTCGTGCGATACGAATGGCCATTTTCCGCTGCAGTCTATTGACTTTAGTCCTGCAGCGTCTGACGCCTGACAGTCTACCTGACCAAACAGGCGCCCCGTAAAGGACCATCGATCGCACGACACCCGCATAGAGGCGGCGAACTTCTTCCCGAGGGCCCCCGAGATTGGGCAGCAGTCTATGCAAAGCACCCACTGCCTTTTCGATCCGGGGAACCAGGCGCTCGAAGTGCTCTTCGAAGCCCCACCGACCGTCCAGGGTGAGGCCAAGATACTTTATGTATCGCCCCACCTGGACTTGCGCACCTCCGACATGGACCCACGAGCTGGGTGGTTCCCTGCTCCTCGGCAGTTTATGGAACCACAGCGCTTCAGTTTTCTGAGGCGCTATCTCCAGACCCAGCCCGCGGATTGACGCCACGACTTTTGCCACCCCGAGCTCAGAAAGCTGGATGGTCTCCTCGAAGGTGTCCCCGCCGGCCAACACCAGAGTATCGTCTGCGTAGCACACGATATTAACGCCGACAGGGAGATCGACACGTAGGACCGCGTCATATGCTAGGTTCCACAAGAGGGGACCTAGAACCGACCCCTGCGGAACCCCACACGTAATCTCCCTCCGCTGAACGCTACCGTCCCGGCCCACATAGCGAATGTGCCGGTCGCGTAGGTATGCCCCGACAATGCCTTGCAGGTAGGGAGGCACTTCATGATGTACCAGTGCCTCCCTAATTGCAGCCCAGGGTAAAGAGTTGAAGGCGTTGACGATGTCCAAACTTATCGCTAACGCCACCCCGCCCCGGGACACCACCTGGTTCGACAGCGCGCGGACGCGAAGAATCGCATCTACGGTAGAACGCCGCTGCCGGAAGCCATACTGGCCATCAGCAAGGTCGGGACCAACTCGCGACAAGTGCTCGACGAGCCTTTCAGCAACCACTCTTTCAAAGAGCTTGGAAGACTCGTCAAGCAGGCATATGGGACGGTATGCAGAGGGAGACTCTGCGGCCCTGCCTTCCTTCTTCAATAAAACCAATCCAGCTTCCTTCCAACCGGAGGGGAACACGCCTGCACGGAGACAGCTATTAAATAGCCGTCTCAGGCGGTCACCCAGAGCAGCCAGAGTTAGAACCCACGCCCGGCCAGGGATACCATCTGGACCTGGCGCGGTGTTGCGAGCCCCCAAACGCTTCACGGCTCGGTTGAGCTCCCCTTCAGTCACCCCTAACTCGTCTGACCAGTCTGACAATGACGGGGGCGGCGAGGGACTGTCCCTGGCTACTGGAAAGAGTGTGTTTATGACTCTCTCCAGCAGACCCGGATCCATGGTCTCCGTGATGGGGGGAACCCATGGGCGTAATTTGCCCATGACCATCCTATAAGGTTTCCCCCACGGATCCCTGTCCAGCCCCTCGAGAAGCTCGCTCCAGGACCGAGACCTCGCATCAGCGATAGCGTGTTGGAGCGCCATAGTCGCTTGTCGATAAGCTCTGTATACTCTGGCTATCTCCTCCTCCGTAGCTCTCTGCTGCCTTCTGCGCCGAGTGCGCTGAAACTGGCGCCGGGTTCTTAGACATACAGTCCGCAACTGCGCGATGTCTTCCGACCACCAGTAAACCGCACCAAGACGCTGGGCGCACCTGATCCGGGGCATGGCAGCGTCACAAATTGACGTCATTGTTTCCCGGAACCAGGTCGCCTCTTCTTCTGGATCGAGCGAAATCCCCTGGGATCCATCATCATCTGGCCACGCCGCGACGTTGGCAGCTGCCACGAGCAAATCTCGATTGAGCTGTTTGAGGGCCCAACGACGCGCCGGTGGACTTGAGCCTGGACGGCTCGGGCCGCCGGAAGGACGGAATGCCACATCAAAAACGATGTGGCGATGGTCAGAAAGTGTGACCATCTCCTCCGCTACTCTCCATTCCGACACCATGCGGGCTACAGAAGGAGTCGCCCATGAAAGATCTACGATTGACTCCCCCTGCCATCGAACGCATGTGGCAACGGACCCCCGATTCAATAGTCGAAGGTCAAGCGAAGCCGCCCAGTCCTGCACTACGTGTCCCCTCGGCCTATCCCGGGTATTACCCCATGCTCTGGAGTGAGCATTGAAGTCACCCAGGACAAGCACTGGACGGGGTGAGCATTTGCTTCGAATGCAGTTCGCAACCCCATCCAGGTATCCCTCAAATTGGGCGAGGGAACTATTGGGAGACACGTAGCAGCCCACTACGGCCAGATGTCCCCATTCGACTGCGACATATCCCTGCCCCCTATCGAGCAGAGAGCAGTGAGGCCCACTGCCTCCACCAGCCCAGTAAATAGCAACAGAGTCCAAGGTGTCCCGGAACCAGCGAGGATGATCCTGGAGGCCGTAGGGCTCTGCTACCACCGCCAAGGCAACCGACCATTCCGCAATAGTCTGCAGAAAAAGATTTTGCGCATTGCGGCAGTGGTTCAGGTTGCACTGGAGCACTTTCAGGGCTGGGAAGATGAGGTATCCATCTCCTCCAGTGGGCCCGCTTCCAATGGTGCCGGCGCCGATCTCTGCAATGTGGCCGGGGCAAGCGAGGCCCTCTTCTTGCGCGGAGTGCATTTCTTGCCTCCCAACCTGTGGTCAGCTGGACGACCTTGGTCCGCACACAGCGGACACCGCACAGTCGGCGACGTGCACTCTCTTGCTTTGTGGGGTCCTCCACAAGAGTAGCACTGAGTGCTCCGGTCAACCGAACTAGTACACAGGCGACGGACGTGTCCGGGCTCGAGGCAACGGAAGCACATCATGCGACGTGCCTCCAACACCTCGACTCTTACCGACGTCCATCCTATCCGCATGTGCTTGTTGGACGCCAGCTTCTTTACCGCCGCCAGTGGACCACGAACCCAGACATGCCCCAGAGAAGTAGGCAGGCGTCGGATTTCACCCACTTTTACGTCCCCGGAAGAACAACCACCCGCCTCGGCAATAGCTTTCGCCACATCTACTGGCGTGACAGCGTCGTCGAGGTCCATGATCCTCGCCTCGGCCATTTTCATCGGACGTGCAATATGCACGTCATACTCGGCAAGGACCTCCCTCATACGGCTTGCGAGGCTGTCAGCCTTGGTGGAACAGTCTGCACCAAAGATGGAAAGAACTATTCCGCCATCCGCAGCCCTCTTCTGGCCAACAGTATCGATGCCGAGATCGGCCAACCGAATCTGCTGCCTCGCTGCCAACAGAACTTCTGCGAGAGTGGCGGATGATCCTTCCCTTACCGTGATGGTAATTGCTGCCGAAGCGGGAACACGAGGCAGTTTGATCGGCTGCTTTTTCCCCTTTGCAGGGGTAGACGACGCGGATTGAGCGGCTGGTGCATCAGCTGTGGCATTGGACTGGGGAGTCTTTGCCTTTTTTGCCACAGTCGACCAAGCAACCGCCTCAACCGTTGACGCGGGCTGTAAGGGCTGTGCGGTTGCTGCAGGTACAGCGGGCAGCTCCATCACCGGAGCCACCGATTTCACCTTCCCATTTTTTCCCTTTCCCTTTCCCTTTTTTCCCTTGTTGGAATTAGGCATCACGCTGGGATCCTGCGCAACTGGCAATAGAGCCACACCCCTTTTTGCGTCGGATGCAAGAGGCGGACGTAGTGGCTTTTCCGGAGGCAATCTGCTCGCAATGGCAGCCAACTTGGCGTCCATCATACCCCCAATTTCTATGGCAATGGAACGCCGAAGCTGGGCTTCTGCTTCCGGTGCTAGTCCTGCCATCGCTATGGGCCCATCAACGCTGGGGCCCATCTGCCCCTTACAGATGAGGCTGAGTTGCTCCGCCATTCGAGCAACCGTTGCTGTGAGGCTAGCGAGTTGCGAACGCAGGTCCGCGTTCTCTCTCTCCAGCCTCTCAACTATGGTCCCATCCGGAACAAGCAGACCACTCTCCCCTGACGCCACTCGCTCCGTTACTGTCGCCTTTCGCGTTCGCTTGCTCGATGACGCCTTGGAGGCGAGCGACATTTGCGAGCAGTCGGAATCACCACTGTCGCTCATCATCCCACGCACGGGTGTAGCCGGCCGCTTGAAGCGAGACCTAGTCACCCTCCCTTCTGACACTGGAAGTGTCTCTGCGACGCTCTGCGTCCGCTGTTTTGGTCCCTGAGATGCGGACGTGTTGGATACATCCAACGATTCCACGCCTCGGAGACGTGAGCCACCCTGGCTCTTTGCTTCGACTGAAGTTTTTTGGTTTGGTTGTTGGCGGTTGTTGCCCCCCCCAGAATACGAGGGGCTGACCGAAGATTCGGTGAGGGATTCTCCGGCTGCAGAACAACCGGTACCCTCCTGGGGTAGTGTATTTTTACAAGTCGCCTTCATATTTATTTATTTTTTTTTTAAGAGGTGGAGTCCTCTATCTAAACCTATATACTTATACCTATTTTTTTTTTTTCCGCACACCGTCCAAGAACACCAACAACTCTTGAAGTCCTCAGACGGTGCGCCCCTCGCGGAAGTCAGATGTTATAAACTCCGCCCCGTGTCTCTCTTAGTCTGGTCTCTCACTTGAGGCCTTCCGGCATGAGTGACTCTACCGGCAAAGCCCCCAAGATCATTGAAACACGCAAGCCCCACCACGACGACAACGTGGAGACACACTCGGTGGGGTTATGATGTATACCTATAGTCCACAATAAAGATGATTTGATTTGACTTGATTTGAAGGTATGGCAAAGCAAGGAGCTTCACGAGCGCCTCTATCGGGCTCTTCATGAGCCCGGTGTAGACTACTTAGCGTCGGTATCCTGGCTACGTTTTGGGGACCTTTTTGGGGAAATTGAAGGTTTCGTCTGTGCAATTATGGACGAAGTTGTCTTGACGAATAACTACCGGAGAAATTATTATGAAGGACGGAACGGTTGACGTGTGTCGGGCATGCCACCGTCTGGGTGAATCCATCAGACATATTATCTCTGGTTGTTCTCGTCTGGCTTACGGCGAGTACTTGCACAGGCATAACCAAGTAGCCAGGATTATTCACCAGCAACTTGCTTTGAAATATAAACTTGTTGATTCTGAGGTACCGTATTACAAGTATGTGCCCGACTCAGTTCTTGTAAATGACCATGTCATGTTGTACTGGGATCGGTCTATCATTACTGACAGGACTATTTTCGCCATTAAGCCTGATATAGTGGTGATAGATCGATTAGCGCGCCGCACAATGATTGTCGATGTTACCATTCCACATGACGGGAACCTCGTGAAAGCTGAGAAAGAGAAACAAATTAAATATCTCGACTTAGCACACGAGGTTGTTGACATTTGGAATGTGAGCTCGGCTGTCATTGTGCCGATTGTCGTATCGGCCAATGGCCTGATGGCCGAAAGCCTCGATCAACATCTATCGAAGCTCTCATGAGGCGGTTGGATCAAGGGCCTGATTTAAAAGGCAGTACTCCTCGATACGGCTCGCATTGTGAGGGGGTTCCTGTCTCCGGAGCCCTAACCACTGGTAGCTTGGACTTTACTCCCGACATCGGTGAATCATTATTTTTTTTATATTTTTAAATGTTTTTGTTTTATCTAATTTTTATATTTAAAAAAATATTTAAAAATGTAATAAAATAAGATAAGTAAATAAATAAACGAAATAATAATAATCTTTATTCATTCAGACTACAATGGTCTATAGTGTTAGTAACAAAGATATGTTAGTACTTAATAACTAAAAAAGAACGGGTCCGGTTTTTAATCGCCCACACTAGCGGGCTATCTGCCCGGGCGGCTATTGATTGCAGAATAGTATTGGGACTGCTATGCAACCTGCAGAGTAGCGAGGCAGATTTTTTACGCCACTGTGCATCAAATCCGTCAGTGCGCAAACATTGCAGAGGCACTACAGAAGCGCGGCAATCGCAACAATACCCTGAATGCGTTATTGTATTGGATACGCAGAGCATTGTAAGCCTTTTGGGTATATGTGAACCACAGAGCTCCAGAGTACAGTGCTGAACAGTATGCCTTAAAAAGGGTTATTTTAATTGCGTCTGTACATCGAGAAAATCTGCGCGTCAGCATCTTCGCCCTAACTGACAATGCTCTGCGCTCCCTCTCTAGATCCATATCATCTTTCAGGTCATCAGTAACCAGATGGTCCCGGTATTTGAATGTATATACCCTGTTATTCGGGTGACCTTTAATTAGAAGAGGAGGAACCGTAGTGGGACACCTGGTGCCAGACCTGAAGACTATAAATTCTGTCTTACTACTATTATAAATTAACCTATGAGTCGCAGCGTACGACTCACACACATTGAGTAGCTTCCGGAGAGCACCGACCGAGGGAGCCAGCAGCACCATGTCGTCCGCGTAGCTAATGTTGTTAAAACAAACTCCATCCACGTAGCAGCCGACACGTGTGCTGCTGAGTCGCTCAATCAGAGCATTAATATACAGACCGAAGAGCAAAGGCGAGGACAGGCCTCACCCCGCACTCCGGCCGGCATGGCTCCGATAGCTTTCCCGCCCACCGCACCTGAGTCTCTTGGTTCAGGTACCAGTGCTCGAGGAGTAATACGAACTCTGGCAGCAGCGTTGTTTCTTCGAGCTTTTGCCAAAGAAGATCGTATAGAACAAGGTCAAGGCACTGGACAAGTCAAGGAAATCCGCATAAACAGGTGTATTTCTATCCGTATTTAAGCGTGAATATGTGAGACAAACGAATGAATTTTATGTGTGCTAAAACTATTTAACAACTGTAATAATCTTTTCTGCTTCGTCATATGACAAGTTTAGTAACCAGGATGTTAGTGTATTTTTTATTTGTTTGCGAGTGCAGTTTCTTATATTGCACTGTTTGATCACCGCGTGTACACGTAGATAATGTGGGAGTCTTTGTGAGTATGCGGATTTTACTGGGGGATTTGGAACTATGAATTTGCGTTTGGCCTGTTAACTGCTTGAATCATTCCTTTTCAAGGTTTTGATGTGGGTATTTGTTGTTACGTTAAGTATATACCATTTTCTTACACTCAGCAGGGGCTTCCCTGCTGAGTGTTTTCCTCCGTATTATTATTATACTCTTTGGTTTTCCTACAGAAATCCTGTTCGCAGAAGCTTTTTCAGCAGAACAGGATTTCTGTAGGAAAACAGAGTTTTAAGCACTGCGCGTTGTGCTCTTTCGAGGATTAATAGATGAGATTTTGACGCTCCTCCCCAGATTTCAATGCAATATTGTATTAGCGACTGACATAAAGCTATATAGACGAGTTTTTTTACATCCACAGGTGCACTGTCCCGTATCATTTTCATAAAATATGAAAATAATGCAGCATTGCTTAATAATATTTAAGTGGGCACGCCCTTCATTCCTGGAGGCTTTTATAAATTATAAATTCTGCTTGAGTATAGTTTTTAATGCTTTTTTAGGGTTCCATACCCAAGGGATAAAAACGGGACCTTCTGGCCGGGTGACTTTAATTTTTGGGTATAAAATGTTCGACACCTGAATGATGTCTTTTAAACCTTGGGCCTGTAGTGGACGTCTTTCGGCTGAATGTCGATGATAATTATAGTTATACATTTAGTTACTTACAGCACTAGCTCCGTACACGCAGGACATATCGATCCAGCCAGGATTAGGTTCTTTGCGAGCGACTAATACTGCAATAGAAAATTGATACATTATAGAAAAGGACAAATATAAGAGGAGGGGAAAACCTAAGAAACGGTGGGTGGACTGTGTAAAAGATGAAATGGCGAGAAAGGGGGTGACTATAAAAAGGACAAGGGCCCTTTCTGATTATGACCTTGACCTTGTCTTTTTTACCTACAGCACCCCAATTGCCTATATAACTCACTACCAATCACAATCTGCGTAATTTTGAAGTATATTGCTAATCCATTGCTCAATGTGTTAGAAAATGTGGTCTGCTCAACAACGTAAATAACGCAATGTATGTTGTTGAACTCTCAAAATGAAAGCTATTGCGACTGTTCTGTTAGTGTGATACGCAATTATCCCGCAGGTCACTATCAGAAAATATCGAGGATTCTCTTATGATCATCATCATAGCAAGCCAATATTTGACGTGAATTGAGTGTCGCACGATGTTGTAGCTAGTATTAAAAGTGTGTACTTACCGATAGCAGGTCTAACAACGCATAGAGGCAGGTCACCACACATGGACCTGACTATCTCCTCTGCCACTGCCTTCCCGAACGAATACGTGTTCGGCCAATTCTTTATCAAACTGAAATTGAGAAAAACATACAAATAAGTCAACTAACAAGTCAAATAACTAGTAGCTGACCTGGCGAACTTCGTACCGGCTCCGAGTCAATATCTAATCTACTCTAACTAGCCTGTATTGTCCCACTGCAGGGCAAAGGCCTCCCTCCCTGTCTCCCTCCCTGTGCCTCCCTCCCTGTGCCTTTTCCACACAATTCTGTCTTTTCCGAGTGCCGGCCAGTCATTACGGTAGGAGTCGAGCTCGTCCCGCCATCTTCGTCTCGGCCTGACGCGATGGCGTCGTGAGTTTAGTAGGACCCAATCGGTAGTTCTCTTAGCCCAATTTTCATCTGACATGCGGCAAACATGTCCGGACCAGTCCCACTTAAGTTTAGCGGCTTTATAAGAACCAATAATCTCCTTTTTTATTTTTCGAAAAGTTTTGATGCTTTAATAGTTATTCTGCAATCAAACAAATCAAAGATCGGTCGAGCCGTTCTTGAGTTTTAAATGGTGTAACTAACCCGACTTTGTTTTATTTATATCTGTATATAGGGTGACTGATAATTAGTGACCGGTACTGAAACACACGATTGTAGTCATCATAACAAACAACCTGGCTCCGGATACATGTAAGTCCAACCTGGTAAAGTGGGGCAACCTTGACGGAACGGCGTAGGGTGTGATTGTGGAGCTACATAAATGTCGCAAACCATGCTCCAACGCCTATCCTGCCCTCTGTGTAAAATTCAGTCGTGTCAGCGACAACTTTCCCATTGAAACTATGTTTTTTAATTTACCAAGCACATGACGCCAAGCACCCCAGTAGAATATTTAGTACCTTACTACCTAACTATAGGCCGACCGCTTAATTGAGACGTTGCCTGAGGTAGTTGCGCGGTGCAGGAGAGCTGATAGTTGTCACAAGTTGACTAATCACTGAGCTCTCGCATCACGTCACCACACCCCTCTCGCACCGCGCTGCTACCTCAGGCAACGTCTCAGTTAAACAGCTGGCCTATAATCCCTTTTTACAAACAAAACTATTCCACTTTTAACATGCATTCTCATTCACAGTCTTTTCATTCATTTAACAACCGTAGAGACCGCGCTCGCGATTCTAAATTGAGCGATAACTTGTACTTGTACAGCTCGATTGAACCTTAATAGCGGCTCGGAACATGAGGTGAGTCGTTGCACAGAATGCGCAGTAACAAATTCACGTGTCAGCGGGGGTGAGGGGTGAGGTACTGCGCAGCGAGGAGCGCACTTCAGACACAATATAAATATGGATATTTATACTGTGCTTCAGAGCCGACATGAAGTTTCGATTGGGCTGTGTGTGTGGTGCAAACTGTAAATATAAGTTGGTTATTATTAATGAATAAATCCTATCCTACTTCCTATTAATATTATAAACGCAAAAGTTTGTGAGAATGGATCGATGGATGAAAGAACGAAATAAAGAAAAAATTTAGCGCACAGATAGTTTATAACCAAGATTAAAACATAAGATACTTTTTAACCTGTTATTCCTACGGGATCGTAACTTTTGCGGGTGAAACCACGGGGCGCTGCTATTAAATATATGTATAAGCATATGCTGAAAGGTTACCCAGGAGTAATATCATTCAGCCTCTCCTCATCAACAGTCTCTACCAGTTTGATGAGGGTCTCGGGGTCGATGGGGCTCCGGTAGAAGTCTTCCAGCACCTCGGTGTCGATGAGGTTCTCACAGGCATGTGAATAGGCTGTCGACACGTGCACGTAGGACCTGCAAATGCATAAGGAAAGTATAGTAACGGTGTAGTCTATTCGCTCACTCTCCTGCCCTTACCCCAATTTATTGTGCGGTCCATGGCCATATACGGGGCCCCGGTGTGGGCGCGTTCACTGCGGCGGCGAGCCGCCCACTACCTGAACGCGCCCCAGAAGGTGGTAGCCGTAAGGCTAATCCGGGGCTACCGCACGATCTCGCGCGAGGCGGCAAGCCTCCTTGCCGGACTGCCGCCATGGGATCTGGAGGCGATAGTCCTCGCGCGCCTGTATGAGTGGCGCGCGGAGGCACTACGCCGGGGGGAAAGTCCGCTCCCGCGGCAAATTGCTGCGGAGCGGACGGACCTCCGGCTTGATCTCATGGCGACATGGAAAGAGCGACTGTCGCAACCCAGCGCAGGGCACGCCGCGATAGCGGCGATAAGACCCCTCTTTGAGGAGTGGCTAGAGAGGCGCCACGGCGCCCTCACCTACCGCCTGACGCAGGTCCTCACCGGACACGGAAGTTTCGGGAGGTTCCTGCACATCATCAGGCGGGAGGAAACGCCCGGGTGTCACCATTGCCAGGATCGCCCAGAGGACACGGTGGAGCACACGGTGGAGGTCTGCCCCGCTTGGGCGGAGCACCGCCGTGTCCTCGTAGAGGCGATCGGCAGCGGCGGCGGCCTCTCGCGCCCGGACCTGGTGCAAGCCATGGTCCGGAGCGAGAGGGAGTGGGAGGCAGTCGCCTCCTTCTGCGAAGCAGTCATGCTAGCGAAGGAGGTGGCGGGACGGATGAGGAAGAGAGCCTCCCGTCCCAGCCGCCGCGGGAGACGCCCCGGGCGTCGGGAGTCGAGCGACGACTACCGGCCACCGTAGGCGCGGGCCTGCGGGCGGAGAGCAATGGGTAGCTCACCGCCCGATCAGGACCAGGCCCGTGCCGGACGGCGCGTAAGCGTTCCACGCGCGCCTCAAAGAGATGTCAGCATAACGAGGGGCCCCTCAGGGCCGAAGCCTGCCGGGGCAGCGGGATTGTCCGAAAGGGTTACCGCTACCCCGGAACATAAAGTTGTAACGTAATGTACATACTCACAGTTATCTACATTCATTCCTCCAGGTCAGACAAGCATTCCGTCACCGTTAGGTGCTGATCTGGCTATTCCTCACGACACCAGGTCACGTTTAATCATCAAACTTTAACATAACACTATGACGATTTAGTAACATCCAAGGGCTGGAAATTTCGCCCACATTCATTGATATCATTTTTCCTATAAACACTATACTTTTAATACGCTTTTAATACGAAATAACTATATATTTAATTGTATTTTATTAATATATTTTATTATGACAGTCCTGTCAACGACGTCTAATACGTCGCCATGACAAATTTGCTTATAAATTCTTATCAGCATGTAACTTTTAGCTGAAAATATATTCAGACTTACGCAAATCAATAGGTACTGGCCACTATATTTCAAATTCATATTTATTTCTTCAAGTTGCTGTTCTGCGAGTTTACCTGCGGAATCCAAGCAACGCGGTGACAGTTCAAGTTCGAGTTCCAGTTTTGGAAGTTCTAGTTCAGTTCCAGTGGGAGTTCGTGTTGGAGTTCGATTTCGCCTGAAAAGTGAACCCTCAAAGTAGTGCTGGTACTCCGGAGTCACCTATCCAGGGTACTTTTGGCGTATTCCCCTCAAGACTCCGGTACCTGACGTACCAGCGCTGCACCTTCGTCCTCCGTCCTCCGTAGCAGTTGGACCGCTGGCGTGCCTCTCCTGAAACTACTGGCCTGCTCTCAGGAACACCCTCTACTGGGTTGCTCTCAACCGAGGGGCGTCTCTCCTGGCGGGCTGACCGCGTGCTGCCGTGCCTGCCCTCTCACGCCGCCGTGCCTGTTCGCTCGCGCCGCTGTGCCTGCCCTCCCGTGCGGCCGTGCTGCGACCTACTACTGTCGCGTGGGCCCCTACCGTGCCCGCGCGCCTGCTGTGTCGTGCGGCCGTGCGACGACCTACTACTGTCGCGTGGGCCCCCTACGGGTATCCTCCGTGCCGCACACGCACCAGCACCTCTCCACGTCTGCCTGCTCCTGTCACCGCCACCTGCCTCGCGTCGCGTCTACCTCCTCAGCCTCCTCAACCCACTAATCACTCATCTTCATCCTGCCTCACCCACACACTACACACCACTGTCTTTTCATCTCCATTTTTTATATAATCTTTAATTTTATTAAATCTGTAATAAACTTCAACCTCCCTTTCTTTAATTTAAACTTAGTTTCCTGTCGCTACACGACAAAGTGCGAAGGAAGGAACATGGGTGGGTTTTAGTCAGTAAGAGTCTGACACTCCCTTCCGCTCCACCCAGAGCGGGAGGGGTCATTTGATGATTTCCCATCCCAAAAAAAAAAAAAAAAACCCCAATTTATTCGTGGTCGGCGAAACATTTATGTTTGTTCCATACTTCTCTATTAATCGTCATCTCGGTAGTCACTCCCTTTCTAACAATATCATCATTCATACAGTTCATCCATCGTTTCTTTGGTCTTCGCCTACTCTTACAGCCGTCGTCATTCATACTCAAAGCTTTCCTCACGACATTTTCCTTATTCCTCCGTAACACATGCCCATACCATGACAACCGAGTTCTACACAACTTTTCAGTTACCGGTGCCACTTTAAGACTTCCTCTTGTGTAGTCTATCCGCTTAAATAGTGGTGCTAAAAAGCATGATTCACCAGCCAGAGATGAAATGATATTAAAGGAAAGCTATGTGGCAGAACTTTATTGAATATGACGTGTGTGTTGGTTTATTTGAAATACATGTTTTGAGTTTGAGTTTGTGCCATATTCGTGTGTATAACTCCAGCTTCCTCATATGTGATAGAATAATTCTACCTATGCCAATATTTAAGGCATAATAGCTGCAAGCAAAGTTTCCAGTCTTAATTTAGCTGCCACAAAGACTTCGTTAATATGAGTCGTTTAATGTGTGTTAGCTGGAGTGACGTCACCCCAGCTTCCTCATTCAATACAGGTAAACCAGTGAGGTATGGGTTTTGGACTATAGTCAGAAAAATAAGACATAATAGCTGCACAAGAAAGGAAAAAACTGAACGATAATACTTACAAAGTATTGAAATTACGATAAAAATGTGTGTGTAAGCTGGAGTGACGTCACCCCAGCTGCTCATGTCATATCTTCCAAACGAAAAAAGATATGATTATGTACTATAGCTCAAAAAATAAGGCATAATAGCTGCCACTGGCAGCAAAATTTGGTCAAAATACTCTAGGAGTTATTAAACCAATAAATATGTGTAAGCTGGAGTGACGTCACCCCAGCTGCAGTGCGATTCTGTAACCATCTCACCGTGAAAACTTAGTTGAAGTGAGCGTGGAGTGAGCTGTCATTCCAACTAATGCTAGGGATTGACACTATTGACAGCTCACTCTAAGCTCACTTCACCTAACTTTTCACGGTGAGATTTTTCAGAATCGATCGGCTGCTCATGTCATATCTTCCGAACGAAAGAAGATATGATTACGTATTATAGCTCAAACATTAAGGCATGATACCTGCCATAGGCAGCAAAATTTTCAAATTTCTAGGCCTTGTAATTTCCACGAAATAAACAAAGAACAGTTCTCGCGCCAAAAACACCAAATTATTGCTTCGGAGGAAGTAAGCAGCGGCGTTGCCGTTCCGTGCGCTACATTATCAGTTTGAAGCAGTTTGAACTAGATTAAAGACTGGGAGCCGATTACACACTTTAATCGTACTATGTAAGTAGTGAGGTTTTTTATAGTGATTTTGTGTGTTTAAACATAAGATTGAAGAAAAAATCTAAGTGTAATTAATTCGTATATTTTTATCATAAATCACATTTTGAGTTGTTCAGTTTAATGAATACATTCATCAGGTATTCTTCAGATAAATGCAACCATTTTTTTGGGCATTGGGGCATTGGTCTTTGAACCATCTCTTTTTTTAATGACATATGTTCTGATTCGATGCTGCTTTAGATTTGCTATAGAATTGTTCTCAGATGTCACGATTTCATGAACCAATGAACCAATAGACCAATTCTAACTTAGAGAGATGTATAATGATTCTAATTCTGTTAATACTTAGTAAACGATCTGCTCAATTGTATAACAAAATAAATAAATAAATTTTCATATATGCAAAATCTCATCATATATGTAAAGAAATGTTGATTGACTGGATAAAACCACTGACATATGAAAATACCGAAGCTCTCCTACAAAACGTAACCTAATACAAGTATACGGCCCGCTCACACACACTGTAGACTCTCCCATACTTTCACGTACATTCACACACACATACTCATACAACCACACATCCATAACACTCATTTACACTCAACAACACAAATGCACACTCACACACGTTCACATAATTATATTTTGTCTTACTACACCCATGTTTCTGTTTTTGTTGTGTTTTAAGTATGTACCTACTGTTGTGAAGGAGCGGAGTCTTCTAATATAGGCATTATTTGCTTAAATGAAGACTCCAAACTCAAAATTGTTTGTGTATAACTTTTGGACACAATAAACGTTATTATTGTAAACGTTATTATTATTATGTCGTTTATTTATTTAGTTATCTTATTTTAATAAATTTTTAAATATTAGTATAAAAAAAAACATTTAAAAATGTAAAAAATAGTGATCCACCGATGTCAGGAGCAGGGTCCAAGCTACCGGTGGTTAGGGCTCCAGAGACAGGAACCTCCTCACAATGCGAGCCGTATCGAGGAGTACTGCCTTTTGAATCAGGCCCTTGATCCAACCGCCTAACGAGAGCCTCGATAGATGTTGATCGAGGCTTTCGGCCATCAGACCATTGGCCGATACGACAATCGGCACAATGATAGCCGAGCTTACATTCCACATGTCAACAACCTCGTGTGCTAAGTCCAGATATTTATTTTGTTTCTCTTTCTCAGCTTTCACGAGGTTCCCGTCATGTGGAATGATAACATTGACAATAATTGTGCGGCGCGCTAATCGATCTATCACCACTATATCAGGCTTATTGGCGACAATAGTCCTGTCAGTAATGATAGACCGATCCCAGTACAACGTGACATGGTCATTTTCAAGAACTGGGTCGGGCACATACTTGTAATACGGTACCTCAGAATCGACAAGTTTATATTTCAAAGCAAGTTGCTGGTGAATAATCCTGGCTACTTGGTTATGCCTGTGCAAGTACTCACCGTTAGCCAGACGAGAACAACCAGAGATAATATGTCTGATGGACTCTCCCGGACGGTGGCATGCCCGACACACGTCAACCGTCCCGTCCTTCATAATATGTCTCCGGTAGTTATTCGTCAAGAAAACTTCGTCCATAATTGCACAGACGAAACCTTCAGTTTCCCCGAAAAGGTCCCCAAAACGTAGCCAGGATACGGACGCTAAGAAGTCTACACCGGGCTCACGAAGAGCCCGATAGAAGCGCCCGTGAAGCTTCTTGCTTTGCCATACCTCCTTGCGGTCATCGGTAGTAAGTGTTACAGGTTTGCGCCAGTTCTCTTTAGCCATGGAGAGCGGGGTGAGTCCTCTGTCCACTGCAACCACATCACGGTGCATACCCACTTCGGCTTTTAAAAAATATTCTCTGAGATTGCACACCTCTCGGTTGTGGAGGGTCTTCGCGTTTAAAAAGCCTCGACCCCCGTATTTCCGCGGGATGTACAATCTCATCACTGATGATCGTGGGTGATGCATCCGGTTTGCGGTCAGTAGTGTACGGACCCTTCTATCCAGAGGATCGAGTTCGGTCTGAGTCCATTTGAGTATGCCGAAAGAGTACATCAAGACCGGCATGATCCAACTGTTGAAGGCGCGCACTTTGTTTCCGCCTGAAAGAAGGCTAATTAACACCTTCTTCAAGCGACCAAAGAAGCGCTCCCTCAATGTTTGCTTCATGTCAGCAACGTTGATGCCTAACACTTCCGACATACCCAAATACTTATAGCTTTCCGATGAGGAGAGGAATCTAAGGTGTATGGAATCCGAGAGTTGAATTCCCTCGGATTCCATAATCTCCCGTCGCTTAACATACATGACCGCACATTTGTCCACACCAAATTCCATCCTGATGGCGCTACTGAAAGTTTCAGTTACCTTCAGTAGCTCCAGCAGTCGTAATTTGTTGGGGGCAAAGAGTTTCAAATCATCCATATAGAGGAGGTGAGATATAACCTGACCACCTCTCTTCAACCGATAGCCTAGACCTGAATCCTCCAGCAATGTGCTTAGAGGATTCAGGGCTAAGCAGAACCAAAGTGGACTTAAACTGTCGCCCTGAAATATTCCCCGTTTGATCCATACAGGCTCATCATTCCCCTGGATCTGTCGACACCCCGGATATCGAAGGACCGTCCTCCATTGCCCCATGCACGACTCAAGGAAGATGCGTAAAGTTGCATCGATCTTGTACAATTCCAGCACCCTCATGAGCCACGCATGTGGCACCGAGTCATAGGCCTTCTTATAGTCTATCCAGCATGTCGACAGATCCTTGCGGGATCGACGAACCTGTTGGCTAATGGCCATGTCGATGAGGAGTAGCTCCTTAGTACCGCGGGACCCATTCCTACATCCATTTTGAGAGGCAGACATAATCGAGTTATTGTCAATGTGCGTATTAATTTTTGCTCTCAAAATGGATGTAAGAAGTTTATAAACCGTCGACAAACATGTGATTGGTCTATAATTCTTGGGTTCCGCGGGACTACCTGACTTATGTAGCAGGTGGGTAACGCCTGTTGTTAGAAATTGTGGTAGCGACCCAGACTCTAAGGATGACTGGAATTGAGATGCCAAACGACTGTGTGAACTAATTAGCCATTTTAACCAAAAGTTATGCAGTCCGTCCGGTCTCGGTGATTTCCAATTCGGTAATGAACGGACCGCGAACACCGCGAACCGGAAGACGTTGCGTTGGAAGGCCTCCCACTAGGTGGACCGATGACCTGGTGAAGGTTGCGGGAATCCGCTGGATGCGAGTCGCACGGGACCGGTCAATGTGGCGACACTTGGGGGAGGCCTATGTCCAGCAGTGGACGTCTATCGGCTGAAATGATGATGATGATGATGAATGAACGGACTGCTCTGGCTACGTCTAATGGCGTAATTATGTCTGGTTCTGGTATAGTTCCACACACTCGCTCGATATCCTGCATCCAACCACCCTCAGCGTGATAGACGGGTACCGACCAGTTGCTGCGCCAGAATGCATTCGTGTTGGCATCATCCGGGCGGCACACGTCCGTCACGTTTTGTTCAGGTCGCTCCCAAGCTCTATATACCCACCTCTCATCGCTCTGGAACATGCGATTCTGCGTGTACCGATCAACCCGCCGCTTATACCGCAGAATACGGCTCGCTCATGCACAAACTTTCTGCTTCAGGAAGTCGATGCGCTCTTTGACGTTGGACATGTATTCCCGAGGGCTGATTCCAGTCCCTGAAAATGCCTGTCTTACAAAGCGCATCACTCGTGGTCGTGTATTGCCCTCCCTGAAGTAGTATAGTTTGCCGATGAGTACCCTGGCCCCATCGATATGACGCTCGATCCTGTACTGCCAAGCTGGTATGGCTGGTTTTGGTCGAGTAGCTCAATTACAATTTGGAAACTTGACGTTAGCTAAACGACATGCCGCCACAGCCGCGCAATACAGGATCGAGTGTGTGTCAACGAGATCCTCGCTGCTCTCGAAGAAATTCTTGAGCTGCGAGTCCAAGGCACATACCAGCGCCCTATTTTTATTGTGCATAGGTAGCCGTGGTATTCGGGGTCTAAGTTCGGTTGGAGTGGACCTATACTCGCGAAACGCATCCTCCAGTGCGCTCCTCAGTCGGACGTTGCACTGGCTACTTACTGTGTCAACCCTATCATCATCTTCTTCTTCGACATGATTGGACCGCGGCAGGATGGCATCAATAGTTGACGCCTGTGCCGCGGTGCCAGAGGCGAGACGATTTGGTTGCTCAGTACCTCTGAGCGTAGCCTATCAAGTGCGATATCGTCCAACCTGTGATTGCGTTGGATGACCCCCACCTGATCCGACAGTCGTTGGGCCGAGACGTTGACGGTTGGTTCAAGGTCTTGGAACAGAGACAGCAACCTATCACGGTACGCAGTGAGGTTAGTTCCCCCCTCTGTAGACCCGTAATATGCGCGCATGACGTTCTCGTTCATAGACTGAGTTCATCTCATGCGCTGCACTCAACCACCGGCAGCGGAGACCCGGCTCGGGGACGGATGGCCCCTAAGTTCCAAGCTCCTCGGTGGCCGGCCTCTCCCCTGCCGACGTACAGGTGTTGGCGACGTCGGCGGGGAAAAATATTCCTCGCTCGATCTCGACACAACTGCTACGGCCGGTGTCACAGCACTCTCGATGGGGCTGGATTCCGGCGGCGGCGGGGCCGGGCTGAGCGACGACTCTGGAGGTAGTAGGCGTGCACGTGCTGCTGATCTCGTCAACATCTTCATCGTTTCATTTCTTCGTCATTTTCACATTTTTGTCAGAGGTGACATGACAGATGTCACCTCCGGTTCGGCAATTTTCGATGAGTTTATCCTAATGTGCATTGTATTTATTTATAATTATGTTCATATTTTGATCATTTTGATTTTTCCTGAGGTTTCACTTATATAATATAAATATAAAAACTGCTTCTAAAAGTTATATATTAGAAAATTGTGAGGAGATGAAAAAAGAGACGTTGACGTTGACGATGGTGTTGCTATTATTATAGAAAGGAATTAAAATTATTATTTCTTATATTACAATACATATTTGTTGTGATCGCTAATCGTATTTGATCAAGATACAATCTGACAGTGACCTGTAAATTGCAAAAACGTAACAAAATGTTATTTTCGCGGGCTACCTTTGCTCATCCACCTGTTCTGAAAGTTGTTAGTTGAAAGTTTTCATTTTTGCTCAACTGGGCCTTTTTGGTGCAGCCGTGAGACACACTTTCCTGCTATATTCTTACATCAGTCTTTATACTTTCTATTTGTTTTTTATTTGTTGCTATCTGATGTATGTATTTTTTTTTATTTTATTTATTTACCATTTATGTACACACATATTATATAAGCAGACAAGAAAAACAGAACAGAAAAAAATAGGTACAGAGGTGATGCTTATTTCACAAGAAATCTCTTTCAGCACACCCGAGACAGGACAATGGATACAGAGATGTAGACAGCGTGTGAAATAGTAAAGGAGACAAAAAATAATACATACAATCAAAAACATTTCTCTTAAAAAACTAAACAAAAATTGCTAGAATATACTAACATACATACAAATAAACGTACATACATACATACTACTAAAATAAATATCACTAGAATAATAATAATTATATCATACTCAAAAAAAATGTAATGTATCTGATGTATCGTGTCTCTTTTAGTCTGTGCTAAATAAATGTATTTTCTTTCTTTCTTTTTAATATTACATTCCTAGTTCCATTAAAGTTCAGTCGGCTCTCAGTCTATGTCTTCAATATACAAAATTAAAATAATTTTGAGCGCAAGCTAAAATGACTTCTAATATAATGCCTCCTAAGTTCAAACTTAGAAGGCATTATATTGTAACGCACGGAACGGTAACGCCGCTCCTTGCCTGCTCTGAGGGAATAATTTGATGTTTTTAACTGCTATAGTACTGTTGTACTACTAAGTTGGTATCTTAAACTTTTAGCTTAGTTACTAATTACACTTAGTTTTGTTTTTGATCATCACACAAACAATCAATAATATTTCTCTTGAAATTACTTTGGTACAGAAAGAAGATATCTAAATGATAAAAGTGCTTATTATAAATTTTTACTAGTCGACGGAGTGGAGCTCGCTCACCAGCATGTGTTCGGCTAGTAGTCGTCGCAAAAAGCGGGTAAGCACGCACCTCCCGTCTGATTACAGTTCTAGGCACAACATATGAAATATTATTAATTAGTTCGATACAGTTAAATTTATTATGAACCAATCCGTGAAGCATCCTAGTTTGGAGTAATAGGCGTCTAGATTGCAAAGTAATCAATCTGAACTTTTCCAGTGACTCCACGTAAGACAGGGGCAAGGGACGACATTTATACTGCATAGCTCGTATATATTTACGTTGAACACTTTCAATAGCTTTAACATATTTATCGTAGTAGGTGTCCCATATTAGACATCCGTATTCCAGCTGCGGGCGAACCAAGGACTTTAACAGTTGCAAGTACGTGGCTGGGCGTTTAAAATCAGTAGAAGCTCTGATGACAAGGCTGTACATTTGGTATGCTTTTGAGATAATCTTCTCTGTGTGTAGATTTAAATGAAGTTTACAATCCAAAAGTATTCCTAAATCACATATTTGAGTTTCAATAGAAAGATTTTCTGTACATAGATTATAATTAAATCTAACTACTTTTTTATTTTTCGTAAAATTTAAATATTTATATTTAGATATATTTAATGCAAGTTTATTCTCATCGCAATATTTAGTTAATCTATTCAAATCCTCTTGGAGCAAGTCACAATCATCAATAGTCTTAATAGATTTAAATATTTTCAGGTCATCAGCATATAACAAGAAATTACTGTTAAGAAAACAGTGACCTATATCATTAATATAGATAATAAATAACAAAAGTCCAAGAATTGATCCCTGTGGTACGCCAGAGGTGGCGATAAATGTATCAGAGTGATATCCATGGGTTACTACTGATTGAATACGGTTGTTTATATATGAATGGAACCAGCGCAGTAAATTACCTCTAATCCCGTTGAAAGCTATTTTATTCGATAATATCTCATGGTCCACCCTATCAAACGCCTTTTTAAAGTCCGTGTAAACTGCATGCGTTTGTGCCCGTTTATCCATGTTATTAAACAAAAAGTTAGCAAAAATCATTAAATTCGTAATGGTTGATTTTCGTTTAACGAAACCATGTTGTTCTGATATAAAATTTTGTTGAATGAAAGGGTAAAGCTTGTGGTGAATAAGTTTTTCAAAGAATTTAGCAATTGCACATAGTATTGAGATTGGTCGATAGTTCTCAACTTTCTGTCTGGAGCCGCTCTTATAAACTGGTATTATGTTAGCTTTCTTCCAGATTGTGGGAAACATACATGCTGTAATACTCTTGTGGAAGATTAAGTGAAGTGGCACGCATATTGTCTCAGCTGTATTCTTCAGAAAGCTAGGAGGTATACCATCTGAACCCGGTCCTTTAGTACTATCCAGTAATTTTAATTGGCTGAGGACTAATGAGAGGCTGAAGTATATATTATCTACGGTAGTATTATTTTCATAAATATGATCGTTTGTAGGACACCAGCGGTCAGTGAGTGTTGAGGTTTCGTACACTGATTGAAAGAATGATGAGAAAAAGTTGCATATTTTATGTGGATCGTTAGAAGACTGACTACTATAATACATTTGGGATGGAATACCAGACTTGCCTTGTTGATTAGCTATATAAGCCCAAAAATATTTAATATTTTTGGGGATGCTGTCTTCAACAGTTTTTACATACTTACAATAGCATATGTTACACTCTACGCTAAAACGTGTGCGATATAAAGAAAAAATCTCGTAATCTGAAATATTTCCATATTTTTTCCATTTGGTCCAAGTTTTTTTTTATATTTAAATATGTGTATAAGGGCAGGTGAAAACCAAATAGGGAATTTAGCGTTTTTAGGTTTAGACAGTGGAATACGATTTTTGAGTATGCCATATATGATATTGTAGAATTTTTCAATGGAGGTTTCAGTTATTTCATTGTCCAAAGTTAACTTCCAGTCAACCTCTTCTATATCTTTATTAATTGAATTGTAATCCGCTTTATGATAACTATATTTAAGTGTGTCTAGAGATCGCATTTGGGTGTACCTTATCGCTATCGACATGATAGCGTAAAATGGTGGGTGGTGGGTGTCCACTTGTAGTAAGTTCTGATGAGGTGGATAAACATAGCAAACAGTGTTGGAAATGAGGAGGTCAAGTATACGATTATTAATATTATTGAGCTGGTTAAAGTGCTTGACATCAATTATGGTCATAAAGTCCCGTAGTAGGTTACAAGTAGATGTCAGACCGGAGCAAGTCAGGTAACTATGAGAAGAGTTTCATTTTAACCAGTTGGCATCCGGCAAGTTGTAATCACCTAGTAGTAGTAAATTGTCAATACATAATGAGTTGATTATATTATTTAATGTTTCAAAGTGTACTTTGTATGCAGCACTCGGTGAACTGCTAGGAATATAGGCGGCACTAATCAGGTTTTCTTTCGTGTTATTAGAACTGGGAATAGAGACTAACATATGTTCATAAAATTTACTTGAATCTAAAGTATTATGTTGGGACAATGAGACACAAATGGGGCTCAATTCGCGTTCTGCGATAAGTACACCCCCTCCATCAGACTTCTCAGTGGCAGCATGGTTACGGTCACATGAAACACTACGTAGCGACTATCTATAAACTCGCTGTCGAGTATCGAATAAATAAGCCAGGTCTCAGTTAATACGATGACGTGAAAGAATAACAGACAATAGTCCAAAAGCGTATGCAGTGATGCCAATAAACAATTTACCAATCAGCAGCGACTTGTACTGAGTGTCAGGATGCAATACGATAGTGTTAATTGCTGCCGCCAATCTGTCGTGATAACTTGGTACCGGTCGAACGCTTTTTTTTTTTTTATTTCCGGTGGGAAATCATCAAATGATCCCTCCCGCTCTGGGTGGAGCGGAAGGGAGTGTCAGACTCTTACTGTCTAAAATCCACCCATGTCCTTCCTTCGCCCTTTATGTTTCGGGGTAGCGGTAACCCTTTCGGACAATCCCGCTGACCCGGCAGGCTTCGGCCCTAAGGGGCCCCTAAAATTATGCTGACATCTCTTTGAGGCGCGCGTGGAACACTTACGCGCCGTCCGGCACGGGCCTGGTCCTGATCGGGCGGTGAGCTACCCATTGCTCTCCGCCAGCAGGCCCGCGCCTACGGTAGCCGGGAGTCGTCACGCGGCTCCCGACGCCCGGAGCGTCTCCCGCGGCGGCTGGGACGGGAGGCTCTCTCCCTCATCCGTCCCGCCACCTCCTTCGCTAGCATGACTGCTTCGCAGAAGGAGGCGACTGCCTCCCACTCCCTCTCGCTCCGGACCATGGCTTGCACCAGGGCCGGGCGCGAGAGGCCGCCGCCGCTGCCGATCGCCTCTACGAGGACACGGCGGTGCTCCGCCCAAGTGGGGCAGACCTCCACCGTGTGCTCCACCGTTTCCTCTGCGGTCGAACGCTTGACTTGATGGTTAATTTCGCCGCGCGTTGCCTGTGTTGTGTTGGCTCGGAAGCGCGCGCCGCTACCTCTACACGGTGACGACGACGCCGCGCTGGTTCGAATCTCGGCACGCGCGCTCACGACTTTTAGTAGTAATAAAGTTTCTCACCCACAATCACACAGTACAAAATTCAATATGGCACCCACGGCTTATGGATACAGCCCCAAGATGAAACGAGAGGGGCCGATAAAAAGATGACAACCCGTAGAAAAGCGCCAAAAATCACATAAAATAACTTGTAAAAAGCACAAAAATAACTCAAATAACGTCCGTACACAGCGATACCGAATGAACGAAATGGTTTTGTAAAACAGCGGATTCGACAATCCATTTGCGACACAGCCATCCTTATCCTACCATCAACTTACTTGAGTTGCTTGCAAGCCTTGCCCAGTACGAGAGCCTCCCGAGCTCCTCGCACGTTGATCATGGTGGCGACACGCAGAGACTCGTCGAACCGCGTCGTCGCCGCCACGTGGTAGATTATATTCACCTGGGACACAAACATAACATATCACGCCTGGATTCCCCAAAAGGTTAGGCAGAGGTGTATAGAACTTACTCGTCAAGAACATAAATATCTATATATACAGGGTGACAGGGAAACTCGACGTATTCCTTGAAAGGGGTTATACTAGAGGTCATTAGCAACAAATTTTGTCCAGTCAACTAGGGGTCCAAACTAGATGCATCAGCAGCCCAGCCTTTTCCCAACTATGTTGAGGTCGGGTTCCGGTCTAACCGCATGCAGCTGAGTACCAGTATTTTACATGGAGCAACTGTCTACCTGACCTACAATAATAATGTAAAAATGAATCACCGAAATGTACGTACGCGCATAACTTCCGATCGACTGCACCAAATTGGATAATTCTTTTTTTTGTGTTTGTTATTGTCAGGACAAGGTTTGTATACACAATTGGACCCGGTAGGTGGCGCTGCTTTTTCGGGCAGGACGACGTCTGCCGGGTCCGCTAGTCTAATAATAAATGTACTAACCTCTTCAGCAATCATGTTCCAGTCCTTGTCACTCAAGCCCAGTCTGAGCTCGGCAACGTCTCCTGCGACCGGAATGATCTTCTCTGCGAAGTTTGGTTGTCTCTCTTTAAGCAAGTCGTAAACCTAGAAATTATAATAGAAGTTATCATTATCTTTTCTAGATGTCTAGCTTTGTGTCTGTAAATATGTTTGTAGCGCCACTTCTTCATCCCAGCTAAAGCACTAGGAAATGGTGAAGAGCGGCCGTTTTGCGGGACTGTATTATGTAATTTTGATGTCCAAAAAGTGCTGGTTCTTAGCCTAGTTTGACTTTTGATTATTGAGTCCGGCTTTCAGCGTAATTTGATGCAGCTGAATACCAGTCTTTTACATGGAGCGACTGCCCATCTTAGCTGCACAACCCAGCTACTTGAAAACATGAGTAAATTATCTATATCTACACAAATAATCCTACTATCCTACTAATAATATTATAAACGTGAAAGTTTGTATGGATGGATGGATGGATGTTTGTTACTCTTTCATCCAAAAACTACCCAATGGATTTGGATGAAATTTAGCAAACAGATGGTTTATAACCAGGATTAACATATAGGATACTTTTTATCCCGATATTCACACGGGATCGAAACTTATGCGGGTGAAACCGCGGGTACGCAGCTAGTACAGTAGGGGTCATTAATCCATTATCACCTTAAGGACTGTATTGCTGTGAACGCGCAGTAAAGGCCGTACCTACGTCTGTGTGCATAAGTGATGTATCAACACAGAACGCTCACCTCAGATTCGCAAACTGGCTGGCGTCGAACGAAACAAAAAACATACCGTCGCTTTTGCACACAGGCTACGTAATTACGTATGACTTTGGTTGGTTCATACCATTGCAATTGCTAAAATTGAAATCCATAAATCAAGTACCGATAGCTGGTAGTCTTACGTATTGGATTATTGAACGTGTTAGATATTTCATTTTGATATAATTATAATATTAGAATATTGTTTGTTGGATAATGGCATCTGTCACATTTACGAAGCTTGGGACCAACGTAGAAGTACCTAATTTGACTAGATTTTGTGTTTACAAAAAACAACAGTCTTAACTTGTAAAAAACACTTAAATGTTATTACTATAAATGATTAAGTAATGTTTGATTATACTTGTAGTATATCTTAGATTTGATATTGCTATTATAATATAATAGGTTGTTTCAAATGATTGGAACAATACTTTCAGTTGATGTTGATATACTTTTTGATGTCTAACAATTACGAATCAACTCTTATTAAATTGATTAATTACCTTATAATGTTTTAAAACGGTTTCACTTCATAAGATTTGTTTATTATTACCTGTGTTAGAAGATTATTAAACCAAAATATATGACGGTCTGTGATTGGTTCAAAATGGCGGTAGATGTTTCACGTAAAACACGTTGGTAGTGTATAAAAAGGATTGTAACGACGTTATCAAGGCACTAGCAACCAGACACATAGACGCGCGCAACTCACGCGCGTCCAACAGGCTTTAGGCCAAATAGTAAGCCAACAAAATGAGGGGCCTGTATTAACAGGCCACCGTATGGCTCTCTGCGGACGGGGGGCGAAGCCCCGGTACCGCTCGCCTCGCCCCCTTACGGGGGCGACGCGATTTCCCGATAAGTATCAAGGCAGGTTGCTTGGTATCTACCAGTTGGTTAGTTCTAGTGCCGTTCTTAAGTGGAATAAATCGACCAGATGTCACGTAAGTTAAGTAATTTGATATTATACCTTAATTTATTGTTTATTAAGATTGTGTTGTTGTGTAAGTCATATTATGGCCAATATTCCTAGATATCGTTATTATGTTGCTATTATTTTGAATTCTCTTGGACCGTTGTCCAAGAGATAGAATTAATCGTTTTTAAAGATAACGATAATTTATGACAACGTAAGAAATGTATTGATAGAATACTTAAATACTGTTTCCATGGAGTTTCTTGTCCTTCTTCTCCATGACGACCTAGTTTTACGAACGGACGACTAGTTTTCTGATTAATTATTGACAAGCCTAAATTTAAATAAATGTTTATTCTTTTCTATCTGTGCTTTACTTCATAAAACCCTTTCCCTACAAACCATATTCAATAATAACCCTATACAGTAAATAACTAACTTGTAACCATTCTGATATTCAAAGCTCATTATTTGGGTAATATATAGGTATATATACTTCTAGTATATACTGGAAAATCTAACAAACTCATAGGTGTGGGTTTCCAATCTCGAGTTGGGACTTTTATTTTTCTTTTCCGGCCATAATCTTTATCGGTTTTTTTGTTATTCGTTTTTTATAGATTAATAAACAAGAATAATAATGTAATAATTATTTTATTTCCATTATTATATTGTTAATGTAATACGGGGTAAAAAATAAAAATGTGTTATAAGTGATTTCAAAAGGTTTATTTGTTATAATTTTATAAACTAGAAATAAATAAACTTAGTCAAAACCGTTCATTTTCTCGTAAAGAACAATTTATTGAAGTAAAGCAGGTAATCAGTAAACTACGACCCTTAGACTTAAAATATTGATTATTTGTATCTTAGTAATATGATAATATTGCTTACTAGTGCTTTAACTACTAATGTATGTGGGTAAGATAAACAACTAGCAAATCTACCCACGTAAATAAAAAAGTGTGGACTCCTTGTCACAATACAATTAAATTACTCAGTAGTACTACTTTTTGTTTACTGCCACAAACGTCAAAGTTAACAAGTCGTATTTATTAGGACTTATTGCGGTTATAGCTTAAGTATTCATTTTCATTATGAAAAGAAGATTGAAACTAAACCTCAAAATAAGCCTTATTACGGATATGACACAATATTATTTTAATAGTACTAAAATTAATTTGTATTTTATAACTTAATATAACTCAATGCTATCAAGTAAACGCTGGCGCATGAATCCAACAATATTGAGACATATTCTCTGATTCCGTGCTTCCCATCGCTGTATCGCAAATTTAATGTAAACGTTTTTTTTTTCTTTTAAAACGTTGCCCCACACTAGGAATTTCTCCTGTATCGTGGGTGCGTTTACAAACATTTAAACTCACATACACTAACCGCCAGACCCGGAACAACTACTTGTAGGTCATACAAATATATTGTTCCGTGCGGGAATCGGACCCGGGACACGCAGCGCAGCAGTCAATCGCTTAACCACTGCGCCAACCGTGCCGCCAATCGTTGTCGTTCTTGTTTATGTTTTTCAATCAAATATGGGCGAAACAAAAAACCAGCTCAAAAAGCTGGTTTTCGTTTGCACGGCGAACGGTTCGTAAAGATGTGTCGAATGGGGTGTAGGGCAGAAAACCTCCACGTGTGCCCGGGGACTGGGGTTCCTTTCTGGATACGTCCGGGGGTAATACCAGTGTTCGGGCCGGTACATCCTGGGGTGCGGGCAGCAATTTCCCATTGGGATTATTTCCCAGTGGGATTTCGCTGTCCGCATGCTAATGTTCTGCCAGGAGGATCGCCCCACACAGGTCGCTCAGAGTAGCAGAGCAACAATTGTGGGGGGTCAGAGCGGGCCCGGTGTGCACTTACCCTGCCGCCGGGCAGGCAGGAGGGGCAACCCTTCTGTCACTGCTAATCTCGTAGCCCCGGAGACAGTTAAGGTCATGTCTCTGGCTGTTGAAGGGGGTCGAGGGTCTTGGCTTAACCGCCCGGACCGCGAGGAAAATTAACCTCTATAAAAAATTCCCCAAACCTCCAAGCGGCGGCGCACCGTAAGGGAAGTTGGTAGCTTGACTAATGGGTAGCTAAATTAGTCGCCAGTGCGAACCACTGAATTTTGAGAAGATAAAAAGTTTTTACTCGTGGGATCAACTATGGACAAAAACAATTTAAATAATAAAAATCGCGTAGAGGAGGGGAGTGATGTGGGGTCGGAGTCCGACGCCGCATCTGGCGTGACGGGCTCATTTAAGAGCACGGAGCGAGTAGTGGTGGGGGCTGCTGGGAAGAACCTAAGGTTCTTCCAGAAGCGCCCCAAATCGGGGGATGGCCAGGGGTCCTCTTCTGATGGCGGGTCGAGCTCGGCCCGCAGAAAAATAAGCCGGCGGGGCGGAGTCCATGAGGGGCTCGCCGGCGCGAAGGAGGCCAGTGAGCCGAGTCGAGCCAGCCCAGTTGAGCCGGCCCAGCGAGCCGAGAGGCTCGACACGGACGGGCAGCACTCGGGAGTGGCCAGCCGCAAGGCGGCCCTCTCAGAGTCCTCAGGAGGTGAGCTGGATGCCGTTGGTGGCTCCAATTCGGAGTGGGCGGCCAGGTTTGAGGAGGTCGTGGTAGCCGCTATCAAGAGTGTGGCCCTGAATAGGATTCAGTCCTCCAAAGACAGGGCCATATCTGCAGCCACGGCCTCCATCATAGCGGCAGCAAAGGCCACCCACTCCGGGTCCCCGCCGGACGGAATGTCTGAAATGCGGGCGGAGGTCGCCCATTTGACAGCCGCCATGGAGCTTCTCCGAAAGGAGAATGAGGAGCTCCGAGCGGACCTGGCCGGGCTGCGAGCAGCCGGCCCCCGGGAGGTGCCGCAGGAGGGGGCGCAACATGGGCGGGGTGGGCCAGTACCTGCTGAGGATCGGGTGCTGACCCTGGTGCGGCAGGAGCTGGCTGCTTTCCAGAGTCGGTTTTCCGCCCTGGAGGCCATTGTCCTGCGCCCACCGTTAGCGGCAAGCCGGCCGGCCTCGGGCCAGCGAAAGGCGGCTTGCCGCTAACGCACCTTCTGCGAAACGGTCGTCTCGCAGAAGGAGTCTGCGGAAAGGGAGAGGGAGATCTCGTCCTCTCACCCGGCCCGCAGCAGGCGCACCGGGCGTCGGCGGAGGGCGGATAACGCCCTCTTCCAGCCCCCCTAAATGGGTCCAGGGGCGACGGACTTGGGGACGTCCGTCGCCCCCCACACATCAGGACCCGAGATGGCGGCGCGTAGTGTTCCACGCGCGCCTCTCTTAGACGTCGCAGGGGGAGTCAAACACCTCACTCCCCCCCCTGACCCGAGGAGGCCCGGCCGGCACCAGTCGGGGGTTGCGGAAGGATCTTACGTTCCCGCGACCCCCGGCGTAGGTGAGAGATGGAACACTGGGGTGGTTTTTAGTCAGTAAGAGTCTGACAGACCCCGTCGCCCGCCCCAGGGCGGCGGACATCCATGAGGATTTTCCACCCCGGAACAAAAAAAAAAAAAAAAAGGATCTTACGTTCCCGCGACCCCCGGCGTAGGTGAGAGATGGAACACTGGGGTGGTTTTTAGTCAGTAAGAGTCTGACAGACCCCGTCGCCCGCCCCAGGGCGGCGGACATCCATGAGGATTTTCCACCCCGGGAACAAAAAAAAAAAAAAAAAGGCGGCGGCCGAAATAGCGACACGCGGGGTTGCGATAATCGTTGAGAGGATCCGGCAATTGGGACTCGAGGTGGCCCTGCACAAGTCCGAGGCCATGTGTTTTCATGGTCCTCGGGACGCACCACCGTCGGGTTCCCAAATAACGGTAGGAGGGGTTCACATCGGCGTGGAGTCGACGATGAAGTACCTGGGACTCGTCCTCGACAGCCGGTGGAACTTAGTGGATCATTTCCGACGTTTGGCTCCCAGACTGGAGTGAGCCGGGGCTGCCTTCAGGCGGCTCCTGCCCAATCTAGGGGGTCCAAACGCCTCCTGCCGGAGGCTATATGCGGGGGTCGTGCGGTCCATGGCCCTTTACGGGGTACCGGTGTGGGCGCGTTCCTTGAGGCGGGGGACCAGTCCGCCGGTTGAACGCGTCCCAAAGGGTCATGGCCGTCCGGCTGATCCGAGGATACCGCACGGTCTCCGCTGAGGCGGCGAGCCTCCTTGCCGGATTGCCGCCATGGGATCTGGAGGCAAAAGCCCTCGCCCACATATGGGAGTGGCGAGAGGAGGCAAAACGCCGTGGCGTAACTCCAAGTTCCTCCAAGGCAAGGACCAGGCCCGAGTCGACGGCGCTTTGTGTTCCACGCGCGCCTCAAAGAGATGTCAGCACAAACTGACGGGGTCCGCTAGAGCCGATGCCTGCCAGGGCCGCGGGTTGTTCGAAAGAGATACCGTGGTCCCTGGCATGGGCAACTGAAGGAACACGGGTGGGTTTTAGTCAGTAAAAGTCTGACACGCCCTCCTGCTCCGCCCAGAGCGGGAGAAGTCATATGATGATTACCCACCCACAAAAAAAAAAAAAAAAGATGTGTCGAATAATTCGGCAAAATATTTCGTTGCTATGAAACCACTTGTTTCATATTCACTGACTAGCTGGGGCCTTCCACTTCGTTTCGACTGACAAGGCTTTTCCTGATATCTTTTGACCCTGCGACTCACAGTAGGTATTTCTCTAAAACAAAAACAGAGTACTGTTAAGCTACTAGCAAAATACGAATATTACCAATTTGAAACAAAATTATTTTGAAAATAGAAATGTTATAATATTATATTATTGTTATACTTAATGTTATATTTTATATTCATCTTTTTTTTTCTTCTATTTAAGCTTTATGATAAATATAAAACGTTTAAAAAAATAACTAAAGGGATCAGCAGTTACACTTTAATTAGAAAAAAAAATCGATAATTATAATGAAATCATAATACTCACACTTAGTTCGTTTCATCAAATATCTGTGATATAATATTAAGTCCACTTTTACGCAGCGCGATAATATCTGCTTTCATCTCAATATTTAAACTTCATTTTGAAATGAACTACAACAAAAACTTTTTAAAAAGACTTCGGAGGTTCCTCCTCCGTCATACTTTATTATACACCACAAAAAAGATTGCATTGCACCGCATAGATTGTTCATTAGTAAAGTTATATGAATTGTATATGCTGTGGATAACGGTGTGAGTTTCACATTTATATAATATCTTTGTTTACATTCTTTACGCAGATATAATGTGTTACTGTTTGTTTGTCCCAAATAAATAAATAAATAAATAAAAAAACATAACATAAAATAATAATGTTCTTATAAACTGCGCAACGGAATCTGAAACGGTTTTCACCATCATTTAGAGCATTTATTCCGGAAGGTCCCATCAATCTGCCTGCCTTTTCTCAACAATGTTGAGGTCGGCTTCCAGTCTCACCAAATGCAGCTGAATACCAGTATTTTACATGGAGCGACTGCCTACCTGAGCTCCACAACCTAGGTACTGGGGAACACGATACCCCTTGGTAAGACTGGTTGTCAGACTTTCGGGCTTCTGACGACCCTTAACGACTGTCAAAGATTTATGAATGACAGCCGGAGCCAACGGGCATTTATTTCAGAAGATATAGACATAAGATATATTTAATTTGTAAAACATGAGTACAGTACTGTACCTATACTGGTCTTATAATTAATATGAGGTAGCTACATGTTTTGCCACTTATGGCGTACAAGATTAGTCGCACTAGAAACAATACAAACAAAGAAAGAAATTACAATGTCAAAATTTAAAATCAATTCTAAATTGAAATGTCAAAATTTCAGCGGGGTTGTCCGAAAGGGTTACCGCTACCCCGGAACATAAAGGGCGAAGGAAGGAACATGGATGGGTTTTAGTCAGTAAAGTCTGACACTCCCTTCCGCTCCACCCAGAGCGGGAGCGGTCATTTGATGATTTCCCACCAGAAAAAAAAAATAAAAATAAAAAAATGTCAAAATTTATATAATCTATAATTAATAAATTAATATTAAACTTACACTACACCACGTTTTCCGTGATTAATTGTTTCATGTAAAGGTGGATCCACACATTGCGAGGCATGCGCTCCGCACGCGCAAGGGCGAGCCAACGTATGTCGGCAAATGCTTCAAGATCAAAATGCCTCAGTGCGAGCATTACGTTAGGTGTGGACGTAGCTGCGCATGCACGTTCGAGGCGTGCGCCGCGTACAATATCAACGCACGCCTCGACTGCGAAAATGAAACTGCGTTTGCTCGGGCCAAACAGCGCGCAGCGCATGCTCGGGCCGATCCAACCCACACAGCAGCAGTCAAGGCGCCATTCTCGACATTTTTCCCTTCTATAAGATCCTAGAAGATAATTATTTTTTTTTTCAACTCAGCGACGGTTACATTTACTTCGTTCGCGATTATACGCCATACGTCTTCTCTTTTATATTTATTAAAATCATGATTATGTTTAGGATCCCATAATAATCTATTACTTTCGTATAATAAAACTGCTTTTCTTAACATTTCTTTGTCGTTCATAATGCGCGCGTACATCCGCAGCGAGGCGGACACAACCATCCAAACGCAACGCACTGCTCGCAATGAGCCAGCCGCCACACGGCGCACAGCGAATAGCGCGTGTGCGGCGCACACGCGCTGTGCGTTGTGCGCCGTGCGGAGCGCATGCCTTGCCAAATCTGCGCGCCTACTTGCCTCGAGCATTTGCTTCGCACGCGATGGCTCGACCCGAGCATATGTTGGTATAATTTGTCAACACGCACGCCTCAAGCCGAGGCATGCGTTGTGCGCCGTGCGGAGCGCATGCTCGCAATGTGTGGATCCACCTTTACGAATTAATTTTCATTTAATTATACCTATTTTGTTGGCACTTTAATACACTTCAATTATACTAACAAATTAATACATCACGCCTGTACAGCTCCCCGAAGCCTTAGGCAGAGGTTGTACGGTGGTCGCGGTCATTAATCTGACCGTTACTGTACATTATGGTCAAGTGGTCAAGTCCCACACCATTAACAGGGCACAAATCCAGACTCTAGGCTGCTACTGTGAATCTTTTGATAGACAAACCCAATAACACTCGCCTGACCTGGGAATCGAACCCATGACCTTATACTCAGCAGTAACACTTGCGACCCCTAGACCTACGAGGAACAAATACTCTACTCTACCCTGTGTGCTGTTCTAAAACAGCTAGCGGTTATGTAAAATATCGAATTCGACAATCCATCTACATACATTAACATTGTTATGAGTAAAGTATTAAGTGTGAATTTATGTTACTCACAGGATCTTGAAACATTTCAGTCAGCCTCTGTTCGACAGATTTCCCCTTCTTAGGCCTCAGCAAGACGAATGCTTTCGATATCTGCGTCGCTCTAGAAGTAAATAATAATGAATTACAATGAGAGTAGGATACAATCAGGAATGAAGTTATCCAGAAAAGAACTGGAGTTACCGATATAGCTTGCAGAGTAAGCAAGCTGATGTCGCTGTGGGCTGGCCATGTTTTTTAAAGGATCGATGAAATGAAATTATTTATTTTGTAAATAGTAGACCTCGGTATCACTTTTACACGTCATATCATAAAAAAATAAATAAGCTAGATGAGGTCGGCGTTTCCTATCCGACTACTCCTGAGAAAAAAGGCCGAAACAAACTCAGAGGTCACAGTCTCATTTAAAGTCCAGACATAATGCCGTTTCAACTACTACATAAATCCCTAAACTCATCGCTTTCTGTTGCTGAGTCTTTGCTTAAGGAAAATGTTAATGTTTGCGTTTCGGAATTTCATTTTTAACACATTACCTGTAGAGATATAATTAAAATCTTTCACACTTTAAATGTAAAAAAGACTGCAGATCTGTGGGGTAATTCTGTAGAAGTTGCTAAGTCTGTTATTGACATTGTAGCACCTTTTTTTTTTTTTTTTTTTGTTCCGGGGTGGAAAATCCATGGATGGACATGGATGTCCGCCGCCCTGGGGCGGGCGACGGGGTCTGTCAGACTCTTACTGACTAAAAACCACCCCAGTGTTCCATCTCTCACCTACGCCGGGGGTCGCGGGAACGTAAGATCCTTCCGCAACCCCCGACTGGTGCCGGCCCGCCGCAGCGGGCCTCCTCGGGTCAGGGGGGGAGTGAGGTGTTTGACTCCCCCCGCGACGTCTAAGAGAGGCGCGCGTGGAACACTACGCGCCGCCATCTCGGGTCCTGATGTGTGGGGGGCGACGGGCGTCCCCAAGTCCGTCGCCCCTGGACCCATTTAGGGGGGCTGGAAGAGGGCGTTATCCGCCCTCCGCCGACGCCCGGTGCGCCTGCTGCGGGCCGGGTGAGAGGACGAGATCTCCCTCTCCCTTTCCGCAGCCTCCTTCTGCGAGACGACCGTTTCGCAGAAGGAAACCACCGCGTCCCAGGACTCTTCGCTGCCGACCATCGACTCGACCACGGCCGGCAGCGACAGGTCACTGCCTACTTCTGAGATGAGGGCACGGCGCGGCTCCTCCCAAGCGGCACACTCTGCCAGCGTATGCCGCGCCGTGTCCTCCCGACAGTCGACGCAGTGGTGACACCGGGCGTCCGGCTCCCTGTTTATGCGACACAGGTACTTCCCGAAGCAACCATGCCCCGAGAGCACCTGCGTCACCCGAAACGACAGGGAGCCGTGCCTCCTCCCGAGCCAGCGCTCGAGCACCGGCCGGACCGCCTCGATGGTGACGAGGCCGGCGGTAGGGCGTGTGAGCCTGTCCCGCCACTCCGCCACCAGGACCTCGCGAAGCTGAGACCGACGCAGCTCCATGTGTCGCTGCATCGGTCGCTCGCCCCGCGCCCTCGCTTCCTCGCGCCACCGAAACAGTGACGCGAGTACTTTCGCCTCTAGGTCCCAGGGCGGGGATCCGGCCAGTGCGCAGGCCGCCTCGTAGGAGATCGTGCGATATCCTCTGATGACTCTGACGGCCATCGCTCTCTGCGGTTTCCGCAGTACCGCGATACTGCCGGCCGTCAGGTCAGAGGCCCACACCGGGGCCCCATACAGGGCCATCGATCGCACGACCCCCACGTAGAGCCGCCTACAGGCGGCGCTCGGGCCCCCCAGATTGGGAAGCAGCGTTGACAGCGCCCCAGCCGCGCCCAACAACTTGGGCGCCAGCCGCCGGAAGTGGGGGCCAAAATCCCACCGGCTGTCGAGCACCAATCCTAGGTACTTCATGGTAGACTCGACAGCGATCCGAGCCCCCCCGACCACGATGTGTGAACCGGGCGGCGGCGCCCGCCGGGGGCCATGAAACACCATGGCCTCCGACTTGCTGAGGGCCACCTCCAGGCCTAGGCGACGTATGCGGCCCACCACCTGTGAGACCGCAGCCGTCGCCAGCAACGCTGCTTCCCTGTGCGAGCTCCCCCGGGCAGTGACCAGCGTGTCATCCGCGTAACACGTCAGGTCCACCCCCGGTCTGAGCTCGCCCCTCAGCACCCAGTCGTACCCGACGTTCCACAGGAGCGGTCCTAGGACCGAGCCCTGGGGAACGCCGCACGACATGCGGCGCTGGTTTCCGCCATCGCGTCCCATGTAGGTGACACACCTCTCCGACAGATAAGCCCCAACGATGTGGCGGAGGTAGGGAGGCACCCGATGATACCGCAGTGCCTCCCGAATACAACTCCAGGGCAGGGTGTTGAAGGCGTTGGAGATGTCCAAGGACACCGCCAACATCACCCCGCCCCGGGACACCGCTTCCTCCGCCAGGACTCTCACTCGCGACACAGCGTGTACGGTGGAGCGCCCATGCCGAAACCCGAACTGACTGTCGTCCAGGTCCGGCCCCTCTCTGCACAAGTGGCCGACGAGGCGGGCTGCGATTACTCGCTCAAAAAGCTTACCCACCTCGTCTAGCAGCACTATGGGCCGGTACGCGGACGACGAGTCCGCAGGGCGCCCCGCCTTCCTGAGCAGGACCAGACGACCAGATTTCCACAAGGAGGGAAACTGGCCCTGCTCAAGACACGCTGTGTAGAGTCCTCTCAGTTGGGGCTCGAGCTCCTTCAGAGCGAGGGCTAACGCGCAGCCGTGGATCCCGTCGGGCCCCGGAGCCACGTTCTTGGCCCGGAGCCGCATCACGGCTGCCCCCATCTCTGCCTGTGTCACCTCTGGGACGCTGATGGCGTTCTCCTCTGCGGGCTCTGTGGCTGTGGACAGAGCCATCGGCGGCGGCGTATGCTCCGCTCTCGCCGGGAAGAGGGCTGCGACCACTTCCTCCAGCAGCTCGGGTTGGAGACTCTCCGTAAGCGGGGGCGCCGCGGCTCGAAGTTTCCCTCGAACCGCGCGATAAGGGCGCCCCCACGGATCCCCGTTTAGAGTCTCCAACATCTCCTCCCTGGCTCGCGTCTTCGCCTCGCCGATGGCCAGCCACAGAGTCCCCTTCGCCGCGCGGTACACCTCATACAGCGCGGCTTCTTCGTCAGGGACCCGACGACGTCTCCTCCGGTATCGGGTGTACTGGCGCCTGACCGCCACGCACGCGACGCGCAGCTGCGCGATCTCGGCGGTCCACCAGTACACCTGGCGCCTTGCAGACTGTGCGTGGACCCGGGGCATGGACGCATCGCAGATTTGCGTCATCGCCCCGCGGAACCACAGCGCCTCCTGCTCGACGTCGACGGGTCCGTTCGTTGCCGACTCCCGGCACCAGGCCTGGGCAATAGCGGCCTCCTCGAGAAGCTCCCTGTCGATGCGCTTACGCGCCCAGCGCGGACCGTCCGTTCGCGGGGCCGGTGAACCGCGCGCGACCGTGGTCTGGGCGGAGACGTCGAAGCGGATGTATCGGTGATCCGACAACGTCTCCACCTCCACGGCGACACGCCAGTCGCGGACACGGCGCGCGACAGCGGGGCTAGCGAACGATACGTCCACTATAGACCCGCCCCGCTGCCGCACGCACGTGTGGACCGAGCCCCGATTCAGGACGGTCAGCCCAGTCGTGACCGCCCACTCCTCCAGCACCTCGCCTCTAGCGTCGGTCACAGGGGACCCCCAAGCCGCAGACTTGGCGTTGAGATCCCCCAATAACAGCACCGGGCGAGGGTGGAGTCGGCCCACGACGGCACCCAACTCGACAAGGAACCTCTCGAAGTCGGCGAGACTCTTGTTGGGCGAGAAATACGCGCCAACAGTGCCAATGCCGTCCGCGAGGGCGGCTACCCAGCCGTGACCTCGGGACGGGTTGACGAGAGCCCCGCCAATGATGGCCACCAAACCGTCCAGGTCTCCCACCCAGTTATCCCTGGGGGGGACGAAATACGGTTCGGCGACCACAGCCACCTGGATCGACCACTCTGCCATGCTCTGGAGCAAGAGATCCTGAGCCCTAGCAGAGTGGTTGATATTGCCCTGGAGGAAATGGTAGAGCGCCATTTATGCGCAATCCATCCCCTCCACCACACCATTCCTAGGCCGGGAGTCGGCCGAAGGGCTGCCAGGCTGAGGGGGGGGTAAAGAGCCCCCGGCAGCCATGGCACCCCTTCTCTTCTTGTTCTGGGCGGGCGCGCCACAGGCCTTTCCGCCCGCTCTGTGCCCGGCGGGCCTCCCTGCAGCTGTACAGAGGCTGCAGTTTGGCGCCGCGGAGCACTGGGCTGCCTTGTGGCCGGCCTGACTGCAGCGATAGCAAAGATCGCTGCGGTCAATTTCGGCGGTGCACCGTGCCCTGACATGTCCAATGCCAAGGCAGCGGTAGCACCGCAAGGCCCTGGGTTGCAGCGGCTTCACCCTCGCTGCCACCCAACCCACCAACAGACGTCCAGCGTCGGCGACTTTATTCGCCGCCGCCACTGGGCACCGCACCCAGATCGCGCCGAGCCCGGAAGCGTCGACGCGAATCTCGCCCGTCCGCACGTCGTCGGGCGAACATCCGCCGACTCGGGCGACGGCCGCCACGACCTCGGCCGGAGTCGTCGAGTCGTCCAGTCCGTCGATGTGAAGGTCTGCGGTCTTCACCGGTCTGGACACTCGAACGTCTTCCGCACTGAGGACCTCCCTAAGCTTGGCGGCCAGGATGTCCGCCTTCTCGCCGCTCGAGGCACCCGACACCTCGAATAGCCGCGCCCCCGTCATTGCCGGCCTCATCTTGAAGCCGGTCGGTGTGCCAAGGTCGGGGAACGCGACTTTGGCTCTCGCCTCCGTCAGGACCGCCTTATATGTCAGGCCCCTTTCGATGGCTCCGGGCTGCAGCGTGATCACTACAGCCGCGGAGCGTGGGGCTCTGACCCTAGACGGCCCCTGAGCCTTCTTCGGTGCCGATGTCGGTGCTCCAGCGGGTACAGGCGGCGGCGGCGCCGTCTTACGGCGACCCTTCTTGACGACCGTCGTCCAGGTCTCTGCCGTAGACGTGGACGCGGTCGCCGAAGGTACGGTCGCCGGGGGTGCGGTCGTCCGGGAAATTGGCGCGGACGCGCCCTCCCCGGACTTCCTGGGCTTTTTGCCCCCCTTGGGCTTTCCGGCTGCCGTTGCCGGGCCCGACTTGGCGGGCTCCTCCTGTCTCCGCCTATCTGCAGCGAGCGGTGGCCGGAGAGTCTCTGCAGGGAGGAGCCTCGACTCCAGACCCTGCAGACGGGCATTCATCATACCCCCGCACTGCAGCATGCAGATGCGAACGATCTTCTCGATCTCCGCATCCGCATGCACGGCGGGGGTAGGAACTGACGACGGGGCCGACGGTGGCGGGGCAGCGACGGGAGCGGAGCCGGTGGCCGCAGGACGCCTCTGCTGCCATTCGGCCCTCTGCGCGGCAAGCTCCCGCTTGAGGTCCTCCAGCTCGGATCGGAGACGGCCGTTCTCCTCCCACAACTTCGCCGTCTCCTCCGTGCTGGTACGGCTAAGGAGGACCCCAACTGCCTCCTTGATGCCGTCAGCCGCCTCTTTTAGAGCGCGCGTGAACGTGCCCTTCAGACTGCCAGATTTAGTGGCAACCTTCAGGACGACGTCCACGCCGTCCAAAACTTGGCGACTGAGCGCCACCGCCGACAGGCTCTCACCGGCAGCCGCCTGAGCAGAGCGCCGCTCTCGGGCCAGCCGTGACATCTCGCTGACCTCGTCAGCCGCCACCGCCTTCCGCTGCGCCCGCTTTGCGGCATTCGCCTCCGCCTTGTTGGACCCCAGCAAGGACAGGAGCGAGGACGAGGAGTCCTCGCTCAGGTCCATTACTGAGGTCCCGGGGTCGCTTTCCACGGTCTCCGCAGGACGCTCTGCGGGAACCGGTGTAGCGGGCCGAGACATCGGCAGGAAGCGACCCGCTCGGTCACGGCTCGGCAACCGAGCGGGAGCTCCCCCCGCCACCGCGCGACCCCGCCCTCTCTGTGCCGTTGGCACTTTGGGGGCCGACAGGTTCTCCTCACTGGAGGAGAGGCCCATCGACCCCGAATCCCCGCTTCGCAAGCGCTTCCGCCCTAGGTCCTTTCCAGGACATGAGCCTCCTCGGCTCTTGTTGCCGTCAATGACGGCAAGCGGTACCTCCTCTGCGTCGCACAGGCGCTCCAGGCTGACCCGGAGCTCCTTTTGCGACGCAGGACTTGGTGGACGCAGGTCGGCGGTGGTCTGCCGACCCACGGGACTATTGGTGCCCCCCCCAGATACGATGGGGCTGCCTTCCGAAGAAGGGCGGGATTGACCCTCCTTGAGTAGGAGGGTACCCGCCTGGGGAATATTTCCAGTAGTCGTCATTATTCCATTTTTAGCCTTTTAAAGGGTGAGGTCCCTTTTCTTCGCGCTAACGACCGGATACCCTCCGGCCATTCATCCCCTCGGCACGCTAGACCTTGGGATTGGGGTAATTTTTTAGAGAGGTTGTCTTCCTCGCGGCCCGGGCCTCAGTGGCCCGGACCCCCGGTCCTGAGCTCAGGATTACGGGGTGGCCGACGGCTGGCCAGAACCAACCGTCGCCCCAGCGTCCCCACGCTGCCGCCGGATACCGGACAGACGCAGCGCGGGTATGGACACCCTCCACTACCCACACTCTCGTGAGTGCAGCGGCGTGAACCGCCCCTCCCCAGTCTACGCCCACTCACCTCCCTCTGTAAGCAGAGGGGGAGTAGACGTAATGACCGTCTGTAGCCAGGTTCCCTTCAACGACCATCGAGGATGATCGGTGATTGGAACCATGACCCTTCCCCGTTTGTTGAAGATTAGCCGCCAGCCCCAAGTGTCCACCAGAACCTGGTGGGCACTTGTAGCCGACGTTGCCCAGAGTGCGCCACGAGGAGGCTCTTCAACATGCACCCCCACATTGTAGCACCTACTCTAGCTCTTATCTTTAATAGTTGTATTGACGGTGGGGAGTTTCCTGACCTCATGAAAAATAGTAAAATAATACCTTTGTTTAAATCGGGTATTACGACCCCACAAATTATACTACCTTTAGTAAAAATTTTGATAAATTAATTTTTGATTTTTGATAAACACAAATTATTACATAGCAAACAGTTCGGTTTTACAAGGGGTCGTTCAACTACTAATGCCGGTGTTGAACTTGTAGGACATATTTATAACGCATGGGAAGACAAATGCGATGGCTTAAGCATCTTCTGTGATTTGTCCAAGGCATTCCATTGCGTTCTTCACGAAACTTTAATCAGGAAACTCCGCCATACTTCATACTTTAGTAAGAGGATTCAGAGCGTTGATGTTAATGGAAAAATATCTCTCGGATCTATAGTAACAATGGGAGTCCCACAGGGCTCAATTTTTGGTCCTTTCTTGTTTCTTATTTATATCAATGACTTGCCGTACCTCATAAAGGATAATCATGATATAGTGTTGTTTGCAGATGACACTTCAGTTTTATTTTAACTTAAACGTCAGCAGCAGGTTACTGACGATGTAAATAGCGCGATCTCTAAAGTAGTCCACTTTACGATACCTCACGTTAGACAGGTGAAAACTAATGTAATAATTAAGGGCGAACAATTGAATCCTGGAGACAGCACAGTATATTTGAGCAATTGGCACTAATTGTCAAAAAAGCTAAGTTCCGCAGCATACGCTGTTAGAAAAATTCGTAATTTAACTGATATAGAGACAGCCCGTTTAGTGTACTTTAGCTATTTTCATAGTGTAATGTCGTACGGTATTCTGTTGTGCGGAAATGCCGCTGATATTCAGACTATCTTTGTTTTGCAGAAGCGAGCTGTTCGATAAATATTTATAAATTAAGTCCGAGACACTCGCTCAGAGACTTATGTTTTAACTGTGCCTTCTCAGTATATTTATGAAAATCTTTTATATGCCCTTAAAAAATATAAAATTGTTTAAAAATACAGTGATATCCATGATATAAATACTTGGAACAAACACAAATTTGTTGTACCTACAACAAGGCTCAAGAAAATAGGTGGCTCGTTCAGATGCCAATGTATACGCTTTTATAATAAACTTCCAAGCCCCGTTCAAGATCTCTAAGCCTTAATAAATTCAAATCATTCATTAAACGTAACTTGTGCCAGAAAGCATTTTATACCATTAAGGATTATATCGAGGACAAAAAGGCTTGGGATTGAGCTGCTTCCAATTTTTACATATTAAATGTTTTTATTTCTTTTTTTTCTCTTTTGCTGTTGTTTTTTTTTATACATTTTGATATTAATGAATTTTATATATACAATGACATTTGCTTACTTTGTAAATTATTCTAATATTTTAATTATTGTGAATGTGAAGACTATGTGGGTCATTTTATTTTTCATTTTAACTCTGTTCTGTTAGTTTTGTCATGGTCTGGCAGTTTGAGTAATTAATGTGGCCTACCCAAATGTCCTTTCTTTGGTATTGTTCGTCGAATCGTTGAGCGTTTTGAGTTGAGCTGCACGATTTCTGACAAGTGCGTGCACTGACTGGACAGGTCCTCTCAATCTGTGTGGTTCTTTCCTCAAAAGGCCATCTCAGACATCGATCTACATGGTCTTCATATGATCTGACCAAGATTATGTCTGGACTTTAAAAGAGACTGTGACCTCTGAGTTTGTTTCGGCCTTTCTTCTCAGACTAGTCAGAAAGAGTATGGGGACAGTATTTGGTTGAAGTTCAATGGTTCGAATTCACACAATACAAAGACGCAGAATGGACGACTGCCATGGATAAGGAGAGTGCTGTTACTGAGACATAAGTATGTTTTTATCGTGATTTCTTCGGCGTGGGGTCCTCCGGGGCAATTACCCCGCTGATGCGCTACAGAATCGGGGGCAGCTTCATCAGCACTCGGAACTTATTGCCATCGACTGGGCACAAATCCACGGGGTAATTGCGTAACACACGAACAGTAGCCATGGCTTTCATCTTGACAGTTCAACAACATTCATTGCGTTATTTACGTTGTTGAGCAGACATATTTTTCGAACATAACCGCGAATGGATAGAACAAGATATGAGTACGTAAGAGGCAAGAGCGTAGCTACCGCTGTATCAGCCGTATCAATGATACGGGCCCACCGACACGACATGTGGAAGCAAACATTCGTAAAATAGTATCCAAATCCTGAAATTGTTATTGTTACAACTAGACCAACGGCTTAACGTGCTTTCAGAGGCACGGAGTAGTCTGTTCTTCTTTTTTTTTCGGTTTCATTCGGTTCCCTACAAAATGGTTGAGCTGGATGGTGCTGATCCACGCGTCATGTTCGTGAACGGGCGCCGTCGGTTCAGACTGGTCATCTCTTAACTGCCAGGGCTTATTTTTAATTTTATATTTTAAATTGTTTCTTTAACTGTTTTTACACAGGATTCTGTAATAATATCTTAATTTAAAAGAGTGTCCGTGGAGTTTCTTGTCCGTTCTTTTCCATAGAGATCTACGTTTTGCAATGGGCAACTAGCTTCAACTTTCTGACTAACTGACCGATTATTTAATTTTAACAATTCATAAGTGCGAAATAAATGATTTGGGTTTGAGTTTAGCCACCTGCTCTGCTCATGATTATGGTAAGTCCTCCTTAAAGGATAGTCACACTCACACCATCCTCACCTGAAGAGTTTCTCGATGAGCTGTTTGCCGAGAAAGCCGGAGCCTCCCGTCACGAACACGGCAGCACCGCGGTAGAACTGCTGCACGGCAGAGTCTCCGCGATCCGTCGCCTCGTGCATCGCCTTGTGACGAAGCAGGAGCTTGGCTTCGAATTCCTGGGCAGGATCCATAGGTTCTATCTCCACCATGGTCCAGGATAACCTTGAAGAAGTAAAGAAGATTGTTCAAACTCAGTCCCCGTGCCATCGCGCTCTCTTCGCGCTCAACGCTCTCTTGGACGCTAAACCTGATCATGATGTGTTTGTGAAGAATTGGAAAATCTTGGCAATATGTCTAGAGTATTGTGAGATGAAAGTATAATTACTGTGTCGGGGTCCACTTCCAGTCTAACTGGATGCAGCTGAATACCAGTATTTTACATGGTGCGACTGTCTATCTGACCTCCGCAACCCAGTTACTGGGTAACACGATAACCCTTGGCAAGACTGATTGTCAGAGCTTCGGGCTTCTGACGACCTGTAACGACTGCCAAAGATCCACGAATGACAGACAGGACCAACGGCTTAACTAGCTTTCTGAGGCACGGAAAGATAAGATATATTATTATTATTATAAATTATAATAGGGAAATGGGGCGTACTTCTCAAGTGAGTACATTTATTAGTAATAGGTACTTATGATAACGTTAGTTGTATGTCCTTACAGCAATGTCAGCTTTTCATTTTTCTGAACAATATTTCACATCAAATTTTAAAATTCATGGTCTTCCTTTTATTTGTGACACTATGTTATTTAGCAAAAAATAATCCGTATGTAGAACCCTTTCGATTGGTATGATAAAACTACAGGGAGTGTTGCCACTAATAAATTCAGGAAAACACTATTTGCCTGGCTTTTTGACAACTGTTTCTATTCAGTTAATGAATTTTTAAACTATACATTTTGACATTACATTTTTATCAATACTCTTTATGTGTATACCTCGTATGTCTTTGTGTATACGTATTGACTAAATTGTTTTTTTTATTTAGATAATTATATCTTTTTCATTTTTTTAAATATAAATTTTACATTATATTTTATCAATACTTTGATATTGTAAGTTAATTTTAATATTTCTACACCGGTAAAGGTAGTGTATGTGAAACTTTTTAATATTAAGACCTTAATGTACCATAATTGTGCTGAGAAATAAATGTTTTATTATTATTATGTCGTTTATTCATTTAGTTGTCTTATTTTATTACATTTTTAAATATTAGTATAAAAAAAGAACATTTAAAAATATAAAAAATAGTGATCCACCGATGTCAGGAGCAGGGTCCAAGCTACCAGCGGTCAGGGCTCCAGAGAGAGGAACCTCCTGACAATGCGAGCCGCATCGAGGAGTACTGCCTTTTGAATCAGGCCCTTGATCCAACCGCCTAACGAAGTACCGGTTTCTGAATCAAGCCCTTGATCCAGCTGCCCAACGAGAGCCTTCTCAGATGTTGGTCGAGGCTCTTAGCTATTATGAGGATTTTCCACCACGGAAAAAAAAAAAGGCTCTTAGCTATTAAGCCATTATCATTATTCTTATTATTATTATCCTTGTATGCCTTTGGTACCCTGTTGTATAATTTGGGGCCATGCAGAATACACTCTTACGCATGAGAGCTGTTTTAGTACTAGGTATACGAAGTCTCCGGCTATCACGTTGACTTCGTTCGAAACCATCTGAAGACTTCGGAAACAGTTTGGGATTCTTTTTAACAAATAATACCGTTTCTAATATATACAAGGAAGGAAGTAAGAGAATTTGATGTTCAATAAAATATGGTTTGCAACTGTCTGTAATTTTAAGACCAAACATAGCCCATATGCATCGTTTTTGCATTCTAAATATAGCATCTTTAAGCATAGAGTTTCCCCAGAAAATAATGCCATATCTAAGGATCGATGCAACAAGTCCGTGATAGGCAGTAAGCTATGTATCCGTATTTACGATTGGGGCGAGTTTAAGCAATACGTAGCAAGAACTACGGAAAGGTCTTTATATGTAAAGATGGTCACCCGGTGGTCACCCGTCCACGGACCAACCGCGGCAAGCGTAGCTTAACCTGGACGATCGGCTCGTGCGGTTGTTTTGAAAAAGTCGTATTAGTACCGCTTGATGTAAAACTAAATAATTATCATGACTAGTACTTACCTCGTTAAATGGCGCGTTAATGATAGCTAAACAACTATTCGATCCAACCACTAGCTTTGGAATAACTAATACTAATTTAAACATTTGGTAAAACCAAGAAAACACTACATTGCAAACATTTTTAATTAGTTTTTAGTAGGTAGGTTAGTTCTTACATTATTCATGGAGTGAAAAGAAATGTGGGTGATTCTAATACTTCTTTTGTAAATTTTTCGTTGAATTTTCCATTTACGTGTTAATTTCCGGGTAATTAATCAAAATCAAAACAATCAAAAACAGTCGATCGATCAGGTTAAGCTACGCTTGCACGGTTGGGCTGTGGATGGGTGACCATTTTTACATACGGAGACCCCTTCGTGCCTCGGAAAGCACTTTAAGCCGCTATCACTCGTGGATCTTTGATAGTCGTTACGGGTAGTCACAAGCCCGAAAGTCTGAGAACCAGTCTTACCAAGGGGTATCGTCTAACCCAGTATCTGGGTAGCGGAGATCAGATAGGATATACTGGTATTCAGATGCATCCAGTTAGACTGGAACCCGGGCAAGCGCTTACTTCCGTGTTCCTGCGCATCACGCCGGCAGCGCCCCTCGCTATCGTGAATTTGTTTACAATGTATTCCTACCGCGAGTATTACGAAATGGTGCGATCTTACATACTTAGTGGTGAAAGCTTGAAAGGTGCCCAGAGACTGTACGAAGCAGAAAGTATTTCTCGCCTTCGCAATCAAGGGATAATAAATCAGTAACTAATCGCCAAACGATATTGGCCACAAATCAGAGGCTATTAGACCATGGCCAATTTATAGCTCCTACATAGGCTCAAGGACGTGGCAGGCCGAGACTCGCAGTAGAGATCGAAGAAGATATCTTCGATTTCTTTGAACGGAGCCCTAGATCGAGTACGCGAGATGCAGCGCGGCGCTTCGGTGTAAGCCAATATGCCGTGTGGAAACTTCTCCATACTGCTGGGTTGCACCCGTACCATTTTCAAAAGGCACAGGCCTTGAACGACGCAGAAGCCGTTCCCCGTCGAGCCTTCTGTGAATGGCTGATCGCACACCCCGATGCTAACATTTTGTGGACTGACGAGGCCTCGTTTACATTGGTGGTCATTTCGAAACCCACACATGATACGAGAAACATATCACCAAGTGCGGTTTAGCGCAAATGTGTGGGCTGGAATTGTCGGCAACAGAATACTGGGGCCATATTTCATTGAATTTCATTGAGGGACGGGTGACCGGGGGCACGTACCTAGATATGTTACGCACAGTAATTGCTGATTTCATGGATGAGGTGCCGGTAATCTCCCATCGAGATTTTTATTATCAGCAAGACGGTGCACCGCCTCATTACTCCGCCGCCGTTCGTGATTATTTAAACATAGAACACGGTGATCGTTGGATCGGTCGCGGGGAGCCCGTCGCCTGGCCTCCCCGGTCACCAGATCTCCCATCTCTCTCAGACTCCATGTGATTTTTTGTTCGTGGGGTGAAATAAAACGACGAGTATATGTGGAGGAAGCCCAAAGCCTAGACCAATTAAAAGAGCAAATTGTACGTGCATTCGACTAAGTGAAAAGTGACACTGTAGTGCTCAACAAAATTAAAAATAATGTGCAGAAACGTGCAAGACTCTGTTTAGAGAGAAACGATATGCATTTTGAATATTTATTAAAGTACTGTTAATGTGATTGTTATAAGATGATTTTGATTACATTTTTAATTATTTGTACATGAGTTGATTCAATTTTTTTTAAATACGCCTAATAGCAAAACGTTTTGGCACGGTTTTAATAAGGTCTAAAGTTCTTAATTATCTAATTTATTTTTACTTTATTTGTAATTGATTAATTAAGGATTACATTCTAATTATAGTGAACATAGCACAAAAACCTTTTGCTTATTGACGGTCCTAAACCCGTGAAAGTATGAAGGGAAAATTTGCAACTTTGTTTATTATTGTGTTATCAATGAATTGCGGCAGCGCGCGGGGCGGGCTGGCCCGCGTAACTTCACCTAGCGCATACGAACGGCGCGTCGGTGTCCGGAAACATAAACTTTTTATAGATAACTTTGTGATGTGATATCTCAATATTTTTGTATTGAGGGATACTAAAAGAAAAAACAGGTAAGTATTCAATGATTTTCGCCAAAGATTAATATATCAAAATTTGGACGGTGACTAAAAAATCTTCCTATACAGACTGTAACAGAAAGGGTATATACATACCAAGGACACGGCTTCTTTGGACGACATCAAACGATATTGGAAGGGTATTTTAATCCTATCTCTACATGTTCGGAAGTTACGAGATTTTTTAATACATTGATACCAGAAACCAAACTTTTAAAATTGAAATAAGCACATCACTAGCACTAAGTCAGCTGATCGGTGTCATCGAACTATTTGTAAGTAAAAATAAACCTCTTACTCCTGGTAATTCTGAATAAAAGGTTCCGCATGTTTATTTTTTGTTTACAAAATATTATTACTGACTTTTCCTAAACTTTGATTATGTTTGTGAACTAGCTACAATACAATTAATTATATTAAATTAGTATCAAAATTTAACGAAATAATATTTAGATACCTGCTTGCATTGTCACGTATCATTTACACACTTGTTGGATTTTTCCTTAGTTGCCCTTTTGTAGAAGATTACTTTTTAGATAATTATTATCTACATAGTAATCTTCCACCCACCTTACCATCGTACCTACAACACAGTAAATACCTAATTCAAAAACAATATTCCTGTAAATTTCCTAACGTTATTCTTAACCTTTTGTTTTGGTGGCCATAAGGATGAACCATGTTTTGCTTTAAATCGATGTTTTATTCGATTCACAGATCGAATCCGGTGCTCTTGAATCGATCTTCTAAATATTCATTCAAAAATCGTAAACAAAAAAATTTTAAACCCCATTTAACACACCTTTATTTTGTTTACAGTTGCCACTCAGGTAGGTACGTCTAAACTTTTAATAAATAATAATTGATAACCTTTCCGGCGTAATTCTACGACTTTCATTCAGATGGTACAGGATGTAGTCGGTTAAAGTCACTAAAATATGAACTTCAACTATTGTGTGCCCTTATCATAATATTTTTTACACATACGATCCAGGAGTTGTTTCGAAAAATCGTCAGCTCGTATCATTGAATTGATCATAAAAATCGAATCCTTACGTGCATCCAGGAATTAATTGCTTGAATAAACATTATTATTGGCCATTAGAACTTAGAATAGAAAAAGGATTTAGTACTAACAATTTATGTCCAACTGAACCCAAAACTTCATTTCAATTCACCTCTTCGCAACTTATTCTTCTCCTAGTACAAATAAAATCACAGTGGGTTCCGTTCATAATTTTTAAAAGAAGGTCACTTTTTTAAATAATTATGATGAAAACTATTAACAAGTTAATAGTTTTTTGAAGTGAAAACTTCTTTAGCGGCGTTGAACACTTTTTTTGTAATGGGTAAAAAATGTTAAACTCGCGTCAGGACACGTGACCTGATCGAAAATTCGTAAGACGGTAAGTTTTTTAATTACAAAATAATAGCACGCACGCATAATTTTTGTCTGTAGGACTAACCGCTCGATCGCTTCTCGCAACCACAGTTGCAAAGAAAAAGTTGTCAGTTTTGCTTCGTGCAACCGTGGTTGCAAGGCAACGAAGTCGTTTTAATTTAATTTAGTCTCTATACCAAACGCATAGAGTCGTAGTAGTATGTATTTAAACCAAAGACAGATATATTTCTCATAGACGTGTGCCCATATTACCAACATCACGGTAGAAAAATAACGAAATATCATCAGTTGTGTTTACGTGAGTGAAGTGATGCCATAGTGTTTTCAAGGAGGTGATAAAATATGTCGTAAGTTTATTATTTTACTGATTTCTGCTGATGTTTATATACTAAATTAATCTCTAACGTGTGTGTTTTTATATTAAAGTAATATTTTTAGGTACATTGTACGACAACATTTAAAAAATCGTCATTTAAAAACATACTCGTAGTGTCGTAGTCCTAAACTTAATTTTGTACTGCTATATTATCGTAAATACGATGTTTTTCTTAAACATACAATATTATTAATGATATTTTACTATATTTATTCAATTTAAGGTATTAAGTTGTGTAAATTGATCTTTAGATTGCAACAGATTGCGAAAATTAAACCGCCCGGTAAGTTTTTACCTACTCAATTTGATATTGCCGCTTTGGTTGCGCGAAGCAATATACGTGTTTTGGCTTAGGGTTGGCGGTCGGTGTTTTTTGTTGGCTTATTTTTATTTTATTTGTTGGTGAAAGGTGACGAGTAATTTTTTCAAATCTAAGTTAATTATGTTTTTTTTTTAATAATTTTTAAATAGTGCTAAGATGTAAAAATTAATTATTTGTCCTGCATAAAATTGATAGTTTAAAATTAGGTGATGGTGATTTTTGTTTTGTTTTTTCACTTTTGGTTCAATAATGTTTTTGTTGTGTTTATTTTTACGTTTTTTTTTAATAGTGGAAAAGGTAAAAGTAATAATGAAAGAGGACGAGGTACGAGCCGTGCTAGAGGACGCGGCAAAGGAAAAGGCTGTGAAAGTAAAGATTTTGCAGTCGCAGGTCCAAGTTCAAGGTATTTTAATTATTTCATCAGCTGTTATTCTTTTTAATGAAAAAGACAATATAATTGATTCTATTAAAACTTTTATTTATATGTTGTAGGAGTTTTGAAGAAGAGCATGCAGCGTTAAAAAAATCTTTACTTCTGACTAAGAAAACATTAAAAAAAATGGATCCATCGGTAAAAGAGGAGTTGATAGCCCGCAAGCGGCTCAAGGAAATTTCGTGGACCCTCCTTCCAGGTGCACTACCACGTAAAAGGGCGCGGTAAGGAAATCGATGTCAATACAATATTGATAAGGGGTGTGTTGTCTTTTTATTTTTATATGTATTTTAATGAATATATTTTGTTTTAGGAAACAGTCATCCCCGGAGCGAACTGAGTGTCACTTGGTTCCAGGCACACCTACTGTCCCACCATCGCCTAAGTTGCAGCCGTGGCAGATGCGGTAAAATCTTATTGTGCATTTTTTATATTTTTGTGCGTAATTAAACGATGTGAGTACGTTACAGATAATAGAAATCTACTTTTTTTAGAATGCAATCTCCAATTCAGATACAAGATCAGATGCAAGGGATACAAGATCGCTTAACACCTGTAAGGTAAAAACTACATTACGACTTGTTTATTAATGTACTCCAAATTATCTATTCTATAGTTATTATATGACCTATTCTATACTATTCTACTATATACTATTCTTTCACTAATTCGTTGTTTTTTTTTTAGCTCTGTAGTGGATCTCCAAGTTGATTGGACGACGGGACTTTTGAGTAAGATAATATAATTTATATTTATGTAACTTAACAACAGCTGCTAATTTATATTGTGATATACAATTGTTCTTTTTTATATATTTAGAAGACCTTGAAGGGAATACAGCTTCCGCTTTGCTGCTAGCAGATGCCCCTACGTCACCAAATCATAAGATGACCGATGTTCCGGTCGCTGTGTTGCCCACCATAAAGCCAATGGTTAAACTTATAAATGAGGCAGTAAAAGGAAACGGTTTGTATAGCTATTTTTTTCTATAGTGATCATTCACTTTGCAAGTAATGATTATTTTAGTAAAAACTTAATTATAATTATTGTTTTAGACTCCAACGAACTTGACGAGAACTTAGCTAGGTGGCTGGAAGTGCAGTCGGACGAAGAAGAGGATGTGGATTTGGACGTGCACACGGAGTTCGACGATAAATTAACTCCAGCTCACATTTTGGACGAGTGTGATGCGGAGACACGGGCATTCGTGTCAGCCGAGGATAAAAGCTCTGACCAACTATTGGCGGAGTTACTACCAAAGGACCATTTGACTTTTGACTGGAGCCACGACCGACAGACATTTACCGGTACCCGAGAGACGTTTACAGGACAAACAGGACCAACTTTTACGGTATGTGCCGAAACAAAACCTGTAGATGTATTTTTTAAATTTTTTGATGACGAACTTTTGGACTTAATTACTAGACAGACTAACAAATATGCCTCAGTACTGATTGACAGACACTTGACTGAACATTCACGATTGAATTTTTTCAAAAATGTTGACAGGGAAGAGATGTACATTTTCCTTGCCATATTAATTTTACAGGGCTTGGCACCTATGCCAGTTGAAAAAAATTATTGGGAGGAAAATGGCCATCTCACCTTTAAATACTTTAAAACCATAATGACATACAATAGGTTCATTTTACTCAAAAGAGTTTTACATTTCACCGACTCTTTTGATTCTACAGGAAAAACACAAGACGAAATTAAGCTCAGGAAGATACAGCCTGTGCTTGATTTCTTGAAAAATAAATTTAGCACACTATATCTTCCCGGACAAAATATCGCTATAGACGAATCCCTTCTGAAGTGGAAGGGACGGTTGTCATTTGCACAAAAAATTGCTTCTAAAGCCGCCAAAGTTGGTGTAAAATCGTATGAGTTGTGCGAATCGGCAACCGGTTACTTGTGGAATTTTTTTGTCTATACCGGAAAACAGACTGACAACACTGACGAGACTGACAAGCTTGATGAAGATGACGATATTGATAAGGCTGACAATCCTGACAGGGCTGATGATAGGATTGACAAAACTGACCAGACAGGTACGATTCCGCCAATACCTGACAATGCCACTGCAAAAATTGTCCATGTCCTGGCAAGACCCTTATTTAATAGGGGCCATACTATTATCATGGACAATTTTTACAATTCTCCGTTACTGGCACGATATTTGAAGTCTCAACGCACAGATTGCTATGGGACTCTACGAATAAATCGTGAATTTGTCCCTGAAGCTGTCAAATCAGTATCAAAGACTGAGTTGAGGCAAGGGGAAATGGTGCAGAGCTTTTGTTCTGACTTGCACGTAATGATGTGGCGTGATGCCAATGTTGTGTCCATGCTGTCTACGTACCACAAAAGTACTGTGGGCGGTAAAGAAAAATATGGGATTTTTAAATATAAGCCCCAAATGGTCCTTGATTACAATCTTGCCATGGGAGGTGTCGATAAGAAAGACCAACTACTTTCGGCATTTCCCATGGAAAGATCACGTAATCAAATATGGTATAAAAAAGTATTCAGACGTCTCCTTAATATAACACTTTTAAACGCTTACATTATTTATAAATCAAAACACAAACATGTGACACATCGTTGGTTCAGGGCTGAAGTAGCGGAAGAATTGCTGAAAATTATGAAACCTCCAGTCATAGAACAGCCTTTAAAAGTTTCAGTTAACAAATACTTGGTTGGCCCAAAATCTAAAAACGTCCGTCCAATTTTGGAAGGGAACCACTTTTTAGGTACTGGGCCATCCAAGTACTCATCATGTGTATGGTGCAAAAAAAGCCGTACAAAATATGTTTGCAAGCAATGCCAAGTCTCACTCTGCTTAGATATTTGTTTTGAGCAATATCACACAGTTCTTGAGCCACGTCAGATATAATCACGCGCACATTAACCTACCATACACCCTACACACATATTACAAATAAACACAACTCATACATACAACGTGTAACAGATTAAACGCAACACCTTAAAATTTTACTAATCATTATGACAATTTTATTTTTTCTATAAATTCATAACCTTCATTTTTCGAAGTCGGTTAAAAACTATTTAAAATGTATGCAAAAATAAATAACATAAATAAAATTTGATTTTAAGAAAAAACATTGATATATTTACACAATGTTGTTCTCTTAATTTAAGCAGTAAGTCGTAGTAATTGACAACCCTAGCTAAGAATGGCCGCCATCTTTGCAGTTCGGGCGTCAAGTGCTTGATCTCAAGTCCCAGTCAGGTTACGTATGTAGCCGTTTTGATTTAATTTTTATTAATGTTAATAATACTTTATTTTAGAGATTTATGACGCTTTCGAAACGTCAGGATTTGGCCTATTTATTGTATGAGTAAATATGATTGCTTGGCGGTCTATATTTACAAATTTAAAGATTTAGGTAGGCAATGCAAATTGACAAAAATATGTGCCGCTTATTTTAATTTATAAATTTGACAAACATTAAAAAAACACCCATTTAAACTATTATATTCATCTAAGAGTGAAGAAAATGACCTCTATAGAGGTGGTAATATTTTTGTTCTATGTACTTTAGTTTTAATGTAAAGTGGCCTAAATTATACCTAAAAAAAGTTACGATCTTTTACGCATCCGCGAATTCTGCACCTGGTTTTATATAATATTTTTACTACATTCTTATATGTAAATTGTTTTCAAATACTGTTAAATATGTACAGTAATAAACCTTGTTTAAGAATAAAATAAATAACTATTTACTTATTGATCTTATTTTTTTTAAAACCCCTATGTTTTACAAAAGTCGCTAAAATGGGTGGTACTCTTAATTTAAACACTTGTAAAATATTATTGTAATCATATTTTTAAAATAAAGCGATCACACATTATTTCTTATCTCATGGACTACTCATAACAGTAAAAACATTTAAAGTACTCCACTCGAGGAAGTCATAAATTAAGTTTTAGTAACAGCGGGCAGAACGCGCAGTAAGCGGTCCAAAGTAACTGGCAAAGTAAGGTACCCATTTTTTTTCGCGCAAGCGATCGAGCGGCTATCCGAAAGAATTATCGGAAGTTCACGGTCTGTCGGTGCAGTTTGAGTGGTACATGGGTTTTATTGGTTTGAGCACGTCTAGTCCTTTAGTCTAATTCAAACGAAGTCAATAAAAAATGTCGCAAAACTACATCTAACTGTGGAAAAAAATTAATAAAGTACTAGGACCGCAAGAGTAACAGGAATTGTTATTGCCGAATTGAAAATTGTGTCGTACAGAACCCTAATTACGTCGTTACACACACAACGAAGCATCATAATGTGTGTAAACAAAATAGGTACCAGGATAGCAGGGAATAGGAGATTTATTGTTATTGTTTTGCTCGTCAGTCGACTCCTGACCCGCTTCTAGTGCGCTTGTTTCTATCCCTGTGATACGCGCATCAGTTCAGTGCGGCTACACCTAATTGACTTTTTTGTTGTGTTTGCAAAGTGTCGTTAAGTAATAGCGAATATTACGAAATGTTGATATGTGTCGGAGCAGAAGATGGTAATCATCTCAGTGGGTTGGGCGTGGTAGTAGAAGCGTGGCTTGACCTCCGCGATCCCCAGACCTAACACCGTTAGACTTTTTTTTGTGGGTGTTTAAAAACGTAGGTAGTGCAGTGCAGTGGTAGTGGTGCAGTTAGGTCCATTGTGGACCTAATGAAAGTGCGGATTGAGGCCGCCATAACGACATTAACACCAGACATGCAACGCAATGTTTAGGTGTCCTTGAACAAGCGAGCGGTTTTGGTACTTACGTGTGTACACCGAACCCCATCTTTAAAAATGTAAGTCAATTTACTAAATTAAGCAAAGCTTTAAGATTTTACTGTTTACTCGGTAATAAGTAATAATAAGGGATGAAACTAGTTAACCTACCTAAACTTTGTTTCGATTTTTTACGTAAGTTTTGTTATCTCAGTTTTTACGTGCAATTTCTGGCTTGATATTAACGAGTAAACTGTAAATCGATAATTACGCATTAACTTTTACATCACGGTAAAGTAGGTATGTATGGTTTACTGCGCGCGCGCGCGATGTCGTCACGGCCGGCGCCGACAAAGAACTCCGCCGCCGCTGCAGTAGGCTAATAAGATAAGACGCGCAGAATTCGCGCCCTTTGGCGGCGCCGGCGGCATATTTTATTTCGGCAGTTTAGGCCGACAAAGAATGCGGTAGACGATAGATACTAGGCGCGCAGAATTACGGAAGAGATTTTTCGTAATATTGGCCATTCACGTGGAAGTCATTGACCTACGTAGTGCGGTGATACGTTTGTTATGATTTGAATTTAAGAAACCCAAGATACCGAAAATTTGGTATCAATTTTTAGAGTATTTTATTTTGAGTTGAAACCCTTCCAATATCGTTTGTTATCATCCAAAGAAGCCGTGCCCTTGGTATGTATACACCCTTTCCGTTACACGCTGTATATTAAGATTGTGTATGTTTAGGTTAATGTATTTATCTATGGGCCTTCGTCGCCTGAAATAAATAAATAAAATAAATTACAGAACATAAATATATAAATTTACAATGGGTGGTCTTATAATAAGAGCGATCTTTTAAGGACAACCTTTGGATGGATTAAAATTAAGGAGAGACAAATACTGTAGGTGGTGTACCATTTACAATATACAATAAATAAATACATAAAGTATATTATACTTATCTATATAAATATATAGGTACATATATATACATATAATAATAAACATGAAACAAGAGCAAAGAAAATATAATGATGACGTTTAAGGAGAGAGGAAGTGCTTTTTCATCATAATTTTAAAAGTGGACAAAGATTGAACTAGCTTCATATTTTCTGACTGACCGGCTCTTTGACAATTCAAAAGTGCGTCTAGGTGTTTGAATCTGGTTAATAACGCTTAAATCACATCTGTAATCCCCAAAGGGTTAGGCAGAGGTGTACCTATAGTACACTCACATTTATCAAGTAATGATTAAGTCCTATGTAATGAGGGGCGAGCCTATTGCCATAAGCCAGACACAAATCCAGACTACTGAGAAGTTCCAGATAGAAAAACCCGATGCCCGGGAATCGAACCCAAGATCTTATGCTCAGCAGTAGCGCTTGCGACCACTAGACCAACGACGCAGTCACCCGTTTCCCCGATATTACATATTTGTAATATCGTATGTGTATCGTATGTAGTAAAATAAGCGTTACCAAGAGGTATCGTGACCGGCAACTGGGCTGGAGGTCAGATAGACAGTCGCTCCATTACAATGCTTGCTCTCAACTGCATCAATTAAAAAAAGACAGCAACAAGAAATAAGAGCTTCTGTATTAGGATTTTTAAGGAACAAATAAATTAATGGTGCTAGTAGAGAATGCCTACTAAGCCATTAAGTCCGCCTTTGTACCTTTTTGTGCAAAAAGTTTAAATAAATAAATTAATGATGATGATGGATGGATTTATTTACTTGTTCTCTGAATGAGTTCACAAAAAATACTTTACATGGGAAAAAATATTGTTTAATACCACGCTACCGATTTGGGGTAACCTGTAATGGTAGTTGTGTTGGGAATAATAAATAAATAAATAATTCATGTCAAAGTTATGCCCACAATGTCAGTACAAGAGATAATATAATGTCAGATTAGGAACGTACAAATAATTGTAAATTGTAATTTTTAATGTCAAAATGTTGACTTAGTAAAATTTTATAACAATATTATACATTAGGCTTTGCCCAGCAGTGGGACACGACATAAAATAAAAGCTATGGAAAAAAAAACATTTTAGTTTCCATCTCTCAATTTTCTCTCCTCCGCTGTTTTACAAAACGGCTCTGTTATGTTTGTTAGCGGTTTTTCATAATTACTGAACTTTAACGCGCAGAATTGCATAAACGTTTTGCATTTATCAGTGCATCTCTCTCACACCTGCAGGCTAATTGCGTAACACATTTTCTTTTAGAATGCGAGCCCAGAATGAAGGATTTTTTTTTGCGTAACAAACATTAGGAACCTTCTAAATACGGAGACTTTTTTTTGCCTATTTGTTGCAGCCGTGAGGCACATAATAGGACTGCATGGTTCAAGGTATCTGAAATAAATGAATTTTAATTTAATTTAATACTATTTTAAGTATTTTTTTTTCTCTTTTTTGTGTTTGTTTGAATATTGTGTGCAAATAAACTTTAATAATAAATCTTTAATAATCCCAAAATACCGATGCATGCACCCATAAGGACGGTGTTTTTTTTTGTTTTTACGTGCATTTCATTGCGCCTGTCGTAAACAGCAATTTCTCACACTAAAAGTAAAAGACGTTTCCCGCAATCGTTTTAACTCAATTTTACTAAGTATGACGCATAGAATCTGTAACTAAATAACGTATATGTTTTTTTTTTTATGGAAGAAATAAAGAAAATACATTGATTTGGGCCCAGTGCGGGTTGGCAGATGTCACATGGCTTCGAATTTTTGATTGTAAGACATGCCGGTTTCCTCACGATGTTTTCATTCAACGTTTTGGGAGTAGTGGTGAAGACATACATAAATTATACATACATTAATTTGACTCGTGTGACATAAATAATGTAGATTTTTATTCCTAATTACTGTGGTTTTTGACTGGCTATTTTTTATTTTATTATACATTTCGATGACGAGTTTTTGACACTATTCTTTAGTATATTTATTATAATTTGATTGATTCAGTTTTAATTTGATATGTTAAATGCTTTAATTAATGGACAAACCTACTAATAAAAATAACCTACCTGTTTATATTTGTACACCGTTAAGGCAAAACATGGCTGTGCTATAATTTTATGTAACATCTTGCATGCCATGTGTGTGCATACTTATATTTTGAACAAATAAATGGTCTATTCTATAATTTACATAAAGTAAAGCGCCTGTGTGGGTTCAAACCTACGACCTACAGCTTGTAAGTCGCGGTCGTTACCACTGCTCTCATGGGTAAAAACATTACTGGCGAAATGCGGGTGTAGGTACTATAAGTACCTCTGCCTAACCCGTCGGGGGCGACAGGCGTGATGTTATGTTATTCGATTTCAGAATAGCCCTCAATATTTTGTAATTCATTCTAATTCATAGCGCGTCATCGGTTTATGAGAATGCACTGTTTATTCATAAGTTGAGGTACAATCAAATCAAAATCAAAAGTCATTCATTCACATTAGGCTGAGAATCAGCACTTTTCGAAGGTCACATTACAAAAGGGGGTTCCTTCTATTTGGCAGAATCTTGATACTCCGATTTTTATTTGGCATAACTCACATGGCATAAGTAATCTTATTTAATCGAATATTTTTAAGGCATAAAAATTTACAATCAAATCAAAATCAAAAGTCATTCATTCACATTAGGCTGAGAATCAGCACTTTTCGAAGGTCACATTACAAAAGGGGGTTCCTTCTATTTGGCAGAATCTTGATACTCCGATTTTTATTTGGCATAACTCACATGGCATACTTAATCTTATTTAATCGAATATTTTTAAGGCATAAAAATTATTTAGCATAACTTTTGTTTGGCAGAATATTTACGTGTCCGAATTTACAATGGCATAGGTACTTTTATCTTGGCAGAATTTTGTTTCGCATAATTACCATTGCCATAATTAATATTATGCATAATTTTGTTTAGCATAACATTTATTTAGAGATACGATTATTTGGTATGGGTGCATATTTGAACATCAAAAATTAAAATAGATGTATCTTCTTGTAAAAATTAGTGTTCAAAACATCAAAAACTTATAATATATGGAATAAAACTGATAATTTAAATAAAGTAAATTTATGCTGTCGAATGGTTAGATAACCTACGTGCAATGTATTTAAAATCAAATGGTCTGCAAAAGTGACATAGAATGTTCTAAATATAGCATGTATTGGTAGCATTTTCAATATTAAATTAAATTTGTGTCATAAAAAGTCAATACGTTGTGCTGCAAAATTTTGTGACAGAAACGAATCGCTGCGAAACCGACTTTACGCAGTCTTGTCTGCCCTACCCCTAGAGTGTAATTTAAACCCGCGTAGGCGCGGAGGGGTAGGGCGGCCCGCGAGCTGAGGAGCAGGTGGTGAGCGTTAAAACCATCTGTGACGATAAGCTCGCGTGGCGCCGCCCAAACCCCGCAGCGCCGGAGCCGTGACAGAAACAATGCTTGCTGCATGTTGCATGCCTGCTTGCATGCTGCATGCCTGCTGCATGTTGCATGCCTGCTTGCATGCTGCATGCATGCTGCATGTTGCATGCCTGCTTGCATGCTACATGCATGCTGCATGCATGCTTTCACAATCAACTGTTTTATTGAGTAAATACATGCAGAATCAACTGTTTTATTGAATAATGATAATTAAATAATAAATAAAACAAATCAGATCAATAAAACAAATCAATAAAAAAAACCTGATCAGAAAGAGGTAGTAATTAACGTTATCGTCGCATGTGTGTGGCGAAAAAAATCAGTTCTGCCTTTTAATGACTATCGATATAAAATGTATGCCAAAAGACGATTCTGACTGTGAATTTTCTGCGATATGATGGTTCTGCTTTTTAATTATTATGGATATAAACATTATGCCTAAAGATGATTCTGACTAACAAAATTATGAGTTTTGAATGTATGACAACTGAGTGTATGAGAAATGATTTTCTGCGAAATGAAGTTTATGCTATCCGTTGTTATGCAAAACAATATTACGACGTAAAAAGTTCTGCTATAAAAGGTAGACCCTACAAAAGGCAGTCCCCCAAAAACAACCCGCCCTTCACCACTTCCTAGTGCTATCGCTGGGAAGAAGTGGCGCAACAAACTCCCCAGCAGGACAGCTGTCTGTTCAGTTAGAAAATACTTGATTGTATACAATAATAGGTATGTTAAGTAATTAACATTACAAGACATAGAACATTAAATTACTTTATTTGCCACATACAAATAATATAACGGTTTTCAACACGATCGAACAATGAACCATACGAAAGCTTAGGTACAGACGCCAGCACATCAAGCTACTACAATCTGTCAAATTTCTTTAATTGATTTTCAACTTTATCGCTAAATCATTAAGGTTCAAGGCTGATTGAGAAAATTTGACAGTTTCGGGTAGCTTGACCTGCTGGCGTCTGTACTATGAGTGCAACACACGTTAAGCCGTTGGTGCGCGCAGTCATTCGTAGATCTTTGACAGTTGTTACGAGTATCAAAACCCCAAAAGTGTCTGTCACCCAGTCTTACCAAGGGGTACCGTGTTACCCAGTAACGAAGTTGTGACAGTCAGATAGGCTGTTGCATCATGTAAAATACAAATTTATTATTATAAGACCTTAAATCTATCTCTACAGGATGGGTTGCCCTAAAGCGATAGCTAAGTACAAATATCTATACTTATGTATAGTAAATCTGTAGAAGTGAAAATTCTGTACATTGAAAATATCAAAAAAATAAATTGCAGGGGGTGTTACTAGACCGACACCGAACCCATAATAAAATAAATTCACAATAAAATAAATAAACATAATGTAGTATCACCAATGAGACCTTGTATAGTTCACCTTTAACTCGTGTATTAATTATTTTGCATGCAATTGATACAACATTCTATATACACCGTGTTCCGGACGATATAAATAAACTTTGACCAGCGGAGTAATTGCGTAACACATTATCAGTAGCAATGGGTTTCATTTAGACAGTTCAACAAAATTTATTGCGTTATTTACGTTGTCGAGTTGTTTCCCGAGAGCTTTCAGCTTGAACTCCAGAACCGTTTCGAGTGCCTAGGAAGCTCAGTGGACGAATACAACGATGGGTTCGTGGAAACTGTCCATACGACCGGGTCTAAGTTCTTTAAGACACGTCGTACAGATCAGAACAAGAGGCTCTCCGATCACACTCTCAAGCTCATGAAGGAGCGGCGTGAGATGATCCTGCAGTCTCCAGACGAGGCGTGGAAATACCGGCAGCTCAATAGACGGATCTCTAAATCCTTGAAGAGCGACCTCCGCCGCTTTAATACCGAGCGTATCAAAGACGCGATCGAGCGGAACAAAGGCTCCAAGGTATTTGCAAGAGATCTGGCTATTGGGCAGAGCCAGCTCACGAAACTGAAGACCGACGATGGTAGGATCTTATCCGCCAAACCGGAGCTTCTGAGGGAGATCGAGAGCTTCTATGGACAGTTGTACACGTCAACCAGTAAACCCGTTGTAGATCTAGCAAACGACCCAAGAGCTAGACTGACCCGACACTATACCGAAGACATCCCGGACTTCAGCTTGTACGAGATTAGGATGGCTCTGAAACAGTTTAAGACGCTCGACAATGTGAAGTTAGTCGATCAACGGTTCAATATGTCTACAAAAGGTATCTGGAGACCGGTGGCTACATCAGAAGACTTGGATCAGGTCGAAGAAGAAAGACATCTGAACGGAATGATCAATTTGTAGTGTTAGCAATCCTCAGAAATAGTCATCGCTGTAAGTGATAGGGCAATAATAAGACGCCAACAACGTGGTTTAAAACCATACAGACCCGTAACAGGTGCTAAACTTACCACAGCTCATAAGGCAGTATAGAGGTATGAGGAACAGGGTGTAAAGTTCACTCATTCTCCATAGAAAAGGGAGGATCCCTCGACCAAACGGGTGTTGTGTCTGGCGGGCAATTGCCCAACGATTGATGTTGGGAAGTTTGTATCATTGATTCAGTACACGATTCTGGACCCCCCTGCGTTGAAATTTTTCGTCGGCTTTTTCTTAACTTCTACATTTTTTTACTGTAAACTGTGTAAAATCATTATTTCTATCTAACCCAATGAGATTTTTAATAAAAAAATAGTAAATTCACTTGTTTCATTTAAAACAGCAATGTAAATAAAACTCGAAAGGGCAGCGCGCGGTATCGCATTAGGTAGCGCGCGCGCCATCCGCGGAGCGTTTTGATCGCGTTGTTTGCAATACATTGCGCACTCAAATTTTTTTTTTTTAACCGGTCTTTTCCGAGCTGAAGGACTTTCGTAATTTTATTTATGGCATGAGGTGTAACCTTTTCGCTACGTCTGCGCGTCGACGTCCCTGCCACTCTGTATATGCTAATTGTGCGGTAAACTCTGTTTGCGGGATGCAGGATTTGCGTGACATCAGTATGACGCGTTGTTCGCATGTGGCGTTGCAAACACCGTTCCAGCAGCAAGGTTAAATTTTTCTCGTGAACACCGTGACTGGACTTTGACTCAATGGGGGCAAGTACTCTTTTCTGAAGAGTCCCGTATGTATCCATATGGTGCTGATGGTCGGAAAAGAGTATATCGTAGACCGGGAGAACGATATGCACAATATTTCATATCTGAAAGAGTAAGCTTTGGAGGTCGTTCAGTTTTGTTTAGGGGAGGTATAAGCTTAGAAGCCCGTGTCTCCGCTGGTTATCGTAGATATAGGAACTGTGACTGCTGATTCGTACATCACTGACATTCTTGAAGAGCATGTAGTGCCATACTCGGTATTTATCGGTCAAGAATTGAAATTAATGCGCGCCCCACATTGTGATGTCCGTTAGAGATTACTTGCAAGAAGTGGGGATACAGGTTCTGGACTGGCCAGCACGAAGTCCAGACCTTAATCCCATAGATCATTTATGGGACGAGCTAAAAAAAATGTTAAAAATGTTTTTATTGTGAAACACAGTCATGACAACCAGTTTGGTACGAGTAGGTGGCCTAATTTTATTGTCCACCAGTGTATCTGAAATACAGCGCTCCTAGCGGTCAAAATTTGTACCATGAGCACTATAGATTTCGATAGGTAAGAAACCTGATAAATGATTTTATTTTGTAAGTAGGTTTGTACAAACACTTTTACAAATCAATCATATTTTAAAACTAGATGAGGTCGGCGTTTCCTATCTGACTAGTCTGAGAAGAAAGGCCGAAACAAACTCAGAGGTCACAGTCTCTTTTAAATTCCAGACATAATCTTGGTCAGATCATATGAAGACCATGTCGATCGATGTCTGAGATGGTCTTTTGAGGAAGGAACCACAAAGATTGAGAGGACCTATCCAGTCAGTGCACGCATTTGTCATAAATCGTGCAGCTCAACTCAAAACATAAGGAGCTCAACGAATCGACGATACTAAAGAAAGGAGATTTGGGTAGGTCGCGTAAATTACTCAAACTGCCAGACAATGCTAGAACAGAGAAAAATAAAAATAAATAGAATGACCACAATAGTCTTCACATTCACAATAATTAAAATAATAGAATCATTTACAAAGTAAGCAAACGTCATTGTATATATAGAATTAATGAATGTCAATGTGTAGGTATATAAAAAAAACAAAAGAAAAAAACACTCAATCTATAAAAATTGGAAACATGTATATGTATGTACAACAAAGTGTTTGTTCCTAGTATTTATATTACGGATGGATATCAGTGTATTTTTCAAACAATTTTATATTTTTATGGCCATATAAAAGATTTTCATAAATATACTGAGCAGGCAGAGTCATTACATTAATCTCTTTAAATTTGTCTCTGAGAGTGTCTCGGACTTAATTTATAAATTGACCGAACAGCTCGTTTCTGCAAAACAAAGATAGTCTGAATATCAGCGGCATGTCCCCACAATAGAATGCCGTACGACATTACACTATGAAAATAGCTAAAGTACACTAAACGGGCTGTCTCTATATCAGTTAAATTACGAATTTTTCTAACAGCGTATGCTGCGGAACTTAGTTTTTTGACAATTTATCTATATGTGGACCCCACTGAAGCTTAGCATCCAAAGTTATGCCCAAGAATACTGTGCTGTCTTCAGGATTCAATTCATCGCCCTTTATCAACACAACCTTTTTTTTTATTTTATTTTTAACGTGGAGTTATGCTCATGCATTCTGCACTACCACGGGGAGATAGTGCAGATATGTGGGACTCTTACCCACTAAAACTCCACGGTGTCCTCCTCTGCCGCTTACGGCGGGAACACGGGCACGCCTTAGCACTCATCCGTGAACCCGCCGCGGCCGTCCGTCACCGGACCCTCTGGGGATTACTCCCCATCACCGGCGCACCAGAACACATGGCACGCCGTGACCACCCCAGGGACCAAACCAGCACATGGGCGCCAGACGACCCCGTGTCTGGGCACCGTTGGTCCCCCTGCGACGGGTCAGGTCATTGGCCCCGCCGCCTGCCAATTTTCGGCCGCAGAGGATAGGGAGAGTGGCCAACGTCATACCAACACTCCTCTTCCCCTGCGGCCCCACCGCGTTCGCCATCAGACGGTGGCGACCCCGTCAAGGCCGCGGAAGGTAGGGAGAGCGGCGCACCGCAATACCGACACTCCTCCCCCGCCGCGGCCTCCAACCCTCAGCCGTGATGCCTCCCATACCACATCACGGCCCGCCTCAGTTGCGATGTCGCCCAAGCGGCACCGCAACCTACTTGTTGGCCGCTACGTCGTCGGCTTACAGGCAAAGCCCTGACGAGCGGCCCCTCCTCGGGTTCCTCTTAGCTTCACCGTGGTTATCCAAGCCACGGCTACTGAGCCCCCCCGCCTCGACAATGCGGGAACCCACCGGGGGGGTTATCAACACAACCTAACGTAACTTGTCACTAACGTTACTCGATGACACAACAGTGACATATAATATTGGCATTTTTGGTTTTATTGTGATTGTTATTGTTTTATGGTCATCTGCCAATATCTGTACTGTCAATGTCAATTAATGTGAGTTGTCATTGGTCCATGGCCTTGACAGCGAGCAATAGACAAGAGTGTCAACATTTTTATGTATGAGTACGAGTCTTTTGAGTATGTGTATCTTATGTCTTTTTTCGTCTTTTTTTTATTATTACTTGTAATTGTGCGTTTTGTTTGTGCAGAATAAAATATTTTTCTTTCTTTCTTTCTTATATAAGGAATAAAAATTCGATAACCAATAAATTATCTTAAGTAGTTCACTAACCGCCAACCTTCCTATTTAGTTGGTTGACTGTCTTAACATTTTTAGCGTAGGCGATAACACTACATTCTGAGCATATGGTTATGCCGTTCTCTCTTCTTATTACTGAGAAAGAAAGAAACAAAACTTAATGACTTGCTACTTAGTTAATGATGACACGATCTATCGAGTTTACCTTAGCGCCTGCGTAAGACTCCGTAAAACTCATGGTGCAAGCATTATCGAAATCTATTCGATCCACGTTCATACGCTAGCGAGTTTAACGCCAGCGAGGAGGTTTTCGATAACGACTCATGGTAGGGGTATGACCTATCACACTCATTTGTAATATCTGTTGAAATGAATACTTACATACACTTGTTTCCGCGCAAACTAATGAAAAGTCATCACTACCTCGTCATGACCAAGCTCTGCAGAGTAATTGCGTAGTACACTAACAGCAGGAAAGGCTTTCATTTTGACAGTTCAACAACACATCCATTGCGTTATTTACGTTGTTGAGCAGACAAATTTTTCGAATAGCAATATCCTTCAAAATGATTCAGATTGCGATTGATAGTGTGTTACGCCATTAGGGTGCTGGTCTCAATGAAATGAAAATACACCTTCCCATTTGGGTTCAGAAGCGGTTCAGGGACTTCCAAATGGACCACGGAAGGTTACACCCTGCAGGAAGATGTTCGTGTGGTAGTAGATACTGAGTAGGTGGGGAAAAGGTATCCTGCCATAGTTTGCAACGGGCGTCGACCGGGAACAACAGTATAGTTTATAGTACCTATTGTACTTCCTTTTTTTTTTTTTTTTTGTTCCGGGGTGGAAAATCCTCATGGATGTCCGCCGCCCTGGGGCGGGCGACGGGGTCTGTCAGACTCTTACTGACTAAAAACCACCCCAGTGTTCCATCTCTCACCTACGCCGGGGGTCGCGGGAACGTAAGATCCTTCCGCAACCCCCGACTGGTGCCGGCCCGCCACCGCGGGCCTCCTCGGGTCAGGGGGGGGAGTGAGGTGTTTGACTCCCCCCGCGACGTCTAAGAGAGGCGCACGTGGAACACTACGCGCCGCCATCTCGGGTCCTGATGTGTGGGGGGCGACGGACGTCCCCAAGTCCGTCGCCCCTGGACCCATTTAGGGGGGCTGGAAGAGGGCGTTATCCGCCCTCCGCCGACGCCCGGTGCGCCTGCTGCGGGCCGGGTGAGAGGACGAGATCTCCCTCTCCCTATTGTACTTCCTTACCTAACCTATGTAAATGGTCCCTGATTGAGGTCAGGTGCGCAATAGTAGGTACCTGCTTCCTACAATCGAAAAGTCATAGAAGTCGTACTGTTAGAATGGAAAACTCCCGAATCTTTTTAAAAAAGGTTTATTTGATTTCCTAAACAAGGACAATATAATTTTGGGGAAAACTCGGTATACGTCCCAACTCTTTGAATGCCAAACCCGAACTGGCTGGAAGCCTGTGAGCAATTCGCATCTAGGCAGGCCCGGTGCTGACTAAGTATTAGTGTCAGCATTTACCGATACTAACTAGGGATGTAACAACCCCCCCAACAAGATGAAACTTATATTTTTTTATATAGGTATATAAGTTTCAGGGAGATGTGCGAAGCCTTGGGACTGGAATTTCTTCTAATTCCTGAACTTCATCTGTTAAACTGTTAGATTCTATTTTAGTTTTGAAAGTTGGACATTTACCGAATTTTTTACAAAGTTTATAAGAAGTAATAATTAAAAGTAAAATAATTATACAATAGGTAATAATAGGGTAATGAGATTCATATTTTATGAGTGGGCTAGGTTCATTAATAATATTGTCAATATCCGACATTAATTGGTGATTTGAAACAGTTTCAAGTTTTTCTAGATGTACATACATCATTTAGCTTTAAAGGTTTTAATTTTGCTTTAATTAACATGAACTTATCCTTGTCACAACAAGGATCACTGATAAGATTAAAATCTGAAATTATAGGTTTAATAATTGTGTTATAATAAGGTTTAGGTGAAAGTTCCCTGTCTTTACAATAAGCTTTACATTCTGGTTCTAGGCTGATAACACCAGTACCTAACAATTTGTACTCTGTTATCTGTGAATTACATTCAAGGGTAAGTTTGGTTGGTTCTGACTTAACAAATAACCATTTATTGTTTTTTAGTTCTTGCCAAATATCTATATTCCCATGAACCAGTTTAGTTTCACATTGTTGAGGTAATTTATTAATAATTTTACATAACATTTCAGTTTCACAAGTAGGCATATCTTGAACTGAGTATACATCCAGATTGTTACATATATAAAACTGATTAATCGTTTTAACACATTTGTTTAGTTCGCGAAGGCACACATATGTTAATTTATCTTTACTTATAGCTATATAGTTACAATGAGGTATAATCATAGCATAAGAATAAGGCTTATCCACATCATGTGGGATAGGTACAGATATAGGTTTATATAACACGTATTCTGACTTATATACTAAGGGAATTTTAATGACAAATACTACTTTACTATTTATAAAATAACATGATAGTTGAGCTAAGTTAGTTAGCACATGGATACTATCTAAACTTAAGCTAACAGGTAGTTCACTATTCTTATTTAAATCCTTAACACTATGCATCAACTCTTCATACAGTTGTTTAGGGGTTAAGACAGAGGGATGTATAGAATGACTTTTAGTTAACATTATAGCGTTAATAATATCATCAAGCCTAAACGACAAAGTTAGTAAACTAGAAAACAATTCATTATAGATTTCATTCATTTTAGACTCTATATATAAGTCTTTAGGTATATTAGATACATTGTTTAATACAGCTGATAAATTTTCAATAGCATTGCCTAATCGAGCTTCGTTGGTTTTTATTATTTTAAGTGTTTCATTATAATTATTTAATGCTGTATTAGTCAACAAAATATTATCTTTTAGGAGAGAGGATAGTTTCTTATCGTTATTTTCTAAATGTTCAATTACGGAATTATATTTGATCGAGTCGTCCTCATCCATTGTGCCAATTACTTGTTTGAAAAGGGAACCGATACCAGCAAACCACGCAGATCTTTTATCTCTATCGGGGATGAGATGAGATATAGCACTATAATCTTTTAAAATACTGTCAAGGCGAGATGCTAAGGGTTGTAGGAAGTTATGGCATTTTGAGATACTTAATTCGTTCTGTTGGCAAAGAAATCTAGCCGTTCCTAAAGCAGACTTAATATTTTCTATATGAGGTTGTATATACCCAATATCAATTGGGACTAATATGTGGAGATAGTTGTTAGAGATTTTCAAGGTTCCCACAGGGTCAAAATAGATTCCAGTACTTTCTTTAATGGGTTCTATAACGTCGGCTGAGATAACGGAGATACACGCGGAGGCGATCCTGAAATAATATTCTATGTTATAAAACTAATCTACATAACTAGGATAAAATAGTAAAACTAATCACTCGTTTCAGCAAGTTTAACTTCATCATAGTGATGTTTTACATGCCGACGGTTTATCAATAAGGTAAGTGTGTTATTTCCATTTACTCGAATTACTTTATAGGGACCTTTCCAAATGGGTGATAAAGCTTTACGAAGTCGTAAGTGATTTTTCACGTATACCATATCACCTGCTTTGTACTTTGTCGGTTTAGTGTGCTTATCATAATAAGCTTTGGAAGTTACTTTTGATTTGAGTATGTTTTCTACAGCTTTCTCCCTGGAAATTCGTAGACGTTGTTGTAATACTCTAACATAATTATTGTATGTAGATTCTAAGGCGGAGTCGTAAATAGATGAGGGTATAAGTGCCTTATGGCCGAATACCAGCTCATAAGGGGTGAAGTTTGTGGTACTATGAATAGTCGTGTTATAAGTGAGCATGGCTGTATAAACATATCGAGGCCAATTACTTTGATTTTCATCTACAAAAGATTTAAGGTACTCTTTTAAAGTTGAGTGGCTCCTTTCTAGGGCTCCCTGTGTTTGTGGGTGATAAGGGGTAGACCAGAGCTGTTTAATTCTTAAAAAGCTACAGGTTTGCTTGAAAAGTTCGGCCGTAAAATTCGGGCCTTGATCAGTTAGGATTGTTTTTGGGATACCGAATTGGGCGATAAAATGAATCAAACATTCACACGTTTCTTCTGCGGTAGCATTAGGGATAGGATATGCAGCTGAGTATTTTGTCAAGTCATCTTGCAATGTTAGAATAAATTTTAGTTTAGCATTACCAACTTCAGGAAGAGGACCTACGATATCTAATGCAACGCGTTCAAACGGTTGTGTCGATGTTGTAGTGATCTGCATCGGTGCACGGTTAGTTTGACGTAGCGCTTTATTAGCTTGACATGGTACGCATTTACGGACATAATTTTCAATATCACTGCGCATATTTCGCCAGTAATATTTTTCTTGGATTCTTTTCAACATTCTGTTAGAGCCTAAGTGGCCTGAGATAGGGATATCGTGATTTTCACGCATAATTTTAGCGATTTCGCTCATAGTCGGATACATTATAATATTTTTGTAAATATTAATGATTATATTTGTATTATGAAATAGGTATGTGATTATGTTATATATCTTTATAAGACTATGACTGTCAAACGGGTTTCTGAAATCTGTTATACTAAACTCATTTATATTTACGGATAAAAAGTAGTTTTTTAAGTTTTTCAGGCTTTTAAAAATGTCATCGTAAGTAGTTATGTCATAATGATACACTTTAATGAATAATAAATAATAAGTGATATTCTCTTTTTCAGAAATCAAGAATGAATATAGGGTTCTTTCCAATGCAAGAAATTCTTTATTTTCAGTCATATTACTGATAATTTCAGATACATAACGGTTTGACTCATCAAGGTCGATTGAGGTGGGTATCACAATATGTTTTGATTTTGTTTTAAAGAGGTTTTCGTTATATTCAAGGATTTTGGTATCAAATGTCACTAATCTGTTATTTATGGTTTTAAGGCATTTGGAGTAAGTATCATCATCATTGGTTACTTCACTGGATTGTGGTGTAGGTATATTAAAGTCATCGGGAAGTTCTAGGTTTTCAGGGAGGACAAAGTCATCAGGTAAGTCTAAGCTTCCAGGGTTCGATTGCGGCGAGGACTGCAAAGGAGGGGCATCATCGATGAGTATTTGGTCAGGGTTAGTGGAAACGTTTTCAGGATTAGTTATTGGATGATTATTAGGTGATGTATTATTTGTCTCATTTTCTTTTGTGTTTTGTAAAGGATTTATTGGATATCGCGACAGAGCATCAGCGTTTGTATTTGTCTTACCTTTCCTATATTGAATTTCATAGTTATATTCTTCTAGTTTAAGGCGCCAACGGACTAATCTGGATCCAGGGTCCTTGCAGTTAAAAAGCCAATTCAGAGGCTTATGGTCCGTTAATATTTTAAACTGGCGGCCGAAAAGGTAAGGACGAAATGTTTTAGTTCCATACACAATAGCCAGACATTCTTTCTCAGTGACACTATAATTACATTCCGCTTTATTAAGTGTCCTTGACGCGAAAGCAATTGGTTGATCTTTTCCAATTACACCCTGGGATAATATAGCTGAAATGGCGTAATTTGACGCATCACAAGTTAAAATAAAGGGTTTAGTAAAATCAGGGTAAATAAGGACTGGTGCAGTTACCAACTTCTCCTTCAGTTGCTCAAATGCTAATTGTTGATTGTTGGTCCAGTTAAAATGAGTATCCTTTTTTAGAAGGGCTGTGAGGGACTTTGCGTATTTTGAGAATTCTGGTATAAATCTTCGATAGTATGACGCTAAACCTAAGAACGATTTTATGTCTTTAACGCATTTTGGTATAGGAAAATTCACGACAGCTTTTATTTTGTCAGGGTTAGGTTTAACGCCTTCACTACTTATTATGTGGCCTAAGTAGGCGACTTCTTTTCGCAGGAACTCACATTTGTCCGGCTGAAGTTTAAGGCGGAATTTTCTCAAGTTTTCGAAGACAAGAATAAGTTTTTTGATATGTGAAGGTAAATCATGCGAGTATATGACGATGTCATCTAAATACACGAAGCAATGAACACCCTGTAATCCAGACAAGACAGTGTTCATTGTTCTCTGAAAAGTTGCGGGTGCATTTTTTAAGCCAAACGGCATCCGCTTGAATTCGAAATGCCCTTGAGGTACACTGAATGCGGTTTTTGGGGCGTCTTCTGGGGACATTTTAATTTGGTGAAAACCTGAAGCCAGGTCTAGAGTGGTAAAGTATTTACTTTGACCCAATTGGTCTAAGATTTCATTAATTTGGGGAATTGGGTAATTTTCACCAATAGTGATATCATTTAGTTTTCTATAGTCTATTACTATTCTCCACCTCTTTTGTCCTAAAGAGTCATCTTTTTTAGGCACTATCCAAATAGGGGATGACCATGGGGATTTTGATGGTTTAATGATTTGCTGATCTAGCATTTTGGTTATTTGGGAGTTAACCTCTTCTTTATGTATTTCTGGAAATCGATATGATTTTACATTAATTGGCTGTGAGGAATTGGTCTTTATTTCGTGTTGAATTACATCTGTGCAGGTTAATTGATCTCCTGGTAAATGGAATATGTCGGCATACTGATGACAGATTTCATACAGATAATTAAATTCTTCCTGATTTAAATGAGATGTCCGTAGTAGTTCAGATAATTGCCGGGACCTTTCAAGACTATTCGTTAGTCTATTATGTTGTATTATATTACATTGAGCAAGGTCAAGTGAACTTAAGGTAAGCATAAGGTTAGCGTTTAAGTGAATTGGTTTTTCGGATACATTGACAACTGTCAAATTAATTCTGTTATTGTCCTTTACTTTAACAAGGCAATTTGATATAAGAAGGGAATCGGAAATATGTTGATCTAATATAATTCCCTCTTTCAATTCAGGGTTTTTCACGGAACATTCTATTACTGTTTCGGTACGAGGCTCAATAACATATGACGGTTCATCGAAGGATAATTTAATGTTGTAATTATTTATTTCTAAGCAGTCTGTCTGATAATTAATGCGACACTTATGTTTTGTGAACAAGTCGGTACCTATTATACCATCATAAGGTAAGTTTATATCTTCAAATATTTGGAAAGGATGGGTTATACTTAGTTTTTCATTGAACTGTAGCTGTAGTTTAAAACTTCCTACGCTTTTCATGGTTTCATTTTTGGAATCTATTCCTTTAATTGTAACGACATTATCTTCTAATTGTAGAGTACTTGTTATACTTTTCTTTTTCAGAACACAGAGTGACGCTCCTGTGTCTATCAAGAAGGTAAGTAGATTTTTATTTACAAATGTTTGTAATTTAATAAAGGGTAAGTATCTTTTTCGAGTAAGGATTTCATATATTTTAAATTCTTTTTCAGGTTTACCATTGGATTGTTGGTTCAGACCTTCCTTATGGGGCTGGTTACCCTGCGGCGTGGTCCTACTTTTGGAAAGACCGTGAGTTTGGGGCTGATTACCCTGTCCATTGGTCTTGGTTTTAAGATTGTTCAGACCTTCCTTATGGGGCTGGTTACCCTGCGGCGTGGTCCTACTATTGGAAAGACCGTGAGTTTGGGGCTGGTTACCCTGTCCATTGGTCTTGGTTTTAAGATTGTTCAGACCTTCCTTATGGGGCTGGTTACCCTGCGGCGTGGTCCTACTATTGGAAAGACCGTGAGTTTGGGGCTGGTTACCCTGTCCATTGGTCTTGATATTAATAAGGGTAGTATCGACTTGATTAAAAGGGGTTTGCCCCGTGCGATACTTAAACGGGACATTATTTAGTTTAAATTCGTATTATTAGTGGGTTCATCTACTTCATCTCTACCCTCCTCTTCACAGCTATCAGTGAAGTTTACTCGAGATCCTGGCTTAACGTCTGTTTGTTTGTGATTAAAGAACGAAGGTCTAGATGGAGTAAATGGTTGAGGCCCATTTGAGAATCTTTTATTGTTGAAATCACGCAGTTTACAATTTTCGAGAAAGTGTCCTGTCCTTTTACAGTATCTACAGAAAGGAGAATCATTGGAAGAAGTACTGGGTTGACCATTATTACTTCTAATAAAAACTTTTGCTTGGGGTGTATTATTTGTTTCGCTTCTTTTGACGGGTTCAGTAGCTTTTTGCCTGTTGAAATTGCGATAAGAGAACTGCTGTATTTTCTCTTCGGATATCGCAGAATTAATGGCATCGTTTAAGGACTTGTAATCTCTACATCTCACAATATTAGCGATTCTAGGAATTAATCCTAATATAAATGTATGGAGAGCAAGGTCTTCCATCGCGGCTAATCTACCAGGAAGTTCAACCTTCTTCGTATTGGAAACAGTAACTTCTGTAAGAAGTTTTTGCAAACAGGTTTCTACTCTCAAAGAAAATTGGCTAACCGGCTCCTGATTTCCTTGCCTACAGTCTTGCAAGTCAGTGAGCAGGTGGGCATAGTGTTTACGTTCACCAAACTGATTTTTCAAAAATTCTTTAAGTGATGGCCATGTTTCAAAATCTTTAATGGAACACGCGGTCTCAGCCTTGCCTTCTAGTTGGCTTAGTACGTATTTAAAAACGACGTCTTCCTGTTGAGGAGACGCCAAGGATATTGCGCTATCACAGTTTCTTAGGAAAGCTGTTAGCTTGTCCCTATCGCCATCGAAGGGTTTAATAAATTTTAGTACAACACTTAATGGGATTTCCTCATCAACCTTTGATTCTTTAATATCCCTTTTTGATTCGGGTTTAGACATTTTATATTATAGATGAATTAAGAGTACTGGAATTACACGCCTGCTTAACCCTTCGGAAATTACCGGCGTGATGATAAATTACTGGTATGGACAAGAGATTAGTTCTGAGAATTACGTGGGCTGCGGATGTGTAAGTTATGCGCAACGGATAAGGATGACTGGAATCGAAGCGTAAGCTATCTTATTAAGAATGTTTAACTTATTAATTATTAGCTTATATTAACACACGGGATTATGACACTATATAGGTACGCACAACACACACAAATTTCACAGGATGGAGTAATCTGGACTTACAGGAACAGCTCGTAGGAATTCTTCATTCTGGATTGACTGGATTACGTCTACCTTAGACGTATGGGTGAGGAGCCGACGGCTGCCGTCAAGTCGGCGCTGGATACAGTATGGTTGGGTGCAGCAAGTGCTACCCAACAACGCAATACCACTTACTACGCAGTGGACCTGGGGCGGCGATATGCAGCTCTGGACCAGGTCGAATGGTATCGACCTTCGATGTGATGAGTTCGGGTTGGGGTGCTTATTAGGCGACACAATCACTGGGCACTTTTAGGAACACGGGCACACACAAACTTTTATTTCCGGTAACGTATTTGTTTGTTTTAAGGACACTGGGGATGTCTTATCCCACCGCTGCCACCAAATGTTAGAATGGAAAACTCCCGAATCTTTTTAAAAAAGGTTTATTTGATTTCCTAAACAAGGACAATATAATTTTGGGGAAAACTCGGTATACGTCCCAACTCTTTGAATGCCAAACCCGAACTGGCTGGAAGCCTGTGAGCAATTCGCATCTAGGCAGGCCCGGTGCTGACTAAGTATTAGTGTCAGCATTTACCGATACTAACTAGGGATGTAACAGTACGAGCGACTAGCGGGTTGACCCCCGAATGGCTCGCTGCCGACCCGGCCTCGGCCGCAGTTACATGTTTAATGTTTGTATGAAGTTTATTAGTTAAATGTTATGTTGTTGGCTTGTTCTGCGCTTTGGTGTCTACTGTAGCAAATAAATTAATAAATACACCGAAGCTCGGTCGGCAGGGAGGCTCCGTCCGCTGATTATTGATTGGTCGCACGGTTGCTAGTATTATATTTACATACGTACACGGTTACACCGTGCGATTTCTTTTTTGTAATACCTTGCTATCAGTAAATTCCTCATCTGCCTGCCTTTTCCCATCTATGTTGGGGCCGGCTTCCAGTCTAACCGGATGCAGTTGAATACCAGTATTTTACATGGAGCGACTGCCTATCTGACCTCCATAAACCAGTTACGGGTTAGTACGATACCCATTGGTAATACTGTTTGTCAGAGGAATGAGGAAAATGTCGTGAGGAAAGTTTTGAGTATGAATGTCGATGGCTATTAGAGTAGGGGAAGACCAAAAGACCAAAGAAACGGTGGAAGTACTGTATGAATGATGATACGGCTAGAAAGGGGATGACTACTGAGATGACGACTGACAGAGAAGTATGGAAGAAAAAGACATGTTGCGCCGACCACGAATAAATTGGGATAATGAAGAATGATGATGATGATGCTTACATGATGACAATTAAGAACATTATTTAGTTAGTTATAAACTAAATAATTTTCTTAATTGTCATCATGTTTTTTGTCTGATTTACTGATTGCAAACAAACAAATAATAACAGCCGCACGAGTCGATCGATCAGGTTATGATACGCTTGCCGCGGTTGGTTCGTGGATGGGCGACCAGCTTCACATACCAAGACCCCTCCGTGACTCGAAAAGCATGTTAAGCCGTTGGTCCCGGCTGTCATTCGTGGATCTTTGATGTTCGTTACGGGTCGTCAGTCGTCAGTAGTCCGAAAGTCTGACAACCAATTTTACCATGGAGTATCATATTACCCAGTAACTGGGTTGTGGAGGTCAGATAGGCAGTCGCTCCATATAAAATACTGGTATTCAGCTGCATCCAGTCAGACTGGAAACCGACCCCAACATAGTTGTGAAAAGGCAGGCAGATGTGATGTGCCTTGATCAGTATCCTTGATTTTACAAAGACTGATTATATTATTAAACTTATTATACAGAAAAAAGATTCTGGAATAGAATGGGTGGTTGGGGAATTTATGCTTATTGCTTTTTAATTTATACGTATTATGTGTAAAACTGTTGATGTTAGTTTAACTGAATTATTTTACGACACGTACCGAAACCTCTTTTGGTTTTTCATGATAATTACGACATTTGACCACTGACAACAATAGTCATTGACGTAAAAAAATAGATCAAGGCACTTTTGTCAAAAATTCTAAGTGAAAATCTACGAATTTTTTATTTTTATTTATTGATAAATTTCTCAGTCGTAACCATGCACCGATTTCTCCCCCGAGGTTTCATCCAAGGTCCTTTTTTTCGTCTCAAGTCCAGTGGGGCAGATCCACTCATAAGACGAGGAATTTAAATAAAGTAACCCATAGTGTCTTCAATATGGGTGGCCCTCAAAGACATTAAATTATTTACTTGACAATTGACGGGACATTGCGAACAAAATCGTAATCCGATACATTTGTCCTAGTGGTCAAAAGTCGCTCAGTCTAGTGTGGTACGCCTGCGTGTCAAATCGTATTTGTGTCCACCACAAACATATAGTTTCTAAGGAAATATGCCAAGGTGCGCATTGCGATATTGTAAATCTCGTTATAGTAAAACAACTGGATCTAATTTCCGTTTATTTTCGTATGAATTATTTATATTTACTCAGTAATTAAAATTAAATAATTTTCATAAATAGATTTAGCAAATTTGCTAATTTTGTAATAAACGCCCTCTATTGCTGAGTAGTTTTACTATTGCCTTGTTGAGATGTGATGTTGTATATCGATTTTGTTATCGATAATATTTATTAAGGTAAATAATAAATAACACTTAAAATATAATACTGTTTGAAAATAATCATGCCATTTTATTTAAATGTCAATAAATGAACAAGTACACAACAGAATACCGTAAGACCGAATTAAAGTATAGTAAACGGGCTGTCTCTAAATCAGTTAAATCACGATTTTTTCTAACGGCGTATGCTGCAGAGCTAAACTTTTTTGACAACCTACATATACTAACACTAAAGTTGAAGAGTTTGTTTGATTGTATGTTTGAACGAGCTAATTTCTGGAACTACCAGTTGGATTTGGAAATTTCTTTTTGCATTTTAAAGCATAATTCCTGAAAAAGGCTATATGTTATTTAACATTACGCTAGGACTATTAGAAGCCGAACAAAAGGAAAAAAAAATAAGAAAGAACGCGATGTAAACCGGTTTTAAAATTTTTAATAATCCTTTAAGTGGGAGTTCGTTAACAACTTTTAAAAGTTCGTCAATGGATGGTAGGTCTGACGTTGGGGACATAGGCAGCATGGCAGCCCATGCTCTGATCTGTTGATAGTAGTCGCTATCATTATTTGATCGATCGTCATGTATGAGATTTTTAAGTAGAACGCCCGTAATTTCCTCAATATATGTAAGTGTTTTGACTTTTAAATTTTGTACGTAAGCAAGGTCGACTGATCTGTTGGCTTCAAAGAGCAGAGCTTGTACTACGGGTACTAAACAATGCATATAATACTTTCTTTTGTAAATAAATACTTATAATACATAAGACACAGCCGGACCAACATAAAGACTTATATTCATCACATAAATATTTGTGTCCTGTGAGAATCGAACCCATATCCTCGTGATCAGCAGTCTGACACTTGGATCACCAGACCGTATTAACGACAATTTATTAATTTGTATGTAAAAAGAATTTTATAGATAAATAACTTGTAAACATTGAAACTTTAGGAAACCAATAAATTGATTAGTATCAATTTATTGATTTCCTAATTTTTTGGCACTTGTTTAAATCTATTCAAATGCGAAAAAATTGTCTTATCGATACCTAACTTTTTCAATATTATCGATACCTTTATATCTAAATGATAAAATCCCTACCACAGGTTTTATGGTTTCTACTTAGCGTCACCCCGCATTGCCAGACCGAGAATTTATTCGTAGTTCTACGGATTTTTGGACCTCGCCGGATATATACGTATATCGATATAATAAGATTTACAATTATTTGCAAACAAAAGTGTAAAAATAATTATTTTACTAAAAAGGCAATGCAACAGACAATTGCCAAAACAAATACGCTTTATGACATGATATTTTTGTGTAATGTAGACCACATTACACAAAAATCATAATAAACTGAGTGCTATAATAATTCGGAGGCAAAGCACGTTTAAAATTATTTTATTTTAAAATGTACATAAAGACACACACTTGAAACTGATAGACGGTGACACGGACAATGAGTAGTAGCGAATAAAATTCTAAAATAGTTTTTACTGTCTGAGACAAGTTTTGCTTAATTTGTTTAGATTTCAATATTTATTTACCTGATTGAACAAATATTAGGTTTTTCAGGCTTAATCCACGGATTGAAAATTGGATCTGGCAACACTTACCACACTGGCCACCTACCGAGCGATAGCTGCATATATTTTAATAAATTTAATTCATTTTTACTATTTGATGTTCCCCATTTGCCGCTCTAATTTTGCTATATTATGCTAGATGGCGTCACTGAGACATGGGATCACAGTTTTTCTATGACATTTCTTTGCATAGCCTCTCTATTGTACCTATCTTAGATCTCTTTGATTGAAGGGGATGTTCACCGCTTGTTTCCGATCTGACTGACTGACTGACGTACTGGATGTACTGTTTTAGACACAGTAGGTATACAGGAAAACTTAAACTAGACAGCCCAAAACATGCATATACTTAGGGCTGATTGTTCCATCGCCAGAACTTTTATTTGAGAAATAAAATGGATGTTTGACAGTTTTTGTATGAAATAACTCAAAATTTCAAAATTATTCCTCAAATAAACTTATCTGATGATTGATAAATCAGCCCTTAGGTACATGAATAAATTATAATAATTTTAATGCAATTTGTATGTATAAGATATGCCTAAATATTTGTTATAAGGTTTGTATATTGTACTGTGGTTTATCTAGAGAAGATGAGATATTAAAAAAATAACTCATGTGCCTTTACGTATTATATAATTATGTAAACGAACAATACACCAGTCACTGAATACTTGCTTAGCACAATTTTATGAAGCTACTCAATCGTAATATCCGTTTGTTGAAAACAAAATGTAGTTGGATTTAGACAATAATATATATCCAAAAGCGTTACAATAATTATGAACTAATTATTGTCACTGAACTCGAATACGAATAGACTTGCGTCTTAAGTCATGGTAGTCGATGAAAAAAAAAAACAAGTGCACTCTTGCGCGGCGGGAGACTTGGGTTATTCCGAATTAGGCCATCATCACCCACAGCGCTCACATCAATCTAATTTGCTTTCCGATTTAGATCACAGCCGTCATTTTTGACAGTGCTCACTCATCATTCTTAAGACTTCATCTTTTTCGATTCACGGGACATCGTTATCGGCCTCCCGCTGATTCGGAAGAGGTGGAAGCACGAACAAATCGATTACAGCGTAGTTCGGAATGTATAAAATCTCCCTTCACGCGAATCTCATAACCCATGGCAACGTCACTTCGGCGTAGGGTTGCCAGTGCTACCAACCACTTGTTGATTTTGGGATTACTAGCATCAAAAATACGGGTTCATCATTATAAACAATGCCTTTAGATTAGATTAGTATATAATGCTTAAAAGAAGTTTATTTCATTTTTTAAGAAACCATTTGTAAAATTCGTCATATTAATTACCTACTCGAATCGATTGACAATATTGACATATAAAAATCGTTTGGCATTACAATCGTTTCGCTTTCGCAAATCATAACAATAAAAAAAAAAACAATAATGGTCGGCGAACTCTGCGATTATGAACACAAATTGAGTAGTGGTAATGAATATTATGTGTTATTGCACTTGTGTTTGTTTATGACGTTAAGAGCTGGGCATTTTCTTGTTGTTTAGAATAATTTTTTGAAATTACATTTGACACATTTTAAATCGTGTCTATATGAGTATGTGTGATACTTGTGAAAAGTAAAAATGTAAACACGCACGATTGGCGCGAAACTTCGACTTTGAATATGAAAACACTTCATTACCACTACTTATTTAATATGAACAATGGATGAATTCGTCAAATAATTAATCGATGTATTATTCACTGCCCCTGTAGTGTGGGGTGTGGATGTTCGAAATCCCCAATTTTGATGTTTTTTAGCCTCGACCACCACTGTCATCAAAATGGCGATTATCGCATTTACAGAGTTGAATATTATGTAGGTATATGAATAAACTTGTGCGCTTAATTATGAAACATATAATGGCGTTAACATTAGAGCTTTTTATCAACTGTCTTAATTAACGCACAAGCCGGCGGAGGTTCGTGTGCTAGGGTCGAATTGGAAGTCATGCTAGCGAAGGAGGTGGCGGGACGGATGAGGGAGAGAGCCTCCCATCCCAGCCGCCGCGGGAGACGCTCCGGGCGTCGGTAGCCGCGTGACGACTCCCGGCCACCGTAGGCGCTGGCCTGTGGGCGGAGAGCAATGGGTAGCTCGCATGTTCCTTACATGGGTGAGTTTTAGTCAGTAAGAGTCTGACACTCCCTTCCGCTCTACCCTGAGCGATTTCCCATCCGGAAAAAAAAAAAGGTCGAATCGGAGGCGCTTCCGAACTATACGGTTAAAGTAATATTCGTTTGTTGAAAACAAAGTGTCGGCTTATAAAATTGACTTTTCTAATTTATGTAGTACAATCACTGTTGGATTTAGACAATAATATATCTAAAAGCACTAAAATAATTGGGAACTACTTAGTGTCACTGTACCATCACATGTATTGTACTGTTCATCCTGATGGAGACCGTATTCGAATACGGTCTCCATCAGGATGAACTGTCACTAGGCGTATTTAACGTTGAATTTATGCCTAACAAATGCTTCCCTATTGCTTCTATTTGCTTCCTATTCTCAAACAATTGCTTCCATCGTATTCTAGAAGAAAAAAAACATTTTAAGAGTGACCGTTCATTCTGATGTCAGGACGGCCGGTCACCGAGTCGTAGTGTCCTTGTTAAATAGAATATTTGAAATTCACGGTGGCCATTAACTACTTCCCGTTTGCTTCTTTCAATGTTTTATAACGATAATACTGTAACTATCATGGCCATAAAGATATCGAAAAAAGTGTCGTTTATCAATATTTTTAGTGCCTGACAAAAAAATAAAGGCAAAACTCTCATTTAACATTGCAGTTACGCTTGATTAGGCGATAAATCTATGGTATTGTACCGGTGGCCTACAGCTATGTATTACGTTATTAAAAAGAAGTGCCTATTAGATTATGAGCGTCGATGGCCAATTCCACGGCGGCGGCGGTGTTGCGGCGGCGCGGTGTGGCCCATTGCCGGCCACACCGCGCCGCCGCAATTTTTTTTTTTTCTGGGTGGGAAATCATAATATTACTTCTCCCGCTTTGGGCGGAGCAGGAGGGCGTGTCAGACTTTTACTGGCTAAAACCCCACCCGTGTTCCTTCAGTTGCCTATGCCAGGGGCCACGGTATCTCTTTCGAACAACCCGCGGCCCTGGCAGGCCCTAGCGGACCCCGTCACAGGTCGTGCTGACATCTCGTTGAGGCGCGCGTGGGACACAACGCGCCGTCGACCCGGGCCTGGTCCTTGCCGGGCGGCGAGCTGCCCATTGCTCGCCGCTCGCAAGCCCGCGCCTACGGGGGCCGGGAGTCGGCTGGTGACTCCCGACGTCCAGAGCGTCTCCTGCGGTGACTAGGGGCGTGAGGGCGCAGAGATTGCCTCTCCCTCACGCGCTCCGTCTCCTCCTTTGCGAGCATTATTGCTTCGCAGAAGAAGGTGACGGCTTCAATTCGAGTACAGTGACAATAAGTAGTTCCCAATTATTTTAGTCATCAGGTTCCATTATTTCATTTGCTAATTTATTACGATATGTGATTGCAGAATCGTGTTTTAGTTCAGCGGACATTTCAATGCGTTGGGCTGGTGATTTTTTTTTTTTTTTATTAGGAACATGAATAAAAGATGCATCAACGTTTGTTACAGAACACACACAATGAGCTATTTTATCAACGGGCCAGGAAATCACAACAGTTATCGATGATTTGCATTGTTTGCATAAACCTTTGCAAGTCATTCTATCTGTATGTCTAACAGAATAACGGTTGAAAATTGCTCTCGCAATAGAGGAGCCCACATATGCTTCGGTAAACGATACTTCTGTTTAATAACAGCCCTTCCGTTTTGAGTAACTTTGAATTGTTTTTTTAATGGTTGAATTTTGTTCCATTGGTACAAATCAATCTTAAAGTCAAACTTAATTGACTTACTCGGTGAGCATTCTTTATTTTGTGCTGTACCGCTACTGATGCTCCTACTGTCTAGATTTTCCGTTGCATCGAAAAAGTAATTGAAATTCTTCTTCACAGACAGTAAAAGTCCTTTTTCGGTAATAGGGCTCGACATCACACATTTTATTTCTGTAAAAACGGGATCATTTGTTGGTGGAAGATCATCAGGATCACGAAAAACATTTTTGTATAGTAAAAACGCTTTCTTTTGTTCCTCCAAAGGCACAACATATTTTCTTCCCCTTTTCATTATGAAGAAAAACTAAATTACCTTGTTTATATTTATAATATTAAACTATCACAACACGCCAGTAATAAACAGTAAATATCAATGATAAAATAAAGTAATAACGACAAAGTAATATTACATGCTTGTAGCAAAAACAGAATCTACCCTCGGTTTTTAATAAATTAATAAGGTACACAGGGTTCCACTAAGTCCTTAGAAAAAGACATGTTGGTTCAAATCCGTGATAGGCCGAAGTTGGTTTTTGTATTTTGCAAAAACAGTTTATTTTATTCAATATACTTATTGTTTTAGTGAATAAATAAGTTTATGTTAGTATTTTTTTTTAAAGTCCGTTTTTATTATTATTTTTCAATAAAACATTAATACTTATTATTGCGATTATTCGTAATGAATTCAGTGTTATAGCAGTGTAACATTTTAAAACTTGGGGGGTTAGCAAACAGTGGCTAGCGCCAAGAACACTCCCTAGGAAGTTAAGAATTGAAATATTATCTTTAAAGGTGTTTATTACATTTGTATGAATTGTTGTCACTAAATACGATAGGCACTTCTTTTTAATAACATAAGACTTAGCTGTAGGCTACCGGTACAATACCATAGATTTATCGCCTAATCAAGCGTAACTGCAATGTTAAATAAGAGTTTTGCCTTTATTTTTTTGTCAGGCACTAAAAATATTGTTAGACGACACTTTTTTCGATATCTTTATGCTGTGATAGTTACAGTATTATCGTTGTAAAACATTGAGAGAAGCAAACGGGAAGTAATTAATGGCCACCGTGAATTTCAATAATTCTATTTAACAAGGACACTACGACTCGGTGACCGGCCGTCCTGATATCAGAATGAACGGTAACTCTTAAATTGTTTTTTTTTTCTTCTAGAATACGATGGAAGCAATTGTTTGAGAATAGGAAGCAAATAGAAGCAATAGGGAAGCATTTGTTAGGCATAAATTCAACGTTAAATACGCCTAGTGACCGTTCATCCTGATGGAGACAAGTTTTCACGGTGATATGGTTACAGAATCGCACTGCGTGCAATAATTAAAGTAGACGTCAAAATTAATCGGAAAAAATATATGAAAAAACAAATTAGAAAATTAAATAAACAATCACTCGTACTAGTATGTAAACAATTTAAATTAGAGCTAAACAATACTTTTAATTGGCTTGATTAAAAAATTGAAGAAAAATATGTCCAGCAACAATACGACGAAATAATACAAAGTTTAACCAAAGCCAGCAAAATAGTGAAACAAATCAAAAACAAAAGCAAAAAATTATCAAACGAAACTGTCAAATTAAAAGATCAGAGGCAGAATTTATATACAAACAGAGATTTACAATATAGTCTTAAAGATAAAGAGGTTAAACGTAGTATCAGAAAAGACATTAGAAATTACAACAATAGACTAGTTCAGGATGCTCTAGAAAATAACTGCTCCCTGAAAAATGAGCTCCCTTAGGATGCTTTCTACTCTTTGTACTGCTTATTGCGGGCTCCACACCACGATGGCAAATTCAAGGTGACTCCGAACTAAGGCGTTATACAGGGAGTCCCGTAAATAATGGATCAAACGTAACGGGTAGGTAGCTTACCTCATTTCCAACAACTAATTTGAACAGTAAAAAAAAAACCGATAAGGTAACCAAGATAATTTTTTTTTTCGATTTTTACTATTTTCTGTACCAGCCTTCAGTGTTTTTAATGCTGTTGCTGCAAATGGTATCATATTTAGGTGTGATTTTTGTCAAACATTTCTGAATAGTTTACTAAGGTTATAAGATACCATTTTTTTAAATAACATTTTATTTGCCTTAGAAAAAAAATCTTGAATTGAAAAGTTTTGTTTTTACGATGAAAAGACCAGAATTGGAAAAATTCTCCTGTAAAAAAAATGTATGACACCAAAGTGTACCATTATTTTAAAAACTTGTAAAATTACTAAGGTTTGCAAATTGGTATAAAACTTACGTCTAGTCCTTGCGGTTACAAAGATATTGCTATGAATGTGATGAAGAAGACAGAACAGAAATTAAAATGGTACAATCTAACTTTTCTTTCTCGTAATGGCTTATTCTTGTAATCTAAGCATGTGGTTAAGCGTGTAGCGTAATTCCGAGCCGATGACGTCATCTGTTCGGAATTTGGGACCGCTACCTGCGGACTTGCACCTCACTCAGTGTGAAAGGGATAGATAGCGCCGCTTTTGTATTTTCACTCATACAGGGCTTCATTGTTGCATGATTCCAATTCTGGTCTTTTCATCGTAAAAACAAAACTTTTCAATTCAAGATTTTTTTTCTAAGGCAAATAAAATGTTATTTAAAAAAATGGTATCTTATAACATTAGTAAACTATTCAGAAATGTTTGACAAAAATCACACCTAAATATGATACCATTTGCAGCAACAGCATTAAAAACACTGAAGGCTGGTACAGAAAATAGTAAAAATCGAAAAAAAAAATTATCTTGGTTACCTTATCGGTTTTTTTTTTACTGTTCAAATTAGTTGTTGGAAATGAGGTAAGCTACCTACCCGTTACGTTTGATCCATTATTTACGGGACTCCCTAACACAATTTTTGTTCTTTACAGCTTAAACTCTTTAGTGCTTCTCTTAAGAAATCCTAGTAGCCGTGCCGATTTCGTAACAATACTATCAATATGGCTTCTGAAGTTGACTTTACTGTACATGATGATGCCAAGATCACGAACCTCATTCACAGTTTCCAATAATGCTTTTATATTATATGAGATAATATTGGACTGTTTTTTCCTCGTGAATCGTATATGGCTACATTTTTTACATTAAGTATCCTTTTTAATCCATCCAAAGGTTGTCTTTAAAAGATCGCTCTTAGCGATAAGACCGCCCATTGTGTCACCTTTTGTAAAATTTCTATATTTGTGTCTGTAATTTATATGGCGTACACAATAAAGAGTGTTCTATTCTATCGTATTACCAAGTAACTGGGTTGTGGAGGTCAGATAGGCAGTCGCTCCATGTAAAATACTGGTATTCAGCTGCATCCGGGTAAACTGGAAACCGACCCCAAAATAGTTGGGAAAAGGCAGGCAGATGATGATGATGCTGTCGATGCTGATCAATGCTTTGAATTCTGATAAACTATGATAACACTAGGCCTATGTCCAGCAGGGGACTTCTTTTTGTCTGAAATGATGATGATGATAATATTTCGATCTATGTATTTTATTTATAATAATTATGAATGTTTAGGACAGAAATATATGCGAACTGGTGATCGTCCTTTTAAAGAAAGTATGTAAGGCCCTACAAAAACACAGTTCATTAAGAGTAGCAAAACAGAGAATCTCTCGAACCAAACCTTGGAATAATAGTCTACTGGACACACATGGGACCAAACGTCACAATAGGCAGAAAATTATGGAAATCTGCACAGAATTCTACAGCTAATTACGAAGGCTGACGCCGGAGGATGCAAAAAAACAAGTTATTCTTAAAACATAGTTTTAATGTATATAAAAATTATAATTATGGGCTCTAATATTAGGTGATAATCGGTCGATGGTTGTACCAAGAATGCTTAATTTAATTCGGAACGCATGTGTCGCGCCGGTCCCAGGACATTATGCTGCGTCGACGTCTAGTTTAAGATTAGACGGTGTCGCGTCCTCATCACACACCGTATCGGCGCCGCGTAGTCTCAGCTGTCCTTCTATTACACCATAGCGTAACATCTCTCCCCATAGAACAGTAACTATTTGTTAACTGCCGTTAAAAATGATGCTGAAAGATGATTCGGGTCAATTTTTATTTCAGCAGGGCATGTGTTCCTTCTAGGCTCTACTTGAGTATGTATGTCCTGGGCTGCATCTATTTCAGTGGATGTGGTGTCAATCTTCTTACCTTTATTTCTCGCTTAGTATCGCCGGTGTGTCAAGATAAGAATAGCAAGCACACCTGCACTTAGTAGTAATAGATATACAGGTATGGTAGTATGATAGATGCTGTCATCGGAGATCTGGTTGAGTCTTACTGGAGGAAGCATTGAAACTTTCTTGTAGCTATCATGGAGACTCTCGAGATTGATTGAGTTGAGCTGTACCTTTGATTCTTCCGTTCTCGATATAGTTTTCAGATCCGGTGGTGATTGGATTTTAAGTACTTGCCCTTTAATTTCGTCATTAAAGTTAGCGATGGTGAACTCTGTTGTTTTTATGAAGCAGTCCTTCGGTATTGTAGCCAGGTAAAACTCAAAACTCAAACTCAAACTCCAAGTATTTATTTCAATTAAACCAATTACAGGTACTTTTGAATTGTCAAGGGGTCGGTCAGTCAGAAAAATGATGCTAGTTGCCCGTTCCAAAGCGTAGTAGGTACCTATGGAGAAGAACGGGCAAGAAACTCCATGGACACTCTTTTAAATCAAAATATGGTTACAAAGTATTAGTTACATCATTCATGTTAAAAATTATGCATGTGAGAACGATGCAGAACGTTAAACTATAACTTTCTTAGGTAACTTTCTTCCTTTCCTAAGTGTTCTGAATTGTTCATGTCTACAGGATGTCTGTACTCTCGTTGGGGCCGGGAAACTTAGTGTGTAGTGCCTTTCGTCAAATTGTTCTAGGGCTTGTTTATATAAGATAATTGATGTCAATGTGCAAGAGTCGAAATGCTGTTGAGTGATGAGCTGTTGTACGCAATCTGGTTTATCCATAATTTTGTATCCAATTTTCTCTTCGCAGAGGTACCATGAGCTCAGCTACGGACATTCTGTCTCTATGTACATAGAATATGATCCCTGAATGGCTATGTAAGGTGAGGAAGGGATGAGAGCCAAATTATTTTTGTTAGGAACGACGGACAACTTGTATACGATATAGGTTTTTGGTGAGGCAATCGGCACCTTCATGACTATAAATATTTTACTATCATTATAATATAAACCTAACTTTAAAATATTATAATATTCTCGAAGGTTTCATAGATTAAATAAGGTTTTTTTTTATTTTTATTTTTTTTGCTTTGTTTTTTATTCATTGATATAATTGATCAATGATTTCCTCCTTCGAATATAATAACCTTAATTTACTTGTCATATTTTTAAGATTAACTAGACTTATCATAGAATGGGTAGCGCTTGAGGCATGTATAAATGCTATTACGATTTCGATTCTATTTAATTCGTTTGATAATGACTCTATTATCGTTTGAAATGAAAAGGTGCAGCGCGATATGGGCAATGGTGACTAAACCTACCTGTTTAGAGATATCGTGGCTTATAATATGGTTTAGTTTTCTAGCAATTATATTTTGATTCTCCACAATATTTTTTAATATATTAGTGTGCTTTAACATCTATTCTTTAGTTAAACTTATGTAACTGTTAAGTTTCGTTTCTAGTTTATTGTCGTTACCTTCTAAAACCTGGATGGCATTATTATATTTTGTTGTCATCTGTGTAATCCAAGTTGCCTGAGATGCTCTTGATAACTGATCCTAATCCATCAATGAATCCTCTATTACTCCGACTAGGCTTAAAACTTTCTAACTGTAAGGATACCTTTTCAAGCTTGTCCGCGAGGTAACTAATATGGGTTCAAAAAGAGAAGACTTCTTATTGTTAACTAATAGCCTAAATTCACTTAGCTGTAACTTAACTAAATCGATCTTTGATTGGATGTCTTCCAGATCAATGTAAAGGAGAAAGGAATGATAGTGGGATGGATATAACTTTTGTTGTGCCCAGTTTAACAGGTAGTAATCCAGGTGCGTCTTCTAGGGGCTCAAGTAATATTTCCTCTGCTCGGACCAGGTGTAACGATATCATCAGTAGTATTCTGAAACAATTGTTTCGTGTTAGGCGGTCTTTTAAGACGCGATTTGGCAACGGGACCACGCTTCTTTTTTTGTGTAAATATGGATAGGCAGATTAGCCAATGCTATATCGTGTGTGTAACGGGGTGCAAGTTTCTGTCTGCTAGCTAATGGGTTCTTAACAAATATCTGTTGGTCTGGTTCGTATCCCATTTCGGACTCTCTATCCTTATTCCTGTTCTCTACTAACTCCGTACGCTTATGGAGAGATGGTTATAAACCTTGCTTCAACTTGCTTCAACAATACGTGCAAGAATATCGGCTCTTGCACGTATTGTTGAAGCAAGTGCACAGATAAATCTATATCTAAGGGTCGTGGGGGTCCATATGACCAGTAACTACTTCAAGTAGTCTGCATTTTGTAAAACTGTGTGTACTACTGTTATACGCCAGTATAGCGTATGTCATAAGATTAACAATCGGTTCACTATGGTGTTGTAATTTTAAAATCCTTAAGTACTCTAACAGAGTGGAGTGTAGACGTTCTAGCATCCCCTTGTCGTTGGGAGTATGAGCCATAGTCTTATGATGGTGAATCTTATGAACTCGGGTAAATTCTGTAAACAATTGGCTAGTAAATTCGGGCCATTGATCTGTAACTATGGATATGGGAACGCCGTGATGAGAGCAAAAATTCAAAAAGGCTTGGACTACGCTAACTGCTGTACCATCTCTAAGATGGTATGCCTGGGCGTATTTAGAAAAAGCGTCAATTATAGTTAGATATTTCTCGTTTTGAGTGGTGAACAAATCGAGGTGAATTGTATGAAAAGGTTTTGACGGTGGTGGAACTACGCAGATTTTTTGTGTAATTGGGTTTCGGTCATATTTGGCTTGCCCACAGATATTGCAATCATTTATGTATTTGGAAATTTGCTCTCTTTTCTTAGGCCAGTAGAACTTACGGGACAAGGCAAGGTAACACTCACTAATACCGCGATGATTTTTTTTACCTTCGTGGTATTTTTGAATAATTTCTTGCCGTTTCAGATATTCCTTTACGTTTTCTACTTCGGCTTTGGATAAAACAAGATTAATAGCAGAGCTCCTGAACTTTTCTTGGATTATTGGAAATATGTTATACGTTGGTAATGGGGGGTGTATTATAATACCTGTTTTGACTTTAGAATTTGCGAACTCTTGAATAGCGTTTATTACGTCTTCTTCGAGGTTAGACTCTGAGAGTTGAATGGAAGTGCGAGTATGAGTCTCAAATGGCTTAGAAACTGTTGGATGTTTTTTTTAATATCTCCTACTACTGTAAAGCATATTTGCCTATTAAACTTATTCAAGGACTCGTCTGAAATTGGTATTTCTAGGATTGTGTTTTCAGCGCTGGTTTGGGCTGTGAGTGTGGAGGAGCCGGATAGAGATAGTGGTTTCTCAGATACGTTAACTTCAACTGAGTTAGTTTACTCATTATTAATTTCGACACGCGATAGTGCATCTGCATTTGTATTACTTTTTCCCTGTTTATAGATTACGGAATAGTTATATTCACTAAGTTTAAGCCTCCAGCGAGTTAATCTCGAACCGGGTTCTTTCAAACTCATAATCCATTGGAGTGGCTTGTGATCCGTAATAATTTTGAATTTGCGCCCGGACAGATATGGTCGAAAATATTTAGTGGCCCAAACTATAGCTAAAAGCTCTTTCCCTATTGTACTGTAATTTGTCTCGCTAGTGTTTAGCGTACGTGAAGCATAGGCTATTGGCTTATCTGACCTTACCGGTCCCTGTGACAATATGGCTCCTATTGCCAAGTTTGATGCGTCTGTTGTAAGCAGAAAATTTTTATTAAAGTCGGGATATTGGAGAATCGGATCATCGGTGAGCAATGTTTTACATATTTCAAAGCAATTAACATAGTATCGTCATACGTTATTTTTGCCCCTTCCTTTAGATATTGAGTCATTGGCTTAGTGATTTTCGCGAAATCTGGGATGAACTTTCTGTAATAGCCTATTAATCTAGGAATCTTTTGATCTCTGTAACTGTCTTGGGAATTGGTAATTTCTGGATGGCTGTGATTTTGTCAGGGTTCGGTTTAATGCCGTCTTTACTGACTATGTGTCCAAGATAGGCAGTTTCTAGTTTTAAGAACTCCGACTTATGCATCTGGATTTTAGAGTCTTTTAAAAACTTTCTCTTAATTGACAATATGCTCCTGTAAACTGGTGCTGAATACGATTATATCATCTAAATATACCAAGCAGATAGAATTTTGAAGGTCTTTAAGAACATGGTCCATTACACTTTGGAAAGTCGATGGTGAATTTTATAGTCCCATTGGCATACGTAAGAATTCAAAATGGCCATGCTCTGCGTTAAATGCGGTTTTTTGAACATCATTTGGGTTCCTTTAAACTTGATAAAATCTACTCGCAAGGTCGAGAGTAGTGAAATAATGACATTTTCCTAATTTATCTAAAACATCTGTTATATTAGGGATAGTGTATTTGTCATCAAGTCTTTTCGTTATGCTTCCTGAAGTCTACTAAAATTCGCCATTTGGTATCAACTGATGTGTCGGCCTTCTTTGGAACTATCCAGATAGGTGAGCTCCAGGCAGATTCCGAGGGTCAAAGTATGATCCGTGCGTAGTCGAGATAATACTTCCTTTACACGGGATTGAGGTGGCTGACTGGTACACCCTAAATTATTTATCTCTCCCTTAGCGGGTTGTTCCATGGAAAAATTAAGTCATTAGATGTCGGATTCGAAACTTTTAAATAGCCACGATTATCTTTGACGCTAGTGATACATTCATTTATGCAACAATTTGAAATAAACTGCTCGGGAATTAATGCATCACCATCTCTTATGTTAATTGGAACTCTGACTAACTTTGAAGAATTCGCTGGAATCACATCTTTATAAAAATTGCAATTACGTGAGTTGTACATTGCTATTGAATTAACCGTTTAATAGATCTAGTCCAATCAAACCGTCAAAGTAATCATGAAAGGACAATGGGCAGATTTGTATGGAATTTGTCCCAACCCTTGTAGCAATATATGACATATGGTTAAATGTTGTACTTGTTCCCATATCGTATACATATATTTTTTTTAGTCTAAGTAATGTCCAAGTAAGGAAAAAATATTTTTGAAAACAAGTTAATAAAATCCATTAATTATGAGCAAATAATCTTCTTTTAGTACGATTTGGCCTAGCTATTTATTGATATGCTGAGGTAACGGTAAAGGAATATGTATATCAAAAATGAGAAAACGATTTTTTATTAACCATTATTTTTTTATTTGTAATTGAACTACCAGTGTCGAGTAATCCAGACATGGATAAATTGTAAACTTTGACGTTAACGAAAGGTCGTTTATAATCCTTTTCATTAGAGTATAGAGTTGAAGATATTTTGTAGCATGAAAATAATTTTTTAAGAGTTTTAATCCAATCGTTCCAATCATTGGCATCAAAGTTTGTTTTACTTTTCAAGTCGGTTATTAGTTTTTTGAGTTAGAGTTAAGTTTAGGTGAGCAATTAGGACAATATGAGGTTTTAAAACCTTTAAGACCACATTTGAAACAAATAACAAAATGAGGTTGAGTACAAGTACGTAAAGTATGTCCATGCTTACGACAGCGAACGCAAAAGGTATTTTCTTGCGAGTTAGTAGCTTGGTGTAGGCGATTAACTTGCCTGGGAGGGTTTTTGTAAGGATTATTAAATTTATTTGTATATGGAGGAGGTCTTGGATTAGAAATTGAGGTAGAAGGCTCAGAAGAAGTAGAATGTACTTGTTTGTAGTTAAATTCCTCAGTAAGCGAGTTTTGATGAGAATTTGGTTCTTTAAATTGTTTATCTCGGTCCAAGAATCTTTCATAATTTTGGCAAGTAGCCAAAAGTGAATCGATAGAGTCGATATCCTTTAAAGCAACTAATACTGAGTAGCATGGTCTTATATTTCTCAAAATAATTTCCAATTGTTCTGTTTCAGAAAGTTTTTTGGAAAGGCGGGACAACATTCCCGACATAATCGAAATATAAATAACAATTGGTTCATCACGACCTTGGGTACGACTTTTAATGGCTTCTAATAGTTTATAATCATAGTCAAAACCACCAAAGTCTTTAATTTGTAATAAAGAAATCTCTTCCCATGTTAAGTTTGGGTTTTGGTTTACTTTGAACCTAAACCAATGGAGGGCATTCTCAGTAAAAATTTCATAAGCTTGAGTGATTAATAAATTTTTAGGTACACTCCGAGCTAGGTAGTATTCGTCAAGTTTTTGTAGAAAAGATTTTCCATTATAGATATATCGTTTCAGATCCTTGAATAAATTAAAATTTGAAATAGTCGGAATAAGAGGAGGAGGAGAAGAGCATTCAGGAGGATTAAAGAGGAGGAGAGGGGAAGGAGGAAGTATTTCAAAACGATGCTTTGAGGACGGCTCTGAAAGCAAAAAAAGCGAGTTAAATGTCTCAAATTTTTCTTTTAAAGAGTCGAGTATAGGTTTATAGTCAGGGTTCAAGTCTATGTCTATGCGTTCCAACCTGTGAAATAAATGGTTAAGATATGATTCAATTAAACGAGAGTATTTAAAATCACCCTGGGACAGTTTTTCTATTTTAGTATCTAAGTAGTTTATAGTAAAATCTATTTGAGATAAGTCGTCTTCGATAGTTAATGGCGAAATTAAAATTTCCTCCAATGGTGTAGCTGAAGCTAAGCGAAGAATTTGTTTTTTTTAACAATAACACCGTACTTGCTGGTTCTTCAAGTCTAATTTTGACTTCATATTCAAGCTCAGATTTGTTTAAAAATTCAAACTTTATTAAACGAGACATAATTATAAATTGAAAAGTTAGTTACGTAAAAATATTCTTTCAGTTTTCCGGTTGAGAGGGAAAAAAAAGGTTAGGTGTAAAGAGTATAGATGAGTTTAGAAATGTTCAAATTAGTTCAGTGTGCTCAAGGTTTGGTTTAAAAAAATAACCAAAAGTTTAGGTGTCACTACACGAAGTGTTGTTTTAGAATTTAGGAAAGTGTGAAAGGGATGGATGTATGAAAATTATATAAGAAGACAAAGAAGGATGAAACTTTAAAATGAAAGAGAGAACTAGGAGAATTGAAAGAATTAGAGAAAGAGGGAGAAAGAGAGAGAGAGAAAGAACTAATTTACGTTGGGCGCCAAAATGTCGTGTAGCGACAAGTAAATAACTTTAAAGTAAGAAAATAAAGAAAGGGAAATTGGAGTTAACTAAAGATTTATTAATAAGGTATATAAAAGATGGAGATGAACTGGTCAGCAGTGTGTAGTGTGTGGGTGAGGAAGGATGAAGATGAGTGATAGGTGGGTTGAGGAGGCTGTGGTGGAGTTGCAGATGGAGACCGACGCAAGGCAGGTGCCGGTGACAGGTGCAGGTGCAGGTGAGGTCAGGTGCTGGTGCGTGTACGGCACGGAGGGTACCTTCCGTAGGGGGCCACGCGGCAGGAGTAGGACGCAGCACGGCAGCAGGAGAGAGCAGACACGGCAGGAACGCAGTCAGCCTGCCAGGTGAGGCGGCCCTCGGTTGAGGCGCGGCCCAGTAGTTTCAGGAGGGTCTTCTGAGGCGGCCCTCGGATGAGACGCAGCCCAATAGGTACAGGAGGTTCAGTACTTCAGAGTGCTCCGGCGAGGCGCGCCAGCGATCCGACTAGTACGGAGGGCGGAGGACGGAGGTGTAGCGAGAGTCCGTCAGGTACCGGAGTCTTTTAAGAGGGACACGCTAAGACTTCCCTGGATAGATGGCTCTGGAGTATCAGGCCTATTTACTGTGTTCGCTTTAGAGACGACACTGGAACTGATCCTTACATTGCTTGGATTTATAAGGTGAACTTGAAGAATAGTACCATGAAGAAAATATGAATTTGAAATATGCTGATGGCCAGTATTAGTTTTGTAGGAGTATGAATATATTTTCAGCTAAAAAGTTACAGGCTGATAACAATTTAAAAGCAAACTTGTCATGGCGACGTATGAAACGTCGTTGTCAGAACTGTCATAATAAAATATATATTAATAAAATACAATTAAATCTATAGTTATTTCGTATTAAAAGTATAGTTTTTATAGGAAAAATGATATCAATCAATGTGGGTGAAATTCCCAGCCCTTGGATGTCATTAAATCGTCGTAGTCCTATGTTAAAGTTGATGACTGTGTCTGTGTACTGATTGTGGATAAAACGTGGCCTGGTGTCGTGAGGAAAAGTCAGATCAGCGCCTAACGGTAACGGAATGCTTGTCTGACCTGGAAGAATGAATAAAGATAACTGTAAGTATGTACGTTATGTTACACAGCTGCAAACCTTTATTTAAAAAACATCACATTTTGCCGTTACCCTGTATGTACATCAAGGGACTATGTATGCTAGTAAAGCAAAATCCGCACTATTTTCGCATGCAATCAGAAGTGAGCCGTAAAAAAGGCTTCTGCTCGAAATAAATACAAACACAAATTAAATGTACCTCAATTTAGATTGCAAATGTTTAGGAGGAATGTATATGTTAATGCCATTCAGGTGTATAACAAGTTACCAAACTCATTAAAGGAACTTCCTATCCCCATGTTCAAGAAAAAGCTGACAAGTTGGTTACTGGATAATTGTTTTTATGACATTGGTGAATATATGGAATATTGTAAAAAACCAAGATGACATGTACTTAATTTTGACATTGATTTCAAATTAACGACTAATTAATTATAATAACTCATATTGGATATATTTTTAATCATTAAATCTTAGAATTAATTGTACTTAGTTATATAAAATGACATTTTAAATATTTGTACACCATATTATGTTACGGTAGAATGTATAGAACTAAAAAATTTTAACACCATACTATGTAAAACTACATTCTGACAAATAAATAAATTCTAGTTCTAATTCTTTTAAACTTGTCTTTTGAATTTCAGGATAATATCGTCAGAGCCGAACACCTATTCGTACACTAAGACCATAACTGAGGACTTGGTGGCGGAGTACGCCGGCAAGTTTCCTGTGGCCGTTCCCAGGCCTTCTATAGGTTAGTATTATCATAGATCTTAGCACAAAAACGGCTTTAGATGTCAAAGGAAAATATTCCAGAGACGCCAACGGCTTCAAAAACGGTAAGGTTATGGGTATTAACAGAATGTGTCGTTGATATCTCCTTCTTCTTAATGTGTCGATAGCAATCTAAATGAACTCGGCCCAGAATTGGGCTACTTGTATCGCGCCATCACCAGCGTCCATCATTTCCAGAAACGTGCAGCTGACAGGACACACAGGACCCGATATTACATAAGTGTCCTATCGTTTGTGGAACAGCACCACATTTACACTCCAAGGCGGAGTCGTCTATGAATCTCAACCTGATATCCTACTATCCACCAAGTCGTTGTCATATTCCACAGAACAAGCGAGCTGAAGTGGCAATGGGCCGAATATGCCCTAGAAGTGTAAATAATTTCATCACCACTGCTCTCACAACGGTGAAACAAAACATCGTGAAGAAACTGGCATGTCCTAGAACTAAAAATTCGAAGAGAAGTAATTTGGGCCCAGTGCAGATTGGTAGATATCACATATTTACAAATCTGCACTGGGCCCAAATTACAGCCCACTCCCTCTCGAAGAGAAGAGGCCTGTGTCCCAGCAGTGGGAACAATATGAGCTGATTATGTAACAAGTAACAATGATAATGTTTCCAGGAGTCATCCGCACCATGCACTGCGAGCCTTCCTACAAAGCAGACGCTATTTCCGTCGACGTGGTCGCCAATGCCTGCATCCTGATAGCATACGTCACTGCTCAGGACAAGTGAGTTGAAATAGTTGTTTTATCTATCTTTACTGGTCCACTGCTGGACAAAGGTCTCCCTCCCCTATACATGGCCTTTTTTAATTGCGAAATGGGTCAGAGAAAAGTGCTGATTCTCAGCCTAGTTTGAATAAAATGACTTTTAATTTTGATTTCGTTTGCAGGCCGTTTTGATTTTTTTTACAAATCCAATCTAACAAAGGAAGTAGTACTTAAAAAGGCTTCATTACAAAGATATTTGTAATTTCATTTAATGAAATTTAAATAAATAAATAAATAAAATAATTTATTTGCTTAAAACATGGTATACAATGGTGTTAGGCATAGGTCAGGGTGGCACAAGCATGTTTAGCTAAGATAAAACATAGCATGCAAAAATTTAATGTTACAGGATAATTATAATTAAGTAATTAAGAATATAATGTCAATATTTTTTATCCATAAATTCTCTCAAACTATAAAAACTACATTCATTTAGCCATTTGTACAATTTGTTTTTAAATAATCTTACATTTAATAGTTTGAGATTGTTTGGTATTTTATTATAAATACGCACGCACATTGCTAGACAGCTTTTATTATATTTGGTTAGCTTTGGTAAATCATTTAGCACCAGTCCATAAGGATCACGTCTGCTCCGAGGATGTACATCGCTTGCTGTCTTGAATAATTGTTTATTCTTGGTCACAAATACACATATTTCGTAAATATAGAGAGATGGAAGCGGCAACAAACCAAGCTTTTTAAATATTGGCCGACATGTATCATCCGGCTGAAGCCCATAAATTGATCTTAGGCATTTCTTTTGAGCGATGAACGCTCTATTTAGATCAGTGCTATTATCCCACATTATAAGGCCATAGCGTAGTAACGATTCAACATATGCATGGTAAGATATAATAGCAGTTTTTATGTTTGTTACATTTTTGACTTGCTTCAAAGCGTATACGAATTTATTAATTCTACCACTGACGTTATTTACGTGTTCCTTCCAGTTCATATCTTGATCAATTATTACTCCTAAAAATTTTGTATGTGGTACTTGTTTAATTTTATTTATATTAACTTTGATATTAAATTTATTATTATTAGATTGATTAAATTGTATATATACGGATTTGTCTAAATTTATTTTCAAATGGTGTTTGTCAAGCCAGTGTAGTAGTATGTCAATAGTATTATTAATGTCAGTCTCGTGATCTATAACGGTACTATGTTTTTTGTCAGATGTCACAATTATGGATATATCATCAGCGAATAAGATGCATTTATGATTGGTTATTGTTATGATATCATTTATATATAATAGGAATAATATTGGGCCCAATATTGGGCATTTATATATAATAGGAATTAATTGAGATAACTATGCAGCAAGAAAGGGTCTTAATTAGGCCTATGTTGCCGCTTAGTGCAATTAAAATGATAAATCTATCAAATGCTTCGGATAAAGAGATAAAGAGGCATGCGTATTGGTTGATTTACGTCAAGGTATTTAGTTTGTATGAAAATTAACAAAAATAAAACATAAGAATTCATTAATGTGTCCGTAATGAAAGATGCTTATTTCCATAGTCTGAACATCTGAAGGCCAATTCTTGTAATTTAAAACGTCTCGGCGACAAACAAATGTCAAAAGCTTGTCAAAATGTAGGGAAATTAGGGGTATTTTTGACAGATTGGGACTGCGATCAGACTGTGTACGTTCTTAAAATTACGAGAATTGCCCACCTGCACCCTAATTGCGTAACACATTATCAATCTCAATCTGAATCATTTTGAAAGATATTGCTAATCCATTGCTTCATATGTTCAAAAAATGTGTCTCTGAACAACGTAAATAACGCAATAAATTTTATTGAACTGTCTAAATGAAACCCATTGCTACTGATAGTGTGTTACGCAATTAGCCCGCTGGTCAAAATTTATGTATATCGTCCGGAACACGGTGTATATAGAATTCTGTATCAATTACATGCAAAATAATTAATACACGAGTTAAAGGTGAACTATACAAGGTCACAGACTCATTGGTGATACTACATTATGTTTATTTATTTTATTGTGAATTTATGTTATTATGGTACATTTGTACTTGACTATCGCTTTAGGGCAACCCATCCTGTAAAGATAGATTTAAGGTCTTATAATAATAAATGTTGGGGTAGCAGAATACCCAGTATTTTACATGATGCAACAGCCTATCTGACCGTCACAACTTCGTTACTGGGTAACACGGTACCCCTTGGTAAGACTGGGTGACAGACACTTTTGGGGTTTTGATACTCGTAACGACTGTCAAAGATCTACGAATGACTGCGCGCACCAACGGCCTAACGTGGGTTGCACTCATAGTACAGACGCCAGCAGGTCAAGCTACCCGAAACTGTCAAATTTTCTCAATCAGCCTTGAACCTTAATAATTTAGCGATAAAGTTCAAAATCAACTAAAGAAATTTGACAGATTGTAGTAGCTTGGTGTGCTGGCGTCTGTACCTAAACTTTCGTATGGTTCATTTTATTTTATTTTATTATTTATTTATTTAAAACTTTTAAACTATCATTACAGGTTTAGAAACCTAATGCGATAGCTAAGCCTACTTATAATATTAATTATTTTAAATAACACTATTACTAAAAATTACAAATAACTACACAATACATTAACACCAAATTACTTATAACTAAAACAATACAACCTTATAATTATAATAACAATGTAATCTTCATAGAAAATTAACATACTATGATAACATTAAAAGATACAATAAACATAAAATTACACTAATTGTTACTCTCGTAACATATTATATATAAACTTACTCTTGCAAGTTCACTAAAGTAACACGAAAAAATGTCCAACCTATTCTGAACTTCGTTAACAGTACGAATTGCTCGCGTGAGAGGTGCTTTGGCCAGCAGGTTGGTTCGGGCTGTTGGCACAGCCAGCAGTGGCGGGCGCCGCCGCCTCCACACGTAGCGGTCTGGAACAGAAAGCCGCAAGCACTGAAGCACTCCCGGATTGTGCTCCTTACCCCGGAGTAATTTAATTAAATAGACGACAAGAGTAAACTGTCGTCGCACCCTTAACTCATTGTACCCGACCATGCCCAGTACAAACAGGGTGGGGTACATTAGCGGGTACAATGGATAAACCCCGTACAGTCTGAAGTACAAGTGACGCGTGAACTTATTCTGCACGCGCTCCAGCATGACAGAGTACTTTGCTTCATGTGGAGCCCATATGACAGCACCATACTCCAAGTGACTCCTGACTAGAGCGTCGTATAATACCCTTATAGTCGTAATATTAGTGAACCCCTGTGACTGCCTAAGTACAAAGCCGAGGTATCTGTACGCTTTCTTACATATCTTAATGATATGCTCACGAAACGTAAGATCTGGAGTGAGATATACCCCTTTTTCCCGCACTTGCGTTACTCGCTGCATAGGTATCGCCTCTGCTTTGTACTCATAGCGGACAGGGGTGCGCGCACGACCAAAGGATATTACCGAGCATTTGGACACATTGAAATACAGCTTATTGTCATGGCTCCACTTCACCACTCTATCAATGTCACCCTGGAGTCGCTCACAGTCTGACTCATCCTTACATTGTCCGATCGTGTTGAAAACTGTTATATTATTTGCACGTGGCAAATAATGTAATTTAATGTTCTGTGTCTTGTAATGTTAATTACTTAACATACCTATTATTATTCATACAATCAAGTATTTTCTAACTGAACAGACAGCTGTGCTGGAGCTGGGGAGTTTGTTGCGCTGCTTCTTCTTCCCAGCGATAGCACTAGGAAGTGGTCAAGGGCAGGCGTTTTTGGGGGACTGTCTTTTGCAATTTTAATGTTCGAAAAGTGCTGATTCTCAGCCTAATTTGAATAAATGAATTTTGATTTTGATTTGATTGTACCTCAACTTATGAATAAACAATGCATTCTCATAAACCGTCGAGGCACTATGAATTAGAATGAATTACAAAACATTGAGGGCTATTCTGAAGTCGAATTGGGAAACTAAATAACATAACATCACGCCTGTAGCCCCCGACGGGTTAGGCAGAGGTACTTATAGTACCTACACCCGCATTTCGCCAGTAATGTTTTTACCCATGTGTGGAATAGAGGAATGGACTGTATGAATTTACGTTACTGTGATGGTAAGAGAAGGAAGTTCTGTATGAACGTGGTGCTTCCCGTTCGCCCAGTCAAGGAACAATCAACCAAGAAACTTTCGAGTACGACTCACCTGTTTCCTAGCCGCGGCCACTGATGGATGCTTTCTTTGTTGGAAAGATGATCACGGAGTGCGACACGTTGCACAAGACACGGTATTGTACAAATTGTCCTTGTTTTATAATTTTCACTCACGGAGCTACAATTTTCGATGCTGTTCGAACGAGGCGCGCACCGGCTTCTCTCGTTTGCCTATACGTTCTGCGCAGATGGCGCGCAGATCGCGTTGTTGCAGTGACATTCAGCACGGGGCAGCCAATAGCGTGCCGGTATGGCGAGCGCACAAGAATATTCAAAGTTGAATTGTCCAATCATGGGCTATATACAGAACACCATGAGAGCAGTGGTAACGACCGCAACTTACAAGCTGTAGGTCGTAGGTTTGAACCCACACAGGCGCTTTACTTTCTGTAAATTATAGAATAGTGTTTATTTGTTCAAAATATAAGTATTCGATGTTACATAAAATTATAGCACAGTCATGTTTTGCCTTAACGGTGTACCTACTCATATAGACAGGTAGGTTATTTTTATTAGTAGGTTTGTCCATTAAAGCAACTAACATATCAAATTGAAACTGAACCAATAAAATTATGATAAATATACTACAGAATAGTGTGGAAAACTCGTCATCGAAATGTATAATAAAATAAAAATTAGCCAGTCAAAAACCACAGTAATTGGGAATAAAAATCTACATTATTTATGTCACATGAGTCAGATTAATTTATGTATGTCATCACCACTACTCCCAAAACGTTGAAGGAAAACATCGTGAGGAAACCTAGTCCTAGAATCAAAAATTCGAAGACATGTGACATCTGCCAACCCGCACTGGGCCCGTGTGGTAGAGCCCACTCCCTCTCACAGAGAGGAGCCCAGTGTCCCAGCAGTGGGAACATTATAGGCTGATTATGCTATCTACTAATATTATAAACGCGACAGTTGGTGAGAATGGATGGATGGATGGATGTTTGTTACTCTTTCACGCGAAAACTACTGAACGGATTTGGATGAAATTTGGCACACAGATAGTTTATAACCAGGGTTAACACGTTTTTATCCCGATATTCTCATGGGATCGAGACTTACGTGGGTGAAACCGCGGGGCGCAGCTAGTGGTTATATATTTTAATGGACATAAGGAAGCTGTTTCTGTAGTGTAGAGTTCTATTAAAATATTGTTTTTTTTTTAACTTTACACGGTTTTATTTAAGCACTGCCAAATTGTAAATGTCTTTGACAAGGTACGTTTACGTATTATAAGTGAGATTTACATAATTTAAGCAAAATTCGTAGACCACGGGGAAGGTGGTGGGATGATCTGGTGACGTTTGCAGGGCCAACATGGCCAGAGATCGTACAAGACGACAGGTTTGGAAGGAAAAAGGGGAGGCCTTTGCCCAGCAGTGGGACACAAAGAAGGCTAACAAAAACAAAATGTGACACTGAGTTGCCGTGTCTGGCCACACCGCTGTTAAATCCGCGATGGTTTGTGTGGTACGAGTATATTTAAAAGTACAGAAAATGCTTGTAAACTGTTTTTTTTATTAATATTTTTTTTTGTTTGTGTTATTTCTTATGCGTCATTTTTGCCGCAAATAAATGTATTTTCTTTATTTCTTTCATAAAAAAAAAACATATCCGTTATTTAGTTACAGATTCTATGCATCATTTTTAGTAAAATTGAGTAAAAACGATTGCGGAAAACGACTTTTACTTTTAGTGTGAGAAATTGCTGTTTACGGCAGGCGCATGCATTGTAATGCACGTGAAAAACAAAAAAAAAAAAAAACACCGTCCTTATGGGTGCATGCATCGGTATTTTGGGATTATTAAAGATTTATTATTAAAGTTTATTTGCACACAATATTCAAACAAACACAAAAAAAGAGAAAAAAAATACTTAAAATAGTATTAAATTAAATTAAAATTCATTTATTTCAGATACCTTGATCCATACAGTCCTATTATGTGCCTCACGGCTGCACCAAATAGGCAAAAAAAGGTCTCCGTATTTAGAAGGTTCCTAATGATTGTTACGCAAAAAAAAAATCCTTCATTCTGGGCTCGCATTCTAAAAGAAAATGTGTTACGCAATTAGCCTGCAGATGTGAGAGAGATGCACTGATAAATGCAAAACGTTTATGCAATTCTGCGTGTTAAAGTTCAGTAATTATGAAAAACCGCTCACAAACATAACAGAGCCGTTTTGTAAAACAGCGGAGGAGAGAAAATTGAGAGATGGAAACTAAAATGTTTATTTTTTCTTTAGCTTTTTCTTTTATGTTGTAGCAGTGGGACACAACATACAACATTAGGCTTTGGCCTAATGTATAATATTGTTATAAAATTTTACTAAGTCAACATTTTGACATTATATTATGACATTATCAATTACAATTTACAATTATTTGTACTTCGGTTTAAAGAAACTTTATTCCCAATAAAGACATAAGTCACTTACTTGAGAACACTACTAAAAATAAGGATTACATTATGTTCGTCATCAGTATTGCAATTTAATAGTACCCATCCAATGCATTCATTTCTCCAGAAGTGATCGATCCGCAATTATGTGCTGGCTAAGTTTAGTTTTTAATGCATTGTAAGAGTGTACATTTCTTATATAGGACGGTAATTTATTATAAAGCTGTGCTCCTTCAAAAGTTAGCATTTTTTTGCCATAGTTTGTTCTTGTTTTTGGTAAAACTAGCAAGCTTGCTCGCCGTGTACTGCGTTGACTAACTTGTTTATATTGAGTGAGTGTTATGTTTGAGTGAACGCTTTTGTTGAGAATATTTCTGATGAAAATGCATGTGTTGTAAATATAAATTTGTTTTATGTTCATTATTTTTGTGTCTTGATAAATTTTGCTGGTAGATGTTAGATATGGGTAGTTGAATATTATTTTTATGATTTTATTTTGGGTAATTTGGAGTTCTGATAATTTTGTTTTAGCAGCACTGCCCCAAATTTCGATTAAATTAAGTAGATGTGGCTTTACTAGGGAGTTGTAAATAGTATACCGCAATTTTGGCGGAATACAACGAACAATGTTACTTCCTAATCTGACATTATATTATCTTACTCAGAGAACTCATTCAGAGAACAGGTAAAAAAATCACCCATCGTCATCATTAATTTATTTATTTAGGTATTTATTTAAACTTTTCGCACAAAAAGGTACAAAGGCGGACTTAATGCCTTAGGCATTCTCTACTAGCATCATTAATTTATTTGTTCCTTAAAAATCCTAATACATTTCTTGTTGCTGTCTTTTTTTAATCGATGCAGTTGAAAACAAGCATCGTAATGGAGCGACTGTCTATCTGACCTCCAGCCCAGTTGCCGGTCACGATACGTCTTGGTAACGCTTATTTTACTACCAAATATGTAATATCGGGGAAACGGGTGACTGCGTCGTTGGTCTAGTGGTCGCAAGCGCTACTGCTGAGCATACGATCCTGGGTTCGATTCCCGGGCATCGGGTTTTTCTATCTGGAACTTCTCAGTAGCAGCCCGTAGTCTGGATCTGTGTCTGGCTCATGGCAATAGGCTCGCCCCTCATAACATATGGCAATAGGCTCGCCCCTCATTACATAGGACTTAACCATTACTTGATAAATGTGAGTGTACTATAGGTACACCTCTGCCTAACCCTTTGGCGATTACAGATGTGATTTAAGCGTTATTAACCAGATTCAAACACCTAGACGCACTTTTGAATTGTCAAAGAGCCGGTCAGTCAGAAAATATGAAGCTAGTTCAATCTTTGTCCACTTTTAAAATTATGATGAAAAAGCACTTCCTCTCTCCATAAACATCATCATTATATTTTCTTTGCTCTTGTTTCATGTTTATTTTTATATGTATATATTTATATAGATGAGTATAATATACTTTATGTATTTATTTATTGTATATTGTCAATGGTACACCACCTACAGTATTTGTCTCTTCTTAATTTTAATCCATCCAAAGTTTGTCTTTAAAAGATCGCTCTTATTATAAGACCACCCACTGTGTCGCCCTTTGTAAATTTATATATTTATGTTCTGTAATTTATTTTATTTATTTATTTCAGGCGACGAAGGCCCATAGATAAATACATTAACCTAAACATACATAATCTTAATATATAGGAAGATTTTTTAGTCACCGTCCAAAGAACAATGGCGAAAGCTTAGCTGACTTTAATTTGAGCGTCTAAAAGTGACTTATATACGAAGGCAGTTCTATTATTTTTCTACGTTTTTTCAAAGTATCACATTACCTAGTTAACTCCGGATAAAAAAATTATTTTAAATGAAAAGTTATTTGATTTTTTCATTGACAATTAGTGATGCCATTTTGTATTTATTCTGCCAAGTGACAGTAAGTACAGTATTATTGTAATAAAATCAGTTTTAGTTTGTTGTTGTAACAAAAAGGAGTAAATGAATTAACAATAATGTTTATTTATAAGTGGAAGTATTCTTTGTAGGGAGGTAAAAATATTGTAGTGTAAAAATAAATTAATTACTTTCAATTAATGACTAGCAAAAAGACTATTATCCCAAGTCGAAAAAAATATAAAGTCTTGGTTTGACAACTGTTGATTGTTCAATGGGGTTGCCAGGTCGCTAAACCTAATAGCCGGACAGAGTTTGGCCGGACATTTGGGTAGAAAGGCCGGACACCCTACATTATTGAGGATTTTGTGGCTCAGTATTAATAGGTACGACAAAAAAATTGTATGTAAAATCAAGCTTTTTTGATTATTGTCATAATCAGTCATCGGCGCTCGCTCGTTTGCGAAATGTAAAAAGCCTAACAAAAGCCGGACAAGCCAGACACCGTTTATTTTGGCTGGACACGCAATCAGAAAGCCTACCTATGTCCGGGTTTATCCGGACGCCTGGCAACGCTAACCATAAACATAACCTACAAAAGTTCATGACTGAATTTCTATTATTCTCGGACTTCTCGAACAAAAATTCTTGCAAAAACTAATTCAGAAGTTGACGCCGAGTTAAACAAGATATTTTTCATTTAAAGACGCAAGAATTAAATCTCAGCTAAATTAATGTATGGGTGGCTGCCATTGTTCTTTTAATATATTAATCTTTGGCGAAAATCATTGAATACCCGAGGGGCAATTCTCGTAATTTTAAGAACGTTCACAGTCTGATCTCAGTCTCAATCTGTCAAAAATACGTCTAATTTCCCTACATTTTGACAAGTTTTTGACATTTGTTTGTCGCCGAGATGAGACTGCGACTAGATTTTGAACGTTCTAAATTACGAGAATTGGCCTTCTGTTTTTTCTTTTAGTATCCCTCAATACAAAAATATTGAGATAACACATCACAAAGTTATCTATAAAAAGTTTATGTTTCCGGACACCGCCGCGCCGTGCGTACGCGCTAGGTGAAGTTACGCGGGCCAGCCCGCCCCGCGCGCTGCCGCAATTCATTGATAACACAATAATAAACAAAGTTGCAAATTTTCCCTTCATACTTTCACGGGCTTAGGACCGTCAATAAGCAAAAGGTCTGTGCTATGTTCACTATGATTAGAATGTAATCCTTAATTAATCAATTACAAATAAAGTAAAAATAAACCAGATAAATAAGAACTTTAGACCTTATTAAAACCGTGCCAAAACGTTTTGCTATTAGGCGTATTTAAAAAATTTGAATCAACTCATGTACAAATAATTAAAAATTTAATCAAAATCATTTTAGAACAATCACATTAACAGTACTTTAATAAATGTTCAAAATGCATACCGTTTCTCTCTAAACAGAGTCTTGCACGTTTTTGCACATTATTTTTAATTTTGTTGAGCACTACAGTGTCACTTTTCACTTGGTCGAATGCACGTACATTTTGCTCTTTTAATTGGTCTAGGCTTTGGGCTTCCTCCACATACCCTCGTCGTTTTATTTCGCCCCACAAAAAAAAAGGCACATGGAGTAAGAACAGCCGATCGATTCTGTAAAAATATCACCGTGAAAAGTTAGGTGAAGTGAGCTTAGAGTGAGCTGTCAATAGTGTCAATCCCTGGCATTAGTTGGAATGACAGCTCACTCCACGCTCATTTCACCTAAGTTTTCACGGCGAGATGGATACAGAATCGCACTGCTGGTGACCGGGGAGGCCAGGCGACGGGCCCCCCCCGACCGATCCAACGATCACCGTGTTCTATGTTTAAATAATCACGAACGGCGGCGGAGTAATGAGGCGGTGCACCGTCTTGCTGATAATAAAAATTTCGATGGGAGACTACCGGCACGTCATCCATGAAATCATCAATTACTGTGCGTAACATATCCAGGTACGTGCCCCCGGTCAGCCGTCCCTCAATGAAATATGGCCCCAGTATTCTGTTGCCGACAATTCCAGCCCACACATTTGCGCTAAACCGCACTTGGTGATATTATTATGTTTCTCGTATCATGTGTGGGTTTCGAAATGACCACCAATGTTCATTATGCTGATTATACAGCCCCACTCGAGTAAACGAGGCCTCGTCAGTCCACAAAATGTTAGCATCGGGGTGTGCGATCAGCCACTCGCAAAAGGCTCGACGGGGAACGGCTTCTGCGTCGTTCAAGGCCTGTGCCCTTTGAAAATGGTACGGGTGCAACCCAGCAGTATGGAGAAGTTTCCACACGGCATATTGGCTTACACCGAAGCGCCGCGCTGCATCTCGCGTACTCGATCTAGGGCTCCGTCCAAAGAAATCGAAAATATCTTCTTCGATCTCTACTGCGAGTCTCGGCCTGCCACGTCCTTGGGCGTGTGTAGGAGCTATAAATTGGCCATGGTCTAATAGCCTCTGATTTGCGGCCAATATCGTTTGGCGATTAGGTACTGAAGGATTTATTATCCCTTGATTGCGAAGGCGAGGAATACTTTCTGCTTCGTACAGTCTCTGAGCACCGTTCAAGCTTTCACCACTAAGTATGTAAGATCGCACCATTTCGTAATACTCGCGGTAGGAATACATTGTAAACAAATTCACAATAGCGCGGGGCGCCGCCGGCGTGATGCGCGGGAACACGGAAGTAAGCGCTTGCGTCGCGAAAGGGTTCGCGGGGCCTACTAACGATGACGTGCACTGCCCTTTTCGTTGAATGTTTGCGCGGCAAGTGTAGTATTATTAACGTTTAACTTGTGACAACGCAGAGCGGATAATTCTTTCGAGAAAATGATTTAATAGGAAAATTTTACGTATCGATTTTTTTTCAAAAATGGAGTTGGTGAATGATTCCTAATGCCTAGAAAAAATTTGGACGGTGACTAAAAATTCATCCTGTATATATACATATATATATATATATACAATCTGTAACAAAAACCCTGGTCTGTGGTACTTGTCCGCGGAAGCGACGGAACACCACGTCCTGCGGCCAGAAGTCCTCTTCCATGACGATGGGCAGATAACAATTCGGTACGCGCACCACGAACGCCTTGAAGTTGACGTTGCGGTGCGACTCCAGTAACTGCACCCTCGGCGTGTATCTCGTCTTCTGGCGTACGTACTCCACGATGTCCTCCGCCTTAGTGGCGTAGTGTAAGCGGGAGATGTACACCAGTGTGTTCGGCTTTGCGACACGCAAACTGACTTCGGGCTCCCTAGGAGCTTTGCCGCAGCGGTTCTTGTTCGCTCGCGATCGGCGCTTCCTCCTTTGCACCGTCACGAAACCCTCATCAACAGCCCTATTCAGCAGCTTTTCTGGCATAGGCTTTATAATTGGAGCACCTGGGGTACTCGCGGGGACGCTAGCCGATTCCTGTTGTAGGGGCTTCGCCGGGGCTGCAGACACTGGCAGCGGGACGGCGACGAAACTGCTGACGCGGAATTTGACGACGATACATCGAGGCCAGCTCCGCGACACAAGTTTACGTTGGATGCATCGATTGATGACCTCGTTACCGCCACACTGTTGCGCAATTCGCTAAATTCTTTGCGCAAATCAGCGACGGCATCTAACTTCGCTAGAACATCCGCGAGGCGAGTCTTCAGAAAGACGATGTCCTTCAGAAGGCTTGTTACATCGACGTGGTCGAAGGTGACGGGTGGCAGCTTGTGCAGCTCCTTCGCCACAAACGTCGGCACGTCGTCCGGGTCGGTCTCCTTGAACAGCGTGATAATGTCTTGCAGGCTTCTCTTAGTGCCGTCACGCCGGCGGGACACCATCTGGCCGCGCTTATTTAGCACACTGAACAACAATAGCTTGGCTGAAGTTCGTTGCGTAGATTTGGACAGCGGCGCCCGTTCACGAACATAACGCATGGCTCAGCACCATTCAGCTCAACCATTGTGAAGGGAGCGAGACATTTGAGTGAGCATGACATACTATCAGCCGCCAGGGCACATCCAAGTCAATGACAGACATCATCGTCATCACCTCCCCAGCGTTTTCCCAACTATGTTGTGCCCGGGTTCCAGTCTAACTGGATGCATCTGAATACCAGTATATCCTATCTGATCTCCGCTACCCAGATACTGGGTTAGACGATACCCCTTGGTAAGTCTGGTTCTCAGACTTTCGGGCTTGTGACTACCCGTAAGGACTATCAAAGATCCACGAGTGATAGCGGCTTAAAGTGCTTTCCGAGGCACGAAGGGGTCTCCGTATGTAATAATGGTCACCCATCCACAACCCAACCGTGCAAGCGTAGCTTAACCTGATCGATCGGCTGTTTTTGATTGTTTTGATTTTGATTAATTAGCCGGAAATTAACACGTAAATGGAAAATTAAACGAAAATTTTACAAAAAAAAATATTAGAATCACCCACATTTCTTTTCACTCCATGAATATTGTATGAACTAAACTGCGTACTAAAAACTAATTAAAAATGTATACAATTTAGTGTTTTCTTGGTATTACCAAATGTTTAAATTAATATTAGTTATTCCAAAGCTAGTGGTTGGATCGAATAGTTGTTTAGCTATCATTAACGCGCCATTTAACGAGGTAAGTACTAGTCATGATTATAATTTCGTTTTACATCAAGCGGTACTAATACGACTTTTTCAATACGTACTTTTTGAGGGTCTTGTGGCTAAGTAATAACAACCGCACGAGCCGATCGTCCAGGTTAAGCTACGCTTGCCGCGGTTGGTCCGTAAACGGGTGACCATCTTTACATATAAAGACCTTTCCGTAGTTCTTGCTACGTATTGCATAAACTCGCCCCAGTCGTAAATACGGATACATTGCTTGCTGCCTATCACAGACTTGTTGCATCGATATGGCATTATTTTCTGGGGAAACTCTACGCTTAAAGATGCTATATTTAGAATGCAAAAACGATGCATAAGGGCTATGTTTGGTCTTAAAGTTACAGACAGTTGCAAACCATATTTTATTGAACATCAAATTCTCTCACTTCCTTCCTTGTATATATTAGAAACGGTATTATTTGTTCAAAAGAATCCCGAACTGTTTCCGAAGTCTTCAGATGGTTCCGAACGAAGTTAACGTGATAGCCGGAGACTTCGTATACCTAGTGCTAAAACAGCTCTCATGCGTAAGAGTGTATTCTGCATGGCCCCAAATTATACAACAGGGTACCAAAGGCATACAAGGATAATAATAATAATAACAAGTCCAAGTCCTCACCGATACTCATTCAATTCTGTACTGCGCGGCTGTAGCGGCATGTCGAGTAGCTCACGTCAAATCTGCCAGTGACTCTAGAGCTACACGACCGAAACCAGCCATACCAGCTTGGCAGTGCAGAATTGAGCGTCGTATTGTTGGGGCCAGAGCGCTCATCGGCAAACTAATCTGCTTCAGAGAGGGCAATACTCGCCCTAGAGTGATGCGCTTTGTGAGGCGGGCGTTCTTGGGGACTGATATTGGTTCTCAAGATTATTTGTCCCGCGTCACAGAGCGTATCGACTTCCTGAAGCAGAAAGTGTATGCATGGGCAAACCGTATTCGTCGGTATACGCGGCGAGTAGAGCGATACACTCAGAATCGCACCTTCCAGAGCGATGAAAGGTGGGTTCCGGTTCCGGTCGCTCCCAACCCCTATAAAGGGGTTGGGAGCGACCGGACCAAGACGTGGCTGACACGTGCCTACCGGATGATGATGCCATTGTGTTCCTTTTGGCGTAGTATCTGGTCAGCGCCTGTCAGTCACACCGAAGGTGATTGGGCTCGAGAAGTCGAGCGAGCCTGTGACCCAATACCAGAAATGGAGGCTATTACTATCTGCTCCCAAGATGTAGCTCGTGCAGTCCGTCCGTTACCTAACTGGAAATCTGCAGGGCCGGACGGGCTGCACAACTTTTGGATTAAATGGTTTTCAAGGTCACACGCTCGCTTGGCATCTCAGTTCCAGACTGCTTTGGAGTTTGGTTCGCTACCCCAATTCCTAACGACAGGAGTTACCCACCTGCTCCATAAATCAGGTAGCACCGCGGAACCCAAAAATTATAGGCCGATCACGTGTTTATCGACGGTCTATAAAGTTCTTACATCCATTTTGAGAGCTAAAATTAACAAACATGTAGACACCAACTCCATTATGTCTGCCTCTCAAAACGGATGTAAGAATGGGCCCCGTGGTACTAAGGAGCTACTCCTCATTGATATTGCCATTAGCCAACAGGTCCGTCGTTCCCGAAAGGATCTGTCGACATATTGGATAGATTATAAGAAGGCCTATGACTCGGTGCCACATATATGACTCATGAGGGTGCTGGATTTGTATAAAGTAGATACAACTCTGCGTACCTTCCTGATGTCGTGTATGGGGCAATGGAGGATGGTCCTTCGCTACCCAGGATGTCGAAATATTCAGAGGAATAGCGAACCGATAAGGATCGAGCAAGGCATATTTCAGGGCGATAGTTTAAGTCCGCTTTGGTTCTGCTTAGCCTTGAATCCTCTAAGCACGCTGCTGGAGGAGTCAGGTCTAGGCTACCGGCTGAGGAGAGTTGGTCAGGTTATATCGCACCTCCTTTACATGGATGACCTAAAACTCTTTACTCCCAACAATTTGCAACTGATGGAGCTACTGAAAGTAACTGAAACTTTCAGTAGCGCCATCAGGATGGAATTTGGTGTGGACAAATGTGCGGTCATGCATGTAAAGCGAGGGGAGATTGTGGAATCCGTGGGAACCCAACTCTCGGATTCCACAAACCTTAGAGCCCTCGCCGTATCCGAAACCTATAAGTATTTGGGTATGTCGGAAGCGTTAGGCATCAATGTTACTGACATGAAGCAATCGTTGAAGGAGCGCTTCTTTGGCCGCCTGAAAAAAGTACTTAATAGTCCACCGTCAGGCGGAAACAAGGTGCGTGCCTTCAACAGTTGGGTCATGCCGGTTTTGATGTACTTTTTCGGCATACTCAAATGGACTCAAACCGAACTAGACGCCCTGGATAGGAGGGTGCGGACGCTGTTGACTGCAAATCGAATGCATCACCCACGGTCATTGGTAATGAGGCTGTATATCCCGCGAAAATGTAAGACTAAGACCTCCACAATCGCGAGATATGCAGTCTTAGGGAATATTTCCTAGAAACCGACGTGGGGATGCATCGAGATGTAGTCGCGGTGGACAAGGGCCTCACTCCGCTCTCCTTGGCTAAAGAGAACTGGCGCAAGCCAGTAGTGCTTGACACCAATGATCACATTGAAGTATGACAAAGTAAGGAGCTTCACGGACGCCTTTACCGGGCCCTACATGGACCCGATGTAGATCTACTAGCGTCCGTAGTCTGGCTGCGTTTCGGTGACCTCTTTGGAGAAACCGAAGGTTTTGTCTGTGCAATTATCGACGAAGTTATGATGACGAATAATTACCGGAGATTTATTGTGAAAGACGGCACGGTTGACATCTGTCGGGCATGCCACCGGCCGGGAGAATCAATCAGGCATATTATCTCCGGGTGTTCTTGTCTAGCTAACGGAGAGTACTTGCATAGACACAACCTTGTAGCCAGGATAATCCATCAGCAACTTGCTCTGAAATACAGCCTGGTCGAATCTGCGGTGCCGTACTACAGGTATGTGCCCGACCCAGTTCTCGAAAATGGAAATATCACATTGTACTGGGATCGATCCATCATCACTGACAGGACTATTGTTGCCAATAAGCCTGATATAGTGGTGGTGGATCGATCAGAGCGGCGCGCAATGATTGTTGACATAACCGTCCCGCATGATGAGAACCTCGTGAAAGCCGAGAAAGATAAACAAATCAAGTATCTTGACTTGGCTCGCAAGGTTGTCGACATGTGGCATGTGGAATCAGCAATCATTGTGCCGATAGTCGTGACAGCCAATGGGTTAATAGCCAAGAGCCTCGACCAACACCTGAGGAGGCTCTCGTTGGGCAGCTGGATCAAGGGCTTGATTCAGAAAGCGGTACTTCTGGACACGGCTCGCATTGTCAGGAGGTTCCTCTCTCTGGAGCCCTGACCGCCAGTAGCTTGGACCATGTTCCCGATACCGGTGGGCTACTATTTTTTATATTTTTTAATGTTTTTTTTATCTTTTTGTCTATAAGAATATTTAAAAATGTAATTTGTAGGTATTTAAATGAAATAAAGATGATAATGACATAATAGCTAAGAGCCTCGACCAACATCTGAGGAGGCTCTTGTTGGGCAGCTAGATCAAGGGCTTGATTCAGAAAGCGGTACTTCTGGACACGGCTCGCATTGTCAGGAGGTTCCTCTCTCTGGAGCCCTAACCGCCGGTAGCTTGGACCCTGCTCCGGACATCGGTGGATCACTATTTTTTTATATTTTTAAATGTTCTTTTTTATAATAATATTTTAAAATGTAATAAAATAAGACAACTAAATGAATAAACCACATATTAATAATAAAACGTTTATTTCTCAGCACAATTATGGTACATTAAGATCTTAATATTAAACAGTTTCACATACACTACTGTGGGACTCGCGTATCCACATACTTACGCCACATGCAAACATTCGCCGCACCAACAGACGACATACCGGCCTAGGAAGCAAATACGTACTAACGAGATGCGCCAGCGCCGGAAATATTTATAGTATGCGTTTATATGAGACAACGCTATACGTTGCACACGCGTCAGAGCGAGAGAGCGACACGCACGTTCGTCGTGGATCAATGTCGTAAATAGTTTTTAGGCTTGTGAATCAGTGTCCTCCGATTGGTCCACTAAATTATGTTATGAAGGTGAGCCTAGCAACGCATTGTCTTCCCAAAAATGCAATGTAAGGAAGGATCTTTTCCAAAATAAAAGAGCTATTATTCTGCAACATTGTTTTGATTCATCTACCCTACTGACCCCAACACTACCATTGCCGGTGTAGAAATATTAAAATTAACTTACAATGTAAAAGTGGCCAAGTATTGATAAAATGTAATGTAAAATTTATATTTAAAAAAATTAAAAATATATATCTAAAAAAAATAACAATTGAGTCAATAGGTACACACAAAGACATACGTGGTATACACACACAAAGTATTGATAAAAATGTAATGTCAAAATTTATAGTCAAAACATTAATTTTAACTGAATAGAAACAGTTGTCTAAAAGCCAGGCAAATAGTGTTTTCCTGAATTTGTTAGTGGCAACACTCTGATACGTGGAGGTAAATTATTAAAGATTTTGATTGCCATGCAATTGAAATTCCTGCTATACAAATGTAGTTTCTGGCTAGGTGCAAGCAATTTATTTGGGTTTCTGTTTATGTTGTACTTTAGACATTTTGAACATGATATTTTTATTATTATTTTTATTAATTTAACGTAACTTTATTATTTTTGTACTTTGAATTATATCATTTTTATATTTGTACTCGTACGCCTTTCTATGCAAAACATGCTGAAACTTTTTTTTTAATCGTTCCAACTGATTTTAAACCTACACATGTTTTTGACACATAAATACCTATATCTTATCTTTCCGTGCCTCAGAAAGCACGTTAAGCCGTTGGTCCTGTCTGTCATTCGTGGGTCTTTGGCAGTCGTTACGGGTCGTACGAAACTCTGACAATCAGTCTTGCCAAGGGTTATCGTGTTACCCAGTAACTGGGTTGCGGAGGTCAGATAGACAGTCGCACCATGTAAAATACTGGTATTCAGCTGCATCCAGTTAGACTGGAAGTGGACCCCGACACAGTTATACTTTCATCTCACAATACTCTAGACATATTGCCAAGATTTTCCAATTCTTCACAAACACATCATGATCAGGTTTAGCGTCCAAGAGAGCGTTGAGCGCGAAGAGAGCGCGATGCCACGGGGACTGAGTTTGAACAATCTTCTTTACTTTTTCAAGGTTATCCTGGATCATGGTGGAGATAGAACCTATGGATCCTGCCCAGGAGTTCGAAGCCAAGCTCCTGCTTCGTCACAAGGCGATGCACGAGGCGACGGATCGCGGAGACTCTGCCGTGCAGCAGTTCTACTGCGGTGCTGCCGTGTTCGTGACGGGAGGCTCCGGCTTTCTCGGCAAACAGCTCATCGAGAAACTCTTCAGGTGAGGATGGTGTGAGTGTGACTATCCTTTAAGGAGGACTTACCATAATCATGAGCAGAGCAGGTGGCTAAACTCAAACCCAAATCATTTATTTCAATTAAACCATTTACAGGCACTTATGAATTGTTAAAATTAAATAATCGGTCAGTTAGTCAGAAAAATGAAGCTAGTTGCCCATTGCAAAACGTAGATCTCTATGGAAAAGAACGAACAAGAAACTCCACGGACACTCTTTTAAATCAAGATTACAGAATCCTGTGTACATTATTCTTATTGCTTATACAACTTGTCCCGGAATTAACGCACACTACCAGACACCCCAATTAGAATGTTATGTTCTAATCATAATACATACACTGATTTTTTATTATTATGTAATAAACATTGTTTTTCTCATAAATTAGTTATACTGATTGTGGGAGAAAATTGTGGTCACATTACAAATCTGCGCATGCAAACAGTCGCACTCGTTTAGGGGTCTAGCGCAGTAGGTACTTCATCTATTTTGGTTTGTTTTGACTGTACAGCGGAAGTGTGACAGTAATTTACGTAGTTTTAATTATTTTTGGGATAAAATATTACCTATATTAAAAATTACAGAAATCGATTCAGTAAACGATTCTGAACAAACTACTTTCATAATGTGCATTAATTCAGTTACACATTGTATATGTGGAACAATGTGAAAAAAAAACAATTAAAGAAACAATTTAAAATATAAAATTAAAAATAAGCCCTGGCTGTTAAGAGATGACCAGTCTCAACCGACGGCGCCCGTTCAAGAACATGACGCATGGATCAGCAACATCCAGCTCAACCATTTTGCAGGGAACCGAACGAAACCGAAAGAAAAAGATGAACAGACCCCTACGTGCCTCTGAAAGCACGTTAAGCCGTTGGTCTCGTTGTAACAATAACAATTTTAGGTTTTGGATACTATTTTACGAATGTTTGCTTGAACACATCGTGTCGGTGGGCAGTATCATTGATACGGCTGATACAGCGGTAGCTACGCTCCTGCTTCTTACGTACTCATATCTTATTTTATCCATTCGCGGTTATGTTCGAAAAATTTGTCTGCTCCACAACGTAAATAACGCAATGAATGTTGTTGAACTGTCAAGATGAAAGCCATTGCTACTGTTCGTGTGTTACGCAATTACCCCGTGGATTTGTGCCCAGTCGATGGCAATAAGTTCCGAGTGCTGATGAAGCTGCCCCCGATTCTATAGCGCATCAGCGGGGTAATTGCCCCGGAGGACCCCACGCCGAAGAAATCACGATAAAAACATACTTATGTCTCAGTAACAGCATTCTCCTTATCAATGGCAGTCGTCCATTTTACGTCTTTGTTTTGTGTGAATTCGAACCATTGAACTTCAGCCAAATACTGACCCCATACTCTTTCTGACCAGTCTGAGAAAAAAGGCCGAAACAAACTCAGAGGTCACAGTCTCTTTTAAAGTCCAGACAAAATCTTGGTCAGATCATATGAAGACCATGTAGATCGATGTCTGAGATGGTCTTTTGAGGAAAGAACCACACAGATTAAGAGGACCTGTCCAGTCAGTGCACGCACTTGTCAGAAATCGTGCAGGTCAACTCAAAACTTAAGGAGCTCAACGATTCGACGAACAATACCAAAGAAAGGACATTTGGGTAGGCCACATTAATTACTCAAACTGCCAGACCATGACAAAACTAACAGAACAGAGATAAAATGAAAAATAAAATGACCCACATAGTCTTCACATTCACAATAATTAAAATATTAGAATAATTTACAAAGTAAGCAAATGTCATTGTATATATAAAATTAATTAGTGTCAAAATGTATAAATAAAAAACAACAGCAAAAGAGAAAAAAAAGAAATAAAAACATTAAATATGTAAAAAATTGGAAGCAGCTCAATCCCAAGCCTTGTTGTCCTCGATATAATCCTTAACGGTATAAAATGCTTTCTGGCACAACTTACGTTTAATGAATGATTTGAATTTATTAAGGCTTAGAGATCTTGAACGGGGCTTGGAAGTTTATTATAAAAGCGTATACATTGGCATCTGAACGAGCCACTTATTTTCTTGAGCCTTGTTGTAGGTACAACAAATTTGTGTTTGTTCCAAGTATTTATATCATGGATATCACTGTATTTTTAAACAATTTTATATTTTTTATGGGCATATAAAATTTGTCTCTGAGCGAGTGTCTCGGACTTAATTTATAAATATTGTTCGAACAGCTCGCTTCTGCAAAACAAAGATAGTCTGAATATCAGCGACATTTCCGCACAATAGAATACCGTACGACATTACACTATGAAAATAGCTAAAGTACACTAAACGGGCTGTCTCTATATCAGTTAAATTACGAATTTTTCTAACAGCGTATGCTGCGGAAGTTAGCTTTTTTGACAATTGCCAATTGTCCAAGAATACTGTGCTGTCTTCAGGATTCAATTCCGAAGAATTGAATCCTGAAGACAGCACAGTATTCTCACAGTATTCAAACTAATGTGTTGATAAAGGGCGAACCCTTTATCAACACATTAGTTTTCACCTGCCTAACGTGAGGTAGCGTAAACTTAATGCATTTGGTTTTTTTCTCGTTTAGAAGTAAATTATTAACATTGAACCAGTGGACTACTTTAGAGATCGCGCTATCTATATCGTCAGTAACCTGCTGCTGACGTTTAAGTTTAAACAAAAGTGAAGTGTCATCTGCAAACAACACGGCATGTCATTGATATAAATAAGAAACAAGAAAGTACCAACAATTGAGCCCTGTGGGACTCCTTTTGTTACTATAGATCCGGGAGATATTTTTCCATTAACATCAACGCTCTGAATCCTCTTACTCAAGTATGAAGTAAGAAAATCCAGAGCAGCGTTCCGGATCCCGTAGGAAGTGGCGGAGTTTCCTGATTAAAGTTTCGTGAAGAACGCAATCGAATGCCTTGGACAAATCACAGAAGATGCCCAAGGGATCGCATTTGTCTTCCCATGCATTATAAGTATGTCCTAAAACTACAACACCAACATCAGTAGTTGAACGGCCCCTTTTAAAACCGAACTTTTTGCTATGTAATAATTTGTGTTTAATAAAAAATCTTTGGATTTGTTCTAAAATTAATTTCTCAGATCTTTTACTAGAGGTAGGTACTGTGAGGACTTGAGGAGTCCTCTGAGGGGATCGAGAAATTAAACAACTATAAGACTCTTTTTAAGATTGTATTAGAAGCACGACTTTATATGTTCTAGCCCGAGTCACCACTGACAGTTATATACAAAAATCCTAACAGAAGAAACATGACGCTAGTTTGAACGTTCGAATTTAACCCGTTCTAAATTATCTCCGGCCTGTACTATGTGAGGTCGCCCCCATGCAGATAAACCTCTACATGAGCTACGCCCATCCTTGAATAAAAGGATTGGTAAGCTCCCGCCTTTCAACAAGACTTTTATTCACAACATTCGAACGCTCAGACCCTTCCTGCCTATCCCTAAGATAACAATTACCTAACGCCAGATAATATATACAGTGTGAGGTCCAACTCTTGCAAGAGTAGGCTTAAGTCAGGACAAACGAATCGCGCGTCCGACACTATGACAAGTGTCTGGTAAGTTAACATTTACATGTGCCACTGTGCACCAACATAAACTAACGTCGTCATGCTTAAGCCTCGTCGCGCCAAAACTGGCGAAAAAGAGGCGACGCGGCCTCCTATATACTAACAATATGATGTGACAGTTCACATCAGCCTAGATGAGGCTTAAAGCAGATAGATGATCTTAACTTCAAACTCTTTTACCCCATCGGACGGTATTGAGCCAGAGGGAGGGAAAAGGCCAAGAGGTCAGTGTCGATCGAAAGAAAACTATCTCACGCCCATACTCCAGAGGAAATATTTCCAAAAATCTATTCCGTTCTCACCAAGTTCAAACTCCATGAAACATCAGTCAATACTGATAGAACTGTGGGTCCTCCAATATAAGTTGAATATAAGTTGAATATAAGTTGAACCAATTGTGTCTACCCGACACACTTTGCGAAGGCTATGCCCCGTAAGCAAAGATGGTTTCAGATGGTTTCAGCTTAGGGAGTGCCATCCCCCCCCGTAGGAGTGACCACAGTTTATAAGTTTATGTACCCCTCCTAACTCGCGTTACTAAATTCTGGAGTACGTTCATGCTATCTCAGCCTATGAAGACGACGATATGTTCACTCCCTCAGACTCCCTGGGGCTGTGAGGTGAGCCACCTCACTCGCGCCCAGCCGCGTCCAGTGTTTTATCCCAGCATATGAAAAAAGAACACAAATGATATGTTAATATACTGTAACATAATAATCATTATACTAAAAGTGTTGTTTACATCTATCTAACGTTGATGTGACAATGAATGACAACTAAAGACAACACAAGTTTGCAACATAATATGAAAATGTTTTATCAAAAAGTTTTTTTTTTTTATCTCTGAACTTACATTTTATAAACTTGTATTTTAAAATTAAAGAATTCTTTATAAAATGTTGATAATTATAGGAAAATATATTTAGAAAGTTATGTTTTGGAATTAAGCGTTTAGTTTCAGCTTTTCTATCAAATGAGTATTTTTTTCTTTATTCGTGCTTTTTCTATATTGTTAGTAGCACATTGTGAATGAATAATATTAACTATTAACATTATTAATATCATTAAAGATTGAAACCTATCTGCAAAAAATGAATTGAAATGAAGTGAGATTGAATTGTTAATCTTAGGGTCATCTATGTGATGTATGATAAGATCACTACGATTAAAGACTGCACCCTCATCCGTAAGAGAATTAACTAATTCTTTCAATTGCACATAATTGTTCATCACCTCTGTGCGTTCGTCTCTGACTGCACACAACTCTACATCGGCTTTAACTAGATCAACTTCATAGTCCAGCTTACTGTCGTCATTCGACATTACGACGCTCTGAGCATTTTCCTTTATCTCCGTGGACAACTCGACATGACAACTCTCCTTTGTCTCGGAATCAATAATCACAGAGTTATCCTCAGTAACTTGATCACCAGCGATGTTATTTTTATTAATTTCGACATCGTGATAATACTGCTCATCCTGATGCTCTGAAACACAGCTATATATATTAATAAAAGGACTGGACTGACCCGATTCATTATCTTCCTCGTGTTCACTCTCGAACACTTCCATCGGCTCCTTCTCATCCTCTGCTGGGCTGCACCCTTGGCTGCTGCATTCGACATCATCTTTTTCATCAGCTTCCACTTCCACGCCGCTTTCTAGGCAGCTTTGCTCATCTTGTAGTGGGCCATCTTGTCTTCCACTAAATAATAAACAAGCATCATCATCTACATTTAACAAATTTTCCTGTCCGCTTCCCTCAGACAGATGTTGTGCTATCTCCTCTTGTTGCCTCTTATAAGACGCTTTGTGACAACGGCACGGGAGCTCTGCTCGTAGTACATCACACAACGCATTGAATGTCATGCCATCGTGGTACATCATTTTAAAAACACACAGGGCAGCACCCTCAAGATATACGCCCAATATCAGCGCCCAATCGCTCTCACGCCATCCATTGTAGTTAGCAACTACTTTGAACGCCTCAATGAATTCTTCTAGGCATGCGTTACTGCCCGTATAATATTGAGCCATCTTAATCTCTTTACACAAAAAAATATTAAACCACTTAGCTGCATATAATCTCCAGGCGACTTTTCTGTGCCTGCTCTATCCTCTTGAATGTGAGCGATCTCGCTTCTTCAAATATATGTATACATATAAACGTACAACGCTTAGCGCAAGTTCGGCGCAAATTCCTCCTCAACTTTTCGTCAATTCAGCCTATACCTTTCGACAATTTAGCGCCTACCCGGCGCCTCCACCATATGTGAGGACTTGAGGAGTCCTCTGAGGGGATCGAGAAATTAAACAACTATAAGACTCTTTTTAAGATTGTATTAGAAGCACGACTTTATATGTTCTAGCCCGAGTCACCACTGACAGTTATATACAAAAATCCTAACAGAAGAAACATGACGCTAGTTTGAACGTTCGAATTTAACCCGTTCTAAATTATCTCCGGCCTGTACTATGTGAGGTCGCCCCCATGCAGATAAACCTCTACAGTACTACAGAAATAGGTCTATAATTTGTGGGGTCGTACTACCCGATTTAAACAAAGGTAATAATTTACTAATTTTCATGAGGTCAGGAAACTCCCCACCGTCAATACAACTATTAAAGATAAGAGCTAGAGTAGGTGCTACAATGTCAATAAACAGACTTAGCAACCTTTACAGAATTACCCCACAGATCTGCAGTCTTTTTTACATTAAAAGTGTGAAAGGTTTTAATTATATCTCTACAGGTAATATGTTTAAAATGAAATTCCGAAATGCAAACATTAACATTTTCCTTAAGCAAAGACTCAGCAACAAAAAGTGATGAGTTTAGGGATTTAGTAGTTGATACGGGATTATGTCTGGACTTTAAATGAGACTGTGACCTCTGAGTTTGTTTCGGCCTTTTTGCTCGAGAGTAGTCAGATAGGAAACGCCGACCTCATCTAGCTTATTTATTTTTTATAATATGACGTGTGAAAGTGATACAGAGGTCTACTATTTACAGAATAAATAATTTCATTTCATCGATTCTTTAAAAAACATGGCCAGCCCACAGCGACATCAGCTTGCTTACTCTGCAAGCTATATCGGTAACTCCAGTTCTTTTCTGGATAACTTCATTCCTGATTATATCCTACTCTCATTCTAATTCATTATTATTTACTTCTAGAGCGACGCAGATATCGAAAGTATTCGTCTTGCTGAGGCCTAAGAAGGGGAAACCTGTCGAACAGAGGCTGACCGAAATGCTCCAAGATCCTGTGAGTAACATAAATTCACACTTATAACTTTACCCATAACAATGTTAATGTATGTAGATGGATTGTCGAATCCGATGTTTTACATAACCGCTAACTGTTTTAGAACAACACACAATGTATTGGAGTATTTGTTCCTCGTAGGTCTAGGGGTCGCAAGTGTTACTGCTGAGTGAGGTCATAAGGTCATGGGTTCGATTCCTAGGTCAGGCGAGTGTTATTGGGTTTTTCTATCAAAAGATTCTCAGTAGCAGCCTAGAGTCTGGATTTGTGCCCTGTTGATGGTGTGGGACTTGACCATAATGTACAGTAACGGTCAGATTAATGACCGCGACCGTACAACCTCTGCCTAAGGCTTCGGGGTCCTCTACAGGCGTGATGTACTAGTTTGTTAGTATAATTGAAGTGTATTAAAGTGACAACAAAATAGGTATAATTAAATGAAAATTAATTCGTAACATGAAACAATTAATCACGGAAAACGTGGTATAATGTAAGTTTAATATTAATTTATTATTTATAGACTATATACCTTTTGACATTTCAATTTTGAATTGATTTTAAATTTTGACATTGTAATTTCTTTCTTTGTTTGTGTTGTTTATCTAGTGCGTCTAATCTTGTATGCCATAAGTGGCAAAACATGTAGCTACCTCATATTAATTATAAGACCTGTATACTGTACTCATGTTTTACAAAATAAATATAACTTGTAATAGATCTCCTGAAATAAATGCCCGTTAAGCCGTTGGTCTTGGCTGTCATTCAAGGGTCTTTGACACCTACGTAATATTATATCCTACTCGTCATATTAATTAAATATGTACTTGAACTTATTTTTAGTGAAAAAATCGCGCGGTTATTGTTAAAAAAACAACACACCGTCCGTTCGTCACTGCGGCACAGTCGCGACTGTCTGCATGTCGAGCGCATGTCGAGATCGAGGCGCGTAGGCATAACTCGTGCTTCGTCCGTTTGTATGAAGTTGGAATACTGTATAGATAATATTACCGTGCCTATGCGTTCAATAATCCAATACGTAAGACTACCAGCTATCGGTACTTGATTTATCGATTTCAATTTTAGCAATTGCAATGGTATGAACCAACCAAGGTCATACGTAATTACGTAGCCTGTGTGCAAAAGCGACGGTATGTTTTTTTGTTTCGTTCGACGCCAGCCAGTGTGCGAATCTGAGGTGAGCGTTCTGTGTTGATACATCACTTATTCACACAGACGTAGGTTCGGCCATTTCCGCGCGTTCACAGCAATACAGTCCTTAAGGTGATAATGGATTAATGACCCCTACTGTAGTAGCTGCGCCCTGCGGTTTCACCCGCATAAGTTTCGATCCCGTGTGAATATCGGGATAAAAAGTATCATATACGTTAATCCTGGTTATAAACCATATGTGTGCCAAATTTCATCCAAATTCATTCAGTAGTTTTTGCGTGAAAGACTAACAAACATCCATCCATCCACACAAACTTTCACGTTTATAATATTATTTGTAGGATAGTAGGATTATTTGTGTAGATATAGATAGTTTACTCATGTTTTCAAGTAACTGGGTTGTGCAGCTAAGATGGGCAGTCGCTCCATGTAAAACACTAGTAAATAATCAAAAGTCATTTATTCAAACTAGGCTAAGATTCAACACTTTTTGGACATCAAAATTACATGATACAGTCCCGCAAAACGGCCGCCCATCACCATTTCCTAGTGCTTTAGCTGGGATGAAGAAGTGGCGCAACAAACATATTTACAGATACAAAGCTAGACATATAGAAAAGATGATGATAACTTCTATTATATTTTCTAGGTTTACGACTTGCTTAAAGAGAGACAACCAAACTTCGCGGAGAAGATCGTACCGGTCACAGGAGACGTTGCCGAGCTCAGACTGGGCTTGAGTGACAAGGACTGGAACATGATCACTGAAGAGGTTAGCACATTTATTATTAGACTAGCGGACCCGGAAGACGTCGTCCTGCCCGAAAAAGCAGCGCCACCTACCGGGTCCAATTGAATTCAATTCAATTGGGTCAAAAAAAAAAGAATTATCCAATTTGGTGCAGTCGATCGGAAGTTATGCGCGTACATACATTTCGGTGATTCATTTTTACATTATTATTGTAGGTCAGGTAGGCAGTTGCTCCATGTAAAATATTGGTACTCAGCTGCATGCGGTTAGACCGGAACCCGACCTCAACATAGTTGGGAAAAGGCTGGGCTGCTGATGCATCCAGTTTGGACCCCTAGTTGACTGGACTAAATTTGTTGCTAATGATCTCTAGTATAACCCCTTTCAAGGAATACGTCGAGTTTCCCTGTCACCCTGTATATATAGATATTTATGTTTTTGACGAGTGAGTTCTATACACCTATGCCTAATTTTTGGGGAATCCAGGCGTGATATGTTATGTTTGTGTCCCAGGTGAATATAATCTACCACGTGGCGGCGACGACGCGGTTCGACGAGCCCCTCCGTGTCGCCACCATGATCAACGTGCGAGGAGCTCGTGAAGCTCTCGTACTAGGCAAGGCTTGCAAGCAACTCAAGTAAGTTGACGGTAGGGTAAGGATGGCTGTGTCGCAGATGGATTGTCGAATCCGCTGTTTTACTAAACCGCTAGATGTGTTACAAAACAACTCCGTTATGTAAAACAACTGGGCTTAACGTGCTTTCCGAGACACGGAGGGGTCTTGGTATGTAAAGATGGTCACCCATTCACAGACCACTGTGGCAAGTATAGCTTAACCTGATCGATCGATCTATGTGGCTGTTGATAGCCACGGGTCCGTCCATTACAAAAGTGCCTGTAATTGGTTTATTTGAAGTAAATATTTTGAGTTTGAGTTTGTGCCATATTCAATAAAATTCTGCCACATAGCTTTCCTTTAATATCATTTCATCTCTGGCTGGTGAATCATGCTTTTTAGCACCACTATTTAAGCGGATAGAGTATATAAGAGGAAGTCTGAAAATGGCACCGGTAACTGAAAAGTTGTGTAGAACTCGGTTGTCATGGTATGGGCATGTGTTACGGAGGAATGAGAAAAATGTCGTGACGAAAGCATTGAGTATGAATGACGATAGCTGTAAGAGTAGAGAAAGACCAAAGAAACGATGGATGGGCTGTATGAATGATGATATGGTTAGAAAGAGGGTGACTACCGAGATGACGATTAATAGAGAAGTATGGAAGAAACATACATGTTACGCCGACCACGAATAAATTGGGGTAAGGGCAGGAGAATGATGATGATATTTAAGCGAATAAACTACACCGTTACTACACTTTCCTTATGCACTTGCAGGTCCTACGTGCACGTGTCGACAGCCTATTCACACGCCTGTGAGAACCTCATCGACACCGAGGTGCTGGAGGACTTCTACCGGAGCCCCATCGACCCCGAGACCCTCATCAAACTGGTAGAGACTGTTGATGAGGAGAGGCTGAATAATATTACTCCTGGGTAAACTTTCAACATAATTATGCTTATATAGTTACTAGCAGCGCCCCGTGGTTTCACCCGCAAAAGTTACGATCCCGTAGGAATATCAGGTTAAAAAGTATCTTATGTTTTAATCCTGGTTATAAACTATCTGTGCGCTAAATTTTTTCTTTATTTCTTTCTTTCATCCATCCATCCATTCTCACAAACTTTTGCGTTTATAATATTAGTAGGAAGTAGGATAGGATTTATTCATTAATAATAACCAACTTATATTTACAGTTTGCACCACACACACAGCCCAATCGAAACTTCATTTTGTAAGTTTCGAACTTTATATTGTGTCTGAAGTGCGTTCCTCGCTGCGCAGTACCTCACCCCTCACCCCCGCTGACACGTGAATTTGTTACTGCGCAACGACTCGCCTCATGTTCCGAGCCGCTATAAAGTTTGAATCGGGCTGTCCAAGTACAAGTTATCGCTCAATAGAATCGCGCGCGCGGTCCCTACGGTTGGTAAAAGTGGAATAGTTTTGTTTGTAAAAAGGGATTATAGGCCAGCTGTTTAACTGAGACGTTGCCTGAGGTAGCAGCGCGGTGCGAGAGGGGTGTGGTGACGTGATGCGAGAGCTCAGTGATTAGTCAACTTGTGACAACTATCAGCTCTCCTGCACCGCGCAACTACATACCTCAGGCAACGTCTCAGTTAAGCGGTCGGCCTATAGTTACTAAATTAAATTACAGCTGATGGTGTACTATTCTTGTTAAGTACTAAATATTCTATTGGGGTGATACTACTTTTATCTGTTCTGTGGGGGTGATTGGCGTCATGCGCTTGGTAAATTAAAAAACATAGTTTTACACGCCTGAATTTTACACAGAGAGCAGGATAGGCGGTGGAGCATGGTTTGCGACATTTATGTAGCTCCACAATCACACCATACGCCGTTCCGTCAAGGTTGCCCCACTTTACTAGGTTGGACTTACATCTTCCCATTTGTATCCGGAGACAGACAGGTTGTTTGTTATGATGACTACAATCGTGTGTTTCAGTATCGGTCACTAATAAAATTATCAGTCACCTTATATAAAGATATAAATAAAAAAGTCGGGTTAGTTACACCATTTATAACTTAAGAACGGCTCGACCGGTCTTTGATTTGTTGGATTGCAGAATAACTATTAAAGCATGGGAAAATTTTAGGAAAAAAAAAGTAGAATAATGATTCTGATAAAGCCGCTAAACTTAAGTGGGACTGGTCCGGACATGTTTGCCGCATGTCAGATGAAAATTGGTCTAAGAGAACTACAGATTGGGTCCTACTAAACTCACGACGCCATCGCGGCAGGCCGAGACGAAGATGGCGGGACGAGCTCGACTCCTACCGTAATGACTCGGAAAAGACAGAATTGTGTGGAAAAGGCACAGGGAGAGAGGTTTGCCATGCAGTGGGACAATACAGGCTAGTTACAGTAGATTAGATATTGACTCGGAGCCGGTACGAAGTTCGCCAGGTCAGCTACTAGTTATTTGACTTGTCAGTTGACTTATTTGTATTTTTTTCTCAATTTCAGTTTGATAAAGAACTGGCCGAACACGTATTCATTCGGGAAGGCAGTGGCAGAGGAGATAGTCAGGTCCATGTGTGGTGACCTGCCTCTATGCGTTGTTAGACCTGCTATCGGTAAGTACACACTTTTAATACTAGCTACAACATCGTGCGACACTCAATTCATGTCAAATATTGGCCTGATGATGATATGATGATTATAAGAGAATCCCCGATATTTTCTGATAGTGACCTGCAGGATAATTGCGTAACACACTAACAGAACAGTCGCAATAGCTTTCATTTTGAGAGTTCAACAACATACATTGCGTTATTTACGTTGTTGAGCAGACCACATTTTCTAACACATTGAGCAATGGATTAGCAATATACTTCAAAATTATGCAGGTTGTGATTAATAGTGAGTTATATACGCAATTGGGGTGCTGTAGGTAAAAAAGACAAGGTCAAGGTCATAATCAAAAAGGGCCCTTGTCCTTTTTATAGTCACCCCCTTTCTAGCTATTTCATCTTTTACACAGTCCACCCACCGTTTCTTAGGTTTTCCCCTACGCTTATATTTGTCCTTTTCTATAATGTATCAATTTTCTATTGCAGTAATAGTCGCTCGCAAAGAACCTAATCCTGGCTGGATCGATATGTCCACCGTGTACGGAGCTAGTGGTGTAAGTAACTAAATGTATAACTATAATATCATCGACATTCAGCCGAAAGACGTCCACTACAGGCCCAAGGCTTAAAAGACATCATTCAGGTGTCGAACATTTTATACCCAAAAATTAAAGTCACCCGGCCAGTTGGTCCCGTTTTTACCCTTTGGGTACGGAACCTTAAAAAAGCATTGAAAACTATACACAAGCAGAATTTGTAAATAAAAGCCTCCAGGAATGAAGAGCGTGCCCACTTAAATATTATTATGCAATGCTGCATTATTTTCATATTTTATGAAAATGATACGGGACAGTGCACCGGTGGATGTAAAAAAACTCGTCTGTATAGCTTTATGTCAATCGCTAATACAATATTCCATTGTAATCTGGGGAGGAGCGTCAAAATCTCATCTATTAATCCTCGAAAGAGCACAACGCGCAGTGCTCAAAACTCTGTTTTCCTACAGAAATCCTATTCGCAGAAAAGCTTCTGCGAACAGGATTTCTGTAGGAAAACCAAAGAGTATAATAATAATACGGAGGAAAACACTCAGCAGGGAAGCCCCTGCTGAGTGTAAGAAAATGGTATATACTTAACGTCACAACGAATACCCACCTTGAAAAGGAATGATTCAAGCAGTTTACAGGCCAACCGCAAATTCAGAGTTCCAAATCCCCCAGTAAAATCCGCATACTCACAAAGACTCCCACATTTTCTACATGTACACGTCTATAACGCGGTAATCAAACAGTGCAATATAAGAAACTGTACTCGCAAACAAATAAAAAATACACTAACATCCTGGTTACTAAACTTGTCATATGACGAAGCAGAAAAGATTATTACAGTTGTTAAATAGTTTTTGCACACATAAAATTCATTCGTTTGTCTCACATATTCACGCTTAAATACAGATAGAAATACACCTGTTTATGCGGATTTCCTTGACTTGTCCAGTGCCTTGACCTTGTTCCATACGATCTTCTTTGGCAAAAGCTCGAAGAAACAACGCTGCTGCCAGAGTTCGTATTACTCCTCGAGCACTGGTACCTGAACCAAGAGACTCAAGTGCGGAGGGCGGGAAAGCTATCGGAGCCATGCCGGCCGGAGTGCGGAGTGAGGCCTGTCCTCGCCTTTGCTCTTCGGTCTGTATATTAATGCTCTGATTGAGCGACTCAGCAGCACACGTGTCGGCTGCTACGTGGATGGAGTTTGTTTTAACAACATTAGCTACGCGGACGACATGGTGCTGCTGGCTCCCTCGGTCGGTGCTCTCCGAAAGCTACTCAATGTGTGTGAGTCGTACGCTGCGACTCATGGGTTAATTTATAATAGTAGTAAGACAGAATTTATAGTCTTCAAGTCTGGCACCAGGTGTCCCACTACGGTTCCTCCTCTTCTAATTAAAGGTCACCCGAATAACAGGGTATATACATTCAAATACCGGGACCATCTGGTTACTGACGACCAGAAAGATGATATGGATCTGGAGAGAGGGAGCGCAGAGCATTGTCAGTTAGGGCGAATATGCTGGCCCGCAGATTTTCTCGATGTACAGACGCAATTAAAATAACCCTTTTTAAGGCATACTGTTCAGCACTGTACTCTGGAGCTCTGTGGTTCACATATACCCAAAAGGCTTACAATGCTCTGCGTATCCAATACAATAACGCATTCAGGGTATTGTTGCGATTGCCGCGCTTCTGTAGTGCCTCTTGTAGCGAAATTAAAAACAGAATTTCACTTGTACACGTTTTAATTTGGTTAAAAAAATAAGTTAGGGCTCCCACACATAAACACGATACGACGTCGCGTCGTACAACGATGCGGTGTCGTTTCACGATACGACGTCGCGTCGTGGAAATCTACGATGAGCATCGTAAAGAAACACGACATCGTAACGTAATGTGCCACACACGATACACGGCACGATGCCATCGATACAGTGAGGTGGTGTTTTAGTTCATTCCGAAAAATGAACCGCACTAGACGCATTCTGCTTCTGCTGTTAATAAGAAGACTAAGAAAGAAAAGACAGATACTCAGAAGATATTGGAACCACCCATTTCTTTCAAACATGAATAACGGGAGTCACTTTATAAAGAAGTACAATGCCTTAAAAATATTGTATCGTGAATTTCTAACGTCACGACGTCGTATCGTGCATCGACACGTTACGACATCGTGTCGTAGATTTCCACGACGCAACGTCGTATCGTGAAACGACGCCGCATCGTTGTACGACGCGACGTCGTATCGTGTTTATGTGTGGGAGCCCTAGCAAAAGACACAGAACGATACGATGTTACGATACGACACGACACGACACGATACGACACGATACGATACGAACGACGACACGGACGGTCACGGTCACGGTCCGTTACGGTATTTTTATTTAAAAGGATTACTGAACGTCTTTGGTGTTCGAGCCCTATATTAAATTTTGTGTATTCTTGTTACGCGTCGATTAAGATACGTTTGCAAACGTTCCTAAACTTACATAACAGTTAAATACCAGGATGGCCTAACGGGAAATTGTCACCAAGTAAATTCGATATTAAGGAGCAAGATGATAACACAAATTACCGCCTGATCAAAATTGTAAAAATGTTAGTAATACTAAACAATAAAATACACGGCTAGTTGGTGGTATATCAAGGAATAGATTTCACTGATGACTAAACTACGTAAAAAATGAAAAGCTGGTCCTGGGCTCCACGCTGACAATCGGAAAGTACCTCGCTGGCCGGAATCTGAACACACAAGTGCAGATTTCGCGCATGGTGTGCTGTTTCGTTCGATTCCCTGGCAGGAAGCTTGTAGACGTTTGGTATTAGGGTGGCGGGTAGGGCGAATTCTAAAATCGCCCTACAGTCTCCGGACTCCGGATTTTTCTTTATTTTCTGTAGATTTACAGAAAATAAAGAAAAATGACAATCCGAGACGCAGGCAGAATCTTTTATAGCAAAAGAGGTGAAGAAAAGTTAAAATACATACCGAATCGTGACGCTTCACGTTGAGACCACTTTCAAGTGATGTTATTACTTATCAATATGTTTATCGGGAACACAGCCTATTACAAAGACAAGAATGGAATAAAATATAGGAAACGATAAGAACTTTTGAATAATCGATAGGAAAGCAAACATACCCTTGGATCAAATGGATGACCACACCACGGAGGACCACACAGAACTCGGTCGTTCAGTCTTTTATTGTTTACCGTAAATTATTTGAATCAGAAAGCAGAAAAAACAATAATCTCTCGACTTCCGTCCTGTGTCCAAAAAATACTTCAAATGAAAAATCTCGGTCAGAGACAAGACATGTCAATTTTTTAAAATTCAAAAATTCAAATCCAATATGAAGAAAAAAACTTTCTGGTTAAAAATAAGGTTGGATTTGTTAAAAAAGAAGGTTGTTCGTGATTAAATTATAATGTAGCATTAGCCAATGCTGCACTTTGCAATGTTTGCGCACTGATGGATTTGATACACAGTGGCGTAAAAAATCTGCCTCGCTACTCCGCAGGCTGCATGGCAGTCCCAATACTATTCTGCAATCAATAGCCGCCCGGGTAGATAGCCCGCTAGTGTGGGCGATTATAAACCGGACCCGTTCTTTTTTAGTTATTAAGTACTAACATATCTTTGTTACTAACATTAGAGACCATTGTAGTCTGAATGAATAAAGATTATTATTATTACCTATTTCGTTTATTTATTTACTTATCTTATTTTATTACATTTTTAAATATTTTTTAAAATATAAAAATTAGGTAAAAAAAAAACATTTAAAAATATAAAAAAAATAATGATTCACCAATATCGGGAGCAAGGTCCAAGCTACCGGTGGTTAGGGCTTTGGAGACAGGAACCTCCTCACAATGCGAGCCGTATCGAGGAGTACTGCCTTTTTAATCAGGCCCTTGATCCAACCGCCTCATGAGAGCCTCGATAGATGTTGATCGAGGCTTTCGGCCATCAGGCCATTGGCCGATACGACAATCGGCACAATGACAGCCAAACTCACATTCCAAATGTCAACAACCTCTTGTGCTAAGTCGAGATATTTAATTTGTTTCTCTTTCTCAGCTTTCACGAGGTTCCCGTCATGTGGAATGGTAACATCGACAATCATTGTGCGGCGCGCTAATCGATCTATCACCACTATATCAGGCTTATTGGCGACAATAGTCCTGTCAGTAATGATAGACCGATCCCAGTACAACATGACATGGTCATTTTCAAGAACTGAGTCGGGCACATACTTGTAATACGGTACCTCAGAATCGACAAGTTTATATTTCATAGCAAGTTACTGGTGAATAATCCTGGCTACTTGGATATGCCTGTGCAAGTACTCGCCGTAACCCAGACGAGAACAACCAGAGATAATATGTCTGATGGATTCACCCGGACGGTGGCATGCCCGACACACGTCAACCGTTCCGTCCTTTATAATAATGTCTCCGGTAGTTATTCGCCAAGACAATTTCATCCATAATTGCACAGATGAAACCTTCAGTTTCCCCAAAAAGGTCTCCAAAACGTAGCCAGGATACGGACGCTAAGTAGTCTACACCGGGCTCATGAAGAGCCCGATAGAAGCGCCCGTGAAGCTCCTTGCTTTGCCATACCTTCTTACGATCATCAGTAGTAAGTACTACTGGTTTGCGCCAGTTCTCTTTCGCCATGGAGAGCGGGGTGAACCCCTTGTCCACTGTGACCACACAAAGACGCATACCCACTTTGGCTTTTAAAAAATATTCCCTGAGACTGCACACCTCGCGGTTGTTGGGGTCTTTGCATGTAAAAAGCCTCGACCCCCACACTTCCGCGGGATATACAGCCTCATCGCCGATGATCGTGGGTGATGCATCCGGTTTACGGTCAGCAGTGTACGGACTCTTCTATCCAGGGCATCGAGTTCAGTCTGAGTCCATTTGAGTATGACGAAAGAGTACATCAAAACCGGCATGACCCAACCATTGAAGACCTTATTTCCGCCCGAAAGAAGACTAATTAATACCTTCTTCAGGCGGCAAAAGAAGCGCTCCTTCAACATACCCAAATACTTATAGCTTTCGGATCAGGAGAGGGATCTAAGGTGTATGGAATCCGAAAGTGGAATTCCCTCGGATTCCATGATCTCCCCCCCCCCCCCCCCTTTACATGCATGACTGCACTATTGTCCACACCAAATTCCATCCTGATGGCACTACTGAAAGTTTCAGTTACCTTCAGTAGCTCCATCAGATGCAATTTGTTGGGGGCAAAGAGTTTCAAATCATCCATGTAGAGGAGGTGAGATATGACCTGACCACCACTCTTCAACCGGTAGCCTAGACCTGAATCCTCCAGCAGTCAGCTTAGAGGATTCAGGGCTAAGCAGAACCAAAGTGGACTCAAACTGTCGCTCTGAAATATTCCCCGCTTAATCCATACAGGCTCATCATTCCCCTGGATCTGTCGACACCCCGTATATCGCAGGACCGTCCTCCATTGCCCCATGCACGACTCAAGGAAGGTGCGTAAAGTTGCATCTGCCCTGGATCTGTCGACACCCTGGATAGCGAAGGACTGTCTTCCATTGGCACATATCTGTCGCATTTTGTTCAGGTCGCTCCCACGCTCTATACACCCACCTTTCATCGCTCTGAACATACGATTCTGCGTGTATCGATCAACTCGCCGCTTATATCGCTTATACCGCCGAATACGGCTCGCCCATGTACAAACTTTCTGCCCTCAGGAAGTCGATGCGCTCTGTGACATGGGACATGTATTCTCGAGGACTGATTCCAGTCCACGAGAGTGCCTGCCTTACAAAGCGCATCACTCGTGGTCGTGTATTGCCCTCCCTGAAGCAGTATAGTTTGCCGATTTATTATCATGTCGTTAATTCATTTAGTTGTCTTATTTTATTACATTTTTAAATATTAGTATAAAAAAAAAACATTTAAAAATATAAAATATAGTACCCCCCGGTATCGGGAACAGGGTCCAAGCTACCGGCGGTCTGGGCTCCAGAGAGAGGAATTATTATAGCTGTAACTTGAAGTCACAAATGATAAACTAGGACCTTTGAAGTAAAATAAATAAACAATTAATTATTAGCTTTTAAGCACTTCTTACTTTGTTTATGTAATAATTTTAGCTTACCCTCGACTAGTGTTAATTACGTCTATTTGAATTCCAGAATTACATCTATCTTTACACAATCACATATTATACAATACGTCTACACTACTCAGTACATCTTAACATTGCAAGTTTTATCTATCAGCATTTTTAATAATAACAGTGTACCCTCTCGACTAGTCAGGTATTGTTATAGGTCCAATCGCATAGCTACATATGTACCAAGTCCAAGTTTACTTATTTTTTATTATACCCTCAGTCGTCACGCTAATTTCGTGACTCTGTCTGGCATTTTATTATTGTAATGGTAATCATGATGCAAGATATTGAGGCATTAAACTCGGATTTGGACTCTCTTCAAGTAGCTAAATCGATCTCCTGTGACATAACTGATGTAAAAAATCATATTTCTACTAATTGCAAACTCAATCTTTTGTCTCAGAATATTCGAAGCATCTCTTGTAATATGCCTAACTTATTAACACTTCTCCAGAGGTCGGGAATCTCTTGGGATATTCTAGTCCTTACAGAATGTTGGCTTCCCTTAGCTAGGAATGTACCGACTCTTGATTTAGTAATCAAGAGTCGGTACATTCCTAGCTAAGGGCTCCCTCATTTTGTGTTTTGTGAATGGTTGAATATGAGCGGTTATAGTTAACCGCTCATATTCAACCATTCACAAAACACAAAATGAGGGAGTTGTCATTTATTACAATAAACACCTGCCAGTAACAATCGAAGAACCCTTGATAAAAGACGCCAACTGTCTTCTCCTGAAACTGGAACCAGATACTTGTGTTATTGGAATTTATCGTCCTCCGAGTCAACCCAATACTACCAACTTTATAAATTCATTAGACACCTTACTATCTAAATTAACCAGCTTTAAAAACATAATCCTCTGTGGTGACATAAACATCGACTTAGGGCCAAACACCGTAGATAGACGTGCTAATGAATACCTTAATGTACTAGCAAGTCATGGCATGCTCCCTGGTCACAATTCACCCACACATGGACGCACGTGTCTTGACCATATTATAATTAAAACCAACATGGATGCTACTTGCCTTATCATCGAGTCATCAGTTACTGATCACGAGAGTGTAGCTGTAAGTTTTAGTCGCAGTGCTCGATTAGAATATCGCAATGTAGCATCCCACTCTATAGACTTTGATGCCCTGGATGTTTGCTTTAAGAAAATCAATTTCCAGCCTATTCTGGAGTGTAATGATGTCAACTTAGCTACAGACATGCTTGTTACCTACTTATCCTCAGCCATTAAAAATAACACTCGCTTAGTTAAAATCCCAAAAAGAAAACGCATTGGCAAGCCCTGGATTACTAAGGGATTGTTAAAATGCATGAGAAATAGAGACAACCTTTATAAGAAACTGAAAAGGGATAAAGATAATGAGATTCTTAAGGTAACGTATAAACGTTATCGCAATTTTTGCAACTATCTAATAAAAAAAGTCAAAAGAGCATACGAGAAGAAAGAGATTGAGAATGCAAAAGGAAGCAAGAAACAACTATGGGAGGTTATTAGGAGAATGAATGGCGCTAATGAGGTTTCTGATCATGCATGCTGTCTCATAACATCTGACAACCCTGATATTATTATTAACAACATCAATAGTTTCTTTGCTGATGTCGGCAAAAAGCTTGCTGAACAAATTACCCTTTCAGGAACTACAAATGATATACCTCGTGAACAGTCTACCACTCCCCCCCTAAATTCTTTTGCACTCTTCCCTACCGACGAAGAAGAAATTGTGCAGCTTATATTGGACCTAAAGGATAACTGTGCCGTGGGAATTGATCTTATATCTAGTAGAATAATTAGGAGATACGTGAACCTCCTTGCTCCGTCTGTTATCCATACTTGTAACCTAGCGTTATCAACAGGAGTCTTTCCAAGGGCCTTTAAAACAGCTTTAATTAAGCCGATTCACAAGAGTGGGGATAGAGATTGTGTCGATAACTACCGTCCTATCTCCATTCTGCCATCTATGTCTAAGATTTTGGAGAGGCTGATCAATCGTCGCCTTACTAAATTCCTCGAAACCAACAGGTTCCTTTCATCCGCCCAGTTTGGCTTTCGAAGTCGTAAATCTACCAACGACGCAGTACACGAGCTTTTGAATAACATAATCTCCAGCTTAGATGGTAGAAGGAAATGCCTGGCAGTGTTCCTAGACCTGGCTAAAGCCTTCGACACAGTCTCTATTCCACTCTTACTTAAAAAGCTGGAGGCGATTGGCGTAAGAGGTATACCCCTAAAACTACTGGAGGACTACTTAACCGGTAGAAGGCAAAGAGTTAAAATTGACCAGAGGATAAGCGAGGAGCGGTCTATTAAATTTGGTGTACCACAAGGCAGTATACTCGGGCCCACCTTGTTCCTTATTTACATAAATAATCTCTGTCAACTCCAACTCCAAAAGGGCAAAATTATTACGTTTGCTGACGATACTGCCCTAATATTTAGTGGTGATAGCTGGGAAGAGGTATTCGGTATCGCGCAGATGGGGTTCACTTGTGTCAACGCGTGGCTGAAAAGCAACGTGTTGACATTAAATGTTACCAAAACAAAATATGTAACTTTTGCCTATAGAACGAACCTTCTGCCCCTAGACTCGCTTAGCATTAAAGCTCATGTTTGTGGATCTGAACTCTCTATTGGTGATTGCACCTGTCCCACTTTACAAAGAACTGACAATCTAAAATACCTCCGTGTAGTCATTGATCAATCACTCACTTTCAAATTACACATAAAGGCCCTAGTGTCTCGACTGCGAAAACTAATCTATATTTTTAAAACCTTAAGATACACGGCAGACAGACAGACTATTAAAATGGTGTATTTTGCATTAGGTCAATCATTGATTGACTATTGCATAATTTCTTGGGGTGGCGCCGCGAAAACCCACCTCATTGAGGTTGAGCGGGCCCAACGTGCAATTCTTAAGGTGGGCGCTGGTCTCCCTTTCCGTTACGCGACTGTGGACCTCTACAAAAAATGGGATGTTCTTACAGTCAGACAATCTTTCATCCTTCAAACTATCCTTAAACAACATACAATGTTGCAATATAACCCGGATCTACAAAAAGACAAGCGCCGTAAAGGCAATGTATCTATGTGTAACAAAACCCTTACATTCAGCTCTGTCGCATAATTTCTTCTGCTTTCTTGGCCCATACCTTTATAACAAGCTGAACAGCAAGCTATTAATTTACCCACAACTGAAATCTAAGTGTAAAGCTGCTGTCTCTAAATACCTGAAAACTCTTGACTATTGTCAAACTGAAAATCTCCTGGTCCCACTCAGATAAATTCTGATCCTTTACTCGGCTGTTTCATTCGTTTTCTTTTAAACTTGCAGACATTTCAAACTTATACTCTAACACACACAAACACACACACACACAAACACTCAAACACATAAAATTGCAATCAAGCACACATCAACTTAGCATTCACACTCACGTTCTGGAATATCCTCGGTAAAAAAAAAAAAAAAAATTGTTTTATTATTATTATTATTAATAATAATAACAAAACCAAGAGGGGCTTGTGGCTAAGTAATAACAGCCGCACTGGTCGATCGATCAGGTTAAGCTGCACTTGCCGCGGTTGGTCCGTAGATGGTCACCCACCATTTTGATCAAGACCCCTCCGTGCCTTAGAAAGCACGTTAAGCCGTTGGTTCCTGCTGTGTCATTCGTGGACCTTTGGCAGTCGTTACGAGTCGTCAGAAGCTCTAATAGCCATTGACATTCATACTCAAAACTTTCCTCACGACATTTTCCTCATTCCTCTGACAACCAGTCTTACCATGGGGTATCGTATTACCCAGTAACTGGGTTGTGAAGGTCAGATAAGCAGTCGTTTCATGTAATATATTGGTACTAACCATTCCAGGTCGTCGTGGGTTCCGGCCTGGGTCTTATTCGCGTAATCTATGCGGATGTTCACATGCATGTCGGCCTGGTCCCCGTGGACCACGTGAACAACGCCATCATAACTGCGGCCTGGGAGACGGCCAAGAGAGCTGCTACTGGGGATGGAAAGCCGAGGATTTATACTGTAACTACGACCAGGAATCCTGTTCGATGGAGTGAGTTGGGTTGAAAGACAATTTCTTTTGTAGTGATAACAGCCGCACGGGTCTATCGAAAGTTTATTAGAATTATGAACCAAATAAAGTTTATCCGATCCGAATCCGATATCTTATTCAAATGTGAACAAGTAGTTCACATTTGAATAAGATATCGGATTATTATTTCGCATATCATTTCAAAAGGGTGACTGGTAATTTGACGAATTCCTTCCAGGACGTGACAGTGGGACCCATTTGCAACAGTTAAGCACCCCATAATGCCTAGGCGAAAATTCATGGGATTCGATAAAAATCCATTTAAATATGTTTTTAGAAATTTCCCAGAATTTCATCAGTAAATATCACTTTTGTCTAAATTCTTTAATTGAATGGCTTTTATTGCTATTCCGTTAGGTACCTAATACGTTAACACACCTTTTGGTATAAATAAATTTTCTAAAACATCAAACAGTTAAAGTTAAAGGAAGAAGTTTAATAACTATTTTCAAAAATCATCTACGTTCACGAACTTTGACAGCAGTTATCTCAAAATTTTACAATGACATTAAGCCTACAAACTATGGGGACGACATCTTCATTTAATCAGCTGTATACCGAGGAATACAAAAATTAAAGTAATATATAAAGGTGCCAATGAACCAGTCAATAATGCTGGCAAAGGTCGAATTTGCAAATTGTTGAAATATTAAGAAAATGAAAAATGATGTCATAATCGAATTAATTAACTGAATTATGTTATCCCTTTACCTCCTCACCACCCAGCAATCATTCCTACGTCGTGTAGCCAGGCCGTCGCCACCAGGTCGCGAACGAAGCGACAAGTGATCTGTGATTAGCTCATCGACTACGACTAACCACTCGATAGTTGCGACTCAACTTGTGACCTGGTCGCGAGAATCTGGCTACATGACGTAGAAATGTGTTAAATACCCTGTTGGTATTTGGGAAAGGTTGATCTGAAGGTACACTAGCGAGAATTGTAAGTAAAACCACTGTGTACTGATGATTAAGCGTACAAATTACGGGGAACACGTCTTCATTTAATCAGCTATGTAAAGAGGTACAAAAGTAAATATTTATAGGTGCCAATGAAACAATCGATAATGGCAACGGTCGAATTTGAAAATTGTTGAAATATTTAAAAATGATGTGATAATCGAATTAATTAACTGGTTTATCTTATCCTTCTACTTCTTGACTACCCAGCAACATTTTAGTGTGAGTTGTGGTCTTTGGGAAGCAGGTGTAAAACCCACCAAGTTGGGCACGCCGCGATAGCGGCGATAAGACCCCTCTTTGAGGAGTGGCTAGAGAGGCGCCACGGCGCCCTCACCTACCGCCTGACGCAGGTCCTCACCGGACATGGAAGTTTCGGGAGGTTCCTGCACATCATTAGGCGGGAGGAAACGCCCGGGTGTCACCATTGCCAGGATCGCCCAGTGGTCACGGTGGAGCACACGGTCGCCTCCTTCTGCGAAGCAGTCATGCTAGCGAAGGAGGTGGTGGGACGGATGAGGGAGAGAGCCTCCCGTCCCAGCCGCCGCGGGAGACGCTCCGGGCGTCGGGAGCCGCGTGACGACTCCCGGCCACCGTGGGCGCGGGCCTGCGGGCGGAGAGCAATGGGTAGCTCACCGCCCGATCAGAACCAGGCCCGTGCCGGACGGCGCGTAAGTGTTCCACGCTCCTCAAAGAGATGTCAGCATAATTTGAGGGGCCCCTTAGGGCCGAAGCCTGCCGGGTCAGCGGGATTGTCCGAAAGGGTTACCGCTACCCCGGAACATAAAGGGCGAAGGAAGGAACATGGGTGGGTTTTAGTCAGTAAGAGTCTGACACTCCCTTCCGCTCCACCCAGAGCGGGAGGGGTCATTTGATGATTTCCCACCAGAAAAAAAAACCCACCAAGTTTCACCTTAAAAGGGTAATCGGCGACTCCACACTTACGTACGAGGAAATGTCTGCACTCCTCAACAAGGCTTAATGTCATTGTAACATTTTGAGATAACTTGCGTCAAGTTCATGTATATATGTGTAGATGATTTATGAAAATGGTTAATAAACTTCTTCCTATAACTTTTAGCTGTTTGATGTTTTAGAGAATGTGGTAACATCGAAAGGTTTGTTAAAGTATTAGGTACCCAATGAAATAGCAATGAAGGCTATTCAATTTAAGAGTTTAGGAAAAAGTGATATTTAGTCACAAATGCTGGGGAATTTTCAAAAATACTTAAAATTTGGGTTTTCTCGAATCCCATGAATTTTCGCCCAGGCATTATGGGGTGCTTAATTGTTGCAAATGAGTCCCACTGTCACATGCTGCAAGAAATACATACGTCAAATTACCAGTCACCCTGTATACCGGCTGGCTTTTTTTATCGTCTTGACAAAAACAGGGTATAAAAGGTGAAAGGAGTAGCAGTCTATGGCAGAGAAATCTCTTCTTTTTTTACATTCAATCCTGTGATTGAAGCCGGCCGATAGTTTCAATCAAAGGTATGTATGTCGCTACGATTACATTGATAATTTCCGCGCGTAGAGAAGGGTAGCAGCGTATATGTTGATTTTTTTATATCATTTGTCATGTTTATTTGTTGTTTTATTATTAAAAGTATAATTCAAATAAGTAATACTATTTATTGATAGGTTAATTATATTTTAGGTTTAAAAAAAGGATTTCCGTGCTGTTTTTGTCCAAACGGTAAAAAAGTCTGCTTGTATATATGTCGCAGATGGATTGTAGAAGCCGCTGTTTTACGAAACCGCTAGTTGTTTTACAAAACAGCTTCGTTATGTATAACAACTGAACAACGCTCAGCGGTTTTCTATAATTACTGAACTTTTTTGTGCTATCCGTTTAGCAGTGCCCCAGGTGGTAGAAAATGAAACTACTTGTATCAATTCGCCTAGGTACTATGTAAACGTTTCAAGGACTTTTACATAATGCCTAGGCGTTATACATTTTGTCTTAGGCATTACACATAACAGCGTCAGTATGCAAACGGACAGTGCCGTATGTATAATGACGAATTATACAGTCTGCCTTCGATATATGTATTTAGTTGGTAAGCCTTTACAAACAAGAATTAAATTCGTATTCGAATGAAACGCGTAAGGAATTAGCAAAGTAAACTCAAAGTTCAGTCTGTAAAGGGCTTTGAAGGACACGTGGCACGTGGACCTGTCCGCCATTTTGTTTTTTTTTTTTCAAAATGGCGGCCACGGATGAAACCTATATAAATCGATAGCTGACGTCAATGCAAATAGAAAACATGCTAAGATCAAACCCCGTAAAGCGTCACGTTTCCGAGATATTAACGTTCAAAGTTGATCACGTGACATCCATTTATTACTTGCGTTTTGAACAATTTGATCGTGGATATTATATTTTCGGTTTGCAACGAAGTCAGCTATCGATTTATATAGGTTACATGCGTGACCACCATTTTGAAAAAAATCAAAATGCCGGACAGGTAGGTATGCCAGGTTCCGTATAAAAATCCTATCCCCTGAGATTACAGTCGTTTTAGCATTTCAATTCTTATTTCACAGGCAGCCTCGTACATATTTCAAGAACCATCATTAAACATAAGTACCCTTTGCCAGCTGCAGTAGGGTACTATTTCGCTTGGCACACAAATAATCCTACTCTGTTTTGGATTTTGTCCTGGCTTCTACATATGATTCCTGCATATATTGTTGATGGAATATGCTTAATTCTTGGAAAGGAGAGGAGGTAAGATTTTTTTGAACATTATGCAACCTCTTCAGTCGTTACGTGTAGTCAGAAGCCCGAAAGTCTGATAATCATCGTGTTACCCAGGAACTGTGTTGTGGAGGTCATTTAACTGGCCCGTTGGTCTCGTGGTCGCAAGCGCGACTGCTGAGCGGTCCCGGGTGCGATTCCCAGGTCAGGCAAAGTGATATTAGGGTTTTCCATTAGGAATTTGTTAGTTCCAGAGTTTGGAAGCTGGCGGTGTGATACCCTCGTACCTAGCCGTTATCACGTTAAGCCGTTTGTTCTGCGACTGATCTCTCTCCGATCGTGTCGGATTGCCTTTCCATCGAACTGAGAGAAGAGAGAGTGGCAAATATTATATACCCTGTCCAGTAGGTTAACGGTTTTTTGACAGCTGCCTTAAAACGTACTACGAACTATTCCAGATTACGTATAAGTTAACTTTAAAATGCGTGATAAAATAAATATGTGGAAGCGTCAACGCACACATCGCGTATCTAAACTCAGTTTAAATTAATGCCATTTATCTTCCTATAAAGCAACTAAGTCGAATGACAGTTAGTCGTCCTTTAGGAACGTCAAGTAATAACTTGGGGATGGTTAGTGTGGAGTAATGGCAATACCGAATGCATGACCGAATTAGTTCTTGAATGATGGTAGACACTGACAGTTAGGTTGGCTGACCTAAACGAGGAAAGATGGATGCCGGCCGCCGGGTGCGACGGTGGAGTGCGCACTTTTTGGTCGGACCGGCAGATTGATTGGTTGGCTGTTACTCCGCACTAAACTTCCCGCGTTCCTAATTTGTAATCTATCTATCTTAGGCATCCTAGATTATTTTGTGTTCTAAGTTTGCTAACAGTAATTACAAGTGTAAACCAAAGTTTGGCGAGTATTATTTCGGAACTTCAATTATATCTCAACGACGGTGACGAATCCTTCCAAATATGATTAATTATAAACTCAAACTCAAAGTATTTATTTCAATTAAACCAATTACAGGCACTTTTGAATTGTCAAGGGGTCGGTCAGTCAGAGAAATGAAGCTAGTTGCCCATTCCTAAGCGTAGTAGGTACCTATGGAGAAGAACGGGCAAGAAACTCCATGGACACTCTTTTAAATCAAAATATGGTTACAAAGTATTAGTTACATCATTCATATTAAAAATTATGCATGTGAGAACGATGCAGAACGTTAAAAGCGTCCGTAATGAAAAGCCTAAAACAATCCAAATATTAAATTAAATTAAAATAAGCCATGGCAGCAAAGAGATGACCAGTCCCCACTGACGGCGCCCGTTCACGAACATGACGCACGGATTAGCACCATTCAGCTCAACCGTTTTGAAGGGAGCTAAATGATCCAACACATGTGCCACCATCAGCGAGACATTTGAGTGAGCATGACATACTCTCAGCCGCCAGGGCACATTCAAGTCAATGAAAGACGTACCCAGTAAATGGTAGCTTTATAGTATGTAACTACATAGTACTCACACATGAGCTATACAATTATACAATACTAGGAGATTGAATTTATATAATGCAAAAATAGTATTTTACAATCTTCAGCGGCTCCAACAGTAGGTACTTCCAAATGCTAATGAATTTATTTATGCGTCCTGTGGAGCAGGACCAGCGTTTAGCCAAGCATTTTTATCAGCGATGTAATCTCCCAATTTATAATATGCCTGGCTGCATAGTGTGCGTTTTATACAAGATTTAAATTTCGTTTCATTCTGTTCAATTATGTGGGGAGGTATTTTATTGTAACATTTTAAACAGTACCCCATGAAAGATAAGTCTACTTTAGCCAGCCTGAAACCTGGTTGAACTAATTGGTCCCTATTTCTAGTGATATAATTGTGTCTTTCACCTCTTTTACTAAAAATATGTAGATTTTTCCTTACGTACATAATGTTTTCATATATATATTGACAAGGTACCGTCATGATGTTAATATCTTTAAACAGTTCTCTCAGAGAGTCACGCCTGCGGAGGCTATATATGGCTCTGATGGCTCTTTTCTGCAGAATAAAAATAGACTCGATGTCTGCAGCCCGTCCCCATAGTAAAATACCGTACGACATGATACTATGAAAGTAACTAAAATAGACCAGTCTCGCGGTATCGACATCAGTAAATTGACGGATTTTTCTCACAGCATACGCTGCTGAACTTAGTCGTCCTGCAAGGGATGTTAAATGAGGACCCCATTGAAGCCTTGAGTCGAGCGTGAACCCCAGGAAAACAGTTTCATCGACGAATTCTAGTTTCTCTTGATTCAATTTTATCTCACAATGACTACCTTTGACATTTGGTAAAGAAAATCTTATACACTTCGTTTTTTTCCCATTTAATACTAAATTATTAGCAGTGAACCAATTTTGGATCTGCAGTAGGGCGTTATTTACGTCGTCAAGATTTGATGCACGTCTATTAATTTTAAAAATCAAGGAAGTATCGTCAGCAAATAACACCATCTGTGGTTGGGTTTTTAACAAATGGGGTAGATCATTTATATAAACTAAAAAGAGGAAAGGACCTAATATCGAGCCTTGCGGAACACCCATTTTTACTTTTAAACCGAGTGAATTGACACCATTTATTTGAACTTGCTGTTGTCTATCATTTAAATAAGATTTTACTAAACTGAGCGCAAGTTTTCCCATTCCGTAATGCTCAAGTTTTAAAAGTAAGGTTTCGTGGTCGACGCAATCAAAAGCCTTGGAGAGGTCACAAAAAATTCCTATGGCGTCTTGGGACTCTTCCCACGCTGTAAAAATGTGTTTTAATAAGGTGATACCGGCATCAGTCGTACAACGTCCCTTGGTGAAACCATACTGTTGGTCGTGTAATATTCTGTTGGTGTTAAAATGATTGAGCATTTGGTTCAGCATCACCTTTTCAAACACCTTGCTGAAGACCGGTAACACGGATACGGGTCTATAATTATTGGTAAGTTTACTGTCCCCCGATTTTAAAAGGGGTATCACCTTGCTGTGTTTCATTAGATCTGGGAAGACTCCTTGATCCACACACAAATTAAATATTAAGGCTAAGTACGGCGCTATAGTCTCAATAATGGAGGTACAAACTTTGATAGACATTCCCCATAGATCTTCGGTTACTTTGATCTTGATTTGCTTGAAAGCTTTTATTACTATTATGGGGTTTATATGCTTGAATTTAAATTCAATCTGGCAGGATGAGACATTTGCTCTTAATAAATTAATAGAACGCAAGGGCGAGGAATTTAAGATTTCAGTGGTTGTATGTGGGATACTGGTAAAGAAATTTACAAATTCTTGAGCAACTTCTTTGTTATTGCTTATGAGACCACGCGAAGTCTCTATTGTGAAATCATTATTATGTCTTTTATTCCGGTTAGTTTCGTCATTGATAATTTTCCAAACCGTCTTTATTTTATTATCGGCTGATTTGATCTTGTTGCTAATATACAAGGCTTTAGCTACCTTGCAAATATTTTTAAAAGTTTTAGAGTAGGTAGCAACGTATTTATTAAAAGTTTCAGAGTTAATATAAGGCTTAAGACCATACAGCTCAAACAATTTTTCCCTACTTTTTCTAATACCCTTAGTTGCCCAGTCACTAAACAAAAAACTTGGACAAATAGTTTTAGTTTTCTTTTTTAAAGTATTATTGAACTCGGTGCGTACTACCGAAAAGAACCTCTCATATAATTCATTTGCATTGTTTTTCATATGGCCTGGTACACTTAACTTACTAATTAAGTGATTATTAAATCTATTTAGACTGCTTGGTGTTATTTGTCTAGTTTGTATCAGAATTATAAATTGCCTTATCTTATTGAATTATTTTATTTATTTTAATTATTTTATTATTTATGTACACACAGTAAAACACATAAGGATAAGACATTTAAAATATGAGTACAAAGGTACTGCTTATTTCTTAAGAAATTTCTTCCAGCAGACCTGCGAAAGGAGAAGTAAAAAAGAAATGTAGACAATAGGTAGTGTGTGAGAACAAGAAGAGAAAAATATGAATGTGTGAAGTCTAACACATATAATGCAAAAAATAAATAAATACATAAGTATACTTAAATAAATACATAAACCAAAAATATATAAACGTATATATAAATACTCACGGTATAGAGGAAAGGTAATGCTCTTTTAATCGACGCAAATCACGAATGCTAGGCGGAAGTGAGTTCCACAATCTTACAGCATGGACAGAGAAGGAATAAGAGTAGTAGCTCGTTTTATGAGGATGAGATTTAAGTATAGATCTTAGGTGAGATCTACATGGTGCAACGCTAGAGCGAGCGTAAGAAAAACGCTCACGCAGGTAGGAAGGATAAGACGGGTTGTGTAAGATGTTGAAGAGTAGACATAAAATCCGAGTGTTCCTACGAAGGCGGATTATCTTATTTATGACTTCTTACAGACATTATAATACCGTATGTGTATCAATCAATGTATTGTGTGTTGCTGCAATCACAAGTTCCATCTGTCAAAAAACGGTTTACCTAATGGAAAGGGTATAGAGGGCAAATCTAGGGATTTATATCTTTGTGCAGCGGGGTTTGACTTTACGGTGTCAAAAACGTTCTCTAGGAAAACACCGACTTACTTTCATAAACAACGTTTCAGTGACGTCATTCACCAGTAAATTGCGGACGCTATGTGGGTCACCGCTTTTCTAGGAAACCTTAGCTTTGAAGAACAGCCTACTTCCTTATATACAGAACAGCCGTGTGTCCCAGCAGTGGAAATATTATAACCTGATTATGGATTAAGATCACTGACCTATAATATATAAGTACGTTGGACTTCATACTATCGATGACAAAATTAACATTTGATTTTCGCCATTTTCGCAACGTGAGAGTCCGTGGAACCAATATTTTTGATAGCGAGTTTTACAAGATGCGCATACTTTCAGGATAAAAATATTCTAAAATAAAATAATATCTCGTAGTAAACACAAAATAACAGGTTATAATATTTCTCTGATGATATATCATCAGAGACGTACCTAATTATTTGGCACAAAAAACAACTGTCATTTCATAAAGTATATTTTAGTGCAGCGTACTTGTATAATATAGGTCAGTGGTTAGAACGGTTTCTAGTTAATTAATTATCCTTTTTTTGTCCACAGATTCGTAAAACTATATACAAAAATGTACAAGATTTCGATAGCCCTATCCTACTTTACGCTCAACAACTGGCATTTCGTGGACAATAACACAGCGAATCTTTATGAAAATCTCTCGACCATAGATAAGGAAATATTTGACTTTGATGCTACTAAAATTGACTGGCTGGAGTACATGATAACCTGGGTCTTAGGCCTTCGGAAGTACGTAGTAAAAGACGGTTTAAAAGGCACGGTGTACGCAAAGAAAAAACAAATTGTTTTTAAAGTCCTAATGTACATTTTTGTGCCCTTGTACTTGTATTTGTTGTATAAGGTGGCAAGTTTTGCTATTTTAATTTTATTCTTCTTATTTAGGATGTTTTGATTAATAAATTATGTTTGCTTTAATTAGGAATAATTGTTTTGTTTTATTGTAATGGCACCTCCACCCCTAAAACTGCACTGAAATGATTCTGCCTATACCTCCAGGGGTGTCTATTCTAGAGGCACTGGAGCTTGTTGCTCAATAAAGCGAAGAGAATGTTGATTCTGATCAATGAGGGGCGGGTCGATCGATCAGGTTAAGCTACGCTTGCCGCGGTTGGTCCGTGGATGGGTGACCATGTTTACATACCAAGACCCCTCCGTGCCTCGGAAAGCACGGTAAGCCGTTGGTCCTGGCTGTCATTTGTGGATCTTTGACAGTCGTTACGGGGACGTCAGAAGCCCGAAATTCTGACAACCAGTCTTACCAAGGGGTATTTATTTTTTTATTTATTTATAAAGGTACACCAACAGCTTCTTTAGACAAAATATCAAATAACAGTAGATAACAGTCATGGGCTTATACAGTTGCCAATAACAAGTGAACCAACATTCTCAAATACAGTGATAAGATAAAATATAAAAATTAAGAAAAAAAAAAATGTCCAGCAGTGGGCTTCTTTTGGCTGAAATGATGATGATGATAATATTTCGATCTGTGTATTTTAATTATAATAATTATGAATGTTTAGGACAGAAATATATGCGGACTGTGATCGTCCTTTTAAAGAAAGTATGTAAGGCCCTACAAAAACACAGTTCATTAAGAGTAGCAAAACAGAGAATCTCTCGAACCAAACCTTGGAATAATAGTTTACTGGACACACATGGGACCAAACGTCACAATAGGCAGAAAATTATGGAAATTTGCACAAAATTCTACAGCTAATTACGAAGGCTGACGCCGGAGGATGCAAAGAAACAAGTTATTCTTAAAACTTAGTTTTAATGTATATGTCGACGGCTGAGAGGTCTGCGCAGCTCGTCCATCATCAGTATGGTCTTGAGGCAGAGATTCCATGGCGTAGGTGACGTTGAATAACACAAAGTGTAAATATAACTTCACTTTTAAAAGCCGAAAGTCGTGAAAGCCGAGAAAGATAAACAAATCAAGTATCTTGACTTGGCTCGCGAGGTTGTCGACATGTGGGATGTGGACTCAGCGGTCATTGTGCCGATAGTCGTGACAGCCAATGGCTTAATAGCCAAGAGCCTCGGCCAACACCTGAGGAGGCTCTCGTTGGGCAGCTGAATCAAGAGCTTGATTCAGAAAGCGGTACTTCTGGACACGGCTCGCATTGTCGGGAGATTCCTCTCTCCGGAGCCCTGACCGCCGGTAGCTTGGACCCTGTTCCCGATACCGGTGGGCTACTATTTTTTATATTTTTAAATGTTTTTATTTCTTTTATATTCTAATATTTAAAAATATAATTTATATGTTTACATTTAAATAAAGGAAATAATAATAATCTTATTACAAGTACACACCACAAACTATCCTAGAAAATGATACACACAAAATGTACTACGATCGCGCCATACTTACAGATAGGACTATCCACTCTAATAGTACAGACATAACCCTACAACCGGTCGATTCTGTGTAAATCTCACCGTGAAGTGAAATCTTGCGTGGAGTGAGCTGTCAGTGTCTTCCCGCTGACGCTAGGGATTGACCAAGCAAACATTTACATTCACAATCATAATCGAGATTTAAAATCTCGATTATGATTGTGAATGTTTGCTAATTTTACTTTAATATTTTTATGCTAATTCTATTGCTCCTTTTATATAATTTCAAAGCTAGTATTTAAGTTGTCAAAACATTCCTATTTTGTGGGGTTTTAAAATAAAATAGCAAAATAGAAACTCAGTCAGAATCTCAATGTTGTATTTTTCTCTTTTTTTTTCTAGACTACTTAGTCCATATATAGCTTGAGTTGCGACTGTGCACAGCTACTGGGCTGATGAAAATGCGCATCAACATTGTTTGTTATTATGAGCGATTGTAGATGGAGGCCTGGCTGACGGACCATAGAATTCAACCCGACGTAGTTTGTGCGGCGTGATCACTTCACCCGATTCATGACATTTCGTTCGTGAATCGGGTGAAGTAATAAGATCACACCGCGCTTGCGCGTTAGGCACTGTCATTATCATAGTGGAGATTTGTTTTTACATGATTAACTAGTAACGCGTTAGGTACGTATAAGAACTACTACTAGTGGGTTACGAGTGATCGTACGTGGAGTAATTTCAAAAAGGAATTCACGCCTTTGTGTCCGAAAACACCAGACATTGCAAATATTTTATTCGACGTAATGAACACCAATTCGGATAATTACTCTACGTATGCGGATTACGCCCGACGCTCGATACTTCGATTACGCAAAGTGCGCGGACTCAGTGAAGAGCTTGTTGTCCGTGGCATTGTGGATCCTCACATTAGAGCATCAGCTATTAATGCTAAGTTGTCACCTAACGACATAGTTGAATTTTTGTCCATTTATGTAAAACAGCCTACTTCTAGGACACAAAGTTCACATCCTACCCCCAAAATAGTTCTGTTAAAAGTAATCACGCGGGTAATGTAATTAGAAAGCGTAGGCTTGAGGAGGGTAAGTGTTTTTCGTGTGGCGTGGCCGGACATAAACAGGCTGCTTGCAATAAGAAACTGAAGGTCGATGAAAATACGAATACCAGCAATTCTGTTTCCAAACCGGTGTATGTGCCCCTAAAATCTGAACCTTGTTCTTTTTGCAAAAAACCTGGCCACAAAGTAGATAACAATTTCGCAAAACAAAAATCAGAATCGCGCAATCAAAATAACGTTAATTTTTGTTTAGAAAATAAGACTACCCGCAATAACGACGTTGTAGTAGCCGTTATACAGGGTATACCGGTGGATGTATTAATCGATAGTGGGTCAACCATATCGCTTATATCATCGTCACTGCTGAAACATTTCAAGTGTGCGCACAAGCCAGCATTTCGCGTATTGTGAGGATTGGGAAGTCAAGAAATCGAAAGCACTTCCTGTCATTTTACCAATTGAATTTGACGGTTTAACACTTGAGGTAGATTTATTTGTCGTGGCACCAGAGTTTGTGAATACACCTATTATTGTGGGAACCGATGTGCTCAATAGGGAGGGTGTTCAATACGTTCGCACGCGTAATTTTCAATCTCTTACTAGAAGGGTAGGCAGTGCGGAAGAGGTGATGACTGTTCAGTATGACGAGCCAATACCGATTAACACGCCTCTCATAGGTGATCAGTTACAACGTCTACTCCATATGATAAATGAGTTTTCTGCATATTTCATATCCGGTACCGCGACATCTACCGTAAATACAGGGTGTATGACGATTAAACTGAGCAACAATACTCCCGTCAATTACCGTCCTTATCGAATGTCTCATTGAGAAACGCTTCGTGTTCGTGAGATAGTTAAAGATTTGATCATCAAAGGTGTTATTCGCGAATCAGAGTCTGACTATGCAAGCCCAATTCTTTTGGTTAAAAAGAAAGACGGATCGGATAGGATGTGTGTAGATTTCCGTAAGCTGAATGAAATCACTGTTAAGGATCGCTTTCCATTACCGCGAATTGACGATTACATAGACCGATTAGGACGTAATAAGTACTTCACCAGTCTCGATATGGCAACTGGTTTTCACCAAATTCCTCTTCATAAAAAGTCTGTTGCAGTCACTGGATTCGTTACACCTGAGGGCCATTTTGAATATCTAAAAATGCCCTATGGTTTGGCCAACGCTCCGGTGGTATATCAACGCTTCATATCAAAGACGTTGCGCAAATTTATCGACTCTGTTGATGTACTTGTCTACATAGATGATGTCTTGATTTTTAGCCAGACGGTGGACCAGGGTTTCAATCTTTTGTACCAGGTTGTTAGAGCTTTAATGGAATCTGGGTTTTCTGTTAATTTGAAAAAAATGTTTCTTTTTAACGACTTAAATAGAGTATTTAGGACGTAGAATTAGCCAAGGTCAGGTACGACCGAGCTCCAGCAAAATAAAGGCCCTTGTTGACTCCCCTGAACCGAAAAACGTTAAACAGGTCCGCCAGTTTCTAGGTTTAGCTAGCTACTTTCGTAGGTATATACCGGGTTTCGCTCAGAGGACTGCTTGTATCGCGGCCCTCAGTAAGAAAGGGATACAATTTAATTGGGGAAAAGAAAAGCAGGCTGCTCGAAATGAAATACTTGAGTGTTTGACTAATCAACCCGTCCTAGCAATATATGACCCTTCTTTGCCGATAGAAGTCCACACGGACGCTAGTTCCATTGGTTACGGACCTGTCCTATTTCAAGTGCACAATGGCGGTCACAAGCGAGTGGTTGCCTATTTCAGCAAGCTTGCACAAGGCGCGGAAAATAAGTATCATTCATACGAGTTAGAAACCCTCGCAGAGATAAAAGCTTTGCAGCATTTTAGACCTTATCATCGATATGCATCGAAACTAACTATCGACAAAACGCATGGCCGACTGTCATTTGGAAAATCCAGTTGGTAGGTACTGAACATTACCAAGCACAGAACTACACAATGCTCCGCCCTCAATCTGCTGGCGGGTATTGATAACTTGTCATCTAGTTTCCAAGAGTATATTTATTTAATAATTATCATTTTCTGTAATTCGAACTTGTAACTCTAAGTCTATTTTCTTTTTTCTATTAACTTACAAGTGCACAAGTTTTATTCTAGTGTCATGTGTTTCAGCTCCACATGGTGATGGGAGAGGAGTTAACGCTACTCTCCACGAAAATACTGCTAGGGTGCCTGAAGACGGGTGTCGTCATATGTGGCTGTCTGAGGTCATTATTTCACACACTGTTTTTGATAAACAATAGGGAACAAATAAATTGGGACATGGACAGGCACGGAGCATGGAATTAAGAAATATTGCAACTCATTGTATTCTAAATATAGGAATAATGTTTGCCCTTGTCATTGATTTTAAAGGATCCGATGCTGCTCTAAACAAATCATACCGCTGTACTTGTTGAAAGTACTACATTAGCTGCAGATGTGATGTGCTGATGTGTAGGAATTAAATAAATGAAATACTTAGTAACAAATGCTTACCATTATTTCCAGCTAGTTGCAGTGGGGATCCAATGACCCTCCGTTCCCGGCATTCAGAAGTTGAACCTCGAGAAGCAACAGGCTCAGTAGAAAAAATGTATTAGCAATTTTTTTTTATGTGATACAAGAGTATAAATTTTAGTTATGTACACCCTGAACACTTAATAAAGTAAAATACATAAAGACAGAGGAGCACACAGGAACTGCTTACAACATTTATTTAGTCATTTCTTCCAGCAGACCTGCAATGGCGATGGGAGAGTTGGCTGAGAAATGTAGACACAGTGTATGTTCTATGTTACGGGGTTGGTTTCCGCACTTAGTCCTTCAGGTGGACCATTGTGCATGGGCCATGACAGCCGTCGGTGGTTATTCCACCCAGCCCACCTCCCTCCAGAAGCTTATTAAATCTCTACTCCGAAGTGGTATCGGCCGTTTCCTGCTACGAAGTTACTATTTGGTTCGGTCGGTCCCGTTCCTACACTCCTACACTCTTTCGAATATTTACAATGGTCCCGACCCAACTGTGCCGATCCGAACTTTTTCGCTTTTTTCAGTAATATTCGGATCGGCCATGTGTCGGTCCGATCCGATCATTCGCACTTTGCACTTCGGACCCCCTGGTCGAGAACATTGTGTAAGATCTGAGAGGTGTCCCGAGGGTTTCTGACCTAATCTGGGTGACGCCTGTGCACTCAAAGAGCTCATGTGCGACGTTTTCATCAGCCTCCAGGCAAGCTCTGCACAGGGGGCTGCCCGTTATGCCTATCGTGTGAAAGTGTTTGTTTAGTGAGCAGTGTCCCGTTTTTTTTTTTTTTTTTTTCGGGATGGGAAATCATCATATGACCCCTCCCGCTCTGGGTGGAGCGGAAGGGAGTGTCAGACTCTTACTGACTAAAACCCACCCATGTTCCTTCCTTCGCCCTTTATGTTCCGGGGTAGCGTTAACCCTTTCGGACAATCCCGCTGCCCCGGCAGGCTTCGGCCCTGAGGGGCCCCTCGTTATGCTGACATCTCTTTGAGGCGCGCGTGGAACACTTACGCGCCGTCCGGCACGGGCCTGGTCCTGATCGGGCGGTGAGCTACCCATTGCTCTCCGCCCGCAGGCCCGCGCCTACGGTGGCCGGTAGTCGTCGCTCGACTCCCGACGCCCGGGGCGTCTCCCGCGGCGGCTGGGACGGGAGGCTCTCTCCCTCATCCGTCCCGCCACCTCCTTCGCTAGCATGACTGCTTCGCAGAAGGAGGCGACTGCCTCCCACTCCCTCTCGCTCCGGACCATGGCTTGCACCAGGGCCGGGCGTGAGAGGCCGCCGCCGCTGCCGATCGCCTCTACGAGGACACGGCGGTGCTCCGCCCAAGCGGGGCAGACCTCCACCGTGTGCTCCACCGTGTCCTCTGGGCGATCCTGGCAATGGTGACACCCGGGCGTTTCCTCCCGCCTGATGATGTGCAGGAACCTCCCGAAACTTCCGTGTCCGGTGAGGACCTGCGTCAGGCGGTAGGTGAGGGCGCCGTGGCGCCTCTCTAGCCACTCCTCAAAGAGGGGTCTTATCGCCGCTATCGCGGCGTGCCCTACGCTGGGTTGCGACAGTCGCTCTTTCCATGTCGCCATGAGATCGAGTCGGAGGTCCGTCCGCTCCGCAGCAATTTGCCGCGGGAGCGGACTGTCAGAGTAGGTAAGATATGAATTCCGTAATGTTGTTTTTCCATCTTTTTGCAACTAAAAATCCTATCCCATACAGTCCTCCACTTTGTCCATTATAACAGAATATGGTGTTTTCTCTCTCTATTGTGTCTTCCCCGTTTCTTCTCACTTCTGATAAGCCAACAATATCCCAGTTGATCTCAGTCAGCGCATTTTCGAGCTCAAGCAGATGATCTTCAGATTTCAAGGTACGAATTGTAGGTAATAACGTTAAGTATTTTATCGGTATCCGGTTGATTTGCCGTGGTCGTTGAACGGAGGATCGATCTCGCCCGGGGATTCTTAGCACCCCTGTCCTGGGCGAGGTTCCCCATCGTCATCAGCTGCAACACCACTGGAGCCGCCGGGCATTTGGGGTCTTTTGTTCTTCTTCTTCATCATGTTTGTGGAGGGGATTAGACATTTAACCCATCACGCTTGTCTAATGCGGGTTGACGGGTGAACAGTGAACCTGCTCACTCGGTTCGTGGGTGCCGCAGTTAACAGTCATATTTACCTTCATCACCCTAAAATTGACGTCCTGTTCTTACGCCAAGTGTCCAACTCAGGCCATTCGCAAATTGTGGCAGTTCGCATGCCCTAAGTTGGTTTTTGTTTACTCTAGTAAACAAAAACCAACTGCACGGGATGATCCTGCACGGGATGATAAGCAGCTCAAACATTCTACGTTTTTCTATTGATCCCAGATCAGCATGGAAGACTGTTATATCTACTGTTATTTGATATTTTGTATACAGAAGCTGTTGGTGTACCTTTATAAATAAATAAAAAAATAAATACGAGTACCCCTTGGTAAGACTTGTTGTCAGAATTTCGGGCTTCTGACGTCCCCGTAACGACTGTCAAAGATCCACGAATGGCAGCCAGGACCAACGGCTTAACGTGCTTTCCGAGGCACGGAGGGCTCTTGGTATGTAAACATGGTCACCCATCCACGGACCAACCGCGGCAAGCGTAGCTTAACCTGATCGATCGACCCACCCCTCATTGATCAGAATCAACATTCTCTTCGCATTATTGAGCAACAAGCTCCAGTGCCTCAAGAATAGACACCCCTGGAGGTATAGGCAGAATCATTTCAGTGCAGTTTTAAGGGTGGAGGTGCCATAACAATAAGTAAAACAAAACACTTATTCCTGATTAACACAAACATAATTTATTAATCAAAACATCTTAAATAAGAAGAATAAAATTAAAATAGCAAAACTTGCCACCTTATACAACAAATATAAGTACAAGGGCACAAAAATGTACAATAGGACTTTAAAAACAATTTGTTTTTTCTTTGCGTACACCGTGCCTTTTAAACCGTCTTTTATTACGTACTTCCGTAGACCTAAGACCCAGGTTATCATGTACTCCTGCCAGTCAATTTTAGTGGTATCAAAGTCAAATATTGCCTTATCTATTGTCGAGAGATTTTCATAAAGATTCGCCGTGTTATTGTCCACAAAATGCCAGTTGTTGACCGTAAAGTAGGATAGAGCTATCGACATCTTGTACATTTTTGTATATAGTTTTACGAATCTGTGGACAAAAATAGGATAATTAATTAACTAGAAACTGTTCTAACCACTGACCTATATTATACAAGTACGCTGCACTAAAATATACTTTATGAAATGACAGTTGTTTTTTGTGCCAATTAATTAGGTACGTCTCTGATGATATATCATCAGAGACGTCGGTCAAAAACGTGGAATCAGACTTTTTTGTGTATTTTGTGTTTACTAAGAGATATTATTTTATTTTAGAACATTTTTATCCTGAGAGTATGCGCATCTTGTAAAACTCGCTATCAAAAATATTGGTTCCACGGACTCTCACGTTGCTATCAGCGCGAAAATCAAATCTGATAATTTTGTCATCGATAGTATGAAGTCCAACGTACTTATATATTATAGGTAAGTGATCTTAATCCATAATCAGGTTATAATATTTCCACTGCTGGGACACAAGGCTCTTCTGTATATAAGGAAGTAGGCTGTTCTGCAAAGCTAAGGTTTCCTAGAAAAGCGGTGACCCACATAGCGTCCGCAATTTACTGGTGAATGACGTCACTGAAACGTTGTTTATGAAAGTAAGTCGGTGTTTTCCTAGAGAACGTTTTTGACACCGTAAAGTCAAACCCCGCTGCACAAAGATTTAAATCCCTAGATTTGCCCTCTATACCCTTTCCATTAGGGCCCTCGCCCACGGCGACTTTTTGTAGCGATGCAGTCGCGCGTTTAGCAAACGCGCGACAGCATCACTTCTAACGCGTGTTAGTCGCATTTGCAACGCGCTACTGCATCGCGATTGTATCGATACAAACGCGCGACCGAATATGACATTCTATAACAACTTTTGAATTTAAGATCATAATTTTTGAGTTGTTTGAATGTTGTTACATGATGTCCACAAAGTAATCTCTGGGTATTAAATGGATGCATCCAATATTGACGCTGCTTCCGTTGCCTACGCTTCGGCTGCTTACGTAAAAGCAGCACCAAAGACAACGTGACTAATGTTGCCTCAACGGAGTCCATCTTGCAACTGTACTGATCCAAATCGCGTTTGCATCGCGACTGAATCTGGTCCCGTGGGCGCGGGCACACAGCTAGCGACTGCTTCGCGTCTGTATCGATGCTACGCGCGAGAGCATCGCGACTGCATCGCTACAAAAAGTCGCCCGTGGGCGAGGGCCCTTAGGTAAACCGTTTTTTGACAGATGGAACTTGTGATTGCAGCAACACACAATACATTGATTGATACACATACGGTATTATAATATCTGTAAGAAGTCATAAATAAGGTAATTCAATAAGATAAGGCAGTTTAAAATTAATTATATTTGACGAAAGATTCGTCACCGTCGTTGAGACATAATTGGAGTTCCGAAATAATACTCGCCAAACTTTGGTTTACACTTGTAATTACTGTTACAAACTTAGAACACAAAATAATCTAGGATGCCTAAGATCTAGATAAATTAGAAATTAGGAACGCGGGAAGTTTAGTGCGGAGTAACAGCCAACCACTCAATCTGTCGGTTCGACCAAAAAGTGCGCACTCCACCGTCGCACCCGGCGTCCATCTTTTCTCGTCCAGGTTAGCCAACCTAACTGTCAGTGTCTACCATCATTCAAGAACTAATTCGGCCATGCATTCGGTATTGCCATTAGGTACTCCACACTAACCATCCCTAAGTTATTACTTGACGTTCCTAAACGAACGACTAACTGTCATTCGACTTAGTTGCTGTAAAGGAAGATAAATGGCATTAATTTAAACTGAGGTTAGATACGCGATGTGTGCGTTGACGTTTCGACATATTTATTTTATTACGCATTTTAAAGTTAACTTTTACGTAATCTGGAATAGTTCGTAGTACGTTTTAAGGCGGCTGTCAAAAAACCGTTAACCTACTGGACAGGGTATATAATATTTGCCACTCTCTCTTCTCTCAGTTCGATGGGAAGGCAATCCGACACGATCGGAGAGAGATCAGTCTCAGGACAAACGGCTTATCGTGATAACGGCTAGGTACGAGGGTATCACACCGCCAGCTTCCAAACTCTGGAACTAACAAATTCATAATGGAAGACCATAGTATCACTTTGCCTGACCTGGGAATCGCACCCGGGACCGCTCAACAGTCGCGCTTGCGACCACGAGACCAACGGGCCAGTTAAATGACCTCCACAACACAGTTACTGGGTAACACGATGATTGTCAGACTTTCGGGCTTCCGACTACACGAAACGACTGAAGAGGTTGCATAATGTTCAAAAAAATCTTACCTCCTCTCCTTTCCAAGAATTAAGCATATTCCATCAACAATATATGCAGGAATCAGATGTAGAATCCAGGACAAAATCCAGAACAGAATAGGATTATTTGTGTTCCAAACGAAATTGTACCCTACTGCAGCTGGCGAAGGGTAGTTATCTTTAACTGTGGTAGATAAAATATGTACGATGCTACCTGTGAAATAAGAATTAAAATGCTAAAACGACTGTAATCTCCGGGGATAGGATTTTTGTACGGAACCTGGCATACCTACCTGTCCGGCATTTTGATTTTTTTCAAAATGATGACCACGCATGTGACCTATATAATCGATAGCTGACTTCGATGCAAACCGAAAATATAATATTACCACGATCAAATTGTTCAAAACGCAAGTAAAAAAATGGATGTCACGTGATCAACTTTGAACGTTAATATCTCGGAAACGTGACGCTTTACGGGGTTAGATCTTAGTATGTTTTCTATTTGCATTGACGTCAGCTATCGATTTATATAGGAATCATCCGTGGCCGCCATTTTGAAAAAAATACAAAATGGCGGACATGTCCACGTGGCACGTGTCCTTCAAAGCCCTTTACAGACTGAATTTTGAGTTTAGTTTGCTAATTGGTTACGCGTTTCATTGGAATACGAACTTAATTCTTGTTTGTAAAGGCTTACCAACTAAATACATATATCGAAGGCAGACTGTATAATTCGTCATTATACATACGGTACCGTCCGTTTGCATACTGACGCCGTTATGTGTAATGCCTAAGACAAAATGTATAACGCCTAGGCATTATGTAAAAGTCCTTGAAACGTATACATAGTACCTAGGCGAATTGATACAAGTAGTTTCATTTTCTACCACCTGGTGCGCTGCTAAACGGATAGCACAAAAAAGTTCAGTAATTATAGATAACCGCTGAACGTTGTTCAGTTGTTATACATAACGAAGCTGTTTTGTAAAACAACTAGCGGTTTCGTAAAACAGCGGCTTCTACAATCCACCTGCGACATATATACAAGCTGACTTTTTTACAGTTTGGACAAAAACAGGACATACAAGGTGAACGGAGTAGAAGCCTATGGCACGGAAATCCTTTTTTTTAAACCTAAAATAAATACTATTACTTATTTGAATTAAACTTATAATAATAAAACTAATTATCAAATTATCAATGTCATCGTAGCGACATAACATACCTTTGATTGAAGCTATCGGCCGGCTTCAATCAAAGGGTTGAATGTAAAAAAAGGAGAGATTTCTCTGCCATAGACTGCTACACCGTTCACCTTTTATACCCTGTTTTTGTCGAGACGATAAAAAAAGCCAGCCGGTATACAGGGTGACTGGTAATTTGACGTATTTCTTCCAGCATGTGACAGTGGGACTCATTTGCAACAATTAAGCACCCTATAATGCCTAGGCGACAATTCATGAGATTCGAGAAAACCCTAATTTTAGTATTTTTGAATAGTCCCTAGAATTTGTGACTAAATATCACTTTTTCTTAGACTCTCACATTGAAGTCTTCATTGCTATTTCATTATGTACCTAATACTTTAACAAACCTTTCGATGTTACCAAATTCTCTAAAACATCAAACAGCTAAAAGTTATAGGAAGAAGTTTATTAGCCAAGCCATTTTTAAGGTGAAACTTGGTGGGTTTTACACCTGCTTCCCAAAGACCACAACTCACACTAAAATGTTGCTGGGTAGTCAAAAAGTAGAAGGATAAGATAAACCAGTTAATTATTTCGATTATCACATCATTTTTAAATATTTCAACAATTTGCAAATTCGACCTTTGCCATTAACGATTGTTTCATTGGCACCTATAAATATTTATTAAACTTTGTACCTCTTTAGAATAGAATAGAATACTCTTTATTGTACACCATACAAATTATGAAACATATATATATAAATTTTTTACAAAGGGTGACACAACACATCACACTCATCTTTACATAGCTGATTAAATGAAGAACACGTCTTCATAATAAATTTCCCCGTAATTTGTACGCTTCATCATCAGTACACAGAGGTTTTACTTACAATTCTCGCTAGTGTACCTTCAGGTCAACCTTCCCCAAATACCAACAGGGTATTTAACACATTTCTATGTCATGTAGCCAGATTCTCGCGACCAGGTCACAAGTTGAGTCGCAGCTATCGAGTGGTTAGTCGTAGTCGATGAGAGATGTCATAATCACTGATCACTTGCCGCTTGGTTCGCGACCTGATGGCGACGGCCTGGCTACACGACGTAGGAATGATTGCTGGGTGGTGAGGAGGTAAAGGGATAACATAAATCAGTTAATTAATTCGATTATGACATCATTTTTCATTTTCTTAATATTTCAACAATTTGCAAATTCGACCTTTGCCAGCATTATTGACTTTCATTGGCACCTTTAAATATTACTTTAATTTTTGTATTCCTCGTTATACAGCTGATTAAATGAAGATGTCGTCCCCATAATTTGTAGGCTTAATTTCATAGTAAAATTTTGAGATAACTGCTGCCAAAGTTCGTGAACGTAGATGATTTTTGGATATCAAAAAAATAAATGGCAGGGGGTGTTACTAACACCCCCTGCCATTTATTTTTTTGATATCCAAAAATTATCTTTTTGATATTTTCTATGTACAGAATTTTCACTTCTATAGATTTATTATAAGTATAGATTGTTACTAGACCGACACCGAACCCAAAAACGTGATTAAAAAAATTTTTGTCTGTCTGTCTGTCTGTCCGTCTGTCTGTCTGTTTTTTTTTTTTTTTTTTTTTTTATAAAAACGTTGCCCCACACTATGATTTTCTCCTGTATCGTGGGTGCGTTTACAAACATTTAAACTCACATACACAAACAGCCAGACCCGGAACAACTACTTGTAGGTCATACAAATATTTGTTCCGTGCGGGAATCGAACCCGCGACACGCAGCGCAGCAGTTAATCGCTTAACTACTGCGCCAACCGTGCCGTCCGTGTTTGTTCAGGCATCACGCAAAAACTACCGGTTCGATTACGATGAAACTTGGTATAATTATTCTTTAATATCCTGGGCACCACACAGGGTACTTTTTATCCCGGAAAAGTATATACAATAAAAAACAAACTTAATTTTGCGGTTCGATCCCTAAATCCGATTACTGTACCAACCGCAAATAATAAGTTTGTCGTAGGTTACGTCACCCGCAGTGGAGTTCACTAATATAATAGAATATAGAAAGCGGCCGTAAGGGGCGCTGCACACGGCTAAGATACCTACTGTAATATTTTATCTTAAGATACAATATCGCAAAATCCCGAAAAACTAATATCTTAGTTTTTAGGGATTTTGCTTATTTATTGAGTTTAGATTAGTTATCATCAGAAATAGGTTTATTTAGGTAGGTAGGTATTTTATTTTATGTTATCGAGTTTTTTTTTTTTTTTTTAATTAGGTAGGTTATGTTACTTATGTATACTTTTATAAGGTGTAGACGTAAATAATAAATAATGATTAAGATCTCATAATTCATTCATTTCTGAATGAATTATGAGGTCTTAATAATTATTTTCAAAAACAACTACCTTTTGAAGAGTGAAGTGGGGTCTTAAAAAATAAGAGATTTGACTAAATGCGTATGAAAATGAAAATATACACGCCAAGTACACACGGCTACACATCAAGCTATGCATTTCCAGTTTTAGCTGACCTCGCATTGTATAGGTTTTTCGTACAATCAGAAGGCAGCTTATACTGGTTTTGTATAGCTTGATGTGTAGCCGTGCGTACTTACTTAAAAAACAATATTTTTTTTGTTTGTCTGTTTGTTGCAGCTAATCTTCGAAACTGCTGGACCGGTTCTGACGGGACTTTCACTGGCAGATAGCTGATGTTATGGAGTAACATAGATTTAATTATTTAAACTTTTTGCATACAAAAAAGGTACAAAGGCTGACTTAATGCCTTAACCGATTCCGTGCGGATGATGCCGCACAGGCACCATGTAAATGTATTGCGTATGGCGTATGATGCCCGAGAGGATACAAAACTAAAACATAAAAAACTCGGCTAAAACGATATTTGTCAAGTGTCCCGTAAATAAATGTGTCTTTATTTGTCACCCATATCATGCCCACAGTGTTCGTTTCAAGTAATTTCGTAAATTAGCAGACTTCAGGGGTTGAAAACCTAGTGGTCGTCTTTTCGGTGTTCGTGAAATTATCTTTTGTTAATTTTTTTGTGCATGTTCTGTGGAAACACGAAAAAAAGCTAAAAGTTACAATTCACGGCGGATGATTCCCCAGGGGAATCATCTAATTCTCTGGCGCTTGGTGCCCCACAGGTATCACGGAATTTTTGTTCGACGCCAGGCACTAAAGATTGCTACAAAGACCTCCGCACGGAATCGGTTAATAGGATGTATAGGCTACTTTTTGTTTCGGTAGCATGTTCCCGTTGGATAATTTCCGACATCCACGCGGGCGAAGCCGCGGGCAGAAGCTAGTAGTTAATAAACTTCTTCCTTTAACTTTAACTGTTTGATATTTTAGAAAATTTATTTATACCAAAAGGTGTGTTAACGTATTAGGTACCGAACGGAATGGCAAATAAAGCAATTCAATTAAAGAATTTAGAGAAAATTGATATTTACTGATGAATTCTGGGAAATTTCCAAAAACATATTAAAATGGATTTTTCTCGTATCTCATGAATTTTCGCCTAGACACTATGTGGTGCTTAACTGTTGCAAATGGGTCCCACTGTCACGTCCTGGCAGGAATTCGTCAAATTACAAGTAACCCTTTTGAAATGATATGCAAAATAATAATCCGCTATCTTATGCAAATGTGAACAAGCAATAAACTTTATTTGGTTCATAATTCTAATAAACTTTCGATAGGCCCGTGCGGCTGTTACCACTACAAAAGAGATTGTCTTTCAACCCAACTCACTCCATCGAACAGGATTCCTGGTCGTAGCTACAGTATAAATCCTCGGCTTCCCATCCCCAGTAGCAGCTCTCTTGGCCGTCTCCCAGGCCGCAGTTATGATGGCGTTGTTCACGTGGTCCACGGGGACCAGGCCGACATGCATGTGAACATCCGCATAGGTTACGCGCATAAGACCCAGGACGGGACCCACGACGACCTGGAATGGTTGGTACCAATATATTACATGAAACGACTGCCTATCTGACTTTTCACAACCCAGTTACTGGGTAATACGATACCCCATGGTAAGACTGGTTGACCGAGAAATGAGGAAAATGTCGTGAGGAAAGTTTTGAGTATGAATTTCGATGGCTATTAGAGCTTCTGACGACTCGTAACGACTGCCAAAGGTCCACGAATGACACAGCAGGAACCGACGGCTTAACGTGCTTTCCCAGGCAAGGAGGGGTCTTGATAAAGATGTTCACCCATCAACGGACCAACTGCGGCAAGCGCAGCTTAACCTGATCGATCGACCTGTGCGGCTGTTATTACTTAGCCACAAGCCCCTCTTGGTTTTGTTATTGTTATTAATAATTAATTGTTTATTTATTTTACTTCAAACGTCCTAGTTTATCATTTGTGACTTCAAGTTACAGCTATAATAATTCCTCTCTCTGGAGCCCAGACCGCCGGTAGCTTGGACCCTGTTCCCGATACCGGGGGGTACTATGTTTTATATTTGTTGAGACCGCTCGCGCTTCACTCAACATCGCCGCGCGCTGGCGGCAGTGAACGAGGGGTGCGGGGACAGCGGGGAATCAGCTGGCCAACGGCCGAGCGCGACCCCCCGCGCCGCACCGCCGCGACAGTCAGCTGTTGTTCTCCATAATACACGGCTGCGCTAGCGCGTCTTAAATTCTCTCTTAACATCTTGTTTTAAATGTTCAACCGACCGTTGTAATTTTATATTTTTTATTACTTCATTATACTTGTTATACAGTCCACTATAATTTCATTTTGCTCCACCACGACCTATCGTCGCGATCATTGGTCCTTCTACCGTTAGCGTTTTGAACCGAACAAAGAAAAAAAACGGCAATTTTTTAAATTTAAATTCAACGGTTTGTCGGTTCGAGAACAAAGGATCTTCGAGTTCAAGTTCACAAGAGGTCTTCATTTTCTGCGTGTCATCGCCTGCATTTGGTCATCGTGAACGTCGATACGGCGACAGCCGTCTTCATCGACTTCAAACCAACGGGCGACGCAAGCAAAGATCGTCGGAACCTGGGGCAAGAAGACTTAGAAGACAACTTCACTTCAACATTCATCAACTGGAATTGGAAAAGTTCCAGGATCTATACGTCGGAGTCACAGCCGTCAGCTCATCATCAGAGGTTGACAGCATAAAACCGTGAGAACGTTCCAATTCCTTTGTTCCAACATTTCCCTTTCAATTAAGTAGTAATTTCGTCAATTTAGTAATTTCAATCTTCAGCCCATCAACTTGTTTAAACAGTTTCCATTGTTTTATACAGTAAGTAGTTTAATATTTTTTATTCATTAGATTTTTTTTTTCAATCACAGTCTTATTATCTATCAAATTCCTCTTACTCTTAATCATATTCATTGCTATTTCCAATTAATATATTTTGCATTATTCCATCTAATTGAATTTAATTTAATTTGTTTTTGTGTAGAGGAAACGTTGCATCATTCGCTTTGCGTTGCTCAGCTGATTCGATTGGAAACGCCTAGCGCCTTTGTAATAGCAATCTCATATCGTGCTGCTTATAGCTCCCGTGCTTTCTTCACAACTTATTGCTAATCGTTTACTTTAAGTAATTTTCGCTTAACATTAATTGATTTTTTTTTCTTTTTACCCTCTCTTTCTTACTGCAACTGCTAAATTTTCATTGTCATGGCTGACATTAAAAGTTTTATTAGGAAGCGAGCTTCCATTAAAGCCAAGCTTACGCAGTTTAATTCTTATTTAAATGTTTCTAAGTCTTGCGAAAAGTTGAGTGAGGTACAAGTCATCGAAATCGAATACCGACTTAATATATTTGAAAGCCTTTATGAGAAATATGAGTTTAGAGTTCCTGGAAGGATTTGGGGGAGGCCTTTGCCCAGCAGTGGGACAGTATAGGTTAATTAAAAAAAAAAATGAGAAATATGATGCATTACAGGATGAATTGGAGGCGTTGGTGGATGACCCTAGCGAGCAATATGCGGAACGCGAAGAATTTGAAAAGCTGTACTACGGCTTGGTGGCTTCTGCACGCCAGCTGATCATCGGTGCAAGAAGGCTTCTTACGGGGGACTCCGCAAGCGAGGTGGATTCTTGTATTACTAGTACACACAAACACAATTCAATTCGTTTACCTAAAATTGACTTACCCAAGTTTTCAGGTAGCTATCATGATTGGCTGGAGTTCAGGGATACCTTTGTTTCTATAGTACACAATAACACATCCTTGGATAAAATAAATAAGTTACACTATCTGCGTGCTTCTTTAAAGGGTAGTGCTTCTCTTGTTATTGATAACCTTGACTTCAGGTCAGAAAACTACGACGCTGCCTGGAAGTTACTCTGTCAGAGGTATGACAACAAAAGATTGCTTGTTAACAATCATGTGCAAGCGCTCTTTAACGTTCAGCCTATAGATAGAGAGTCAAGTAAGTCACTACGTTACATAATTGACGCAACAAATAAAAATCTTAGGGCTTTGGCCACCCTTGGTCAACCCGTTCAAAACGCCTTCGTTGATGTGCTTATCATTTACATAATGACCAGTAAGCTCGACCATGTTACAAATCGTCAGTGGGAAGAGCACAGAAACACTTTTTCCGAACCTCCTACGTTATCTGCGTTTACTAGCTTCATCAGTGGCAGAGCTGACTTACTGGAGACACTTGAGGAGTCTAAGCCTATAGCAACAGCTAAGAATGAACACACTACACCTGCGACCAAATCTAAGAGCAGTGCTGTGGTAACTGAAAAGTCATTAAAACCATTGTCATGTCCCATGTGTCGTCAGGATCATTTTATTTTTGCATGCGAGCAGTTTAAAAGTCTCTCGGTACAGGCTCGTATTACAAAGGCTCAGGGTTCAAAAGTGTGCATGAATTGTCTTCGTCCAGGTCATGATGTCTCTAGATGCAAACTAGGTCATTGTAAATATTGTCGTCAAAAACACAACACTTTATTACATGTCGATAGTGATAATGTTCTTCCTAGTGCACACAACACTGCATTATCAGCTAGTCAATCGTTTACATCTCGAGTAATTTTACTTTCCACAGCGCTCGTGAGGGTGACCGGTGCTGACGGTAACCACCATACAGCACGACTCTTGCTGGACAGTGGAAGTACAACAAATTTCATCTCGGAGGACTTTGTTCGTAAACTACATGTTCCTACCTACATTACCAAGTCCAAGGTAACAGGTATAAATTATCAAGTCTCTAGTTATACTCAGGGGTGCTCAGTGTCATTAAAATCGATTGATGATAGTGAGTACGAACTGAACATTGACTGCCTCATATTGCCGAAGGTGTCAGCATCAGTTCCTAATACTGTAGTTCATACCAGCAATATTCGTATACCTACGAACGTGCGTCTTGCTGACCCCACTTATTATGTTCCGTCTTCCATCGACGTCCTAGTTGGTGCGGAAGTCTTTTGGGGTATCATAGGCACTGGCCGTATCGCATTAGGTACTCATATGCCCACTTTACTTGAGTCAAAATTAGGTTGGCTCATTTCGGGTGCATATCATCAGTCTTATTCCTCTTCACATGTTTGTATGCACAATAATGACTTACAAGTAGATCTAAATCGGTTTTGGGAGTTAGATTCTGTGTCGTCTATACATAAACACTCCGGTGAAGAGAGATCATGTGAGCAACATTTCATAGATACCACATATCGTAATTCTGATGGGCGATTTGTGGTAAGTATTCCCTTCAAAGAGTCACTAGACGTATTGGGTGACTCATACATGATGGCTAAGCAGCGATTCCTATCTCTTGAACGTCGTTTGGATAGAGATCCTCGCCTTAAAAGCCTATATGTTGACTTCATCAATGAGTACATAGAGCTGGGGCACATGTCTGAATCTACTAGGCGCCCACTCGACTCAACATGTTCAAATTATTTACCACATCATGGTGTTCTGAAGGAGTCAAGAACCACCACCAAATTAAGGGTAGTTTTTGACGCTTCCGCCAGAACCACATCAGGTAAGTCCTTTAACGAAATACAGATGGTTGGTCCCCCTATCCAGGATGACTTGTTGTCTATATTGCTTCGATTCCGTCAACATAAAATAGTCATAAGTGCGGACATAGAAAAAATGTATCGACAAACTCTTGTTCACGATAATAATCGTCCTTTACAAAAAATCCTTTGGAGGGCAGAACCAACTCATCCGTTAAAGGAGTATACGCTTAATACCGTAACTTATGGCACGGCATCAGCACCCTTTTTAGCTACCAGGTGTTTACTTCAACTAGCTGAACAGTGCTCAGATTCTTCAGCAAAGTTTTCGATAGCACGTGACTTCTATGTGGATGACTACTTGTCCGGTGGATCATCTGTTTCAGAAACTTTGGAAAAAAGCCGCCGTGTTGACGATGTCCTTCGGTCAGCAAAGTACAATCTTCGGAAATGGCGATCCAACTCCAGTCAGGTGCTGCAGGCGCTCAGCGGTGAACACGACGTTTCTGATGTTGTGGACCTGAGTGACAACGAGCAGTCGAAGACTCTGGGGCTCCTATGGAAGAGCTTAAGTGACGCGTTTTCGTTTTCTATTAACTTAAACTCCATTGACAAGGCTACTAAGCGTCACATCTTGTCCACCATAGCACAAATCTTTGATCCCATTGGTCTTGTCGTTCCATGCATAGTGGAAGCCAAAGTTATCATGCAGCATCTGTGGCTGGCCAAATGTTCTTGGGATGAGCTTGTTCCCACACATATTCAGTATGCCTGGAATGACTTTCAAAATAGCCTGCACCTTTTAAACGAGTTCAAGATACCTCGGTGGGTATTATGTGAATCTGCGTCCCGTCTACAGCTGCATATATTCACTGACGCTTCCGAAAAAGCTTATGGGGCGTGTGTTTATGTTCGCAGTGTTTCGAGTGACGGCGAGGTTACCGTACATCTCCTTACCGCTAAAAGCAAGGTAGCTCCAATCAAATCCACAACCATACCGCGGCTCGAGCTGTGTGGTGCGTTGTTGGGTTCACGGTTGTACTCAAAGGTTCATCAGTCGATTACATTAGATTTTGAAGAAGTCCATTGTTGGTGTGATTCCACCATCGTCTTGGGATGGTTATCTACCTCACCAACCCAACTAAAGACATTCGTTCGTCATCGTGTGTCTGAAATTCAGGAAACTGTAGAAGAAACGGCTTGGCACTATGTTCCGTCTTCTGAGAACCCCGCAGACCTCGCTTCGCGTGGACTTAGAACTGACAGGCTGTTGTCGTCTTCGTTGTGGTGGTCAGGACCACAATTTCTTGGCAAAGATATGTCTTCATGGCCTCAATTCCCTGAATCTAATCAACATAGTTTTGGGTTACCGGAAACAGTCTCCTCTTGTCATGTTTCTAATCACATTGTTGAAAGTCCTATTGTTGCGTTATTTTCAAAATTTTCAAACTTTAGCACATTACAACGTGTGACGGCATATGTCATGCGATTCATATTTAAATGCAACAAAAAGTCATTTGAGTCTGGTGCATTAACTTCTATTGAACTTAATAATTCTTTGAACTTGTTATTAAAGTTTAGTCAAATGGAAGCTTTACCGGAAGAGTATCACTTACTTAAATCAGGTAAACAGTTACCAGCAAAGAACAAGCTATTATCTTTGTCACCTTTCTTTGATACTCTTTCTAATTTAATTCGTGTTGGAGGAAGATTAAACAATTCATTTTATGATTATAACATTAAGCATCCAATTTTATTGTCTAGTTCTCATATAATTTGCATTCTCTTATTCAACATGTTTCATGTACGCCTTTTGCATGCTGGGCCACAGCTTTTGTTAGCCACTGTTCGTCATCACTACTATCCTATTGGGGGTAGGAACTTGGCAAAAAAGATCACACATCAATGCGTAAAATGTTGCAGAGTCAAGGCCAACACAATTCAGCCTCATCATTCTCCTGCCCTTATCCCAATTTATTTGGGGCGCAACATGTCTTTTTCTTCCATACTTCTCTATTAGTCGTCATCTCGGTAGTCACCCCCTTTCTAACCATATCATCATTCACACATTCCATCCATCGTTTCTTTGGTCTTCCCCTACTCTTATACCCATCGACATTCATACTCAAAACTCTCCTCACGACATTTTCCTCATTTCTCCGTAACACATGCCCATACCATGATAACCGATTTCCACACAACTTTTCAGCTATCGGTGCCACTTTCAGAGTTCCTCTTATGTACTCATTACTTATTTTATCCATTCGTGTAACACCACACATTCCTCTTAGCATTCTCATCTCAGCTGCATGCAATTGCCTTTCATTCATCCCTTTTGTGGCCCAACATTCTGATCCATACAAGACAGCAGGTCTAATCATAGTTTTATATATCTTCCCCTTAAGTTTAAGGGGAATGCGGGAGTCACAGATTGTTCCCGTGACCTGCCGCCATTTCATCCATCCAATGTTAATTCTGTGCTTAACCGTCCGATTTACTTCGGCATCGCTTTGCACGAGTGAACCGAGATACCGAAAGTCGGAGCAGACTGGGAGACTTGCGCCATCAAGCGCTATGGCTCCAGAACTGGAGAGACCGCCGAAATCGCAGAACATATATTCCGTTTTGGTTCTGCTGATTTTCAAGCCAACATTCTCCAGCTTCTGTTGCCATTTCTCCAATCTGCTCTGGATCTCAGGTACATCTTCACCGACGAGAACAATGTCATCGGCAAACAACATGCACCAGGGTGCCTCCTCCTGGATGTCTGACGTAAGAGCGTCCATAATCAACAGGAAGAGGTAAGGACTTAAAGCCGATCCCTGGTGCAAGCCTACAGCCACACTGAACTCGTCGGTATAGCCAACAGCCGACCGACGAGACCGTTTTTACGAGATTGACTGTACATACTCGTAGCACGAATTAACTCTACATACTTCCCCGGCAAACCTTTCTCTTTCAAGGCCCACCACAGCACATCACGAGGTACTCTATCATACGCTTTCTCCAGATCAATGAACACCATGTGCAAGTTCTTATGTGCACGTCTGTACTTCTCGCACAATTGGCGGAGTGCAAAAGTGGCGTCCATTGTTCCTCGACCTGGCATAAACCCAAACTGGTTTGGGGTAATCTCACTCTCCTCTCGCAATCTTTTCTCTATTACTTTCTCCCATACCTTCATACTATGTGACATGAGCTTTATCCCTCGATAGTTGTTGCAGTCCTGTACATCGCCTTTATTCTTGAAGATGGGCACTAGGGAAATATTGCACCGTTCTTGTGGGATCCCTCCTTCGTGCAAAAACTTATTGAAGAATAAAGTCAGCCACATACATCCATCTTCTTTTAAACACTTCCATACTTCGACTGGTATATCATCATCAGGCTATCATGGGTAATCTCCCAGAGCAGCGTCTACATTTGGAGTTTCCTTTTTTTGACACAGGGGTAGACTACGGCGCCGGTCCCATCATGATAGCTGACCGAAAAGGTAGGGGATGTAGGCTCATCAAATGCTTCATTTGTGTGTTTGTGTGTCTAGCCACGAGAGCCATCCACCTCGAGCTTGTGTCGGACCTTACAAAGGAAGCTTTCTTAGTTGCACTAAACCGATTCATTGCTCGACGGGGAAAACCCCGTAATATCTTTTCCGACAACGGTACCACCTTTATCGGTGCTTTTAATGAGTTGGCCAGGCTGCTTTCGCAAGACTTAAACTTCAACAACATCGACCCTGGCATAAACTTTTCATTTATACCTGCGTATACTCCGCACTTCGGAGGCCTATGGGAGTCTGCAGTTAAATCCACCAAGCATCATCTACGACGCATTTTGGGTTTAACAAACCTTACCTTTGAGGAAATGGCTACTTGTTTAATTCAAGTTAAGGCTATTTTAAACTCAAGGCCCTTAACTCCACTGTCCAACGACCCTTCCGACCTCGCTCCTTTAACCCCGGCACACTTCCTTATTGGTCGTTCTCTAATTATGCTGCCTCATCCACAGATCCAGAACGCCAACGTCAACAGCCTCCAAAGATTTCGCCGTATAGAATACTTGAAGCAACATTTCTGGGCTCGCTTCTCACATGAATATGTTCTGTGGCTACAGGAGAGAACAAAATGGTGCCGGTCGTCTGGCGAGCTCATGGAAGGAACACTGGTCATCATAAAGGACAAAACCTTACCTCCTCTTATGTGGCTTTTAGGACGCATCACACACGTTCTCCCAGGCAGAGATGGCGTCGCGAGGGTCGCCGACATTCTCACAAGAAAGGGTGTCATCCGGCGCGCCTTCAACACCATCTGCCCGCTGCCGGTTTCCTCTGTTGAAGGCTCTTCAACGGGGGGAGTATGTTGAAACCGCTCGCGCTTCACTCAACATCGCCGCGCGCTGACGGCAGTGAACGAGGGGTGCGGGGACAGCGGGGAATCAGCTGGCCGACTGTTGTTCTCCATAATACACGGCTGCGCTAGCGCGTCTTAAATTCTCTCTTAACATCTTGTTTTAAATGTTCAACCGACCGTTGTAATTTTATATCTTTTTACTTTATTATACTTGTTATACAGTCCACTATAATTTCATTTAGCTCCACCACGACCTATCGTCGCGATCAATATTTTTAAATGTTTTTTTTTTATACTAATATTTAAAAATGTAATAAAATAAGACAACTAAATGAATTAACGACATGATAATAAATCGGCAAACTATACTGCTTCAGGGAGGGCAATACACGACCACGAGTGATGCGCTTTGTAAGGCAGGCACTCTCGTGGACTGGAATCAGTCCTCGAGAATACATGTCCCATGTCACAGAGCGCATCGACTTCCTGAGGGCAGAAAGTTTGTACATGGGCGAGCCGTATTCGGCGGTATAAGCGATATAAGCGGCGAGTTGATCGATACACGCAGAATCGTATGTTCAGAGCGATGAAAGGTGGGTGTATAGAGCGTGGGAGCGACCTGAACAAAATGCGACAGATATGTGCCGCCCGGATGATGCCGCCACGAGTGCATTCTGGCGCAGCATCTGGTCGGTGCTTGTCTGTCATACTGAGGCTGGCTGGATGCAGAATGTCGAGCGAGTGTATGGGACTATATCAGAAATGGAAGCAGTCCTAATTACGCCATCAGACGTAGCCAGAGCGGCCCGTCCGTTACCGAATTGGAAATCACCAGAACCGGACGGACTGCACAACTTTTGGTTGAAATGGCTAATTAGTTCACACACTTGCCTGGCATCTCAGTTCCAGTCATCCTTAGAGTCTGGGTTGCTACTGCAGTTTCTAACAACAGGAGTTATCACCTGCTCCATAAGTCAGGTGGGTAACGCCTGTTGCGGAACCCAAGAATTATAGACCGATCACGTGTTTGTCGACGGTTTATAAACTTCTTAGATCCATTTTGAGAGCGAAAATTAAGACGCACATTGACATTAACTCGATTATGTCTGCCTCTCAAAATGGATGTAGGAATGGGTCCCGCGGTACTAAGGAGCTACTCCTCATAGACATGGCCATTAGCCAACAGGTTCGTCGATCCCGCAAGGACATGTCGACGTGTTGGATAGATTATAAGAAGACGACTACGACTCGGTGCCACATACATGGCTCATGAGGGTGCTGGAGTTGTACAAGATATATGCAACTCTACGCACCTTCCTTAAGTCATGTATGGGACAATGGAAGACGGTCCTTCGCTATCCAGGGTGTCGACAGATCCAGGGGAATGATGAGCCTGTATGGATTAAGCGGGGAATATTTCAGGGCGACAGTTTGAGTCCACTTTGGTTCTGCTTAGCCCTGAATCCTCTAAGCTGACTGCTGGAGGGTTCAGGTCTAGGCTGCCGGTTGAAGATGGTGGTCAGGTCATATCTCACCTCCTCTACATGGATGATTTGAAACTCCTTGCCCCCAACAAATTGCATCTGATGGAGCTACTGACGGTAACTGAAACTTTCAATAGTGCCATCAGGATGGAATTTGGTGTGGACAAATGTGCAGTCATGCATGTAAAGGGGGGGGGAGATCATGGAATCCGAGGGAATTCCACTTTCGGATTCCGTACACCTTAGATCCCTCATCTGATCCGAAAGCTATAAGTATTTGGGTATGTCGGAAGCGTTAGGCATCAACGATGCTGACATGAAGCAATCGTTGAAGGAGCGCTTCTTTTGCCGCTTGAAGAAGGCAATAATTAGTCTTCTTTCGGGCGGAAATAAGGTCTTCAATGGTTGGGTCATGTCGGTTTTGATGTACTCTTTCAGCATACTTAAATGGACTCAGACTGAACTCGATGCCCTGGATAGAAGGGTCCGTACACTGCTGACCGCAAACCGAATGCATCACCCACGATCTTCGGAGATGAGACTGTATATCCCACGGAAGGGTGGGGGTCGAGACTTTTTAAATGCGAAGACCCCCACAACCGCGAGGAGTGCAGTCTCAGGGAATATTTTTTAAAAGCCGAATTGGGTCTGCATCGTGATGTAATTACAGTGAACAAGGGGTTCACCCCGCTCTCCATGGCGAAAGAGAACTGGCGCAAACCTGTAGTACTTACTACTAATGATCGTAAGAAGGTATTATAATCTGGCAACACAGCATTAAGTAAACATCGCCCGCGTATTTAAAACTCGAAATAAATAGTAAACCATCGTACAAGTGATGTGTATTGTAGCGAATCTTAATAGACGTATCGAACTACATAAGTGAAATTGTTGGTGACTTCTTAAACCAAGACATGCAATAAAAACATTGTGTTTAATATTTGGACTTTTGAACGTTATTGTGCTTCAAAAAAGTGCTAATCACGGTCAAAAGCAAGTGTATTGGACCTATACAAATGTACTGTCATCAGAAGAACATTTAAAAACATAATAAGTGATGAATTAATTACTAGTAAATGTATAAAGGAGCGGAAATAAAATTGACACACTGGCCAGTGTTGCCATTATAAAAAAAAAATAGAAAAGTGTTGCTACAAAAAAGTTTGTGATACCAGAATAAGAAAATTAAGTTTTTTTGTAGAAAATAAAAACATTCACTGAATAGAAAATACAAAAACATGGAGCCAGAGAAAAATATTACTTTACGCGAAAGAAAAACTCATCTCACACTCTCCTTAAATGATGTTTCGAACACAGACACCAATCTATTCGATGCTACTATGACAAGTTTACCGAACACGTCATTATATGATAGCCAAACTATTTATGACCTAAGAGAAAAGATAAATTCAAACTCAAACTCAAAGTATTTATTTCAATTAAACCAATTACAGGCACTTTTGAATTGTCAAGGGGTCGGTCAGTCAGAAAAATGAAGCTAGTTGCCCATTCCAAAGCGTAGTAGGTACCTATGGAGAAGAACGGGCAAGAAACTCCATGGACACTCTTAGTAGAGAATAGAGAGATAGACAGTCTAAGTAGAGAATCAGATATTGCTCATATAGAAATTAAGAATTTAAACCTAGAAAACTATTGCTTAAAATGTGATTTGAACAAAAGCTTGCAAACAACTCAAGCTTATAAAAATCTTGCTCTATCAGATAGCCGATGCATGACTCCATTATCATCGCGTACTAATAAACGAAAAGGACGCTGCTCTACACCAACTCAATCTCATACACTTTCTAAACTAAACACAGGTAATAATGACCAGGAAATTACCGACGGCGGACCTCCTTCAAAGCAGGGCTCTGAAAATCAAGCATTGGGATCCTGTCTTAACTCCACTGAGCAACAAACACTCGATGCTTCCGCTCAACTCTTCGAGATTGACGACGTGAAAGTACTGAGTAAAGATACTTCTGTCAACAATTCAAGCCCCACCCAAACTGGTCAACCTAAACTGAATCTAAGTAGAAACTTAAACCAAACAAATAACTTGACACCGAAAAATAAGATCACTACGAGACCAAGAGTTCACGATGATACCAAGCAAAGAAAACTGTGCGTATTGAGTAATAGTACACATGAAGAATTTTTTTCTTATGACTTTAAGTATTGTAGCTATTTAATGCCCAACTCAAAAATAAGACATCTGTTAAGTAATATTAAAACAAAATTGGAAGAATTCACTATAAATGACTATTGTATAATTTTATTAGGCGATTCAGATATTAAAACTGACAATAACTATATTGACCTCGTGAAAGTAATTAATGAAAGCTTGAGACAAATGACCCACACAAATATCATAATATGCACACCTACGTACGTACGGGGATCCCCTTGTATATAACTATAAAGTTGATATATTTAATAACCTAGAATATCATAAATATGCATACTTTTTTGACACAAATAATGACCTAGAATTTAAATTTGATATGTTTTCAGATAGATCAGGAAAACTAAATAAATCTGGAATAAATTTCATATTTAAAAATATTATGGAGAGGATCAAAATTGATTTAATGTTATTTCCTTACGTAGATACTAACGAAAATAAGCAAAACTCACAGTTTTTTCTTCTATAATAATATACACATTTTACACCAGAACATTGCTGGTCTGCTAACCAAAGCTGACATTCTCACAGTACATTTAGAAGTATTGGAACTAAAGAATATACCCATCGATGTAATATGTATAACTGAACATTTTATGACACCAGAACAAGAGGCTACAATTAATTTACTCAAATTTCGCTTGGCAGCAAGTTTTCAAGAGACGTAAATAGGGGAGGTGCCTGTATATTAACCAGATTAGGACACCCATATGCTGTACTTAATAATACATTTTCAAGTAAAGGTATCATAGAATATAGTGCAATAGAACTAACTGAAAATAAGTTGATAATAGTTTGTGTGTACAGAGTACCCAACTCATGTATGTCTACATTTAGTAGTAATTTAGGAAAGTTACTGCATCAAATATGTGATAACACTAGTAAGAAAGTTGTTGTATGCGGGGATTTCAATATAAATACATTAAAAAGAAACCGACAAACTTTAGATTTTGAACAAATTCTAGAAAGTCATAACTTAAAACTAGAAATTAAGGTTCCCACTAGACTCATCAGTAGCACTTGCATCGACAACTTTGCTCACAACATTCATAAATGCAAAAGCCAAATAATTGAATTAGGATTATCAGATCATACTGCCCAATTATTACATTTTCCAGTCAAAAAATCCTGTGTATTAAAATCTTGGCGTATTAAAGTAGGTACGCGATTATAGTGACCAAAATTTGACAAAATTTAAAACTTGTATGAATAACTTGACATTCTCTGACATTTGCCTGACAAATGATTCAAACGAAGCCTACAATAGTTTCTTGGAGCTTTTCCTGTGTTTCTATAACTTGTGTTTTCCTTACAAATTAATAACAAAATCGTTATACAAAAAAACTAAATGGGTTTCAAAAGGTATCAAAATTTATAGCAAAATGAAAAGAAAATTACTATGGCAATATAGAACACACCGGACGGAAAAAACATACATAAATTCAAGCAATACGCTACGAAATTTAAAAAAAAATAATTTGTCTTACGCAGAAGGCACAAAATAAACATCGCATCAACACAGCTCAAAATAAATCGAAAGCCACTTGGTCACTTATACATAACTCTAAATGTAAATTTCCCAGGGAACCAATTAGTGAGATATTAAAAGATAATGTAAGCATTACAGATCCAACGTCGATTGCGAATAATTTTAATGACTAATTTATTGACCAAGCTGTAAAATCGATGCGTACAAACAATTATAATAATAAAGCACCTTCGAATCAAAACATGTACACTAACCTAAACTCAATTTTCCTTACCCCCACAACCCCAATAGAAGTGGACAGAGAAATCAAGCAACTTAAAAATACATCGAGTGAGGGTTACGATGGCGTCTGTACTAAAGTAATAAAACAAGTGTCGTAATAAATTGCAGCTCATCTAAGTTATATAATGAATTTATGCATTTCTACTGGAACTTACCCAGAAAAACTAAAAACATCGGTTGTTATTCCACTCCACAAAAAGATGACAAAAGCAATATGGGAAATTATAGACCTATAGCTTTGATACCAATCTTCTCAAAGATATTCGAAAAAAACATTCATAGTCGTCTTTACATTTTTTTTGAAAAATATAGTATCTTGGATAGCGAACAAAAAGGATTTCGCAAGGGTAAGTCCATTAACGCTGCAATACTCGTATATGAACTTACTAACATTGTTTTGACTAATATGGACAAAAGAAATCCAATATGTCCCATTTTCGTGGATATGAGTAAAGCCTTTGATAGTGTTGACCATAACATACTGCTTCAAAAATTAGATTCATATGGCATAAGAGGAAAGGCACTAGACCTCATTCACTCATATCTATGTGATAGAAAGCAGTTAACAGAAATAACTAGAATATGCCTTAAAACGCGAGATGAGAAGACATATAGATCCCAAACTAGAACCATAAAACTAGGAGTTCCACAAGGTAGTGTCCTGGGTCCCTTGCTTTTTATAATTTACATTAATGATCTCCCTAGATACATAAAGCATCCCATGGTACTTTTTGCAGATGACAGCACTGTAGTAATAAAATGTGACAGTCAAAATGACTATGAAAATGAAATTGATGAAACATTAGGAACTATAATTAAATGGTTATTTGATAACAATCTGAAAATAAATTTAGAAAAAACAAATATAATGTACTTCCACCAAAGAACTCAACCGAAAAGTATTAATGTAAATTATAACGGGCAGACAGTAGAATCTGTAACAAATACAAAATTTCTAGGAATAAAAAATATTGATTACAAACTTTCTTGGACAACCCATATAGACAATCTCTGCAAAAGAATCAACAAATCCTCATTCGCTCTTTACAAGCTCTCCAAAATAGATAACAAGAAGCGATTTTAACGGCCTATCACGTACTGCTGGCACCATTACTGAGATACGGCATTATATTTTGGGGTAATTTGGTAGACAAGGAATTTATATCTAAAGGTCAAAAGATGTGCATTAGAGCAATGTGCCAAATAAATAGTACAATTAGCTGTCAACCTTACTTTAAAAATCTAAAAATTCTCACATTGCCTTACCTATACATTTACGAATCAAATATTTTTGTGAAATCAAATCTAAGATACTACATATAAGACTGCTGTCAAAAGCTATTATCGAAAATTAAGGGATAAAAAAAGGTCAGAGGTACAAATACCTTATGGTAAAACAGCGCTATTAAATAAAAGTATTTTATGCATGACATCATTAACTATGTATAATAAATTGCCTGATGACATTAAACAATTACCAATCCTCCAGTTTAAAAAGAAACTACATTCGTTATTAATACACAAATGTTATTATGATGTCAAAGATTACTTGTGTGACAAAAATATTGTATTCCAATGACAAGAAAGGAAAAATAAGTATCATAATGAATTATGACTAATATGACTTGGAACTGAATTTGTATTAATTTATAATTTGGAATATTTTAATAATGTATCGAGACTAATATGACTAATTCTGTTTTAACTTTTGATTTGTATTTTATTATTGTATGCCTCAATGGCGGGACATAGCTGAACTTATTTTAATGATTTAAGACCTGTATTTATGATGTATACCTATAGTCCACAATAAAGATGATTTGATTTGACTTGATTTGAAGGTATGGCAAAGCAAGGAGCTTCACGAGCGCCTCTATCGGGCTCTTCATGAGCCCGGTGTAGACTACTTAGCGTCGGTATCCTGGCTACGTTTTGGGGACCTTTTTGGGGAAATTGAAGGTTTCGTCTGTGCAATTATGGACGAAGTTGTCTTGACGAATAACTACCGGAGAAATTATTATGAAGGACGGAACGGTTGACGTGTGTCGGGCATGCCACCGTCTGGGTGAATCCATCAGACATATTATCTCTGGTTGTTCTCGTCTGGCTTACGGCGAGTACTTGCACAGGCATATCCAAGTAGCCAGGATTATTCACCAGCAACTTGCTTTGAAATATAAACTTGTTGATTCTGAGGTACCGTATTACAAGTATGTGCCCGACTCAGTTCTTGTAAATGACCATGTCATGTTGTACTGGGATCGGTCTATCATTACTGACAGGACTATTTTCGCCATTAAGCCTGATATAGTGGTGATAGATCGATTAGCGCGCCGCACAATGATTGTCGATGTTACCATTCCACATGACGGGAACCTCGTGAAAGCTGAGAAAGAGAAACAAATTAAATATCTCGACTTAGCACACGAGGTTGTTGACATTTGGAATGTGAGCTCGGCTGTCATTGTGCCGATTGTCGTATCGGCCAATGGCCTGATGGCCGAAAGCCTCGATCAACATCTATCGAAGCTCTCATGAGGCGGTTGGATCAAGGGCCTGATTAAAAAGGCAGTACTCCTCGATACGGCTCGCATTGTGAGGGGGTTCCTGTCTCCGGAGCCCTAACCACTGGTAGCTTGGACTTTACTCCCGACATCGGTGACTCATTATTTTTTTTATATTTTTAAATGTTTTTGTTTTATCTAATTTTTATATTTAAAAAAATATTTAAAAATGTAATAAAATAAGATAAGTAAATAAATAAACGAAATAATAATAATCTTTATTCATTCAGACTACAATGGTCTATAGTGTTAGTAACAAAGATATGTTAGTACTTAATAACTAAAAAAGAACGGGTCCGGTTTTTAATCGCCCACACTAGCGGGCTATCTGCCCGGACGGCTATTGATTGCAGAATAGTATTGGGACTGCCATGCAGCCTGCGGAGTAGCGAGGCAGATTTTTTACGCCACTGTGCATCAAATCCGTCAGTGCGCAAACATTGCAGAGGCACTACGGAAGCGCGGCAATCGCAACAATACCCTGAATGCGTTATTGTATTGGATACGCAGAGCATTGTAAGCCTTTTGGGTATATGTGAACCACAGAGCTCCAGAGTACAGTGCTGAACAGTATGCCTTAAAAAGGGTTATTTTAATTGCGTCTGTACATCGAGAAAATCTGCGCGTCAGCATCTTCGCCCTAACTGACAATGCTCTGCGCTCCCTCTCTAGATCCATATCATCTTTCAGGTCATCAGTAACCAGATGGTCCCGGTATTTGAATGTATATACCCTGTTATTCGGGTGACCTTTAATTAGAAGAGGAGGAACCGTAGTGGGACACCTGGTGCCAGACCTGAAGACTATAAATTCTGTCTTACTACTATTATAAATTAACCTATGAGTCGCAGCGTACGACTCACACACATTGAGTAGCTTTCGGAGAGCACCGACCGAGGGAGCCAGCAGCATCATGTCGTCCGCGTAGCTAATGTTGTTAAAACAAACTCCATCCACGTAGCAGCCGACACGTGTGCTGCTGAGTCGCTCAATCACAGCATTAATATACAGACCGAAGAGCAAAGGCGAGGACAGGCCTCACCCCGCACTCCGGCCGGCATGGCTCCGATAGCTTTCCCGCCCACCGCACCTGAGTCTCTTGGTTCAGGTACCAGTGCTCGAGGAGTAATACGAACTCTGGCAGCAGCGTTGTTTCTTCGAGCTTTTGCCAAAGAAGATCGTATAGAACAAGGTCAAGGCACTGGACAAGTCAAGGAAATCCGCATAAACAGGTGTATTTCTATCCGTATTTAAGCGTGAATATGTGAGACAAACGAATGAATTTTATGTGTGCTAAAACTATTTAACAACTGTAATAATCTTTTCTGCTTCGTCATATGACAAGTTTAGTAACCAGGATGTTAGTGTATTTTTTATTTGTTTGCGAGTGCAGTTTCTTATATTGCACTGTTTGATCACCGCGTTATAGACGTGTACACGTAGATAATGTGGGAGTCTTTGTGAGTATGCGGATTTTACTGGGGGATTTGGAACTATGAATTTGCGTTTGGCCTGTAAACTGCTTGAATCATTCCTTTTCAAGGTTTTGATGTGGGTATTTGTTGTTACGTTAAGTATATACCATTTTCTTACACTCAGCAGGGGCTTCCCTGCTGAGTGTTTTCCTACAGAAATCCTGTTCGCAGAAGCTTTTCTGCGAACAGGATTTCTGTAGGAAAACAGAGTTTTGAGCACTGCGCGTTGTGCTCTTTCGAGGATTAATAGATGAGATTTTGACGCTCCTCCCCAGATTACAATGCAATATTGTATTAGCGACTGACATAAAGCTATATAGATGAGTTTTTTTACATCCACCGGTGCACTGTCCCGTATCATTTTCATAAAATATGAAAATAATGCAGCATTGCTTAATAATATTTAAGTGGGCACGCCCTTCATTCCTGGAGGCTTTTATAAATTATAAATTCTGCTTGAGTATAGTTTTTAATGCTTTTTTAGGGTTCCGTACCCAAGGGATAAAAACGGGACCTTCTGGCCGGGTGACTTTAATTTTTGGGTATAAAATGTTCGACACCTGAATGATGTCTTTTAAACCTTGGGCCTGTAGTGGACGTCTTTCGGCTGAATGTCGATGATAATTATAGTTATACATTTAGTTACTTACAGCACTAGCTCCGTACACGCAGGACATATCGATCCAGCCAGGATTAGGTTCTTTGCGAGCGACTAATACTGCAATAGAAAATTGATACATTATAGAAAAGGACAAATATAAGAGGAGGGGAAAACCTAAGAAACGGTGGGTGGACTGTGTAAAAGATGAAATTGTGAGAAAGGGGGTGACTATAAAAAGGACAAGGGCCCTTTCTGATTATGACCTTGACCTTGTCTTTTTTACCTACAGCACCCCAATTGCCTATATAACTCACTACCAATCACAATCTGCGTAATTTTGAAGTATATTGCTAATCCATTGCTCAATGTGTTAGAAAATGTGGGCTGCTCAACAACGTACATAACGCAATGTATGTTGTTGAACTCTCAAAATGAAAGCTATTGCGACTGTTCTGTTAGTGTGTTACGCAATTATCCCGCAGGTCACTATCAGAAAATATCGGGGATTCTCTTATGATCATCATCACAGCAAGCCAATATTTGACGTGAATTGAGTGTCGCACGATGTTGTAGCTAGTATTAAAAGTGTGTACTTACCGATAGCAGGTCTAACAACGCATAGAGGCAGGTCACCACACATGGACCCGACCATCTCCTCTGCCACTGCCTTCCCGAACGAATACGTGTTCGGCCAATTCTTTATCAAACTGAAATTGAGAAAAACATACAAATAAGTCAACTAACAAGTCAAATAACTAGTAGCTGACCTGGCGAACTTCGTACCGGCTCCGAGTCAATATCTAATCTACTCTAACTAGCCTGTATTGTCCCACTGCAGGGCAAAGGCCTCCCTCCCTGTGCCTCCCTCCCTGTGCCTTTTCCACACAATTCTGTCTTTTCCGAGTGCCGGCCAGTCATTACGGTAGGAGTCGAGCTCGTCCCGCCATCTTCGTCTCGGCCTGACGCGATGGCGTCGTGAGTTTAGTAGGACCCAATCGGTAGTTCTCTTAGCCCAATTTTCATCTGACATGCGGCAAACATGTCCGGACCAGTCCCACTTAAGTTTAGCGGCTTTATAAGAACCAATAATCTTCTTTTTTATTTTTCGAAAAGTTTTGATGCTTTAATAGTTATTCTGCAATCAAACAAATCAAAGATCGGTCGAGCCGTTCTTGAGTTTTAAATGGTGTAACTAACCCGACTTTGTTTTATTTATATCTGTATATAGGGTGACTGATAATTAGTGACCGGTACTGAAACACACGATTGTAGTCATCATAACAAACAACCTGGCTCCGGATACTCATGTAAGTCCAACCTGGTAAAGTGGGGCAACCTTGACGGAACGGCGTAGGGTGTGATTGTGGAGCTACATAAATGTCGCAAACCATGCTCCAACGCCTATCCTGCCCTCTGTGTAAAATTCAGTCGTGTCAGCGACAACTTTCCCATTGAAACTATGTTTTTTAATTTACCAAGCACATGACGCCAAGCACCCCAGTAGAATATTTAGTACCTTACTACCTAACTATAGGCCGACCGCTTAATTGAGACGTTGCCTGAGGTAGTTGCGCGGTGCAGGAGAGCTGATAGTTGTCACAAGTTGACTAATCACTGAGCTCTGGCATCACGTCACCACACCCCTCTCGCACCGCGCTGCTACCTCAGGCAACGTCTCAGTTAAACAGCTGGCCTATAATCCCTTTTTACAAACAAAACTATACCACTTTTACCATGCATTCTCATTCACAGTCTTTTTTATTCATTTAACAACCGTAGAGGCCGCGCGCGCAATTCTAAATTGAGCGATAACTTGTACTTGTACAGCTCGATTCAACCTTAATAGCGGCTCGGAACATGAGGTAAGTCGTTGCGCAGAATGCGCAGTAATAAATTCACGTGTCAGCGGGGGTGAGGGGTGAGGTACTGCGCAGCGAGGAGCGCACTTCAGACAATATAAATATGGATATTTATACTGTGCTTCAGAGCTGACATCAAGTTTCGATTGGGCTGTGTGTGTGGTGCAAACTGTAAATATAAGTTGGCTATTATTAATGAATAAATCCTATCCTACTTCCTACTAATATTATAAACGCAAAAGTTTGTGAGAATGGATGGATGGATGAAAGAACGAAATAAAGAAAAAATTTAGCGCACAGATAGTTTATAACCAAGATTAAAACATAAGATACTTTTTAACCTGTTATTCCTACGGGATCGTAACTTTTGCGGGTGAAACCGCGGGGCGCTGCTATTAAATATATAAGTATATGCTGAAAGGTTACCCAGGAGTAATATCATTCAGCCTCTCCTCATCAACAGTCTCTACCAGTTTGATGAGGGTCTCGGGGTCGATGGGGCTCCGGTAGAAGTCCTCCAGCACGTCGGTGTCGATGAGGTTCTCACAGGCATGTGAATAGGCTGTCGACACGTGCACGTAGGACCTGCAAGTGCATAAGGAAAGTATAGTAACGGTGTAGTCTATTCGCTCATTCTCCTGCCCTTACCCCAATTTATTCGTGGTCGGCGAAACATTTATTTTTGTTCCATACTTCTCTATTAATCGTCATCTCGGTAGTCACTCCCTTTCTAACAATATCATCATTCATACAGTCCATCCATCGTTTCGTTGGTCTTCGCCTACTCTTACAGCCGTCGTCATTCATACTCAAAGCTTTCCTCACGACATTTTCCTTATTCCTCCGTAACACATGCCCATACCATGACAACCGAGTTCTACACAACTTTTCAGTTACCGGTGCCACTTTCAGACTTCCTCTTATGTACTCTATCCGCTTAAATAGTGGTGCTAAAAAGCATGATTCACCAGCCAGAGATGAAATGATATTAAAGGAAAGCTATGTGGCAGAATTTTATTGAATATGACGTGTGTATAAGTCCAGCTTC